>CM051521.1:38925082-43925082 GCA_028015205.1 Mytilisepta virgata | reverse complement strand
CTCTCGCTTGCATCCATCTTGACTAAATTGATCCAGACACAAATCTAGTAGAATCCTACCAAGAAAAGAAGATTCAAGCCAGAATATAAAGGTAAACTATTAGGGACGAGACCAAAAGTTCAATGTAGGATAAAAAACTTAATTCAAATAGTTTGTGGTTGGGGAGTAGAAATCGCTGAAAGTTTTGTTATCGGACATTGATTTTCGGATTGAAAAATACGGATTCAAGTGATGTCCAAGTCAATATACAGAACAAACATACATTGTTGAGGAAAAACAGGACCCATGATACAAAAAGTATACTCTCAAAGCATATGGCTATATTGGTCAATTTTTCCCAAATTATGTTAAGAGGGGGGTGGGGGGGGTCAGTGAAAAAACTACGTGAATGAAGTTTTTGATCCTACATTGAACTTTTGATCTCAACAAATATTTACATTTTATTCACCAACAATCTCCCTGTACCACAAACAAAAGCTTTATTCCCTTCAACCCACCATTTTCTTATTTCACTTTATCTTTGAGCAATTTGTCACATGACTGCGTTATTTCATTTGTTGTGTAGTAAATTTATGCATATGACCCTAGTAACCCTCAGTATATATTTTCTAACCGGAAGTCCTTTATATATAGTCATGTTATCAGTGGTCTGTAAATGAGGTTGACGCATGCCAACCTACATGCATAAATTAGCTCCTGTGATTCCAAGTTTTGTAACGAAATAACGCGTGATCGCAATATCATGTTCAAAGTGAAAGTGAAATGAAGGGAATAAAGTTTCGTTTGTGGTACATGGAGATTGTTGGTGAATAAAATGTACATATTCTTAGAGAAAAATGAATAATGAATCGATTGATGTATGATTTATCTACATGTTATTGGATATATTACGATTTCGAGTCTAAAAACTGCCGCCCCATGGGTCGGCAATTTCCATGTTCTGTATACGGAGTGCGCTATTTAGCCTATTACGTCCCACGGCCCCAGCATATCACAAAAAAGGCCGTCAGACATCAGAGCAATGTCGAACTAGTCACATCACTACAAATTAAAAATTAAGCTAACAGTTAGCAAATTAGGCCTTCTCGTATTCAGTTTCGATCTACCTGCTCCACACAAAGAATTCTGCGGCTGGTATTATGCAGACAGGGAACCAGATTTGGAACTTTTAGGATAAAGTATTCATTTAATGTAGTTTAGCCAAATATGTCAAAATGTAACGTTTTCGTTATAGCAAAAATTTACCTTACTGTCTATGATACATTACCACTATTGACATTCCTGTCACACATTCTTCCCATATATTGAAAAAATTTCCTCACATTTTCAATAATTCAATGAACACGATATTATCTTAATTGTATGGTATATAAATACATAATATAAGCAGAGACATATAAAACCAAGATTGTAATATATGTCTCTGATATAAGCAATGTTTTCAACAAATTATAAGAGTTATAACCATAGAAATTTCTAAATATTAGAACAAATTTAATACTTGACAGATTACATGTATGGAATTCCTTAAATTGCTTAGTTTTGTCAATACTTTAAGGATACCGGTAAGTATTTTCAATTCTTTTATCTAGAAAAGAGAATGGAAACGGGGAATGTGTCAAAGAAACAACAACCTGACCAAAGAGCAGAAAACAGCCCAAGGCTACGAATGGGTCTTAACTGTAGCGAGAAAATTCCACACCATGAGGCTTCAGCTGGCCCCTAAACAATAATGCATATACTAGTTCGAAACATACAAATGAACAAAAAATCCAAAAAAAAACACACAAGACTAACCAAATTTGGTATAATAATGAATTTCTGAAACATTACATGGTCATACGTACACATTGATATTTTGAAAGCCACCGTGAGGGAGAGCAATAGGGAGACTTACAATTTTTACGGCCTAAGATTTGTGACTCTAATCGAATTTGGTATATTTTTGGACAATTAAATGACCAGAATATGTTGAGAAGTATTTTATTCCCCTTTATTAATACATAGTGTGGTATAATAATAATTTTTTTTTAGTATTTCAAGTCCATACACATAGATATTTAAGTTGAGACCCAGGGGCAGACTATATTTTTATGGCCTAAATATATGTAACTCTAATGGGATTTGGTATATTTTTGGATAATGATTGACCAAACCATATTGAGAAGTATAGTAATTTTCTATATCAATGCATAGTTGATGTATAATAATTAATTTCTGATGCCTTTCATATCAAATGTCTGGCATGTGTAAAAAAAAAAATAGAATCATTTTTAATGGCTTGATGTGGTCAACCCTCACACCCGGGCCCTCACATGTGGCCTGGCTTTGACGTGGCATTGATTGTATGTCTTATAGGGGTCATTTTAAAAAAAAAGTCGAATTTCCTGTCCACCTATGTTAAAAAAATATTCAGACACAATGGCATTATTTTTTGTGCTTAACCATAAGTTCACAATTTTTTCGAATCGGAAAATATAGAATGAGAAAGATTTTCTCCTTGAAATCCAAAATAAATTGATTTTGAAGCTCAATATTGAGCAATTTAGGAGTGTCCGGATTGAGAGAACCATGTTTGCACTTTATTTTTCAACGATTTTTTTGTATAAGAACTATGATTATTTAATGAATAATTCAGAATTTTCAGATGGTGAGTTTACATAATATTATTATATATATTCTTGCTTGTAGGAGCCAGTTTCCAGAAGATCACAAGAAGCTCAAGCCATATAGATACTGAGAAAAACTATATGAAGTGGTTTCAAAATAATAATCAATTTTCGTTTTGTGATCATTTTTAAGCCATTATTGGCATTGAATTGCAGCAAAGAGGAAAATGAACGTTGAATTGCTGTTAATTTGTGTGAAAATTATAGGAGAATGTTGAATTATATGTCTTCTTCCGGATTTGAGAATTTTTTGATAGTAGAGCTTAGGATCCTTTCTTGGTTTCTATATGCGCACATCAAAAGACCACAAAAGCTATGATTTTGTAGTTAGTTCATGGCTACATGGACGTTAGTTGGCGGTTTTTTTTTTAGATGACATGGCAATGTTGCATTGTTGTTTTAATTACGTTCTATAAACGTCGTAGAAATGTGCTAGGAAGGTTTGTGTTAGGTTATGGAAATGTTGTGGAAACATCATTTAAAGGTTGCCTTATAGTTGGACATTGACGCAATATTGACGTTTAAACAACCCTACAAATTTGCTTCATTACAACATTTGAATATATCCAATACGTAACGTTATAGAAATGTCATGAGAATGTTGAGTTTTGGTTTTATTTACATTCTATAAACGTTGTAGAAATGGTCTGTTACGTTATTGAAACGTTGTGCAATGATGGTCATATAGAGGCAAACTCTATAGAAGGTGTCTTAAAGTTCGACACTGACGTAGTATTGACGTTTAAACCCTGCACATGTACGTCATTAAGATGTTTGACTATTTATAACGTTACTGCAACCAAAACGTGACGTTGTAGTTATGTAAAATAAAATTTATTGTTTGCTGGATATGTTGCCTCCCATATCAAAAGTTGTCTTAATAAACGGAATCAGTAACGGGGAAATTCTTAAATTTTATTATTCTTCGCCAAATCCATAATTAAGCAGAGAATAACTTAACTTCGGGTGAACTGATGGGCGTTGATGAAATACAGAAACTTTGTTGGCAACAAATTGAAAAACAGTACATGCACATATGATTTGCATAGTGACCTTTTCAAGCTAGTCGTAGTCATGTCCTAGGATTTCTAAAAATCAACTTGTCCACAGTACTCTGAATGTCATGACGCTTAATTCTTGTCTGAAAGTTCAGTCCCATTCAACATGTTGAAGTGGCCGTGAATGTTATTTTACGATAATATCGCTTAATATCACTTGTTCAGTATAATGTTTTAAACATTACTATAGTTGAAAACGTTAACATTAACATGTATATTCATTCATACTAAAAATGTATGTACTCTGATTTATATTAGTAGATAACAGAAAAATCGTTATTCCTTGTTCTTTTTTATTATTTTTTTATAACGAAAAATATACTTTATTTTACACTACGCATCTGTTCGATCGGGTAGACTTTGGACCTGTAAACTGTCGGGGAGCGTACTATATACATAAATCAGAAAATATTTAAGACCCTGAAAACTACAGAGAAATTATTTTTGACTACCTGAATAGAAATGAAACCTTAACACTGTCAAGTAAATTTAGGACCACAGACCATATGTTCATATTAAAATGTTTAGTTGATAAATATATTAATAGTAAGACTAGTAAACTATATACCTGTTTTGTTGATTTTAAAAAATGCTTTGACACTATTGTACATCTTGGAATTCTCATTAAAATGTCCAGATCTAATATAGGAGGCAAATTTTATAGTTTGATTAAAGAAATGTTTACAATATATTCAATTAAAGTGGACGCCACTTACAAGAAAACTTTCATTTCAAGAATGACTGTTTGGACACAGTTAACAAATATAAATACCTTGGCCATTGGCTTGTTTAATCATGCCAAGGAAGAAATCTACAATAAATGTTTAAAAGCTTCATATAAATTAAATAGACACTTATCTGGCACCACTCCAAGCACTAGCACACAAACACATCTGTATGAGCATATGATCAAACCTATACTTTTATACAGTTCAGATATATGGGGCAGTTTTAAAACAGGTTCTGCAGCATGCAAAAGAGACACAGGCAACCAACTACAAAACATTTTTGAGAACAATATCGCAGATATAAAAGATATTTCTATTAGTGTATACAAAAATTCCGGTCCTGTTTAAATACGCCTGCATACACCTGCAGAGAAAATGTGTACGCCTGCAGGTTTAAATGATTGAATTATCTTATCTACCCCAGTGAGTTTGAAATTAAGGATACTACAGATACACCTATTCCGCTTCATATTTGGATTTGTTTCTTGAAATAGACTATGAGGGACGTTTAAAGACAAAACCTTATGACAAACGTGATGACTTCAATTTTCCTATTGTTAATTTTCCCTTCTTGAGTAGCAATATACCAGCATCGCCTGCATATGGCGTCTACGTTTCTCAGCTTATCCGATTTTCAAGGGCATGCGTGAGTTACCCTGACTTTCGACAGAGAGGATTACTGCTGTCACAAAAGCTTCTCTACCAGGGTTTTATGAGGGATAAGTTGAAGTCATCACTTAGGAAATTTTACGGTCGTCATCACGAATTGATTGACCATTACAGTGTTCCAATATCTAAGATGATGTTGGACCTGTTCCCACTGTCGTAACCTTTCATCTAGCTCCACCGATTTGTGACTTCCCCCGGATTGACTTTGTTGAACTTCACGACAGGAACTGCTTACCCTTCCGGAGCACCTGGGTTCACTCCTGGTTTTTATATGAGTTCGTGTTGTTCATTGTTTTTTAGTTTTCTGTGTTTATTTGTTGTGCTTTATGGTTGTTCATTTATCTTCCCGGGTTTATCTGTCCATTGGATTACGTTTTTTTTATTGCTCCTTGGGTATATTTGTCCTTTTTTTAACAATAAAATCAATAAAAAATATTAGATATAATTTAAATAAATACATTTATTACATTTGTATGTGATTATAGAGGTTATGGAGTCAGAATTGGCCTACGTTCTTTAGAGACCAGGAGGTATGTCTTCAATGATCGATAAACGACCGTTAATTAAAGTGTCACCTGTCTGATATCAGCTCACAAGTGTTATATCATCTATTAAACGATCGTTAATTACCGATAATGTAATTAGTACAATAAAACAGATTATTAGTTCTATCAGAGACATATATGTTCTATATGTCTCTGGTTCTATCAAATTATCTGCACATGCTCAATCGTTATTAACGAACGTCTGCAAACGAAATTTTTTATTATTGTCATTTAACTTTCAGAATAACCAGATAAACTTCATAAAAAAATGATATATACACTTAAAATAATACCTAATTTAAAAATATAACACTCCTTTTACTTTAAATAAGATATTAAACCTGCAGGCGTATTTTGTACTTGCCGGGGTATGCAGGCGTATTTAAGTAGGACCCCAAAAATTCCGTAAATATTAATATTTCTTTCCGTATTCCGTTTCCGCCGTTTAGCAACACCCAAAAGATGGAAATAACAGATGCTGGGCCATCTATGAAAAACTCGCAGAATTATTCTTCAGATAGACATGCTAAGAAAATTCTTGCAGGTTTAAATGGGAATAGGAAAGTTGCAAGATTTTGTGACGGAACTGTCATTTTGAACCAGTCATCAGTGCCAGTCCAGAGGAACGTACTGGCAGCAGCTAGTCATTATTTTCGGTATGAAGGTGTTCTATGGTATTGCTTTACTTGATATTTTACGGAAGTGTAATAAAATTACATTCAACCTGATATATATTGATTTTCTTTTTTAAATCTGTATACTCTGTTCCTACTGTATCGCGCTACCAGCGTTAGTTCAACGTAATTTTGACGCCATCTTGAAAAAATAAGTAGGCCTACCGCGATACAGTGAGACCCCAGTATACACTTACCTACCCATCACTTGATTTAACCATTCCACCAGGTGGAGCTGTTTTTCAGGATGTTATTTTAAAAACTGGGTTAAAAAATATTAACAGCCTATCTATAGACGATTCGATACCAGATGGCAGATATAATGTTTAAAATCGATGTTTCCGCCCATTGCTGCACCGAGCGTTAGCTAGAATTGCTACTTGATTCTCATTAACCTGGTATCATTAATAAGTAACATGTTTGCCATGCAGTACGTCTCCAGCTATTTCAAAATTGTTTATTTGATTAAAATTATAAATAATAAAGCAATTCTTATTTATATGTGAAATAGAGATGTTCCGATTATCGATTATAAGCGAAAATCGATTGATTACTTTTTTTCTGGCCATAATCGATTATTTTTTTCATAACTGATAATCAGTCAAAACAGACTTTTTCAAGAAAATGCAGAAATTTTAGTATTTGGTTCAGTTATTAGGAGGTTAGTAGAGAGTCAAATCATGTCCAGAGTTTAGGCTTAAAAATAAAAGCACATTATTTCATCCCAGGTATTGACATAGTGCCTACTTATACAGTACAGAATCTGGTCAATTAAAACATGTCTTTATATCAGTCTGGCAATGACTTTAGTTGCATCTTACAATTCTGATTATAATTGATAATCGAATCGGTTAGGCGTCCTGATTATTTCAATTAATCGATTATTGTTTTTCAGCCGATTCCCAACACTAATGTGAAACATGCCACTTAATGTTTCCACCTTTAATTAATTAGAGAGAAGAAAAAATATAAGAACACCAAAAATACATAAATTTTTCAACTTAACTGTAATTCCTCGATTTTCCAGTAAAAGACCCCCCATTGGTATGAGGGGGAGATAATCCAAATTTATGTGTAAGATTGAAATAATCAGCTGTGGGACAGGCTTAACAGACCATGCTTATACTATCAATTAGAACACCTGTAATTAACAAATACCAGGTGGGCAAACCTTGGAACGTTATGAGGTGCTATTTGATAATTGAATATACAAGTGCCCAACTGAGAAAAAGTGTTTATTTAGGTAGAAATGTGGTTTGAAAGACATGACTATGCAATAAAAGTTTTATGACAATTAGAATTTATAAACTTATTAAGGCATTTCATTTAAGTTTTTTTTTCAGTTGAGAAATAGTTTGATAAATAAATATAAAATTACTATATTTTTATTAAAAAATATTAAGAAATGTGTTGTTTTTACACCTTAAGAAGAAGATAGAAATGGAAAATGGAAAGAAAGGAATATCTAACATACAATTTAAGAAATGAAAAATTATTATTATTTAATGATATAATGAGATATAATTATTTTAATTTTATTATCTTATTGAAATGTAAAAAAAATCAGTTTGTTAGGTCTTTTATTTAATAATTATTTTTAAAAAGATTCCATATTTTGAAACAACTTTACTATTTCTAAATAAGGCATTATAAGGTGTTAAACATAACATGTACATGGTCAAAATTTCAAAAATCTTCTCTTATGAAACCACAAAGCCCACTGAACTGTAACTTGGTATGAAGCATCTATGGAAGGACTTTTATAAAGTTTGCATATTTAGTTCCGGTCAGAGAACTAATGTGGCTGCCATGATGAATTCTTATTTATGATTGGTCAAAATTTCAAAAATAAAATTTTCTGAAACCGCAAAGCCAAATGAGCTGTAACTTGGTATGGAGCATCTGTGGAAGGACTTTATAAAGTCTGCATATTTCATCCCGGTCGGACAGCTTATATAGCAGCTATTATGAATTCTTATTTTTGATAGGTCAAAATTTCGTAATATCTCCTCCTCTGAAGCCATATATCCAAATTAACTGATACATGATATGAAACATCTATGGAACTCAAAGGTCCATAACAATTTTCACTTCAAATAAAATGGATTGATTGTGGGACTGTCAGGTGAGCGATACATGCTCAATTCTCTTGAGCCTCTTGTTTCCAGAGTATTTGATTATGTCACCTGAATATACAAAACTGATACTTAACGGTAACAGGTCCCATCTATAGTGTCAGTAAAACTACAGCCACACAGGTGTGAAAGATGACTACTAATGATCACTAGCTTGTCAACACTGAGGTTGTGAGTTCGAATCTCACCTGTGGCGGGGGGTGTGTTAGATTAATCTTAATTGACAAGGATTGCCAATTTTCCTACTGAAGTTGGTGGCTCTCTCCACGTACTCTGGCTTTGTCCACCAATAAAAACTGGCCGCCGTGAAATGGCCGAACTGTGCTAAAAACAGCGTAAAACCCCAACTAAACAAAAAAACATATATGTCGGTTTTACCTCTTAAAGATGTTCGCTGGTCATGTTTTTTAATTTTTGTCAGATGTTTAGAATCATCTAGTTTTATCTATTTGAATGCCAAATTTTTTCTTTTCACAAATCTTTTGCATGCAAAATAATAAGCTATTTTTAGCTCACCTGGCAAAGCCGTGAGCTATTGCCATCACTTGGTGTCTGGTGTCCGTCGTCCATCGTCGTCGTTGTTAACATTTCAGTTTTGATCATCTCCTGTGAAACTACTAGGCCAATTGGAACCAAACTTTGAAGGAATGATGCACTAAAGGTCCTCTATGAAAAGTCCTCATTTCATTTTGATTGGATGAAAAAACATGGCCGCCATGGGCAATTCTTGTTTCTGATTGGCTGAAACTTACAAAATCATATCCTCTGAAACTACAGGTACAAATGATTTGTAAGTTAATACAAATGATGTTTGTGACATACATGTGATATCCCACGCATTATGCATGAGAGTCACACATTTTGGACCAATCTCACGCCTCCACGCACAGGCAACGATTTCTCACGCATACCTTAACTTCCGTGGAAGAATAAAACTTTTAAAAGCCACACAGCTTTAAATGGTAAATGGATATTTTTATGCAGCGCCATGAATATTGCCGGAGCATATAGATTTACCCTTGTCCGTCCGTTCATCCCGATTCTGGTTAAGTTTTGCGTTTAGCTCCATTTCTCAGCAACCTATAGTAATATCTATAATACTAAATTTACGAATTAGCCGAATAGGCGGCAAAATGCGTGGTTCAAAATAAACGATGTATAGTTCAGATTATAAAGGTTATTATCGGATTTGACAATCTGCATTTATAAATTTAAACTACAGTTTTGTTTATGTGCAAATGGAATTTGTATGCACTTTTCCGATATGAATTCTCCCAACGTATCCCTTAGAAGGTTCTCGAAGGCATCATTTTAGCACATTGATTTAAATAAACAAGTATGCACATATTTTTAATGTATTTCTGTTTGAAATTACAGAAGAAGAATAAAAAAAAATTAAAAACATTCTTCGACGAGTGGGATGTTTCCGCTTTATGTATTCAGGATTGTTTTTCTACAATAACGCAATTTCTCCTAACTGTATAGGTTATGAACTTTGAAGATAATGAAGAAGTAAGGTAAAGTTCAGAGGAATTCCTAACTTAGTTGTTTTTGGATAGCTCGGATGTTTACCTTGCACAAAGTGATAAAACCAACCATTATCTATTTTTAAATTATTTGTCATGTGACCTGTCTAAATATATCTCTACTGTAAGCCCTAGATAAAAATATTTTTAACAAATGGTCATCTTTATCATTAATGACGAAATTTATCTCGGACATCTTTGATAAATATAAACGTGGACAACACATGCAGCCACACACTGAAAATGCTTTCACCTTCTGATTATTGGATATATTTGTGAAATTAAGCCTCGCTTGCCCTGCCCATGATGACAATGGAACAATTGGAACAATTATTTTCCAAAAATATGCTTTAACTAACTCACGGCATCTTTTGAAAAATTCATCCGTCACTAAGGAAATGTTTACGTCTACAATTTCATTTTCATATTTATTCTGAAGGAAAAAGGTAATGCATTATGAAATGTGTATTTAATGAAAGCTTTTCATCAAGTTCCAGTTCAGAATTAATTATAGACATGAAACTATCAGTTGCTACCACCTACTTGACAGGAAAGTTTATGGAAGCCTGCCACATCATCCATATTGAGTTCCTGTTCCATGAATGGCATGGCCGCAACAAATTTTTATAGTCAATATGGCCACCACAAAAAAAAGCTTACATTCATTAGTGGATGTGCCTTGCATAGTACCGAGCAGTCATACAATGATTGGGTCATTATGACCTACATTTTACGCTTGAGCCACTCTGGTTAAGTTTTACGTTTAGGTTCATTTCTTGGGAACTAAGAATAGTGTATCAACTAAACTTCATCAGAGGATGTGCCTTGGATAGTACTGAGCATTCATACATGATGATCTACATTTTAGGCGGGGCATCCGCACAATTTCTAGTTCTTTAAAACATCGTCCTTCACAAGAAAAATACAGAAATGTTTGTTAATTCATTCTTATTTCATATTGAAATTAGCATTTGAAAGCTAACTTCTGTCCTTGAATAGGGATTGCCCTCGGTAAACTTGTTATTATGTAAGTAAACAATGTTGAGTTATCTCCCTTGTTTAGACTAATTTCAGAAAGTTGTTAATAAAGATATTTTTTGCTATGCACATTGTTAAAAAATTGAATGAATTTAATATATTTCACATTTGTTTGTTTTAAAGACAATTGTCCTATTTAGAAATAAGAATCAAAGATTTGAAAAACATTTAAATAAGTTAACACTAAATTATGTGTACATTTCCCAAAGTTCTGTATAAGTGGTGATTTTGGATAATGAGGAAGAAACTGTAACAATACCATATTTATTCATAGCAATTTAATGCACAAAGCTAATATGGATTACAAACAATAGTGGAAATGATTAAATTGATTATTTTGCATATGATATTTGAGGATATTTTATTTTTAAAGCTTATATTTTGATGTCAATAAAATCTCACCCAAAATTACCCAATCTCACCCATACCCATTCTAAGTTTGTCACATGTATGTTGTGAGGTCCTGTACAAAGATTCCTCATTTCGTATTGATCAGGCGAAAAACATGGCCACCATGGACAATTCTTGTATCTGATTGGCTGAAATTTGAAAAAACTCCTCTGAAACTACAAGTGCAAATGATTTGTAACTTGATACAATGGGTGTTTGTGAGGTCTTCTACAACGATTCCTCATTTCAACTTGATCTGACAAAAAACATGGCTGCCATGGGCAATTCTTGTTTCTGATTGGCTGAAATTTTAAAAATCATCTCCTCTGAAACTACAAATGTAAATGATTTGATGATGTTTGTGAGGTCCTCTACAAAGATTCCTCATTTCAACTTGATCCGGCAAAAAACATGGCTGCCATGGGCAATTCTTTTTTCTGATTGGCTGAAATTTGAAATATCATCTCCTGAAACTACAAGTGCAAATGATTTGTAAGTTAATACAAATGATGTTTGTGAGGTCCTGTACAAAGATTCCTATTTCAACTTGATCCGGCAAAAAACATGGCTGCCATGGGCAATTCTTTTTTCTGATTGGCTGAAATTTTAAAAATCATCTCCCCTGAAACTACTAGTGCAAACGATTTGTAATTTGATACAAATGAAGTTTTTGAGGTCTACTATAAAGATTTGTCATTTCGACAACATGGCCACAATGTGCAATTCTTGTTTCTTATTGGTTGAAACTTTAAAAATCATCTCCTCTGAAACCACAATTGCAACTGATTTGTAACTTCATACAAATGATGTTAATGAAGTCCTCTACAAATATTCCTCATTTTATCTTGATTGGTCGAAAAACATGGTCGCCATGGGCAGATCTTGTTTCTGATTGGCTGTAATTTGAAAAATCATCTCCTCTGAAACTACAAGTGCAAATGATTTGTAACTTGATACAAGTGATTTTTTTAAGATCTTCTACCAAGATCCCTCTTTTTGACTTGATCTGGCAAAAATCATGGCTGCCATGGTCAATTCTTGTTACTGATTAACTGAAACTTTAAAAATCTTCTGTCCTGAAAGTATAAGTGCAAATGATTTGTAACTTGGTACAAATGATTGTTGTGAAGTCCTTCACAAAGTTTCCTCAGATCTTCTTGATATGGCTAAAACATTGCCATTGGCAATTTTTTTGTCCAAATTGAACAAATCCAAAGCTTTGTTAATTGGTACAAATGATGTGTTTGAGGTCTTCTACAAAGATTTATCATTTCATCTTCAAAGGGCAAAATAGATAGGCTCGTCTTTAAATAAGATTTTTTGGACTATTTGTAAACCAGGTGAGCGATACAGGCTCCTATGAGCCTCTGGTTAAAAATCTTATAAAATCCTTGATATTATTTAATGGTTTTTGAGAAATAAAACTTGTCAGTGATAAAGCTAAGTAAAATCAAGGGAGCATATTTTTCCCGCCAAATTTTCAATGGCTTATATCTCGAAAACAAGCACATGGACCTATAATTGTTTTCACTCTTTTAGTTCCTTTATCATGTTTATTAATCCACTATCAATATTTACCAGTGTTACAAATGTATGAAAATCATGTTATTTTGAAACTGAGCAGCGAACATCCTTAAAAATGTGAAGGTAATACACAAGTTTCTATAGATACATATCAAATAATTAATTTTCAGCTCACCTTGCCAAAAGCCATGTGAGCTTTTGTCATCGCTTGGCATCCGTCCATTAACTTTTTACATTTTAATCTTCTCCTCTGAAACCACTGGGCCAAATGGAATTAAATTTGGCAGGAAGCATCTATGTAAGGTCCTTTATAAAGATTGCTCATTTCGTCCCGATCGGACAACAGACATGGCTGCTATGGGCAATTGTTGTTTCTGATTGGCTGAGTTTTCAAAAATCTTGTCCTCTGAAACTGCATGGCCAAATGGAACAAAACTTGACAGGAAGCATATATAGGAGGTCCTTTATAAAGTTTCCTCATTTTGTCCTGATTGGACTACTAATATGGCCGCCATTGGCAGTTCTTGTTTCTGATTGGTTGATATATAAAAATCTTCTCCTCTGGAACGAAAATTCAAAAAAAGTATCTATGGGAGGTTCTGTATAAAATTTCCTCATTTTGTCCCGATCGGGCAAAAAACATGGCCACCATAGGCAATTCTTGTTCCTCATTGGTTGATTAAAAAATCTTTTTTTCTCTGGAACGAAACTTGACAGGAAGCATCTATTGGAGGTTCTTTACAAAATTTTCTTTTTAAATTATTTCATCTCAATCCGAGTACATATATGGTCACCATTGGCAGTTCTTGTTTCTGATTGGCTTATATAAAAGAATCATCTCCTCTGAAATCCCTTACCCAAATGGAACGAAACCTCACAGGAACCATATATGGGAGGTCCTTTATGAAGTTTTACTCAATTTATCCTGATCGGAATACAAATATGGCGGCCATGAGCAGTTCTTGTTTCTGATTGGCTTTTATAAAAAAAATCTGCTCTGAAGTCGCTTGGCCAAATGGAACGAAACTTGACAGAAAGCATCTAATTGGGAGGTTCTATACAAAGTTTCCTCATTTCGTCCTGAACGAGCAACAAACAAGTCCATCATGGGCAATTCTTGTCTTTCATCAGTTGATAATTTTATTTTTTGAAACCGCTTGGCCAAAGGGAACGAGACTTGATTGGAAGCATCTGTTGGAGGTTTTTTTACAAAATTTCCTCGTTTTGTCCAGATCAGGTGACAAACATGACCGCCTTGGGAAATTCTTGTATCTGATTGGTTGATTTAAAAAAAAGAATTTTTTTCTCTGCTTGGCCAAATAGAGCCAAACTTGACAGTAAGTGTCTATGACATATAACAAAAATCTACAGAACTGCAGAATTGCTTGAAATCAAACATGGTCTGAATATTCCTCTTAAGGTGCTCACCAAGTGTTGTTACTCTGGTGATGCCAATCCCTAATTCAAAATGGCCTTCAGCAGAGGACTTAGGTTAACATAAGACCCCATGTGTCATGTAAGTATAATAATACTTTATACTTGCATACATCAGATTCTGGATAATTTTTGTAGTTTCCACTAATGAAAAATTATTGTGAGATAGTGTTTCCAGGATATCATTTGCACAATTTGATTACATAAAAATTACATATGACAAAAATTCATATGATATCTAATTTAATTTTCTGTTTCAGATTAGTTTTTAATTATGATGATGCTAATCATAATCCAACGACTGATCAATCTGTTGTCGACCTGAGATCTCTGGGTATTAGTGAAGATACCTTTCATATAATACTAGATTATATATATACATCAGACATAAGTCTATGTGATGAGAATATACAGGACATATTACAAGCCTCAGACTTGTTGCTGCTGACAGACCTGAAAGCTTTATGCTGTGAATATTTGGAGCAATGTATTAGTCCACAGAATTGTATTGGTATTAGAGAATTTGCTTCTTTATATGCCTGTCCATGGGTACATTATAGAGCTTCCTGTTATTTAGATCAGCATTTCAGGTATTTTTATTTATTGCATTATAAACTTAAAATACATCTATTTTGCATCTTTTGTAAGCAGTCAAGAATTAGGAATTGTTAAAGTTTAAAGCTGTTTCATAAAAAAAAATTTAACCAGTCATACATGTATGTTATTATGATGATGATCCATAAATAACATAATTATTATACTAAAATTCCAAAGTAACATAAACATCTTCTTGTGATTGTTTTATTTTGAGATTGGAAATCTTTAACTTTAATACATATTTCCTTTTCATTGAAAGAAAAAAAATGTTATAAAACAACGTCCATAAATATCAAATGGTCTGTGTAAATTGGCTTTTCCAAATCTTATATTTGCAGATGTAACCATAGATATACATGTATATAAAGCCTGACATACCCAGTATAGCTTAATAAAAAGCTGCTATATTGCTACAAATATATATTTTTATCACAAATATTTCAAATATTTTACATATATATGTATAATTGTATTATACTCTGTTACAGAGATATTAGCCATTGCGAAGAATTTTTACGATTATCAAGTAAGCATCTTAAAGAAATATTGAGAAGGGATACATTAATGGTAAAATCAGAAGAAGATGTTTTTAACAGCATTCTTAGATGGAACAAATGTGATGACAAAAACAGAAAATTAGAAACTAAAGAAGTAATTACTGACTGTATCCGTGTTGTTCAAATACCTCACACATACCTAGAGAGACTGTGTTCCTCAGATCCCGAGTTTTATGCTTGTCTCTGTACACACTCACAGAGTCCAGAGAGAAAAGAAGAGGATAGAAGATGTCGAGGGTTTACAGAAGTCATTGTAGCTGCTGGAGGGGAAGGTCCTGTTTCTATGTAAGTTTTATTTTTGATTTTGTGGTAATTGTGTAACTGTATCTTTTAGCATTCAATAATGAGCAGAAGCCAATTCCACTAATAAAGCAGTAAATGGCCCAAAAACAAAACATGTTACAAGCACATAAAAATCAATAAGGAAAAATTCTTCACAACATGAATTGATCATCAATTGGTTATAGTCCTGTGTTAGACCATTAACAAGGAAGTCACTTATAATCAGATTTAGTTATTATGGTAGTAAACTGGTACTGGTTTAGGAGCTGTAAGATAAAGCATTTCTAAATACATGTGTGTACCTGAAAAACTACATGTACATGTAGTAATACTTGTATATAGACATAACTTTGTGGGGGGATATATGTCATGATGAATTATCTTTCTTTCTTTTAGAAAACAAGATGAGGTCGAAATAAAATCTTGTGTGAGATGTCTTGTACCAAACAAACATGATATTCGAGGAATTGGTCTTTGGATAGATCTCCCACCACTTCAGGGTCAGAGAACAGGACATGGAATTGTAGACGTTGGTATGTAAAGTTGTTCAAACAATTAAGCATAAATGCATATATAAACTATAGGGTTACAAAACAACCAGATCTAAAGTTTGCAGTTTTCAGTTTCCTGTAAAAAAAAGCCAACAAAACCATTTTTTTATGGCAAAAAGGCAAAAAGTAGAACTTTTCAAAAGATTCCAAATAAAAACAGTTTATACAAAGTATGATAATAATTTTGCAGTTTTTGCAGGTATTTGATATATAGTACTGCCTTCTAAGTTTACCTGTTTAAAATTTGAGAACATTAAGTTATTTTAAAATTAATTTCAATGTAAGCAACCATTCTGAGAGTATTGCTGAGCAATACAATGTCCCCTACAGGCTTGAGCTGTGAGAGAACACACCAAATGCTCCTTGACTATGTGAATCGGATGCAAACATATTTACAGAGTGATTCCTAAAAATCCCAAAATTATGTTTGCAAGGAGTATACAATAATTACTCTCTATTAATTTCTCTATTTATACATCACTAAAAAACACCTATTTTTGAGGAAATTTGAAAAAGTGATGACAAAATAGGTTTTTGTTGTTGTGGGATCGTTGTTGACTTCAGTAGATTGATTTGTTTAATGAATGGTAAGTATAACAAGATGAAATTAAAGCTACATGTAGTACTCCCTGAGTTGTTTCTTCATTTGTTTTTTATGAATTAATCATCAATATTCATGAAAATTGCCATTTTAAATCCAAAACAAACAAGATGACCCACCATGTTTTGACAACACGTGGTCGTAATCCGGATTCGGAATAGAACCAAATGAATATTTCTTTAATATGTTTCTTTCGTCTTCGTATAAGATAAATGTCAATTCAATTTATAGGTTAAAGAAAAGGAATTATGAAGTAGAATATGTTTTAAATATTGTAATATTAATTCAAATTTTATCCTCTTTATCAAACACGAAATCGGAAGCATAGTTATACCAAATTTTATTTTGTTGTTACTAATTTGTAACTTAACCTAACGGGTAACTTCCAGGTGCAAAAAGTTGATTAAATTTGTTTAAAATATTTTTGGCTTGTACGAGGAGGTCTATGAGATCTTGGATTTCTAATGTCCATAGACCTAGAGCATCCTCCCTTGGTATCTGTTGCCGCCAAACAATCAATCGGATTAATCAATTGTAAATCAAATTAGGAAAGGAACATTTTCCACATCTCTAGAGTAGCCATAATCATTAAATTATACATTAAAGATTTGAACTTTATATACTTGAAATATAAACTAGTATGTCATATGCTAATACATGTATTTGATATGTAAAAAAAAATTGTGTTTGTTCTAAAAACAAAATATGTGTTAAAATGTTAAATGTTAAATGTCAATGCCCCCTCTTATCTTAAAACAATTATTTTATTTTGGGTGAATAAACTTATTTGTTTTGAGGAATAGAAGACTCAATGCTGACAAGATCTTATTCAGTTCATGATAAATGTTGAAAATTCTGACTTCACAAAGATCCCGATTTGAAAACTTTGCAAGTGACGAAAAAATAGAGATTTTAAAAAATATATTTTCCCACGAAATTCTAAAAGTGATGAATAAATAGGCCGACAAATAAATAGAGATTTTATGGTACTTGATCTCTAGCTCATCATTATAGCCTACATACAAAAAACAAGATAAACTGGTAAAAAAGTTATCAATAAAGTATTGAAAACTAATAATTTGACAATAATTTCTATCTCCAAGGGCAATTACTCTCACATTAATAGGATAATTATCCTATCAGCCTGAAAATTAAACTTGATATGTAATTCATCATTATAAGCTCAGATACCAAAAATAAAGATCAGTTGGTTAAATGGTTTCCAAAAAAAGTCAGGAAAACTATTCTTTTGACAATAATTCCTATTTCCAAGGCAATAACTCTCAAAATAATTATCCGATCAGCATAAAACCCAAACTTGATCTGTAACTCATCATTATAAGCTCACATACCCAAAAGAAGATCAGGTGGGTAAACGGTTTCTGAAAAATATCTGGAAAATTATTATTTTGGCAATAATTCCTATTTCCAACAACTCTCACAATAATTATCCAATCAGCGTGACACTCAACTTGATCTGTAAGTCCTCAGTATAATCTCATATACCAAAAATAATATCAGTTGGAAAAAAATTGAAAAATATTATTTTGGCTATAATTCCTATTTCCAAGGGCAATAACTCTCGCAATAATTATCAGAGCAACGTGAAACACAAACTTGATCTGTAATTCATCATTATAAGCTCACATATCAAAAATATCCGGAAAACAGTCTGGAAAACCAGTTCACTGACGGACAGAGTGCAAACCTATAGTCCCCTTCGGAGTTGCCAGTAGGGAACAAATAATTTGGATGTTCAAATTGTATTAAACAATATTAATTTGTGCATTGTTTTAAAGGTGGGTGTCTGTATGTATGTGGTGGACGTGATCAGAACTGTGTCATCCTCAACACATGTGAGAAATATGACCCTTTGACCAATAAATGGACAGCAATACCAAGAATGAATCATGCTCGTGTAGGATTTGGTCTGATGTCTATTGATGATAACATCTATGCTATAGGTGGAAGTAATGATATGACGGAACCATTAACGTCAGTCGAAGTTTACAATATATACACAAACAAGTGGCAGACATTGCCTGATATGAATCTAAAGAGAGTTTGGTCATCTTACTGTAGTGTAGATAAAAAGATTTATGTCATGGCAGGTGGCGCTGTAGGTAAACTGTATGAGGCAGTAGAATGTTTTGATACACGTACCGAAACATGGATGTCTGTATCACCGATGAGGGAGCGCAGATGTGATGCTCGAGCGGTTGCTGTAGATAAAGATATATATGTATTTGGAGGTTTTAGAAGAATAGAATGCCCGAGTGCAATGCATGGTGGACACAATATTAAATTCTGTGGAACAGAAGTCTACTCGACACGTAATGATTATTGGGCCCAGCTACATACACGTGGAACTGGACTTTGTACCATGTCAGATTCATCACAAGTATATGGTGCTCTTTATGATGGGGAAGAAATTTTAGTTGTTGGAGATCTTGATATGGAAGGAACCTTTCACTGTGTGAGGGCCTTTAATATACACACTTGTACATGGCATTGTGTGGCACAGAACTCTCCACCAAATCAGCGTGGCTATCCCACATGTTTGTTTAGACTTCCTACTTATTTGTTAAGAGGTTTTCAGTGGGACCAAGGAAAATTAACATTTGAACCTAGAAATTCAAATAAATAGTTCTTTCTAGTCTTAGTGTTTTAGGCATTTACAATTTTTTTGTAGTGCAGTGCACATTCATATTGTTTGTTTTTACAAAGATACCAAGGTGATATTCTTACTTTAAAATTTGCTCTTCTGGTTTAATGTTTGAAAACAAATTTTTTACATATTTATAAGGAATTTATAACTTTTCATTGACTAAATGTTCAGAATTTACCATATTATCTTAATCTTAATGCATAAAAATGATGACAATGAATGATGAATTTCATTCAATGGCATGTATTTTGAAGTATGATACACAGTTAACTTTTCATTAATCATATGACAAGTATAAAAATTGATTCAGTCAGTATAAATTCACTGACTGATGTGGTCTTGATTTATACTGTAAGTATTTTACTAAATACTGCAAATTCTTATAATTACTTATTTACTTCACAGACATTGCTAGCTATCTTGAATTCTTATTAAACAAAACTGATGTTTTTAGAGGATATGTGAAAAACAAATGGGTATATAATGCCCAGGGCAGGTGAGATCTATTATTATAATAGAATGTTGAAGGTGTATTGTAACAATATAAATTTTACAGGGATAGGTTACAAAACGCATGATAAGTACTAAATTTATTTATTTATTCTACATGTATATTGCTGTACTTATATTATTGGCTACGTGTCTTTTTAAATAAATTGTATTGCCAAAGATTAATATACAGAGAAAACTCCAGTTGTGTACATTTTCCTGGCGCATGTTGAATTTTACCTTTATCTGCCCAACAATATATATGTTTTCTTATGCCCGATTAACGTTCTTATTTTCTTTATAATTGTTGAGCTACTAGATAGCTTTCATTATAACCTTGCAAAAATAGATATGATTTGCATGTGTTGTTATATTTGTTAATATTTAATACCTATATTGTATTTATTATTGGTGAAGAAAAGTGATGGAGATATGTGACAAACTGTTAGTGTTACTGTTTAGGTATTTAATTTTTAGAAGACAATGTAGTTACAAGACATTATACTGACAGATTTTGACAGTTTAGAAGGGGAAAGGGATTCAGCAAAAAATGTGCTGAGCCTGGAAGGAAGGGGTTTATACCGAAGAATTCAAGAAAAAAATCTGTGTTACTCTCCCACAAAAACAAAAAGTATGCAACAAAAAATGAGGGGAAATGGGAAATTAAAATTTTTTAATCTTTTTCTAAATTGTTCATATTGGTTAGTTTTAAAACCAAGGAGGATTAAAGAAAAGTGGTAAAGAGTTAAGATTTGTATATCTTTTTGAAATAATCAAATGGTGTTTGAAGTATTTAAAATCTGAATGTATACCAGTGTGGTACATTATAAATGTAGTAAAAAAATGATGTAAAACATATTGTAGGGCAATATATTACAGTACATGTAAACTGTTTTTGCAGTTAAGAATTATATCCAAAGTTATACTGATTGAGTCAGTAAAATTGTGTTATTTTGTTATTGCTATGTTTTTACACAGTGGGGCATTTTAGCTTTTACCCAAACAGCATTTTTTGTAGAACAAGAATAAGTACCGGTAGTTGAATATTTTAAAATTTAAAAATATTAATTTTTGATAATATGAAAAAACATGACATAAGTACTTTTTAAGTATTTTATGTGCATTATATATACATGGTAAATACCACATAATCAACTTCGTAAGATTTCAGTTGTGTTAGATATCTGATCTCATAATATTATAATGCAAATATATTGTAATTCTGAACATAAACAGCTCTAATTATATTGTCCACAAATTTTAATTTTATGACAAGATAATCTTTAAACTTTATAGCTGTTATTTTATGTAAAACTAATATACTACAAAGTTAACGGTTTTCCAGATGATCTATTAAAAATTTACACACAGTGTTACTGTTTTAGTATTTTGAATATTTGTCATTTCATGGTATATAATATACTTGTAACTTCCATATACACATGTATAAAGTTTTCTTGGGTACCAGTATTTCATTTTTTTTTAATTTCATTTGTCAACTGCTGTTATTATAAACTTTCCTGTAAACATCTTCTCTGAAATTACTTGGCCAATTGAAACCAAAATTTCATGGAATGTTTCTTGAGTGGTCTCCTTTCAAAATAATATCCAAAGGTTTAAACCTGTAACAACACCCATGTTCAAGTTTCCAATAACTTGTCAGCTGCTTCCTTATATGAAATGTTTAAGAAACAAGTATACATTTTTTTCTCCGATAGCATTTTACAGTGGTAACTTTTTTCCTCTGGAAAAATCCGCTTATTGAATTGGTGAAGTTGGGCGGGCAAGCGGACGGCTGCCAATTGTGTCCGGCCTGTAACTTTGTTGTCTTAAGACCTAGACCTTAGATCTATGGTATGTGGATATGTCACCTCAAGACGATGTGTCATGTTTCAAAATATTGACCTATGACCTTTACCCTTGACCTTAGGGTGAATAAATAGGTCATTTTAGATCATCTTTGTGTCCGGCCTGTAACTTTTTGGTCTAATAACCTAGGCCTTGGATTTTTGGTGTGTAGGTAGGTTATCTCAAGATGATGTGTCGTGTGCCAAGAATATTGACCTTGACTGTTGACCTCAAGGTCAATAAATAGGTCATTTTATAACTTCTTTGTCTTAAGACCTAGGCCTAGGCCTTTGTTGTGTACGTAGGTTTCCTCAAGATGATGTGTCACATATTAAGGATGTTGACCTCAAGGTCAACAAATTGATAATCATGTCCAGCCTGTAACTTTTTTGTCCTTAAACCTAGATCTTAGATCTTTGATGTGTGGGTAGTGTACCTCAAGATATGTGTCGTGTACAAAAGATGTTGACATCTGACCTTGACTTCTTTGTTGGAGGAAAGTTACTCAGTTAAAATGAAATAGAAGGAAAACCTGGTTTGCTGTCACTCAGACAGCTCTCTTGTTTATTGGTTTGTCTCTCGATAAGTTGCATCTTTTGTTTCCTGCCTGCTGAATATGAATAAATCTGTCAAGGATTTGTCGGGAGCATAAGCGGATTATAAAAACTTCACTTTGGAAGATGTTTCACAGCATGCATGTATGAATATACATGTACACACATAGTACAGTATCAAAAGTACAGCATACCTGTAATCCTGGAACCTCTCACACATCTAATTTTGGGGAAAAGTACCTAACAACCATATATTGTGGAAAATAGAAGTTTCTTGGAACAGTTTAATTTCAAAAATTGCAATTCCCAAGTTCTGCATCTTTGATGCCTATTTTAGTATGATGGTTGGGCATGAGGTGAACATGTGCATATTATACCAGGTGGTTGGTTTTGCTAGAATTATAGCCCTTTACACATATATTGTCTGAATATCTTGTATACACCTTTTTGAATATTTGTTCATATTTGATATGGTGGTTAGGAATTACCTACACATGAATATAATCTTTTTCAAGGTTGGTTAATTTTTTTTTACATATTTATATCTCTCTGCCATGCCACGGCCTTATTTTTACAGTCCAATAGGTAGTGACACTTTTCATACTGGAGTTGGATCCTCAGTTAATTCATATTAAGGTAGAAGGTATCTAAATGGGCTATATTACAGATTTCTATGAAATTTTGCATGCAACTAGAATATACAAGATTACAAATTATACATTGAACTTATAATATTTCTTTAAAAAAAAAGATTTAAAATTTTTAAAAAGGTTTTGAAGAATAGCCAAAAAAGTTTGATACTTTCACTTAAAATTGTTCTTCCCTGAAACCTTTTCCTGGAATTTTCTATAGAAATATGTTACTGCTGCCAACATTTGTTACATTGATTCTAAACATGCATAATATCACCTTTTTAGCTCACCTGGCCTAAAAGGCCATTTGAGCTTTTGCCATAACTTTGCGTCCATTGTCTGTTGTCCAAAGTTCTTCTTGTCAGAAATTACTAATCCAATTGAAATGTTTTTGATATGTGAATGATCATTACAAAATTTATGTTTTATGTGCTGATTGGAAATTCAATATGGCCGCCACAGACAGACTTGGTTTAACATTAAACCCTATGGGAAATTTGTAGAAAGGTCCTCCTGTCAGAAACTACCAAGCCAATTGAAATATTTTTATGTATAAACAAGCATTGGATGAAACTCTACAAAAGCTTTGTTTTTTGTGCCAATTAGATTCAATATGGCCACCACAGCAAGTCTTTGTTTAACATTGAAGACTATGGGAAATTTGTACAGAAGTATTCTAGTCAGAAACTAACAAGCCAACTGAAATATTTTATGTATGAACAAGCATCGGATGGGTCTCTATAATAGTTATGTTTTTTTATGCCAATCTGAAATTCAAGATGGTCGCCACAGCCTGATTAGTTTTACATTGCACCCTATGGGGAAATTTGGACAAAGGTCTTCTTGTCTGAAAATACTAAGCCAATTGAAATGTTTTTGTTGCATATAGATCCTTGAATAAATGTCTGCTACAAAAGTTTTCGTGTCGATCAGAATCCAAGCTAGCTGCCACAGCTGGACTAAGTTCAACATTTTAAACATTGGACATTGGAAGAATTCTTTACATATCTTATCTAGAAGTGCTGGAAATTGTAGAACAATTCCTTACAGATCTTATATAGAAGCGCTTTGTCAGTTGTGGTCACCAAAATCCAGGTGAGCTGTTCAGGCTCCATGAAGCCTCTGGTTCATTTTTACTGCAAAAATCGTTTAACTGTAAATCCTTTATGTAAAACATTTAGAAACTGACAATAAGCCCAATTTTGGCTTTTGACACTATCGTTTCAATCAAAGTATAGTAATCATCAATTATACTGAGAAAATGTATCTGGTGACTTTTTATAAGAAAATGAAAATTTTGTTGGGAATACTATTAGGAACTAGAAATTATGTGTGTAAGACACAGATGCCCCACCTAAAATGTAGGTCATCATGTATGAATGCTCAGTACTATCAAAGGCACATCCACGATGAAGTTTTGTTGATACACTATGCTTAGTTCCAAAGAAATGAACCTAAACACAAAACTTAAGCAGAGTCGCTCACGCATAAAATGTAGGTCATAATGAGCCAATTATTGTATGACTGCTCAGTACTACCCAAGGCAAATCCACTGATGAAGTTTCATTGATACACTATGCTTAGTTCCAAACAAATGAACCTAAATGCAAAACTTAGGCAGAGTTGCTCAAGCATAAAATGTAGGTCATAATGACGCGATTGTATGACTGCTCATTACTACCCAAGGCACATCCACTGAAGTTTCATTGATATATTATGCTTAGTTCCAAAGAAATGAACCTAAATGCAAAACTTAACCACACAGTTCGGATGTACAGATGGACAAGGGTAATCTATATGCCCCATCCACATTCATGGGCAAGCCATAAAAATTGTAGGGTCCAGAATTTGTCAAAATTATAAAGTAACAAGATTTGAGTGTTAGGAGAGACATTGACCTGCATTCTATAATTTATACATATATTTGCCAAAACCTGATGCACATATCTTGGGAAATATTAAAGTGACATAAAAAAAAATTTCAATAGTCAGATGCAGTTCAAAATGCTCTTGTTGCATGCACAATTTTATGAAATCTGACATATCATTTTATATATCTCAAATGATATCATGGATCTAAAGAAATTATTTATCTGTAAATCTCTAAATTTATTTCAATAACAATAAAGTAAATAAATATGAAAATAACAATACATACAACTGAAGAAACATATCAAATTAAATTTTATTTACACCGACTTTCTATTAAATTGAGCAACTGAATTTCAAAGAAGATATTCTGAAACAAAGTTTTGCTACTATTAGACTGGATTTCTTGCATGTCTCATTACATATTTTATTGTCCCTTATTTTGTATTTGCCTATATGACTCTTAACTCACCATTAAGTGTTTTTCTGTCAACTTTAAACTGCCAAGTAAACAGTTACTATTTTAAATTAATTTCTCAAAATTTCTAAAAACTGTTTCTAGAAAGAGAAAGCGGTGAGATTTTGTACTTAAGGGTACTCAGCCAGTACTGTCAATAATGTTTTAATTTTCAAGAATTTTGAACACAAAAAATAAAAAGTTTAAAATAGAAGCCTTCAGTAAGAATCTCAATAAAAAAGAAAGATTATTATAACATTTAAGATGTTTTAAAGCACCAAGAAATTTATTATAAATTTTACCATAAGAAACAAGAGCAAGCACTTGAAAAAAATGGGAGTTTTAATCTACACTTCAGCTCTTTGGTCGGGTTGTTCCCCATTTCCATTCTCTATTCTACCATAATTATTTGTGTTATCTGAAGTAAAGTTTTTCAAATAGGATGGCTGTCTTTACTTTAGTTTCCTTGGTATCTAATATATTTCATTAATGTAAGTACAGACAATATGGTTTTAAAATATACCTTTGGTAAGAAAATCATTGATTGAATTGAAGAGGTCCCTGCCAACATTTTAGGATTTCAAGTAATAATATGTTATAAGATTTGAGTGTTAGGAGAGACATTGACCTGCATTCTATAATTTATACATATATTTGCCAAAACCTGATGCACATATCTTGGGAAATATTAAAGTGACATAAAAAAAAATTTCAATAGTCAGATGCAGTTCAAAATGCTCTTGTTGCATGCACAATTTTATGAAATCTGACATATCATTTTATATATCTCAAATGATATCATGGATCTAAAGAAATTATTTATCTGTAAATCTCTAAATTTATTTCAATAACAATAAAGTAAATAAATATGAAAATAACAATACATACAACTGAAGAAACATATCAAATTAAATTTTATTTACACCGACTTTCTATTAAATTGAGCAACTGAATTTCAAAGAAGATATTCTGAAACAAAGTTTTGCTACTATTAGACTGGATTTCTTGCATGTCTCATTACATATTTTATTGTCCCTTATTTTGTATTTGCCTATATGACTCTTAACTCACCATTAAGTGTTTTTCTGTCAACTTTAAACTGCCAAGTAAACAGTTACTATTTTAAATTAATTTCTCAAAATTTCTAAAAACTGTTTCTAGAAAGAGAAAGCGGTGAGATTTTGTACTTAAGGGTACTCAGCCAGTACTGTCAATAATGTTTTAATTTTCAAGAATTTTGAACACAAAAAATAAAAAGTTTAAAATAGAAGCCTTCAGTAAGAATCTCAATAAAAAAGAAAGATTATTATAACATTTAAGATGTTTTAAAGCACCAAGAAATTTATTATAAATTTTACCATAAGAAACAAGAGCAAGCACTTGAAAAAAATGGGAGTTTTAATCTACACTTCAGCTCTTTGGTCGGGTTGTTCCCCATTTCCATTCTCTATTCTACCATAATTATTTGTGTTATCTGAAGTAAAGTTTTTCAAATAGGATGGCTGTCTTTACTTTAGTTTCCTTGGTATCTAATATATTTCATTAATGTAAGTACAGACAATATGGTTTTAAAATATACCTTTGGTAAGAAAATCATTGATTGAATTGAAGAGGTCCCTGCCAACATTTTAGGATTTCAAGTAATAATATGTTATAACATTTTAGGTATAGTGTTCATTTTCTTCTTCATTTCTTCTGACATAACTTCCTCCTCCCTTTCAATATATCCTTCACTGTGCTGATGTTTGCCAAGGATTTCTAGCATGGCCTTTGATTCTGTGTCATCCAACACACTTTTCTGCTGTAAAAGTAAATAAAAAATAAAAAACATCCAAGTATTAATTTATTGTTGGACTATGTTATAACTTTATTCTTGCAATCAATTATTAAATGTAGAGCAGTCAGTCCAATTTACATGTGTTGCATGAAGTGAAGAGTTATCTCCCATTAGTGAAATAAATGTAGAAGATTTTGAATTCACATCAATACACAGAAAAAGAACAGCTAACTATCTAAACTGAAATGTTATAACAGAACATACAATGATTTTTATTTAAAAGTGAAGCTATTTAAACTGAACATCTGTCTACTAAAAAAATCAAATCCAGTTGGCTGTAACTTAAAAAAAATGCTTAGTGTGTAATTAACCCTTGTTTAAAAGACAGTAGACTGACTCACATTTAATCCAGTTCTCTGATCATTATTCAGGGTTCTCACTAAGAATTTTTCATGATGAGTCCTGGGACTCATCATTTTTCAGAATGGTGAGTCCCAGCTGATTTTGACGAGTCCCAGGACTCATCACCACTTTTTTAATGTATATTTCTGCATGATTTTGACCATGGTAGGCCTATAGTACTATTGTTAAAGTTTCATTAAAATCGTGTGCTGACTTAAAATACTGACGAAACAAAAAACAAAAAACAAAAAACAAAAAACAAAACAAAAAAATTGAATACATGAGTGGTGCTCCAAACATGGAAGATGTTTTCTGCTACAGATATGAGCAAAAATCTTTGCAACTTTTGACACCACTTATTATACCATATATCTTGTAAGCGCAACTCCTCCTAGACCGCTCAATGGATTTCAACGAAACTTTACAGAAAGGAAGTACATCTTCCAAAGATGTGCATGAAGAAAAATCTTTGCTTTCCAATATCACTCAAGGGAGATAATTGGACTTTTATTTTTTTGGCTGATACATTATATATGAACCTCGTAAGCGCAACTCCTCCTAGACCGCTCAATGGATTTCAACGAAACTTTACTGAAAGAAAGTACATCATCCAAAGATGTGCATGAAGAAAAATCTTTGCTTTCCGATATCACACAAGGGAGATAATTGGACTTCTATTTTTTTTTGGCTTATACAATGGATTTCAACGAAACTTTACTGAAAGAAAGTACATCATCCAAAGATGTGCATGAAGAAAAATCTTTGCTTTCCGATATCACACAAGGGAGATAATTGGACTTCAAAGCGGGGGGGTATCCTTTGTGAGCTATGCTCACAGTACATCTAGTTATTATTGCCATTTTATTTTTTAATATTTATTTATCTATAATCTTTACTATTATATTTTTTCTCAAACATACTCTTAAAATCCTCCCATTGACCTTGTTTGAACACCTTAATAATCAATATTGACAAAATTTCCATTTGTGCATAGATAAGTCAAAATCCATTAAATTTATTTTTAAATGAGGTCTACATATTGTTACCTGTCGGTAAAAAACACTGTGACAATGAAAAGTCATGAGAATTCCGATTGCTGCCATTTTCTAGCTTACTTTTTGTTGTTTCCCTCCCCTTTCCCTTTGATCTCCAAGAAAACAAAAAATGGCGGCTTGAGATTTTTTATGAAAATAACGGTCTTTGAGGCAGCTGATAAGATCTATATGCGTTCCAGGGAGTTTGAAGGATGATGCATCCAGTCCAAATTTAGTGCGTCCAGGACGCATGTACGCGCCTTAGCGAGAACCCTGATTATTACTATTAGCTGATAACTGTTTATATAATGTCATGCTCTTACAAATTTTCCATGCTTTTCAGAAGAAAGAATATAATCATCATTCAAATTTTATTGATAGAAAACGGGTCAACAAATTATAATTGGTAAATGTTTGTCATCGTATACCTTTTCTTTTTCTTCATCATCATTGTCTGCTGATTTGGGTTCAGGACCTAATCCCCACACTTCTATAATTTCCACTGTAAATTCTGGAGATTTTGACAGTTGTGGGCTTCCATATGTTGTACATCTTGGCTGAGCTTTACTATGACCATGATTAAAGCTGTGGTCAATCCAGAAACCAAAGTAGTTGAACTGACCTCCCATGCCCTGAAAAAAAAGAACAGAAAATATTTTGAAATAGAAATATTGATTGAGACAAATTTTTTTTTTATTATGTCACAAATATTTTTACACCAAATGATGAGATTAATATGCAAATTGAATCAAATCATCTGGTGCAAAAATATAAGTAAGACATTTGTCTACATATTTTGAGTGTCATATGAGTTTCAATGATGAGGATATTACCTTTGTTAATTAACTCTGAGGTAAGTATTTTTTATTTTATTTTCTATAATGAAAGAGAGGAAATTTATGTTTTCTGTAAAAAGTACATTTACACATTTGCTTTGATGCCACTGCAAATTTTCTTCTTGAATTTAAAGCAAGACGGTATAATAGAGTTCCCACAAGTTAAAAGTTTAGCCTTTGGTGGCCATCTTGGTCGACAGTTTGAGTCAACAGACACAATTCTGAATCAGGACAATTTAAAGACCACTGCTGCTAAGTTTGGTTCCAACCTCTCTGTATTTTCAGACAAGAAGTTTTTTAATGAATTTTCCAAACGGTCCAATGTTAAACTATGGTTCCAATTGGCTCAGAAGTTTCAGACAATATGTTTAAATAAATTTTCCATTTGGGTTCTATGTTAAACTATGTTCGGCTCTGGTGGCCATCTTGGTTGATCATCTGATACAACGGACACAATTCTGAAAGAGGAACATCTAAAGACCATTGCTGCTAAGTTTGGTTGCAATTGGCTCAGCAGTTTTAGACAAGAAGATTTTTAAATGAATTTCCCATAGGGTCCTATTTTAAACTAAGTTCGGTTGTGGTGGCCATCTTGATTGATCGTCTGGTTCATTGGACATAATTCTGAAAGAGGACCATCAAAGGACCATTGCTACCTAGTTTGCTTAGTGGTTTCAGACAAGCATTTTTGAGTGAATTTCCCATTAGGTCCTATGTTAAACTAAGTTCGGCTGCAGCGGCCATCTTGGTTCACAGTCCACGAATCAGACATATTTCTGAAAGAGGACCTCCTAAGGGTCATTTCTGCCTAGTCTGGTTCCAATTGGGCAAGTTGTTTCAGATAAGAATTTTCCCATAGGGCCCTATGTTAAACTAATTTCGGCTGTGGCGGCCATCTTGGTTAACATTCCGGGTCATCGGACAAATTTCTGAAAGAGAACCTCCTAAGGACCATTACTGCCAACTTTGGTTCCAATTGGCCTTGTAGTTTCATAGAAGAAGATTTTTTAAATTCATCCCCTTCCCCCTTTTCTATATTTAGTAACAGCAGCCATGTTGGTTGGAAGTCTGGGATGCTAGACAAATTTATGGAAGGGGACCACCCAAGGACCTTTCCACCAAACTTTGGTCTCAATTGGCCCAGTGGTTTCAGGGGAGAAGATCTTTGAAAGAAAGTTTACACTGGATGCCATCTTTAAAGGGCAAAACCTCCTATAAGGGGTCAATCAATGATTTTGGTCTTGTTGACTTATTTGTAGATCTTACTTGTTGAACATTTTTGCTGTTTACAGTTTGTCTTTATCTATCATAATATTCAAGATAATAACCTAAAACGTCAAAATTTCCTAAAAATTAACAATTCAGGGGCAATAACCCAACAAAAGGTTGAACAATTCGTCTAAAAATGTCATGGCAGGTAGATCTTGATCTGTTGAACATTTTTACACCGTCAGTTTTGCTCTAAATGCTTTAGTTTTTGAGATATAAGACAAAAACTGTAGTTTACCCCTATGTTCTATTTTTAGCCATGCCGCCCATGTTGGTTGGCAGGCGGGGTCACCGGACATATTTTTAAAACTAGATACCCTAATGATGCTTGTGGCCAAGTTTGGTTCCATTTGGCCCAGCAGTTTCAGAGGAGAAGATTTTTGTAAAAGTTAATGGACGTCGATGGACAACAGACGCCAAGCGATGAGAATAGCTCACTTGACCCTTTGGGTCAGGTTAGCTAAAAATCAATTGCTAATGGGTATGCATGAAATAATTCATTTACATCTATTTTTTTAAAATCAGTAAAGAAACTTTGATTTCTCCTTTAAAAAATCATTTTTACAAAGGTAAAGAAAGCTGTTTACAACCTGTAGGATGTTAGCATCGGAGTTGGATATAAGCACTTTGTGATATGTTTACAAAAAATTGTGAATCTTTCTCATTTTTTTTTCAAACTGAGAGTCAAATAACATATGACAATGGTGTATAAACTTTGAATTTTCACTTAATCTGAACATACCAATCCATTAGGTAATGTTTCCTGACCTTGGTTAAGATAGATGTAATTTTCATTATAACCTGTAGCAGTGTACACTCCATACTGTGGAGCTATGGTAAATAGGAAACTATCAGCTGATCCTAAAATTATAATGCAAACAATTAGATGAAATATTTAGTACATGTACATGAATTATTTAGACAGGAAAATATAGATATTAAAATAAGTAAGTTGTAACTCAAACTGACTATGATTGTCTTACATATTACTTACAAAAATCAACTGGATTCCTTATCATACTTAAATATGAAAAAAATTCTAAATCGTTACAAGTGTTTTTAGACGTTTATGGTATTTGTAGTGATCTACAACAACCGAACTTACAATGTCTCTAAACATAAATTTTAAATGGTAAACCTTGCAATTCATTCCTGTTTCCTGAGTCTCATATAAAATAAAGTTTATATTTGAGATAATGCGACTACACTGTATGTTTATCATACTGTACGAAATTATTGTCGATCATATTTCCAGCCAGGATCAAGGTAGAGGGACATGTTTGACGGTAAGGGCACAATACAAATGTAGTATGATTTCACATGAAAAAGGGCAGACATGATGATATCAACTGAAAGAAAAAATGTTAAGACTCTCGAATTGCTCTGTTGTTTCCATTTAGTCTCGTTTATTTTCATAAAAAAGTGTTTCTTACCTCACTGAAAGTCATATTCATCCCATAAGGCATTACTTTTAAGGCACAGGGGAGTACACAAGTGAAGATGGGTGCTGCTCCCCTCTATCTGAGGGAGCTGGACCACTGAATATCATTTCACCTTATTGTTCAGACATATAAAATCAAAAATGCACACTTACCATAGAATTTTGCTCTTAATTCCCATCCCTGACTAGAAAATCCACCAAAAATATAACCATCTTTGTCCTTTACAATAATTAGTGATGGTCCTTTCTGAACTATATGTCCCACTAATTGTGAAAAACTGTCACCCATAATCAAGTTGCTGAATAACAGACTCCATTGTGAAGTCAAGTGTTTTGGTAAGTTGTGATTATTAAGAAAAATCATAGCATTAATGTCTAAAATGGTCGATACTGGATAAGACTTGGCATTAATTATTAATGGAATGTGGACAGATGATTGAAGTGTCTCTTTTCTATATTTTTCCTGCAATTAAAAATGTGATTCTCGATAAATAAATGTATCTTAATTAAAACATATACATTGTAATTGCATTGACACAATAAAATGTATATTTATAAAAGAATTCTAAACAACCCGTTGCTAAGGACACAGTCTTGAACTTCCTAAAAATATGTTGAATTTTGTCTATGCTGAAGACATCAAAGTGACTAAAATCATGAAATAAAACATCCTTTCCTTGTACTTTTGTTAAATATTTGGATTTTTGTGATAAAACTTCTATCATATCCTTTCTAATCTTTTAATTTCCAAATAATCACATATTGGTGCAGTATTGCTGTTTTGACTAGATTGGCAGGTTTGATAATTGTTAATCAAACCAATCAAACCAATCAAACCAATCAAACCAACTCTCGACTATAATTTACTCAATTGACTCAATTGATCTTCCTATTCAAAGCAGTCAAACCAACTCATTTTCTTACCCGTTCAATTGGTTTAATTGACTCAATTGATCTTCTTTTTCAAATCAGTCAAAGCAGTTAAACATACTAGATTTCTGACCAGTTCAATTGACTCAATTGATCTTCCTTTTCAATGCAGTCAAAGAAGTCAAACCAACTTCATTTCTGACCCGTTCGATTGGTTCAATTGACTCAATTGATCTTCTTTTTTAAAGCATTCAAACCAACTCCAAATCTGACCCATTTAATTGGTTCAATTAACTCAATTGATATTCTTTTTCATAGCAGCCAAAGCGGTCAAACCAACTCCATTTCTGATCACTTCAATTGGTTCAATTGACTCAATTGATCTACCTTTTCAAAGCAGTCAAAGCAAATCCATTTCTGACCTGTTCAATTGGTTCAATTGCATTAATTGACTAAATTGATCTACCTTTTCAAAGGATTCAAACCAACTCCATTTCTGACCTGCTCAATTCATCTTCCTTTTCAAAGCAAGGTAAGAGTCCTCTGCTATTCTTAAACACCTACCAAAGTGCATTGTCATGTCTGGTACTACATGTATACTTAAGAATATTTTTACAAATGAATAGACATGTCGTATCTTTTGACACTTCATTATAGCGACCATAGACCTTTTGAAACGATTACTAGTAATTTAATCTAGATCAATTATGTCAATTCAGTTATTTTTCTATATGGATTATTTGTGCCAATTGAGTCAATTGTGTCAACTGAATTAATTGAGTGAATTGAACTACCTAAAATTTTTAAAAAATATGTAAGGTTTTGCTATTTTGATATTAAAAGTTCTATTGAATTGACTGAGTCAATCAATATTGAATCTATGTATCTATTGAATTACATAGAATAAAGATATAAGGATGTTTTGACAGGTTTGGTTGGTTTCACAATAACAGTTCAATTGAATCAATTGAGTCAATTGTACTAGGTAGATTAATTGCATCCATTGAATCAATCGAGTCAATAGAACTACATAAATTAAAGAGATAAGGATGGTTTGACTGGTTTGGCTGGTTTGACAAAAGGTGTTCAATTGAACCAACATAGTCAATTTTACAGTGTAAATCTTATTGTGTCAATTGAGTCAATTGAACTACATACATTAAAGAGTTAACGTTGGTTGGACTGGTTGGGCTAGTTTGACAATAAGTGTTCAAATGAACCAATTGAGTCAATTGTACTAGGTAGATCAATTGAGTCAATTGAACTACAAAGATTAAAGAGATAAGACTGGTTTGGCTGGTTTGACAATAATGTTTCAATTGAATCAATTGAGTCAATTACACTTTATAAATCAACTGTGTCAACTGAATCAATTGAGTCGATTGAACTAAATACAATGTAGATTAAACAAATAAGGGTGGTTTGACTGATTTGGCTGGTTTGACAACGAGAGTTCAATTAAATCAATTAGCTCAATTGAACTAGGAAGATCAATTATATTAATTGAATCAATTGAAATACATATATAATAAATAGATAAGGATGTTTTGAAAGGTTTGGATGGTTTGACAAAGAAAATTCAATTGATTCAATTGAAATAGGTAGATCAATTGAGTCAATTGAACTACATGTATTAAATAGATAAGGATGTTTTGACAGGTTTGGTTGGTTTGACAAAGAAAAATTCAATTGATTCAATTGAAATAGGTAGATCAATTGAGTCAATTGAACTACATGTATTAAACAGATAAGGATGTTTTGACAGGTTTGGATGGTTTGACAAAGAAAATTCAATTGATTCAATTGAAATAGGTAGATCAATTGAGTCAATTGAACTACATGTATTAAATAGATAAGGATGCTTTGACAGGTTTGGGTGGTTTGACAAGGAGAGTTCAATTGAATTAATTGAATCATTTGTACTAGGTTGATCCATTGTGTGAATTTAATAAAACTATAACATGATGGTTTAGCTGGTTTGAATAATGATTTGATACAACTGACAAATATTTCAATTGATAAGAATGGATATAAAGAACTGTATAAGTTTGACTCGTTTGAAAAAAAAGTCAATCTAATCAAACCAGCATTACTGCACCATTAAAGCTAATTTGTCTACTTGTGAATTTTGTATCCCTTTCGTATACTTTAGCAAGCTAAAACGTAACAATTAGAACTGTTAAAAATATAAGAATGGGTCTTTCTTAAACTACAGACTCCCAGAAGCCTATATCCCTCACCTGGATTCAATCTGCCAATCAAAGGCCATAAAAGCAGCACCTGAAATGCTAATTAATTGGTGATTGGGATCAGTGGACATTCTTATGGTTTCAGTGAATTTTTCCCTAGGGTCCTATGTTAAACTAAGTTCAGCTGTGGGGGCCATGTTGGTTTACAGTCCAGGTCATGGTATACAATTCTGAAAGAGGACCATCTAAGGCCAAAAAAATAAAGGTGCTAGGTTCTCAGGCACCGTCGCATCCAAAAAATCCTCCCGCATCTGCGGTTTTTATTCTTAGTAAAATCAAGAATTTTTTCAAGTCTGTTCTGGAAACGCCTGATACTTATTATTTCATAGGTTTTAGAAATAAATAATTATTATAGTGCTCTAGCTTGCCCTAAACAAATGGAAGGTTTGGTTACCCTTGATGCCCTTAGAGTCCCATAAATGTATGCTTTCTTTAAGAACATGCTTAGATGTCATTAATTGACCTAATTAAGTTCAAAGCTTAAGTATCTTTCGCTGTTACAGAAAAAATCTGCAGAGTTGCTCCTCTTTGATAATCAGTTTTCTTTCAATTGAAATTTTCTCTGACAAGGAAAACATAAAGTTTATATTTAATTGTTGAATATCAAATAATTAATTTTGAGAAAAAAATGTATTCTTCTTTTGAAAAAAATGTATTTCCCAAACATTTTTGTACATATAATTTTATGTAAAACCTTTGTAATTCTTTTAGTTACTTTTTCAGTTATATTTATGAAATCAGTAAATAAATTGTAGACTTGCAGTCATACAAAGTGTATGATAGTAGTGTAGTCTTGCAGTCATAAAAATTGTATGATAGTTGCAAAACAACTTTTAAACTGCATTGTGTACTAAGGCAAACAGCAGTTGATGTGATGACACCCTGGAATGATATAAATCACATACCTGATGCTTTTAAAAAATTTTTGTCTAAACAGTAATGTCAAATTTCCAAAAAAAAAAAAAAAAAAGCCTCCCTCCCTCATCCATTTTTTAAAAAAGTGGCCTGAGAACCTAAGCATTTTTTTTGGATCGCCTAAGGACCACTGGTGCCTAGAGGTTCCAATTATAAAATTTGTTTCAGACAAAAAGATTTTTAAAAGACCATTGCAGCTAAGTGTTGTTCCATTTGATAGAAGAAGATTTTAAAAATATACCTCCCCTCTGAAGGGGTCCAATCAAAGACCATTTCACCAAAGACTGGTCCAATTGGCCCAGTGGTTTCAGAGGAAAAGATCTTTAAAGGAAAGTTTATGCCACATAAAGGTTGCCAAGTGATGACAATAGCTCACATCGCCCTTCGGCTCTGGTGAGCTAAAAAAAGAAAATTGACCTTGATAGTTTTAATTGACAAGTTAGGAATGCTAATATAATTCTGATAAACAGGTCTGCATATATTAGTAATTCTGTAAAATAGTGCTATTGAATTTTGATGAATTATCTCCCCTGGATTGATTGTTAATCAGTGCATTCTGTAAAAATATTCCACACAAATTATAAATGGTAAAATTCAACATTTCTTCCCAGCTTTAAATTTTGATGGTCAAATACCTATATCACCAACTCTTAATTTCATAAATATTAATGGCTGTATTAATTCTTGTTGTTCCCAAAATTACCCCCCAGAAAGTTATTATGACACTGCTTTTCACTTTAAATCTCCAGTAAGTAGAATTTTAATAGTTACATGATTTCTAGATGCAGTTAAATTTTGACTATATAGGTTTCATCACAATCTAATAAAATAGTTAATATTCTGTGAATAAACTCTGAGTTATGTCCCTTGAAGGCTGCAAAATCTACCTGTATAAAATCCCTTATGACATTGAAAAAAAACATATTACACTTAAAATTTTATCAAGTTGTCTATGTTACAAAGAAATACATTATGGAATCAAATTACTGCATATCTCCTGTGTGTAATCGTAAACCACTATATATTTAGTGGAGCAATAAAAAAGCACATTATTCATTATTACAATAATTCAATATAATATTTTAAATTTTCCATTTTTCATGCCACCATTTAATTAAATATTTGTATTGTGTTTTGGTTCACAGTATTTATAACATCACCTTTCCCTCAATTATGCCAAAAAAAATCTGCCCTTCTTTAAATAAGCTATATATAGATGTTCCATTTTCCTGCCTTTTTGCTAAAACAGATAACAATTCAGTGTTGCAAGATAAACACAATATAAGTACCGATACATTGTCAGAAAGTATACATTTCATTTGTACTCAACATGAAATGGGTGAAAAATGATCACTTAACCTAGCATTTCTACCCATTTCTAAGACTTTATATTTTCTGACATTGTACAAATATTGTATATTTCTTCTGCTGCCTTAAACGGCAATAAACTTTCTTACTGCCAGTCACAGTTGGCATTGGGCAATATATAACTTCAGTGGCATTTCAAGAACCACCAGAAAATATACACTGTACTTATTTTAACAACAAAATATTTCGTAAAATAGCTTTTATGTATATACCTCTTGTAGACAGAATACATTGGAAAAAACAATATCTAATATCCAGATCATTAATGATGTCTTTGTCAGCCATTCTTCTATATCTATCACAGTATAATGTATATTCTCAGGAACCTGTAACTTAGGAACTTCAGATTTTTTACTTGATCCTGAAATATAATATAATGTGTCAGGAGGACACTAATGTCCCACCTTCGAAATAGTTGACCGAAACTGATTAGTCATTTAACTGAATAGCACATAGAAGTATAAACAGCACATGACTTGAATGCTGCCATATACATGTATATTCACACAGAATGGGAACTGAAGGTGAAAATAAACATATAGCTACATTTACAGAAATACACCTTACAGAAAGTGCTGCAATGTAATAGTCTTTTTTCAATAAAAAACTACTAGTGTCATGAACCTCCTTGTAACCTTCTTTGACTATGTTAAACCGTTTACTTAAATGTACAAAAATGTACAAAGGAAAACACCAAATACTCAATATACATGTATATGGACAAAAAGCTTCAAAGCAAACCTTAATCTGCAGTGGCACTTTTACATTCCTATGTGCAAAGAAATGTGAAACAAAAGTCATAACCATGAAAAGGCATAAATTTTAGAAAGTTCATATCATGATGTTTGTTTGTTTATTTAATTGGGGTTTTATACCGTTTTCAGCACGTTTGGCTATTTTGCGGCTGCCAGTTTTTGTTGGTGGAGGAAGCCGGAGTACCCGGAGAGAACCACTGACCTTTGGTAGGAAAATTGGCAATCATTGTCAATTAAGATCGGAGTCGACCACACACTGCCACAGGTGAGATTCGAACTCACAAGCCTGAGTGTTGACAGGCTAATGATCATTAGTAGTCATGATGAACTACCTAAACCACTCGGCCAATGAGGCCACTCATATCATGATGTAAATGTGTACCAACTTTCATAATGATGTGACCCTATCTTCATAGAAAAAAAGCTTTTCTGAATTTGCACTAACAAGACTTGTGTATGCATAAAAATCACCATTATTAGAAACCGATGGCTGATCATGCTTACGGTATGCTAAACTTATTGGTGAGTTTGGTATAGCATAAGCATAACCAGCTGTTGGTTTCCGACGATGAAAACTCAAAAGCATCCTTATTTCTGATGCTGGCCATGAAGGAAATTAATTCAATACAATGCAATACCACACTACCACAAAAGGGACTTTGTAATAAAATATGTATGAATGATTTTTTAATTTGTGTAAATGTATATGTGATTGTATAAGAAAGTTACTTTTTCTTATGTTCCTATAAATTACATAATTATACTTACCTTTTGTATAGAGTTCATAAAATAAACCCAGAACAAATCTATGGTCTCCCTGCTCTTTGTAATCTTTTGTCTGCCAGCATCTCCATTGTGGTAAACCTTTGACAATGTCTCTGAAGGCTAATACAAAGTCATACACTGTCTAAAACAAAACTTAGTGTCATATATTACAAACTTAGTACATTACATAATGGATTTATAAATGAACTACATAACAAGTTAAGCAGATTTGTAAATGTATTTTGTAATGAGAAGTTGAACAAAGATTGCCTTTTTTTCATTGGTAACAGCAGAAATATTGGCACAATATATGATTCCATCATCATTGTTCTCAAATAATCATATTCCACTAAATATGATCCCAACTGCCCAACTGTTTTAAAGGAGAAGACTTTAACAATTTTTTTTAATCCTATAATTTCAAAAGTATTAAAGTAAAATATAAAAAAAATATTTCAAATTAAGAAGCAGTTTCACATGCCTTGGTTGGATGACATTTTATAAAATCTGCCATATGGCCCATTTTGATACTTCCTAACTTGTATATACTTTTTTCTATTTTTACTAACAAGGCCCACATTGGCTGGAGGTCCTGACCTCCAGATATAATTTTGCAAGTAAATAAACAACATACATGTATCAGTAAGGACCATTCTACTAAAGTTTGTTCTCAAATGCTTTACCAAACAATGGATGCCAATATCAATTGATGGCAATAGCTCACATTGCCCATTAAGCCATGTAAGATAAAAGAAAAACTTTTGCCTCATATATACCTGATATAAATTTTGTGCTGTTACAGTTTCATCTTTAGGAGAGCTGAACTGGAACAATATCTGAGATTTATGTGTAACTGTCCCTCTCAAGGAAATGTCAGCAAATTCCTTGAATGATGAATATGTAATTGGTAGGTTTCCTTTTGCTTTCTCTTTTTCACTCTGCTTCAAATGTTCAATTATTCTCTCACATAATTTGCTATGAAGAAATTCTAGTTTTCCCTATAACATGAAACAGCGTAAAATAAATATTAAGAAAATCTTTTAATGATATCTGTGTTACTTTGTGGCTTTTTTTTTATAAATAAAGTATAATGAATTTTAATAATAACCATAACATTATCGAACTGGTAAGTAAATTTGATTGAAGCTACATGTAAATGTGGGAAGGAATGTGAACAAATATTAAGGCTTGAAACAAGTCCTGAATGCAGAAACAATGAAAGAAAACTATTGAATCTTCAATGACAGGATCAAAGATGACTTCCTTCCCCTCCAATAAAAATCCAATGGGTTCTTCCTAAAGAGAAATATTGTCAGCTAATTGGGCATATGCACAACATCATGAAAGAAACCATCCACTAATTTTCAGAAATGCTCTATGTTGTCAATTCACATGTAAGGGGAACTACCACCAATAAAAAAGTTTTCAACCTTTACTTCTTGTACTAAGATGACTCAGTTTTTGACATGTTGCCAGACAGGGGAATTTGTTACCATCAAATCCCAAATTAATGGCACCAAATTTTCATATACATTTACAATACTGTTATTCCTTAATTTTATTTAAATGTTTTGGACCTGTAACTTATCTGTCCTTTAATTTGTCCCAGTTGACAAAATTCCTGTAGTATTGAAATCACACAGAAAAATTGTTACATCAAAATTAAAAAGGAAATTATTCCATGACATCATTACTGTATGTCTTTTTTAAACTGCAAGTAGTTTTTCAGGAATATCTCAAATAGTAAAAGTAAAAAGTATTATATACTCTAGCTTTTTGTTTCCAAATGTTTAATTAATTAGACATTTTACTAGAGTGGATTTTCCTTCTTTTTTGGGGGGGGCAATTCGTTGATTTTTATGTCAAATATGATGTCACCACAAACAAATGTGAATATCTGCAAGTTTTGTTTCCAACCAAAAAAAAAACCATGTTTAATTTTAGGACACACCTAATTGTTATTTCAGTTCGGAAAAAAATCCAAATGCTTTCAGTGAAAGCATTAAATGAAAACGATTGGCATGCTATGAACCATTGATTATTCTTTATTAATCATTTCTTGAAAAGTTTCTCAGAGGTTGAAAAAAAATCTGTTGGAATATGAAAAAATTTCCCATTATCCTCAATGTTAATAACAGTTGTTGAATTCGGTAACTTCAATGTTTTTTAAAAAAATAGCAACGAACAAAAAGAATTAGCGTCATTTAAAGTATTGATCATGTCAACTGTTACATTTTCCTACCAATTATCTTTTGAGTTCATTTGGGTTGCTTTGATTGATTTGTATGTCATTGTTGACCTTTCCTGTTATCCATTTTGCTGTTTATTTAAGCACAAACAAAAAAGATTCCAATTACCCCAATTTTTAAAAGGATAAATAGGCATTTCTGAAAATATGAGTTGTTGAATTCGGAGTTTTACTTGACTGATTTGAAATATACAATTCTAATACATTCCAGAGTTTTCCATTATGATATCAGTTGCCGAAGTTTGCTGGACACACAGAAGGGCATGTGGAACTGGCGAGTGATGCTCTGCTGTCTATACATGTATGCTTCTATTATAGACAAGTACCACGATTATCTCACTTAGTAATTTCTAGTGTATTTCACAGGCACTCGTGGACAAGACATATAAGTAACCAGCTGTAGATAGAAAATACGGCTTGATAGTAATATCCATGTGAATTCCGAGAGAAATATTTGTAAAAAAATCGCAAAAAAAAATTTTCATGTGGGGGTCTGGTATCACACTGGTACCATATGGGATACTGTCCACGAGTACCTGTGGTGTATTTGAACTGAAAAAACTGGCAATGAGGAAATAACATTCTCATATATGCAGTCTCAGCAGGCAGGTTTTTACTTTTTAATTTTTTACAAATGGTTTAACAATTAATTAATATAATAATCATTTCAACGAGTACCTGAGAAACTATAGAATCAAAATATTTTTTAAGATAAGACTGTTCAATTTCATTAAATGACGTCTGTTTGCCCCTTGGTTTGCTTTCCCCACCACCCATCCTTGTGTACGAATGGATAACGTGGGAGAGATTCCGATCACATCAAAACATGACCTTCACTCTCAAGGCCGTTTCAATCTACTCGGAATATATCGCGGCCATTTTCAAACATTCCTCATGGTGACAGCGGTTTTCGGATTGAAACTTGCCTATTTGTAAGCCAAAAAAATTAACAATAATTTGTCATCATGTCTATGCCACCAGAAAAGATTTCTGAATTGAAACAAATTATCCATGGCCAGTTATCACAGGTAAAACTGATTATCTTTTTGGAAACAACCTGCATGAAAACATGCCAGTGCATGCTACATGCAAATTATTTTAATATGTTGTACAACAGATTTAGATACATTTTTATTTTAAAAAGTCTTGTGGTTATTATTAAATTCAAAATGATTCATGTTACAAGATTCATTGTATATATATTAATCAATACACAGGTGCTCGTATCATACTATACTATCATAGGCATAGATGTTGTGGGGCGGAAATATGTGCCAGTTGACTGGAACTATGTTGTCGGGCAATTCAGCGCTGCTTTTAATTAGGTGCATTCAAATCATTTTCATGTTAATGCGCCGAATAGGACGATGCGCAGAATTACCTGAAATGACTGTATGCCTTCTACATTGTGTTTATAGCGGACAGGGATGAAACCGCCAATTTTTAAATTAGTTTTTACCCCATCTTTATACTTTTTCGCTAGTCTCATGGTGTTTATTGGTTTGCTTTTTGATTATCTATATGTCACCCATATATATTTGGAAAACCCACTTGCAGTTGAAAAAAGACATACAGTTATATGTCTTTAACACATTACATTTATTGCAGGATATTCCTTTGATTTAGTTATTGCTTTTCATTTTACTCATGTATAAATTTATTTTGAGAGTGACAATTTAACTGGCTATTTAAAACTGCAAACATGATTTGTCCCAGTATTTCTGCAGGCATCATTAGACATTTTTAGAATTACATTCAGTATTCATTAAATTGTTCATCAATTCATAATTTCCCATTAATTTCTATATAAATTCACATATTTCCCCAAAAAATTATTGAAAAGCCATTTTACCACCAATTTTCACAAAATCTGCTCCAGTAACAAGAGAGACATCATTTGTTTCATCGTTTATTGTCTTCTGTTTCCTATGTGTATTTTAGATAATGCAGGGATTTAATATAAAAAAGATGTTTTTAGTGACAAAATTCCATATTTACATAAGTAAAATTGTGACATCATATATTTGCATTGTGTTTAAATTATTTCTTAAAAAATATATTTAAAAAACCAAAGAAACTGTGAATAATTCTCTTTCTGATGGTACAAAGATGATTAATGTTGATGGAGAAATATGATTTCACAATAATGTTGAAAAAATAGAAATTTGTATAGAAATTTAATAATTGGAAAAATCTGAAGTGTCAAATATTTATGTCCACAAACCAGATGAGACCAACTAGTTCCTGGTTGTAACATGGCATTGTGAAAGAAACTTTACAAGGAGGCATATTTAAATGGCCATAAACACTTCAAATAATGTATTTATATAATTAGTAGCTAGGCGTCAACATAATGGTTCAAAACTATCATCAGTCTAAAGGATTTTCCTTTGAAAGTTATCCTTCCCTCAGCTCTTTTTTGTGACCTTTAATTCTAACTCGACTTGACCCAAAGTGGAAGTTGTTTAATATCCAGACAAATCTGGATTGGACATTACTGTCAATAGGTGTATAATATCAATTTAAATTTTCCTCAATCCTTCAATTTTTTGCTGTGGTGATCCCTGATAATGAATTGTTGGTTGAAGCTCAGTCTTGTTATTGAGTTTATAAGGGTTAAAGCCTATTTTGAATTAAATTCTTAAACCAATATGAAATTTCGACATTGTAGATGGAAATTCAGAATCGTATCAAGGATGTTATGGGAGAAGTTATAACAGAAGACTATAGTAATGGACAAGTATCAGAACAGGAACTGTTACAAAGGTTAAAGCAAAGAGGTGTTGTAGATGACATTTTACAACATCTCCAGTTTGAGAATCAAAGTGATGGACATGGATTGAGACGTCCAGCAACACATTTTCAAGATCATGATGATAAAGTTACTAGTTTACCTGTTAAAAGAGGTTTGTTTAGTAGTATTCTTTGAGTACTGTTTTGTCTACACATTTCAGAAACAGTCATACCAGGAAAAAAAAGAACATTTAAAATAAAAACTTGTTCTTTCCCTATGAAAGCACGACAATTGACAGTGGGATGATTCTACATATTACTTAATGTCTACAATACATTTGATCACACACTCATTTGATGGGCATTTTAGTTATTCTTTAAAATATACAGACATTGTGAACAGGACATGATGAATATCAGAAATTTCTAAAAGTGTTGAAGTTAAACTTTTCACATACAAGTGTTTGAAATGTATTTCATAGCTTTGAAGTTGACGGACAGTGACTAATAAATATTTTATTTTTATTATTTTAGCTAATATTGACCCTACAAGAAGATATCTGTATTTTCACATCAAAAATGGAAAAGCATTCCTAGAGCACATAGAAAATTCTGATCCTATGCCTGGTCAAGTCAGCGCTCACTTTAATTTTCACATTCATTTCCGAGGGCAAAGATTTAAATCTCGTCCCATACCCTGTGCTTGTGAACCTGATATTGATGAAGGCTTTCTGTTGGAGGTTCATAAAGAATCATCAGGTATTTTTTTTCAGCAGTTCTGTTTTTTGTTGTTGTTTTTTATTATTAAATATTGTATCAAATTAATTTAATACCTATTGACTCAAGGGCCAAAATTTGATCTGTCTAGTGTTAATTAATCTAAATATTTGGATTGAATATATAAATAAAACATTTCTAAGAGGGTGACGGAGTATATTGTAACCCCGAGAAAATATTGTCAACCTTGGCTTCGCCTCGGTTGACAATGGTTTTAGAATTACAATATACTCTGTCACAATCTTAGAAATTGTTATTTATTTTATTATACAGAATGTCTTGGATTTTGTGAGCGGGTGACAGTATAACATACCAACTGCTATTTCTCCCCAGCAGGTGATCAAGTAAAATACCACATTCTTGTAAACCAATGAAAGTGCATTAAAAGTAGAGAAATTTACATAAAGTATAATAAAAGATTTTATTCCACTATGAGCATGATGATTATTAAACATCTGTTTGTAACATTTTCAGCAGTCAACCTTTTAAAAATTGTGCTTTTGAAATTATATAAAGATAACTTCTTTGCATATGTCATTCACACTGCCAACAATATAAGTAATTTAATGTTTATTAATTGTTTATTTTGATGATCAGAGTTTTATTTCCAGGTGAAGCTGCCAAGATGGCTGATGAATCTACAATGCTTACAGTTTGTGATCAGGTACATATTGTTCTTATAAAGACTGACGTCACAGGGGAAACAACTCTTGTATCATCACATTTCCTGGAGTGGCGTCCGGTTCTTGCTGCAAGCTCTGGTAGAATACAGACTTCTATAGAACTTAAAGGAACAGGTATTTATGTATATATATGTATATTTAAGAAATTTAAAGAAAATGTCATGGCTGATGCTGTTGCTTTTTCAGAACTCCATATTAAAAAAAGAAATTGTATCATTTTTTTCATATTTTTTAATTCTATTTTAGGGTTGTCTCATTGACATTTACTCAATATCTTCTTTCATTTCTATTATAAATAATAAAAAAAATATTGCTTATCATTTTTGAGCTTTACAAAATTTATGTTATGTGGACAAACTCTAAAAAAATCATGCTGTATTTTATAATAAGAAAGTATTAATTATTTTACAAAATTATTAACACATTTTAAAAATTCTTTTAGGGAATGAAAGTAGAGTTGCGGCAGGGGTTATTGACATCCAGTTAGAAATCTTTCCAAAACCAACAAAATTATTAGGTCAGGATGTTCTAACAGCTCAGCTAAACATGGAACGTAGTCGTCAGTCTGAGAAGGAAAGGTTGTTTCTGGTGTATGCAAAACAGTGGTGGAAGGAGTATTTACAGATACGACCTGCAAATCAAGAAAGATTAGTCAAGATATTTGCTCAAGTATGAAAATCAATGTCATCGATTAGCATATATTTTCTAGGTCTGACTTTCTCATTACAACTGTTTGGTAGAGATAAATACAATTGTTCTGAGGTATGTCCACCATTGGTAAAACTGTAGATTTACATGCTTCTTTATAACATCAATTACCCGTCTCTGAGGCTAGGCTGTATCCCTAGACTGTCAGAGTTGGTAAAGCTTTAGACAGAACATTTATCTTCAATGTGCAATTGTCAAATGGAAAATCAGGTTTTTTTACATAAAAGCACTATATTATTGTAATAAATTCTATGTACCAAATTTTGATGCACAAAATGTTAATTACATACAAGATGTGCAAAAGTGGTTAAATAATTTTTATGAAATTTGAACATTTTTAGGATGAAAATTCAGTAAATCGTCCAGTGTGTTCCTTCATCAAGCCATTACGTGGTGGAAGACTGTTAGATTCTGCACGTCATGCATCACGGTTTGTAAGTCTGATGCATCATAAGAAGATAGAATCACTTGGAGGAGGTCATAAAACAGAGCAATGGACCACAATGCATGCCTTCCTGTGCCGTAATAGAGGGGTAAGGAAAACACGTTTGATTAACTATAAAGTAGTGATTCAATCATGATGCATTTAATTGCTCTGATTAGACTAAGTTCGAACATAATGAGTTATCTGATTTGTTTATTTTTAGCTTACCTGACCATAAGGATCTAGTGAGCTATTCGCATCAATTGGCGTCATTCGGCGTCGTCCGTTAACTTTTATCAAAAATCTTCTCCTCTGAAACTACTGGGCCAGATGGAACCAAACTTAGCAGCAAGCATCATTAGGGTATCTAGTTTAAAAATCATGTCCTTCCAACCAACATTGCCGACATGGCTAAAAATAGAATATAGGGGTAAATTGCAGTTTTTGTCTTATATCTCAAAAACTAAAGCATTTAGAACAAAACTGACACAGGTAAAAATGTTCATCAGGTCAAGATCTACCTGCCATGAAATTTTCAGATGAATCTGTCAACCCTTTGTTGGGTTATTGCCCCTGAATTTTTAATTTTAAGGAAATTTTGCAGTTTAAGGTTATTATTTTGAATATTGTTATAGGAAAAGACAAACTGTAAACAGCAAAAATGTTCAACAAAGTAAGATTTACAAATAAGTCAGCATGACCAAAATCATTGATTGACCCCTTATAGGAGTTTTTGCCCTTTAAAGACAGAGTCCAGCATAAACTTTCCTTTAAAGATCTTCTCCACTAAAACCATTGGGCCAATTGGGACCAAACTTTGGTGGAATGGTCTTTGGGTGGCCCCCTTGCAAATTTTTGTCCTTCATCCCCGACTTCCAACCGACATGGCCACTGTTACTAAAAATAGAAAAAAGGGGGATGAATTTCAAAAGTCTTCTGTGAAACTACAAGGCCAATTGGAACCAAACTTGGCAGTAATGGTCCTTAGGAGGTTCTCTTTCAGAATTCTGATGACCCAGACTGTTAACCAAGATGGCCGCCACAGCCGTAGTTAGTTTAACATAGGACCCAATAGGAAAATTCATTTAAAAATCTTCTTGTCTGAAACCACTAAGCCAATTAGAACAAGACTTGGTAGCAATGATCTTTAGATGGTCTTCTTCCAGAATTGTGTCCGATGATCCAGACTGTCAACCAAGATGGCCAGCATAACCGAACTTAGTTTAACATAGGGCCCTATGGGAAAATTCATTGAAAATCTTCTTGTCTGAAAGCACTTGACCAATTGGAACCAGACTCGACAGCAATGGTTCATAGGAGGTCCTCTTTCAGAATTGTGTCTGATTTCGTGGACTGTGAACCAAGATGGCTGCCACAGCTGAACTTAGTTTAACATAGGACCCTATAGGAAAATTCACTCAAAAATTATTTTTTTCCTGAAACCACTAAGCTAATTAGAACTAGACGTGGTAGCAATGGTCCTTATCAGATAGTCCTCTTTGTGAATTGTGTCCCGTACTGTCAACCAAGATTGCCGCCACAGCTGAACCTAATTAAAGATAGGGCCCTATAGGAAAATTCATTGAAAAATCTTCTTGTCTGAAACCACTTGACCACTTGGAACCAGACTCGGCAGCAATGGTCCTTAGGAGGTCCTCTTATAGAAAAATGTCTGATGACCCAGACTGTTAACCAAGATGGCCACCACAGCCGAACTTAGTTTAACATAGGACCCTATGGGAAATTCACTCAAAAATTTACTCGTCTGAAACTACTGAGCCAATGGGAACTAAACTTTGGTCCTTAGATGGTCCTCTTTTAGAATTGTGTCCTATCACCCTGATTGTCAACCATCTTGGCTGCCACAACGGGACTTAGTTTAATATAGGACCCTATGGGAAAATTCATTTAAAAATTGTCTTGTCTGAAACCACTTAGCCAGTTGGAACAAGACTTAGCAGAAATGGTCCTTAGATGGTTGTCTTTTAGAAATGTGTCTAAATGGACTGTCAACCAAGATGACAGCGACGGCCAAACTTAGTTTAACGGTTGAAACGGATGAGAAATTTGACAAAATTACTTAAGAAATATTATCGTTTCATTGCAAGCTAGATGTAATTGTTATTATGCCATTATGTCAATAAATTTTTTTCAGAACTTAGCAAAATAAAAAATAAATTTATTTTGTGGAAGATGTTTTTATAATGTGGAAATAGAAAATTTTACAGTTTGTAGAGTTTTAAGAATCGCATAATTTTTTTTTAATAAATCTGGTTGAGATGTTTCCTGGGATTTTAGACCGCTTACAGTGACTCTAGCATGCCAATCATTTTTGTATTGATGGAAGAAAACCACAGTATTAGAAGGGAATTCATGAAAACCGAAAAGCCTTGTTTAGATCTAATTGCTACACAAACCACTATGAGCAGGTTTTAAAATTAAAATCTCAATGTTGACTGGATAGGGATTATTATTATTAAAGTCACCAAGAAGTTAAAAATCTAAACAAATAAAAGTCCTTGTATCACAAACTTTATTCCTGATTAACCACCATGTAGTGATCCAATATGTCACATACAAGAGAGATATATACAGTTTTAGAGTGTAATTCTTGAAAACATAATATGGTCTATTAAATTATTTGGCAGGACTGTGAGGACCATGCAATACTGCTCTGTAGTCTGTTACTAGGCTATGGTTTAGATGCCTATGTCTGTGTTGGGACTAAGTCAAAAGGTGCCGTCCATGCATGGGTGATGTCTATTTCAGTTAATGGTGTTGTTACATTCTGGGAGAGCTTGAATGGTCATAGGTATGCAAATATGCATTCCACTTCATTACATTGTTAAATGCTTTTTTTTCATAAATTCACAGTATCAAGAAAGTTTGTTAGTTTAAATGAATTAAAAAAACATGCTTCAACAAAAACAATGAACTGGATTCAAAGAACTCTGGAATAAATATGTATTGTCATTTGTTTTTCTTTTAGTTTATGATCTTTTATGACAGACTATATCATACCTTGATGTAGCAACTTTTATTCAATTTATACAAACAAAAACTATTCTTTTTTATTAATATTAAGTTTGTTGGGTCTGAACTATTATTTTAGGAAATTCATAATTAAAAGGAAAATTGTAAATTTATAACTGTAAACATAAAACAAATAAATCTGTTTTAAGCAACTTTTGGCTTGTTTTCCAGATATATACATGAAGCTGTGGACCCAGACATGCCACCAATGGATAAACTACACAGACCAAAATATCCATATAAAACAGTTGGATGCGTGTTTAATCATCAGTCGTTTTATGCAAATAATCAAGTATGATTTCTTGTATAATTTTGTCAGATAAACGAAAAATGAACATTAAATGCTGTCGTATACAAAAATTTATTTATTTGTAAAATAAAATATTTTTTTATGGAACATTTCTCGATAATAGTTTATTTGGGAGACCCTTTTGGTTCACCTCTAATAGCAAATATTTCCAATTAATGATTTCTTGAAATTGTTTTTACAGATTTAGCCATTATTAGAAATTACTATTAATGGAATATTTTATGCATTATGAAGAAAATTTGACTTTTCAAAAATTCCTAAAATGTATTAATTTTTGATATATTAATCTTGAAAAATTTTTTTAGCCTTCAGATAATGTAGATGTTTGTCAGTTTGAACTTGGAAATGAATCTCGATGGAAGCCAATGTCCCAGGATGCAGTTCTGTCTGTATGTGGTCCTGGAGCTAGCCCAACATGGCCAACCTTACCACCTCTGTGTTCATCAACATTAGATCCAACCCTAGTCAGTAATGATTTGGAACAGCAACTCCGAATTTTATTATTTGAACATAGACGGGTAAAACATTATAATTTTTTGTTTTGATACTGAACTGAATACAATAGTTGAGAGGTTTCTGTATATTTGTTTAGAAATTACATAAAAGGTTGTAAACGTATAGATTTTGTTAATGGTATGTTTAACAGAGTAATGTAACATTTAAGATATTGAAATTCAGTGTGAATACATGACATTTCTAACATGAACAAGATCTCAAAACAAAAGTGATAATATGCTACCTTTATATTTAAATTTTCAATAAATTGTTTGTTCCTTTTATTTCAGGATTTAGGTCTGACAACTGTATGGGATGATCAGCTAAGCTATCTGCTCACTCCAGCCCTTGCAGCTTACGAATTAGAAAGAGTGACAGGTATGATAAAAAAATCTATATAAACAAAACATCAAAATAATTTTCCTTTGTGTTTTAAGTGCTTTCCTGCTTATATTTGTTTACTGGTTTTATGAAATATCTATTACAGATATCTCAAGTTTCGAAGAAGAGTGCTATGCATTATCATGGGAGTACTGGCACTTGGAAATTAAAATGAATGGTAATTTTCTTTCTGCTAACTCATTCAGTTCTCCATATATTGAACTCCTTTTTCATTTATAAGTTTGTTGATTGTAGGTATAACAGCTGGAAATGAAGAATTTCAGGATTCGATAAAACAGGCTGTACCAGATGGACACACCTTCAAGGGTTATCCCATACAGTTTTCGCACAGAAATGCTAGAAGAGCATTTGCAACTTGTCTCAAGTAAGTCCATGTAAAATATTAATAAAATTTGGGTGCTTTATTTTCATTTTGCCTGGTTAAAAAAATGCACTCTCTTGTTGACAAAAATAATTTTTGAATATGATTATTCAAATGGCTGCAGACATGATATATACAAGATTTTCTAGGTAGAAAATTAATTTTAAATGTGAAGAAGATAGGTAAATGTTGTTTGCAGTATATCTCAGTATATATGAGTGCCCTCTTATGTTCTATGGCCCAGTCAGGCTTCTTTTTTTTTTCTTTTTTTTTTTTGGAAGGGGGTTGAGAAAACTTGAAATATCATTTATACAATTTATATCAATTGACAATGGTAGTTGAATGCTTCAATTAATTTTTATACAACTGCAAATATTTGCAGACTTATTATGGTATGAAATATTTGTGGATGTATTATGGTATGAGCCTGTCGTGGTAGGGTCAGTAGACAGTAAGGATTCCACTCAATTACTCATTTACTTTTATTCTATTAAACATGTCCTTACAATATTTTACCACAATGGTCCCAAATAATAATAATAACAATCTGTTTTAAAAGAGGACACTTCTTCATTATCGAAGGTTTTTTTTAAATTTTTTATCTGATTTTGATAATTTTTCTGAAGGATTCATCACAAGAAATAAAAGAAACAAATTTTCCTTTCATTTTTGTGTAACTTTTATCTTTGCAGAAATAAACAGGATTAAAGGAGCCAAAATTAGCCATTTTGCAAGACACCTTAAATTTTTATTTTTCAACCAATATTATCCAGCTCTTTATTGGGTCAAATATAATAGTGTGTCCCCAATTACTTTAATTGTTACCTGTCAACAGGTGCTGTGGTATCATACTATGCTATGCTTATTGAAGCCATTTATTTTACCTAGTGCTAAGTCAGCTATATCTACTGTGTTTTATTCTGCAAAGAATGATTAATTATTACTCAGAATAAAATATGACTGAAAATATTTTGAACAAAACTTTTTTTTTTGCACTAAAAAATATATAGTTTTTTTTTTAACCAGATGAAGTAAATTTGAAGTTGTTTGCAATGTTTTTCCCAATATTTCCAGTATATTCATATCAAGTTGAAATTTCTATAAATGATTACGTGTTTTCTTTTAGGTCTCCAGTATGTGAAGAAATTGTAAACTGTCGAGGGGACCATGTCAGGCTGGCTGTTCGTGTCAAAGTCTACCCATATCCAGAAACAGCAATTGCCAATTGGATTATGTTTGCCTGCAAATACAAGTCTGTTTTATGAAATTAAAACTTATAGGGACTTATACCGAGGTTGTAATTCACACCTGTTGAGGGCCAGTACTTCAAGCAGAAGCCAGAATTGATAAATTATTGTTTAGAGAAGTTAAGACTATGTGACAGCATGTACGCTGAAAAGACAAAACAATACATGTAGTGATATTCCTGATCGGAATTGATTGTCAATGTAGAAGTTTATGAAATGGTGTTATCTGTCAAACTTCAATTTAAAAACCATTTATAACAGTACCAGTAAGGGCTGAAATGGCCATTACATTTCAGTGGTATATTTTATAATTAGTAAATGATGGTATTTTATAAAGCATACAGTTAGAAACCCCAAAGTTCTCCACTTCGCACAGTTTTTTCTCAGAGTTGAAGAATGCCACCGTTTATGTTTACATACATGATTTTATATTAACATTTACTGAGTAAATCTAAGTACTATGGTAACTGCAGCTTCTTAAAAAAATCTGTATACTGTTTTATTAGATGGAAAATTTTATCTTTTAAAGATTGCTGCCTTTAATAATCCATCAGATGTATAAAATGAAATATTATATGACATTTGATGTATTTATATAAGACATTCAGGTTATATTTGAAAATCTCTTTTCCAGGAATAAACAGTGGTAGATTCAAATGCAGAAATTATGAATCGAAAATACATGTATAAATCCTTCTCAACATGTTCTATTCAATGCCATTTTGATGTCGTTAATTATCACAAAGTAGTAAGCTACTAGTATATGTTCTCTTCAAAAGTTTAATTTCTTTTTATAAACTACAGAATGATTACAATTGTTTTTACTGTAAAAATACTTAAGAATATAGGGCAGCTATGAAATTCATACTAATGTAGTTTTATAACCATAGTTACATGTATTATGGCATTTTTCCAGAATGAAACTAAATTGCTCAAGTACTACATAATAAAGGAGTTACAACATATGATGAAACATTGTAGCTTGGGAATTAATCATGGGTACTATGTTCAAACAGCATTATGGAATTTTAAGTTTGAATATTGTGCATAAACCCATATTTATTAAATCTCAAACTTTAATATGACCATAGTTTCCAAAGTTTTATATATTACTGTTTACTAATATGTAGTATGGTGCTTTGTTATGTGATTCTTTTTATAAAATGTATTTGTTATTGTTTATTTGGCTGTAATATAGTGCTTTGCATAGCATACATTTATCTGTGATTAAGAAAACCTGTTATGTAGAAATGTTATCAGTTGCATGTTTATGTTGAATGTCCTTCAATTTTTTTTAAAATATTGATATGTTTAGAAACATTACCAAGATCTAGTGCTATCCTATTTACACAGATAAACATTATTTCTTTGGGTAATTTTCTATATCGTGTTATTGTTCTGTAAGAGCATGTTTTGTGTTACTGATATTGTTGTATTATAACTATGAACAAGATATATTTTTTGTAGATTTTTTTTCATATTAACATGATTGTGATGTATATATTCCACTTTTAAAAGACAAATAAACTTTGATAGGAAGAAGTTCTCAGTTACTTAACATAATTGTTGTGAATTGAATTCTTGATATTTTTAAACAAAACACCTGCTTTCCAAGTAGCTGCTGCCAATGTATAAACAAGGGGTTTTGCCTTGATTAACCAGATTTTGTGTAGTGGTTGTTAATGAGCTCAGCATATCAGCCTGTTATTGTCACCTGACCTTGTCCTCATTTTCATTCTCCAATGGTCAAGTTTAAAGTTTTGCATTGGGTCTGTTTTGCAGTAACTACTCGTGCTAGGGCAAAGTTTGTTTATAGGAGTGTATGTCTGTCCAACAAGTATCCATGTTCTTGATCTCATTAGCTCACCTGGCCTAAAAGGCCATGTGAGCTTTTGCCATCACTTTTCGTCCGTCGTCCATCCGTCCGTCCATCCGTCGTAAACTTTTCATTCAAACATCTTCTCCTCAGAAACCATTTGGCCAATTCCAACCAAACTTTGCATGAGTGGTGTATGGAAGGTCCCCAACAAAGATTCCTCATTTAGTTCTGATTGGTCAAGAAACATGGCCACCAGAGGCAATTCTTGTTTCTGATTGGCTGATTTTCAAAAATCTTCTCCTCTGAAACGGCTGGGCAGATTGGATCGAGGCTTCATAGGAATGATATATGACATGTCCTCCACAAACGATCCTCATTTTATATTGATCCGATGAAAAACATGGCCACTGTTGCTAAAAATAGAACATAGGCGTAAATTGCTGTTTTTTGCTAATAACTCAAAAACCGTTACAGATATCGAAAATCTGACAGGGGTAAAATTGATCAGCATGACAAGATCTACCTACCCTGAAATTTTGAAGGAAATTCCAAAACCCATTTAGGAGTTATTGCCCTTTTTTCGTCAAATTTTCAAAATTTTAACATTTTTTGTCATTTATCTCCAAAACTATTTGAGATAGAAGTGAAATGTAAATTTGAAAAATGTTTGCCATGTTGAGATCCACCTACCCTGAAATTTTTAAGGAAATCCCAAAACCCATTTAGAAGTTGTTGCCCTTTTTTTGTCAAATTTTCAAAATTTTTTCATTCAAAAATCTTATCCTCTGAAACCGCTGGGCCGATTGGTTTGAAACTTAATAGGAATGATCTATGACATGTCCTCAATTTATATTGATCTGACGTAAAACATGGCTGTCGTAGCTAAAAATAGAATATAGGGGTGCATGTGTTGTTTTTGGCTTATAACTTAAAAACTGTTACAGATATCAAAAATCTGACATCGGGTAAAATTGATCAGCATGACAAGATCTACCTAACCTGAAATTTTGAAAGAAATACTAAAACCCATTTAGGAGTTATTGCCCTTTTTTCATCAAATTTTGAAAATTTAACATTTTTCGTCATTTATCCCATAAACTATTTGAGATAGAAGTGATATGTAAATTTGAAAAATGTTTGCCATGTTGAGATCTACATACCCTGAAATTTTAAAGGAAATCCCAAAACCCATTTAGGAGTTATTGCCCTTTTTTGTCAAATTTTCAAAATTTTAACATTTTTGCATTTATCTCCAAAAGTATTTGAGATAGAAGTGAAATGTAAATTGAAAAATGTTTGCCATGTTGAGATCTACCTACCCTGAAATTTTGAAGGGAATCCCAAATTCTATTTAGGAGTTATTGGTTTGTGTAATTTGAGGTCGGGTTCTGTTACATTTATTTAAGGTTCACCCTTATTCCTGGTCAATTTTATCAACTTCCTGCCAGGACTACCACCATCAGGGAACATACATGTATTTTAACATTAAACCTTATGAAAAATAAATCTTCAACAAATTTTCCCTGAACAATTGAACCAATTGCAAAAAACTTGGTCAAACAGTTGATTAATTGTCCAATGAAACCCAGACTCCAGGTGAGCGATACAGGCTCTGGTGAGCCTCTTGTTTTCATACTTCATTGGTTATGTCACATTTTCATAGTACATATGTATGTTTCCCAGTAGATGTAACTGATATCCTAACTGTAGTCTGCATAATCCTCACAAGGTAATCATGGTTGTCTCACATACAACATCTAGTTTTAATGATCAGGCCCATTTCTTAGTAACTTTAAGTGATAGCTCAGTTGTATTTAGTCATATTCCTTGCAAGGTATATTTTGGTTTCTGACTTGACACATAACCTTGACCTCATTTTCATGATCTAGTGAGTTACATCAAGTCTGTTTCTTAATAACTGTTAGTGATAGATCATCTACATTTAGTCTGTATATGCCTCATGTGTTACTGTTATTTTGCAAATTACACCTGACCTAGACCTCTATGCCTATTTTAACATGTTCATTGAGCAGCAGGGAGGTGCACAAGCTATAACAAATATAATGCCTACACATATTAAAATAAGCATAGAACGTAGCATCAATGAATTATTATGATTCTAATATTTTGTGATAAAGGTATACATGTATACTAAAGGCAGTCATATTGATATTGACTGGGACTCCATTTCGTGTTAGAATATAAGTATGAATGAAATTGGTCTTTGCTTATCTATCAAGTAGGTGAGCAATATAGCAAATAAATTGCTCCGCTGGGTGCAGCTAGATACGACCACAGATGTCGGACCCTGAATAGTTGGGGCAATTATGAACACAACATTCAAGCTTGATACAATACTGAATTTGGATTGTGAATAAATATTTGACACAGCATAGGTTTCTGACACAGAATGAATGTTGTCTAAAAACTTAAAAATTTTTAATTTACCTATTCAAACCATATCAGTATTATTTGTTTTTATATATAAATCAGAAATAACCAATTTAAAATTTAAAATTGGGCACACATATCAATTTCTTGCTATTGCACAATACTGTGCAATTGAAGATTTCTTGCTATTGTGCAATACCGTGCAATTGAAAATTTCTTGAAATATTTGACACATAATAGGTTTCTGACACAGAATAACCGAAATCAAAGAACTTAGAATTGGTCATATGATTTGAATTTATATTCAATTTTTTGCTTCTTGTGCAATACAATATGCTGTGGAGAATTGCCCCCCCCACCCCAAAAAAAAAAAAATAATTGACCCCTTTTTTAGCTTTTGTGCAATACACTATGAAGTTGCACATTGACCCCCCCCCCCCAAAAAAAAAAAACAAAAAACAATAAAATTTATTGTAACCCCCCTTTTGTTGCTAAAAAAAATTTGAAATTTTCTTTTTAATTTATGAAATATGTAATGAGAAAAAAATTGCCCCCTCCCCAATTTCTCATTTACCCCCCTCCCCCCCAAATTTTGTTTTCCACCCCCCCCCCCCCCCCCCCCATTTCTTTATACTTTGCAACCATAACAGCCATTTAAATACACCATAACGTATTAAAATAGAAAATGACATCAATGACATCATAGTCATGGATGGCAAATTTTAAATATACATAATTTAAAAGCAGTTTAGATGAGATAAACAAAAAAGCTTTATCAGCATATTTTATATTGGCAAATTCCCAATGAAGTTCATTAAACTAAAGTTATTGGCAAATTTCCAATGGAATTTGTTAATAATAATAAAATAAAATGCTCCGCTGGGCGCAGCTAGATACGACCGCAGATGTCGAACCCTGAATAGTTGGGGCAATTATGAACACAACATTCAAGCTTGATACAATACTGAATTTGGATTGTGAATAAATATTTGACACAGCATAGGTTTCTGACACAGAATGAATGTTGTCTAAGAACTTAAAAATTTTTAATTTACTTATTCAAACCATATCAGTATTATTTGTTTTTATATATAAATCAGAAATAACCAATTTAAAATTTAAAATTGGGCACACATATCAATTTCTTGCTATTGCACAATACTGTGTAATTGAAAATTTCTTCAAATATTTGACACATAATAGGTTTCTGACACAGAATAACTGAAAGCAAAGAACTTAAAATTGGTCATATGATTTGAATTTATATTCAATTTTTTGCTTCTTGTGCAATACAATATGCTGTGGAGAATTGCCCCTACCCCCCCAAAAAAAAAAATAATAATTTACCCCTTTTTTTAGCTTTTGTGCAATACACTATGAAGTTGCACATTGACCCCCCCTCCCAAAAAAAAAAACAAAAAACAATAAAATTTATTGTAACCCCCCCCCCTTTTTTTGCTAAAAAAAATTTGAAATTTTCTTTTTAATTTATGAAATATGAAATGAGAAAAAATTACCCCCTCCCCAATTTCTCATTTACCCCCCCCCCCCAAATTTTGTTTTCAACCCCTCCCCCCCCCCCATTCTTTATACTTTGCAACCATAACAGCCCATTTAAATACACCATAACATATTAAAATTTGAAAATGACATCATAGTCATGGATGGCAAATTTTAAATATACATAATTTAAAAGCAGTTTAGATAAGATAAACAAAAAAGCTTCATCAGCACATTTTATATTGGCAAATTTCCAATGGAATTTGTTAATAATAAAGTTTTGATAACAGGGCACACATATCAATTTCTTGCTATTGCGCAATACTGTGCAATTGAAAATTTCTTCAAATATTTGACACATAATAGGTTTCTGACACAGAATAACTGAAATAAAGAACTTAGAATTGGTCATATGATTTGAATTTATATTCAATTTTTTGCTTTTGTGTAATACAATATGCTGTGGAGAATTGCCCCCCCCCCCCCCCCAAAATAATTTACCCCCTTTTTAGCTTTAATTTTGGACCCCGATTTGGACCAACTTGAAAACTGGGCCCATAATAAAAAAACTAAGTACATGTTTAGATTCAGCATATCAAAGAACCCCAAGAATTCAATTTTTGTTAAAATCAAACAAAGTTTAATTTTGGACCCTTTGGACCTTAATGTAGACCAATTTGAAAACGGGACCAAAAATTAAGAATCTAAATGCATGGTTAGATTCGGCATATCAAAGAACCCCAATAGTTCAATTTTCGATGAAATCAAACAAAGTTTAATTTTGGACCCCGATTTGGACCAACTTGAAAACTGGGCCCATAATAAAAAAACTAAGTACATGTTTAGATTCAGCATATCAAAGAACCCAAAGAATTCAATTTTTGTTAAAATCAAACTAAGTTTAATTTTGGACCCTTTGGACCTTAATGTAGACCAATTTGAAAACGGGACCAAAAATTAAGAATCTAAATGCACGGTTAGATTCGGCATATCAAAGAACCCCAATAGTTAAATTTTCAATGAAATCAAACAAAGTTTAATTTTGGACCCTTTTGGCCCCTAATTCTTAAACTTTTGGGACCAAAACTCCCAAAAACAATCCCAACCTTCCTTTTGTGGTCATAAACCTTGTGTTTAAATTTCGTAGATTTCTATTAACTTATACTACATTTATAGTGCGAAAACCAAATGTCTACAGACTCCGACGGACGACGGACGACGACGACGACGACGACGCCAACGTCATACCAATATACGACCGCAAAAATTTTGCGGTCGTATAAAAACTAAGTACATGTTTAGATTCAGCATATCAAAGAACCCCAAGAATTCAATTTTTGTTAAAATCAAACTAAGTTTAATTTTGGACCCTTTGGACCTTAATGTAGACCAATTTGAAAACGGGACCAAAAATTAAGAATATAAATACACGGTTAGATTCGGCATATCAAAGAACCCCAATAGTTCAATTTTCGATGAAATCAAACAAAAGTTTAATTTTGGACCCTTTTGGCCCCTAATTCCTAAACTGTTGGGACCAAAACTCCCAAAATCAATCCCAACCTTCCTTTTGTGGTCATAAACCTTGTGTTTAAATTTCATAGATTTCTATGTACTTATACTAAAGTTATTGTGCAAAAACCAAGAAAAATGCTTATTTGGGCCCTTTTTTAGCCCCTAATTCTTAAACTGTTGGGACCAAAACTCCCAAAAACAATCCCAACCTTCCTTTTGTGGTCATAAACCTTGTGTTAAAATTTCATATATTTCTATATACTTATACTAGAGTTATTGTGCGAAAACCAAGAAAAATGCTTATTGGTCCCTTTTTTGGCCCCTAATTCTTAAACTGTTGGGACCAAAACTCCCAAAATCAATCCCAACCTTCCTTTTGTGGTCATAAACCTTGTGTTTAAATTTCATAGATTTCTATTAACTTATACTAAAGTTATAGTGCGAAAACCAAATGTCTTCGGACGACGACAACGACGACGCCAACGTCATACCAATATACGACCGCAAAAATTATAATAACTGTCTATAAAGGGTGCTGTGATGATGTCCCATTTATGAAAAATGTTTACAAAATGAATCTCCAGTTTTTTTTCTGATCTCTTGGGTGGCCTTTATAAACAGATTTGACTTTAGTTGGGTAAGCACAGTTAAACTAAGTTTTTGACCATTTCAACCACTCATTAGATATGAACTGAACATGATTTTATATTCAGTGGATCTGGAGAACTACACAACTGAAATAAATTTATGTATGATATCGACCTTTGCATTCAAACCTTATATGGATGAGGGAAACAACACTTCCAAATATCATTAGTATCTTTCAAGGCATTCAAAAGTTCTGCTGCAGGACACTCTTTGTATATTGGAGTATGAAAAGCTTAAACAAGTTTGCCAATTAGACCTTGCAGATGAATGTAACTGGCATTTGTTACAAACCATCTAATGATTGACAACAATTATACCTCACATAAGTTATTTAGAAATTCTAGACAGGACTCTTTTGAAGGGATAATATAAAGCAAGGAGGTGAAAATATACTGTCATCTAGAGATTATCACACTTTTGATTTAAGTCCCTCGCAAGAATATGAAAATTTTCATTTCAAAGATTTTATTGTTACACAAAACTGGTGAAGAGGGAGAAAGTAAGACAGGAATCTGAAAAATAGGCAGGTGAAAAGGGCTGAATTGAATTTTGAAAAAAGTCCATCAGACACAAAAAAATAAAACTAGTCGAAGCAGCTCTGCTGCATATCCCACGCTACTCTGTTGCTATAGTGATTCCAAATATATATGGTTGCTAAGTAGAAATCACAAATAAACTAGTCTTTGAGTGTTCCTGAAAATTTACCAAAATTGGAATCACATCTTTGAAATCCAAAGGATCCTGATAAGTCTTAAAGATAATATGATAAAGTAAAATTCCCAAAATAATAGTCTTAGACACTTTCAGGAATTTACCAAAGTTGGAATGACATAATTTTGACATCTAGATGATCCCAATATTTGTTGTTGCTGATGTGATCCAGAAAATACACGCTTTCTTGTCAAAAAAAAAAAAAATGGTCTTTGAGCCTCCAGAAAATTTACCAAAGTTGGAACCACAAATTAAAATGATTCCGAAACCTTTAGCACAATCTACACAAGTGGTACAATTACTGAGTCAACTTTTCAGTTCCGTATTCCAAATAACATGTGAAGAGTTGCGTGACAAAGGAATAATGTATCCTAAGGCTACCTGTGCAGCCTGACTTCAGGGGCGCTATTCAAATTCCAAAACATTTGGCAAAATCTACATTGGAAGGGAAATTACTGAGCCAACTTTCAGTTCCATATTCCAAATAATGTGAGAGGAGTTGTGTGACAAAGGAATAATGTACCCTTAGGCCACCCGCGTAACTTGGCTCCCAGGGGCCCTATTCAAATTCCGAAATCTTTGGCACAATCTACATTGGCAGGGCAATTACTGAGCAAACTTTCAGTTCCATATTCCAAATAACCTGAGAGGAGTTGCTTGACAAAGGAATAATGTACCCTCAGCTGCCTGTGTAGCCTGGCCCCCAGGTGCTCTATTCAAATTCCAAAACCTTTGGCACAATCTACATTGACAGGGCAATAACTATGTTAACTTTCAGTTCTGTATTCCAAATAACCTGAGAGGAGTTGTGTGACAAAGTAATATAATGTACCCTTAGGCTCCCTTTTTAGCCCGGACCCAAGGGGTGCTATTCAAATTCCAAAACCTCTGGCACAATCTACATTGTCAGGACAATTACTGAGCCAACTTGCAGTTTGATATTCCAAATAACCTGAGAGGAGTTGCGTGACAAAGGATTAATGTACCCTTAGGCTGTCCTTGTAGCCTGGCCCCCAGGGGCAATATTCAAATTCCGAAACCTTTGGCCCAATATACTAGAACACTGACAGGGCAATTACTGAGCCAACTTTCAGTTCCGTATTCCAAATAACCTGAGAGGAGTTGAGTGACAAAGATATAATGTACCCTCAGGCTCCCTTAGTAGCCCGGCCCCCAGGGGTACTATTCATATTACAAAACCTTTGGCACAGTCCCTACACATAGTGCAATCAATGACCCAAGTTTCATCTTTCTACATCATGTGGTTACTGAGATCATCCTGGACATTACTAACATACATATGCGAAACAGCAAAACAATATCCTCACGCACTGAAGGGGGGAGGGGGGGTAATAAAACAATAAGCTGTCTAAAAGCAAACCACGTTTTCCTTTATCACTGCTTTGGGCTGTCTGCTCATCGTAAATCATTGTTTGGGGTTGCATGCTCATGGTACATCATTGTTTGGGGCTGCATGCTCATGGTACATCATTGTTTAGGGCTGCCTGCTCATGGTACATCATTGTTGGGGCTGCCTGCTCCAAATACATCATTTGTACTGCCTGCTAATGGTACATTATGGTTTGGAGCTGCCTGCTCATGGTACATCATTGTTCAGGGCTGCCTGCTCCTGGTACATCATTGTTTGGTGCTGCCTGCTCATAGTACATCATTGTTTGGGGCTGCCTGTTCATAGTACATACTTGTTTGGTGCTTCTTGCTCATGGTACATCATTAGTTGGGGATCTGCTCATGGTACATCATTGTTTGGGGCTGCCTGCTCATGGTACCGGTACATTATTGTTTGGGGCTGCCTGCTCATAGTACATCATTGTTTGGGGCTGCCAAAGTACATATTTGTTTGAGGCTTCCTGCTCATGGTACATCATTAGTTGGGGATGCCTGCTCATAGTACATCATTGTTCGGGGCTGCCTGCTCATAGTACATCATTGTTTGGGGCTGCCTGTTCATAGTACATATTTGTTTGGGACTTTCTGCTCATGTTACATCATTAGGTGGGGATGCCTGCTCATTGTTTGTTTGTTTAGTTGGGGTTTTACACCATTTTCAGCACATTTTGCTATTTTGAAGTGGCCAGCTTTTTATTGGAGGAAGCTGGAGTACCCGAAAAGAACCACCGATCTTCAGTAGGAGAATACAATCCTTGTCAATTAAGATCAGCATTGAACACACCCCCACAGGTGAGATTATTATGACGAACTACTCAAGACCACTCGGCCACTGAGGCCCCTGCCTGGTCATAGTACAACACCAAACTAATTAATCTTGTATTGGATCATGAAGAAAATAAGATAACAAATATCACATTTATTTCTTGGTTTCATTCACACAAATGCAAAAAGCATGACATGAGAAATATAAAATCATTTATATCACTAACATACAAAATAAACGAGTATTTTACTAATAACAATAAAGCTCACAAAATAACATCTATGTATTTTCAAAACAATATAAATACACCAGTAAAACAAGGTCACAGTGTCTGAGTGTTTAATGAGGGTATGGATAGAACATAATTTTGTCAAATTAACCTTTTTGTATACACTCAGCCATCCATTTACAAACTATAAATGTACTGGATCAGACTGACCAATCAAATGAATTTGATACATTATCTATAACCCATTTTATAATTTCCATATAGTTTTTTGTTCATGTACAACATGTTAAAATATTCACCAAATTTCCAATTCCAACAACAAGCACAAACAAATTACAATAGAAACAATTTTCTCAAAACAAAGGGTAAATAACTATCAATAAAAGCTTGTTTTTTTCCTAAAGCACTTAATTTGTACATTATGCAGAATGTATTTTAAAATACCATGTCTATATAATAATTTGACAACTTATTATCTCAATCAGATAAAATAAGCAGTTTACATTTATTATCTTTATAAAGTTTGCAATAAGCATATAATAAAAATTTTTAAAATCTTTATATTACTTGCTTGTTACCAGACATTAGAGGAGGATATTGGGGTACAAAAGCAGAGGACAAATGCCAAGGAAGGGGAAAGATCCAAACTGAAAAACATTGAGAGATGAGAAAATTCACTGTAGGAAAGTTCAAATTTTACTTTATGTCTGAATATAAATTACTTATCTCTGACCCACAGGTTATTAATGTGAATTCATTTCAAAACAAGGACAAACTTCAAAATCTGATGTCACAAATTTTTCTGAAGAAAAGTCCCATTTCAGTCTCCTGGGATGATACAACATTTTTATAAAATATATAGCATTCAAAGAAAATGATTCCACGATTGTAAATTAATGAAGTTTTATTGCACAGTCTATATGTTAAGCATATAGTTTGTATTCCTTTAATAATGACAATGATATAAGTCAAATATAAATTTTCTCGGTATAGTTAGTTTTGCTATTATATAGATTGTCTACTTGAATAGCAGAAGCAATGCAAACTGATCATTGTCCAATGAAATCTTTATTATCTCCCCTTATTTCTAACAATGGCTATCAAGCCTAGTATGTAAGCCCAAACCATCCCATAAACTAATTTACCTGTTCCTCTACAACACCTATTTCACTCACTAATTCAAAACAATAAATTTTTACAACATGCTGATTAAAAGAAAATTTGGAGAATTTGATTCAATGAAATAGATCATGTTTAATGTGTGTATATTGCCCTATCAAGAAGGAAGTAATAAATGTTAACCTGAAAAGGGGTCAATTAAATCTGATTTTTTTTTAAACTTTTCATTTTTAAATTTAAACCACCTTTTTAAGCTCAATACACTTTTGTTTCCTCATCAATTGTTTTCTATATATTTTTACTGTGATGTCTTTAAGGATACACTTTAACAAAATTTTGGTTCTCTTTTACTCAAAATTTTTTAAATGCAATAACTTACTGAGCCATTTATGGATGATTGACTTTGTAAGCATCAATCACAAAATTCTTATATATCAGAAAAAATGTTTTCTATGTATGACAGTGTCATGATTTCCCAATTTTGTAAAATGCAATTTATCAAAGTCTGTAAAGTGCAGACAAATGACAATGTATACTTCTGATTAAGAATTGCACTGTGAAAATACAAGAAAAGTCTATTAATAAATAAATAAATTATATATATCTGCATTAACAAATAAACAAGCAACATAACATAATTACTAACAAAATAATGGTTTTTACAACAAAATAACATGGTTTCTTTCTATACATTTTTGTCAATATGAATGTAAGGCAATCACAATTAATGAAGCAAGTTCAAAGTTTACCATCATGTTTAAACAGTTTTATACTCTCTCATAACCCTTAAAAAAACCTAAAACAAAGTTTAGAAGCAATATAAAATGTAAATCATTGGTATTAATCAGAACATTAATTCCATATAACTGTCAGAAATAAAATCTTCACTACAAATTTGTTTACCTGCTGAAAACATTTTATATTTAGTTAAATATTAAATGTGGCTGCCAAATTCTTACTTTTTTGTGTGGGATTAAACAAATATTCAGACAATGTATGCTACGACACGGTGAACAAATGTTCTGAATGACACATTCAGAATTGACAAAACATGAATCAAAATAGGTATGATCATATAATGTTTATTGTTACCAGCATGCATATGCGTCTGTTAGGCAAATGATTTTGTATGATAAACAACAAAATGGATAACAGGAAAGGTCAACAATGACTTTATCTGATGAATAATTTAAGAATAGTCATAAAATGTATATATTGTGGGTTTATTCATTTCACTGATATTGGTATTCTAATTGCAGACAAAGTTTGTTCAATGACAGAAATGAAAAAAAGGTTGTGTTTTATTAAGACCTCAAACCGAGACACCAGATTTGTTTTTAACTAGAGGCTGCCAGGAGCATGTATCACTCACCTGGACTATGTCGGTCTTGACTGGCAGCCTGTCAAGTTCCAACTGGCTTACTGCTTTCAAATAAGAAGATCTTTCAGTGATTTTTCCACTTAGGTCCTAAGTTAAACACTGTTGGGCTTTTGTGGCCATCTTGGATTACTGGTGGGGTCATAGGATATAATTCTGAAAAAGGACCAACAAAGGACCGGCTCTAGCAGCCATTTTGGATGGTGGGCCGAGTCATCTGAAAGAGGACCACCAAAGGACCCTTGCTGCTAAATTTTGTTCCAATAAGCCAAGTTGTTTCAGATAAGAAGATCTTTAAGTAAATTTCCCATATGTTAAACTATGCTCGGCTCTGATGGCCATCTTGGATGGTGGACATGTTCATTGGATATAATTCTGAAAGAGGACCACCTAAGGACCATTGCTGCTGTTTTGTTCCAATTGGACAACTGGTTTCAGACAAGAAGATCTTTAAGTAAATTTCCCATAGGGTCCTATGTTAAACTATTTGTGGCTATGGCGGCCATCTTGGATGACGAGCTGGGTGTTTGGATATAATTCTGAAAGACCATTGCTGCCAAGTTTTGTTCCATTTGGCCCAGTAGTTTCAGAGGAGAAGATCTTTAAAGGAAAGTTTACAACGACGTATGACAGATGCCAAGTGATGGCAATAGCTCACGTGGCCCTTTGGCCAGGTGAGTTAAAAATGTTAAAATTTAACTTTTCTTGATCGTACATAAAAATAAAATTACAAGGCTCATTTAAATTCAGTATGCACATGCAGTGACTGAACGGAGCAATTAGTAGATCTAATTTTAATTAGATTGTGTTAAAATTGGATAAACCCTATCACGAAACATTTATGAACTCGAGACTGAACTGAAGTAAAATTCCTCATTCCTGTTTGACCCATTATTATTTCTGTTGAATATTTTGAGTTTTGTTAAGGTTGCCATACTGTCAGGTACATAATTTTAAAAATGGATCATCACTTCAAAAATGGTCAAAACTGGCCCAATAGTTCATAGAACAAGACTTTTACAAGTTTTTTTCCCCCTATGTTTAGTAATGTATGCAATACTGTCTGAACCTCTAGATACAATATTGAGAGGTTATCACCTAAGGACCATTCCATTAAAATTAAGTTTCAATTGGCTAATGATTTCAAAAGAATTTTTAAGACAAAATTTTATAAAGACATATAACAGATAAAAAGTGATGGCACTAGCTCACTTATCCCTTTGTGCCAAGTGAGCCGACAAGGTGAATTATATAATAAACATCACCCTACAATTTTAAAATCAAAGAATTTTTGAAGAATATAATAATCAGTAATAACTCAAAGTATCAATACTCTCTGGGAAAATATTTTCTTAATAATAAAATATTAAATTTACTATTCTTAAAAAAATATATATAGACTAAGTCATCTCCAAATACTTCAATAGTACTTATGGGCATTAGTTAAACAGTTTTTCTAAAAAATAAATAAATCTAGCATTAACTATCTATGATAAACAATTAAGGATGTAATGATAAAAAATTTGGAAATCTTAAAGCTTACACAATTAAACTGTATTGCCTGTAAAAATGACATTAAACTCTCTTTACTACATGTATGTGTATGTGTTGTAAATATATATGTATGAAATAAATAAAATTTAGCAACCAAAACAAACCACTAAAGTATAAATATTTCAACAACAAGTAAACAAGCACCAAGTATCAACAACCACAGCACAAATATTCATAATTCATATTTTCAACTTACTGATATTGACCCAAGTCATTATATATAAACTAAATGGTAAATTTAATTTAAATTTTAGTTTTTAATTACTGTCTAGAAACCTCAGTTCGTGGAATGGATTTTTGGCATTTTGAAAGTTTAAATGTTAGAATTACAAGACAATTTTTTGTTGGTTAATTAACCTTGTAGGGCCATCTAAGAAAAATAATAAAATCTTTACAATTGTTTATAAAGGTTAAATTTGTACACCCTAAAAATCATTCTGAATGGGGAATTTCCAATAGAAAAAATAACGGACTTGAAAATCTGAAAAAATATAAAAATTTGAATTGGCTAACTCACACCTATCCTAAAATTTGTTAAACCATTATTTCAAATACTTTTGTGCACTTTGTCTATATTTCATGCCACACAGGGATGAAATACTTATTTTTACAAAATCTCATAGGAAGTGTTATCTCCCTTTACATTTAAAATTCCGTAGATGAAATATTTTTGTTTCTGTTGAAGGTATGATTGGACAAAATCAGGTAAGTTCAACTGTTTTATTTACAACTTAGCTTATTGCATGTGTCGGCCAAGTGATTAGACAATTCACATTAAGGTGTTCAAACTTTAATCCATTCCCCGACTGAGGTTTGCAGACAGCAGTTACATTACCATTCCGTCTCTACCTGATACAAAGTCTTAAGTACAATGGGATGATGATAATAGATCCAATAAAAGTATACTATCTAAAAGATTCTTTTCAGAAACAAGACTTTCAAAGCTTTTTTAATATTCACAGCAAGAAAATTCACCTTTTATAACATTTTTTATTTAAACCACAAATTCAATAAAGTTAATGTTATACCACATATTCACTTATACATGGAGTATGTTACTAGAAGATTTTATTAATATAGTATATTCTTTAAGCATGTAAACAATTTTCTTTTAAATCATTTTTTCAAACAGAAAAATGGCTGTGTTCATGATAAAAAATAATTGCACAACACGGAGATATCTATGCCAATATTCTTATTTCAAATTGTTTAATTTACTGGAAGGTTAGCTTCAGCAAAAAGATGAAATTTCATTCAAATCTTATTGTCATTTTTTTTCTGTAATACAGTGATTCAATGTTTTATATCTGCTGCACAGTTTTTGAGATAGGACAAATTGGTCATATTCATTGGTTCTTAAAAGTTTTAGATTTTAAATTTTTTTAAAAGAAAATGAGAACATCAGCTGCTGCAAGAATTTTGTTACAAGTGTTTCATAGTTTATTTCAGAAAAACAAAACAAAACAACTTTCAATTCTATAAAGTGTTATTTATGCATTATTGATTAGATTCTGACCATAATTATCAATTGAAATTTTTATGCTTTTTCCGGTTTTAGCAAAATGATAGTGAACTGTTTGATATGGTTTGTTAGGTTCTGATCTTTGTGCATTTATCATCCCATGAATCCATAAAAATTGAATCATTACCAAAAATTACATATTTCAAAGTAAGTGAAGTTGATTGTTTCAAAGTGAGTTTAAAAATACTGGATTATGTAAGATTATCACAGTTAAACCATTTGCTCCGTTAATAGTAAATGTAATGTATCTTATCAACTAATAAAGAAGAAAGAATCAATTCAACATGTTTTTATAATAATGAAATGGTTCATTAACGAGAGAAAGAAATACAAAGTAAAAAGTTATATAAAGGGTTCAGATGTAAAATGAGCCGAACATTACAAAAATTACGTAATAGTTGTATTCTAAACACATGGTCTAAGGCAACTTGGCAGTAAACATACATATCCACGATTAACAGAAAGCTTTAAGATACTGATATCAAAATGACAGGGTTGGACACAACATGACATGACACACAATCAATTCTGAAGACAAAAATGATATTATGACATGAATTTTTTTTTAAATAAAATTTTATGTTGAAAAAAACAACTGTACATATATTCATGTGTTCAAATGACAGTCTGCCATTTTTTCTTCATTTTACAAATTAAATGATCCTGTCATCAGGAATAGTTGTCACATTTGAGTCAATGGAAAAACAAAAGTTAACAATGTATGTTGCAGTAAGTTTTAAGCTCCATACATTTCTCCTACACACGTACAAAGGGAAACTCTGATGAAAACAATAAACTGGAGATACAACATGTATCATAAGGGTTCACTTTACCCACTATATATAACACTATTTGGACTAGGTAATAGAAGATTCGACTTGTCAAGTTTGAGCTCACATTTCTCCTTAAAAGAACTGTATCACTCATCTTCTTATCTGTCAAATCCTTTTCATCAAATTGTTCTTTGAAGAACAGTTTAAGTACAGAACTGAAATAATCACTTCTTCTTAACAAATGATTTTATCCAACCTCTTCTTATTGGCAGATCCATCTTTCTCATTTAAAATAAGCTTATTTCTAAAACTACTTATCAAAGATGTATTTGGCCTAAAATATTCACATTTTTCCACAAGTAAACATAGAATGTTCAAATTTCCATTGTACATTCTCAACTGACTGTTTGAAAACCATACGACTGAATTGGTTATCATATGAGAGCAATAATTAGTAATTAACCACTATAGAGTAATCTGAATGATCAATTATCCTCCAATGGATGTTTAGAATAATTTTAATTCCCAGGGAACAATAAGACAATAACAAGTCATGACATCCTTTACCATGCGTCTGTATAACGAACATCACATTCTTGTAAAGCTGGCAGTTTCTCCTGTAAATAAAAAGAATTTCATTTAAAAATAATTCTGCTTCACAAAACTTCAAATCAATAAATGTCCCATTACTTATAGCATTAAGTAAAGAAATAGTCCTGTCAAATGAGGAATTTCTAAGAAGAAAATACAGTTCAACAAAAGGTCAATTATAGGATTGATAATAATTAAAAATTTGGAATCTTTTAGAATTATATTTCTTAACCCTGGGCTATCTCAGGTTAATAATGTAATATCATCCAAGCATCCGAAGGATGTGATGGATGATAGCCATTCTCTGAGTAAGCCCGGAGGCTTGAGGGTTGAAACTGAATTATTGTTACCTGTATTGGCCAGTGTTCCTAATTTAAATAACAAAAGACTTCTTCTACCTGACAGTATATAAACCGATCGATATCATACCAGGTGTCTTTTTACAGTTATATGATAAAGTTTGTTGTCAATAAATTTGGGATGGGACGTAGATTCTGGGTGGGTAATTCAACCCTCAAGCCTCCGGGCTTACTCAGAGAATGGCTATCATCCATCACATCCTTCGGATGCTTGGATGATATTACATTCTCTATCGTAATCCCTACGGCATTCGGGTTGAAACTGAATTATTTAAAGTTTTGACAACAAACTACACCATCTTTACATTCTGTAAGGCAAGTTGGCTTACAGATTAAAACTATTTCCATAACAAATTTATTATCCACAAAAATCCCACATACTTGTACATGTATATATAAAGTTCTATATTGAGATACAACATATTCCCACAAATTGGCATAAATAAATCAATAAGAAATTAATGTTCTCAAATGTCACTAAATGGGATACATCCACCAGTCCTCTGGTTCTCCACAAACAGTCCTCATCCTTAGAATGGTGCACAGCTATACTACAATGATAGGATAAAAATAATCATTGGACAGTAGCAGACTCATGTATGACTATCAAAAGTAGACAAAACTGCCTGAGAAAAAGTGTTCTCTGTATTATTAGTATTGCGAAGATAAAACTTGTAGAATGTTTGAGCATTTGTCCAATTTGCTGTTTTTAAGATACTTTCTAATGATGCTCCAGCAAAAAAGGCTGCTGATGTAGATGCTCCTCTAAAGGAATGAGCATGAAAAATATCAGTGTTTATGCCTGAATTAGTTAATACTAACTTCAGCCAACGAGCTAAAGTACTTGTAGAGATGTTCTTCATTGTTTTGAAAGAGACTAAAAGTTTGCTACTTTTCCTTATCTCTTTAGTTTGATTAAGATATTGTCTTATGGTCTTGACAACACATAGTTTTTCATTTTGAAATTGACGAAGTTCTACTGAAAATGTCTTAGATCCAGGTTTGGATGTTTTCATTAATGAAGAGACAGTAAAAACTATTTTCTCACCAGAATCAATCATGTGATTTATGTCTAAATTTACTAATGTTTGTGTTCTTTGAGCAGAACAAAGAGCTAATAAGGCAGCTACTTTTAATGTTAATTTCTGCAAAGTCAGCCTATAATTTGGGTGTAATGTCATCAAATAATTTAATACTGTACTGACATCCCAAGTAAAAGAATACCTAGGCTTTGGCGGGTTCAAATTAAAAATACCCTTCATAAATCTTGATATTAATGGTGTATCAATGTTTGCATTTTGATTACAAACCAACAAAGTTTGGATGATAGCAGATTTATGTGAATTAATTACTGAGTAAGAGTAATTCTCTTTATGTAGATCAGCAAGATAATCTAAAATCTGTATTTCAGATATGCCCAGTGGATTGGTTTTCCGTTGACCACACCAAAATACCCATTTTCTCCATGCAAGGTCATATTGTTTCCTTGTACTCTGTCGCCATGATTTGGATATAATGTCGCTATTTTGGACTGAAATTCCTCTATTTTGGAGGGCAGTCCTGATACAATACAAGCGACTAAAAACTGTTTCCTCAAGTTGAGGGCATGTAACTGGTTGTTGTGTGCTAGACGCAACAAGTCCTTTTGAGGACGAATTAACATTGGCCTTCTTATTAAAATTTTTAATAAGGCCGGAAACCAAGCTTGTGTAGTCCAGTAGGGTACTACTAAAATAGCTTTGCTTACCTGATCGTCTTGAATTTTTCTGATGACTCTTGGTAATAAGCTGAAAGGAGGAAAGAGATATGGATTAAATTGTGACCATGACACAGAAAAGGCATTAGTTGTGTATGACTCAGGATCTGGCATCCATGATATAAATAAAGACAACTGTTTGTTGAGTCTTGAGGCAAAAAGATCAATATCAGGAGTAAAACTCTGAGCACAAATGAGAGAAAAAACTCTTTCGCAAAGTTTCCATTCTGTGGAATCACTGAAATTTCTTGAAAGATTGTCTGCTGTGACATTTTCTTTACCTTTTATGTGTACACTTGATATATATATGTTTCTATCAGTACACCACAACCATATCTCTTTTGTTTCAAGAAATAAAGGAATGACAGACCCTCCTTTGTTATTGATATAAGCTACTGCTGTGGCACTGTCAGACCTGATGCATATATGAACATCATGTAGATTTTGACATAAACTATGCAAGGAGTATTTAATTGCTCTAATTTCTAATAAATTAATGTGTAGAGAAGATTCAGTTAAAGACCAACGACCTCCTGTTTGATTGTTTGTTGTACTACCTCCCCATCCACTAAGAGAGGCATCAGTTTCAATATAAACTGAAATTTCTGGAGGTCTAATATCTTTCCCATTGACTGAATTTAAATTACTTAACCACCAAATAATTTCGTGTATTGAATCTTTGGAAATAATCATATCTGCATCATAATCATTTTTGTGTCCGAGGGCCTTTACTTTGTCCCTATTTAAAAACCTTGAAAATAAAGGTGCTAGTTCTATTGCCTGATAAGAAGAACTAAATAAGCCCAATAATTGAGCTGCCATGCGAATTTTAACCACCTTTTTGCTGATAACTATTTTGCAAACTTGTACAATTTTTTGCACTTTGTCTTGTGGTAAAAATACTTTAAATTGTTCACTATCAATTATATTGCCTAAAAAAGTTATCACTCTAGATGGAGTGGGACTTGACTTTTCAAGGTTCGCCATAAAGCCCAAAGACTCAAAAGTTTTCACCATAGTGTCAAAATGTGACAAACAAGATTCAATTCTCATGTCCATTGCCAAAGAGTCATCAATGTAATAAAATGAGCATATTCCCATCTTCCTTAAGTGGGAAAATATTGGTTTAAGAACCTTAGTGAAAATTCTGGGTGCAGGACTTACTCCAAAGCATAAACAGTTAAATTCATATAATACACCTGCCCAATAAAACTTTAAGTACTTTCGATGATCTTTGTGTATCGGAATGGAAAAGTACGCATCTTTCAGATCTACCGAGACAAAATACATGTTACGCTCTACAGAATTTAATATCAGAGCGAAATTCTCTTGCTTAAAATGATGGTATTCTATAAATTCATTTAATTTTGTCAAATTGACTACAGGTCTAAATTTACCATTTTTCTTTTTGACAATAAATATATTTGAAACAAACTGACCATCCTCATTTTCTGATATTGAGATGGCTCCTTTACTTAAGAGTTCATGAACTTCATTGTCAATTATTGTCTTTTTCTCTTGTGAAAAATCTATGACTTTAGGAACAGAATGTTGATAAGGTTTTGAAATAAATTCAAACTTGTACCCTGTTATGGTATTCAAGACCCACTGATCTGAAGTGAGTAATTTCCATTCCGATACATGAGATTTCAGATTGCCAGCCACAAATTTTCTCACCTCTAATATTTTGAGTAATTTCCTCTGCCCCTCCTTGGAGGTTTGCCTCCTCGGCCCCTGTCTCCCCGATCTTGGTATCCTCCTCTCTTTGGGCCCGATCGGGGTGGGCCCCTTTTCGAGTTTTTTGGATGACCTCTATTTGACCCTTTAGTGTCCATTATCTTGCTGCTCTCCCCAATCTCTTTTAACTTTTGGGTTAATTCAGATCCGAATAGGGTTTCACCTACTGGGTTTGTTGGCGAGCAAAGCTGATGAAACCTTCTCCTCAAGAATCTTTTAATTAGATAGCGCCGTCTGATTGAAAGCTCAAAATGAGCATTGCAGATTAATGTCAGACTGTTAATGATCATTGATTTTGCGGTCTTCACATCAAATCTATTTGAAGATATTAACTGCAATAAAGATACTAAGGGAGTTACCCCTAGACCCATTATCTTTTGAACCTCTTGTAGGGCTGCATCACCAGCACGAGTTGCTGGAGGCAAGTCATTATAAATTTCTGGTCCAAGACGGGCTGGAAGCAAAGATTTACAGTTGGACGGGACTTTGAAGTCCTTATCCTTAACAAATGAAGGAATGTCTGCCTGTTTAGTACAGCATTTGACAATATATGCTGCTTGAGACTCCTTAATTGGTTCTGAGAACTCAATTTCATCTGCAAAAATTTTTGGAAAGTCATCTTCCAGCTCAGTCTCATTTTGCTGATTATCATTTACTGCAAATGTCTCATTCGCATTTTCTGTTTCAAATAATGCTTGGCTTTCCCTATTTAAGTCAAAAGGAGCAGCAGTTGATGTTGACGTTTGTTCATTAACACTTGTAACATTATCAGAAGATCTCTTCTTCAGATTATCAAAATCAATAGTATTAAAATAGTCTAATAGTTCGTTCAACACAGCCGGGTCATAATTTGAATACTTAGGTTTGGACGAACCAGGCTTCTCTGAGTCACAACTCTTGCGTTTGACAGCTTTTGCTTTACCTTTCTTGTTTAAGCCGGGTCCCTTCCCTGGACCTTTACTAGCTTTGGCAGCGGCACTACTTGTGCTGGGACCTGCATCGTCACCAACTTGACCGTCATTAATTACGACCTTGTCAGGATTTTTTGACATATTATTATTCTCATCAACCTGGGAAAAACCAGAGAACGATTTCTCGTTTTCAGAATCGTCAAAAAGATCTAGAATATCTGGATTTTCCTCTGCACTAGACTCGCTGTAGTCCGACATTTTGTTCCAAAATATGAACTGCCGGAAATCAATGTCGTAAATTACGACAGTCAGCTGTTTTAACTTGTAAATTACAAGTAAAGAAAATATTTTATTTTGCAAGTTGCAAATATTAACAGCAACAAATTGTCAGCTGTTTGAGTTCGTATTAACCGAACACTGGCCTTTTAACAATAAGACACCTGGTATGATATCGATCGGTTTATATACTGTCAGGTAGAAGAAGTCTTTTGTTATTTAAATTAGGAACACTGGCCAATACAGGTAACAATAATTCAGTTTCAACCCGAATGCCGTAGGGATTACGATAGAGAACTGAATCTTTTTTCTGTACCATTTTTTTCACAGTTGAGTAATTTTAAAATTTGGTTTATGAATTTTAAGATATAACAAAGTTATTACACTCTTTCTTGGCACGTGCCGAATTCTGTCAAAGTATCGCCTGGAGTAATTACCTAGTCAAGCTGAACGAATGAACTATTATTAGCATGTTGTTTACAATCATTTGTATATTAGGAATTCAATGGGTCCATAAAAACACACAAAGGACCTAAGTGAGGTAATTATGGATTGTTAATAATTAAAAATTTGGAATCTTTTAGAATTATATTTCATAACCCTGGGCTATCTCAGGTTAATAATTGAATCTTATTTTGTACCAAGTCGCACGCCTTTTTCACAGTTGAGTAATTTTGAACGAATCGTGTGACAATGTTGATTCAGATGAGGATTACAAGTTTTACGGGTTTTTAAATCCCGATGTTGAGAAGGTGCATACTGCAAAAGGTGAAGGACACGTATCACCGACAAAAAAGAAACAATCAGATCATCCTGGCAAAGGCCCATGGAAGAATAACAAGAGGCTCACCAGAGCCTGTATCGCTCACCTGGAGTCATTGGACTGGGTTTTCATTGGACAATTAATCAACTATTTGACCAAGTTTGTTGCGATATTTTAAATTTTGACCAATCAGAACATATAAAGGTTTCTGGTGGCAATTTTGTTTCACGGACTAGAAAGATTTATGCAAAGTTTGTAAAGGACCTTCCATAGATGCTCCATACCAAAAATTAGTTCATTTGGCTTTACGGTTTCAAAGGAGAAGAACTTTTAAATTTCGACCAATCAGAACATGTAAATGCTCATGACGGCCATTTTGTTTCACGGACCAGGAAGATTTATGCAAACTTCCTAAAGGACCTTCCATAGATGCTCCATACCAAAAATCAGTTCATTTGGCTTTAAGGTTTTAGAGGAGAAGAAGTTTAAAATTTTGACCAATCAGAACATGTAAATGCTCATGGCAGCCATTTTGTTTCACGGACCAGGCTGATTTATGCAAATTTTGTAAAGGACCTTCCATAGATGTTCTATATCAAAAATCAGTTCATTTGGCTTAACGGTTTGTAAGTAGAAGAAGTTTTACATTTCAACCAGTCAGAACATGTAAATGCTCATGGCGGCCATTTTGTTTCACGGACCATGATGAGTTATGCAAACTTTGTATAGGACCTTCCATAGATCATCCATACCAAAAATCAGTTCATTTGGCTTTACGGTTTCAGAGGAGAAGAACTTTTAAATTTTGACCAATCAGAACATGTAAATGCTCATGACGGCCATTTTTTTTCACGGACCGGGAAGATTTATGCAAATTTCCTAAAGGACCTTCCATAGATGATCCATACAAAAAATGTCATCATCACCATTCACTAAGGATACCATGTTTACTTTAAAAACCAAATATTGTTGAAATCTGAGCAAGTGTAAAAAATGGCGGGAAAATGGCAGCCATTTTAAAAATGGCCGTCCAAAACAAACTTTCATCATCACCATTCAACTCGCGATACCATGTTTACCTTGAAAGTAGCTTTCATCTTCATTTTCTTTCTATAATTCAGGAAAAAATAGCAAAAAACAGCATTTTGACCCCTGTGTTCTATTTTTAGTAAGGGCGGACATGTTTTTCGACCAATCAAAAATACAAGCATTAACTTTTTGCAGGATACCCTAAGGAACAATCTTACCAAGTTTCATTTGATTTTGAATAGTAGTTTCAGAAAAGAAGATTTTTGAAATAACAACATAAAAAAAAGCCAAAAATGTCAAAAAAGGGCAATAACTCTAACATCAGTTGACAGATTTTCACGAAAATCAGCACACAGGTAGCTCTCATCATGCTGAACACTTTCAACCTGACAGAATTTGCCGTAACCTAATGATTTTTGAGATATTTGAAAAAAACTGTTGTTTGACCCCTATGTTCTATTTTTAGTAACAGCGGCCATGTTTTTCGACAAATCAAAAATCCCCACATCAGTTCTATGCAGGGTACCTTTGGCCAGGTGAGCTAAAAAGGGAAAAGCCCCTATGAAGAAGCCTGTAAAACACGTTGACCCTGAAGTACCCGGTCCTTCACACAGAGACGATAATAACTATAATGCACATGCACCTCCTAAGAAAAGAAGTAAGCATTCTAAATCCGCCAGTGGCGATAAACAGAATAAAGTTATACATGATACGTTGCGGACTTATTTCATACTTTTTCCCAAAACATTATTAGTGCCATTACACTACAAAAACCCACTAACGCTACTCAGAATCCAGTGACAAGTCAGAATGTATCAAATGTAGCAGACAGTAATGTTCAATGTAGTGAACATGGCGAACTTACATCTAGAAATGGTCAAGTAGTTACTGTAGATGATCAAGACATTGATATGTTTTCAGAATCCGAGGAAAATACTGACTCAGATAATGACTATAAATTTGAAATGCCCAAAATCTTTGAGGAAGATGAAAGATTTGGGGAGGAAACAATACCAATATTGCCTCAATTGTAAAGAAAGTTTGCCTTAAAAGATCAGACGTGTCTTCTTATACTTCTGATTTGAAGATCCCTCAGAACTGTAAATCTCTTGCTTCACCTGAACCCTGAAATATGGCAATTCCTAGAACGTCGTGCTAAATCTGATGACCTTCATTTGCAAACAATACAGAAACTTTTGGCAAAAGGCAACGTCCCAATCCAGGAAGTTGATATAAAGAATTCACAAGAATTGGTCAAGAAAGGTATCACAATCCTGTGTAATGTTCATTTTGAAATTTCAATAAGAAGAAGAATGTCACTGAAACCACATATTGACCACATATTGACAACAGATACTTCCAGCTATGCACCAGAAATGAGCCAATAGGGACCAAGTTATTTGGCGACGATGTAAGCAAAAGATTATGCGACATCAATGAGGTGCACAAGATTAATAAGACTTTTAGTGGGTCAAAAAACTTCAATGAGACCAGGCTTCAAAAAGCCGGGCTTCAACCCAAAATGGGAGAAATCTGTACTTGCACAAGGGAAACCCAAATGCAAACTACACTACATACCAGAGAAGATACTCACAACCAAAAAACTGCAGACAGCAGTATCTCAGTCAGAAAAAGAAGTTTTAAAGGTTGGTAAAGCAAAAGCTGGAAATTTAAGACACTATCTTGAAAAACGGAGAAATATAACAAATGATTCATGCGTCCTAGGTGTAATATATGGATACAAGATAGAGGTTACTGAGAATCCTTCACCTTTTGCAGTATGCACCTTCTCAACATTCAGAAACAGAAGAGCTTCTTAAAAAGGGAGCAATTAAACCTTCAGTAACAGAACAAGACTATTTGTATAATGTGCTACATGCATTTGCATGTACCTATGGGTTTATTAGTATAAATAAATGGTATATTGACAAAAAATTTTTCTTCTTTGCATATGAACTATATTCTACAAAAGTGCAAGCTTAAGCGATTCATTCAATTGGCATCCATTGTCATTCCTCACATTTATTGAGCTTTAAAGATTCAATTATTAACCTGAGATAGCCCAGGTTTATGAAATATAATGGAACCTTATCCCAACATCTATGATGTGCAGGATAAGGGTCATTATATGAAGAAGCCGAAAGGCCTTCAAGGGTTAATAAGTTCCCTCCCATTATATTGGTTTTAAAGCTTAGCGATGATATTTCCCACCTCTTGTTGACTATTTACCTATCTTCAATAAATGCGAATGGGCATCAGCGGTTTTCTTTAAAATGAGGATGTTCACATGGTATGTCTCCCTTTTATATCATACCTGGCATTCAAAATTACTCAACTGTGAAAAAGGCATGCGAATTGGTACAAAATAAAAGATTCAATTATTAACCCTCGAAGCCCTTAGGCTTCTTCATATAATGACCCATAGATGTTGGGATAAGGTTCCATTTCATATGTTAAAACCAAAGTGGTTTGAAAGGTGATGTATATATTTGAAAAAATGAAATTGCTAATTATCGGCATATTAATTGATTCTTCTGACAGTTAATTGCCAATTATTAAGTTCGCATTGTTAGTATTCAATTATTGCTTTATCAAAGGTGATAAATTCAAAGTTGCTAGTAAGTACATGTAATTTGAACTTTTCATATTTATTACACTTAAAAAATTATTTCAATACTATGAACAATCCCAAAAATTAAATACTGAGATGGTTTTATAATGTCATTATTATCTTCTTATTATATTTCCATTGAAAATGGCATATCGTTTAAAATCTACCGTAATAACTCTAATTATTGGACGGCCTAATTATTTCGACACTTTTGAAAATTCAAGGAAAATTGAATTTTTTGATAACTCTATTTTTTTCGACGATTTCAAAATTGTCAAAGTTATGATGGTTGTTCTGAGGTGGTGACAGTCAGTAATTTTAACTTTATAGGTAAGTTAATTACTTTCAGTCCTCATCGAGTGTTTATTTCGTCTTTCTAAACCATTTAAACTATCTATCTATAAATCATGAAAGCAAAATCAAATAACAATATCGCTAGTTATTCTGATTGCATATTCTTAAAGTACATTCTGATTGCATATTCTTAAAGTACATTGACCAGGTGGATCATAAAAAATGACAGCGATGTGGACGGAAATACGAAAACTCTATTTTCGTATATTTTTCAATTTTCCTAAAAAATAGGTGTATTTTAGTGTCCAATAAATAGAGTAATTACGGTACTTAAATTTCTCATTCATGGTGCTAATTAGCAGCAATAAACAACTTTAATTGACCAATTTCATCAGGGGGGTCATTTACCTGCAATTATCACCTTAAGGATATGTTGTTCCTATCATTTATTTCAAATGTAAATATTCAGCGTTACCTGTGAGAGGTTACAAATTGTTTTCGAATTTTTTTCCTGAGGTGGTGAAATTCAGAATTGCATTACAATTGTTTTAATTCTTTATTTTATCAAATCAATTTCTTTACATAATTATTATTACATGAATTATATTTGGTAAATATCTTTTTACTGAACTTGAATTAATAACAGACACGGATTAACTTTTGTAATTATCGACCAGTTTACCCATACAATGCCCATATGTAAATGGTAGCATGCTGTGGAAAATTCCTCATCAATTTTAAGATATATTTTGTAGGTCTCGACGTCATCAACTACATTTTTGTCACCAAGATGGCCGACTATCAAATGTTTCATTTCATAAAACATTAACATAACATTAACCTGACTTATTGCTGTAGATATCGGAATAACATTTTGTGCTAACATATTTAAGCATATTTGCAATAGGTATGTTAATTCTGGAGCCAAATTTGTCCTTCCCTTTAAAGATAAAAATGCATGTGTAAATTTTATATATCATATCAGCATTAAAATCAACAAGAAAATTAGATGAATACAAGATATTTAAAACATCTGAAAATAAACTAAATTGACATGTAATGTACCTTTAAACCTTCAAATGTAAGAGCTGACAAACTGGTACTGTTCAAATTCAACTTTCTCAAATTCTTCAGTGCTGAAAATTAATACAGAAACTTGTCATGTACGCTAACATCCCCTGTAAACATGTAGTAAGTTTGATTTGGCATGAGTTGTTGGGATTTAACACCAGCTTCATTACCTATACTACATCAGTTAGTTTTTATTCATGGATGAGTCAGAGTATTCAGATATAATTACAACCTTTGACAGGATCTTGTCAAGATCAGAGTCTAACACACCTTTCTAGGAGTCTGGTTTGAGCTAAACAACTTCAATACTGACAGGCTAATGATCATTAGTAGTTTTAAACAATTCAGCCATCAGGGGTCTAATATATAGTGTGATACCATTGCTGTCAACAAAAAATTTGATGCTACCATATTTAAATGCATACCTAGTCTTTGATAGTGTTTGAAGAAAAAGATTGAAATTTTAGAAATTTAAAAAAAATGCCCAATCTTCAAAGAAATTTCCAGAAGTTTGATTTTAAAACTGAACGATTCTAGTTCAAAATTATTATATATTTTTGAAATTAAAAAAAACTTTAAAAAATTTGACTAAAAAACGATAACAAGATGTATGCCAAAATGTTTTATTCATCCTATACCTGAATAATCTCTTCTGTGTACTTGTTAATTTGTTAATTTTTTTTAATCAATCTCCTTGACATGTAAATGTGTGTTTTTTTTTTTTAATTCCATTATATTTTATGAATTAAAGCATAACAGAAATACATCTTTATATTTCTTATTATGCCTGGTATGAAAAAAATTATTTCCATTTTTTAAACATTCTTGCTTCTTTATAAAGTTTCTTATGTTATCTCTAATCGGTAGTACATTTTTACCTAATGTTTTTACCAAAACAACTGACCTATTTACAATCTACTACTGGCTTATCATTGGACTGAGTTATATGAGTGACAAAATAACTTTTTATTAACCATACAAAAGTGATTCCTGAAGGATAACTTACAAGACAGACAGATGAGTCCTTTATCTGTTACTGGTGTCTCACATAAGTTTAGAACTTGTAATTTCTGTAGATATTCTGATATCATTTGTAGTCCATTGTCTCCAAACTGAAATATTATTATATATCTTTTGATGGAAATAATAACAATTAATATTATTTTTCATAAAATGCAAAACAAAAATAGAGAAAATACAATAAAGTAGTTGACAGCAAGTCTAAATTTCCTTCATCACTGATTTGGAACCACCTGTCCATTTGCCTTATGTTGCCAAATTATAAAGGATTTTTCCACTGGAAAATCCAAAAGGTGCTTGAGGACAGGACCCTGTCTTGGGCCGCTCATAGCCCCCCTATTATCATAAATATCTTTTTTCTAATTTTTGCCATTTATTTTGCCATTCATATGGATACTAATATACATTTTGTACCATATATTTTCACATAATACACGTTTACTATCAATGTGCCATTTGACTATATAGTGAAGCAACATTGCCAGGAAAAAAATCAATCTTATTGTGTTTAATTTGGATTAAATTAGTGTGGGATGTAAATATTCTTGAAGGATTATCAACAATAGACAGCGAGAAGTTGTTGTTTCCACCTGTATTTCTTATTTTATAACATTTTAGAGCACTTTTTCCTGACCTGTGCCCTAATTCTTTAGAAAGAAGTTGGCAACCTTCTGCTTCATTATATAGTCGAATGGCATATTGATAGTAAACATGTGTATTATGTGTAAATATATGATATATTTGTATCCTTATGACCAAATAATTTAGTAACAAATAAACCATTATTAATAAGCTTTCTATTTACATCTAAATAGAGAAATGATTTACACTGAAAAATTATTTAATCAGTTTACCTGTGTTGACCATAAATTAAGGTATCGTAATGATGGCAGTTTAATGAGGTCATTGGCACAGGCACTAGTGACGTGAGTAAATGCTAAGCTCAGACATTCTAAATTTCCAAATGAACCAGAACTTAACATCTTGGCAAGGTCAGAATCTGTTGATTTTGATGGCAATGTCAGTTTCTTAGGACCACCTTTCTGTTGCTGCAATAAAAGATAAGACAATATATCAACTAATCTATAACATGATATGGTGCACAAATTCAGAAGTCAAAACACCTATATGCCTTTGGCTGAACCCAAACATTCAACAAAGCTTAAACTGCTTATATTAAACTCTTTGCAAATGACAATTATTGCTATTATTTAAAATTTATTCTTCACTTGAAGTGAAATTTAATAAATCCCTTATATATATATGTGCAGGTCGCAGGTTCGATCCCCAGCCAGGTCAAACCAAAGACATTAAAATTTGTATTTGCTGCTTGTCCGTCAAGCATGCGGCATCTAGGAGTAAGAGCAAACACTGGTCAGCTTGGAGTCAGTATAATGTGTCCGAGTCAGGTGATATGTCTTCCTGCGGACAGTTACCTCATGAGCTAGCACATTAAAAATCCGACTTAGCGTATCTTTCTAGTACAAAGCAGGGATCATATTCATTATCAAATCAACATGTTCTAGTCCTGATATGCACCTGGTTGCCACTGGACGTTAAACAATAATTCATCCATCCATCCATATATATTTTTTCTGTAATTGTCCTAAATTTGTGAAACCCTTTTCATGATTCCTATAAGTATTTATTTGATTCCTTCAAAAGTACTTAATTTGGTATTCACAAAATACAGACAGACAGAGAGACCCAATAAGCACAACTCATCTCCATCTGGAAAGCTGGATGACATAAATAACATTACAATGAACATGAAACAAGAATATGTGTCCACAGGACACGATGCCCACTGCACTATCATTCTCTATATTCAATAAACCATGAAATTGTGGTCAAAACCACCATTTGACTTGCAACTGACACAGATCACATAATAATGAACATACATGTATGTACTAAGTTGATGTGACTATAACTTTATCCTAAACTACCTTCACCAAAACCTTTAACCTGAGAATGAACTGTTTTCACACTATCATATTTCTATGTTCAGTGAACCATGAAAATGGGGACAAAACCTAATTTGGCATGCAAATTAGAAAGACCATATTATAAGGAACATGTGTATAAGTTTCAAGTTGATGTGACTACAAATTCACCCTAAACTACCTTCACCAAACACTTTAACCTGGGAATGTACTGTTTCCACTCTTTCATATTTCTATGTTCAGTGAACCATGAAAATGGGTCAAAACCCTAATTTGGCATGCAAATTAGAAAGACCACATTATAAGGAACATGAGTACTAAGTTTCAAATTGATGTGATGACAACTCCACCCTAAACTACCTTCAACAAAAACTTTAACCTGATTAAGGAGGAAAGGACGGACACACAGACCATAAAGTATAATGCCCCTCTTATATCACAGATAGCCATACAGGGTAAAATAATCAGATATAAATCTGTTTGAAGATAACCAGGAATATCTATTTTTGGATATAATTGATCATGAAATGAGACATGATAAGGTTTTATTACAACTCTACCCATATATCAACAAAACACAGTAATGAATCCTAGCAGTTAGCAGTATTGATTTTTTAACATCACGACATTATAAATTAGATTCTCAGCTTAATCACGTATGATATATACATTTATCAAATCTATTTTTCATATGGCTTTTCCATTTTATTTCTGATTTAATAAAACATATAATTATAGGTTGATATATGATAGTATGATCATGAATAATCATATTGTCACGACTCGACACAAATGACATGAAACTATTATCCTGTATACTACATGTATATTAATTTGAAACAAAACTAAAGTTAACTTGGACAGCAATGTGAAAAGGTTTGTACTTCAGAGATTCAAAGAATTAACAATACAATCCGTCCTCAGACTTAACTAGAATAATGAGAACAGTTCTCACTTGATTATCATAAATTTTCCATACTTAAATAAGTAAAATGCATTTGTATGCACAATTTCCAAAATCTTTTGTCTGGGAATAAATAAATATACAACTGTAAATAGTATACAGATATACATATTTTGTCTCCTACAAATATTTTATCTATAAATGTGTCTTCAACTTATTTCCCATGAATTCAGATCCCTCTAAGACCTGACCAACTTATTTCCCATGAATTCATATCCCTCTGAGACCTGTCTTTAACTTATTTCCCACGAGTTCATATCGCTCTGACACCTGTCTTCAACTGATTTTCCATTAGTTCAGATCCCAGTGAGACCTGTCTTCAACTTATTTCCAATGAGTTCATATCCCTTTGAGAACTACATGTTAAACAAGTCAGCATTCTGCTAACTCACGTCTTTATATGGAAAATAAGTACTACATACAAGTCTCATGCGAGAATTCCTGGTCTGTCACTTAACTCAGCTTATAACCAATGAGATAGTAGCAATACAAAATTGTTACCTATCTGTTGTTATCTGTGGCAGAGCTGAACATACAAACCTTTGGTCTAGAAGCAACATCAAATTGATCCCTGATTGCTTTCTATTTACATCTCAGCAGAAAAAACATTGGGCTAGTAGCAACACCAAATTATTCCTTGTCTACTGTTATCTGTGAAAGAGCTGTGCATACAAACAGAGGGCTAATAGAGCAACATCAAATAGATACCTGACTGCTGTTATCTGTGACAGAGTTGAGCAGACAAACATTGGGCTAGTAGCAACACCAAATTGTTCCCTGTCTGCTGTTATCCATGACAATAGTTGAGCATCCAAACAGTGGGCTAGTAGCAATACCTGAACAGACTTCTGTTTGCTGTCTGTCAAACAGTTGAGCATATAAACATTTAGCTATCAGTAACATTTACCGGTTTCATGACTGCTCTGTATCACTGTGCTATATGAAATACTAACTAAAATAACTAAATTTCTAGTACCATTGTCTACTAGATATCTGAACATGACATTCTTATCACTGATCTGATCATACCTTCCAATTCTGTTATTTGCTTATCATAGAACTTAGCAAACAGAAAGTTCAATAGTGAATAAGAACTGCCTATTACGACCTGAGTATACAGTTGTGACATCTTTTTCCTAACTGCTATCTGTTCGAGCTGCAGAGACAGTTCATACAGTATACATGTACCTACCAGATTCCCCTACTGCTATGTATCTGACATACAGCTTGCACACAAAAAATGCCTTAAAACTACCATATTCATGATTTTTTTCTGTGTGACATACATGTAAGAATTTGCTTAAACAGTGATACATATTCCTGATTGCTGTATGTCCAACACATTTTGGCATACATACATTGCTTAAAAGTGGTACATACTACATCCCTAACTGTTATCTGACCATCACACAACTGAATATACAGTCAGCACTAAAGTTGTGATATCTTCTACAGTCAAACCTGCTTTAAAGGGCACCTCTATATAGCAAATCACTGTCTATAAAGGGCACAGTAAAAAATTCCCATTCATGAACAAAGCATGTAAAATAAACCTCAGTATAAAGGGCACCTGCTCATAAAGGGCACTTTTCTATGGTCCTTGGGTGCCCTTTATAGACAGGTTTGACTGTAGTTTCCTCTGAACTATTCCTTTCTCACACAGTTTAAACATTGCATTAATAGCAATACCTACCAGTTCCCTGAGTGCTATCTGTCTGTCACAGAGCTGAGCATACAGACGTTTTCCAGTGCTGGTACTCTGTAATGTGGTAACAATCTGCATTTTCATGTCATTATTCTCTACCACATCCATCTCCAACATTGCACATAAAACCTATAAATAGAAAAAAGAATTTAAACATGTTTTCAAATTTGTTCTCAGGAAATACCAAAATAAGAGGTCTATCAAATCTTGACATAAAATCCTATAGAAAAGTAAGAGGTCTATCAAATCATGATATAAAATCCTATAGAAAAGTCTAAGTAATTGATCATGTTTGTTTTGGGGAAAATCTCAACACTACTCTAAAATGTCAACAGAAACTGTACCATTTGCTGACTTTAGTAATAATTAATTACTGTCATAAAAATCTTTAAATTCATGAAATTTCCTATAAAAGCAGATTTTTTAATGAACCAAAGACTAATGTAATATTGTTGGGTAAAAGCTAGTTTTGTTTTGAAAAGTTTAAAACGATGATGTTCTTTATTGTTATTTAAAACACACAGAATTTAAGTAAAGCTATATCATTTCAAGGGACCAGCTTCACTAGAATATGTGACACACAGGAGACTAATCTAGATAAGAATCCTTTGTTAAATGTTTGTAATAATGAAGCCTGAAGGACATAAATGGTTTATTTTATCTACACCACATTACAAATCACTAACATAAAATTAAAAATCCCAATAAGAATTGGATGAAATTTTTTTTTACAATTACTTACTGTGGATGCATTTATTTTCGTGGATAGAGAAAAATGGGCATTTCGTGGGATACGTAAATATGTGGAGTGCTGGCTTAGAAAATGTTTTAAAAAGTTGTTGAAATACTTAAATTCGTGGCTTGGCACATCAGATATCAGGAAAATACTGCGACAAAATTTGCCGATCATACTTTGATATTGTACAGTAAAGTACTATTTCAAGCACTAATAAAACAAAAAGTCTAACAAACAGATTCTTCAAATTACAAATAAGAACAAAGGAGCTGGGATGTAAGCTTAACTAGAATACTGACAATGTCAGAAAGGGCCCCGCCAGCTTGTGTGATTGAACTCATGGAATCAAAAACACTTCAAAATCTAGTTGTGATTTCATACATTCATTTTATCTATCAAAAAGCATGAAGCCGTTGGCAAATACAAAGAAGGTGCTACATACTGTTATAGAGTACTTAAATAAAATTTGTGAAGCCAATCTTAAGTTATCATACGACATAGTTTTAATTCTTAAAATATGCATTTTTTCGTTTTAATTCTCAAAATATGCATTTTTTCATATAAAAACTAAGTTTTTCCCATAACAGTGTTTTCCGATTTTCCTAAAAATCAAAAGGGACCTTCCTCTGATCATGTTCATCACTGTGTATAAAATTTATGAAAATCTGTGAAAGCAATCTGAAGTTATCATACGACATAAGTTTAATTCTCAAAATATGCATTTTTTCATAAAAAAAACTCAGTTTTTCCCAAGAATTGTTTTCCGATTTTCCTCAAAACTGAAAGGGACCTTCCTTTGGTCAAGTCCAATATTGTGTATAAAAATCATAAAATCCGTGAAGGCAATCTTAAGTTATCGTACGACAAAGCAAATGCTGACGGACAGATGGACGGACGAACAGATTACTTTGGGTGCCGCCATGGTGGGGCCCTAATTATCTTTTTACAAGATGTTTTACTGTAATTTATGAGAAAGTCTGAAATGTTCAGGCATACTTAGGATTAATATTTTCCTTGAATGCTTGATTAAAAATAACAGAGGTGAATTCCGCTACAATTTAAACAGTCAAAATATTTTAAAGAAAACTGTTCTAGCTTTTATATATTACTACAGACAAAATTACATGAAAAACTGGTTCCTCTGTGGATATAGCTGACTCATCATATGTCAGTATCCAACAACATGCTGTAAAAAAACGAAATTGTTCTCGGATGGGTACATCAAAACTCCGTAGTTTCAAACTTCAGTACATTCAGGCTAAAGTAAAAATATCAACGGACCGCAAAGTGATGAGAATAGCTCACATGGCCTTTTAGGATAAAAATCGGATAAAAAATTTAAAATTACACAAAAACTAGAATACTGTGATGCTGCATATATATTGTTGTAGAGAAAAGAAAAATATTTGAAGTGACTGATAAGGCATTGTCAATATACAACTTCCACATAAACTTGGTTAAAATGGATAAAAAAATGTAGAATCTAGAGCACTAACAAGAAGTTTATACGGAAAAACTACAGTAGAACGTCGACAAGTCTAAGTTGAAGGGACTACAAATAACTGTTCAGGTTAACAAAGGGTCGAGACATCCGAGGTTGAGTGTGACCTTGTACAGGTTAAAATGTCACACTAACCGTTATACAAACAATTACTGACTAACAATAGAATATCAGCCTAAATATGATAAAACCTGTCAATATAATACAAAATGTCAAAGTACCCCAATACAATACATACCCGTCCAATATGCCGTATTGACTAGTCAATATGACATATTGGAATGGTTAGGCATTAAAGGATCATATTGGACTAGTCAATATGACATATTGGACTGGTTAGTCAATAAAGGTATAATTGCGCAAGGTTTTCCATATTGGCTTAGTTATTGGTCCTTGGCTAGCCATATTGGACTTCGGCTTCGCCTAAGTCCAATATGACTTGTCCCTGACCAATAACTAAGCCAATATGGCAAACCTTACGCAATAATACTATAATATTATTTGTGTAATAAAAAGAGAGTTAAAAAATGTCAATATATTTTCTTATTACCTATATACACCTACCAAGATTTTAACCAGTCGAGGTAATTATGTTACAGAAAAGTATTTGAACTTCTCTGAGAAAAAACACTTTGAAGTTGGACACATGGAGGTAAAAGTACATTGTTTTGTTTTTCTGGGGACCTCTAAACATCCTAGAGTTATCCGAGATTTTGAATTATCAGACTTCGAGTCATCAGTAGTAAAAATGCATAGGACAAATGGGAAATTTGCAGGGACCAGACAATTACTTGGACACATCCGAGATATAGAGTCAACTGAGTTCGACACATCGAGGTTCGACTGTACGTCAAGGGTAGTTATTCCAACAAAAATTATCCAAGAGCCCTCTCAAACTAGATCATGGTATCATCCATATACATCTTCCAGTTTTTATATTAAGTTGGTTAAAGTGCATTGAGAAATGTAGAATTGAGAGCACGAACAAGAAGTTAATAGGGAAAAACTAAGTCAAGGGCAGTAACTCAAAAAAAAATTATCCGATAGCACTCGTTTTCAAACGTGATCAAGGTATTGCCCATATACAACATCCATATAAATTTGGTTGAAATCTGTTGAGAAATGTAGAATTGAGAGCCCTAACAAGAATTTGATAGGGAAAAACCAAGGTAAGGGTAGTAATTCCCACAAAAATTATCCTATAGTGCTCGTTCTGGACTTGATTAAGGTATTGCCAAAATATACATCTTCCATATAAATTTGGTTGAAGTCCGTAGAGAAATGTAGAATAGAGAGCGCTTACAACAATTGTTGATGGACAGAGGGACAGACAGACGGACACAGTGAAATCTATAGGGTCCCGCATCATCCGATATGGTGCCCTAATTATCAAAAACCCTTAATGACCCCTAGAAAAAAAAGATGAAGGGCCAGATTTCCCAAAATCAATCCCAACCTGTATTTTTATGGGGGTGCATTGTGGTCAAATTTTATAAGGATATGTTCCACTGAACAAAAGTAAATGAGCAGAAACGATTACACTCAAGACAATGACAGTGAATACAACAATAGGCTCATACCATGATACATCCACAAATATTTGCAGTCACACAAAAACCTATTAAAATTCTCTAAAAAATGAACAAATACCTCCATTGCAGCCTCATTTTCCCTTAAAGCTAGTAACATGACAGGACCTAACATCTTGATTAATCCTTGCAGAAATTTCTTCCTTCTTCCACAACAACATATTAATGTCTTCAGCTAAAAGACATAATCATAAATTCATGTATAATCATCTCATTGATACAATCAGAATTTGGCTTCCTGATTTTACAAACAGAGGGCAGTAAAACCTTCAAAAGCTTTATAGTTTGGGTACTTTTCCAAAAATAAAAAAATATAAAAAATTAATAAATTTGCTCTCTCCTTTACACCTATCTCTGTTTCAAGGTATTTTTTTTTTCCATATATTCTATATTTATCAAGCTGTTATGTTCTGCTCTACATTATTTAACCATTGTTTTGGTTCTACATATTTTTGGCATAATTGTCATAATTGTGTATCTGATGCATGAAATATATCTGACAGAGCTTTCATTTCTCTTCTTACCAACACCATGACAGTTACATCAAATAGGATAATATCATCATCATCATCATCATCATCATCATCATCATCACATCCTATCCTCCCAGGTATACAAAATGGAACCAGTTCACCTTCTCTTCTCATAATACCACTACTTACCATAAATCCCCACAGTTCCCCACAGTTCCCCTTCATCATCACATCCTATACTCCAAGGAATACCTATATGGAACCAGTCCTTCCTTTCTCATATTACCACTACCTACCATAACTCCCCAGAGTTCCTCTTCATCATCACACCCTGTACTCCTAGGTATATACAGATGGAACCAGTCGTCATAATACCACTACATACCATAACTCCCCAGAGTTCCCCATAAACATCACATCCTATACTCCAAGGAATACCTAGATGGAACCAGTCCTTCCTTTCTCATATTACCACTACCTACCATAACTCCCCAGAGTTCCCCTTCATCATCACATCCTGTACTCCTAGGTATATATAGATGGAACCAGTCCTCATAATACCACTACTTACAATAACACCCCCCCCCCCCCCCCCCCCACCAGTTCCCCATAATCATCACACCCTGTACTCCCAGGCATATATAGATGGAACCAGTCCTCATAATACCACTACTTACTATAACACCCCCCCCCCCACCAGTTCCCCATAATCATCACACCCTGTACTCCCAGGCATATATAGATGGAACCAGTCCTTTTAATACCACTACTTACCATTACTACCCAAAGTTCCCCTTCATCATCACATCCTGTACTCCATGGAACCAGTCCTTCCTTTCTCATATTACCACTACTTACCATTACTACTCTCATATTACCACTACTTACCATTACTACCCAAAGTTCCATTCATGATCACATCCTATACTCTCAGGTATATATAGATGGAACCAGCCATCCTTCCCTTCTCGTATTACCACTACTTACCATAACTCCCCAGAGTTCCCCTTCATCATCACATCCTATACTCCCAGGTATATATAAATGGAACCAGCCTTCCTTCCCTTCCCGGATACCAAGAATTGTAGAATGTACATCACAATGTTCATCTGAGGCTATGTTATGTAAAACATCTTTCATTTTTCTGGAAGGAAATAGCTATCATATTAAATGTTGTTTTTTTTTAACAAAACGCTTGTTTGTTCTTTGTCATTTTATGCAATTATTTGGATATAATATGACATACAGTGTTTATACAACCATTTTGGAAACAATGAAATATGCAGTGTTCCAAGATTAAAGGAGCTGGAATACCTGGAGTTCAATAGAAATTGACAGAAAAATATCAAAGTTCATTGATATATAATCTGCAGTAAACAGAGTATACAATGTAACCGTTTGTGACAATTTTTTATATTTATACTTACGATGTAAATAATTCATCCACAATGGCACTGAAATAAAGAATAGAATCATTTCAATTATTAAATATAAAATGTATTGTTTATCAATGAATGGTGCCATGTGACTTAAACATCAATATCGGCAGTTAATTGCACTAAGTGAAAGTTTTCTACCTTTCAGTACAAACTGCATCTCCTTTTAATTTTCTGGTTTTCTTTAACCATAAAGCATGTTTAATTGACTATAAACAGTTTACTATCTGAAGATTTAACACCCATATAGGAAATGAACTTTCAATCTGATAGCAAACCAGGTTTTCTTTTACCACTTTTTAGAGCCACTCACCTGTCCACAGTACATGACATAATTTAAAACAAGATTTTCCCTTTAGAAAACCAAGTTAATAAAATGCTCTGCTTGGCGCAGCTTGATACGACCACAGAGGTCGAACCCTGAACAGTTGGGGCAAGTATGGACACAACATTCAAGCTTGATACAGCACTGAATTTGGATTTTGAATAAATATTTGACACAGCATAGGTTTCTGACACAGAATTAATGTGGTCTAAGAACTTAAAAATTTTTAATTTACCTATTCAAACCATATCAGTATTATTTGCTTTTATATATAAATCAGAAATAAACAATTTAAAATGGAAAATTTTAAAGAAGTTTAATTTTGGACCCTTTGGACCTTAATGTAGAACATTTTGAAAACGGGACCAAAAATTAAGAATCTAAATACACGGTTAGATTCGGCATATCAAAGAACCCCAATAGTTCAATTTTTGATGATTCAATTTTTGATGAAATCAAATAAAGTTCAATTTTGGACCCTATAAACCTCAATGTGGACCAATTTGATAACCGGGCCCAAATATCAATTTCTTGCTATTGCGCAATACTGTGCAATTGAAGATTTCTTGCTATTGTGCAATACTTCGCAATTGAAAATTTCTTGCTATTGCACAATACTTTTTATAATAATTTACACATCCTGTTTGGTGTGTATCTCTGGCCTTATCATTATTATTTGCTTTTATATATAAATCAGAAATTTAATAATAAATTTTTTGGCAAATTTCCAATATACAAATCAAATAAAGTTCAATTTTGGACCCTCTAAACCTCAATGTGGACCAATTTGATAACCGGGCCATATATCAAAAATCTAAATACATGGTTAGATTCAGCATATCGAAGAACCCCATATATTCAATTTTTGTTGAAATCAAACAAAGTTTAATTTTGGACCCCGATTTGGACCAACTTGAAAACTGGGCCCATAATAAAAAAACTAAGTACATGTTTAGATTCAGCATATCAAAGAACCTCAAGAATTCAATTTTTGTTAAAATCAAACTAAGTTTAATTTTGGACCCTTTGGACCTTAATGTAGACCAATTTGAAAACGGGACCAAAAATTAAGAATCTAAATACACGGTTAGATTTGGCATATCAAAGAACCCCAATAGTTCAATTTTCGATGAAATCAAACAAAGTTTAATTTTGGACCCTTTTGGCCCCTAATTCCTAAACTGTTGGGACCAAAACTCCCAAAAACAATACCAACTTTCCTTTTGTGGTCATAAACCTTGTGTTAAAATTTCATAGATTTCTATTTACTTATACAGGATTATTGTGCAAAAACCAAGAAAAATGCTTATTGGGCCTTTTTTTGGCCCTAATTCTTAAACTGTTGGGACCAAAACTCCCAAAATCAATCCCAACCTTCCTTTTGTGGTCATAAACCTTGTGTTTAAATTTCATAGATTTCTATTAACTTATACTAAAGTTATAGTGCGAAAAGCAAATGTCTTCGGACGACGCCGGACGACGATGACGACGACGCCAACGTCATACCAATACACGACCGCAAAAATTTTGAGGTCGTATAAAAATCTGGCCTCATTCTTGAATGGCTTTAACTTCAACAATTTATTTTCAAAGTATGCCCAAAGACATTCCCATGCATCAACATAGATAACCTTTGTTTATTATTCAACAATCCATTAGTCTACTGTTGCCTTACAAGATGTTGATATTTGAAGGAAAGAAAAGTAGTTTACATGATACAGAAAACTTACTCATTTGGAAATGGAATGGGCTGAAGTAAACTACCAAGTATAAGTCTCCAATCTTCAAATGAAGACCTGAAATAGATTACAATTTAGTTTATTTGTATTCAAAAAAATATATATTTGTTTTCCTACTTTCATGATTATTTATCCACTTATGCAAGTGGACAATTCCTTTAAAGCTAAAACTGTTCCTTAAGCTTTTCTTGCACATGTGATATACTGATGAATCTAATCACATTTACCAATAATTTGGACTTTAATTTCATCAGCTTGCAAATTTATCTTATAGAATTATTAATATTCATATAATCATCATTTTTAAGGTTTTACTGTTTCTAAGAAGAATCATTACATATGATACAAATAACATTTCAGAATGGAAGGGTTTGTCTCAATGGCAAAAGTGTTCTAAATATTAAAAGACAATTTTAACAGTACCATTATTTGACAGAGCAATAAAATAATGAACTGTTGTAATTTCCAATAAAAGTACTTTATGATGAGGAAATCCCTATATGTATGTGGTAAGAACAACTTCAGTTCAAAATTAGTTACAAATTGAAGCACAGAGAATATTAGCCCTAGCTTAGGATGGCTCCAAACACAGCAACTGATGAGTCTTAAATTGACACATTTTGTGCATCAAAATTGGTATCAGAGAATTATATTGTTATCAAATTCAATGCTAACTGTCGATAATTTTGTATCTTTAAGATACAAAGGATAGAGATGTGTATAAGTATCAACAAATTGTTTCTTTTATATATTTTTCTACCAATTTTTTATTTAAAAAATCTTACATTGTCGTAAGCATCCCAACATATAAAATAAGCCTCTTTTCCCATTCCTGTTGATCAAAGGAGGAAATCAATGAGTTGTTCTGCATGGCTCTGAAATATAATACATTACAAATATCTGTACAATTCAGTTTACAAAACATACAACATAGAATAAAGCTGATTCAAGCCTTAGTCACAAGTATCCCTCAGAATAAATCAAAACATACAACATAGAATAAAGCTGATTCAAGCTTTAGTCACAAGTATTCCTCAGAATTAATCAAAACATACAACATAGAATAAAGCTAATTCAAGCTTTAGTCCCAAGTATTCCTCAGAATTAATCAAATTCTCTTCTTACTTCTGACCTTTTACAATAGTAGCAGTTTTAAAGTACAAAAAATGTACTTGTAATTCACCAGATAAACTTAATATCATTTGGTGTCCTTGTGTATCCATATGGACAGCATGGGGACATGGTTGTATGGGAGAAAGTAAATAAGTTACAAAACCCAGAAACCAAGATATAAACAACTACAGGTATTTCTTATTAAGGAATATTTACTAGCAAAACTGATCAAAATCCAGAAACCATGCATGTTCTGGAAAAAAGTCACCCATGTAGTTGACATAGCAATTAAGATTCATCTTCACATATAAAGTGAAAAATTAATAAGAAATGCTAAGGGATGGCAAACATGATTTTCTTTCATCACCGTTTGGAGATGCATGCCAAACTCATTAACCACCCACCCGTCTGCCTGGCATAATAACCTGGTTATTTTTCTGTTGGAAAATTCATTTGAACATGTAAACACCAACAATATCTATGACAATAAACAATTATTAACAAATATAACTATCTTTCATACAGAAAGATTTAGGATAGGGATATTCCACCCAAGAGGTCACATTTTTTGCCAAATGAGGAACAATAAAAAAATTGATCCCGATGATGGAATTCCCTTATCCTACAATTTTCTGTGTGAATGATAAATTTTCTTTCATTAAACACCTGAATAAATTCTAAAGAAAGAAATAGCAACCCCTTGACAATGATAAGCAGGACAATGATTACAAGCAGATTTTATGATTGCTGCAATGACATCCGAGTCGCACATTTTATTACTGCTGGAATATATTGCCTCGGACAAAGGTAAGTGTTGACATTTTTGTAATTCGTAATGTTTTCCAGACTGAGTATCATAATTATATATTGCCTATCCAAAATTTGAAAATAAATTGCTTATGAATCTAAGACAGTATTTCAACACAGAATTTAATACCAAAATTTTTACTTTTAGTAAGAAATTAAATTATGTATGATCTTTCCAATTATTGTTTGTTTTTCTCCACAATCCCTCTCTTTCTTGAAAGATTTTTAAATAAAGTCCCAAATAAAAGAAAGAGTTTTAATTAAATACATACAATTTCTTCTCTTCAAATAAACTATAAACAGCTGCCAGACACACAGCTACCAAGTTTGGTAGTACTCTGGGATGTGGACACACTAATGCTGGACCATGCATGCTGAAATACAAACATAAATATATGTATACATGATTAATGTTTCATGTTCATTTGCAAAATAAACTAAAATTCTGACTTAAAATTCCACATGCTCCAAGTTTGAAAACAAAACTTGCAGTTGTGTAAAAATAATTCATTTTTAGTGATATCATGTTTTGAACAATCAAAGCACTGCAAGAGCTGTGGGGCAGTTTTTAACTATTGGCCATATCAATATGTGATTCCTTCATCAACTATATATACATTATCATGGCTCTACCGGTATTCGTTGGAAATACTTTTGACCTTGCAAGTATGATTTCTTACAACTTTTGTAATATGCATGTTAAGATTTTGTGTCAGGGTCATGTTCACCATATTCTTTCTTACACATTTTTTTAACTATCAGTGGTATTAGTGCCTAGTTTAAGAGCATTCAATGCATCACAAATTTTTTCATAATTGTCGAATCAACAATAAGAAAGAAGCCGGTTTCATATGAAAACTGCTAACTTGAAAGAATGTGTGTATACATAACATCAGCACAATGAAGAATATAACTGAGATGTTGTCTCTGTAGTAACCGAATAGGAACAAGTTTTTGCAGAGCTAAAAAAACTACACAATTACAAATAAACTGTCTACCTCTTGTAAGTTCAGAAAAATATAATGCCCCTTGGTGATAGTCACCATGCAAACATGAAGCCATTTTCTGTGATTTTTTTAATTCTTAATCACAGGTGATACAGTAGATTATTTAACAAGGAAATATATAGGGTAAAATATGTATAATATCACAACACCAAACCCTTTCAGAGTAACTCTGTGTTAAATTTATTGGATGTATATGGAATTAACATTGCCTTCAAACACAATTTCTTTGAATATTGCATTTTCCTGTAATTTTCTCATAATGCTCATGATACAATACTACAAAAATGGGGTCAATTGTAAATTAAAGTAGGTGAATTGTTATTATAATAAGACTATAACATCAATTAAACGAACTTTATAAAACACCAAGCATGTTTTCTATAAATAATTTTTCCACGGATTCATCTTCTTTTTGCAAAATAATATTCCCTGTTATACATCCAAGTCATATTGATCCATGAAATACATATGCCAAACCAAAATAATTACTGTTTCATTGAATTTATTCATACCATGCTTTCATAAAATAAACTAAAATTCTGACTTAAAATTCCACATGCTCCAAGTTTGAAGACAAAACTTGCAGTTGTGTAAAAATAATTCATTTATTGTGATATCATGTTTTGAACAATCAAAGCACTGCATAGATGACTGTTTCATGCATTGCAGCAAGGCATGTTGTTTTTTATGAGCTCCAAAGCCCAACCATGGCCAAACTGAGTGGTAGCATAAGGGCAGAAAAAACTGCCCCAAAAACTACTCAATTAGATACAAAGAAAAACCTGAGTGACAGTAAATTGGATTTTCAATCATCACTCTTTGGCACCACCTGGCTATCCACCTGCCAACATGCACATTATACATAGCTAAACTAATACCCAGATTTTTATTCCTTGGAAAATCCAGTTGAAAATGGATAATCTGATTTTCTTTTAATATTTTATACATCATAAAAGCTCATAAATGATTATAACTAAAGAAATTATTGGTATATTAACAGCTCTTATTGATAGTTTAAAGATATTTTATGTAATATAAAAAAAAAATCAAGTTTCCAGTTTAGGTGGAACGCAATGTAGTCTTGTTTAAATAATTGAATTTCTGAAGGCAAACAGACACAAAGAGTACTTAACATGGAAATTAGAGTCTGAGTACCAAAAGTTCTATCGCAGTTTAATTAAGTTTCTCATAAAAGCTATACCTAATGGTTTACCACAATGCATTTTTTAATTAAATTTGTAGCATTAGATTTAAGATATTTCTACACAAAGATATTTCCAATACTGTTAAAAGGTTATATGTCTACTATCAAACAACAGACAAAATTTACATAATTCAACTGACAAAATAAATTAAACGTGATGCGATACATCTTCTGTCAAATAACCCACAACTGAAAACAGCACAGTCAAAAGATATATAACTTGTGATGAAAATGTTTTAATTGGAATTGATCTTGGAATTGATCGCTTGATGTTTAGAAGGATATTGACCTATATATTTTCCAGGCTATGTTCAATTAACCAGTGCAGCTTTATACAGAAACTAAATAGAAATTTTTTTGGAATAATTAGAAAGGCTGAGATTATGATCACAGAGAAAAAAAATCTAGTAAATAAATCATTAAAATTTCCTACACAATGTAAACAGTCTGAAAAAGCTTTCATTCATGAAACCTAACTTTGTTACTGTATATACATTAACACAATCTATAATATCTATTATTTTTTTTCACATCACTGAATATAAGTTATCCACTATCTACAAACAGAGATAATAAATAAAGGATCATTCATTAATTTCAAACATTAGTCTAGCCATAAAACTGTAAATTAAAACAAATATGTTCCAAAAGGCAATAACTCCTATTTATGCTATTTTATTAATTTAATGGCATTGTAACTGCATATTTGAGTATTAGACACAAAATATTTGTTCATTCAGCTATGTTACTTCAAAGAAAAAACACAGAATGACAAAAAGATGAACTGAAATAGATGCCTATTTTTTCTCAAATTAAAGAACCTTTGTGAGCACGCTCACATACCCCACGTCTTCATATTGTCACTGGAGAAACAAAATCTCACTTCACAAGTAAAATGAACACAATCAAATGCTTACCTTCACATATTTATCCTAATTTGAATGGCAGCATATTGGGAAATTTAAATTCCAAGCGAGAGTAGTCAACAGTAATAGTATAGTGAGGCAAATAAGTTCAAAGGGGTGTAACTCCTAGAAAAAAAATTGAATCGTAATTTCCTGTCGATATGCACATCTACGTAGTATGTCCTTATTATCTGAAAAGGTTTCATGAAATTCTGTTGTGTGGTTTGAGAGGAGTTGCGATGACAAACTGTTGCAGTAGTACATTAAAGTAAATTAGTTCAAAGGGGCGTAACTCCTAGAAAAAAAATTGAATCGTAATTTCCTGTCGATATGCACATCTACGTAGTATGTCCTTATTATCTGAAAAGGTTTCATGAAATTCTGTTGTGTGGTTTGAGAGGAGTTGCGATGACAAACTGTTGCAGTAGTACATTAAAGTAAATTAGTTCAAAGGGGCGTAACTCCTAGAAAAAAAATTGAATCGTAATTTCCTGTCGATATGCACATCTACGTAGTATGTCCTTATTATCTGAAAAGGTTTCATGAAATTCTGTTGTGTGGTTTGAGAGGAGTTGCGATGACAAACTGTTGCAGTAGTACATTAAAGTGAATTAGTTCAAAGGGGCGTAACTCCTAGAAAAAAAATTGAATCGTAATTTCCTGTCGATATGCACATCTACGTAGTATGTCCTTATTATCTGAAAAGGTTTCATGAATTTCTGTTGTGTGGTTTGAGAGGAGTTGCGATGACAAACTGTTGCAGTAGTACATTAAAGTAAATAAGTTCAAAGGGGCGTAACTCCTAGAAAAAAAATTGAATCGAAATTTCCTGTTGATATGCACATCTACGTAGTATGTCCTTATTATCTAAAAAGGTTTCATGAAATTCTGTTGTGTGGTTTGAGAGGAGTTGCAGTGACAAGATGATACTTTGGTATTTTAACTGAAAATAGTCTAAGTCCCACAACTCCCACAAAAATTATCCAATCAATATGGTGGTATAGTATGCACATATACACATCATAACCAACAATCCTACTAAATATGAAAGCAATCCGTCAAGCGGTTACAGAGGAGTTGCAGTGACAAGAACAGGACTGACGGACGGACTGACGGACGGACTGACGGACGGACGGACTGACGGACGGACGGACGGACGGGTCAAAAACATTATACCCTCCGCAACTTCGTTGCGTGGGGTATAAATATGGGCTTGACATCATAATGATAGGACATTAAAATACACCAAAGTCAAAAAATATGCATTGGCATATGGTTCAGTGGTGAAAATTGGAATCTGAGAAGACAAACCATGGACGAAAGAAGAGTTTTTAGAACCTTTCAAAACCAAACTAAAAATAATGCCACATATACTGGCCAAAACTGTACAGAATTTTTGATGCATTTAAGTTTTCCAAAACCTTTTTTATAATTCTAAATTTGAAAGCTTATTCAATATCCACTTTAGTAAGGGACAACACTATATACAAATCAATTGCTTTAGAATGAGAAGCTAAGTGTATGTGAAACTATGATTTGATTACTTTGGATGTATAATTGGATCTTTGTGTGAATTTGAAAATTAAATATCATAGTATATATAATATGAAAACTAGAGCTCCCAGAAGACACAGAAATACCTATGGTCAATTGTTAGCAAGTCAGTTGCAATGTCGGTCATCTCAGATTTCCAATCAGTAACGGAGTGTTAACTATTAGATAAAACTTTGCAGTGTTTCTCACGACAAATTTTAATACCCAGGAACAAGTCATTTCAGAGAAGATGATCTAGGAAATTTAACCAATCAGAAAAGAATAAATCTATTTAATTGTTCTGCATAAAAAGAGTTTTAAATGCATTTGCATCAGGCTCAATGTTAACTAAGTCAGGCAATGATAGTCTTTTTTGATTTCCAGCTGGCACCGAAGTAACAATTGTTGGAAAGTACCTTGCAATGATCATTCATGACAACTTTCAAATCCATTGGTCAAGTAGTTTCAGAAAAACAGACCTTTGAAATTTAACACATTAGAAAAGCTCCTTTTGGTGCTTTGGGGCCATGTTTGATATCAGAATTTGACACCTCATAAGTATCACTTACAACAAGATCAACTATTTGTCGTCAGAAGAATTTTAAATACTTTTTTCATAAGGTAAAATGTTAACAAAGTCCAACTTTAGTAGCAATCTTGGATTTCTGATTGGCACCAAATGATCATTCGTGGCAAGTAGTTTCAGAGAAGATCTGCAATATTTTACCAATCTGAAAATCACCTTTTTAGCCTGAAAAACATGTTAAGTGGTAGAATTGCAACAAAGTAACAAGAATTATTTGTGTCCTCATAGGTATAAAATCTGCAAAGCTTGGTATCAATCTGTTTAATTCTTCTGCAGATCAGGAATTTTTTATACATGTTCGCAAAGGGTCCAATGTAAAATGATTCAGTTGCTGGCTGCCGTTATTTCCAATCGGCACCAAAGTAACAAAACTTGTTAAGAGCCTTTAAATATAAACATATTGGGTTCAATCAGAGAAATCGTTCTTGAGAAGAATTTTTCCAAAGTTAGGCCAATCAGAAATTAGAGTAGGCTCTGGCAGCAAGGTTTCTTGACCAATACACGCCAAAGTAACAATAGTTGGAAAGGACCTTACAACAAATATCTCTGCCAAATTTTGATTAAATTCTGTTTAGTGGATCTTAAAAAGAAGATCAAAATGCGAAAAATTAATGAACAAACAACAGACGCCAAGTGATAGCAATAGCCCACATTGGCATGTTGCCAGGTGAGCCAAAAAGTGGATTAATTCTTGAAAAAATATATGTATATATGTTACTAATGTCCATTTACACAATGTTATTGCTTCACATTAAACAAGGGGTTCAACAGATACACTCAGATACTAAATTAAAATTAATGTATTAACCTTCAAAAGGCAAACTATTGACTGAAAGGTTGAAATCCCAAAGTACTATGAGCAATGGAATCAGACAGACCTAAACAAACTAGGAAAATTTCAACTTTGCCTGAATGAGATCAAACTAGTTGCAAGAGAATTTCAAGTCTATAAACTGAAAATATCCACACATGAATCTAAAAATTGTATCACTGCAATGACTAAGGGATGAAAGACTTCATTTCAAAATCAGATTTAATAACAATAAGCCATAAGTGAAGAAAACCAGAATGAAAATTTCATAGCTAACATTTTATCACATCGCAAAGAAAGTGACTGATGACAGATATTACTGAACCAGGATCTCAGAAACAACATGTAACAGTGTATAATACATAACTTTGTACAAGTCAAAAGGAACTGAATATTTTTACAGTGCATATTTCTAATTAAGACTAATAATATCAATAATATTTTCTGATGGGAAAGTATTTGAAATAATGAATGGAATAACATTAAAGACATATTCTGGCACATCTTCAAATTACACTTACACAATTATCAAAAATATGTAAAAATATTTATTCATTACCATCTTATAAAATTTTGCACCACATTGAAGCCATCATTTTGACAATTCAGTGCCAAAATGTACTCTTGCACAAATCCCCTCATTCTTGGAAATTTCCCAAAATCCTGTTGGAAAAAGAAAAAAATATCATGAATATACAAACTTTAAATTTCAATTTTAATATTTCATACTTGGCTGTTAATTACTACCACTTATTATTTGCCGTTTTATTTGATCAAACAAGAGAAGTTTTACTACTGATTTTCCTATCAAAGTTCAAAAACATTCTTTAGACATTTTTTTATATCTGGTGAGAGACCAGAATAATGTATTGTCAAAGCTTTGGAATCTGAATACTAGTAAAATATATATCAATAACAGACTAAAAATAAAACAACCATTAGGGAATACTCAATATCCTGGCAAAAAATTAAACATTTTACTTAAGTGTGTTTACAATAATGAAACTTGAATTTTGCATTCTTTCTTTGTAAACAAACTGATCTAAAATCATCTCAAAGGCTGAACTTAAAGAAGCATCATATAAATAATTCATTTTATGAGATATATATCTTTTCAGTTAAGTTTATTTATATGGTTGTGATGTTTTGGTGTTTTTCATTTTTCCTGGTTGCTGATGCATGAACAATTTCCTTATTTGACTTGTTTCTCATATATTGACTAATTACAAAGATCTTTGTATTGTTTTCACCATAGCCGTCATCAACAAACACTACTAAAGTACAGGTCACCTGGTTTAATGTGAAACCAAGATAGTTTTAATTAAGTCCTACCATATTCTGTGATAAAATACTCCCTTTTATATGTATTTGCAATAAAAATCTTTGAAATACAACACATAAACACAGCATACTTCCTCTTTTTTCAACTAAAATAATTTTTTAATTCTTACTAAGAAGATGAATCAACAATACTTTTCTTGAGATGAACGTAAGAAGTCAAAATCCTAGACACAAGATTAAAGATGATCAAAATAATAACGTTTTCCTAAATTATACATTTTCTACAAATGAATGTGAAATGCTTTAAAATTATAAACAAAAAAGTATATGTTTGTGTACTTGTTTTTGAAATATTATCAACTGAAAAGTTCAAATTTTTGGCGGGATAATTTTTTTCTCTGGATTTTTCATAAGAAATGCATTGGGAAAATAATATTGAAAGGCATTTAAAATATATGGAAGGCCTTACTACATCTTCGAAATATTTTACAAACTCAACATTTAAAAGAAGTTCTTTGAGAAAATAAAAATAAATATAGAATTACAGGGCAAAAAATTTCCAATGTATTTCCTATGAACACTCCAGAGGAGCTACACAATTTTTATCAAAAGTCAGAAACTTCACAAGCGAAAACATCCTTAAAAAACATTTCTTCCTAACCTCTATGTATAAAGTAAGAAGAAACTACGGGCTGGTTATAATTGTTCTAACTCGTATAAACTTACTGTATTGTGTTTAAGTATTCTTGTAACAACAGGTGTGAACAATTCTATCACGATGCTTGATCTAGGACTGTTTTTACAATGCTGTAAAAAACACAACAAACGGAATTTCATCAATATTATCACACGGAAACTATATTAATATAATTATATTGTATGATTATTGCCCTAAGACTTCATCTTGCAAGTGGAACATACTGCAATTGAATTATATTCAATTACCATTTTATTATACAGTATTATCACATTTTTATGCAGACTAAATGCAAAATGTTCCACAAGCATCAATAGAAGACAATGTAGAGCCTGTGACATTAATTTTTATGGACTGTTGCATGGTGCCTATACCAGAATCATCTGTCAACAATGTTTAGACATCTTAATTTATTTCTTACGTCTCATATTAACTAAAGTATGGTTTAAGATAACTATAGGACTGTAACATTCAGCTTGACAAGTGAAGAGTTTCAATGGGTGTTAAAAGTGTTAAAGTTTTCATTAAATAATACAAAATATGTTTGTTTACAAAGAAGTTTAAAAGTATAACATGGATTTCACAATTCAAATAAGATATGACAAAGAGATGTGATACTCTTTAAAGCACCAAAGTGTGCAGGTCAACTTATCTGGGTCATGACATGCTAAATTCACACAGAAGGAATAACAACTTACACAATTTGTAATGTTTGATATCACAGATGTCCATTATTGATAGTCAATTTTTATTTTTTCTTCACACAAAGGTCACAGACCTAATGTAGTTACTGTTTGGGATTAAGGCAACAATAATAGCCAGTATTCACTTCACTTTTTGTACTTACTTTACTGAAAAAGTCACAGATCTCTTGTGTTGGGTGATTATGTTCCAGTAATGGTGCCAAGGCAACTATAATATTTTCATGAGCAACTCTCGTGATGAAATCTGCATTCTGTAAAGTAACAGCAATACATTATACTTTAAATAGTTAATAATTACAAAATTTTAAATGTTATTAAAGATTTATTGTAATGATGAAAAAAAAATTTGTTTCTGCTTCTTTATCATGCATTAAGGTATATATTTTGTTAAAATTTGTTAGAAATTAACAAGTCATGAACTACTGATACAATTATCAAAAAGGTAAGGGTTTGCTGGAGAAATCATAATGATTTGAAAAGCAAATTCCAGTTTATCTCTCAAATTTGATACATTTTCCAGTTTTTCTTCCTTAAAAGTATCAAAATGGAAGTAGAAATTGTCCTAAAATATGTGTATTCTGGGAAAATTTTGAATTCAACAACTTTTTTATCAGTGACTGTGCTTGTAACTATTTTTGACATCAAGGACGACCATTAAAGAGGAGTTGGTTCAAATATCATTGATCTTTAACCTTTGAACATCAACCAGGCAAAAAAATATAACTCTAATCTTAATTTGTAAGAGTTGAACAATGAAATAATGCAGGAATTGTTCAAAATATACAATTAGTTTTATCAAAATGTTGGCCTTAAATACAACCTTATGGACTCCTTTGTTACTAACTCACTACAAAAAAGTTGGTTTTATTGAGAAACTAAATACATAAATGGTGAAGCATGTTACCATGGGAGTATATTTTGCCAACAAGCATACTTCTGTTGGTATAACAAAGAGTTAGGCTTTTCTTTCCAAGATTTCATCTTTTAACATAATTTTTCTAAAATACGATTTTGTTTTATTTAACAAGTACAAGACATAAAAATCTGTTTGTATAATCAAGCACTGATTGTTTAATCAATATTCATTTAACATAGATTTTAAATATTCAGTGGAGCTAAATTGATCCTTGATATCGATAGAAATAAAATAATGACTCTAAACCTTTAAGATCAATACAATCTACATGCATGTTCTATAAAAAACTGAAAATAAATCTAAAGAACAATTGTAGTCATATTGAATTTATCCATTCCCTAATGAAAATGTATGTCATTTTCCAAATATATATACAGATTAATTCATCACGAACTCGTATGTTCCATCATCTATCACATGTGAAAATATATTAATATCAACAAACAACCATGAATCAATATTTGAAATAACAGATATTAAATCATTATGATTTGCATACTTAACTTGGTATCTATTATTTTATAGCATACCTAATTATCAGCTTTCATAAATGTTTAATAATTACAACGTCAATACATACAGTAATAGAGAGCTAATAATCATCTACTTTTATATATCCGAACAAAACTTTTATGTTGAATTGAAGAAAAAGTAACATAAGAGATATGCGTGGTAATTGTAACATATGTTTTAAATTTCATATAAATCTCCGAATATAATAAATATACAATGTAATATTTAGTATTATCACTTAAGAATTACAGTCTGGAAACCTCAGTTTGTGCAGAATAGGTTTTTGGCGATTTGAAAGTCTAAATTCTAGAATTATAAATCTTTTTTTTTTAAAGTTAATTAACCTCTATGAGCACACGATTAGCCATCAAAGAAAACATAAAAATTTTACCATTGTTTATAAATTATTTTATTTTCCACCACAAATATTATTTTGAATGGGGAATTTACAATGGAAAAATAAATCCACTCAACATCTTGAAAAATTTTAAAATTTAAAATGACTATCGGTAACTGAGACCTGTCTTAATATTTGCAAAACCATTAAGTTTTAATTTTTTCCATACACTTTGTGCATATTTTGTGCAACACAGGAATGTTATACTTAATCTATAAAAATCTCACAGGAAGAGTTATCTCCCCTTCACATTGGGAATTCCATAGGCAAATATTATTGTTTCTCTTGAAGACACAATTAAACAAAATCAGGTAAGTTCAATTGTTTTACTTAAGATTTAGCTAATTACATCTGTCAGCCAAGTGTCTGGACAATTTACACTGTTATTCAGACTCAGTGTTTCCAGACAGTAATATGTGTTCTCCAAATTTGTAAAGTTAATGAAAAAGAATCATTCAGCTTAAGACTCTTAAAATTTGTGAATAACAATGAGCTATCTCCCTTACTCAAGTAAAAGCTGAGTGAGAAAATGTTGGATCCTTATATTTTTTACCAGCATCAAACAACATTCAGCGAAGAATAGTAAAAAAATACTGCAAACATCTTGATTAAATCTCATCATTGTATAACAAATCAAGCAAAAACATCTTTACTGGGAACGTATTACAAAAATCCTAATTTTTTCACCAAAAATGTTTGGGCATGTAACAGGCGATGGCAATCGTAAAAGGGTTTTTTTTTTCAAAAGTTACATTTCTTTTTAACTGGGTTTATAATACTACCTAACATTGGAAAATTTCTATTAATACCACACAAAATGTGACCAGCTATATTTTTAGTTTCTTGAAAAGTACAACTTATCTTAACTTCTTTTGTTTACGATAAGAACAGAATGGTGTACTAATTAGTCAATTTTAGCTTAACTAATAATAAATCATTACAAATATTTGCACTTTACTTCCCAAAGTACAAATTCATTATAGTAATACAACAAACTTATGTACTCTGATAAAATTTATTTTTATATAATTTTGGATATACTGTGAACAAAGATTTTCTACATTGGATTTAGACCTTATCATTTATATTGTGATGCTGTAAAATGTAACTATATATCATGCATTTCATTGCTGCAGCAATGGGAGAAATTCCTGGAAGACCCCAATCCTCTTCCTAAATTATTAAAAGCTATCATTTGCAAAGAACCATGGTATAAATCAGATATACCCCTCTGGCAGGGCTGATGCCCTCAGGGTATATTAAATACATACAGCTGCATGAGCATATCCAGACTCTAACACTATGAATCAGCTTGATTAAGAACTAGTAGGTCATGCCGATATGATGTAACAATCTGGATACATGTATACAAATAGCACTAGAGGGTTGAAGTATCGCCCTTAATACTGTAATGCCATAAAATCTAACCAGATATCCTGCATTTATCATACTTAAAGCCGCACCAAATTGGTTTTCAGTTCTTTGCATTTTTTATGGCAAAAATAGGTGCAAACTAGTGAAATTTTAATTTTAATTTTTTTTTTAAGCACAATTTTTTTTTGTGACCTAATCAAAATTGTAAAAGACCACCTTTAGAAAATTATTCAATTCTATCATCTCTATTGAACATTTGATTGTGTTATAAATCATTTAAACCTCTTCAACTCCCTTAGTGTTGTGCCTAATGACTGTAAATGAATTTCTGATATTCTTTACTTATACACAAATGAACAAAAACTTAAACGCAATATTACAAACAGAACTGAGGAAACCACTCTGCAAATGTTCAAAAATATTCATTACCATCAGTATTATACAAAAGTCTAAGTATACAGAGAGGAGTATAAGAATTTTTTATGGAATCAGAGGCATACTATCTGCCACAGACCTTGGGATCATCATTACTTCAATACTTTGCATTTACAACTTTGCCCAAAATACCTTAATCTTATGGAACATCCACACTTCAGCAAATTTTGTAGACCCAATCCTCCCAAAATGCTATATTTCACCAATCAGGTTACATAGTACACCCTATTTGTTTGAGAAGTGGTAAACTTGATTTTTATTTGCTTGTTTGTGTGTATCAACATACTATATTTATGAATTCAGCAAATGTCCTTTTAAGTATGCAAGGAGGGCCATTAGAGCTGTATATTTGAGATAGGGGTCAAAACCAATCAAATGACAGGAATCCCATTGTAAGGGTTAAGTATACCCATTTTTAAAGACATGGCACATTAACAACTCATCATGATTGTGCTTGATGAGAATTTTGAGTCCAAGACATTTTGTAACAGAAGGAAGAAAAGATAGGACATTACAGGGGTAAACAAGTATACTTCCCCTTCCTTGTGTACAATAACTATTACAAAATAGCTTTCCACGTCTTCGGAAACATATATACTTAATAATCAAGCTACTGTACTGTTTACCACATGCACTGTTGGTTTCCTGCCTACTAACCTGTTGTAACAGATCTGACACAAGATCCAGGGGAAACTGGTAAATGCTGGCATCCTGTATATTTGTTGTCAGTGAGACATCAATCATATTCTGTAAAATAAAAATTCTATTATGAATTTGTTATAATAAAACATATCACAAAATACCGAAATAAATTTGATTATAAATTTACATTCGACTATTTTTCAATAATTCTTCTTTATTTTAAAAATTAATGATCATCTTTACAAAATCATTCTTAGGTTCCTGGTATTCAAATCAAAATTTTACAAAACAACATTTATCCCTACAATCTCTAAAGCGTTGTCTCAATCTGTCTGTCAATTCAATCCATCATATTATCTTGTGACATCAACTCCTCTTTCATGTTTGAGTATAGGGGTTTAACTTAGTAGAATGACTGCATACAATCTGCAGATGCTGAATGTTTTATAATCTTGATTTTCTAAACAGGGGTAAAATTCTAAAAATTGTGAATTTTAGCTTGTGCCCTAAACTCCTCTTTCATTTCCAATTCACACATTTTATTTATGCATTTTATTTCTTTACAGTCTTGATGTCATACACTATATAGATTCACAGTTTGGGCCCACAGGGTTCAAATGTCAAAAATTATTAATTTAGGCTTGTAACCTAATATGGTCTTCTATTTTTCAATTTATAAATTTACTTTATACAGTATTGCTTATAATACATTGTATTTAGATTCAGCTGGATTTCACTTTAACTTCATTGTATTTCCGGGAGAAAGAGATCACTGTTGATTCTGACTCTAGCTCTCTTTGTCCAAACTTAACTACAGAGCTGTTATCATTTTAAGCACCTTTTAAGCTAAGAGTTTTTTAAATCCACTTCAAAAAATGCAATTTCTAATTTCTGTTTCTTTTGACAAATGTCATACCGTTTTGCAACTTCAGCTCTTTCAATACATATGCCTACTGTCTAAAAATCCTGAGACTTCCATATTGCATTGAGGGTTTGCTTGAAGTCCGGTATGGATCAAGGGGTGATACCCCTGTGTGCCCCAATATGAATTAGGGCATTTATCAATCTGTTTACTATATACTGACTTAATGCATATATCAAAACACACCTGGTCTGAAATGGCCAAATCAGCACGGGTCCCTTTGAATAGTACTTGAATGATGAGTAATTAGCATGGGGTGTGCAAATATGGGTTGTTCGTGACTTTCAGTCACTAGACTAATGCAAATTCATAATTTAAGTACTAAGTATATTATAATGCAACTATCATTTAAATATTTTTTACCCATCTTGTATAACTCTGAGATGTAATACGCAAATTTAAGAAAATCTCACAAGAAGAGTTATCTCCCTTTAACACTGAAGATTTCTTAGTGTAACTATTACTAATTCTATGGAAGATATGATTGTACAATTTAGGCAAGGTCAAATTTTTTTAGTTACAATTTAGGTAATTATAGCTAATGACAGAATGATCTTTATAAGTGAAGAATTTTATAAACTATTAATCTACTTAAATAATTTAAAACAATGAGAAATTCATTAGATGAATAAAACTGTTTCCAGATAGCTTAAAAAATCAAACTGCTTAAAAAATCAAAAATCAAACTTTTAAAAAATAAAAGAAACAAAACTACATAATCTCATTTTTCTTTCCATACATGCTTCCTCACAGATTTGTTTCTATGTTTTTTTTATCATAAGTGTTGTACTGGAACTAATTTTCATTTTGCCTTTTATTTCTCTACACACACCTCATTACATTTGACAAACCACATTTTACCATATAATGGATGTCTTTCTATTGTTATAAGGACATCACAAGTAGAAATATCCTCAGTCTATCTAGATAGCAGGTGGTCTTTTGTTTACATGTTTATTTCATACCAAATAAATGAATATTTCCAAGACAATAGCCATTCTTTATCTACATGCATATAAGTGTAATAACTATTTAGTATGGATTACCCAGTCGAATGCCTCAACCAAAAAATAACTAGATGTACTGTGAGCAAAGCTCACAAAGGATACCCCCTGCTTTGAAGTCCAATTATCTCCCTTGTGTGATATCGGAAAGCAAAGATTTTTCTTCATGCACATCTTTGGATGATGTACTTCCTTTCTGTAAAGTTTCGTTGAAATCCATTGAGCGGTCTAGGAGGAGTTGCGCTTACAAGATATATGGACCGACGGACAGACAGACAGACGGACGGATAAGGTGATTCCTATATAGCCCCCCAAACTTTGTTTGCGGGTGGGGGGGGGTATAAAAATCAATCATCAGAACACTAGTGTCTTACCATTGAGTAATACTGATCAGTGATCACTTACATGAATTTATTCCAAACTATTATGGGTGTACAGACTGTCAAAGATGACCATTAAAAATGATGGACACTCAGTTTTGAGGTTCAAAATTCAGGACAGAGTTCCAAGGCACATTACTTTCTTATATGCAAGTTAAGGTGACGTGAGATTTTGAGGAAAAGAACTGACATGATTATGTTTTCAAATGATATGCCTCACTATTTAAAATCAACCTAAATTTTCTATAGAAGGTTGAAATTTGACAATCAAACATAGAATGCTATAGGAAAATCTAATGGTGGTTTTACTCCTACAGATAATAAGATTTGTCTCCCTTATGTGACATGGTAAAGGGAGATTATTACTAAGGTCTCTATTAACAAACCCTTGCATTTTCTACAGCAAGTAAGACATTTGTCAATAGCTTCTATTTAATTGTGTTTTTATCTCCCATTTGAGACTATCAACCGTTTCAGCAGATTTTTATGTTTACACAATTCTTAATACATGTAGTTACTTTATATAACTGATAAATGGAAACAACTCTTGGGCAAAATATCCTATTAAAATGCTTTATAGGAATAAAATAATCCTCTTTATGAAATGACAAGGGGGTTGATATATATACAAATTTACTATCTTCTGGAGGAGGTATCTGTCCATCATCCTGATCGTGCGATTTATACCCACAAGAGACAGGCTTACCAGAAACTGATGAATATGTTGTCTGATACAAAGAATACAAATCAATTAAATTCTTCGTTAATTATTGGCTTCATCTGGGAAATCTTCTATAAAAGCTAAATGCATCTATATATATTTTTCAGCTGCTGACATTTTGTGAAATAATTTAATGAAATTAAGACTATCACATTATCCATCAATATGACTGAAAGAACATTTTAGAAATGGCATTAAGTATAAATTATCTCTGATAATGCCATATGTGGAGAAAAGTAAATTTTTTGGATCAATACAAATTAATTGGGTGGGAAAACCAGTAAACATCTGACAATGACCAAGATAGTTATTTTTTTACTAAATGAAGGATAAAAATCTGTCTTGATAATGAGCCTTCAGAGGAAACATTGTGATCATCTTAGCAGTTTGCATATCGATCTGAAAAATTAAATACATTGATTAACTTTATTTTTACAGGACATAAAAGACTTTTGTTACAAACACATCAAACCTGAATTTTAAGGCAAACTTAGCAATTTGAAAATGAAATAAAATCTTCTTAGCCACAACTTATCCACATTGTGTATTTATTTAAATGTCACAAAAAAAATTTTATTTTATATTATAAATTTACATTTGCTATTTCTAACCTTATTATTCTAGCTTCAATAACTTCAAAACAAGTTCAATAAATCAAAAATTTTAATGAAATCACCCAAACATCATCAGATACACTGAACTGCAAAGCTGTATAAATATACTTTCATGTGGCTGCATTAACAATTATGACACAAAAAGATATATTTTATTTTTAATGACTTTTGACATAATTTAAGTGATTTTTAATACCCAAAGGACAAAATTTCAATATTGGTAAGACAATGTATTGCTGTAACTTCTTTTATCTCTGTATTTTTTTCAGAATCCAATTCAATGCCTTCTTCATAAGAACACTGGATTTTTGTAGCTAAAATACCCGTAGGAGAGATTAAACAAACAGAATCATATTATGGTTCATTTGGATGTCAATAATAATACTACAATAGTTGAAATTTTTAAGATATACAAGTCAGAATAGATAAAGAGGAGAGCGGTTGGTTAGGAATGTATCCAAATACTGTCCGTCTCAATGCAGGAAGATAATTTCTTTCCAATATTCTGTTGCAATTTTGTGCTATTAAATGTACCAGGAGGAGTGTAATTTTCTTCTAAAAAATAGTTTTCGACAATTATATTTATTTCCCATACAAGGTCAAAATCATTCAGAAGTATTGTTACTGTACAAAAATAGAAAGACTGTGACAAGCGTGGGCTGCTTTTTATTACTACAATAACAAAGATACTTCGTCATATTACACAACAGCATGATTATTAAAACAAGAGGCTCATAAGAGCCTGTATCGCTCACCTGAAAACAGTCAATTTGGCTGGTTTTCCCATAGGGTCCTATGTTAAACTAAGTTCAGCTGTGGCAGCCATATTGGTTGACAGTCCATTTCAATAGATACAATTCTGAAACAGGACCTCCACAGGAACATTGCTGCTAAGTCTAATTCCAATTCGCCACGTAGTTTCATAGAAGAAGATTTTTTAAATTCATCCCCCCTTTTTCCATTTTTAGTCACAGCAGCCATATCCACTGGAAGTCAGGGATGCTGGGCACAATTTTGGAAGGGGGCCACCCAAGGAGCATTCCACCAAAATTTAGTCCCAATTAGGGCAGTGGTTTCAGAGAAGATCTTTAAAGGAAAGTTTATGCCGGACGACGTGTTTAAAGGGTTTCTATAAGGGTCAATTAACGATTTTGGTCATATTGACTTATTTGTAGATCTTAATTTGTTGAACATTTTTGCTGTTTACAGTTTGTCTTTATCTATAATAATATTCGAGATAACCTAAAACTGCAAAATGTCATTAAAATTAACAATTTAGGGGAAATAACCCAATTAAGGGTTGACAGATTTATCTGAAAATATCATGGCAGGTGGATCTTGACCTGATGAACATTTTTTACCCCATCAGTTTTGCTCTAAATACTTTAGTTTTTGAGATACAAGTCAAAAACTAGAGTTTAAACCCCCCCCCCCCCCCCCACCCGAGTTCTATTTTTAGCAATGTCAGCCATGTTGGTTCAACGGGGTCATCGGATATGATTTTTAAACTAGATACCCTAATGATGCTTGTGGTCAACTTTGGTTCCATTTGGCCCAGTAGTTTCATAGAAGAAGATTTTTGTAAAAGTTAACAGACGATGATGAACAACACACGCCGGACGACAACGGACGACTGATGCCAAGTGATGAGAATAGCTCACTTGACCCTTTGGGTCAGGTGAGCTAAAAATTAATGTGGAGAAGATTCACTTCATTGTGATTACTTTTCCTAGATACTCGTGATTATATATTCTCAACAAAACTGACAATCCCTTCCCAGAATATCATCAACATGACTATACATATCGAAACTAAATGTACATTATAACAATTTTTTTCTCTTCAGCAATGGTCCATAGATAAAAAAAAATACTACAGTCACAGCTATGAAGATAGTAGGGTAAAACCTTTGACAGAATACAAAATAAAGAAAAAAATATTTGAAAAAAAAAAACCAAAAAACATTTTCATATTTTACCCTTCAACATCTTCAAATAATAGTAATGAAGGTAACTATCATTTACTTTAATACAGATATTTGTCAATTACCGATTTCACTGAGAACAACTAAAGAAATCTAAATCAATAAAACATTCCATCCAACATATTTTAATGTATTATATCTACATATTTCAACACAGAATGCCTAGGAATAAAGGCTAAAATTAAGGAACTCAAACTTTCTGAGAAGATGTATAAAAATTACATAACATAAAAAATATACTTCTTAATTCTTAAATATTTTATAATATAATTTTTACAAATATTGCTTTTAGTACAGCTGATAGTTTATCTTAAACAATTTTTATTCAATACCATGGATATGTCAAGGTTGCCAGTTATGAACTTTTGTTCTGTTGTTCTTTGTGAATTCAAAACTGTTAATTATAACTAGTTTGAGACAATTCATTTGTTTGAAGCTATTAAATTTTTTTTCCACTTTTTGTAAACAAAGTCAAAATAATTTAGGCTTCACAAAATATTTATTCCCAGCTTGCAATAAATGTTGGCCTTGATTGGTTAAGGTGACGTCCGTGGCTTGTTAAGTACCATGGTTATTACAATAATATATATCTTCTTTTTAGTAAACAAATCTATGTTTAAACATTAATTTTCTCCTGACAAAAAAAAATTGTTCAGTTATATTATATAATAAAATGTACCAATTTCAATTTGTGTAAAAACATTTAATTTATCTGTGATACCTGTTTCGTTATAAAAATTTAATAAGATCATAAAACTAAAGGTTGGTACCATAGGTATCATCCTTGACATGAAAGTGAGGACATTTTCTGCATAAATTTAACATTTGTTTAGATGCATTATGAAAGTTACATCACATTTTGATCAACAATCATATATATTTTTACCACAGAAAAGGGAAAATCCCTGGACCTTGACAATATGGTTGTACAAAATGTAAGCAATGTCATCAAAATATTCCAAGTTTCTGCAGGTTTATAGAGATTTTACATAATTTTCAACACAATTTACAATATCTTGGAAGAGAATTTTTGTTGGTAGAGAAAGTCAGATGACAGAGTACCCAACCTTCAACAGGAAAACTCAGAAGGTTTGCTTTTTTGGATTTACTCCATTTTCAGTGCAACTTCCTACATTCAAGGTTTTACTGGTGGAATAAGTCGGACTTCTAGTAGGTAACCACTGTCCTTTAGCGAAAATTAGCACTATTTCTCAATTAAGATCAGAGTTAAACATATTTCACCAGAACATTGGATTCAAGCTCACTTGTATTCATCGCTCACAAGTATTACATGTACTAACCTAGGTCACCCTAGTCCCTTTAATCTCACAATTTTACAATTTACTTACACTGTACTTCAATGAAATGAAATGCATTATTTTTATGAGTTATTAAAGTATGTAACTGTAATAGTGAGATATTTTCAGATAATGATTATTGTATTCATAAACAATATGATACATTAAGATCCAAAATTAGATATCTGTACAAACAAAGTTTACAAAAAAAAAACTTGTTTATACAATTTACACCTGTATCAATGACGTCTATAATCAATTTTCTTTGATATTTATGAACTTGTTAATGAAAAATGTGGGAGAATATAGTTCATATTTAAAACTATTTTCCAGAAAACTGCCAATGCTTAAAAGATGTAGTATGCAGATGTCTTTAAGCACTAATTCTTGTAATATACAAATTCCAGATTGATATTCATAAGTTGTCTTACAATCTTAAAAATTCGTATGGGTTCCATGGAATCCTCTTTCTCGCCTGTTTTCGCTGTTGTCTATGTTAATAGTTGAATGTACACAATTTATGTTATGTTAATGTTATTTATTGAACATGAAGAAGAAGCTGTCCAAGTTTGGTAGATGGTTTAAGAAAGTAATTAATGTTTTAAAAACTTTAACTGCAGACTGTATGTAATGTTAACTGGGAGAAAAACTAAGTCCATTTATAAGTAAAATATGGAAAAACAAAAAAAATGTTATTACAAAATTTTCCTCTGGATACTATTTTTTTATCATGAACAATCTTCTGTCCAAGTTTGGTAAAAATCCAGGATGGTTTAAGAAAGTTATTACTGTTTAAAAAACTTTAACCACAGGGTAATGTAAATGTTGACGCCGCCAAGGACAGAATGTAGGATCACTATGTCTACAGACTTTTTCGGTAATATTCTTCAAAAGTATTTACATATAGACCAATCATTTCAACTATGGCATAAGTTATAGTTATAATGGGTGCAAGCCAAAAGTCGGCCAATAAATTGACTACAATGGTACGCATAAAAACTAACAATAGCCTAATTTAGTAATATGCATATTTAAAAGGTCAGAATTGTTCTCCCCATTTTAACACTTAAGGTATCCGGACCATAAATGACCACGTAATTATTCAAAAGTTCCCGGATGCTCCACACAACGCAATTGAAATAACCTTGGTAATTATCTGCAAACTTTGGAAATGCCAATATAACAAACTTATTTTTACAGACTCTCCATATCAGCAACAAATTGTGTTTCAACTTGAGAAAAATATATATACAAAATCCCAGCTTTAAATTGTTTGGTTCAGCCATTCACGGTCAAAAAGAGAAACAATTTTCGATCATGATCTATTATGGTCCTTACATATAAATAAACAGGAAATAAATTTAACTGCAAAAAGTGTACTTTGGTACTTTTAGTTTCAGTCTCATAGATATGAATAACAAAACTTTATTTTTATATTCAGTTGAATAATTTCCTTTATTACAATAATTTGTTTCTTGTACAATTATTATCATCCTCCAGACTTTCCTTCTCTGTGAAAACACTACCAACATTCAAAAAAACGTTCAGTAAGACATTAAAACAGGAAGGACAAAGCACTTAGTAAACCAATAAAGCGGAAGAACATATCCCTGTTTCCAGCAATTTCATCTTATAAGCAAGTACCAAAAGTATTAAAGTTTTGTAAAAATAACAAAGTACAATATCTGATATATTACAATATACAGTTATTGCCCTTTAAGGAGGAGAATATCCAAAATTATAGACCCAAGTATGGATTATTCCAATAGGGGCTTACTCTCAGGGGAATAACTCATACTCAAGCTGACAATTTTGGATATTCACAGATTTATGGGAATTTACTGTGTTATTATACCACACTAAAATTGAATTATGATTATGATAACTCAAGAGGGTTATTTATGGTGAATAATATTTTATTCACCTCTAACTGTTTTTTTAAAGCAGTGACTAATAGTATTATTTACCGGTACCACTTATCGTTTTCCAAGCTAGGTTATTCACCAGTGCTGCCAATTTTAAAATGAAATCTGAAAATTTTTCCACATCACATGATCAGTTATGAACCAATCAATTCATTTATATATATGTTGGGTATAATTATAACAAAGGATACATCACAATACAAGTTACCTCCCCTTCAAGATACTGTACATTATACTATAATTAATTTGACTCATGCACATCTTCATATGGTGTACTACATTTGTTTTAGGTTTCTGCTGGATTAGGAGGAGTTTATATTGATAAGTGGAAGACAGATGTACTACCCCTTTTGCATTGGGTATAAATAAATAAAAATCCTACAAAGGTTGACCTAATAACAGATTAAGGTATCCGGACCATAAATGACCACACGATTATTTAAGTTCCCGGATGTTCCATACAATGCAATTAAAATGACGTCGGTAATTATCGGCAGACTTCGGAAATGCCAATATAACTGACTTATTTTACAGACTCTACATATAAGCAACGAAGTGTTGTTCAACTTGAGATAAATATATATACAAAATTCCAGCTTTAAATTGTTTGGTTCAGCAATTCAGGTCAAATGAGATACAATTTTAGATTATGATCTATTATGGTTCGGATACCTTAATTCAGAATGTGCCTACATCAGAGTTTAATCCTCATATCAAATTGATGAATTAGAATACCACAGTACTGCATCACATATGCATACAATTCAACTGCTGAAATGCTGAATCAAAATGTTATGCCACGTTCAGTATAATTACATGTACTGGTAGTTATATATGGAAAAACCTTGAGAGTACAATGTTGATGTTAATAAAAAAAAATAGTAAAGATCAGAGGAAAAATAAACCTTTCCATAAGCAGGGATTCTAATTGTGTTCACCAGTCCAACGTGACCCAACTGAGGCCAGCTTGTGGAATGAACATTATCTTAATGTCTAAAAAAACAATATTTCATTTTATTCATTTAGTGCTTATGCATTTAATTCATCACTGTCTGTGTCTCTAAATCTGATATCCATTACAGTAAACACATCTATGATGGAATGGAAATTTTTCTAACAACTGAATAAGTTCAAGACATTTATATTATTAAATTCAGGATGTTGAGCTCCATTAAACATTTGACTTATACAGGTTACTCTGATGTAATTTCCACGCATCTTTAAACACCAAAACAGATAATCTTTATAGCATTATTGACATCTTCATTACCACAACAAGATATGGAGTACAACTAACAGAGCTTAACTATGGCTGACTTTGTATCGATTTTTCCATTTTTCTGTCAGATTTCTTCCTTTCTATGAAATCATAGCCCATTCTGCCATGATCGTCTGATAAACATACAAATTGCCAGTGACTGAGTTGCAGGTGATCTTAAAGGCTAAATCTTTTAACTTTCAAAACAATACATAGTGTCTTTCTATAAATTTTATAAACACTAACTGTCTATTTAAGAATTGTTTACAAGACATGTAAACATTCATGTCTGTTTAAAATCTGAAAAATGACAGAAGCAACTTTTAACCACAAGACACTATAATGTTTTACAGTTGCCTTCAGATATGTAAATCTGTAACATTCACAACCTGATCCACAGTACACTCAGAAACCATAAATTAAATTCCACTTGTAAATTTCCCTACAAATTTAATATTAAACAATTGGTTTTTACCAAGTTTACTTCTACTGTCTATTCAATTACATGTACACAGGCCTGTCAAGTCTCACGGAATTTGCGTGAGACTCGCGCATTTTAACCTCACATTTCGGGATTATCAAAGCTTGACAGGGCTGTGTACCTGTGTTATAAATTTTTTACCATCAATATTTGAAATATATTTTGGTTGATCTTTTGTAATAACAGCCATATTGGCTGTAGGCTTGAAAGAAGAACACCCAAGGTCAATTCCACCAACTTTGGTTCCAATGGGCCCAATAGTTTCAAAGAATAACAGATTCAAATAATGTCAATAGTTCAAATGGCCCTTTGAGCTAAAAATAACTTCTGAAATGACAAATTTTAGAAAAAGGGTAGTTTTATTAGAAATATATACAGATAATTTCCAAGTAGAAACTCATTTGTGCATGTTGCTACTGAGTGTAGTTACTAACAGTAAATTATCAAATTTGATCACAAAAGTACCTGAATAAATACAAGATTATTTACAAAACCACACAAAACAAAAACAACATTTTTACAGCAATTAATTATACTTCATCTTTTTCACATAGTTAAGGGGGTACCCAACACTTTGACTAAAATAGATTTGGCTCATTTAATTTTCATAAATTTTTGACAAAATATTTACTTTGCCCTGTTGACACAAATATAAAAATTTCAAGCGATTTGAAAAACAATTTATGGAATAATTTCATTGGATATATAGCATGGAACTTAATGTACCAGATTATACTCAAAATCATTCAATAAAATAGTTAGCAATGAACACTAGGTGTATCTACACAACATAAATGCATCTAAAGACAGCAAAATTGAGGAAATCTTGCAAATGCCTGTGTATTTATTACATGTGTGGGATGTTGTCTCACTCACACTTATCCAATATCCTTACATTGTCATACCAAAAGACGAACTTCAATGCATATAAAATCTGTGTTACATCTCATAAGGCATTAATTACAGAATTGATAGCATCATCCAATGAAATTCAGTTAACACCAAAAATGATGAAAAACACAAAATTAAGTAACGGTATCCTTGAAACAACAAAATTTCACTAAACCATGGATATTGATATGCACAAATGAATGAATCATGTGCAAAGCGTCATTTCCGGGTTTCTAAAATCCTTTCCAATTAAATTCTTTACAATACATATAGCAGAATAAAGATAACTGAATTGTATTTTAATATTCGGAGGTATCAATTTTAGATTTGATGGTTGCAAATGAGTTTACTGCGGACATGCTAGGAGAGCCAGTGAACAGATACTGGCAAATACAAACTGTATTTTACTATCCTTAACAAGTTCGTCCAAATTTCAGGCTGTCAAATATAAAAATAAAATGCCATTATCTCCTATATTTAAATTTGTATTTTGTCTGTTTTGAAAAAATCAAAAATATGGGTATTTAACAAAGTATAAGAAATGAGCAATATATGAAGGTAATCCAAATGAAAAGTCTGGACAACCATAATTTTCAGTGAATTTTCTATGTCTAAAGTAAAGGATATAATATTTTCCAAATAGCTTAAAACCAGATAGTAACACATACTCATCATTACACATCTACATACAAAATATCTTTGGAATATATGCCGATACCGATATAAAGTAAAAAAGTCTGTACAACTGTTTTCTTCTTTGGAATGCTGACAAAATGAGATATGCCCCCAATCCCAAACTCCAAAACACTTATAGGCAAGAGTATCACAAAAACATTCCACTGTAATGATACAGCAATTTTATAAATAGTTCCAAATAATTTTTTTCTGTTACAGCTTTAGAATTTCAGAAAGTTCTAAAAAAAATTGTATGCCAGATTGAGCATGTTGGGAAAATTATTTAAACACATATTTATTATTGGTGAAAGACTATGTTTGGGAATAAACTGTCTAGCTGTTTATTAATATTGTGTAACGTGTAAGGGGAACCGAGCGGGGTGTATATAGCTAAACAATTGCTGTGTCCGTTACCTGATTGTACTCAGGATTCGAGGAGTCTTAAAAAGTTTATCTTGACGTCTCGAGGTCAACGCCAAGACAACTATAATACAATAAAACACAATTTCGAAAGAACCACAAATTCAAAAAGTCTCTATATACAAAATAAACGAATTACACTATAAATATTCTTATCCCTAGAACAATTCCTATATACAACAATAAAAGACTATCCTATAGACCACTGTCCGTAAAAGCAACAGTAAAACCCTATTTATTTAAACAAACCCTATGCAAAACAAAACTTAACCACAGATCAACTATCTATCCTTTATTAAATCTAGTAGCTATGGCCTATAGTCTACAAACTCAGTGTTCATAGACCTTATGTCTATAAGCTCAATGCTTATAGACGATTTATAAACTCAATGTTTATAAACCTCTATGTCACAGCCCTTATCCTATAACTTGAACACAGACCTTTCTTGTATTGTTCCAACACGTTACTGTGAGGCTTACGTTTGTCTGAGAGGCTTTGTAGTCAGAAGAGCTACAGCATCAGACACTGTAATCTCTAGTTCCGTGTTGAAACCTACCTATATGCTTTAAACCACCAAGCTTCTATAGGTCTCTGTCTATGTAATACTTACTATCACGGAGGTCTTCTTAGATCGATCTCTTTAACAAGACTGACAAACTTTACCTGTGCAATCTCCTTTTTATACTAATCAGTGGACTAGTCCATTATTACCAGGACGCTCCCAACTTAACCATATCTTAGCAACAAGGGTATATCAGGACAGGCAATTAACTTCTTATCTCTTATCAGCTGTCAATCAAACTTGTGTTATCTCCTTGAAGTAGCAATGTGTACGTGACTTTAAACATGTTTTAGGACTTAAAAGAAATAAAAAGGGAATTAAAGGGCCTATGTAAACAATAATGTGTAATACATTTAAATCTTCATATCTAAGCGTGGTGGTAACAATTATTGATTATATACAACACAAAAATCATCACATTACCCACGCCTCAATTTTCATGCGTCCCGCATGACAAATAACTTGATAACCTATGTACATCAAACCTATCTCAACAAACTACAACCAAAGTACCTACTGACGTCTGCAATTTTAAGTGCCACGGTCAAAAGAAAACAAATTTTGGATTCCTTAACAAATTTTGCCTCTGCAGCGGCCCCAAGGAGCCTACTCTTAACGAACTCTGCAGGAGGGATCTTTAACGTGCACAGGTTGTGGCGATTCCCGCACACGGGACCTCGGATTTAACGTCCCCATCCGACGGACATAAAAAAAAATATAAATAAATAAATTAAAACTAATTATAAAATATATACAAAAGCTAACTGCTTTCTTTTTATTTACAAAAATGTCCCTGCATTCAGATCCTTTCTTGTATTGAAATAACTAATAACATACCAGGCTTTAATATCTATAGTAATCCTCCATCCATACTGGTGGTTGCCTTTTCCTACCACCTGTGTTTTCAACTTTCTCTGTAATGTCTATCTCGTTTTGATTATTTTCAGAGCTCTCTGAAAGACTCAACCTGTTATCTTCCGAGTCTTTGTCAGAGGTCTCTGGCATTTCGTTCTCCCCTATAAGTAGCTGTTTCTTTCTTTTTCTAATTCTATCTACATGAATGATTTGCGATTTTCCTTTGTGTCCACAGTCTACTCTATAGGTAACGTCCGTACACTTTTCTAGGATCTGATATGGACCTCGCCAAAAGCTAGTAAATTTGGCTGTACACCCTGTTTTTCTTAAAGGAAAATAAACATAAACCTCGTCGCCCTTCTCAAACTTTTGCCATGATAATTTTAGATCATGGTACCTTTTCTGTCTACGCATCTCGGCCTGAGAATTATTTCTCACCAGCTTATGCGCGTTTTCCATTTTCTCTTTCATTTCCCATGCCCACATGTTGGCTGGGATCTGTTTTATGGAATGGGGCATTTCATACATGATGTCAAGAGGGGTTGCTACTTCCCTACCAAGCATCAGAAAGTTGGGAGTTTGTCCTGTGGTTTCATGTTCTGCTGATCGGTATGCCATCATGACATACGGCAGGTGCATGTCCCAATCTCTCTGATGCTCACTGACATACGCACTTAACATAGTTACTAATGTGTGGTTGAACCTCTCCACCATTCCATCGGACTGGGGATGGTATGGAGTAGTTCTGGTCTTTTTGATATGTAAAATGTTACAAACTTCTTGAAACAGCCTACTTTCATACTGGCGTCCCTGGTCTGAATGGATATAGGATGGGACCCCAAAACGTACTATAACCTCTTCAACAATAATTTTTGCAACCGTAGATGCCTCCATGTTTGGCATGGGGAAACTCTCGGTCCACTTAGTAAAGTAGTCAGAGACCACTAATATATACTTATTGCCGTTTTCGGTTTCTGGTAACTCCCCTAATATATCAGTGGCAATTCTGTCCATAGGACAGCTTGTTTCATACAGCTGCATCGGGGCTCGTTTTGTTTTCTGTGGACGCTTCCTTTTATTACATTGCTCACATCCTGTCACATATGACCTAACATCTGACTGTAACCCTGGCCAGTAATACCTCTTTCTTATTTTGGCCAGCGTCTTATGAATGCCAAGATGAGCTGAAAACTTTTGGTCATGACAGTACTCAAGGATTCTTCTGCGTTCAGAATAAGGTACAATTATTTGATATATACCTTTATTAAATTCTGTCGGCCTCAGCCGACGGCATAATAAACCATCATTCATTTCAAGACTGTCAAACTGTGACCAAAGCGATCTAACAAAGAAACCTTTACCACATGTTTCAAGAAAAGGTGGTCTTTTGTTTGACTCAACCCAACTTCTCACAAGCACGATATCTGGATCATTAGCTTGTATCTGTCCTATTTCATCTAGGTTTTCAGGGAAATCCTTTGTTTCCACATCGGTGCTTACTTTAGCAACTTGCTCGTTTTGCCCTTCATTTTCCCAGTCGTTTTTATATCCGCACTGTCGGCATGGAATTCTACTCAAGGCATCAGCATTTTTATGCTGTGTCCCAGGTCTATGCTGGATCTCTATATCATATTCACTAATGATCTCCAGCCACCTTGCGAGTTGACCTTCAGGTGTCTTGAACCTCATTAACCATTTCAAAGAACTGTGATCTGTTCTGACCATACACCGTCTACCATATAAATAATGTCTAAAATACTTTAAATAGCTAACAACGGCCAGGAGCTCTTTCCTAGTAACGCAATATTTCCTTTCGGACTTGGACAGAACTCTACTTGCGTAGGCTATAACTCTTTCATGCCCGTCTCCATCTATCTGAGACAGAACAGCTCCTATTGAATTGTTACTAGCATCTGTATCCAAAATAAATGATTTAGAAAAGACCGGATTAGCCAAAATTGGAGCATTCGTCAGTTTTGATTTTAACATTTCAAAAGAATTTTGACATTCTGTTGTCCAAATGAATGCTCTACCTTTTTCTGTTAAAGTATGAAGGCATTTGGCTATAGATGCAAAATCTTTTAGGTACCTACGATAGTAACTACAGAGCCCTAGGAAAGACCGGACTTGCGTAGGGTTGGTAGGCTGGGGCCAAGTTTTAATAGTTTGGATTTTTGATGGGTCTGTAGCAATTCCTTTCTCAGATACGACATGCCCCAGGAAAAGGACTTCCCTGGCACATAACGTACACTTTTTAGCTTTTAATTTCAACCCTGCGTTTTGTAACCTATCAAAAACCTGTCTTAAATTTGACAACATTTCATCTAAGGTCTTTCCATACACTATAATGTCATCTAAGTATACAAGGCATATTTGCCATTGTAACCCACTCATGACAGTCTCCATTAATCTCTCAAAAGTTTGGGCCGCACAACATAAACCAAAAGGCATAACCCTGAATTGGAAAAGACCTCTCCTACTAGCAAAAGCCGTCTTGTACCTATCCCTATCTTCTAATTCGACTTGCCAGTATCCAGAACATAGGTCCAATGTAGAGTACCAAGAACTTCCTGCCAACTGGTCAAGCGAATCATCGATTCGGGGAAGGGGATAAGCATCTTTTACCGTATAGCTATTTAATCGGCGATAATCTACACAGAAACGATAAGTCCCATCTTTCTTTTTAACCATGACAATGCCAGCTGCCCAGGGACTAGAAGAGGGTTCTATTATCCTTCTTTCTAACATATCATCTATGTTTTTGTCAACCTCTTGCAACAAATGGTGGGGCGTACGTCTGGGAGGTTCTCTAAAAGGTTTTGCGTCACCAGTTTTAATCTGATGTTTTACAAGACTTGTACGTCCTAAATCTCTGTCTGAGGATGCGAACAAAGGACTGTATTCCCTTATCAAGCTTTCCACCTTTTTCCTATCAGCTTTAGACAAACTCTTGGTAGATTTGTCTAACATGGCCTTTAAATCTGGCCTCAACTCCTTACTTATGTTAGAACTTTTTGTAATATCGTCTGATGCTGTTACACAAACAACTTGACTTAGCTGCCCTAAAGTAGTTCCAGAATAGATAAACTTAGGGGCTTCATCAATGTTCATCAATCTAACTGGTACTATATCTTTTGGCTCTACTATCGCTCTAGCTGTTAGTGCACCAGTTTTGGCAATTGACTTTTCAGTGGCTTCCACAACGACTTCACCACTAAATAGCCTTTGTGTGTCCGGAACACATACTTTCCCCGATACAATCATCTCTGACTTTGGAGGGATACAGATACTATCAGTTGCAACAACCCTATAACACCCCAATGAACCTTCAAAACTCAACGGTACCACCGTATCACCGATAAGGAGTTCACCCCTACACACATCTACAATACATCCGTTGGCTTTCATAAAATCAAGGCCTAATATACCATCTGTTTTGAGATCAGTTACTACTGCTTCTCCGTGACAGGTGATGTCCTGTATGCGAAAAGTAAATCTTCCCTTTCCCTTAAGATTTAAAATTGTCCCACAAACAGATTTGACGTTCTTTTCTACAATAGCCAATTCAGGTCTTACATTGTCTTGTATTTTGTCATAAAGAGTTGTAGACACGAGTGTCAATGTAGCACCAGTGTCCACAAGAAATTTTGCCTTTTGACCTTGAACTGTCAGCTCTATATATATGCCGGCCTCTTCATATGAGGCTATATGACCTTGTTTGGGTTGTTGATTCTTTGAATTTAAAATGTTAACAGAACCATCTTTTGGTTTTTGTTTGTCACTATTCCCTCTATCTTGGTTGTACCATTGCCGGGCTTTTGGAAGTCTACAGTTAATAGCTTTGTGGCCAGGTTTATTACAATTGAAACACTTAATTGTCTTGTCCTGTCCGTATGTGTTTTGTCTGAAAGGGGGCTTTTGCTCAGGCTTCTGATACGTCCTTCTCTTATCATTATCATTTTGGGTATAAGGTAAAGAGGCCCGTTTTAAATTCTGAACGTCATTTGACAGCTTTGCCAGGTTTTGCTCCATTTTCGACATCCATGCCTCTAATTTTGTACCCTCACTGACTACTGTATGTTTGTCATGTTTGTCAGTGTCTGAGGTTGTTTGTCTTAAATGACCGCGAAAACTTGTCTCTGTTCGATTGTAAGCTTCGAGCTCAACTGCCAGACGGATCGCGTCATTCAAGGTTTTTGGTCTCGACTGTTTGATTCTGAGACGCATTTCAGAATCAACTAGTGCATCTAAAAATTGTTCTTTAGCCAAAGTTTCTCGAACATCCATAGGGGCTGTAGGGTATGCAAGGTTTGATAATCTACGGATAGCTTGACCAAGTTCTGGCAAGGTCTCTGTCGCTTTTTGACGACGTTCTTTTAGTTGCACCCTATAGAGTTCAGTTTGGCTAGGTGGGGCAAATCTTTCTTCCAGGGAACTTACTAACTCTTTAAAGTTTTGCCTCTTTTCTTTTGGCAGATCGCCTAAAACGGCCTGAGCTTGACCTGTTAATGAGACGGCTAGATAGAGTCCCTTTTGTTCCTCAGACCATTCATTTACCAAGGCACACATTTCAAAGTGAGACAAATAGTCAAGCCATGAGCCTGATCCATCATATTTTGACGGTTTAAACTTGACTATTTTGCTGGAAAAGCTTGCCGACTTTTCTTGATTTTTATCAACTTTATCTTTGACTGCGGCGTCACTTTCTGACTTTAATATTGATGAAATATTTCTAGAATTTTCTGTATCATTGGGTAATGGTAATGTTTCGCCAATACAAAATTGTAACTTCTTGTCGACTATAGCATGATCGGAGGGTTTATTTGAATGGTTGACTGCCATTGTCTCACTCTGAAGTTGCGTTGCAGAAAACCCTGATTCTTTAGTTTGACCATGTGTTTCTGTGTGTTTAGTCATTTTTGGGGCTATTGGAGTAGAGGCACGAAGACTTTGTCCCAATCTTAAACTATATTCCAGTTTTTCTATGTATCTTTCTAATTCTTCAATGTTTGCATCCGTAGTCATATCGGCCATGTTCGAAATATCTATTCAAATTTCTGGTAAAATACTAAAAAGACTCTCGAATCCCACCGCTGCCACCAAATTTGTAACGTGTAAGGGGAACCGAGCGGGGTGTATATAGCTAAACAATTGCTGTGTCCGTTACCTGATTGTACTCAGGATTCGAGGAGTCTTAAAAAGTTTATCTTGACGTCTCGAGGTCAACGCCAAGACAACTATAATACAATAAAACACAATTTCGAAAGAACCACAAATTCAAAAAGTCTCTATATACAAAATAAACGAATTACACTATAAATATTCTTATCCCTAGAACAATTCCTATATACAACAATAAAAGACTATCCTATAGACCACTGTCCGTAAAAGCAACAGTAAAACCCTATTTATTTAAACAAACCCTATGCAAAACAAAACTTAACCACAGATCAACTATCTATCCTTTATTAAATCTAGTAGCTATGGCCTATAGTCTACAAACTCAGTGTTCATAGACCTTATGTCTATAAGCTCAATGCTTATAGACGATTTATAAACTCAATGTTTATAAACCTCTATGTCACAGCCCTTATCCTATAACTTGAACACAGACCTTTCTTGTATTGTTCCAACACGTTACTGTGAGGCTTACGTTTGTCTGAGAGGCTTTGTAGTCAGAAGAGCTACAGCATCAGACACTGTAATCTCTAGTTCCGTGTTGAAACCTACCTATATGCTTTAAACCACCAAGCTTCTATAGGTCTCTGTCTATGTAATACTTACTATCACGGAGGTCTTCTTAGATCGATCTCTTTAACAAGACTGACAAACTTTACCTGTGCAATCTCCTTTTTATACTAATCAGTGGACTAGTCCATTATTACCAGGACGCTCCCAACTTAACCATATCTTAGCAACAAGGGTATATCAGGACAGGCAATTAACTTCTTATCTCTTATCAGCTGTCAATCAAACTTGTGTTATCTCCTTGAAGTAGCAATGTGTACGTGACTTTAAACATGTTTTAGGACTTAAAAGAAATAAAAAGGGAATTAAAGGGCCTATGTAAACAATAATGTGTAATACATTTAAATCTTCATATCTAAGCGTGGTGGTAACAATTATTGATTATATACAACACAAAAATCATCACAATTGTCATACAGAAACATTAGAAATGATATAATATTAGATAAAAAATCTGACACCAATAAACCTCAATAATTCATAAATACTAAATAATTATCACCAATATCCAATGTATGTTATATATATGTTGTTTTCAGTTCTGTGTAACAAAATAAACATGTTTTTAAACCGTTTTCAAATACCGGGTACTTTTTATTTAAAATTTACAATTTATATGTACAAGCCTTAGAAACAGGTAAAAATGGGACGTTTACCGAGCTTTTCATACCTGTTCTGCAGAGAGCTCAATTAAATTCTATTTTTTCTGACAATTTACATATAAATTATCTTTTATCAAGATGGCACATTTTTAGTCTATTTACAGAAGGCTTTTAATCTAGGAAAAACATGACATCATAAACAATGTGAACCAGCACACAATACAAGCGAAAAGACAAGAGTAACAATAGATGATATTCATCTACTAGATGAATATTGAACAAAATATTTGACACCCTCTATTTGTCTACTAGAAAGGCTAGTTTTAGGTTAAAATCTAAATTCTTTACTGTTGCTGATTTCTCAGAAAAACAAACTTCTCATGGAGTCCCCATTTAACTTCAAAGGACAACTATTGTTCTCAGCTCCAATGTTTTCCATGAGACATATCGAGATAATCTAACTCTGCTGGTAGCTATTTACTCTTTACATGAATATACAGGATAATCAAATATTTTTCTTCATATTTATTTCATTTAAATATATAAACTATAATCTCTTTAGAAAATCGTACCTTAATTTCCTTTAATAAAACTTCAGGTCTTCTGGCACTCTTCAACAATTTCTCATATTTGTACATGTGACGCTGAAAAAAGAGGAAACAATGCTTAAATCTTTAACATAAAAGTGACAAAAATTATTTAGGTGAAACAGCTATTTCATAACACCTTTCTAAAAGTATCAATTTTTGAAAGCTGATTTCTATCTGAGCTTGTATCTATTAAAATATGTGTAAATTATCAGCAAATTATATTTTTCGATTCAAACAAATTGAACCAAAAGTTTAAAGCTGTAAGTTCTTAGATATATCTTTCTCAAGTGAAAAATACTTCATAGTTTGTACTTTGTGTATTAAATTTATTTACCAGTCCTTTGCTTGGTGGAGAAGGAGTAAATACCAATTTTAATGTCTTAATGGTTTGACCTGGCCGGGGATCCAACACGCCAGCTTCCACACTAGATGTGAGCATGCTACCATGAGATCACTGCGGTGTGGAAAACTGGCATTCCTTGTCATGTTAGAGTCGAATATTAGTGGGAAGGATCAAGAAACTTCAAATTTTCCTATGGTGCCTTAGGAAATGTCAAAAGCAGCACCACATACATCTCTGATAAATATACATGTATATATATACATGTATTCTTACCTTCCAAAGGATAGAATGTAACCATTGATCTCTCAAATAGGAATTGTGTGCCTATAATAGAAAAACATCATTAGATAATTCCTGTACAGAAAATGACAAGGAACTGGAAACAACGAAATGTTGAAAAGGAAATTAAAAAAAAAGAATACTTCACAAATACACTGAGATTTGGAGGAATGTTTTGCTAAAAAACTAAAAATTAATATCACCTCTGTAAAACATATGAAAATGTAAAAGTACCTTTTTAATTATTTTATTTATCATATAAATTGATAACAAGAAAAACAGAAATAAATAGATTAGTTAACTTGAAAGGTCAAATTTGGCTTCATATTGATTTTCCTTTAGTGACAAGAGCCATATAGACTTGTTATATAATTAAACATATGGAAATTTTCCCTTTATGTCTGAAGCATTGGGTTAAACCATACATCTTTTGCTACATACTGTTTCTGTTGATATAAATAGCCACAGCAGTTCTTAGTTGGACATTTTTTTATGAATCATTACCCATATTATTAAATCTTACTTGGACTTCTATCAGGTCTGGTTCACAATCTGCACTAAAAACATTTTTGTGAACTATTAAGACCTAGATCTAGGTTAGCTCGATTACACCTTTCACTAGACCAAACGGAAAATTAACACAGGAAAAAAAAAGACTATTTTACTAGAGCAGTTGAACTGATAATATATGATCATTTATACTAGCCCAAAGTTGATTTTTACTAGACTTGGGCTTTAGGTCCAGACTGGGTACATGGAATGATATTCTATTTGACTTTTAACAGACAGATTTCTGACAACCATTACACAAAATGAAAACAAAAACTGAAGAATACAGTTTTTACAAAATTGATGTATTTATTGCTTTGGTTACCTCAATTGTTAAAAAAATCAATGTTAAGTTCTTACTGAATGAAATTTATATCTAAGAAGACAACTTCTGTTAAATGTGAAACAGATTGATTATGTTCATGTCATGACTGTAAGCATGAAAGATACTGTTTTTTAATTAATTATTTACCTAACAAAATACGTCACCACAGGGATAAATTACATCACCCTGACATATCAAAATGGGATGTTCAACTTTTTCAATCTAACAAGGTTGTCTTAGACTAATAAATGCATTAAGTATTGAGCACTGACTTTTTATGCATGTTTGTACTTTACAATTATCATTATGGGCTAAATGTTATACACAACACTAGAGGTACTGTGATCAAAGCTCATAAAATGATACCCCCGCCGCTTGCAGTATCCATGTTTTGGAAAGGTTAACCCCAAAAATGATTCTGACCAATAAACAAAATTGAAGGTGCACAATGGCATTATATGGTTAAGAATCTGAGAAAGTTTCATTATAATTTACGATAAGTGGTTAAGGAAGAGTTGTAGATACAAAATAGGTACCCCAATAACCCCCATAAAAAACACTGGAAAAAGAAACCGCAAAAATCAATTTGACCAAAAAACAGAATAGGAGGTGCACAATGGCACTGTATAATTAAGAATCAGATAAAGTTTCATTAAATTTAGTATGTGGTTTAGGAGGAATTGTGGATACAAAATGGATACCCCCCATATAAGACCAAGGCAAACTCCAAAACTGATTTTTAACAAATTAAAAAATAGGAGGTGCACAATGGCATTATATGACAAATAATCTGAGAAAGTTTCATTAAATTTTAATCAGTGGTTTAGGAGGAGTTGCGGATACAAAAGTGGAACATACATTGTGTATTGTTACTGGACAGATGAATGGACAGACGAAAGGATAGACAGACAGACTTTCCCCATCACTATAGCGAGGGTATAACAAGCTTATAATATAAGAATATGTCTACAGAAAGAAAATGGTACAGAGCCTACTACATTTTTGGGTATAACAGATAATGACACCCACAGGCAAAACATGTGGAAATCACTAATTATCTGAAATAAAACATCATTCAAAAATATATGGAAATTACACTATACTCCAAACTGAGATAACTCGATCAATACTCAATGTTAATTAATCAGATATTATATTGGATAACAACAGGATATCCTAAACTGAATTTTTTTTTTCCCACGTTATCTGGGAAATTCTATATCATACTTTCAACAAAATCAAAATGTCTTACTTCCTAAAAAAATAAAATGTATTTTACTAAACCTACATTTGTATTTAAGAAGAGTTAGTTGTGTAGGTGTAAAATTGTTTGTTGCATATCCTTTTGTAACAACCATATGCATATTCAAGATAAAACATTTGGTCACACTTAAAATTCTTCATCTGTCTTTTTTTAATTGACTGGCACTATGGGCATTCTTGTAAGACCAACAAAGGCATTTGACTATTCTGGTACTAGAGTCTTCATAAGATCAATTCAATTTTGGAATAAAACAATGTTTTAATATGGTGAAACAAAACATTAACAGGGAATGTACTACTTTTAGAAACAATACTTGTATTGAATCAATAAAGACATAACAGGATTTTGTAATAATGGGTGCACAGACCATGATATTTTATCAATAACTACTGGGTAATTCCTACTGATGAGAACATTTTCCTTATACAGTTTCACTTGATTGGATTTGATTTCTTGCTTGACATAACTAAAAAATTTTATATGGTATAATTAAGTGAGTCAAGATTGCTTATCCGTAGATTGTTGGGATCAAGGAGTTTAGAATGTGAGTCAGTGGGGACCAAAGGTTAGTAAAAATTTTCCAAAAGATATAGTGGAATCTTGAGGCCTGAATGAAGTACAATGTACCATTATGAACATATTGTTCCCAGACTTTTTGTTGCTATATGTAAATGAACTTGGTGGTATGTCTTCTGCGTACTTCTCCATACATTTGCTCCGTGCCAAATATCAGAAAGCCAACCTGTGTGTTCCTGAGAAAAATGTGACAGAAAAATTTCTATCTCAAAAATATTCTAAAGTCTACCAAACAGGAAGCTGATATACCACAGATTAGAAAATGCCTTACACAATACAGTTCTCCATACTGATACTCTATGCCAAAAATCAGGAAGCTGGCTAGTGTGGTTCCTGAGAAAAATGTGACAGAAATTATTTTGTGTACGCCGACGCATAACGCAGGTGACACAATATATTTCTTTAATGAGATGTCTTTGCCTGAAGCTATAAATGGTATCGAACTAGTGGCTTCTAGAAGCAACTGGTTTAATTTGCCAATCAAAGAACTGTAAGGCTCCGGTGGAAATAGTTGGCAGTATTGGAATTCTACAGCCAAATTTGGTTCAAACTGATTTGGTGGTATCAAATTTTAAACAAATCTCTAGATAAGGTCTTTCATTAAACTATATTTGAGTTAGGCATAAAAAATAAGACCTGTAAGCAAATATTCCTGTGTTAAACTTTTTCTTGCTGTCCTGGCCATACTGGTCAGTAGGTATGGCCATAATACAATTCTGCAAAGAAAACCACCCAGAAGCCACACTGCTACCACTGACTGAAAAAGTATGCCATGTGAAGGCAATAGATCATTAATACAGTGAATAAAACTTCGGTTGCCTACCAATGTACTTAATAAACCCTTACAAGAGATTGGGGTTTATTGACACATTCAGTGCCAAGGAATAAAATAAAAATTTACCTGTCTTTTATTTAATATAATTTGTAAGTGTAGTATAGTTGACAGAGAATCCACAAATCCTCTTCTTCAAATTTCTCTGCATTACAACTGAATAACTGAATAAGCTGCATAAAAAGGTGACCTAAATTGCACAAGATGTGGAGGTTTCTGCACATCACGACTATTGATTTTTACAGGAGTTATAATTTAAAAACAGTCAACCAGCATTTAATTATGATATAAAATGACAGCATTGATTTTGGATCAGAATTACAAACAACTTATTTCACTTCACACTCAGAATGATTTAATTTTCTAAGCTACTAACAGACTCATTTGTTTCTGTGTAATGAAATTTTGTGGTTTTTGCATATTAATCTGAATAAATCTTTGAATGAGTTCAGCTTTAATACTGATGTATGCTTTAATACCAAAATTTGATTTCTGATGTAGAATATCAGCTGGCAGGCTCTCACTTGAAACCTAATTCACACAAGTCTATGAACGATATGTTAAAACTTTTGCAGTAGTAAAGAGAATTAAAACCCGCCTTTTGACCTTCATTGAATCATTAGCAAGTTCATCTGTGCTTGTACATGTACCTATTACTTTTGATAAGAGAAATTCAATTTTCTCCAATGTAACCTCTTTGATGCATTTGAAGACATTATTGAATCTTTTATAGGTCAAATGTTTAAAAACCTTGTTTCCAATTAAACTACTTCTGAATTCAACTGTTATATTATCCACTTCCAACTGTTACCATCAAGAGTGATCTGATGAACACTTTTAAGTGAGAATGCCATTTGTATTTGAGACTTATTCGGTTAATAACCATGACCTAAAACAATGGACATCAGAAACTCAAACACAATTCAACATAACAGAATATCAATGCTTCAACCTATACATTCTGAATAAACATACTAGTAGAAACACAGGTTGATGGAATATTGCCTTAAAGTTATATCAGTTTTGTTTGCCATGTAAATACTATTATATGTTAAGAGGTTATATATTCTCGATAGAGTCAGATGATTTGTTGTTAAACATTAAATCATATAATTAAATAAATTATATTAGGAAATGTTTGAATACATAGCAACAAAGTGATATTTAACTTACAACAGGGTGAGAAATATGAAAACTAATATCAATGAAAACTAAAGATCAAGAAAATTGAAAGGCATTAGTATTAAAAAAGTCTTGCAAAGCCAGACACAATTCAAATCCTCTTGAGGATTCATAGATTTAACTATCTTGCACTTTTTACAGTGTTAGATTTTTCCTGTTTACAACCAACATGTATTTTATTTTCATGATTTGGAAGCTTGCGGTTTTTCTGGAATTTTTTTTAAAGATACCTTATCGCAATTTGGGTTTTCAATAAAAAATTAAGCTATACATTATTACCGATCTTCCCATTATTTTACAGTATGGTTATCCATATACAGTATTTCCATCTACAATGTACAGTGTACCACATAACCAACCATGCAACTCTGATAAAATATGTACAAACTAACCTGCATGAGTAATGATCCATCAGGTATCGAGATACGTATACAAAATTTCTGACCTGCGTTCCATCGAGACACAATATGTACATCTTCAATACTAGAATATGGTATGCTACTCTCCATCATTCCTGATGTCTGAAAAGACAAATATAATAATAATATACATTTATATAATTCTACAGATTGCTATATGATACAAAATGTAAGTGTTATCTAATATAAAATGTACTCCTACAATGAAAATCATCATGGCAATACTCTGAACGAATATAATCTGCAAGTCAAGTCTGATAAAAATTGTACATTTTCTACTGGAAAACTACCTAATAATGCATATGGAGGGTTGTGCAATTGCAATAAATATATGTATTCTGGTCAATATTCATACATTGCCATGAGGAAAGCTAGGTTTAACTTACAGATATTCTTTTGGTATAAATGAAAAGATCTAGGAATACAATTTATCTTTTAATCACTTGACTCCATCAAAGACTACAACAAAATTTTAACATCTTTAAACATAGCACTGAAGTTCTGATCTGCAGCGCTGCTGCTAAATTTTTCGCACTAAACTAACCTCATTTGCCTATGCCTTATTGTTGTTTTGAGTCTTAACAGGGTTTCTGATATTAATAATTAAACACTGGTGCCACCATCATGCTGATACTGCACTAACATATAATAAATTTATTCAAATCTACCATTGTGCAATAGAATAGTTGATCATGGAACAAATTGGAGACTAATGGACAAGCCGAATGGTTGATTAAAGACCATCACAATCTATGAATAACTAGAACTGTGAGTGACCTCACTGAGTGATATCCCAGCTTGCAATACTATGAGATTATGCTTACAAACTTCAAAACCATAAGTTGGAGTATCTCCTTTTAAAAACAAAAAACAATGTGTTTGCAGGGGGTATAATAAATGGTCCATTCTGACCATTTTCACTTATTCAGTAATTCACTAAAATAACTCATGTAACTGTTAAGACAGAACAAGTAATTAAGTTCAATATTTTGTTCTAAAACAGGTCAAACAAAAGGCTAATAACAGTTAAATTATCATACAACCTAATGTATCCTACTGTGTAACAGTAAACAGTCACTTTCTAAATTATGAATCATCAGACATACATTTCTTTGATACCAATTTTGATGCACAAGATGTGATTTATGACTCACCAGTTGTGCTCAAGGCCTAAAATGTTAAAATCCAAAACAATAATCCAAAAGGTTGAAGAGCAATTCAAAATTACCAAAAGGGCTTATGCCAAAACGTTTTAATGACACGCACAAGGGAGATACTCCTTAGGTTTTGCAAAATTTTACATTTTTGTAACAGTGTATTCTAAGTATCAGTTTTGGGTTAGTATCAAAATACTAGCAACTTAGCTGGGGATATAGTCAGGCACTTGGAGTCCACCAGCAGTGGCATATCGACGCCAATGGTAAAAATACAATTCTTTGATACCAATTTTGATGCACAAGATGAACACTTTTCATTGATTTAAATCACATCAGTTGTATTCAAGGCTTAAAATGTTGAAATCCAATACAATAATCCAAAAGGTTGAAGAGCAATTCAAAATCACCAAAATGACCAAAAGGGGTTATGCCAAAACCATCAAAGGACAGATCACTGCACAAGAGATGGGTCAGAGATATACGGGGAAATTTGAGAAACAACATATAAGACAGCGTTTCAGAGATATACAGGTAAATATGAGGAACAGTATATAAGACAGTGTTTCAGAGATACACGGGGATATTTAAGAAACAGTATATAAGACAGTTTCAGATTTCTAAAAATTCCGAATGCATTTTGTTTTTACAAAGGATAAGTGAGAACGAAATTTGATAAATGTAACCAGAGACATTTTTTATATGTCTCTGATGTAACGTGATTCCAAAACCATTTAATAACAAATAAATAATTTCAAAAACGATTGATAAGTCTGTTCTTGGATATATATATCGTCATCCAAAACCACCCCATCTAGTCAAATGGTCGCTCCATAGGAATTTCCCGTGTTGCAAGATTGTCGATATTATGACCAAACACTGTTCAGATAATTTATATGCTCTACTAATTGTTGAAAGATGATCTTCATGAGAGTCAAATTAAATGGATCCAGTATGGAATCGACAAAAATAAATTGGGTCAATTAATAATTAAAAAAAATAATACATGCATTTTATTAATAATCCTTGTGCTATCTCCTTAACCTTAATTGTTGTTTCTTTTATTCCATTCAGTATAAAACAGTGTACCTTCTACAATAAGAATGTACTGCACACTTCGCATATTTTTTTTCCCTTCATATAATGAGAATTTATATTTAGACATTCTCTGTGAATTCCTGTGTACTTAATATTTCTGAGCATGCACGATGTATTGTCCGTGATCTGATTATAATGCCAGCCTGCAAACTCCGTCTTAAAGGTGAATTTATTTATAATTATTTAAAATAAACAATATTTTATTCATAAAAATTATCATGAATAAGACTGGGCATCAGGCTAAACCTATATAAGCTGTCTCCGAAAAACACTAAATAGTCTAGAAAGACGTGTACGAACCTGATAAATTGATACTGCCCGGTTTGGAGAAACAAACAATTATTTTTTTTTTGGTCATACACAAAAATATTTATGAAAATATTATGTATTAATAACTCGCAACAGCACACCTGAGTGTGGGAATTCATATCTATTATGTGACGACCGATACTGACCATGAACTTGTTTAAATTTTCAACTTAACGATGTGACGTAGCATCAAATCGTATTAATAGATTAGGTGATGGACTTAACCTATCTTTGAGACACGCTTTCTGGATTGTATAAACATTGAAATTAAAGGCTTATAACGAGTCGCATTTTAAGAGAATGATGTAATTAAATCTATTTAAAAAGAAAGAGATCAAAATGTCCTCAAGTAATGCACAAACCTACAACTGAGACTGGTTCAGGGGCACTGATAATGGAGACTGCACTACTTTCAAACATTATATCAATACGCAAACAGTAAAAAATTCGGAACATTCATAGAAAGAGGTTAGATGGCTCAGTACAAAGTTATTGCCAGCGTGCTAACAATCTTACGCACATCGTCATCTAGATAAGCTAAAGCTTATCTTCGCTGCAGCAGCGCTGCAGAAAAATATGAAAACAGTGTTCTAGAATGAACATTCTGGCAGACTTCAGTTCAACTATAGCCCCTTCTAATCTAACATATTTGATGGTTTATCATGAACACTACATACACAAACACAATAAATTTTCCCTTTTCTTTCCATAATTTCTCACAAATGATCACTTTAATACTAAAATGTACAACTGCTACTTAATTCATCTATTTCTGTGGAATTTATGTTGGACCTTTCTTTATTTTATAAGTAACTTTCAAGAACAATATATTACATGGATGAGACATGGGTTGGAGTAGAATAAACATTACTGTAAGAAGATTTACTAAGATTTTGTATAAAGTCATCAGTGTATTACCAATTCTTTTAATGAACTTATTCCTTATTCTATGGAAAACAAAAATTCATTGGGATCGCTTCAATTACCCATGCACAGATCTTGCAAAAAGAAGTACAAAGAGGGCCCAACTTTGCATTAATGTTTCATCAAACCAGAGGTACACATGTAACTGCTCAGAAATTTTTGTGAATTTCATTCACAGAGTATATAATATCTGGAGAATAATTATTTTACTGATACTTAAAACTAGCAAAAATTTAAATGTGAATTTCAATTACTGTGATCTGTATACCATCAAATTTTTCACATAAATGAAGCATCGTATTAATTTAAGAATTTATCTACATTTAAGATCACATCTAAAGCACCAGAGGAATATTCCACCAAGCTCGAAAGGTTAAATAAATGTTAGGGCTTTTTTATGGAGGTGGATATTGGTAACTACATGTATTAATTCTGTATCTGTTAATAAGCATCACAGATATTATAGAATATGAAATGCGTAGAGAAAAGCTATTAAATGGTCAAAACAAGAATTAATGGATCCTTTGTAATGATGTAAATGTGTAACTATTTAACCTGAACATAACCTTAACCCTTAAGACAATCACTGAACATTTTTTTATCTGACAGACATCAAGTTGAAGATACATGGTCCTCAAATTTTGAAATATTTTGAGTATTTCTAGAAGAAATTAATTTTGCTAATTTTAGTTGGGCTACAAAACCACTGAATCTGCCCTGGTACATTTAGACCTCTAAGAAGGAATATATATTATGAATCAATTGAAATATCCTCATTTTTCAGAATAACAATCCTTTAAGGCCTGAATTGGCACAAATTTGTTGTTTAAACTCCATATACATTTACATGTACTTCTAGATTACAGATGAAATGTTTCTATCATTTACTGGACAATTTCTTGTAATTCCTTCTCAATCCATTCATAATCAATTATTAATCATATGGTCAATTTTCTACTTTTATTTGCTCAACATTTGATAAAATAAACAGAAAAACATAAATCACGTGTAGAAAAATGAGATGAAATTCAAGAGTCTTAACAATGATGCAAGACCAATATTGGTTTAGTATAAACCCTTCATAGTGTGTGTCTCACAACTGAAGTACTTTTTTATGTTAAAAGTCATTGTTTTATCAAATTTCTGTACACTGAAAATAGCAATTAGATACATATATACTGAACCGCAAAAGAAACGTCGCTTTTTCAAAATGTTAGCAAAATTCAAAATAAATATCAATTAATGATTTTTATATAATCAGTATTACGATTACATCACCAGGTAAGATTAAATTACCTGTGAATTAAATTTTCGGTTGAATAATTTTCAGTTGATATCGTAGAGCGACCGCTCGTGGGACACACTTGGCGGTAATTTTTCTTAAATCTTAAATGTTCGTGAAATTCATGCTCCTTTATGGGTATAAAAGGCCGGAGAAAATTAAAGAGTGTTAGTATCAGTGTTGACACAGAAGCTATGCCACCTCTGACTCCACAACAGAGAGAACAGGCCATTGGTCGATTGGATGCTGGGCAATCTGCCAGAGTTATTGCCAACGACTTCAACTGTGCTGTTCGAACAATTGAACGTCTACGGACACGGTACAATGCAACAAACAGCACAAATGACCGTCCACGGAGTGGTAGACCCCAAGTCACTACCCCTAGACAGAATATAGGCATTGTTCGTCACCATTTGATGAATCGGTTCACCCCAGCTGCCGAAACTGCCAGAAACACTGTTGGAACACATGGACGACCCATAAGTGATGATACGGTTCGTCGGCGATTAGCTGCTAGAAACATGAGATGTCGCCGTCCAGCAAGAGGACCTATTCTTACTCCTCGACACCGTCAAGCTCGTCTTCAGTGGGCCACTCAGCGACAGAATTGGCGAAATCGACAATGGCGTACCATCATCTTCTCTGACGAAAGCCGTTACTGCATTTCAACAGCCGATGGCAGAACCAGAGTGTGGAGAAGACGCGGGGAACGTTACGAGGACAGCTGCATTCTGGAAACAGACGCGTGGGGAGGACCTAGCATCATGGTATGGGGTGGAATCGGCCTTAACGTTAAACTTGGTCCAGTCATCTTTCAGAACCTTGGCCCAGGCAGAGGAAATGGCGTAACAGCTGCCCGTTACATCGACCAAGTCTTGACACCCCATGTTCAGCCCCATTTCGCACGTCATCAAAACAAGACTTTCCAACAGGACAATGCACGTGCGCATACCGCAAGAGCCACAAGAGACTTCCTACAGCAGAATAACATTAATGTTATGGATTGGCCGGCTTTGAGTCCAGATTTAAACCCTATTGAACATTTATGGGACGAAGTTCAAAGACGGTTGAATAATGAGCAGCCAAGTCCGACAACTGCTGCTGAACTTTCACAAGCGTTTCAGAGAGTATGGGCACGTATTCCGATGGCGTTTATTAATTGGCTCATCAACTCCATGTGCCGCAGTAATTGGTGCCGGTGGAGGACATACATGTTATTAACGGACGTGGGAGCACAGCATTGAAAACATGTGACGTTGCGACAATTGTGACGTTTTTGTGAACATTGTAACCAAAAGACTGTAAATCATTCATTAAATTTTGTAAAAATTAATTTAAAATATATAAATGTCACTTTGAAATAAATGTATGTGAACATGTCATTTTGTGCGACGTTTCTTTTGCGGTTCAGTGTATATGTATGTCAATAAGATTCAAAATTTCCAGTATTTGTTACAGTCAATAATGGTAACCTTTCAAGCAAAATACATTTGTACAATCACACAAGAAAACAAAATATTTGTACTTTTGAAAAATTTTAAGCATTCAAGAAAAGATATTTTTCATGACTGAAAATAATAATATTTACTGATCTTTGTTCAGAATGTTTTAAAGATTTTTCTGAAAAGCATTATGTTGGGCAATCATATTTTATCTATCCCTTTCCAGACAAACAATGCCTCAAGGCATCGTGGCCCCCTTCCAGCCATTCTACCCCTCATCCTCTCCACTGATATTTAGTCTGGATTGCAAGAGAAAAACTATTTATTGATGAGCTGTACTGAGGAACAGCAAGGGTTATTTAATACATGTACCTCAGTGGGTGTGAAATATTTTTTAAAGAGATTTTCACTTTTAAACACAATTAACAGTGTAAAAATGACAAAAATTGCAATTTTCACCTCCAATGACTTCATTACATATACATGCACAGTACAGTAAGGGTGGAACTGTGATTGTCCCTAAATTCTGCAGGGTATGGAGTCCACTCAAAATTAAGGATGCCCACTAAAATAAGGAAACACCACTCAAACTTTGAGTGGACATTTGTTGACAGTCAGTAGTTTTAACACTTAAATATTTGCTAAGAAATAAGAAATGAAAACAAAATATATATAATAATAATTTTTTTAAAATACTGACAGTACATTTTACAATGACCTTACAACACCAATTTACACATGTAGTTAAGTTTTACCTCTTGCTAGGAATGAATGCAAAAATGTCATCCTACTCGAACACATTATCCATTGCATTACTAGGTAATGTGGGGCCTTCACTCTGGTTTCCATGGTAATGGGATGGTCCCAAAATCAGCCAAAATTGAGACATTTGTCTGGTAGGAAGGGCTTTTTGGTCTACCACCCAACCCTTCCATCCCACCCAGCATCCCAACCCTCATCTTCCCTACAGTATCTCTTAATGAATGAACTGGTAAAATTTCATTCACAGACTGCCTTACTTGCATATTACTAGCAAAAGATTGCAATGTTTTGAAAACATGTAATTTCTGAAAATTAATTCAGGGATGAAATGTTAAAACAAACATTTGACAGATAAACAGACATATATTTCAAAGTGTCAAACTTCTGAAGGCTTTCAGGAAAGTGTCTCTTAGTTGTGGAACTCCAACCACAAGACGTAACAGAAAGAAAAGCTCTCGACCCTCATACATGCATGTCTAGGTAATACACATGTATCAAATAAACTATGTTTTATATATCCTCTCAGTATCCTGATTATAAGTTTATTAACTGTTTCTTATTGTATTTACTCAATCCCACAATAAACAGAAAATCATGGATAGTAAATATGTCAAACTTTACAGCACATTTGAAAACAATTCCTTCTGGGAGTCTTTTGACTCGGCATAAAAGAAAATTATCAACTTCAAATCAAAGAAAGACTCCATTCAGTTGAAATTTGTTGATTTTTTTTTTTTTTACGCTGATGTATGATTGTGAAAAGCCTAAATGACAAAAATGGATTTCTTTTGGTACGGCTATGGACCTGACAATAAAATCAATACTAATGAAGGAAAAAATCACAAATGAGCCATATTTATTCCAATCAGTGACAAACCATGCTAAAGATTTTTTTCTTTACAGCAAACACGATCAATTCAAGACCTCATTATGTATCACTGTAATCTGGTTATTCTATATAAAACACAAAAATTTGGTAAATTACAGTAAACTTCACAGATGCATTCCTCCAGATTGTTCCTTATATTTTTTTGGGAGCAAACACTTCTAAACATATCTTATATATTGTCCTTAATCACGTTTTAAACTGCGGAAAAAATGTGCTTAACATTGGCAAAAATAATGATATTAGTTTGGATCTGTTTGTAATGACTTCATCAAAATCTTCAAGAAATATTTTTAGATTTAAATGACTTTAACATAAATATAATGAAATCTTATTTTACAACAAATGAGTTTTTAATATGGACTACATTTAAAAAAAAATTCTGTTAGTGAAAATGTTATGCATTAAAATTAGGCTTCAAGCTCTCATTTTTTTTTCTACACAAAAAATCAAGGCATTTTAAGTATTTTTTTTTCCAAATATTTTGCAAACAGATAAAAGACAACAAACAATAATAAACTTCATTTCAAAATATCTCTTCAGTTTGTTGATAACACTCCAACTTCACAAATTATACAAATGTAGATGTATTTCATCTATGTTTTAAAGATCCTCTTGTAAAGAATAACGAAAGATACAGAAATTTTTTTTTTTTTTTTAAATTATACGAAACAATGATGTTATTAATACTCGTGTGTATTATAAATCAGTACATATGTAATATATTTGTATTTATGAATACAATAGGAAACAAATTAAATTTTCAAAAAAATACTGGGTGCAGCCATCTTGTGATGGGTAACATCGAACAGTGAAATAAAGGTGAGGCTCTTTGCACTGAATTGTCCATCGGACAATTAAATCATTTTAAACAGCAGTGGTTTCTTCCTTAGAAACATGCATGTAGTGTACACAAATGTATGAGATTACTCTTTCGTACTAGTGTTTCAGACTGTAGTAAAATTGATACACCCCCCCCCCCCCCCCCAACCCACCCCAGCTGATTTTCACCAAAAATTTCAACTCCCCTTTTTGAGCCTCATTTTTCAGCATGAAAATTAAGGCATTGGAATATACCATTTTTGTTGCTTTAATAAATCAGTAGCATTTTTATTGAATCAGATCGAGATGTTGTAACTATTCTGTTTCTTATGAAATGTTATTTCATATTTCGATATCCCCATATGGAGGTTAACACAGAAACATGCACAAGAGTTATGTACTTTACTGACATTTAAATATGGAAAACATGAATGTCACATGTAATTTGGACACTTGTCAACACTTCTACAGGAAATACACATCTTACATAAAGGATGAATATCCGGTTGGTCCAAATTGTCCTTTTGTAGTATGTACGTGATAAAAATTAATTTTGGAGACAATATCATTAATCTCTAGTGTATATCACATGGCATCAAAATTTTCAAAGTTGACTTTTGTAACTCAGATCCTATAATGTTTTCCCCAAGACAAAATAGTGCAATATTTTTGTGTAACCTTTCTGTTAAACAGCAAGTTTACTTTTTTTTTTTACAATTTCATAATACTTCAAATCTTGCACCTTAATTAATTGGAATAAATCTTGAAAATAAAGGAAGAGATTTAGTTTCAGGATAAAGATGTCCATTGTTCTAGAAAATCTTCCCAGTGTGAGTTACAAATGTAATTTTGTCCCCTTCAAAAGTGTCTACATGTACATGTACATGGAAACACTTATCATGTCTATCTCAATTGAACTCTTAAAAATAATTTGTTTGTTTGTTTAGATTCTTACATTAAAATAAATGTTTGAGCATTTACATTTAACACTCAAAATACATAACAAAATTACTCTTGTCAGACAGATTCTCAACTTTAAACCTGGAAACTTTTAATTTCATTGTTCATTGTAATGTGATGACTTTTATTTGTAATGAAATCCAAATATAACAATGAAATGGAAATGGACTGTCACTTAAAAGTTACAAATTTTGTTTCTACAACCTTATAATAATCACTTAACTATAAACATATGTAAAAATTCATCCCACATTTGTATGAAATAGGTAAGTCTCTATTCTTAAGCTTTAAAAAACTTATCTATATTATTACAACACCTACATTAAACAATGAATTGCAAAAACAGAGAAATTTCATGGATTTGTGTTGTTATAGATCTTACACATAGTCTGGGTGACTTGGACAAAAAACCAGGAAAGTGATGTTTGTTCTGACATGTCTGAGAGAAAAATCTACCTCTATGGGGAACTTCCCTTAGTATTAAAGTATTTACTATTTTTTTTGATAAATTAGTCAAACCAATTTAACTTACAATTCTGAAATATCCTTTATGGATTATTATTTATCTCTTTACAGAGCAAAACAAAGAGCTGCTAAAACAAACAGAGAGATAGACCATTTCTCTTTTACAGATAAAACTCCCTTTGAAAAAGTTCATTTGAACTTCTATAAGTCAATTCTGGGAACGTAAAAATCCTCATCAAATGTTGGTGTGAGAGCAGTGCTTGGATTTTCTCCTATAGAAAATTTTATTTACATTCAATCAAGTTTATATAGATTATTTAAATCCTTTATTAAAAGAAGCCTTTGAACCCTCAAAAATATTAGATTCCCAAGGAACATACTCTTGGTATACTTATGTAAAAAATAAAGTCCCAGAAAATGATCTTGGGGACAGTATTTCTAGCTGTCAGACAAAAAAAGATATAAAGAATCTCAAACCTACAACCAAATGTGAAATAAGTTTGATATCCAAGCAGCTATTTGTAGAAAATATTGATAGTTATTACATTAACAGTAAGCTTTTTCTTTATAAAAAATTAAATCCAATGCTTGAGGGAGAGTCGTATCTAGAAACCCCCATTTATTCAATCAGAAATATCTTCACTAAGTTTGGTATTAGTGAGCATAACCTGGAAATAAAGAGAGGGAGATATTATAAAATTCCTCGAAACGATAGACTTTGCAGTTTGCAAAGTCTTAGAGGATGAATACCATTTTATCTTAAAATGCAAAATAAATAAAAAAGTCAAAGATTTTTTATTTAATAATCTAAGTTCAGAAGATGACCAATTTCAAAATATGTTGGATGAACCAAAACTGGTGCACTTGCTTAATACAACGAATTCTAAACATGTTAGAATGTTTGGCTTCTATTTAAAATTAGAACTGAGGGCAGAAGCCTCATAACTCTTTAATATATGTTGTAGTAAATAATCTTGTATTCCTTTCTATGTATTTTCTGTATTCATTTTGTCCCAAACTGTTTACTGTTTCATAACAATAAAGTTAGTTATGACAGTTAAGTTTCATCTCAATTAATAATTTACATTGTAATTATTCCGTTGCGTATTTCATACACCCGATTCATCCGTCACGTTCCAGTAATTTGATTATAAACAAACCAACTTACCGTAGTTGAACATATTTCTGTTTTATCCAAATATATTTTGTGAACTTCCCACCTCCTCAAATATCTAGAATTCATAATTTTACTGACAATTGTTCTGGTATGGTTAAGTCTACATATAGGTATATCTCCTTCGTTTATTAATTTGTATCTCGGACCCTGAATGGGTTTTGTGTTGATTGAGTTTTGTGATATTAGACTACTGAAGCTGGTACCGCTGTCATTCCGTTCAAAAACACGGCGATTTTCGTGTGATGGGGGGTCACAATTATCATCCTCCCTGTCTTCATCGTATTCGTCTAAAAGTTCCCTTTCTTCTTCATCTTGTTCATTATTTATAATGTTGATCGTCGGCGCATCGTCTGAGGTGCTATCCTCGCACACATCAGCAATGCCAATAGTCGCCATGTTCACTATCTCGCCGTTTTCAACAATATTTTCACCTGGTACTCCACTAAATGCCACTAAAGGGTTACAATATTTGTATATACAAGCCAGCTTGATAGTATTACGGTTTCCACTGTATCAAGATTGTCCTATATATGACATTATTCCCGTACATTTCCCAGATAATTGATGGAATACACATCCATTGTATTACACATTCAATATTAACGTACCACGTGACTAAACCTAATGACGTGAACACAAATAACAATGTTTTTGTTATTATAAATCTAAAATGTCTTTCTTTCTTGGAAACAACAGAATTAACGTGGAGCTGATATTTTTATATATCTGGAGTTACATATTACTGTAAAGCCGTAACTCAGAATCAATATCTGGAATATATGTTTGATGTTTTATTTTTTTAGGCCACATTACATTGATTTTTCTATTTATTTATTTATTTGCAAATTACAACCATACGGGTCAAAGCAAAAAATATTAACAAACACAATGCAATACATGTACAGATTAAGCATGACAATATGGTTATATAGACAAATAAAAGAAAGTTTATCAGGTTGTTGATATTCGTTAACATCTACTTCTAATTCATGAAAAATTTTAACAGTAAGTGTATACCACGTGTATAGTCCTTCGTTATCCAAAGTTTTATTTATATTAAATGCTTCTTTAAAAGAGGGTTAATATTATCAGAAATTAATCTACAAAAATACATAATACATTGGGTTTGTATAAATGAGTCTAAAGGAAATCTCCCAAGTTCGGATTTTGCTGCAATATTACATGCTATTTTCTTTAAACCTAAGACAGATTTGCAGTATCTGCTATGCACTTTTTCGAATGGAAGTCTATCTAAAGGAGAGAGAATGTCGCAGGTTTTCCCGTTTTTTTGTTGCTCTATCTTTTGATCTGATTATAGGGAGATAATCTTCCATAAACCAAATTTCACAGTTATATGACATCACCGGTCTAATTAAAGTGTCAAAAAGTTAGAAAAACGACTTTTGAGAGCAAATATTGCTTTTAAGCCTTTTTTGGGGGGGTCAACTCTTGAATTGATTTTTTAAATGTCCCTTTAAAGTCGATAATATTCCCCAAAAAGTTATATTCCTTAGTTTCATTTAGTATTTGTTTTTTTTTTTTTTTTTTTTTAAATAAAAAGGACTTGTAAAAGAGTATTTATTTTGAAAAGTCATTACTTTATTTTTTATTACATTAACCCTAAGTTGCCAATTATGGTAATATATTTATAGTTTATTCAAAGCATTCTGAAGCCCTTTGTGTGTACTAGACATCAACACAACATCTGCAAAGCTTAAACTAGATAGATTTCTCTAGAGTCAGGGGGTTACATGATATATCAAAAATTTCGTGTAAATCATTTACAAAACAATTAAAAAGGGTAGACATTAGACTATCCCCTTGTTTTACTCCTCTCTTTAGGCTAAAAAATTCTAAATAATCAGTATCTGCCTTAATTGCAGATTTGCTTGAACTGTATATATTACTAGACATTGAACCCGCGCGAGCGCGGGAAAATAAGCATTTTTTTTTTGTGGTGGCCATATTGACTTTAAAAAGTTTTTGCGGCCATGGCATTCGTGGAACAGGAACTCATTGTGGATCTTGTGGCAGGCCTCCCATAAACTTTCCTGTCAAGTAGGTGGTATCAACTGATAGTTTCATGTCTATATATGCTGTAGTATTCCAGAAATGGATGTTAATGCAAACTTTAACCAAAGTCAATGAAGCGTGAAATGTAGGTCAACGTGACCTAATTGTCATACCATTGTTCGTTACTACCTGATGAAGTAGACTGTATGCCACGTAGAATTACCAAAATGGACCTTAAGGTTCCATCATAGTCAGAATCTATTTTTATTATATTTTTATTATATTTTTATCTAGGGCTTACAGGGAATTGTATGGTAGAGATATATTTAGACAGGTCACACGACAAATAATGTAAAAATGGATAATGGTTGATTTTATCACTTTGTGCAAAGTAAACATCCGAGCAATCCAAAAACCAACTAAGTTAGAAATTCCTCTGAACTTTGCCTTACTTCTTTATAATCTTCAAAGTTCATGATGTTTATAGTTAGGAGAAATTGCATAATGGTAGAAAAAACAATCCTGAATACATGAAGCGGAAACATCCCACTCGAAGGAGAATGTTTTTAATTTGTTTTATTCTTCTTCCGTATTTTCAAACAAATATACATTTAAAATATGTGCATAATTGTTTATTTAAATCAACGTGTTAAAATGATGAATTCGAGAACCTTCTAAAGGATATGTTGGGAGAATTCTTACCGGAAAAGTCCATGCAAATTCCATTTGCACATAAACAAAACTGCAGTTTAAAATTTATAAATGCAGATTGTCAAATCCGATAATAACCTTTATAATCTGAACCATATATCGTTTATTTTGAACCACGCGTTTTGACGCCTATTCGGCTAATTCGTAAATTTAGTATTATAGATAACTTCATAGAACTTGCCTCCAATGCCACTTGCCATAAGTTTGTTCATTAAACCCTCATGCCACAAAGAATCAAAAGCCTTTCGAAGGTCTACAAAACAGGCATAAATTCTTTGCTTCTTTTTGTTAAGATATTTAGTAATTAATGTTTTTAATATGAAAATACTGTGTGTGGTTTTGTGATTCGACCTGAACCCGAATTGCTGTTTTGCATACATATTTTCATAGTGGAATTCAAGCTTTCATTCAATAATGAGCGAAATAATTATGGAGTTTTGAAGGGATATTCCCCTGTAGTTGTTTAAATCTGAATTATCCCCTGACTTAAAAATAAGGATAGTAAAAGATTTTCTTCAATTTAGTTCTTTGGATTTCGCCGCTCCCATTTTCGGACTGTAAATTTTAAGAAATGTTTTTTCGCCGCTTCGTTTTGCAAAAGTGCTGAAAATTCTCACCAAATTCTTCATTTTTGAAGTCATTTAAAATAAAAGGTGTTGTCCATTCCCTAAAATTTGGTAAAAAAGTGGGATTTTTCAATTTTTTGGGCGGGTTGCAGAGAGTTTTATGGAAAAGGGGTACCTATTTTGCGAAATCAACTCCTCCTACAGTTTTTCACCCATATCCTTGAAACTTCATAGAATGTTTCTATATATATTGAAGATGTGCACCTCACTTTATGGAATAATACATTCGTTTGTATGCTGTTTAAAAAAAAAGTAAGTGACCTTCCCTTTATTTATTTTAAAAATCTTATAAATCTGTTAATTTTTACATCGGATTCGCATTTTGAATTGGATAAATTACATCACGGTAGTTCATAAGACCATTTTTATTTCTGTTTTATTTGTTTTTAGCTCATCTGGTCTATAAAGCAATGTGAGCTATTGCTATATAGACCGTACTGTCAACAAAGACGGCACAGAGCCGAACGTCATTTAACATAGGACCCTATTGGAAAATTAATTAATTTTTTTGTCTGAAACAACATGACCAATTGAAACCAGACTTGGCAGCAATGGTCCTTAGGAGGCTCTCTTTCAGAATCATGTCCGATGAACCCGACTGTTAACCAAGATGGTCGCCACAGCCCGAACTTTAACAAAGGACCCTATGGGAAAAATTCATTTAAAAATCTTCTTGTCTGAAACCACTAAGCCAATTTCAACTAAACTTAGCAGTAATGGTACTTACATGGTCTTCTTGCAGAATTGTGTTCGATGACCCAGAATGTCAACCAAGATGGCCGCCACTGCCGAACTTGGTTTAAAATAGGACCCTATGGGAAAAATTTATTTAAAAATCGTCTTGGCTGAAACCACTAAGCCAATTTCAACTAAACTTTTCAGAAATATGTCCGATGACCCCAAATGTCAACCAAGACTGCCGCCACAGCCGAAAGTATTTAACATAGGACCCTATGGGAAAATTCATTTAAAATTCTTCTTGTCAGAATCCACTTCACCAATTTGAACCAGACTTGGCAGCAATGGTCCTTAGATGGTCCTCTTTCAGAATTATGTCTGATGATCCCGACTGTTAACCAAGACGGCCTCAAGAGCGGAACTTAATTTAACATAGGATCGTATTGGAAAATTCATTTAAAAATCTTTTTGTCTGAAACCACATGACCATTTTGAACCAGACTTGGCAGCAATGGTCCTTGGGATGTTCTCTTTCAGAATAAGGTCCGATGACTCAGACTGTTAGCCAAGATGGCTTCCACAGCCGAACTTAGTTCAACGTAGGGCCATGTGGGAAAATCAATTGAAAAATCTTTTTTGTCTGAAACCACTTGACCAACTGAAACCAGACTTGGCAGCAATGGTCCTTAGATGGTCCTATTTCAGAAATTTGTCTGATGATCCCGACTGTTAACCAAGATGGCCTCCACAGCCCACCTTAATCTAACATGGGACCCTGTGGGAATTCATTTATTTTTTTTGTATAACCACTTGACCAATTGGAACCAGCCTTGGCAGCAATGGTCATTAGGAGATTTTCTTTCAGAAGTATGTCCGATGATCCCGAATGTTAACCAAGATGGTCGCCACAGCCGAACTTTGTTTAACAAAAGACCCTATGGGACAATTCATTTAAAAATCTTTTTGTCCGAAACCACAGAACCAATTTGAACTTTACTTAATAATGGTTCTTACATGGTCTTCTTTCATAATTATGTCCGATGAGCCGAACTGTCAACCAAGACGGCGCACAGTCGAACTTCATTTAACACAGGACCCTATTGGAAAATTCATTTAGAATTCTTCTTGCCTGAAACCACTGAACTTATTAGAACTAGACTTGGTAGCAATGGTCATTAGGTGGTCCTCTTTCAGAAATGTCGGATGACTCAGACTTTCAACCAAAATGGCCGAAACTGCTAAAATTAGTTTAACATAGGGCCATATGGGAAAAAATCCTATAAAAATCTTTAAAACTCTGAAACCACATGACCAATTTGAACCAGACTTGGCAGCAGTGGTCCTTAGAAGTTCCTCTTTCAGAATTGTGTCCTATTACCCCGACTGTTAACCAAGATGGCCGCCAAAGCCGAACTTAGTTTTAACATTGGATCCTGTGCGAAAATTCATAAAAAAAATCTTCTGGTCTGAAACCACTGGGCCAATTGAAACTAAACTTCGCAGCAATTGTCCTTACATGGTCAGAATTTAGTTTAACATAGGACCCTATCTTATATATTATATGATGTATCTTGAAGTTAGAATAAATAGTAAAACAGGTGCCATACGAACAGTTTATTAATGTTGAAAATGGCAAGTTATTCATTTAAATAAGTAAAGTCAAGAAATGCCAAAGGGATATTCGAAGGAGAGAAAAATCGTAACAGCTGACAATCTCCGGAGAACAACGAAGACAAGACCAAAACAATACATGCACTACAATTAAAATCTAAAATCATATGAACAACATGGACCCCACCGAAAAACCGGGGGTAGACTCAGGTGCTCCGGAAGAGTAAGCAGTCTCTGCTTCCTGCAGGACACCCGCCATGCTGTTCATGTCAAATCCGATATGAGGAAGGGATAATATTAATGGAACAGGTCCATTTTCATTTGGGAAACCGTTTTTTCATACCTGTCAACCAAGTCATGATGACGCCCATAAAAATTTAATAAGGATGACTTCAGCTTAGGAGCAACGTACTCTGTCTGAGCAACTTTTCTGTCAGAAGCCGGGCTCTGTCCAGGAAGTCAATGTGTATGTCACAAGCTCTACACGAATTAAACCTGGCTTTAAAATTTCACCTTTACTCTTTGTTGCAGTAGTAAGACAGCCATACTATCTAAAAGACAATCATAGTATGTCGGAAAGGCACATTTGCCTCGCAACTTAATACACTTTCTTTAAGACAACTTTACAGGTTGCGAGACAAAGTGAAATTTATAAAGTGTCATTGCACGAGTGCATTTCAATTAAGACCACTGTGTTAATCAAGTACAAATATGTCTATATGAGGATCGATTATTCAATTAATTGACGAGGCAATTTTGCTTAGTCCTGCTCACAGGAATCTCACAAATCTGTCCAACCCCAGAAAGAAAAATCGCATTGTTGCATAGAACAATGGCATAAAGATTAATTTAATGTACACTTCTCTGAAAATTTCCTTGGTTTAACCTATATAATAGTACATGTATGATAAGCGGAAATGAATGAATTGATTATTAATTTTGCGGACGTATTATATGGTATGGGCTTGCCATTGTCGTCGCCGTAATAGACAGTTGGGTTTCCGCTCATTTACCTTTGTTCTTGTAATATTTTACCACAATGGTCCAAGTTAATCCAGGCATTGCAGAGATAAAAGGGATTGAAGGGGCCAAAATTAGCCATATTGCAGGACACCTAAAACTTTTATTTTTCATCCAATTTTAATGGAGATTTTTTCTTTTTATTTATGAATGTTTCTAGTAGTATGTCAGCGTAGGTCTTTCTAGCATTGTGGCTTGATATGTAATTTTTCATCCTATTCTGATGGGGTTACATTCTTTTGATTCACCTTGATGAGTGTTTTCATTAGTCCAGAATTTTTTTCCTTTTTTATTATTTCCGAGATATAAACATCAAAGTTATTTTGGAGGAAACATACAATTTTTATGTTGTAGGTCCAATATTTCTGTGTAATGTATATTATATTATTGCATTGAGTATGGTGAAATACCGGATTTCCAATTTAAATCAAATTCGATAAATCCACAAGTGAAATCTCAAGTCAGATTTCACTCTAGTTATACAAGGTCGACGCGTAGTCACATAAAAATATAATACCTTGTATTTTCTCCTTTAATATAATGAATACATGGAATATGTCAATGTAATAAACAGAATAACTGATTCGAAATTCGAATACCACAAATCTACAACTCGTGACCGAAAACACGAATAATCCATTCATGTGCTACGCGCATTCGTGAATTAACGTGTTGTTCGGTAACTCGTTGTAGATTTGTAGATATTCGAATTTCAAGATTAGATATACTATAATTATCAAATATTTTATTGGGTAAAGCTTAATAATATGCCCAGATTTACTTTTAATTCATTACCTGAAATATACAGTAAAAATACTGAGAAAAAAAACCAAATTCAATCACTGTTGTAAGTACTCCACTCTTCAATCTTCTATTATAGTTGTGACTTTTGAGATTTGTAATACACTCTATAAGCAGTTCTGTGGTTTCTTCGAATAAGCCATTCTTGAGAAAAATTTCAGCCACTAAAATTACAATAGGCTCCGGAAGTCATGTTTCTTGACGAATCGGCTCCAAGGAACACTTGTGAAGGACCTTATAAGTAACACCTCTTCTAATTTGGTTAAATTCAGTTCTGCGGTTCTCAAGAAGACAAAAACGTGAAAACTTAACGGACAAGCGGTGCAGCGTGATGACAATAGCTCGCACTGGCCAGGTGAGTTAAAATTATTTATATTCCTGTTAACCGTGTATAAATTGTCCAGCGATTTATAGGTTATTTCTACCTGTTTTAGATTTGGCTGGGGGCGTAGAACGTCAGAGCACAATCCATACGTAACTAAATGCTCCAAGGAGCCTGTATAGCTCACCTGGAAATCATATGCAGAATAAATTGTCTGACTATGTCCATCTTGGCTGACAGTCTGGAATATTATTGTCAAGTTCCAATTCGATCACTGGTTTTGCCAAATTGTTCACTGGTTTCAAAAAAGATTTTTCATAAGGTATAAAATTAAAATATGTTCGGCTCTGGCTGCAATCTTCGATTGCAGGCGAGGTCATGGGATACACTTCTGAAAGAGGACCACCTAAGGACCATTGCTGCCAAGTTTTGTTCCAATTGGCCATGTGGTTTCAGACAAGAAGATCTTAAAGTAAGTTTCCCATAGGGTCCTATGTTAAATTATGTTCTGCAGCTCTAGTGGCCATCGGATACAATTCTGAAAGAGGACCACCTAAAGACCATGGTGCGATGCAGGCTCGTGGGAGCCTCTAGTTTTCATTTTTCATCAAATTTTAATGTTTTTTTTTTTCTTTTTTAAAATGTACCTTGGTGAATACTTTCATTAATATGTCAACGATTTTGTTCTGTCTTTTGTTTCTGAAATAAAATGGGTCCAAGATAGCATTTTTGAAGGAAACATAAAATTTCTATTTTTTTGTCGGACTTCATTGGAGATAGTGGAGGTATTTTCTTTTAATTCATCTTGATGAGTACTTTCAGAAGTATGTCAACAAATGTTTACTATCTTTTACAGTTCTTAAGATACACGGGGTTAAAGGTGCAAAAAAGATTCTTGCAGTCGTAACATGCAGTGCTTAGCGAAGCCCTTTATTGAATTGTTTTGTCATAGGATTTTGCCTTTCATCAAAGTTTCAAAACTGACATGACATTATGCACTAAAAAGACATTGGACCGGGCATAATTTGGAAATTTTTTGTACCCCCGCTCCTAAGGAGAGTTATTCTGTTTAACCTTGTGGTTCCGTCCGTCTGTCCGTAACACAATTTCTCGTCACACTTGGGTTTTTTTTACAATTTCCCCGTGAAGCAGAAAATTAAGAAAAACGACGTGTCCAATCTGATGAAAATATGCCGTGAAAGTTGTTCTTGACGTGACCACGCTCAACATAGCAACGACGTTGAAGGCTGCTAAAATTGTCATGTTTTTAGTTATGGCATTTAATATATATTTTGCACTTGGCTTATCGGATTTTTTTCCACTTGGAAATCACCTCTTGATTAGTAAACCAATTTAATGAACCTGGAGCGTTTCTATTAGATATACGTACGAAATTAACATTCCATCATTTGTCTTCAAGTCATGATTTCAGAAACAATGGGTTTTTCCTAAGTTCATGTTTCACGTTTCAAAGGAATTGTTTACGAAATATGCTACCGTCATCATATTCCATCTATTAATCAACTGCCTACACCTTTATGAAAGTAATTGCATGATGGAATTGACGGTATAAGAGATTATTTTGAGATACATTAAGTCAAACACTGGAAATAAAAAATAAATGCTAAATTACGTTAAAGGGCACCTTCGGAACTTCCAATTTGTCAATAACCTATGTCCTAAAAATTACAGATAACAAGTGGCGGCAATATCTCAAAAGACCTTTGGCCAAATTAAGCAGAGTTCTTGTATTTCCGTGACATGCACTTCTTAAAAAGAAAACGCAAAATGTTGACAGAACTTTATAAGATATCTTATATACTTTATAAGATATCTTCTAAAGTTTATAAGATATCTTATAAAAACTGGATTATATAAGATATCTTATATATTATATGAGATATCTCATATAGTTTATAAGATATCTTATGTAGTTTATAAGATATCTTATATAGTTTATAAGATATCTCATATAATTTATAAGATATCTCATATAATTTTCTTTATAAGATATCTTATAAACTATATAAGATATCTTATAAACTATATGAGATATCTTATAAAGAATATAAGATATCTTATATAAAAAATATTTATAAGATATCTTATAAACTTTATAAGATATCTTATATACTTTATAAGATATCTTCTAAAGTTTATAAGATATCTTATAAAGTATATAAGATATTTTCTAAAGTTTATAAGATATCTTATAAAAACTGGATTATATAAGATATCTTATATATTATATGAGATATCTTATATATTATATGAGATATCTTATATATTATATGAGATATCTTGTAGAATAAATAGTAAAACGGCTTGCCATACAACCAATTAAATAATAGATTTATTGTCAAAATTGTCAGTGTACCTATATTTCTGAAGATAAAAAAAACTGGAAGGATTGGACAAATATAATGCAATTCTACTTGCTGTTTGAAAACCATGATGAGACATGTGCAAAAATAGTGACCCAAATATGATATCAGAGGATGTATATTGCTCTAAAGGACCCAATACCCTGGCAAATTATATGATTTATATAATTACTAGATTATGACTAAACATCTTTATGATACTGTAAATTTAGAAATTAGTAGCATTTTTTATTACATTTATTACCAATAGTAACAAGAGGCTCAGCAGAGCCTGTATCACTCACCTGGAGTCTGGTTTTCATTGGACAATTAATCAACTATTTGACCAAGTTTGTTGCAATTGGTTCAATTGTTCACGGAAAATTTGTTGAAGATTTATTTTTCATAATGTTTAATGTTAAAATATGTTCCCTGATGGTGGTAGTCCTGGCAGGAAGTTGACAAAATTGACCAGGAATAAGGGTGAACCTTAAATAAATGTAACAGAACCCGACCTCAAATTACACAAACCAATAACTCCTAAATAGAATTTGGGATTCCCTTCAAAATTTCAGGATAGGTAGATCTCAACATGGCAAACATTTTTCAATTTATATCTCACTTCTATCTCAAATAATTTTGGAGATAAATGCAAAAATGTTAAAATTTTGAAAATTTGACAAAAAAGGGCAATAACTCCTAAATGGGATTTGGGATTTCCTTTAAAATTTCAGGGTATGTAGATCTCAACATGGCAAACATTTTTAAAATTTACATTTCACTTCTATCTCAAATAGTTTTGGAGATAAATGACAAAAAATGTTAAAATTTTGAAAATTTGACGAAAAAAGGGCAATAACTCCTAAATGGGTTTTACGATTTCCTTCAAAATTTCAGGTTAGGTAGATCTTGTCATGCTGATCAATTTTACCCCATGTCAGATTTTTGATATCTGTAACAGTTTTTAAGTTATAAGCCAAAAACAACACATGCACCCCTATATTCTATTTTTAGCTATGACAGCCATGTTTTATGTCAGATCAAAATAAATTGAGGATGGTTTGTAGAGGACATGTCATAGATCATTCCTATTAAGTTTCAAACCAATCGGCCCAGCAGTTTCAGAGAAGAAGATTTTTGAATAAAAAAATTTTGAAAATTTGACAAAAAAAGGGCAACAACTCCTAAATGGGTTTTGGGATTTCCTTTAAAATTTCAGGGTAGGTAGATCTCAACATGGCAAACATTTTTCAAATTTACATTTCACTTCTATCTCAAATAGTTTTGGAGATAAATGACGAAAAATGTTAAAATTTTGAAAATTTGATGAAAAAAGGGCAATAACCCCTAAATGGGTTTTGGAATTTCCTTCAAAATTTCAGGACAGGTAGATCTTGTCATGCTGATCAATTTTACCCCATGTCAGATTTTCGATATCTGTAATGGTTTTTGAGTTATTAGCAAAAAACAGCAATTTACCCCTATGTTCTATTTTTAGTAACAGCGGCCATGTTTTTCGACGCATCAAAAATCCCCACAACAGTTCTATGCAGGGTACCCCAAGGAACATTCATACCAAGTTTGGTTCTAATTAGTCAAGTAGTTTCAGAGGAGAAGATTTTTGAAATAATAACATAAAAAAAGCCAAAAATGTCAAAAAAGGGTAATAACTCTAACATCAGTTGACAGATTTTCACGAAAATCAGCATACAGGTAGCTCTCATCATGGTGAACACTTTCAACCTGCCAGAATTTGCCATAACCTAATGATTTTTGAGATATTTGCGAAAAACTGTTGTCTGACCCCTATGTTCTATTTTTAGTAACAGCGGCCATGTTTTTCGACGGATCAAAAATCCCCACATCAGTTCTATGCAGGATACCACAAAGAACATTCGTACCAAGTATGGTTCCAATTGGTCAAGTAGTTTCAGAGGAGAAGAGTTTTGAAAAATTGTTAACGACGATGACGGACGACGACAGACGACGACGGACGACGACGGACGCCAAGTGATGGCAATAGCTCACATGGCCTTCGGCCAGGTGAGCTAAAAATAATAATCTTAAATCTTGAATATCAATGTTCCTGGCAAAAGTTCTGAAATAACTTCAAAGATGAAAATATAAAACCTAAAATCAAAATCTCAAGTGTTGAAATACCATAACCTACACATTAACAAGATTTAACCCATGCCTCAATCAATGGAGTCTTAATTCTCAAGGAATTGAATGTCACATTTCTACAGTCAAGATTCAAAATTCAAGCCTAGGCTGTAGAAATATGATAATCAACTACTCGCTAAGTAAGATTCTGTTTCCCTTCTTTTTTCAACAGTTTTCAATTAATGGTAATAATATAGAATTCACCATGAATCCTATACCTATACTGACCCTGACACTTCTTTTTTTCATATGACACAACATAGCAATATATAATGGCTTTTCACTTTGCTGTAAGTTCTCATTAAGTGGCATTTTATTATACAGAGTATTGCAGACAAAAAGCATTAAGAAAATCAGAGGATACTTTCATAGACCAATCAGCAATTGAGAACAACAAATCAAATTTGATTATCAATTTTTTTTCCAATCATTCATTTACTGAAAACAGCAAAGAATTAGAGAAAAATATTAATACCATTGGTAGAATGTGTTCTTCCTCAAATATACCACCAGTGTATGCCTCTAGTTTATCTGTAGCCATTATACCACAACTGCAATGAAAATTAACATAACAATAAGAAACATGTAAAAAGTAAAGTAAAGTAGGAACACTTCTGGAAAACTCCAAATTCCTTAACATTACCCAATTTGGTAACCTGTTAATGAATTTAGTAACTTGGCTAGGCTGATATCAATGCATGATGCATAATTCTCTGAAAGTTAACGAATATTTGAAGATGGATTTTATTTTTACCAGACAGAAATCTCCGATATTATTTATGTAGTAGAGACCTCAAGATGCCAAGTTATATATTTAACTGCAAAAACCCAAATATCTAGAACATTTTTTTAACAAATTTAGTACCTTTAGGGTTAATGAAAGTGGTAACAGTTAATGAATTTAGTAAAGTTAACGAATTTGGAGTTTTCCAGAACTGGGAAAGTCTACATTGTTTTAAAATTCATTTAAAGAACACTAAAGTAAACAGACATTTACATGCGACTCGTTTTTTATCCTGTGCTCCTGGGAAAGATGAATTTATAGAATGCAAACAAGGGGAAATAACTCAATAATTTAACTTGAGGTTAATTATCTCCCATGTCCAGATAGTATAGAAAGACATTATTCATTTCATGACAAAAATAAAAACATGCAGACTTTTTTAGGTTGAATTATAAGTTTAATAAATTGCATGATTCTAACAAAGACTGCTTTTAAATTAATAAATTACAAAAATTTATTAAGGTAGGAGGTACCTAAATCCGCTAAATTTGGATTTTCTTGAAATTTTACGTGCAGCTAGAATATTTGAAACTGAATCTAAATATCCCAAAAATTTTATATTCAGCTTTATATTTCTTCAATGAGGTTGATTTAAAATCCTTAAAATAAAGGTCTTTTACTGTAGATTTCATATAAAACCTGCCGAAAATAATTAATATTTCGGTTTAAATCGTCATTTTGAAAAAACTAATCCCTCGAATTTTAAATAAAAACGATATATTAGTGCTGTGAACTTTTCCGTTTTAATGATTCTAAATAAACATAGGGTCACCAGCTTCGTTTTCATTGTGGAAATCATTTAACTATATGTCCTGTCTGTAGAAACACTAAAAATCGATATTTTTATCACAAAGTCGTTACACTTATTTGGCTTTTTGACTCTTATTTTCATTCTTCATATATTAATAAATCTAATATACTAAAAAAAACGAATGTGGTGACCCCTTATAAATTTTATATCAATAAAAAGAGAATTTCATTGGCAATAATATATCATTTTTATAAAAAAAAATCCATGGACCGGATTTTGAGATATCATAATTTAACGTCTAAATATTTGACTTTTCACAGCAATATCTACATGCATTCTATGTATACACATCTGTTTGCTAAAACTGAAAGATAATATTTCGGGAAGTATTAAGGGACATATTCAGATGCAGTTCAATGTACTCTAGTTGCATGCTAAATTTTATAAAAATCTGAAATATAGCCCATTTAGGTACCTCCTACCTTAAAACAAAACTGTAGACTACACCTCAAAGTCTATCATTAACTTTGATTGTCAGAAGCAGAGAATGTACTGAACTTCATTAACCAATTTTGACTTTCAGAGATAAATAATAAAACAAAACCTGATTGGTCCATTTTTATAGATTTCTGCCATCATGTGATCCCTTCCTTTTACAGTACCAAAGTCTCCAACTTTCCACAGTGTATAGTTCTGTATCTGTGAACATTTTCCAAATGTAGTACAAGTTCCACACTGATTGAAGGTATCACAACCTGTATTAGAAAATTTTATTCAAAATTAGCATGATATTACCAATTGTATTAATGCATTTTTTTTAAATGTAATTACATGTTATCTTTTAAATAATTATACAATCTTATTATATAGGGGTAATTCACTACAGAAATATGTATTTTTATCATTTCTTCTGCACAAAGAGGACAAAACATCATTAATATTTTTTAATTCTATACATTTTTCATGAAATTTGTTTTAAAATTTAACAAATTTCTATGTAATTTTATCAGATATCACACCTTTTACACATTAAAATATGAACTATCTGCATAACAGAGACTTGTAAATTCAAACCTGTTTTAAAATACTTTAAATTCTTATCATTGCCAAGAATGAAACAGGATAAAGACTTCAATAATTAAAACTCCAATTTTTTCTGATAGTTGTTTTCTACCACAACTATTACAACAGTTGTATTAATAACCTAATAACAATGATCTAGCTATAGTGTTTGAAATAATGATTGCAAACATTTCTGAATTTTAAGTATTGTTATGACCATGAATACCCATTCATTTGAGAAATACTACTGCATGCAATTATTTGCACACATGTATTACTGTAAATTTCTGTTAAAAATCCTCATTGCATTTTCATAAAAAAAAATCGGGAATAAGAATATTAATGTTACAGATGAAATCAAACCTTTAACATATAAATTTAAACTAGAGGCTCTCAAGGGCATGTATCGCTCACCTGGAGTTAACTTGTCCACCTTCAGCAGGACTGAAAATTTAACTGTAGCAGTTATCTTGGCTGGTCTTACCAAAGGTACAAGTTAACAAAGTTAGGGTGTGGTGACCATCTTAGTTGACATTCAAGGTTATCAGACACAATTTTGAAAGAGGACCACTGCTGCCATTAAGCTGGTTCCAAATGGCCAAGTTTAAGGTATGAATTCTATGATGATCTGCAAATTAAATTTTCCCACAGGGTGTTAAACTAAGTTCAGCTTTTGTGGCCATCTTGATCGACAAGCAAGGTCATCATACACAATTCTGAAAGAGGACCATTGCTGCCAAATCTGGTCACAATTGACTCAGTGGTTTCAGACAAGAAGATTTTTTAATGAATTTTCCCATAGAGTCCTAAGTTAAATTAAGTTCAGCAGTGATGGCCATCTTTGTTGACATTTCGGGCATAATTCTGAAAGAGGACCACGTAGGACCATTTCTGCTAAGTTCCGATTGGCTTAGTGGTTTCAGACAAGAAGATTTTTTAATGAATTTTTCCTATAGGGTCCTATGTTTAACTAAGTTTGGCTGTGACAGCAATCTTGGTTGACATTCTGGGTCATCAGACATAATTCTGAAGGAGAACTTCCTAAGGACCATTACTGCCAAGTCTGGTTCCAATTTGCCATGCAGTTTCATAGAAGATTTTTTAAAAATGTCCCCTGTTTTACTATTTTTAGTAACAGCAGCCATGCTGACTGCAAGTCAGGGATGCCGGACATAATTTTGGAAGGTGGCCAACCAAGGACCATTCCATTAATACCCAATTGGTCCAGTGATTTCATAGGAGAATATTAAAATGTCAAGAGCTAACAGACAGATGGACAGAGGATGACGAACGCTGGGTGGTAGCAATAGCTCACATGACCCTTTGCATCAGGTGAGCTAAAAACAATATATTCTCTTTAACATAAAATGTTCTGGTATCACGATAGAAAGATGTACCCCTATATCTAATAAACTTTAACTTACTTTGATCCTTGGCTTGATAATTGTTGCAGGTTTCATCAGGAATTCCATGTTTGTGTGCATACTGCCAAACTCCAGTGTCATCTCCTCCTTCACAGCTTCCTGCCCCACCACAATCAATCACATTCTGTACTGATAAGTATATAGAAGGCCATGCCCCTTTACGTAATATGTTGATTCTGTCTGCTAAGGCACTGGTTGATCCCATAGCCCAACAGGATCCACAATCTACAAAATAAATCCAGCTTTACTATTTATTTCTCTTTGCTTGAAACTTTGACACGTGCATACAGGGATGTATGTATAAAAGAATTTATCCTTTCTTATCTATTATAAAACTTATACCCAACAACCAAGCTTCTACACATGTACAGATTAATACTATGTTTTTAACAAATTATATAAAGTAGCAGGTTGTTCATTGGTCAGAGTTTAATATAAAGAGCCAAAGGGTCATAACTCTTGAAAAATTTTGCTAGAACATCAATGTGCTACCATTATTTATCTAACACTATAATAATAATAATAATAATGATAATAATAATCATTTATTTCAGACATAAATAGTCCATAGTTATATACAAATATAATGAAAATTTTAAATATACAAGATGAAAAATGAAGAATTAAAATACCAATAAATATAATTAGAAATTCAAATTTAATAACATGTCAGTCAAAGTTCACATAAATTTCAGTATACCATTTTCTAAGTAAAGACGAACTATACCATAAATCACTACCAAGAATAGTAAGAACAAGCTGATTATCAGACTGTTGCAAACGTTTATACAAACTATAGATAGTTTTACGTCTCATTTCCTGAAAACATCTTACATCATTCCTGACAAACATACCACTAGCACTACATCGTGAACTGAAACCCATCAATATTCTGAAAGCATTATTATACATTATTTTCATTTTGGTAAGAGACGATATTCCACAGTTGGACCATAATGACACACAATAAATATTCATACAATAAGACTGAAAGAGCTGTATTTTAACATCAAATGAACACTTATTAAATTTACGTTTCAGCATATTAACCTTTCTACATATGCTTCGATATTGTCTTTTGATATCGCAATCATCATTCAAATCATTACATATCATATGACCTAAATACTTAAATTCATCAACAAATTCCATCACACTTCCATTTAAATAAAACTTGGGAATGTTATAAATCTTCAAAAATTTTGTCTTAAAAATCATACATACAGATTTTTTGGTATTAAATAATATATCGTGTTCATTAGCAAAATTTTCACATATGGATAAAAGTTTTCTCAAACCTGCAACTGATGGACTAATAATACACATATCATCAGCATAACAAAAATTATTTAGCGGCACTCCATTTAAAAAACAACCAACATTGGCTCCAGATAACGCTTTGTTCAAATCATTAATATAAAAATTGAACAGATAGGGTGACAAGATACCCCCTTGTCTTACACCATTACGTACATTAAATTCATTAGATGTGAATTCACCCCACTGAATACAATAAATCTGAATATCAAACCATGACATCAGAAAACGAACAATAAAAACTGAGATGTCTGTCTGTAGTAATTTGTGCAATAAAGTCCAATGATTAACTCTATCAAACGCCTTGCGTATATCTAAGAAACAGGCAAACACAGGACTGCCATGCTTTACATAGAAAGAAACAATTTCTTTAAAAACGAATAAACACAAGTCAGTAGAATGGCCATCCTTAAAACCAAACTGATGGTCACTTATTAAAAGTTTATCTTGCATTAAATTCAATAAGTACTTTTCAATCACTTTAGATAATATAGAGGTCAATGCAATCGGCCTATAGTTATCCTTGTCTGTGAGATCACCAGATTTAGATTTCGGAATTGGTACCAGCATCACTCGAGTGAAGTCCTTCGGAATAACACAGTGAATTAACATAGAAGACAATAGCAGCGATAACAACACAAATAAAATATGAGGGGCATTTTTCAAGTGTTCTGCAGCAAGTCCATCACTGTCAGCTGCTTTTCCGGAATGTAGAGTATTTACAATGGACTGAATTTCTTCTACAGTTGTAATAGCATCATCAGAAATAGGGCACACCTTTAAGCTTTCTTTTACAGAATTCTCGTATTTGTTATTGTTCACAGAGTTCAATATGCCATTAAAGTGATCTCGCCACATTTGTGCAATTTCATACGAACCAGTTGCTCCGTCCACTGATTGCGATAGCGGGGTATTCTTATTATTCTCTTTATTAATTCCATTCCAGAATCCACGCATGTCCTTATTTTTCAATTTATCAGCCAAAGCATCAGCTTTGTGTTGATCACTGTCAATTTTACACTTTCGTAAAGCATACTTGAACGACAATCGAGTTGTATTCATCAGACGAAAAACAGGTCCATATCTCGGCTTTCCAAATGACTGCCACATCAAAAAAGCTTCTCGAGCCATATCATGGGATTCTTTGACATGTTCATTCCATCCAGGTATGATATTGAAATAACCAACTTTATCTCTGCTCAATGAATCACTTGCCTTCTTAATTGATTCAATAATGTCTCTGTAAAAATTTTCTATAGAGGTACGATGAGATATATTAGTACAGTTCATATCTCGACACTGAAAACAATCCGCCGGTAAATGAAGATCATAAAGGAGCGCCGATAGATTATTCCGATATAAATTGATGTCCATGTCGGAGCACTTGCACCAGTTGATGATTTTTGGTCGTTGCATTCCTTTTCTACTGATCAAGCTAGTATCGCATCTATGTAATTTCAAAATGTTAGTTGAAAAAGACATTGGAAAGTGGTCGGAGCTTACAAAGTTAGTATGCACTTTTATATCACTGATCGATCTGTGACTAGATGTTGTGCTTACAATATGATCAATCCATGAAACAGTTCCATGCGCTTCACTAAAATGCGTAAAAATATTAGAATTTTCCCCTAACAAACGAATATCACTGACAATATAATCTTGTTCGTCTGTAAAGTTTCTCAATTCACTGCCAAATAAAGTTTCACTTGACCCAGCATTCCAATCCCCTACAACAATTACATTGGGTGTCTCAGCTTCTTCTATAATACTATGAATTTTACCCAAATATTGAATAAATTCTAAGTAATTGTCAGCACAGTCAAAAGGTAAATAGACATTAATAATAAGTAATTTAAACTGGTCAGCCTGTATCAAAACACCCATAATTCTTGTATCTCCATATTCTATAATTTTACATTTACAACATAAATTTTTACGCCATAAAATAGCTAACCCACCATATGGTCTACCACAATAAATTAAATTAGAATTCATAGATGAAATACCTTTTCCCCAAAAATCCGGATGTAAATTATTTAATTTAGGTAATTCAAAATCATATAGCCAATGTTCTTGCAACAAACAAATATCGTGATCACCTAACAACTCAATCACAGAATTAACATTTAGATTCAAAGATCTACAGTTATAAGACACGACGTTTAATAATTTATCTTCTGTGTCCATTATTTTTATTTTCGAAAAACTTACGCACTAGAACACATTCAGGCCAATTAGATGGATTCAAGAGTGTATCAAAAAATCTTATATCTGACAATAACTTAAACGAAGCATATGTATCATACTTTGTTACCAGTTTCTGACATTCCACTGTTATGTTGAAATTTTCTTTCACAAAAGCTTCAATATCCCTGCTCGAAGTTGAAGGACTAAGACGAGAAATAAACAAAGAAGATTTTGCACGGACTCCTTTCAGAACTGAACTTCTTTTAGTACCAATGACCACGGCCTTCGAATCATGTGAAAAACCGACTCTCGAACGATTATCTAATTTATCCAACCTAGGCGAAGTTATGGTCGATTTACTTGGAATTTTTTTTCGCATTTTTACGATGGTAAAATCCTGATCAGATGTTGGAGAATTCGAACTCTGTCGAAGAACATCGGCATAAGTAGATTCGGGCTTCAAAGAATTTGTGATTCCAGACGACGTTATGAAACTGTCATCAGCCACTACAGTTTTCAACTCTGTCAAACTAGCATCCAATTCAGTTGATGAAGCGTCTTCCTCATTGACCTCAATATGACACGCATTATTATTTTTGGTTTGTGTTTGTAAAACTGAATGTTCATCCCTATTACCTTGTCCTTGGCTATCCCTCATTTGCCGAATCAATTCCAAAGAACATTTCTGACTCTCGGACAGAACTGACATGCTAGACTTTAAAAATTCAATCTCTTTCATCAAACTTGAAACATCAACATGATCAAAGCTTACAGACGGAAGTTTCGATATATCACGGGCTACAAAACATGGAACATCGTCAGGGTCTGTATTGTGTATAACAGTCAGAATATCCTGTAAATTAGATTCATTTTTCTTCGGTCCTTTGCGTGGAATACAACGCACATTATCAGCACACAAATCATAAAGCAAACGTTTAGACTGTTCTATTTCCGACTCCTGAAAATTTTCTTTGCACAGTTTTACCAACAACTCATTAGGTAAAGTATTAATTTTGTTTATAATAAAACATAGAAGTTCATTGATGATAATATCAGGGGTTATAGATAGTTCTTGTGACTTTGTTATCGCCGGAGTTCCATTTTGCTTTGGAAACAACGGAGTATCCATCTTGGAAATCTTTTATGACGTCGGTAACGTAGAGACGGCTAACATGTAGAAAACAACAGATCGCTTAAAAATCTCCAAATCAATGATTCGGCAAACGCAAAAAAATAGATAACGTTCAAAACTTACAATGTCTTAGTAAATTAACATCCCTGCAAACTATGAAGCATGTACGTATCCAAAATTCACAGAAAATTCACTTTTTTTCAGGAGCAAATTTCAGTTTCAGCCAGTCACTTTGCCTGACGTCACAATCTGTCACAATAGTGTACCTACTTTCATATATATGTAAAACACATTTACACATGTAACATAAATTTAAAAATAATGCTGATAAAAGATTACAATTAACTCAAAATCTATAAGAGTAAAATATTTTTATGCATGACCTAAATTAGTTTAGTTAAGACACATACATTGCGGTATATGCTGGTTTCTTGTTGTACTGAGGAAATTTGTTCCATTCATATTTCTCCAATCCAAGTTAGCTGGTAAAGTTGCTAGGTTCATTGTTTCATGGGGTCTTTTGTAAGTTCTGAAATAAGATATGACAACTATAGGGGTGGCACAGGGTTATTTTCATGCAGCCTTTTTTTTCGCTTTTTTTATTTCACGTTCTCTCATGTTAAAATGCAGCACGGTGCAGCATGTTTGCCAGTTTTTATTTTTCGATCTCTGCGTTTGACCACCTTTATTTCTCGTGCTGTCGATATTTTGTTGAAATGAAAATCAATATATTCATAAACTCTTCAATGTCATTCCAGCAACATACCTTTAGTATAAATGGTTTCTGGTTTAATATTTGTACTTTTGTATATAGGATATATATCCATGCAAATATAAACCAGACCATCAAAATTAAAGTTCAGATGGCTATATAAAATGTTTGTATAATGTACTCTTACCCAAATGATTTTAGTGATAAATGGCACTAGTAATTTGTTTGATGTGTCCTAATTTCTCGGTAAATTATTTTTTGTCACCATGTTTTTTTTATTTTATTTCATAATGTTCTTAATGCCCATACCCCCCTGTACCACCCTCAACTATGAATAATTTTTTATACAAATTGAAAGTATTATTTACTCCCAGTTATAAGAATAATAAGAAAATTTATTATCCAATCATGGGTCCATCTAGGGACGAGATGATTATACAGGATGAACAATACAATTACAAGACATGTAATAAAATAGATTCAACATTTATAGCATACAGTCAAACCTTCTTTAAAGGGCACCTCTATATATATATATATATAACAAATCATTGTCTATAAAGGGCATTGTGAAAATGCCTCATTCATAAACAAAGCATCTAAATTTAACCTCTACGTATAGTCTAGAGGGCACCTGTCAATAAAGGGCACTTGCTTGCCTAGCTTTATAGACAGGTTTGACAATATAAATGTAGCAATATATATATTTCAATGAACAGCTAAGTGATCTGGTGTTTTTGTAATTGTTTTCTTAAATCTACTTCAAATTCAGCTTTGAAATAATTTTATTATAATAAAATAATACTTAATTTAATATAAAATAAAGAAAAATGTTCTGTATATATCAATAATGAAATCTTATTTACTTAACAAACTGTATCCCAATACCAAATTTGGGGTTGAAACAATATGGCCTTCCATTGTAGCTGTTGATAATTTCCAAACTATCCACAGACAATACACAAATAAGAGCAAATATTTTCATAGACATGATAACACTTTCACAGTTTCCCTTTCTATGATGAATAATCACATGATTGTGGTAGTCACATGTTATATTTAGTTCCAACTAAAAACCGAATACAGTCAAATTTCATATAAAATGGGGATGTACATAATTAAGGGTTCACACATAATTACGCCTCAAAAAAAATCAATACAACATTTTTATAACATTTTATTATATATACATTTTAAGCTATGTTATTTAAACAATAGTTGCTTATATAGAGGGCATTATCATGATATATTGACTGCCCAAGGGACAATGATATTGCCTGCAACATTGATAATGCCAGGGCCGCAGCCGAGGGCATTATCAATGTTGAAGGCAATATCTGTCCCGAGGGCAGTCAATTTATCATGATAATGCCCTCTATGCAAGCAACTGTTGTGTTTATTTCATTGAAAAATATAAATCTGCTGGGTGTGGGTTCCTTACATGTACATGTATGTTTAAGACCTCATGATGACCTCACAAAATACCGAAATAAATTTGATGCACTGTATGGCCATTTCGTTGACTGACAACTCATCAGCAGTGCTCGAGATCAAAATACTGGAAAACTGGTTAAAGATATAATGAGGAATTAATAAGCACAAGCATCAAAAATCAAAACAATTAAAACAAAATTATAAATAATATGAACTAGGTATTGGAAAAAAGATGTTTGATAAAATAAAACTGAAATAAATTTGAGAATACACGAAATGCTCTCAAACATAAAAATATGCATTCAAATTTTTCAACATTGATAAAGGGGTCCGACAAGGGGATGTAAGCCTGACAAGCCTGCTCTTTTTAATATTTATATCAATGATATTAAAGTATGTATGTATACCACCAAAAATGATGCAATCATATTGGAAATTTGCTTTTTGCAGATGATCTTATTATATTATCTGAGACTGCATCCGGATTACAACATGGTTTAGATTCCCTATCGGAATACTGTGATAAATGGCAGCTATCAGTTAATACAAAAACACTAAGACTATGATTTTTCAAAATAGAGCAACTAGAATGAATTAGCTATTGATCGAATATAAAAACAAACTGTTGGAAAATGTATATGAATACAAATTTCTAGGTTGTGTTATAACAAATAATGGAAATTTGGCCAATTGTAGCACAGATCTTTCTAATAAAGCTCGTAAAGCACTGTTTGCTTTAAGAACCTATACATCTAATTTTGAACAAGTTCCAGTCAAGGTGGCATGTAATATGTTCGAAACGCCTTATTTGTCCAATATTAAATTATAATGCTGAAATTTGTTTTATGGATACATATTTAAAAAATTACAGGGCTAAAATCAGGGCTAACAAAAATAATTCAGTTTTAGACAACCTGAGCTTTATGGATAAAACTTCTCTTGAGAAAATTCATCTGAATTTTATAAAATGTACTTTAGATACCAAAAAAGTGCCACAAACTGCATAGTTCAGAAGAATTGGGAGTATTACCTATAGAAAGTTTTATTAAAGTCCAAACTATTTTATATTTATCGAGACAAAATAATGATAATATAAACTTATTAAGGGAAGCATATCAATTGACAAAACTATTAGATAGGGAAAATACCTATTCGTGGTATACTTTTGCAAAAAATATTGTAGAAGAATCAAACATTGATCTTAATAAATAAATGACTGTTAGAGTTCAATACAGAGCAAGAAAGTAAAATATGAAGTTAAAACTAATGTACAAGAATATTATAAGAAATTAAATGAAATTAAACTGGAAAATCTGAATCAAGACAACAAAAAATTCCTATATCAGGGGCGTTTTCAGGATATTTGAAGGAGGGGCGTATAATAAAGCTTTGGCCGAGTGGAGCGAGACGAAAAATTTTTTGGACCTTTTTTTTTGCTAAAAAACATAAAATAATTGTAAAATGCACTAATGTAACGGTTCCTGACTTGGAGCATGTATATTTTATAGTTAAAGTGTCAGGGTTTGATATTTTTTATGCCGAATTCTTTTTTTTTTTTTGGAAAAGGGGGGGGGGGGCGTACGCCCATTACGCCCTCTCCTGGACCCACCCCTGTATATAAATATTTAAATAACAGTTTCTACAAGAAAACTTACTTAGATCATCCTAATAAAGGGGTTCGAAAAATTATTTAAAATTTCGAGTTAGTGACCATGAACTACTAATAGAGACAGGTAGATACAAAAAAAAGATACCCAGAGACCAAAGACTTTGAATTAGCTGTAATAAAATAGATGATAAACAGAATTTCGTTTTCAACTGTAAAATAAATTATAAATTAAGAGTAAATTAATAATTATACTGACTTTAAAAAGAAAAGTCTTTTAGAAATGTTAACGTTATTGCTAAACCCATCAACACCCGATGATATTAAGGCAGTTGTGTCTTTTATTAACCAGTCATTTAACGGTTTATGAGATATTTGGACATTATTGATTTGATGGGAGTGGTGATAATCTCCCCCCTCCCCTGGGAAAGCGAGTAATGTGTCATTTGGTGCTTCTCACCATGTGGAATAAGAAAATATATGGTTTATGGGTGGGGATTTTAACGGTTTATGAGATACTTGAACATTATTGATTTATGGGGGTGAGGATCAGCCTACAGAAAGAATGAGCTACATGTCATTTAATGCGTCTTGTTACGGAGAATAATAAAATATATGATTTAAAGCTATGGATTGTAATTGCATATGAAATTTTTCAAAATTATTGACTTTGGAGATGGGGATTACCCCCTTAGAAGAACGAGGCATATGTTAATTGATAGGTGTTGTCACGGTGTATAATAAAACATATGGTATGAGATGGTTATTGGTCACTCTTGTTGAGTTTTTCGATGAAAAAAATTTCCCCATAGGGTCCTTTAGTAAACCCCTAGCCTCTGTGAACTGCTCATTATACGTCTCAGTGACCCCCATCAAATACTGAATAGTATTAGGCATCTAGAAACATTGATCTTTCATCACGGAAAATCTCAGATCCATATCTCTGACGGTTATTGAGAACTCTGAAAATCTGAGAAGAAGAAGAAAAAAAAATGTTCGATAAAAATCGCAAATCAAAATCTTTGTGTCCCACTTCGTTTGGGAGACTTAATAAAAGTCTGGCCCTGAAGAAATGGTATTACTAGAGAAATGGTATTATTACTTATACATTGTTGGCACATGCCCCATGTTGGCCTCTAGTTCCTTTTCAGGGATTTTGTCCCACTGACATAAACCCTATATCTCTTTTCATTTCTATTGCTTATTGTCAATTTAGCCTGATGATAATGAATACCTTTAATTTCAGCTTCGGCCACATAGATGATGTTTTATCACTCAACAATTCACGTTTTGGGAATTTCTTACATCTCATCTATATCCCAATGAGCTCGAAATTAAAGGTACCACAAACACTGCTAAGTCTGCATCTTATCTTGACCTTCACCTCGAAACTGACAGCAGAGGAAGAATGAATACAAAACTTTACGATAAATGGGATGACTTGACTTTCTAATCGTCAACTTTCCATTTTTGAGTGGCAATATTCCAGAAGCACCGGCATATGGAGTATATATTTCACAACTCATACGTTATTCCAGAGCTTGTGCCATATACATTGACTTCCTGGACAGAGCCCGGCTCCTGATAGAAAAGTTGCTCCTAAGTTAGAGTCATCCTTATTAAAGTTTTATGGACGTCATCATGACTTGGTTAACAGGTATGAAAAAACCGATTTCCAAATGAAAATGGACCTGTTCCATTGATGTTATCTCTTCCTCATACCAGATTTGACATGGGCAGCATGGCGGGTGTCCTGAAGGAAGCAGAGTATCCGAGTCTACCCCCTTTTTTTTGGTGGGGTCCATGTTGTTCATATGTTTTTAGTTTTTAATTGTAATGCGTGTATTGTTTTTGTCTTGTCTTCGTTGTTCTCCGGAGTTTGTCATGTGTTTCGATTTTTCCCTTATTCGAATATCCCTTTGGTATTTCTTGACTTTACTTAGGACAAAAGTCATGCAACTAATGCATTGTAATGTAAATATTATAAAGTGTGAAATGTTTTTTTTTTTTTATAAATATTTGAAATCATTAACTTTGGAATAATTTCTGAAAACAAGCTTTTTGGCGGATTGAAGTCAAATCTTTTTAGCTCACCTGGCCTATAGGCCACCCGAGCTTATGTCATCACTTTGCGTCCGTCGTCCGTCGTCCGTAAACTTTTCACATTTTGACCTTCTCCTCAGAAACTACTTCGCGGATTGTAACCAAACTTGGTAGCAATGATGTACAATGATGTATCAAGGGACCTCTACAAACTATCCTATTGGTTCCGGTTGCATGAACAACATGTCCGCCAGAGGCCATCTTTTATTTTTATTGACCAATTTTCAAAAATCTTCTCCTATTCCTATGAAACTACAGTATGAAATATTTTTTTCAACTTTACAGGATTGATGACAACAATATCCACTTTTGGTTGAGATTCATATGCTGAACCGACGACTGCGGCTGTTCAAAGTTTCCATTCAGGAACAAATGGGCAGACTGTAACCAAAGTTAGCAAGAATGGTGTATTAAATGTCCACCTTCGGTTCCAGTTGAATGAACAACATAGCTGCCAGAGACCATCTTTGATTTTTATTGGCCAATTTTCCAAAGTCTTCTCCTCCGAAACTACATTATGAAATGTTTTGAAACTTTTCAGGATTGATGACAAATATATCCCTCTACAAACGATCCACCTTTTGTTGAGACTCATTTGCTCAACCGACGGCTGCGGCTATTCAAAATTTCCATAGAACTTTTTGTTATTTGATAATGGTCAGATTGTATCCAAAGTTGGCAGAAATCTCATCTGGAAGGACAGATGCAAATGATCCACCTTTTTTAGGTCAAAGGTCAAATATCAAGGTTACTTTGGTATTGTGTGTTTCTTTAAAAGCCTTCTGGATACAAAATAGCTTAAATTTTATAATGGCCTAATAAAAGCAAGGTGAGCGATACAGGCTCTGGTGAGCATCTAGTTTCATGTTTTGATAATATTTTCAAATAATAACCTAAAAATTGATCTGCATCATTTCATAACATGATATTTGCGTCTGAATGGTTTTCCTGAAATCTAGTAACATTTTACAAATGAAGAACTGAATTTTATGTTTATTAACTTGTACGTATCTGATAAGGTTTTTTTTTTTTACAAAATATGTAAGACGTTACGCGCGATGTTCGTACACATTAACGCTACGTCGTCCGTCACAAGCGACGTTTTTCAATGATGAAAGTTAATATGTTCTGCTTTTACACATTTGCACGTTAAAATAATAATTGAAATACCAAAATCTTACAAACAAAATTTAATATACCTCAATTGAAATAACTTGGTTTCTCATTTTTGACGATCACCAATAACTTAAAATCATTTCTTGAAGTTTTATCTCCTTTTATTTTTTTTTCTAAATTAAGTACATGAACAATATCCATAAATAATATATAAAACCAAAAAAAAAAAAAAAAAAAAAAAAAAACAATGCTGCTAATGGAACGCCGCTGCTGGTATCAGTTTTCGTATGTATTCTTAATTCAAAGAAAACAAACCTTCGATGTGCACGGTGATGAAATATAAATATAAACAGACTTAGCTCTACTAAAAGACAAATTAATAAGATATGAAAATATCTCTTTTATGAAGGTTTGACCGAGGAAGAGTGTAATTATCAACCTCTCAGTACAGGGTACTTTATAGATCCGTAGTATAAAGTAGCTAAAGTATGTATCTTTTTAGAGTAGATTTCATTGCCTCGCGTGAGTATTACTAGAGGTTCAAGCGAGCCTGAATCTTTCACCTGGATATTAATGAAGCAGATAATACTGCATATTTAATATTGTTTGTATATCAAGGCTTAACCGATCAAAGCCTCCCATACTCTACTACTGGCAAGTTTTGTTAATATTGAATTGTGGTTTCAAACATATGTTCCTCCGAAGCGGATTTTTTTACAGGGTCTCCTAATCATCATTTATTTAAAGTTTGCAAAATTTTGGAATTTTATTTTTAGACGAGAAGAATTTGAAAACTTGACCAACCATAATCAAGAATTGCCTCAGGTGGCATAGGTTTCAAGGTTTGGATTCAATGCAAACCTATGTGCCGCTGAATATAGTCGCCATGTATGCCATCCACAGCTGATCCGTTCAACACCAAAGAGGGTCTTCCAATTGTATTCCTATAAAGTTTAAAAAGTTGGCATTGCAGTTTTAGCGAAGAATAATTTGAAAATTTGAATCAAGAATTGATGATGGCCATGTTTTCATCTGATCCAAATGAAAAGATAACTTTTTATAAAGGACCTTCAATGCACTATTCCTGCCAAGTTTGGTTATTAGTTGGTCTTCAGTTTTAGAGGAGATGATGAAATTGTGATTTCCCATAGACTTCAAGCAAACTTATGTGCTACCGTGGCCGCCATTTATGTCACCCGATCAACACCAAATAATGAATCTTTGTAGAGAGTCTCCCAATCTTTATTTCTATTAATTTTAAAAGATTTGGCTTTACAGTTTTAGAGGAGACGATCTGACAAACCAGACATGTTTTTCATCCGATCCAAATAAAATCAAGATTTTTTATAAAGGACATTCGATATTCCTGGCAGTGGTTTTTCAGTTTCAGAGAAGGGTAATTGGTTTAAATTTGCCTGCCAATCGGAAGTGGCCATCATGTTGTCTACCTGATCAGTACAAAATGAGGAATCTTTGTAGAGGACCATCGATCCAGTTACCATTGCTTTTAACTTTCAAAAACATTTCACCTTATAGTTTCAACAAAAGTTTTTGAAAATTGGCCTATCAGAAACAAGAATTGCCTCTTGTAGCCATGTGAGTTGACCAATCGGCATGAAATGAGGAAATTTTGTATAGGTAGTTATATACATTCTTCATACAAAATTTGATTGGAATTCGCAGTTTCAGTGAAGAAAGTTACAATGCAGTTTTCCATAGAGTTCAGTTTTAAACTATGTTTCAATGTTGCCACCATGTTTCATAGGAGAAAAGTTTTGAATATTTTGACCAATCAGAAACAAGAAATGCCCCTAGCTTCCATGTCAGCTGATTAATCAGTATGAAATAAGGACATTTTGTAGAAGATCTTCTGTACATTATTCGTGAAAAGTTTGGTTGACATTGGCTGAGAAGTTTTAGAGAATGAGGAAACTTTTAGAGGAACTCCGAGTAATCATTCCTATGAAGATTCAAGATTCAAGGAAATGTTGTAGAGAACCTTCCATACACCATCCATGCTAAATTTAGTTGAATTGGCTGAGCGGTTTCAGAGGAGAAGATTAAGATATGAAATGTTAATGACAATGACATACAATAGATACAAATTCTCAAGCTGTCAATAAATGTAAAGCAACTTTGCAGGTTGCGTAATACTTGCCGGCTTTTGGAGCTGATATATATAACAATCTTTTTTTTGCAGATAGGTTATACAATGTACAGCACTAATGTACTGCATACACATGGAATTCTGGGAAATATACAGTAATTCAAAATTTAACAAATTTAATAAATTTTATTAACAAAAGGCATATAAAAATCCAATTTCATATTCATTCAAATTTAAAAATTTCACTATAAAATAAACGGTTGTAAAAATCAAATATTTTGAAAGATTTCAACCAATTAAGTTTTTAAGCTCTGTTGTAATCTCAAATCTGGAATGGTTAGTCTGACATTTAAACAAAAAAAGTAAATAATTTCCCTTGGAGTCTGGCCTTTGCAGGCAACAGGTTCTGGTTAACAGCAAAAAACTTTTCATTTTTAAACTGATTATTATGATTTGTTGAGCTGGGAGGTGATTAATCCACAGTATAAACTATTTTCTTGTTCAGTAACATCTATGTTTTAATTATGTGCATATAACATCTTGGTAATGTACTTTTTGTTTAATAAATTTTCAAAATATGTTGCATATACATACAAAAATCCATACACACACAGATTATTATACTGATTAATGATTTGTCATTATTGAAACTAAATAATCCATTGTTTCATGAAAATTTAAAAAAAAAAACATTGCTACAATATATTTCACCAGGGACATTGTTTTGTTGGAAAAATAAAATATCACAGTTATATCAGTAAGCCATCAGTTACTGGCATTTTAAACATATACCCTTGTATTTCATTCTTCTATTTTTTCACTTTAATAATTTTAGAATATCTTCAGTACTACACTTTCACAACTATAAACAGTTAATTACACCTAGTAGTTCATTTAAGGCCAAATAATTGTAGTTAACATATTCTCTGTAAAAATAATTAAGAATCAAGGGATTCAGCTCAGGGTTGTCCCTTCATTTGTATGGGATGTATTTCTAATTTAAAAGATTTGGTAAGAGAGTTACAACTATTGACGTGTGAAAGGTGGTTTTTGTCTTTTCTTAAATGAATATTTATCACTACACTCTTTTGTATTAAAGAGAGAATGAGTGCAAAAAATTATAAATTGATCCTGTGTTGCCATAATAACACTATTTGTTTAGACTGAGCCTTAGATTCTAAGAATGTGACCAATATAATATCAATTGTTAGTAGGAATAAATTGACTTGAATTATCTAAGTTGAAAAACATATCAAAATCTTTAATCCTATATTAATAACTTGTAATAGTTAATCTATTATACATATAAGAAATAAATAACAATACATATTTTACACTAATACTGGTATTCTAAAGTTGAAATATTAAGACTGGTGCTGTCTCTGTTTCGCTAATGGAAAATTTAATATGGACATTTGAATGTTTATCAATTGGGTATAATATGGAATGATCAAAATATCATCACAATCACTGAACTATGAAGTATCTTCCTTTAGTACGGTAGTGATATAGGATCACCGTAGTGACATCCACTTTCTATAGCCAGATTATAATCGTCACCATTGCCATCCATATATGAACTTGTTACTATCTTGAAGAATCCATGCTCCCCCTATAAAAATAACGATGTAAAATGCATATTTTTTCATTGTAGCTTTTAAGAGAAGACATGTTTTGGATGGTAGATTAACCACCATCTGTTTTTACCTACTTAAATTTGGTGTTTCTAAAATTTCAAATAAAGAAGAGTATGGCATAGTTTTTAAAACAGTATTGAAAATATATAACAGTACAAGTGACAAGTGCTAAATATCAAATATACAGCCATCATTAATATTAAAAAAGAATCTTAACAATATACATATACTGCAAATTTAGAAAAATTAAATATAAATTCTCATTAATTTGAAAACGTTAAAATATGATTGTCACATAAATCAAAGGGTATGTATCAAATTTACAGCAATGTCAAAACTACATTTATACACTTTTAAAATTGACAATCTTCAGATATAAATTTAAGATTTCATTAAAAATACAGGGCTCGCACTGGCATTCAAAAACTTGTTGTCAAAAAAATTGCCAAAGCATCATTTTTGTCGCAGCTTCAAAATTTTCTTCCCAAGTCACCCTCCCTCTTTTTGAAAAATACATGAATTTTCTTTTATTTATTACTATTGGAAAAAAAACAACCTGAAAAGTATTTGTGATGAAATAAAGTTTTAATGTTAACTTTCATCTGAAATGACCTTTATTTTGATGGCAAGCCTAATAAAACATCGAATGTTCCTTGTTCCACATGTGTTTGTTGGTGTTAAACTGGAAGTGAAGACACAAACTTTGCTGATCGGAAATTTTGTGCTATTATGATTTTGAACACCTATTAAAGGTGTTAAAATCATTCGTGTTCGTTTACTGTTGAAACACCTGCTGTGTTTAGTAGCCTGATGTAAACTGTTCTATTGTCATAGATAATTATACACTGTCAAATGATCTTTCTTAGTCACCATTTTAAAGTGTTTTCACATAAGTGCCAGATTTAAACAAAGAAACTGAAAAATTCTGTCGCCAGAAATATTGCCAACAATGAAATTCTGTCCCCAGATTGAATAAAAAATTGCATTTGTCGCCATTGGCAAAGCCCAGCGTGGTTCCAGAAATATACTTACCAGAAATATTGTTGATTGTTTGGCTTTAAGTATTTACAAATACAAGTATATAGGTAAGAAAGAAAGTTGGTGGATTTAAAATTCTTCACACAAAATCCATACATGCAACTGACAAAAGTTGGTGATCTTACAGTTCAAGTGGTTTATGTGTTATAAATCATGAAATTCTATAGATAAAATTGATTGCAGCATTAAATGGTTCAAATTACATAATAGAAACCTTTCATAATTTGAATTTAACTGTATTTGTATCGGTATTTATTCTCAGTCATTTTCACTCTCTGGTGATAGTCTATAAGAATTTCACAGTATTTATACTCTTACATACCCAAGGTTCTCCCCAAGAATTCCGTACTATCCAATATTCTGTGTTTGATGCTGAATCTACACCCCATCCTACTACTGATACAATATGGTTTACCTACAATAGATGTCACAATACTATGGTTACTTGAAGGATTTGGATTCATACAAACAATTGTATGATATTTGTTCTCTTTCAATTTATTTCATGATCTCAAAAAAAAATACGAACAAAGAAATATCAAAATGCTTGTGCAATAAGTTTCTAAAATAAGATTCAAGCAAATGGTGAAAAAAAAAATCGAACAGCCTTCCGAAGTCCCCCGCCGCTAGAGCATCAGAAACCCTTGGACAAGTGAAACATAACAAAATTTTCTCAAAGAGAGAGAATAGAAGGACAAACAATTTGTGGTTATTGCTAAAGTTTTTTACAAGTTAATGAGTGGTATGAAGACATTTATACAATATGGGTATAGTGTTGAAATCTTATTTTACCATGTGTATTGAGAATTTATACAAATGTACATTTACTCCTTTTCAATAAACAGAAATGCTTTGATCAAAAGTATTCCGCCTAACAAACTCTTAAAGACAGTATTTTTCAATTTTATAAGTTTCGATAGGAGTTTATGTATAAAACCTCCCTCTAGGTCCAAGTGTATAAATATTATTCCAATGCAAGGAGAATATAAATTTTCTAGAACACTTAGATGAACATTTTGTCAATTTTCAAAGTTATTAAGGGGCATAACTCCTACAAAAATATTTCGACATGACTCATCTTCGAACTCCCTTGAGGCATCATTGAGTTAAAGCTACTGTATAAATATTATCCAAATCGGTCAAGAAATAAATTTGCTAGAGTGCTTACATGAAAATTTTGTCAATTTTCTAAGTTATTAAGGGGCATAACTCCTACAAAAATATTTTGACATGACTCATCTTCGAATTCCCTTGAGGTATCATTGAGTTAAAGCTACTGTATAAATATTATCCAAATCGGTCAAGAAATAAATTTGCTAGAGCGCTTACATGAAAATTTTGTCAATTTTCTAAGTTATTAAGGGGCATAACTCCTACAAAAATATTTCGACATGACTCATCTTCGAACTCCCTTGAGTATCATTGAGTTAAAGCTACTGTATAAATATTATCCAAATCGGTCAAGAAATAAATTTGCTAGAGCGCTTACATGAAAATTTTGTCAATTTTCTAAGTTATTAAGGGGCATAACTCCTACAAAAATATTTCGACATGACTCATCTTCGAACTCCCTTAAAGTATCATTGAGTTAAAGCTACTGTATAAATATTATCCAAATCGGTCAAGAAATAAATTTGCTAGAGCGCTTACAAGGTGGACGGACGGACGGACAGACGGCACGAAGCACGGACGGTCGGACAGACGGACGCCCGGCATTACCATATCCCCCGCATCGCGTTGCGGCGGGGGACAACAAGGAGAAAAAGAAGGTAGCTGGTTGACAGCAAACCGGATTTTCCCAGTCTTTGAAGTTTTCCACCTACCTGAATCTATGACATCCCAAATCTAATGACCAGAATTCTTCTGTAGTAAAATCTGTTTATAAATCACCAAGGTGAGACATTGTGTGTCGATTTAACTGATTTAATTTTAGAGAAAGAACACTCAACTTAATGATGCAAATATAGGATTACTCACTTTTCCTTTATTTTGTCATACAATTTTGAAATCTGTCAATTCTTTTTTATTCTCCTTAATTTTGAAAATATGACCTCATTATCTGAGGAAAATATGCCCTTGAAGATATATGAATGATTAGTTGTGATAATAGCAAACATTTTGCTATGAAAGACTTAATACTATACCAAGAAGTTTTTCTTGGAAGTACTTTGCCTGGATGCAAGATTGGATTTCATCTTCCCTAATAAATTTGGTTATTGACCTTTTCATGTACTTGTTTCTGCATTTGTTCAGTGTTGTAAAAATGGGATAAATCATATTTTTTTTTTAGATAGGCTGTATAAGAACACAAACCTACCTGTGGAGATTTATTTAACTCTTTGTAGATTCCTCCTCTGTAAAGTTCAAATTGTTCAGTAACCATTATTCCACAACTGTAAAATATATTTTAGAAAATTACAGTAAAATATGAAATAACAAATCGGCATATACTTCTTGGAGGACTGTTTTCCTGCATTGTCTTTGTAGTTTTTATTTCATGTTTTTACAAACTGATAAAAATGAAATTTACACAGGCAAATCATTTTTTTTCTTTGTAAAATAAATTTTAATTCCCCACTTGCCCATGTACTTATCTTCCCAACATGTGAGACCCTCTCCTTGGGTCAGAGTTACCAATGTTATGTCACATGTTGACTGAAATTCTTAAAACATAGGGAACATAAACATTAAGGTAATAAAGGGGTATATATACAAATGAATGGGAAATAAAAATGTCAGTCAAGATGAAAAAAAAACAAGAGGCTCACCAGAGCCTGTATCGCTCACCTGGAGTCTGGTTTTCATTGGACAATTAATCAACTATTTGACCAAGTTTGTTGCAATTGGTTCAATTGTTCAGGGAAAATTTGTTGAAGATTTATTTTTCATAAGGTTTAATGTTAAAATATGTTCCCTGATGGTGGTAGTCCTGGCAGGAAGTTGACAAAATTGACCAGGAATAAGGGTGAACCTTAAATAAATGTAACAGAACCCGACCTCAAATTACACAAACCAATAACTCCTAAATAGAATTTGGGATTCCCTTCAAAATTTCAGGGTAGGTAGATCTCAACATGGCAAACATTTTTCAATTTACATTTCACTTTTATCTCAAATAGTTTTGGAGATAAATGCAAAAATGTTAAAAATTTTAAAATTTGACAAAAAAGGGCAATAACTCCTAAATGGGTTTTGGGATTTCCTTTAAAATTTCAGGGTATGTAGATCTCAACATGGCAAACATTTTTCAAATTTACATTTCACTTCTATCTCAAATAGTTTTGGAGATAAATGACGAAAATTGTTAAATTATGAAAATTTGACGAAAAAAGGACAATAACTCCTAAATGGGTTTTGGAATTTCCTTCAAAATTTCAGGGTAGGTAGATCTTGTCATGCTGATCAAATTTACCCCACGTCAGATTTTCGATATCTGTAACGGTTTTTGAGTTATTAGCAAAAAACAGCAATTTACCCCTATGTTCTATTTTTAGTAACAGCGGCCATGTTTTTCGACGAATCAAAAATCCCCACATCAGTTCTATGCAGGGTACCCTAAGCAACAATCTTACCAAGTTTCATATGATTTTGAATAGTAGTTTCAGAGAAGAAGATTTTTGAAATAATAACATAAAAAAAAGCCAAAAATGTGAAAAAAGGGCAATAACTCCTAAATGGGTTTTGGAATTTCCTTCAAAATTTCAGGGTAGGTAGATCTTGTCATGCTGATCAATTTTACCCCGTCATATTTTCGATATCTGTAACGGTTTTTGAGTTATTAGCAAAAAACAGCAATTTACCCCTATGTTCTATTTATAGTAACGACAGCCATGTTTTTCGACATTTCAAAAATTTTAAACGATAGAAATTTTCCAGATGCCCTAAAGAACAATTCTGCAAAGTTAGGTTGAAGTCGGTCCAGTAGTTTAGGACGAGTTAACATTTGAAAAAGTTTACAGACGACGACGACGACGGACGCCAAGTGATGGCAATAGCTCACATGGCCTATGGCCAGGTGAGCTAAAAATGGATTGCATGTTGCATTTCATCAATTTGCATGAAATTCTGTGAATAGCAACCTTCCAGCAAGAAATTATGGGAAATAAAAAATGCAAACATATTACAAAAAATTATTCCTGTACCATCCTCTAACATTAGCAAAGATCAAAATATACTTGTATCAAGTATTATTATAGCTAATGATAAGTAACTTCACAGTTAATAAAATAACAATACCTGATTGGTCCATTTTTGTAGATTTCTGCCATCATTTGATCTCTTCCTTTCAATGATCCAAAATCACCAACTTTCCACAAATTGTATTTATTTAACTGTCCACATTTTCCAAATGTAGTACAGGTTCCACACTGGTTAAAAGAATCACATTCTAAAAATGTAATATGTAAAATGCAACTGAATTTATGCCACAAATTATTCTAATCATTCTTTTACCAAAACATTAAGTAATTATTTGGAACTATGCTGTTTACTCTTTTTTATACTGCCATTGTATTAAATATGTTAACATATCAAATTAATTTCATCAACTTACAAAATAGTGATAGAAATTATTCTATGAACATACATGTATTTATATGTTGCAGATCAATACAGAAGAAATACATCCATCACCCATTTTATAAATGATTCAAGGCCCACAACTCTGGAACTAAATTTAAGAAATCTGATTTCTTAACAAACTGCTTTGAAACAGTTAAGATATATGGTCTATGTATATTTTGGTTCAGTTTTAGGGTAGTTATATCATTGACCTTTATCCCATTTCTCCTTTCACTTCTATAATTATATTTAACTTTGATGTACATACTCTGATCCTTGGCCTGATAATTGTTACATGTCTCATCAGGAATTCCATGTTTGTTTGCATATTGCCATACTGCTGCATCAGAACCACCTTCACAGCTCCCTGCCCCACCACAATCAATTACATTCTGTACTGATAAGTATGCAGAAGGCCACGCCCCTTTACGTAATATGTTGATTCTGTCTGCTAAGGCACTGGTTGCTCCCATAGCCCAACAGGATCCACAATCTATGAATAAATAACATACATAGCAACTTCAAGTGCCAGCATTAAAATTCCTTATAAAAGCTTATAAATTTCTAATCCCCTAATCAAATCTGAAATATTTTGCCAAATTTCTGTCGAAAACAATGTATGAAATTATTACAGTTCCTGGGTGAAATATTACAATTCTAATTAAATCTCCTGATAAGAGATCTGAAGTCTTTGGCATGTTTGAAATAAAAGTACTGTAGTAGTCTTTAATTTTTCTGCATAAGAAAATTTTAAGTATAGACATTTCAGCTAATGCCAGACACAGCTGTGGTTCAAGACGATGTATTTTGACTGGGTCACAAAGTATTTAACACATATCTGTTAGTGTATTATATCTGGTTACCAGATCCACTATTTATGATAATTATTTTAGTCTAGTGCTGCACTTAGCATGGACTGAAGTGGCTATTTAACGTAATTCGTAACAATAATAACTGATTGGGTAAGTTTCATGCAGCAAGTTTTTATCTTGTGTATTTTTCATGCTGGAAAGTTATTCTGATTTTTTGTTCAAACTGATAAAAATATGAGAGTTCAAACTTTAAATTTATGTTTGTGATCCTTTCGTGCACATATGTACATGTACATGTAAAGTGTATGGCCTTCACCATTATGGAAAAATAAATATTTCTGTACATACATTGAGGTATATGCTGGTTCCTTGTTGAACTGAGGAAATTTGTTCCATTAACATTTCTCCAGTCATAATTAGCTGGTAAAGTTGTTAAGTCTAGTGTTTCATGGGGTCTTGGATATGATCTGTGAAAATAGACAAACATTCATTCAACTACATTGTATTATGAACTGTCACTATATTTTCAGCAAAAATGAAAGGAAAGTTAACTTAATAATATCAATTTAAATGAAGACAATAATTATTGTTCAAACTAATAGAAATTGACCTTTTCCAGACTGGACTTTTTTTAGCTCACCTGGCCTATAAGCCATGTGAGCTTGTCATAACTTTGTGTCAGTTTCCGTATACTTTTCCCATTTTGATCTTCTCTAAAACTGATTGGTGCATTGTAACCAAACTAGGTATGAATGATGTATAGAAGGACCTCTTCAAGTGATCCACCTTTGGTTCCAGCTGCATGAACAGCATGTCTCTGGAGGCCATCTTTGATTTTTATTGGCCCAATTTCTCAAAAATCATCTCTTCTGAAACTACATTATGAAATGTGATGGAACTTTGCAGATTTTATCATAACATACCCTCAATTATAAATGATCCACTTTTGGTTGAGATTCAATTGCTAATCTGATGGCTAAGGCTGCTTTAAGTTTCCATGGAAACCATACGGAAAATAACTTTTTGTCATTTGATCAGGAACTAAAAGGCATTAGCAGGAATGATGTATGAAAAGACCTCTACAAAAGATCCACCTTTGGTTCTAGTTGGATGAACGGCATGGCCCTCAGACACCAGCTTTGACTTTGATTGGCCAATTTTCAAAAATATTCTCCTCTGAAACTACATTATGGAATGTTTTGAAACTTTGTAGGATTGATCACAGTAATGCCCTCTACGATCCATTTTTGTTTGAGATTCAGCTGCTCACAGTTTGCATGGAAAATTACTTTTTTGTCATTTGCTCAGGAAGTGATGGGAAAATTGTAACTGATGTTGGCAAGAATGATATATGGAAGAACATATGCAAATGATCCACTTCTTTTTTTTTAGATCAAAGGTCAAATTCATTTTGTCAATCTGCATTTCTTAAACAGCTTTGCTGATACAACAGAGCGTACATTTCAAATGACTCATGCTAATAGAAGCCAGGTGAGCGATACAGGATCAGAAGAACCTCTAGTTTATATTTCCATTTCAAATTCTTGACAGAATACAGCATACAAATTGAATCCTTGAAACCTTATAATTTTCTTGTAAATAGAAAACACTTTCCAGTTTAACATTTTTTATCACCCATGATTTCTAAGTACATGTATCTGTTAACTTACATGCATATGGGACTAATTAAAAAATGAAAAATTTTACCTGTATAATTGTCTATAAACCTATAGTGTTATTGATATGATCTATAATGTATACCCTTAGGCAATTATAACAGCATGCAAGGTATTTCATACTTAATAGAATGTTTTATTTTGTCAATTTGATGCCCAAATTTGAGCAGATTCTACAACTTATATACAGTTCCAAATAATCATGATAATTATGTCACCGACATGCTTTTTAAGTTACTGTCGAATAGCCTTTGCATGCGGACGTTTAGATACTGAAGCATATACTGAAGCATATATTTGCAGTTTCAATATTTAGTGGTGCGTCACGGCCCTTATACAACCCAGTCAGTTTTGCTTAGTATATTGCTATGGTGTTGGTTGGTCGCCCTGTGACAATTACAATACAGTTTTAATAATAAATGCTGAAAATTTTTGTATCCAGACTCAATACTAAAAGACATGCATAAATAGGTATAATTATTAATACAATGAACAAGTATAGATATATTATGTCTCTTTATTTGATAATAAATATTCTTTTGCACTGTTTAGTGTGTATAATAGAGAACATAATTGTTTTATAACATGATTATCTTCACATGACATAGCTAAATGAATTTAGATTGATTATCAATATTCTTAACATTAGGATATTAGTTTTCCAAATCACAAAGTAAATTTTCTCTATAATTTTGTAGTTTTTCACACTGTAGCAGAAAATGAATTTCATCTTCTACGTCTTTTTTACTTAACTTGCAAATTGGTCAATTCATTATTATTATTAAGCTTTTTTTGACAGACACTGGCACTGGAGTGTTCTACGGAATAATGTTATATCTTCTCTTTTTTATTGTCATATATACAAATATCTTACCGAACAAATGTGATTCCTTCACTAAATTTTTTATTGAAACATGGCTTATTGTTATAAATCCCAGCTTGCCCCTGACAAATGAAGCCGAAAAAAAATAATGTGACAATCACAAACAGAAAGTACGATGCCATGATTTCAGATTTTGTTTAACGTGACTAATCACATGATTGGTCACGCGACAACAGGACTTCCTGGATGCCTTTTGTATTTTTCCCCTTTTCAGGAGAACCCGTGGCACCTTATTGATGAAAAATAGGTCCCAACGAAAACTAATAAAAGCCACTTACTTTGTCAGCAAATGCATTACAAACTCTAACAGTAAAATTAATAATAATCATACCAATCTATACAATTTAGCAGTAAGATCAATACAAAAGTAACTACTTATGAAAATTAGAACCATAGCTCTGTCTTCAGGTTTTAAATACTTTTTTTATAAGGAAGCTAAGAAATTTCACTGTTCTTTTTTGGCAGAATTTGGGACGAGATCAAAAGTTCAATGTAGGATAAAAAAACTTAATTCAGATAGTTTGGGGGTGGGGGGTAAAAATCGCCGCAACTTTTGTTATCCGACATCGATTTTCGGATTGAAAAATACGGATTCAAGTGATGTCCAAGTCAATCATGATAAACTTCTTTATTGCAAAATTACACCCATAAGGGTCAAGCAATACAAACAAACACATATACATTTTAAATACAATGCAATACAAAGAAATACAATACAATATAATAGAACATATTTCAAAAGTTCAATTATAAATTTATGTAAAAAACACAATCATGAGCTTGTCTGACATGGGTCTGACCCCCTCAGTTCTAAAGACTGTTTAATGAAGACTCTAATATGACAAACAAGTTAAGGAATGGAGTTTAAAATGTGTTTTAGTTTATTAAATTCATCAAGATGTTGAAATGATGGTACATAGTCTTTTATATAAGCCAAAAAAAATAGAACGCAATGATATGTTAATGTCACAATACAACAAGAAAAGGAATTCGTCATCTAGGACTCCACATTTTTTACATAATCTTTGTGCTCTTGGGATGTTTCTGTACCTTCCCAATTCAATGCCTAGGGAATGATCACTAAATCTAAATTTTGAGAGTAACTGCCTTTGTATAAAATTATTACAATTTAAATATTCCTCAGACTGACAATTAGTTTTTAATTTCCCATAGAGACAAAGTTTGGATGAGGAATCTAATTTTGAAAGTTTATTTAAAGTAGTTTTTCATATTCCTCTGAAATACACTTTTTAATATTACATTTTATAACGTTTTTTGATTGTTTAAAAGGTATATTGATATTAGAGTTATTTTCTGGGTTTATTTGAATATCTTTAAAAATTTTATCTGCATATGAGTACGAAGAATAAATTCCTGCGGAATGTAAATTTATGTTTGTTTGTAGAGAACAAACATACATTGTTGAGGAAAAACAGGATCCATGATACAAAAAGTATACTCTCAAAACATATGCCCATATTGGTCAATTAATTTTTCCCAAATTAAGTTAAGAGGGGGAGTGGGGGTGTCAGTGAAAAAACTATGTGAATTAAGTTTTTTATCCTACATTGAACTTTTGATCTCGTCCCTTTAGTATGTTTTTTATTTTTGTCTAAATTGGGAAAGCTATCCTTATTTCCACTAAATCAGTCATAGATTATATATGTGTAGTTTGAATTATTGTTTAAATTCAAACTTTTATTTTATTTTGCATCTTTTTAGACTTTTTTATTTGTTTTATAGTGCATAATCTTGAGTACCATCAAATAGTTTTAAAAATCGTTCGGATAAATAATGATGCAAAAAGATGGGACTTTCTCGAAATGAAACCAGGACTTTGACATTCTTGTAGAAATATTTTTCACTTTTTAATCTGCCAAAATATTGATTGAAAGTTAAAGGATTTAACATAACTGATGATATCACAACTCTCGTTGAAATATCATGTATGTTACTGATCAACGTATGCTTTTCGTAAGCAAAATTCAAATAAAATATTAAAATTTGGTAGATACAATAGCTGGTGATATCCCTTCAAAATACGACGTTTATCAGTTTTCTAGTATAGTATTATTGCGCAAGGTTTTTTTCCATATTTGCTTAGTTATTGGTCCGAGGTAAGCCATATTGGACTGAGGCGAAGTTCGCCTCAGTCCAATATGGCTTGCCTCGGACCAATAACTAAGACAATATGAAAAAAAGCCTTATACAATTATACCTTTATTGACTAAGCAATCCAATATGATCCTTTATTGACAAAACAAGTCCAGTATGTAATATTGACTAGTCAAATATGGCATATTGGACGGGTATGTGTCGTATTGGCGTACTTTGACATTTTGTAATGTATGTCAGCTAGGTTTGATCATATTTAGGCTTATATTCTATTATTAGTCAATAATAGATTTTAAACCTCAGAACTTCGGTTGATGATTCTTTTAGTGCAAATATTATTCTGACTATTGATAAAATTTAAATTACTGAATTTCTAAAAGTGCCAAAAATAGCAGGCCAGTTTTTATCATATGAACTGATATATCGACCAAAAATTACAACACTGTGACGTTGAATATTTTTAAAATATTTTTTGCACGACAGGAACATTAGTCAGTGATTGTATATTTCTTTTTTGTTGTTATGATCTAATTTGAAGAAGAATGCCTCGGTGGTGTCGTGGAGCGTGCTTGCCTCTAGTGCGGAAAGTCGCGGGTTCGATCCCCGGTCGGGTCAAACCAAAGACATTAAAATTGGTAATTGCCGCTTCTCCGTCAAGTACGCAACACATAGGAGTAAGAGCAAAGAAATGGTCGGCTTGGAGTCAGTATAATGTGTCGAGTGGGATGATATGTCTTCCTGCATACAGTTACCTCGTGATCTAGCACATTAAAAATCCGACTCAGCGTGTCGGTCTAGTACAAAGTAGGGATAATATTCATATCACATGAACATATTCTCGTCCTGTTATGCACCTGATGGCTGCCACTGGACGTTAAACAATAATTCATAGATCCATCTATTTTGAAGTATAGTTTTTATTGCAGACATTTTGTCATTTGGTCAACTAATTTCTTTACAAGATTTTCGTATTTCGTGTTATGCTTTAAATTTATACTGGCATCTCTTGAATACTGTCGATTTCTATTGCACTCCATGACGAAATAGCATTAAACTATCTATGGAAGCGTTATTTATGACTTTAATAGAACAACAGTATCCGACCAGCAGCTATGTTTTAAAGTTAAAACGAGCACATTCTCACCGGGATTCCAAATAATGTACCATCAAATCAATTTTTGCAGCCTGAGCAAGCGGTCACCATGTTGATAATCATATTGTATTGACTTTTACAGTATACTTTATACACCAGTGTCAGAATAGATAAAGGGGTTGGGGGTTGGGTACTCATAAAACCGGTTTAATCCCACTCGTGTTCAGTATCTGTATGTTGACTCTCTGTTGTGTTTACTTGTTTGTTTTGTGCTCGTTTATGTTATATTTATCAAATTTCAGGATGGTTCATTGCACATTTTCATTAATGTTTTTTACAAGGCGTAGATTATGCCCTAAGGGTAATTGTAAAAAAATATATATTTAAGCCCCCCCCCCCCCCCCCCCCGCACACACACATTCTGTTCACTCTTGAAACAAATACCGTCGTAAATTAAATTTCATCCTTGTCACTTTGAATTTCCTAGAAAAAGTGGAATTATTTTTGCTGGGTACTATATGATTTCAAGATCAAAATAAATATTACATGTAGGTCTAAGGGATGAGATCAAAAGTTCAATGTCGGATAAAAAACTTAATTCAAATAGTTTGGGGGTGGGGGGGGGGGGGGGTAAACATCACTGGAAGTTTTGTTATCCGACATCGATTTTTGTATACGCCTATATTGGTCAATCAATTTTTCCCAAATTAAGTTAAGAGGGGGGTGGGGGTCAGTGAAAAAACTATGTGAATTAAGTTTTTTATCCGACATTGAACTTTTGATCTCGTCCCTAAAGAAGATGGTATGATTTCAGCCATTATTATGAAAAATTGAAATTGAGATTTCTGATTCGAATTGGCATAATTTTTCATCGTATATGATTGAACTTTCACCGTGTATCAATCATTGTACAAAATTCTTACGCATGGTTCAACGCCGCGCAATGAACGTCCACTAAATCAAGAAGTGCTAACTATGAGCAGCAGCCTTGCCAAAAAAAAAAAAAAAAAAAAAAAAAAAAAAAAAAAAAATACAGATACATTTCAGTGAAATATCTTTCACTTGGGCAAGGCTGTTGCTCATATCAAAATTTTATTTCAAAGACCCAAAAAGAGTGAAATTTGGCGTTTTTCATTAATTCCTTTACAATTAGCCATATTTGACAGCATATTGCCGCTATTACAGAAATTTCTTGTTGAAAACAAAACTTGTTCTTTAATATGCAACATTTTAAGAGTACTTCATGACAGCTGAGAGTAAGTTTTTCATTTTGGAATTCAAGGGGCCAAAGCATACCGTACCCTTTATATAAATTTAGTTCAAGACCATATAGGGTCGTTTTGTGACATAAAAACAACGACCAAAGCTCACAACACCATAAAACTAAAAATATTAGACATACACTGAAAATACTGGAAAGAAGCAGGAACACTGATTGTGACGGTCTTTATAAAATGTGGCGAGGTTTTAAAAACGGTCACATGAGATCTAAGTATATTTACAGATGTGTATGAGGTCGTAACCGCGACATTATTTTAGTATTAATGTTAAAAACACACTATCATATAAATAATATACGAATATGGCACAGACAATTTTATTAAGTTTTTAGATAACATTGCGAGTAAACTGAAAGTCTTCGAATGTATGCCACACCAGTCGATGCAATTCAATCTTTACTTTCAAACTTTATATATGAGGGTCAACACATTGGGTACAATGTTATTGTCAAGAAAAGTTGTTTATCGACACAAATCTTAATACTGCGGTTGTACATGTATCATTCTACTATTGCATTTATATGTGGCAGTTGCCGTTACCAAAGCAGAACATATATTTACCCTTTTGTATTTTGTGAGAGTTCAGGTTTCAAGTGCTTTAGTTTTTGTATGATATTTTGTAATATTTGTTCTCATGTTACTAATCCTCAGCATCACGATATGGCCTTTATTCTGGAATTTGGTAGACAAATTTCCTCCCTTCAGCTTGGCTTGGTGTTCTTTTGTCAAAATTCTACATGTTTCATTTGACATATTTGAAAATGAAATCCAATTTGGATTAGAATTAACATCAACCAAAAGAAAGTTCTTTACAAAGTAACAATTGTTCATCCATTTGAACAACCAAGTTACAGAAATGTTTATATGAGATCAAACTTGACTTCATATTTTTCGTTAGTTTCGACATCAATAGCTTCAATCTCCAATTCGGTGAAACCAAAATAAAAGTTAACTTTGACATCTCGATATCTCTCACTTGGATTCGATATGGGTACAGATATTGTACCTAAATAAAACGATTCGTCATCGTCAGTGTATCTTGGATTTTTACTCGTAGAAATGTAAACAGGTAGATAATGAACCTTCTGAAACTTTTCTGTTGTTGTGTACAGTTCAGAAATGGCTGTTCCAATAGGTACTGAAGTTTCAGCATGCATGAATGCATCGAAAACACCTCTACACAAATGTTCGCCATCAACAATTACTCTACGTTCAGATGAATGAAGCCTCGGATCAAAGTCTTTTGATACCTCTACTCCGTATGTATATCTAACTACGCGTGAGGTTATAAATGTTGGTTCATGTCCAAACATGACAGCTCCTTTAAGTACTGCAAGATTAGGGTCCGGTGGAAGTTGAACACTCTTTCTAGGAAACGACTCTTTAATTGCTTCTTGTAGAAGAGGGCACTGCGAAAATCCACCTACTAGAAGAATAATCGAGACTCTTTCTGGTTCGCACTTCTTGAAGCAGTTTTTCATAAGATCTATCATTTTATGAATAGGTTTGTTGAAGAAGGATCTGAGGAGATCTACATGAATTCTGAATTTTCCGTTTTGGAGTGTGACTCTACCTTTGTAATTTGACGAATCTACTAAAGTTTGGAAATTCTGACCTGTTTGGCTTTCACATAACTGATTAATGATTTCGTACGGAATATTAACATTGATTAATCCAAATGTCTTTGAATCAATCGTCCTTTTCAAATATTCAAAACTGTTTAAAAGCTGAAGATACGAATCTGGATGATCATATTTTAATTTTCTCATTACCGACCCATATACTATATCCTCGAGCATTGCAATATAAGCTTCATCAACGGAAATACCACCAAATATACCACCACATGAAGAGCACAGTTGTCTCATCTTGTTGTTAGCAAGCATTTCTAGTACGGTTAGATCAGTGGTGCCACCTACAATTATCCAATTAAAGTTTTAAATTTGTTTATTTGTTCATTTTTAGACATATACTAGTTAACAGTAAGTAATAGGAAGAGCTGTATTTTGAACAGACATGCTCATCATTCATTAAACTTTGTTTTTAATTATTTTACTTAATAGTGAATCCTCTATCTTAACTTGTCGAAATACATGTATGTATTTTGTGTATCAAAACTCATATCAAAGTGTGTTTTATTGGCTTATTAATATTGTGATAAAAATAAAATAGACCCAAATTCTTTATTCAATAGCCATGTCAAGCAGAGTTTGAGGAATAAAGATTGAAAGAAAACATTCACAATTTACTTTCGCTGCAAAGAATTGATTGATTGTTACAGAGTGGTTACCTATATGAGGGGGTGGAAAGGGGGGTACCTTTCTCCTTTCTCCCGCCCCTCGTCTCCTTTCTCCCGCCCCCTCTCTCCTTTCTCCCACCCCCTCTCTCCTTTCTCCCGCCCCTCTGCTTCCATCTCCCACCTTAACAACCGTCTTTTTTCAGATCAATCGATTTTAATACAAATTTGAATTAATATATGACCATATATACATGATATAGGTGGCATAGGTCTTTATTAAATCATATACTGATTTTACGAACAAGGCCTGCCTCCGACTCGTACGCAAATTAATACACAATGTTGGAATGTTGCCAATGGTGCATTGTGCATGCCCCAATGTCAAGAAACTCATTTTTAGCTCACCTGGCCAAAGGCCATGTGAGCTATTGCCATAACCTTGCGTCTGTCGTCGTCGTCGTCGTCGTCCGTCGTCGTGATCGTTAACAATTATATAAAACTCTTCTCCTCTGAAACTACTTGACTAATTAGAACCAAACTTGGTATGAATGTTCCTTGGGGTACCCTGCATAGAACTGATGTGGGGATTTTTGATTCGTCGAAAAACATGGCCGCTCTTACTAAAAATAGAACATAGGGGTCAAACAACATTTTTTCGCAAATATCTCAAAAATCATTAGGTTACGGCAAATTCTGGCAGGCTGAAAGTTATTGCCCTTTTTTGACATTTTTGGCTTTTTTTTAGGTTATTATTTCAAAAATCTTCTCCTCTGAAACTACTGAATGGATTTGGATAAAACTTAGCATGATTGTTCCTTAGGGTATCCTGCACAAAGTTTATGCTTCGATTTTTGATCCGTCGAAAAACATGGCCACTGTTACTAAAAATAGAACATAGGGGTCAAACAACAGTTTTCGAAATATCTCAAAAATCATTAGGTTATGGCAAATTCTGGCAGGTTGAAAGTGTTCAGCATGATGAGAGCTACCTGTGTGCTGATTTTCGTGAAAATCTGTCAACTGATGTTAGAGTTATTGCCCTTTTTGACATTTTTGGCTTTTTTTATGTTATTATTTCAAAAATCTCCTCTGAAACTACTATTCAAAATCAAATTAAACTTGGTAAGATTGTTCCTTAGGGTATCCTGCAAAAAGTTAATGCTTGGATTTTTGATTGGTCAAAAAACATGTCCGCCCTTACTAAAAATAGAACATAGGGGCCAAAATGCTGTTTTTTTTTTGCTATTTTTTCCTGAATTATACAAAGAAAATGAAGATGAAAGCTACTTTCAAGGTAAACATGGTATCCCGAGTTGAATGGTGATGATGAAAGTTTGTTTCAGTCGGCCACTTTTAAAATGGCTGCCATTTTCCCGCCATTTTTAGCTCACCTGGCCAAAGGCCATGTGAGCTATTGCCATCACTTGGCGTCCGTCGTCGTTGTTAACAATTATACAAAACTCTTCTCCTCTGAAACTACTTGACTAATTAGAACCAAACTTGGTATGAATGTTCCTTGGGGTACCCTGCATAGAATAGATTGGGGATTTTTGATTCGTCGAAAAACATGGCCGCTGTTACTAAAAATAGAACATAGGGGTAAATTGCTGTTTTTTGCTTATAACTCAAAAACCGTTACAGATATCGAAAGTCTGATATTGGGTAAAATTAATCAGCATGACAAGATCTCCCTACCCTGAAATTTTGAAGGAAATTCCAAAACCCATTTAGGAGTTATTGCCCTTTTTTCGTCAAATTTTCAAAATTTTAACATTTTTCGTCATTTATCTCCAAAAATATTTGAGATAGAAGTGAAATGTAAATTTGAAAAATGTTTGCCATGTTGAGATCTACCTAACCTGAAATTTTGAAGGGAATCCCAAATTCTATTTAGGAGTTATTGGTTTGTGTAATTTGAGGTCGGGTTCTGTTACATTTATTTAAGGTTCACCCTTATTCCTGGTCAATTTTGTCAACTTCCTGCCAGGACTACCACCATCAGGGAACATATTTTAACATTAAACCTTATGAAAAATAAATCTTCAACAAATTTTCCCTGAACAATTGAACCAATTGCAACAAACTTGGTCAAATAGTTGATTAATTGTCCAATGAAAACCAGACTCCAGGTGAGCGATACAGGCTCTGGTGAGCCTCTTGTTGATATGTATGGTCATGTATGAGGATCATGAAATTAGACATAGTTTTTTATTGTGTCATCTCTATTTTTCCCTGTCCTCGAGAACACCTTACTTTGTATGGTCAAGTGGATAACGTAAATATTTTAAGGTGACCTGGAAAATTGTTGAAATATGCATGGACTATCCTGACTCTGTGATGTGTTATTTTTGTTTGGGGTTCTGTCTGTTTGGGTGATGCTGATTGGTTGGAATAATATGTCATTGTTGACCTGTCCTATTATCCATTTGTTGTTCATTTATAAATGTGCAGTAGGTCGAAATTGGCCTATACAGAGTCTACACACATTACCTACTTAAATGCCAAAGTTATATTTTTATCTTTACAAGTATTAAGCCCTCAGAAGTATGGATTCTGGGACGAAGATGTACTATTCCTATGCCTAAGTATCCCACATCAAACCCACGCGTAAACGTGGAGAATTTAGATTTTTCATGCGTAACTTTAAGCATGTTAACAATTGTTTGAAATGTCGATAAAATAATTTGTCTATAGTATCATGTTAGTTTAAGTCAGATTGAACATCAAATTCTTTAATGAAATGGCAAAAATGGTTTGGGAAATATAAATGTTGCCTTTTTTCAAAGATTTGTCCATTTATTAGAACATTTAGTATCCAGTTTTTTCGTTTTTTTACCTCTTTATTTTTTTTTCAACATTAAAGTTCGTCTCCCTTTGATAGTTCTCCCTCCTTTCTCCCGCCCCTTCTCTCCTTTCTCCCGCCCCCTCTCTCCTTTCTCCCGCCCCCTTTCTCCTTTCTCCTGCCCCCTTTCTCCCTGTCTCCCAATACCCTTTCCACCCCCTCCTGTATATAGATTGGTACGAGATTCTCTAGCTACGGTTTTCTCGGCAAATATATATGTATTTAGCCGTAAGACATTGATAATTGCAGATTGTTGACCTAAGGTCATTCTTGTGTCATATATCCCTATAGTGTTTATGATAATGTCCAAATTATTTTACTGTTGGTTTTGGTCTGTTCATGGTAGTCACTATTACTGGTCACGACTTTCAAATTGCATGACGTGTTACAATGTAAAGAAGGAGCTTAAAAACGCTAAATTCATATTTACCCCCGACGTCCACCATCATAAATTTTGTCCCCTCCTTTTGCAAAGATATTTTATCACGTGACGCTTTACGTTTGTCTGTTGTCAAATGCTGACAGTATATTGCAGCAGCTTCTGATTCTAGGGCAATAATCAGATGTTCTTCAGGAATACCTGCCTTAAAATTGAAAAATTATATTTAGGATGACGGGATCAAGGAAACCACTGGAAATTTTTTATCTAACGTCCTTTCATAGGCAGTTGTTTAACATTTTCCTAAATAAACAAAAACATACCAAAGATTTTTCTTATTCTATATAATCATAAATTCCAAATATACTTCTCTTTTAAAAACATCAAGATGGTTTAAAATCAGTGCTAGAAGAGGTCATGTTCTTGAAGTGGGGTATTATATTTTTCTCGCTCTGACTTTAAGATGAAAAACAGTAATAAAACATCTTTCCCTTGCCTAAGCTTTTGTCGCCTATATATAGGGATTAGGTCAGGAATTAATACAATGTATACTTTCTTTCATCGATTACATATAGCGCACAGTGATTCGTTGTATAGTATTTAAACAGCAGTCGTCTTTACAAATAAAAAAGGAAGGAAATATTTTTTTAAATGTATTTTTTTTCAGTTTCCTATGTATTTTTCCTTGTAATATTTTTTCTTTCCTTGTTCATACTAAATAAGTGATGGTAAGTACAAAATAATAGAGATATTTTATAATTATAAATAGATTAAAATAATAATGATAAAATATTTGAATTATGATAATTTGGAGTATTTGGTTTCACAATATGCATGTGTACTTTATTCAAAATAGTAAGTTCTTCTGGAAGGGAGGTTTATGCTGAGATAATTAAGTCTTCATTGATACAATTTGTGAAATGAGAAAATATTTTGAAAACAGTAAAAGATAAAAAAAAATGTCCCGTTACAATGTTGTTCAATATTATGCCACCAAGCAGGATATTAAAAATAAGGAATTTAACTGTTTTTATATATTCTCTATTCATGTAGAAAAACAATTGAACATGTTGTGCAGTTAAAAAGACTTTAACGGAATTTTCTGTTTTTTCTCATTTCAAAAATCACATGTATTACAAAGCTTTCGATATTTCTACTCCGAAGTTTTCTTTATCTGTCCAGAACAATGAAAATATTAACAGATTACTTTATATTTGTTACTGCTTTAACTAACCATCATTGCACTGGCAGCCATGAACTGTTTAGCTATATCTGACCAGCTAGCTGGAACTGTTAAAACCCATCGTATTTTAGACAATTGCACTTCTACGTGTTGGAGGAAATGGTCGATAAGTGCCCGGATGGACAAAGAGAAGACGTCCAGGGCCCTTGCTCCTTTTCCTGTGACATCCTTCATCGTCATATTTTTGGTAATTTCCTGTGAATGATTTATCATTTAGTTATTAAATTATTAATAAATATAGCAGTTGACTTAGTCATGTGGCTGTTTTTTACCTTATTATGACATGTAGCGTATGATAAAAAAAAATACAGTATGTTAAAATACAATTCGCCAACTTTTGGTCAATCACAAGCATCCGTACATAACTCGTTGGTATCCGTTAATAACTCGCAGACACTCGTGAGGATCCGTGTAAGTAGAGGCAAATATTCTCCCGACTGTCCACGGATTACATTTTCTGTAAATAACGTGTAACAATCCGTAAGTATCGTAAATCGATCGCAACTACACGCAACCCTCCGTAAACTACTCGCAAGAATCCGTAAATGTCTCGTACATAATTTGTTTTACGATTTGTTACGGTTAGTTTACGATTTTTTTACGGATTATTACGAGTTTACGATTTCATTCACGTCGTGTTACAATGGCTTTACGGATTGTTAAGAGTTATTACGATCACTTTACGTACAGTTATGAGTACTCTGCGAATATATACGTATATTTTACGACTTGGGAAAGCTAGGTATAATAATTGTCTCGCTGGATGTCAGCTGTCGAATAATGATACATAGAAAACTGCATACTTTTTTGCAAAAAACATAAGGACTCGTAAATATTCTTAACTAACTCGCAACTATTCGTAACAACACGTTAACAGGTCGTAATTTACATGTAAAAGCTTAGATAAATCATAACAGTACGTAATATACTCGTAACAATCCATAAAAAGCTCGTAAAATGTCGTAACTTGCACGTATTTATCCGTGATAACTCGACAAATCGTAGATTTTTGCCGTAAATACATCGTAATAACAGGTAAGGTACCGCAAATGGTTCGTAGTTACTCGTAACCGCTCGTAAATCGCTCCTAATAGTGGCCAATTCGTAAGGATCCGGGTACTTTTACGAATTTGGCCCGTAAGAAAATCCCGTGTATGTGAAGGTAGCATAAGGGTACAAGGCTTGGAATATATAGTTTGCTGTCTTTTACCTTATTAAGTAGCATATTCAGTAAGATAAAATACAATCAATGACACGAATTGAGGTACAGGAACGACAGATCATTCACAGAGTGATTGAAAACAGCTGACAATGTAAAAGGCTTGAAATATAAACAAAACAAGCCATCTACTTCAATACTGAAACATGTAAATTTTAAAGTAATAAAGATGTAGGTCGAAGATAGTAAAAGTTAATGTTTCGTTGATTAATAGGTCAAATTTCCATAAAAGTCAGTGGTTGATTAATTTTTAAAGTACCTTTATGACAGAAAGTCGGTCAGTATTGATAAACTCATAGTCTACATTCCCCATTAATTTTGTGCCTTTTGGGTTTAATATCATCAAAAATATAAAACCATCACAAATAATCATAATGTTACAATGAAAATAATTCTAATGACAAAAATAATGTGCTGTAACACATTCCAATTGAATAATTTCTCGTGGTCAGAATAAAATAGCACATACATGTATCCCGATTGGGGGGGGGGGGGGGGGGGTAATTACCTATAAAAATCTTTACATAGGCTCGTCCCCGGAAAAATTTCATCCACCAAAAATAGCACTTTTTTCAAAACACTCTAAAAATTATTTACCTCAAAAAATATTTTTGGTAATACTACATATTTTGCATCATGCTGTAATATAACCCCATAAATTCCTTATAATATCTGTATACCTGATGTCTTTAGAAAGATAATACAATCCATGAATCAAATTATTTGACATGTAAATACTGATATATATTTTACTTCAACTGTGCATAATTCTTTTTAAATTTTAAACACTAAAAAAAAATATCACATTATTCCCCCCCAATAATAGCTCTGAAATATTTAACCCCCTTCACCCCCCCCCCAAATACTTAAAATTCTCAGATCCCAATAAATAGCAAAATTCAGTAAAATGAATCCAAAAATATAGTTCGAGCCTACGTACAGGAACATTTTCAGAGTAACGCCCCCAACAATAACAGCCCCACCCCATCGCCCCTCGGGGCATGTATTTTGTACAGAATAAACTAAAAGGTTATTCATAAAAAAAAAAAAATCTGCACCTAGTTGAGGCTTCTTACACCAACGAACAATACTCTGTAATTTGATGAATTTTGTCCAAAGTATACACCTGTTCTATCCGAATTGCCGGTAGTATTGGTCTAAAAAATTCAAAGTGTTAGGAATAACTAAATTTAAGATTTAATTTTTTGGTAAAAAAAAACATCAAAGGCAATTGTTTTAAATAAGTATTGCTTACCTCTCGTTTACACAGTTTCATCTTAAAACGGTGGAAATAATATGTGTCTTTATGACCTTCTTTTACGACTGTTTTAGCATACTGAGCCTCTGCTTCGTATCCAAAAGCAACAAGCTTCTCATTCTTATTCAGCAAAAGACAAGTAGGAGTTTTATGTGAAACTAGTCTTCGTCTTCCTGCATTCCAAGATTGTATGTACTCAATATTCAATGGATTCTGTTTAAAATCTTCGGTTGTAGAAAAAGCGTACCCAGAATAAGTCGTTCCTATGTCTAAAGCAACAACTAATTCAAAATTTTGTTTTTCTTTAGTCGCCATTTTTAAAACTGAAATGTTCAATTGAAAAGTACAAATGATTTTTATGGATGGAATATTGTTTAAGGTTTAAATGGTTTTACATCAGTGAATATATAATGTATACCGGATACTATTTTTTTACATTGACTTTAATGTGATGTTTATCAGGATTGAAATTAAAATGATGACGTGTTTCTACGTATTATTCCATGTCAAATCGACCTGAAAATTAAAATTTACACATTTTTCTAAATATCTATATTTACTCTTAATTTTTATTAGTCCCTGACTGTAGGTAATGATATTTTAAAGTTCATATTTATATTATATAAAAAAAATATATTTTCTGTGTACAATATCATTTGAGCTAAATGTCAACATTAGTGGGGGAAAGTAAAATTAACATAAGACTATAAGTAAAGCATACTGTACTGTGCATTTTATATTTTATTCAATATGTAAACAAATTTCTATAGAGATTTCTAAATCAATTTTCATAGTTCTGTGGAGTCAGATATCATTATGTATTGTATGCATTTCGCATATATATATTTCTAACAAATCAAACATTAAATTATTAAATTAACAAAGCAGAACACGGTTAATTTTACGGACTTAAACAAGTTAGAGAACATTCAGAAAATGTAATAACAGTAATTTACGCTTCACAGATTAAAAAGATGTCTATTAAAAAAAGAATCCTAAATTCGTTAATATCCACGGTGTAATTTGTACTTTAAAAGTGTATCCATTTTTACTTTTAATGATTCAAGGCAATTAGATATTAAGAATTAAAGTAGACAAAACGTTTGAAATTAATTAAAAATTGTGTAGTATAGTTAGTCGCTATAATTATGTCCTATTCGCTAGGGTTCGGTGATGACTTATATTCAATCTTTCGTTGAAAGCAATTTTTAATCGGATTTTCCAATGGAAAAATTCCATTTATTAGCTTGAAGATATACAGCGGGCGATCACCCGAATAACGACGAAGGAACATCCAGGTTAATTACTGTCAATCAGACAGCTTATTTATATTTCTGATATATGCCCATTATTTAACAATAACAATTTTGCAATTCTTAATATTTCATCATTTGATTTTTTAACGGACCAGACGGAAATGCTTTAGATGTAGTAAGCTTAATTAACTATAGGGTATTATATCATTCACCCCAGTGAACTCATACATTTTTAGTTTCAACAAACATTCTGTTATAAAATTTATTTCTGATAAGCAGTGCTCAATTGGAATTTTTGCTACCAGAAGTTCGTCCCAAAAACGTTCAGAAGTTCGGATTTGTGTCTTCCTGTTGAATTGTATATTATAGCTGATAGTTTATGGAGTCCTACATTTAAGTGGGATGGTATGTCATTCCGTGTTACCCGATATCCTTTCATTTTCATTTTTTAAATTCAAACATATATGTGTTTCGAAGGTTTTTCAAAAAGATACAAAAATTATCAAATATCATATCATCAGCAAATACATTAAAATCACAAATGATAAAAGTGTATGTGACGTTTGAAAGATTAAGATGAAGTAAACATTTTTTAAGGTCAGACAATTGATATAATGAACCACTGACAAGAATGTACAAGCTTTCCCTTTTCTTTACTGAAATTAAAATAGTACTGTGTAACTCACCATTTGTTTTCAACTTTATTTCAGTCTTTAATCCTGAATTAATGACTAACCTGTCTTCATTCTCACTTTTCAATTAAAGCGTATTTGTAAGTATTCTTTTGATAATAATATTGAATTATATATAGGACTTTTGAATTATTTGGTAAAAATTTAGGGTGACAATAAAAAAAACAATTTGGACTAAAACTAAGTGCAAGTTAATTGCCTTTAAAAATTTACAATAGCACAAAAAAGGAAATTTTAAATTAGTTATTTACTTTACTTTTAGTGTTTCTAAACTAACAATATTAACAAAACCGTGCTCGGTTTGTTTATCGGTTTTTGTAATTCAGTTATTCATTTAAAATACATTTTAAACAATAGCATTACACTCCCAAATGCTAATAAACGTTTGGTAAAAACACGTTTAAGAAATGTTCAGATTTTAATTTATTTCTACAATAGTTTTCATTTATTAAATTTTTACTCAGCTGCTTATTGCAAAAAATGTATGTTATCCTCAGGAGGTTAAAGATGATGTTTTTTAACATATAAAAAAAAAAAATTGGAAGAAAACAGCACAAAAACTAAATTACTGAAGTCTCGATTATATAGGGATTTTTGAATAAACAATGAAAATAAAATAAAAATACAAGTGTATTCCTTAATAACAGATTATTACATGGAATTTTCCATATTTGCCCTGGTATTAGCCCGAGGGCCAATATGGGTCGAGGGCTGATACCAGGGTATGGAAAATGCAATGTCATAATCTATTTATCACATATTTTCAGGCTGAAGAAATGATACATTTACTGAACTCAACTGAATTGTGTTAAAAAACTAGAAATATCACAGAAACTTGTTTTAATAACAATAACATATTTTCAACAGTCATTTATCTGAACTGTAAATTCTGAAAAACTAGAAAGGGCACGAGAGGGACAATATGGATTTTCGAGGGCCAATACGAATTTTCCAGGGCAAATATGGATTTTCGAGGGCAAATATGGATTTTCGAGGGAAATATGGATTTTCAGACAGGACAGCTAATATGGGACATCCATTTCCGGTCATATTGACCATGCAAAATTACCCATATTACTATGATATTATTACATGGTTGTTTCTGTATTGGCCTTGTTATTGGTCCGAGGCTTGCTGTAAAGGCCAATACATCTGGCAGAGGACCAATAACAAGGCCAATGCAGAAACAACCATGTAATGATATCTTTATCAATTAACTAGTTTTCACAATGCACATTCTATATGATTTTTTTTTAAATACTTAAGTTTATTCATTGAAGGTTTGGAATGAGGGTTATGAAAGATATTTTTAGTCAGAGCTATTACTTAATAATTATTTATAATTATCAATTTTGAAGCACCTTTGATCTCATAGCATGAAAAAATTTAGATATAATGTAAAAATTTTGGAGTTTTCGTATGTATTCAAACTAAATCTATTCAAGCCAATAATACACTAGTTAATTAATAATATAAAATATGTGATAATTATAGATTATTACATGGCATTTCCCATATCATCCCGAGACCGAGACTACCATATCGGACTGAGGGCTTTAGCAAACAAAAATATGGATTTTCGAGGGCCCATACGGATTTTCGAGGGCTAATAGGACAAAATAACCGACTCCGACTTATTATTGGACATGCAAAAACGTACATATTAGTACCAAACATGTGCTTAATGAAAATAAACTGGACGTCCTGTATTTTAAATTAATCATATTTCAAAATAGGAAAGGTTATCTTCTGAAGTAATAACATAGACTAATTTGAAGCCACACTTCGAAGGAGAGAGGAAAATCGAAAACAAATGACGAACTCACGAACTCCGGAGAACAACGAAGACAAGACCAAAACAATACAAACACTACACTTAAAAACTAAAAACATATGACCAACATGGACCCCACCAAAAAAAAAACCGGGGGTAGACTCAGATGCTCCGGGAGAGTAAGCAGTCTCTGCTTCCTGCAGAACACCCGCCATGCTGCCCAAGTCAAATCCGGTATGAGGAAGTGACAACATCAATGGAACAGGTCCATTTTCAATTGGGAAACGGTTTTTTCATACCTGTCAACCAAGTCATGATGACGCCCATGACATTTTAATAAGGATGACTGCAACTTAGGAGCAATACACCCCTGTTTGAGCGACTTTTCTGTCAGGAGCCGGGCTCTGTCTAGGAAGTCAATGTATATGTCACAAACGCTGGAATAACGTATGAGTTATAACGCCGGCGCTTCTAGAATGTTGGGTAGCATCTATGTTGTGAATCATAAGCTCACTACATCGGGATAATGTTAGTCAATGTTTTCATTTTTAGCAAATTCAAGGCAAGAGGCTAATCTTGAAGAGGCAGTAATATCTTCATTTCAAGCTCTACTGGTTAAGATGAGCTACAGGTGCGACAGGACATTATCTATCAAGATTAGTTTCCCTTAAAGGTTTGCTTAAAATACCAATACCTTGACAATGTGCGATATGCTGAAAAACTTTAACTTTCTTGAGTTTGAGTTAAAAAGTATAAAAAGATGTTTATATTACAATTTGCTGTTGGAGCTGTTAGTTTTTCCTATTTTCCTGGTGCATCTGAGTTATTGTTTTTTCTGTGACAAACAATACATTTATAAATGAATATGAAACACATTTTTTAAATACTAACTTTTGAAGTATATTTACATCGAATAACATATTCTAGTATAGAAGTAATTCAGAAAACAATATTCCATAGTACATTTTTATGTCTTCCAATTAAAAACGTTCTAAGCATATTCGAATTTAGTTTCACACTTATTTCCAGATTCAACGTCAACAGCATCTATAAAGAGTTCTGTATGTCCAAAACAGATGTTAACCTCTACATCTCGGTATTTTTTGGTAGGATTTGGAATACGAACAATGACATTTCCTATATGTTTACAACCTGCTTCGTCCGTGTAATAAGGTTGTTGCTTGAGTGATGTATATACCGGTAGATAGTGCAAATCTTGAAATTTCTTTGTTGTTGTGAATGTTTCGCTAATTTTTTCACCAAGGGAAACAGTTTTATTGATCTCTATGAACTTTTCAAATACCTTTTCACAAAGTTTTAAACCATCTTCTTCTACCCGCCTCTCAATATCGTGAAAGTTTGGATTGAAATCGTTTGAAACTTGAAATCCATACGTGTAACGCACTACCCGCGACACGATAATGTCTGGTTTATAACCGAAGATAATAGCCCCCTTCAACACGGCTAGGCTAGCTTCTTGTGGGATAATCATCCTATGGGATGGAATCCCTGATTTTATGGCACTTTGAACAATAAGACTGTCTGAGAAACCACCAACAAGAATAACGTTAATTGACCTCTTATTTTCTATTTCACGTAATGCGTTCTTTACCAGATGAACAATTTTGTTTGTGGTTGATGTAAATAGATTTTTCAATAATTCAGCTTCAATTCGCAATTTGTCGTGGACAATTGACATTTGCAGAGTGTACTTTGACATTGAAAGCATAGTAACAAAATCTTTATCGTGTTTTTTCTCACACATCTGTGTCAGCGTAAGAAATGGTATTGACATTGTTATCCGACCTGTTTGGTCTGGAGTCACGGATCGCTTTACGCACTCAAATTCTCTAAATAAATCTATATAGGCGATAGGATTAGTTTCTAAAATGTCGTCCATGACTTCCTTACCGACTATTCTGACAAATAATTTATAGAATTCCTCGTCTACAGAAATTCCACCAATGTCTGCACCAGTAGAACGACAAATTTCTCTCAGCTGGTTATTACCCATATGTTCCAATGCTGTTATATCTGTTGTGCCTCCTGAAATAAATTCAACTACATATTTATTGAATCAGAAGACCAACAAAAATAAACAGAACAATTGGAATTCAAAGCCCCGTATTTCTGATTCTGATAAATGTCCTAAAAGACTGTCACAATGGACCGAACAATATATTATTGGTCACCTCTTAAAAGTGAATATTTTCCTTTTCAATCATTGTCAGCAAAATTTTCGCCGTACTAACATGACTCCTGAGTTATTTCTCACACGCCGATGTGCTACATGTAGAGAGTGTTTTAGTGTTTTATCATATCGGCATACAAAATGGAGAGTATGGCGGTATCGTAAGTACTCTGGTATGGTTTGTGGTCGCGAATATTGCATAAAATAACAATGGTCTCATGGCAGATGGTTTGGGTTATTTTGTTCGTCATTTTTTGGAAATATATATACATGTATATAGCAGCATGGCAAAGCTTGGTAAACAGGGGAAAAACGACACAAAACTTAAATTTGAGTTTATATCCATTTACCTCCAATATCTACAACCATGTACTGCGTTCCTTTCTTTGGAGATGTCACACCTTTTTCTGTTCCAACCAATTTTTCTGATGAAAGATGTTGACAAAAGACAGATGCTGCCTCCGATTCAAGGGAAATAACAAGATTATCAGTTGGAATACCCGCCTATAAAAATAATTATGAAATAGTTTCAAAAGTAACTGTTTATTCCGAACTTTGAAGTATTTGTTTATGAAGTTGCTGCTATAACTTTTAAAGGAGTGGAATTTAGTCTCTTGTTTGCCCTTTATATAATTGCTTATACTCATCGATTCAAAGTACTATTGTCTTTAACATCGTTAGCCTTTGTCAAAATGTAAACTAGATATGTTGTTGTTCTACGTGTGTCAATTTTGACAAATCTAGTCTAGTGAGTTGTGCAAGAAGCAGAGAAAATTTTACGGTCGTCATCACGACTTGATTGACCAATACAAAGTTTCTACCTCACAAATGAAAATAGATGTTTTCAGTTAGATTTCGTTTTACTGGAATAGAGACTCTTCACCAAGCTTGACACTCTATCAATTTTTCCTCACTTGCTATGTGACGGGTGTGGTAAACGGAGAAGGACTTGCTTTCCCTTCCGGAGCACATGCTTTCACTTCTGATTTTTGTGGTAGTTCACATTGCTAGTGCTTCAGTTTTTGTGCTGTATTATTCTGTTTCTCTTTGGTTAGCTATGTATTTTTGACACCTTTGATTGTATCTTTTGCCGTGCTAGTGATCTCAAAAGTTCGTCTTTTCTTTGGATTTTGGTCGTATAGCATTTTCCCACTGTTTTATTGTTTCGGTAATCTTCCGATATAAATTATTTGCACATTCAATTGCCAAAAAACTGACATCATTAAAATGTGAAACTAAATCAGCATAGGGACAGACCAATTCTTGTAGAAAAAAACTGCAATAGTTCCAAACTCTAAATATGCAGTTTATGACTAAGCTTATCATTCAAAATTACCTCAACGGCACATTGTCTCATGAAATGTTTTGCACTATCTGACCAAATAGATGGCACAGTTAGTACCCATAATATTCCCTTGTCTCTGACTTTGATTCCCTGTCTTGACAAACTTGACATAAGATGCTGCTTTAAGAAATTTATAGACAATGCAAACACGTCTGTAGCTGGAAGTAACTTTCCTTTAATATCTGATAACTCTGTGTCTTTTGAAATATTCTGAAATTTAAGAAATTATTTTTTATTCATATGGCCCATTGTTTGTTTAACGTCACATGACGACCCTTAAATGTAATCAGTTTGCTTTCTATGCTCATTATAGTTAACCCCTTTTTCTTATATTTTCTTATCGAAAATGGCAGTTTATATCCAGTAAAAATAAATTAAATCTGTAGTCACTATTTAAAATATTTCAATAGAATTGTTAAATTGTATGTAGCAGCATGTCAACCTTTAAATTAACTACTTAAATTTTCAATAACAAATCCCCACATAACAAATGTTAATATTTGCTCTGAAAATCCTCCGTTTTGATGTTTTATTTAAAAATTACTCGCCTCATTTTCATAAAGTTTCATTTTAAATCTATGAAAATAATAATAATCATTCAGTTTTCCATCCATTACGATCTCTGTGTATCTGTTTTCAGCCTGATATCCAAAAGCAACAAATTGTTTGCTCGAATCGAGGAGAAGTGTTGTTGGTGTTTTTAGGGAAAGCAGTTGGTGCCCACCAGCATTCCAGGCTTGATTTAAGTTAGCCGATAGTGGATCTTTTTGGAAGGAATCTCTGACAGAAAATGCATATCCAGAATAAATTGTGCCGAAGTCTATTGCTGCTACCATATCAGGGTCGTTGTTTGCCATACTTCATGAAATTAATGAGAAGGTTTGTAATTACATTTACAATTATATTTCACACTAATAAACTAATATCCTATGTAAATCCATGGATATAGCAAATTTAGATGGGAGTAAAGAAGAAATGATGTATGGAAGTCGCTGTGAAATATGTAAACAACGCAGAAAAAAAATGATTGAAGTCCTTATTATTAATTTCTCCTAATTAGTTTTCTTGGTTATCGAAAAATTTTCAAAAAGATCTTTTTAACTATAGGGCACTATCAATGTAATATTTCAAGTGTTAAACGCATCAAGAAAAACACTTACCTTAAGTTTGTTCTCTTGACTTTTCCAAAAAAAAAATTAGGATTTTGTAAAAATGGATTATATACAGTTACCAAGGACGACGTATACATATATATATATAGTACAATAAGTACACAAACATAATACAATTTTCAATTTACAAACACCAATTATAACTTTTGTCAGTCAAAAATATTTTAATTTAAAGTAAAATTGATCCAAATAACTATTTTAAGCACGTTAAAGAAATGTGGTCAACTTATTATATACGCTACATTTTTGTTCTTTGGTTAATGAAGTTATCAGCAAAATGTAATATAATTGGCATTTTGAACTTTAAAATATTTTATACTGTATATTGAACTTTGATCTAAGTCATTGCATGAAAATAATTATACCATCTGCCTGACTGTAATTTGTTCACTAATATCCTTTAATTTGTTTAACATTAAAGCAGTTTCAAGGTGTAGCTTAATTAATGCTATTAAGTATTAAATAAAGGTCAAATATTAGAGAAAGGAGGGCCAAGTACAAAAAGGACTTATGAACCAAATTTATCTGTAAATTTTTGTATTTAGTTGAAAAATATAAATTATCAGTTTACTGAAGACTGATATCGTAAAAAGATAAGCTGAAGTTGTTTAATATGAAGCTAATGTGGCGGATGAGCTTAGCCATCGGGCCAGAAGCCGTCACATTGTGATGAGTGGCTGATAGTTTGAATTATATCTGCCTGCAGAGAGCCCGATAAATTTTCTGCTTTTCTAAGTTTTTCAAGTCCTAATAACTTCAGGTCAAATCAGATAGCGCCAGATCAAACATTTTGACGTTTTGACGTTGGTGATAACTTGGGGTCACCCGTCATTGTTTTATATAATGTATATCAGTATTATGTACAGATAAATCATGTTCGGGAGAGGTATTTGCGAAAAGTACCAGTCTAGAGACGTAAAATTTCCCGAGCCCAACGCTTATACCAAATCGCAGTGATGATGTAGACATTTCAAGCGTCAAGAATATTTTTCGCAAATACCACGGCAGAGGGTAAAAAGTGGCAAATACCTTTTTGAAAATACCCGGCTGCCTCTGAAATCGTTTGTAATGCAAATATCCCTTTGATGAACCAATCAGATTACAACATATAAAACCTATTGCAACCAAGATGTTCAATTACAAACGTGAATTGCAGGACATCAATGCCGATAGCCTCAAGTCTAAGCCCCTTGACTGCTCCTGTTCGACATCTCTATTCAGTTATATGTGGGTCATTTTATCACTGGAGATCTAAATCTAGTTGATAACCAAACCCTAAAAATATGCTAGCCAAAGGTCCCAAATACCGAGATCCTCAGCCAATTAATTGAAAATATAATTTCAAATTGCTGATTGATTATGTTGAGGACTATGCCAGAAAATGGAGCCTAGTGATACCATTATGATGAATATTTTCAATCCGACTCCATGGTCATCGACATTACACATATCCTATCGACCATGACATCTGTTTGAATGATTTATTGCCGTATATACAAAAACTTTTCGTACTCCATCACATTCGAACTAAACTATATTAGTTTAAACTTATTTATTTATAGTGGATTCGGAAACAAGTTATGCCAACTTATACAAATCCCTCTCCACTTGGCGGGTGGGAGAACGGCCCCTGTAACAGCATTTTAGCCTACTCTTTTTCGACATCTACAGAGGAGTCTTTAGCGTGCTAAGGGTGTTGCTCTCCCTTAACACGGTACAGCCATTTTTCGTCCTCATTCGAAGGACTAGCGTCGTTTATCGAGACCATCCTCGCAAATGGTGTCGATAGGGCGTCGCAAATTTGACCTCTGAAATTTTCATCTCGAACGGGAATCGAAGCAGGGACCTCTGGCTTCGTAGTCCGATGCGCTAACCACTACACCACGGCGCCTTTCTCTTCCATTCTTAGCTCAATCTACAAAAAAGCAATGTAGCAGCAAAACAAGAATTTCAATCCAGCTGAATAGAAACTCGCTGCTGTGCTATCGGATATTGCTTCTCATAGATTATTCAAACCAGTTCGCATCCATAACGATGAATCTCATCAAAGGTCGTTCCTTAAGGTTAACGTTGTTAATAAAAGTTTGGATGCCATAAATCGCAGCAATATCCTTCACCACAAAACAGTAAAATCTAAAATTAGTCCATATTTCAACGACCAAACTGTTCCCTTTATTTCGTATTCCTACACGAAACCTATTGTAACCAAGATTTTCAATTACAAACGGGCATTGCGGGACCTCAATTCTGATGACTTGAAGTGTAAGCACCTGTTCGACATCTCCATTCAGTTATAGATAGTCCTGTGGGTCATGTTATCACTGGAGATCTAAATCTAACCCCAGCCAATTAATTGGAAATATAATTTCAAATTGTTGATGGATTCTGTTGAGGACTATGCCAGAAAATGGACTTCAAAGGAACAGTCTGCTGACACACTTTCAGAGTCGGTGATGGCTATTAGGTCAATAATAGGTCAATAATAGTCCGAATTAAAAAAAAAACAAGGGTCTATGGGCACTAAAGCTACATCCATCTTTAGAGACCTTAAGGTTGTGAAACCTTGACTCGCCTCCATGACAAATATATAACCTAGCGGACAAAGCCCCTAATAACATCGTTTTTGTCTGCAAGAACTATTATTTTGAGTTTCTTAGAACCTAGTTTGGAATAGATAACACTTCAGGTAACCCAACTTATACACCGACCACAGGAATTCCTTGATAACCACAAGACCGTTCTTCATTCCTTTGGCATTTCTACAAAGGGTGAAGAAATGGACCTTCCTACTCTTTATTGGATTCCTTAACTACATAAGAATCCGTTAAAACAAAGGTACATTGCTGGTTCATCTAATTGCTCTACGAAACCTCTTTCAAAGATTTTAACACTCATATTGACATGTATTAAAGAGGGCCTTCATAATTACAGTGAAACGTCATATTCCACCAGTGGCGTCAATCAGATGTGCATTCTTAAAAACTCAAAAAAATTAATACAATATCTAAAATCAAAATCTTTGGCTACATGCAACAGAATAAAAACATTCGACTTCTCTACACTCTATACTACCATACCACATTCTCAATTAAAATATCGATTGAAACAACCAGTTCATCAATGTTTTTTCAAGAAAAAATGGCACACTCAGGTACACTTCTCCTCGCCGACCTGTTTCTGTACTCATATGAAGCGGACTTCATTCAAGGGCTTCCACGTGAAAACAAAAAAGAAACTAGCCCAATCCTTTAATTTCACTTTTCGTTATATAGATGACGTGTTGTCGTTAAATAACGATAAATTCCCAGACTTTCTACATCTCATCTACCCAAGTGCACATGACATTAAGGATACTACAGATACATCAAAGTCCACTTCATATTTGGATTTGTTTCTTGAAATAGACAATGAGGAACATCGGAAGACAAAACTTTATGACAATCGTGATGACTTCGACTTTCCTATTGTTAGTAGCAATATACCAGCATCGCCTGCATATGACGTCTACGTTTCTCAGCTTATCCGATATTCAAGGGCATGCGTGAGTTACCATGACTTTCGACAAAGAGGATTACTGCTGTCGCAAAAACTTCTTAACCAGGGTTTTATCAGGGATACGTTAATGTCTTCACTTAGGAAATTGTACGGTCGTTTCACGAATTGAATTGATTGACCGTTACAGTGTTCCAATATCTAAGATAATGTTGGACCTGTTACCACTGTCGTAACATTTCATGTACCTACACCGACTTGTGACTACCACCGGATTGACTTTGTTGAACTTCACTACGGGTGCCGTATACAGAGCAGGAACTGCTTACCCTTAGGGGCACCCGAATTTATTCCTGGTTTTTTTAGGAGTTCGTGTTGTTCATTGTTTTTTTAGTTTTCATTGTTCATTTGTCTTCCCGGGTTTTGTCAGTCTAATGGATTGCGTTTTTTGGATTGCTCCTTAGGTATATTTGTCGTCTTTAGATAAGGTGTAATTATTTCATTCCCGTGGGAATTAAAAGTGTCGTGCAATTTCCCCACCGCTATTCATGGATCTTACGTTTATCGGAAAGATAAACTAGAGAAGTTCCGAAATGACGTTCATGTAAGCACACGTGTTGAACCCAAAATTTTTTAAAACTATCTCGGGAGGAGAAATTCCATAACTCACTCGTATCTGAAGGAGAATCTATATACAATCTATATATAACTGTGAATACGTGATAATCGATTGTAATAATTTGTATGGAATGAATGAATACCAGAAATAAAATTTAAAAAACTAAAGATTATCAAGAATTGAAATAATTATGATAACCGATTAAACATATAGATTGATATTAATAATAATAAATCTTTATTTAACGATAATTTCTGTATTAAATATGTTATTATGGACATGTAAAATTTCATGCAAGTAGAAATGTTTTATTAATTCATCTAGCTTTGGCAAAATCGAAACATGAAACTTAGTATATGTCGCTAACTGAAATAAGTTATAGGTAAAATATTACTGGAAGTATAGTATTCTTTGAGCAATCTATCACACATTGATGGGGAGGGGAGGAGAGCGGAGGGGCAAGGAATGAATTTGAAAAATGTAGGCCACAGAAATTTGGCGGAAAAGCATGCAGGCTCAGAAATGTGCTAAACTTAAGTAATTGAAACTAATGTTTTATTGGTTAATTTTTAAAATCAACGTAGAATAACAAAACTTGCAGGATTTGCGATCCTTCAAAGTTATTGTGATGTTGTCCCTAAGCAGTAGTTCCTTTCCATTTTAGATAATAGCCGTATTAAAAGTAAGTAGTATAATAAAAACCACTATTATCCATGACAAAATGAAGACATTATAGATATTCTTCCTATTAATCATGTTAATCAAATACCAACTCAGACGTTGACATTTGATACTGTATAACATATATTGCAAAGTTTGAAATAATAAAATTACTGATAATGCATTTTGCAAATACTCATTAAAAAGTATCAGCCCAACAAAAAAACATAACACCACTCGGACATCTCGTTAAGTATCGATGAATGAATTATTGTGTAACGTCCAGTGGCAGCCATGAGGTGCATATCAGGACGAGAACATGTTGATATGATATGAAAATGCTCCCTGTTTTGTACAAGACCGACACGCGGAGCCGGATTTTTAGCGTGCTAGCTCACGAGGTAACTGTCCGCAGAAAGATATGTATCATGAAGATTTCAGTAAGAACTTACAAATGGTGTGATGGGGGGGGGGGGGGGGGGGGGGGCGGGGGGGGGGGGGGGGGGTTTATAAATAAATTCTAAGCAGTGTCACTTGAGGATTTAATATAACAACAATGCGTCAGGTTTCATATTTTTTATTTAACACTTTTTTTTACAATTCTTAGAATATAATACTCCTCTTGACAATGCATGCTGAACTATTTGATCACAAACATGAGTACTTTTTAATGAACCTTCACTCATATGTTCATTTTTCTATCATTCCCTGTTTATTAAACTTAAATTATCACTATTTATCAGACGAAAAATACGAAATATGCAAATAGCAAAATAAGGAAATTAATATCAACATGTGAACAAAAATATGAAGTTTATGTTTAATTTTACCTTTGTTCATTTGAAGTACAAAATTTAGAAACATTATCTACAGATTAAAATGATTATAATAATAGAACCCAACATTTCTGTACCATTATCAGAGGAAAAAAAATATGCGTAGGTTTTGAATTTTTCATCTTGCGTACAATTCAATTTGTCTACGAAAATACAATATTATAAAGTTAATAAACTTGTGTAAATTGTTTATCCTTTGACATATATAATTCCAGGCATCAAATTCAATTAAATAAAATATCCTGTTGAAATACTGAAAAGTACTTTCATTCTCATGGAAAAGTATACTTGTATAAGGTGAAGACAAATCTTGATTCATTCAATTTGCTAATCATTTAATTATTTCTTTCATACTCCGATTTTTTCTGTTTCAAATAACACTGTTTATAAAAACTAGAGGCTCACCTGGCTTCTATGAGCCCATTTGAAAATGTACGCTAAGGCTGTTAAAGAAACACAAAATGTCAAAGTGACCTTGACATTTGACCTAAAAAAGGAGGTTAATTCGCATTTGTCCATCCATATGAGATTTCTGCCAATATCGGTTACAATCTACCCGTTAATTTCTGAGAAAATGAAAAAAGTATTTTCCCATGGTTTACATGGAAAATTTAGGCAGCAGCAGCCATCAAATGAGGGGTGAATCTCCAGCAAAAGTGGAACGTTTGTAGAGTAATTACTGTCATCAATTCTGCAAAGTTTCCAAAAATTAAGGAATGTAGTTACAGAGGAGAAGATTTTTGAAAATTTGCCAATAAAAATCAAAGATGGCCTCTGGTATCCATGTTGTGCATCCAACCAAAAACCAAAGATAGCCCGTTTGTAGAGGTCCTACCATACATCCTTCCTGCCAACCTTGGTTATAATCTATGTATTAGGTCCTGAGCAAATGACAAAAAAGTGGAAACTTTTAGCAGCCAAAGCCGCAGCCGTCGGGTGAGCAAATGAATCTCAACAAAAAGTGGATCGTTTGTAGAGAGTATTGCTGTCATTAATCGTGCAAAGTTTCCAAACATTTTATAATGTAGTTTCAGAGAAGAAGATGTTTTAAAATTTTTTCAATCAAAATAAAATTTGGCGACCATTTTATTCATCCAACTGGAACAAAAGTTGGACAGTTTGTAGAGGTTCTTCCATACATCATTTCTATCAAGTAGTTTCAGAGGAGAAGGTCAAAATGTACAAAACGGACGACGGACGACGAAAGACATATATGGGCCAGGTGAGCTAACAACAAAAATACACATACAGACATAAAAACTATTGTTTTAAAGACTATATTAATTAGTATACATCTCATTAGATTAAGCATTAAAACATGTATTTATGTACAATAGATAAAGTTCAGGCATATTTAAATGAAACAAGTATTATGAGGTTATTGCTTAACTAATACTGCGTCCCTTGTAATTAGTGAAAATCATTAAATAAATCTGTTGATTCTATTACTTGGTATTAGTTGTAAATAAAAACATGATGGAATGTTGTTTCCAGCATATCTACCCCGTACAATTTACGTTCTCTTCTAAATCATATTAGCGCAATATATGTTTCCCGGTGAAATATGAAAACTATGCTCAATTTCAATTTTTAAAATATATTTTGTTCAATTGCATTGAATAAAGCTGATAACTTTTCCGTTGAAAAACCAGTTTTATAATATGCGCAAGAATAACATGTACATATATATATATACATAACTATTTACAAACATAACTAACATTCAATAAAGAAAAATACATGTATGATCCAAATTCCTAAGGTTACTTTGATTTCCAAGAACAAGGTTAATTTAAAAATATATATAAAGAATTTGAAAATAGATATTAAATGAGCTAATCAAAATGGAAAATAATTTAAAATATGAAGAAATATCAGATAGCCCCGTTACATGCGCGTGACAGAAATTACATGTATATGTTAAATAAATTAAAAATGGGCAAGTCTACAGGAATAGATGGAATACTCAATGAAATTTTGAAATATAGCAGTGTTATTACTTTAAAATCATATGCCAAACTTTTTAATATTTTACTACAAGACTCATACGGATTATAGAGGAAAAATACATTATCTGATAATCTATTTGGTTATCAATATGCATGATAAATGATAATTAACCAATTTCAAAATTATCAAAGTTAATCATACTTTTTCAAATTTTTAATGAGGCTACATCATTTAATGTATTACAATGTAATCAAACTATTAATAAAATATTTGTAAAAGATATATAAAGTATGTTAAGGATAAATCAACAATTGTAATTCATATTACTTATTTTATTACTTTAATCAAATCAAATATTAGAAATCCAAATATCTTTTTTAGACGTACTATTAAAAAGCTGCAGAAAATCCATGTAACCTGTGAAGCTAAGAATAATAAAACTTGAATTCGGATTGAAGCCAATGGGCTATATGTATAAAACTATAAAAATTTGAACGCAAGTAGAGAATATTGAACTGCATATGAACATTGAAAAGTAACGTATGTTACGGTTTTTTTGTTGTAACCTTTTTTTTCATGCGACTTCACTTTTTATCCGATTACCGAAATACTGTGCATCAAGTTTTTGAAAATATATGTATAAACTAGGAAAAAACCGGTGGAAAATTGTCAGTCATGTGTATAGTTAGCTTTAACCCCTGCATGCCAATAAGTGTCAAATAGTTCTTTGTTGCAATTTAAAGTTGAAATATGCTTTATGCATGTGTTATGTTAGCTAAAGTAAGAAATATCTTTAAACACATTAATTCTACAAAGTATGATTTTGTGCACTTAAATTCACAATTTTGAGCTAAAATTGACCAATGAAAGATGTGTTTATTTGATTTGCGTATTATAGAATAGAGGTAATTAGGCTGTTCCCACACGTAACAGAGTCATTTACCGAGCGATCAAAGTCGGACTTGAACAAATCGTCTGCAAAATGGGGAACTTCAACTATGGGGACCGCAGAGGTATAGACCTCATTTTTCTGTCAGTAAATTGCAGATATTTCTTAATGTGTATTTCCTTTTTTTTTTTAAAGTAATAGTTTTTTCATACGATAAATTCATGACCGGAATTGGAATTTCATTATCGCCATTTTGACAGTCCTTCTTATGGAACACATCGGAAGTTCAATATATATAAATTATTTTTGTTATTCATAAGACAACATGATATCTTCTCCAAACCGCCTTTAACCTCTTAACAATGTTTTTACATGACCGGGAGTACACGTACAGTTTATAAATATCGGGACCGGGAGTAGTTTGTTTCAAGTTCGGTACAGCATGATTAGTGTATAATGGGGCAAGTACTTTGTTTCATTATGAATGATGATATCTATACTACTTGTTCTTTAACATGTTAAACTGCTTACATTAGACCGGAAATATAATGACATGACTAAAAGGAAATCGCATCGGATAGTTCCGGAACTTATTAATTTGTCTAATTGCTTATTGTTTCAAACAGTAATCGATATAAAAGGGTAAAATTTTCAATATACCCTATCAAGTATATATACCCTTATATAAGTTTGACTTGTAGCTTTCTTCGATTATACGTTTATTAGGTGAACAAAGAAACGGTCTTTAGATTTAGTAGTATAGATATGTAGAATGGACGTAGATATCGATTCAAACAGTAAAATGTATATACTTTAAATTTATATGACTTCTCAAATCCTGTGAATAGATTTTTTTAATGCTATGTTATTGCCTCTGAATTTTTCTTTTTATTGATTAAATTTCATTAGGGGTATTTACAAAAACTAAAAAAAGTGCCTATTTATTTTACACTTTTGCTTTTCAAGGAATATTTCAATATCTGTATGTTTTATATAATACATGTTAATTATGTGTTGTTATTTAGAAATCATCAAATCAATATTTACACATATATTTACATATTCTATTAATAAAATGGAAAAAAATACATTCTTTTTTTACTTATTTACAGGATAATAAAATGCTCCGCTTTGCGCAGCTAGATACGACCGCAGATGTCGAACCCTGAATAGTTGGGGCAATTATGAACACAACATTCAAGCTTGATACAATACTGAATTTGGATTGTGAATAAATATTTGACACAGTATAGGTTTCTGACACAGAATGAATGTTGTCTAAGAACTTAAAAATTTTTAATTTACCTATTCAAACCATATCAGTATTATTTGTTTTTATATATAAACCAGAAATAACCAATTTAAAATTTAAAATTGGGCACACATATCAATTTCTTGCTATTGTGCAATACTGTGCAATTGACGATTTCTTGCTATTGCGCAATACTGTGCAATTGAAAATTTCTTGAAATATTTGACAGATAATAGGTTTCTGACACAGAATAACTGAAATCAGAGAACTTAGAATTGGTCATATGATTTCAATTTATATTCAATTTTTTGCTTCTTATGCAATACAATATGCTGTGGAGAATTGCCCCCCCCCCAAAAAAAAATAATAATTTACCCCCTTTTTTAGCTTTTGTGCAATACACTATGAAGTTGCACATTGACCCCCTCCCAAAAAAAAAAAAAAAAAAAAAAACAATAAAATTTATTGTAACCCCCCCTTTTGTTGCTAAAAAAAATTGAAATTTTCTTTTTAATTTATGAAATATGAAATGAGAAAAAAATTGCCCCCTCCCCAATTTCTCATTTACCCCCCCTAATTTTGTTTTCAACCCCCCCCCATTTCTTTATACTTTGCAACCATAACAGCCCATTTAAATACACCATAACATATTAAAATAGAAAATGACATCATAGTCATGGATGGCAAATTTTAAATATACATAATTTAAAAGCAGTTTAGATGAGATAATATAAAAAGCTTCATCAGCACATTTTATATTGGCAAATTTCCAATGAAGTTCATTAAACTAGAGTTATTGACAAATTTCCAATGGAATTTGTTAATAATAAAGTTTTGATAACAGGGCACATATATCAATTTCTTGCTATCGCGCAATACTGTGCAATTGAAGATTTCTTGCTATTGCACAATACTGTGCAATTGAAAATTTCTTCAAATATTTGACACATAATAGGTTTCTGACACAGAATAACTGAAATCAAAGAACTTAGAATTGGTCATATGATTTGAATTTATATTCAATTTTTTGCTTCTTGTGCAATACAATATGCTGTGGAGAATTCCCCCCCCCCGAAAAAAAATAATTTACCCCTTTTTTTAGCTTTAATTTTGGACCCCGATTTGGACCAACTTGAAAACTGGGCCCATAATAAAAAAAACTAAGTACATGTTTAGATTCAGCATATCAAAGAACCCCAAGAATTCAATTTTTGTTAAAATCAAACTAAGTTTAACTTTGGACCCTTTGGACCTTAATGTAGACCAATTTGAAAACGGGACCAAAAATTAAGAATCTAGATGCACGGTTAGATTCGGCATATCAAAGAACCCAAATAGTTCAATTTTCGATGAAATCAAACAAAGTTTAATTTTGGACCCCGATTTGGACCAACTTGAAAACTGGGCCCATAATAAAAAAACTAAGTACATGTTTAGATTCAGCATATCAAAGAATCCCAAGAATTCAATTTTTGTTAAAATCAAACTAAGTTTAATTTTGGACCCTTTGGACCTTAATGTAGACCAATTTGAAAACGGGACCAAAAATTAAGAATCTAAATGCACGGTTAGATTCGGCATATCAAAGAACCCCAATAGTTCAATTTTCGATGAAATCAAACAAAGTTTAATTTTGGACCCTTTTGGCCCCTAATTCCTAAACTGTTGGGATCAAAACTCCAAAAATCAATCCCAACCTTCCTTTTGTGGTCATAAACCTTGTGTTTAAATTTCATAGATTTACTTATACTAAAGTTATTGTGCAAAAACCAAGAAAAATGCTTATTTGGGCCCTTTTTAGCCCCTAATTCCTAAACTGTTGGGACCAAAACTCCCAAAAACAATCCCAACCTTCCTTTTGTGGTGATAAACCTTGTGTTAAAATTTCATAGATTTCTATTTACTTATACTAGAGTTATTGTGCGAAAACCAAGAAAAATGCTTATTGGGTTTTTTTTTGGCCCCTAATTCTTAAATTGTAGGGACCAAAACTCCCAAAATCAATCCCAACCTTCCTTTTGTGGTCATAAACCTTGTGTTTAAATTTCATAAATTTCTATTAACTTATACTAAAGTTATAGTGCGAAAACCAAATGTCTTCGGACGACGACGACGACGACGTCATACCAATATACGACCGCAAAAATTTTGCGGTCGTATAAAAACATTAATCATTAGTGTTATATAGAAACATAATATAGCAGAAAATATCATTAGATTATCTACATTAATTGCTAAATAAACAAAAACCTAAATCTCACTTAGCCAACATAAAAAAAATGACATTCACCTTACAAAATTTCTAAATGTTGGCTAAGCGTTAAGACACCCTAATGGGGATTGTTTAATATAAAACTTCGAGAACATTACCGTGAGTAGGGCGTGTTTGGGAGATTAACTGATGTCGAATGTGCCCGCAATTTACCTGAAAGATATGACACGTTGTATTTATATTTATCCCACATACAAAATATCTTATATATTTTATCAGATATTTTACAAACTTTATAAAATATCTCATATAATTCACCTTTAATAAGATATCTTATAAACTTTATAAGAAATTTTCTTTATAAGATATCTCATAACTATATCAGATATCTTATATAATATATAAGATATCTCATAAAGTTTATAAGATATCTTATTAAAGGTTTGGATTGGTTTAGTTGGGATTTTACACCGTTTTGAGCACAATTGGCTATATTGCAGTAGCCAGTTTTTATTGATACAGAAAGCCGGAGTACCCGTTGAGACAATGGTAGGAAAATTGGCAATCCTTGTCAAATAAGATCGGAGTTCTTATTAAAGATGAATTATATGAAATATCTTATAAGTTTTATAAGATATCTCATAAAATTTATAAGATATCTTTAATAGACTTTTTATATAAGATATATTATAAACGTTATAAGATATCTCATAAATTTTATAAGATATCTTGCTTAATGAGATATTTTCATAAGATATCTTGTATAAAGTTTAGAAAATATCTTGTTTGGTTAATAAATATGAATACGGCTTGCAATAAAAATACCTACAAACATCACTTGAATATCTAATTGAAGGAGATATTTTTTTTGCATAGGTAAATAAACTCAGTAAAAAAATAAAAATTTCTCTGATCATCGCGTGCACCTGTCTGTCATAGAAAATTCCCCAAACCGGAAGAAGGCTAAATTACCCGACCTTACTCAATCATCCTCCTTTTACAGTGGCAGTCAAAATTGGTTCTTGTCCGGAAGAAGCATGAAACAATTGCCACTGGATGTTAACTAAGCAACAATCAAACCAATCCAAATCCACCCTTAAATTCGGATTCAAACTTTATAAATAACTCTGTCATATTCAAATAGTCAGATGTAGTGGGACCTGAATATATATGATGTACCCCAACCCCACGCAACACATATGTTTTAATATACAGTCAAACATGCTTTAAGGGCACCTGTATAGAACAAATAACTCTCTGTTAATGGGAATGTGAAGCCATGATATCCTTCCCACGAACAAAGCATGTTAAATTAACAGCTATATAAATTACATTTTTTAGCCCTTTTTACAAGGGTTTTACCTTTCATAAAAGTCAATGACGAATTGTTCTCGTATATCTGACTGATGTCTCTAACAAACAGATCAATTGCGTTTAAAATAAAAACAACTTGAGAGAGTAGAAAAGTCGGGATCTCTGTCAAAATAACACAATTCTCCTTTTGTATTATCGTAGATTGTCCAATCGCCTAAAAATTTCAGCTTGTCTACGAAATGACGCTTTCCCTCCAAGTAAAATCTTACTAGCACAAGTTCATATCTGAAAAAAAGTTTCCAAAAAAGATATAACCTCACTATTCAGTTGGTTGTTGAAATCAAAACGGGCCTAGCAACTGACAATTATTCTCAGCATGATTACATGTGCAACTAACTACTCAGGGTAATTTGCATTCGAAACTCAGTGCAGGTTTTGTATTTATAGCAATTTTATGATCATTAATTTTATTATTGAGGATATGTGTTTATTGTGTTTAATTTTCAATAATTATTTTGGATGTTACGTTGTTTCCGATTGGTGAAGGTTGTTGTGTATATTGTTCAATAAACAAAATTTTCTCCTTGACTGTGATGTCACGCCATCTTAAAAGTCAATTTTCTGTGTCTTCACACGTTATTTCTAAATTCATTCCTTAAGTGGCGTATTGGTTAAAATATAAAATTAAATACTAGTAGGTCAATATAACTGCGCATTAGATAGCAGAAGAAAATGACAAATACGAATAATCAGCACAAAGACAAATTTTTAAATGATAAACGAAGGACCTTACGATATATTTAACATATGAACATGTATATAGTCTGGTAATAAAGAAAAAAACTGCTTGGGAGAAGGCAAGTTAAATATGACATAATAATTTTGTTACGTTTTTTGGCGATTTGAAAATATTGAATATTTAAACTTCATATAACATAAATCTGATTTCATCTGAAGACTCAAGTTTTGAACTATTATAATTACTGTAGGCAACTGAGTTAAAAATATATTTTTCAGTATATTTCCTAGCCGTGTCAAATTAGGGCTTTTATTACCCATCTTCTCAGCAATCTAAAAATGTTGCAGCAACACTTGTAATAAATGTATTTTTAAGATAATTTCTAGTGTATGTTATTACTTACACTAAATCTTCATTCACTTTAACTTCATCTGGAAGATCAATACTCCCATTCTTCATCGAACCAAAACGTAAATGGTAAAGATTAATTGCCAAGAGATCCGGTGAAACCGTGATTCTTTTCTGTCGGTGTCCTATACAGCTCCCCCCTCCTCTATAGAAATAAAAATACAGGGTATAACAATGTTTATATGACGTCAAGAAAATCATAAGAAACTGATTTGACCACAGAACGTGTGTTATGTTTATCAGCAGTTGTATGTTACTTTTTGTTGTAATGTAATTTGAAGTAAATCTTATTTCAGAAATGTTTTGGTTTTAGTTTAAATTCTTCACAACGTTTATTATTGAAGAATTAAGAGCATATTAAATTCTATAGTACCAATTTTCACACCAAAAATGTGCGCACTTCGTCGATTTAAGATTCATCGGTTGTGCTCAAGGCCTAAAATGTTCAAAACCCAAATAATAATACAAAATGTTGAAGAGTCTAAAAAGCCTGACAACAATCTCTTTTAATACCTGTAGTTTTTGTGTTCCATTTATCCAGTAAATTCATTTATTTTAATGTTGAATGATTTTAATTGCCTAAGTATAAAGCAAATCATTTAACTTACACCATGAGGATTCTATACATAATCTTTATTAAGACAAGCATTGTACTCGACAATAGCATTGAGCATCTTCATGATAATTCTGTCTATATTTTATATCTCCTTTTGAACCTGCTCTTTAATGCATTGAGTTATTGTTCAAACTTTCAACATTTTTTGTATGAACACAATTGATTCGACCAAATGTGCATATCATATGCATCGAAATTGGTATCGTAGAATATTCATCAGATTTCTGTAAAAAAATCAAACTTACATATTTTCAGATATTGTATATGTAAAGTCTATCTGAAAACCCAATACATGTGTTCTGTTCAAACATTTAGTTTGCCATTTCTTGTCAATAACATCACATAGGTAAGCGTGTTTAGGAACACTAGGTACGTGTCATTAAGTATAACTAAAACTTACAAAACGACATTGCAAAATTTGGCAGAGATGAATGAAAACATATTGGTTTGCAAAAGTTCTGTTTGAAAACCTATCTAGAAATTGGTATTTAGATAAAATAAAAGTATTTAGATAAGATATGAACGCTATTATAAACCTTTTTGAAAGCATTACGCAGCTTGTGAAATCAATAACCTTGTAATAAATGTTTTCTTTCATTAAAATCTTCTAAAGTAGAGAAATCCGTGCAAAACGTATAAGCTGTGATATGTACATGTCATAAGTTTGTTGTACATGCATGTCTTCGTCGAAAATTTTTTTATTATAAACCATAGACAATATTTAGTTGCACAAACACATTTACAATAAATGCTTATGCCATACACATGCAATTGTTGATCTCCTATAGACAAACTTGTCTTACATTGAGAAACTCATTTTAAAATATAATTAAAAACCAATTGTTCAGAGAACAATTGAAGGTCTTTCCACCTCAATTGCAGATTTGTTGATAACAAAAATGAGGTTTAAAATGTAATTGTTGGTTTTAGAGCATAGCTAAGCTTTCAGCGATTGCAAAGATATATGGTTCTATGTACTTTTGATTGAAATAAGGGAGGTATTATGCTACTTCCCGTATTACAAATATCACTTCTGGTTTGATATGATAGGTAATTTCACAATTGTTAAAAAAATATATGGACTGCTAGTTTGAATAACTAAGAAAAATGTTTATTTCTGGTTAACTAAATGTTTGTGATGAATTATACTGTTTTGCACTATAAACATAAAAAACGTCATTAATGTGACCTTATAAATTGACTATTCTAGACGTTTTCATGGGCTGTAACATTGTCACGTTAATTAACATTCCAATATATTCAAAACGTCTAAAAACGTCTACAGAAATAATAACGTTGCCAGAAATAACGTCATCAAAAGTAGTGCCTGAATTTCAGGCTTTCAATAACTTTAATTGCTTTAAAAATCTGAAAAAAACCTTATAAAGTATGAAAAAATGCAAAATACGTAATAAAGGTCATGACCTTGACCTTTGACCTTGTGACCTTTTTCAAGGTCATTGGTCGCTGAGGTCATTGCAGAAGACCCCATGCCATTATTATGTACCATCGTCAAGTTATAATCGAAAAACCTTAAGTTTGAACGTTCTAGGCGCAATTACTCCCAAAAGATGACGTCATACAACTTTAACTCAAATGTAATAAAGTTGCGCATCAATGTCCTAAACATTTCCACCATTACATTTCCTTGGCTATCCACAACCATTTCAGAGGAGTAGTGATAACAAGCAAATGTCAAATAATAGAACTTGACCTTGACCTTTGACCTTGATGCCAATTTTAAGGTTATCAATCCCTGATGTTAAAACAAAAGACCCCATGCCTTTATCATGTACCATTGTTGAAAATTAAACGAAAAACAGAAAAGTTAAACGTTTTAGGGGCAATTACGCCTATAAAATGACGTCATACAACTTTTATGCAAATGTAACAAAGCTAGGTCCCAACATCCTAAACATTTTCTCCATTACATTTTATCAGTTATCTTTTACCATTTCAGAGAAGAAGCGATAACAAGCAAAAGTCAAAATTTAGAACTTGACCTTGACATTTGACCTTGATGCCAATTTGAAGGTTATCAATCCTTGATGTCAGAACAAAAGACCCCATGCCTTTATCATGTACCATTGTTGAGAAATAAACGAAAAACCGAAAATTTAAACGTTCTGGGGGCAATTACGCCTATAAAATGACGTCATACAACTTTTATGCAATTGTAACAAAGCTAGGTCTCAACGTCCTTAACATTTTCTCCATTATATTTTATCAGCTTTCTTTTACCGTTTCAGAGGAGAAGCGATAACAAGCAAAAGTCAAAATTTAGAACTTGACCTTGACCTTTGACCTTGACCTTTGACCTTGACCTCATTTTCATTTTTATGGACCAAGGACCTCAAATCAAAAGACCCTAGGCCTCTATCACTTATGGTTTTCCAGTTACAAATACATTTCACATATATCAAATACAAAAGGGGAAATAACTCTCATATGGAGTCTTCGTAAAGCTTCAGTCTAAATAAAACCTAACATCCTGAGGATATAACGAGCAATTTGGAAAAACAAATTTGTCGCTTTCTTTTACGGTTGCGGAGGAGATCTCATAACAAGAATAACAGTGTTTGGGGAGATAACTCTTACAAGGAAAATTGTTCGGTTAAACAGGGTCAGTTTCAAAAGCGTATAGACTGTATGATATCATATACCAAAAAACTAAGCGACATCTTTTGAAACAAAAATACACCGCAAGAAAATAATTAGGCGGAAGAAAAAAAAATAATCAGAAGAAAACCAATAGGTCTTTCCACGGAAAGGTGGAAAGACCTAATTAGTTATAAATTTTAACTTTACAGAAGAGTTGCTGTCAAGTAATTTATGTATGTTATAAATGTAGATAACTGATTAGGGGAAAATGAGTTTCATCTTCAACAACTACCGTATTATAACAAAGACAAAGTCTGCTTTGTGTTGGTATATTACAATAACACCCCCTTTGTTAATGAACAATACAATACAATATGCACTAATTCTTAGTTTAGTGTGGATCTATCAGACCTGAGCTTGCAATTATCTACAAAAATATTGCATAACATTAGGCAAATGTATTTCGTTGAATAAAGTTAACTTTTTGTAAAGGTTTATTTCACTATCTAAATTTTGGAGGGCTACATCTTTCATTCTCATTTCTATTTTCTGTAAATTTGACTTTAACAAAGATGGGTTATTGTTTATAAAACAGAGGCCAAAGTCATTTAAAGTCTTCTTAATTTGATTTACCCTTTGTTGCATTATAGATACAATTAACCAAGGATCCTTCGAAATCAAGAATATGAGAATAGTATATAATAACTTGGATTAAAATTTTATTATTAAGATGGTAGTCTTTTAATACTGCCAGGCATACAGCATTAGATGCCGTACAGTGAATCCCAAAGATTTCTTTAATAAATTTTAAATGTTGTTTCTCGTAAGGGTGTGTATATTTTTAATTAGTTCCCAATCCCCATATTTCACTGCCATATAGACAGATTGGAACGACCAAAGTATCGTTAAGTTTTTCAAGTAAACTACAAGGATTGTTAAGACCAATCAATTTTTAATCTTAAAATGCTTTCCTTCCTTTCTCCTTAAGGAGAGGGCCATATATGTTAACATGGTTTCCTATGTATTTGATTGTCATACCAAGATAACAATAGGAAGTTACAGTTTCGAGACACCTGTTATATATGTCTGGAAGTTGGCGAAAATTAGCACATGTTGTAGATGGGCGAGCGTTTTGGTATCAACTGAAAAGTTAAATGATTTATCACCTTCTTTTTATCTCAACCTGTAGAAAAAACTACTGTACCAATCATTTCTGGGTGCTCAATGCAGAGCGTCTGTATGTGTACCTTTTTAGCATCATAAATAATTGCATACGTCTTGCTTATAGCCAACAATCTGTCGATTGGTTGGCACTAATTAATTGGCGTGTAATTGTTTACTTTACCTCTTATCATTATCCATTGTTTAATTTAGTAAAAAAAAGATATCACATGATAAAGTGGAATTCAATTATTGCTTTCGCGGTCTTTTGTTGGTACCTGTAAAGTTATATGGATTTACCTTTGTAAAGCTGTACATTGTCCTAGTGGTCTGGTAATGTATGAGGCTATAACAGTCTTAATCTGGTTTGCTAGCAATTCCCTGTAAAAATATGCCATGCATTTTCTGTAACATGTTTCTACCTTATTACAATATCATAATTCTTGATAATTAATAGTGTTTAAAATAAACGTAAAGAAGACCAAAGATAAATAATTTCATAGCCTTTATTCCAGATAAAAAGACTCAGCATACTTTATTACTTCGGCGGTCTATTTTATTAAAATCACAGCCAATAACTCCTTCAGAACCTTAGGACCGGTTTGTATGGTATTTTTTACCAAATAATATTCTCGTCACATTTAAATACATGTATCAAAGATACGTGCTCGTACCAAAACAACAGCATCCACAGAGATCTAACAAATACTATCATTATTAGTCAAACTGTTTGACAAAAACACACAAGCCATAAAAGGTATCTAGAAGGTATATATATCGGCAAAAGAATATCGAAGCGACAAAACAGTGGGAAAAGCCCACAAATTCGAAGTTTAAGGAAAATACAAAGTCAGGAGAATGGAACACAACAATCAAACGCCACCAGGATTAATGTATAACTAAAAGAATTAAACCACGTATAATAAACTAAACAAAACGAGAACAAGACAGCACATAAAATAAAGCACTAGCAATGTGAACTACCATTAAAGACCAGGAGAGATATCGGGTGCTCTGGAAGGGTAAGCATGTCCTGCTCCGTTAACGGCACCCATCATATTGCCAGTGAAGTGTCAAATATGGTGAGGAGTCAAGTCCGGCGGGTTGTCAATTCCAGAATGAAGTGAAGTCTAACTGAAGATATCTAGTCTCATACGTGATATATAAATAACTAGAAATCAACGACCGAACGTATTGTGCAAAATTATCTTCAATACGTTTCAAGTTCTGTTAAAGATGCTTAACGATGGCAACAGCATGGACGCTATTTTTTATCTGTTCTGTTATTGGATGAAAATTTTATTTTTTTTATGCTTGAAAAGATGTCTTGTTTAATACTTTGGGATGTACAGCAGATGAAAATTACGAAGTTTATATAGCTTTAGAAAATATCTTTTAACCATACAACTATTCATAGAGTTATTTCCTACAAATTAAACATCAATCAATCATGTTTTTAATTCAGATTACCCTACAAGATGTATATACGACACACTGATAAATTTATGTGGGATTTTGGCATGGTTTTAATGTAAACAAAAACAAACAAAAATAGATTTTGTAAAGATAGCACCTGTCTGTTTTTTCCAATGTTCTGTTTACAAGCATACTAGACGAAGCTTTATCCAGTTTTTCGAATTATTTATTAAATTTAGGAAAAAAGATTACCGAAGCAATAAGACAGTGGCACATTCCACAATACCAAAATCTAAAGACAAGGCGAATTCCCGAGAACACTAACACAACAATAAATACTACAAAGGCACAATCACAGGAGTGATCTATATTATAATCATTTACAGTTGAAAGTGTGTTTTGTCTGCTCAATCCTACTTTATTCTCTATCCAATCTTACCCAGAAAACGGCCATACTGTTAACACAGGTTGTGTTTCTTCAGTCTCTAATCTTCGGAATTTACAGTTGTAGTTTGAACAATAACTTTCAACCCGTAGTCTATTCTTCTGAAATATCGTAAAGACTCTTTCCTTTTCGGTTCCTTCCATATTAATGTTTGTTATCCCATGTGAGATCATATCTCCTAACGTACACCAAGCTATTTTACCAGCACTAAAATTTTCTTGTTGGTAATATTTCCAAATATCATAAAAAATCTGAAACAAATGGTCTAATGTTACTATTCTACAGATTTCCGCAAAATGTGAAGAAGAAATAATACACAAAACGTGGGATGTCTTTTATTCTATTAGAGATTATCGGTAGATTGATTTTTTTTACCAAATATGCAACTAATAATACATGTTTGTTTAACAAAACCTGTTGCAAATTAGACTCCATTAATAAATAACTTTGAAGAAAGAGTCCAGTCTATATGCAAAAATATTATAAATTTGGAAGTTACAGTTTCTTGATGAAGTCTGAAAACCCTTTTACTGTACAATGGCTAAAACCTTACTGTACAATGGCTAAAACCAGAAGAAAAAGGATCTGTAACTGGAAAGGATAAACAAATAATTTTCATAATCAAAAGTAAACGTTGTTAATTAAAACCTCTTTAATGGAATTACCCAATCATACTGTTTGATAATTATCACTAACATTTTAAAAATAACAATCCAAAGATACTAATATTAGATATAGTAAATTTATACTATGCTGTATACGACGCATTTCAAGGAGTTACCTCTCAGCAGCATTAAATGTCTTTTGTGAAATTTGTGAACATTTCATAAGTGCTATATTACCCAGTATTACTAGATATAACAATGCATACGACTTACTATTTTGTTGAAAGTTTTCAGTTCAAGTTTTTTTGGTGATTGTTCACATAAATCTGATACACATTTCAAAAATCGAACACGGAATGTTTTAAAATAAAAGCAAATTCTATAGTTTCAAGGGCATGCGTGAGTTATCCTGACTTTCGACAAAGAGGATTACTACTGTCACAAAAGATTCTTAACCAGGGTTTTATCAGGGATAAGTTGATGGCATCACTTAGAAAATTTTACGGTCGTCATCACGATTTGATTGACCGTTACAGTGTTCCAATATTTAAGATGATGTTGGACATGTTCCCACTGTCGTAACATTTCATGTGCCTCCACCGATTTGTGACTTCCACCGGATTGACTTTGTTGAACTTCACGACGGGTGCCGTATACGGATCAGGAACTGCTTACCCTTCCGGAGCACCTGGGTTCACTCGTGGTTTTTATAGGAGTTGGTGTTGTTCACTGTTTTTCAGTTTTCATTGTTTATTTGTTGTGTTTGTGGTTGTTCATTTGTCTTCCCGGGTTTGTCTGTCCAATGGATTACAATTTTTATTGCTCCTTAGGTATATTTATCCTTTTTAGAAAGAAAACTCTTACCTTGTGCATATCATTTGTAGATTTTCGAAACCCATTTCTCAAAACAGGATCAAAGTGTAAGACTGTAAAAATCATTAGAAGGAAACCATCAATACAGCATGTGTTGTATAATACTATTTCACCATTCTCTGCTCCGTCTGAAGGGATTCTCAAGTTAAGATTGTATTTGATCTTATTGTCATCTGAAATGATTTCAAAATAGTCAAATTAGCTGTCGATTCTTTGATAAAAGAGAATACATAAAAGTTAAAAATAATAAGTAGAATTCTCAAATATGAACAGCAGTATTAACAATGTTTCGGTTAGCTTGCTTTGATCACGAGATCAAACAGTTACGAAGTTAGTGTGCATTATCTATTCTTTATTAGCCCACTTGACAGCTCAATGACCCATTGATAATTGAGAGTTGTTCTGCAACATTGTTTTGTTTTTTATTAAAGTTATTTGTTTAATTTGAAATTTTCTTATTTCCAACATGCTACCTAAGCAAATAATAACATCAAATGGAAAAGTAACTTCATGTAATAGAAAAAAAACTACGTACACGGTGACGATTTACATCTTGAAGCCGATGTACATAAACATGACGTCGCTCCGTTCTTTTGAGTAGGCTGTGACATCAGATTTCTTTTGAATGGTCTAGCATGTTGCGAATGCGTACCGTGACGTTGTTGAATATATGCATTTTTCATATTCAAAGATGCTGATTCTTGTCTCTGGTTATATAAAACATTATTTCTTCCATTTAGATCATCATTTTCCATATTTTGACAGGCATAGGAAGGTCGTCGATTCAAATATTCTCTTGCACCCCATGTATGTTCTTCATTGGAAGTGGGCTGTAAAATCATCTTCCCACCTGACGTTCTAGTATATGGTGTTGCCACCAAACATTGCCGATCACATACTGGAATTAAGTTCGTAGTTACTGATCTTGGTCTATGTCTGTTGAGAATAGCATCGCTCCCATCTGCATCATTATCATCTATATCTTGATCATCATGAGAACAGTGTCGAACCCTTTTGTCTGTTATACCAGCGTCGGGTACCGTTTTGCTGACTACCTGCTGGTTGATCTGTACTTGTGTTAAATCGTGTTTAATAGATATTTTTGATGTAGAATCCGAACTGTGTCCATATCCTATTCTATTTTGCTGACGAAAAACAACACTTAGTTGTGCATCAACTGCCGGATACGTTATGTGTGCTTTTGATGAAAATATATTTCTTTCTGATGCAGAAATCTGTCGTGTTTCTGTGAAGAACATAACCAGTCCATTTTGGCTCGCATCCGGGTTAGCGGCTTCTTCTTTTACAGCCATTCCATCTTCATTCAAATTTGAAAGACGTAAATCGGATAATGGAATATCGAAGTGTAATTTTCGATATTGAAGCCCTTTAAGGAATCTATATTCGGACTGCGCGACTATTTTTTCTTTTCCTTGACTATTTCTAAACAGGGATGTCCTTTTTGTACCGATATTATCTTCTCTTTGATAAGTTTCCTGGGATGAGTTTTCGTTACAGCTTGATGAACCAATATATTTTTGTTGGCTTGAAAGTTCACCACAATGTTTTCCTTTTTTTGTGCAAGCTGATATTGTTACTTCGGTAAGGTTGGGGATTTTCTCAATGGTATTAAAACCTGCTACAAGTTGTCGAAGCTCATTCCAATTCGGCATATGAAATGTGTTGTCACATGTTGATTTCACTATCACAAGTACACCTACAGGTGTATGTCCAGAGCCGGAAAATTCCAATAATGCTGATTTAAGACCTTTCAAAAACTCCAATCCAGGACCAGCATTAAAGATTGTTGATAGGCATTGGATGATTGATGACTCGTCTCTCTTTTCCTTGCTGTTTCCGACTGTTTGGAATTTGGCTTTGATCAAGAACACTGCTCCTCTCTGTAAAACAGTTGCATTAATATGTATCTCATCTTTGGTAATATCATTGCATAAATAAAGAATTTCTAGGGAAGGAACAGCCCCGATTTCTGTCAAGTTTCTCACCGATGCTGTCATCGGAACTGTATTTATCTTCATGTTGGCGCAGGTTCTCAACGAATTCAGCGAATTTTGGAATTCCTTTCCTTTGTACCAGAACAAATAAGAAACGGAAGGAAAATATACTTCTAAAGGTTCTTCCTTCGTAAAACACAAAAATGCATACTGGATATCTGAATGAAAGATGATGTTTCCTTGTTTGTGTACGCAAATCTGCATTCTCTCTTCTTCTGTTAGATGTCTGATACTTTGCTCTGGTAAAATTGTTTTGAAAGAAATGAGTGATAGTTCACTCGCCATTGTGTTTTCTTTCCATACTGACTCAATGTGAGGTATTTGTCTTGGACTCCTCTTGACTTGCTTTTCTTCCACTTCGATACGATCCAGAAGTGGATATTTATTAAAATACCCTGATATGCTACAAACTATGGGATTCTTTTCAATAAATCCCAAACGAACAAATCTTGCAAGTTGCAAGCTATCAAAGGCATTTTGTGACCAATTGGCCGGAAATATTTTGCAACGCAAAATCATTTTTCTTTCCCTATATTCCTCTGTCTCTAGTCTTGTGGAAAATGTGCCAAAGCATAAAGTGGAAATATTTTTAAACTTCCTTATTCTACGTTTCTCTGTACATTCGGTAGGCATATCTGATTGGTTTGGGTGACACAAGTCTGAAGAGCAGCCGTGTTTTCCATTTACAGGATCTGAAACTTTAGTCAAGGAAGGTCTTTGGTTGATGAAGGTATTTCCTGCCATTTTTTCAAATAATTGAACTACCATGTTATATTGTCTAATTAATTTTACTTGACTCTTTTGTAATTTTTTAAGCTTTCCCTTTATACATCTCCTATTGTACTTTCGATTTTCCGGTAAATAGTTAACCGGATATCGGAAAGTACGTTTAAGATCACATTTTGAGGATACATTTGGATCTTCGCTATTGCCTTTTGTGAATGGTACAGTTTCATCCAATTCGTTTTCTTCCTCAGAAAGCGACGAAGAGTCATTAGTTTCTTCATTCAGATAAAATTCAAAATCTGACGAGTTACCATAGTCGTCGCTTTCATTTTCTTCTTTAGAGCATAATTCATTTGCACTTGGAATATCATGCCTGTGCGATTTTTCTAAAGAATATTCATTTGTCTCCTCATCAGCTAAACTGAAATTATTATTTTCATTTTGATCTATCCGTCTGGTCTCTGCTAGGTAGTCCTGGGTCTGGTTTGGAGAGAATTCTGAACGAAATACACCATCTCCTGGTTGGGGAGTTTCATGTAATTCCGAATCTTTGGAATCATCTTTCATGGGCCGTTCATTTGAATTGGCAACATATTCACTCAGCATGTTCTGTGTGTTACTATCCATTTAGTATTCTGAAATGTCAAAGATGATTTAGATGTATCATGAAAATTTTGAAGATGAAAAATATTAATCAGATTGGCAATTAAAGGCAATGTGTTAAACAGAATACACCCAGAGGTATTTTATTACAGCAAAAAATTATTGCAATGAGAATTCAAATCCGAATTAATTTCAAATTTCCACCGTGACACGTCATTTTTAACTTTGTCATTCAAAGAAAAGCTATACCGTCCAACAACATTGAATTTTTTGCAAATGGTACAGTCCAAAGAAGCCATGATACTGAATGCCTTGCTTCGCCTCATTTTCGAGAATTTAACTCGGTTCATTTTGAAACTGAATCTTTGTTTGCATGACGCGATTGTTAACAATATATGTTGAACTCAAAGTAATGGAATATACTGGCGTAATAGTACATTACAGTAGATAAGTAGCATAGCTATCATTGATGAGGTATGCTAGATATGCTTGAAAAAATGTGAAAATGTTATTTGCCATTCAATTACAGTTCCGCCTGTGACATAAGCATCGTGAACATTTCAAAAATGAGATAAATCTTTGGAAAAGGTCACAAATATCACAAGGCCGTGTTTATCTACTGGAAGTACAACATCAAAAATACCGATGGATGCAGGTATTGACTTTCCGGTAAATGTGCTACGAAAGTGAAGGAAGAAGCTGAAACACAACATCATTGAAGTTAGCTTTGTTTTCACTTCACAACCCTAATAACACAACCTAACTCCTCCAGCTTCTATACAAAAAGATGTATTTCAAAACTCCTTACTGCTTTACTTACATCATTTAAGAATTACAGTGAGCCTAATCAACAAGCATCTTCGTTGGCCAAGGGTTACGATTCGCTTCTCTCCTTTCATCCTTGGCAGATAAAGCCGGAATTTTGTTAACCACGCGCGGCGACATCTTGCGGCTGAAATTAGTCACACCCACTCTGACAACATCACTACTGACCAATGAACACTGTAATGTTCGACTTCGTAAAAATGAACACACAAACGAACTTTGGCATTTCATCGTCTGAACGATGCAAATAACCCAAATCCTCAATAAGTTGATTAAACACAGTAAACTGACTGTAAATATTGTTCTTTTGTGTTTTGGGAGCAAAGTCTCGTGTCATAATTTGCAATTTTCAACGCATTTCGGCATATTATTTGTATTATTTTTTTACTGTGTCGACATGCGAACGTTGTTTTCTGATTAATACAGCCGGTCCCAGCTGGATCCAATAGAACTTTATTTGTAAGAAATACACCCATAGGAGTCAATGCAATACAAACATGATATAAATAAGTAATGCACTGACCCAAAATTCCGGCTTAGTCTGTAAAGAGAGAGAAGCGAATCGTAACCCTTGGCTAGCGGAGATGATCAACAAGTGGTATGAATCACATGTAACCTTACTTACTCAAACATCATTCAAATATGATTTCTCACTGCTGTACGCTACACTTTCACAACTAAAAGCTGTTTGGTTAATTCAATTTACGAATGCTTCTCTACTCAACAAGGTATACAGTGGTATTCCAATCTGATTTTAGGAAGGACTTTTCGTAAAAAAAACCCACTTTTATTCTAACAAATGATACTCTACTTGAGCGATGATTGTACCATGCTGGAATTTCTGGTCGAGCATGTATTTGTTGAGTTTGTAGTTTTTACAAGGGCTACTACAGATGAAAGAAAAAATAAATCATCCCATTTTTTGTTAAATAGATAATTTACTGTCTTCAATAATCCGAACTTTAAGGATAACCTGCATTATGTTACCTGTCTGGTAGGTTCATCCTTTCTAAAGGTCACTCCAAATGGGATAATTTAGGTTTATCTATCCTAGTTAACTTGAAGTTAAAGAGATCAAAGACATTTCTTCTTTATACCTAGATCAATACTTATATATGGATTGAATACAAAGTTTATGGCAAACGCGATGATTATGAACTTTACCTTTATTCGCAGTAATATATATAGATTCCACAACGATGACCAGTTGATTAAGAAATTTATCAACTAGAGATAATTATATTTTACATTTTAAAAAATGGAAATTTAACTATCGAGAATGGATAAATTTCATAATTAACGCGTTAAGAGTTTTATAATCTGTTTCTTTTATAAATGACGTAAAACTCTTACTCTTCTGAACTTTGTTTGGCTGGAAATTTCACGAGCATTTCACCAACGTGTGATTTATCAAACGAGTCAAGAGATGTATAAATGCGCGCAGAATTATAGAAACCAAAGTTTCATTTTAAGGTGTGTACATATCCAAGTTAATGTCGTGCTGTGATATGTACGGTGACTTTTTAAAAAGTGCGAAATTAGTGTCACATTAAACTGCTAGGAAAGGGTTATATTAGGTCCTTGTTGATATCATGACTCCATGAGTTGAACGAAGATCTTTATACAGGCGAGTGATGATTGAAGTTCCATGATTTTTTTTGTTTTGTTTAAACTTTACCCAAATTGACATAATTTTTTCTTCAAATCCTTTCATTGATCTTGTTTTTAGAAACATAAAAGAAATGACCATTAGAATGATTGAGATATCATCATTTACTTTCCGCTTTTTTGTATATATATTACTCTATAAGAGGATGACTTATTATTAAGCGGAAGTTTTACTTGTTATAATACTGAGACTGGTGAAATACAAGGATTTCCGAGTAACAGAAAAATATATTTCAAAATTGACACTTCACAGTTATTGTATCGTTTTTTATTGCCAAAAACTGTTAACCTGTTCTTTGCATTACATTCAAGTGTAGTATGTGTTAATATCTGAACTGCACCATCTCACATCAATTTGTTTACGGAATAAATTTAGATAAATAACACTTGTTGCGTGAAAATACAAGATTAAGATAATAACTTTTGTCTTTGTATATATTCTTTGTGGACAAGGGTAGTTAACCGATAGTTTATTGTTTATCTCCATTTTTAATTTTGGTTCTTTTTTGTAGTTATGAGACAAATCAGAAATATGGAACCATTTAAGCAGAATTTATTGGTACTTGATGGATATATATATATATATTATAGGAAAATATATTCTACACAGAATCTGTTCATCTCCCCATTTGTCCGGAGAAATTGGGATAATGGTCCTAACTTCAAATAAAAATACTTTTTCCCACAGTCTTAACTTGCACTTATCCTCTATATGGTTTGGTTATTTTTTAATACCCTATGTCCTAGTTTCCCCTTTACTGTTGATGAAGATTTGAAGTTTTCATCATATCCCCCATTAACGTTGAATTTGCGCAAGTGCTTACTGTGAGAAATGAAATGACCTTTCACATTAACCTGATATTGTGAACTGAGAACCTTGGCTAGTGAAACTCTTCAACACACCAACGCACTTTTCTGGTTAATCCCTATACAAAATCTGCGTTTAGTTGCAGTCCCCAGAAGAGTGAAGTTCGAATTTCTCAGAACCATCAATGACTACTACCGGCGTTACGAACCCAATACCAGGATGTCGTATAATAGCTCAGTATGGTTAGTATGAAACAATTCACATACATTACCAAATATAGTACCTTGATAAGACTACCATTTTTACTAAGCTCAAGAGTAATATTCTTTTTTTGGGGGAGATCTGTTTGCTTAACAAATGTTATTTGGAATGTTAATTGTTGGAAGTTTATAAGACTTTTAGTTATCTCTTGTGGAAAAAAGAGTAATAACTTTTAAGAACTAAACCATTGCCTTTTTTATTGTTATGTATAAGTGTCTCAATAGTGTCTCAGTTGGTATATTACGCCCAAATATTTGCGAATAGAGTAATATCTTTAATTTAAATATATGATAGAAAAGATAACAGGGAAGGATTACAATGACATACTAATCAGTTTAATAGCATTTAATCAACAGATGTATAGTCCAGTCAAAATAAAATTTGACCTCAAACAGAAGATATTTTGAATCAAAATTGCTTAAGTATATCCTAAATATACACAGAAAAAGTCCATGAAAATCGGACCACGAGAAACTTCAAGATTAGACTTTCAAATCTCCTTTCTAAGGGTCCTGTGGGATTTTCAATGGAACATGGGAGGTAACTCTTGCTAAAACTAGGTTTTGGTCTTTTTTTTTTTTTTTTAACAATATTAGGTTTTAGACTGGTTAAACAGGTTATTTATAGTTACTTGTTCAGGTCTTGAGGTGTTTTATTTTCAACTGGACATTGGAAAGGTGTGGGCCGACTTGAAAGATATAAATTTAGTTTTGGGAGTCAGAATTGCCAGAGAAATTTATTACATCAGAAATAGTCATGGCAGGACATTTAGTAATATATTTGCTCATCAGGGCAGTTATTCCAGGTACATTTGGTTCCATGTTTTTGAAAACCCAAACCCCACCCAAACTTCTAGTCTGAAATAATTGTGCAAATTTTATCGGTTTTCGTATTCAAATATGTATTTATGGCGTGTCACGATAATCTGAATTTGTTTTATTCGGTCTATGATATGCAATCTAGTCCTTACACTACGTTTTGTTTGTTCCTTTCACAGGGGGTTTATGTTTTGAGTAATTATCTGGATGTTAGTCACAAGGGTGTGTCGGTGATGATTCGTATCAAGATGTGGGTGTACATATATTTACAGCATCAGTTATGGTTTGATAGACGATATGAGAAGGTAGAAGTCGATTCTTTATATTGTTTGGAATTTAGAATAAATTTCTAGAACAAAGTTTGGAGAAGTAATACGAGTGAATTTCACATATTTAATAGATTAAACTAAGATACTAAGAGACATTCTTAAACGGATGTAATAACGGTAAGTGGATGTGATAACGGTAAACTGGTGTGATAACGGCAGTAAATTGATGTGATAATGACAGTTAACGGATGTGATAAAATACTGTGATGAACGACTGTGATTGACGGATATTTATGTTTTTTAAATTTTTAAATGTTTAAATTTGTTTTGTAGAGTGTGTATAGTTGTAGTTGTAGCTGTCACGTATGATAGTTGGAGAAATAGATGTGTACTTGTGTTCCTTGAGTTTTGTTTTGTTCAGTTTTGTGGTAGTGGTGTGAATAAATATTAATTTTTATAGTATCATCCCTTTGGCCTTACTGGCAGATCTGGTAAGACCTATAATTATTTATTGGAAACCGAAGTAGGTAAACGCACTTCATTAGTTATATTTACTGCTTTTTATGATACAAGAATTTTCATAATCTTATTTGTAGTTTGATTTTATTGACATGTTTAATATCGCAGAAAATGATTACTTTGGTGGCGATTTTGAAAAAAAAAGAATTAAATATTTGTTGATGATTATCCGTTTTTATTATATATCAATAATTTCTACTTGGTTAAAATAAATTTTACAAAAAGTGTAAGTACTACTTATATTTTCATCAAAATTTGACTTCATAAACTAATTTATTTTTGGAAATGAGGGATCTTAGGAAAAGAAAATATAATTCAAAACTTGAATTAAAATATCAAAACTCTGTTACAATAATTGGTTTTATCCTTTTTTAATACTTTGGCAAAACATTTTGTACAAGAAAAACGGTAATTATTATTTTGTTATGGTTTTGGCCAAATTTAAATATCTCCCTTATTCAATGCAAATTCCCATAGAAAATGTCTTTCAGCTGTAATTTTATCTGCTTGCATTCCTTTCATGGGGATTTTTTCTTGGTTAATCCTTGTACATTTCCTGACACAAAAACATTAATTTCTTCTGTTGCAATTAGTTTGAGGTTAGGGTCCATTTTTGCTAGATTGAGTAATACAGATGAATACAAGAAAGTACAAATACAAGCATAAAATCAACAGACATTCAAAATAGTGTGATCGTTCATCACTAGCTTGAAGGTAGTGCATAATTTAGAAATTGACATTGAATACTCAGCCTTAAATTTTGTCTTACATTATCAACCATTCTTTTAATTTCAGTAATTTCAGTAGTACCAGTTAAAGCAGTAAACAATGGTATGTATTTTTTTTACACAAGATAAACATATGAAATAATTCATTGACCTCTACAGATGATTAATTCAGTGCCACCTATATTTTTCACAATATATTTTTTTAATTATCAAATCGGAACAAGTACTGTGTTAACTACCTTCTGTTCACACGTTTTGTAAAAAATATTTGAAAATCTTATTAAATGTGCATATTGCTGTAAGGTGTGAGCTTGTCCATTAACTCTACATCCGTGTTTTTCTTTTGAACCCCAGGAAAAAAAAGCATAATTACCTTTGGCTATGCTAGACTTATATACGAACAATAGGCCTGGTTTTTGCCGGGACACCAATGTTCTGTATACACTGAAAAATAATAAGAATAAAATTTCTGATGCTAAAAATAGGCAATAAGATATATTTAAACTTAAATATTTTTAAAAGGTTAAGTCATTGGTATGTGGGCACTAACAAGGTGTCTTGTAGCCAATAATAATTGCTTTTAATGGATTCTTTGACTTCGTCATCTAATCTTTAAAAGTCAAACAACTTTTTTATTTTCATCCCTACATATGTAAGACCATTAGTTTTAAAATTACCTTTTATTCTGACTGAAGCCCAGTAGTCAGACTTAAAAAAAACCGCCCTATTCATGCAGCCTTTTTATATATACAAACGTTATATCGTGTGTTGGTGATTTCATTCATAAAGTAAAGCATCCCAGCGTGACCTTTTGATCCTAAGATGACAGCATACATCTTGGACAACTTTTTATAGTGAAGTTTTAGAACTAAGTCTATATTTTTACGTATTTGTTCAGATATGGACAAGATTTCAGTAAAGGTGACATTAAGACAAAAAGTTTTATTTTTTCCTGCATCTGATATGAATTGATAATACTGCTAGATAACTGGGAGAAAAAAAAAGGACAAATATACCTAAGGGGCAATCAAAAAATGTAATCCATTGGAAAGACAAACCCGGGAAGACAAATGAACAACCACAAGCACAACAAATAAACACAGAAAACTAAAAAACAATGAACAACACCGGAAGGGTAATGCTCCGAATACGGCACCGTCGTGACGTTCAACAAAGTCAATCCGATGGAAGTCACAAATCGGTGGAGGCACATGAAAATTTACGACAGTGAGGACAGGTCCAACATCATCTTAGATATTGGAAAAATGTAATGGTCAATCAATTCGTGTTGACTGCCATAAAATTTCCTAAGTGATGACATCAACTTATCTCTGATAAAACCCTGGTTAAGAAGCTTTTGTGACAGCAGTAATCCTCTTTGTCGAAAGTCAGGGTAAATCAGGCATGCCCTTGAAAATCGGATAAGCCGAGAAACGTAGACGCCATATGTAGGCGATGCTGGTATATTGCTACTCAAGAAGGGCAAATTAACAATAGGAAAGTTGAAGTCAAATAAAAGTCTTCAAATGTCCCTCATTGTTTATTTCAAGAAACAAATCCAAATATGAATTGGACTTTGGTGTATCTGTAGTATCCTTAATTTCAAGCTCACTGGGGTAGATTAGATTAGATGTGGAAAGTCTTGGAATTTGTCGTTATTTAACGACAACACGTCATCTATATGGGACAAGACGCGCAATTATTTTCCTGTTACAAAAGTCATGAAATAAAAGGCTGCCATTAAGTCTGTAAGTTTCGTTGAAACATGGGAGATGGCTCAAAACGATTGCCATACACTGGCACATATCCAGTTAAAATTTCGTTGTGCGAAGTCAGTCTACTTTTTCCGTAATTCGAGAAATCACGAGCCATGGTAAAAAAGTCTCCTTCCGCAAAGTAAAATGTACCTCTTTCATGCTCTCCATGTAGAATAAAAATTTTCTTGGTTTTGTTTATTTAATCCTTTCAATATTTCTATGTCAAATGCCTCAGGTAAATACATTTTTGAAACAACACTAGTTATTCAGTTATCATGGTTGGTTTTGTTACAGTAGGTCCATATATCATAGTGCAATTATAATTTTTTTTTCATGGACTTCTTTCGTATCCCTCAGGTCAAAGTTCATCTCGGGTCTTGAGCCATATAACGAACAGTGAAATTAAAGAATTGGGCCAGTTTCTTTTTGTTTTTACGTGAATTCCGCTTCACATGAGTACAGAAACAGATTAGCGAGGAGAGGAGCACAGTTGGTTCTCATGGGAATGCCAATTGTTTGTTGAAAAATTAGCCCGCCAAATTCAACAAATATGTTGTCTATGAGAAAATCTAACATGTTTGTAATTTCATTTTCAGAATATTTTTTGTCAGAATAAGACTGGTTCTTCACGAAATAAGCCTTTTCTCTACCTAGAACAAGAAATTTATACCTGCTTGTGACATTTTTCTAGACAAAAACATTGGTGAACTAGTTGATTTAAGCGATCTTTTAATTGCGAATGTGGTATAGTAGTGTAGAGTGTAGAGAAGTCAACTGTTTTTATCGTCTTGGTGCTTAATATGAAAAGAAAAATATAGCAAAGATACATTTGGTGTCAGTGTTGCACTTGCACAATTTTTGCCAATTTATTTTTGTTTCAATTTTTGTTTCAATAACATCTTTCTTCCATTTAGCCAATTTAATACCATTTAATACCATTTGGGGTCAATGTATTTTTCGGTGATAAAGTTTTTAATTATTTTATGTACGTATTGTACATTGACGTCATAGATGACAAAAATAAAAAAAAAAGTCTTTCTGCTTTTTGGGTTATACCTTGTGGTTTTGGTTAGGTATTCTAATTTAATTTTTATTAATTTTGGAAGTAAGTCAAATTTCAATTTCCTGTCAATTGAAATAATTATACAGATAAACATTTTTATTAGTTTCTTGTATGTGTAATATTATTTGATGTTAAATAATTTTGGAACAAATTTATGAGAAGTGAACAATGGTGAATATTAAATAATTTTTTAAACTATTAACTTGAAGATATTACATTTATTGTTTGATGCAACATTCCCAAAAAATTTGCACAAAACTTTGATAAGTAAATTATTTGTAAAGGGACCATGAGAAATCATATACAGTGATTAAAGCTACCTGTTTTTAACAGAGCAAATAATTGGTAGTATAAACAATTATGGTGTGGTAACATCTTGTAAATGCTACATATACATTTTGATGTCAGTATTTTGCAATACATTAAAATATAATTTAATACTTCGAGTGTGTTTTTACATAATCCAGTAATTTTCTATTTTTTATTAAAGTTAAATAACTTAAAAAATTCTACTATTTCATGTACAATTTTTTAAATGCTTGTAAAATGACTTCCTACAGTAAGTTACTATATAATTTGAAAACTATGCAATGAGTAAAGCAAGCAAAATGGTAGATAAACAATTAAATTCAATGGAAAGCTCCTATTAATATTTGATACGTTCAAAAAATACAGATGTAAATTTTTATTCCTTATTTGAAAAAAGGTTTTATAGAGAAAAAATTACTAATTGTTTAGGAAAAATGATTGTTACTTATGGTTGTTACTAATATAAGGGGACACACACACACGTAAACTATGAGATGCTCAAAAGGGAGCACTTTTTATCACACGAAAAATCTTGACATAAGACTTTATACAGCTTAATTTATTTCTTTCTTTATTTAGTTTTTTTATTCTTTTCTCTTTTACAGATGAATGTGTAACGTATAAATATGTATTCCTTCTTCAAACAGATTCTCACTCATTACTTGAATGATACTACACACAGAATAGGGTGTTAACACCAAGAACTATAAAGTTTTCAATCGCTGAATTCTTGCTCCATGTATTCCTGCAAAACTTATAAAACTTGCATGCTAAATGATAAATGATAAATGAAAAAGCGATAACAGAAAAGGTCAACAGTGATATACCAACCAACGTCATGCAATTGCCAGACCTACTGAAGAGACCAACATAAGAGAACACAAACACAAACATAAAATCAACAGAGAATCAGGATAGTCTGAATTGTACAGACACTTAGCAGTAGTGGAGTGAAACTGGTTTTATGGGTACCCAAACGTCCCTTTTGCGCATACTGGCCCCTGTGTATAGAAACATTAACAATAAAAGCCAATAAGGTATGGTATCCTCTAGACAAAATTTGTTGGACGGTAAATAACTTAGATGTCAGTGTGAAAATGTGCTCGCTTTCACTGTTAAAGCTATAATAGTTGAGTTTTATTTAAATTGGTCACGTTGTACAGTCTTTGGTGAAAAACAGTATTATACTAACAACAAATTATGTCTTATTCTATGCAAAATAAAATGGCAGACTAAAATTGTGCAATCACCTATCATAACATGCATAACAAAAAAAAATGGGAAGTCCCAAACCTAAAAATAAATATCAACAAAGGTTTGAATATCAAAATATCAAACTGTCAACAAAAATATTATATAACTTAAAAACAATGACACCGAGAAAGTTTTGCAAAATTGTTGGAATATCTATCGAAATTACCTGTCAGGTTGGTCTTAAGATTGTAGAAGCATGCAAGTTCTTAACTTCCTAGTTACTTAAGCAGGTCAACCACATGATGTCATCTTTTCCAAAAAGTGTATATCTAATTCTATTTATAGTTTAAAGAAAATGATTAATAAATGTATGAAACGCTGTTTTAACATGTAAATTCAAATATTTCGAGAGATATCTTAATAATTAAAGATATGTTTTGTTCAATAATCAAGCATTATCTCCCGGCTTTATGTATAGCCTCTGACGTCCAATGGTTTTTCTATAATTATTCTTGGTCAGTGGACTTCATAGTAAGAAAATTATCAATTTAAGCTTGTGATATAAACTCGTCTTTTGTTTTTCAATTTATGCATTTTATTTCTCTACAGTATCTTCAAACACCATATGCAGATGTGCAATAACGTTTTAGAATTTCAATTTTCTAAAATTGGGGTCCACAGGGGTCGAAATTAAGCCTTTGACTTTAACTTCTTTTCATTTTGCAATTTATTCATTTTGCTTATATATAGTATTGTCCTACAATATATTTAGTCGCACAATAAGGATTTAGAATATCGATTTTTAAAACGGGGGCTCACTCAGGTCAAATTTCAAAATTGTTAGTTTAAATTTGTGAACTAAGGTTTCTTTCATTTTTCATTAGGTGTATTGATTTAATTTCTTTATAGAATGACTGCATAATATTTTTGGATGGGGCTAATGTTTTATATTTTTGACTATACCAACTACTTACAAGGGGTGCGGGGATCCCTGTCGATTCCGACAGTACAGATTTCTAATTATTCTTTTGCCAATATTCACATACACATCATGTATATACCCAAGAGAAAATTGCTTTTTAATTTCATTTGATCTATTTGTAAAAGGACTATGAAAAATCATATCCAGGGATTAAAGATACTTGTTTTTAAGGATGCTCGCTGTTCATGTTTTGGTCTTTTTGTCAGATTTTCGGAATCCTCGGGTTTTATCCATTTTTTAAACATGAAATTGTTTGCCCATGAACCCCACTTTTTCTTTTATAATTCTATTCTATATACCTTAAAATGGTATTTGACAAAATTTTATGAAATCCTTTGAGAGACTGAAGTCTTCAATGCAAAGACAATGAAAAATCCAGAGAAAACCCATTTCCTGCAATTTTCAAGGCCTTATAGTTCTAAAATGAGCACATGAACCTATATTTTTTTTTGCTTATTTCTTTACTATTCATATGTTCTCTCAAACTAAAACACCTATTTCAAATCCTATTTACTTTCTATTAGACCAGCGATCTAATTAACCAAGCAAATAATTGGTAGTATAAATAATTATGGTGTGGTAACTACTTGTAAATGCTACATATACATTTTGATGTCAGTATTTTTCCATACATTACAATATAATTTAATACGTCGATAGTGATTTCACATAATCCAGTAATTTGCTAATTTTATTAAAGTTAAAGAACTTTAAAAATTCTACTATTTCATGTACAATTTTTCAAATTCTTGTAAAATGTTCAGACTTCCTACAGTAAATTACTAAATAATTTGAAAACTATGCAATGAGTAAAGCAAGCAAAATGGTAGATAAACAATTAAATTCAATGGATACTCCTATTAATATTTGATACGTTCAACAAATACAGATGTAAATTTTTATTCCTTATTTGAAAAAAAGGTTTTATAGAGAAAAAATTACTAATTGTTTAGGAAAAATGATTGTTACATATGGTTGTTACTAATATAAGGGGACACACACACACGTAAACTATGAGATGCTCAAAAGGGAGCACTTTTTATCACACGAAAAATCTTGACATAAGACTTTATACAGCTTAATTTATTTCTTTCTTTATTTAGTTTTTTTTATTCTTTTCTTCTTTACAGATGAATGGGTAACGTATAAATATGTATTCCTTCTTCAAACAGATTCTCATTCATTACTTGAATGATACTACACACAGAATAGGGTGTAAACACAACGAACTATAAAGTTTTCAATTGCTGAATTCTTGCTCCATATATTCTGCAAAACTTATGAAACTTGCGTGCTAAATGATAAATGATAAATGAAAAAAGAATAACAGAAAAGGTCAACAGTGATATACCAACCAACGTCATGCAATTGCCAGACCTACTGAAGAGACCAACATAAGAGAACACAAACACAAACATAAAATCAACAGAGAATCAGGACACTTAGCAGTAGTGGAGTGAAACTGGTTTTATGGGTACCCAAACGTCCCCTTTGTGCATACTGGCCCCAGTGTATAGGAAAATTAACCATAAAAGCCAATAAAGTATGGTAAGCGATGGACAAAATTTGTTGGACGGTAAACTTAGATGTCAGTGTGAAAATGTGCTCGCTTTCACTGTAAAAGCTATAATAGTTGAGTTTTATTTAAATTTGGTCACGTTGTACAGTCTTCGGCGAAAAACAGTATTATATTGACAACAAATTATGTCTTATTCTATGCAAAATAAAATGGCAGACTAAAATTGTGCAATCACCTATCATAACATTCATAACAAAAAATGGGAAGTCCCAAACTTAAAAATAAATATCAACAAAGGTTTGAATATCAAAATATCAAACTGTCAACAAAAATATTATCTAACTTAAAAACAACGACACCGAGAAGGTTTTGCAAAATTGTTGGAATATCTATCGAAATTACCTGTCAGGTTGGTCTTAAGATTGAAGGAGCATGCAAGTTCTTAGCTTCCTAGCTACTTAAGCAGGTCAACCACATGATGTCATCTTTTCAAAAAAGTGTATATCTAATTCTATTTAAAGAAAATGATTAATAAATTTATGAAACGCTGTTTTAACATGTAAATTCCAATATTTCGAGAGATATCTTAATAATTAGAGATATATATTTTTTTTTAAATAATCAAGCGTTATCTCCCGGCTTTATGCATAGTCTACCCCGATGTCGAATGGTTTTTCTATAATTATTCTGGGTCAGTGGGTCATAGTCAGACCGAGATTAATTAAAAAGGGAACATTTAATTAGGGACTTACCAACTTTTTTACCGAGGGCGGTGGGAGGCGGACAAAGTGTAGAGGGTTCAAACTTTTTGGGAATAAATAGTGGGGGGGGGGGGCATTTGCACATGGAAAATAAATAGTACCTGAAAGTTTGGGGTAGGGGATATCTTTAGTGGCGAAATGCATTACAATTGTCAAATGTAGGGATATTTTTACCAGGCACATTTCATTGAACGAATTTATTTCCTCACCGCATGTGTACAATGGTGTATATACAAATTTATATGCAACTGATAAAATGAAGTTTACAGGTCACAAATCTACATATCCCTTTGGACCTAAAATTTTAACAGTTACAAAGTCAAATCGATCAGACTCCTCATGAACTTTCCATTTCCTTGTCTCTTATCAGAGGCATTACTTCCATTTAGGCAGTGAGGCAGTTGTCTCACCTAAAGTTGTTGAAAAAATTTAAAAACCCGTAAAGAAACATATATATTTAATCTGTGTTGCATTTGATGCAATGCTTATTTGCGTGTGATCGTATCTACTGAAACTCCTCGCCCAAAAGAGATATCTGGATCTTGAATCTAGAAGAAATAAGCCATAACTTCTCTCTTTTTTGCTTGACCTCTCCCATCCAGGAACAAGAGGAATAAGATTTTATAGTAGATATTTCCGAAATAGCTCGATTACATAGAAAGCTAAATATATAGAAATATGTTGCACGAAGTGATATTTTCTTTTTCCTTTTCTTTTTTCCTTTATCTTTTTCATGTAAATTGTCTACTCCGACTGCAAAAGCAAATCTAAACACATATTTGTTTTATAATATTATAAGTTCAAGAACATAAATAACATTCAATTATTCATTATTGTGATGAGAGAATCTTGTGGGTTAGGTTAAATTCTAAAAAAAAACATTGATATTATACTACTTTTTAATACCTTCCAATTCCTGTCTTTTTAAAATTGATTCAAGTCTATTTGATAACAATTCTATACTCAGAATGATAAGAATAATTGTGAGGTCAACCTTTTTGTTATATGTTTCCTGTAACAAGGGGCCAGTTAAAAACTTTATAATATATTGATAAAAAAATAAAGAAAACAGACAAGATAAAAAAAAAAATTGTGAGACATACCTAGTGGCAGAGTTTCTATGCCTATAACATGTCAAATACAGATGTTCATATAGATAATATACAGTTTCGCACTCTTCTTATAAAAACATCTCCTATTTGATGAGTTTTGCACGAGTAAATAACAATGTTTTCTCAGTAAGAGGGATATAATTTTAGCATAAATTTATTTTTGGTGAGGACTATGTTGTTTATGATGTTCAACTGGGGGGATCAAAAATGTATGTAGGTATCAGTTTCAGAATTATAAAAAAATAACGTCCCTTACATTTGAATGCCATTTGAATTGAGCTAATTTCCAATTAAATTTAATTGTAACTCGATTAATTAGTGGTCTAAAATAGTGTTTAACTGCAATTACAATTTTGTAATTTTTCAAATATTTTTGAATTACAATGTTTTTATAATACAAATTCTATGTAGGCCTTTTAAAAAGTACAATATTTTCACAATACCAGTAGAAGGCAGATTTTTTGCAGTCGTAATATTCATATAATTTTAAATGATTTGTGCGTGTAGTTCCTATTTAAGAGAAATTAACTCAAAATAATAAAATGTTCGAAAAAAAAAATAATTCTTTATACTTGAATATTGATTAGATGTTTGAATTAGTGTTTTAACATTTGTTATATAATGACCAAAAGTGAACTTAAACAAGTTTGAACATTCCTGCTGGTCATAATTAGGATATGGGTGAAAGTGGCTAAGTAAAATAGAGATGCAATGAATTCTCACAAAGACACTGTTAATAAAAACATTGAATTTAGTTTCAGTCTTTGTTGGACGTACCAGCTGGTAGCAATGTCTATCAGTCCATTGCAAATTATGACATGATGTAAATACATGTAGAATAGAAAATGGAAACGGGAAGTGAGTCAGAGACAACAACCCGACCAAAGAGCAGAAAACAGCCCAAGGCTACCGATGAATCTTAAACGCAGCGAGAAAATCTCGCACCTAATGGCGGGCTTTAGCTGGCCCCTAAACATTAATGCATACTAGTTCAGCGAAATGGATTACATGTATGTTGCAAATTTGGTTTAATATTAAAATGATGGTGAAATGAAAGTCATTATTTATTAATAATTAGTAGACATTCAATAAAACTATTTAAATTTTTAAAGAGCTAAATGGTTATAGAAGTGAAGTACAGAAGATTTTCTTGGCAGAAAATAAATATTGCAGTCCAGAACAGAATCGTGAATTTCCAAATTTTCAATCTGGACTGGCCCCTGACATACACGGTCCAAACCAAAATATAAAAAAGCCGTCATCTTTTCATCCCGTATGATAGAATCACCTGAGTAAGGCATATACACTTTAAGAAATGTATATCTTACTAAACATCTGTGACAATATGTCATACCATTATTTTATTGATAATAACTGTTTACATGTAAATAATCTGTCTAGGGTAAAAAATTCTATAAGGGGTCAATGGACAATTTTGACCATGTTGAATTATTTGTAGATTTTACATTGCTGAACGATTTTGCTGTTTACAGTTTGTCCTTGTCTATAATAATATTCAAGTTAATAACTTAACACTGCAAAATTTCCTTAAAATTAACAATTCGGGGGCAATAACCAGAAAATGGGTTGACCTATTCGGCTGAAAATTTCATGGCAGTGTTTTGTCCTCAAACATTTTAACTTCTTGTCAGTTTTGCTCTAACTGATTTAGTTTTTGAGATATGAGCCAAAAAGTGAATTTTTCACCTATATTCTATTTTTACCGATGGCAGCCATGTTTCTCGATGGACAGGAAAATACAACACATATTTTATTCTAGATACCCTAGGAATCTTTCAGCCTAAGAGAAATTGATTCTGTAAAATGTTTCGATTTTAATGCTGCTGATGAGAGGTAACTCCTTGAAATGCGTCGTATACAGCATAGTATAAATTAACTATATCTAATATAAGTATCTTTGGATTGTCATTTTGAAACTCCTGGGATGATGCCTCTGCTGGTGGACCCTAGGTCCCCGAGGGTATTCGCCAACCCAGTCGTCAGACTTGTCTGACATGATTATTCATTGATTTGTTACAGAAATTTCCAGTATTTAGCAAAATTCAAAAATAATAGAAATACTAAGGGTTCATTCCTTGTATTGCACATGGTAGATCTCCTTAGCTGAAATTTGGCTTCCTATTTCGAAATTTTTGGTTGAGTACTTCTTGTTTAATATAAGTTTGGTTTTTGGTCTTCCAAATGTTTCGATTTTAATGCTGCTGATGAGAGGTAACTCCTTGAAATGCGTCGTATACAGCATAGTATAAATTAACTATATCTAATATAAGTATCTTTGGATTGTTATTTTGAAACTCCTGGGATGATGCCTCTGCTGGTGGACCCTAGGTCCCCGAGGGTATTCGCCAACCCAGTCGTCAGACTTGTCTGACATGATTATTCATTGATTTGTTACAGAAATTTCCAGTATTTAGCAAAATTCAAAAATAATAGAAATACTAAGGGTTCATTCCTTGTATTGCACATGGTAGATCTCCTTAGCTGAAATTTGGCTTCCTATTTCGAAATTTTTGGTTGAGTACTTCTTGTTTAATATAAGTTTGGTTTTTGGTCTTCCAAATGTTTCGATTTTAATGCTGCTGATGAGAGGTAACTCCTTGAAATGCGTCGTATACAGCATAGTATAAATTAACTATATCTAATATAAGTATCTTTGGATTGTTATTTTGAAACTCCTGGGATGATGCCTCTGCTGGTGGACCCTAGGTCCCCGAGGGTATTCGCCAACCCAGTCGTCAGACTTGTCTGACATGATTATTCATTGATTTGTTACAGAAATTTCCAGTATTTAGCAAAATTCAAAAATAATAGAAATACTAAGGGTTCATTCCTTGTATTGCACATGGTAGATCTCCTTAGCTGAAATTTGGCTTCCTATTTCGAAATTTTTGGTTGAGTACTTCTTGTTTAATATAAGTTTGGTTTTTGGTCTTCCAAATGTTCCGATTTTAATGCTGCTGATGAGAGGTAACTCCTTGAAATGCGTCGTATACAGCATAGTATAAATTAACTATATCTAATATAAGTATCTTTGGATTGTTATTTTGAAACTCCTGGGATGATGCCTCTGCTGGTGGACCCTAGGTCCCCGAGGGTATTCGCCAACCCAGTCGTCAGACTTGTCTGACATGATTATTCATTGATTTGTTACAGAAATTTCCAGTATTTAGCAAAATTCAAAAATAATAGAAATACTAAGGGTTCATTCCTTGTATTGCACATGGTAGATCTCCTTAGCTGAAATTTGGCTTCCTATTTCGAAATTTTTGGTTGAGTACTTCTTGTTTAATATAAGTTTGGTTTTTGGTCTTCCAAATGTTTCGATTTTAATGCTGCTGATGAGAGGTAACTCCTTGAAATGCGTCGTATACAGCATAGTATAAATTAACTATATCTAATATAAGTATCTTTGGATTGTTATTTTGAAACTCCTGGGATGATGCCTCTGCTGGTGGACCCTAGGTCCCCGAGGGTATTCGCCAACCCAGTCGTCAGACTTGTCTGACATGATTATTCATTGATTTGTTACAGAAATTTCCAGTATTTAGCAAAATTCAAAAATAATAGAAATACTAAGGGTTCATTCCTTGTATTGCACATGGTAGATCTCCTTAGCTGAAATTTGGCTTCCTATTTCGAAATTTTTGGTTGAGTACTTCTTGTTTAATATAAGTTTGGTTTTTGGTCTTCCAAATGTTTCGATTTTAATGCTGCTGATGAGAGGTAACTCCTTGAAATGCGTCGTATACAGCATAGTATAAATTAACTATATCTAATATAAGTATCTTTGGATTGTTATTTTGAAACTCCTGGGATGATGCCTCTGCTGGTGGACCCTAGGTCCCCGAGGGTATTCGCCAACCCAGTCGTCAGACTTGTCTGACATGATTATTCATTGATTTGTTACAGAAATTTCCAGTATTTAGCAAAATTCAAAAATAATAGAAATACTAAGGGTTCATTCCTTGTATTGCACATGGTAGATCTCCTTAGCTGAAATTTGGCTTCCTATTTCGAAATTTTTGGTTGAGTACTTCTTGTTTAATATAAGTTTGGTTTTTGGTCTTCCAAATGTTTCGATTTTAATGCTGCTGATGAGAGGTAACTCCTTGAAATGCGTCGTATACAGCATAGTATAAATTAACTATATCTAATATAAGTATCTTTGGATTGTTATTTTGAAACTCCTGGGATGATGCCTCTGCTGGTGGACCCTAGGTCCCCGGGGGTATTCGCCAACCCAGTCGTCAGACTTGTCTGACATGATTATTCATTGATTTGTTACAGAAATTTCCAGTATTTAGCAAAATTCAAAAATAATAGAAATACTAAGGGTTCATTCCTTGTATTGCACATGGTAGATCTCCTTAGCTGAAATTTGGCTTCCTATTTCGAAATTTTTGGTTGAGTACTTCTTGTTTAATATAAGTTTGGTTTTTGGTCTTCCAAATGTTTCGATTTTAATGCTGCTGATGAGAGGTAACTCCTTGAAATGCGTCGTATACAGCATAGTATAAATTAACTATATCTAATATAAGTATCTTTGGATTGTTATTTTGAAACTCCTGGGATGATGCCTCTGCTGGTGGACCCTAGGTCCCCGAGGGTATTCGCCAACCCAGTCGTCAGACTTGTCTGACATGATTATTCATTGATTTGTTACAGAAATTTCCAGTATTTAGCAAAATTCAAAAATAATAGAAATACTAAGGGTTCATTCCTTGTATTGCACATGGTAGATCTCCTTAGCTGAAATTTGGCTTTCTATTTCGAAATTTTTGGTTGAGTACTTCTTGTTTAATATAAGTTTGGTTTTTGGTCTTCCAAATGTTTCGATTTTAATGCTGCTGATGAGAGGTAACTCCTTGAAATGCGTCGTATACAGCATAGTATAAATTAACTATATCTAATATAAGTATCTTTGGATTGTTATTCAGAGCAGAAGATTTTTGAAAGTTTACAAAGATGACGAAAAAATCTGAAAAATTGTCTTTCAAAAGCTCCTATAAGGGGTCAATTAACGATTTTGGTCATGTTGACTTACTTATCTGTAGATCTTACTTTGTTGAACATTTTTGCTGTCTTTATTTATAATAATATTCAAAATAACTTAAAACTGCAAAGTTTCCTTAAAATTAACAAATGCTCTGGAAGAGTAAACACTCTGCTTCCTGGTATCAATGGAACAGGTGAATTTTCATATGTGAAACGGTTTTTTCATACCTGTCAACCAAGTCACTGTCATAAAACTTTGATAAGGATGACTGCAACTTAGGAGCAACATACCCCTGATTGAGTAACTTTTCTGTCAGGAGCCGGGCTCTGTCAAGGAATTCAATGCATATGTCACAAGCTCTGGAATAACGTATTGTGAAATATACACTCAATACGTCGGCACTTCTGGAATGTTTCCGCTCAAAAATGGGAAGTCGTTCAAAGTCATCCCGTTTGTCGTTAATTTTGGTATTCCGCCTTTTCAGGGTGAAGGTCAAGATAAGATGCAGACTTGGCAGTGTCTGTGGTATCCTTAATTTTGAGATCATTAGTATTGATGAGTTGTAAGAAATTCCCAAAACGTGAATTGTTAAGTGAGAAAACATCATCTATATAGCGGAAGCTGAAATTAAAGGTACGGGTTAATTTCATCTTTTTTTTTATTAAGAAGCCCATAAAGGAAGTCTGCCTCGTATGAGTAAAGGAACAAGTCGGCCAGAAGGGCCCATAGAAATGCCAATATTCTGTTGGAAAACACGTCCACCAAATTGAACAATTGAACTATCAATCCCTAAATCATAAATGAGGCATTTAATATAGTAGCTTTTGCATACAAAACACGATGCTTTTATCTGAAGGAACAACAACAAATTTGTCATGAATGGCGGACAACGTCTTTGCATCATCAGAGTTGCTGAAGACATGTTCCTTTTTTACTCATAGACCTTCTAAGTATATAAATTCGGACTTAAATCAACGATCTCACAGTTTAAACCACTCTGAAAGAGAATCTAGTGGCTCTTGTTCTCGTTGGGTCCATTTTCTGGCATAATCCTCTGCAGCATCCATCAGTAGTTTGAAATTATATATAATAGTCGTATCGTCATTTAGATGGAGATAAACCTGTTTTATGGATACCGAAACCTCCCATTATCTATCCTTATCTTTGATGTATAAAACAAATCCCTTACAGTATAAAACCAAAAGGTTGATCGCTTGCTTCATGGAAGTGCATAATTTAGATTATAATATTTAATACACATGTATTCATTCTTTTAATTGTTTTGACATAAACAAGAAATAATTCATTAATCTTGAGACAAGTTATCTACAAATGATTTTGTCAGTGCCACCTGTGGTTTTCATAATATATATTTTAATTATCAAATCGGAAAAAGTACTTTGTTAACTAATTTTTGTTCACATTTTATGTAATTTCCGATTTTCAAGGGCATGCGTGAGTTACCCTGACTTTCGACAAAGAGGATTACTGCTGTCACAAAAGCTTCTTAACCAGGGTTTTATCAGGGATAAGTTGATGTCATCACTTAAGAAATTTTACGGTCGTCATCATGAATTGATTGACCATTACAGTGTTCCAATATCTAAGATGATGTTGGACCTGTTCCCACTGTCGTAACCTTTCATGTGCCTCCTACGATTTGTGACTTCCACCGGATTGACTTTGTTGAACTTCACGACGGGTGCCGTATACGGAGCAGGAACTGCTTACCCTTCCGGAGCACCTGGGTTCACTCCTGGTTTTTATAGGAGTTCGTGTTGTTCATTGTTTTTAGTTTTCTGTGTTTATTTGTTGTGCTTGTGGTTGTTCGTTTGTCTTCCCGGGTTTGTCTGTCCAATGGATTACGTTTTATTGATTGCTCCTTAGGTATGTTTGTCCTTTTTATGTAAAAGATATTCAAAAATCTTATTAAATGTGCACATTGCTGTAAGGTGTAAGGTCAAAATCATGTTATTCGTTTGTACATTTTGCATGTAAAAAAATTTAATCTAGATGCTAAAATTTTAAAAAGTGAAAATTTGCGAAAGAAAATCAATGATTACTATATACAAAGTATTAAAGATCAAATACAGCACTGTTTGGGTGATTCGAAATTAAAAATTTTGGCAAACTGTTACACTGATTTTTCTTTACAAAAATATCTTGAATTCGACATTCCAAAGTGTAGTGTAACAAATTAAAACAAAATTGAGAATTAGTGCTCATACACTTCCAAAGAAAGAGGAAGGTATACCCGTTCCAAAATTCCTAGACACTAAAGACTTTGCGACAAATGTAAAACATTAGAAGATGAACAGCATTTTATTTTATATTGTACCAAATTTTCAGATCTAAAATCTATATTTTTTCATAATTTAAAAATAGACCCTTTAGAACTATCAATAAATGGAAAGGCCTCTGCTATCTTTGATCATATTTTGAATCCAACAAACAAGAATGACACCAGACAAATTTGTAAATTTATTGCAAATTTCCTTTAATGTTAATATGCTTAATATGATTGCTCTGTTCAGATATTATTCCAATGTGTTATGCATATATATGTATCATGTTGTATTGAAGTGATATCTGTACACTGTATTTGATTTGATTATTTCTGTCATAAAATTAAAATTAAAAAAATATGACAATGAAGGTAAAGGGTGTTGCAGAGAAAAAAGGAGGAGGAATAGAGAGAAAGAGGGGATACAGCACACTAAATCCATTAATCGGGTACCTGTGATCATGCCAGGCCCTTTAACGACTTTCAAGATGAGAACATAATAAAAACATTGTGAGACTTTTGTTTTGTTCCATGTTCCTAAAATTAAAGCATACATATGACATTTTTTTTAACAATAAGAAATTTGCGTATAAGTAGATTGTAGTCATTCAGACATGGACAAGAATTCATTAAAAGTGACATTAAGACGACAAAAATATTTTCCTGTGAAGTGATGATGGTACTGGGTAATAATAATATTGTCTTGGTGGTTAATATGAAAAATTTAAAAAAAAAAAGTCCGTAAACATATATTTGCTGTCAATGTTACACTTGCACAATTTTTGCAGATTTTTGTTTCAACAAATTTATCTTTCTTCAATTTAGCCAATTTAATACAATCTGTGGTCTACGTTTTTGCTGAATGAATTTTATACACAAACATCCTACAAGTATAGAAAAGCCTTATTTGTTTCATTGATACATTGACGGTCATTGATAATAAAAATTCTTTTTTTCTGATTTTGGGATTTTATTTTTAGGTTTTGATTGGGGCTTCTAATTAGTTTAGTTTTTTAATTTTTTTTTTATAAATTTTGGAAGTATGTAACATTTCAGTTTAGTGTCAACTGAAATAATTATATATTTTTATGTTTCTTGTACATATACCATATTTGTTGTTAAATTGTGTTAGAACAAATGTACGAAAAGAGAATGTTAAATAATTTAAAAAATCTCTTAACTGTTAACTTAAAGATATTACAATTATTGTTGTACGCAACATTCACAAAAATATTACCTAAAACTTTGAACAGATTTTGGCATTACTCCTTTTGTTCATTTTGAATTTGCACTTCAACTTTTTGGATTGTTGTAGGCCTTGAGCACAACCGATGAGTCGTAAATCGACGAAATTTTCACATCTAGTGCATCAAAATTGGTATCAAAGAATATTATTTCCGATTTAAAATTTCATCAATACTTTTTTGGTTTTGAGATTACTTGTCAGAACTAATATATTCCTAAATTAAATAGTTTATCTTGTAACTGCTGTATACGTGGTAAAAAAATATGACAATGTTCAATGCATACCACCTACTAACATTTTGGGTCAAATCAAACTGTCTCTCCCGGTTTGTTTTTGGTAGTTTACATAGCTAGTACCGTAGTTTCTGTGTTTTCCTCTAATTCTGTTTAGTTTATATATGGTTTTGTTCTTTTAGTCTTTATATTTGTTCACATGCATTCTTGTGGTATTTGTCTGTTGTGTTGTTGTGTTGCATTTTCATGAGTTTGACTTACCTTTGGATTTCAATCTTACGTACTTTTCCTACTGTTTGGTGCCTTTTTTTTATAGATATTTACATTCATCAATGTCTATTATATACCCAAGAGAAAATGGCCTTTTTTCTATTTGCAAAGGGACTATGAAAAATCATATCCAGTTATTAAGATACTTGTCTTTAAGCAAGCAGATAAGGGTACTGTGGTAACATCTTGTCAATAAATGATATCAATATTTTTATCATTACTGTATAAATTAAATACAATTTTTTGATACCAATTTTGATGCACAAGATAAAACTATGAGAGGTTTTTAAGTAATCCAGTTATTTCAAATCTTATTAAGTAAAATTCAAGCGATAAGGCAAGACAAAGTAAACAGCTTCAAAATTTCTACTATTAAGGGATTTAACAGCATTTGTAAATATGTTGAACACAAAAGGTCAAAAAATTTGAAACTTGTCCAATGAGTAAGGAAAGCAAAATATTAGACAAAGATTTCGTTCGGTACTCCAACTTACGTTTGTCAAGTTCAACACTGTTACATGCAGATGTCAATTTTTATTCCTTATTTGAAGAAGACAAATATACCTAAGGAGCAAACCAAAAACCACAATATATTAGACCGACAAACATGGGAAGACAAATGAACAACCACAGGCACAACAAATAAACACTGAAAACTAAAAAAGAATGAACAACACCAACTCCTGTAAAGGCCAGGAGTGAACTCAAGTGTTCCGGAAGGGTAATCAGTTCCTGCTCCGTATACGGCACCCGTCGTGAAGTTCAACACCCAGTCCGGTGGTATTCACAAATCGGTGGAGGTACATAAAATATACGACAGTGGGAACAGGTCAAACATCATCTTAGATATTGGAACACTGAATCAGTTTGTGATGATGACTGTAAAATTTCCTAAGTGATGACATCAACTTATCCTTGATAAAACTCTGGGTAGGAATCTTCTGCGACAGCAGTAAAAAGTATTTGTAGACAAAAACATTATTGATTGTTCAGTTACCAATATAATATTTTTCCATTACTGAATTCATGAAACTTGTATACTAAATGACAAATATTGAAAGGTATAACAGGAAAGGTCAAGAGAGGTAAACCAATCAACTGACCCTTCCAACTATCAGTGATATATTTAAAGAGAACATAAAAAAAGAATATAAATCTAGAAGTACTGTTAGCAAAGCTCAGAAATGTATATCCCTGCTATGGCTACAATAATATAAAGAAATGTATGTCTCCATATTTGTTTATGCGAACCTCAAAAATAATCGTTAGCAAAAATCAAAATAGGCAATGTACACTGAAGATTCCCCGAAGGTTTCATATAAATCCATGTATGATTTAGGAGGGGTTTCGGACGGGCCATGTCTACCCACCTTACATAACCATATTATGAAGAAATTGCAAAGCCCAAGTTTATCTTTGGAAAACCCCCAAAATCATTCTGATGAAAAATAAAATAGGTAGTGCACAATGGCAATGTACACTAAAAATTGCCTGAAAAACGTTTCATAGAAATCAATTAACTGGTATATGAGATGTTGCAGTAAATAGGTGCGGACGGACGGTCGAACGAGCGGAAGAACGGAATCCACCATCACTATATATTCCCCGCTTCGCTAATCAACAGAGAATAAGGATAGTCTGGCTTGTACACCGTAGCTATTTAGCAGTGGAGGGATCAAACCAGTTTTATGGGTACCCAAACCTCTTTGTCCTTACAGGCCCTGTGTTGTATAGGTGTTGTAAATGTTCCATTTTAAGGAACATGACATGTTTTATTTTCAACAAGACATTTCTGTAATAGCGACAATATGCTGTCAAAATGACTAATTTGGAAGAAATCATTGAAAGAGGACAAATATACCTAAGGGGCAATCCAAAAAACGCAATCCATTAGACAGACAAAACCCGGTCAATCAATTCCTGATGATGACCGTAAAATTTCCTAAGTGATGACATCAACTTATCCCACTAAATTTCACTCTTTTTTCTTACCTTTGAATTAAAATTTTGATATGAGCAATAGCCTTGCCTAAAATAAATATTCCACATTATATTAAAAAACACTCAATTTTCTTCAAATCCTTGTATGAATGGACTTGTCATGTTTTTTTAGCAGACGTTCATGACGTCGCTGTTGCATCATGGGAAATGATACAAATTTGAATCTGAAATCTTAATTTTAAGTTTTCATGTCAGAGGGAGGGGGGGGGGGGGCAAATAATGGCTCAAATCATACCATCTCCTTTACAATAAAAGCCAACATGGTATAATAACCAAGCTGGCCGCTTGATAGAAAAAAAAAATTTAAAAAAAATTGGTTTGACGGTGCATAATTTTGATAGCAGCAAAAATGTCCTCGTTTTCGTTGTAAAATCTCATAGCTGAGTTCAATTTAATAATAAACTTCTTTGATACCAATTTTGATGCACAAAATGTTTACATTTCGTCGATTTACCACTCATCAATTGTGCTCAAAATCTAAAATGTTGAAAACCAAAACAACAATCCAAAAAGTTGAAGAGCAAATTCAAAAATGCCAAAATGACTAAAAGGGGTAAAGCCTAAATCATCTAAGGACAGAGCAATGAACGAGGGAGAAAATCCTTAGTTTTCACAAAATTTACAATTTTGTATCCGAGTAAATTTTAAGTATCAATTTTCGGTCTAGCATCGAAATAATAGCAAATGAGCTGGGGAAATAGGCAGTACATTTTTGTAAAAAAAAAGTTACACGATTGTGGTAGTTTATTTTAGTGCAGTGACTTCAATAGCCAATTCCTGAGTTTAGTCAACCACCTTGACACACGGCTAATTTTCACCTTTTCATGAAGATAATAGTATAGTCCTTCAATTTCGACTGGTCGAAAAGTTTACAAGTTGTGCAAATTTCCGAGTTAAAGGTCAAAAAGTCAAAATCAACTTTTCTGATAATTTCAAAGGTTTCACTGTATATCTGGGCAACCAAGCAAACATTTTCATTAATTTCTCTTTCCTGTTATATCTCAGATATCTTGATCTAAGAAATTGAAAACAATCAAGAGAAAAAACCAATGAGAGATGTTAAATTATGCCCCCTTTTGTCTTCAGTCAAAATTGGCAGTCTCCTACTTCAAAGTTCAAGTCAGGTATTAATTGTACAATACGAATAACTAATTTACATTGATTATGAAGGTATCTGATAATTTTTTACCAATTATTTTAGATGTTCAACAATCGAAAGAAAGAATATGGACGATGTTAGATAGTTAGACTTTTCATTTTCTAGCAGATTATTTACAAACTCTTGTTAATCATAAGTTAGGTATGAAACATAGAACATTAAATCATATTTATTACGCATGTAAAAAACCAGTATCCATATAAGTGGAAACTCCACAAGTACTACACTCCCTCTATGTAAGTACAAGTCTTGTAGAAGTCATTCTTGTAAACATCAGTGCTGAAAAATTGCGTATTTGAGACGGAAACTACGGTACAACAAACTAATCGTCATCGTTCTCTGCGCTTACCCCAGGGTAGGTGCATTTCTAGTCTTCGTTTCTGTGGCAACTGCAATCACTGGTACCTGCACAATTCTGTTCAAAACAGATATAGGACTCGTTACAAACATTTTTACCTTTACAGGTACAAATCAGGTCTTTCAGAAAATCTGAAGACATCTGAACCTCGAAGAAGTTCTTAATAAGGACATTACTTGACCGTTGCCAACCGTTTTCCAGAGGCAATATTGGTGCTGGCTTCTCCTGACCTGCATTTTGCCAAATATAGATTTGAAAGGACGGACGAAGCATGTGCTGTCTAAATGCTGCCTCTGAAGGGGATGACGCACCTAACGTCTTCAGAAGATGCCAACTTAACATTTAGCTTATTTAAGTCCAAGTGAGAAGATATACTATTTACCTATTGGGTCTCGAGAAGCCTCCCCGCTTTTATGGCCCTGTCCATCAGCGACTGATACATTTCATGGTTTGCCAACAAAGTCTTATAAACTGACTTTTTACCTATGCCAAATAGGAGTATGTGGTTTCACAGCCGGTAAGAGCATGACCAGCTGATAATATCTGGCATACAGTGGACCAATTGATTTGCAAACTTCATGTGTCGGAATAAACCTCCTTCCGTCTTTTACTGATGTTACACTACCGGTTTGAACCACATTTCGCTTGTGTTCAGTAGCTGAGGGAAAACATGTACACATAACAACAAAATATCTGTGTCAGAGGACTTAATCACGATCCTACCAGGTTCATCATCTATCCCAAACTGATTATCAGATGATACTGAACGACGAATGAGTCTCGTATCTGCTTCTTCTTGTGTGCTGAACAACTCTGGAATGTCATTAGCAGTAGTGGATGTAAACCTCTTAACAACCTCTGGGTTAACAAAAACACCTGCCAAAATAAACTGTTGTTAGTTATTTAATCCAAGTTCTTGAAAGTGAAGGAGCACATACTCGGCTAAATATTTAGTCAAATTCTGTTAATTCTTTGACGACTCTAAAAAATTTCTTCCCTTCCAAGATTTTAATACTTTCTGTGACAAACAGTAGACCGTATGATTTATTCAGCTGATTTTGTAGAATCTTGAGTATCATATTAGTCATAAACGCCCATAACACACCCAAAGGAACCTGTAGAGAAATTAGTAAGTGAACCAAAAGTTTGAAATAGTGTTTACCAAGTCCCTAGAAGTAACAAACCGCTTAACATCTAGGCTTTGAATTATACCCATACCATCTCTGATCGAAACTGATGTCATTGGACTACATGGTTGTAATCTGAATGATTAGCAGCCTTCACTTTCAAGAACAGAAAATCAGACTTACAGCATGGACCCATCATCGTGAAATAGAGCCGTTGGAATGAGACCACCTGGAAACTCTAAGACATTTTTCCATTGTAACATCTTCTCGTACATTGGCCAGAAAAAGAGTACGGCGAAGGTGAAGTTCCGGATTTATATAGAACTTGACCAATTCTCCTGATAGGCAGTTAAGATAACATGCCTTGGTCCTGTTTTCAGTGAAGATCTGGTGAGCGGGACATACAAATCACGACTCCTTTTACGTCAAAATGTTCGTCAATAAATGATTTTTGCCAGGGATGACACTGATCTACGCATTGCAATGATTTTTGGACATCTTTTGTAGCAATCAATATATATATAATATTCAATAAACTCTTTGGGGGCTCCTCTTGTATGAATGGACTTGTCATGTTTTTTTTTCTGAAAATGGCTTAGTACACGATCTTCGTCGCGTGTCATAGCTTTCTGGCGATTTTCAACTTTAAAAAAAGAATTAAACATAGAATATAAACTGATAAGGAATAGGAATCGACCAAAATATACAATGTAGTTCTTGATTTTATGAAAAATGAAAGGCCCTCCATTTTTTAAAATTTAAAACTGCACACTGGGAAATCTTTACGACCGGGCAAAGAAGTTAGTCTAAGGTATACTCTAAACGATAGAAACCTTTCTAGGCGTGTGTCATGCCGGTTGACTACATAAGTTAGCTATCAGCGATCAGTCAAGGCTCTATTTGGGACGCCTTTTCATATTGATTAAATATCAAGTACAGTTGAGATCAGTTCTAACCTCTCAACTATTCTGTCAGAGAGGACGGTTCTAGAACCATTCTTGAACGGTTCTAAGGTAGAACCAACCCTGTCATAAATGGTTCTAAAGCAGAACTGTCAAAAATGGTTCTAGAGTAGAACCGTCCAGAATGGTTCTAGGGTAGAACTGTCATAAATGGTTCTAAGGTAGAACCATTCAAAATGGTTCTATGATAGAAATATCATAAATGGTTCTAGGGTAGAACCGTCCATTTTCATGTCCGATAACTCTGTATTGATTATGACACGTACTCCTCGTCTTCGCCTTTTCCCGAACTTTTTTTTAAATATGTAGTAACATTTCACATCGATTATAATTTCAATATATGGAATTATGACAATAATTAATAATATTAAATTTATGACCAGTTTATACAAAATAGCAAAAGTACAAACATGTAATAAAGAGCTATGGTGCAATTTTTTTTCTTCATTTTTCTAACCCACAAGAAAAACGAATTACTGTTTTTCTTAAAATTTGTGTGATTTTTATCTGAAGTCAATTTACAGGTAAAGAAATGTGTTTTCCGTAACATGTTGTGTGTTTCAAGTAATTATAATTAATTAACATTGTGACATGTATATTGTACCTGGACTGTCCGGATGTTTATTGTTCCAACCTTAAAGGTATACATACAGATAAACCGTTTTGCTGACAAAATCAGCGGGGTTTCAAATTTTTATAACGCTACAATTTAAAATAATTAATGCAGCATTTGTATAAAGTGGTGTTTATAAGTTGGTTCCAAATTTTTTCCTGCATTGCTTAAGGGTTGGTCTGGGTTTGGTTCCTTTTCTACCGGTCTCGGCTGGAGTTTCATTTGGCACCTCCATAAGTACATCTATATTCTTATTCCGTTAAAGATATACACAGCTGGCGGTGTCATATGGAAGTCTTTCCCTGGTCTCTTGTTATCTGAAAAAAAAACTTTTGAAAGACTTTAAAAGTAAGAATTAAATGACTACATATTAGTCTATTGTCTTCCGTTTTGATATTTTAAAAAGGAATGACATGAAGTTAATCAAAATAATTTCTAACTGGGTGAACCTCAGCTATATCTAAAGGAGCGACCCCTTTTAGTTTTAAAACGTAACGGAAATTTCATAAAAATGTAACATTTTAGAATTTTGAGTATTTTATTTATGACTTATCCTTGACGAAAGCTTAATTTACTAATTTTATTCTCCCTGAATACAATTTTAAACGTAATGGGCAGTGTTCATGTAAGCGTTAATAAATAATCAAAGCGTATAATCCTCAAAATTTTAATTTTTCTAATACAAACAGATCTCAAAATATACAAGTCCTTAACGGTTTAGCTTTTAATTTCATTTAGGAAACCTAAAAACTTCATATAACTTAAAATGTTTTAAGCCTTACGCATAATAAAGCACAATACTACTACAGTTCGTGTTTCACCACACTTTACTATCCATTGTGAAATAATATTGATCGACATTATATGGTATACTTCATAATAATCAATTTACATGAATTCCGATTTAATAAAACGTATCACAAAATACTGGAATAAATTTTATGCACTGTATGGCCATTTCGTTGACTGACAACTCATCAGCAGTGCTCCAGATCAAAATATTGGAAAACGGGTTAAAGATATAATGATGAATTTATAAGTACACCAATCAAAAATCAAAACTATTAAAACAAACAGATATCCAAACTCAGCTTAAGGTTACCTCTGCATCAAAAGGAATAGCCTCAGAAATTTCTGGTAATTTTTGTCAAATTTTGAACAGAAAATTTAAAGCCATTTGAGTAATTAATCATGCCAGGACAAAAGTTCTGGTACCTTGGCTGATAATGCCCTCGGGGACTAACAGTCCACCAGCAATGACATAGACCCAGTGGTAGTAGTAAAACGTATCACAAAAGACCGAAATAAATTTGATTCACTGTCATGACTGTATGACCATTTCGTTGACCGACAACTAATCAGCAGTGTATTCACATGTTTGCTTTGATTCTGTTTCTGGTTGCGATTCGTGAACGTTTCAGACGTACTTCTATTTTAAAATCATGACGGCACTTAACTTATCTCTATTACATGGTGCTAGGCAAAGGTATCACATTTCTTTTGTCTTTTTCCTAACCAAGTAACAAATTTGTTGGTAACAAACACTAACACTTCAAATCTAACGTATATTTGCCAGAGTGGCGTTGAAAAGCTTTTAACTAGTCCCAAACATACTTGTTTTCTCTTCAGAAATGTACAATGTAAAATTACTATTGCTTAGATCTAGTTGATTGTCGAAACAAAATTTTAATAAGCGATAACGAATTCATTGATGGAAGTTTTTTACCCACCTAGGTCTATGATTCCTTCGATTCCAAAAAGGGTAACTTTTAACAAAAATATGCAACGGAAAAAAACTTAAACATGCACAGTTTCGAGCAAATAAAAATACAGGACAGAAATACATAATCAATAGCAAACAGATATCAATTTATTATACTTTATGCAGAAATGCAAGCTTTTTATTGATCAATTTGCCGTTAACATTCTAATCTAACACATACCTCAGCATTTAACATTTTTTTGATTTTACCCTCTCATGCTTTGTATAAAAATTGATTTTCTCCATGTACTAGACTGCAGACACATTAAAGATATCAATTAAAAAACAATATATCATTGTCTATTTTAGAATGGGTGTATTTTGACACATGTGCAATCATGGATAGAGCACATGAACCAAAAAATGTCCGCATGCAGTTCTGAACTTAAAAAAAATAAAAAAGAAAACATTCAGTATAATGAATTAAATAACATAGGACTGACAGTTTTGGTGATCAGTGTTTTTCGGCTTCAAGTTCATTTTCTTCCAAGAAAACATTGTACAATCGTTTGTATCCATTTAAATAATTATCTTCGAAAATTACATTCGTTAACTTGAGATTGCAAATTTTCGCCAGCCAAAATGAAAGATACAAATTCGGCATATATTTATTATTTTAAGACAATAAACTTTTGAATAGAAAAATGGCTGTAGAAGTCAAGCATATACGGTTTTCTTTGGAATACGCTTTGACATCCAATGCACTCAACCAATTCTAATCTCTTACTATAGTGACAATTCAAGGCAATACTCTATCCGAATCTAAACGAATAACGTCACTGTGGACTTTTCAATACGACCTACCAATTTATTCCAGTCGAAAAGTTTTTATAAACAGATTTAAATAAAGAGAAAACCAAAACAATTATATACTAAAAATTTATCATTATAATGAAACCACAAGAGTACTGAAAGACAACAGAATTTGAGAGATGAAAAAGAAATTTCTTTTGCGGTTCAAGATTCAATTATTCAACATGTGTTATCTGCTGGTGACTTCGACACTAGATCGGAATTAATACTTTAGAATTAGAGTTACAAAAATGTTAAATTTTGTGAAAACTAAGGAGTATCTCACTCATGCATAGCTCTGTCCTTACATGGTTTTGGCTTTACCCTTTTGTCTTTTGAATTTACTCTTCAACAACGGTTTGGATTATTGTTCTGGCTTTTCAACATTTTAGGCCTTGAGCACAACTGACGAGTCTTAAAACAACGAAATGTGCACATCTTATGCATTAAAATTGGTACCAAAGAATTTAATTTAAACCTATTTATTCTAGTGGATCTGTAAACAACTTTTACCAACTATCACCAATCCCTACCCGCAGAGGATGGCATTTTAACCTAATATTTCTCGCGATAAGAAAACGAAAGGAAACGAAATTTTATTTGGTTTAAACTCCACATATCTAGGATTGTTACCAATACAACACAAAATAAAAGCTCCAATATACATAATAATCTACTGAAAAGCTCATAAATTATGATTGAAACAAGCATTCTGAAAGTATTGCTGGGCAATACAATGTCCCCTACCGGCTTGAGAAAACACTCACAATCTCCTGGAGTATATGAATCAGACGAAGGCGTATGGACAGAGTGACTCCTAAAAATCCTGAAACTATGTTTGAAAGGGGTGCAAAATAAGTACCCAATCGGCTTGCTCTGTAGGTCATCATTATAAGCTTACATACCAAAAATAATTTCAGTTGGATAAACGGTTTATAAAAAAGTCCGGAAAACAATTATTTTAGCAATATTTCCTATTTCCAAGGACAACTACTCTCACAATAATTATCCAATCAGCGTGAAACTCAAACCTGATCTTTAACTCATCATTTTAAGTTCACATACCAAAAATAATTTCATTTGGTTAAACGATGTATGAAAAAAGTCCGGAAAACAATTATTTTAGCAATATGTCCGATTTTTAAGGACAAGTACTCTCACAATAATTATTCGATCAGCGTGAAACTCAAACTTGATTTTTACCTCATCATTATAAGCTCACGTACCAAATATAATTTCAGTTGGTTAAACGGTTTACAAAAAAAGTCCGGAAAACAATTATTTTAGCAATATTTCTTATTTCCAAGGGCAATTACTCTAACAATAATTATCCGAACTCAAACTTGAAATGCAACTTGTCATAGTAAAACTATATACCAAATATCAAATCAATATCTTCAAGCATGACGACAAAAAGTGCGGAAAACTGATTATTTGCGTAAATTTTATAAATCCAAGGACCATGACTCTGCAAAAAATCATCAGACCGGAACAAAATTCCAACTTGATCTGTAACTGGTCATGATAAAACTATATACTAAATATCAAGTCAGTATCTTCAAGCGCAACTGGAAAAAAGTGCGAAAAACTAATTTGCTTGACTGACGGATGGACGGACAGACAGACGGACGGCAAACCTAAAGTCCCCTTCGGCTTTACCGGTAGGGTACTAATAACACCTATGCCTCATATTCATAGATTTAAGTATACAGTATATTGTTGAGGAAGTTACACTGACATCTGTATATTATAGTATATTACTTCTTCGAAGCGCGGAATATTAACTTCGTTTGTGCTCTGTCCAAATAATCAACAATGAGGAAGATTAAGTTTTAGGTTTAGTCGGTAGACTCGGCCGGGTACACACACATAAGCAATATTAACACTTGAAAATTTCAAATATGAAATTGTTTAGAAAACTTGATAACATTGAGATTTATATGAAATATTGTTGTTATGAAAAGCTCTCTGGGCAGGGATATAGTTTATTGCCTCGCCTCTTTTTCTCGGTCTCCCCGTTAAATCTATACAACTCCTACTCTGCTATACAAACATTTAGACACGGACATTTGCTACCATCAAATTGATAAAACAAAAATGTTAAGTTTTGTGAAAAATAAGGAGAATCTCCATCGTGCATGGATCTGTTCTTAGTTTTGGCTTCACATTTTTGATCATTTTGACATTTTTATTCATGCACTTCGAAGAAGTTCGGGGATATTGTTATCGCCCCCGTCCGTCTGTCCGTCCACCCGCCCGTCTGTCCGTCTGTCACTTTTTGTGACCTAATCTCCTCGTTCATTTTTAACCTCATGCATTTACAGTATATTCACATACGGTATGTAGATGCGCAATCAGGTTTTAGAATTTTGATTTAAAAATTGAGGCCCACAGGGGTCGAATTTAAAAAATTGAGAATTTAATCTTGTGACCTAAACTCCTCTTTCATTTTTGACATCATGATTTAATTTCTATACAGAATTGTCACATACCGAATGTAAATGTGCAATAAGGTTTAAGAATTTTGATTTTTCAAAAACTGGGAGCCCATAGGGGTCGAATTTTGAAAATTGTGAATTTAGGCTTGTGACCTAAACTCCTTTTTCATTTTTAACTTAATGCATTTTATTTCTATGCAGTATTGTCACATAGTGTATGTAGATGCGGAATTAGGTTTTAGAATTTTAATTTTCAAAGATTGGGGCAGCAGGCGTCAAATTTCAAAAATTGTGAATTTTAGCTTGTGACCTAAACTCCTCTCGTTTTTTTTATAACATCAACATTATAACAACAACAAATTTGACAAATTAGAACATTAACAGTAACTTCAACTAGTTCTGTAAATTAGTTTTTGTTGATATGATAATGGATCTGAACTAATTTAATATTTTGGTATTTTAATTGTGGCTCAATTTGACTTGCGGAACTGTTTTTTTTTTTCTTTATTTGAACATGTTCAGCAGGTAGCTCCATCATACTTGTAAGCTCGCACAGAAACTGACGTCATTATAACGCACGCACGCGAGGTCAGTTTCTTGTCCTGTTGGAGTCATTATAACGCTCGGTAGGTCAATTTCTTGTCCAGTTTGATTCATTATAACGCACGAGAGGTCATTTCTGTTCATGTAGACGTTTTTGGAGACATTTGCTGATTCTAATGTTTGGTCAATAACAAATCAAATTCGTAGATTCAGATTAGAGGTATAATATTACATCATCGACTCGACCTTGACATGTTGTTTAATACAATAACTTTATTGTAAATATATATAAGAGACTTATCATTTTTTATCTGGGAGGAGGGGCTGATCATTCTGAAAGTGATAACTACATAAATTTCTGACCCCCCCCCAGTTAAAATTTATGCTAATTTTATCCCCCACTCATTCGTAAAAAGTTCTGTCTGCCCTTGCCTTTTTTCATGGAAAAGGGATAAGATTTTCTGTAAGAAGAGTGGGAAACTGGGTCTTTGTAACTTTTAAAGATTTTAGGAGTTGGTCATTATCTGCTGAGGGGGCTGGATTTTTTCTTACAGCATGTATCAAGAATATTACTAACCCCCCCCCCCCCACCTCCTTCTGACCAATGGAATGGATAAAAATTTGACCCCCTTCAATCTTCCATGAAAATATTTTGACCACCTACATACAGACTAATAAATGCATATGCATTAGAGTATTTCGAGTTCAAGGTTTAAATAGTGTGATATGATTATTAAATTATCATCAATTGATCAGTTTTGGGGTGTTTTTAATTTCCCGGTTCTTCAGGCCATGAAATAGCATATTATGTCTGTTTATAAGTTTACAGTATGAAAAAAAGTAACTTGAAAGTTAAAATGTATGAAAGTATAAAATCTGCTCTGAAGACCATGCAGGGGCCTGTGAATGCTATTTTCTATCAAATCAAAAAGGTATAGCTAGCTATCCATTCTTATAGACTATAACCAGTCCATTTAAAGATTCGCTGATCCTAAATTCATTTACCCAAAAACGGTTTAGTACTTTACAGTGTAAAGAGCTGAATATATCACAGAGGTTTAGCCCCCCCCCCCCCCTAAAATTTTTCATCCCGAAATCACTACTCCCTAAAAATGATCCACTCCTTAACAAAATTTCTACTTCTATCTGTCGGCTTCTACTGCAGATTCGTTTGCACGGCCACGCTGGTTTCTCAATTTTAATTCATTTAAAAAAAAAAACAGTCCATACCAATCTCTTTTTCTTGAACTAACATATTCTCTTTTAACTTTATTGCTTGTAATAACCACAGGGGCCCGACTTCTGGATATTTATTTCTTTTTCATTTTATTTCTTTTTTTGGTTTTTTTTCTTATTTCATGAGTACTTTTAATAAACATTTACTATAAGAACGAATATTCTGCGTTTATTATCAATGTGCTATACACTATCAACGTCCTTATACTAAAAAATCTTATAAAGGACGTGGATAGTGTATAGCACATTGATAATAAAAGCAAAGTATTCGTTGTTTTAGTAAATATTTATTAAAAGTACTCATGAAATAAGACAACAACAAAAAATATAAAAAAAATAAAAAAAAAAATAAAAAAGAAATAATTATCCAGAAGTCGGGCCCCTGTGGTAATAACAGCTTAAGTATATATAGTCCCAATTTCCTCCAATGTCCTGCAACCCCTCTTTTTTTTATTTGAATATTGATATGACGAGCTGTACCCAACCCGACATATTAATATCTAAATAAAAAAAGGATAGTTGCAGGGTCAGAGGAAATTCGGACTAGGGTATATTTTGTTAAAAATTATAAAAGACATTATGTTTGGCGACGTTTTGTTGGTAATAATAAATTATCCACCAAAGACTAATTTTAATCAACTTTAAAACTATTTTCTAATTAACATGCAACAACAACCTTAATTGCTGTGTTTTAAAATTACTTGTCTTCGCGTTAATTTTGTAAAAATCGCCTATTCCAGATTTAGTAGTGGGGCGAGTTAACTTGGATTCCTTTGATCAATCTGACCAATCAGCAACTTGTTAACATCAATATCTTGGAGAGGAGTCCAAGATGGTGGAAGTTTGTAAACAAACCATTTGACGACAATGAAATTGTAGCAACCTCGTTACAGAGCACTTTCAAAGTAAAAATATTTATCCTGAATTCGCCTTGATTACTCTTAATAGATCAGATCTTTGGACAAAGACATATCAAGGAGGAATTTGGTTTCCATTTCAAATTGGATATATTTATATTTATAACCTCCCCTTGGCCTTATTATTAAAACTACGGCTATCAGACCTTATGAATATGATACATAATTTATGTCCAAGTCGCGTTGTTTATTGCTGCGGTTAATATCCTATATTTTTCTTCCTAAGGAGACTACTCGTAGCTGAGGGTTGTTTTGACATTTCCTTTATCTGGATAAATGAAATTTTCCATAGTAACAGAGAAAGGGCGCTTTCGAGACGTTTCGGCCATAAACCAGTTCGTCCATATACCGTTTCGTCCATAGACCAGTTCGGCCATAGTCGTTTCGGCCATACTTTTTATAATGAGATATATACTTAATAGCATCATTGTTTCTTACGAGAGATATTCTTAGTAGTTTACTTAGTAGAAGAAAAAAGTTTTGGCACCGATACTTAAATTTTTTAAAGTGGTCAAGCTGTATGCCTGAACCTATTATTAAAGGACTGGGTTTATATACAGCTGTTTATTGGCATCACACCGTGACTATCATACCTGTACAGATTACAGATTACAGATTATCATATTTTTTTTTATGTAAATAATGAAACACTCACAATTGTTTTCACCTTTATTTATTCTCTTTATATCATGCAGGTTGATAACAAGCACATACATAATTAACAACAATTTAAACAAAAGCACTATAACAGTTGAGTTGCACTATAATTATATATAAAATATGTTCTGAATTGACTGAAATGACTAGATTCACTAAGCGTCAGAATCGGAGTCTGGTAGATCTTGGTTTGGTACTGCTGGCGAGTACAGGTTACCCACAGCACGCAGGAAGTCTGATGGACTTGCTGTCATACTGCTATATATATAAAATAAAACTTAAATTTTGAGCTTAGAACTTGTTAAATATTTGTTAGATTCCGTATAAATATTCCATGGCCAAATCGACTTTAATTCTATGGCCGAACTGGTAGTATGGCCGAAACGACTATGGACGAAACGACTATGGCCGAACTGGTAGTATGGCCGAAACGACTTGTTTCCGAAAGGGCACCTGTCCATGGTCATGAGGATGGACCAAATGACAATTTACTAACCATTTTTATTCCCATTTAACAAAGACCTATGGATGAACGTTTTAAGGAATATGTTGATTTTTAAAATATTTGATAGTTGTACTTTCCACATGGACCATATAAGAACACAAAGAAAAGATGATTTCCTGATCTACAGGTTTTTTCTGTTCTTATGCCTATGAACATCGTGTTAATTAATCAGCATTCAATAAATAAATTAATAAATTGTCAGAATACAATTGTCTCAAGCAAGAAAATCATAACAAAACACAAAGTTTAATTCATTTATTTGTAGGGAATAAAATGCTATGATATTTTTTTGTAAATACATGTTAGCTGGAATCCCTGAAATAAAACCAAACACATGTTATGAAATACACAATGGGTATACTGTGAATTTATGATGCACACGATAAAAGTCAAAAGTGCCCTTAAAATGTAATACAATATAGTATAAATTTTTTTTTGCCTTATAAATATTGATTGAATTTAACAGTGAAACATATAATTAAGTCATTTTAAAATACAACTAGTTCAATCAATAATACCATTGTTTATTCATTGTTTGTGATCGTATAAATGGTAATAATTATTAATATGTCAGGGGTCTGTAATTGACTTTGACCTCAATCATAAAGGACATTATTCACATTTATATATGCATCAGGAAAAATAATTTTTGTGTCCTAGAGTGCAGAATAAAATCTGCTCTACAATAAGAAAAAAATATTCTCTTGTGAAAATAGGGAGCAAATTGGGACCAAACTTTGGTGGGAAAATTATATTTGAAAGGCGTCTTTAATATTGTGAATTAGGGTTTGATTTCAGACCAATAGAGATGCCATTACAAAAGATAGGAAAGACACCAAGATGATATTTGGAAATCTACAATGAAAACCTCTGTGCCCATTTGAACAAGGCTTTGATGGCACCCTCTAAATTGTATCTTTCAGTTCACACTAATGATAACTATGACTATACCGTTATTGAAAATATAACCATACTACATCTAAAACCAAAGTAAAATTTCTAAATTGTTTTCATGGTGATAAAATAAGTCTTCTTTTATATTCCTATTCATTCATTCGAATCATTAAATTACCAGTTAAAATGTTGAGTCTTAATCTGAAAGTCCAAACTTTTGATATTTAATATCAAATGATTAAATTTCATGACTTTTTTAATTTGAGAGTTTTATATACATTTGTAACTGTTTTTATATTGTTTATAAGCTAAACATTTTAAATGAAATGATTTGAAAAATATGGCTGCTCTACCATGTGCATTTGTGTAGTTAAGAAAAAGAATAAAGAAAGTGAATAATGCAAGTGGCTAAAATGTCTAAAGATCATTTTATTTGTACAATCATGTGAAGTATGTTCCTCTTTTGGAAATTTCAAAAAAATAACTGAAAGTTTTTATCCTAATTATATGAGAATTTAGTTGACTAATTATCTTAAATTTTCTGATAACTCAAAGTATAGTAATTTGTCTGTTTCCAGACAATTATTTGTGCTGTATTTACTCATTTCATTTCAGTTAAATTCTCAATTAAATTTTAGATAATGAGCATCAACTTTCTTACCATATATTAGTAAGAGATGTGTATTAAACCTTAATCAATATTCCAAAACTTGCATAAAAGCATGGCCCATGTACATTTTGTGTAATATAGGGAATAACTACACTTGTACATTGGTAAGTGGAATCTCCAGAAATTGTTATCATTGCATTTACATGTATTGGGTAGATTCATCATGTTCATTGTGCCATTGAACATTTGAGATCACACACTTTAGTCATTGCAATATAAGTTCACTTAAATTTTTATTTTTTCAGAATCCAGTAATTAATTTTGAAGATGTATTTACTCAGTGATTAATGCTGAGAACATGTCTTGGAAAGGGTTAGAAGGTGAAGATTTGGTTCAGAATCTCCGACAATTAGTGATTAGTTATGAACCGCAGATAAGAGAGGCAGGAAGTGTAGACCAAGCAGAGGAGGCATTATGTCATCTGGAGGAAAATGATGAATATTTTCATAGGTATGTGTGTAAATAATTTTCTATATTTTTGTTGTTAATTGCATGTTGGAGTATCAAACATGAATTATATTGCTATATAATTGCAGGTGTACTTTATAGTGTAAGAAGAAAAATATGGTACTTATTCAGGATAAAGTAATGTTTCATTTTTTTAGTGTATAATAATACAATAATTTTAAGAGTAAAGGTAAAATATTTGCATATATTGTTGAAATTACTTTTATCTCCTATTGGACAGTTTATGTATAAAGAAGGTTAATTTTACACTGTACAACTATCAGGCTGAAGTGACATTTTAAAAATCTGTAATGAGGAAAAACTTGAAACATGAATTTCAGCTTACTTACATAGGTCTTAATGATAAGAAAAGATATTTAGCATTTATATAAATCATTGACAAACAATTGCAAAATGCACATAACATATAAAAAACAAAGCTTTATTTTTTGCATATCCAAGTTTCATTTAGACCTTCATTTTGGGAATTTCCTTTAATTTGTTACTTTTTGTAAATGTTTTTGACAATATTTTGTTGCATTTGTTTTTTATCACCCTCTAGACATGAATTTGTAAAGCTGTTAAGAAGAAAATTAGAGGATATTATTGGACCGCTTGCTGAGGATGAAATAGAAAAATTTGATTCTGGTATTCATGACTCCAATGGACAAGAGACTGTTATCAAAAGAATAACAGACAAAATACTTCATTCAAGACCGTATGTAGTATTTATATACTTGTGTCAAAAAAAGAATATATCAAAATGTTGATTAATTCAAACTTTGAGGTCTTATTAACATGAGAAATAAAGTTTGGTTTTTACAAATATAAACTGGCCAAATAAAATAATACATGTATTGAAAATTATTGCTGCTGTAAACTAGGAAATTATTGGATTAAATAATTGTTGAACAATTCAGAAAATCAACAGTGATAATGCAATTCATGTAGAATTTGTAAAAAACTGTACCAGTAAAATTTAATAATTTCAGTGCAAATCCTGTATAAACAAACAATTTGGCATGAATAAAAATTTACATTTTTGCAATAATAAAAACTTTGCATTCGTTTTGGATTTGCAGTACATGTATATGTGTGTACCTATTAAATGGTAATGTTAGTATAGTTGACATAATTCTATATCATCCTTGAACAGTGAACAAATTTTGTTCATATATGTACAATTTAATGTTCAATAAGGTTTTAATCTTTTAAATTATCTCAAGTGTTCCAATTTTGGATAAAAAATGGCCTTGTGTATCAAGCCTGTATATTTTATGTTCCATTCATTTAATGTCTGAATAATATTATTACTAAGCATGTGTTTATGTGTAACAAGATTTTCAGTTTTGAAATTCACTCAAGGGTATAGTGAATTTGTTTGATTTGTGGATTGGCCTTGTTCACAGAACTCCTTGTTTATTTTCTGTATCAGACACTTTTGTACAATAAGCAATTCAGCCTCTGTGCCACTTTTGATTTCACTCCTTAAAAGGTTCAATTTCTTAAATATATTTTAATGGTTATGATGTATAGATAGCCATCATTACCAAAAGGCATGGTTTAGTTTTGAAAACCTACGTTAAATTCTAAAATATTGATAGGTACAATGATTTATCTAAGAAGTTGAAGGGAAATGTCCAGGGTGCTATTGATGAACTAATGAGAAATTTCGATGCAGAGTTTGGTAGGAGTAGTGATTCTGGTGATCACCAGATAAGGAGATCCTATGCTATGAGCGATGAAGATGAATCTTCTTGTGGAAGTTCATTTAACCAGGTATAATTACGATACGGCATGTATTTTTGATTTTGATTGGTCGACAACGTGACATCTGGGATCTTTTGTTTTCCAATAAATGACATTCAGCATATGAATATTTGAGCAAGTAAAAGAGTGCCATTTTAAACGATCAATGCTTAATAATTTGCCGAAAACTGTAGTTATTATGCAATTATAAGTGATGAGTTGTTTTTCTGCAATTTATCGATGTATAAACTCGACCAGGTCACACTTAACATAAACATAAAGTCCTTTGGACTTTATTCAGTTTGTGAGTAAACTGGTCTCCTTTATACACTGATAAATTTTTGCAAAACAACTCTTATTACTATGATAAACACTACGTAATGAGGTTATTTAAAAAACACTGACTTTTTTCTTGATATTAATGTTATATTTTTAACCGTTACTGTTAAAAATTCATTTATTTTTTTGATATACATGTTTGTGTGTTTTATTTATTTCTGTTAATAATTCAACAAAAATTGCTAAAGTTCAGACATTGCATGTAATATTTCATTTCAATATGTAATGTAAGCATTTGAATCCTGAGTATAAACTTCATTGAAAAGAGAAGATGAGTCTCATAACAGTAAAGAATACAAGGTCTGAATTTTAAATCAGTTATCTAGATAATTACAGCTTGATAAAGCTATTAAAATTTTCTCGGTTTCTTAGTATAGTATGTCACAAAATAAACTCTTCATTCAGAATTGAACATTGTCAGATTTAATTTTTACAGGGTATGTTTTTCAATAACCATGAGATTATGCAGCAAGTGGCAGAGAAGCTGAATAAACACAGAGATAATGTGGTGAGTTTCAAATATATTAAAAAATTACTATTAAAATAAAAGACAAATCATTGATGTATACTTGTGTATTGTTTCATTTTCATTTAGCCTCTTGCCTAATCGGACTAAATCTCAGTTCTTATATTAAGATTTCACTTTCCAACTGTTCCAGATAGTTCTTTGTAATTGCTTATGATCTCAGCAAGGGAAACGATTATGGTATTTAACTTTGAGGTTATGTCTTATAATCCTATTAGTTGTGAAGTGTGTTTTTCTCTGGTCTTAGTTTACAAAGATTGTCAGTTTTCCTGTGATAGAAAAAGAAACATTAAACCAAAGCAATATATCTAGTTGTTCTAATATCAAATAAAACACCAATAAAAGAATTAACTGTTAGTTTATTCAAGGAAAAACGATTATGGTATTTAAAAATTTTTAAAGTAATTTTTACGTCAAATTCAGTTAAAGTCATTGAAATAGATATCTGTAAATTTTGATAGAGGTTGGAGATTGAACAAGATATTCATGCATGTGATTCATGCTAAATTTATAATTTATACAAAAGTATTTACTGATACCATTAGGGTTTTTTTTTGGGTTTGCTTTGTTAAGATTTGATGATTTGAGAAGTACTTTATTTCAAAATAAAAGCTGCTTTAACTTTTAGGTGCGAGTAGAGGCACTACAAACATTGAATCAGAATCTACCAGCGGATTTTATCAACAGTGACCACTGGCCTACAATGAAACGTCATCTTATAGATGCATTAGATGAATCTAATGAACAAATAATGGTAAAACATTAAAATATTTGTTCATATGATAATTGTGTCAATCAGACAACATGTGATAAAATTGAACATTGATGACAACTAGGGTAGGGTTTGTCATATAGTCTTAACAAGGAGCAACAACCAACAACACAAAACCAGTACTAGTGAACCTATACACAATGGTGTCTTAAATTTTATAAAATAAAAAATCTAATGAACACAGTATTCGATATAATAATCATATAACTAAAGCAGACAGAGATGACCAGGTCCTAGTTTGGGAAGAACTCATATTATATTTTGCTTATTATTGCAAAAAAGACTAAATGATGGTACCTTTCAATTTGTGAAGAAACTAACATAGGATCTTATTATTAGTAACAAATTGTCTTCAGCCAAAAGAGCTATTGATGTAAAACTTTACAAATGAAAATAGTCAGAATTGAGGTGTCAAAGATTTTCTTCAAAACCCCATATACATTTGTACATATAAATCTACACATTTTTTGTAAAAACCTTATAAAATAGTTAAAACCATTAATTTATGCCCTAAAAGTTTTAATAATTTTCATTGTTTCAAATGAATTTTGTTTTTAAATATTTCAAAATACAAAGAATTTGCAGGGGTTTATTATCTGTAATGCATTTGATATTTATATATCTGACACTGATTTATGTTGATATTTATCACAATGGGTAAAGTAGGAAGTAGAACTTCATAGTGAAGGGCATGGTTTTGATATCGAAACATAACACTGGTGTTCTTGATAATTTTGAGTATAGATAGACTTGTCTATATTGTTTTTTTTTATGTAAAGGATAAAGTATTGCATTTTTAATAGTTTTTTTTTAAACCCAGAAAAATAAGTTAATTCTGTAGTTCCTATAATTAATTTAGTATTGAAATTGTTTTGACTTACATGTTTTTTTTTGCAGTACTTAAGTACCAAGTTCATCACAAGAGCTTTTACAAATACATCACCACAGACAAGAGAAGTATACACATTACTTGGTAAGTACAAAGCTATAAACTGGAATTTACTCCTGTAGGATAATTTATCTTTATAGATTTAACTTGCAATATTTATCTTGTGTTGAAATTGTTTACTGATAATTAATAAAAATATAGAAAACTAATTATTATTCTAAGCTGATTTTCAAGTATCCATTAAAATTGTATATCTGATAATCTAATTGTTAAGCAATTTTACTTCATCTTCAATCTAATTCATAAACCATTTCAATGTCTATCTGTTTATATACATGTATAGTCAATCTTCTTCTGAAGGAAATGAAATACTGTGGATTCATTAATATTCGTTGTATACCAATTTTCGTGGTTTTCGTGGGTCCCAGTTAACCATGAATTTAAATATCCAACGAAAAATAATATTTTTACTTCAGATTAAATGCACTGAAGTTTGAAACCACGGAGTTTTGATGTACCTATCCGAGAAACATTGAACAATTGCGTTTTTACAGCATGTACTTGGATACTGACATATGATGAGTTAGCAATATCCATAGAGGATATAGTGTTTCCTGTAATTTTGTCTTTGGTAACTAATAAACGCTCAAACAATTTTCTTTAAAAATATTTTGACTGTGTAAATTGTCGCGGAATTCACTTTCGTTTTTTCATTCAAACATTCAAGAAAAATATTAAACCTAATTAGGCCTAAACAATACAGACTTTCCCATAAATTACAGTAAAAACATCTTGTAAAAAGATAATAAAGCAGACATATTGGTTGTAATCGGATTAAAGATAATACATATTTCACACCTGATTAACCTAACAAGTAAATAATTACGGATTTTGTTAATCTTGTTAAATTTATGACAAATTTGAAGAATCTGTTTGTTAGACTTTTGTTTTAAAAGTGCTTAAAATCAGTACTTTACTGAACAATATCAAAGTCTGATCGGCACGTTTTATCTCAGTATTTTCATGATATTTGATGTGCCAAGCCACGAATTTCAGTTTTTCAACAACATTATATATTTTTTTCTAAACCAGCAATCCACGAATTTACGTATCCCACGAAATACTCTATTTTCTCTATCCACGAAAATTGGTATCCACGAAAATAAATGAATCCACAGTACGTTTATAATTGTAATTATTACCAGTATTATATACAAACAGTTCTGGAAGATATTTTTGTATACCGTTACATTGTAATTTCTCAACTGAGAAACATTTAGTTTTGATAAATAGTTAAAACTTATGTTTTTTTTTCAGTTGAATTTTTAATTACGCAGTTTAATTCAAAGAAATCAAACAACATACCCAGTATTAAAAGTGGTTTAGATTTTACTAAACCTGAAAATGTCAAACTGATGAAAGCTGTAAGTATATTGATAGAACAGCCACGTGAATAAGAACAAAATAGAAGAATCCAAAGAAATATATACTTTGTCTTGGCAAGCATTGTACATTGTCTAGTGTAAGGTTCTGTAAATAAATCTCATTTTAAATCCTAATATATTTTCGCTATTTTCTGAAGAAAAATGTCCATAATATGGAAGAACTTTTGTCACTTAAAAAGTGTTTTTACACATAGATGTATAAAACATCACTGCATTACTTTGAATGGAAAAAAAGGAAGTAAACCTTCTTTTTATTAAAAACAATGATTTATGTAAAAGATTATCAGCCCTTTCAATGCATATAGAGATTGGTTGTAAAGGTAGTTTGTTGTAACTACTAAGGCCACCTAAAATAATTTCTCTGGTTCTCAGACAATTTATTTTACAAAAATGGCAAGGTAGTAAGGGAATTTAATTTCTTAGTTTATTTTCTTGACAAAAGAGGCAGGGGATTTTCAGTTTAGGTGTTTGTTTTGGCGACATAAAAATCTAGTTTGAATCCATTCATTTCTATGACATTTTAATTCAACAAATGGGTTATCTGCTTTCAATGCCTCGAATTTCCTCCATTTCTCCTGCAAACACTCTTCTGCAGAGCTATTCCACGGTAATAACAGGCAGTATTGTTCATGGATTGACTTTTTTTAAGCGAATATTGAAGTAAAACTCAGTGCCATGATTGTTTATCAGTTGTTAATTTATTTTCGTTTTGACTTGATCAATGTCACAGTATGCTTAAAAATTGAGTCCATGTTGGCAGATGCTTGAAAAATATTTTTAGCGCAAAATTTAAAATTTCTGGAACAGAGGTAATTTTTTTCCGAAATCAAATAAGCTTGTTCTGTTGGCAATTTTTTAACTTTTTGGACTCCAATCTAACTCTTAAAGTACCATGACTTTTTCCACCATTAAAACTGATCTACACAATAAAACTGTGCAAGGAAAATGTTCTAAAACCCCAGTGAAATAAATGTATAAATGCAAACAAAAGAGAAAATAGATCTTAACTCATCCACTAATTTACCTGTCCCATTCATGACACTAGGACAACAAAATGTGTTTTCAAGTCAGTGTGCAATATTGTTAGAGAAAAATTACTCCTTTACCCATGTTTATGTTAAAAGAATTTGATACATGATTATGATGAAAATTTGAAATTGTGACTATACGATGTTATATAGGATAAAGAAGAAGGCAAATGACATAAATTAGTTTTGACATACATGTCCATTACTTTTGTTTTACAGTGTAATATTTTGGCATATAATTTTTGTTCTTTTTCAGTTTCGTTTGTTGAATGAGTTTCAACAAGAAACAATCAACTACTGGATAAGATACCCAGACAAGTATATTTTCTTTATTATGACTGTTATATCTTTAATTCTATATACGTCTATAACAAAAGTCATGTAATTTGAATGTATTCAGATAATTTGTGTTTTAAAGTAAAGTTAATTTGGCACCACTGAGAGAATAGAACATTGAGCTGAAAACCATGCAGAATATTTGAATTTTATCAAAACTACAATTAAGAAAATTTAGTGTCAGTTTATTCAAAATCTACATTTATAAATAAAACTCAAAATTTACATTTCTTGCATATCTTACAAATCTTATATATTCTAGATTCTGTCAGATCTGGAATAAAATTTAGAAAAGATATACTTATAATTGTTCTTTTCTGAAAATATTGAATTATTGAACTTTTGAGCAACAGTCCATAGATGGTTTAAAAAAAAATGTATCTGATGACCTAGACTGCCAACCAAGATTTGCACAAACTTCAAACTTAAATTAACAGGCATGAAAATTAACTTCAAGCCTTTTCAGAGTAGTATCAGTTATATCACTATCCACCAACGAAGGAACCTGCTACTGTATATTTAGTTGATTATATATATGCTTGGTACATTAAAAAAAATCCTTTGGAGCCTGTTATGCAAATATATTGTGTTTAATGGAATGAACCTAATTTCAATGGATGCTGTAGAATTTGATTTTTTCTAAAAGCTTTTATAATTTGCATATGAAAACTTTCTAAACTCTCTACTGAAATTATATTCATACAATATTCGTCCAATATATTATTATAATTACCACTGTCATATATTATTATAATTTTCACAGATACTTAGAAGAAATCATTGAGAGTACATTAAATCTATGTGCTATCAACCAAAATGGCAGCCAAGGAGGACCCTCCCTGCAGCTGTCACCTTTACACTTTATTGCTTTGATTGATCCTAAGGCACAGTGGTTTATTAAATGGATGGTATGTATACATTCAAGTTATTTTTTTGCTGCAAACAGAGTATTCTGCTGAGGATACAGTCTTTTGTAACAACAACATAGCTTGTTCTTGTAACTAGGTAGTACAGACTTTTTATACCCCCTCCTAAAGCGTTGAATGGATTTTGAAGAAACTTTTAAATGAAGGTTGGGCATCATATGTGGATGTGCATGAAGCAAGATAACTATTCCCACATGCTTGCAAAGGAAGTAATCCAACTTAAGGGTTTTACATGTTTAAAGCTTGTAAGTGCAACTCTTCCTAAACCGTGAAATGGATTTTGATGAAACTTTATAAGAAGCTTGGGCATCATATTTAGATGTGCATCAAGCAAAATAATTGTTGCTGGATGCTTGCAAAGGGAAATAATCCAACTTAAGGATTTTACATTTTTAAAGCTTGCAAGTGCAACTCCTAGTATTGCAAGTGGGGGTATCAAGTTCTTGTTATATTTGTATAGTAAACAAAAAGACAAAGGGAACCCTAAAATAATGATAAAACAGTCTGATAAATATTTTATTCAGTCACACAAATACTTAAAGGGTAAACAAAAATAATTTGAGAGATAGATAAATAATTATTGAGAGTGGTAAATTGTTTTGAATAATCATGGTTTTAAATACAAATTTTTCAAGGGACTTAAATGTAATTTAAGACTCCAGTTGTGTTTGTGGAATTTATATTTGAATGCATCTATCATTATATTTCAGCATGGAAACTATAGCAGACAATGTCTCCTTCACATGCTGGGAAAATACAAACCTATTGTAAGTATTGTTTTAATTGTGTTAGATATTTTTTCTATTGTTTTAGATCTTGTATAATTTCAAATGATACTGATTAGAGTAAATTTGAAGTATATATCGACTTTTGAGAAAAATAAATGCTATTTGTTTTCAATATTTATAAAAGCATTGTATTATACTAAAGCTGCCCAATCTCCAGATGTTTTGCAATGTTCGATTTTAGTTTGGACTACATACCAGCACGTCAGTATCTTTAATGTTCTTTTTTAAGGAAACAAAGAACATGAAATATAAGACACAGCGGAAAAATAATTTATAATCTAATTTGAATGTAAAATTCTTCATGTAATGATATGTTTAAAACAATATACATGTTGTTAAATCAATTTTAGGTGGTGAATGCAGTCCGTCATTGTTTAGAATTTTCCCATAACAGAAAACAGTCAGCTGACCTAACAGATAGATCAGAAGCTAGGACTATAGGTAAATAGAGATTATTGCACTAAAGAAATGAATGCAGTATAATTATAAAGATGAATAAAAAGTACATATAAGTGACACAACCAGTTGACACTCAGGTTTTCTTAAATTTCACAAGATTGTATTTTCTGTCCACCACTATGTACGAGACTGTACAGTTAATTTTTCTTATTGTAGTCTGTCATAGATCTTTTTATCAATATTTTTCCAAGAAAATATTCTGTAATAGAATTTGTTGATTTTTTTATGAAACACACCTAAAAAAGCAGACTTAACCAATTGGTAAAATATACTTCTCATTAAATGATGTAACCAAAATTTTGACAATTTTTTATATACCTTTTGCCTGGTATGAACTCTGTCAGTTTTGTATACAGTATATGTAAGTTGCTTTTTTTCAGAAAATAGAAGAAGTTACTACACTGAAGCAGAATTGGAGTATGCTTTCTTTGTCCATTCAGCTTTCATGCTTGGGAGAATGTTATGTTTTATCAATGGAAGAAAGTTTTTTCCTATTAAACTGAAAGAAACAGACGGTAATAATAGATAAAAAACTGATTGAAATTTATTTTAGTGGCTTTTAAGAATATATGCCATTAAATAAAGGTATTGAGCTTATTTGTTGGTGGAAATTAAACAAGTAACTGGTGGTTATAAATATTTGAAGAACTTACATGTATAGTAATTAGGGCATGCATCAAAGATGTGGAATTTCTGTGCCTGTGCATCCATCAACAATTCTTTATGTGGAAATTCTTTTGAAGTTTTTCTCAGAACTAAAGGAAACAAATGCTCTTGTGAACAATTTTAACTTTAAAAATGATTTAAAAAGCATTCTATTAGAATTCAAGAGCAGTTGAAGAATTAGTAAAGCTTGAATATCTGAAACTTTGAATGAAATGCAACCATAGCCAGCAGCCAGTTAGATGTAATTGTATTTCCTAAAAAAAAAGACAGTAGGAGAGAAAAAAAGAGTAAAATTTGTGATAAAATATACGTTTTTCTATCTTAAATTTCTATATTTAGTTTTAATTACTATGCACTACCTTTACGATAATCTGCCTACAGCCTTGATTATTGATTGATTTAGTACATATTTTTTATTCTCAGAGTCAGTATCAGTCACAACATTACTGGTATCATTAGTAATGGTACTTGTGGATCCTGCATCAAGGTCAAAACATGTCTCAGGTAAAATATAGCAAGGAATATTTGTCTGCCAAGTATTTAATGTAATCAGACATACAACTGAATCATCAAGTTGACCATGAGGTAATCTACAATAATCTAGGAATTTCTATGTTTATTTGAAAAAAATAATTATTATCCAGATCAGTCCATGTGTCTGTCCCTACATATATACCGCTTTAGTTTAAAGTTTATTTTGAAGGTAGTTTTAATGGGATGTAGATCTGATAGTTTAATGGGAAGTAGATCTGGTAGTTTAATGGAAAGTAGATCTCATGTAAACATGAAACTTTGTCATTAAATACCTCAAGATGGCATCTATTCAAAATTTAGCTCAAAGTGGTCGTGTGACTGCAATGTCACAGTTGACTGATCATGATTTAAGTGTTTGTTTGGAAGCAGGGCTAATTATCCATGGGACACTTATATTCTTGTTTCTCTAATTCAATATGTTCTGTAAAACAAAACCATTAAACTAGATTTATCATCATAACTTTTGCTTATGTTTGATCCTTATGTTTTCAAACATTTTTCACTTTAAACAAAAAAACATGATTGATTGAATTTTATTAGATTCGTATGAGCCAGGAAACCTTGTGAATGAGATTTTGAGAGTGATATGTCATTCAGAACAAGTTTGTGAGATCTGTATGTACAAAGATGAAATTATCACAGCTCTCCTGTCTCCAGTATCACATTATCTAGAACCAAAGGTTTGTAAATACAAATTATTTTAGTAGAAATTCAGTTGCTTCAACATGCTGTGATTTATTCACGTCCTGAAATAAAATTGTTATTCAGTTTGATAAATATGTATGAACTTAATTGTGCTTATTTGCTGTAATGAAGTTTTACAAAAGTTACCCCTCATCATTTCTAAATAAATTCACAGAATACTCAGATTCAGAAAATTAACTCATTGCAGAGGATAATGTGCATCGGTATAATTGAAAGAAAAGAATAGTAATTTCACAAGGATAAATCTTCCTTTCCAGAGTACCCATAATGCCCCCAGTGAGAACACAATGTTACATGTAGCAGATCTATTTGCTATGATAGCCTCTAGTACTAGGGGAAGAAGACATCTTATGTATGGTGAGAGGAAAGACATGTTCACTAAACCAAATGAGTAAGTTTATTTCTTAATGGCATGACTTTTACAGAACTCCGACTAACGGGGAAAAGGCATTACAAGGTTATTTCCAAATGCAGTGCAAGGTGATTTGATGCATTGGAAAATTTGACTTTTGTTGGAATCCAATGGGTTTCATTTTCCCTAAGTAGGGAACAAGCATTTAATTCTTTATGGAATGATTAAAAATGAATTTTCATTCTGATAGAAAATTATGAGCTTTTATTTTATTGACAGATCATCTGCTGCACATGCCATTGCAAAGTTTACAAAGAAGGCATTACTTGACAAGCTGCCTAAACAGTCGGGACCAAAGCCCTCCAATTCAGTAATTGGAGCATTCCTGTATATATGTAGACAACTATATAATACATGTGAAGGTTTACTTGTACTCTACAAGTATGAATTACATAAAGTTGTGGCAGAGGCTTGGAGAGAGGTAAATATTGGGCTTAAATAACACTTTTCTTGTGAATTATTGGCCCTCTTAATGTTTTTTTTGTTCAATATTTGTCTTCCTGTTGAAAATTCTCATAGTATAGTTCATAACTTTTTACAGTTTAAAGCTACACATTGGACAACTTCACTTTTGACAACAGTCTTTTTTTAAATGTAAACTTATACAAAAAAGAAAAATAAACATAATACTGTAATAAACTTAATAAATACTGTAAGTTATTTTGTACTGTACTTTATCCAGTGTCAAAATCCTAAGATTTGAATATTTATAGATAGTTTTGACAGATTTCAGTTCATCCCTTATTGATTTTAACAGAACTGTACCTTACCCAGTGTTGAAATACTAAGATTTGAATATTTATAGATAGTTTTGACAGATTTCAGTTCATCCCTTATTGATTTTAACAATATATCTCTATGATACATTAATTAATGCATACAAAAATTTCTTAATTTACAATATGGAAATGACTTTGTATAAAAATTTTAGGCATATTCTGAAACAGAAAGATCACTAACTCCAACCTTGTCAGATGATAGTTCAGATTCGACAGTAACTACAACAAAAGCATATGATATGTAAGTGTTTATTTATTTATATGAAATGAAAGTATCTCTTTTGAAATGATAAAGACTTCCATTTCTGATTTAAGTAGAACCTGTCTTTGTATAACAAAGTTGTCTCCCCTTTCAGTTAATTGCACACCTGTTAAGTTTACCATCAATCATTTAAGTGCTTAGGTGCAACAAAATTGATAAAATTTATATTATCTCAGCTGTCACGTCATAATTGAAATAACTGAAAGAACTGAAGACTTGATTAAGATTTGATATTAAAATGAAATAATATAGGGTATATATCATTGAAACAACATTCAAATAGATTTACCATGACAGCAGGTCTTTGATAATGAGCAACAACAAGACCAGCACTCAATAGTCCCAGAAACAACAGTATCAACAATTCACCAAATGAACATGGTGAAAAACATAAAACAATAAGCATACATGAGACACTGATAAAAAATTCCCTTGGCCATGATTATTTTCACTGGTAACTCCTTTTCAAACTACAAATTACATTCTAACTGGAGTTTGCTCAGGATTCTAGTGCTGCTGATACATGTCTATAGTACATTAATATTTTTTTGTACTCTATGCGTCTGTAACGGATAACGGATGCTCAACCCACAGAGCTCCCTAGCATGTCCCCAGGTTGCGGATAGGGGAGATACTCTTGTCGTTAGTTGTCAGGTCATAATATGGAAAGCCTGACCGCGGACCAAAGTAGGTAATGTGTTTGAAGAATGCCAATCTGTAGTTTTCGAAAAAGAGTAGGCTGATGGCCGAAACAGAAGGCCAAATTATCTGACCCTACCCAACCATCCTCCTTTTGCAGTGGCAGTCAAAATTGGTTCCCCTTTGTGTCCTGTCTCACCCCTATTATAAGTGTTTGATAAATAGTTGAACTGGTTCTCGACCAGAAGAAGCATGTAATATTTGCCACTGGACATTAAGCATCAATCAATCAGTCAATATTTTGTATTCACCAAAATATAGTGGAACCTTTTTTAGGGATTTATTTGATACATCCAGTTCAAGTAATAAACTTAAAAACAACCAAATAACATTTTGTACTTTTGTGTACAGGAAATGTTATTTTTGTCTAAAGTAACTTACAGATGTACACTATCCTTTGTAGAAATATGTGGGAAGATACATTACGAGATAATTTGTTGAATTTTGCCAGCACGGCTAAAGGAATACTGTTATTACAACAAACCAAAGCAATGAATGAATGTATGACCTATATGTATGATAGGTACAAAAATAAATTACAGGTAAAATTTGTCTTAAATTTTTATATGACCGCAAAATTTTGTGGTTGTATTATGGTATGAGCCTGTTGTCATCGTTTCGTCTTCGTCCGTAGACAGTCAGGTTTCCGCTCATATACTTTTATTAGCTCACCTGGCCAAAGGCCATGTGAGCTTTTGCCATCACTTTTCGTCCGTCGTCCGTCCGTCCGTCCGTCCGTCCGTCCGTCCGTCCGTCGTAAACTTTCTTTAAAAATCTTCTCCTCTGAAACCGCTGGGCCGATTGGTTTGAAACTTAATAGGAATGTTCTATGACATGTCCTCCACAAACGATCCTCATTTTATATTGATCCGATGAAAAACATGGCCACTGTTGCTAAAAATAGAACATAGGGGTAAATTGCTGTTTTTTGCTAATAACTCAAAAACCGTTACAGATATCGAAAATCTGACATGGGGTAAAATTGATCAGCATGACGAGATCTACCTACCCTGAAATTTTGAAGGAAATTCCAAAACCCATTTAGGAGTTATTCCCCTTTTTTCGTCAAATTTTCAAAATTTTAACATTCAAAAATTTTCTCCTCTGAAACCGCTGGGCCGATTGGTTTAAAACTTAATAGGAATGATCTATGACATGTCCTCTACAAACGATCCTCAATTTATATTGATCCGATGAAAAACATGGCCACTGTTGCTAAAAATAGAACATAGGGGTAAATTGCTGTTTTTTGCTAACAACTCAAAAACCGTTACAGATATCGAAAATCTGACATGGGGTAAAATTGATCAGCATGACGAGATCTACCTACCCTGAAATTCTGAAGGAAATTCCAAAACCTATTTAGGAGTTATTGCCCTTTTTTCGTCAAATTTTCAAAATTTTAACATTCAAAAATCTTCTCCTCTGAAACCGCTGGGCCGATTGGTTTGAAACTTAATAGGAATGAACTATGACATGTCCTCTACAAACGATCCTCAATTTATTTTGATCTGACGTAAAACATGGCTGTCGTAGCTAAAAATAGAATATAGGGGTGGATGTGTTGTTTTTGGCTTATAACTTAAAAACCGTTACAGATATCGAAAATCTGGCATGGGGTAAAATTGTTCAGCATGACGAGATCTACCTACCCTGAAATTTTGAAGGAAATTCCACAACCCATTTAGGAGTTATTGCCCTTTTTTTGTCAAATTTTCAAAATTTAACATTTTTCGTCATTTATCTCCAAAACTATTTGAGATAGAAGTGAAATGTAAATTTGAAAAATGTTTGCCATGTTGAGATCTACATACCCTGAAATTTTAAAGGAAATCTCAAAACCCATTTAGGAGTTATTGCCCTTTTTTTGTCAAATTTTCAAAATTTTAACATTTTTGCATTTATCTCCAAAACTATTTGAGATAGAAGTGAAGTGTAAATTGAAAAATGTTTGTTATGTTGAGATCTACATACCCTGAAATTTTGAAGGGATTCCCAAATTCTATTTAGGAGTTATTGGTTTGTGTAATTTGAGGTCGGGTTCTGTTACATTTATTTAAGGTTCACCCTTATTCCTGGTCAATTTTATCAACTTCCTGCCAGGACTACCACCATCAGGGAACATATTTTAACATTAAACCTTATGAAAAATAAATCTTAGACAAATTTTCCCTGGACAATTGAACCAATTGCAACAAACTTGGTCAAATAGTTGATTAATTGTCGAATGAAAACCACACTCCAGGTGAGCGATACAGGCTCTGGTGAGCCTCTTGTTCTATTGAACGCATCCTTATAATATTTTACCACAATGGTCCCCCTTAAGAAATACAGGTTGGGATTGATTTTGGGAAATTTGGCCCCTCCTATTTATTTTCTGGGGTCATTAAGGGTTGTTTGATAATTTTGGTGTAACTTTTTAAATTTCTATCAGATTTTTATGTTTTTTGGTTTATAATTTCCTTGTTAGAAATAGAAAAACTTATATGAGATCCTTTTTTAGAGATTTAAAAAGGCACTCTCCTTAATTTTCAAAATTTTTTTTTTTTTTATACGCCTGTCTTTAAAGAAGGGACGTATTATGGTATACCATTGTCCGTCCATCCTTCCGCTGTACGTCCATCTGTCCATCCGTCGTCCACACTTCGGACAATAACTCAAAAACGCTTTCAACAATTCTCATGAAACTTTGGTGAATTGTTTATATCTATTGACGCAAGCTCCCTTTTGATTTTTATAAATTTCTGATTTTACGTTTCAGAGTTATGGGACTTTATTCTTTAAAAAAGGGGGGATTTTCCAGTTTTCGGACAATAACTCAAAAACACTTTGAGCAATGCTCATGAAACTTTGGTGACTCGTTTATATTTATTGACGTAAGCTACCTTTTGTTTTTTATAATTTTCCGATATGACATTTTGGAGTTATGGAACTTTATTCATTGAAAAATCGTAGAATACTGTCAATTTTTCACACTTTGGACGGTGATGGAAGTTTATTTGTTCAAATTTTGGAGTTATGGAACTTTGTTCATTTAAATAGGGGGATTTTTTCACATGTCACTCTGTATCTTAAGAACACATTGTCCGATTTACTTCAAACTCTACACAGTTGTTTTTTGTGATAGTCTAAAGGTCTTTATACTTTTTGGTGAAATTTGGATTTTCTGTTCCAGAGTGGGATGTGACTTATTTATCAAAAATAAGGAACAAAATCAAAGGGGCTATATGTTATTGGTGAAATTTAATTTTCTGGGTGACGAATGTATCATGCGCTCATGGCGCAGTTGTTTATTTTAATGGTTCTTCATAAGAAATACAATAAAAGTTACTCAAGGCATTATTGTGTTACTTTTGTCGTTGCAGAGATAAAAGGGATTAAAGGGACCAACATTATCCATTTTGCCGGACGCCTAATATTTTTTATTTTTTCATCCAATTTTAATGGGGATTTTTTCTTTCAGTTCACCTTGATTAATGCTTTCATTAGTGTGTAAACAGTTTTTGTCTTGCCAGCTTGAGTGACTTGTTTCATATTTTAGGATAATGTCCATTTTTAAGCATCCGCAATACATAGGCCAATCATATTTGGTCTATAGATAGTCATTGGTGGGTACATGTCTGTCTGACACCTTGACTTGAATTTCACACTTAAGTAACATTTTCATGATTCAGTCCATTTCTCTGTAACTGTAATACCTATGTCAACTAAATATGGCCTGTACATATTTAGATACTCCTTGACCAGAATTTTAGGCACAAGTGACTCTTGTCCCATTTTTAGCTCATCTGGCCTAAAGGGCCATGTGAGCTTTTGCCATTACTTGACATTCGTCGTCCGTCCTCCGTCGTCAGGCGTAAACTTTTCCTTTAAAGATCTTCTCCTCTAAATCCACTGGGCCAATTGGAACTAAACTTTGCAGGAATTATGTTTGTAAAAAGAGTACTAAAATTTTGGGCCCAAAAAGCCTTTTTCGAGGGAAGATGGAGAGAGTGAAAATGCCCGAATTCGCACTCTCCATCTTCCCTCGAAAAAGGCTCTTTGGGCTGAAAATTTTGGTCCTCTTTTTAATTGTCTTTTCTTTTTTATTGTTTTATTATACCTTGGTGTATATTTTTATATATTTTTGGCCTGGTTGCACCAAGTGCAAATCCATGTTATAGTATGGTGATGGTGCTCATACAGTTTTCAACCCAGATTTATCAAACTTCTCAGGATAAATGTACACATATTAAAGTTTTGCACCTGCTATTATGGAATTGTTTGAATAATTTTTTCCAATTTTTCCAGACTTGGAAACTTAGTAATTTTTCCATCAAAATGTGAAAACACAGTACCCATTTTGTGTCATCAACTCCTATAGTTTTCAATCCAGATTTATCAAACTTCACAGGAAGATTGTACACATATTGAAGTTGTGCACCTGCTATTATGGAATTGTTTGAATAATTTTTTCCAATTTTTCCAGACTTGGGAACTTAGTAATTTTTTCATCAAAATGTGAAAATATGGTACCCATTTTGTGTCAACTACATGTACTACAGTTTTCAACCCAGATTTATCAAACTCCACAGGAAGAATGTACACATATTGAAGTTGTGCACCTGCTATTATGGAATTTTTTGAATAATTGTTTCTCCATTTTTCAGACTTGGGAACCTAGTCATTTTTCCATCAAAATGTCATATATATTGAAGATGTTCACCTGTGTTTATAATTTCCTCCATAATATTGTTGACCTGTGTTTATAATTTCCTCCATAATATTGTCGAATTATTTGAAGAATTTTTTTCCATAAAAAAAATTTAAAAGTTTGTTGGTAGTTCACACAGTAAAATTGATACTAGTCTGATCTTATCTTAAACTCTCCGATCATCATGGAAGTGTGAGTTGACACAGTGCCACGGATCAGAATTCCAAATTGATTTCATACAATACCTTTCTCTTAAAAGATACTATTAACTTCTCCATGGTTCATAACCCATTCTTTGCAACCCGGCCATTTGTGACTTTGACCCATTTTTAGCTCACCTGACCCGAAGGGTCAAGTGAGCTTTTCTCATCACTTGGTGTCCGTCGTCCGTTGTCGTCCGTCCTCCGTCGTCGTCCGTTAACTTTTACAAAAATCTTCTCCTCTGAAACTACTGGGCCAAATTGAACCAAACTTGGCCACAAGCATCATTAGGGTATCTAGTTTAAAAAATGTGTCCGATGACCCCGCCTGCCAACCAACATGGCCGACATGGCTAAAAATAGAACATAGGGGTAAACTGCAGTTTTTGTCTTATATCTCAAAAACTAAAGCAATTAGAGCAAAACTGACATGGGATAAAAATGTTCATCAGGTCAAGATCTACCTGTCATGAAATTTTCAGACAAATCGGTCAACCCTTTGTTGGGTTATTGCCCCTGAATTGTTAATTTTAAGGAAATTTTGCAGTTTTAGGTTATTATCTTGAATATTATTAGAGATAAAGACAAATTGTAAACAGCAAAAATGTTGAACAAAGTAAGATCTACCAATAAGTCAACATGACCAAAATCATTGATTGACTCCTTATAGGAGTTTTTGCCCTTTAAAGACGGCATCCAGCGTAAACTTTCCTTTAAAGATCTTTTCCTCTCAAACCACTGGGCCAATTGAGACCAGACTTTGGTGGAATAGTCCTTGGGTGGCCCCCTTCCAAAATTATGTCTGGCATCACCGACTTCCAACCGAGATGGCTGCTGTTACTAAAAATAGAAAAAAAAGGGGGGTGACTTTCAAAAATCTTCTTATATGAAACTACAAGTCCAGTTGGAACCAAAGTTGGCAGTAATAGTTCTTAGGAGGTTCTCTTTCAGAAATATGTCTAATGACCCGGACTGTTAACCAAGATGGCCGCCACAGCCGAACTTAGTTTAACATAGGGCCCTATGGTAAAAATCATTGAAAAATCTTCTTGTCTTAAACCACTGGACCAATTGGAACCAGACTTGGCAGCAATGTTCCTTACATGGTCCTCTTACAGAGGTGTGTCCGATGACCCATACTGTCAACCAAGATGGCCGCCACAGCCGAACTTAGGTTAACATAGGTCTCTATAGGAAAATTCATTGAATAATCTTCTTGTCTGAAACCACTTGACATATTGGAGCAGGACTTGGCGGCATTGGTCCTTAGGAGGTCCTTTCTCAAAAATGTGTCTGATTTTGTGGACTGTGAACCAAGATGGCCGCCACAGCAGAACTTAGTTTAACATAGGACTCTATGGGAAATTCACTCAAATCTTCTCATCTGAAACTACTAAGTCAATTAGAATTAGACTTGGTAGCAATGGGTCCTTAGATGGTCCTCTTTCAGAATTTTGTGCGATGACCCAGACTGTCAACAAAGATGGCCGCCACACCCAAACTTAGTTTAACATAGGGCCCTATGGGAAAATTCATTGAAAAATCTTCTTGTCTGAAAGCACTTGACATATTGGAGCCAGACTTAGCAGCATTGGTCCTTCGGAGGTCCTCTTTCAGAATTGTGTCCGATACCCGGATTGTCAACCAAGATGGCTGCCACACCCAACTTTGTTAAATATTGGACCCTATAGGAAAATTCATTTAAAAATCTTCTTGTCTGAAACCGCTTAGCCAGTTGGAACAAGACTTAGTAGAAATGGTCCTTAGATGGTTCTCTTTTAGAAATGTATCTTAAGCTGGACTAAACCAAGATGACTGCCACAGCTGAAATTAGTTTAACATAGAATCCCATAGAAAAACCAGCCAAATTGACTGCAACACTTAAATTTTTAGGTCTGCTCAAGGTGAAAAGTTAAATCCAGGTGAGCGATACAGGCTCTTGAGAGCCTCTAGTTACCTTTTAAATGTGGTCATTTTTATCCAATATCTGTTCTTATATTTTATGTGTAAAACCACATTGCAACATATATTATTATTTTTTTAATTCATCTTGATGAGTACTTTCATTAGTATTTCTACAAATTTTTACAGTTCTTGAGATACAGGGGGTTGAAGCATGTTGCAGTCATATCATGCTGCACTTAGCAAAGCCCTTTTTATTACCTGTTGGTTGTGGGTAAAATATGGACATTTTTATCATACACTTTAATGGTGTGTGAAATATTTTAAGTGACAAGTAAAATTCAAAAAAATGATATTTCAATTTAAATTATGGTATAAAATATATATATGTAGTTTTGGATTGAAGAAATAAATGTACAGTAATTTTCATATAGCCATGTTCAAGATATTAAAATGGAATTTAAAATATTTCAGATTTTTTTCTGCTGACTTGTATGTATCAGTTCAAGCCTTTTCTCTCCCAAATTAATTTTTTTTTTTAAGGCATTCATAAAAAAGAAAGTAAAACATATTTAAATAATGTGCAAATTTTTTTCCATTATATTTATCTAGGTCAGTAAATGTGAGAAGTTTGGCTATGGTTTCATGGTTACACAGGTGGCTGGTACAGCACCAGGCATGGTAGCCTTACAACAAACTGGTAGGTCTATATCAGATAACACTTGGATTCAGATTACATTATTGAAAGAATATAACTAGAAATAGACAGTTTACACCAGCTGACAAGCTTTATATGCCATAACTGATATTTAAATATTATCTTTTTAATTGTATAGATATTTTCAGAGGGTATGCATTTATCATATTATTTATTGAAGCCATGTTTATTTTTGTTAAGCCTTTATGATTAGGTTTTTTTTCTAATAAAAGTTATACAAAGGTTTTAAAGTGTCATCCATAATTATGAAAATTTTTCACGAGTTTACAAAATGCACGCAAGGGGGAGGGGTTTCAGATTCAACATTTTAAGCATACATTTTGAAAAATCGGTATGTCACTTCCACTGATATTCCGGAAAATAGAGAATACATGCTGGTGATATTTATAGAATTAATGATGCTGATAAAGTTCTAAACAGTAAGGTGATGAAAATCAGACAGACGGGAAGTCACTTCACAATGTCAACATATGACTAATGCTCTGGGATGTAACGATGTTTTGAGTAAGGAGAGGTACCTGTTCACAGCAACGTACAATGTTAAAAAAAATGTTGACTGTACACTTTTTTAGGGAGGGTAGGGGTTTCCATAAAAAGTGCTCTTTGTAAACTTGTGAAAAATGTTGACAATTATGGATGACCCGTAAGAATATATTTGTTAATTTGTCGATTAATGCATCATTTAACAAGATAGTGATTTATAGTTTATATGACGAGCAAATGTCTGTTACATCTGACACACCTTGAAAGAGTAATGTCCAATTTAATAGATAAATTTCTGTTTAATTTCCTTTAAAATAATTTTTCCAGTGCCCAATTTCTTGACAGCTAATCTTCAGAAAGTATATAATGGCTGACTTTGTTCTCTGCTAAGATTGTACACATTTGAGTGAATAACTTAAATAACTGTTAAAATCTTTATTAACCTAAATGTCTGATATGAAAGACAACTGTAATTGGACATTCAATGTACAGATGCTGTCATGATAGATCAAAAGAGTAAATACCGGTATATATATTTAAAATATAGAGATTTGTTTCAGGGAACAGTTGCTGCTGTTGGTCTTGCATAGCACTTTAGCTATATTTGATGCTGAAATAATATTATTTTCTGATCAATTTTTTCCACAGGTTATATCAAATCCCTGTTATCAGAGCTGTGGTCAGTCTTAGAATGTGGATCTGGAGACACTGTATTGTTTACACCAAAAGCATGGCCAGTAGATCCTATAGAGAGGGCATCACATAAGGTTGTAAATGTTCATAATATGTCCAACAAAATATACATGGAGGGGATAAATTTTCAGACTATTATTTTATATTTTAAGATATAATAATTTTGTAGAAGATGGGAAGATTTGTAAATGATATGATAACCTATGCAAATATTGCAATTTGTAAGAGGTTTTGTCATTTTTTATTCAGCTTTTCCTCATGCAAGTTTAAATGATTAATGGATTGAATAGACTAATTAGAGGGATGAGGAATATTATCATCATATTCATAGTGTGCACCAGAGCTTCCATGTCCCATTTTAAATACATGTAGATGCTGGGATATGGCTAAGATTTAAATATTTTATATACTTCTTTTCATATGTGAATGGAATTTTTCTATTTCACTTCTAGCATCTGATTAGATTATTAAATGTGCTGTCAGGATTCCATGCAGTATATGAAGTATTAGCTGATAAAAGTTTACCAAAGAAAGAGGGTTATGGCTTCAGAGAAATCCCTCATACAATAGTTGTAAGTTTATTTATTAAATCCATACACATGTTCTTATCACATTTCAAAACTTAAAAAATTCTATTTTCTATGGTAAATTGAAACAGCTAATAAGAATGTGGAAGAAGTAAAACTACTGTCTGGACACCTCAGTTCGTAAAATGGATTTTTCAGAATTTGAATACCTTAATCAATGTGAATTGTCTAGTCACTTGGGTGAAACATGTAATAAGCTAAGTCGTAACTGAAACAATTGAACTTACTAATTTTGTTCAATCATGTCTTACAGAGAAATAAATTCTGCCTATGGAATTTTGAATGTAAAAGGGAGATAACTCTTCCTATGATTTTTGATAAAACCTTGATGGATGAAATATGCACAAAGTACATTAAAAATATTTGAAATAATTTTAGGAGTTGATAAAATCAAATTATTGATTTTTTAAAATTTTCAAGTGCATTAATTTTTCTGTTGGAAATTCCCAATTTACAATCATTTGTGAGGTATACAAACATAACATTTATAAACAACTTTACATTTTTCTTTTCTTGTACGGCTGAAATAAGGTTGATTAACCAACAAAAGATGTCTAATAATTCTAACGTTTAGACTTTCAAAATGCGAAAATTCCATTTTATTAAATGAGATGTCCAGACGGTAGGCTATATTTTATTGCATATCATTAGTTTAATTTTGCATATTTTAAAAGATTACTGCTTCCAAAATTACACTTTGTTTATGCACCTGTTGTCCTTTGTAACACGTTTGTCGACAGTATAAATATGAACAGATCATATAGACCATGAAAATGTTCTTACTTACAGGAGTTTGTTGATAGAATTCTGATCATAGATTCTCCAGCAAAGATGCATTCGTTATTTAATTTTGAACAGTCTCATGTATTTGGTCTCCGGTAAGTATAACTCTGTGTTTCAGTAGTTTGAAATTGTTAATTTATTGCAGATTGGAAACAAGTTATTCTATCGTACAGAGGTCTTTGATGCATGTTTCAACATTGATAGCTTGTATACATTTTTGAAGGGTATAAGGTGGAATAATTTATTTTCATAATTTCTTGTATTGTTTCCTGAATGCTATATCTGGGTTTGGTAATTTTCATTGAATTTGTATTTCATGCAATAATTAAATTTATAGATTCACTGGAAAAAGAAAAAAAAAGAAAAAAAGATATTAAACACAGTATAAGTGTAATAAATTTTGTATGAGTTGAAAAATATTTATATTTGTCTGCTGACAAAGTTAATTTTTAAATTAATATATAGCTTCTGTTTGTCACGAATAATTTTGATTTTGGAATATATAAAATGGTTTATTTTCAGAGTTTTAAGTGTGATGATTTCCTGTTTAGATACCTATCTATTACTGCAGTCCCAGTATAAATTCCAAGATGTACTATTGGCTTCACAAGCAGAAAACAATGCTGGTGGAACCAATAAAGACAAGTAGGTTTATTGCTACACACAGTGCAATACTTTAAAATATTCACATTAGTGCAAGACAAATTGATGTAATTTATGAAAATATTAAAATAGAATATTTGTTGCAAAAATGTATTCACTAAATGTGATTTTTTAGTTTCATTCTGTTTCAGATTTTGCCATTATAGAAATATTTGATTCTCTTTTAACAGTTAAGGATACAAACCTGATGTTATTTTGACATAAAAACAATATTGCCATGCAGGTCTGACAAAAACATCAAGGACAACTCTTGGTACAACCAGTAACTCATTGATTTTTCAATGAAAGCTGAAAAAAAATTATGTAAATGAGAAATTTAAAATTAGTTTTTGATTACATTATGTGAATTGCGATCTCATTGTTAGTTCACCTGATTAGAAAATATAAAATTTAGATAATAAAATCATTCTCCTGATTTTAAAGCTGCTTCTTTAAGATCCATTTTTCAGTCTAAAATGTCTGATTATAAATAAAATCAATTCATATTAGTTGATGGCCAATTTCAAGTATTGAAATAAAGTTTTAATTATTATAAAATTTCATTTTCAGAGATGATATTATAATAGATATGCTTTCTATAGAAAGAAATTATGTGTTGGTTAGAGCATTCCTTATAGGAGGACCCTCAGAAAGAATTCTACCACCCAGGGGACTTGATATGGTAATTATTAATCAGAAACATGAGTCTGTAATGTTATCCAAGGGAGGTAATAAAAAATCTCTGTGCAGATTAAAAGAGAAAATAATAAGTAGATAACTTTCGAATAGTACATTGACGGATGTCTATATTATTGAAATATCATTACCAAAATCAAGCATATGATAAATTCATATAGTCCATGTTATGGGTAATATTTTGAAAATTAACAGAGAATTTTAAAGAAATTAGGAATTTTAGAAGTGAAATTACCCAATTTTACAGAAAATTCAAGCATTTTTTCAGACAGAAAAGGGTGAGTTTCAGAGTTTCATCCCTTAAAGGTTAGATATCACATATATGCACAGACTCAGAAGGGAAGTTACATGTAGGAACTGAAATTTGTATTTACAATTTTATAGGATACCAGAGGACATGTGTACCCATATCCATTGATCTCATCCTATCCTGTACCCAGAGCTTACATTCCTAACCTTGGCGCTAGATCTACAGTTAAGCAAGGTATAAGACTTTTCTTTATTTGTAGTAATTCATTTACATTAAAGTATAATTTTTCAAGCTGCATTATAATTTTGACAAATTAATTTCATCGAAAAGTGCTTAATTTTGGTGGCAAAATAAGGTGAAAAATTAAGAAAAATTTAACAACAGTATTAAGAATTATGAAACAAATAAAATGATTTTTTTAGTCTGAACAAAATTGAGAGCTTGAAGCCTAATTTTAAGGCATAAAATTTTCAGTAACAGAATTTTTTTTTTTTTATGTAGTCCATATTAAAAACTCATTTGTTGTAAAATAAGATTTCTGCTTAATAATTTAAATGTATATGCACATCACAGTTTTGAAGCAATTTTAGTAAAATTTTAAACACAGAACAGGCTTGTGTTTACTGTACAATTTAGTATAGTATAGTATAGTATAGTTTGGTTACAAACAGGACTATTTCAATTTAGAAATTATTAGAATGGTTTACTTATAGAAAGGCTTATGTTGATGTTTATACACAAATAGAAAGGTTTAGTTGTAGTTTAGTATGCTTTTTACAGAGTCTGAGTCCGATGAAGTTTTAATTGACCTTCAAGGTATTTTCTGAGTAGAAATGAAAGCACTTTGGTGACTTGGATTCAAGAATTTGCTTGCACAGATTCCAACATAGCTTTATATTATGCTTGTCAATTATTACGCAAGAAAAATGTATTGAAAGTCAAAATAAAGATGGTGAAAACTGAAATTATTTACAGATCTACCTTGCATTGTGCAGCACACATTTTGAATCATTTTCAGCATGAGAAATGAAGTTCTTTGGTTTCTCAACTATAAACTTTGCATGATACTAGCTGAGTGAAACAGATTTGCACATATCTTGGAGTAATTCAGATGTAAATGCCATACATGAAAACTTTCATTTTTAATATTTTTGATATTTCTATAAATGTAATTGAAGTAGAATAATATAATTGATATGCAAATATGATTTTTTCCACAAAATGGTGGAAATTTTAAAGATCATTAATATTTCCATGTGCTTGTAAATTTGTTTTTGTTTATATTTACACTATGATAAAATTTAATTTTACTAGACTAGAGTTCTCTAAATAAAAGACAAAATTAAGTAAATACTTAAAAATATTCTTGCCAAGCAGTCTCTATATATTGACACAAGCTCAAAGATATAAATTCAACTATTTTTAAGAATTAGAGAAATTAGTGACCAGTTAGTGTTCTTACAGATGATAAATACCGTTATTTGTTATAAAGTTGAAAGATCAAAATTCGAGTTACTACATGTAATCTATATGATACTACTGAAATATTAAGATTCTTTTTAATTTATTTTTCAGAAAATGATCTTGTGAAATTTTTATCCCTCAAGAAACATGATCAAGGAAAAAGTTGGTTAGATAAATGCAGAGTAAATCTGACAAAGATTTTACTGAACAGAGCTGATTTAGTGAAAGGAAATGGTTTGTGTTTCTATCTCAAGTATACTTTAAATTCAGGGGTAAATGTAATGTTTTATATTCCCAACAAGTCAAAATCCTGCAGGGCTATAGGCAATAAACGAAAAGCAGCCTTTACATCGCATTGGCTAAGACGAGCCAACTTTTTGTGTCTGTTAATCAAATATGCTGCCTCGTCCACTTTATTTATCATTTATTGAATTCTGATCAGGATAAGACAAATGTTGAATTGGTCTAAAATCACATTCTTTTTTTGACACTAGCACCATGATACTTGAAGGGTGGGAAAAGGCTGGTATTTGAATGGGCCAGCAATGCGACCAAGTTTAACTTCCTTAATTGCTTTTTCTTTTAAAATGATGTGTAGCTGTATTGCACTTTTTAAATTGTCACACTCCCTTTGTTCTCTAGAGCCAAAATATTTTAAGGAAAAAACATATTTGAAACCAGATATAATTTCATGTGCTACATTTTTATGTGGGTAAAGTTCTACAAAATTTTCCAAGACAGACATTTAACAGGAGTATTTCCTAAGGAATAAAAATTAATACTTTTTGGTAGTTCTTCCTTGGGTTGGACCTGGTTATTACATTGGGCCTTTCTGTGCTTGCCACTGCATACATGTTAAAACCTGCAACCTGGGAAATATGGACAGTCAGTACCATTATTGTAGTATGTACAGGACATATTCGAACTAGTTCTATGTGATTATTGATTTGTTCTTGTTTTAAAAGTGTTTGATACTGCAGCTGGGTTTGAATTAAAATGAGAATGGTTTTGTGTATTTACTCTATAACCTTGTGATTGCATTGAATTCATGTTTGGCGTATAGTTTGGTACTGGGGGAGATGTTATGTATAATAGCCAATATTCACCATGTATGTTTCCAAATTGGAGTTGTTTTCAATTTTCAGCCTGAATTGCTCATCATATTTGGCCCACATTTCTGACCTTGTTACTGCCAATCTAATATCCCACATGTATTTTAGCAATTCCTGGGGCCGAGTCCTGAATTTCTCAATATACATTTCCTCCTTTTTATTTTAAAATCGCCCTCAACAACCTCCTCCATTTTTTTTCTGTGATTTAAGAAGAATATGTAATTCTATGAATTTTCCCTCCCAGATTTTGTCTCTGGACCTTGACCTCAATTTCATGGTTGAGTGACTTTCATCCAAATTTCATGATTAAGCCCTTTTTTCAGCTTTTGTAATGCCTAGACCCATCCGTGTTTGGTCTATAGATAGTTCTTAGTGGGTACATGCAAGTCTCACACCTGTCTCCGGATTTGACCTCAATTGCATGCTTGAGTGACTTTGTCACATTTTCGAGATTAGGTCCATTTCTCAGCAACTTTAATACCTAGACCCACCATATTTGGTCAATAGATAGTTCTTACTAGATACATGTCGGTATGACACCTGCCTTTTGATCTTGAGCTCAATTTATTTTTAACACATTTTCCTTTGACTTGCAAAATATCGGGTATCAGATAATCATTAAACTGTGTCCATGTGCATACTCAGGTGAGACATGTAGTGTGTCCACTCTTGTTTCAAACTTTTGTACTATTATGCTATTAAAATTTTGGTGTTAGTTACAGGAGAGCTAGTCATTTAAAATGTAAATTCATTTTTGAAAATCATTATTTTATTGAAGTCATTTAATGCTTTCAGTTGACTAAATAAGCAAATAATCATGGGATTTCTAATGCTTTGTAGTGGCATTGTTTGGGCCTTAATCAAGAGTTTTAGTTTCTCATTAGGATGGAAACAAATTTGGTAGGATGATGCACCTAGATCTTGACTGTTTTAAATATTGGCTTTTGTCCAGTTATATAAAGGTGTTTGATATTCTGTCAGAAATAGGTAGTGAGTCTTAACTTTTTATTTCATTTTTATGTAGTAATACAGCAGTTACTTGAAGTTGCCTTACCTATCATGACAAGAATCCAAGAAGAGGCTATCTTTCCATCAGTAGATTATACAGGTTAGTCGTTTGTTGAATTAACAGCTTTGATATTTGCACAATCATATAATGTTTTAAGCACAGAGTTATGTGTGCTTTACATGCTTGAGTGACTTTGTCACATTTTCGAGATTAGGTCCATTTCTCAGCAACTTTAAAATATAGTAATACTGTCAGTAAACCTCAGTTCATGGAATGGATATTTGGCATTTTTAATGTCTAAATGTTAGAAATTTAAGACCATTTTTTGTTTGTTAATTAACCTTGTTGATTTGTCCAGTAATATTACCATTGTTTATATAAGTTATATTTACATGTCTCAAAAATGATTCTGAATGTGATATTTCCAAAATTATTACACTGGAAAAATTTTTAAAAGTTTGAAATATCCTAAAATTTGCAAAACCATTATTTTAAATATTTTATCATGCACTTTGTGCATAATTGATGCAACCCATGGATGTAATAATTAATTTTTTAAAATCTCATATGAAGATTTATCTCCTTCTTTCATTGAAAATTCCATATGTGGAATATTATTGTTTATCTGGAAGACATGTTTGAACAAAACCACGTACTGTGAATTCAGTTATGTTCTTTGACATCAATTTTCATGGATTGGGGAAAAAAGACATATTCATGGGTTTTTAATTTCCTGGATTTTAAATTTCTCCAAAAAGAAAATTTAAATGATAAAATAATAAATAAAAAAAATGAAATAAAGTGACAACAGTTATCATTGGTGGAAAGCGAACAAAATAGAAAATTAAATATTAAACATATTTCTATTTTGCAACATAATTATTTACTTTGTAGTGTAATCAACAAGGTCATCAATATCGTTTGTCTAAGATTTAATTAGAATTTACAAATGACAATTAGAGGCTTAATCAAAACAGATCATTTTACTGTCAATGTTTGCTACCCAAGCTAGAAACAAAGCCAAAGAAATAAACTAAATTAAAAAATTAATTGAGTTATCAAAACTTTATAAATGACCTTAAATGAACATGTTGCTTGACTGCTTACGGGAAGTGACTATTTGTTAAAAAATTAACATAGCGCATACATTGTTTGGAGTATTACTATATTTTCAATTATCGAAGCCCATCTTCAGTCTAGCATCTTTCTTCACTGAAAACATTCCCGGTCCATTTGAATTTACCTAGTCATTATAGGTCTAGCATTCTTGGTAATTACTCAGAACATGTCAGATCAACATAAACATGATAAATATTTTGTTGGGTTTTTAAATTCATTGATTGGGTTGTCCACGAAAATTGGTGCACAATGAATAATAAGTGCTTCACAGTATTTTCAATTGCTCTGTTTATGACTTTAACTAAAAAAAGTTAAAAAAAAATTCAAAATGAGTTAGGTATTGAAATTCTGAAGAATCCATTCTGCAGACTTAGGTTTACAGACAGTAGTAAGTGAAAATTTTAAGAAATAGTAAGAATGATATCAGGAATTGTCCACATTGAAGCGTTATTCATTGAATAATCCAACTTCAGTAAGCCCAAATGTGTAATTAAAAATCAAATTGTTGCTTGTACACTGAGCCAAAGATTGGAAATAGAATTGTATTTCAGGAATATTACAATCAATCAGGGTACCGTTTCATTAAAGGTCGTAAGAGTTACGATCAGTCGTAACTCTTGCGACCTTTAGTGAAACAGTACCCAGTAATCTAGAAATAGATGTTAAATTTTATAACAAATTGTAACTTTAAATTCAACAAATTCTATAATTTTATTAATTAGAAAAAACTGCATACTAAAAGAAAATTCCAGTCGAATGAAAAAAAAAAAAATGCCTATAGTTCATAAGAATGACATATGCACGGGTATTGATAAAATTTTTGTGATTTTGTTAAAAACTTTTTGTGTACCTTAAGGGGATTTTATGAACATTCATAAGTATGATCAAATGTTAAGTTCATTATTCTACAATCATTCACATAGTTTTTTTTTCATTCATTGTTGGATATGATAAAGGTTCACTTTTGTTTAAAAAAAGTGTATAGGATTGTATGTGTTATTGTTGTCACATTTCATTTATTATTGTACAAAACACACTCCTTATAGTTATAGATAGGGGTAAAATCTACAGATCATCAAAAGCTTGTAAGTAAATTCACAAAATCATCGGTTAACTATTATATATAAAGAAGTCTTTTTCTTGTAGTTTACTATATATTCTTCTTCGTTAGAGAAACTTTCTGAGGAAACATTGAAAAAACAAAAGAAATATATGATTAATTGTTTGACACATATTAGTTTTAATACATGTATTAACAGATGAACATCAGCTCCCTTGATCACCTAATGATATCATGGGTTTACCCATATACCATATTCACTTAATTTATTAAGCAAAAAGAAAAACCCGAGAACACAAATTAATTGTTCATAAATGTCACTCAGTTATCAAAAACAATGACTTTTTAAATTGTGATGACAAGAATTTCCATTGTTACATAAAAATTGACATGAAGTTTCATGCTTTTATTTCTTAATAAGTAAATTTATTAATACATGTATCTTCCTGATAAGCATGTTAAAAATTTAATTATAAACAATACTGAAATTTTCATACATAACAGACCACAAATTTATGGGCCTTGGTTTAGTGGTATAAGTAGTTTGTCATAGAAACTAATGATCACTAGCCTGTCAGCAATAATGCTGTGTTTTTAAACTCAGCTTGATTGGAGGTTTGTTTAAATCTTAGTGGACAAATACCGGTTTTGTCAGTTTTCTTGCTGAAGGGGCCTGACTTCCTCCAGCAATAAAAAATGGCCACCACAATATAAGGGGTTGTGTTAAAATTTACACCCTGCTATTTGATACCCTTATGGTGTTTTTGTCAACTTCAGAATAAAACAAGGTAATTTGGTCAAATAAATCCAAAGTGATGTTGAGTGGTAGGTATTTCTAGTTGTTAAGTTATGGTCCTTGGCAAATTGAAATTTTGCAGAGTTTTTGTCTCTCCTGCAAAGAAAGTTGCGGAAGGCGAGACATAGGTGTTTCTCTTCCGGTGAAGTCGACATTGACAACGACATCAACAATTGTTAAGTTTTCTGCCGAAGTCAGTCAGTTTGATAGGAACTACTTGTGATAGATCAATGATATTTTTTAAAAAGTTGCATTACTATCAGTACATCTCAGTTTGATGACCATTTCGAGGCCCTGCCTCCGAGGTCATGGTCCAGTGACTTTCAATTAATAAGCAATTTTCAATGTTAAGTTTTCTGGTTATTAAGTTGGTTTGATAGGAACTACATGAGATAGATGAATAATATTTTCTATGAAGTTGCATTACTATCAGTGCATCTCAGTTAGATGACCTTTTTGAGGCCCTGCCTCTTAGGCCATGATCCAGCAACTTTGAATTAATTAGCAATGTTGCCATCCATCAGATTGTCTTTTTTCAAATTTTCTGCCGACAGGTGAGACATATCTCTGTTAACAGTTTATTCTTCCTATCAGTAACTTTTCAGTGCATAGGGAATCAATTTCAGCTTGGCAGTGAGGTGTATTTAATTTGAGATGCGAAGCTTACTTGTGTTTCAGAGTTATATCTCTGAAGTTTTTCTCCATTTTATGATCAATGAAATCTGTAAAATTAAGTGTTGGTTAGATTTTAATTCGCCCTTCAACATGTTGTGTTATTGCTTTGGCTAGAGAAATTTTAGGGCTTGAGCACAACTTATGAGTCGTACATCAAGTGCATCAGAATTGGTATTATGCAATAATTAACAACAATACAATAGATATTCCATTCAGTGATGATAAATTTAGGCCCATTTCATGTAGTTTAAAATTTTGATGTATTACATAATGTCTGATTTATGTCCCTTCATTTTCTTCTGTTTTTTGAGCTCATCTGGACGAAAGGTCCATGTGAGCTATTATCATCACTTTGTGTCCTTCGTCTGTTGTCGTAAACTTTCCTATGAGATCTTCTCCTGTAAAACCACTGGGAAAATTTGAACCAAGCTTTACTGGAATGATCCTTGGGTGGCCTCCTTCCAAAATTTTGTCCGGCATTCCTGACTTCCAACCAACATGGCTGTTGTTACTTAAAATAGAAAAAATGGGAATGAATTTTATAAATCTTCCTCTGTGGTACTACATGGCCAGTTGGAACCAAAATTGGCAGAAATGGTCTTTAGGTGTTCCTCTTTCAGAATTGTGTCCGATGACATGGATTGTCAATTAGGACGGCCTCCACAGCCAAACTTACTTTAACATAGGACCCTATGGGAAAATTCATTTAAAAGTCTTCTCGTGCGAAACCACTGTGCCAATCAGAACTGAACTAAGCAGAAATGGTCCTTTAGCTGATCCTCTTTCAGAATTGTGTCTGATGATCTGGAATATTGACCAAAATGGCCGCCAGAGCCAACTTAGTTTAACATAGGACACCATGGGAAAATTCATTTAAAACTCTTCTTGTCCAAAACCACTGAGCCAATTGCATCCAAACTAAGCATAAACAGTCTTTAGATGGTCTTGTTTCAGAAGTATATCCAATAACCCTGACTGTCAATCAAGATGGCTTCCACAGCCGAACTTAGTTTAACATAGGTCCCTATTGGAAAATTCATGAAAAAATCTTCTTGTCTGGAACTACTGTGCCAATTGGAACCAAAATTGGTAGCAATTGCCCTTAGATGGTCCTCTTTCAGAATTATATCCAATAACTCGGACTTTCAACCAAGATGACCTCCACAGCCAAACTTTGTTTAACATAGGACAGAATGGGAAAATTCATTAAAATATCTTCTTGTCTGAAAGCACTTGGCCAATTGAAACCAGACTTGGCAGCCATGGTTATTAGATTGTCCTCTCTCAGAATTATGTCAAATAATCCGGAGCATTGTTTCTTAGGTGCTTTTTTTGCTGTTGATTGGCAAGTTTAATCCAGTTGAGCAATACAGGCTTCTAAGAGCCACTAGTTTGAATAGAAGAAATAAAATGAAATTCACTAAATGTAAATTAATGATCTACTGAAAATGTTTTATTTGTATATTCTGGTAGTGAAAGAGGAAGATACATTTCTGTGTGAAGGATACTCTTTTTTACTAATTACAGGGATATATTTAGTGTTGTAGCTTGGTTATGGTGAAATTTTGGCAATTTTAAATTCAAAACAAAATCTTTTGACTTTTTGTAAATGTATGAGAAAAGCGATGATAGTGCTCTTTACCATGTTTTTAATGATATAAATTGATTATTTCTGTCTTTCTGAAATTAATGTTTTGTTGATGTGGCAAATCAAATACAAGTAGTACATTTCTCTCTAAAGTTAAATCAGGAAATGTAACTCCTTTCATTTTTTAAAATCAAATATGAGAAGAAAATACTTACTGAAAAAGCTCAGCTACTGTGAATATTCAAAGGCCTTTTGAGTATAAAGATATTTGAAAAAGAATTCATAACTATTCATTCAGAGGAAATATATTTAATGATATATGTAGATTTATAAAACTTTCAACTTTACATAGAAGCTGTAATATGAATTTTGAATGAGAATTGAATATACTTTCAATATTAAAAATCACCATGAAAATCTTTTTGAATATCTCTTTTATTAACATATTATGTGAATAATATGCTGTTGGCATGGCCAATGATGCAAGCACAGCAATAGCCCTTTCCAGAAACTCATTTCCGGTATCACGATTCTGACTCTAAAATTATAATTTGAAGCAAGTTATTTCCCTTACTTTACTTACTGATTCCGGTGAACGAAACCTTTTCTAGTCTTAGTATGTAGCACAAAATGGCCATATTCTCTTAACAAATAAATTCACGTCGGATTGCATAATGGCTACCCCCATTAAAAAAACTTTTCTAAATGACCTATATATAGAAAATGCATATGCTCCTATAGCAGTCTTTGCACTCGCTATAAACTTACTGTAACCAACATTATATAAAGATATTATGTAAACACTGATTTCTGTTGTAATTTAAAATAAACATTGTTAAAAATATTCAAAAACTTCTTTCAAATCTTCTTCAGAAAAATGTTTTGAAATTATTCCTCTTAGAAATCAGTAACCGTTATATTCTGTTGAAAAGTGCCAATGAAAAATTTCTAGTAGTATTGCTGCATGATAATGCATTTTTGAGCTTTTGTCATCACTTGGCATCTGTCATCCGTCCATCCATTCGTCCATTTTCACATTTTAATCTTTGTCTCTGAAACCACAAGGGCAAATGGAATTAAACTTGCCAGGGAGCATGTATGTAATGTCCTTTATAAAGTTTGCTCATTTCATCCTGATCAGACAACAAACATGGCCACCTTGGGTAATTGTTATTTCTGATTGGCTGAGTTTTCAAAAATCTTTTCCTCTGAACTGCTTGGCCAAATGGCCAAATGGAACAAAACTTTACAGGAAGCGTATATGGGAGGTCCTTTATAAACTTTCCTCATTTCGTTCTTGTTTCTGATTGGCTGATATAAAAAAATCTTCTCCTCTGAAACTGCTTGGCCAAATGGAACAAATCTTGACAGGAAGCATCTATGGGAGGTTCTTAACAAATTTTCCTCCTATTGTAATGATCTGGCAACAAACATGGCGGTCATGGGCAATTCTTGTTTCTCATTGCTTGATTTAAAAAAAAAACATTTCCCTGGAAGTGCTTGGCCAAAACTGTCAGCCAAAACTTGACAGGAAGCATCTATGGAAAGTCTTTTATTTTTTTCATCCTGATTGTAAGACAAACATGGCTGCCATAGGCAATTCTTGTTTCTGATTTGCTGATATAAAGAAATCTTCTTCTCTGAAACCGCATGACCAAATGGAATGAAACTTGACAGGAAGCATCTGTGGGATGTTTTTTACAGAGTATCTTCATTTTGTCCAGATCGGGTGACAAACATGGCCACCATGGGCAAATCTTGTTTCTGATTGTTTGATTAAAATTTTTTTTCTCGGAAACTGCTGGGCCAAATAGAGCCAGACTTTACAGAAAGTGTCTATGGAAGGTCCTTTATCCCTCATTTTGTTCCAATTGAATAACAAACATATGGCTGCCACAGATGCCAGGTGATCGATACAGGCACAGCCCTCTGAGCATCTAGTATTTTTTGATAGCTGTTTAGTTTAAAGTGATGTCTTTTTTCATTATTTCCTTAAAAACGATATTCAATACAAAAATAAAATGAAATATTTAGCAACATGAACTGTCTTTTTGTTTGAAAAGATAGTTTTGTATATTTTGTCTAGTTGTAATAAAGTTGATCATAGCTGAATTTCCACTAAATTGATTAAAATAAAATTTTTAAAGGATGGTAGCATATGAAGTAGAATTTTATGATAAAACAGAAGTAAATTTATCCTATCATAACGGTAAAGTACTAGATTATTTTATTTATAGGGACAGACAATACATTAAAGTCATTCCAGTTAACTCCACTACAACAAATGGGAATTAAAATAGCTGTTAGGTAAAGTATACATTCTTCTCATTACAGTTAAACTATAGTCACTTTTCATATGACTTTTAGAAGTTTTACAGCTGTTTATTTTATTCCAGGTATAACTTTAATAACCTTTGACTTTTTGGCAGGAAAACTTGTTAATTAAGGTTAGAATCAGCATACCTATCACGAGTAAAGAGTCAAACTCTAATCCTGAGTGTTAATATGTTTACCTTGTCACCTTCTTTAACAAAATAGCTAACATATCCAAGTAGGCTTAAATCTGTATTTTCTATCATCTTTTTTACAGGAATGTTGACATATTATTTCTCTTATTCTTGACATGTTTAATCGATGGGATAAAAATACATAATATTTTTAACCACTTCCCAGTGATTCAATTTCTACATGGGAATTACTGCCGTTTTTTCTACAGTTATTGGAACGATAAACTAGAGAAGTCCCGAAATGACGTCTATGTAAACAAACTACATAGCAACGACATTTTCTTGAGGTTTTTGTCTAAAATCATAGGAAAAACGGTAAACTGGAGAAGTCCCGAAATGACGTGTATGTAACCAAACTACATAGCAACGACATTTTCTTGAGGTTTTTGTCAAAAATCATAGGAGAAACAGATTCTCCTTCAAATTACTCTTGAGTTATGGAATTTCTCCACCCTCGATAGTTAAATTTTAGATTTTACACGCTCGCATAGGCTCGCATGTTGAATATCGAAAATTTAACTATCTCGGATGGAGAAATTCCATAACTCACTCGTACCTGAAGGAGAATCTGTATGTATTACATACTTTATCGAATATAGTATAACAAATGGCATATTCACTCTTGACAGATATGGAATTCATTTGAAGGTAATACACACATCATCTGACGTGACAGAGAAATTGACATTATTACTAAAGCAGTGTGCCTTCTACCTCCAACAACAACAGAGACCAGAACACAGGAGTGGACAGGCCAAAATCAGTATCCTTCATAATTTTAATGTTTTCTGTTTGCAGCGATTTAGAAAATCTTTTAGGAACTTTTGTTACTGTTTATTACTGGTAAATGTTTCAGAGTTCCTTAAAATGTAAAAACCAAGCATTTCAACCTTGCACTGTTCTATAAATAGTCTGAAGAGAATTTTCTAATACAGTTGAAATTTGTATCTGTCTGTAGTTACAGTTAAATTTTTGACATACCTTAAATGATATATGTTGGTCCTTAACATCATACAGAATTTATACATGGTAGGTATCCTGGATTTGACTGGTTTGCTGCAACCATATTCCTCATCTTTAATGGCAATGTTGAAAAATCATGGCATTTCCTACACAAGTTTTCAAGCTTGGCGTCTTCTGGTTATCTATGGCCACACAGGCTTCATTGTTCTGTAAGTTTTGACAATGTGGACAATTCAGAGAACTCTTAGTTGAATTCCCTTGTCAAGGAAAATTAAAGGAAAAATTTTCTGATTATAATAAACATGTCCCCTTTAGCTGCAGTAGAAATTTTACAAAATCCTTTAGATTGGTTTATGATTTCAATCTATTGTACTGGTCAGTGGTTGAATGGATGAATAAATAATTCAGTCAAAGTTAAAATATTGAACGGTGGCATAACAATACTTGATACTGAGTAAATAACCAGCTAACTGGTATCCTTACTGGATATTCAGGTCAAAGTACATTATTTTTAGTAAGATGATTGTTGTTTACTATTGTATTTTTTTTTCAGGTTCATTTACCATCAGCTGTAATGAATAGTGGAATAGCTCCATTGTTTTCTAGCACTGGACATAATATAGAATTATTACTACAGATAGAACTCCCACTGGTAGCCTCGGCATTTAAAATGTCTGGTTATACAGCTGCCCAGGTATTGTTATCAGACATAAGTAATGTTTTTATTTTGAATTAGATAAAAAATTATATGGAGATGAAATTAAAGCTAAACCATATTTTTATAATTTTGCTGCCATGATTGCATGAAACACAATACAATGGAACTCCCCTAAACCGGCCCCTCTGAAAACCGGATTTCTCCGCAAACCGAATGTTTTATTCTGGTCCATAATTTTCACCTATATTTTGAAGTAAAATAATCCTCCAAAAACCAGCCCCTCTGAATTCCGAATACCGGAGATAATTTCCAGTCCAAAACATATATATTCCTCTCAAATACACCTCTAAAAACTCTCATTCTCTTCATTGAGAGGCATATTTTAAACTAAGCCTCATTGGTATGTACTGGAAAAACTGTGTTTAAATAAGAGATTTTAACTTCCGTTTCTACCAAAAAATAACGACAAAGTAAAAGACTGTGATTTAGTAAAATTTAAAGAAAAAAAACATGCAAATGTAGTAATTGTGTAATTTTTATGCCTTTTGATATTTCAATTTATTTACTTCCAGTTGGATTTCAGTAAGGTTTGGAACCTCTCAAAACCGGCACCTCTGAAACCAGCCAATTTCTACGGTCCGATAGCTGTTCAGTTTACAGAGATTCCACTGTATCCCTTTCCCATAATAAACCTTTTCTGTGGTTAAACATTAAAATTTACCAATATAGAGTGCAAGCTGTTATGGGTTTATGCCCTGCTCAGAAGTTCTTTTCTATAAAGTACAGAAACTTTAGAACTGTAGATTGAAGACTAGTTAGTTTAGGGTCAGGATAATGTGCATGAAATTGGTAACAACTGTCTGCTGTTGGTTAACTAAACTGTGCTATTCTTTCAATGCACTGATTAGACGTATGACTTTACTCACGTCTTATTTCTATGCAATAGTTATATCATGTTTGTAAAATAATTTTGACTGGTTAGACATAAATCATTATATCATATATTTAGAGTAAAATACGTACATTTTTAATATGCATAATACATGACTTTGCAAGACCTGTATCCATTACCCTATATTGCACACCCTATATCACATCCCTAAACCTATATCCCACCCCAACTCGGAACACAATTTTTTCTGTTTGAAGTATTATTATGATGTAAAGAATAATACATGGTCAAGCCTATATCAGCCCTCAACCAATATTACACCTTGTGGTGATATTGGGTACTGCGATTGATATAGCATGTGATATAGGTTTGGCCATGAATTATTCTCTGTATTACACATGTTTTATTTCTATTTCAGATTTGTATGCATTGGTTAAAACAGTGTTTCTGGAATTACTTGGACTGGTTAGACATATGTCATTACATATGTATCTGTACTATTATGGGGGTAGATTACCAGGTATATTTGTGTATTGCCATACTTAGACACTTACAGAAGGAGATTATGGAACACATGCAGACACAGGATCTAATCATATTCTTAAAGGTAAAATATGACTGGGTTTTTATTTTACTAAATATTATGTGTTGATTTTTATGAAAATTTGATGCAGATTAAAAAATGGAATATAGTATTAGTTATTGCTGGGTATTTTCTATTCCAAATTTTCATTGCTGTATTTGTGATATGATTCTTGTATATCCTAGCAATGCAGTGAGGTGGTTTCCTTCTGAATTTTAACATATAACAATAAGATAACTGTGCCATTGTTTGTTCTTTTGTACTTGTATGTATGGGTTTTCTGTCAAGTGTTTATCTATTATAAACTGATTTAAAATCTTATTTATCTCATAGATATTTCATAAGTTGTAACCAGGTCAAGTCGACATTATTCATTTCTCTGCTGACTAACGAAATGAATAATGATTAAAGAGCATTATCAAATGGTTTTGATTGGGCACTCCAAATTTGATCCCTGGAATTACAATGAAAATGAAAGAAGGGGTTGTCTTTTAATGTTTTGATAAAAAAGGCAATATAGATTTTGATTTTTTTTTCTTTGTTTTATTTTATTTTATTAACAGCTATGATATTTTTTTCTTCAGGAAACAGCTGTGCATGGATTCCATGTAGCTGACAATATAAAGTACATGCAGAGTTTAGAAAAGAGATACAGGAAGATTGTGTTACATGACATGACACATGTATCATCACCATGATTATATCAGACATACAGTTATTTAATGAATGAAACAATGATATTTTGGAACATTAGTGCTACAGCAGATTATTTATCCTTGCTTGTGTGATGAAATATTGTCTTTTATGACAATTTATACTTCAAAAGTCTGATTGATCCAAAATGGTCAAGGGCAATGTTTTTCCATTCAGGGGTAAAATTTTGAAACTTAACAGAGAATATGAAAGAATCAAAGGAAATTTTACACATAAAATTTCATGATTTAACTTTAAATTTAAGCATTTTTGTGAAGGTGCGAGATATCACAGGTATATTTTTCTTTATGTCACTTATATTAGGGCTCAGTCAAATAGCATGGAAAATTTTAGTATTTTGAGATATGATACTTATGATTCATCAAAATCAAGCGGCCATAAATTAGTTCTATATACATTTCATATAAAACCACATTTTTTTTTAAAACAGTGTCATATGTTAATTTTATCTGTTAAATATAGAAATATATTTAAACCTTTTGTGAATAATTTGGAACTGTTTCCGTGTTTACAGTTTTTTGGACAGATCATAATTTAATAAATTTATACATTTCAAATTACTTTGATGTAAAAGAAATTAAAAGTAAAAAGTCAGTATTTGTGTTTTTTGGTAGTCTTTCTTTTAAGAAATAATAAAAAAATAAAAATATTTTTAGATAAAAAAAAATTATAGATATTTCTCTGCCTACCTGAATACAGATTTATTAAAATCAGAAAAATGAGACAAAATTTCCGTGTTTGAACTCATTTGTCACCACTAAATGTAGGTTTCTTAGGTAATTATAAACCGCTGAGAACAAAAGACACATTTTTATATTGCATGACAAAAATTTTGTATTAATCTCGTCAATTTTATTTTGTTCTCTTGTATGTCATGATGATATAGATGCTTGTTTTAATTGGTAGTTGAGTTGAAAAAAGAGTTATATTTCGACTTTACGTTACTTAAATAATTGTGAACACTATTTTTGGAATCATGAAGATTTTCTAGAAAAACTAATGTTTATTAGAATGATATTTAAAAGGTTATTTTATGACTTGAAACTGTAACTAGATTTTCAAGATTCTAGAATTGATTTAACAAGATTTTACCTCTTTATTGTAAATTCTCTGTCAAATATTTACTGTTACTGATGGAATTCAATGGATAAATAGATAAAAGTCAAAATACATAAATTCTAAATAACAAACAATCAAATTTTATCCTTTATTTCCAATTTTAGTAAATTTTTACCTTTGATCAGAAAATGTATCACATTTTCATCTTAATTGCATAAAGATTTACCATATATTTAGGGGGGCCTTAGTAGTTCGTCATGACTACTAATTATCACTAGCCTATCAACACTGAGGTGTGACTTCGAATCTCGCTTGTGGTGGGGTGTGTTCAACTCTGATCTTAATTGACAAGGATTGCCAATTTTTCTACCGGTCAGTTGTTCTCTATGGGTATTCCAGCTTCTGCCACCAATAAAAACTGGCCGCCGCAAAATAGCCAAATGTCCTGAAAACGGCATAAAAACCCCAACTAAACAAACCATATTTTTAAAGAATATTAATTATTTATTTCATGCAGTGTGAAAATATAAAATCCAAAGTTTAAGATTCTTTCTAAGCTTTTTTAGGTGTCACCTTGAAAAAGTATGAGTAATACAAAGAATTTTAGAATTAAAAGTAGAGAATTTTAGACTTCAGAAGACCAAGATATAAAAAAAAATTAGATTAGATACGAGACAGTTCTATTTCCAACATCTACGGAATAAGCAGTAAGGCATTCATATTTTATATTAAATGCATTTTTTTTTATATTGTATTATATCATCTAATAAAACATAAAAATGTTCATAATTTTTCAAAAATTTCATTATTGCATGGCTTTTTAAAATTTTTTTTATTCAATACATTCCATCCAAAATTTCAATATTTTTAGCTCTCATGACCATATTAGCTATTGCCATCACTTTTAGTCCATAGTCCTCTGTATCAAAATTTTCTTTGAAAATGTTCTCCTCTGAACCATCGGGGTCAAGACTTCCTTCATTATGGCCACAATTACTCAAAATAGAAAAGTTGGCAAAAATTTTCAAAAGTCTTCTTTTCTGAAGCTACTCAATTGTGATTAAATTTCTTGGAATAGTCCTTAGGTGATTTTCTTTCTGAATTATGTCCAGGGGTCCAACCTCCAACTAATATGGTCACCATTACTAAAAAAATTATCTGCAAAATAATAGTGTATTTTAATATCTTCTCCTAGGGCAATTTAGACAAAACTTGGTTGAAATGGTTCTTGGATGGACTTCTTTCAAAATTGTATACAGGGTTTCATACCTTAGATCATCGTCTGGTCACCATTGCTAAAAATAAAAAAAAGATATTACAAAATCTCACCTGAAACTACTGAAGCAAATGAGACCAAGCTTTGGTGAAATGGTCCTCTGTTGGTAACCTTTTAAAAAAAGTTATTCCAGGACTATGGCTGCTGTTACTGAAAAAAATCTGACTCTTTGAATGGCAAATTAAATCTAGATGAGCGATACAAGCTTCTGGGAGCCTCTTATTGTGATGAATGTGGTATTTATACACTATCTTAAATATTATTTATTTATTTTTTAATACCGGTATATACCTTGAAATAAAGATTATGGGACAATTTTTTGTCTGTTGTGTATTTTGAAACTTCTGTCAAATGTAAACTATGCCAGATTATATAAAATTCTTGCCAACCTCAAATTACATGTACTATTTAGTGTGCATTGGAAACAGAAATTAAGATTGATTTGGGATGATAATAATCAACACTGACATGTGAATCAGTGGCATCACAACCCTCAGAATAAACAACAAAAACCAAGAAAACTGCAAAATATAAACAATGCACAAAATATAAACAATGCAGAGAATAGTTTTAACAAGATCTCAGAGACCTTCAAGTTTTTGGTCAAAAGAAGAGACGTTTTTTAGTGTCTGCTCTCATTTGAAAACTAAAAACCTCCTGTTATCTATCATCGCAAAGCTTATGTTGTACAAAAACACACTTTAAGGGCCAGAAAAGTATGATTATTAAAAAGGTGACTACAATGGTAAAACTGGATTATTAATTTGGAAAGGAGGGTTGGAATGTACTGCAGCTGAATAAAAACCAAGATACCAATGCAACAGAGTGGGTACTTGCTAGAGAATACCTTTAGGTTTGGAACTCTCATTAAATGCAAAACTTCATACAGGAAATACCAATCCTTGTGCTTCAAAATTGGTATCAAAGAATTGTATTTACTAAAAGTAACCTTTAGACTTTAGACAAGCGTGATATACGGGCCCAGGGGCCGTATGCATAAATAAACTACAGTACTTAAGTTAAGATTTTGCTAAGAAATGACTTAAGTAAACTCCGCCCACATTGCCTAAGTGGTTTGCATAAAACAAGTTAAGAATTTGCTTAGCAAAATCTTAGTTTATTGAAACCCCGCCTACTCCACTTAAGTCATATGCATAAAACAACTTAAGTCAATAACATACTTAAGATTTGATGTAAGTCTAAGACACCTAAGGAGGTTAAGTCGTTTCAAAACCGATTAAATCATACGAATCTATCACATGTCTATGCTACCTAATAAATAGCAGAAACCCATTTTAACCCATTTACAAAAAGTTATTTGTATGAGAGATATTTTAAAAACAACGGCCAGTTTGTGTGGAATGATAACAAGTGAGGGATTCCAATGTTATATTAGTTATATTAATTAAGTTTTCTTAGTTAAGTAGAAACTTAAGTAGCTGTATGCATATGACAAGTATATTGCTTACTAAGACAATTCTTAACAAAATCTTAGTTTAAGAAACACTTAAGTTAAGATGTTTTATGCATACGGATTCAAAATCCCAAGTAAACAATACTTTAGTATTTAGATTTCTTAAAGTCTGCGGTTATCTCTTTCATCTTTATATTTTTACTAATTATAGTGACGAACCACAAATGGAAAGTTGTGAATGTGACATTCATTCGGTTTTTTCCCTGTCGCATGTCAATTTAGTTGTCATTTTTCGAAAGTGTGCGGTATTCTTCACAAACAGTTTTCATTAATTATCGTGAAAATGCTACGTGACATCCATTCATGGTTTTACAAAGGTTTCTTCCCTTTTTTTATATTAACCTATGAAAAATAAATGTTTGATATAAAACTAATTATAGAAAATAACTTCGCAATAATGGAAACAGGGTCAAGGACATAGCGACAAGGAAGAAGCAAGGACATAGCGACAAGGAATAAACTGGTATTTTTTAGAAGTTTTTTGAAAGTTACATTTAAAGTGATACCTTTTGAATAAGTGAAGTCAAAATGGCAGTAAGATGACGTAAACATATCGTAAAATATCATTTGCGTCTAAATAGAATAACAATTACTTTTTAGACAAGATCTGAACAAGTCGGGTCAAAGTTCCATAAAAACTCCATTGTTAGGGAGCGACCATTTGATTTGATTTTTATTGGGGGGTGTCTAAATGAAAATAAAAATTTAGTCTGCGATAGTGCGCGAAAAAAAATATAAAAATACAGGGCCACAATTTTGGCGAAAAAATAGGCAAGACCAAACATTTCATCCTATGCCCTTCCCCATAAAAATCAACTGCTTGCTCCCTTCGGATAAGTTAGGGTTTTGCAATTCTACACGGCTATTCTACTAACATTTCTATACGTATAATGGTACTTGTGTAAGCAAACTTGATGAGATAAATACATTGGATTCACTGAAATCTGTAGCATTTTAACCAATATTGCCAAGGAGAAAACAGGCACACGAAACGACGGATAGAGCAATGGGAAATGAAAAAGGAGAACATCAACAATAACAGTGCAAAATTAGTGCCCACTGGAATTCCCACAGCTTTGTGAAATATCGATGAGAAAATAAATGATCCAATCATCTCCTCGCAAGTGAATGCATTCTAAATATAAAAAGAAACCAAATTTTCTCTAAAGCAAGGTGTATTTAATTATATTTAGTATAACTAAATGAGAATTTAATTTAAAAATTTGTATGTATGATTATGAAAAAATTGACAACAGACTCCTGCAAGAAACGGAAACACCTTTAACTGAAAAGGGACGTCTATGCCATGAAAACTTCTTCCATTAAGACATGTAAGAGGAATTCGTGATCTACTAAAGTTCAATACCCTATTTTTAATATACCCTAGAATTTTAATATTATATTGTATTTTGAATTATACTTATTCGTTGACTCTTTTATAAATGTTAATTTTAATAATAATTTATCATTAATTAAAGCATGACACTTTTAGCAATAACGATGAAGGAGAACTGGGTGTGTTGACAGGACCTCATCGATCGATGTTTAATTTCATCTGTAAAAACAGATGAAAGTCATTGGCAAAGAATGAGGACCTTTGCAAAATAAACAAAAAACTTTGTATAGCAAGCCGTTTTTATATCTATTCCACTTTCAAGATATCTTTATAAAGATTGGTAAGATATCTTATAAACTAAATAACTAATTGAGATATCGTATTAATTAAATAAGATATCTTATATTAAATAATTATATTTAAAAATATATCTTATTTCATTTATAAGATATCTTATTTCATTTATAAGTCATCTTATTTAGGTTATAAGATATCTTATTTAGTTAAAAGGGTATCTTGATTGTTTCAAAAGATATATAAACTATACAAGATATCTCATAAATTGTTTGTTTAAAAGATTTCTTTAAAAAGATATAAGATATCTTTAAACTCAATGAGATATCTTATAAATTAAATAAGATATCTTATATATTAAATAATTAAATAAAATATCGTATTAACTTCAAATTAAATAAGATATATCATAAACATTACAAGGTATCTTATATACTTTATATCTTGATAAATAAAGTTTAATAGGTAATCTTATAAACTAAATAATATTTCTTATAGACTAAATAAGATATCATAAACTAATTGAGATATCTTATAAACTATACAAGATATCTCATAAAGTATTTGTTTAAAAGATATCTTTAAAAATACATAAGATATCCTATAAACTAAATGAGATATCTTAGAAAATAATTGAGACATCTTATATCTTTTTAAAGATATCTTTTCAACAAATACTTTATGAGATATCTTTTATAGTTTATATCTTTAAAAGTATATAAGATATCTTATCTATTTTATAAGATATCTTTTAAAACAATCAAAGATATCTTTTTAACTAAATAAGATATCTTGTAGCCTCAATAAGATATCGTATTAGAATATATAAGATATAGAATATAAATTAATGGATCCATTGGTTGCATACGGATAGTTTTTCTGACTTTAATCTGAGGATATTCGTTCGGTCTTTATTAAATAAATACAATGGACTTTAAAATAAATGTAAATAATGTTAAAATAAAAATTATTACCTGCTGAATATTAAGGAGACAGACTCTGAACATGGTGAAGTTCAGCTTTCACAGACGGAATATGAGAAAAAAGAACATTTGCAGAAAAAAACAAATTATTCGACTTATCCGACCGATACGGATGAAAAAGTCAAGGAAAATTAGCAATGACCGGTTAATGATCGGGCTCACCAACTATTTTTTTTATGGTAAATAGTAATAAATATATTATTTACATTCTTTTGGGACACTCTCTAAGAAATTAAAAAGAAAAACATAAAAAAACCATGAATATGTCGTTTTTGAGTGGAAATACGCCGGAGTTTGATAATAAGATTAATCTAAGGTATTAAATACCAGTAGAAAGTGTACTAGTGTGTAAGGAAAATAAACCTGTCGTATAATTTGACAAATATTTCTTCTGTAATACATTAAAGACATTTAAACTTATTAATACAATAAATCACATATTTGAAAACGATGTTTCATTTTTGAAGTAAAAGTACAATTTAAAAGTACAATTTTTCAGCATCTACGTACAATATGATGTATAGAAACTGTTGATCGAGAAATTTGTCAAATTATAATTAAGAAGGTACCAAAATTGTACAATTAATTACTCATCATGAGGTCAATATAGGGAATTGAGGACCCGCGACCTGACCTACGAATGCGAGTGGTCTGAAATAAACGATTTTGTTCTACACTCGTACTTTATATTGTAGTCCATTCCAAGGCTCCGTCTCATTGTAAGCTGTATGTCTTGGGCTCGGGGCCTTGGGCTCATACAACGACCTTGAAGATGAAGAATGTCAATAAAAGCACAGTTTACTAACCCAGTATTTCGGCACTGTGATGTAAAGAAATGACCCGACCCTAATATGAGCTGACCCTAATATATCAGCGACTCATAATGCTTGACCCAACGGTGACCTGAAAATATCGGGAAAACATGCGGTTATATTCGGATGGGCATTGAAAAGTAGGAAATTCTATCAAAATTCTAGTTAACAATACGATACATTTATCATCACGTTTTCTTCAAACAAATATTGTAAAATATAAGCCGCTTGACACAATATGAAGCTTTATGGTCGTCATCACGAATTGATTGACCATTACAGTGTTCCAATATCTAAGATGATGTTGGACCTGTTCCCACTGTCGTAACATTTCATGTGTCTCCACCGATTTGTGACTTCCACCGGATTGACTTTGTTGAACTTCACTATGGGTGCCGTATATGGAGCAGTAACTGCTTACCCTTCCGGAGCATCTGGGTTCACTCCTGGTTTTTATAGGAGTTACCGTTGTTCATTGTTTTTTTAGTTTTCTGTGTTTATTTATTGCGCTTGTGGTTTTTCATTTGTCTTCCCGGGTTTGTCTGTCCAATGGATTAGGTTTTTTAGCTCACCTGGCCCGAAGGGCCAAGTGAGCTTTTCTCATCACTTGGCGTCCGTCGTCCGTCGTCGTCCGTCGTCGTCGTTAACATTTTACATTTTGAACTTCTTCTAGAGAACCACTGAATGGAATGAAACCAAACATGGCATGAATGTTCCTTATGAGGTGCTGACCAAGTGTTGTTACTTTGTAGCCGATCCATCATCCAAGATGGCCGCCAGAGGGGGACTTAGTTTAACATAGGACCCTATGTGAAATGCATACAAATGACTTCTTTTAGAGAACCGTTGAATGGAATGAAACCAAACATGGCATGAATGCTGACAAAGTATTGACTTTGTAGCCGATCCATAATCCAAGATGGCCGCCAGCGGGGGATTTAGTTTAACAGAGAAACCTATGGGAAATGCATTCAAATGACTTCTTTTAGTGACCCACTTAATGGAATGAAACCAAACATGGCATGAATATTCCTTATGAGGTGCTGACCAAGTGTTGTTACTTTGTAGCTGATCCATCATCCAAGATGGCCGCCAGCGGGAACTTAGTTTAACATAGGACCCTATAGGAAATGCATACAAATGACTTCTTTTAGAAAACCACTGAATGGAATGTAACAAAACATAGCATGAATGTTCCTTATGAGGTGCTGACCAAGTGTTGTTACTTTGTTGCCAATCCATCATCCAAGATGGCCGCCAGCGGGGGACTAAGTTTAACATTGGACCCTATGGGAAATGCATACAAATGACTTCTTTTAGAAAACCACTGAATGGAATGAAACTTAATCTGGCATGACTGTTTCTTATGAGGTGCTGACCAAGTGTTGTTACTTTGTAGCCGATCCATCATCCAAGATGGCCGCCAGCGGGGGACTAAGTTTAACATTGGACCCTATGGGAAATGCATACAAATGACTTCTTTTAGAGAACCACTGAATGGAATGTAACAAAACATAGCATGAATGTTCCTTATGAGGTGCTGACCAAGTCTTGTTACTTTGTTGTCAATCCATCATCCAAGATGGCCGCCAGCGGGGGACTAAGTTTAACATTGGACCCTATGAGAAATGCATACAAATGACTTCTTTTAGAGAACCACTGAATGGAATGTAACAAAACATAGCATGAATGTTCCTTACAAGGTGCTGACCAAGTGTTGTTACTTTGTGGCCGTTACATCATTCAAAATGGCAACCAGTGAAGGACTTAGTTTAACATAGGACCCTAAGGGAAATACATACAAATGTCTTCTTCTATAGAACCACTGAATGGAATGAAACCAAACATGGCATGAATGTTCCTTATGAGATGCTTACCAAGTGTTGTTACTTTGGTGCCTATCCATCATCCAAGATGGCCGCCATCAGGGGACTTAGTTTAACATAGGACCCTATGGGAAATACAAACAAATGTCTTCTTTTAGAGAACCTGAGAGCCTATAATTATCTACAATCCTTGCTTGAATTAATTATAGCCATTGAAGTATTTTTTTAACATTTTTTTCTGTTTTGCAGATAATGTCTCGGAATCTATTATCAACCCGTTACTATTTTTTAAAGCAAAATATGTTCAATTTATTGAGATTAAACCATATCAAAAAATTTTGAAGAGCAAACATTCTTTCTTACAATTAATGGTCTGTAATTGTTGAATTTTTTGTCACATTTGATCTTATTATTAGATATTATTTTGAAGCTAAAGGAAACATAAAATCAAAATAATTTTTGAAATAAGAAATGTGAACCAGGTTACTTCAAATGTTTATAAAGGACTCAGAAATGAGTTTTGGCGAGTGCATGCCAAACTCGCTCTCAGTCAAATTTCTAAGACAATAACTTGTCAATATTATTATCCGTGTAAGGCAAAAATGTACCAGGTGAGCGATTCAGGCTCCTGTGAGCCTCTTGTTTTATTGCTCATTAGGTATATTTGTCCTTTTTAGCTCGTTCGCTAAAACCTTCACATTGTGTCTCGCGGCTGGTATTTTACGATATACGTTTGCAGAAAACCTGATAATATACTAATATAATTTTAGTTTTTCGTGGTTATTTTCTTATGAAAATAGCAATTTAAGAGCTGCGCATGTTTGATAACATTGTAATTCTAATATATCATTTAGTGCAAGCATTATGAATAAATAAAATGAAATATATATGTAACTCAAATTTGTTGTTAAATCAAGATAAATTATTATACGTAAAACAACTTTGCGCTTTTTTGCAGATTCTGTAAAGTGTAGGTGATTTATGAGCTAACTAGCGCAGACGTACAAACATCATCTTACAGGGGAAAACCCATATTGTTTTCGTTATGTATACTGTAAACAAAATTATTTTTGCGTTTTCCAACGTTCGGTCAAATTTTCGACGATTTGTTTTCGCGATTCGCCAACAGCGTAATTTTGTTTTTACCTATATCCTTAAATGGCGATGTGAAAAGTGCTCACATTTGAGCTGTTTTCAAATTAAAGTTTATTCTGGTGTTCAACCACTACGATGCCGTTACGAAAATTTCTTACTTCTGTACAGAGTTAAATTAGTCAATGATCCCAGTTGTATTTGCGGGTCCCCGTTAGAAAATTCAATACATTTTTTCTAGAATGTCCGATATGTATAAATCTCAGAAACAAGCTATTTGAAAATATTAGACCTTTTGTCAAAATTTCCATCGAAAACCTTTTATTTGGAGCGGACAATATTACTGACGAACATAATATCATTCTATTTAGATATGTTAATAAGTATATACATCATACAAAACGATTCTCTAATTAGACTCTAACCCAATGTACTCGACCCCCTTCCTTACCCTTTTTATTAGTATTTTGTAGTAAATGCAATCCCTCTTTAATGTATCAATCTGTAGATTATTTAATTATAAACAGTATCATTGCATATGTATATATTTGTTATGTCTGTATAAATTTATTTATCTACGTAGCTATATGTAATATATCTTTGCTGCATCTTGAAGTATGTATAATATTACTGTATGGAGAGGATTTAATACATGTAAGTTGTAATAACTTGAATCCAATCCACTTGCTCTTTTTGACAATAAAATATGTTAAACTAAACTAAAGTTTCTTATCCAGAAAAAAAAAACAAAATTAACAATTGAACTTTGACCAGACACGTATCAGTATTGTTCCATGTTAAAACTGTACATTGGAAGAAGAAGGTAGATGTAGATCTCTTTCTCTTTCATGATAATTTTTTCATTGTATGTACATGTATTGTATGGTTTAATATCTATTTCTTTTAATTAATCAGCAAACCTTACCAGAATGAAAATATTAAATTAATTTTAGTTCATTCAGTTGAGGAATTTGTTTTCACTGACAAGTCCTTTAGACAATAAAATTTATGATTAAAGTGTGAAAACACAAATTTCGATCGAAAGATCAATTATCCACTTCTTTGTCAAAACAAGTAGAAATCACGGGTCTTAAAGACAATTTAAATGGATTTAAAACTTTTAATTTTAAACAATTAAAGCGATACGTGTTCAGTGGGTAATTCAGGACTTTGACAAGATTAAAGATCAGAAGGACATAATCCGTAACGGTTGGATTAGAAGTGGCATATCATCTGCCAAGTAATTACCTATATATAGGTTATAGAATGGATTTCCATGTATTATGAATATTAATGCCCAAGGCTAACCCGAGGGCATTATGTTTATAATACACTGAAATGCATTCTTTGACCAATTTAGAACATAATACACCTCTCTGAGAATCATTTAATAAAGCCAATACCATTTATACTCCAATCATACTAGTTATGAAACTCTTGCAGGTATGATTAACTCATTTAAAAGGAAAAAACATTCTGTTGGCAAAACACTGTTCACAGTACTTCTATGTTGTTCAAAGTATGTAAAATGTTACATGTATTACAACTGAATGGACGGACATCTGGATTTCTGAGTTCGTTTGAAAAGTTAATGAAATAGATGAGTTTTTTATACCCCGCTTGTAAGGCAGGCCGGGCATATAGTTCTTAGGTCTGTGCGTCCGTCCGTTCGTACGTCTGTACGTCCGTGCGTCCATACGAGGGTAAGGTTCAGATTTAAGATAGTTTTTCATGAAGGAGTTATGGTATCATCCTGTACATGGATAGCTTATAATATGAACAGCAGCATTTGATGCGAAACGGATGCTGTGACCTTGAGGTGATGTGTCATCGACTTGGAATTTCTTTATAGAATTCCAATATTAGAATGCAGGTTAAGGTTCAGGTTTAAGGTAGTTTTTCATTAAGGAGTTATGGTATCATCATGAAACTTTGTACATGGATATGAAATGAACAGCATCATTTTGATGCGAAACGGATACTGTGACCTTGAGGTCATGGGTCATTGACTTTGAATTTCTTTATAGAATTTCAAAATTAGAATGCAGGTTAAGGTTCAGGTTTAAGGTAGTTTTTCGTGAAGGAGTTATGATATTATCATGACACTTTGTACATGGATAGCTAGTGATATGAACAGCAGCATTTTGATGAGAAACGCATGCTGTGACCTTGAGGCCATGGGTCATCGACTTTGAATTCAATGTTAAAATTCAGGTTAAGGATCGGGTTGAAGGTAATTTTTTATGAACTATCGAGAGATAGTATTTCATCTACCCTACCGTTGGGGACTTCAAAGTCAACAATATACAAATTTAATTCTATTCACTAAATACTTGCGACATTGGCGGGGCATGTAGTGTCCACTTGTTCAATCTAATTTAAATTTTGTCAAAAATTTTCTTTTGAATTATTAATATTTTCATCAAACCGGTAGTTCAAAAATAATAAATAAATAAAAGAACAAAAAGTAAAACTTCTAATGTAATAATAATAATAAAAATCTTTTTTATTAAAATACACCCACCCCAAACAAAAAAATAATAAAATGATGTTTCTATCTCAAATACATGTATACATGTACATCTCCATTTCCGTCATGAAATTATAATTGGATAATTGATTTTTTTCAGATTAAACAATATTTATAAACATTATTAGATTAGATATTATAGTTAGTTTGTATTGCTGTAACATAAGTTTTTGGAGAAGCCCTCTCTTTCCGAAAAAAAGAATAGAAATTTAAAATTTTTACCAAATGTAAAAAACATTGATCTAATTTCATGAAATAAAATAAATCCCAATCACCTTTTTCCTTTCTAGTATCTTTGTGAACAGTCATAATGTCACGGTCAGGCAGGATAATTGGTCATTAACATATTTTCCGAATTTCAACATTTCCTGATGGTTGTACTAGTACGGAAACTTTCCTTAATTTTAGAGTCCCAGGACATAAGCCTAATTACACCCCCCCAACTCCTTTGTTCTTATAGGGGTGATCTGAGGTGGATCACCTGTGCCAGATCACTCCAACAAAAGTTCTTTGTTAGTTAAATTTGGCGGGAACAATTTACTCACGATTAAAACAGAAAATTTATGTAAAAACATAAATCACATTTAAAAATTAACATTAAAATTTTTGAAAGAATCTACTGAAATTCGAGCCTGGGACCCTTAGTATATTGTCCAGACACCTTAACCACTAGACTACGGAAGCTATATAAACTTTATGTTAGGTAATGGGCTGGGATGAAAAATAGTTATCCCACTTTGACTTGGTATGTCTGTTTTAGATCATTACTCAGGACTCCGGCCCTCGGGATGATCTTATACAGACACACCGCGTCCTCGTGGGATAACTCAGTCTACAGGTGAATTGATTGAAAAAAAAAAGAAAGCATGGAAAACCATGTACTATGAAATTTAGATCTACGGCTTTCGATGTAATAGTTATCCCACAAGGAGGCCGAGGGATGATCTTATACAGACACACCAAGTCTGAGTGGGATAACTATTTTACATCCAAGCTCAAATAAATAAAAACAATAAACACTTTTTAAATACATCTTTTTGCAATAAATGCGTTGTTCACTCTATTTTTTTAATGGAACATTACGTTTTGATAGTTTATCCCTCAACATACCCCATTTCTTGTCCTTGCGAGTTTGTAGTATGGGTGAACACATCTCACCATTCGATATTAGAAATTAAACGGATTTGTTTTACTCGTATACATCTCAAATGACATGGCGGACGGGTACGACACTGATGAAATACTCAGCCAGGCCTTAGATTTGGTCGAGGCAGCGGATGACGAATCTATTTTCATAACCCAGATCCACAGAAGGTATTTGTAAATCAAATATTAATTATGGTACTTATCTATTAGGGTAACAAAAGCCGATTTTCAAGTTTAGCATTCATTTGTAGCAGTTTTTAATATAATAGGAGACCCAGGATATGACTGCAGCCAATACTTTTGCAATACATTCTTAATTCATTTGAATTCAAGTACTTTGTAAAGTCATTTTTTATTATTGATAATGGGCCTAAATGTTGTCCCTTTTCTGAAAAAAAAACCCAAAATAGCGTAAAGGAGGTTCGGGGGGGGGGGTGTCCTTGTATAACTTTTAATTGTTACTTTATTGCAAATTAAATCCACTGCTAAAAGGTCAATTTTTGGTTGGATAACGGTAATAAATTTTCTGTCTTCATTTTATTAAAATCAGGATAAATTTGTATTACATTCTGTAAAGAATTAACTCTTAATAACTTGTTAACATTACAAAGAAGTCAATCATGGCACTTAACTGTGCACGTGAATACATTTTACCTATTATTTTCTGGACAATAGCCTTTGTAAAAGTAGGGGTGATCTGGCAGGGGTGATCCGACTCAGATCACCCCTGCTAGAACAAAGGAGCTGGGATGTAATGATTGAGAAGAGGTGATTATGTTCTAAAATAACCTCAATGACAAAATCGTTCAGGGTCCATTGTCGTAATTGAGTTTATTTTTAGCAGTTAAAATAGTTCACAAAATGTGTCCGTGTAACACCTTTTCAACATCTTTTGTTGGAGGTATTCTCGTACAAATACGGATTACAAGCTTGTGTAGCTCAAGGGCATAATAGGTGTTTTGACACTTAACAATTTGTCTAGATTAATCATGTTAATCGCTGGTCAAAAAAATTGTTGAATATGTCTTTCATAGATTCTAGCCCTTTTATGAAACGATCGTTTTTAAAACCAGTTCGCAACGATTTATTTTCGTAGTTTTTTCCTTCCATTCTAACTTAGCAAAAATAATTATCTCGCGAACGAAAGTTGGTTTCCAGTAAATTATTGAAACTTTGCGCCATTTTTGAGGGGAAAGTTATTAATCTAGCGAGGGATGAGGGTCCGCAGGGTTCATGATTACGTTGTCGTCTATATTACCTAACAAGGATAGCGAGCGCTACAGGAGCATATGCATTTTATACATATGGGTCAATTAGAAAAGTCTTTGTTTAATGGGGGCAGCCATATTGTGCTACATACTAAGGCTCTAGAAAAAGTTTTAGCATAAAATGACCTGTATACAAGATTTATATCACGATGCCGTAAAATATAACCAGATATCAGGCATTTATCATAGTTTATCTTCACACAAGGTGAAATTCCTGATAGACCGCTCTTCTAAATTATTAAAACTTGTATCGACCTTATCATATTGTCCTCTAAACATGCCAATAAACAGCAGAATGGATAACAGGAAAGATCAACAGTGACATACCAATCAATCAAATCAACCTACATTTTTGTAACTGACAGAACTCCGGACAAAAGTTAACATAAAAGAACACAAAACACAAACATAAACACAACAGAGAGTCAGGTTAGTCTGACTTGCTAAGCGTGATCAAACTATAACCATGCATTTCATGTATTACATGTTTTTTATCTGAAAAATTAACAGTAAATGTCAGTGTTAATTAGAGGGACAATTCTTCACTTTCTAATGTTCATACAAATTAACAAGGTACAAGTGACAGTATGAGTGTTGCTGAAATAAAAAAAGTAAAAAAAGAAGGAAAGATAAAGTGATGGACGTCTCAAAAGGTTTTGAAAAATACAGAATAATTATTGGTATATTTTTACTTGCCGTACCAAAGGCCTGTTTAAGGGAATTTCAAAAACTTGGCGTCCGACGTCGATCCGTTTGTACACTATGAGCCAGATGGAACCAAACTTGACAGAAATAGTTTACAGGTTGTTCCAACGTCGACCCGTTTGTACACTATGAGACAGATGGAACCAAACTTGACAGAAATAGTTTACAGGTTATTCTCTTTCATAATTATATTAGATGACCTGGACTACTCACAAAGATTGCAGCCAAAGCAGAACTCAATTTAACATAGGTCCTAGTAGAAAAATTCTCTTAAAAATTTTCTTGTTTGAAATGGTCCTTTAATGATCCTTTTTTGACTGCGTCACCAACGGCGAAAGCAGGTCAAGTAACCGCTTAACTCCGTCCATCCGTCTGCCCGAAATACCATCGGTAGGAAACTTTCTTGGCTTCTACAGAAGGGAATGATTTTATATTTTGTCTGCAGATTTATAATGTTGAGTTGTAGCGTGTCTGTCGTGCAGCCACTTCCTGTTTGCCGATAGTTAAAAATTTAACAATACTCAAAACACTAGAAAAATATTCGTGAAAGTATTCTTGGCTTCTGCAAAAGGAGTGATTTTATATTTTGTCTGCATCTTGATAATATTAAGTTGTAGCGTGTAAGCTATTTTTGGATCTGTCGTCCAGCCACATCCTGTTTCTCGATAGTTTAAAATTCAACAATACTCAAAACACTAGAAACATTTTCGTGAAAGTATTCTTGGCTTCTACAAAAGGGAATGATTTTATATTTTGTCTTCAGCATGATAATGTTGAGCTGTAGAGTGTAAGTTATTTTCGTGCCTATCTATAAGGCAGGCCGGCATATAGTTATTCCATCAGTCCGTACGAAGTTCAGGTTTAAGGTAGTTTTTCATGAAGGAGTTATGCTATCATCCTGAAACTTTGTACATGGATAGCTTATGATATGAACAGCAGCATTTTGATGCAAAAATGAGGCTGTGACCTTGAGGTCTTGGGTAATTGACTTTGAATTTCAATATTAGAATCCAGGTTAAGGTTCAGATTTAAGGTAGTTTTTCATGAAAGAGTTATGGTATTATCATGAAACTTTATACATGGATAGCTTGTGATATGAATAGCAGTATATTTTGATGCGAAACGGATGATGTGACGATGACGTCATGGGTCATCGACTTTGAATTTCTGTATGGAATTTCGATATTCGATTCCAGGTTAAGGTTCAGGTTTAAGATAGTTTTCATGAAGGAGTTATGTTATCATCATGAAACTTTGTACATAGATAGTTTGTAATACGAACAGCAGCATTTAGATGCAAAACGGATGCTGTGACCTTGAGGTCACTGGTCATCAACTTTGAATTTCTTTATAGAATTTCACTATTCAGAATCCAGGTTTAAGTTCAAGTTGAAAGTAGTTTCAGAACTTAGAGATGGTATTTCATCTACCCTATCGTTAGGGACTTCAGAGTCAACAATATACACATGTAATTCTATTTACTAAATACTTACAGCATTGGCGGGGCATGTATTGTCCATTGAACACATATAATTTTTTGTTGGATCTGTCGTGCAGCCACTTCCTGCTTGCCAATGGTTTAAAATTCAAAACGCTAGAAAAATGTTGGTGAAAGTTTTCTTGGCTTCTACAAAAGGGAATTATTTTATATTTTGTCTGCAGCTTGATCGATGCCGTGCAGCCACATCCTGTTTGCCGATCAATGAAATGCATGCTGCGACGAAGGTCCAGGCCCGGTTTTGGTCTTGTTTATAACAAATATGACCACTTCCAGAAATTTATTAGTTAAAATATCCTCTATCCAAGATTGCTGTCCAATTCAAGCAATTTCTTCTGCTTTAGTTTTGCAGATGATATTCAGGTGAACGATACAGGCTATAGGTAGACTATATTTTCTGATGATGAAATCAAATGATTTTTTTCTTCAATTTCTTTTGTTTGTATAGTGGCATTCTTTATGATTGGTTAAAATAAAGGGGTTAATTCAAATAACTATACGTCATTTAAGAATTAGGATTTCGTACATGAATGCTGGGAAATTTTTATTAAAAAAACAGATGAAACGAATTTTCTTTCATTCGTTGTTCAGTGTAAATGAATACACTTACATGTGTAAAATAGAGGAAGAGCCTTATGAAAGATATTTTATAGCACACTACTATAACGACTTTTTGATTATTTCAGAGTTTTTGAATATGACAATAGCTGAACATGTTTGAGATATATCAAATATTTAACTTACGGCATGTATCTATAGTTTGCGTTTTCACACTGACCGTGAGGAGAAAAAAAACATGACTTTTGTATAAACGGCATAAAGGGACAACACAAAAGTAATACAATTTCAAACTCCCACAAAAATCATGTATATCATGTATAAATCGTTACTCATTGTAAAAGTTCAAAAGACACAAGAAAATGAACCCGGAACTTGTTTTGTTCCTTGCTGCATAACTACATGGATTATTACAACGTGCTTGAAAATAATATCTAATATTAATGTTAGGTAACATCTTCTTTAACAGTTCTGTATGAAAGCGATATCTATGTTATAAGGAAGCATATTGATGTTTAACTGACGATGAAAAATGTAGGAAGACGGACAAAATTCTAGTTGCGTGATATTGGTACAATACAATTTACATTTATGTACACAAAAGTTAAATAATTTTGCGCAAAGTTTAATATTTGCGTTATGTTAGATTTGGTAAGGCTATGGCTCAATATTTAAAGGTTCAGATTTTTTTGCATTTGAAATTTCCGATTACACAATAATGTTTAAAATATGCATTATACAGTGCAACAGATTTGGTATCATAAAATTTTAATTATCAAATGATATATGAATTTCAGTTTTAAATGTTCTTTCCGTAACATTTTCGCCTTCAGGTATAGCTTTAACACTTAGCATGCTGTTAATGATTCGTGATGTTATTTTGATGTGTTGTTTTTGTTGTTTGAAATTTGTCCTGTGGTGGATCAGGGAAATAGTTTTATGTTCTATGGTCAACGTTTTTATCGGATATTTCCAAATTTGGCAGTCAATATAAAAAAGCAAATATCCGATGAAAACGTTGGCCATAGAATATATGAACCTGACAGTTTTATGTTATAGGACTAATGTACGCTTCTGAAAATATTACCCACAATATGTAAAAGGAAGGATAATGGGTATGCGTCAATCATCCCAATTTAAATGAATATGGCAAAAACTATACTCATCTATGGGTCACCGTGTGCCCTTCAATAATGGGCAAAAGCCCAACACACATAGCAAGCGCTAAATGGCCCCAAAATAAACGTCAAACGTTAGACAATAATGACAACAAATCCCGAAATAAACGAAGCATTTAGCATAAAAACAAACATAAAAAACAATAAGGAGATACAACACAACCACTGAAACTACAGGGTCCTGGCTTGGGACAGGCACGTATAGGACATGGCGGGGTGAAACATGTGAGTATTCAACCCTCCCTCTACATCCTGGGTCAGTGGTCAGAATAATATAAAAACAGACAATAAAATCAACTCAATAAGCCTAGCATTAAAACAAAAAAATATGAAAAATGGAACCCACATAATAAATGGTGCTATAAACTTGGAACGCTCATTATTAACTATCAGCCAGCTCATTGGTTGATAAAAAGACTATAAACTCCTAGACTAGACGTTCACCTATAAAATGATTTCATATAAAAATACATTGTTTGCAAAGGGACAGTGCTTACATTGCTGTTGTTCAACATGAAAGTCGCAGTGAGATCTTCAACGCAAAGAAAATATTCCCACTTTACTGTTACATTAAGACAACCCCTAGCCCCTGATTGAGCTTAATTATGTATCGATTTTCTGTCAAGGTCATTGGCACGATATTGTTACTTGCCCATTATTTTTTGGCAGAGTTTCCTCTTTGGTTGTGTGGGGGTTGTAGAAAGATTTCCCGTGATGCATGAAGTGTATGCTCTCATATGTTTAGTTTGATATAGTGTATTTGTCTTGAGATATCTACCACACCCATTTTCATAATTTTGTCTGTTGAAATCTTGACCTCTTTACAATAGCTATCGATCATATATATTTGCCCTTTTAATACTGTTTTACACTTTCAACTTATCTTACTTATATCTCAAGGTGCCCTGTGATTGTTTTATGTTCATCATGTTTTATCAATTGACGTGACATTGTCATGAAAATTATGACAATTTTTGTAATGTTGGGTCATATGCTCTATGGCCTCAGAACAAATTTTGTTTCAAAAAAATTTGTGAGTCTTCCAAGGAAGACATGTCTCGCCTGCGGACGTCAATTTTTACAAAAGATATTAAAATTTTCTAAAAATGAAATATATATGCACACCTTTGCATTAAGGTTAATGCACAGAGAAAGTTTCATCAAATTGCTTTGAGCGGTTATGGAGTAGTTTAGGATAGAATTTTTGACCGCCCATTTTTTCATAAATGTCAATTTTTACAAAAATTTTTTTTTTGAATTTTCTACAAATGAAATATATATGCCACACCTGTGCATTAAGGTTAATGTGTGCACAGTCAATGCTTTTACAGATTCAGATTCTTTATTATAGACTCAGTTCATCCATTTTACACATTCATAACACTTTGTGCGCATTATAATAAATATGTATATAATATACAATATCGGCAAAAGAATACCAAAACACTGGGAAAAGTCCGTAATTCGAAATTCAACAAAAAGACAAAGTCTTGAGAATGGAACACAACAAATACTGGATAGTAGCCCCTGTAAAACTTTAGCCTCATGAAAACAGGAACAGGTTCGCCAAAAGTAGAGCACAGTTTGTACCTATTGGAATGCCGATCATCTGTTAAAAAATCCCTGAAACTCCACAAAAATGTTGTCGATGAGAAATTCCAGCATGTTAACATCAGTAGCAGAAGTACAACTATTTAAAACGTATAAACAAATGTATAAAGAACCACTCTTCTTGTTTTCTTATGAGGCTAAATTTTTAAAGAGGCTACTGCATCGGAAAGAAAAGAAACTAGCCCAGTGCTTTAATTTCAGTTTCAGTTGATGTTCTGTCACTTTTAAAATAATCCTAACTTTAAGAATTACCTACATGTCATCTATCACATTGAATTTGAAATTAAAGCTACCACAGACACACCCACGTCTGTTTCATATCTAGATTTGTACTTGTACATAGATAATAATGGGCAATTGAAATCAAAACTTTATGACAAACGTGATTATTTTAATTTTCCTATTGTGAACTCCTCCTGTCTTAGCAGTAACATCCCAAGGTCTCCAGCCCACGCGATGTACATTTCATAGTTGATTTCACGGTTACTGCCATGCATGTGATTTATACGGCGACTTTCTCGACAGGACGAGACATAAAGACAGGATTATATTCAGGCTCTGTTAATTTCATCACGCCAAACATTTTACAGTCTTCGTCACGAATTGATTGGCTGATACTAGTACGATGTTTCTATCTCATGTATGAGACTAAATATCTTTAGAAAGATTGCACGCCATTCTAGAATTTACACGGAATTGTGTGAGTTCATATTGTTAGTGCTTTAGTTTATGTGCTGTCTTGTTCTTTTTTGTTTAGTTTATTATATGTTTTTTTATCCCATTAGTTATGCATGTATTATTGTTGCGTTTGTTTGTTGTGTTCCATTCTCATAACTTTGTCTTTTCCTTCGATTTCTAATTTACGGATTTTTCCCAGTTTTGTCGCTTCGGTATTCTTTTAGCGATATTTGTAAAGTTATGAGAGATTAAAATTTAAACTTATCTTTTATCTTTTATATTACAACCCTACTATAAGAACAAAAATTACACCCGAACAGAACCGAGACAAAACTTTTTCTGTAACAGAGGTGTGAACTCCTGGAACTTGCTTCCTCCCTCTACTGTTGCCGCACCTTCTTTGGATTTGTTTAAAAATAAACTAATGTCCTTACCAAAATGGTGAAAAGGATAGAACAATAAAGTAAAAAAGTGAAATAGAAGAAAGCCTTGTCCATATTAAGGGTAATGGGTGCACATATTGCATTTAGTTCATTATCGAAAGCCTTACGACAAATTCTTTAAAGAGGAAGGATATCAAACCCTTGCTAAACAATCTGTTGTGTTATTTTTGTGTTCCATGGTTAGTTTCCCATGTGCACATCCGAATAATGTATGGCTAATTTATCATCCAGTACAACCATTATTAATAAATAAAATGAAATATGTAACGTAAATTGATCATAAAATCAAGATAAATTAATGTATGTACAGCGGAACATCTTTTGTACTTTTAGGCAGTCCATGTAAAAGATAGACGATTTATGTAGTTATATATATACATACATTTTGAACAACAGAAAATACTTTAATATCCAGAAAGGTTTCTTTAATGTCTATTATTAGGAACTATGATATAAAGAAGTCAATCATTTATAACAACGGTGGCGACTTTCATTTTTGTTTCTTATTGTTGAATTAGATAGCGGTAATGCCAGAATTTTTAGTGGTAAATTCACGAACAAAAAATAAATAAATAAAATTTTTAAAAAAAGTCCAAGGTAATATTTTTTTTTCGATTTTTTTTTGGCTTTTTTTTTTGTTCCTTTTCCATAAAATCAGCATTTTTTAGGTGTTTGTTCCTGTAGATTAACAATAAGGTTATCCTTTTGCAAACGTAGAGATGAAAAGAACTCCAAAAAGACAAAATAAATAGTAACTACATCCAGTTTCTTATATGTGATATTTGCTTGTCACTTCAACAAATAGGTTCTGAATAAGCTACTGGCGATTCGTTACTTTTGTGAAATTGTTACTTTAAAACTATAAAGTTCTTTAATTTTTGGAATCTAAGGAGTTACTCCCTAATGGTAAGCCCCTTGCTTAGATTGTTTAAAACTGCTGCAACTTTTGAGTCATTTTTAACTTTAAATATGGTTATAACATTTTGGATTCTTGTTTCGGCTTACAATTTTGTTTTTGGCTTCAAGCACCCCGAACACTTTGTTGAAATTTACAAGAGGAAATAAATCAATATTGGTATTATTAAAATTTAAAACACAGAATTAAACAAAGTCAGCTGACACGAATTATTAATTATCTTTGTAGCCTGCAGAATACGATTAACTTAGTGGAAGAGGTCTGATAAAGTTACGGTTTCGGCTAATAAAAAATACAATTTGTCTAGATATTTTAGAGTTTTTGAGCAATATACTAAATTGGGATATAGATATATCAAATATTCAACGTGGGACACCCGTCTAGTTTGTGAGGTTGTACTGAAATGTATAAAACAGGAAACATATTTGAAAACACAAAAGTATGTGTAAAGTATATCAACTCCCACAAAACCAAGTGACATCAAGTATCATTCATAACACAGCATGAACCCGGAATTCGCTTATTTCCTTGCTATACAATGTGAATTACAACGTCGTTTCACCAACATGCCTTTAGTCATATCCTGTCATTGTACAGTTTCATATACATTCCTCAATATTTTACAAAACAAATAAGAAAAATAAAGAAAGAAACGAAAAAAAGAGACATTTTTTGTGGGAAATTTAAGGCAAAGGTCATTAAGGTCGAAAAATTGTCGGAAAGCCGAAATATATGCGAAACAGCAAATTCAAATGATGAAATGACCGTTAAAGATTAAATGAAAATTACATAGGAAAATACACGTTAATTTTCAATAATTCTTCAATAGTATTTATAAATGAAAGCAGTTATTTTTTTACATCCAATAAAAAAAGTGGCATCTAAGCTATAAATACACCCGCAGACATTAATACAGTGAACAAGCAAAGATGGAAAAAAAATAGAATGTCGAAACATATTTTGAGATGAATTTATTTCCATTACTGAAGTAAAATCATTTTAAAAAGAGATTCATCTTGTGAATGTTTGTGGTTTTTATTAATTTTCTACATACAATTCTTCACCACCAATAAAGTAATTATATAATGTCTAAAGTGTAATTTTATTTTCTTATACTTGTTATGCAATATAAAAAATACAATGCAAGTATTTAAAAAAGCAAACAAATTGATATTTCATTAGACATTTACAATTCTGGTAACGTAGAAAATTACATACTTTAGTCTTGTTTATGGGACTGAAAACAAGTTCAGCAAGTATGTAAAAATATTCGAGTTAAAATTTGTTCTGTCTTCATGTTGTTCTGTTGAATAAATACTTCAAGACATTTTTTGCATATAAAACATATTAATTAATGAGTCATTTGTTTGAAATTAACAAGGTCAAGCAATTTTACAAGTACATATTTATTCGCATTTCTTGTAGATTTCAGTCTTTTGAAAAACTAAATCATGTCAACCAAACAAAACAAAAAAAACAACAAGAAAAAGGACAAATATACCTAAGGAGCAATAAAAAAACGTAATCCATTGGACAGACAAACTCGGGAAGACAAATGAACAACCACAAGCACAACAAATAAACACAGAAAACTAAAACACAAAGAACAACACGAACTCTTATAAAAACCAGGAGTAAACCCAGGTGCTCCGGAAGGGTAAGCAGTTCCTGCTCCGTATACGGCACCCATCGTGAAGTTCAACAAAGTCAATCCGATGGAAGTCACAATTCGGTGGAGGCACACGAAATGTTACGACAGTGTGAACAGGTCCAACATCATCTTAGATATTGGAACACTGTAATGGTCAATCAATTCGTGATGACGACTGTAAAATTTCCTAAGTGATGACATCAACTTATCCTTGATAAAACCCTGGTTAAGAAGCTTTTGTAACAGCATTAATCCTCTTTGTCGAAAGTCAGGGTAACTCACGTATGCCCTTAAAAATCGGATAAGCTGAGAAACGTAGACGCCATATGCAGGCGATGCTGGTATATTGCTACTCAAGAAGGGAAAATTAACAATAGGAAAGTTGAAGTCATCACGTATGTCATAAAGTTTTGTCTTCAAATGTCCCTCATTGTCTATTTCAAGAAACAAATCCAAATATGAAGCGCACTTTGGTGTATCTGTAGTTTCCTTAATTTCAAGCTCAGTGGGGTAGATTAGATGTAGAAAGTCTTGAAATTTGTCGTTATTTAACGACAACACGTCGTCTATAGAACGAAAAGTGAAATTAAAGGATTAAGCTAGTTTCTTTTTGTTTTCAGGTAGTAACCCTTGAATGAAGTCCGCTTCATATGAGTACAGAAACAGATCGGCGATGAGAGGAACACAGTTGGTTTCCCATTGGAATGTCGATTGTTTGTTTAAAAATTAGACCGCCAAATTCAACAAATATGTTGTATATGAGAAAATCAAACATGTTTGTAATTATCTTCAGAATACTTTTTGTCAGAATCAGAGTGGTTCTTCACGAAATAAGAGTTTTCTCTACCTAAATCTAGAAATTTAAAAACGATGTTATTGGGGGCTTTGTCAGTTGGAAGAACTACATATTTGTCATGGAGGCGAGTCAAGTTTTCAACAACCTTAGGGTCTTTAAAGATGGATTTAGCTTTAGTGCTCATAGACCATTGCAGGTTTTTAATTCGGATTTGTATCATTGACTTAATAGCCTTCACCCAGACCGAAAGTGTGTCAGCAGGTTCCTGTTCCTTTGAGGTCCATTTTCTGGCAAAATCCTCAACAGAATCCATTAGCAATTTGAAATTATATTTCCAATTAATTGGCTCAGGTTCTCGTAATTTGGGGCCTTTAGCTAGCATATTTTTTTAGCTTTTGATTATCAACTAGATTGAGATCCCAGTGATAAGATGACCCACAGGACTATAATTGAATGGAGATGTCGAACAAGAGCAATGCCCGTTTGTAATTGAAAATCTTGGTTGCAATGGGTTGTGTATAAGAATAAGAAATAAGTGGAACAGTTTGGTGTTTGAAATATGGAGGAATTTTTTATTTTACTGTTTTGTGGTGAAGGATATTGCTGAGATTTATGGCATTCAAGCTTTTATTAACAAAGCTAACTTTAAGGAACGATCTTTGGTGAGAATAATCTGTGAGAAGCAATATCCGATACCACAGCAGCGAGTTTGTATTCTGCTGAATTAAAATTCGTGATTTGCTGCTCCATTGCTTTTATCATGCTAAAACAAAGCACCAATAAAAGCAACTTTTGAATCCATATCACTCTTACCCTGTAGACACGCCTGTTCTCTCCCTTTCGGGATTCATGTGACGGCTACGAAGTTTCATTGATCCATACTACTCTGTAGTGTGATTTCGGATTAGTTTACTATCTCACACTTACAGATCTTTTGTCAATAATGTTGGATAGCTTTATGACATAGTTGACTTGGATTCCGTACACCTATAGTTACTCTGTCCTTTATGGTAGCTGGTTTGTGCCATCTCGTATTGTCGTTCTGTCTCCGCGACAAAACGACAGAACGACATAACGACCAAAACGCTTATGTTAATTTCAATAGCATGTTCCTTGACTTTCTATCCACATATTCCAACTCTATGAGAGCAATATAACAAGAATCAGATATATATGTACCATTAAAATTTGAATATGATAGAAATTATTTTTCGAGGGAAAAAACTGTCTTTGCAATTTTAAATATGTTTGAAACTTAACGCACTTATATGTGTTGAAACAACATGGCGATCGTTAAATTGCAACAGTTATATTGGGCAGTTTAAATTTTCCCTTTATTTGAACCTCGTTCTATGAATATAGCATGCCTGGGATATTGGAAAAATATCAAAATGTCATATAAGAATCCACAACTTTTATACGACAGTTGACCAACACTTGTATTAACACATCGTCGGAAACCCACGACCGGTCGCGCTTAAGCTTTGCTACCGATACAATACCGAATTTATAATAAAATAGAAGATTTGGTGAAACACAATTTAGATTTGAATTAAAACGATGAAACGTAGATCAACGTACTATTGGACAAACTGAAAAGAAGGACGTTGAAATGACATTTTATCCATGTTTGAAAGGAAACTACCAATATAGCAAGAAGGCCAGGTAATGAGATAATAGCGTATGTTCTCTTTTATTCCCCTTTCGTATGGCGATTCTTTCGATTGTATGGCGTAATTGTAGGTTGAGATTATTAGGTGTGAAATTTTTTTTATCTCAGCAATAAAGTAGTCATTTTTATGACATTTATAATAAACATTGACCGGATTTAATTATTTTAACTGGGTCAAAGGCGTAATGTTATAAACTATTGTAAGGCCACTATGAGACAATAAATTTGTCAAACAGGGAGAAATAAGGTCAAATATCAAAGTCTTGCACTAGATTTCTTCATTTCAAAAGAAACTAAACAAAACCATTACGATAAAAAAATAATAAAAAATAAATAAACATCTTGTTGAATGTTGTAACATCCTGCCAAATTCTGATTTAAATACGGTTTAACAGTTACAGGGAGTTTGATATTTCCGTTTTAAATCAGAATGTACAACCGGGAATTAATGCTTATCCCATTCGCAAATTATGAGGTTTCGATGGGTAAACCAAATGCATATATTTCGATTTTATATGAATACAGCTAATAAAATACTAATATCTGTAATATTATAAACCTGTGTATATGAATACATTTGATGCTCCGAATGTGTACATTTAGAACGTGAATTTTATTTCCACAGTGCTTAAGACCTTCAGTGTGGACAACCCAAAACGCTATCAAGCAGATTCAAATGCCAACGTGATAAGATAGGGTTACTGGGATTTGTGATAACACTTGAATGCATTTTGAACCATAGTAACATATCAGCAAGAAAGGGATAGAGTTTGTGCTCATAGGAATTCCGTTTTGGAAAACGCAACCACGGAATTTTGTTAAAAATATAGTTGACCAATGAAAAGGTATCTATTTTGTGATTCATCCCCAACCACCTTTGCATACAACCAAAGTAATAATTCTTTTCGAAATAAAAATGTTATTTGCGGCTTGATCAACTGGGACATTAAAATATTTTTTTCTATATAAAGAAGAAATTAAAAGATATCAAATTTTGTGCGTACGATTATCGTTTCTGTACTGAATGTCATAGGGTTTGCTTATAATTCAAATGTCCTAAAACCAAATATGAAACCTGTAAAGTCAAGGCGAAGTAATTTAAAGTATCCTACGATTTCTAAGTTTTTTGTCAGTATGTTAAGCTAATCGAAATACATTGGAATATGAAATAAAAAAGGGGAGTACCCATGCTTATTTTTTTGCTATAACCCTTTAAAAATGCGTTCTGAAATTAACTTTTAACATAGGATATATAGGGAAAACGTCAAATTTTCGAAAATTTTGTTCGAAAAGTCTATTAAAACCATCGATGTTAATCCTACAGTTTTGAGAAAAACTAATATTAAAATTGCCTCATCCACGGGCTTTCTGATGATATAAAAATATTTGGGGGTCCCCATGCTCGATTTCGTGGTATCTGCTGCTGAAGATAACATCAAGGTACTAATTTTTGTGATTTTTGATATGATATACATTTTTTCATTTTAATGTTTTTTTTATTATTCATTTATTTTTATTTATTTATTTAGTTATCATTATATTTAATAATTGGTATTTTGTTTAATTTTCTTAAGGGAGTTGCAGATTTTATCTATTAATTGTTGAATGACGGTGTTTGATTTTCATGTCGATGGATGATTTGTATTGCCACTGTATCTTTATAGTCCCGTGAAATATTAAGCATTCAAAAGTTTCTTACGTTTAAAACCTACATTTTCCTTTTATCCTCCCCGCTATATGGAATATAGATACATTGTGTATAAGAAATAATATCTTTGATATATTTTGTCTAGTTACTACTTATTACTTATATTTTCCAAATTCAAGTCAATTGCGTCAAGTGAACCAACTCCACGTAATTTGAAAACAACATTTTTTGTTTCAAAGTGAGTTAAATTTAGAAGGTATTGTCATTATCACAAAATTAGAGCATTTAACCAAAAACTTCTGGCATGCGACAGATAAGCAGGGATGTAAAGAACCGTAAGGATAACTCACGCCTGGAAACATTTTTCAAACAGTGGGAGCTGATAATGTCTTATTTTGACTGAAATATTCGCCGTTAAATTTCTAACAAATTAGGCCAAAACAAAATTGATTGATAGGTTTTTGGATTTCGGCGCTAAAATTTATTTGTCGCTTCATCTAGAAATAAATGCTCAAAATTCGCCTCTTATTTTTCATTTTTCAACAAATTAAAAGGATATTTTTTTCTCCGGGTTCTACAATTTGGTAAAAATGTGATTTTCTTCCGTTTTTTACAATACTTTAGTTAAAAATTGGGTCGCACTTAAGTTTGATCTTCGATTGAAAAAAACCTTTTGCATGTATATATGCAACCAGATTTTGTAGGTATATGTAAATTCCACAAAGCATGTCAATATAAGTTAACAATTGGGGTCACATGAAAATATCTCGTCCTGAATATGCAGGGAAAAGCTGAATTATCCCGACTCTATGTACTGCAATACATTTTTAAATTTGGACCAATTTTCAAAATCGGAAAAAAAATAGAGAAGCTTTATCAGGCCATTCATCGACAAGCTGATTGTACTAAAATCCGAAAACTGTTGTGCACAAAATCTACACATTCCCGCTTTAGAATTTGTCGAGATGTAATATTTTTTATTTAATTATTTAAAATGCTCTAATACGTTATTTGGGGCAATGGCTTAGACACAGACATAAAGAAACAAGGAATATGTGTTCAAAATCCCATTATAATAGGGGCTTGGATAGTTTATTTGAGGTCGAATGGTTGAATCGACCAATGAAAATGACCGTACCATTTCTTATTCATCGCAAACAGTTTTGTCAACTGAGATGGCTAAGCAGCGAGATACCGAAGTCAGTGATACCGAGCTCGAGGCTGACCTTAATTTAGCCAATAGCAATTGTGAAATATATATAGCTCACCTAAATCAGCTCGTCTCACCAGTATTTTCTTATTATAGAATATATAAATAAATTGTCTTACAAAATAATAAAACTTCGTTTGTGACTTGATAATATCTTAGTACCTTACAGGTTTTTGAGATTACAATGAAATATTTTAAAACAAAAAGCCAATAATTCACGGTAAAAAAAATTAAAGTAAAGCCTCCTCTATTGAACAAATTGTTAACAATGTAACAGAGATAAAACAAACACTGCCTATTAAAACACTTATATAACATCATAGTCATGTCAATACACAGGACAAATTCGTAGAAAATAAAAAGGAATGAGACCTGTACGAATGAAATTTAAAATATATCAGTAGTTAGTACATACACTAAATACAATGTTTTGTTTGTTATTATAAATTACTGATTCGTATATTAATATACAATTACACATGCATTCTCTACATTCTGGTCCATTTTACTAAACTAATATAAACAATTTTCAGTAAGAAGCTCGTGCTCCCATCTCAAACGAGTAAACCGCCCGATCAAAATGATTGCTAGAGACAATTGACCAATACGCCAATGTCCTATATTTTGCTCCCTCGTCATTTACGGTAAAATTAATGCTTCCACTCCTTTAAAAAATGAACATTAGGAAAATTACCTAATTAGATTTCTCAAACCATCTCCACTCTGCAAAAGACGGAAATGTCTGAAACTCATGATATTCCCAATTTTCAATGTAAGACCTTTAATTATTCTACGAAATAAATTACTGAATGGGTCGTTCCACATCTTATGTCCTATCAGTTGTGCCGAAAGTAAAAAAAATGCTAATGCAAAAATGGACAAAACCTTAAAGCCAAAAATCGTCTTATGCGTGAGGGAGATTTCTTGTTATGGATGCCTCTGATGGGGGATTCTAAGTACTAGAGGGCGTCGCCATTTCAGTTGTTAGTATTTCAGTATTAGTGTGAACTTTAAATAATAAAGTTTACTGAGAAAAAAAATGCTATCGCTCGTGCACATCTCTGCATTTAGATGGTTTTGGTTTATCTTTTTTATACGTGAATTTTCTCTTTAAGGCTGTTTCACCTCTCCGTCAACATTATTAGCCTTATGATTAGTGTAATTCGGCGAAATGTGCATATATTGTGCATTAATACTTGAAATCATAAAATATTTCCTCTGTAGATATTTTCCACATCAATATGCAGATTTGCAGGTCAACTATATATAGTATAGCTCTATAACAGATCTGAGTTAACAGTTCAATATTCAAGAGGTTGCCAATTCGACAATCTAAATGTAATGTACCATTAATAATAATTAAAACAATATTCATATTCTAATAGAGAAAATTTATCCTGTTTAGTGCTCTCATTTCACAAGCGGATATGTCAAAAAGATTTTTAAACAAAGTACATGTAATAATATTTACTGAAAAATATATATATATTCTATTCGAAAAAGTAATTTTAGTTGTCTTTCAATTGAAATCAACTGGAAGCTTGCTCCTATTTAGGTCAGTACGATACAAAAAGTGTCTACCCATAAAATATGAAGGTTCTCAATCATTTTCATTGACGCATAAACTAAAATTGAATACATATATAAATAATGATCTGAACTAATTTATCACTCTCATGTATCATGTACTCTGTCTTATAATGCGACGGTGGTAGACCAAAGATTGTCAGTTACATGGACACGTGAAATCTAGTCTCATTTGTGTGATGGAAACTTCGTATCGGCCAATCAGTTTGTGAATACTGATGACGACCTATGAAATTAACAAGGACTGAACATAATCCTGTATTGGAAGTTTATTTAACAGCAACCTGGCTCTATCGAGAGAGTCATCATAGTATCACATGCACATGATGCACGGCAGTAACGAATCAGCTGTGAAATGTTCACAACATACTAGGTTGAAAGAATTTTGCATATTATAACCCTGTAAATAGCGGTATATCATTGTTGACCCAGTTTGTGCTTGTTTTGCTATCGATCACCGTTATGTAACAATGTAACATGTGTAAAGAAGGACATCTCTTTAATAATTATTAGAACGTGGCGAAACTCATAATTTAAATGCCTAATTAAAATTTTGATGTGATAGAATGACTTTGAAAGATCTTAAAACAATAGATGTCAAACAAAATTTTCATAAACATCCTCCTTTGTACGAAAGATTTTTAAAAAAAAAAAGGGCCATGATAATGCAAATTTTTGGCATGAGAGATGAAAAAAACTTTGTCTTGATCAAATATCCTTAATGTTTATGGGACAATGTTGATCTATCTGTATGTAATTATAACTGGAATGTTACGAAAACTGTAATGGGACGGATATCTATTTAGAAAAGTAATACTTGGAATAACAAAATTAATGATTTTTTTACCAATGAAAAGGAAAAACAGAGAAAATGAAATAATAAGAAATTCTCTGTACATGTAGTTACGTAAAAAATGAGGTAGAAAATAACCCCATTGGTGCATTTGAAAAGGAAAATAAGTACATGTGTAATTCCGTCTTAATTGCGAAACACCTTTTTTCCCGGATTTATTAATGAGTCAATTTACCAATGACCACATAGTTTAATTTGTACAAAGTTTCACAGTTACTCCTATAATATTTCCAAGAAATAACCACAGACTGGCAAATTTGAATCTTCCGAGTTAATTTTTCTTTGTTGTTTAGAATATTACGAATTGAAATGCGTAATTTTTAAGATAGAGAAAATATTTTTAAATGATATTTTTAGTTCACTCTTGGCTTTTATAAAGGTCAAAAATTTATAATTTTCATTGTGTCTATGTTGTCTTTAGTATTTGCTCATTTCTTTCTTGCATTTGTTTGTTGGTTTGACTGTCAATTCTAGTTTCAACATATCTAATACTAGTATATGAGTTTTTATGTAACCCGATGACGATATTTCTTCACCATTAAACAAAAGGACGTTTTGTATAAGCGATGCATACTAAATTGCATACTATAACTGTCCGCAGGAAGACATATCACCCAACTCGGACACATTATACTGACTCCGAGCCGACCAGTCGATCTTTGCTCTTTCTCCTAGATTTCGCGTGCTTGTCGGAGAAGCAGCAAATACCAATTTTAATGTCTTTGGTAGACCCGGCCTGGGATCGAACCCACGACCTTCCACACTCGAGACGAGCACGCTACTACGAGACCACCGAGACGGTTTGATTTATCTTGAAATCAGTTATAAATTTATATATTCGTTACTGTCGTTCATGTAATAAATGTAATATATACTGTGCGACGACTTTCTCTGCTGAGCGAGATTGTTGTCGCATGAATTTCTCATGGTTTTTAGTGGGAGTTTACATTGCTAGTGCTTAAGTTTCTGTGCTTTCTTGTCCTAATTCGTTTACTGCCTGAAACCCCAGTCCGCAGAATAGATTTTTCAAAATTTGAATGCCTTAATCAATGTGAATCGTCTAGTCACCTCGGTAAAAGATGCACCCAGCTAAGTCGTAACTGCGACAATTAAAATTACCTGATTTTGTTAAATCATGTCTTCCAGAGAAACAAAAATATTCCGCCTATGGAATTTTCAATCCAAAATGGAGATAACTTTTCATATCAGATTTTATAAAATTAAGTATTTTATTTCAAGAGCATATGATGGTCTTAACTGTATTTCGGAAGACAAATATTTCCTACTTAGTAATCCTATATTTAATTTCACCTATAATGGTGAGAGTTTGTCTATGGTAGATTAATTTGTATATCTTGGCGTCACTTTCTTGTCTTAACTGTATTTCGGAAGACAAATATTTCCTACTTAGCACTGATGAGGTTGAAGTCTATCTGAAATTACATCTTTTGCTTTATGCAAATGATACAGTAATTGTAGCTGAATTTTCCCATTGTATTTATATTGCCGGACTTGGAAATTACAAGTTAATGCTTCTAAAACAAAAGTGGTCATCTTTTGTCGTAAAAAAGTAATGCTATATTTAATTTCACTTATGATGGTGAAAGTTTGTCTATGGTAGATTAATTTGTATATCTTGGCGTCACTTTCTCTAGCAAGTGCAACGGATCGTTTTTAAGTAATAAAGCAAAATTGCTTGAACAAGGTATGATAGCTCTGTTTATTTTCTTGCGCAAAATTAGAGCATTAAGTTTAGCAATTTTATATACAGTTTAATGTATTTGATAGCATGGTTGCACAAATTTTACTTTATGGCAATGAAGCGTGGGGTTATAATAACAACAAAGCCATTGAATCATTAATTTTTCAATTTTATAAATTGAATGTTACAAAATTTCCCGATTCCGTTCTGCCAGGTGCGTTAGGGCGATATCAGCTGTTCAAAGTCTTCGTCACAGTAGAATGATTGGGTTGCTATGTGTTGGAAATGTTCTTAATGATTGTGGTATATCAAAACATTGGGCAATTGGCTAAACAATTGAAAATAATTTAAAATAATTTAATTCACCAATTCAAACAAAACTGGTATAGCAAAATTTTTGATATGTCTAAAACTTTAAATTACAGAATTTTTAAGGTTTCTAATAATTTTGAAAGCTATTTGACGAAATTGCCTGCTGATTTGAGGAGAGCTTTCTGTAATTTTAGATGTATGAATCATAAATTGGCCACCGAAAAAGGGAAATTTTGGGGAATATATAGATATGACCAAACTTGTGACCATTGTAATTTGGAAAATATCGATGATGAGTTTCATTATATTTTTGAGTGTCGGTTTTTCTCCCAGGAAATGAAAAAATTTATACCGAGACAATATTTCACTAATCCTAATTCCATTAAGTTTTATGATCTATCTAATACTGATGACAGGGTAACTCTCTTCAAGTTGGTAAAATTTAAGGCAATACTTTCTTTAGTTAAATAATAATTATTGTCTTCCTCACTTCATACATTTTCATGTATATCTTATATTCATAGTTGTACGGTTTATTGTATAGTCATTTGATTGCAGATGTTTCATCATAATTGCATTTTGTGCATTGTGAATTTAACTGTTTGTATTAACATACCCCAGCTGTGGTCTTAGTCTTAAATAAAAACTTAAACTTAACTAACGTTTTACTTATAATATGAACAAAGTGCATTAAAAGTATTTAAAATAAGTTTTACAAATTTTCGGATAGGTCTAAGTTGATAAATTCAAATTTTCAAGTGCATTAAATTTTTCTATTGGAAATTCCCCATTTAGAATCATTTATGAGGTACACAATTATAACCTTCATAAACAATCTTACAAGTTTTATTTTTTCTTGGACAACTCAATAAGGTTAATTAGCCAACAAAAGATTGTCTAATAATTCTAACTTTTAGACTTTCAAAATGCGAAAAATCCATTCCACAAACTGAGGTGTCCAGACAGTTGTTTGTACAAAGTGTAATATGTTTTTTTAAATTCTTTTGGTAATACTTGTTGCGTTTGTTTGTTATGTTCCATTCTCGTATCTTTGTATTTTCCATTGAATTTCGATTTTTCCCACTGTTTTGTCGCTTCGGTATTCTTTTGCCGATATATTATATACCAATGTTGCTATACAAGGGAATGGTGTTTGATTCTTATATTGTTTAGAAGTACTTAAAACAATACATGTACCGCCAAATGCCTATCGCCTTTTGTCTGTCGATAGAATTAATAAAGAATTATAGAATTGATTAAATGTATTTATTTGATATTTCCATAGACTATATAAATATATGAATATAATACAATGAATAATCAATGAAATAATTTTAAAAAAATACATCCATTATTGTATCAATAATATTTACATTAATGTATACTACAAAAAATATATTCATTCATATATATAACAAATAATATATATAGTAATGCAAACTGCAGAATCAAACTTTCAAACTTAATTCTGCAGGTTTGTCATTCTGTGATCGTGTATACTTTGTGTTGTAAAATATTGCAAGAAGCCCAGTAGAGAATAGACATACAGTTCCGGTTGTGTATATCTTTGTGTGCATACAGAGAAAGTGAGCATATCCAAATCCAACAATATGTCCAAATGAACGAAACATTAGGTATACAGCCATTGCAGGTCCCACGTTTCTAGGAAACAGCTCGCCCATCAAAGCTGAAAATATCATATCATATATTAATTGCAACAATTATAATCAAAATAAAATTATTTAAATATCTGTCGGTGACATACATCAATTACTACAGTAAAGAAATGTCCAATAATGTTTAATGAAAAGTAAAAACAAAGCTTTTTAAGGTGGTACCTAACACTACAGGGAGATAACTCTGTAAAATCAGCTAAACGTTTTAATAACGTTGTGTTGTTAAGGGAATATTAAGCTTTTCAATGATCAATATTAGTGTTTGTCAAACTGCTATACAATCAGTGTAATTTTTCTGATGAATTGGTTGGTTCAAATGTTTTGAAATTTTAAATTTTTGTCAATGGGTCAAAGTAAATACTTTGTCAAAATTTTATGAAAATTAAACGAGCCAAATTAATTTTAGTGAAAGTGTTGGGTACCACCTTAACATGTTTAATTTTAATACCCCTCAAAAGAAGGAAATGTCAACAATGATTTAAAAAATGTATTATTATAGTAATAAAGGTTATTTTGAAGGAATTTATCAATGTGTAAACTCGGGCAATTCACTCACAAACTAAATAAAGTCCGAAGGACTTTATGCAAAGTTTGTAAGTGATAAACCCGAGTTTACACATTGATGGATTCCGTAAAAATAACCTTTATTACTTATAATTCCAAAGTAATGCAGAAATATGACGTTTTCCATTTGAAATTAACATTTTCCTCGTGTACTATATTGCATGCGTACGTATTCTTACGCACAACGCCATGAAACGAATATATCAAGTTATAAACTTTTTACCGAAAGTTGCTGTTAGCCAATAAAATTACTCCATTTGATGTTTTGAAAACAACATTGGAATTATACATTCATAATAATTTAAGTCCTTTCGTTTTACCTATATATATTTTCAAAACTTATTATACAATAATAAATTTTCTTTGGTTAAAATGAAATAACAGATTTTAACTGGATTTGTTTTTGTAATGAATTATTCAGTATATGTTCAAAGTTATAAATAACATTTAAAATGATATATCATGTAACCTAGTACAAAAACTGGAATTTAGATATATATCTTCAACAAAGATAAATCAAGTCCAACGGACAAATTATTAATCTTTTAATTAACATATTTATCTCAATCTAAACAGAAATATGAATCTATTTTATTTATATATACTTACCGTGACTTTGTGATAAAAATGTTCCACTTCCTAGTCCCCATATTACACAGAGTAAATAAGCAATATGACTAGGGTACCAACTCCAAAACATCATCATTATACATGCTAAAGTGTGCATAGTACAAGCTGAAAAAGAAAGGTTATCTGTCATTTTTATTTTTTCTTGATAGTTTAGCAGAGCCTTAAATATAAGACCTCAGCGGCTTCTCGAAAATAAATAGTTCATTAAATTATGTTTGTGATTATTTTTTAACTATATGGTGAACAATATTTGTCTTTGTATAAAATTAATATTACACTGCATACAAAAATGTTATTATAAGTAGTATCATTATATGCAATTAAACATTTTTAGCTTTGAGTATAATTTCCACATCCATTAAAGTTTATTAGACTGGTTACAGAGCATTTGTTTTTGAAATATATTTAATGGATTGTTTAATGGCTTGGAGTTTTTTTTCATGATTTCTTTGGAAGAGGCGAATTATCACTGATATCTACTTTGTTAACACAGTCATATTTTGAGAAACAAAGTAATACCATAAATAAGCAATGTTTTTCTTCCAGTCCTTGGTTCTACAAATCCTGATAATCCTGATGAAACACATGTCGCGAAATGATAGGTTGCTACAAATGTACCAACTTTTTCTGCGCCAAAGACACACCCACCAAAGGCCTGAAAAATATTAAATGAAAAGATGAAGTTAAAAATATGTATTGTAACATTTTCATTTTTCACGAAAAACTATCCGCTAAAGAATACTGAAGCAATAAGAGGGTGGACAATTCTTTGAGGTGCCGTTTTACTATTTATTCCTTCTTTTATTTTATAAAAATATTTTTGATATCAAAAATTCGATTTCTTGATATCAGAAAATCATCTACATTTTTTGATATCAGAAATTCGATTTTTTGATATAAAAAGATATAAAAAAAAATCCATTTTATTTTATCAGATAATCGATTTTCTGATATCAAAAAATACTGACGATTTTCCGATATCAAAAACTCATTTTTTGATATCAAAATATAGAAATCATGATATCAAAAAATCATTTTTTGATATCAAGAAATGTTCTTTGTTTTCTTCTGTGAACCTTTAAGCTGGGTCTGGGCCAAAATGAAACATATTTCTTGATACCAAAAAATGATTTTTTGATATCAGGAATTCGAAATTTTGATATCTAAAAATTATTTTTTTATATTTTTTTTTAAATAAAAAAATATAAATTTTTGATGTCAGAAAATATTCTTGATTTTTTTATATCAAGAAATCAATTTCCAGATATAAAAAAATAAACTCATGTTATTCCAGAACATAATATAAAACGCAAGTAAAAAGTACTTTTATTGCTTTTAATTCGGAAGGTCAATGCAAGGTTATCAACAATGAACCAAAGGCTCAGACTTACAACAACACCAAGACGGCCTATAACTTATTTTGTTGCTTTAATCTATGCTGCAACATTCTGGCCTATTGTTTCTGCTTCTGGGAATTTCGGACTGGCGTTGGCATTACTGATAAGTTATTTGACGAATTACGCATATTGAAAATAAAAATCCCTGAAAATGCCGAAAATGATACACCAATCTACAAAAAACATCTAACCTCACAGAAAAATGGCACGAAGTGAACGTTCAAACAGGTAGTCTGACTGATGTAGACAGTAAAAAGTAGTGGGACAAAACCCGATTTATGTGTATCTACCACCCCCTCCCCTGTCCCACTTATATATCCTGACTCCCTTGTATATATAAATGTCCTGGTTTTAATCTACCCGGACTCATATCGAGAGCTCATACATCCTCGATCTTTCATTGTTTAAAAGAATAAATAAATGGTCATCTACTTGTCCTCGTTTAAACATATATGTACGTCTATTATTCATTTTAGTTCAATACCTGAAAGAATTTCATCTAAATAACATTAACTAATAATAACAGTAGATTAATGTATTTATACTTTTTACATGTAGTACTATTTATACATAAACTGTAGATATTTTTGACATTAATTTTTCATTTGACAAGTTTGTGGTTTTATTTTATGCTTAATTAGATAATTTTGTATATCATAATCTTTTTTTGTTTTGTTATTAATGTTCAGACGTTGTTATACAATTGTATTTGACAGCTGTATAAACTCAGTGATCTCTATTATGAACCGAGACCTAATGTTAAGATAAATAACGAAACATTGTACATGTACGTTAATTGTGCCTTTAATGTCTAAAATACCATGAATATTTGGGGTTATTGGAAAGTTTATTTAGGATTGTTTTTTTTTGGAACAGGTTATACGATATAACCTTCTTTGACAACAATTACACGAAGACAGAATTTTATATTTTAGAAATACTCAGCAACATGTGTTATGGAATGATAAAACTGGCCAGAAGTTAAAATTACATGACAAATATATGCTCTTATTTTTACTCTTATTACTGGTCTTACTGTAACATCATTTAAATACAACAAACCGGACAATTAATTTTATAACATGTATAAAACAACTCTTAATCAATGTTAAATTTACCTTCATGATATCACCAACAGCAAATGCCCATTGGAAACCAATATAGAAAATAATTGGGGCTACGACCAAGAAACGAAACTGTTTAATAATGTCAACAGTAGATTTTAGAATTTCGGTCATGTTCCTTTTATGTTTTTCTTTAGAGTCCGAAGATTTTTCTTCCATTCCAAATGTAAACACAACAGATCCTGCTACCATGCATAAAGAATAAAACCCTAGAAGACTAAAGCGAACAATGTCTGGAATTTCCAACTGTGAAACGTCTGTATCTTCAAATGGACAAAAGTCTGGTCCACATAGGACGGTGATATTGTTTGTAGATTGATTTGTTGCTGTTGGTGTTGTGTATTCTAAGTGACTTGTGGTATTAAAGACTTGCATTATTTTTTCTCCGACTTTCATGGACAAAATGAATGTTGAACATATTCCACCAATAGCTGGGGCACAACTAACACTCATGTAATATATACCGAAAGCCATACTCAAATATTTACTTGTTGTATCAGCTTTGGCCGCACTTAGTCCACCCGCTACCCACACAAGGTAAGCTCCGCTTAAGGAAAACGCCACTGATTGAGCTACTCCTCCGATAAAGGCAGTTGGTAAAACAGTATATAGTCTCGGAATAGCATATGACAGAACCATCGGTATTTGGGCCAATGTTAACGCACACAACACCGGCTTTGTCTTCCATCTTCCTAAAATGGTAGCGACAAATGGACAAACGATTGCACCAGCATAGAAGCATGCCATTGAGAAAAATCCAAGTCCATCTTCATGATTTATACTACTAACAATACCCTGAAGAGATCCGAATGATACTATTAGAAGGAACCAACCCAGACACACTGCAGTTAAGTTTTTGTAACTTCTTTTGATGCTAGCTTTCTTTGACTCAACCATTTTCAATATATTAGAACATATACTCCTTTTCGAATGATTATATGCACGACTCGATAATTATCATAATACCTAAAACATAAACAAATAAAAAGTTCCCGGTGAAACTGAAATGTTGAAAATATAATTAAATATCTGTACCAAACAATACTATTTTGTTTCACGTTTACGTATACATATATATATATATAACCAAGTGATGATTTTATAGTTACTCCCACATTACCAAAAATAGAAATAAAAAAGTCAGTTAGATGAGTTGATGAGATGAACATAATAAATGCATAAATTAGTCATTATTAAATGATCTATTACCAGTCCAATCATTATTCATACGAATTGTCAATAAAATGAATAGAATAAAATAAAACAAAAAACATTTGAAAATTCTTTTGCTCACGATAATTAGCTGATATTTTTTTTAATATAAAGTGTGTTAATTAGTAAAGTTAAAATATGTCAGCAGGTTTGTCAATTTGTTGGTTGTTTAAAACATGCGCCAAAAACATGCCATTTAAATATTTTTTACAGTAGGCGATAAAGGACAACCTTGTCATACGGTTGTATTTTTTATGAAATATTTTTATTTCTTTCCTATAAACAAATGTAACGTTTAAATAAACTTAATCATAAATTGTAAATAACCTCTGAGGGTACTTTGCATAGAAAAAATAGAACCAACCTTATCAAATCTGTCCGTATTGTCTGTACTAAGAAGGTAAACTATATATACCATTAAATATGAAATGCTAGCAAATAAAAAAACAACGGATATTTCCGTACAGTAATTATAAATTATTAACGGAAATATGATAGGTTCATGCGGATACGAACATGAGTAGGGATGTAAAGGCTATAAATGGCAACTATAAAACATATATACATACCAGTTACATGTTGTAAAGCAGATAAGGAAAATGTGTCCAAAATAACCTCTAAGGGCAAAAACCAAAGCCGTTTTTGTACTCAAAATGACATTGAATAAAGAAAGTAATCTGGGAATTTTTTTATATAACGGACTTTGAAATTTTTAATAATTTTTCTAATACGGTAGTTTCCCTAGCTTATGCGTATATTGATCATTTGGACAGGATATGAAGTTTTACAGAATTCAAACCATAAGCCACAGAAAAAAAACACAGGGTTCATCTAGGGATTTTAATTTATCTAGGAGGCATGAGACATGATTTTTTTTGTACCAGATGGGAAAAAAACGTTCTTGACTTGAGGCCATTTGAGAAAGATTCATCTATTGAGTTAAAGCACTGACCATTCTCCTTTTGTGGGGGTATGGGTTTTTTTCTCGGGTCAAACTTTTTTTTTCAACAAAATTTGGAACAAATCATTTTTTTCAATTTATAGCTACTTTCAAAAACAAACTTTTTTATTTCACTTAAATTATTTAAAACAATTTTAATAACATTTTATGAACAAAAGTAGAAAATGCATCATAGATAAATTACTTCAACAACCGAAGATAAGGTGTTGCTACTATAAATTACTTTAAAAGAAAATTATTTAATTCTATCATCATTATAAGGAGTATTGTTGAAGTGTGGCGCGACTTGCAGAACTTACGAAAATGAAAATTTTGAACCCTTGGTTGAAATGGTAATAAGCCATTTAAATTTAAAGAGTCATTTGCTGCCCTTGCGATATTATAGTATATAGACCTTAAGTCTTGTTTTTTTCTGAATGGAACATTGATTCTCTTGTTGGGTCATTGATACAACATTTGATGTTTTGTATATGAAGAGCTGCAGCTGACCTTCTGGCTATGTATACATATGGTCTTGCACTAGATCATTATCAGTATATTTTTAAAAAAAAAATTGTTTTAAAATACTACATTTGATACTCTAAATCATCCATTGGCAGTTATGACGTTTGACCTAGTTGTCTGATAAAAATAAGCATACTTGATGTGCTAATTTTTAAACCTTTTCATTTTTAGCTCACCAGACCATAGATGCTCTATTGCATACACCTAGTTTCAGCCAATAGTTTCGTCCATAAAAGTTTATTTCAATCTTTTTCTCTGAAACCACGACAAATTGGACCAGACTTTTGTATTTCTCTTTCAAAATTATTTCTGCAACAATATGGCCATTTTTGAAGGTATCATTTGTTCTCCCATATACAGACAGAAGATGGCATTTTTTTTTCCTTGTCACCAGATACTATTATAGACAGTAGTATTTATTTTAAATGTTTTAAAAACATTTTCACTGTACATCCTTGTACGGTAAATAGTATATATGATACACAAATGAAAGAGAGAAATTATAAAAATTTCGGCCATACAAAAATTTATTTTATTCGATCTGTATATTTTTTTCGAATCTGACCAGCATGTTTGCTTTTAGGGGATATGAGGTCTCAAGTTATACTACAAATGTATTTTTGATTTTTTTTTAATCATTATTTTTACATCTTGAGCATCAACATTGGTATCAAAGAATTTAATAGCATATATCATATATCATATATTTAGAGTAAAATACATACATTTTAAATATGTTTTATACATGACTTTGCAAGACCTGAATTACTACTCTATATCGGAACACACTTTAATTCTGTCCGGAGTTCTTATATGATATAAAGAATACATGGTAAAACCTATATCACACGCCAAAGGCCCTCGGGGTGATATTTGGTTCTAGGGGTGATATAGCATGTGATATAGGTTTACCCATGTATAATTTTCCATTTATAGATACATGTAATGCACTTTCAATGGATATAAAAATTTCAAATAATTTGAAGAATTCGTAACGGTCTTGTAATGACTTTTATTACATTGTAATATTAATAAGTTATGGATTTGACATCAATATTTATACAACAAAAGATGGATATAAGATGTTTTACACTGATAATAAATTACAAAGATACAAATTGTACAGCGAATAACTGAAGAATTGTAATGTGTTAGGCGCAAACAGAGGTGTGATATATTTGAGGTAAATATATAACTTGTGGTCATGGTGTCCTTAACATGTACAAATACCTTTGCAGATCTAATATTTTGCGGGTTTTTAGGGTGAAAAAATATTTGCGGTTTTTAATTTTGCGTTTATTTTTCAATATATATCATCTTATCATTTCTTAGAATATATATTATATACGGGTTTTTCCTAGAATTTCTGTTTCCGATCTTAAACTAAAAGAGTATGACAAGACTTTATTGCAATTTCACATATATTTTATAGCGGTATTAAATGGGTATCTTCTAATAACGCCTGTATTATATCCGAGTCAGTCGTATTGGGCAATTTTTTATTTCGTTGACTCGCAACGGAAATCTACCCAATTCGACTGACACGGACATACTGGCTTTATAAGAAAATACCCATTTTATGACACTATTATAAACCAATGAATTAAAATTACAGTACTTTTTCTTAGTTTTATTGTGGTCATAACTATACGGAGAATATATTGCCGTTCTGATTATTTTTTTCAACGGCAACAAAACGTAGATCTATTTTTCTATGAAAATAGGAACCTTAAGTTTATAGAGGGCTATTCCCTGGATAAATTTTATATAGGGCATCGGCTAGTACAAATGTATTGTTTTAAGAACTTCCTGTTTATTAAATGGTCCATTTCTACTGGTTGAGTATTTTAAGTCATTGGTAAATAACAGCTCCTACAGAATATTTGTACCAATTGCAACTGGTGTGGCGCTAAGGTACAAGTCACAACGTGTACAAAATTGCAGGTTAAATAAAACCATGATAATGAGTTGCCTAGTTTGGTCTGGATATTACTGTTGAGAAATGGACTTAATAGCAAAAATGTGATTCAAGTCATTTAAGTCATTCGGGTCAAGGCCGTGTGACAGTTGTCATACTGACATGCACCCAATAAGAACTATCTTTACACCAAATACAGTGAGTCTGTGTATTACAGTTGCTGAGAAATGGACTTAATCTCTGAAATATACTTACGAAGACACTTAAGCATGAAATTGGGGTCAAGGTCGGGAGATAGGTGTCAGACTGACATGCACCCGCCAAGAACTATCTGTAGACCAAATATGGTTGGTCTAGGTATTACAGTTGATGATAAGTGGACTTAATCACGAAAATATGACGCAGATTTTCCAACTGTTTATGAAGTTAATGAATTCACAAGATAAGTATACGGCTGCAAAGTTTATATCATAATAATTTAATATTGGATATAACCTCGGATATAACGCGTCATTTGATTTGGTATATCATATCATAGACTAAAAATTCTTCTATGACGTGATTAAAGGGAATCACGACGTTTTAGAGGTAAAACAAAGTGCTGGAAAGCAGTGCTGGACAGATTTCAACTGTAGTTGTGTATAATTTCAAATTGAATTTTATCACAGATTTGTTCTTTGTGAGATCAATTACAGCGAATGTATTCCCTTTTCCCTGAAATATTCAAAATCGATGTACGTTCAGTGGTAAGGAAACCAAGAGATAATTTTCACTAAGAGTTCAATGTGTATTAAGGTTCAGCTTTTAGCAAAAGTTAGTGGCAATATTTGAAATCTTAGTGGAGGTTTTCGAATGTGACTCAAGTGTGAAATTCAGGTGAAGGTCTCAGACAGCCATGTACCCACCAAGGACTATTTATAGACCAAATACAGTTGGTCTATATATTGCAATTGCTGAGAAATGGACATTATCCCAAAACACGAAACAAGTCACTCAAGCTTGAATTTGCGGTCAAGATAAAAAGGCAGGTGTCATACCGACATGTACCCACTAAGAACTATCTATTGGCCAAATATGGTGGGTCAAGGTATTACATTGTTGAGAAATGGACTTAATCTCGAAAATGTGACAAAGTCAATCAAGCATGAAATTGAAGTCAAGGTCCAGAGACAGGTGTCAGACTGCAATGTGCCTACTAAGAATTATCTATAGACCAGGCTTAGGTATTATAGCTGCTAAGAAATGGACTTAATCACGAAAATGTAACACAGGTCACTCAACCATGAAATTGAGGTCAAGGTCAAAAGGCTGGTGTAAGACTGACATGTACCGACCAAGAACTATCTATTGACCAAATATGGTGGGTCTAGGTACAAATGTATTATAGTTGCTAAGAAATGGATTTAACCATGAAAATGTGACAAAGTCACTCATACATTAAATTTAGGTCAAGATCCAGAGAAAAGTGTCAGGCTGGCATGTGCCCAATAAGAACTATCTATTGACCAGATATGGTGAGCATAGGTATTACAGTAGCTAAGAAATGGACTTTCCACAAAAATGTGACGCAGGTCACTCAGCCATGAAATTGAGGTCAAGGTCAAAAGGTAGGTGTCAGACTGATATGTACTCACCAAAAACTATCTATTGACCAAATATGGTGGGTCTAGGTATTATAGTTGTTGAGACAACGAAAAAATGACAAAGTCAATTGACGTCAAAATCCGAAGCCATGTGTTAGACTGGCATGTACCCATTAAGAACTATCTATAGACCAAATATGGTAGGCCTAAATGTTACAGTTGCTGAGAAATGGAAACTTAGACACAGATTTTACATTTATGTTTATGAAGTCAGTGAATCGTGAAAACAAGGTCACGGTCACCAGACAAGTATATTGTGGCAAATTTATAAGATAAGGTAGCTGTCGCATTATGTGCGCAAAGTTATTAAAGGTTTTTAAAAGTTTATACCGCCGTCGCCGCCATACCTATATCTCGCCTTCACGACTTTTCGTCGCAGGCGAGACAAAAATTCTATTCAACAAATATTTTTTTATTTCGAAAAAAATATAATTGCGAGTAACTGTTGATTCCTGCTACAGTTTGTCTTGAATATTGTAGAGAATGTAAACAAACAAAATAAAGTTAAACTCGGAAATCCTACAAAAAAAAAAAAAAAAAAAAAAAAAAAAAAAAAAATCAGCACAAGGATATGACAACCCTTCGATCGAACTTTCTGTTATTAAATCATAATTTTACTTGACATGACATAAATTTAAAGTAATTTACATTAAAGGTGTCTGTGCTTTTATTGCGCTTAAATATAATTACTGTACACCTTATGCCCTATCAACAATTTCCAAAGTTCAATATCGAGGTCATTCATCAGGTACATTTTGTATTTTGCACACCTTTCTGCTTTGAAATTAAAACAAAATCCATTAAGAGGAACGTTTCGGACGATCTAACAGTTCACAAACATAAACTTGAGAAGATTAGAAACGCCTTGGTAGATTTAACTCGGCAAAACTCGGAGATTTCCACATTGTTGCCATTTTCTGCACGTGTAGTTTAGTAAATAATCGATTGAGCATGCGTGAATCTTTGTAGTAAACTATGAAAATTCGTCCTTCGGGAAGACTTTCATAGACTGATTTCAAAGTATTTTATCTTGAATTTATTTTATTCATTTATTTAATTCATTCTACGTCGTTGTGTGGTCCATTGTTGATCTTTTTATACGTACAAAACGCGGACCTCAACAACGCACAGTACATTATAATTAGTACAACTGCCAATCCTTATAATTTAATTCCAACATTAAACGTCGAGATTCCCTTTAATGACGTCATAGTAGAAAGGAAAATTTAGTATATATGATACGATAAAAAATTTGACCAATCAAATGACGCGTTAAATTATTACTTCATAGCTATAGACTGAAAGAAAATTGATCAACAATACTTAAATGTATCTATGGATCAAAGATCTTAAGTGTAGGTATTATCTTTGCTAAGATATTAAGGCTTTAAAAAATTTACGCCGCCGCCGAAATTTCATGGAATATAAGAGAATGGAAACGGGGAATGAGACAGAACCCGACCAAAGAGCAGAAAACAGCTCATGGCTACCAGTGGGTCTTCCCGTACGCCGAGGTGGGCTTCAGCTTGCCCCTAAACAATAATGCATAATACCTATATTTCGCCTTTCACGGCTGGCGAAAAAAATTAAGACATGTTAATTTGGAAAGTCGAAACAAAATACCATAATGTTGCAGCGCATGACAGGACGCCAAAATGACCAAAATAAAAATAAATAAAACCTAATAACAGAACTTTGCTTGCTTTTCCTGTAAGTTTATAATTTCATAACACTAAATTTTACATTATCAATTTCACACCAATATCTAAATACATGTATCTACAACTATACCTTACGGGGGACGTGAATCTGTCATCCAACGCCCAAAGTCTGTAGTTACAATTAGTATTCTGTTAACACAAATACGATAAATTATACGTGCATATTTAAATTGAACTAACTTCAGGGGTAGGGGGTTATGGTTTTTTGTGAAAAAATATTCTGATTCCAAAGGGAAGGGTAAAAAAATATTGTGTTGCAGCAAGGGCCAAAAAAAAAAAAAAATCTGTTTTACAAAACTATGGAAAAAAATGTCCTGGTTTAGATATATTTAAAAAAAAATAATTGAATGCGAGGGTTAATTTAAAAAATTACAAGCATTACAAGAAAAGCTTTAGACCATTATTTAGTACAAACCGGACTTGATTTATTTTGAACATAATAAAAGATTTTCCTTAGTTTTTCAGTCATACTTGACCTTTCAGTGATTAACCATCAAGATGAAAAGCAACAGTCATGACAATCAAAGCATCGTTCCTGTTTAGCTCACCTGGCCAAAGGCAATGTGAGCTTTTGTCATCACTTGGTGTTCGTCGTCCGTTAACTTTTCACATTTTAATGTTCTCCTCTGAAACCACTGGGACAAATGGAATTAAATTCGGCAGGAAGTATCTATGCAAGGTCCTTTATAAAGATTGCTCATTTCGTCCCGATCGGGCAAAAACATGGCCGCCATAGACAATTTGATTGATTGTTTTTTTTCTTCTCTGGAACTGCTTGGCCAAATGGAACGAAACTTGACAGGAAGCATCTATGGGAGGTTCTTTACAAAATTTCATCCGTTGGATTACATATATGGTCACCATTGGCAGTTCTTGTTCTCATTGGCTAATATAAAAGAATCTTCTCCTCTGAAATCGCTTGCCCAAACGGAGGAAGCATATATGGGAGATCCTTTATAAAGTTTCCTCATTTTGTTCCGACCGGAATACCAATATGGCCGCCATGAGCAGTTCTTGTTTTTGATTGGCTGATATAAAAAAAATCTTCTCCTCTGAAGTCGCTTGGCCAAATGGAACGAGACTTGACAGAAAGCATCTAATCGAGAGGTTTTATACAAAGTGTCCTCATTTCGTCCTGATCAGGCAACAAACTCTTGTCTTTCATCGGTTGATAATCTTCTTTGAAACGCTTGGCCAAATAAAACGAGACTTGACAGGATGCATCTGTTGGGAGGTTTTCTACAATGTTTCTTCCTTTAAGTCCAGATCAGGCAACAAACATGGCCGGCATGAGCAATTCTTGTTTCTGATTGGTTAATTAAAAAAAGAATTCTCTTGAACTGCTTGGCCAAATAGAGCCAAACTTGACAGAAAGTCACGGTCTATGACATATAACAAAAATCTACATAACCGCAGAATTGCTTGAAACCAAACATGATCTGAATGTTCCTCTTAAGTTGCTCACCAAGTGTTGTTATTCTGGTGCTGCCGATCCCTAATTCAAAATGCCCTTCAGCAGATGACTTAGGTTAACATAAGACCGTATGGGAAATACATGCAAAAATCTTCTGGAGAACTGCCAAATTTTAGAATATGCTGACCTGTAAGTAGAAGGACCATGATGAAGAAAAATTTGGTTCCTACAAGGCTTATCACACTTCATAATGATAGGGAGAAGTGACTTCTCTATTTGAGGTTCATCAATAACAAGAGGCTTTCAAGAGCCTGTATCGCTCCTCTGATTTAACTTTTCACCTTGAGCAGGACTAAAAGTTTAAGTGGTGCAGTCAATTTGGCTGATTTTTCTATAGGTTCTATGTTAAACTAAGTTCAGCTATGGCAGTCATCTTGGTTGACAGTCCATGTCAATGGAAACATTTCTAAAAGAGAACCATCTAAGGACCATTACTGCTAAGTCTTGTTCCAACTGGCTAAGTGGTTTCAGACAAGAAGATTTTTTAAATGAATTTTACCATAGGGTCCAATATTTAACTAAGTTCGGATTTGACAGCCATCTTGGTTGTCAATCCGGGTGATCGAACACAATTCTGATAGAGGACCATCTAAGGACCAATGCTGCCAAGTTTAGTTCCAATAGTTTCAGACGAGTGAGTGAATTTCCCATAGGGTCCTATGTTAAACTAAGTTCGGCTCTGGCGGCAATCTTGGTTCAGTCCACGAAATTTGACACATTTCTGAAAGAGGATCTCCTAAGGACCATTGCTGCCTTGTCTGGTTCCAATTGGTCAAGTTGTTTCAGACAAGAAGATTTTTCAATGAATTTTCCCATAGGGCCCTATGTTAAACTAAGTTCGCCTGTGGTGGCCATCTTTGTTAACAGATCGGGTCATCGGACAAAAAGACAACCTCCTAAGGACCATTACTGCCAAGTTTGGTTCCAGTTGGCCTTGTAGTTTAATAGAAGAAGATTTTTGAAATTCATCCCCCTTTTTTCTATTTTTAGTAACAGCAGCAATGTCGGTTGGAAGTGGGGGATTCCTGACATAATTTTGGAAGGGGGCCAGCCAAGGACTATTCCATCAAACTTTGGTCCCAATTGGCCCAGTGGTTTCAGAAGAAAAGATCTTTAAAGGAAAGTTTACGCCGGATGCCGTCTTTGAAACGCAAAAACTCCTATAAGGGGTCGATCAATGATTTTGGTCAGGTTGACTTATTTGTAGATCTTACTTTGTTGAACATTTTTGCTGTTTACAGTTTGTCTTTATCTATAATAATATTCAAGATAATAACCTAAAACTGCAAAATTTCCTTAAAATTAACAATTCAGGAGCAATAACCCAACAAAGGGTTGACCGATTCGTCTGAAAATTTCATGGAAGGTAGATCTTGACCTGATGAACATTTTTACAGTTTTGCTGTAAATGCTTTAGTTTTTGAGAAATAAGACAAAAACTGCAGTTTACTCCCTATGTTCTATTTTTAGCAATGGCAGCCATGTTTGATTATGGATCAAAACCTCTGATAGATCGATATAATTTATAAACTAGATACCCTAAGAAAAATTCACTTAAAACTTTTGAAGTATTTGGCCCAGCAGTTTCTGAGGAGAAGATCCTTGAAATAGTTTACGATGACGGTGGCGATGTACGCCAAATGACAGCATTAGCTCACATGGCCCTTTGGGCCAGGTGAGCTAAAAATGGCTTTCATGCCAGATGAGCCTCTAGTTTAAATATGCATACATGTACATATCTGAACTAGACTTGTTTTAAATTTACAAATGAAATTATATGCAAATGTTTTATTATTAAAACAAATTCATAGTATATACCAGTTTTATTTACTGCTAGTGGTTTCATTGGACTAAATACACCTTTTACATTCTGGGCTTTGCTAAAAAAATTTCTGAATCGACTTGGTGAGAAAAAAAATCAATTTGGTTTGATTGTAGTCGAAAAAAAATAAAATTGTGTGTATACCTTGAAAAAAAATGTTCAAACCAACATAAAAAACCATAACCCCCCCCCCCCCCCCCACTTGAAGTTAAATGGTTGTTCCCTAAGGAACTAATGATTTTTGCTGTATAGCTTAAATGAAACTTTTTATTGTTAATATTTATTTTGCTTATTTTGAGGCAAATATATTACTAACAGTTGTAATCAGTGCATCTTTGGTACTTCATTAACAATTATTTAAAATTCAAACACAAGAAAATTCATGGGCTTATTACACATTTTATTTTATATACGGCAAATGTTATAACATGGCAGTAATTCTTTATTCTCTGTTTTTCATAAATTCTGGTGTAGAATCTGATGCATGCAGTAGTCAATTTGTACAAGAAGAATAAATTTAAGGTACTGTATCTTCAGTGGCTGATATTAGTTTTCTCAATGGACTGATGATTGATCATTGATCACAAACTGACAGATCACTGTTTATTTCCTTATCTTAAGGATCTGATCCTCTTTTGATACATATTGTCAACTGAATATCATTATTTGATAGTTTGTCCCAGCTGATTGATAGTTTTTATACATAAAACCAGTATATGTCTATTTTTTTTATTGTCTGAATTTATATCTAGAATGTCTGATATTATATCTCAGCTTTCTCATATTATATTTCCACTGTTGCTTTCAGTTTGAATTTCCTCGTACATCTGTCAGCTGATTTAACACGGAACTGATTACCATATATTGTAAACATATATCCTGCAATTTCTAATACAAACACTGAGTTAACTTTTGGTATACCTGTAAGAAGAAAAGTAAATGATGAAGGTAAAAGACTTCATTACTGTAATAATGTTGTAATATCTAATTTAATCTTATTATAACATTCATTTAGACAGAAAAAAACAATGTTCTAATGTAACTTTTACTTTGCAATAAAACAAATGAATGGTATATTCACTGAAGAGAGAAAGACATAACTTTAAAAATGCTGACATTTAACAGTGTTGACAGACTTACTCGATTATAGGATATGAAATGGATCCACACAACATATGCCCCCACTGAAAACTTGTTGGAGGAGGCATTATAGAACCACAATCTTGACCGGAAAACAATTAACCTTTGTTGTTTAAATATTGAGATGAAAATATCTAACAACAAGCTGGATTTGAGATCAAAACCTAAATGTAACAGTAGTAATGTTCCCATTAGCGATTATAATCGAAAATTGATCGATAATTTTTTTTGTCTGGTAATAATTGATTATTTTTTTCATAATCGATAATCGATCACAACAGACTTTTTAAACAAAATGCAGAAATTTTGGTATTTGGTTCAGTTATTAGGAGGTTATCAGAGAGTCAAATCATGTCCAGAAAGGCTTAAAAATAAAAGCACATTATTTCATCCAAGGTATTGACATAGTGCCTACTAATTATACAGATTCTAGTCAAAGAGACAATTAAAACATGATATTATATCAATCTGGCAATAACTGTAGTTGCATCTTAAAATTCCAATTATAATCGATAATCGAATCATTTAGGCTTCCCGATTATTTCAATTAATCAATTATTGTTTTTCAGCCGATTCCCAACACTATGTAACAGTAGTCATTATGAATTACTGAAAACTACTCGGCAACTATGGCCAGGCACCAAAATAGTAAGAACTAATAATATTTCAACACAATTTGGTAAAACAATTTGGTGGTACTTTATTAACATGATTGCTATAAATCTATAATGAATATCTAGCTGGTGTATAAACAAAACTCACATTTTACTTTGTCTTCTTTTGTAATGATTTTAAATGTGTTCTTTGTTTCTTGTAGAACTATTCCTGAAACACCAACATAAGATGGACATGTTGACCTCTGTACTGTTAGACAACTACCATGGAAATCAGCTTTCAGTAATTTTTCTTGTGATGCATGTATATTGCTATCTGTAATACTGAAATATATGTCATACACATACGGAAAAATAAAGGAAATATAAATTTGATTTAATACGGGTTATATCTTGATGTTAAAATACAATAATTATTGGTAGATGCTGTCCTGTCTCATTTACTAATTTTGTAAGAGTCATCACTTCTGGTTCTAAATGTAATGAATACCTACAATATGCCTGACCAAGAATACTATGATAATATGATGTGATGATTTCTATACGTTTGTGTTAGCTTTGGTATTGCTAAGAGACTATTTTACTGGCAAAAGACAAATATGGCTAGCAGAGGTACAATAATAAGAAAATCTTAATTAGTTAGTAAAAACTTAGGTCGGCTTACACCATTCCGTACTGCCTAGTAAACCTTTCTGTATGGTATGAAGTTTCTACTGAACACTTTTCTTTATTGTTATAGGAAAAAAAAGGCCATTAATAAGGTATTCTCTACTCTACACATTTTAATTTATCATAGCATTCAATACCAAAGAAAACAAATTAATCCAAATTAAAATTTTAAAAAAAATTTGATATTATCATTGATTTTCATTGTCAAAAGGAGACAATACAAGTAGTTAAAATGATTTCCTTTTTGTTTTTTGATATACTGAAGAGGAAGTTGTACTCACTTTTCTATATTTAATACATCTTTTATATACTTCTTCCATATCTTGTGCATAGGAATGTACTTCTCATAGCTATCAAAATTTGAAAATCATTTTTATATTTCAATGAAATACTAAAATTGAAATTACTGTTAGCAAAGCTCACAAATGTATATCCCCTGGTATGGCTACTATAATATAAAGAAATGTATAAGTCTATGTTCGTCTTTGGAAAACTCTAAAAATCATTATGATCAAAAATAAAATAGGTGGTGTACAAGGGCCATGTACAGTGAAGATTCACTGAAAGTTTCACAGAAATCCATTCACTGGTTAAGGAGGAGTTGTGTACAGGGCATACCTAACCCCCTTATATTACCATATTATGAAGAAATGGCAAAGTCCATATTTGTCTGTGGAAAACCCAAAAATTCATTTTCATCAAAAATAAAATAAGTGGTGCACAATGGCAATTTACACTGAAGATTCCCTAAAAGTTTGACGGAAATCAATTCACTGGTTTAGGAGGAGTTGTGGATGGAGCACACCTACCCCCCTCACATTACCATATTATAAAGAAATGGCAAATTCCATGTTTGTCTGAGGAAAAACTCCAAAAAATCGTTTTGATAAAAAATAAAAAAGGTGGTGCACAAAGGCAATAACCACTTAATATTTCCTGAAAGTTTCACATATATCCATTCACAGGTGTAAGAGTAGTTGCATTAAATAGGTGCTGACGGATGGACAAACAGACAGAAGAACAGAACCCCCATCACTATTTTATCCCCTGCAGGAGATATAATAAACAGTAACTTTACAAAGTTTAGTTCTTGAATTATTTGAAATAACAACACAATCAGCATGATCAGTAACTTATTTTAATAGGAAAAATATCTTAATCATCCCCCTTCTAATAAAATGCTCCGCTGGGCGCAGCTAGATACGACCGCAGATGTCGAACCCTGAATAGTTGGGGCAATTATGAACACAACATTCAAGCTTGATACAATACTGAATTTGGATTGTGAATAAATATTTGACACAGCATAGGTTTCTGACACAGAATGAATGTTGTCTAAGAACTTAAAAATTTTTAATTTACCTATTCAAACCATATCAGTATTATTTGTTTTTATATATAAATCAGAAATAACCAATTTAAAATTTAAAATTTCTTGTTATTGTGCAATACTGTGCAACTGAAGATTTCTTGCTATTGCGCAATACTGTGCAATTGAAAATTTCTTCAAACATTTGACACATAATAGGTTTCTGACACAGAATAACTGAAATCAAAGAACTTAGAATTGGTCATATGATTTGAATTTATATTCAGTTTTTTGCTTCTTGTGCAATACAATATGCTGTGGAGAATTGTCTGCCCCCCCCCCCAAAAAAAAAATAATTTACCCCTTTTTTTAGCTTTTGTGCAATACACTATGAAGTTGCACATTGACCCCCCCTCCCAAAAAAAAAAACAAGAAACAATAAAATTTATTGTAACCCCTCCCCCCTTTTTTGCTAAAAAACAATTTGAAATTTTCTTTTTAATTTATGAAATATGTAATGAGAAAAAAATTACCCCCTCCCCAATTTCTCATTTAACCCCCCCCCCCCCCCCCCCCATTTCTTTATACTTTGCAACCGTAACAGCCCATTTAAATACACCATAACATATAAAAATAGAAAATGACATCATAGTCATGGATGGCAAATTTTAAATATACATAATTTAAAAGCAGTTTAGATGAGATAAACAAAAAAGCTTCATCAGCACATTTTATATTGGCAAATTTCCAATGAAGTTCATTAAACTAGAGTTATTGGCAAATTTCCAATGGAATTTGTTAATAATAAAGTTTTGATAACAGGGCACACATATCAATTTCTTGCTATTGCGCAATACTGTGCAATTGAAAATTTCTTCAAATATTTGACACATAATAGGTTTCTGACACAGAATAACTGAAATAAAGAACTTAGAATTGGTCATATGATTTGAATTTATATTCAATTTTTTGCTTCTTGTGCAATACAATATGCTGTGGAGAATTGCCCCCCCCCCCCCCCCAAAAAAAAAAATTTACCCCTTTTTTAGCTTTAATTTTGGACCCCGATTTGGACCAACTTAAAAACTGGGCCCATAATAAAAAAAACTAAGCACATGTTTAGATTCAGCATATCAAAGAACCACAAGAATTCAATTTTTGTTAAAATCAAACTAAGTTTAATTTTGGACCTTTTTGACCTTAATGTAGACCAATTTGAAAACGGGACCAAAAATTAAGAATCTAAATGCACGGTTAGATTCGGCATATCAAAGAACCCCAATAGTTCAATTTTCAATGAAATCAAACAAAGTTTAATTTTGGACCCCGATTTGGACCAACTTGAAAACTGGGCCCATAATAAAAAAACTAAGTACATGTTTAGATTCAGCATATCAAAGAACCACAAGAATTCAATTTTTGTTAAAATCAAACTAAGTTTAATTTTGGACCCTTTGGACCTTAATGTAGACCAATTTGAAAACGGGACCAAAAATTAAGAATCTAAATGCACGGTTAGATTCGGCATATCAAAGAACCCCAATAGTTCAATTTTCGATGAAATCAAACAAAGTTTAATTTTGGACCCCGATTTGGACCAACTTGAAAACTGGGCCCATAATAAAAAAACTAAGTACATGTTAAGATTCAGCATATCAAAGAACCAAAAGAATTCAATTTTTGTTAAAATCAAACTAAGTTTAATTTTGGACCCTTTGGACCTTAATGTAGACCAATTTGAAAACGGGACCAAAAATTAAGAATCTAAATGCACGGTTAGATTCGGCATATCAAAGAACCCCAATAGTTCAATTTTCGATGAAATCAAACAAAGTTTAATTTTGGACCCTTTTGGCCCCTAATTCCTAAACTGTTGGGACCAAAACTCCCAAAAACAATCCCAACCTTCCTTTTGTGGTCATAAACCTTGTGTTAAAATTTCATAGATTTCTATTTACTTATACAAGAGTTATTGTGCAAAAACCAAGAAAAATGCTTATTTGGGCCCTTTTTTAGCCCCTAATTCCTAAACTGTTGGGACCAAAACTCCCAAAAACAATCCCAACCTTCCTTTTGTGGTCATAAACCTTGTGTTAAAATTTAATAGATTTCTATTTACTTATACTAGAGTTACTGTGCGAAAACCAAGAAAAATGCTTATTGGGCCCTTTTTTGGCCCCTGATTCTTAAGCTGTTGGGACCAAAACTCCCAAAATCAATCCCAACCTTCCTTTTGTGGTCATAAACCTTGTGTTTAAATTTCATAGATTTTTATTAACTTATACTAAAGTTATAGTGCGAAAACGAAATGTCTTCGGACGACGACGCCGACGATGGACGACGACGCCGCCGCCGCCGACGACGACGCCAACGTCATACCAATATACGACCGCAAAAATTTTGCGGTCGTATAAAAACTTCAATACATGTTTTGTTTTGCAATTATCATCTAGGTAGTAACTACACACATTTTATATACTTTGTAAATATGGTCACCTCTCCTTTGTATGACTAACGCACAAAAGATCTACCATTATATTATTCCTTACAACATGAATTTGACTTAAGAATTAAATTAAATTATTTTTCAGTTGAGACTCACAGAAAAAAATTATACAAGAAATGAGTCATCAATCTGACAGCCACTGGATTTTCCTTTATCACTGTTAAAAGCCACCAGCCCAACCATCTGCTTGCCTGCCAGGCATGAATCACCAAAATAAGATGTTTTTATTTGGTAAACCTAGATAAAAATTAATTCTTGATATGTGTACTGGCTGCTGACTGTGTACAACATAATTAAATGTATTGGTACACATTTTTAAAGATGATATTAAATGTAAATACTCTAATAATCCAAACACCAATGGAGTCATGAATCAGTTTACAAGTTCTTCACAAAAAATATACTGGTCATAATTTCTACAAATCAAACTTCCCTAGAACTCAACTTTTTGACTTTGTGACACCAAAGTTTACAGTTTTCTGAAACCCAGACAAAAATATAGGTCCAATTGTAGCATGTAAGAAATTTACCTCTGTCCTTCTTTCTTAATATCAAACAGTTTTAACTTCCTTCTCTCCTTAGATGATAAACCTTTACGTCCCTTTCTGCTATGTACATGTATGTTTTGCTTCTTTTTCTTTACAGTATCTAGGTTTTGTTTTTTATACTGAAGTTCTTTGTCTTCGCCTTTCAATAAACGACTTGAAGGCAAATGTCTTTGTAAAAATGATGTGACAAAATCATTTTCCACAGAAATTTTACTCTAAAATTACAAATACATACATGTAAATTACAAATAAACATAGAACATTATGTCACTGAAGTTTTTTTTTATAAATTAATCAATAAAAACAAAATCATTTGATGTATTACAATATTATTTAAATGAATTGCCTTATATATAATTACATGTATATAATGTGGGTGGTATTAAAGGGTAATTATTTAGCCATTTGTTTTTCATTTGTTCTCATGCTGAAAAGTCCTTTTAAATATATGGAGATTCACGAAAACAGACAAAAAAAGTAATGTTTGTTTTTGGTTCATAAGAAATAACTTATGAAAGATTAGGACATTTACTAGAAATTCAATGTCACTGAATACAATAGCTCTTTTAACATGTTTAATTAAAACTATGCAACTACAAGCTTTTCTGTTACAAATAACAATGTATGCAGTCACATTTTATTACCTGTAACCCAATTTGTTTTGCATGTTCATAAACATTTCCTGGCAGTCCATGGTACAAAGCCATGATTATCTGTCAAAAAAAGGAAATAACTTTAAGTTTCTGCATATTTGTTTACAATAACAATTAAATGTACTTAAAATAGTTATCAACCTTAATCATCTGTACATAGATTGGAAATAATTCCCCCATACCTTTTTTCCTCTATATACCCCTAATCTGTCTGTTTTGATAAATCTTCCCCTTAAAGAATACCTGAAAAAATACTTACCCTACAAAAAAATCTATGAAATTTTTCACACACAAATGATACTCATATTTTGCTGACGTTAGTCATATAAATATTGATGACTCCATGAAATACCACAAAATTTCCTTATCCCCCCCAAATATTTGAAATTTTATACCTCTTACCCTACCAACCACCATAGCAAATTTAGAAGACTTTTGAACATTGATGAATAAATTATATTACATTAGAAGCCTTTGCTTGTACTAAAAAAAGAAGAAATTATCGGAGCAGGTAAGTTTATAAAGATGTCATTATAATTCAATGGAAACATCCAACATGGTGACCAATCAAAATGGGAATGATTGCATATATCATTCAACAAAATATTATTATAAAAATAAATTTTTAATTAATCTCCTGTCTATAGGGTATAGTGTAATAACTGCATGTATGTAAAAAAGGTATGTAAAAAATAATTAGGTATGTAAAACTACACCAAAGCACTGCAATTACTCTAGTCACCAAGTAGTTTTCTCAACAATTTACTCATTTAAGAATGAAATTTAATTAAGAAATTTCACATATTTATTAAAACTTAATTATAAAATTGATCAAAACTTGATTGTATTCTAATAAAAACAAAGCAGTTGACTTGATGATTCGTACGCGTGTTGTAATATCATCTTCTCCAATAATAAAGTGCATTGTTTCAATTATTTAATTTAATTATGATGACAAGTGCCCAATACCTAATATGTTTATTACCTTACAACTCTGTTATATTGTTAATTAGATTGTTGTATGGTGACACATGCCCCATACATAAAATGTTTCAGATTTCCCCCTTTATGAATTCAATGGTTTAACTGAGAAATTTATGACCTATGAATTTTGTTGAATATATAGGGTAAATGTGATGTCAAATCTTGAATAAAGTAAATAAATTCTAAATTCTAAATAAAGTGTTTTCGTGGACTATGACCTATATGCCCGTGCCTTGTGCAGGATATCTTAGTAGTATTAAAAAGGGTTTTGTTCCTATCTCTCACAGAGGTTCCTGCAAATCAATTTATATCTTTTTAATCAGGTAAAGTACTTTGTATGGCTTTTATTAGAATATGAATAAAAGAAATAAAATAAAATAAATACATTAAAATAGTTATTATTTTAGACAGTTATCCATTCTAGATTTTCTTTAAAAGGGGAAATTTAAAAGGTATTTAAAATATGAATATATCCCGGCCCAAACTCAGGGGAGGTGTCCACCACATTGTTCATTGCCTTGACGCGGTGTGAGGCCTCCACTTTGGTGGTGCAAGAATTAACATATTTTAAACTACAAGGACTATGCAATCCCTCTTTTAGGTTTTCCATTTTGATTTCCTTAGTCCGCATTTTGGATTTATCCACTGAATTCAATGACACTTTTTTCAAACTTACCTGCTTAGACATATTTGTTATTGTTTATTTATAAATTTTTTTTAATTAAAATGTCATCAATATGTGAGCTACAATTAAAATTTTTAGATGTCTTTCGGTCATTCCAAGTGTTTTTCGGATAATGACGTGTCTTTCAAGTTACCCTGGAAAAATATTCCAAGAGCCCTTCTTAGTAGAAGATTCCTGATTGTATAATTTCTAAACATTTTTATATTATATTTAGATGACAGGGGGAAGTATTTCTTGACAATTGCTTTTCTGGGATATTTTTTCGTAGAATAATAATTTGTGCATCGCCATCGGTTTTAATGTCATTGTCAATGAAGTATTGAAGAGATTGAAGTTCTGTAAGCTGGTAAGGTACTAAAGATTAATATTTTCTATGATTTAATTGCAATTAGAGGGGAAGGCATGGAACAGCACCATGCTAAAATTGCCTAGAAAATCTACTAGACCGTGTATTTATCAGTTTGTCTATCGTAAGCAGGTAAATAAAAATTTACTTTTAATCTGTTTTGCGCATTCTTTACATTGGAGGAGTATTTTGTCTACATGTAGATACGTCTGAAATCCAGAAACATATTTTAGACTATAACTGCTTTTGTGTTTTAAATTATGTAAAATCAAAAAGATTATATAAACGAAAGGAAAAATACATTTTATTTGCCAACTATCAAATTATTTTGTTATACTGCAGTAGTGCCAAGAGAAAAAATGATTCGTTTATAGCTTCTGATGGTTTATCTAAAAACCGAAAAGGAAAATATGTCATTGAGATTCATTGCATCAACTTTAGGTAAACAATATTTGCATGTTTGTTGTACTTCAAAAATAGTACGTGTAATCAGGTAATGTTTTTGACGACATTTTTTAAGAGAAAAAAACTATATATATAACAACACAATTTTTACAAAATATTGGGACAAGGGATAAAGTGGAGAATAAGAACTAGATTCTGGTTCAACCAGCATTGTGCAATGCTGGTAGAAATATTCATTCCAGAATTGTTACCAGAATTTTCCAGCATTGCAGATACTGGAAGATGCTGGAAAATTCTAGTAAACCAGCATTGTAACAAATTTTCACAGAACATCATGAATCACCCAGACTCTACCAGAATTGCAGATACTAGTAAATGCTGGAAGATTCTGGTTATACCAGCATTGCAGATACTAGTAAATGCTGGAAGATTCTGGTTATACCAGCATTGCTGATTCTGGAAAATACTGGTTAATTCTGGTTATACCAGCATTGCAGATACTAGTAAATGCTGGAAGATTCTGGTTATACCAGAATTGCAGATTCTGGACAATGCTGGAAGATTCTGGTTAAACCAGCATTGCAGATTCTGGTTGAACCAGAATCTAGTTCTTATTCTTCACTTTATCCTGGGACAAGTATTCTCTAAAAGTAAAGTCGTAAAGACTAAAGGAGAAAGAAAGGGGATTATAAAATCAAATCAAATATTTGTATGAAATCCAAATTAGGGAAATAGTCATGTTGGGAATAAACCCTAATTGGGATATAGTACTCCAATTGGGCTATAATTCCCCAATTGGAGTACAATGGTATACCCCAACTGGGGTATCTAGAGACTTTTACAGTTGTTATTCGTTTATTGTGTATTTATGCAGCTTTTTTCTCTAAAAACTGTTTAGGCCCAATTAACTGTTATGAAAATACGATAGGAACTAGACAGAATAAAACTGCATTTAAAAGAAACAAAGCAATATTTAAAAGCTATTATACCCATTTTAGAAGCCATATAAACACTACGATACTTGCATTTACATGTATAATATTAATCGTGCAAATAATATCTAAAAATTTTAATATTTGAAATCAATCTTAAATGCATCTTTTAAAATATTTTTGAAACAACTTAAGTGAAATACAACAGTAATTATACACGTTAATTTTCAAAGTTTGCTCGGCTTCCATTCAGACTGTTCAAAGAGAGCTAATCCAATTTCTTTTTTTTTTAAATAATTAAAAAAAACTAGGTACACCAAAACAAAGTAATGATAATTGATTTCAAATGTGTTCGAGATAAAAGATAGAAAATACGAAGAATAGTATTTGTTCTTTTAATTTATTGTCAACATAAGATGACTAACAATGAAATACATGTATAAGAGTGAACAACATTTGGCATTTACAGAGGGTGGTTTTACTTTTGATTGGATTAGATTTACACGCAGTAATCTATTACAGTGTAAGTGATATAATTTTAACAGATATACAAGCGGTTTTATATTTAACAAATAATTTCAGTTCGTGGGTAAAACATTTTTAAATGCGTGCAAGTTTTAATCCAAATAGGGTATACCATTATACTCCAATTGTGGTATTATATCCCAATTGGAGTATTATATCCCAGTTAGGGGTTATTCCTAACCTGATAGTAGGGTTATGACCAATGACAAAACAAATACTAACAATAAAAAAACACATATGTCAGCATTTAAAATGTATACAAGAATCTTAGAATAGTACACATGGTACATGTACCCTAATATTACTACATGTGTACTTGAAGGTGATTGGTCCTGTTTTTAATCATGAAAAAGGGAAATGCAAAAGAATAAACTGCAAATAACCAGTTGCTTTGAACATTATTAGAAAGTAATATTCCAGGTAAAATTAAAATTAATTTGTAAAATTTGATTTATCTCCCATGATGTGTAGTTGGCAATTTGTAATAAGCTATGATTGAGCCTGGTTAATTGGAAAATAAAGTTGATACAGAGAATCTGTGTTAAGTTCAAGGGCGGAAGGTATAAAATGCATTTAGGTGAGACAAAAATAGCTGAAAAACTGAAAACAAGTGAAATATCCAAAGTTAAGAGAGGGCAGTGACAATTACAATAAAATTCTTGATGTACAGCACATTACTTTAACTATCAATGCCTTTGACAAGATTTAGTTCTTCCCCCATAAAGTACTTTACACGAGAAGGTCTTACTTTGTACAGCTGTCAAACTGACTCTAGAAAAAAGCAAATGCTAATACCAACCTTTTATGGAAAACACTATTCCCCAACAATAGAATTAAAGTTCAGCACAGGAATTGCAATTTTTTCCAGTTATTTTTTTATTAATAATATTTCATCGATTTATGGCTCATCAGTTTTTTGTGGACAAAAATTACAAAATTGGTGTAAGTCTTGGACTACTTTCTAGTCAAATGGAATACAGAACATCTCTGACAAACTAATCAAATCATAAATATCTGTTTATAAGAGGAATGAGTACAGAACTGAAGCTATCTGTTAATTCTAATCTTATCAATTACATGTAAGTTGAGCAGTATTTACTTATGAAATATTATATTATCAACCTGTTTGTTGATTTTTTTTTGTAATTGTTGATAGCAGTTTGGAGGTCACATTGTGATTATCTTGTGGTTTTGACTTGTTATTGAATGACATAACCTTAATGTGTATATATGTTCTAATTTATAAATTACCCATAAATCTATGTAATGTAACCATCCTTCATTTCCTTGTAAAATGTTTTTTTTTCCAGGAAGAAATTTGTTGAGACTTAAACAGACTAAATTGGAGAAAAATGTAAAGTTTTCAATATCATTAACAATCTACAGTGATCAAGAATCAAAGTCAGTACCATTTGATGAATCAATTTTGGATTATATTGTATGTCCTTTATCTAAAGCACCATTAAGGTAAGATATTCAAATTGATTGCTGTATTTCTATAAATGTACTAAGTGGTTGTAGGACATATATCATACAGAGTGTACATGTATTTGTTATTTCCTTTTGGGAAAAAGAGTGATCTTCATTGAACAATTTGTTCATTATATATTTGCACAGACTGACAGTACAGTTCATATATATGTCCTCAAGGAAAAATATGTACGTTTGCACTTTTTAACCTGAGATTTTTCATGATTTATATGTATCATTGTGTAATCATCTCTATCATTTTTTTTTTAAATGAATATATATCCTACATTGTATTTAACAATTTTTCATATGATATTATTTCATGACACCAGTAGTCTTATTTTCAGTGAAAAAATCTGTAACCCAAACACATCACATTTATAACATTTGAATTATGTGTACAGTACTTTATCCATTGTTATATTTAGTTTTAAAAATATCTCCTTTATTTATTTATGCACTGGACGTTAAACAACAATTCATCCATTTTTATTTATGAATTAGTTTTACATTTAAAATCTTGTACATTTGCCCTCAGTGTGTGTTGCTTTTTTCTACACAAGTTAAATTCCATTTCATCTGCTGTGTTCTGAGCAAATGTGATGGCTTTAACAACCTATATATAGTGAACATTTCATATGTTAATGATTGTTTTTAAGAAAAGACAAAAGCTGCTATTTTAAAAGACTTTAATTCAATTGGGTGTTCAACTTTTGTACCAATTTACTGTTTATTTGCACAGTAAATAATGCAGGCTGAAGTAGACTCATTCTTTTTGTGTGTTGATAATAAAAATTTTGCACTAATACAAATGATTTTTAAATACATGTATTCGTGCTTTTAATATATTTTCCAAATTATATTTAGCCAAATGTATGAAGATCACTCAGTCCTCAATGTTGAGGATGCTGCAATTAAACATGTTCAGTTAATATGAAACGAAACTTCTGTTTATATGCACCATTCTGAGTTAGAATAGGTAAGGAAGAACTCTGGAAAGTGTTTGTGTAACAGAAAAGAGTAGATAATAGATCAATATCTAAACTATTTGAGTTTCTGTTGTATTTATGTTCTTCTCTCTTTGTGTTGTAGTTTTGATGATATTCATTGGTTGTTGTTACCTTTTCAGCTATCTTGGTTTTTGATCATTATAGAATGGTAACAGTAATTTGGACTGTTACTTAAGAGTACGTACAGTATAATCCGCACTAGGGTGTGGGGGGGGGGGGGGAGAGAATACTTGACAGTAATTTTGGTTTATCTGTGCCGATTGACCTTCCAAAAACAGATCCAGTTCGTGAAAAGCAATTACATTTACCAAAACTAGACCCTGTTCATGACAGGCAGTAACAAAAAGACCTACCATATCCTAGACTATGTGAACTGCCTCGGTGGTCACGTGGTAGCGTACTTGCTTCCAGTGCGGAAGGTCCCAGGTTAGATCCCCAAATACATTAAAATTGGAATTTTCCACTTCACCGCCAAGCATGCGGCATCTAGGAGTAAGAGCAAAGATCTACTGGTCGGCTCGGAGTCGGTATAATGTGTCCGAGTGGGAGATATGTCTTCCCGAGGACAGTTACCCCAAGAGCTAGCACATTAAAAATCTGACTCGGCGTGTCGGTCTAGTACAAGGCAGGGATCATTTTCATTATCATATCAACATGTTCTTGTCCTGATATGCACCTGGCTGCCACTGGACGTTAAACAACAATTCATCCATCCATCCTAGACTGTGTGATTTTATTATAGTAATAAGAGTTGTTTTGAAGCAATTTATTGTTGTATAAAGGAGACCAGTTCACCCACAAACTGAATAAAGTCCAAAGGACTGTATGTTAAGTTTGTGAGTGACCTGGTCGAGTTTATACACCCATAAATTGCACACTATTTTAGTAATTGGTCGAGAATTCTGGAATTAATTTCAGTTTGCTTAAAATAACAGCAAACCTGACATTTTCCTTTTAATTACAGGTATGACAAAGGAAACAATGAATTGGTTTGTGATGAGATTCAAGTAGCATATCCCATTGTAAATGGTATACCAAATTTGGTACCACAGGATGGGCGAACATTGAAAAATGACATTTCTAGGGACATCAATATGAAAAGTACACCTGAAAAAACTGTTTAATCACAACATTGTTTAGCTACTTAATCACAAAAGTTCAATATAGATGATTTAATGTGTGGATAATAACACAATTTTCTTGTTATTAAAGGGTTTTTGTATAATTAAGGTTTATGGATCATCCCTACATGTGTGCCTGGATGTTCTTATTTTGCCATTTCTAGGAAATATAGCGAATATAGAAATGCCAATGGAAAGAACTAATATCTTTTTCATGAATAATTACCTCCTTTGTCTGATAAAAGATTATTTTGAAGGACCTTTTATCTGAAACAAAAGGTCAGATAGGATAAAAAATGCTTACTTTCCTGAATTGTTTTTCTTGTTTGTATCATGGATGAGCAATACAAGCTGTTTTGAGCCTCCTGTATTTGGGAAAGGATCATTGCACGCATCTTGTCCTTTGAACTTGCTCTGCAACTAGGCCACACTGCCAAAACTTGCAGTAAGACAAAGGGCTGATCCAGAAAACCAAAATAAAGAAAAACATATAATCACTCTTAATATGATGTCAAACAGAACTTCCTGACTTAAAGGGTTAGCATTGTTCTCCTGCAACTAATGGAATATACAGAACATGTGTTCTTATGTTAGGAAGACTAGGCACAATATGTAGCATAATTTCTGGTTTTTTTTATTTATCAAAGATCATTCTGTTATTCTCTTCGACAACAATCATTAAATTTTAGGTAGTATTTTATCCACCGGTTTTTACATAGTCAAATATATTTCAGATATATTCTCCAAAACTAGATGTGATTGGGTGAATTAAGATAAAAAACTTAGCTTTATAAGCCTTGTTATATTTTTCCTTCCGAAAAATAGATCTCTTGAAGTCTCGTCAAGAGCATGCACATGTTCTGAATAAACAATTTTCATGTCAACTTTACTTGCATCTTATTCAAAGAAAGATTTTATTTATTATTGCACATGCCATTGGCAATATATGGTATGGTTATAGGACTCATGTTGGCTGGTGGAGGCAAATTGTTATTCACTAATAGTTCTATTGGAATTATTTTAGTATCCATTTGTGTGAAGAAATGAAATGGTCGAAATATATCATATTACTGGATTTGTAAAATTTTATTAGGACGCCCTATATAGATCTGTCTGTCTGCCCGTCCGTAACAAATCGTGTGTGCTCTGTATCTTGAGAACCTTTATGATTTCAAAGTTTATACTTGGCATGGATATTCACTAGCACCAGAGGGTGTGTCACAATGTATGTACCACTCTGTTGGTCAAAGGTCAGGGTCAAAAACATAGGTCAAAGTTGAGAACCCCATGTCCTATGGTAAAGATTGTGTCCGCTTTATAACTTGAGAATGGTTTGAAGTTAAGTGGAGATACTTGGCATGGTTATTCATCACTGTCAAAAAGGGTGTCACGATTATTGTGTAAACTCAAGGTCAAAGGTTAATAACTAATGTAAAATGCGGGAACCCATCCGTCCGTAACAAATCGTGAACGCTTTATATCTTGAGAAACTTTATGAACCCATGTCGTATGGTAAAGATCGTGTCGTTTCAATAATCTCTTGGTCAAAGGTCAAGGTCAATAACCGAAGTCAGATGTGGGAACCCTTTTGACCACAAGTTATTTCAGCAGGGCCCACAGAGATGGATTCCATCTCCTTGATGATGGATGGTGAATTATTGTTTAACGTCCAGTGGCAACCAGGTGCGTATCAGGACGAGAAGATGTTGATATGATAATGAATATGATCCATGCTTTGTACTAGACCGACACGCTAAGTCGGATTTTTAATGTGCTAGCGCACGAGGTAACTGTCCGCAGGAAGATATATCACCTCACCTGGCCGGGGATCGAATCCGCGACCTTCCGCACTCGGGAGCGAGCACGCTACCAGGAGACCACCGAGGCGGTCTCCATCTCCTTGATGTCTAGTTTATATTGTTTTGTTTTCTGTTGGCATGGTTGTAAAACCAATTTTATTCTCTTGCAAAAAATTGGGCTATAACTAAAACTTCCAAATTGATTAAAATAAGGAAACGAACATTTGATATCATGTGGAAGAGAAGGGTTGGCAAGGCGAATGTTAAACAAGACCAATTAGATTTCTGGACCTGCGTCAGATTTAAATACGAGAATTTTTAGCAATTGTATCTACACTAAAATCAGAATAACTGTTCATAAATGCCAGGTGAAAGGTGTTGGAGTTTCAGTTTACACAAACTAGGTACCCTTCAAACATGATGCGCCTAAAAATGACTAGGTTCAACAAATGATAAATTTGACATTTTTTTCTCAAATCTCTCCCAAAATGTGTGGTGCACATCTACAATGTTGTTAGAATAACTGTGCAAAAGTCCAGGATGCAAAGGTGTTGGAGTTTCAAATTACACAGTGTAGGTACCCTTAAAACTAGATGTGCATAAAATTGACTAATTCTCACATGTTTTTTTTTGTTAAATCACTCCAAAAAGGAGGTGCATATCTTCAATGTGTTCAGAAGTGCCGGGTTTATGGTGTTGGAGTTTCAGATTACACAAACTAGGTACCCTTCGTACCGAAAGCGCATAATATGACCAGGTTCAAAAAATGAAATATTTTACGGAACGAAATTTAAGTCCCTGCTAAAGTCTTGCAAATATTTTGATACTCAAAATTATCCAAATTTATCATTAATCCAATAAAATTTAACAGAAAAGGGGAAATTTGCATAGTATTACTAAAAGCTTCCCGAAATCTGCTGTAATGAACAAAATTCCGACCCGAAATCTCTACAAATTCACAAAAACCTGACCCCAATTTGTCGCACGTCCCGTCCATGACCAAACTGGAGTTACCCCCGCCCCCTCCAGCACGCGAGAAGACAGCCCACACTCGCAACCAGCACGCTACCACAACACATACCTATACCTAGACGTGACATCGTGATAAAACTCAAACGATGATCCGATACTTTCTTTCGATATGAATGACTGGTTAACGTTAGCCCAGGAGCAAATAAAATATTCCAATATGACGTACCGCTTTCGCTGTAGAAAGACAACCGTGTTCTAAATAGAACAATTATTATTGACAGATGCGTACAATGCGTTGTTGACGCGAAACACTGAAGTAAAACTGCTGTATTTTGTTGATAAAATTAAGTTTCAAAGTCTTATTCTTCGATCTCACTGAATCTATCTTACACATAGCGCTGACAGTCGAAAGTGCGACTTCACAATCCACGGTATAACGTTATACATGCAAATGACGCCAAAACGGAAAATCGTACGTTGTACACACGGGTGTACAGGATCTGGAACGCTGGTATTTGTTTTAAAATCTCACAAAAATGTAAGTCTGATTTACTTTTGTTTGTGAGTGACATGATCGAGTTTATATGTTACTTTATTTAGAAACGCATAATTATACCCTAAGGGTTGAAAGCATATATAAGTACAAACATAAAGAGTACAATACAACATAATAAGAAAAAAATATGAAACCTATATGTGAATCTGACAATATATTGTCTAATCTGACAATATATTGTCTGTGGTGAACCATGCAATTATTTTTCCACTTTTCTCAGTATAAGTGACTTTTTATAAATACACAGATAAATTGCAGAAAAAACAACTCTTATTACAATTCGTTGATAACTACACTTTTCGTCAAAATAAGAAATAAATTAGCGATTTAAAATGGCATTCTTTACCGGCTCATATATTCATACGCTGAACGTCATTTATCAGAAAATTAAAGATCCCAGACGGCACGTTGTCGACCTATCAAAATCAAAAATACAATCAGTATTGGAATTAAGAAAAAAAACATTACGATGTGTAATGCACTTTACGTGTAACGCATCACCCGCATAACGAATCTCACCTGTGGCAGGGTGTGTTCGACTCCGATCTTCAAACCTGTTCACATAGAATTCAAACCTGTTCACATAAAAACAGTCCACAGAAAGACATGTTAACCACTCAATCATATCCGCATATTGGGCAATGGGATACTCCATCCCGCTTTTCGGACCCATGCATCTCAGTTCCCACTGTCTTTCCATTTCTCTATTCCCCTGTATTTACGCATTCACCCAACTTTCCACCTCAACCCAATCCTAACTATCCCTGTACGGACGTTCCTTCTCTAAGCGCACGGTTATTAATTATAAATCTGTCTCCTAACCATTTAAAAAACAACACAAAAATCATATGACATGCTCTGTAACAATTGTAGATCGAAAAAAAAGTATTTAGAATATAAAAAAAATAATGCACAGAACTAACGTGCATGTACATAAGTAAAGAGATAGTACACTGGAAAGGGGTAAATAGGATTAATATATATTTTCCTTTTTTCTTTCCTTTTTAGGGTGGAATGTTTAATTTCATGGTGTAATTCTCACTAATGAGACAGTCCAGTACCTATTTTTACCCATGTGAGATATCCTTGTCTTTCCCGTGGGTGAGATAAGAATTTCACGCTTGTTTTCCCGCAAAATTTTCGCGGTTACGACAATCGTGATTATTTACTGTTTGAGCGATATTTAACAAATAGTTTGAGTTTTTATTAGTCTTACCTATTCCATATTGTCCATATCGTTTTATATTTAAAGGTTTGACTCGTCGGTGGCTTCAATTATTCAAAATACATCCAATACACAAAAACTACTTTCATGGGGAGATAACTCCGTTTGTTTACGTCGTCTGCTAAAAGTACATGCTTGTCAAAACATATTAGTGAGAAAAAGGATCAAAACACCGGTGTTAAAGTGCAAGACGGAAAAATCTCAGAACCCGCGTGAAAGATTTCCATTGGTCTCCAACTCGGCGGAGCCTCGTTGGAGACCAGAAATCTTTCCCTTGGGTGTCTGAGATTTTTCCGTCTTGCGCTTTCACCGGTGTTAGATCCTTATAATCTTTTGCTTTTAATAATGTATTTCTGTACAGAATTCATTATTATAGAGTTTTCTTCGTCAGACATAGTGATGAAACCGAACAACAAAATTTCACTAGTAATTTCGACAGATAAATCCTCAAGCGATGCGAACAGTTCACCTCTTATAGTAGTATATAAAGGACAGTAAATCAAACAATGTGAAGTAGTTTCTAAATGTCCACATGTGCAATTTGGACTTGCAACTAAATGCCTGTGAAAAAGATGAGAATTTAAGGAGCTGCTATTCATGCGTAAACAAGAATGGAGAATTTGACCTATACGATTGCCTAAGTAATAATAGAATGGCGATTTTTCATTTTGGGTTTGAATGCGTTTCTTAAATAACGACAACGAATTGCAGTTTCTTATGTTTAAAGGTAAACTATTCCAAATTTTGATAGAAGGGATGAAATATTGCGAATATAAATTGGTTCGCGTGTTTTTTCTATTGGATTTTGACCTTGTCTGGTATTATGACTGTGGCGAGTGTAAACAAGATTTGGTATTAAGCTAGTAAGATACTCGGGAGTTTTATTGTGGTTCATCTTGTAAAAGAGTAAAAGTTTGTAGTTTTTCCTTCTGGTTTGAAGTTTTTCCCATTTTGTGTCCTCATACAATCGATTGATATTAGTTAATTTAGTACCCCCAGTTACAATTCTAGCTGCATCAAGCTGGACATTTTCCAATGTATCGATAAAGGTTTGGTTTTGACAGTCCCAGATTACCATGAATACATCAGAATATTCAAGAATAGACCTAATAAATGTGATGTATATTTTTTTCAAGTGAAAAACGTTCAAGTGTTAGTCTTACTCTTCTCAGTACGTTTGGTCTACCGTAAGCTTTTTTTACAATATATTCCACGTGATCGTCCCAAGAACCATTATCTGAAATTATTAAACCATATAGGGGTGGTGAGGCTTGAAAGTCTTACGGGAAATAATCATTGTTTCTGTTTTTTTTTAACATTAAATGACACTAGCCATTTGTGGGCCCAGTTTTGGATTTTGGAAAGATCGTTATTTAATATATTTGCAGCTATAATGGGGTTTTCTACTATAAGATATAAACTTCTATCGTCAGCAAAGAGTTTGATTTCGGCTTGAATATCGTTTATTATACCATTTATAAAGGTAAGAAACAAGAGGGGACCAAGTATGGACACTTGGGGAACTCCAGCTTTAATTGGTAACCAATCTGAACAAGACCCATTTATGACAACCTTTTGGTATCTACCATCGAGATAATTTGTAAACCATTTTAATAATTTTCCATTTATTCCACGCTCTTTCAGTTTGTAGATTAAACCTTCATACCAAACCCTATCGAATGCTTTGCTAACACTTAATAGAGAAATGCGTCCATAATTTTTCACGTCATTTAATTTGCTGCTTTTATGCACAGGCGTAACATTAGCCATTTTCCACTGACTTGGAAAAACACAATTGTATATGAAAATATTGAGTAGTTTACACAATGGATTTTTAAGAATATAGGAGCCTTCCTTTAATAGTCTGGGGTTAATAGAATCGGGACCACAGGCGTTGCTTATATTAAAAATTTTCAAAACGTCCTCAACTTTATTTTCATTAAGTATGATGGTACCAATATGGGGTATTTCAGATTGTGAATGGTTTGGTAAGTCAGAATTTGATTGGTCAATATTCGATTGAGTTGCGAAGAATATATTGAATTCATTTGCCTTTTCAGTGTCATTAGAAACAAGATTATCGTTAATGATTAAAGGTGGTATCCCGACGTCATTCGAATTAATTCCGATGAAATATTTTATAGTATTCCACCAAATACTATTTGATGGGTTTGAGTTCATTTTTTTTTCTTAAATTTTCAATATTTTCAGATTTTGCTTTCTGACCGAATTTTTAACTTCATTTCGTATTTTCCTGAAATCGCTTCAGTCAATAGGATTATTAAATTTTTTAGCGATTTTATGTATTCTATTCTTTTTTCTATTTTTTTTTCGAATTTCGATATTAAGCCATTTCGGTTGATTATTTCGAACTGTTATTATTTTGTTTGGCTGCTTCAAGAATAGCGTTAGTAATATTAGCCGTCATTTGATCGATATCTTTAGACGAAGTTAGCGAGAACCAATCAACATTTCGTAAGTTACTTCGATACTTTTCATAATCTGCGCGTTCGTAAAGCCATATTTTACGGTTCAGTGGTTTTTGAGCAGTTTTTGGAATGTTGATTACCTGTATTTAGCAAAATTCAAAAATAATAGAAATACTAAGGGTTCATTCCTTGTATTTCACATGGTAGATCTCCTTAGCTGAAATTTGGCTTCCTATTTCGGTATTTTAGGTTGAGTACTTCTTGTTTAATAGACCGCTTCGGTGGTCTCGTGGTAGCGTGCTCGCCATAGTGCGGAAGGTCGCGGGTTCGATCCCCGGCCGGGTCAAACCAAAGACATTAAAATTGGTATTTGCTGCTTCTCCGCCAAGCACGCGGCATCTAGGAGTAAGAGCAAAGACTGGTCGGCTCGGAGTCAGTATAATGTGTCCGAGTGAGGTGATATATCTTCCTGCGGACAGTTACCTCGTGAGCTATCACATTAAAAATCCGACTTAGCGTGTCGATCTAGTACAAAGCAGGGATCATATTCATTATCATAACAACATATTCTCGTCCTGATATGCACCTGGTTGCCACTGGACGTTAAACAATAATTCATCCATCCATCCGTCTTGTTTAATATAAGTTTGGTTTTTGGTCTTCCAAATGTTTCGGTTTTAATGCTGTTGATGAGAGGTTACTCCTTGAAATGCGTCGTATACAGCATAGTATAAATTTACTATATCTAAAATTAGTATCTTTGGATTGTTATTTTGATACACCCAATTATCGGACAGTGGTATCGTGTTGATTCAAATAGTTGAGGACCAACCCCGCGAAGATAATTAGATTTGGGTCGTTAGTCATGATAAGACGAGTGTTTAATAAAGTGTGTGGGTTCATCAATTAATTGATGAAGACCAAATTGGAAAAGAATCGACTTGACTTCTAACTTTGACCAGTTGAGTTGATTTTCATTGAAATCACCTGTTATTATGATGAATCTTCGTTTCTAGTGTACCTCGGTTGATTACTACAAGCCGTATCTAATTATATTTACCCTTCCTTCATTCATTCATTCAATGTTTTCTTTATTTTTTACTCTTTTGTCATAACCAGAATTAGCTCTCTAGGTTATTTTTTCATTAATTTATAGATTATGATTTTAATTGACTTTCGCTTTGTCTTATTGCGCTGGAATTCGTTTACCGATATAGTTTGTACCATTCAAATAAAACGAGTTATAACTGTAACAGTGAACCTTTACGAAGTCTCCCAAACGAAGTAACTGATATCTCGAATGTCTTACACTGTATTCAATAAATTATTTGTTTTTCAGAGAAAGAAATGGGAAAATTATTCCTATAAAGTTTATGCATAGTTAATGGAGAGGTTACTTGAAAATCGTGATATGGGTATTTTTTGTGACCTGAGTTTTACAGTCATACAATGGCACACTTGATCAACTCATTGACAGATATATATCCCAATATTTCTGAACCGTTTACGAGAACTGATTTCATTGTATGATGTAATAAAATGCATTCGGTTTCATCAAATAAAATTAATAAAAAAAGACTTCTTACCTGCCGTGATAATTCCTCCCAACATCAAGTCAGTGTAATTTGAATCATATTTATAAAAAAAGATACAATTATGACAATTGCATCACAAGAAATCAATTTATTTTTAACTTATGACCAAGCAAATGAAATAATATCTATTATTACTTATTATGTCTGATACAATGATGTTTTCCTTGTATCAGTTTTATATTAAATCTCCAATATGATGTAAGGGCAGAAAATAAAATAATTAAAAGATAAAACACCACATTAATTATAAAAAATATCTGAGTTGCTCTATCTATAAAGAAATTTCCTTTTAACATAAGAACACCTACAAAAAAAAGAAAAAAAACAACTGGACAGTCATGTTCCCCGGCCAGGAACAATACCCTGCGAAAATGCATTGAACGGGTTAACAAAAATATACATGTATTTACATTAAAATTTGAGATGGACGGGTTTACAGAATTAAAATATTACGCTATACAACACACCCGCGAAATCGCAAAACGAAATCAGTGTCATCTTTTGATATATATCATCATGAAACAAAATTTCTTCTCTTAGTAATTGACCTTGTCGACCTTTTACCCACTGAAGTCAATAACAATAGGATTTTTCTTCCATTTGCGGAAGGGCGAGGAAAAATTCAATATACATATAAAAATGTAAGGATATGGGGTAAGCATCAATGAACTTATAACTTTGACCCTTTTATTTTGGAAACGGTGAAAGAAAAAAAAATCGGCAGTAACTTTTGTTTTTAAAAAATTCATCAATTCCGATGAAGAATTAAAATGTTTCAAAAATTAGCGTGTCACCTTATATCTCAAAAACGATAACAGATATAGACAAAAACGGGTCGAAGGTGATTTTTTTTTTCTTTTCCAGCAAGGAACATAATAAACAAGCCCCATAAAAATCAGACAAACAATACAAAAGTTAGACCAAAACAGTTTAGCATCAAATATTATTGGAGAATTTTTTATGATATATGACAATTTATTTTCTTCCGGGAATAGTAAATTATCCCTGCGAACAATACAAATCAGGGACATGTCGGAAGTCTGAGAAGTACATATTATCATGTTTTCTGCAAACGTATATCGTAAAATATCAGCCGCGAGACACAATGTGAAGCTTTTTTCGGCGAGTGAGCGTAGCGAACGAGCCAAAAAGCTTCATATTGTGTCGAGCGGCTTATATTTTACAGTATTTGTTTGAAGAAAACTTGATGATAAATTTATCGTATTGTTAACTAGCAATCATAATGGAATTTTTTACTTTTCAATGGCGTTCCGCCTATAACCGGATGTTTTCCGGATATATTCGGGTCAACGTTGGGTCAAACATTATGACGTCGCTGATATATTCGGGTCAGCTCATATTAGGGTCGGGTCAACTCTTTACGACGTCACAGTGCCGAAATACGGAAAATTCTGAAGGCCTCAGCAGGTCGATATAGCCATAGGGAAATACGATAATACAATGTATCTGAGCTTTTCACAAAGAATAAAAATGTTTATAATTAAGAGCCAAGGATCTCAATGTCCATTGTTGATTTTTTACGAAGGAATACACCCATTCCCAGGGCATTATAGGCAATTAGAAATATATGTGGTTACGTGGTATAGTATATAAATAACACATTTCTAAGAGGGTGACGGAGTATATTGTAACCCCGAGAAAATATAGAGGGGTTACAATATACTCCGTCTCCCTCTTTGAAATGTGTTATTTTTTTTTATTATGCCGAATGTCTTGGATTTTATGAGCGGGTGACAGAGTGACAGTGTAAAATACCACCCGCTGTTAAATGATCGAGTAAAATACCACATTCTTGTAAACAAATGAAAATGCATTAAAGGTAGAGAAATTTACATGAAGTGTAATAAAGTTAAATGGTTTATGAGATTTGAACATTGTGTAATAAAACATGTTAAAGGGATAAACATTTTTACGGATTTTAAAATAATTTTAAAAAATATTGATTTGAGGGGCGAGGATGACCCCCCCCCCCTTTTTTTGGGTGGGGGCGTTAGGTTTTTATCAATCTGTTTATCTTATCATGGGGAAAAAGAAAACATATGATTTAGGGGCAGGAATTTCAATGCTTTACGAGATAATTAAATACTAATGATTCGAGGGGCTGGGAATGAACCCTTGGGTAAATGAGGTATATATATTAGTTCATATATACGGTTTAGGTGTCGGGTTTCTTACAGATTTTTAATTTTTATATAATTCAAGATAATTGGTTTAATGGGGCGAGAATGATGCCCAATTGAGTAATGAGGTATGTATCATTTTTAAAAGGGGAATCACGGTATTGTTTGTTATACGCATCGCTCTCAGCGCCGTTTCTTCATTATGACGTCGTGCTTGACCGTCGAAAATTTATGAGATAATTGAACATTATTGATTTGATGGGAGTGATAACCCCCTTGGGAAGCGAGGTATGTGCCATTTGGTGCGTCTTATCATGGGGAATAAGAAAATATATGGTTTAGGGGTGGGGATTTTAACGGTCTATGAGATAATTGAACATTATTGATTTGATGGGAGTGGTGATAACCCACTGCATGGGGAAGCGAGGTATGTGTCATTTGGTGCGTCGTACCTCGGGGAATAAGAAAATATATGGTTTAGGGGTGGGGATTTTAAAGGTTTATGAGATAATTAAACATTATTGATTTGATGGGAGTGGTGATAACCCCCTGGGGGAGCGAGGTATGTGTCATTTGGTGCGTCTTACAATGGGGAATAAGAAATATATGGTTTAGGGGTGGGATTTCAACGGTTTATGAGATAATTGAACAATTCTCAAAAATGTATGGTTTAAAGCTATGGATTTTAATTGTATATGAATTTTTTTTTAAATTATCTTCTTGGGGGTGGGGAGACTCCCCTAGAAGAACGAGGTATATGTCATTTAATAGGTGTTGTCACGGTGTATAATAAAATATATATGAGATGGTTATTGGTCACTCTGGTCGAGTTTTTCGATGAAAAAAAATTTTCCCCATAGGGTCCTATATTAAACCCCATGCCTCTTTGAACTGCTCATTATACGTCTCAGTGACACCGTCAAAAATGAATAGTATTAGGCACAGCTAGAAACATTGATCTTTCGTCATGCAAAATCTCAGATCCATATCTCTAACGGTTATTGAGAACTCGAACGAATAAAATCGGAGAGGAAGAAAAAGAATGTTCGATAATAATCGCAGATCAAAATATATAAGTCTCCCACTTCGTTTGGAAGACTTAATAAGAATGAAAAACATCGCATGTGGCGAAGGGATTTCAGTGATCTTTAGTGGAAATGATTTCTCTTTTCACTTTCTAAAAAGTACACATGTCTGGTGGCATGCAGAGGTTAAATGCTTTTGTCCACGAGTTTCATTCATGGCAACATTTGTAAATAAAGGGCTTCTCTAAACGCATCATGATATGACCGCGTCATGTTGACAAATGAACAGTTGAAGTAAGTGAGGACACTCTTTTATGCTTTACCCAATAAAGTGTTGGATACATCAATATACATTACAGTAATATTTGAACCTACCATAAAATCCCGATGGGAAAAAAATAATATAAAATTTTACAGGTCAAGCTACATTGCTTTTTGGTCCTTTTAATCCCTTATTTCTCGAAAACCGAAAAAAAATAGGAAAAATTTGTTGACATACCACCGAAAGCACGCATCCAGATTAAAAGAAAAGATTTTCATTGAAATCGGATGAAAAATAAAAATTTTACTTTTCCTCCAAATTAATGATTTTGACCCCTATGACCCTTTGAATCTCGGAAACGATAAAATATAGAAAAAAATTTATTGCATACTTATGAAAGCACTCGTCAAGATGAATAAAAAGAAAAAATTCCATAAGAATCGGATGTAAAATTTTAAAAATTGACATATCAAGCCCCATTGCTTTTTGGCCTCTTTTACCTCTTATATCTCGAAAACCTAAAACCTAGAAGAAATATGTTGACATATGACAGAAAGCAATTATCAAGATGATGAAAGAAAGAATCCACACTGAATCGGCTGAAAAATATTTTTTTAGCATTCCTGCAAAACGGCTTATTTTGACCCTTTTAATCCCTGTTATCTAAGCAATGATAAAAGATACAAAAAAGTCCATGTACTCACTCTTATTGTATTTGTTATGACAACTACATCTACTTCAAAATCGGATGAGATATAAAAAAGCTTAAAAAATTAAGGCCTGTTTCTAGTTTTTGGCCCCTAACATCGCTAAAACGGTAAAAGATAATAAAAAAATAGTTTGGAAAAATTTTTTCCATTTTCAGCAAGGATCATTTTATTAAAAAACAAAAATAATAAAATTTGGACAAAAATTTAAAAATTTCAACCAATACTATCAATAAATCCTTAATGACCCTCCCCCGGAAAAAAAGGGCCAGATTTCCCAAAATCAATCCCAACCTGTATTTTTATGGGGGACCATTATGGTAAAATATTATATAAGGATAAGTTTAATAGAACAAAAGTGAATGAGCGGAAACCTTTAAAAGAGTCCCGAGCATTATCCTTACAATTATCAATTTATTTAAAGTGATGAAGTTTAGGGGACGACCATTCGATTTGAAGGGGGGGGGGGGGGGGAGGGGTCGGCATAGTTTGGAAATAAACATTCTGACCTCCATTTAGTTGGAAATAAATAATCTTGCCTTATCACACATGGATATAAATATTCTGGCCCCAAAATTTTATTATATTTTCATTTACTGCACATACATGTATATATATTTATTTCAGATTTAAAGATCTATATGTAGTTTTCAGGTAATACATGGCAATGAGTTCGAGACTACTACAATGCATGCTTGTTATTGGACAATTGTCGGATAACACGACTGTCTAAACCATGTTTTTGAAAATGGCTAGCGTCTAAAGCTCTCCATGTGGTGCGAGTTTATGCCCATTGTTAAAGACCATGTGGTCAGTTGTTTGTATATAGTTTTACTCTATGTTTTTGTGTTTTTCTTTTTTGTCAAGTTAACAGAATATGGACTAAATGTTTGGGATATTGTCTCATGTGCATCTACCCATATCCTTTCATTTTTATGCACCGCCCACGAATGTGGATGGGGCATATAGAGTTACCCTTGTCCTTCCGTACGTACGTACGTCCGAACTCTGGGTTAAGTTTTGCGTTTAGATTCATTTCTTTGGAAATAAGCATAGCATATCAATGAAACTTCTTCAGTGGATGTGCCTTGGTTTGTACTGAGCATTCATGCAATAATTGGGTCATTATGACCTACAGTTTATGCTTGAGCGACCCTGGTTAAGTTTTGCGTTGAGGTTCGTTTCTTTGGAACTAAGCATAGTGTATCGATGAAACTTCATCAGTGGATGTGCCTTCGGTAGTACTGAGCAGTCACACACTAATTTAGTCATTATGACCACACTTTCAAAACATGAGTAATTTTGATAGATTTAAACTAATTCTCAGTTCTAATGACTTTGACATAATGAAACTTTGTGTGCAATCTGTTAACAGGATGTACTTGTTGCGCAAACAGCTCAAATAGTTGCTGGTCCATGTGACTTCTTTTCAATTTTATTAATCATGATTTTATAATTATATTCTGGTGTCATAGTATCAGTGGAAATGCTCTACATGGTAATAACAATATTCTGTGGGGCTTTTATTTCTGGCAATATCTAGCAAGAGAAATATTATTATTATGTGTTAACATGTTAAATAAAGTTAAGTCCTCAGCCGTGATGTAACATTTACTGTAATTTTGATTTTGATTTGAATTGTAATGTATACTGATGTATTTTATCATTTGTGTCATGTACATTTATTATTCTGTCTTTTTTTTAAGTTCATTTCTTTGGAACTAAGCATAGTGTATCAACGAAACTTCATCAGTGGATGTGCCTTGGATATTACTGAGCATTCATACATGATGACCTACATTTTAGGCGGGGCATCCGTGTCCTACAGACATAATTTCTAGCTATAGCTTGTTTCTTTTACGAATTAGTGTTTGTGCAATGCTCTATATAATACCGTGAACAGCCAAGTTAGTGACCACATTTTCTACTATTTTGCTGGACACAGGTTTAATATTTTACAGTGGTTTATGAACTGTGTTTGAATTTTGGATGCAGCGGTAATATCAGCTGTGTTGGCATATATCATTTACATGTACATAGATGGATTTTGGGAACATTATACTCAACAAAATAAATAAAATTTTTAAATTTAAAAATAAATAAAATAAATGAGTATTTTAAGAAAAACAACGCCTGAAACAAATATATAACAATACTAAATTTTAAAAATGTTGGCACATGAATTAGCTTCAATATAAAATCACAAAATAGTCATAAAAAAATATGAATAATGTAAAGATTAAAACTTAAAACAAGAAAGATTTACAACCCCTTATCACTTGAAAACATTTAAAAATATATTACGCATATTCAATGGCAGGATGTAGGACATGGAATTACCTAAACGTAGTTAACCGCTAGTAAATGTAACGCTTCATTGTTTTTTATTTCAAAATTTCAGAAAAAATACTGGGTAATCAATACCATTGACCTCAAGATGAAGACAACTGATGTTGACCGTGGATATTCTTGGGTTGTATTATTTTGTGAGTAATGATTGTTCTTCTGTAATCACGTAGTAACAGCAATGGAAGATTAAGTTTATATACAATATTTGAAAAAGCTACAGATATAAATAACTATGTATTATTTGTACTACAAGGACGTGAATGGGTGTTCGTATATTCAATAGTGTAAAAATTCATTTATTTCTAGAAATATGAGGTATAGCAAGATCTTATCATTAAATCGGGTAAAGTAGTACACATGTAGATTTTCTTTCAAACACAAAAAACACGTTAGTGAGTTCGTTTATTTATGAAAAATATATCAGCTTTATAGCGTACAAACAAAAATGTAAAACAGCATCCTGACACGAAATCGCGTGGAATTAGTATGCGTAAAATAAATTGTTACCCATGATCGCAAAGCTTATCACGTTCAAAGGTGACGCAGCTGTAAATATTTCCAATTCCTTCTAACCAACTATATTAATGCTAATTTTATATGGACAGTGTGTAATACTAAAAAAAATAGATAAAAAAGTAATAAAAAAATTGTAATTTTCACTGATGAAACATTCACACACCCTTTCTTGTTATAACAATGGTAACATGTATAATTTATAAATTACAGTTTGTGGTATCGTTTACCTAATCATTGCTGGAGGTGTGAAGTCTTTTGGAGTTTTGTATACAGAACTCTTGGATTATTATGACGCTGGTGCAGGAAACACAGCATGGATATCTAGTGTATGTCTGCTTCTGTTCATGGGCCTAGGTAAGGAAAAGCCTGATCAAAAGCCAGTTATTTTTTTTAACAAAATATATAATACGGTGCATCTTTTTTTCTCCGAATCGATACTAGTAACAGTTTTCCGAAAATTATTTTTCCCTTTTCCGAAAATTATTTTATACCTTTTCCGCAAATTTTTTAATGTCCCTTTTCCGATAAAGTACCCCTTGCTGTTGCCCCCTGCTTACCACGGGGAGGCGGAAGTAGAATTTTGAGCAGGATATGGCTCAAGACCTGCAATGAACTTTGACCTGAGGGATTCAAAAGAAGTCCATTAAAAAAATTATAATTGCACCATGATACATGGACCTACTGTAACAAAACCAACAATGATAACTGAATAACTAGTGTTGTTTTAAAGGCGTATTTACCTGAGACATTTGACATAGAAATATTGAAAGGATTGAATGAATAAAACCAAGAAAATTTTTATTCTACATGGAGAGCATGAAAGAGGTACATTTTACTTTGCGGAAGGAGACTTTTTTACCATGGCTCGTGATTTCTCAAATTACGGAAAAAGTAGACTGACTTCACACCCCGAGTTTTTAACTGGATATGTGCCATTGTATGGCGATCGTTTTGAGCCATCTCCCATGTTTCAACGAAACGTACAGACTTAATGGCAGCCTATTATTTCATGACTTCTGTAACAGGAAAACAATTGCGCGGCCTGACCCATATATTTTAAAGCATTTTTAAATTTTATCAAACACTTTTTAAAGATTACGTCAATATCCATAATATGCGATCTTGTGCGTGAACTATATGTACATATTATCAGCTTTTCTGCAAACGTATATCTTAAAATATCAGCCTCGAGACACAATGTGAAGCTTTTTCGGCGAGTGAGCGTAGCGAACGAGCTAAAAAGCTTCATATTGTGTCGAGCGGCTTATATTTTACAATATTTGTTTGAAGAAAACTTGATGATAAATTTATCGTATTGTGAACTAGCAATCTTAATGGAATTTCTTACTTTTCAATGGCCATCTGCCTATAACCGGATGTTTTCCTGATATATTCGGGTCAACGTTGGGTCAAACATTATGACGTCGCTGATATATTCGGGTCAGCTCATATTAGGGTCGGGTCAACTCTTTACGACGTCACAGTGCCGAAATACGGGAAATTGTGAAGGCCTCAGCAGGTCGATATAGGCATGGGGAAATACGATAAATATACGTATATATATATATGTTACTTACCTGTATTGTACCTGTCGTACCTGTATTTAACATTTAATTAAAATTTTCGGAAAAGGGGTAAAGGCAATTTGCGGAAAAGTACGGAAGCTCTGGAGTGCCATGCAAAAAATAAATTACAACTCGTGCGTACGAGTTACTAACTTTAGTGCACGAGTTTCATAACTTGAGGGCACGAGTTACTAACTTGAGCGCACGAGTTTCATAACTTGCGCACACAAGTTACTAACCTGAGCGCACGAGTTACTAACTTGAGCGCACGAGTTCTTATTATAAGGCTGGTTATATGGGGATATGGGTATGGGGAGCGGGGTGGGGGTAACTGTGCTCACAGTAATTCTAGTTTTAGATTTAAGTTTTCTTATTGCGCTCAAGTTAGTAACTCGTGCGCACGAGTCGTAATTTATTTTTTTCATGGCACTCCAGAGCTTCCGTAGAAAAGACTTTTACCATTTAAAAAAAATTTCGGTGCATAAACCGCACAGATCCAAAGAAACTTAGTTTTAAAGTAAAGGATTCACAAGATAACCTGTTTATTTATATATTTACTAATTTATTTCTTGTATACTCATTCTACATTTATTATTGTTTCATTCTTAAGGTTAATCGATTTGAAATAACTTTTTTATATGAATGTGCTTGTGTGTTAAGTGTGTATTCAAATGTGTGTTCGCATGTATATGTGAGAGTGTGTCTGTTTTTTTTTGTATATATTATCTTGTTTAATTCTTCATTTTGTAAATCTGATTTATAACTCATGTTATATTTTTATATTTGTAGAGGAGAACCAACCAAAACACATAGCTGTTGGCACTCCTCATTCAACAATTTAAGAATCAATAAAATAAATTATGGTATTCTAAAAAAAAAAAAAAAAAAAAAAAAAAAAAAATCAAAAATGTGCAACCGTATTCCGCATCTTCTTTTTTATTAGGTCTTTCCACCTTTCCGTGGTGTGTTCTCAACAATGGTACATGATAAAGGCATGGGGTCTTTTGTTTTAACATCAAGGATTGATAACCTTCAAATTGGCATCAAGGTCAAAGGTCAAGGTCAAGTTCTATTATTTGACATTTGCTTGTTATCACTACTCCTCTGAAATGGTTGTGGATAGCCAAGGAAATGTAATGGTGGAAATGTTTAGGACATTAATACGCAACTTTGTTACATTTGAGTTAAAGTTGTATGACGTCATCTTTTGGGAGTAATTGCGCCTAGAACGTTCAAACTTAAGGTTTTTCGCTTATAACTTGACGATGGTACATAATAATGGCATGGGGTCTTCTGCAATGACCCCAGCGACCAATGACCTTGAAAAAGGTCACAAGGTCAAAGATCAAGGTCATGACCTTTAATACGTATTTTGCATTTTTTCATACTTTATGAGGTTTTTTTTCAGATTTTTAAAGCAATTAAAGTTATTGAAAGCGTGAAATTCAGGCACTACTTTTGATGACGTTATTTCTGGCAACGTTGTTATTTCTGTAGACGTTTTTAGACGTTTTGAATATATTGGAATGTTAATTAACGTGACAATGTTACAGCCCATGAAAACGTCTAGAATAGTCAATTTATAAGGTCACGTTGATGACGTTTTTGATGTTTATAGTGCAAAACAGTATAATTCATCACAAACATTTAGTTAACCAGAAATCAACATTTTTCTTAGTTATTCAAACTAGCAGTCCATTTATTTTTTTTAACAATTGTGAAATTACCTATCATATCAAACCAGAAGTGATATTTGTAATACGTGAAGTAGCATAATACCTCCCTTATTTCAATCAAAAGTACGTAGAACCATATATCTTTGCAATCGCTGAAAGCTTAGCTATGCTCTAAAACCAACAATTAAATTTTAAACCTCATTTTTGTTATCAACAAATCTGCAATTGAGGTGGAAAGACCTTCAATTGTTCTCTGAACAATTGGTTTTTAATTTTTTTGATTTTTATTCATTATTGCAATACAATTTAACCGCTATTATGCAGGTCCCTTTTCTAACTTCTTGGGTGAGAGATACACATATCGTGTGATGATGGTCATTGGAAGTTGTTTGGTATTAATTGGATATACAGCAAGTGCTTTTGTTCCAAATATAGAAGTACTCTATCTTACTTACGGAATAATTGCGGGTGAGTTTATGATGACATCTTTTAAAGACAAAATATAACATGTACTGGTTACCAAATCTATCTTGCATTAAAATCCGTCCAAAGTTCGGTTTTTTTCTGCCTCTAGCAAATGTACCAACACTAATTATATATATAAATTGCCTGTCCTATTAACAAGTTCTCTTACTTGTACATGTTGTATAAAAGAACTTGTCATCAATATTGTAACAAAATTTACAAAAATTCGGGCATAAATTGTTTTTGGAGTGTAAAACATTCTCTCAATTTTTGTGATAAATTGCAAACAGTAGATGATAAAGTAACGGCTGTGGACAGTTATGAATTTTCTTCATTGTATACAGCCCTTCCTCACGATGTTATCAAACAAAACTTGATAGCACTGATTAACTGGTCTTTTATGAAAAAAAAACTCTTTAAAAAAGAACCATGATAAAGTAATTGATATTCTAAAAACTATAGGTATCTTGATGATATACCTACCGAATGCGAAAGACCTTTATCCAAAAGAGCTACATTTGAACAAAGCTAGTACGAACAATAAAATGCTGTCCCTTTTTAGATCTTACTATAAACATTGAAAATGGAGAGATACAAAGTTATATAAAAGGGATTTAAATTTTACAATTTATAAGTTCCCCTTTCTTGACGAAGACTTGTCTGGGGCACCTTCGGATGGTGTATACATATCACAGCTTGTGCGCTTTGCACGGTTTGCTCAATGTTAGATTTTAACGATCTAAACCAAAAGATTACTAAAAGTTTCTATCACAAGGTTATCGATACCAACATCTTTTAACTAAATACCCGGCTTCCAGAAAAGCAATTATCATAAACGGGTTATCCTAATTTCTGTTGTAATATAGTGAATAAATGCAAATGTCTCGCCAGTAACCCGGTAGATCTTTTCACAGAAAGGGATACAAATATGAAATTTTGTGGAATTCTGTAAAAATTACTCACTTGAAAAGAGTTTCCCTCAGGATAGCTGGCACCGATATTTTGATGTAATGAACAATATGCGTTTGAAAAATGTATCTTGGAGTGCTCTGTTCTATTCGGATTATAACATTCCAATAATGGTAGTTAACTAATACTTTCTCATCCATTCAAATTTTTATGAATATGTGACAAACCTAAGATATCCTTGATATTTTCAACAACAACAAAAAAAAACTCAAACTTAAGTTTTAAGAAGTTTTGTAGTTATTTTTTTCTCATTAGATAGACTGTTAGAAAAGATACAAGTATTTATTTTTTTATCGAAAAAAAATATATAGATATATATATATATATAGAAAATTGTTTATGTAAAACATTAAATAGAAGTAGTTTTATATCTTTTAAAGGTACTGGATATGGGCTTATCTTTGCTCCTTGCACAACAATTATTAGCTTTTATTTTAAAAAGCGAAGGAGTTTAGCCAATGGATTAATGGTGTCTTTCAGTGGGTTTGGAAGTCTTGCTTTTCCATACATGTACAGGTTCCTTATCGATACCTATGGCCTCCATGGTGCTCTTCTAATTATTGGAGCTATATTCTTTCATGCATGTGCTGCAAGTTGTATTCTACGACAGCCAACACAACTTTTGAAAAAGAAGAAACCACAGACTGAGGAGGAAATGGCGTTAACTCCAGAAAGCAGGAATGAAGAACCGATTGGATGTTTACAAGAGGCAAAGAAGAGAATATTTAAAGTAGATCTTTTTCTGATACCAAAATATACGATATATTTCTCAGCAATATTTTTCCAAACTGGTAACTTTGCTGGTAATATAGTTGTAATACCAGGTCAAGTTAGATCATTAGGGTTAGGAAATCAAACAATAGCACTATCCGTGTCAGTGTTAGGTGCGTCTGAAATTGTATGTAGAGCTTTTCTAGGATGGTTTGCTGACCTAAATATCATGAAACGTACAAATTTATTTATGATATGCTGTTTCATGAGTTCTGTGATAGCATTTTGTATGCCGTATTTACCATATAAGGAAGCCTTACTCGTGTATGCTGTGTTAGTTGGAGCGTTTTCGGGTTCATTTTGGAGTTTGATGGGTGTACTTATGGTAGACTGTGTTGGACTACGAAACTTCTCTCCTGCATTTGGACTTTTATCTATGGCATGTGCATTTTCTATATGCATTAGCCAGCCAGTTACAGGTAATTATAACTGTAATGGTTAACACTGAAGACTATTAGTATTAGTATGTACAGTTTTTTACATCAATGACCACAAATACTAGTAACATACAAGGAGTATGCTATTTTATGATTTTGATTTCTGAAGTAAATGTACACAGGTTTTTAAGGCCAGTTTTAACTGTTGCAATATTTCATATTAGAATCTAAACTGAATAATGTTTTGTGATTTACAGGCTGGTTAGAGGATATTACAGGGAACTGGAACATGTCTTTCCGCTTTATTGGTTTACTAAGTTGCATATCCTTCTTGTTTTGTCTGTTAGAACCACTGATTGAACGTTATTGGTGTTGTCACAGAGAAGACAAGTTAAAAGATCTGAAAGATGATTCTGTTGTTGTAGAAGAAACAAATAGCATTATAAAAGAAACTATTCCACTCGAACGAAAATATTAAATTTTGTTATACATATCTATGTCTGTACAGATTGTTGACTTTATATAATGTTATGTGTTCAGTAGATTGTGAAAGTAAATTACAGTCTTTCTTAAGACTTTGCCGTGTTTGATGTTCCATGACAGTTAAATATTATTGTTTTATTGTAGATTGTTATTTTTTTTCCAAAATTATTACTTTTTGTTTGTTGATGATTTTTATGTGAGAATCAAAAACATTGACCTATAACTTGCGAAGTTGAATTACTCTGAAAAGTCTTGCATAACATAAAGAACACGTGATTAATGCAAAATTTGAATCAGTTGAAAAGAAGGTTCCTCAATGATAAAAAATTTTAAAACTTACTGTTGAAAATTAAAATTCGGAAGTAAAAATTAGTTTCTTTAATTTATATATAAATGTTACAATAAATTAACATGGCAGTTATCCAAATGAAATCAGCAATTTCATGAATTTGAAAAAATCTCATATTTTTATACTCCACATTAAAGAACAATTAAGAATTACTTTTTAGCTCACCTGGCCAAAGGCCATGTGAGCTTTTGCCATCACTTTTCGTCCGTCGTCCGTCCGTCCGTTGTAAACTTTTCATTCAAAAATCTTCTCCTCTGAAACCGCTGGGCCGATTGGTTTGAAACTTAATAGGAATGATCTATGACATGTCCTCCACAAACGATCACCATTTTATATTGATCCGACGAAAAACATGGCCACTGTTGCTAAAAATAGAACATAGGGGTAAATTGCTGTTTTTTGCTAATAACTCAAAAACCTTTACAGATATCGAAAATCTGACATGGGGTAAAATTGATCAGCATGACAAGATCTACCTACCCTGAAATTTTGAAGGAAATTCCAAAACCCGTTTAGGAGTTAATGCCCTTTTTTCGTCAAATTTTCAAAATTTTAACATTAAAAAATCTCCTCTGAAACCGCTGGACCGATTGGTTTGAAAGTTAATAGGAATGATCTATGACATGTCCTCTACAAACGATCCTCAATTTATTTTGATCTGACGTAAAACATGGCTGTCGTAGCTAAAAATAGAATATAGGGGTGGATGTGTTGTTTTTGGCTTATAACTTAAAAACCGTTACAGATATCGAAAAACTGACATGGGGTAAAATTGATCAGCATGACGAGATCTACCTAACCTGAAATTTTGAAGGAAATTCCACAACCCGTTTAGGAGTTATTGCCCTTTTTTCGTAAAATTTTCAAAATTTTAACTTTTTTCGTCATTTATCTCCAAAGCTATTTGAGATAGAAGTGAAATGTAAATTTGAAAAATGTTTCCCATGTTGAGATCTACCTACCCTGAAATTTTAAAAGGAAATCCCAAAACCCATTTAGGAGTTGTTGCCCTTTTTTTGTCAAATTTTCAAAATTTTTTCATTCAAAAATCTTCTCCTCTGAAACCGCTGGGCCGATTGGTTTGAAACTTAATAGGAATGATCTATGACATGTCCTCTACAAACGATCCTCAATTTATTTTGATCTGACATAAAACATGGCTGTGGTAGCTAAAAATAGAATATAGGGGTGCATGTGTTGTTTTTGGCTTATAACTTAAAAAAAACCGTTACAGATATCAAAAATCTGATGGGGTAAAATTGATCAGCATGATAAGATCTACCTAACCTGAAATTTTGAAGGAAATCCCAAAACCCATTTAGGAGTTATTGCCCTTTTTTCGTCAAATTTTCAAAATTTAACATTTTTCGTCATTTATCTCCAAAACTATTTTAGATAGAAGTGAAATGTAAATTTGAAAAATGTTTCCCATGTTGAGATCTACATACCCTGAAATTTTAAAGGAAATCCAAAAACCTATTTAGGAGTTATTGCCCTTTTTTTGTCAAATTTTTCAAAATTTTAACATTTTTGCATTTATCTTCAAAACTATTTGAGATAGAAGTGAAATGTAAATTGAAAAATGTTTGCCATGTTGAGATCTACATACCCTGAAATTTTGAAGGGATTCCCAAATTCTATTGGTTTGTGTAATTTGAGGTCGGGTTCTGTTACATTTATTTAAGGTTCACCCTTATTCCTGGTAAATTTTATCAACTTCCTGCCAGGACTACCACCATCAGGGAACATATTTTAACATTAAACCTTATGAAAAATAAATCTTCAACAAATTTTTACCTGGACAATTGAACCAATTGCAACAAACTTGGTCAAATAGTTGATTAATTGTCCAATGAAAACCAGACTCCAGGTGAGCGATACAGGCTCTGGTGAGCCTCTTGTTATCATTTGGGAACAGTTTTTTTTTCATTGCGACAAGCCTTAAATATTATTTTTATATTAAGATACATATATTCAACAATTTTAAAAATTTACATGTTTGGACCATATTTTTTTTTCATTACAAATATTAAGATTTCCATAATGTTACAAACTGCACTTCAACTCCAGACTTCAAACCCCCAACCCCAGACTCCACTCTACATTTTACACAATGCCTTTCAATTTTAGCCTTGTAAATACAAAGTAACAAGACACTGAAAATAACTGTCACCTCATTGGCTAGTTGAAAGTTCAAAGGTAAAATGGAAACATGTCAATCAGTTTCATTTCTGTCACAAGTCATTTATACCATGGTTTACTCGTTAACATATTTAAAGAAACTCGTGCAAGCGCTCGTTTCATTAAATATGTTAACTCTTAAAAGCCATGGTATAAATTGTACCTATTATACAGCTATATTTATAATCCAATGAGAAAACCTTATTCATGACACGTGACCGTACAATATATTTTTCGTATTGTACAACCGGAAAGGAACAAAAAGCCGTATTTTTTCCGTATTGTACAGTACGACGCCATCTTTTACATAGATACTGTATAAACCGGAAACGTACAGAAAATGCCGTATTTTTTCCATATTGGACGACAGATGCCATCTTGGTTTTAGGTACCTATTTATCATTCAGCTAAGGTAGTAGGCCACAAATGACGTCATGACGTTCAAAACATATTTTTGAAAACAAAACACACATGCTCACAATAATCTGGCTTTGGGTATCTTGATTTTTCAACTATACATGTATATATATATGAAATCCTCACTTTATAGAGATTTCATTTCTGAAAGATTAATTATAAACATCCCTTTCGTAAAAAGTTCAACAGATTGGGTTATACACTCTGAGACAATGCTCGGGCAAATCATGATTTTAATACGGATTGATGGGTGTATGTTATATAAATTATTAATGAAAATCTTCTATGAACTATTCCTTATCTTTTGAACCTACATATTCACTGATATACATGATATATTAACATTTATTCTTAATTTACAGCAACTCAAACTTCAATAATGAATATTATTTCTTTATAAAATTCGGTAATTTGTTTGATAATATAATTACAAGATTTCACTTTAATGTTTTCTTGAAATATGTTAAACTGTATAATAAATATGTTATTTTACAGTGTTATGTACAATACGGAAAATATTGTACTCATCCGTATTGTATTGAAAACCGTATTGGACTCGACGCCATCGGCGTCTCGTCCAATACGGTTTTCAATACAATACCGACTCGTACAATATTTTCCCGTATTGTACATAACACTGTAAAATAATATATTATTTCCCTTTATTTGCAAATATACAGTGTATTCTATAGAATGTATACAATTTATGGTATGAGCAAAGGTTATATGAAGATTCAAATACAAAATATCAAAAATGAAATAAAATGCTTTCCAATCTAGTATTATTTTTAAACGAATTAACATTTTATATGCCATTTTTATCTTTAAAGAACATACCAAAGAATTTTTTTTTATTTTATACACTTTTTCATTCTGTATTACATATTTATATGGCTTTGTTTTGATATTATTTTTAATGTCTTTTGAACACGATTCTTTGATTTATTTTTTTCCTTTTAGCCTTTGTTTGAGGTATTTATTTTGTTTTAGAATACTTGTAATATTAGATATTCAATAAACTTTTGAAAACCCTGGTTGGAATATTCAATAGTATGGTGATTTTTTTTCATTAAGCCACATTCTTTAATTTAAAGCAAAGTTGTGGCCTATGAACGACCACATGGTATGGCTGTCTTGATATTTAAATTAAGGACATTCACTTTCCTCTTCTCTAATTCTTACTCTATTAGAATTTCACCGTTAATGCCCGATTAAAAACAGCAGATGGGGTTTATTTTTTCTAATATTTCAGAGTGTAAAATCGAATGATTTAGACAAAGAAGAAGGGCCAATTCCCCTGTATTTGTTTCACTCATAACCATTCAGCTGATTTTTTAATTAAGAAATAATTTATTTCTGTCATATTTTATTGTTATTTACATATGGGTAGGCATTATATTCATGAATATTTAACCCCGAGCGATAGCGAGGGGTTAAATCTCATGAATATAATGCCTACCCATATGTAAATAACAATAAAATATGACAGAAATAAATTATTTCGATTCTAATAGGACATTACGGTAATTTTTATACTGGTAAATACGGTATAGATGTGTGATTATCAAGTGGCTGTTCCAACTTCCTCCCTACAAAGTGTATAATGAATAAAGGGCACAGAGATTACACATTTATGTTTTTAGCTTTAAGATTATAAGATTAGGCTTTTATTCGACGCTAACGCTTAAATTTTCATAAGAATATTGCTCAAATGAAAGTTATGTAGGAAATGTTGAATGGCATCATTGCGCAAGTGCTAACTATATTTTATTGTTGTTTACGTATAGTTTTATTTATATAGCGAATGCAGGGCGTCATATTAGAATCTTAAATTTTTACCCACTTTTTAGCATAGACGATTGTTCGCAATGCATTTTTAGCTCACCTGGCCTAAAAGGTTTCAGAATTTTGTCAGATACTGGACTGTCAACAAAGATGGCCACCACAGCTAAACTTAGTTTAACATAGGACCCTATGGGAACAAGTTAAAAAATTTCTCATCGGTCTGAAAGCACTTTGTCAATTAGAACCATATTTGGCAGCCATGGTTATTAGATTGTCTTCTTTCAGAATTATGTAGGTGCTTTTATGGCTGATGATTGGCAAATTGAATCCAGGTGAGTGAGCGAGCTCCAGGGGGCCTCTAGTTATGTTAGCAAACAGAAATGTTATGCTAGTTCAAGTTTTCTACCTGCAAACTATATAGGCGATTCAGGTCAATTTGTATTACTTTCGGTAATATTGCGAAGGACATTCAGAACCAAAAACATTCTATCGTCATATAAAAGGAGATCGTTTTGGATCTGAGTGACCTTTACGTTGAAAAACTGTCTTGGAGAAATTAATTTGGCATATTTGTGTTAAACTATCTCAGTCCCATACCAATAAGCGACTTATAGAAAAATCTCTAGAAGTGAAATAAATCTAGGGGGAAATGGGCTTATTTCTTCGAAATACCACACATTTACTTAATAGAAAAAAATTAAATATAAGAATGCACTTTAATCCATTTATGATTTTGACAAAAATATACCGAATATGACCCTATCAATACATTAGATTTTCTTACAGGGAATAAATGAGTCGAGTTTTCCGAAAAATAATTGTGCATCAAACTTGTACGATAGAATACTCATTACTACCACCGAATGGATTCCTCTGCTGGTTGACTCGAAGTTCCCAAGGATATAACCAGCACAAATGCTAATATATCAATGATATTATTTGTTTGTTTAGTTGGGGATTAACGCCGTTTTCAGCACATTTGGCTATTTAGCGGTGGCCAGTTTTTATTGGTGGAGGAAGCCGGAGTACCCGGAGAGAACCACCGACCTTCGGTAGGAAAATTGGCAATCCTTGTCAATTTAGATCGGAGTCGAACACACCCCCGCCACAGGTGAGATTCGAACTCACAACCCCAGTGTTGACAGGCTAGTAGTCATGACGAACTACCTAGACCACTCGAATCTAGATATAGTTCATCAAATTGGTATGCTATATAATTTATTCCAATCCAATGTGCATCAACAACGTCGATCTGTTTTGAAATAAGAATTCATTTGATAGACAGGACGTGAAAATAGAGAACTTCATTATACATTAAGTTTTGTCGTTAACTAGTTTTGGATTCTAATTTTTCAATCTTATTTATCAAAATGGAATTGAAATCATGGAAAGTTTCAATAAATCATAAATTTTGTTTGAAATCCGATTTATTTCAAATACGTTTAAAAAGGATGTAGCGTAGTGAACTTCAGACACATACTGGTGTAATACTAGAGCATAATACAAATGTGAAAAATGCTTTTTGCATTCATTTATTTCGAAAGTTGGTGTGAAATCTTTGAAAATAGGCCAAAATCTCATACCTTACAGTAAAATAAGTACGGTTCCTAGCTTCAACTGTCAATAAATCTTTAAATGAAAGTGTTGGTAACGTGTATATAATTATATGACATTATGGAGACATTTTGCTGGAATTCTGAAGAAAAATGGCATTTAAAAGGAATGATGGATTTCGTATGGTTGATTGTGGATAGTGTTCCAGCAAGATCTTGATCTTTGAAGAGGTTTGCATTAAATCATTCTGAAAGAAAATGCACATCCATTTCTCATATGCATTTAAAGTATTCAAGTGATTTGGAACAAGACCCGTTTAAGCTAATTGCAAAATGTTTTGTATCTGCAGTCCCACACTCTGACTTGATCTTATCCGAGTTGATAAGAACTATTGACTATGGAAACCAGGAAGTAAAAAGCCTTTCAAAATTTATGTCTTTCTTGAAATAAACAACAAAATGGAAAACAGAAAAGATCAACCAATCAAAGTAACCCAATAGAAAGAACTCCGGCGGACATAAAAAAATAATATACAAGAGCACAAAACACAAACATAAAGTAACACAGTATAGAGTCAGGATAGTCTGACTTGGTACAGACACTGAACAGTGGTGGGGTTAAAACGATTTTATTGGTACCCAAACCTCTTCCTTATCTATCCTGACACTCTGGTGTCTAAAACACACTATAACAACCAACAGATTTTTGTAAATCATTGAATTAAATATCCTTATTAAAAGTTACATCATTGGAAAATGGGGCATGAATTTAGTGTATTGCACCCCTCTTTTTCTCTGCAACACATCGACCTCCATTTTATTTTTCTTCATGTTATGAAAGAAATAAACGCTACATCACACTAATATAGCAGAAACCTGTGTCCACGTTTTATCGACATGTAGGTCTTATTTTAAAATTTTAATTTGGAGTTTGTTGACATTAAAGTAAAAGAAGGACGTCATATTAGAATAATCACTATTGCACAAAATGTCCTATATTTGACTTATATACTTTTTTAGGTATTACTTACTTTTGCAGCATAGCGCATCACCCATATGATATGTCCTTGAAACTGCGAGACCCGCTTTTACTACATCCAATGAGAGGCCTTCTTACAAAATCGTGATGAGAGAATTCAGTTGCAGATCCAAAATTGCATACAAAATTGACTTTTGTGACACAAAATTGACTTCTGTCACAAAAGTCAATTTTGTGTTAAATTTTCACTTCTGTCTAACAAAACTCAATTTTGTCTACACAAAAAATAATTTTAATTACAAAATCACAGGATGCTAATTTAATCAACATGTTACTTGCGTACAAATTCAATTTTATCTCACAAAATTGACTTTTGTGTTTTAATTTCCATATCAGGTAACAAAATTCAATTTTGTATGCAAATAAGTTTATATTTGCATACCTATTAGACAAAACTGAATTTTGTCATGAAAAAATGAATTTTGTCATTGCAGAATTGAAGTTCTCATAAAACAAGTCTGTACCACATGGCTTTGTAAGACAAAAATGATTTTGTTATGACAGAATTGAATTTTGTGTACACAAAATTGACTTTGATTACAAAAAGTTCAAGTCCCATTCGGCGCCACGTACAGAGATGTTTTACACAAGTTTCTTTTGGACAATAGATATCTGATTAATAAGCGGTAATTTTAAGTCTTTTATTGAAAGGAAAGTGTCAAATCTATTTTGGATGGCACGCAGAAAATAAAACAGAACTTTACACATATAATATTGGCAAAAGAATACCGAAGCGACAAAACCTTGGGAAAATTCCACAAATTCGAAGTCCAAGGAAAAGACAAAGTCAGGAGAATGGAACACAACAAACAAACATCACAAGGATACAAGTATAACTAAAAGAATAAAAAACGTACAATAAACTAGAAATCAGAAACCGGGAGTGACATCAGGTTCTCCGGAAGGGTAAACATGTCCTGCTCCGTTAACGGCACCCGTCACATTTCCAGTGAAGTGTCAAATCTGGTGAGGTATCAAGTCCGGTGAGGTGTCAATTCCAGAAGAACGTGAAATTTAAGTGAAGATATCTAGTCTCATACGCGAGATAGAAACCTCGTATCGGCCAATCAATTTGTGATGACGACCGTAAAACTTTTGGAGTGAGGAAATTAAGATAGACTGAACATAAGCCTGTCTTACAAGTTTATGTGACGGCAATCTCGCCCTGCCGAGAAAGTCGCTGTATAAATCACATGCGAATCAACTGTGAAATGTATACCCCGTAGGCTCCAAAGTTAATGTGATATTTCTCCAAAACGGCAATAATAAGTTAAACACCAATCTCAGGTTCAAATAGGGTTTTTTAATTCATATAGTGTATTGATATAAAACCCTGTAATAACAATGAAGAATTCCATACTTTCTATTGATAACAATTAGCATAAAATAATCTACGTATATAGTAATTATATGTCACAGGAAAAGTATAATATTCCTATAATTACCAAATAAACCCCCGAAAAAAAATATAAACGGTAGTATCGCTCCAGTTCAAAATATGATTGTAATAAATATATGTTTTACACTTGTTAGGTTCGAATGCACATCTGTTAAGAATGCATCTGCACATTACAGTAAATGGTGTATTTGCTGTATACGGTTTACGGAAAATGTTACGTAATAAAAATATAAAATAACATATTACAATGTAGTTTAAGCAAAGCGAAACCAAATGTTAAAGCAACATTCAGCTATATTATTAAACACAATAAAGTACATACATAAAGCTAACCAAAAGCACACAAAAATACAACAAAACATACCTTGCAGGTTTTGCAAAGGTTAAATAACTAATCTGTCTACAATATACCAAGTAGTACACTGTCTTTCCACCTGAAGATATAAATATTGCAATACTAAAAACCTAGTCCAAAATAGACAAAAATATTATACCACTGATCTTATTATATAGGATGTTCAACTAACATCAGGCGGAGCTTTTTTCCGGAAGTTATTTGAAAACTGGTTTAAGAAATCTTTTCACCTATCTATAGATGATTTGGGTACCAGAAACAATATTTACAATTGATGTGTCCGCCCAGTGCTGCACCTGGCGTTAACTGGGGATCCTATCTTATATCCAGTTACTTAATTAAAGAGTTTATGTGCCTATTTAAGTATTAAAATTATAATCACACACTCATTCAATCAATTAAAATAATAGTTAATGGTCTCTTTTGTCAAATTAAAATTTCAACCATCATTAATAAATTATTTACAACAAATCAAATAATTTATTAACTAAATTCATGTAATTTTACTGTATTAATACATGTAATAGTTTAATGCAGTTTTATGTATCAAGTTTATGTTTATTACAAATCATACACAGATTCACACACTTTTCACACAATCAATCAGCCATTCATACTGTGTCATTCATTTCTCTCAATTTCACATAAATTAAGTTCATTAGAGATATTACTAAAGGATAGAAGTACCAAGACTAACATTCAATACAGAATCAAACAGCAAGAAATGATATAAGTCCAAAGATATTTCACACAAGACAATGGATAATGGCTTCCATCACTACCAAAATATATATTAGTAAGAAAGGATTCCAGCCTAAAATGACACATGGCTGCCCCTTGAACCCAAAGTACTGTTATAATAAAATACTCTGGAAATAATTACCAAATTCTAATCAATAATTTAGATAAACTGAAATTGGAATATTCTGCAAGCTGAAAACCAAATATTTATTTAATATCTTATGACTTAAATAAATACTTCTAAAATAAAAAGACATATAATTAATATAAAAACTAAATTACTATAATACACAAAACTTGACTCTGCCACATTAATCAAATGTGGATATTAAAGAACTCCAAAGACTTAAAGGATATTTTACGATCTCGGTCCATTTCAGTCTGTAACAGCATAAAAACATTTGATTTCTCTACCCTCTACACCACCATTCCTCATTCACAACTGAAGGAGAAGTTGAAAGATCTAATCCATCGATGTTTTCAAATTAAAAATGGCAACAGCAGATACACATACTTTGTCATTTGTAGAGATCGATCATATTGTGTTAAAACCACTCTAATTCTAACAAAAAATTTACAGAGGACGAAATTGTCCTGATGATTGAATTTTTGATCGACAACATATTTGTTCAATTTGTTGGACGTGTCTAATTGTGTTCTACTTCTGGCAGACTTGTTCCTCTACTCATATGAGGCAGACCTCCTTGACTGGCTTCTTAAGGAAAAACAGAAGAAGTTAGCCCGTACCTTTAATTTCAGCTTCCGCTATATAGATGATGTTTTATCACTCAACAATTCACGTTTTGGGAATTTCTTACATCTCATCTATCGCAATGGGATCGAAATTAGGGATACCACAGACACTGCCAAGTCTGCATCTTATCTTGACCTTCACCTCAAAATTGACACCAGAGGAAGGTTGAATACAAAACTTTACGACAAACGGGATGAATTTGACTTTCCAATCGTCAATTTCCCATTTTTGAGCGGCAATATTCCAGAAGCGCCGGCGTATGGAGTATATATTTCACAACTCATACGTTATTCCAGAGCTTGTGACATACGCATTGACTTCCTGGACAGAGCCCGGCTCCTGACAGAAAGGTTGCTCAGAAGGGGGTATGTTGCTCCTAAGTTGGAGTCATCCTTATTAAAGTTTTATGGACGTCATCATGACTTGGTTGACAGGTAGGAAAAAGCCGTTTCCCAAATGGTGGGGTCCATGTTGTTCATATGTTTTTAGTTTTTAATTGTAGTGCATGTATTTTTAGCTCACCTGGCCTAAACGGTCATGTGAGCTTTTCTCATCAATTGGCGTACGTCGTCCGTCCGTCAACATTTCACTTAAAGATTTCTCTGAAACCACTGTGCGAATTTGAACAAAACTTGGCAGCAATGGTCCTTAGGTAGTCCTCTTTCATCAGAATTATGTCTGATGACCCTGTTCATTATCCAAGATGGCCGCCATAGCCGAACTTAGTTTAGCATCGGACCCTATGGGAAAATCAATAAAAATTTCTTCTTGTCCGAAACCACTGAGCTAATTTGAACAAAACTTGGCAGCAATGGTCCTTAGGTGGTCCTCTTTCAGAATTGTGTCCAATGACCTGGTTCGTGATCCTAGATGGCCGCCATAGCCGAACTTAGTTTAACATAGGACCCTATGGGAAAATCACTAAAATTTCTTCTAGTCTGAAACCACCGGGCCAATTTGAACCAAACTTAGCAGCAATGGTCCTAAGGTGGTACTCTTTCAGAATTATATCCGATTACCCAGTCCGCGATCCAAGATGGCCACCATAGCCGAACTTAGTTTAATAACATAGGACCTATTGGAAAATCACTAAAATTTCTTCTTGTCCGAAACCACCTAGCAAATTTGAACCAAACTTCGCTGCAATTGTCCTGAGATTGTCCTCTTTCAGAATTGTGTCCGATGACCCTGTCCGTGATTTAAGATGGCTGCCATAGCTGAACTTAGTTTAACATAGGACCCTATGGGGAAAATCACAAAATGTCTTCTTGTATGAAACCACTGAGCCAATTTGAATTAAACTTGGCAGCAATGGTCCTTAGGTGGTGCTCTTTCAAAATTATGTCCGATGACCCTATGTGAACTACATTTAAAAATCCTCCATAAAATGACTAAATTGACATGCTTAAAATCTTCTTGTCTGAAACAACTCTTATAAAAACCACAAGTCAAATGTGAACCAATTTTGCAACCATGGTGCTCAGGTTCACAGGTGAACGATCAGGCCCCAAGGAGCCTCTGGCTTTGTCTTGTCTTCGTTGTTCTCCGGAGTTTGTCAGTTGTTTCGATTTTCCCCTCCGAATATCCGTTTGGCATTTCTTGACTTCACTTATGGCTAGCAGTAAAAAAATAAAGTTTATGAAAGATGTTGTTTAACTTTATACATATATTCGAGAGATATAATATTAGGAATTAAATCTGAAAATGTCAATACAGATGCTGTAAATCATATTATTCTGATATTTGAATATTATATTCATATTTGTAGAAGTAAATATATCAATACTAATATTGAAGGTGGTATTCAAATGTGAAAAAAATTAAATTAGAGAGAATGAGTTCTAAATTAATATCCTCGGCAGCATTACATAAAACTGAAAATAAATGGCATATTGTTGAAGTGGCATTCGGTGATATGATTTTTTTTAAAAACTACGGTAGAAATATATATAAATATTATCACCTATTTAGAGTAGGTAAGCAAAGTCATGTTTAAGACTCCATGTGATTATTTTCTATTTTATATGGTATGTCAACTATACTATGTATCACAAGAATATAATAGTTCCTAAAAATAAAGAATTACAAAAAAAAAAGAAAAAGAAATTTGCATGATATTTAACAATATGAGCTTCCAAATAGTTTTTGTTAGAATAAGTGTGGGACCGGGTAAAGTAAGCATTTTACTTTCCAAATACTAAAATGCCTACCAATATATACATATTGCTGAACTTTGGCTGCACATTTAGAACTCTTAAAAGCAAGAATGACCATTAGATCTTACTTGTCAATTGAATAAGGTAATTCATAAAAGATACAAATTCATCATTAAATCTACGTGTACTTTTTATTGGCAGAAGTATCGAATTTCTTATTAGATCTTTACATGATAACTGAATTACAGTGTGTTATATTTCTGTTTTCATTATTATAATGGAATTATACACCACTTTGTTTGACCAACATAATCTATGATGTTACAATATGAAGTATTAATTCTAATAAAAGTATTGTGATCGGCAGCTTGGTCCTGAGCTTGTTTTCATTGTTCAAACCTCTTTTGTTTACCATCATGTATCTGTATATTAATGTTGAGGTATTATTCTAAAGGACTGAATGTTTGACTATTTGTGCTTTTATTATTTCTCTTGGTTTTAAATAGAATTGGGTGGGGGGGGGGAGGTCAATCCCACAAAACTAGTTTAACGCCACTTCATTATTTGCGCCAGGAACATTTTGGTCACTGGCATCCGTCGTCTATTTATTGTTTTAAGTTTCTCAACCTTATTTGATGATTGGATGTGGTGTTAATTCCACTGATTTGTAGACTTGGTTATTTTGTTCGGCCCAATTAGGGGTCGCTATATGGTATTTGGTTTCCTCATTGAAGAACATTTGATGGCCTCTAGATATCTATTTTTTGGTCTGTTAAATGGGGGAATGGGATGTGGTCTCCTTATGTAATACAAATAAAAGCACCTTAGTATACAGAGTTCTATGTTAAACAGATTTACATTATGCAGATTGTTCAGTAACCGCGTAACTTTTAAATGTGTTAAAGTCCTGCATGAATGAATTACTCAATAAACATGTATGGATGAATAGCAATAAAGTATTTTGAATGGTGTAATACTTGTTATTCATATGTTTGTTTCATCATGAAAAATTCAGATGTAGACCATGGGTACTCATGGATTGTTCTTGTGTGTAAGTATTATTGGAAAAGGGGAAGCTTTTTTTCATTTCTTCATTTTGTTTGATGATGCATTTGATTGTATTCGCTTATCATAGATCAACTTCCTACCCGGAAGGGGGATGTAACTTGGCCTAATTTGGGTACAGACGTGCGGCTAGAACTTTTATGACTCTACCCATTCGTATACTTGAATTTTTCAACAACCATATCCATTTATATACAAGATGCTTCAAAACCAGACTTATTCATACACTAGATGCTTCAAAATCAGATCCATTCCTATACTAAGGATTCCGCACACAATATAACAGAAGCAGGAGCCCAATTGATACATGATCCAGGTAGAAGATTATCTTATCATCAACAAATTATAACCCGTTGATGTATAATGCACTATTTTTTTCACAATTTACTACCCACTGATATACATTTAAGGCTTTATATCCTACCCAGTCATATACTTGATGGCTCAAAAAGTAAACCCATTCCAGCCGCACGTCCATATATAATGCTATATAAGAAGTTTTCAGATCAAAAGATGTAAATAGTCTTAAAAAATACCTGGATGGACAGGAATATAATCGACTGACAAAATCTCTGAGTGACACCAACATACTTTTTCTAATAAATTATATGTTTGTTGTGAAACTGAATTATTAAATAACTTCTAATAGGTTGAATGAATATTGTAATCTCTCTGTTTGTCAGACACCTTAAATATTAATGGCAGTTTTTAGATTTAGAACTGAATATTTAAACTTGTTGCGATTCATAATAAACCTTACTTTCTGCTTTGTGAGCCTGTGCAGGAATTGGTATTATTCCGACTACTGTTATTATATTATTTATTGCTTTATAGTACCTATGTTTTCTTTCAGTTTGTGGAATCAATTATATGATAGCCATAGGAGGTGTAAAGGCTTTTGGAGTACTATATACAGAATTACTAGATTATTATGAAGCTGGCGCGGGTTACACGGCCTGGATATCAAGTCTTTGTATGTTCGTGTTACTTGGAATTGGTAAATTGAATTATGTTATTACACATTTTATAATGATACTGATGTTTTTGCAAACATAACAATAACCGAAAATCCCGAACACATGATGTTGATATGAAATAATTTGTTGATATATCTGCATTATAAAGATAAGATGCTTCAACTGAGTAAATGGTATAAAACTGATTTTTTTTTAACAATCATGTAAGTCCCTCATACATAGCACTGTTCTTACAGGTTTTGTTCTTACCTCCTTTAGCTATTTTTCCTTTGAATCGGTTCTCAAACTTTATGCACATTTTCGGCATCGATTGCTGCATAATTTGTCGTAAAATACTAGTATGTACATTCAGTGCTTCAAAATTTTGTGACATGGAATGTTTATTACGACAACAGGGTGGATGCTTTAGTTAGCCTTAAGTCCCCAAAAATATTACAAAATAGTAAATAGCAGTTTAACGAACATGGATTAAATTTTGGTTTTCCCCTTCGGTATTTTTTGCACTTTATTTGGTACTTATATGAAATATAATAATTTTTTTGTTTACTTTTTATGTACGGACTCAGTCTTGGTCTGGGTTTCTAATAGTACACATCTTTTTGCTTTTTCTTGCACCTGATCAAGGTCATATTGTTGTTTTTTTGTGATTTTGTATCTGCTTTTGTTCGACTTTTGTATTTTGTACATTTAAGTCGTTATATACCCCTTTTGACAGGTGATCTCACCAATTTCCTCGTATTCTATTGTTGTATGCCCTCGTCGTGAAAAAATTTGACTCTGAAATTTGTACATGTATAAATATTTTCTTGTCATTTTATTTTTGACCTGGAAAAACAATAGTCTTATACTTCCTGATATGTACTTTCCCGTTAGTTTTGGCAAATCATGGTTTAAATGTATCTGAGGTAATATTGAACCTAGACTGTGGCAAGCCGTTTCACTATTTATTCTAACTTCAAGATATCTAATAAACTTTATAAGATATCTAATAAACTTTATAAGATATCTCATATAGTTTATAAGATATCTTATATAGTTTATAAGATATCTTATATAATTTATAAGATATCTCATGTAATTTTCTTCATAAGATATCTTATAAACTATCTGAGATATCTTATATAAAAAATATTTATAAGTTATCTTATGAGATATCTTATATACTTTATAAGATATCTTATAAACTTTAGACGATATGTTATAAAGTATATAAGATATCTTATAAAGTTATAAGATATCTTATAAAAACTAAATTATATGAGATATCTTTTTTATTATATGAGATATCTTATATACTTTATAAGATATCTTATAAAGTTTATAAGATATCTTATAAAGTTTATAAGATATATTATAAATTATATGAGATATCTGATAAAGTTTATGAGATATCTCATAAAGTTTATAAGATATCTTATATAGTTCATAAGATATCTCATATAATTTATAAGATATCTCATATTATTTTCTTTATAAGATATCTTATAAACTATATAAGATATCTTATAAAATAAATGAGATATCTTATAGAGATATCGTACATACTTTAAAAGATATCTTATAAACTTTAGAAGATATCTTATAAACTTTATAAGATATCTTATAAAAACTAGATTATATAAGATATCTTATATATTATATGAAATATCTTGAAGTTAGAATAAATAGTAAAACGGCTTGTCATACTAGACTGTTGAAAAGATATATTGTGGAAAAATTAGCACTAACATTATAATATCACCTTCTCAACACTGAACTCGTGACCATCCAATCAAAATCTTTAGGCTTTTAGATCTTGATAAATTTAAACGTTGTACAAAGTTAGGTAAAAATCCATTGAAGGTTGCTTCTAGAGTTTTCACAAGGGTGTAAAGAATTTACAAGTTCACCTATGACATTCAAACTCAATAGGGTTCTAGATATTCATAAGGACTAAGTATATGCCAAGTTTGGTCAAAATCCCTTGAAGGATGTTGAGTCTAGAGTGTTCACAAGGCTGTTACGGACGGGGTGTAAAGAATTTACAATTTCCACTGTGATCTTGACCTATGACCTATGACCTTGAAAATCGATAGGGTTCTAGATATTCATTGGGCTAAATATGCGCCAAGTATGGTTAAAATCAGACGGACGGTAGCGTTACTATATCCCTCGCAACATTGGCGAGGGGATAATAAAAGCTAAATAGAACAAAGCATTAAAAAAACTAATACATTTACAATTCTGAAGTCGAGAAATAAGGCTTTAGTTGATGAACTGTCCTGTTAGCAACACCTGAAGCATTGTAAGAACCAGTCCAGGCACAAGAATAAAATAGTTGATAAATCACTAATGAAAAAAAATTATAAACACAATATTGGCAAAAGAATACCGACGCGACAAAACAGTGGGAAAAGTCCCTAAATTCGAAGTGCATGCAAGGTAAAGACAAAGTCATGAGAATGGAACACAACTAACAAACGACACAATGTATGTATAACCAAAGGAATAGAAAAAGTATGATAAATTAAACAAAAAAGAATAAGACAGCACAGAAACTAAAGCACTAGCAGTATGAACTGCAATAAAAACATTAAGAGTGACGTCGGGTACTCCGGAAGGGTAACCATGTCCTGCTCCGTTAACGACACCCATCACATTGCCAGTGAATAAAAGCCAGTGAAGTGTCATTTCCAGAGGGGCGTGAAATCTAACTGAAGATATATAGTCTTATACATGAGATAGACACTTCGTATCTGCCAATCAATTCGTGATCGTGATGACGACCGTACCACTTTTGAAGTGATGAAATTTACAGAGACTGAACATAACCCTGTCTTAGAATTTTATATGACAGTAATCTCGCTCTACCGAGAAAGTCGCCGTATAAATGCACGGCAGTAACGTCAACTGTGAAATGTCCACCTCCATAGGCTGGAGACCGTGGTATGTTACGGCTAAAAAAGGGAAGTTCACAATCGGAAAACAAAATGACTTATATGACTTAAAGAGAATACAACACCATGACTTGAAGCTAAAATACTCTCATTGTGAAAGCTCACAGAAAGGAAAAAAAAACGTTAATGGTATTTGTCAGTTTCTGTGGGGGAAACCATAAAGAGTTGAGTCCGATGGAAACTTTGTACAATTTAAAAAGGAGAAAATCTTTCTTCTGGTCTTTTCTTAGTTAAATTAAATAGAAAATCACTTGGTTGCATCAAATATGCACAAAGTGAATGAAAAATATTTGACAGAAGAATTTTAAGCAATTCTATAGATTTTTATGAGAAATTCTCTATATACGGAATGATACATAATATTTGGTGTATATTATGGTAATTTTACAAACATTTCTGTTTTCCTGAAAGAGTCATTAAGATTAATTAATCTACATCTGAATTTTTAAACTTCTGAAAATTCATTTAAAGAATTTAGGTTTACAGATATTTAGTCAAATCTTATTCATAGATACCCTGCTCTAAGATGATTGATAGGAAGTAACATAAATATGTTTATTTTCAGGACCGATTTCGAATTTCATTGGAGAACGATACACATACCGTTTGATTATGGCGATAGGCGGTTGCCTTATCCTGATTGGGTATACTGCAAGTGCATTCGTTCAAAGAATGGAGGTTCTTTATTTAACTATTGGAATTTTAGTTGGTAAGCTTATCAATTTGATAATACCATACAACATTGATTTTATTTCTTTTGGTATATATAGATTAAACCTTAGATATGCTGTACTAAAAATAAGTGAGAAATTTCTTTATATTAGAAATATACATTCAATTAGAATTATAGATCCTTCAGTGGAAATTTAGATTTGACATCTAAATTATTTCAGCAAGAACCACTTTGAAAGATTTTTTTCAAACAGGGGAGTTCTCATCCTAATATTTACGGTAATATTGTCCAGAAAGCATGTGTATTTCAAACGTATCCTGTGAATAAACTTATTCGGAAAGACTGAAATAATTTATAATATCAAATTAAAGATAAAGTCTTTTTTTTTGTGTGCATTCCTTCCTGTTTCACGTATAAAGTACTAGTTTTTTTTTAAACTTATTTTTCGTCTTGAATTTTAAGTCCTCTTCTTCTTGGTGTATGGTCTTTCCGTAAATAATTATTTTGATATGCTTTTTATGACGCTTATGGCACGAAAACGATTTCTTTAGTTGATACCCTAAAGTTAAATAGAATTTTGCCATTATTCTAAGCATTCTAAGTTCGGTAAATCTTCTTTCTATCTGTCATTTAATGTACTCTTTAATTCTAGTAATACACTTTTGAATTTATTGAATTAGGTACTATTAAGACTTATGTTTATTGTTTGTTTAGCCATGCACTGACCCAGGATATTGGAGGAAGGCTGAGTACTGCCTGATCCAAGCTAGGATCCTATATTTTTGTTACTGTCTCTTGTCTTCTTTTGATTTATGTTTTATGAACAGTGTGTTTATTTTGAATTTGTGGTGTCTTTTTGACTTGTTTCTTGGGCTTTTTATTGCTTGTCTTGTAATGTGGGATTTTGTTCCTTATCAAAAACTATACGATAGCTCCTTGATTTAATCTGTAGTTTCCTGTTTTACATCCTATACTTTGTAGTCTAACTGACGCTTAACTCATTAGATTTTGATATCTTATGTCACATGAATTTCTTATTAATTTGATGATGAGTATCTGTTTAAAATGAAGTCTGTTAAATTATGAATAATTTAAAAAATACATAGAACCTTTTTTATGATAAAATATTGTCCTATTTCAAAATCTATATTACGTATCTTTGAACTTTTCATTATTACATTGTATTTTTTCACAGGAACTGGCTATGGTTTTATTTTTGCTCCTTGTACTACTATCATTAGTTTTTATTTCAAAAAGAGAAGAAGCTTAGCTAATGGATTAATGGTGTCTTTCAGTGGCATTGGAAATCTTGGGTTTCCTTATATGTACAGGTTTCTAATTGATAAATACGGACTACATGGAGCCTTAATGATTATTGGAGCCATATTTTTTCATTCATCCGCAGCGAGCCTGTTTTTACGACAGCCTCCGCAGCTGTTAAATCGAAATGAGAATCTTGACAAAGAAGTGGCCCTTACGACACAAAAGACTGTGAACCCTCCTAGAGGATTATTACACGAGGCAAGGAAACGAATTTTTAAAATGGATTTATTTCGAATTCCTAAGTATACCATATACTTCACAGCTTTAGTATTTCAAACCGCAAATTTTGCTGGAAATTTGGTGGCATTGCCAGGTCAGGTGAGAACATTAGGACTTGGAAAACAGACTATAGCATTATGCGTTGCTTTACTTGGAGCTTCAGAAATAGTTTGTAGAACGTTCTTAGGATGGTTTGCCGACTTAGATATTATCAGCCGTAGAAATTTATTAGTTATTTGTACATTTATGAGCGCTACAATTTCCTTCGTTGTACCTTTTTTTCCTTATAAGGAAGCCATGTTGAGTTATGCTGTATTAGTAGGAGCATTTTCTGGATCATTTTGGAGTATAATGGGAGTATTAATAGTGGACAGCGTAGGTCTTGAGAATTTTTCACCTGCGGTAGGACTACTTTCAATGGCTATGGCTGTATCTGTTTGTTTAAGCCAGCCAGCTGTAGGTACGTTAATACATGGGACAATCTTATAATATCCCCCAAAAAATAGAATTGTAGTTTAAGTCACAGAAACTTCGAGGTAAATGATAAAAGAGCGTTGTTCATCTAGATTGGCAATACGGTTTTAAATTTTGTTTACTTTGGATAAGTGTCCAGAATTTCGGTAATATACTTAGGGCTGGAACCACTGTCAACTCCGACATAAGCTTTTCAGTTGAATTTAAATCTGATATGTTTTACTATTATTCATAATAAATTGCCCAACACATTTCTATTACCAAAATATTTCATTATCATATTTCAATAAGTCACCAAGAGTCGACTTTCATTCTGACTGTCACAAATATTTTGGAACTACCAAGCGTTTGAGATATTAGATAAAAATCTATGCTGAGTTTAATGTTTGGATCAACAAATTGTTCTGAGATGTCTTGAATTTTGAGTTAAAAGAGTTCGAGATAATGAGAGAAAACTGTATAATGATGCAATAGCATTTTCAACACTAAAGCCTATCAGTGGCCGCTTGATGTTTTCATTATTTTCTAGTACAGTAGTCAAAATTTAAAAAAAATATATCGTATTAATGTATGCTTATTATTTTCTCAACAGGCTGGATAGAAGATGCTACTGGTAATTGGGACATTTCATTTCGTTTTATTGGTTTACTGAGTGCTATTGCCTTCTTGTTTTTCCTAACAGAACCTTTGTTTCAACGTTGGTGGTGTTGCAAAAAAGACAGAAAAAGTGACCTAGAAATGACTTTTTCAGAAAAAAATGATATGATAGAAAAGGATACACTCCTTTCAACTGATTGATGTTATACAATACTTTTAACTATCTGTAATTTGGAAATTCCGCTAACGTGAGGATTTGATATATTTTCACAACAATAAATTAAGGTTCACCTTATGCTCTAGTTTAACTATAAGACACGGATGCCCCGCCCTAAAAACTATATAGGTTGCTGAACTGCGTTGTACTATACAAGAGGACTGTAATGGTGAAATATCATTGAAATTTTACTATAGGTTTCTGAGAAATGAACCTAAACGGAAAACTTAACCAAAGTCACTGAAGCATGAAATGTAGGTCATAGCGACTCAAATGTTGCTGAACTGCGTTGTACTATACAAGAGGACTGTAGTGGTGAAATATCATTGATATATTACTATAGGTTTCTGAGAAATGAACCTAAACGCAAAACTTAACCAAAGTCACTGAAGCATGAAATGTAGGTCATAGCGACCCAATTGTGCTGAACTGTGTTGTACTATACAAGAGGACTATAGTGGTGAAATATCATTGATATATTACTATAGGTTTCTAAGAAATGGAGCTAAACACAAAACTTAACCGAATCGGGACGTACGGAGAGACGGACGGACAAGGATAAATCTATATGCCACGACCACATTCGTGGCGGGGCATAAAAAATATATCTGGGTATATGATCCATCAACAAACATGGCTGTCGTTGCTAAAACTAGAACATAAGGGTGAAATGCAGTGTTTGACTTATATTTCAAAAACTAAAGCATTAAGAGCAAAACTGACAGGTTAAAAATTTTCATCAGGTCAAGATCTACCATCCATGAAATTTTCAGACAAATCGGTACAACCTTTGTAGGTTTATTTCCCATGAATTGTTAATTTTAAGGAAATTTTGGAGATTTAGGTTATTATCTTTAATATTATCATAGATAGAGAGAAAGTGTAAAATGGCAAAAATGTTCAGCAAAGTAAGATCTACAAATAAAAATAAGTCAACGTGACCAAAATGGTCAATTGACCCCTGAAGGAGTTATTACTCTTGAAAGACAATTATTTTTACAACTTTCTTGTTAAAGTCATTAACTTTTTCAAAAATCTTCTCTGAAACTACAAGACCAATTTCAACTTAACTTTATCTGGATGTTCCTTAGGGTAAATAGTTTTAAAAGTATATCTGGGGATTTGATACATCAACAAACATGACCGCCATTGCTGAAAATAGAATATAGTGGTGAAATGCAGTTTTTAGAGCAAAACTGACAACAAGTAAATATGTTTATGAGGTCAAGATCTACCTGCCATGAATTTTTTAGACGAATTAGTCAACCCCTGAATTGTTAATTTTAAGGAAAAAAATAAAAGGTTTACTAACAGTGTTGATTCATGTGTCTCAATAGAACTGGGATCAACATAAATTGTTAAAATATGTAAATATAAAAATATATACAAATATATAAAAATATTTATAAAATATATATATATAAAATAGTATCCTGGTGACTCGTATAATCTCTGCGAGTTTGAGGTTCAATTCCTCTAGTCTGTATACATATTTAATTTTTTTTAAAATAAGGAAATAGTTTTAAAACACTTTTCAAATAACAAATTCAAAAGGAATTCCGCAGAACCCAGTGCCATATCTGTATTACGCTGTTTTCATTTTTTTCATAACCCAATAAGGGGATGACCATTTGAATTTGAGGGGAGGATGTGTGGGGTGCTGGGAGATTTTATTAGGTCAGAAAATTTATTTACATTTTTGCTTTAAATGGAAAAAAAATCAACAGCATATTTTCATAATTATAATACTTCCTGTATGTCATGAGTCTAAAATTGTGTGTTGAGCATCTTATTTTGCATCTGTCCATCATGGACAATCTACCTATGAAGAAACCAGAAGCCTAGCATAAAAAATGCCTCAGAAATTAATGTTTTAAGCATATTTTGAAAATTCGCTCATTTTTGGTGCAAATTTTCGCTCCATGAATGAAATCAAAATGTTAAAACCTTGTTGAGCATCTGCATCATTAACCTGTAATCAAAGTAGAAGCCTAGCATCAATAAGGAGTTGATGTTCACATTCATATTTTGACAATTTGTTGATTTCGTCCATTAAGCGAAAATGAAAATTTTGAAACCTGTATTTCAATCTTTACACCATGGATAATTTACCTATAAAGAAACCAGAAGCCTAGCATAAAAATGCTTAAAAAATTGATATTTTGAGCATATTTGGAAAATTCACTCATTTTCGGTCCCAAATTTCGCTCCACATTAACATCACATGTACAATCATTCTATAATGAATGTAAAAGCCTTGCATCAATAATGAATGAGGAGTTGATGTCACATGCATATTATGATAATTCGCTCGTTTTCGGTCCCACATTTCACCCGTTGAGCGAAATCAAAAATTTTAAAACCTTATTGCGTATCTATAGGATATATGCAACACTACTGTGAAGGAATTTAAATGCTATACCCAAAACTGAATGAGGAGTTGAAGTCACAAGAAAGTGTGACGGACGGACAGACAGACAGACAGACGGAGGGATGGATAAAACGACAATATACCCGCAATGCGGGTATAAAAAGCAGAAATGTTCAGCAAAGTAAGATCTACTAATAAGTCAACATGACCAAAATCCTCAATTGACCCCTTATAGGAGTTTTTGCCCTTGAAAGATTATTTACATGTAAACAGTAATTCTCAGTAAAAATAATTGTCTGACATATCATAACAGATGTTTAGAGCATAACTTGATATAAATTAAATGGTAGCTGTATAAGTAAAATGGAGGGTCAAGGGTCAAGGTCATTGAAAAAGTCCATAGCAACCGATGAAAAAGTCCCTAGCAACCATATCTATTTGGGTTAAGGACCCTATAATTTATCTGTACAACTAAAAAAGAAATAGGAGTCAAGGTCATTGAAAAAGTACATAGTAGCCGATGAAAAAGTGTCTAGAAACCATATATATTTGGGTTGAGGACCCTGTAATTTACCTGTACAAGTCAAAAAGAAAGTTCAAGGTCATTAAAAATGAGTCCATAGCAACCGATAAACAAGTCCCTAGCAATCATATATATTAGATTCAGGACCCTATAATTGCTGTACAAGTCAATATTGAGGCTCAAGGGTCAAGGTCATTGAAAAAATCCATAGCAAGTGATAGAAAAGTCCCTATCAACCATATATATTTGGCCTCAGGATCCTACAATTTACCTGTTCAAGTCAATATCGAAGGTCAAGAGTCAAGGCCATTGAATATGTCCAACGCAACTAATTAAAAAGTCCCGAGCAACCATATATATTTGGGTTCAGGATTTTTGCTGTACCGGTCAATAATAAGGCGAAAAATGCGACGGTATACATTAAATAGCAAAAATAATCATTGATGCAAGATCTACACAAAAAATTACAGGTGAGAGATTCAGACTTGGGGGCCTCTTGTTAAGTATAGCATAAGAATTACAAACTACAAGATATTATCCCCGCGATATCCAGTAAAAAGTGAAATCTTCTAAACTATTAAGACTATAATGCTGAACTGAAACCATAACTAGTATTACATATGGCAAATTCAAAAGTGGCATGAGAATTTTTCTGAAACCCTTCAAGGCATGGCAACAAGAGAGATAAAAAATCCAAAAATCGATTGTCACAGAACTCCTCTTACATCCTTAGCGGTAGAAACATAAAAATTGGTGCATTACTAGCACTTTAAAAGTTGTCTATGTCGAAGGTTTCGGAATTTTGAAATTTTACCTTGGGGCAGAAAAATATTTCTGGAAGAGTCTCAGAATTAATCATTTTTGAAAATTACCAATCAAACATACTATCAGACACTAGCAGAATAATAGCTGTTAAATGAAATATTTTGATTTTTAAAAAAATAATTCCAACTTTGGTAAATTTCCTGAAAGACTCTAGGACCTTCATTTTCGGAAATGTATCTAGCAACAATGCATATTAAAAACCAGTAATATCATTAGAGTTAAGGTTACCATTCAATTTCCAAAAATGGAATTCCAAATTTGGTTAATTTACTGAAAGACTCTAAGATCTGATTTGTTTTTGGAAAAATACCTAGCAACCATACATATTTGTTTACAAAAAAGCAACAGCTGTATAGGGAATGATTAAATTTCCAAAATTAAATGGAATATTTGGATTTCAAAAAAAATAATTCCAACTTTGGTAAATTTCCTGAAAGACTTTAAGACCTTCATGTTTTGGAAATCTAGCAACCATATATATTAATAACCATTAATGTCACAAGAGTTAAGGTAACCATTCAATTTCCAAAAATGAAATTCCAACTTTGGTAAATTTCCTGAAAGACTCTAAGACCTTCATTTTTTTTGGAAATGTATCTAGCAACCATGCATATTAATAATTATTAATATCATTAGAGTTTAAGTTACCATTCAATTTCCAAAAATGGAATTCCAAATTTGGTTAATTTCCTGAAAGACTCTAAGATCAGAATTTTTTGGAAATGTACCTAGCAACCATACATATTTGTTTACAAAAAAGCAACAGCTGTATAGGGAATGACTAAATTTCCAAAATTAAATGGAATAAATTTGGATTTAAAAAAATAACTCCAATTTTTGTAAATTTCCTGAAAGACTCTAATATCTTCATTTTTTGGAAATGTATCTAGCAACCATACATATTAATAACACAAGACTTAGGCTAACCATTCAGTTTCCAAAATTGATATTCCAACTTTGGTAAATTTACATAAAAACAGTACATTATCAATGTATGATATCCTAATCAGTCACACTTCATTTAAAATTATGACTACTATCTCACCTGTCAAATTCATTACTAAAGTTATTGTCACATCTGAGCATAATTTCTTTGGTCATTTGTGTTTTGCCATTCATAGCACTGGTTGAATTATTTAAAAAAGAAGAAATGGTAGTGAAACAGTGAAAAAATGTTATTGTTCTTTTGTGAAATTGAACTCGTAGCATTTAATTTTGTGATTAACACAACAGTGGCGCGGGACATGTAGCGTGGCTACCGTGTAATTGTTGAATATATGTGCGAGTCAAAACTTCCAGAAATATTTACATTCACTTTAATTTGCACAATTTGGCCCTGATTAAAAAAACATCACTTCTTTGTAATTATATCTTTCGCCAATTTGTTGTATATATCTTTATTCTGTCAAACCTTTGCAGCTACAATGGTATACAGACATCACACAATACAATAATATAATACAAGAACAATATAGCAGAAACACACATATTATGTACACTATATACATAAAGAGGGAATGTTCATATACATGTAGGTAAGCCAGGAGATGTAAGTCATAATGTATTTAGATCAGGGAAGGTGGGGTGTATGTTTGTATCTATAGATCGGTTTGACCCCAGCCACTGCAAGGTGTGTGTTCCAAGCAATACTATCCTGATTCTCTACTGTATTATTGTTTGTATTTTGTACTCTTATTGATGGAGTTTCGACGAATGTATACTTTTATTGGTTGGTGTTTCCTTTGGGACTTTACCTATTATCTACATTTTTTTATTCACAGATATTTACGATTTATATACAATATATCAAAAATGTGTCAAAAAATGTTCTCTTAAAATAGCTTGTCATTTTCTAACTTTTGAACAACATTCACCGATCTGTTTTTCTGCTATTATTAAAAAAAATACAATGTAAATTGAGCAATAGCAATGACTTCAATACGAGTATGAGGAAAAAACAAACTGTAGAAAATGGGAAATGTTGTTAAATACCATCTGAAGACGCAAATTTTATTTGTATTTGCACAAATAAATATTTATAAATATTTTGACTTCAAACTTTCTGTTCTGAAAAAAAATCAAAGTTCACAAGGAAATGTTTCAAATGGTAATACATAAGGGTTTGAAGTACAATTGTTTTACTGATAATTATTATACAGTTCCATTGGAATAGTTTCTTCAGAATCATTCATCGGTGATTGCATTTGGATGTTTATTTCCTCATCAGGTGTCGGTACTTTCGGCTCTATAGGTCCAACATGGTCCAAAATTCTGTTTTCAGTATTTACATCCTTTTGACAACAAATATCCTGTTCAACTGTATGTACCAGAAGACACATCAAGATCGAGACTGTACTCAGTAAACCAACAAAATTAAATGACATAGACCAGGATCCGGTTGTATCTTCTAACCAACCTACAGAAATAAATTTTCACGTAATAGTGGTTTAGTGTATATATTTCATGCTATAAACAAGGAAACGTACAACAGGAAAGGTCAACAATGGCATACCAATCAATCAACTCTGTCTAGGGGTACTTTGGACAAAAATATCATAAAAGAGCACAAAATACAAACACAAAAACATTAGAAAGGCATGATAGTCTGACTTGGTACAGACACTGTATATTTACATTGAAATATGAATCTGTACAAAATTATATGCAACACGATACATTAAAGATGATAAAATTTGAGTTTTATTGCAGTTAAGTAGCATCTTACTTAGTTTTAACCCCCCCCCTCCGTGATTTAGGCAATTGAATATGTTCTGCAATATTAATTTTGTTTATTATATCTAATTTTAGATATTCGACATATAATATCCAAGTTCATAGGTTTACAAAATATATTCTTGTTATGTTGTTGTTTGTCAAAAGTTTTCATTGGTTCTTACCTACTATTGGTTGGCTTGTGCAAATTGAGAATCCACAAAACATTGAGAGTAGTCCAAAAGCAGGCGAAAGATCATCAAGTCCGACACAGTCAACTAAGATAGCTTGGTTCAGACCCCATATGCATCCAGAAAATGCTCCTATCACCACAGCATATGAAAGCAACGCCTTTTCATATGGCAAGTGAGGCATGCAGAATGCGGTAACAGCGCAAATAGTCGAACAGATCATGAAAATATGCTTCTTTTGTATGATCTTTGTATTACTTAACCACCCAAGCAGTAATCGACCTACAATCTCAGTTGCGCCAAACAAAGAAACACACAATGTTATTGTTTCCTTATTGTATCCTAGACTCCTTATTTGACCAGGTAAAATGATTTTATTGCATGTCGAATTTGCGGCTTGAAAACAAATTGCTATCAGAAATATAGTATATTTCGAATTTTTTAAAAGGCTAAATTTGAATATTTGTTTTAGCGCTGAAATAGAGAAGCCTGAACTTGATTTGTTTTGTCGTCTACGTGCTATCCGTTCTAGTTCCCTTCTGTGCTTAAGCTTTAATGGTTGTCTAAGTATCATACATGCTGCACATGCGTGGAAATAAACTGCTCCAGCAATTAGCAAGCAACCATGGATACCATACTTATCAATCAAATATTCATACATGTAGGGAAAACACATATTACCAATTCCACCGCATGCAGCCATAATTCCGTTTGCCAAGCCTCTTCTATTTTTAAAATAAAAGCTCAAAACAGTGGAACATGGAGCAAATATTAAACCATATCCAAACCCTGCAAAAAACACCTAAAACCTGTTTGATATAAGTATAGATCGATTATATTTAACTATTTAACTTTGGATTAAAGCACATATTTGCATCTATTTACTTCTATTTACACAGAACTAAATATTTGCAATTAGGCCAATAATTAAATTTTCTGGTCAAAGCTGATTTTCATATACTATTCCAAATTTTGTAAAATTCCATTCATCTTATAGTCAATATAAAAGGATATATGAGAATTTTAATGACAGAAATAAACTGAACTAGACTAAGGCAGTCGGAAACGACAGCTATCTCCGCACTCCCCACATATTGTATTCCTGTGCACCATTATCACACTCATACCTTTTAATACAGGCCCAAATTCTGTAAAAATTAAAATATTCTAAAATCTTATTGCACATCTGCATACAGTGTATGACAATACTGTATAGAAATAAAATGTAAAAAATGAAAAATGAAAGAAAAGTTTCAGCCACCTGCTTATGATTCCCAATTTTTTAAATTCGACCCCTAAAGCCCCAATTTTTGAAAATCAAAATTCTAAAACCTTATTGTGCATCTATATACAATGTGTGACAATACCGTATTAAAAGAAATTAAATACATAAAATAAAAGAGGAGTTAAGTTCACCAGCTTAAATTCACAATTTTCTAAATTTGACCCCTGTGGGCCCCAGTTTTTGAAAATCAAAATGCTAAAACCTTATTGCGCATCTACATATAGTAAGTGATATTACTGTTTAGAAATTAAATGTATGAAGTCAAAAATGAAAGAGGAGTTTAGGTCACAAGCTTCAATTTCTTGAAATGCGTCGTATACAGCATATTATAAATTTACTATATCTAATATTAGTATCTTTGGATTGTTATTTTGAAACTCAAAAATAATAGAAATACTAAGGGTTCATTCCTTGTATTGCACATGGTAGATCTCCTTAGCTGAAATTTGGCTTCCTATTTCGGTATTTTTGGTTATGAGTGCTTCTTGTTTAATATACGTTTGGTTTTTGGTCTTCCAAATGTTTCGGTTTTAATGCTGCTGATGAGAGGTAACTCCTTGAAATGCGTCGTATACAGCATAGTATAGATTTACTATATCTAATATTAGTATCTTTGGATTGTTATTTCGAAATTTGACCCCTGTGGGTCCCAATTTTGGAAAATCAAAAGTCTAAAACCTTATTGCACATCTACATATAGTATTTGACAATACTGTATATAAATCAAATGCATGAAATCAAAAATGAAAGAGGAGTTAAGGTCACAAGCTTAAATTCTCAATTTTCGAAATTCCACCCCTGTGGGCCCCAAGTTTTGAAAATGAAAATTCTAAATCCTTATTGCGCATCTAAATATAGTATGTGACAATACTGTATAGAAATTAAATATATGGGGTTAAAAATGAACGATGAGTTTAGGTAACAAGAAAGTGTGACGAACGGACGGACAGACGGACGGACGGGGGCAATAACAATATCCCCCGAAGTGCGGGGATAATTACCGGGTATTTTGTTTACTGAGATTTAAACAAGAGGCTCTCAAGAGCCTGAATCGCTCACCTGGCAAACAATGCACTATAAACTAAATTAATATATTAATGTTTGTTGTAAATTAAACTGAGTATTAAAGGTCACGTAAAATGCTGAAAATACCTTTAAAAGCCTTTCAAGAACCTCTGGAAAGAAATGGGCATGAGTTCTCCCTACGCTTGATTAAGATACAGTCATGGTCAATCTGATGATTCACAATACAAAATACAAGCTTTAATTCATCTTCAAATACAAGTATAAATCTTTTGGTCTATATGTTGTCTTCGTTTTTAAAATGTTTGAAAGAAGTTATGTAAAAATTGTGGGTTAAGGCTTTTTATTGTACTTGAAAAGGAAATATTGCAGGAACAATCATGCTAAGTTTCATCCAAATCCCCCCAGTAGTTTCAGAGGAGAAGATGTTTGAAAATTTGTTAACAACGATGATGACAGACACCAAGTGATGGCATATTAAAAGCTCACATATTATGAAGTTTAATCATTGTTATACAACATTCTCATCATCACCATTCACTAAGGATACCATGTTTACTTTAAAAGCCAAATATTGTTGAAATCCGAGCAAGTGTAAAAAATGGCGGGGAAATGGCCGTCCAAAACAAACTTTCATCATCACCATTCAACTCGGGATACCATGTTTGCCTTGAAAGTAGCTTTCATCTTCATTTTATTTCTATAATTCAGGAAAAAATAGCAAAAAACAGTATTTTGACCCCTATGTTCTATTTTTAGTAAGGGCGGACATGTTTTTCGACCAATCAAAAATCCAAGGATTCACTTTTTGCAGGATACCCTAAGGAACAATCTTACCAAGTTTCATTTGATTTTGAATAGTAGTTTCAGAGAAGAAGATTTTTGAAATAATAATATAAAAAAAGCAAAAAATGTCAAAAAAGGGCAATAACTCTAACATCAGTTGACAGATTTTCACGACAATAAGCACACGGGTAGCTCTCATCATGCTGAACACTTTCAACCAGCCAGAATTTGCCATAACCTAATGATTTTTGAGATATTTGCGATAAACTGTTGTTTGACCCCTATGTTCTATTTTTAGTAACAGTGGCCATGTTTTTCGACGGATCAAAAATCGAAGCATCAACTTTGTGCAGGATACCCTAAGGAACAATCATGCTAAGTTTTATCCAAATCCATTCAGTAGTTTCAGAGGAGAAGATTTTTGAAATAATAACATAAAAAAAAAGCAAAAAATGTCAAAAAATGGCAATAACTCTAACATCAGTTGACAGATTTTCACGAAAAATAAGCACACAGGTAGCTCTCATCATGCTGAACACTTTCAACCTGGCAGAATTAGCCGTAACCTAATGATTTTTGAGATACTTGTGAAAAACTGTTGTTTGACCCCTATGTTCTATTTTTAGTAACAGTGGCCATGTTTTTATATGGATCAAAAATCGAAGCATAAACTTTGTGCAGGATACACTAAGGAACAATCATGCTAAGTTTTATCCAAATCCATTCAGTAGTTTCAGAGGAGAAGATTTTTGAAATAATAACAAAAAAAGCAAAAAATGTCAAAAAAGGGCAATAACTCTAACATCAGTTGACAGATTTTCACGAAAATCAGCACACAGGTAGCTCTCATTATGCTGAACACTTTCAACCTGCCAGAATTTGCCGTAACCTAATGATTTTTGAGATACTTGCGAAAAACTGTTGTTTGACCCCTATGTTCTATTTTTAGTAACAGTGGCCATGTTTTTCGACGGATCAAAAATCGAAGCATAAACTTTGTGCAGGATACCCTAAGGAACAATCATGCTAAGTTTGATCCAAATCCATTCAGTAGTTTCAGAGGAGAAGATTTTTGAAAAATTGTTAACGACGACAGACGACGACAAACGACGACAGACGACAGACGACGACAAACGGCGACAGACGACAGACGACGACGGACGCCAAGTGATGAGAAAAGCTCACATGGCCTTTTAGGCCAGGTGAGCTAAAAATGTGATATTTTTTACCAGCCATTACGCCGTAGGTGAGGTATAACCATTCCATTCTTGGAACAAAAGCACTTGCTGTATATCCAAAGAAAAATAAACAGCTTCCTATTGCTAAAATCTTTCGAAAGGTATACCTTTCTCCAAGGAAATTCGCTATAGGACCTGAAAAAGTCATAACAATGTCATATTTCCAAATATCCTAAATAAACACATTATTTCATATTTAGACATGTATTGAATAGAATACATGTCAAAGCTACATGTAGATCATTCCGGGACAAATAAATACTGAATGAAGTAGTTAAAAGTAGTTTTTGAAAGCCCATTCCTCTTTTTTAATCCCGGGTCTATGGTTAAAAACATTTGTATGAACAATGAAAGTTAAACAACAAAATGGATAACAGGAAAAGTCAACAATTGCATAACAATCAATCAACGCCACCCAAAAGACAGAACCCTGGACAAAAATAACCTAAAAGGACAAAACATAAACACAACAGAGAGTCAGGATAGTCTGATTTGGTACAAATAGTGAAAAGTGGTAGGTTAAACCGATTATATAGGTACCACTGAAACCTCCCATTTATCTATTCTGACACTCTTGTATATTAAACATACTATAAAAGCCTTTAAGGTATTACGTTTAACCCCTTCAAACACTTATTCCAGTGATTTCTGGATAAAATCACTTGTATTAAAAGGGGCTATTGTAATCTATTGATATTTATTGCTTTGGTTATTAGAATATGCTCCAGCAATCTTTGCAGAAATATTAAAACTTGGTAAGGAAAAATTATGTTGTGGGGTTTAATAAATATTCATTTGACTCGTGGAAAGTGGGAATAATACAAGGAAGTACTGTTCTATATTTTAAACTTACTATAACCAATAGCTCCTGTCCAGCGTCTACAGAAAACATCTCTTTAAGGGTACCACAAATATACAGAAGTTAATTTGATTTTAACGTTTATATATCAATGTAACGAAACACGTGTACAACTAGAAATTGGTGCCTTCAGAAACGATGTCCATCCCCGCACTGCACAAGTGAAAAAAAACAATTAACAGTGAAAAATTAGCAATTTCACAATTTCAGTCTGAAAATTGGAACCCTGAATCAAATTTCAAAATTGAAAACCTTATTGCACATCTACACATAGCGAAGAACAATAGTATAAACAAATGAAACCACTGAAACAAAAAATGAATGAGTATTTCCAGAGACAAGGCAAAATTAGCAATTTCACCATTTGCAGTCCCAAAATTTGAACCTTTAATAGATTTTCAAAATTAAAAACCTTGTATACAAATAAATTTGCTAAATCTAAATGAAAAATGAAAGAGGAGTTTAAGGCACAAGCTTAAATTCACTATTTCCGGAATACATGTACAACCCCTTGTGGGTCTCAAGTGAAAAAATTAAAATTCAAAAACCTTATTGCTTATATACATACAGTATGTGACAATACTGTTTAGAAATTAAAAGCATAAAATGAGAAATTAATAATGATAGAATAGAGAATGAAAGTTTAGTTTAAATTTCCAGTTTTCGAAATTCGACCCCTGTGGGCCCCAATTTTTGAAAATCCAAATTCTAAAACCTTATTGCGCATCTACATATATTATGTGACACTATTGTATAGAAATTAAATGCATGACGTGAAAAATGAATGAGTTTTGGTCACAAGCTTAAATTCCATTTTTTTGAAATTCGATCCCAATGGTCCCCAATTTTTGTAAATCAAAATTATAAAACCTTATTGCGCATCTACATACAGTTTGTGACAATACTGTTTAGGCATTAAAGCATAAAATGAAAAATGTATGAGGAGTTTAGGTCACAAGCTTAAACTTCCAATTTTTGAAATTCGAACCATCAGACCCCAATTTTTAAAAATCAAAATCCGAAAAACCTTATTACGCATCTACTTACAGTATGTGATAATACTGTATAGAAATTAAAAGCATACAAGGAATGAGGAGTTTAGGTCACAAGTTTAAATTTCCAATTTACGAAATTCGACCCCTGTGGGCCCTAATTTTTGAAAATCAAAATTCTAAAACCTTATTGCACATCTACATACAGTTTGTGACAATACTGTATAGAAATTAAATGCATGAAGTTAAAAATGAACGAGGAGTTCTGGAGACAAGATTATCTAACGGACGGACAGACGGACAAACTGACAGACAGACGGACAGACGGAGAGACGGGCGGTCAGACAAATTCGAAGTGCGGGGATAATAAAATTGATGTCATCAACTTTCCCAAGTGTTTAGAAACATCCACATCGTATGGATTGTACATTTCCTTACTTATAATATATTATAGGGCAAACAATTATTTCCTTCTATGAAGATAGAAATCTAAAATTATCAACTTCAGTTAGTTGTTCTCCTAGAAGATTGTCTGAATGACAACATTTCTCGCAGATTGGTAATGTTCTGATTTTGTGGCAATGCAATCGTTTATTTTTTGTTTACAATTCTGGTAAATGTTTTTTTCAGCCATAATTGTTCACAATACCTAAGAATTATGGTTTTCTTGAATTCTAGATTTAAAGAAAACTGGGGTCTGGAATTACCAGAATAGTTGGAACAATACTGGAACAAATTTTAAATACCAGTATTCTATAATATGCAACCATACCTTCATGTTCTTTAATAAATATATAGAATTAAACAAATGGTTAAAGGTCCCTGTAAAAACTATACCTTGAATAGGACAAGCATCATAAGATAAGAAGCTAGTATCCGAAAATCAGGCAAAATGAATTCAAAGAACTTGGCATTTGAGATGAGTTTTAACTCATTGATTTACCTGTCACTTAGATTTGTCGAAAATAAAAGGCTGAAAATTTGTCACAAAATTTACGTGCTGAAGTTCAAAGCATTTTTAAGGATATTAAACAATTATTTTCACTGAATAAAATATACCAAGTCCAAAGTAGAGAAATAATAGTATACTGGGTATCCACGCAGTATTTCCTGCTCCGCGTTGATAATAGTCCAATAATTCTGTATACAATACTCCAAAAGATTTCACCCCTCCAGGAACAATCGTGTAAATGATACAGCAAACTATATATAATATAAAATAAATGGGAAAATTGTTTAGACTGTTGTGTGATACCAGGGTACACACGATTAGATGGAATTCTTGATATAATTCATCCGACAAAATATATTTGTTTATGGAAAAATAACTTTCTTCACAGCTGCAGAGTCACCAAGGAATGAATTCCACCTGGTCAAGTTGGTTCTGTTTTCTCCCATTATTGTTAAAATGAAATGTTTGAGTACATAGAATTTTCCCATCAGTATATAAGTGGTATTTTTCCACATCTATACATTTTTATAATAGTTGATATTAAAAACACCGTTGATACAAACAAATATCAAACTTTAAATGCATTAGATCACCTTTAGAATTTTACTTACAGGTTAGAATACACCAAGCATAGCCTTGATCCATTGGATCTGACTTCTCTGGTTTATTTTGATCACTGCTAATATCTGGGTCTTCCTTCTGACCATTTTCGGGAAAATTACATCCCCTCTCGTATCAATCTTATTTTCACGCAAGGAAAGAACCGAAAACGTAGATTTTAAATTGCATTGAATAATTCCATTACACTTCCGCCATAACTGAATGCTATAATTGTTATATGAATTAATATGGGATTTCATTAAATTTTATTGCATATTGGGCTACCCCCATACTGTAAATAACATGGATATGCTAATTCTTTGTTGTATTATATAAGGTTTGTTCCATCACCGTGGAGATACATAAGGTGGATATATTTAGCAAATGTAAAACTGTATCAACTCGTATTATAGTTATTACCATCGGTTACTCGTGATACTAGTGGTAATAAATTCGAAATTTTTCCTTTAAATACCTTTTCTGATTGATCTGAAGCTTGTTGTGAAGTACTTATGAAAGGGTCTTCTTCAAGTTTCATATCATTTCTACAGCTAACATATTTCGCAACTCATACGTTATTCAAGAGCTTGTGACATATGCATTGACTTCCTGGGGCTCCTGACAGAAATGGTGCTCAAACAGGGCTATGTTGCTCCTAAGTTGCAGTCATCTTTATTAAAGTTTTATGGACGTCATCATGAGTTGGTTTGAACGTAGGATAAAAACCGTTTCCCAAATGAAAATGGATCTGTTCCATTGATGTTGTCCCTTCCTCATACCGGATTTGAAATGGGTAGCATGGCGGGTGTCCTGCAGGAAGCAGAGACTGCTTACTCTTCCTGAGCACCTGAGTTTACCCCCGCTTTTTTGGCGTGGTCCATGTTGTTCATATGTTTTTAGTTGTTAAGTGTAGTGTTTGTATTGTTTTGGTCTTGATTTTGTGTTCTCCTATTTGTCAGTTGTTTTTTATTTTCCCCTCCTTCGAATATCCCTTTGGTATTTTTTGACTTTACATAATAGCAGCATTACATATGTTTGTAAAACATCGTTCATCCTCGGATTTATTTATTTGTATTTATCTATTTTAAATTGTGTTTTTTTGGATTACTCCCTACGAATTGACGTCCATTTTTTTTATTAGTCCAAATTTCCTGTGAAAATGCTCGACCAAATGTAGTAAACTTTAATTAGCATTAGTGGAAACATTTTTTTTTTCAAATTTGCACATATATTTTAAATCGGCTGCTAATAGCAAACACTTCGAATGCCAGAATGACCAAAAGGATAAATCAAAAACCTTCTAAGATCAAAGCTGTGCACAAGAGAGATACTCCTTAGTTTTGAAAAACAGTATTGAACCACTTGGAGCTGGCGATTTCCACGGGGAATTGTTGTCCACTAGCAGAGGTATCAACCCAATAGTAATTAATAATCCATGATATAAAGTAAGTTTCTAGCAAGCTCAATTAACGGTTATTTGCAAGTCGGCCCGTTTCGACAGTAGCCTATTCTTGTTTGTTACAAGTGTCTGTTTGATCAAATTTGAGAAAAAAAATCGATCTCTGAAACCTCTTGGCGAAATTAAATAATACTTCATATGAAACATGCATGGTTACTTTGGAGGTCATGAATGTTGTTGCCGTTACGATCATGTTACACAGATTTCATGTAAACGTTTCAGTCTCCTTTGAGCTAAAAAGGATTGCTCACTAGAGTACTTTATTCAAGATAATCAAGAAAATGATTTTCACGTACTATATTGAAAAATCAATTAAATATTTAGGACTTTTATTTTTCTTCTGTTAATTTTTGTTAAATACAGTAGGACTTCGATTACTCGAACTCCATGGGAATGTCGAAACCTGTTCGATTTATCGGTTATTTGAGTTATTGAAGTTTGTTCAAGTACGAAAAATTACGAGTGCCATACCCTGTAATAGTTGAAATAGCTGATCATTACAGTGGAATATTTTTTAAGTAAAGATTAAACATGTTAATCACTATTTAATAGTAAGCACGGCATATTATATACTTATTGACTGGGTATTAGGGGAATAGTAAGTTTATTGTCCCCGAGATACCAACTATTGCCCCAAGACGTATCCAAGAGGCAATAGTTGGTATCGAGTGGACAATAAACTTGTTTTTCCCCGAATATGCAGTCAATAAGTGTTTTATTATACCGAAACACTTTACCGGTCAATAGTTTCAAGTACTTATCACCGGTCAGTATTTACCGGTGATTAGTTTTGGAAACTACTCACCGGTAAATAATACGGTTATCCATTTAATTGTTGCAACAATGATTGCGTTCGAGTTTTCCATGGTCAAATATACAATTTCGTCATTGTTGGGACTAAGGGTTTTGTTCGAATTATTCCAGAAATCGGTGTTCAAGAAACCAGGGCTTTATCAATATTAATAAAAAAGTTCCACTGTAATAAAAATAGCTATAACATATCTTTTAAGCCTGAAACTAGCATATTATTGGCAATAAATATTCATACCTGCTACGGACATCATAATTCAACACAAGAAACAGTAAACATAACACAACAATCCTGTTTAGGAAGTGTACTTTAACATTTGTTTATTTATGAAAATTCCCAATATAAAAATTTACAATAAGCAGGATTGTGAATTTTAATGGATTTGGGAATTTAAATGGATTTGTAAATTTAAATTGGTCGTAACATCTTTGCCAACAGGATCCATGAAAAACATAATTAAATGCAATTTACTTTCAATTTTTTAACAATTTTCATTTTAAAATGTACCGGTGGTTAATGTAGAAAGTATTGAAGATACAAAATTCGAAGTCCAATAATGGAATTCATCCTAACATCGATAAATACTCGATTTGATATATGCAAAACATCCACAGCAATTGTATATTACTGTTATATCTGGTTATTTTTATGTTTCAACAATGTTTGTAAGATTAATAGAATTATACTGACTAAACCTCCATATAATTATAAACAGTAGGGAATTAAGGAATATAATACGTAGAGAATCAGGATCAAGTGTAATTCCATACGCATTATTTTAAAACATATCTCTAAGTATCTTGAAGTTTTTTTTTTTATATTTAATAAACGATGTATGAACTTTTTTTTATTAAGACAATTAAGAGAATTTATTTCTAAAAATCAGGTATAGATTGTAATCGACTTGAAACATTTCCTCGGGGCTAGGTTTATTCGACTCCTATCAGAACTATCAATGATTGTCAATTTTCTTCTCCGAATTCCTGTGTCAAAAATGTGATTAAAAGTTGCGTAAAAAATAAACAACAAAGGTCATATGTCTAAGAGAACCAGCTGGTGTTATGACTTGTTAAATTGGTGTGCAGTCATTTGAAACCATAAAATGTTATTAATATTTCTTTAATCAATCAACGGTTTTATTTTATGGAGAGTGAATGATATAACATTAAAAGAGAAAAACAAACAATTAAATGTTTTGATATGAGACTACGTAATAATTAAAAAAATGTCTGCGAAAGAAATAGCAGTAGCACAACTACAAATCTGACTGTAATATGTTAAAAGTAATATTTTATAAATGCATGGTTACATTTTCATGCCTTCTGAAAGCCACCATGCACTTTCATTGTGCGAAATAAAATCCATGCATGTATTAGAATGCACCCTGATATATTTAAGCTATAAAATTCTATGGCAATGAAATTATTTCATGCTTTGCACTAAATCATGCAACACGCTAAGCCGCATGCTGTCTGCGTACGTATGTAAACTCATGTGGGTATATTTTCTTGGCTTTCAGATCAGTTGACATTTTCTATTTCTAATATACTGTTTATATGATTGTTCAGAAACAGGAAGTACTATCGGTTTGATCAGAGATCTTCCAATTTAAAACTATAAATATATTTTTATCCCAGATTATTTATGAAAACACATAATAAAGGGAATATGACAGAGCCAGTTTTCTGTCATATTTTATTATTCATTTTCACCGTGAACATAAATACAATCAAATAACGTCCTACAGTATTTAGAGTGGCCGAGTGGTCTAGTAATCGCAAATTCTCTGCAAAAAGATTTTTAACGTTGCTTTCATTCAACGCCTTTTGCCACGATCTCAAACAAAACTTATATGGCAAAACCAAATATTCATGTCTGATATTTTGTCAGCATGATTTGCAAACTATTATTAAATTTATTTTTATTTCATTTTTTTAAGTACTAAACAATGATTCTACTTTGTGAATTTTTAGTCTTGATACTTTCACAAAGAATAAAGTTTAATGAAATCGGCTTCCTAAAGGTTAGTAAATAAGGATACGTTTAATATGTATTAAATAATCGGCTCGTTTCCTTACTGATATAGTTCAAACATACATGAACTTAAAATAATCTATCTATGTTCTTGAGATACGACTTTCAATCTCATAAATATAAAAGATATACCCTTTCTATGAAAATTAGCCATGATAGTATTACTTTTCCATCAGGAAATGCATTATTGTGCTGTCATCCAAGCTTTACCAATTGAAAGCTCATGAAGATGAGTCAACTGCCCATGTTCTAATGGTTACATGTCATTACATCGGCTGAATTTTGTTTCTGTATACTATATGTCAGTAGTCATTGCTGCTTTTCGCCTGATTTACGTACTTCCTATACATTATAATATTGAAGTCAAATTGGCAAAAACCAAAGCATAATTTAAAAAGCTTTCCCAGCCAAACCTATTGAGAGGGTTGACGGTCATCATTCATACAGTTAAGTTTATAAATATATGCATGGCAGATAAGGTGGAAGCCTTAACAAAAGAAGAAGTGTTAGGAATAGGTTAGTAAGGGTTAGGATAGGGTTACGGTTATGGTACAATTAGTACAACCCTTAGTAATAGGGTTAGGTTAGAGTTATAGTTCGTGTTGCGGTTAGAGTTTGGGTTAGGGTAAGGGTTCAGATTAATAGGGTCATGAATTGTGTTAGAGTTAGGGTTAGGGTTAGGGTTAGGGTAAGGCTAAGAGTTAGGGTTTGGTTTAGGGTTAGGCTAGGGTAAAGATTAGGTTAGGTTAGAGCTAGGGTAGGTTTTTATGATTTGGGTTAGGGTTATCAACGTGTACTTTTATAACTACAACACTATCCTATAGTCCTATAGATAATTTTCAATTTAAATTTGTCTGTATCGCAGTTTTGTAAGACAAAAATGATTTTGTTATGACAGAATTGAATTTTGTGTACACAAAATTGATTTTGATTACAAAAAGTTCAAGTCCCATTCGCCGCCCCGTATCAGTGGGTTACCTTAACTTGTGTTTCAGTTGGCTTTTCACGATAAAAGGCGATATAAACCTTCCCCCCCCCCCTACAAGCAGGCTACAAATATTAGGATTTCAAAACAAAGAAGGAGGGATTCGATACATACCACTTCAATTTTTAACTATAAGAAACATACATAAAGACTTTGTTATCAAACGGATGCAGAAAAGATCGTTGAAATCTCAGGCTTTGTCTAAAGAGGACAAATATACAAATGAACAACCACAAGCACAACAAATCAACACTGAAAATTAAAAACAACGAACAACACGAACTCCTATAAAAACTAGGAGTGAACTCAGGTGCTCCGGTCCTGCTCCGTATACGGCACCCGTCGTGAAATTCCTTTTCATGGATTTTTTTTTGCTTTTATATGTTTTCAATTTCTTGCTATAAGTAAGTAAGTAAGTAAGTAAATTATTTATTAAAGTGGCATGTGCAATGAACACCGGACCCATTGGGTCTTTAAGTCACTGTCTTTCACATTAAATCTTAAAATTTTTCACGTATTTGAACAATTCTCAGAAAAAATTAAACTATTTTTGCTATATTTATTTACTGCAATTTTAATCATAATTTTATAGCAATTATCTTAGTATGCGATGTGTCCACATTCACCCTCCTCCCCCCATTACATCTGTTGAAGACCGTTTATGAAGATATCCTTTCGTACTTTAATAGTTCCATTTCAATGTTGTTATCTCATTGACATTTATCCCACATTTCATTTCATTTCTGGATACTCCTGGGAAAAGTTGGTAATCTCCAATCAAAAGATATCTTTAAAATGTTTTGATAACAAAGTATAAAATTTGATATAAAAGGTCGCTTTAAATATATGACATGATGTATTTTTAGAAATACCTATCTTTCCTTTTTCGTGTATTTAAAGGGATATTAGGAAAATTAACGTGCCACGCGATAGGATCTATTATTAATGTGTAAGTATGTAAACAATTTAGTTTGATATTTGGAATTTTAAGGTGCATTTTTGAATCTGAAAAAAATTTGAATCGACAACAAAAATCGATAAGTTGAAAAATGCCCCATTCACTACAAAAGTTAATATGAATGAACTAAGATAAATTACAGTGACTTAAAACTCATTTTACAACAATTTTGTCACCCGTCTAAATATGGTCATATTTGTGCGATTTTCTAAGCAATTTTTCAACAATCGGCTACTGGCGAGGACGTTATAATGTACAAAGTGACACGCGGCCTATATGACTTTATTTGGCCAATGAGTGCATACGTCAATCGACCTCTCCAAAAATGCTTTATGTGTATTACGTTATCCAAATATACACTCAGTGGACATAAATGAGTTCCCACTGGTAAATTTCCCTATACAATTCATATAAAACTACTTTATTTCAAAATAATTTGCTGATGTTATTTCTTATCTTATAATTATGAAATTTTTACAACTATTCTCAAAGATATTTTAGGATTCTTTAGATAATTTTGAAATTTTTCTGTGATTCCAAATTTTGGAGAAATCATTCTTTAAATCCAAATAAGATTTTATGCATGTCAAAATTACATAGGTTTAATGGAGAAAATGTTGTTAAAAATTAGTATTTGTGTTTAAATTATGGATTTTAAAAAACGATAAAATATTATAAAATTTTGATATTATCAGTATAAATTATAGATATTTCTCTGCTCATCAATACAAATTTCATTAAAATATGACAAAAAATAACGTCAGGACAAATTTTAGAAAAAATGTGGTTTTATATGTAATATATAGTAAAATTTCCAAGTGGGAACTCATTTATGTCCACTGACTGTAGTTAAAATATTTGGTTTAGGATGTTAACAAGCTGTAACGTAGTTTTCGATTGGATAGAAACTGTTAGAATTTTATTGTAAGGTTGTTTTGGTTTTCATTCGGTTATGTTGGGCGAACATGCGAATTTGGCATGTAACTTGATTAGCAGCCAGTAGAAAACGATTTCACATAAAATAATCTCACAATAGCTTTTGAACCGCACTACTTAACAGTCAACTTTTAAACTCTATTGCGTTTCAAATAACTTCAGGTCTAACATTTATTTATTTCGACAAAGACAATCAGGTAAAAATGCCGACTAGAGCCTGCAGACATTCAAGACACTGAGGTCAAGTTATTTATTTCTTTAACTCATTATTGAACAAATCCACTCGCCTTTTAGAATCTCGAGGGAATTATGTACATACGTTTTATATATATAGTAATGTCCAGGATAATCTCAGTAAACACTGGATATAGAAAGATGAAACTTGGGTCATTGATTGCACTGTGTGCGGGATTGTGCCAAAGGTTTTGGAATTTGAGAAGCACCCCTGAGTGCCGGGTTACAAGGGTACATTATTCCGTTGTCACGCAACTCCTCTAAGGTTATTTGGAATACGGAACTGAAAGTTGGCTCAGTAATTTCCCTGTCAATGTAGATTGTGCCAAAGGTTTCGGAATTTGAATAGCGTCCCTGGGGGCCGGGCTACACAGATAGCAATAACACATATTGGGATCATCTAGATGTCAAAAATATGTGATTGCAACTTTGGTAAATTTCCTGAAAGTGTCTAAGACTGTAATTTTTGGAATTTTACTTAGCAATTATAGATTTTTTTTATTATTAGCTTTTTAAGACTTATCAGAATCATTTGGATTTCAAAAATATGTGATTTCAATTTTGGTAAATTTCCTGACAGACTCAAAGACTAGTTTATTTGTTTATTTGTGATTTCTACTTAGCAACCATATATTTGGAATCACTATACCAACAGCACTAGTTTGGATTGTATTGATTTCAAAAATATGTGATTCCATTTTCGGTAAATGTCCTGAAAGTGTCTAAGACTATTATTTTCGGAATTTTACTTAGCAACTATAGATTTTTTTTATCATATTAGCTTTAAGACTAATCTAGATCAGTTGAGTTTCAAAATATGTGATTCCAATTTTAGTAAATTTCCTGAAATAGTATTTTATTTGTTATTTCTACTTAGCAACCATATATATTTGGAATCGCTATTAGCAACAACACTAGTTTTGGATTGTATGAATTTCAAAAAACACAAGAGTAGCGCGGGGATATGCAGTGGGGCTGCTTCGACTAGCTTTTAATGAAATGTATTCGTCTTATAAGCTGATTACAGTGATTTGGAACTTTTGATTCGACCGTAATGCAACGCTTCATATTTAACTCTTGTGGCTTTTGTAGCTAAAGTCGTTCGTCAGAGTAATTTTTTGTCTCTTCGCTAATTGTCTCAATACGGTGCTTAGTGCAATCATTCTTAATACCGAATTAAGTGGATAATGCGTCATGTTTGCTGTTGACCTGTAATATCCCCAGCTTGAAAAGTGCATGCATGATACCTATTTGGATGCACATGACGTGCAAATTTCTTCAATCTACGATTCATCAATTGTACTCAAGGATTAAGATGTTAAAAGCAAAAACATTAAATAAACCAAAAATACTTCAGAGCAAATTCAAATACCAAAATGACCAAAAGGGTTCAGAAAAAGACATCTAAAGACAAAATTATGCAATGAAAAATAGGTCGATAAGAGAATTTCTAATTTCGGTAAAATTACAATTACTACACCAACATATATTAATGCGAATGGTTATTTTTTAAAATAGTAAAAATTCCAAAGAATGTAAAATCCGAAAATTTTAGATCGTAGAGTAGATTAAATTCGTTGTCCGGTTTGTATTTTCGTATATATGTTACTTAAGTTTGAGTTTTCAAATATATATAGTCAATTTCTACAGTGGCTCAAGAGTAGTTTTGTTATTTATTTTCAGTTAACACTGTCATTTACGAGAACCATAGCAATTAAAACTGCAAATATTTAATACAGAAGGTTGTAAAACTCGAACAGAATAACACGCCTATTTAAACGCAATATAATTTTATAGGTTCATTGTTCTTTTAGGTCCAGTATATTTAGAAGTTCCACCATTGACCAACACTAAGAAGTTGGTTTTTCTGAAATGTACATATGGAGTTGGTACCTAATACAAATGTAACTTTGAATTCTATTAATTTCTTGATTTTCATCATCGTGCCATGATTTCTTAAGCATGCATGTATGTACATGTGTTTATACATAGAAAAAATCTTGCACGAAGAAGATGGACATCGATGAAGGTTATGCCTGGGTTGTATTATTGTGTAAGTATTTACTACATATCAGCATTTTTAGTACAACAAAACCAAATCAGTACTCCATAATTAGATTAAAGAAAGGGGTAGGTGCGTCGGCAGGGTATGCATATCCTAGCTGTTGATTTCATTCATTCCTTCTCTGCTCCTTGTCGTATTTTTCTATAGCCCGTCTGAGTCTTTTTTCTATATACTTGTGTTAGTTCTCATTTGTAATGCCATCAATAAAAAATTGTATGTCATTGTTCAAAATCATTCTGTAAACTTTTATGTCCATATAAAATTCTTTGATACCAATTTTGGTTCATAGGATTCGCACATTTCGTCGATTTACGAGTCATCAGTTGTGCTCAAGGCCTACGTGTTGAACTGATTATATATCCTATAATATGAAATATCCTATAATATGAAAATACTGGTGAAATTAGCTGATTTAGGTCAGCTATATATATTTCACAATTGCGATTGGCTAAATTAAGGTCAGCCCCGGCATCACTGACCTACGTATCATGCTGCAATACTCATGCCCAACTGTTATTGGCTAAATTATTTTATTTCTCTGATTCCCATTGGCTAAATTAAGGTCGATCTCGGTATCAAGTTGACTTTGTTATCATACTGCAATCATCCTTGATTCTGACACTACTGTGTTATAGTAGTCCCAGCTCGATTATATCCCCGCGGTTATCTTTCACCTCGTGGATAGTATCTCCCATTATGAATGCCCAACATTTTCAACGCGTTACCTTCCTTTCCGCTTTTTTTCTCCGATATCCCTTCAGTCCTCAGCTTCAGTCAGTAAACTGTCTGCAGAGTAAAACCTGTTATCGCTTGTTTACTTTTACAAAAAAAAATATCGTTTTATTTTTAGTTTGTAGTTTGATATATTTTCTCTTGGGTGGAGGTGTAAAGTCTTTCGGAGTGTTGTACACAGAACTATTGGATTATTACGACGCTGGTGCTGGCAACACGGCATGGATATCCAGTGTATGTCTCTTCTTAATGATGGGACTAGGTATGGCGTCTATTCATATTCTCCTTTTGATGAATAAAATTCCAAACGAAAGCTGAGATGTGCCTGTATCTGCTATTCTGACTATCCATAACAAAGCGATTTCTGTTTAAAAGAAATATATCGACCAGAAATAATGTGTTAAAATACATGAAGTTACAAAAAGATTGAAATACTTGTTGGCAGTTTAAGGAAGATGTCATTTTATTTTCATTTAGAAACTAGGGATGTGTCGACTAATATTCGTAAATTTTCATTGAAAAAAAGAAATCCTGAACAACGTAACACAAATATTAAAATCTACAAGAGGAAACATCCAGCAATTGAAATCATTTCCTTCTCCTCTTTATCAGTCAAATGGTTTCTCCCTAGATTCATGTCTTTCTTCATCAAGAAAAACATTAAATTCAAAACAGATACATTCCAAATTTGATGCATCGGATTTGCACCTGCCAGTCTTGTCTCGTTGATATCATTGTTGTATTTCCCATTTTTGTAAATTGGAAATTTATACATTTTGAAATTTCCCACTTACAAAATGGGAAATATAACATCATTATTAACGCTCTAAGACTTAAGATAAGGAAGGACAAAACATTACTATTACCGTTTGCAGACATATCTTCGCCAATTAAATTGGACTGATATCAAAATAGTTGGAAACTGTCTAGAAATATTTTGTTTATCATCCAATATTTATCCACAGAATAAATTTTATCTTCGATCCACTTTGATTGTCGATAAGAAACCGACAAATAGCAAATTCTTTGCGCCTAATGTACATGTTTGTATCTGGTCAAGTTTACTCTTTTTGGTAATGTAATTACTGTCGTCAACAAATTCACTAACATTTTTACCGTAACTAAGTAGTACTTGTTATACAAACCGTGTTTATTGTGGCAAAATACTAGAATCTTATGACAAAAAATAACTGAAGAATGTTTTTATGTTTTGTTTAACATTACATGTACGTTTTAAATTTGATGTTTTGTTTGTTATTTGTTAATGAAATATTTAAAAATGTATCCAATACAACATGTAACACAATCATGCAATTTTTTTTTTTTTTTTGTATAAAACACAAATAATCGATCTCTGTCAGTATTATAGTATATATGTCAGTGTAAGTGTTACCATTTTCAACAGGGCCATTAAGTAACTTTCTTGGAGAGATATATACATATCGCCAGATTATGGTTGTAGGAAGTATCGTAATTCTAATTGGATACACAGCAAGTGCATTTGTAACTAGAATGGAGATGTTGTACCTTACGTACGGAGTTATTGCTGGTGAGATTTGGTATTTAGTGTATTTCAATGTATTTATTGTGTATTTCGTAGAAATTCGTGAAAACCTGAAAAATCATCCAATTTTTAAAATTAAAAAGTAAACATCAGTAAATTTTGCAATGTCGAGTTTCTCGTGTGATTTATTGTAAGTATATATCAATGATCACTAGCCTGTCATTACTTAGGATGCTCCGTCTTATATAAATGTATACCAGGACAGAACGGATATTGTGGATTGATTCTTGCAATAAAATCCCTACATACATAATATATATGTAAAAACATACATAATATATATGTAAAAAAAAAAGTTTGAGAAAAGGAACAGCTTTAATACATCTTCATGTGCCTTTAGAGAAAAGGTTACTCAATACTGATGTTGCTGTAGTGAGTTTACTCGTTGCAATCTTATTTGACAAGGATTGTTATTTTATGCCGAAGATCGGTGTTTCTTTTCTTCTACTCCAGCTTCCTCCACCAGACATATCAAGCCACCACAATACAAGCAAAGTGTTATGAAAGTGGAATAAAACTTAAATAACCCTAAAGCTAATTTCTTTTTACTTTACAGGAACAGGATATGGACTTATTTTTGCACCGAATACTACGATTATAAGTTTTTACTTTAAGAAAAGGAGAAGTCTCGCTAACGGTATTGTGGTGTCCAGCAGTGGTATAGGAGTACTGTGTTTTCCTTATCTTTACAGATATTTAATAGATACTTACGGTTTACATGGTACCCTGTTGATAATTGGAGCTGTGTATTTTCACACATGCGCAGCATGTTTATTCCTACGACAACCATCACAACTTATGAGAACTAGAAAAACCAAAGAAGAAACAGCTTTGAACCAAAAGAAAGACAATGTTTTCCATGACAGCATTAGGCGAATTTTCAAATTTGAACTTTTCAGAAATCCTAAGTTTACGTTTTATCTGATAGCAATGTTTTTACAAGTTTGTAATTACGCGTCTAATTTAGTTGTTCTGCCAGGACAGGTACGAACACTAAAACTGGGAAAGAATAACATCACACTGTCAGTAGCACTAGTGGGTTCCTCAGAGATTATTGCTAGAGCTTTACTTGGGTGGTTTGCAGATCTTAATATTGTTAAGCGGATCCATTTGTTCATGATGTGTTCCTTTGTAAGTGGTTTAGCACCGTTCTTTATGCCACATTTGCCGTATCTTCCGGCAATATTGACATACGCTGTATTAGTTGGAGCATTTTCTGGATCTTTTTGGAGTTTAATGGGAGTTTTAATGATAGATTGTGTTGGCTTAGAGAATTACTCTCCAGCATTCGGTCTGATGTCATTTTTCTGTGCTTCTGCTTTTTGTATTGCACAACCAATTGCTGGTAGGTATTAATTCATCTTTCATGTTCTATTTTTATCTCGCATGTCTTTTCAAAATATTTGTTTCATTGTCCAATGAACTTAAATCTTAAAAAGCTTACAAGCCGTTAGTCTATTATCCAAGTCCGTGCAAATAAGTATTATTCCAAAATACAAATCACTTCCAGATGTAATAAATCCAGAACTTGTCACACAGATTGTTAAAAGAACGATAATCTCAATAACTGTAAACGGAGAGAGACCATTTATTAAATGTCACTGCCAGGTGATTGTAAACTCATGTCCAGAAGTATCAAGATATGGATATATAACACTGAAACATATTTCACTAACAGTACATCGTTTTAGGTCAACCAAATCGTTTCCGGTTAAGGGTATTTTGTGGATACATGAAAAAGTTTACGTTATTATACATAATTTACTGTTAATGTCACATTGTTTTTTTCTGTGACCAGGTTGGTTAGAAGATTTAACGAATTCCTGGTCCATGTCATTTCGATATACCGGAAGCTTAAGTGTTTTAGCATTTTCATTGTGCCTGTTGGAACCTCTGATAGAACGTATATGGTGTATTGAGTATGGAACAACAGTCGACAACAGTGACAATTATAATAGTTACAAAACTAAAGAAAAAGATTTGAAAAACACTTGTAATGAAAATAGTGACGAAGATTGTAATGAAAATATTCCACTTCGTAGTATTGAACGCATAGAATAAACATGATAAATTTAACTATATATACAACGTTGAAAGTTCATATTAAGTTTACAAGATATACAAAAATGTCAGTAAAGTCCAGATAGTTTTTCTAAGGAATTTGAATAATTAAAAAAATCCAGGCTCATTTAAGTGATGCTTGTTACATTTTTATGCAGTTTTGTCAATTGCTTTTCGTCACCAGACGTATAGATCTATGTTATTAATCTATAATCCGAGATTCATCTGGCCTGTTTTTTTTTTTAAATTTGTTGGGGCTATGAGCTCCCAAGTCAATTCTAAAAAATGTTGTTTTCTTGTTTTCATATATTACCCCGGTATTAAACAGGGAAGATAGTAATCTGTTTAGGTATTTCTGAAAGCACTCAACGAGACTGATAATATGATAATTAAAATGAAAATTATATATCTGCAAGTAAGCCTACTTCAACTCAGAGTTGGTAAAAGATATAATAATTTTTTTTAAGTAACTTAGTTCATGAGGACTAACATTTAGAAAAAAATCGTCCAAACTTTAAACTTTTCATAAATGATGAGGTGTCTGGTCGTGTTTGTATAAACAAATTTGGTTTCTGGCTTACAGACCCAGTTAGCAGTTAGTCATTGATAATTTTTTTATAAACAGTAAGCAACATTTATTAACAAACCTAAAACATCTAATCAGAAATGAAGCTGGAGTTGAAATCACAAAGTAAAGAGCTCTTTTACCAACATGTTCCATATTCAGTACAATCTCCGAAATATGTATATATATGTAGATTAGACAGATGTGTAACAAGTATGAAAAACACTTGATACAGTCAAGTATAATTATATGAATCACAAACCAAAAAAATGCTATTCTTTTCGAAAAATAAAAAAAAAATCCAAACAAATCATAACAACGATACACATGATACAGAAAATACCTAATTTATATATTATACAGTGTAATATTTCCTATTGGGTCTACATAAGGAATCTGTCCATTGGTGTTATAGGTCTAAATGACAAACCGCCTACATGAGCAATCACTGAAGGAGGAGGTACTGGATAAACGTTGTTTTATATGTCTCTTGTAAAACCATGCAAACTGATAATATGTTGAAGAGCCAATTAAAAAAAAGTCAAGATGACAAAAAAGCGTAAAGCCATAACTATCTAAAACAGATGGCTATATGCACGATGATGATATTCCTTGGTTTTCACAAAAGTCGAAAAGGCTAATTTTATTTTTAGTGGTCATGGGCATTTTTTATTCTGTGGTAAAATGTTTCACGGAAAAGTTGCGTTCACTCCCTCTCCGCTTTATAATTTATTTGTTCATGTTGGCTTCCTGTAATTGTTTTTGAAAGCGAAAATTTCGTTACTTTTATTTTAGTATATTTAGGTAAAATAGTGGACTGGGAACTTTGTTGCAAATTAGAATCAATATTTAGACATTGCTGAGTATTTTGTGTGTGCATAGACTATACAACATAAATCACTTACTGTCTGGACACCTCTTTCCTCACTAGCGTCAGTTTATAAAATGGATTTTTTCCACTTTGAAAGTCTAAACCAGGGATGATTCCGCATGTTTTAAAATGGGTCCCCAAACTATCAAATTGGGAATTTTCCAGAAAATTTGGAAAACAATAATCATAGCTCTATTAGATTTGAATTATATTTTTGAAAAATGTTCCTCTTTTTGTATTCCTGTTAAAATGTATAGTTTTGTCAGCTAACTATGAACATTTTCAACATATTTAGGATAAAAATTTCTTTAAACTGCTAAAGGCTGTCATAATTGTGAATGTCAGCTAACTACTATGAAATTAATAATCAGAACGGGAAATTCTGCAGAACACTGTCAGTGTGCATTACTGCATTACAGTAATGCACGATCCATTTACGCTTCTACAATACATAGTCATAGACAAGAAGTATTCACAAGTTAAAATTTTGCTGTTGAGATTCAATAAAGTCCTTACCGTTTGTTTACTGTTCAAAATCTGCGTTATTAATTTCAGCTAAAATAGATTAAACTCATTAAACGGCAGTGTATCAAATGGAAACCTCATAATACGATTAAACCGCTCAACTGACCAATAATTTGCGCTTCTAATTACAAGTCAATTTCGGAACCGGTAAGAATTTCCGGAAATATCGATAATTTTTTGGGGGGAATTATAATTTTGCCACAATTTTTTTAGGGCCGCCAGTAATTTTTGGGGCCGCCAAGCGGCCCTACAGGAATGGTAGAATCATCCCTGTAAACGTTAGAATTTTTATACAATCTTTTGTTGGTTAATTAACCTTATTGAGTAGTCCAAGAAAACATAAAAATTTTAGAGTTGTTTTTAAAGGTTATATTTGTATACATCACAAATGATTTTGAATGGGGAATTTCCACATTAATCAGGGCTCACCACACTTGAAAATAACAGGGAGACTCAGAGTCTCCCTCAGGGTAGCAACAGGGAGACTTCAGGGCATGACAGGGAGACTTCCAAGTCTACCAGGGAGACTGTGTTTTTTCCCCCAATTTGTCGCCTGTCGAGTAAATACCTGTTAAATTTTGTGTCTTATAGTGTATACTATACATTCCTTTATTGTGTTTTATCCTGTATTGTTTGAGATTTCATCTACATTTATCCATATCCTTCCATTTTAGTCATAATCTGAGATTTTGTCTCATGTGCATTTAATCAATATATTTTGAGAATTTTTCATGATGAGTCCTGGGACTCATCATTTTTCAGAATGGTGAGTCCCAGCTGATTTTGATGAGTCCCAGTCCCAGGACTCATCACCACTTTTTTAACGTACATTGCTGCATGATTTTGACCATGGTAGGCCTATTGTACTATTGTTAAAGTTTAATTAAAATCATGTGCTGCCTTAAAATACTGACGAATATAATTTGAAATTAAAAAAAAAAAATGAAATTATGCAGTGGTGCTCCGAACTTGGAAGAAAATTTCTGTTACAGGTATGAGCAAAAATATTTGTACCTTTTGACACAACTTATTTATTATTGCCATTTTATTTTTTAATATTTATTTATCTATACTCTTTACTCTTATTTTTTCTCAAACATACTCTTAGAATCTTCCCATTCACCTTACTTGAACACCTTTCAATACATGTATTGACAAAATTTCCATTTGTGCATAGATATGTCAAAATCTGCTAAATTTATTTTAAAATAAGGTCTACATATTGTTACCGGTCGGTAAAAAACACCGTGACCAATGAAAAATCACGAGAATTCCGATTGCCGCCATTTCATTTTCTAGCTTACTTTTTGTCGTTTCTTTCCCCTTCCTCCAAGAAAACAAAAAATGGCGGCTCGAGATTTTTAATGAAAATAACCGTCTTCAGACGCAGCTGATTATGTACGTTGTTCGGAGGCGCCTTACTTAAAAACACAGGGCGACTCATTTGTCGCTCTGGAGCCGATGACAGGGCGACATTGGCGAGCATTAGGCGACTTAATCGCCCTAATCGCCCAGTTTTGTGAGCCCTGTTAATGGCAAGAAATTAGTCCAAGTCCATTTTATTATACTTGTTTTGTAACCAGTTACAAAATGGGGACAATATATTGCCAAATTAAAACTTATGAAGATTTAATATAAAATGGGGTAGTAATACTTAATTCTATAAAATCTCATAGGAAGAGTTATCTCCCTTTTACATTGAAAATTCCATAGGCAAAATTTTTTTGTTTCTTTGGAAGACATGATTGAACAAAATTAGGTAAGTTCAATTGTTTCAGTTACGACTCTGCTCATTGCATCTTTCACCCAAGTGACTAGACAATTCACATAGATTAGGGTATTAATATTTTGAAAAACCCATTTTACAAACTGAGGTGTCCAGACAGTAGGAGTATATTTGGTCAGATTTGAAAACTGCCAAATCAAATGAGACCAGACTTTAATACCATAATTTTATATCACGACAATAAATCTTTACTATAAGCAAGTAGATTCGTATGTTTGAAATGAGTGTGATATATACTGTCCTTGTCCTCAAATCAAAAACACCTGATATAAGTGGCCATGCAATATATATACTCTATCCTGATTCAAAATTAATAAAAATATATGTAGCAGTGCATGCTTTCAGTTTCCTCCAAAATCAATGATCTTCGACATGCAATAATTGCTTAAAGGGAAGGACAAATTCGGCTGCAGAATTAACATACCTATTTCAAATATACTTAAATATGTTTGTACAAAACGTCATTCCGATGTCTACAGTAATAAATGTGTATTTTAACAAATTGTTTTATGAAATGAGGCATTCGATAATCGGCCATTTTGGCTATAAAAATGTAGGTGGTGAGGTCACGACCTACAAAATCTAACTTTAAATTGATGAGGAATTTTCCACAGCATGCTACCATTTACATGCAGGCATTATATGGGGAAACTGGTCGATAATTACAAAATTATAACGATTATATCACAAGTTAATCCATGTCTGTTAATTCAAATTCAGTAAAAAATGTATTTACCAAATATAATTCATGTAATTATAATTATGTAAAGAAATTAATTCAATAAATTAAAGAATTTAAAAAACAAAATTTAACAATTGTAATGCAATTCTGAATTTCACCACATCGGGAAAAAAATTTGAAAACATTTAGTAACCTGTCACAGGTAAAACTGAATATTTACGTTTGAATTAAATTGTAGGAACAACATACCCTTAAGGTGATAAATGCAGGTAAATGACCAACCCCCCCCCTCAATGAAATTATGATTAAAGTGGTTTATTGACGCTAATTAACACCATGAATGAGAAATTTAAGTAGATTTTAAACGATACGAGGTTTTCATTGGCAATATGATGAGAAGAAAATAATGACGTTATAAAACCATCTCAGTATTTGATTTTTAGGATTGTTCGTAGTATTAAAATAATTTTTTAAGTGTGATAAATATGAAAAGTTCAAATTACTTACTAGCAACTTTTAATTTATCACCTTTGATAAAGCAATAATTGAATACCAACAATGCGAACTTAATAAGCAGCAATTAACCGAAGAATCAAGTAATATGCCAACAATTAGCACTTTCATTTTCTCAAATAAATACACCACCTTTCAAACCACTTAGGTTTTAACATATGAAAAATACCACTCTAAAAGATCCCAAATTTTTTAACTGAATAAAAAAAAAATCAGACAAACACCATTGTCAACTGAATACACAAAATGGGACCATAGTTCCGAATTAACCCGTCATTATATAAATATTTACAGCTGTGTAGATCTAGTGTTTTTACAAATAATTGAACAATTACTCCTTTTGCCATGTGTTCATAAATTTTTATTTGGATGTCATGTTGATTATTCTGTTTATCTTACTATAAATGTTATAATTAATATGCAAACAAAAGGGACTGTTTTTTTGCCAATTAAACGTGGTGATTTAACATGATTTATGATTACCAATGATATACCTGTCACTCACCTCAATGAAGCCATAAACTAATTAAACTGATAATAATTGTTTATAATAAACAAACCAACAGGTGACAAATTGTTTGGTTTGGCAGGTAATTGAACAAGAGAAAGGTTATACCTTGTTAAAATACACATCTTTATGTATAATTCGTAGTCTTTATTCTCACTTTTTTGAAGAAAAAAAAACTATAATACATATTGGCATCAGTCTTGGAGAACAAACTGAAACCTAGAGGTCGGATAGATATACCGAGTATCTACATTTTTAAAAAAAATTACTTCCACAGAGTATCCGGAGTTGACACATTTTTGTAAGAAATAATACCAGATTGCGGAGTCCAATTGCTGAATCCCATATTGCCGAATTTTTCTGAGATCTGATATTTTACCCAATTTCCAGTTTGCCAAACTCAAATTGCTGACTCCTACTGATTTCGCTATTTAGAATAAGTCTGTTGCTTTTAGTTAATAAAAAGGACACATCTAAGGATTAGAACGGCTCATAAAAATATATTCCATATGTTGGACTTGGAACAACTAGTAAAACCTGTGAAACAACACATTATGGAAGGAATAAAAGGGAGACAGTTCTACTATATATTCCTCAAATATTGACACATCTCCTGTTCGGAATAAAATGGTTAATTTTTGTTTGTGTTAATAAATTAATTTAAACTTAATTATTTCTTTGAAACATCAATTATTAACATGCCTCTTGTTGTTAGAAAATTTCACGATATTTTTTAATCACTTTTTGAGAAATTATTTAACAATGAACCGAAGCCAAGGTACCCGTGACTAACACCATAACGTTTCAACATTACAACTGTAAGTACCTGCATACTATTTTTGGATTGGTATTATTTTTACAAACATCTTACTAATTAACCATGAAATTATGACAAAATCAAAATGCAAACTGGAAATCAGCAATTTGGGATTCAGCAATATGGGTTGGCAAACTGGGAACTGGGAACTGCGTTGAAGTATCAAAATCAGAAAAAGTTGGCAATCTGGGATTTGGCAAATTGGACTCCGCAAAGTGGGAATCGGCAATTTGGGATGTTACCTTTTGTAATACTATTGAGAAAAATGGAATAAAATGCAACCAAATCGACTTCCTTCTAGATAAACTCTTAACGAAAACTATCCTTTTTTCAATTTAATACTATATTATTATTATTTAGGAAAAAGAACACGAAATAAATATCAAATTTCAGGTAGTTACATGATTTAAAAAAAAAAATTATAATACTTATAAGCTATGAAGAAAATTTAAAATTTACCATTAAATTCTCCTCAAAACACGAATCTTCGAAATGGTCCTTGCAAACTACTTCATTCTTCGTGTGCACATACTCAGCAACTGGAACCCTTAAACTGGGAAGCCATTTCTCATAACACTGATTTCTTTTCTGGAATGCTAAAATACTTTGTGGAAAGATTGCTATCGTTCCTATGGCATCGGTCTCCAAAACCGAAAGTGTGGCCTCTTCGACACCATTAGACATTAGTACATAAAATTTATGGGTCGGTGCGCGGACGTTTCTGCCTGGACATTTCGGACACAGACGTTTTGGCCAACTTTTTTTTCAAGGTGGACATTTCGGACATTTTTTTTATGAAGTGTATATTGTGATACCTAGACATTTGGGACATTTTTTTATGAAGTGTTACCTAGGACACTTTTTGCTGAGATTGTGTATAAGGCAAAAGAAGCCATACAAATATGAGTAAAGTTTAAAAATATAAAAATAACAGCCAAAAATGTTAAAAACAATAGATATAACGTTATGATTACTTTTGATGTTTGCCTCTGTTGTTTTTGGACATTTGATTAATTGATATTTATTACCTTAATCTGCTGTTAATTTATAATAATAATTAACAGTTTGAGAAAACTTTTAGTTAGAATAATTAATTCATTCCTCTAATTATCTAATTTTTATATATCAAATGGATTAAAAAATAATAAGTAAAATCACACAACATTTAAAATAATTACTTTCAATTTTAGTTAAAAAAATTTAATTAAAAGAATAAGCCAAAAAAAAAAAAAAACACAATTGCATTACATTAATATTACTAATTTTGTTTATAGATATTTAGATTATTTATTTGAAAATATAAAATTTGGGCAAAATGTCCGTTGTCCGAAATGTCCTAGTCCGAATTATCCTACTCCGAAACGTCCTACATTCACATAAAATGTAGTTCCAATGCAGACAGCATTTTTTAAATTACGAGTACTTTCTTGTTGACAATATCTGAACTAATATTTTTAACTAACATAATCTTTGTTATTTACCGAAATTTACAAGAAAATAAAATGAATTTCCAATCATTATTTCAAAGACATGACGCACAGCAGACGAATTTAGCAAAACGAACGCATTTCAATTTTCTGAACAAGGGGCCAACAGGGGTTGAATTTTAAAAAATTATCAATTAAAACTTGTGACATAAACTTGTCTTTTGTTTTTCAATTTATGCATTTTATTTTTTTACAGTATTGTCAAACACCATATGCAGATGTGCAATAAGGTTTTAGAATTTTAATTTTCTTAAATTGAGGTCCAGAGGGGTAGAAATTTGAAATTTTTAATTTAAGCTTGTAACCTTAACTTCTCATTCATTTTGCATATGTATAGTATTGTCCTAAACTATATTTAGTTGCACAATAAGGATTTAGAATATAGATTTTTAAACCAGGGAGCTCACTCAGGCCAAATTTCAAAAATTTGTGAACTAAGGTTTTTTTCATTTTTCATTAGGTTTATTGATTTAATTTCTTTATAGAATGACTGCATACTATTTTTGGATGGGTATAAGGTATTATATTTTTGACTATAGGTAAGTGTCCCAACTACTTACAGGTGTGCAGGGATCACTGTCCATATTTCTAGTTTTTTTTTACTTTCAGAAGTCATGTGACAAGATGCCTAATTGCTCAGTTTGTTTAGACCTTGTTCGTGGTGCCACCTGTTGTATACCTTGTGGACATATCTTTTGTTACTCCTGCATCCACAGATGGATATCACGATCACCAGATACAAAGTGTCCACAATGCAGAGGAACTATCCACAGTATTCAAAAAATCATTTTAGAATCTAATGAATCAGCAGGTATGTAAATGTATTATTGCATATCAAATATATGGGCAAAGTAACACAGATATTCCATAAAGCCACAACATTAATAATTTGTAGATACAGTATTCTGCAAACTTTTCTTCAAAAAAGAGAGACAAAGAGGTTGGCTTATTATCATTTTATCCTTTATTGTTTCAGAGTCAGAACATTTGGTTTGTTATTAGGTCAGTGGTGATGATGTAATTTATTTCTGCTTGAATGTGGTTCTTTTTGGTGGATAAACAACAAATTTGCAAATTTCAAGAAAATATATATTTGTTACATGAATCACAATCTATATTTAGGATTTGTAGTAACTCTTCCTGTCAAATTGATGAAACTTAATTTCCTGAGGTCATTTTGCTGCTTTTTTTTGTATGTGGGCTGTTGCTCCTTTGTAAAGATCTCACAGATTTTATTTATATCTTTCCCCATGCCATGGTCAGTCCAGTGCGATTTTGTCTTATGCATACCCTACATCCTTACATTTATAGTTTGCCTCAACGAATGTCCATGCCCGCATACATATACACAACCACAGCAAGTTCTCATTTACTAGTTGACTTTCAATGTAGGGTCATATATTTTTGTGTGCAGGTGCATGTTGAAGAGACTAACCATGTGACATAAGATGAAAATCAGTTTTAACATTCATATGACCTACAATCATATTACTTGGTGTGAGGATGCATCTCGGGTAGTAACACAGCCTCCCTCCTTGGGCTTCATTGACTTTAAATTTTTCGTCGGAGATCAGTTCTCCAATACCAAGCGACCTACAGTCATATTAATTGCTGCGAGGCTGTATCACGGGGAGCTACGCAGAGGGCCTTCCATACATCATTTCTACCAAGTTTGGTTGCAATCCGTCAAGTAGTTTCAGAGGAGAAGATCAAAATGTGGAAAGTTGATGGACGACCGACCACCAAAATTAGGTCACTCTGACCTACTTATCGTACTTCACTGACTTATGTTAAGTTTTACGTCCAAGTTCAGGTCTCCTATACCGAGGGACCTACAATCATATTACTTGGTGTCAGGGTGCATCTCAGGGAGTAACACATCCTCCCACCAAAATTAGGTCACTCTGGCATACTTTCTCGCTTCATTGATGTAGGTTAAGTATTACGACTGAGTTCAGTTGTCCGATACCAACAGACCTACAATCCTATTACTTGGTATGAGGATGCATCTCGGGCAGTAACACAGCCTCCCACCACAATTAGATCACTCTGACCAGTTTATTGTGCTTCATTGACTTAGGTTAAGTTTTACGTCCAAGTTCAGTTCTCTGATACCAAGGGACTTACAGTCATATCACTTGGTGTCAGGCAGCATCACAGCCTCCCACCAAAATTAGGTCACTCTGAACTACTTAGGTGTGCTTCATTGACTTAGGATAAGTTCTATGCCAAGTTCAGTTCTCCGATACCAAGGGACCCACAATCATACTACTTGGTGTTAGGGTGCATCTTGGGGAGTAACACAGCCTTCCACCAAAATTAGGTCACTCTGATATACTTTCTCGCTTCATTGAATGACATTGATGTAGGGTAAGTTTTACGAGTGAGTTCAGTTCTCCGATACCAAGGGACGTGCAATCATATTTCTTGGTGTGAGGATGCATCTCAGGGAGTAACACAGCCTCCCACCCAAATTAGGTCACTCTGATTTACTTATCGCGCATCATTGACTTAGATTTCTGGTTTTGAATGGGTATTAAAGAATTTATTTCTTTATTTTCAGAATTAACAGAAGAAGATTTACAGGATCCATGGAGTCATTCAGACTGGGATAATATGCTATTATCTGTATTAAACATATGGAAGACAAGTTCTGTTAAACGTTTCTGTGATCGAATCAAAGGTGATTTATACAGACATGTATTCAAGAAATTATGTAATAACAGTGAATTTATATAAGTGGTAATCTGTTTTAATTTTACAACGATTCAATAATCTTATCACTGATAGAACATAAGATTATGAAAGTGAAAGCTTAGTTCAGATATTCTTATCCACATCTGATTCAAATCATTTAATTTATACTGGAAACTTTTTTTGCAGATCGTACACTTAGCAATATCTATGCAAGACAATTTATTGATGGTTGTTTACAGAGTTATCAACACTGTACCAATCTCCTGGTAGAATTTCAAAGAGTAGATGGTAATATATTTATAGTTAAGTTCAGAAGATGAAATGATATGGAGTATGTGCCAGTGAGACAGCATACGATTTAGATATATTTACATAGAGATTGAAAACATTTGGAGGCCATTCATTTGAACTTTATAGTCACATTGTATGAACTATATATATAGTGTAAGAAATCTTCAGGGTTTCACGTAATTGTTCCAGATTTTTAAGAATATATTAGCATTCTGCATTTTATGTTACCGATAGCTGTTTTAGGTATGGATGAAAGTTATAGAAAGTTAATTTTGCTATATATAATACATTATATTTTGGAAAATTTCTGATTCTCAAGTTCATTATTCTTGTTTGTATTTCAGTTTATCCTGGTTAAACATAAAACAAGTTTGACGAACAATAAAAATAAACTTCAGAAAAGGCTTAGTCCAGTCAAACTAAGTTTTAACCTCAAACTAATTGCAAAAAAAAATGTTTTAGTTCTAATCTATAGCATTAAGCCCCAAAAATACACAGAAAAAAAAAACCCATGAGGAAAACTCAAAATCAGCATTTTTAATTTCCTATGGAAATTAACATTGGAAAGTGGAGATAACTCTGCAAAAATGAGTTTTTTTTGTCAGATTTTGGTTGATTTTCTTAAAATTCATGTAAAGTATGATACTTTGATGGGGGTATAAGTTCGTATGGAATTTTAAAATTGTGATTTTTTAGTCTTACTCAAGTTATATTTTGTTGGACTTTTTTCTGTGTATATTTGGGGTATAATGCTAAAGATTAATACTTAAAAATCTTCTGTTGCAATTACTTTAAGGTTAGTGTCAAATTTATGCTAGATTGACTGGACTAGCTTGATTATTTGTAAATATGTTTTTAAATTTTAATCAAGCAATAATGGTACAGACATTGTTTTGAAGACAAGTATATTTAGTGGCCTTTTTTAGACATATTGATTAAGTAATAAATATTTGTATTTTCAATTCTTTTGTAGGTGACATAGAAGAAAAAGCACAGTGGCTTAAAGACAAGACTAAATTATATGTTGATATTTTGAAGAACAGAGCAATGAATCATCCCAGAATTGGTAAGCGGTTTTTAGTACTTAATACTAAACATAGAAACATGTACATATAAAATTAAACAATCCTCAAGTTTGTTGAAAAAGGAATTATTGATGAAAAAGATATATGTTACATTCAAAAAGTAGGAAAACCGTTTTCAGTTGTAGATTATACGCACTTTTTTACCTCTAGAAATAAAGCTGAGAAAGGGTTGCGTATTATGTAGTACTACTGGCCCACAAGACTTTTTTCTGGTGACTGTTCAATGTCAGTTCACGAGAGCAAATTCTGACATATGATCGATCGCCGCCATTGTTGACATTATATACCCATATTTGATAACAAGATAATGAAACCAACAACTGAGATTTAAAATTCATACCTCTAATAACTCCTTGAGAAGAGCGTTAAGACCATGAAAGGGTATTCCCGTTCGATTTTGATTTTTCGACTGTCAATTTTGTTTGTATCATTGTCTGGTTCCCAGTGTCATATTTTGTTTTTATTCACGAACTATTCTTGTATTAGATCAAGGTAAAGACGTTGCGAAATCGACATTTATAAATGATTGACACAATTCAGTAATTAAATTAAATTAAATTAACATTGCAATTTATGACATTTGACAGCACTAGTTTAAATATTGTTTCACTAAATTTTAAATTAATATTGCGCAAACAAACAAATCGTTCCGAATTCAATTTGGAAATTAGAAGGCCGTAGTTGATTTCCCTCAATAATTCATCAATTTGTCTTAAAGCTTAGGCATTTTCCTAATTTATCTTTTATTTAAATTGCATAAAAACCTTTATAAAACAAATCGAAAAACTCGACGAAAATGAAAAGATGTTTCAGTTCTGAAAATTATGAAAAATGCCGATCTCATGACGACCAGAACTTGGACTTTATTGCCAAAATGTCCGTGCATATAATATAGTAGAACTAATTTTTTTCCTCGATGTAAGAGCTTGTAAGAGCTTGAAAAGGGGTTCGTATAATCTATGACTGCATATTATCTACAGCTGAAAACGGTACCGAAGTGTCAAAAAAGGGGAAGTCCATGGACAAAAAAGAAAACTGGAATACCAAAGTAACAAACAACACAAAAAAACAAAAAGTACTCACAGAAACGAGCAGCATGAACCCCACCAAAAACTGGGGGTGAACTCAGGTACTCTAGATGGCTGAACAGTTCCTGCTTCTTGCCAGACACCCACCTTGCTGCTCCTTGAAGGTCATGTCCTTCAAATATTTTTTGTGCATTGCTTATGAAATATAACTTTAAGACATATTCATTTTAAAATATCAGCATCACAGAGGTTGGTGTAAGCTAGAAATTTACAGTTACAGTGGCTAAAAAAGTAAATTATGGATAAATTGTTGACAAAATCCAAGCAAAGGAGCATTTCTTTAATTGACATTTTCGTCTTAAAAGTTGAAATATTATAAACATTCTTGAAATGTGTTATGAACTTCTGTATGTTCTATCCTGTAAGTAGTGGTAGCTATTCTGGATTTTACATCACATGATTATAGGAAGATGTTGAATACATGTATTTTTATCCATGGTAGAACATCACAATGTATGATTATATTGGAAAACTCTTAAATATTCTGTAGTTGTGTGAATATATCATCAGTAGATGTATTACATAACGATTGACTGGAATTTAGTTTTTTCAGTCTATGAAGAAATAACTGTTATCATGTGGAGCATTGAGTTTATTTCGAATAGACTGAAAAAAGTCAATCCTTATAAATAAATTACTTCCAATGGTTGTTTTTGTATAAAATTTGGGGATTCCCCTTTTTGAAATCCTAGTAGAAAAGAAAAACTTTGAAAAAAAGATGACCAATCAAATGACGAGTTACCTCCAATAATAAATTTTATTTAATTTATGGTATAAAGTCAAACCTGCTTTTAACGGCCACAATTGGGACAAAAGTAAAGTGGCCGCATAAGACAGGTGACCGTTTAATCAAGTTTTACACTGAGCAGCAATTCCGTATTTTGCTTTCCGGTCTGGAACGATGAAGATATTATCGTTGTCTAACATACAAATATGGCGGTTCGACTGAGATGAAACGATGTTTTTTTTCCACAACGACTGTAAATGAACGATGAGATTGATAATTTGAATGATAATTAAGCTATGTCATTAATTAAAGATGATTTGAAAGTCAATTAACGATGATTTTAACATTTATAGAAAGGTAAATGACCGCTTAATTTAGGTAAATTTCAGGCTTGGGTACCATTTGCTGTGACCACTGGCCGCGTAAGACAGGTGACCGCTTATTCGAGTTAAATTAACACGTAAAACTATTTGGGCGGACTCCAGGACGACCGCTGAAGGCAGGTGGCTGCTTTATTGAGGTGACCGTTAGGGCAGGTTTGACTGTAGTTGTAAATCGTTGTTTTTAAATTTGATATTTTAATATTTTTATAATTCGGAATTGCCTATTTAGATCTATTTAACCTGAATGTTACAAGAAGATTTTTTTTTCTTCAATAGTTGATTTGAGAACTAGATGGAGCAACCTAGGTGATGATAAAAAGTTCTGGTACAGTGTATTACTAGTGATATTGATGTTCCTGTTAGTAGCAGACGTACAGAATGAAAATGGACTCTTCCAGTTGATCACATGGCCTATTTGTAAAACAGTGTTGACAATGCTGTATGAGATTTTACGCTGTTTGTGTTATGTTCCAGTCCGACCAGTATTTGGTGTGGTCAGATGTGCAATAGAAGTATTATGGATATTAGTAGATATTGTAATAAATACAATTTTGTGTTTGATGAATATTGCTACAGTGTTAGTTTTGCTCCCAGCAAACTTGCTGAACAATTTTAGTATTCTTATTCCCAGTATTGCACAGAAAGTTAAGGTCTTTTTGCCTGTGGTTCTGTTGATGTATTTCTTTGTTCCTAGCTTCCAGCAATGGTGTCGACAAATGCTTGTTAGACTGCAGCATAACAATCAAAGGCAATAATTCACTTACAAGTTGGAAACATTAGCATTTAGTAGTTTGTTACCAAGTTTTTCCTGTTACATTGTTATTTATAACTTAATCAAATGAGATTTTTTTGCTTTTTTATTTTTGAAATATTTTGATGTGTATTGTATATTATGTACATATTAAAAACCAACTTGCACATATCTTGAATATATCATTCCCTAGAAATTGGCAAAGGTATGTTAATGCATAGTTTTTAACGATTGTGGCTTATGTCATCACTTTGTGTCTGTCATTGGTATACTTTTAAAATTTTGATCTTCTCAAGTAACCAAAGTTGGTAGGAATGATGTATGGAAGGACGTCTACAAACAATACATGTTTGGTTCCGGTTAGACCACCAGAGGCTATCTTTGATTTTTATTGGACAATTTTCAAAAATTTTCTCCTGAATCTACATTATGAAATGTTTTGAAACTTGGCAGAATTGATGACAGCAATAGGTTCTACAAATGATCCACTTTTGGTTGATATTCATACGCTCGTCAGACAGCTGAGGCTGTTCAAAGTTTCCTATAGGAAATAATTTTTTTGTCATTGACTCAGGAACTAATGGACAGATTGTAACTTCAGTTAGCAAGAATGATGTATGGAAGGACCTCCACAAAAGGTCCACCTTTGTTTTTGGTTGGATGAAAAACATGGCCGCCAGAGAACATCTTTGATTTTGATTGTCCTATTTTCAAAAATCTCTTCCTCTGAAACTAAATAATGAAATGTTTTGAATCTTTGCAGGATTGGTGACAGCAATACCCCTACAATTGGTCCACTTTTGGTTGAGATTCATCTGCTTACCTGACGGCTGCAGGTATTCAAAGTTTCAATACGAACCATACTGGAAATGACTTTTTCTTTTCACTTGCTCGAAACCAATGGGCAGATCGTAAACAATGTTGTCAGGAATAATATATGGATGGTTATGTGCAAATGATCCACCTTTATCTTAGGTCAAATGTCAAGGGTCTCTGACATTTTGCGTTTCTTTAATAGCCTTATGGATACAACAGAGCTTACTTTTTCAAATGGGCTAATAGAAGCCAGGTGAGCAATACAGGCTTAGATGAGCCCCTAGTTTTTGTCTAGCCTGCGACGAAAAGTCTGGAGGCGCGATATAGGTATTGCTTTCCGGCGGCGTAAACTTTTGTAGAACTTCAATAACTTTGCACATGTAATACCTACAATTATGATTTATTGTCCACAAGGTAGCTTATTGTATAAGGTTTGCCGCAGTATATTTGTCTTGTGACCCTGACCTCATTTTCATGGTTCACTGACTTCATAAACATGAATTTAAAATCTGTGTCCAAGTCCATTTCTCAGCAACTGTAATACCTAGGCTAACCATATTTAGTCTATAGATAGTTCTTTGTGGGTACATGCCAGTCTGACACATGCCTTTTGACCTTGACCTCAATTTCATGCTTCAGTGACCTCCGTCACATTTTCGTGGTTAAGTCCATTACTCAGAAATGAGAATACTTAGACCCACCATATTTAGTCAGCCAGTTCTTGGTGGGTATATGTCAGCCTGACACCTGGTTTGGGACCTTGACCTCAATTTCATGCTTGAGTGACTTTGTCACTTTTTCTTGGTTTAGTCCTTTTTTTACCAACTGTAATACCTAGACCCATCCGTGTTTGGTCTATAGATAGTTCTTGGTGGTTACATGCCAGTCTGACACCAGTCTCTGGACTTTGACCTCAGTTGCATGCTTGGTTTGTCACATTTTCGAGATTAAGTCCATTTCTCAGCAATTTTAATACCTAGACCCACCATATTTGGTGAATAGATAGTACTTAGTGGATACATGTCGGTATGACACCTTCCTTTTGACCTTGACCTCAATTTATTGTAACACATTTTCCTTTGACTTGCAAAATGTCAGGTATACGATAATCATTATTCTGTTTCCATGTGCATACTCAGGCGAGAAATGTAGTGTGTCCACTCTTGTTATTATTGGTGTATGTATTTTAAAAAAAATAAGTTTCATAGTGTGCACTTTACTTTTCTTCAACATCCTTAAAAATAGATCTGCCTATAGCCTGATACTGTAAATTGAGAAATTAATGAAGTGTTTGCATTAAAGCAAACTTCATGACAGGATGAACGTCAAAATAATTACAACTTGTGTTTTTATTTTTTCTTAGTGATATTGCCATATAATAGCATGAGTTTATAATTGTCATCCTTTTATAAGATTTGCAGTGACAAATGGATATCCTAATATACAGCATCTATTAAGAGTTTTTTTAGGAATATATGGTAAAGATTGGAATTGAAAAGATCATTTGACAATTTTCCATGTAATTTACGTGCATATGTACTTAACAAACAGTAGCTGAAAGGTATTCTATATCTTAAATACTGTGAAACACTTATTATTTCGTAGTAAACCAGTTTTCATGAATTTGGTTCACAGACCAATCCACGAATGTAAGAACCCAAGGAAATATGATTTGATCATACAATATTATGTTTTGTTTAAGCTACAAATAGTCATTTATAAGATAAAATTAATCATGCTTCAAAGGAATCTATGGGACAGAGATTGTTTATTTATTTCAAGAATTTTAACTATTTTTCCCAATAAGGCGACATCATTTCATTTCAAATTTTTTTAAATTCGAAATCCATGAAATTTATTGCTTTCGAATATGCTCTTTTCCCCAAATCCATGAAAATTACGAAAAGAACTGAGTTCCAGTATATGGTTAAATATCTTATATGCTATGTGATCTCAAGTTATTAGTGAATAAGTGTAATTTATATATTTTTCTACAAATTGTGCCAAATACTTTTTGTAAATACAAAGTACATATCTTGTAAACATTCTTTAAAAATAAAGCAAAATATTTCACCAGGACATGAATAATAATTTTTATTGAGCAAAATATAGCCCACATGCCAAAGTTAAATTTTATTGGTGGAGATCGGCATTTACCATATAAGATTTGTGTTAGCTGTACAACATAATGCCTTCTAATAGTAAAATATTTCACAGGTGAGTAACCAAATCTGAGAACAGCATATACTATATTCAACAATCCTTTTATTGTAATCTTTACTGGGCACCAAAAAAGTTTAGTATGTCACTCAGGTGACTTTTTGCAGGAATGTTTTTCATGTCCATATTAAATTTTCATCTACATTGACACCTGTCTTAATTCAACATACCAAAGGACCAAACAATAGTCTGATTACACAGGATATTAGGAAACTCAGGTTACAAAACCAGCTAAAAGCTTTTGTCTAAAGTAACATATAAGATAACACATGTGTCAGATTAGATATTTTTCAAATAGGTTCAAAAAGACTTTCAAAGAAAAAAGTCACATAATATTTATTCATGTTTTTTCATTCAAAAAAAAATTACTGAAAAACAGAGATAATTGAAAAAAAATATTAGCATGGACTTTTGGCAAATCAGACTGTAGGGAAGAATAACATGAACTTAATTTTGTTTTTTGTCAGATTTTTATAGTTATTAAGTTTTATGTGGAATATTCATGTAAAACTCTTGTCAAGAGTTGATCAAAACGTATGTTCTATTGATAATAATAATATCCAATTTGTAATTGTTGAGCACCTCAGTTGTTTATTCACTAGTTAAATTGTGGCTCTCATGACCGACAAAAATATAAAGAAAAAGAACCTTTTTGTTTGTAGTGCCAAGCCCTTTGGTACCTTGATTGTTGTTTACTTAATATCCAATGGCAAATATTAAATGCATGTTCAGGATGAGGACTATTTGAAGAATAAATTAATGTAATCCAGAAATGTGGTTGGAACAAGACACAAAAGGCACAAGAAAAGTGTGGAAAGATTGTTAAAACATTTTCCACAGCATTACAGCTATTTAAGTAGATTTTATGTCCAGGAATAAATTTTACCTACCGTCTATAAACCTCAGTCCGTTGAATGGAATTTTTGAAAATTTGAGTATCTTAATCAATGTGAATTGTCTAATCACTTGGCAGACAGATGCAATTAGCTAAGTCATAATTAAAACAATTGCATTTACCTGATTTTGGTCAATCATATCTTCAAGAGAAACAAAAACATTTCGCCTATGGAATTTTCGATGTAAAATGGAGGTAACTTTTCCCATTAGATTTTGTTGAATTAAGTATCAAATCCCTATTTTGCATGAAATGTGGACAAAGTGCATGAAGAATATTTGAAATGATAGTTTTACAAATTTAGGATAGGTCTGCATTAGGGTGCCATATACAGAGCAGGAACTGTTCACCATTTTGGAGCACCTGGGTTCACTCCTGGTTTTTATAGGAGTTTGTGTTGTTTATTGTTTTCTAGTTTTCAGTCTTTATTTGTTGTGCTTAGCCTTATGGTTGTTCATTTGTCTTCCTGGGTTTGTCTGTCCAATGGATAACGTTTTTAGCTCACCTGGCCATAGGCCATGTGAGCTATTGCCATCACTTGGCGTCCGTCGTCGTCTGTAAACTTTTTCAAACGTTAACTTGTCCTAAACTACTGGACCGACTTCAACCTAACTTTGCAGAATTGTTCTTTAGGGCATCTGGAAAATTTCTATCGTTTAAAATTTTTGAAATGTCGAAAAACATGGCTGTCGTTACTATAAATAGAACATAGGGGTCCATCAGTAGTTTTCTGCAAATAACTTGAAAACGAAAGCAGATATCAAAATTTTGACATAGGGTCAAAATGTTCAGCACGATGAGATCTACCAGTGTGCAAATTTTTGTTACGATCTTACAACTGATGTAGGAGTTTAAATGTCAAATTTGGCAATATGTCGTTTTTCAAGGCTATTATTATGAAAATGAGAAGAGATAGATAATCAATGTAAGAACAAAAGTTGCTCAGTTAATAAAGATCTATGAATGTTCAAAATTTCAGGTCAATCAGACATACCATGTTAGAGTTATTGCCCTTGAAAATGTCAATTTTGTTTGCAGATTTTCCCTTTTTGTGCAATTATTGTGAAAGGAGATAAATAATCAATGTAAGAATAAAAGTTGTTCAGTTAATTAAGATCTATCACTGTGCCAATTTTCAGGTCAATCAGACAACCTATATTAGAGTTATTGCCCTTGGAAATTTAATTTTTTTCAGATTTTCACATATGTTCAAGTTTAGCATTTTTAATCAGGATGTTGTTTATTTATATTTTATTGCTACTTGAAATTATTTTTATTGAAATTCTGTTTAATGTTTTGAATATTTCATCAACATTCAATTCACAATAATTATTTTTTCATTGATGTACTCGTGAGCTTTGGTGCCGAGTGAGGGACCATACTCAAGGTTTTAGCATTTTTTTTTTCACTTCCATGTCATTTCCTGCAAAATCAGGTAAACTTTTCACTCTTGTTTATATCATGATTATTGTCCTTTGCCACAATTGTCCAGAATCAATTTTACTTCCATAAAAGTCCATTCATGTTAATATTTTTGATGCAGATTTATAACCAAAACATTGCACAGGTTGTCCAGAGCAAATGCCTGAAATCAGGTATACAAAGCTTTGAATCAATTTTTCTGACTTCTATAAAATAAAGGCATTTTCAAAATATATCATTCAAAAGAAGTGATATCATAGCTATATGTTTTAGCATCTTTCAAATTATAAAAAATGATGTCTTGTTAAATGCCTCTGCAGTGACAAAGCTTTCTTGATTTTCTATTGTATTAGCAGACGTTAACATGTGTGCAACCAGGTCTGACTTGAGCACATCTCACTCTCCTTTGATGATATAATTGGCATGTGACCAAGTTAACAAGGATGATGTCAAGTTCTTTGAAAACAAATTGAATGTATTTAGGAAATGTGCTTGACCGATGGACTAGTCAGATTTAAAATTTGGAAATTAGCGTTTGTTTCAACAAGTTGTCAAATTTACTATAGAAATATATAATCCGTCCTGTAGATTTTTGCTTTCGGTCTGACAGGAATTATCAATAACATCCTTAACTTATTAAAAGAGTGCATCAGGGCTTTCAATATAAGCCAGAAGGTGGCTATTTTATCTGTATACTTTTGGCATTTAGCTGCCTACTTTTGAGAAATTTCTATTAATCCAATAGGGAAATAGCCGACTACTCTTGAATAAGAAATGTTTACTTGAAAAAGTGTTGAAAGCCCTGCTTCATGTATGCAAAGTTGTGTTTTAAATTACAGGTCTCTGATGACCATATAAACGGTAAATGCTGTTAAAAACATATTTTGTGTTGCATGTGACTCTTGCTTGATGTTTTGTTGAGGAAATAATAATTGAACAATAAATTATTTTTTCATATTGTCATGTAAAGCTTAATGCATTAATGTAAATTGTAATAACTTGACTCCAGACAGTTTATAAATGTTGAATATGCGTGTCTCGTAAAAGCAGACACTTGACTTCCATATGAAAACTTTTAAGTATTTTGGTTACTGGTGTACACAAATTAATAATTTTTTATGATTTCAAAACATCATGGCTTTGAAACAGATTCCTGCGTTTAAAGGATACACTACATACCGTCTATTTTCATATAACAATTCTATTGTAAACGGTTCAGTTCATAACTTGGTCATCCTAATGATACCAGGCCATTTTTTTATCACTTCATACATATATTGTAAAAAAACAATCCAGGCAATTTGTCTGATGTTACCTTTAACAGTATGCATAACTTTAAGATCATCCGTTCTAACAGATTAATTTCTCTACATAAGAACTTAAGGCCTAGAAAAAAGTGTTGTGTTTGGATAGCCAACCCTATAAGTACCTCAAACTTTTTTGTAATATTCCTACTTCAAAAAAATAAAAAGAATCGGAAATCTGGTGGACCTCATTTTCATTCCCATTTGTAAACTTTGTTGATTTTTTATGGCGATATGGCGCTTTCAGTAGATATTGTTCATATCAGAACACATTTATTGAAAAGTTGTTCATACAACACCTCTACAAATAAAGTCTCTGTAAGTTTGACATTGTCAGATGATCATTTTAGGGGTTATCGCCCTTTGAAGGTAAAAAATAGCGTTTTTCATGTTTTTGGCTTTAGAATGAAAACTAATTAATGAAAATAGCAAAAGATGCTGCTTGCTTAAACCTTCAACTCGTTGAACTTTAAAAGACACTCCATTGGATGGAAGTTGACAAATGGGCCTTTAAATGGGTAATTGCTAAAAAGAGAGACCTTTATACCTTAAAGACCAGGTGAGCGATTCAGGCTCCTGGGAGCCTCTTGTTTGGATTTGCTCCCTACGTATATTTGTCCTCTTTTAATAGTCAATTAAATTTTAATTTTTTTTATTCAAATTTTCAAGTGCATTAATAATTTCCCTATTCGGAATAAATTTTGAGGTGTACAAATATAACCTTTATAATCAATTCTTAAAATTTATGTTTTCTTAGATGACCCAACTAGGTAAATTAACCAACAAAATCTTGTTTCATAATTCTACCATTTAGACTTTCAAAATGCCAAAAATCCATTCCACTAACTGAGGTATCTAGACAGTAGTATCATTTGGCACTAGGCTTATGTCAGATGACACTATCAATTTGTACATCAACTCTAATAGGGAAAGCAAGAAAATTTATGAAGAAAAATTTGAGTTGATGAACAAAATGTGGTCAAACAGCATTAGACCATAATATATTTTTCAAGGACAGGCATATAATAAGGGGATCGCCAAGTGCATGATATTACTGCAACATGCTTTTTTGTCACCTTTAACCCCCTGTATCTCAAGAACTGTAAAAGATAGTAAAACCTTGTTGACATACTACTGAAAGTACTCATCAAGATGAATTAAAAGAAAACATCTCAATTGAAATCTGATGAAAAATAAAAATTTCATGTTTCCTCCAAAATTGCAAACTTTGACCCATTTTTTCTGAGAAACAATAAAAGATAGAAAAAAATTGTTGACAAACTAATGAAAACATTAGCAAGGGTGTATTAAAAGAGAAAATCCCCATCAAAACTGGAGAAAAAATAAAAATTTACATATCAAGGCACATTTTAACCCCTTATATCTCAAAAACTGTAAAAGATGGAAGAAATCTGTGGACATACTACTGGAAACACTCATCAAGATGAATTAAAAGAAAAAATCCCCATTAAAATTGGATGAAAGTAAAAATGTTAGGCGTCCTCCAAAATGGGATGAAAGTAAAGATTTTAGGCCTTTTTAATCCCTTTTATCTCTGCAGCATCAAAATTCTTATGAAGAACCACATTAAAAAAATCATCAAAATCACATAAGAAATAAAAAAAGTTTAGAAAATTAAGGTGTGACCCTTTTTTGGCCCCTTATATCTCCAAAACGCTGAGTGATAGTGAAAAACGGATCCTCTTCAGATTTTTCCATTTTCATCATGTACATTATAAACTAACAATCATAAAAATTGGATAAAAATTTTAAAAGTTACACCAAAATTATCAAAAAACCCTTAATTACCTGGGAGGGGCCAGATTTCCCAAAACCCATCCCAACCTGTATTTCTTATGGGAGACCCTTTTGGTAAAATATCAGAAGGATACATACAATAGAACAAAGTACTTGAGCGGAAACCTAACTGTCTATGTACGCCTGACAATGCTCATACCATAATACGAATACAAATATTTGGGTCATACAAAAAGATGTATATATAATTTCTTATTATCTTCTAGCTATGAAAATATGCCACTGCTGTAAGCAGTATTCAGTATTGATAAAATTCTGATGTATATTCCAAACCATCAAAGTAGAGTTGACTCTGTACAGTTTATCAAAAGAACTGATTACTCAAGTTAAAGATCAAATGAAAGTAAAAACTTCATTATAATTGAACTGTTTAATAAATAATTCCTGGAAAAATACAAATCATATAATATTCACAACCTTATACAAAAGTTTATGTGAAAATTTGATATATTTAAGGAACTTTTGAATATGTGTAGGATATTCCCTGGTTTGAGGTCATTTATACTTCATAAACCATGAAGCTGTTTATTGAAAGGAACAAAATGACCATTCTATATTACAATTCTAAATTTCATAATTATTTAAGCTAAGGAATAATTAATAACAGACTGTGGAGTATTATAATGATAACATTACAATACAAAAATCAGGTTTATACAGTATTTACTGGTTGTCAGTTAATCAATTAGTTTTTCACATATATATAAGCATTGCTTACATATTTATAAGCAGTGCATAAGATTATCAGTGGTAACAATAATATGGCTTACTAAAAATTTTTTTTGAGAGAATCAATTTAATTTAATGAGGTAGTGGTAGACTGTGTACAAAATATCACTTTTATACTTTTTTTCTGATATACCCGAGTGATATACTATCCATCATTGCTAAAAATTCATACAAATCAGACAAAATAAATTCAAATACTACATGTTACAGTTGTTAATTACAAAATAACTTATGGCATGTTGCCTCTATGATTCATATCCCATATCCTTTTAAGTTGAGTTGTTATACATGTACCCCCACGCAAACTAAGTTTGGGGGTATATACATGTAGGTTTCAGTCTGTCTGTCCGAAATAACGTTGTCCGCAACTCCTCCTACATTACTTGCATGATTCTCATGAAACTTTATGGAGTGTTAGATCACATTATGGAGATGTGCATATTTTCAGGATTTTCTGTTTGGGCAAGTACTTAGAAAAATATGATTTGAACTTTGTGTAGGCTTCAAAACAGACATATTGCTGTGGGGGGTATTGGTGCTTTTCATAACAGTTCTATTTTTTATGTTTTAAAAGGTACATTCCTTCAAATTATTGAGCTTTTGAAGAATTACAAAAATGTACGTTAAGTATTTCATCTCTTGTTCACTCATAACATAACGCTGTTTATAGGTAACTAAATATTAAAATTTTGATAATGGAAACCCGAGAGAAGTCATATCAGTTATTGGTATAACTTGTCCATCTCCCATTGAAACATTACATAAAAACTTTACATCATTAATAAAGTCCCTATGACTGTTCTTGTCTTTTAAAACATATCGATTGTGATGTTTATATTTCTTGTGGATTTCCGATAATGTTCCCTGTATTACTAATGGCAATTTATCACCAGTTATATCAGGTTCCTCTGGGTACAGATCATCTCCTGAAAACAAAGAGAGCCATGCATAAATATTTATTTGGTAAGGAATTAAACCCAGTCCAATCTTTACAGTATAGAATCTCGATTTCTCAACTCGAAGGGGTCTGTAAAATTAGTTTAAAGCATCGGTTGTTCGAGCCATCGAATTCTGGAAAATTTTCGGTTATGAACCAGCAGTAGATTTGAAATCTAATTTACATATATCATTTTTATCTATCCGATCATTAAAACAACATCCAATCATCAAATCTTGATGTGGAAATAATAATTTAAGAATAAATCAGCGATAAACATCATGTGGATTATCAAAGACCTGTAATAGACAATTAATCACCTTCTTGTAATCAATGATCTGACCTCTGGTTTTTCAGACATATATTTCATGTACGCCAATTAAAAATTATGTTCGAGTTACTGAGAGTAAATTAAATCATATTACTGTTGTATGGACCAGAAAATTAGTTCGAGAATTCGAGAAATCGGTGTTCGAAAAATCGAGAGTTAATTTACACAGACATAATGGAAAAAATGACCAGACTTTCGTAAAGATTCAAGAACCCAAATAATCCATCATCACAGACTGTATGAACTGGGAAATTTCTTGTTACTCTATGGTTTGATCTGCTTTCAGAAAATTTGTTCAATTCATCAACATGTTTGAAGTTCAGAAATCTACATATTTCATAGATCTGTGGTGGAGCTAATTTTACTTCACCATTCAAATGAGATCTAATTATCTCATCTGGTGAAGACCACTAAAAAAGAATTTTCATAAAGACTCATTAATATTAACATTCAACATTTTGGAGGATTAATTCTTAACTAGAGGCTCTCAATAGCCTGTATCGCTCACCTGGATTTAACTTTTCACCTTGATTAGGACTAAAAATTTAAGTGTTGCAGTCAATTTGGCTGGTTTTTCGATAGGGTTCTATGTTAAACTATGTTAGCCTGTGGCAGCCATCCTGGTTGACAGTCCAGGTCATGGACACATTTCTAAAAGAGAACAATCTGAGGACAATTACTGCTAAGTCTTGTTCCAACTGTCTAAATGGTTTCAGACAAGAAGATTTTTAAATGAATTTTCCCATAGGGCCCTATATGAACTAAGTTTGGCTGTGTCGGCGATTTTAATTGACAATCCATGTGATTGGACACAATTCTGAAAGAGGACCATCTAAGGACCAATGCTGCCAACTTTAGTTCAAATTAGCTCAGTAGTTTCAGAGGAAAAGATTTTTGGGTGAATTTCCCATATAGGTACAATTATGTTAAACTAAGTTCGGCTGGGGCAGCCATCTTGGTTCACAGTCCACGAAATCGGACACATTTCTGAAGGAGGACCTCCTAAGGACCATTGCTGCCAAGTGTCAAGTGGTTTCAGACAAGAAGATTTTTCAATGAATTTGCCCATGGGGCCCTATGTTAAACTAAGTTTGGCTGTGGCGGCCATCTTGGTTGACAGTCTGGGTCATCAGACATATTTCTGAAAGAGAACCATCTAAGGACCTTTGCTACCAAGTCTAGTTCTAATTGGCTGAGTGGTTTCAGACAAGAATATTTTTGAGTGAATTTCCCATAGGGTCCTATGTTAAACTAAGTTTGGCTGTAGCGGCCATCTTGGTTCACAGTCCACGAAATCAGACACATTTCTGAAAGAGGACCTCCTAAGGACCATTGCTGCCAAGTGTCAAGTGGTTTCAGACAAGAAGATTTTTCAATGAATTTTAGCATAGGGCCCTATGTTAAACTAAGTTTGGCTTTGGCAGCCATCCAGGTTCACAGTCCACGAAATCGGATACATTTCTGAAAGAGGACCTCCTAAGGACCATTGCTGCCAAGTGTCAAGTGGTTTCAGACAAGAAGATTTTTCAATGAATTTCCCCATAGGGCTATATGTTAAACTAAGTTCGGCTGTGGCGGCCATCTTGGTTGACACTCCGGGTCATCAGACACATTTCTGAAAGAGAACCATCTAAGGACCATTGGCAACTTGCTACCAAGTCTAGTTCTAATTGGCTTAGTTGCTTCAGACAAGAATATTTTTGAGTGAATTTCCCATAGAGTCCTATGTTAAACTAAGTTCGGCTGTGACAGCCATCTTGGTTCATGGTCCACGAAATTGGACACATTTCTGAAAGAGGACCTCCTAAGGACAGTAAAGGACCATTGCTGCCAAGTGTCAAGTAGTTTCAAACAAGATTTTTCAATGAATTTTCCCATAGGGCCCTATGTTAAACAAAGTTTGGCTGTGGCAGCCATCCTTGTTCACAGTCCATGAAATCGGATACATTTCTGAAAGAGGACCTCCTAGGAACCATTGCTGCCAAGTGTCAAGTGGTTTCAGACAAGAAGATTTTTCAATGAATTTGCCCATAGGGCCCTATGTTAAACTAAGTTCGGCTGTGACGGCCATCTTGGTTGACAGTCCGGGTCATCAGACACATTTCTGAAAGAGAACCATCTAAGGACCATTGCTACCAAGTCTAGTTCTAATTAGCTTAGTGGTTTCAGACAAGAAGATTTTTCAATGAATTTTCCCTTAGGGCCCTATGTTAAACTAAGTTTGGTTGTGGCGGTCATCTTGGTTGGCAGTCCAGGTCATTGGACATAATCTTCTAAGAACCTTCTAAGGACCAATATTGCCAAGTTTGGTTACAATTGGCCTTGTAGTTTCAAAGAAGATTTTTTAAATTCATTCCCCCTTTTATCTATTTTTAGTATTAACAGTCATATCGGTTGGAAGTCGGGGATGCCGAATATACTTTGGGAAGGGGGCCACCAAAAGACCATTCCACCAAAGTTCAGTCCCAATTAGCCCAGTGGTTTCAGAGGAGATCTTTAAAGGAAAGTTTATGCTGGACGCTGTCTTTAAACTGCAAAAACTCCTATAAGGGGTCCATCAGTGATCTTGGTCATTTGGCTTATTTGTAGATCTTACTTTGTTGAACGTTTTTGCTGTTTACAGTTTGTCTTTATGTATACATGTAATAATATACAAGATAATAACCTAAAACTGCAAAATTTCCTTAAAATTATTAATTCAGGGGCAATAACCCAAAAAGGGTTGACCGATTCATCTGAAAATTTCATGGCAGGTAGATCTTGACCCCCTGTCAGTTTTGCTCTAAATGCTTTAGATTGTGAGATATAAGACAAAAATTGCAGTTTACCCCTATGTTCTATTTTTAGCCATTTTGGCCATGTTGGTTGGTTGGCAGGCAGGCTCATCAGAAAAATTTTTTAAACTAGATACCCTAATGATCTTGTACCCAAGTTTCGTTTCAATTGGCCCAGTAGTTTCAGAGGAGAAGATTTTTGTAAAAGTTAACGGATGACGACAGACGACAGATGCCAAGTGATGAGAATAGCTCACATGACCCTTTGGGTCAGGTGAGCTAAAAAATAATACAGTTGTACAGGTACATAACTGCAGTGTTCCAGCTTGTTAGGAGAAAAATCCTTTCAAGCTATTTCAGGTCTGAAAAGGGCAAATAATTATATAAGATTATGTCTACCTGTACTTTTTGGAAATACAATGAATCAATAATACAAGATTAATTTTTTAAGTCACACAATACATGTATCCATTTAATTATCTTTTACAATCAAAATAGAGAAAAACAGGACAATCATTCAATATAAGAGTTAATTAATATTCAACTAATAAGCTCAAGTAAGACATTTTGTCTATTAACCAAAGTAAAGATTATTATAAATTTAGGGATTTTAACCTGTAGGTGTACTGCTTCATTGTCATCATGGGCAGCATCTGGAACATGATCTATTACACAGAGAAAGAAAGCAGTATCATATCGTCGTGTAGATCCCTCATCTGTTCCTGATATCCGCCTAGCAAAATTAACAGGTGTCAACCAGTTTGACCATTCAGTTAATGACCAAATATCTGGGACAATATCAAATACCTTACACATCTGAATAAACTGTGATGCATCTTTATCAACTTTTTCCCTCCAGTATTCAACGTCTGCAGTTGAAATATTGCTTACTCTTCCATATGATTTGGATTTGTTTGTAGAATCTGATAAACAGCTAATTAGTGAATCAGTAGAGGGTCTTGTCAATAATATTCCACACTCTTCAAAAGTTTCTCGTATAGCACATATTCTGAAAGCAACTTCACTAGGAATTTTTGAAAATTGTTCGTCTCTTTTTCTGCTAAACATCGGAGGACCAGGCCCTGCTTTAGCAAAGAAAGCAAATGATTTCTGGCATATGTCATTTCCAATTTTTGAAAATATATCAACCCATTCGGGTGAAAAATCAGACTCTTCAGCCACGCCCCCTGGAAAGACACTCAGGCTTGGCATAAACTTACTTTTGCCACTTCTTTTCATCATTAAGATTTCATAATTGAATTTGTTTGTAATGTTTTTAGATCTTGCCGCAATAATTAATGTTGCTGCTTCTCTCCAATGTTTTAATATAGTTGCCATTCTAATAGAGATACCGAGACTATTTAATTTCAATGGGCGCAGCCATATTGAAAATATAGGGTTTTGCCAAGTTGAGGAAATTAAAATAATTAATAATTATTACATTTTACTGTTTATTTTCAATCAAAAGTATTGAGATTTAGATGCAAAATATAGAAATTAATTTCTAATACCAAACGGTTAATTCAGAGTTTTCAATATATTTTTAAATAAGAAATTATATACAGTTTTGGAACTATAACTTGACTTTTAGCATGTTCTTAAAACAGATCTGTAATAATACCAGATTATATGGTCATGGGTCATTAGTCTTGTGACAGAAGATGGCAGCTTACAGAGCACAGTAAGAAAACGAAAGTAAAAAAAATTGAACATCACACAAATAGCCAGTTTTGATCGTTCATTTATTGACGTCCGCTCAGAATACTCACTGGCGAATATCCTGAAAAGTTTTGAAGATTATTTAATTTGGTTTTTTTTTTGTCCAAATTGTGTGTGTTATAAGGGAATGTAGCGAGGTTATGATCTTGGATGCAGGAAATTGGCTACTTAGATCATTGCAAAATTGTACATATGTTTTATACAGTGAAACTATCATTATAATGACCCTGCCCCTGAGGGCCTGTTAATTGAAATAAAAGTATCCTATCTTATCTAAGAATGTAGGAAGTTTTGGACTAGGACATTTCGGACAACATACGTTTTTGCCAAATTTTATATTTTCAAATAGATAAAGATAAGATAAAGATAAAGAATTTTATTTCCAATTAAGGGCCCATTAAGAGCAAGCAATCAAATACAAGTGATTTATATAATTGGAGGTACATATACAGTTTATATATTTTCAAATAAATAATCTAAATATCTAAAAACAAAATTAGTAATATTAATGTAATGCAATATTGTATTTGATTTTTATTATTATTTTGCTTATTATTTTATTTAAAATTTTTAAACTGAAATTGAAAATAATTATGTTAAAATGTTGTGTAATTTTAATAATTTTTTTTAATCCACTTAATAATTAAAAATAAGATCATTAATTAATTATTCTAACCCAACATTTTCTCAAAACTGATAAATATAGATTCTCCTTCAGGTACGTGTGAGTTATGGAATTTCTCCACCCGAGATAGTTAAATTTTTGATTTTCAACATGCGAGCCTTTAGCGAGCGTGTTAAAATCTAAAATTTAACTATTGAGTGTGGAGAAATTGCATAACTCACGAGTAAATTGAAGGAGAATCTGTTTCTCCTATGATTCTCGACAAAAACCTCAAGAAAATGTCGTTGCTATGTAGTTTGTTTACATAGACGTCATTTCTGGACTTCTCTAGTTTATTGTCTTATAACTGTAGAAAGAAGGGTGGTAATTCCCACGTAGAAATTTAATTACCCGAAGTGGTTAAAGATATTATGTATTTTTATCCCACCGATTAAATACGTCAGGAATAGGAGAATTATTATTAATCAACAGCAGATTAAGGTAATTAATATAAATTAATTAAATGGCCAAAAACATTAGAGCCAAACATCAAAAGCAATCATCACCATATATCTTGATTATAACATTTTTGGCTATTTTTTATTCTTTTGCTTAAACATACACAGCTCATCAAAAAAAGTTATAAAGCTATTAGTGCTATTAGTGCTTTTGTATTTTTTTTATAATATTGATAGTGCAGTCATTGATATGCCTTATTAACTACATTAATTAAATGTCAAGAATGAAACTGTCTTTTTTTAATCAAATCAAATCAAATTTTTTTAATAAACTACAAGTCCTAATACTAATAGTTGGCCAAAACATCCTGCCGGAGACGTCACAGAAATTTTCCCAATTGACCACTTTCCAGTTTAACATATATTACCTCCATTGATTTCTAACTAAAGCTACGACAAACTGATATATCAGAGGTGTTTACCACTACGGATTTTCCGTATTTTACACGGATTTTAAATTCAAAATACGGACTACAGATTTAATTCACGGAAGTACGGTTTCCGGTTCTTTTCAAGAAATTATTTTTTCTCTCCTCAAAGTGCTTGAATGAGCGGTGGTTATGTATTAAACTAAAGTAAACGCGTCTGAGATAGAGATTTCTGCGGTTTTCGGGACACCTCTTATTACTCGTATGTTTTACCGATCTTTCAAAGTATGTAACGAAAGATAATTTAAAATGTGCTTGGAGAAATTATGAAAACTCAAAATATGTCAGCTACAAAGCAGGCAACTCCGGCTGATCACCGGTGATACTACTGAAAAATACTGAGAAAATTGTTATTACTACTGATAGACTGAAATAGGGGTAAACACCTCTGATATATATGCAACATTTTATATGACATTTTACCTACATATAAATTGTAAAACCTATTGTATAAGTGTATATATAATTACCTTTAGGCAATTAACCCCATACAGGGGAACATGTAAAGTTGTCTATTGCAGGAATAAACAACACAATTTGGGTATACTGTAATACACTTATTAGAACTGATTAATGTAGTTAAACAGCAGGGGAGATAATACATACTTATTGGAAATGGGCCAATAAATCATGAAAACACTTCCCCTGGTTTTTAACAAACATATGTCAGGTCAAAAAGATTTATTACAATTAGGGATATTCCAATAAACAATTTTAATCTAAAAAAAAATTTTTTTCTGGCCTTAATCGATTATTTTTTTCATATTCAATAATCCGTCACAACAGGATTTTAAACTAAATGCAGAAATTTTGGTATTTGGTTCAGTTATTAGAGAGTCAAATTATGTCCAGAAAAGGCTTAAAAATAAAAGCACATTATTTCATCTAAGGTATTGACACAGTGCCTACTTATACAATACTGATTATAGTTAAAGAGACAATTAAAACATGATTTTATATCAATCTGGTAATAACTTTAGTTGCATCTTACAAATCTGATTATAATCAATAATCGAATTGGTATGATTATTTAAATTAATCAATTATTCGATTCCCAACACTAATTACAATACACATGATATACTCAAATGTTTATTTTTGCAATAAACAAGTTTACTTTTTTAGATGCTTGTGCGTTTTCAAGCACTAGACCATTGAGATTTTTTGGGCATTACTTTCATTAGACCAAACATTTAATAAGAATCAGTAAAATGATGAGAGTTGGAAGAAAAAGTAATCATTACTAGATTGATTGGAATACTGATTTATATATGATTTTAAATACCTCAAAGTAGAGGTGGAATAATTATCGCTGACAATCGATTAGCGGTCGTTTTATGGCGATTGTTGTTAACAAAGCTGATCAATTTCCGGAATTGAAAACTACCCCGTCTCGATTTATTTTTATGAATTCCGTTTCTGTTTTATGTAACAATGGTGGATGGCAAAGGTCACAAATTCACTTTATGTCATGGAAATATCAATATTTCATGCACAAAAAGCATACACTATGCATGCATCTACAAACATGTATTAATTTACAACATTGGTTTTCAGACCAGCATTCTGTAGAGGTCCACATACACTAACTGTTCCATCAGAACTTTTCCAAGAAAACAGACAGAGATTGTGTGATAGACTAAAGGGAAAAGTTCCTAATGGAGCCATTGTTCTGTTACAAGGTGGAGAGTCACAGACAAGATACTGTTCTGATTATGAACCTGTCTTTAGACAAGTATGCCATTTACATGTAATAATTATGTATCTGAAATGGTATCATTACAGAAAGTTTGTATATAGCTAATACATGTGTATTGATAACCGATAAGTTTTATGACCAGTATTATGAACAGTTTTAGAAGTTACTACTTTACTGTAATTCTTTTACCTGACATAAACTAAAGTAATCATGGATGGTGTACTTTTCCCTGTTCAGTTTGTCAATCTGAGATATTTATACCAACAGTATAATTGACAGGCACCTGAGTTATCTAGGTAGTTCAGTAATTCAGAGTAATCATTCACTTGTCAACACATACAACTTAGAGCTTTCCCTGGACCAATTTAGGATGTCGTTGCACCATGCTTCCATCTTCAAGCACCATGCTGCCCTCATCATAAAATTTACAATGTGCCCTCAGGTAGCCAAACCTAAGTTTAATGTTATCTTTTTGAACTGATTTGCATTTAATTATATACCCCTGTCATGTTGGCACACTTTAATGACACTTTTACACCATCACACTATGGTGGAGGCTGTTTATTTTGCAGGTTTTGATAAATATACATGTACTGCCCTCATGTCAAGGTGGGGTGTCCCCAATATTATCTTTTTTAACCACTGAGTTGCTCTCAAAATACGAAATTTACCATGCCTTCACAAATTTATGGGGAAAGCACTACAACTTTAGGCTGTGTAGATTGTGGTAAGGTGTGTTTGACTTGGATCATCATAGACAAGGCTTGCTAGTTTTCCTTGAAAGATTAATTACTGGATATCTCCATGTATTCCAACATCAATAAAAAAATTACTACTTCAGTATAGCCAAAATGTTGCTCAAAGTGACATATCACTAACAAACGTAATTTAAATATAATATTCATTATCATATACTTAGAACATGATATGATGGTTTCTGCATATGTGTAACACCCGGAAGTGAACAACCCATATTTGCACACTCCAGGCTTATAACGATCATTCAATTGCTATTCAAACATACCCAGGCTGATATGGCCATATCAGACCTGGTGTGTCACGAGGTCAGGCTGATATGGCCATATCAGACCGGGTGCGTTCAGAATAAGTCCTCAGGTCATAAGTACTTATTCAGAACGCACTAGTTCTGATATGGACATATCAGCCTGACCACATGACACACCCGGTAATTCATTGGTTAAAGCAGGAACATAAATATAATCATATAAACGAAACATGTGCATCAATTCTTGCCAATGAGCTCATCCCCCCCCCCAATGTATTAATCTGTTTATCATATACTGCCATAAGTTATGGCAGTACATGTATATGATAAACAGATATGTACATGACCTAATCACTATCGGACTGGGTACCGGTATCATCCCTCGACCCCTATCGGACCTCAGTCCGATATGGGAATCTCGGGATGATACCCAGTCCGATATGGATTAAGTCATGTATTAATCTATAATTATTATATCCCTGTTTTATTGGGCTTTTAGCTTTCTTCTATTGCATTGTATTCTACTATTGTTAAATAAATTTATTTTTTTTGACATCTGATGTTAACTTCTGTGATATGCTGTTCTTTTTTGACAGGAATCCTACTTTCAGTGGACATTTGGTGTAGAAGAGCCTGATTTTTATGGAGCAATAGAAGTAGATACTGGTAACACCATTCTGTTTCCTCCTAAACTACCAGATTCTTATGCAGTATGGATGGGAAAGTATGAAGTATTTATCAAAGGCTTTTAATTATTTGTTCTAGGTAATGTATTTTTGTTAGCTCACCTGTCGCAAAGGGCCATGTGAGCTATTACCATCATGCAGCGTTGTTGTCCGTCGTCGTAAACTTTCCTTTAAAGATCTTCTCATCTGAAACCACTGGGCTAATTGGAACTAAAATTTGCAGCAATGGTCCTTAGGTGGTCCACTTTCAGAATTGTATCCGATGAACCCATCCAAGATGGCCACCATAGCCAATCATAGTTTAACATATATTACCGTATGGGAAAATTGAGTTAAAAATCTTCTTGTCTGAAATCAGTAAGCCAATTGGAACCAAACTTGGCAGCAATGGTCCTTAGATGGTCCTCTTTCAGAAATGTATCCGATGACCCAGAATGCCATCCAAGATGGCCACCAGAGGAGAACTTAGTTTCACATAGGACTGTATGGGAAATTCACTTGAAAATCTTCTTGTTTGAAACCTCTGAGCCAATTGGAACCAAATTTGGCAGCATTGGTTCTAAGGTAGTCCTCTTTCATAAGAGCATCCGATGACCCAGCCTGCCATCCAAGATGGCCTTCAAAACCGACCATAGTTTAACATAGGACCTTATGGGAAATTTACTTAAAGTTTCTTCTTGACTGAAATAAGTAAGCCAGTTGGAACCAAACCTGTCAGCAATGGTCCTTAGATGGTCCTTTCTAAGAATTGTATCCGATGATCCATACTGCCATCCAAGATTGCCACCAGAGGTGAACTTAGTTTAACATAGGACCTGTACTGGAAATTCTTGTGTGAAAGCACTGAGCCAGTTGGAACCAAACTTGGCAGCAATGGTTCTTAAGTTGGTTCAGAATTGTATCTGATACTTCTTTTCTGAATTCACAAAGCCAATTTGAACAAAAGTTGACAGCAATGATCCTTAGGCGATCCTCTTGCCATTTAATATGGCTACAGATCCGAACATAGCCTAATATAGGACCAAATGGGAAATTTACTAAAAAGAAATCACAAAGCCAATTTGAACAAACCTTTGCAGCAATGGTCATTAGGTGGTCCTCTTTCAGAATTCTGTCTGATGACCACAGCCGAAATTAGTTAAACATAGGACCCTATTGGAAAATTTGTTTTGGTAGCAGGACAGTTGCCAACCTTTGAACCTTGTTCACATATTGATAAATGTTTTTACCTTTAATGTTTGGCCAATTATTTAAATTGATTAAATAGACTAAAACTCTTACAGGTTACTGACATGTGATGACTTCAAAGAAAGATATGGAGTAAATGAAGCTCACTGGGCCTCAGATGTAAGTAAACCTATGACATCATTGAAAAATCATTAGTTTTGCACATTTTTGGCATGGAGAAACTGTTTTTTTAAATACCTTCTCGCATTATTGTTACACAGTAGTAAATTTTAATCATTATTTCAATATTGCATGTAGATAGGGCTTATGATTTTGATTGATTGACAAATTATTCTTGATTGACTCAGTATTTGGTTGATTTTTAGTGAATTATTTATCCTATTTTTACTTTATAAGGTGTCATATACATGTATTTATATATGCTAATGTAAATGTACATAATATAATCACAGTTTCTGCAGTATACATATTAATTTATATTTAGCTTTATAAGAACAAAAATACTCATTACATTCATCAAACTTCAGCAAAATTATTGAGAAGAATATTATTGCTTGTTATTTTAGAAAACTAAAAAAATACTTGCCAATTCTTATGTCATGCAAGATATTCTTTTAGCACAACTAATTCAAAAATTTTCTTTGTGGTTGTAGTAATTATAAATAAGATAATTTCATCAGTTTTTAGCATAGTTACTAAAGACCATTGTTTTATTTCAGATCTCATCTGTGTTGATGGAGAAGAATCCCTCAATTCTGTTAACACTGGTAAGTTATTTTTTTAATCACTGGTTGTAGTTTAAAGGCTTGCAGATAGAATATTTGAAATTAATAGGCTGAAAGAATTGTATATTCTGTTACTGTTAAAACAATAAATAAGATATTTCAAATTCTAATAAGGTAGACTATTGTAAATGAATAGGCTTAAAGGCTTAATAGACGTTTTGGAAACTCTGAATTACTAGTTTAATTTTTCATTTAATGCTTAAAATACATATAAAGTTTTGTTTAAAAAAAATACAAATATCACAAACTTTGGTTTTGTAGAGAGGTTTAAACACAGATAGTGGTAATTTCAGTAGAGAAGCTGCCTTTGATGGGATCAGTCAGTATGTTTATTATATGTTAGAATATTATATACCGTACTGTAGTTCACAATTTATAATCTTGCTCTGCATTTATTTATCTGTTTTATTCAATCAAATCAGCTGTATTAAGTTATCAATTTAGTTGTAATATATTTCTTTATAAGCATGTAAAAATCTTAGAATTTGCATTTTGAATTTTGCATTTTGCATGAATATAATAGGTATTACTATCCGGCGGCGGCATAAACTATTTGTATATACATGTAGTTCAAAAAATGCAATTAAAAATGTTGATACGAGTTATTTAACTCATCTGATTTTTGTAATTGTATTTGAATTTCAAATTTTGATTGGAAGTGAAACAGAACACAACCTTCATTTAAATTTATTTTCTTTCACTCTTCAGGTTTAAAGTAGAAAATTCCATCCTGCATCCTGAAATTTCAGAATGGTAAGTAACATCTTTAAGAAACAGAAAAAAATATGTATTTATGAATGTACTTTTACATTCTATTAACTGTTAAAACATTAAAAGAGGTATTTCATATTGTAATTAGCTATTTTCAATCACAGAATTTGGTAAAACTGTCTGATATTGATATACATTTTAAATTAGAATAATAAAAACAATGAGAATACTTATAAAAAATGTTTGTAAATTGTATTGATGATTGCTTCCTATCAGTCAACTGAAACAGTTCAAAAAGTAAAATAGTATTGATCCAATGTAAGTTCATAAAATTTTGCATGCAATTACTATAATAATTACATTACATTGTCTGATAATATTGCAAGATTAATTAACATAATTTGCCCATTTTGAGTTTCTTAGAGCCACTTACATTTATATTATTTCCAAGGGAGATAACTGACTATGGCTATCGGTCATTGAGGTCCATAATACATGACATGCTATGCTTTTGGAGTTATTATAATTAGTTTAATTATAATGAGTTGTTATGACACGGTCCACCTGAACAAAATGAATAGCAGACACCCTCCTGATAAAAAATGAATAAATAAATATACAAATTTTTAAATAATTTATTTCAGATCAACTTTAAAACTAAAAAAAATAAATGGAGGCTAACTCACATATGGCAAATTGATCTACATTTTTTAATAAAATATAAATAGCAAATATCAAAGTGCAAATTTTAATTATTGTGAACTTCAACCTGAGTATTTTATGCATTATAAAAACAGCATTAATTTCTTAAATTTTCTGCATTTGAGTTCAAATGTTTGAAGTAAGACAGCATATAATTTACTTTGTATATTGTTTGCAGTCGAGTTTTGAAATCAGATAAAGAGCTTGATGTCTTAAGATATTCCAATAAAATTAGTAGTGATGGTCATAAAGAGGTATGTAGAATTCTGATCTACGTGTAGATCAGTTCATATTCAAAATGAAAACAAAATATTATATATTTTTTCCTGAAAATTTTTTGGTTGTGTTTTTGTTGTTTGTTAATAGAACAAATGGATTCCTCATAATAACTGCATACTACTTTTCATTACTATGTACCTAAAAAGACTATTTAGGTGATAGCTGTATTGCATTTATAGATTTTATTATAACTCTTTGATTAAACTAAAGGACAAGTTGAAAAGTCAATCCTATCTTCCCTAGACTTAATGTATCAGTCAAATACAATGCCTTGGAAAAATTTTGAAATCCCCTGTACCTTTTATATGTGTTATAATTCTGTTAACAGGCTTGATTGGCAATTAAAAAACGTACATCAACATTTTTATATACATGTATGTATAATTACATTGTATGTAATTAATTTGTAGATAATGAAGGGTATCAGACCAGGAATGTATGAATACCAATGTGAAAGGTAAATTCAGTTTCTTATACATTTACACAACCCCTGGAAACATTAATTTAAGCAATGTTGTATATTTTTAAAATAAATCATGTTGAGTTGTACAAACAAAAAACAGGGGGCTTCGGTGGCTGAGTGGTCTAGGTAGTTCGTCATGACTACTAATGATCACTATTCTGTCAACGCTGAGGTTGTGAGTTTGAATCTCACTTGTGGCGGGGTGTGTTTGACTCCGATCTTAATTGACAAGGATTGCCAATTTTCCTACTGAAGGTCGGTAGTTCTCTCCTGGTACCACTGTTGATACTTTTCAAAGGAAAATAATTAAGCAATATGCTTCTAAAATTCTGTATTTCAAATATCACAATACCAATATTATGAAATTTTCTCAGTTACTTCCTATAAAGTTTGTTTTCTTAAATATTTATGATGCAGTATAAAATACATTTATTATACCAGTAGTTGCATATATACATTTGTACAATGCCATAAAAATATCAGATATATACAGTGTATTGCATTGTCATGAAACAGAAAAATATTCTGTAAAGCTTACATTTAGAACTTTTTCTAAGGCTCATGCAAAATACTTTTAATATTTTATGGCAGTGTTCATATATTGTCTATTCTCTAAAGCACACCCACTTATCTAATTCATAACATTTGGTTATGATAAAAATTTTTACTATATGCTTTATTAAGTACCGGTAATTTCAAAATTGGAGAAATGTTATATAAATAAAGTAGGTCTGGATTGAAGTGTATGCTTTATGCCATTTAGATACACATATTATTGGTTGAAAACTGTTAGGAACAAGTGTTTGTTATGAAAGAGATTGAAAATTAGGTTTAGATTACAAGTTTTTGTTATGAAAGATATTGAAAATTAGGTTTAGATTACAAGTGTTTGTTATGAAAGAGATTGAAAATTAGGTTTAGATTTTCAGTGTAACTATGTTTGAACAGACACACTAAGGATTGGTATCACTTTCATGGCTTTTTAAATAATGCAGAATAATGTGAATATTTAAAATTATCAATTGTTATGCATGAGAGAAGGAACTTTGTTTTATTGTTATATCTTTAACTAATGTTGAAAAAGAGTAATAATGAAATCTGCGAAAACTGGTATCAAGGTCTGTCTTGCATTACAATGTGGGATTTTTTTCCATGTCGAAGACCTCACAATGACTAAGATGAAGAACAGCAATAAAAGAACTGTTTCTTTGCTTAAACTTTGTATGTAGGGATCACATGTCAAGCATTAATATACCATATCCTTTCATATCATAGTGCACTCAAGACAAAAGGGAATTGAATTTTTAATATATCATAATATAGACCATCTAGTTCCATGGAAATTTAGATGGCAAACAAAATTGTTTCGCCCTCTAAATTTTCATTCCACTACAGACACTGGGTCATAACGTATTTGTGTGGTTTTCTAAGCAATATTTCAATAAGAATTAAAAGACATACTATAAACAATGTATTGACATAGATTTGTCTCCAGACGAAGGCCACTGGACATTTTAATGTACACAATGAAGGACTGCCTACATGATTTATTTAGTTATTGTCTGCTTGTGGGGTAACTGTCTTTGCATGACAGGATTGTCAATTTTTGAATGGATGATGAATTGTTGTTTAATGTCCAGCCAATGTGCATATCAGGATGAGAACATGTATGATAATGAATATAATCCCTGCTTTGTACGCCGAGCCGGATTTTTTATGTGCTAGTTCACGAGGTAACTGTCCACAGGAAGACATATCACCCCACTTGGACACATTATACTGACTCCGAGCCGACCAGTAGATCTTTGCTCTCACTCCTAGATGCCGCATGCTTGGCAGAGAAGCAGCAAATACCAATTTTAATGTCTTTGGTTTGACCTGCGACCTTCCGCACTCGAGGCGAGCACGCTACCACAAGACCGCCGAGGTGGTTGTAGATTTATGGTAACCATTGATTAAGAAAAAGAATGAAACATTAATATTTTCATATACAATGAAATTTGTGTTATTTCAAATAAAAATACTCCAACTTGGAATAAAATATGTTATTTTAATCTGATCGAGTACTTTTCTGAAGATAAATTGATTTTTCACTGTGGCGTCTAACAAACATGAATAAAAAGGACCAATGCTGTGTGGTGACCTCTCCAAATATGGTTTATGTGTATTGCACCCTGAAATAGCACGTTATCCCAATATGGTTAATATATTTTGATTTTGACTGTTTGCAGGCTGTAACGAGGTTTTCGATTGGTTGAAATAATTTTTTAACTGTAATAAGGTTAATTACGTTTTCCGAACGATTCCATTGGGTTGTGTATGGCAGACATGGGGATTAATAGGAGGCTTTACAGCCAATAGAAAACGATTTCACAAAATAAATTCACACAAATTACAGTAATATTTTATGGCAGTTGTCACAATTTCTGTTGAATTTTCCAACATTTTTGTCAGAACAATAAATAAATTTTATGTTTGCAGTTTATTCCAACATTACTGTTATTACACTGGTGGAATGAGACATGCAGCATACACATGTATATGTGGAACGTAAGTACTTATTTTCGCTATTTTCTTTTCAGTTTGTTTTATCATTATTGTTCTTTCACTGGTGGAACAAGACTTGGAGCATATGCCTGTGTTTGTGGGTCGTGAGTATAAAAAAGTATAATTGATTTTGTCTAGACATTTCTTGTTAGGCTTTAAAATAAGGTACTTTGTTTTAAAGAAAATGTGATTTTTGTCTCTCCTGCTACGAAAGTTTTTGTCGCAGAGTGAGACAAAGGTATTACTTATCTGGCGGCGGCGTAAACTATTTGTATAAAGCTTTATATTTCAGAAGGTAGAAGACCTGGATGCTTCATACCTTGTATGCAGATACCTTATGTTATGAACTTTCCGTCTGTCATATGTCCATTGTCCTTGACCTCATTTTCATGGTTCAGCAACTGCTTGAAAATTTTTTTTAGTTTTTGTCATGTGAATTTTTCACTTATTATGAGTAATAGGATAACTGTATTTGGTTTATAGGTTCCTTGCAATGTTTAAATGTTCATCAGACAGAGTTCACCTGACCTCGACCTCATTTCATGGATCAGTGATCAAGGTTAAAGTTACATGATTAGGTCAGTTTCTCAGATACTATAAGCAGTAGGTCAACTAAATGTGGTGTATGGAATGTCAGTCTGGCAGGTTTCATCTGACCTTGACCTCATTTTCATGGTTCATTGGTCAATGTTAAGTTTCTCGTTTGGTCCTCTTCTCAAATACTATATGTTATAGGTAAACTATATGTGGTGTATGGAATGATTATAAGGTGTGCATGTCTGTCTGACAGGTTTTATCTGACCTTGACCTCATTTTCATGGTTCATTGGTCAATTTTAAGTTTCTGTTGTTTGGTCTTCTTCTCAGATGCTATAAGTAATAGGTCAACTATATTTGCTGTATGGAATGTATTTTATTATTTAACTGCTGATAACTTATATTGAAATAGTCTCATTATTTTATAAAAATCTTTAAATAACATTAATAATGATAATAAATAATAAAACCTTTTAAGGGATCATTACTAAACAGTGATTAACAAAAACATTGGAAGGTGTGAAAATGTTAAAATAAGGTCACTCATGCATGACTGTTTAACATAGAATACAGTCCCTTCATAAAGATTAATTGGCTGAATATGTACAGATTGAAGAACTTTTGAAATTTTGTTTGCACAGCAGAATCACATTTACTGATTTTTTTATACATATGAAATAAGATAAGTATCGAGATAAGTAAAAACTATTTTAGCATAGCAACATAATTAGATAATATGAAAATATGACTTTTTTAACCATATTTTGATCAAAGATTGAAGATAATTTTTTTTGGGGGGAGGAGGTTCTTTCAGGTTCATCTCAAGGAATTGACAAATATTAACCAGTTCCTGCAATGCCTTAAAACTTTTCCTTGTGCATTGGTTTGTCTGTACTCAAGAGTAATTTTTTTTAAAAATGGCCATATTGGTCAATCCCTTCTGATGAACCTTACATCAAAAATGAAAATTATTTCATAAAAAATTACTTTTTGTAGTCATTTTACTTAATGTTTAAAAAAAAATGGCCATATTTGTCAATCCCTTCTGATAAACCTTAAATCTGGGACTATTATACTAACTGTTAGTATAATAGTCCCAGCTTAAATCAAAAATGAAAAATTAATTCATATTAATGTTTCAATAACAGTTCTTTTTTTCTCAGTTTGTAAAAGCATATATGAATAATAACAAGGTGTCAGGATTATTATTTATACACATGTAGTATTCTCAAGCTTGACCATTACTATTTCTTTTAACGCATTTTCCTTTGCCTTGCAATGTCTGGTATCAGACTATCTTTATTCTGTGTCCATGTGTGTACTCAAGCGAGACATTTAGTATGTCCACTCTTATTTTGTCATTACATTGCAATGATTCCTGGCAACTACTAATGATAACTGGCTTGTGAACACTCATATTGTGAATTCTAATCAGTAGCAAGAGGGGTTCAACTCTGATCTCTCTGAATTGGCAAAGATGGCTAGTTTTCCTACCAAGATTAATGGTTCTATCCCTGGTACACGTGCTTCCTTCATGAAGAAGAAATGGCTACCATAATATAGCCAGATTATTATGTTGAAAGTAGTGTAAAACAATGATAAAAAGAACCAGTGATTGATATTAATAGGAATCAGTTTATTATAAAAATTTTGTAATTCCTTCACAAAAAACGAAGACTGAGAAAAAAAAACTAATCCTTGTCTCTTCATTTTGGCAAACAATTACTAATTAATAACTGTAAAGGGAAATACATTTTCAAAATGGACTATTGCAGGGCAGAATTATTTCCATTGAAAACATTACTTCAGCTTTCTGTTTCCATTACTTTTAAGTCATAAAAATAGTTGTTAAGTTATTATTATATTTATAGAGGAGACAATGGTTCCATACTTCACTATGGACATGCTGGAGCCCCTAACAGTAAACTGATACAAGATGGTGATATGTGGTAAAGTATCAATTAGTTATATTAAATTAATAAGGCCTTAGACATATGCTACAAAAATTCATTTTGTATATTGATGTAATAAATAGATTTATCTGTGCATGAATGATTACCTGCCTAGGTAACTAATTGCTCCAGATTTTTTTTGGTGATTTTTGACCATCATAATACGTTATGGTTACTTGACATAGGATAACACTTTCCATAAATATATTTCTGAAATGAAAAATATTTATGACACTAACATTTTGTACCTTTTGCCAGATCTTTAGGTTTACCATCATAAAAGATCACTCTAAATTTCAAAATTTCAAATAATGTTTAAAACTGATTAAGTTATAGTGTATGAAAAGGGATTTTTTTTATTTCAGTTTATTTGACATGGGATGTGAATATTACTGTTACACATCAGACATCACATGTTCATTCCCAGCCAATGGAAAATTTACAAATAAACAGAAAGGGATATATGAAGCTGTCTATAAATCCAGCAGGGCTGTAATGGCTGCTGTGAAACCAGGTAATATCCGTAAAAACTATTGTCTGTACCCAAAACATAATAAATTCATATGTATATAGTTAACAACAAGGGCAATGCGAAGAGACAATCAATAATATTCTACATATTCAAAATGACTATGTGCCAAGTTTCGTCTAAATCCCTTAAAGGATGTTGAGTCTAGAGTGTTCAGAAGGGTGTTACAGAGAGACAGACGGTAGCATTACTATATCCCCTCGCAACTTTGTTGGCGAGCAGATAATAACAGATGATATTAATATGATGAAGTTCAACATTCTCAGTGTAATTGTACAATGTTTTAGGGTTATCCAACTTTTAAGAATTAAAATTTTTAAACATTGCCATTAAAGATTTTTACAAATCTCAATCCATACATTTCATTTGATTTCATTTAGAAAAAAATATAAATTAGAGATGAATTTCTGAAATAAGTCTGACCCCAAATAACAATGATAGTTACCTATAACAATTCTTAAGAAAGAAACAGAATGCTAAGGTACAATCAATATCTGTCTTATTTAGGTGTTTCTTGGGTCGATATGCACTTACTGGCAGACAGAACTCATTTAGAAGAACTTAAGAAGCTGGGACTGGTAACAGGAGATGTTGATGAGATGATGAAAGTGAGGCTGGGTGCTGTTTTCATGCCACATGGTTTAGGTCATTTTATGGGACTTGACACACATGATGTAGGGGGTTATCCACAGGTAGGTTTAAGTGAAATAGTTTGCATCACAAGTAAGATTGAAATGATTTAAGGAGAATAATTTCAATATAATAAATTTTACAGAATTGTTAAATTTTGTGACAAAAACTAAAGTCGAAGTACTAACTAAATGAATTAGTCTGACTTACAGTAGATACAGAAATTCAAAAACTCATACTAATTAATCTGGCATTATCAGTTATAACTGTATGCTTAAATATCTAACTTAATACCAGTAGTATTAAAACATCTTTCATACCCTGAATATTTTATAGAAAAAAAGCTTTACTTTATGTCTAAAAGTGATGCATAAAAACAAAATAATTTAAAAGAAAACATACATGTACTTGAGGTGCTGACTATAAAATGGTCCTCAAAAATAAAAGTGTCAAAAAGCCATCAGACATTTCCATATATGTATTTAAACATCAGATCTCAATGTGGAGGGTGATTCGGGCGAAGAATTTGACTTGTAATATTTCATCCTGCCCAAACTCTCTTCAAAAGAGAAGATGAAGTTGCCCTGAAAATTTTTAAGTCGCCTGGACATTTGTCAAAATCGAAGTTTAAGTTGATTATATATTTAATTACGCGTCTGATCCATTTCAATGAGCAAAATCACGAATATGACAGCAGATATTTTAGGGAAACTCCGACTCGTGTAATGAAAATAAAATCCATGCTGCTATTTTTTTATCAATAATAAAGGGAAATAATCCAATAAGAAAAATATGGGTCTCGTAATGACTTCTCCCTGTTCTCTCTCCACTTCTCCTTGTCAGCTTCAGAGAGATAAATCACTTCTCCCGGTCATCCTGAAGTAGGGTAAGCCCTGAATATTAAACAATAAATCGCTGAAAAAAATTTAGTCTTGGCTTTGAACTTGCTGGTAAAGAATGTTAATCATAAACACCGAGACTGTCATAAAGAAGTCTAAATTCTCATGTAAAATTTGATAAAAGTTTAGGTACTATGGGTTATAAATGGTAAGAAAATATGTTGCTTAAACAAATTAGTACATTTATAACTTATAATTATGTACAGTACCATTGTGCATCTTAGGGTACAGAGAGAAGACAAGAGGCTGGACTCAAGTCCCTGCGAACTGTTAGGACATTACAGCCAAGAATGGTTATAACTGTAGAACCAGGAATATACTTCATTGATGTGGTGAGTTTTTGGAAATGCAGAAAATTTATGAATTATTGTTAAACAAGAATAGTCTTCAGAGAAGGACAAATACACCATTCTTTAGTATTAGACCAAGATCAATTGGAAAGTAACTGTAAAGTGAAAATGACACATTGGTACTCACATGCACATCTTCAGTCTCCAACAACTTTCATGCATATCTCTCAGAGGTTACTGTTTGAAGTAACAGAACAGACAGAGTACATAGGAATTGGTCATACCCTTAAAAAATTTCATTGTGTAGACAATAATTGAATATAGACAAAACTTCATCACTGATTTCTCTAGACTGAATATAGTATATAGATTGACCAAATACAATTTTGAATGATTTGGGTGTTACCTAAATCATAGATTAATTGAAATACTTTCTATATTTATATTCATTTACCAAAATAAAAATTGAGGATTCAATATTTTTCATTTATATTTTTAGTTACTAGATGGGGCCTTAAATAATCCAGAACAAGCCAGATTCCTGGTGCGTGAGAGAATTGACAGTTATCGAGGATTTGGAGGAGTATGTAATTATAAAAGAACTGCTATGATTAATTTTATACTACAAGTGTAGGAATCGGTTTGAAGATGAAATCATTTGACCTTAAAGAGCAGCTATATATTATTTTTTTTTAAAAATAAAAGGGAATTTTTTGCTGTTTAATTTTTGGAAGTTTGGCATGTATCATTTTTCTTGGGAAAAAATGTAAGCTTTCAGTCAAGTCAAGAATTGGATACAAAATATTATTATTTGTAAAAGAAGTTAGTTTTTAATTATACCCCCCGAAAACGAAGTTTAGGGGGGGTAAATAGGTTTCAGTCTGTCTGTCTGTCTGTCCGTCCGTCCGTCTGTCTGTCCAAACTACGTGTACATGCTTTGTGTTATCAATTCCCGTTACAGCTTATTCGGACCTGTTTACCGCTACGATTTTAGCGTTATCACTACGATTTTCAGACCCCCAAATTACACCTTCCGCCCTCTTAAACGTTTTTCTACGTCAACTAAGTAAAACGGTAAAAAAAGAAAAACGCAAAATTCGCTCGGAACCTTTGGCAACATGTCGATACGCCCAGGCATAAAGTTAAAGGACGCTCGAATGAACATTGACTTATCCTCACGGCGCTTTGACTGATGGTAGAACTTTCGTCTTTGCTAACGCCCATAAGATTTTGACTCGGCATCATTTAATGGCGGCATGATGAAGCCAGTAAAAAACATGCCAGCCAAACGTGAATACACTGATCTTTGGAAATTCCTTCAATATTCATCAAAAGGCGAAACCTTTATATTAAGTACTACGCATATGTGTCAGTCGGTGAAGTCTCACAAATATTTCCATGTGCTCACGGGGGTAAATTTTACTGGTGAAGTCTCACAAGTATTTGGAAAAGTGCCGAAAATCGGAAGAGGACAAAACTAGGGCGGCTCATGATGTGCACAATCATAGCTCAAAATGAATTACCATTTAGTACAGCTCCGCTCCTTACAATTTCCATTAAGGAAATGTTTCCAGATTAATGACTTGCTGCAGGTATATAGATCATTTTATCAACTATCAACATAAAAACACTTTCTCACAAAGACAAGTAAGATTTCATTAGGATAAATGAAATTTGTCCCAGCTTGTCTTTCACTCTCTCTCTTAATTCCCTCTATTATGGTCTGGGTGATGGGAAGGGGGGTAAAAAAGCGTATTTTCTAGGGGCCACTATGCCCAAATTTTTTTCAAGTTTGGACTTTAGTTTTTTTTTCCAGCAAATGTCTCCCCCCCTCTTTAAGAACTTTGACTTATCCTCACGGCACTTCGACTGATGGTAGAACTTTCGACTTTGCAAACGCCCATAGATTTTGACTCAGCATGTTTTACAATCTAATCAAATCATCTTACAGCTTTAAATCAATGGTCTGAAACTTTGCAGGGTGTTTCATCTACTCCTCTTACAGCTTTTACTTTCTAAAGTGCAGAGGGCTCAACAGATGCATGATCGGGGGCTATCAATAGTCCGTTAAGGCCAGATTATGTGGAAAGGTTTACAAAGCAGTTGGCGCGGGGCTATTTGTGGGCCACTAGACCACAGTAACTCTAGTTTGATTTGATAACCATAGAATGGTGTAACTGTAGATAATTCTTTTGTTTATATGTGAAGGTGAGAATAGAAGATGACATAGCTGTGACTGAGAATGGCATGAAACTTCTAACATGTGTTCCTAGAACTGTGGAGGAAATTGAGAAGTTAATGGCAGAAGGAAGACGGCAACCATCAGTCAAATTACCACAAGATATGAAACAGTGATGGGTTTCATTAACATTTATGTCTCAATTTGAAACTAAAAGACAAATCTGTTTAATGATCATTTCGAGTAATAAATTTCTAGTCAGCAATTTGTGTCTCACATCATCTGGAAACTGCTTTTTCAGAAATATTTGGAAATCTTTAAAAGTATTAATGTATCTTTTGTTTCATTCAGTTGTAATTAATTATTGACATATTGCTCAGATTCAGCAAATTTTCCAGGAAAAATCTTGTGGGCTGTTTTTAATTGTGGAATATTTGGTTTAATATATATTATCTTTAAATGAATGCAACTTTCCAAGAGCTTGAAAGATATTAAATAGAAATTACTGAAATTATTCTTCTTTATCCATTAAAAATACAGATGTCAATGCTTTTTCTAAACTGAACTCATATGCAAATAACAAAAAATTTTTTTTTATAATTTGCAGATGTTTTTCTGTAGTTTTGAGTTATCTCCCCTTCTTAAAATTTTGTTTGATACGTTCATCAGCTACAAAAATAGTCATGAATTTTTAAGAGTTCTGAATACAATGAATTTTACATGTAACTTATTTTGTTAGATTATGAATCATCTCTTGTATGATTCTAAGAAAAAATGGTATATTTAAAGGTGTTGGGCAGACACTAATTTGACGTGGTCACTATTTAGTTATTAGTAGTAATTACATTAGTATAATAGTTTTCATTGCATATACCCATTAATACAACTTTTTTTATATGATATTTATATATTTGTAAACAAAGAAAAGTGTAATCCATTTTTAATTTTAAGGTCCTACATTTAAATCTGCTTGTAAAATTATCTTGCATACTCAATAAAAATATATCATTTTATAAATGAGGCATAGGTATGCTTTAAGTTTACAGGGTAAACACATTTCCTAGCAAAGGTTTATATGAAGAAGTTCAGGAACATAAGAATCCAAATAATCAGTTGAGAATTTGTGTAAAAAGTTCATCCGAGATGGTAATGATGGTATTGACATTGCATGATTCAAAATGACGATAAATAATACAGGGTTATTGAATGAATAATCACCTGCTGTACTCCTTACAAATTGGTCAAAATAATTTTCTTCTGGTGGATTATTAGGACCACAGATGTTACCTAACGGTAAATATTTTTGGTGTGTAATATTATTTTGATGGGTTATATTCAGTTATAATTTATTAGTTACAATTTCATTGTATTGATTCCAAATCATTAGACATAACAATTTGTCATACCAATAAGTGCCATTAAAATCTTGTATATTTTATACATGATCCTATGCTCTGTGATATTCAGATAACTATTTACTGAGAAAATAAAATATGTTGACAGCAAAGTAATTTTTTTTTGGATATTTTCTGTCTGATTTTACATGCATATACTTGTCATGGTTGTTACTCTAGTTTGGTCTTATACAGTACATTTTGTGGTTTTGGTTTTCCTTACTTCTTTATATGGGGCTATTTAAAGCAGAGTATGAACTTGCCCCCATCAGAAGCTGTAAGACAATCTTTTTGAGTTTATTTTGGAATCTGTTTTGGGAATGTTATCTTATCAACATTTAATCAATCTAAAAAACTAAGTATGTTGTGAAACAGCTCATACAACAATAGGAAACAAGGAAAATAAATGGAAATGGTGAGCTGTCAAAAGTGGCATAAAACGACTTAAATGTATAAAATACACAAGTCGAACAAAACCAAATATAAAATCGTAAAAAAAAACAAAAATTAAAAAAAAAGTTAAAAATACCCAACATTTCGACCAATATGATCACGAGCATGTAAAAAATAAAAATAAAAAGGTGTTGACTCTTTGAAATCCAGAGCAAGACTGAGTGTAAACAAAAAGAAAATTTATCTGACGTGGTGTTGATCAATAAACGTACTTCATATAAAATACATACCGGTAGATGGCAAGATAGATAGTAAAATAATATCTTTGACGTTATGATGTGTAGAAAACGTAACATGTACACCAAATATCAATGATCTATCTAATCTAGTTTATGAGAAACTGAGCTAATCATGAAAATTGGATGCACATTTGACAAGGTCACTGAACCATGAAAATAACGTCAGACAAAGCTGACACATGCCAAACAATTAGGCAGCTATTACTTTAATGTTTTTACTTTCTGAAATATAAAGCTTTTGCACAACTAGTTAATGCCACCACTGCCCATAGTAAAGTCTATGTCCCGCTCCCACCTTCCGAAACTTTCATTGCAGTTGAGACAAAAATTATTTAAACTGTGGAAAAAGGATCACTACATTACAAAAAACTTTACATACTGTCAATAGATTACACTACTAAAAATACTGTGGATTGTGAATTTATATTTATAAAATTTCATTGGTAATGTGTTAAAATGGACAGCTATTGAATACTTATGTTATCTGAAATTAGAGTCATGGCACTATTGAAGAATGTAGCAGCACAGTACGACTTCCTATGATCTATATACTAAGTTACATGGTTATAGGCCCATTGGTTACTGAATAGGTTCTTGTACATGTAGCATGTTAACTTTGGACCTGTCCTAAATCTAAAATGTAAAAAAAAATTGGAATTTAACCACAGCTGCCTGAGTTTCAATTATTAGTAAAACTAAACCAAATGTTCTTGAAAGACACAGAACATTATCAGTGAACTGTAGTTGCTGCATTTTTTATTGGAGAAAGAAAGACAGAACCATTGTTTAAACTTTATTTCTTCCTTTTTTTGCCAGTTACTTCATCTAACAAAGTTTTCATTTTCTTGTCTTTTAACTGGTATTCAGATGAATGTTTTTTACTTCCTTGTTTTGAATGTTTATATTCTTTTTTCTTTCCACCAATTAAACATTTTTGCGTTAAAGTTTGATCATCTTCATCACTGTCCTATATAAAATAGAATAATTTTGATTCATAGAATTTAATACAACAATATATACAGATTATGCAAAAGCACTTTTCTTATTTGATACATTATCAGCCAGATCTGACTGGCTTGATAGTTAATATTTAATAAAGGCCTGTCAATGAATCTGATATGTGCCGATTTTGGAACTTTGTTGTTGCTTAGCAATTTCCAATAAAGTATACAAAAAGCTTTTGTTTTGGATGTTCATACACTGTATATGTTTAATTTAATCAATGAAATAATCATAGCAACATTCGTCAAACTCTGACAGACATCACATCTACTATAAAGATTACATTTCTAATTATTCTTAAAATAATTCTTCAATATTTCCAATAAAAAGAATATTATTATACTTCATGCTTGAAACTGCAATGATACTGAATATTATAATATTTTGCATATAAATTTTGGTGATATCGAAAATGGCATATAACTGCAGTAATATGTCTATGTGCATAGTTAGATATCTACAGGTAGCTATGTCACAAAAGTAAAACCCTAAGTCAATATTGCAGTTGATATCGCCAAGAGAGCAACATTATAAAAAGCATTTCTAACACAGATAATAATGAAAAGTTGAATTTGATTTTAAAGTTGGAATCGCCATACTTGGTTATTATTTTTTTTTAATAATAATCTTAAGAAAATGGCATTCAGTATAACTAGAGGCTCAGAGGGCTGAGCCTGTATCGCTCATCTGGAATGAAAGCTGTTTTTATTGATGTACATCAAAGAGAGAAGTCACTGTCAAGTTTCTTTCCATTTGGCCAAGCGGTTTCAGAGAACTTTTCTTTATATTGGCCAATCAGAAACAAGAATTGCCCATGGCAGCTATGCTTGCTGTCTAATCAGGATGAAAAAAAATTAAATTCATAAAAGATGTTCCATAGATGCTTCCTGTCGAGTTTCGTTCCATTTGGCCTAGTGACTTCAGAGGAGACGATTGTTTTATATCAGCCAAGAACTGCATGGCGGCTATATTTGTAGTCCGATCGGGACGAAATGAGGAAATTTTATAAAGGACCTTCCATATAGGCTTCCTGTCAAGTTTTGTTCCAATTGACAGATTTCAGAGGAGAAGATTTTTATTATATCAGCCGATCAGAAACAAGAACTGCCCATGGTGGCCATATTTGTAGTCCAATCGGGACAAAATGACGAAATTTTGTAAAGAACCTCCCATAGATGTACCCTGTCAAGTTTCAATCTATTTGGCCAACCAGTTCCTGAGAAAAAACATTTTTTTTAATCTACCAATGAAATACAAGAATTGCTCATGATGGCCATCATTGTTGCCAGATCGGGACGAAATGAGGAAAATTTGTAAAGAGCCTCCCATAGATAGTTCCAGTCAAGTTTTGTTCCATTTGGCCAAGCGATTTCAGAGAAGATTTTTTTATATCAGCCAATCAGAAACAAGAACTGCCCATGGTGGCCAAATTTGTAGTCAGATCAGGCCTAAATGAGGAAACTTTATAAAGGACCTCCTGAATATGGTCCCTGTCAAGTTTTGTTCCATTTTGCAAAGTAGTTTCAGAAAAGAAGATCTTTGAAAACTCAGCCAATCAGAAACAAGCAATTGCCCATGGTGGCCATGTTTGTTGGACAAAATGAGCAAACTTTATAAAGGACCTTATATTAGATACTTCCTGCCAAATTTAATTCCATTTGGCCAAGTTTTTTCAGTGGAGAAGGTTAAAATGTGAAAAGTTAATGGACGGAAGGACGGATGCTAAGTGATGACAAAAGCTCACATTGCCTCTAACCAAGTGAGCTAATAATCATAATATTAGGGTCTTGTGAGGTTATATGCGAAATATTTGCCAGGTATGAGTGACATATTACCATCCGCTTTGCATCAGGTAAAATGTTACTCAGACCTGGCAAATATTTTGCATATAACGGTTACAAGACTCTAATATTATATAAATGGCAACTGGTTTCCTAAGGGTTCATCAAAAACAAAATAATAACTTACCTCCAATTTTAAAGACTTTTCTTCTCTCTCAAATTTACTTTTCTTCATCTGGCTTCCATTATGGTCATCTATAAATTAAGCAATACACATTTATCCTGCAATATTCAAAAAGCGTTAGAAATAAAAACTTGGTTGTTAATTCCGGAGAAAGTAAAAGATGAAATTTTTCTGGCTACTTGTAAATGTATAACTTTTCTTGGACTCTTTCAGCAGAAGTTTAAAAAGTATTTGGACAGCTTTGACAAATAAGCAGAAAAGTTGTATTGGAAGCCAAATTACAGAAACTCTTTCTATATCTTGGAAAGAATGGTATATATGGTATTTCAAAGTTCTATATTCTCTAATTTTCGAAATTTACTTTGTACAACAGGTAACAATGGAAAGTCAGCAATATTTTGAACCAAAACCATCACATTTAAAAAATTGTTCGCACAAACCTCCTAAAATATCTTGAAATAATTTTCTCTTCATGGCATTTGAAGTTTGTGTTTCTTCCCAGTCTTTCTTTCGATGAACAAATTGAAATATTCCGAAGCTTTTATGAACATAGAATCCAAATCTATCTCCCCTTAATCTGGTCTCATGTTTTCCAAGTTCTGTTGCTATAGTAACCTTTTGACCAGTATTTATATGTTTCCACATCATTTCTAATGTCCTACTTCCGTTCTTGTTGCAAGCTATATCTAAGTATTGGCCCTTGAAATAAGAGAAACAGCTTGTTACAACTGAATTCCACAATCTCATGTAATTTGAGGTGGTAAAAAAAAGAGACACAAAATCAGACACACTGATTCATTAAAATATCAACAACTCCTGAAGAATTTGCCAAAACAGGATTAAATCCAACATGGGACAGTATTATGGCAGATATCAATTTTTTGGCAGTGGAAAAGGGAAGAGAAGCAATAATGCAGTTCAACTTTGTGAGATAGAAAAATAAGTAAAAATCATTAAAAAAGTTATCCAAAGCATTTTTCAATGTTTGTTTACTTAGACCCAAAAGTCATGTGAGGATTAATCACTGCAACTTTGTGTATAGTTATTATGTATACATCTCCTGTGATAATTGGAGTAAAAATCATAATTTCCCACATACAGTATTATCGGTGCTCCAAGAATGAAGTTGAGGATGAAATTCATCTTTTGTTTAATTGCGAAGGTATGATAACTGCCCCCAATAAATTGTTACTCATCATAGACAAGAACTGTGCTAATTTTAAGACACTAGATCAAAAGGCAAAACTTTACTGGTTACTAAATACTGAAAACACTAAAGTCTTGTATACTCGGTGATTAAATCAAAATTTGTACCCAGTAAATAAGAACTTGCCTTTATTCTGGAGCACCTTTATTACATTGAATTACAGAAAAGTATCAGATGACTTGTCTTTTAAAAAATTTCTATTTATTATTAAAGTAATAAATAATTGGTTAAATTGTTCTTTTGCACTTTTGGGATATTAAGTGTCCTTTAGCACCTGCCCTTGATGATCTCTTCATTTGGATGACTTGAAATGAATTGTCCTTGTGCATTGATCATGAAGAGGACCATCCCAAGTGTAACTATTTATTATAATTATCTTATGTCCATTTTTTTATTTGAAGAGTCCTGTAGTATTGATCCTTGGTGACCTCTGAATCTGGCATGTATCATCCATATGCTCTGGTCACGAGGAGAACTCCTTATTGATCTTTACAAAAATATTTCACATATATTATTTCATATCAGAGAAAATTTAGTTGTTTTTATTGGTTAAAACATGGTCATGTGGTATTTATTAATTTGCGTTAAAATGTCAAGCAGGCATTATCATGATAATGCCCGTGGGCATTACCACACGGTAACGCCTGCTTGCAATTTAGAGTTACGTCCCCTTTTTTAAAACGCAAACGTGATGCAGCAGTTGTTAATTAAATTCTAGACAATTCTAGATGAAATTTTGGTTTCAATGAAATAAAAACAATACTTGCTCAAACAGTATTGTTGTAATATTATATAACAGGGTGCCTTTTTTATGTACTTAGTAGGTATGCATATTTCGAATAATAAATTCTTGTTAGTAATGCTTGAAGTAGAAAAAAAGAATAAAAATGAGCAACTTCCATGAATATACAATATACCAACATAGTACCAAAAGTAATGACAGAAACATAAACAAACATCCAGGGTTCATCATGAGGTATTCAACATACATGTATATGTAAGGAACCCATACCTAGCAGATTTACATTCTTCAATGAAATAAACACAATAGTTGCTTATATAGAGGGCATTATCATGATAAATTGACTGCCCTCGGGACAGATATTGCCTTCAACATTGATAATGCCCTCGCCGGCGGCTCGGGCATTATCAATGTTTCAGGCAATATCAGTCCCTTGGGCAGTCACTATATCATGATAATGGCCTCTATTAAGTAAGTAACTATTGTATAATATGTTTTTTTATATTGAACAAATATGAGTCATGACCACATAGTGCATTTCTAAATTGAACACTAAAGAGAACGTTTGATTTTTTAAAATTTATTTATGTATCTAGTCATTTTACTAAAAATCTAGTCACTTGCAATTACTTCATACACATGTATATATTGATATATTTTAAATGTGTACGAATTATCTATTTACATCATTATTGTATGTTTATCCTGTTTAATCACTGTAATATTCTGTCCCTATCGGGCCCTTGATGGGAAATAAAATATTCTTATTCTTGTGGTTGAAGGAAATTATCTATTTTTAATAGTTATACATATGTATCATTATAAGATAAGATTTCAATTAAATATGAATGTTAATTTTCACCTACTGAACATATTAAACAACATATTAACCATTTACATTTTTCAAAAAGAACATCACTGTTGTTCAATCACAGTATATTCTAGTGAGGGTCTTTAAGAACAAAAGGCAAACGGTGAAATTATACCAACCGTGTTGGAAAAAGTTATATGATGCATTTCTTATGTACATGTATATCATTTAATCAGTTTAAAACCCTGCAAAAGTCCTCCATGAATCACAATGTGCAAGTTTGCATATACATCTACATCTCATATTATAGCTGGTGTTAAAAATTATAATTATCCGCAGGAAGTATTTTAGTTGTAGGAAATAGGTATCGAACAAATCAACCTATGATGTGTTTCCAAACATCAAATATAACATCATTTTCATCCAATCACAGAACATATAATAGACAACATCCATGTTGTTACCACAATTAAGGTCGCTGGGCAAAAATTGAAATTATAATGACTTTGTCTAAAAGACATACAGCAAATCAAAACTGTAAATATTATCTACCTTAATTCTGGATACGAAAGCTTCTCTGCTCTTTTCGCCTATTGTATTACTCTGGAAAAATGCATCTATCACATGACTACCACATGGGTCACATGACATATTCTTCAATTCAACTGGTTTCAATTCTAACAAACTGGTAACTATTTGTTTAGGATTTCCAAACCTCAATAAATGTTGCACTAGTACGGATCCATGATAATTTATATCTGTCAGTATTGGAATTTTCTTGGTTGTGCCATCCTGAAAGTTGAAATACACTAGTGTCTCAACTTTTGTAGAAAATTTTGTAACAGACATAAAATAGTAGCATAAAACCTAAACTTGTGTTTCAATTAATTTGTTTGGTTTCTTCAGACATGTTTTTAGTTCTCTTCAAATATAACATAAGTCTTCTGGATACAGGTATTTTAACTGTATAAAGAAATATTTTTTTATAAATGAGAACAGGTGCAGCTTTTAAAAGTTTCATTTACCTTCATTTTCATGGAATATAATCTGCAAAGTATTCATGTAAAAATTATTAACATTTAGTAAACTCCTTGTAGTTTAATCCATTATGCAAATCTCTGTAACTAAAATCTTACAAGTTGGATAGAAACTGTATGATATTTATGTAGTAAATATTCTTTTTTTATATAAAAATGTTACACTATCCACCAAACATATAGCACTAGAAGTGCTTGCATAATATCTTTACAGATTCTTTAAAATTTTTTAAAGCTTTATGTATAAAACTCTATAGATGATATTTGGAGGTTCTGATCATAAAAGATCGTTTACTTTAGCTAACTTTATGACCTCTGTATATAAGTATATTACTGTTACTGATAAGCTGATATATATTTGATGAAAAATATATAAATTCACTTACATCTGGGTCCTTTTTTTCTTCATCCTTGTTCTCTGTATCATAATATACATCATAGGTTGTTAGTGATAAAAGCAGAGGTGCCACCTTTGCTTGCCTTTCTACAGGTTCTAAGCAATGGAATGCTGTTTTCAGATTCTTTAAAAAACAAATGTAAAAGCACATTGTTGGAAAATTTTGTTTAAATTAAAAATAACTGAACAAACTATCTGGTGAATTATGTACAATATAGATGTAGTCCATTGTGTTATGATATTGTATTATTATATTTATTTTGATATGGTATTGTAATAATTATATTATTTATCTTGGCCTGATTCGTTTTGCGTAGCCTTATAACATGTATAATATGTTTACATAATATTTATAGTTGTTTACCAAATAATGTTAAAACTGCGCAGTTTAGAAATCACTGGAACAATAATGGATACTGATGGAATGACTAGAACTTTCTATTTGACTTACGTAATAATTATGGTGTGATTCGAACTTCTACCGTATTCCAGAAGTTTCCGTTCTACAGTATATATATGGACACGAAAGTTAAACTTGGAGCATAGCATATTGGACCGTACATAGACATTCTTGTGTTCTCAGCTGTTGGATTTGTTTACATTTCACACATCGTACTTCACAGACTTTTATTTACATTACATCATACTAGATTGTGACTGATTGGATATAATATTCCGTTTGGATTCCCGGAACAGTGACCAGAATTCCGGATCAAGAAAAAACAGTATTTTGAACAGTTAAGTTGACATTTTATTTTGTGTAATATTATTTTGTAAACTTGTATATAATAAATTTTGTTAAATTTTATTATTGATTTGTGTCTTTTGTTGGCTACAATTTAAAGGTGATTTCGGCCGTAACAGAAATTGGGGGCTCGTCTCGGGAGAACGTTAATATCTTAATAAATTTTTTCAGTATTTTTATTAGAATTAGCCAACAAAATTCTACAAAATGGAATTTGATGCTGGTAAATTTTTGAAAACGCCAGACCTGGAAGGGTTTGATAAATTAAAGAAAGAAGAATTAGTGTTGCTTGCTAAACATCTAAAAATAGATTTTAGAACATCTATGAGAAAACAAATTATAAAAAATTTGGTAATAGACAATTTAGTTGATTTAGAAATTTTTGGTGAAGAGGCTCTTGACCTCAAGGTCGAAAATGTTGATACTTTAAAATTAAAACAGCTTGAATTAGAACATGAACTTAAATTAAAACAATTAGAAAAAGAAGATGAATTTAAATTAAAACAATTAGAAAAAGAAGATGAATTTAAATTAAAACAATTACAGGCAGAACTTGAAATGAGGGAAAGGTTAGAGATGGAGAAAATAAAAATAGAAATGGCTAAAGTAGAAAGCAACACTAAGTCAAAATCAGAACATTTTGAGGCAGCAAAAAATATACGTTTGGTTCCGAAATTTTGTGAAAAAACGGTGGATAAATTTTTTCCACAATTTGAGAAAATTGCTCAAAATTTGAAATGGCCAAAGCCTTATTGGACTACAATGTTGCAAAGTGTTTTTGTGGGCAAGGCCGCTGAAATATACTCAGCACTTTCATCAGAAAAAAGTTCTGATTATGACACTGTTAAACAGGAAGTTTTGAAAGCTTATGAGCTAGTGCCAGAAGCATATAGACAGAAATTTAGGTCTTATAAAAAGTTTGAAACACAAACCTATGTTGAATTTGCTAGGGAAAAAGAAGATTTATTTGATAAATGGCTTACGTCAAAGAAAATAGATAAAAATTTTGATAAATTAAGACAATTAATGTTATTAGAAGAGTTCAAGCAGTGTGTTAATTTAGACTTAAAAACACATTTAGATGACAAAACTGTTGAGACATTGCAAGATGCAGCTGTTGTTTCCGATAATTATACCATTTCACATAAAAGGAGTTTCAAAGGTCAAAATTTTAATACTTCAAGCGGAAATTACAAAAATCAAAGCACTGAGCGTACTGATTGTAAGCCTGTTGCACAGAATAAGAGTCCGTCTAGTTATAATATGTCTGGTCCAAAATTTGATACTTTTGAGAAGAAGTCACTAACTTGTGCTTATTGTAAGAAAAATGGTCACCTGATGGCTGATTGTTTTAGACTCCAGAAGAAGAATGAAAGAGATCATAAGCCCAAGTCCAGTGCTTGTACGACACCCGTTTTTACCAATAAGTTGGAATGTCCTGCGAGTCGGGCTTTTAAGTCCAGTTTTTGTGATTACATGGAGGATTATCAACCCTTTATGTCTGATGGGTTTGTTTCTATTGTTAATAATACTACTCCTCAGCCTATTAAGATTTTACGGGACACTGGAGCTTCTCAGTCTTTGTTGTTAGAAGGTGTGTTGCCTTTGTCCGAGGAGACGTCCGTTGGTGCCTCCGTTTTGTTACGAGGTGTGGAGTTAGGTTGTATAGATGTTCCCCTCCATCGTATTTATTTAAAGTCAGATTTAATTACTGGACCCGTTGTTGTGGGTGTTCGTCCTACACTCCCTGTTGAGGGTGTTTCATTATTGCTAGGAAATGATCTAGCTAGGAACAAAGTGGTCGCTGAACCAATTGTTACAAGTGAACCGGTGGTGGATGTTAAATCACCTGAAGAAGATGCTGAACTGTATCCAGCTTGTGTTGTTACTAGGGCAATGGCAAGAAAACAACAAGATGAGGATCTACAAGAAGGCCAGTATGATTATATGGACCTTTCTGACTCTTTCTTTGCCGACATTGAAGGTCCCGGTAGCTCAAAAAAGGCCATAATAAGACCACCTGGTACTAACAAAAGTGTAATTATGCCATGGCCAGACGTGAACAGCCATTCATTAGACAAAAGAACATTTAGGGAAGAACAGAATAAAGACCCTGAGGTTCTTCAGCTCTGCAAGAGGGCTCTACCCAAAGAAGAAGCAGACAAAGTGGCCGAATGTTACTACCATCAAGACGGCATTTTGATGAGGAAGTGGAGACCCCCTGATGCTATCCCAGAGGAGGAATGGAGAGTGGTATACCAAGTGGTGGTGCCTAAAGTCTACAGGCAAGAAATTATTGGTCTTGCCCATGACACCCCCTTGGCTGGACATTTAGGTATTAGGAAGACTTGCCTTAAGATCTTGCAACATTTCTACTGGCCCAGACTTAGAAATGATGTCGCAGAATACTGCAAATCATGCCATATATGCCAGGTTGTTGGCAAGCCTAACCAGAAAATACCACCAGCACCACTTCTGCCAATTCCAGCCTTTGAAGAACCTTTCAGCCGAGTACTTATTGATTGCGTTGGACCTTTACCAAAGACCAAGACTGGAAATGCTTATTTATTAACGATCATGTGTACATCCACTCGCTTTCCTGAGGCTATTCCCTTAAGGAATATCAAGACACCAACTATTGTCAAAGCTCTTGTCAAATTTTTCACATTAGTAGGACTTCCTAAGTCTATACAGTCCGACCAGGGTTCAAATTTTATGTCAGGTTTATTTCAGCAGGTCGTTTATCAGTTAGGGATTGCTCAGTATAGATCAAGTGCTTATCATCCAGAATCTCAAGGTGCATTAGAACGTTTTCATCAAACATTGAAGAACATGATTAGAACTTTTTGTCTTCAATTTGACAGGGACTGGGATGATGGTGTTCACTTTCTACTTTTTGCGGTCCGAGAGGCTGTTCAGGAATCCCTTGGTTTTAGCCCCTTTGAGTTGGTGTTTGGTCATACTGTAAGGGGACCTTTGAAATTGATTAAGGAAAAATGGCTTACTGAACACACTGACTTGAATCTTCTAGACTATGTATCTAGATTTAAAGAAAAATTGTATACTGCTTGTCAAATTTCTCAGAAAAACTTAAAAACTGTACAGAATAAGATGAAAATATGGTATGATAAAGATGCCAGGGACAGAGTTTTTGAGCCTGGTGATAAGGTACTTGTATTTTTGCCAGTCCCTGGGCATCCTTTACAGGCTAAATACTGTGGTCCTTATACAATTGACAGTAAAATCAATGATTTGAATTATATTGTAAAAACTCCAGGTCGGCGTAAACAAAATAGAGTGTGTCACATTAATATGTTAAAACCATATTTTGAGCGTACTAATGAAGGTGAGAGTAAACCAGTTGCCACTTTAGCCATGGTTAAATTAGAGAACGATCATGACAAACCAGACATAATTGAACCATCTTTTGATTCCAAGACTATAGAACAAACTGTTAGATTGAAAAATTCTGAAATTTTGTCAAATTTAGACTCAAAACTTGCACATCTGACTTTCGATCGCAGAGAAAAATTGAAAACTTTGGTATTTTCTTTTAAAAATCTTTTTCCAGATGTGCCAAATAAAACCACTGCTGTTTGTCATGATGTTGATGTGGGCGATGCTTCTCCAATTAAGCAACATCCTTACCGGCTCAATCCACTTAAACTTGATGTTATGAGACAAGAAATTAGATATATGCTTGACAATGATATTATTGAGCCGAGTAACAGTGAATGGAGCTCTCCTTGTCTTCTTGTACCCAAACCAGATAAAACCTTTCGTTTCGTTACTGATTTCAGAAAAGTCAACTCAGTTTCAAAATCTGACTCCTATCCGATTCCAAGGATAGAGGATTGCATTGATAACATTGGACAATCAAAATTCGTAAGCAAATTTGATTTATTAAAAGGTTACTGGCAGGTCCCCCTGACACCGAGAGCTCGTGAAATATCAGCTTTTGTCACACCAGACGGCTTATTTCAATATACTGTCATGCCGTTTGGTATGAAAAATGCTCCAGCTACATTTCAAAGAATGATCAATAATGTTATAAAAGATTTAGACTGTTGTTATGCTTATATTGATGATCTTATTGTATGTAGTGATAGCTGGGAAGAGCATTTAACACATTTATATGATACTTTTAATAGATTGTCACAATCAAATTTGACTGTTAATCTTGCTAAAAGTGAATTTTGTAAGGCCACTGTTGATTATTTAGGGCACACAGTTGGCCAAGGTCAAGTGAAACCTATTATGGCTAAAGTGGATGCAATTACCAATTTTCCTCCTCCTACAAATAAAAAACAACTCATGAGATATTTAGGCATGATTGGATTTTACAGAAAATTTTGTTCAAATTTTGCTACTGTTGTTCAACCATTGACTCATCTTTTACGAAAAGATTCTAAATTCATCTGGAGTGATAATTGTCAAAACTCTTTTGAAAAAAGCAAATCACTTTTAATTAACAGTCCCGTTCTCATCACTCCAGACTTTAAAAAGCAATTCAAACTTGCCGTTGATGCAAGTGATGTAGGAGTTGGAGCCGTTTTATATCAAGAAACAGATGATAATGTTGAGAAACCTATATCATATTTTTCCAAGAAATTAGATAAACATCAGAAAAATTATTCCACTATTGAAAAAGAATGTTTTGCACTGTTGTCTGCACTTCAACATTTTGATGTATATTTAAATCCAACTATGCATCCTATTCTGGTTTATACTGATCATAATCCTCTCACCTTCATACATAAAATGAGAAACAAAAACCAAAGGTTGACTAGGTGGAGTTTATTGTTACAGGAATATGATATTATTGTAAAACATATTAAAGGTAAAGATAATGTAATAGCAGATGCTTTATCTAGATCTTATTAAAACACTGTATATATACTATATATTTTTGTATATATTGTTCATGAAGTTCTCGTTACACTCAAACTTCTTTTAAGGGGGGAGGTGTTATGATATTGTATTATTATATTTATTTTGATATGGTATTGTAATAATTATATTATTTATCTTGGCCTGATTCGTTTTGCGTAGCCTTATAACATGTATAATATGTTTACATAATATTTATAGTTGTTTACCAAATAATGTTAAAACTGCGCAGTTTAGAAATCACTGGAACAATAATGGATACTGATGGAATGACTAGAACTTTCTATTTGACTTACGTAATAATTATGGTGTGATTCGAACTTCTACCGTATTCCAGAAGTTTCCGTTCTACAGTATATATATGGACACGAAAGTTAAACTTGGAGCATAGCATATTGGACCGTACATAGACATTCTTGTGTTCTCAGCTGTTGGATTTGTTTACGTTTCACACATCGTACTTCACAGACTTTTATTTACAATACATCATACTAGATTGTGACTGATTGGATATAATATTCCGTTTGGATTCCCGGAACAGTGACCAGAATTCCGGATCAAGAAAAAACAGTATTTTGAACAGTTAAGTTGACATTTTATTTTGTGTAATATTATTTTGTAAACTTGTATATAATAAATTTTGTTAAATTTTATTATTGATTTGTGTCTTTTGTTGGCTACAATTTAAAGGTGATTTCGGCCGTAACAATTGTTGTACAAAATGGATTGTAAATATAAATAAAATTCAATTATAAGTACATCCAGGACTTGAAAAACATTAAGAAATTCTAAGGGTAATCTCAGTGACCAATCATCAATTGAGAACAACAAATCACAAGTAGAGCATAAAAATTTCCCCAATAGATCTGATACCTTGAAAACGGCCAAGGAATTACAGAAATACATTTTAATAGTGATAATTCTATCAACTTGAACAAAGAGTCATGTGACATTGTTATTCTACTGCTTCTTTGTTATTATAGTTGATATTCCAACAATTTTTGTCTAGAGCAAATCTAGGAACTCTATGTCAGTGCAACTTGCAGTTTTGTAGCATGCTTGGTTTCTGTGTTTAGGTTTGCACCTCAAACATGAATTTCCCAAAATTATGGTTTCCATGGTAAAAGAGAGTGAGAAAAAAAAAAGGATCCAATAAATCTTAAAATCTATCTTAACTTTATTGATAGTACAAGGTACATGTGTATAAACTATATTGTAAGTCTGGATTCCACAGTAACAAATTGGGGAAACATCAGCTACATGTTATTACAATTTTGTTCACTTCTTAATTCCTGTTTTTTTACTATGAAAATAATCAGAATACAACAATTGTTTCTTTTAAATAAAACTCCCAATTTGATATTGTAAATTCAGTAATTAATATGTGTAGTTTTTGTAAATCTTTTACACATACAATGAAAAACGTTCATGTTGTGTAAGGATTTTATGAACAAACAGAAATACACATTGTTTTATTCATTCTGATGCCTTATTTGTAAAATAATAAAAGCTATCTATTAATTTATGTATTTCGAATATATATATGACTTACTCTGAGAAGTTTCTCTTGGTTACACCCTAGTCTATGACAAGCTTCTGCCAATCTGGTTACTATACCTAAATGGTTTACAGCTAACATGTCTTCTAAATATCCACATAACTCCCCAAAAATTTCTTCAAACTGAAAATCAAAGCAATACTTCTATAAGCTAAATAAGCATGACAGATACATAAGCTACACGTATATACTATATTGAGGAGATAAACTCTGTATTAACATAAAGGAGACAGCTTATTGTTGAAGTCCAAATAAAGACCACAAAGATATTATTTTACTACATGTATTGATTTAAAATTGCTTGGTAGAAATAATTAATTTAAATTTGCCACTTTTATATGAAAGAAATACTATTGATACATTATACTGTCAAACCTACCATAGTGACCACCTGAATTATGTGACTTAATTTTTTCCCTCTGCACTGCAATTCATATTAATTAAACCTGTATTAAGTGATCATGTATCTTATGTTATGCGACACTTTTTCAGTGTTCAAAAGAAGAAAGATCAAATTTAGGGCTTACTGTTTTTTGTTGGATAATTATTTTCATGGTTTATAATGGCTACAATGGAACCTTAAATTTAACTATTCAATTTATGTGTTACAAGCATTTATATAGTTTACTAAACATCCTTCAATCAACAAATTTTCAATAATCAACTAAAACTGACTAAAAATAAAACTAGAGGCTCTCAAAAGCCTGTGTCGCTCACCTGTATCTAATGTGATTTTGGAAATTATGTAAAATTATATCATGATTGAGACCAAGATTGGTTTAATTTGACACAGTATTTAAAATTAAAAACAGGTCATCTTAGTGTAGTCTTACAATAGCTACTGAAGACATCTTATCATTATTATTTTTGAATATGTGGTCAAGTTGTGACCATTCAGAATTTTTTTTACAATTTTCTGATAGACTTCTAAACAGTTAACTTCTATGTTCTTTTTTAGCAAAGGCGGTTTGATGGCAGGGTCATCCGATACTAATAAGACATGAAAATATACTATAAACTAAATAGCTTCAAAATTTAATGAATTACTCATTTAAATAGAATAATCTTGAAGTTATGAAAAAAATAAATAAAGGTACCAAACTCTGAAAATTAAAAATAAAAATTCAGAGTGTAATCCAATGGGAAAATGAAAATCTCAAACTCATCAAAGGAACGGATAAAAACAGTCATATTCCTTACTTGGTATAAGCATTTGCTTATGTAAAAAAGTGTGGATAAAACCTGAATGGTACAATTGATATGAAAATAAGTACTCCTTTGTTGCAAAAAAAATTGGTACCGTTCAATTTATTTATAGGTAGGTCTACAATAGATCACAATAATTGAATAATGGATCAGCTACAAAAGTTATAACACCTGGTTAACAAATCAAAAGGAACATTTATACCCTGTTTTATTTCATTCTATTTAGTGGTTCTCTAAAACAAGACATTTGAATGTATTTCCCATAGTGTCTTATGTTAAACTAAGTCCCTTGCCGGTGGCCTTCTCTGATGATGGATCAACTACAAAGTAACAACACTTGGTCAGCACCTCATAAGTAATATTCATGCCATATTTGGTTTCATTCCATTCTGTGGTTCTCTAAAAGAAGACATTTGAGTGTTTTTCCCATAGTGTCCTATGTTAAACTAAGTCCCCTGTTGACGGCCATCTTGGATGATGGATCAGCTACAAAGTAACAACACTTGGTCAGCACCACATAAGAAACATTCCTGCCATATTTGGTGTCATTCCATTCAGTGGTTCTCTAAAAGAAGACATTTGTATGTATTTCTCATAGGGTCTTATGTTAAACTAAGTCCCCTGCTGGCGGCCATCTTGGATGATGGATCGGCTACAAAGTAACAACACTTGGTAAGCATCTCATAAGGAACATTCATGCCATGTTTGGTTTCATTCCATTCAGTGGTTCTATAGAAGAAGAAATTTGTATGTATTTCCCTTAGGGTCCTATGTTAAACTAAGTCCCTCACTGGTGGCCATTTTGAATGATGTAACGGCTACAAAGTAACAACCCTTGGTCAGCACCTTGTAAGGAACATTCATGCTATGTTTTGTTACATTCCATTCAGTGGTTCTCTAAAAGAAGTCATTTGTATGCATTTCCCATAGGGTCCTATGTTAAACTTAGTCCCCCGCTGGCGGCCATCTTGGATGATGGATCGGCAACAAAGTAACAACAGTTGGTCAGCACCTCATAAGGAACATTCACGCTATGTTTTGTTACATTCCATTCAGTGGTTCTCTAAAAGAAGTCATTTGTATGCATTTCCCATAGGGTCCTATGTTAAACTAAGTTCCCCGCTGGCGGCCATCTTGGATGATGGATCAGCTACAAAGTAACAACACTTGGTCAGCACCTCATAAGGAATATTCATGCCATGTTTGGTTTCATTCCATTAAGTGGGTCACTAAAAGAAGTCATTTGTATGCATTTCCCATAGGGTTCTATGTTAAACTAAGTCCCCCGCTGGCAGCCATCTTGGATTATGGATCGGCTACAAAGTAACAACACTTGGTCAGCACCTCATAAGGAACATTCATGCCATGTTTGGTTTCATTCCATTCAACGGTTCTCTAAAAGAAGTCATTTGTATGCATTTCCCATAGGGTCCTATGTTAAACTAAGTCCCCCTCTAGCGGCCATCTTGGATGATGGATCGGCTACAAAGTAACAACACTTGGTCAGCACCTTATAAGGGTTCATTCATGCCAGATTTAGTTTCATTCCATTCAGTGGTTCTCTAAAAGAAGTCATTTGTATGCATTTTCCCTAGGGTCCTATGTTAAACTAAGTTCCCCGCTGGCGGCCATCTTGGATGATGGATCGGCTACAAAGTAACAACACTTGGTCAGCACCTCATAAGGAACATTCATGCCATGTTTGGTTTCATTCCATTCAGTGGTTCTCTAGAAGAAGTTCAAAATGTAAAATGTTAACGACGACGATGGACGCCAAGTGATGAGAAAAGCTCACTTGGCCCTTTGGGCCAGGTGAGCGAAAAATCAATAGTACCAAAAACCTAAGAAAAAATTTAACTAAATTTCATGGCATACAACATATTCTTTAGGTCGAAGAAATGAAGAAATCATCATCTATCAAAACATCACCTTGTGGATTAAATGTCTTCACAGGTAGGTTTATTTCCCGTAATTGACAATCAGCATATACTGAAAATAATTCACCGATTGTCAATATATCCTCAAAGGTCTTTAATCAGCTTAATGATTTAACAGTGAACTGTGAAATCTTTTTTATCAATTGTAATCAAGTTTCCTTCAAACTCTTTGTTATACAAAATAAATATAAAATGTTAAAAAAAATACATTTTACTTCATTATATAAATATCTGAACATGAATAAATAAATGGAAGTCTCTTCAGTACATGTAAACTATCATTTTACACATGCATCTACAGAGATTTTACCTTAACAGGAATTACTAAATTACCTCCCCTTCATAACTAGGAAAAATTGGTCAGCTTATTTTTAAGTCAAACTTCGACTGTCTCAAATATTTTTTTCAGTCCAAAGGACTTCAGTCAACTGTATATACCATAGTTTTTTTATGTGTAATACTATTGTCACATTACACAGATAACATGTGAAACAAAAATTTTAATTCAGTTTTTCTATACGTATAATCTTACATGTTCCTTTTCCTTTACATTTGTTATTAATCGCTGAAGAATAAAATTTGATACAGGATGCACAGCATACAAGAGTAGTTTCCCTTTAAAAAGTTTCTTGTAAAGTTCTGTATAAAATTCTGCTGAACTTAGGTTTAGTAGTTGTTCTACCATAAATGATCCAACTTCATCTTTGACTATAACTGGTAGACTGCCAAGTAAAAGAATTTATTCTAAACAAATAAGAAAAATCTGATATAAAAGGCCTCATCGCTGTCAATATACATATATAGAAAACTGCAATAATTTGCATTTAATTGCAGTGGAATGATCTTGTTATGAAAAATATATTTGTTCATATTTGTTATTAATGATAAACTTGTTCAGTAGGTTACATGAAAATTAGGAAATAATTCATGGACGCCGGTGGTTTGTTGCAGATTTTACCACAGGTGCACTATATTTCTGTCGAAATTTTACCCCGAGCGTAGCACAGCAGAGAGAGGGGTAAAATTCCCAGAAATACGACCACAAACCACGGGCCTCCATGAATTATTTCGATTCTAATAGGAAAAATCCATTGAAAAACGTCTTCAAATTGCTGACGCCATTGAACAAAATATGACGTTTTTGCATTCGAAACATATTGTGACACCGTCACTTCATACGTGTGATGGTTTATTGAAAATTTTACCACAGGTTTGTTTTAATGACTTTTTTCAGCAGCCGATATTAGAATTAGTCATATAATATACAGCGTTAATTAGAATATGGTTTATAATAGTGATTTACTATATTTTTTTTATATTCAGAAATTATATATTTCTAATCATTCAAAAAGTTCAAGTAAAAAAGTTGTGGCATTATTTATTTTAAATATTTGAATACTAAAAAGTGTTTATTTACCAATAAGTATAGAAATACTACATTTGAGCACATATTATCTGTTTAATATTAATTTATAATTTGGTTTGGTTTATGGGGGTTGTAATGATCTGTACTGACTAAATTATGGGAACCCTTTTGCATTGGTGGATGAGTACATACCAGGTATGTGAATTTGTTTGTCAATGATGAAATATCTCCCATTAGGGTTGTTCCATTAAAATGGATGTGGGAGGGTAGGGAGTGGTTTTTTTTCATAGGTCAATTTGTAGTGCGTGCCTATCAGATGTACGGTTATCTAAAAAAAATTTGTTGGTTGTAGGGGTATTTTGAAAGTCCCATCCTACCCTCCCATATTCATTTCAATGGAATAGCCCTCAATACTAAAGCTGAGTTATAATGTTTATTTCTAAAAAGGTAGTTTTCAAAAATGTTATAATGCAAATTTAATTCTTCAAATTAAACCTTACCTGTCAGGATTAGAATCAAATAGTCCAGGTAATGTGATCAATTTTTTCAGATATTTCTGACATTTCTTATCATTTACTCTATGTAAAACTAACAATGCTGTCTGTATCACAGGATTACTTATCTGGTTACTTATCTCCACTAAAAAAGACAAATCATTCTACATTACAAACATTCAGGTTTTATACAAATGCCAAATAACTATTCTTTTTTCGCTATAACAAAATACATGTTAATACTGAAGCTTGATTGTAAACAAAGATAATTTTTTTTCTAAAAGATGAGCAACTCATAAAAATATTTCTCAAATTCAATGTACTTACATGTATTTAAATCTAGATAACACTAACACTTCTTTATACATTTCTGTCTTATCAAATGAACAAAACTTAACGAACCAAATTCAATTTAAGGATGCTCGCCGGTCATGTTTTGGTCTTTTTGTCAGATTTTCGGAATCCTCGTATTTTATCCATTTCTTAAACATGAAATTTTTTGCCCATGAACCCCCACTTTTTCTTTTATAATTCAATCATATATACCTTAAAATGGTATTTGACAAAATTTTATGAAATCCTTTTTATTTTTTTCATACATTTTGAGAGACTGAAGTTGTCAATGCAAAGACAATGAAAAATCCTGAGAAAACCCATTTCCTCCAAATTTTCAAGGCCTTATAGCTCTAAAATGAGCACATGAACCTATATTTTTTTATTGTTTATTTGTTTACTATTCATATGTTCTCTCAAACTAAAACACCTATTTCAAATCCTATTTATTTCCTATTAGACCAGCGTTCATCCTTAAGAAAATTTTAATTAAATGTTTTCGGTGTAGATTCTAACGACAGTCCTCTTAAAAACCAGGTTATAAATACTATAATAAGAAAAAAAGTATAGAATCATATTTTGCTTTATATCTCCATATTAAATATATATTTTACTATTATACCATTCAATGATTCAGAACTCAACATCATTTTTGTAAACTTCAGCAATAACTTTTTGAAGTTTTCTGGGGGAATATATTCATCAATCTTTAATTCCTCTTGAGCATCTGCAAAATATCTCTTCTAATATATATTTATAAAAAATAAAACTAAATTGGATAATTTCATCCATGTATTAACATATATACATTAATGTTATCTCTATATCAGTGTTTTTTTTCCTATCTCTCATGAGATAAATATAGACTGTAACAGATATCAACCTACTGTCATCATAATATTTCATGCCAACAAAGTACCATGTGACAATGTTATGAAGAGGCATGTGATAAATATCACAACTATACAATAATTTCATATTCAGCCTGTGGTGATCAGTTTTTTGATAAACTGCTATTTATGCAAGTTTATTTATTGCCCGGTTCAATTTATCACTTATAAGCAGTAAGTGTATGATAGTGATATTATTTATTTATTATCTCCCCTTTCGTGCCTTTTCCCACAGATCATATTTGGTATAACCTCACTGATAATAATTGCATGATGATGCTTACAGATACAAACTTTATCAAGCTCTTTCTGGATTGGTGCAATTTCATTTAAGGAATTTCATGTTGAATGCTAAAATACATGGATTTTGACATAAAATTCTTATGCTCTCGAGTTACATTTTGATGATCAGAAAAAATAATTGATGTTAAAAATGTTAAATTTATTTTTGGTTACATTTTTCCATAATCTTATTTTCACCTTTAACTTGATTCCTGGAAAGACGACTTCTGATAACTTGTTCACCAATGTTTACGCCCCCTAAAACTTGTAATACTACTCTAACTATATGTGATCCATAAATATCTGTTTTAACTTCAGACAAATTCTCTTTTAAAAACTGACAAAGATTTAAAAAGTATGTCTCTACAGTATCAGGTTCTTCTTTAAATTCTTCTCCTGCATGTGATAAACATCGAGGAGTCTGGTAAATTAATTTTTGTAAAACATGACTTCCAAATCTGTCTGATATTAAAATTGTCCAATCTTGACTGAAAATTTTCAACAACTGTAAAATATTTTTATCCTGTGCATCCTGAACAAGTCTTTCTAAAACACGACTAGTGCTGGCCAGACGACAAACTTTGGGACCATCCTCTTCAAGCTGATTAAAAACATTGTCTAAAAATAATTCTGAAAAAAAAATACATTTGAAATATCAGTATTTAATTATATAAAATATGTTAAATATTCAAACTGCTATGAATATTCATTGCATTCATAGTTTTATGCAGTTTCACAATAATTGCACCTGTTTCCCTTAAAGCAGTTAATTAATGTTTATGGATCTTTAAATATCATGTCACTAACAGAATTTCCACTTAGAGACATGAAAAAAACTACATAATAACAAAGAGGTTGTCATAGAAATGTAGGAAGATTCTGCAAAAAATAATAGTTTCAAGCAATTTCTTTGAGATATCATATACAAGATCATTACTTTTACTATCTTTCAATTAATTAACATATGCTCATTTTCAACAATAATATTTTTAATTATTTCCAATGTGTTTTTATTAATTTTTCCAACTTATATATTTCACACTAAGATGAACCTTTAGGTATCAGTTCATAATTATAAATCAGAAACAGATAAAGGAAAGGAACATCAAGTTCAAATAATTAGTTAAATGGCCAAAAAACAATAGACAAAGACATAAAAAAAATTCATCACCTATTATCTATTGTTCTGAGAGTTTTTAGCATCCTTATTGATATTTTACAACCTTACAATTTTTTGATGTGGCTTACTTTTTTCCTAAACATACACAAATTGAGCAAGTTGGCTGAAATGTCCTAGGTAAAAAAATACAGAACCTAATTAAACAATTAACTCCCCTGATAGAAATCAACATAATAATGACAGTCTATATGTTCTTCAAGTTCTTTTCTATTAATTTCTTTTACATGTCCGTTTGTATTTTTTTCATCAACAACTGTCTTCTGACAATAGCTGTATGATCCTCAGAGAGGGGCTTGTAGCAGCTTTAAAGCCAGCCTTAAAAAGCATGTTAAAAGCATATGTGTATATTGCTGTGACATATGTTTTCGTGCATCACATATTTTCAGTATACTTTTTTATTTTCTTATTACGTTTTTGGATGTCACTTTCTGTTATACTATATCTTTAACTATTGTAAATACAGAACACATTACATCTGTCAAAAATGTTTCGAATCAATTTAAATGTATTATTTTTAAATAAAATTTTCTGTTTTTGTTTGTTTTGCTATGTCATTTATTAATGGTTTCTCCCCCATCTGTAACAAAATATCTTGATGGGCAGTGTCTTCAGGTCATTTAACATGGGATTTGCTAGTTACGTGACTATTATGTGATTAGAAGTGTTCTAAATAGCTGTTTCCCCGTCAGAAACCATAACACTTATATTATTAAAAGTTATGAGCTCACATGGCCTATAGGCCATTTGAGCTTATGTAATCACTATGCATCTGTCGTCCATCAACTTTCCACATTTTGATCTTCTCCTCTGAAATTACTTGACGGATTGCAACCAAACTTGGTAAGAATGATATATGGAAGGACCTCTACTGAAGGATCCAATTTGACAGACTTTTGAATTTTTTTTTCAAGTCACTTTTCAGTTGGTCAATACACAGACATAATTTCTTAAACTATATTTACAGAAATATTAATACAAACCAGAAATTTATGATTACAAAGTTCGCCTCGTTCCCCCACTAATTTTGGTGTGTGACTGTGTAGCTACCCCAGATACAGCCTCGCAGCAAGTAATATTACTGAAGGTTGCATATGAAGCCCAATAAGTAAGTCAGAGTGACCTAATTTTGGAGGGAGGCTGTGTTACTCCCTGAGATGTATCCTCATACCAAGTAAAATGATTTTATGTCACTTTGTATGTTAAAACTGTGTAATATGAGTCATGTGACCATCATCTTATGTCACATGGTCAGTCTTTTCAACATGCACCTGCACACAAAAATATATGACCCTATGTCAACTGGTAACTGGCTATGGACCAGCACACGTACACGGACGCTGAGGGTACTCCATTAGTCTCCCTCAAATTGTTGAGGCGAACTAAAAATGAATATTAAAGTTTGAAAATCAATTATTTCTGGATTTTACAATCATATCTATAACAAATTACAGGCAAATTCATTCTTAAGGACAAAAACATGTGAGGCTATTTTACCGACCTTAAAAACCAGATCTAATTTTGTAAATAGAAAAAAACATGCATGTTTATTAAATTGCACTAAAATTTAGGGAATCAACAGAAATGAGCATACTTTAAACTACCGTTAATCCTTGCCTATAAGACAAATTTTTGGTACCAAAGTTTCAATTTTCTAAAAGGGGGGGTTGTCTTGTAGGACAGTTCAAAGGAGAAGAAATCTTAGCATATCTCAAAAGGTAGGTCGGTAAATTTAAAGATATTCACAATGTTTAGCGCTTGATGTACATTTCAGCAATAAAATTTGATGATACAATTGGTAAGTATAAGCCCTTAGAATATAATTCATTTATGGACTTAGAACTAAAGATCGTTTTCGGAATATTTTGTATTTTATTATTGTTTCAGTCTTCTTTGGTCATACTTTTTAGCAATCCAATTAAAAATAAATTAAAGTAAACGAATGTTCTTTTATTGTTTGATCTGTCAGTATTTGAGATGATTAAAATTGATTGGTTTAAATACTAGTCAGTCATTCTTTGAAGTATATGAACATGATTTTCACAGCTTGGCACGTTAACGTTGTTGTATAATCTAATCAATTCATTGGTTATAAAAGGTCAACGAAAATTATTTAGAGACATATCCAAAATGAGTGGCAAACGTTAACGTAACTCTTATGATACAGCTTTTAAGCTGCGTGTCATTGAATATGCAGAATCGCACAATAATTGTGCTGCAGAAAGAGAGTTTGGCGTGACAGAAAAAATGGTCCACACTGGCGTAAAAAGAAACTAGAACTATTTACCGCCAAGAAATCTGTTAAAAAGATAAGACACAATCCTAGTCCGTATGTCGAATTAGAAATAGATGTGAACACTTGGGTTCTTGAACGCTGCGAAGTGTGTTGTATCATGACTCGTTCAAATACATGTATGCGTGCATTACAGTTGTCAAATGACTCAAAATATCAAATCACTAACTTTAAAGCATCAGACGGATGTTGTAGTCGATTTATGAGTAGAAACAAAACTTCTGTCTGATTTAGAACAGAAAGTTGAAAGTTTTCATACATTTATATTAAATGAAAGAAAATTATTAACTATCCACTTTCCGCAATTGGTAATATGGACGAGATGCCTATGACTTTTGATTTGCCGGGTGATAGAACTGTAAATATTAAGGGTGTATAAACTGTGACTGTACGCATATGTGGTGCCGAGAAAAGCAATTTCACTGTTGTTTTAGCGTATTTTACAAGAAGTGTTTGGCCGATACTACAAAACAGAAACCAATGACCGTGTTTAAAAGAAAGATTATGCCGAAAGAAAAGCTTCCATCAGGGGTTCTTGTAAAAGTTCATCCAAAAGGTTGGGTCGTAAAAGCCTGGCAAGACATTCCCAGTGAAATGGTCGTAAAATCATTCAAGAAATGTGGTATTTCTAATAATATGGATGGTAGCGAGGACGATCAGTTATATACAGATCTCATTCAGTCCAACAGTGCCCCGCAAGAAGAAATCGTCGACGATTATGTTTCTGATGATGTGTACAATGACGTTTATGATGACATTCCTTTAACTGCCAGTCAGTTTGAGGAAATGTTCGGTGACGACGACATAGAAGAGTTTGGTCCCGTTTGGTCCCGTAGATATTCGTGAATGATTTTTGTATATGCTTATGTAATTCAATATAACTCTAAGAAACATGTTATTTAGTTGTCATGAAAAATTTTTATGTAGTGCTATTATGAATCATAATTGTTTTATATGTCTCATACTGAGAAAAACCTGGTTAACTTTTATTTACTTTACTCTGATTTAAATCCCTTTATAACAAATTAGTATTCAATAGGTTAACAAAACAATAAATTATCAAAGTTATCTTTTGCATCGGGGATTACCGGTATCACCTGTCAATCAATATACCACCATGACTACAACTGAAAGTCATATCTATAATTATCACAAATACTGACCAATCATATACCTCTTTACAAATGGAGTTCCCTATACTGGTGTCCAAATATTATCACTACATTTCCCTACACAACCAGTAGAATTAAAATGGACCTCAGGATACGGCTGGAAATTCCAAAGCTTTATAGAATAAAACACAATAAACTAAATGAGAATTTTCTTTATTTTAATCCAAAACAATCAAATACATAACAGATGAACAGTAGTGTAGAATAAAGTTGAAAGCTTCCTTCTCAGTTTCCACCTTTGATGACCTTTCTGCAGCTGTTCTGGCTTTCTGCGTCTTAGGAAAAACTTCACTCTAGCCTTTGCCAGATCTTTCTGGGTTTCAGCGTTTTAGGAAAAACTTCCCTACAGCCTTTACCAGGTCTTTGATGGTCATTTGCCATCGTCTTATACGAGGGTCAAGGCAAAAGTACTGCCCAAATTCCCCAAGAAAGGCCCCTCGTCTTATAGGACACATAACCTTCAGGGCGAGTATCAACGTTGACAATTTTGACTCGGCGGAGCTACAAAGCGGTCCCATTACTCGTAATGCAGCAGCCGGGTGTGATTCACAACCGGGGGTTTTAGGCATATTTTCCACCTGTTTTGGTTCAAAAACTGTAAAAATATTATATTTCTATCATTATCAGTTAAAATAAAGCAACATATCACCTAATGGGAGATTTCCAATCTAGAAATCTGGCATTCAAAACATTCATCCATGTTTGGAAGTTTGTTTTCTTTTTCAAGTCCTGGAGCGGTTCTCGCTAAAGTCAAGTTCCAAATAAGGAAGTTTCCATTGATAAAATACTACTACGATATCCATATAAGGTCAAGCTGTCACAACTAATGCCACACTTTAAAGCATAAACAAGTGACTTTATTCTGGAAAGGAATGAATACCCTACGAAATACACTTTACGGCATGTCAATAACCCTTAAAAGTTTCGAGAACTAGAGATATTAATGTACCTGTAATTTTCGGTATTCAGTTTGAAGTGATGGGGCAAATTTTCACCTCGAAATTTGAAACGAGAAAAAATTTCTTATTTGGTAAACAATGTACTGTTCAAGTACAATTTTCTAAGACAGCTTTTATTTGAAAAACATGTCAACATATTGCTCGCCTTGGGAAAATTCATTTTATATATAACGGGGCCTCGATTTTGTGGTGTGCCTTCTTAAGGCTCAAGGATATACCTTTATCCGTTTCACTCGGGAAACCCTCATTCAGGGTTTCTGTTACTCTTTTGTAATAATTTATTGTGTTTTCATCGACTCTGTCTTTCTTTTGTGGTGAGGTATTCGATCTATTTGGTCCTTTCCCTTTGTTTTTACCCATTTTTAACAACGATTTGGCTTTCACATGGTCAGAAACGATAGGCGGAAGTTGATCGTTGTACAATAAATACCATTACAAGCACGGGACGCTTTCTTAAAGATCCGGATTTCCAAGTGCTTTTAAGTTAAAAAAAACAGAAATGAAGATAGAAGGTTGAATCAAATTAATATGACAAAATGAAGATCATTTAAAATGTGGAAGGTTGAATCAAATTAATAGGTGCCCGATATAAAAATAAAGCACCATTCTACTGACAGTTCAAGTGCAGATTAAAAAATTTTTTGACACAAAAAAAAAAAAAAAAGGACAAATATACCTAAGGAGCAATCAAAACAAACGTAATCCATTGGACAGACAAACCCGGGAATACAAATGAACAACCACAAGCACAACAACTAAACACAGAAAACTAAAAAACAATGAATAACACGAACTCCTATAAAAACCAGGAGTGAACCCATGTGCTCCGGAAGGGTAAGCAGTTCCTGCTCTGTATACGGCACCCGTCGTGAAGTTCAACAAAGTCAATCTGGTGGAAGTCACAAATCGGTGGAGGCACATGAAAGGTTACGACAGTGGGAACAGGTCCAACATAATGTTAGATATTGGAACACTGTAATGGTCAATCAATTCGTGATGACGACCATAAAATTTCCTAAAAATTTCATGAAATTCCTTAATGTACTCTACATGTCAAATTATCCATGGAAAAAGACATGTTGTTTCACTTTCTGTTCTTAATCTTAAAATAAGTCCTACATTTTTACTGTATTCTAACAGTGTTCTATTTTTGGATTTTTTTTATTTTGCTTTTTTTTGGGGTCGGGGTGAGGTGTGAGGAAGTGTTTCTTGATCCTTATCATGTGTATTGTAGGAGTCTAGCTATTTTCCTTTTCTTTTAATTTTTATGTGTCCAAGTGATTCATTTCTGCATTTTTTTGTCATCAACTCTTGTAGCTGCCTTCAATTTCTCCTTTTCCAACCCATCTGATAAGAATTAAATGGTTGTTCCCTAGCAGAAATTGTGTTTTCCCTAGACAAAAACAGTCCAAGCAATAATCATCATCACAAAATTTTTCCATTGTGTATAAAGTTTAAATATTCTATATAGCCATGTTTCTGTATGTAGTAATCTGCGATGAGTCAGAACCATTATACTTTAAATTCTTGAATTCCTCGATGTATTGTCTCATGGAATACACAACAATTGGAGGACAACAAATAATAAAAGAATCACAGCAGTCCAAAATCAAGTGATCGTTACAGAGATTAATGCATTGGATATCAATATAAGAACATTATAAAAAGTCAAAAGCCATTGGGTCCAACGGAGATGTCAAGTCTTTACTCATTACTTTCTTTATATTGGATGTTGTCACACTGACATTCTCCCAATCCTTTCATTTTTATATTCAATCCTGTATAGGAATAAAACGTATAACAAAATACCGAAATACATTTGATGCACTATATGGCCATTTCGTTGACTGACAACTCATCAGCAGTGCTCGAGATCAAAATATTGGAAAACCAGTTAAAGATATAATGATGAATTAATAAGTACAACCATCAAAAATCAAAACAATTAAAACAGACAGGTATCCAAACTCAGCTAAGGGTTACCTCTGCATCAAAAGGAAGAGCCTTAGAAATTATTGGTAATTTTTGTCAAATTTTGAACTGAAAATTTAAAGGCATTTGAGTAATGAATCATGCCAGGACAAAAGTTCTGGCTACTGGGCTGATAATGCTCTCGGGGACTAAAATTTGCTCTAGTTTCTTTCTAGAATCTTTTGCTCCACACTATGAAAAACAAAAAGCTACTTTACCCCCAACTAAAAAGCCATTAAAGGATTTGGAATATGGGAAAAGAGCTTACTACAAAATATTTGTACAAGTTTGATAGCTAAAAAAATATATGTACTAGAACAGTGTCATTTAAATTGATTAACACACTGTTTAAGTAGAAAGATTAAAATTTAAAATGCTATTTTTTACAAATTGAAATCATGAGATTATTTGTGTAGAAATATTTTTTGAAATTTGACCTTATAAAAGTTTACTGCAAGGGATCACAACATTTGAAAATAAACATTCATTTATTAATATATTATGGAAAAACATAGTCTACAGTTAAGATTGATCTTGATAATCTCTGGTAACATCAATTTCTAGATAAAGATCCTGAAGCATTTCTAATGTCTGTTCCTGTATGGATTCTACTTGGTCTGGTGGGCAATATTCATCTGTAATACTGGATCTGAAATATATACAGTTAGAAAATTACTCTTTATCTTTAAAAACAGCATTCCTGTCTTGTTAATCGTGCCTTTACTGATTTTTACAATCACTTAATATTTTGCATGTTTTTGGACTCTAAGAAACAATGTTAAAAATAAAACAGAAATGCTGAAAAAAGGAGTTAAGGTAGTGTTCACAGCATCCCCCCCCCCCCCAAAAAAAAACCAAAAAACAAAAACAAAATCTATAAGGAACCTTATTTAGGACCAATTTTTATGTAAAATATATTTCAAGATTATAAGTCATTGCTAGTTAATCATCCTATTAAATGCTGAGAATTTTGACATAAATCTTTCAATTGTGTAGTTCATTCGTTTCATTAATACAAACTAAAACTATTACTTTGTATCTTTTATAATATTTTCACACATTTCTACAATAATCTTACCTTGCCATAGTAATCATAATAGGTTTATGAAAATGACTGAGAATTTCCTGAACAGCAGAAATTAATTGAGTTATCTCCCCTTCAGAACTAACATGATCTGGTAATTCTGTGTCATCACAAGTACAACCTGCTTCATGCAGTAACAGAAAGTCTGGATTTGTCTCTGTACTCATATAAGATTCTTTTAGACTTTGAATAAGAACTTTCCTATAAAAAAAATACAATATAATCAAGTATTACTGCTTTGATCTTTTTCTAGATCTTTGTCAAATTCTACCTTGAAAAGCTTTTTAGTTCTTTTCCTAAAAAAGTTCATTTATTAATATAGTATTTAATTTATTATGAGGGTATATTTAGCCTTATAACATTTAAAATATAAAGTAATAAATATGAAATTATGTTTTCTTCAAGTGTTACAACTGACATATTCCTGCAAAATATGTATATGAATATATCAAAGACATCATTTTTGTTTTCCACTGAGAATCCATTGTTTGTAACAAATTTTGACTGAATAAATCTGTAAAAACAATTAAATATCAGCATTCTTCTTGTGAATAAAACATCTGATTATTTTGAAATTCAAAACTGCATACAGGTGAGTCAAAGCACTGATCAAGTCTTAAGTTTTCTGTATATAAAGTCACGTTGATGGTTGCTGTGTTTACAGAATCTTACCTTGGATGTCTAATCTCAGCACAGCTATCCTTCTGTAATGTACTAAAGACTTCCTGTAGTTCAGATAGTTGTTTCTGTCTCATAGTATTACATAAGGCTATAGCCTCATCAGATAAATCTGTTGGTTTGGTAAATGAATAAAGTTCCTTCAGAAAGCTATAGACCTTGGCTGAATACAAAGATTTAAATGGATTCTGGGTAGAGAAGAAATCCAGATCAATATCCAATATAAAAGTTTTATCTTGGAAAGATTCGTATAAAATCTGTAATTTTTTCACAAAATTTTCTGTATGATGTTCATAAATTTTATCATTGTTATCTTTTTTAACTCTTAGTTCTTCTGTACAGAGCCGTTTGGAAGACTGACAATTTTCAGAAGTATCACAAGTGTCTTTACAACCATTATCAGTATGTTTATGAATATCATCAAGGCCTGTCTGTTTTTTATTATTATCGACTTCCTTTTCTGAATTGAGATTTGATTTACAATCATGCCAGTTTGGTGGTTCAACTGTAATTACTGATAATTTTACTTCCTTCTTGTTCTCCAGTTTTTCCTCTGGACAATATAAAGCTTCACTAACAAAGTAATTTTCCTTACAGGTTGTTCTGAAATAAACTTAATAACTGTGAAAACTGTGATATTCTAAAATATGAATCAAACATCATTACTGTGTTTTGTTTGTACATGTAAGATGTTTAATAGAGAAACAAAACTGTTGAAAAGGAACAGGAAATTATTAAGTTTTGTCTTTCAAAAGCCATGAAAAAATATAACAAATTTCATAACTTTTAGAAGGTTAAATGTTAAAGAAATTGTGAAGAAAAAATGGGGTATCATTGGTAAAAAATCTTATAATCTAAAATTGATAAAAACTAAGGAGTTTCCATTTTTTGTGTGATCAAAGACTGTTCATCATAATAAATGTTCACATGTATCCCCCCCTTATATATATTACTGAATATCAAAAATACCGGTACATTTTATTACAAAGATTCTTCTAGATATAATTCCTTAATATATTTTGCTACTTTACTCTTGAAAATCTATTGAACAATGTATTCTAAGATTGTTTGTTTTTTCTTCTCATTATCTTTTCTTTAAACCAATGCTGCTAAATTTACCAAATTATGATCAAAGACTGTTCATCATTATAAATGTTCACATGTATCCCCCCTCTCCCTATAAAAAAATTATATATATTACTGAATATAAAAAATACCGGTACATTTTATTACAAAGTTGAAAATTTTGATAGGTCCAAATTAAAACAAGCTGAAAATATGACTCAGATGTCTAAGCTTAGCCATAGGATTGGAGAAATTGACATAAAGATACCTTATAAAACCAGTAGAAGAACATTTTCCAACAAAGAAATCTTTTTCCTGGTTAGGAATTTGTTCACACCATGGTGGTTTCATCCATACTATATGACTGATATGTCCAGCATACACCAAAGGAATTATCCAGTTTTCTATGCTGATTGTCCTGTAATATATCAGAATTGTAAATACAATAATGTTAATAAAAAATGTCTTTTTTTTTACCTTAAAATATTCAAAAGTTGGATTCCTTTTTACAAGATGCATTATTTTGTTTAGAAAGCTGTGTTAATAAAAAGAAGCTTGAGTTATTTCAGTATTTACTTAAGATCATCTTGGAATACACAATTTTAAAAATCATTCCATGTAAAATATAATTTAACCTATGATTTATTTCAATAATTTCCTACTTATCATTGCTTATTGCTGTGTTTGTTCAATTCTCTATTGATCTTTCTGTATAAAAATTTCAATATAAGACTTCTTGATTGTTAAGAAATAATATCATAGATCTATTGTTCTACCGGAGACCTACGTGTTTCCTAATAACACTTGTGGACGTGACAATGTGAGTATAAATCCTAGTTTTCTTTACTCAATCTGTCACATTTATCTTGATCATTTTATATGATCTCATAAATAAACCAACAATACTAGGCATATATAATGTGATCTACACATAAAACATTTATATTTGGAATTTACATTTCAATAAATCCACTGAAACCACAAAACTGTGTCAAAGACATTTTATCCCAAAACAGAAAACATAAGTAAGACATAATGTATTATACCAGTCCACTATTTACAGAAAGCAAAAATTAAATATATTTTTCAGATAAATTACTAGAGAAAGTTTTATTTACATGAAATACAATTTCTATACTGTCCAAATAAAGAGAAGATTTATTGTTAAAGGTATTAGACATAAGTTTTTTTATCTTTATTGTGTATTTTCATTAGACCTTCATGTTTAAAACCAAAACCATACTATACTCGTAAAGTATATCTTTCTTGAAAACATCATCTGCTTTTAATTCTGCTGGTATAAGTAAATCAGGATGAGAATCAAAATGAACAAAAACAATGTCACCAATAGGTAAATGTCTACTTCCAATACCCCTATGTATAAATGGCACAACCTAAAATGAAATAAAAAAGAAAGAGATGAATAAATATAAATTAAAGGTAATATAAACTTGACTTGTCAAAGATATTTAATCTCTAAAAAAAAGTATAAGGGTTTATACACACATTTGTATGACAGTTACATTTAACAATGTCAATGAACCATGAGAATAAGATCAAGGTTAAGTGATGTATAGTATACTGTCAAAACATATACTTTCCTTAAAAGCCTAAAGGCATTTTTGACATAATGGTCTTCCAATTTCTTACTGAACAGAAATAGTGTCTCCTATATTTACTTAGCTCACAAATGCACTTGGTATCAGTGAGCATGTCAAATACCGGTAGTATGTTTTTAGTGAACTTCTAGTTTCACAAGTCAAAATTTTGAACAGAAAAAAATAACACAAAATAAGCCATTTATCATGATAATATATATGCTAATATGCTTCATGTTTTTTATTACTTCGACTTGCTTCATACAATACTTTATATGCTAAACAAAGATTTTAAATATGAAAAATTCAAATTTGATCTCTTTTAGTAGTCTTAATATTTCCATTTTCAGATGATTTTGTTGTATTCTTGAAGCATGCTAAATTTTGACTATTCCACCATTATCCAGGGACATAACTCAGGAACAACAAATGTGAAATATATGTTCAAACAACTGAGAAATTAGATTTTGTCCATTTGACAAAACATTGACAAGAAAAATAGTTATTGTGAAGTTTTGTTTCCAAAAGTTTAAACCATGTTGACATTTAGGACATGCATGATAATCCTTTGTTAAACATACAAAATTGTAGTATATAAGCATGAAGGATATCATAGTTGCAGAAGTATATGAAACAAATAGTAGTACTGTATTGTAATTGTCATTTTTATGATGACTACATTTAAAACAATACATGACAAAAAGGAATTTCATTCCAAGCCTGACATTTTCCAAAGGAAACAAATTTGAAAATTGTAAAATAAAAACATGCATTGAAATCAGCACGCTGTTTCATGAACTTGATCTTATATTTGAATTTTTTCAATTAGCTAAAACAAAAAAAACCCGATTCCTTCCAGCCTTGGAAAATTATACGCTTAAAAAAAATTGATCTCCCCAAAAGAAATTGGGAGTCCCACATCTTTACTATTCTGTGCACACTTGAAACTAGGAGTTGCAGAGTTCCCAGACAGTACATCATTGAACACAGTTACAAGAAAGTCTTCAAACTCTGTCTATAACAAAGATGCAGCAAGCACCGTGGTGGAATTAGCTATATAGCAAGGATAAAGTGCAAAGAAGTACCAGAGGCAGAGAACCGTTGTGCCAAAAGGCCTTTTGAGGTTTATGAGATTTCAAATAACAATTATGGAATGTACAGTTACTTGTTTCAATAAGATATTGATGTACAGAGGACAAAACAAAGGACAAATAAAAGGGTTACAGTAAAATATATTTACTTCAAAATTATAAGTGTCTGTGACCTTGTAAAACCGTTTTACGCTTATAAATTTAATTATTCTTTCATAAAGTTATTTTTTCTTACGTCATTATGATCTTCAACTATGTTTAATGGAGTAACTGAATACTTCTTAAGTTTTTTGTTTGCCATTCTTATTGATTCTAAGTTTTTTTTCTGATAACTTTTGTTTACAACATGGAGGCTGACATGTTGCTATGTCGCAGTAAATAATACAAAAATAATAGAAAATATACCATAGACTATCATTTTAGTTAGATATTCCATAGCAATGTCTTTTTAACTTCCATAAGTTGTATTTTGACATGAGATAATTGTGAAATAAGGGTTAGAAGAGAGATTCCGGTATTATTTTGCGTGTCATTTCCGCACTTGATTTTGTAATCATGCCGGTGTTGAAGACGATGGCACGTGTTTCTTGTGGAAGAGATCATCATTGTTGTCCAAATATCAATGACACTTTAGATCAAGCTTGTAAATCAGGGTATGTTCTATGTAAAAGATACATTCCCTGAACTTTTCAATGCACAGCACCCAGTCCCAGACTTGATAGGTACCTGCTCCTGCCCTGGGGCTGAGTCTGGATAAGTAAACAAATTTTTCTTGATTAACACTAACAGAAACAGTTAACAGAGTTCTGTTGTATTGGGGTCTGTTCTATTATCTGAAGACCTATTAGTCCGAGGATCCATCCGTCCTAGTATTGTTAGTCTGAATGTCCACTACTGCACTAGTCCGAAATATCGTTAATCCACAAGTGTACTTAAATTCTATTCAAATTATGTGTAATTGTGTCACTGTTTTAAGATTTTCAACACTTTGGCTGTTTTTTTCTCAGATTAAATATACGACCGATTTCCATACCGCGCCTGGAAATAATTTTTATTGTGAAGAAAAGAGAATTTTAAAAATTTGCGGTGTAATGTTATATACATTGTACAGGTATATCATAATATTTTGCTTGAATATCACAATAGAATTTTGAAGTGATAAAACATTGGGAAAAGTCTGTAAAATGGAAATCCAAAGGCAAGACAAACTTATGAGAATGGAGCATAAAATGCCATGAAGATATATGTATAACTAAGAGAATAAAAAAACATATAATAAACTTAACAGAATTAGAACAAGGCAGCAAAGATTTAAAGCATTAGCAATGTGAATTTCCACTAAAAACCAGGAGTGACATCAGGTGATCCATTATATTGAGAATCCGGTGAAGTATCAAGTCCAGTGAAGTGTCAATTCCAGAAGGATGTGAAATCTTAACTGAAGATATCTATCTTGTCTCATACGTGATATAGAAACTTCGTATTGGCCAATCGATTCGTGATGACGACTATAAATTGTAGATTGACAAAATTAACAAAGCCTGAACATATCCATATCTTAGAAGTTTATGTGACAGCAATCTTGACCTGCCAAGAAAGTACAGTACAGTTTGATACAATGTTTTTGGAAAACCATTGTTTCTCGGTACAATTAAAATTCAGAATAAGCATCACTTGAATACTTAAATATGGATTTTTGCAAATTTTTATAGCCTAGAAAAGTAAATGCCTGCCATGTCTTATCGATTTTATTATTCAAATCAAACTCTTTACTGCTACAAATGCCATTTAGGTCCTTAAATCATATCTTTAATTGTATAGACTTTAATTTCAGTTTTGGATAATTTTTTTAGTTAGTTTTATATAAAAAAAAGGTGCGTTTCGATATGTATCACAATACAACATGATGATTTTTGGAGGTATTCCGCAGTTCATACTAATAATACTGAGGCAATTTAAATCAATCTTTGTTGGTATCATACTGAGGATATCTCCTTTCAAAAAGTTGTCTGGAAGTCTGGATTTTTAACCAATATGGCTACCTTTACCAATAATAACAAATTCCTTGAAAAGCCATCTAAAAATCTTCTCCCCTGACACTTTGTGGATTATTAAGACCAAATGTTGGTTAGATGGTCTTTAAATGATCCCATTTCAAAATTTTATAGTCAAGAACTATATGGCACTTGCCGCAGTTGTATATTCTGAAAAATAAAATGTATTTGGATTTTTAGGTTTGAAATATAGAATTCAGCAAATATATTTAAACAATTTACACATAGCACATAACATTTAATCTGGTTTGAGGTGTAGCAGTCTGTTTTAGTCGTACAACTTTTATGACTTTTGCGCCAAATAATTTTTGGACTATTGGGTCTTCGGAATATAGACATGGACTGTTTGTGTTTTGTGCTATTTTATGTTATTTTTTGTCCACGGTTCTATCTGTTGGGTGGTGTTGATTGATTGGAATGAGATTGTTGACCTAATTTCCTGTTATCAATTTTTAGTCTCCAACCAGCAGTGCTGAAGAGGACTATACAATGAGTTAAGCATTGACTTTTGATGTTTAGACAATCCGGAAATTGTGTCTCAAAAATAGGTCAAGTTCCCTCACTAATGCATTGTATCAATACAATTGGATGATACATCACAGTGGACAGTTGAAATTGTACACAAGTTCATGGTAAATATCAATCAATAGTCACGCCTAACATGTATAAATTCTCATGAGCAGGTGTGCTGTTACGGCTGCTTTACATACACTGTTCTGAGCAGTTATTGATACAGTAATATTTTCATGAATAATTTTGGGTATTGTTCAAACTGAATTTATATCTGTTGATGAAAATCCTTAATAATAAGATTTGAATTTGAATTTCACTGAATTGGTACATAGGGACACATGCAAGGAGCAAGATATATTTTTAGCTCACCTGGCCTAAAAGGCCATGTGAGCTTTTCTCATCACTTGGCGTCCGTCGTCGTCGTCGTCTGTCGCCGTTAACAATTTTTCAAACATCTTCTCCTCTGAAACTACTGAATGGATTGGATAAAACTTAGCATGATTGTTCCTTAGGATGTCCTGCACAAAGTTTATGCTTCGATTTTTGATCCGTCAAAAAACATGGCCACTGTTACTAAAAATAGAACACACGGGTCAAACAACAGTTTTTCGCAAGTATCTCAAAAATCATTAGGTTACGGCAAATTCTGCAGGTTGAAAGTGTTCAACATGATGAGAGCTACCTGTGTGCTGATTTTCGTGAAAATCTGTCAATTGATGTTAGAGTTATTGCCCTTTTTTGACATTTTTGGCTTTTTTATGTTATTATTTCAAAAATCTTCTCCTCTGAAGCTACTGAATGGATTTGGATAAAACTTAGCATGATTGTTCCTTAGGGTATCCTGCACAAAGTTTTGCTTCGATTTTTGATCTGTTGAAAAACATGGCCACTGTTACTAAAAATAGAACATAGGGGTCAAACAACAGTTTTTCGCAAGTATCTCAAAAATCATTAGGTTATGGCGAATTCTGGCAGGTTGAAAGTGTTCAGCATGATGAGAGCTACCTGTGTGCTTATTTTTGTGAAAATCTGTCAACTGATGTTAGAGTTATTGCCCTTTTTTGACATTTTTTGCTTTTTTTATGTTATTATTTCAAAAATCTTCTCCGTTGAAACTACTGAATGGATTTGGATAAAACTTAGCATGATTGTTCCTTAGCGTATCCTGCACAAAGTTTCTGCTTCGATTTTTGATCCGTCGAAAAACATGGCCACTGTTACTAAAAATAGAACATAGGGGTCAAACAACAGTTTTTCGCAAATATCTCAAAAATCATTAGGTTATGGGAAATTCTGGCAGGTTGAAAGTGATCAGATAATGAGAGCTACCTGTGTGCTTATTTTCGTGAAAATCTGTCAACTGATATTAGAGTTATTGCCCTTTTTTGACATTTTTGGCTTTTTTTTATGTTATTATTTCAAAAATCTTCTCCTCTGAAAATACTGAATGGATTTGGATAAAACTTAGCATGATTGTTCCTTAGGGTATCCTGCACAAAGTTTCTGCTTCGATTTTTGATCCGTCGAAAAACATGGCCACTGTTACTAAAAATAGAACATAGGGGTCAAACAACAGTTTATCGCAAATATCTCAAAAATCATTAGGTTATGGCAAATTCTGCCAGGTTGAAAGTGTTCAGCATGATGAGAGCTACCTGTGTGCTTATTTTTGTGAAAATCTGTCAACTGATGTTAGAGTTATTGCCCTTTTTTAGCTCACCAGACCCGAAGGGTCATGTGAGCTATTGCCATCACTTGGCGTCCGTCGTCCGTCCGTCGTCCGTCCGTAAACTTTTTCAAACGTTAACTCCTCTGACACCATAAGACCAATTGCAACCAAACTTCGTACAGTTGTTTATTGGTATATGTGCTACAAAACTATCGTTTGGATTTTTGATTCGTAAAAAAACATGGCCACCATGGCTAAAAATAGAACATAGGGGTAAATTGCAGTTTTTTGCAAATAACTCAAAAACCATAACAGATATCAAAATTCTGGCAAAGGGTAAAAGTGTTCAGCACCTCAAGATCTACCTGCCCTGAAATTTTGAAGAAGATCCAACGACCTATGTAGGAGTTATTGCCCTTTTTCTGCATTTTTTCCAAATTTTGCACTTATTAAGCTCAATATCTTGGATACTATAAAGGAAATTTGAAAAATTTAAATTTCATATTGTTAGGCACACAAAGATCTACAAAATTTGTAACAGGATTGAAGTTGTAGGTTTCTTCCTTTTAGGAGTTATTCCCCTTAGATCGTCAAAATTGACCGTTTTTGCAGTCTTTATTCATTGTAATAAAATCGTTAACTCCTCTTACACCATAAGTTTAATTGCAACCGAACTTAGTGTAGTTGTTCCTCGGCATGAGTGCTACTAAACTATCATTTGGATTTTTGATTTGTAAAAAAACATGGCTGCCATGGCTAAAAATAGAACATAGGGGTAAATTGCAGTTTTTTGCAAATAACTCAAAAATGGTGACAGATATCAAAATTCTGATGGGAAGCTAAAGTGTTCAACACCTCAAGATCTACCTGCTTTGAAATTTTGAAGAAGATGTAACCACCCATGTAGGAGTTATTGCCCTTTTTCTTGATATTTTTTTGAAAATTTTGAAATTTGGACTTATTAAGTTGTATGATCATTCCTTTTAGGAGTTATTCCCCTTAGAACATCAAAATTGACCATTTTCACAGCATTTCCCTTAGTTTGCAAAATGTTTAAATGAGCCCTTTAGGAGTTAAAGTTTTGTCCCTTAAATGTCAAAATAACTGTTGATGCCTTATAGATGGAAAACTGTAGAAAATGAAAAAAAGCTTTTGATTGCGTGTAAATTTGTTTTTATGTTATTATTTCAAAAATCTTCTCCTCTGAAACTACTGAATGGATTTGGACAAAACTTAGCATGATTGTTCCTTAGGGTATCCTGCACAAAGTTTATGCTTCGATTTTTGATCCGTCGAAAAACATGGCCACTGTTACTAAAAATAGAACATAGGGGTCAAACAACAGTTTTTCGCAAATATCTCAAAAATCATCAGGTTACGGCAAATTCTGGCAGGTTGAAAGTGTTCAGCATGATGAGAGCTACCTGTGTGCTGATTTTCGTGAAAATATGTCAACTGATGTTAGAGTTATTGCCCTTTTTGACATTTTTGGCCTTTTTTTTATGTTATTATTTCAAAAATCTTCTTCTCTGAAACTACTATTCAAAATCAAATGAAACTTGGTAAGATTGTTCCTTAGGGTATCCTGCAAAAAGTTAATGCTTGGATTTTGGATTGGTCGAAAAACATATCCGCCCTTACTAAAAATAGAACATAGGAGTCAAAATGCTGTTTTTTGCTATTTTTTCCTGAATTATAGAAATAAAATGAAGATGAAAGCTACTTTGATGGCAAACATGGTATCCCGAGTTGAATGGTGATGATGAAAGTTTGTTTTGGATGGCCATTTTTAAAATGGCTGCCATTTTCCTGCCATTTTTTACACTTGCTCGGATTTCAACGATATTTGGTTTTTAAAGTAAACATTGTATCCTTAGTGAATGGTGATGATGAGAATGTTGTATAACAATGATTAAACTTCATAATATGTGAGCTTTTAATTGCCATCACTTGGTGTCTGTCGTCATCGTTGTTAACAAATTTTCAAACATCTTCTCCTCTGAAACTACTAGGGGGATTTGGATGAAACTTAGCATGATTGTTCCTGCAATATTTCCTTTTCAAGTACAATAAAAAGCCTTAACCCACAATTTTTACATAACTTTTTTCAAACATTTTAAAAACGAAGACAACATATAGACCAAAAGATTTATACTTGTATTTGAAGATGAATTAAAGCTTGTATTTTGTATTGTGAATCATCAGATTGACCATGACTGTATCTTAATCAAGCATAGGGAGAATTCATGCCCATTTCTTTCCAGAGGTTCTTGAAAGGCTTTTAAAGGTATTTTCAGCATTTTATGTGACCTTAAATACTCAGTTTAATTTACAAAAAAACATTAATATATTAATTTAGTTTATAGTCATTGTTTGCCAGGTGAGCGATTCAGGCTCTTGAGAGCCTCTTGTTGACATTTTTGGCTTTTTTTATGTTATTATTTCAAAAATCTTCTTCTCTGAAACTACTATTCAAAATCAAATGAAACTTGGTAAGATTGTTCCTTAGGGTATCCTGCAAAAAAGTGAATGCTTGGATTTTTGATTGGTCGAAAAACATGTCCGCCCTTACTAAAAATAGAACATAGGGGTCAAAATGCTGTTTTTTGCTATTTTTTCCTGAATTATAGAAATAAAATGAAGATGAAAGCTACTTTCAAGGCAAACATGGTATCCCAAGTTGAATGGTGATGATGAAAGTTTGTTTGGACGGCCATTTTCCCGCCATTTTTGAGCTCACCTGGCCCAAAGGGCCAAGTGAGCTTTTCTCATCACTTGGCGTCCGTCGTCCGTCGTCGTCGTTAACATTTTACATTTTGAACTTCTTCTAGAGAACCACTGAATGAAATGAAACCAAACATGGCATGAATGTTCCTTATGAGGTGCTGACCAAGTGTTATTACTTTGTAGCCGATCCATCATCCAAGATGGCCGCCAGCGGGGAACTTAGTTTAACATAGGACCCTATGGGAAATGCATACAAATGACTTCTTTTAGAGAACCGTTGAATGGAATGAAACCAAACATGGCATGAATGTTCCTTATGAGGTGCTGACCAAGAGTTGTTACTTTGTAGCCGATCCATCATCCAAGATGGCCGCCAGCGGGGAACTTAGTTTAACATTGGACCCTATGGGAAATGCATACAAATGACTTCTTTTAGAGAACCACTGAATGGAATGAAACTAAATCTGGCATGAATGTTCCTTAAGAGGTGCTGACCAAGTGTTGTTACTTTGTAGACGATCCATAATCCAAGATGGCCGCCAGCGGGGGACTTAGTTTAACATAGAACCCTATGGGAAATGCATACAAATGACTTCTTTTAGTGACCCACTTAATGGAATGAAACCAAACATGGCATGAATATTCCTTATGAAGTGCTGACCAAGTGTTGTTACTTTGTAGTTGATCCATCATCCAAGATGGCCGCCAGTGGTTAACTTAGTTTAACATAGGACCCTATGGGAAATGCATACAAATGACTTCTTTTAGAGAACCACTGAACGGAATGAAACTAAATCTGGCATGAATGAATCCTTATAAGGTGCTGACCAAGTGTTGTTACTTTGTAGCAGATCCATCATCCAAGTTGGCTGCCAGAGGGGGACTTAGTTTAACATAGGACCCTATGGGAAATGCATACAAATGACTTCTTTTAGAGAACTGTTGAATGGAATGAAACCAAACATGGCATGAATGTTCCTTATGAGGTGCTGACCAAGAGTTGTTACTTTGTAGCCGATCCATAATCCAAGATGGCCACCAGCGGGAGACTTAGTTTAACATAGGACCCTATGGGAAATGCATACAAATGACTTCTTTTAGTGACCCACTTAATGGAATGAAACCAAACATGGCATGAATATTCCTTATGAAGTGCTGACCAAGTGTTGTTACTTTGTAGCTGATCCATCATCCAAGATGGCCGCCAGCGGGGAACTTAGTTTAACATAGGACCCTATGGGAAATGCATACAAATGACTTCTTTTAGGGAACCACTGAATGGAATGAAACTAAATCTGGCATGAATGTTCCTTATGAGGTGCTGACCAAGTGTTGTTACTTTGTAGCCGATCCATCATCCAAGATGGCCGCCAGCGGGGGACTAAGTTTAACATTGGACCCTATGGGAAATGCATACAAATGACTTCTTTTAGAGAACCACTGAATGGAATGTAACAAAACATAGCATGAATGTTCCTAATGAGGTGCTGACCAAGTGTTGTTACTTTGTTGCTGATCCATCATCCAAGATGTTTAGAAGTCTATCAGAAAATTGTAAAAAAAATTCTGAATGGTCACAACTTGACCACATATTCAAAAATAATAATGATAAGATGTCTTCAGTAGCTATTGTAAGACTACACTAAAATGACCTGTTTTTAATTTTAAATACTGTGTCAAATTAAATCAATCTTGGTCTCAATCATTATATAATTTTACATAATTTCCAAAATCACATTAGATACAGGTGAGCGACACAGGCTCTTGAGAGCCTCTAGTTACACTTGCTCGGATTTCAACAATATTTGGTTTTTAAAGTAAACATGGTATCCTTAGTGAATGGTGATGATGAGAATGTTGTATAACAATGATTAAACTTCATAATATGAAGCTTGTATTTTGTATTGTGAATCACCAGATTGACCATGACTGTATCTTAATCAAGCGTAGGGAGAACTCATGCCCATTTCTTTCCAGAGGTTCTTGAAAAGCTTTTAAAGGTATTTTCAGCATTTTACGTGACCTTTAATACTCAGTTTAATTTACAACAAACATTAATATATTAATTTTGTTTATAGTGCATTGTTTGCCAGGTGAGCGATTCAGGCTCTTGAGAGCCTCTTGTTTACACAAAACTTTTAAAAATACCAGCAATTTTGCTTGTATTTCTACAAAGGTTTATTAGAATTTCATATTTCGTCAAAAGTGATTTAAGAAATCTTTTATAGTATAACATATTATTGAACATTTCACTCAAAATATCAACTTAAGCCTTAAACTATATTATAATGAATAAACATAGTTATCAATATTTCATCAGATATTTGTGCAAAAACCCATTTCAATGCAGCATGCATTACACAGCATTTCAATATTAAAACTAGTGGTCAAACAAAAGTCCTGTCCCCTAACCAAATAAATTCTTTGATACCAATTACGCGATGTGCACATTTGTCAGTTTTCTACTTGTCAGTTGTGTTCAAAACCAAACCAATAATTCAAAAAGTTTGAGATAGTATAAACATTGAAAGTCAACGCTTAACTTAGTTGCACTGTAATTTTGCACTCCATCAGTCACACTAGTCTTTTTCAGAAACCGTTCAATCAGCTGAGCTTAATTTTTGATATATGAGCTTATAATGATGAGTTACAGATCAAATTTGAGTTTCTTGCTGATCGGATAATTATTGTTAAGAGTTATTGCCCTTGGAAAGAGGAATTATTGCCAAAATAATAGTTTTCGGGACTTTTTTTAGCAAACCCTTTTAGCAACTGATCTTATTTTTGGTACATGAGCTTATAATGATGAGTTAGAGAGAAAAATTTGAGTTTCACGCTGATCAGATCATTATTGTTTGAGTTATTGCCCTAGGAAATAGACATTTTTTCCAAATTAATAGTTTTCCGGACTTTTTTATTACATAGTGGTGAAATACCGTGATTTCAAACTGAAAGAAAATCTGTATACATATTTTATATCAATAATATGCCTGTTTTATTCACCTCATAATGGGTATTTTAATTTCAAAAAATGAACTGGTGCATGAAATACTCAAATATTAAAGTAAACAAATAGCAAATCAGTCGCCAATTAAATCATTCAGAATCTATACCTCTAAAATTATTCTAAATGCATCATAAGGCCAGACTACAGACCACTTGGTTAAGTCAAAAAGTATGGACTTGTGTTAAAAGGCATAAGCTGGTAATTTTACCTGTTTACAGTCCCGATTAGTACCACTGGAAGTAAGGGAATTATATTAAGTTATTAACAGAATCAGAAAAAAGTACTGAAATACTGTCTGTTATGATGTATCAACACTATTAAAAGATAATTAAATTAAGAAATCTAATTTATATTGTTTAGTACTTCATGTTTTAAGTTATATTCTTGAACTAATTAAAGTATTTTATTTTAATTACATTTTATGACCAGAGTCTCCTTTTACAGATTTGATTTTGTCTGTTTTCCGATTGTTAATCCACGTTACAAAAGAGAGTTTATCCATGGACCAGCCAAGGACAGACCAGGGGCTGTTACTAGATCAGATATGCTTCTCACAGGACAAGGTTTGATTAAATTATACTGTATAGTAAAACATTATGAACTGGTTAATAATAAAGTTGAAACTGACTTTAAAATCTTTTTTGGTTAATATCACAATGTATTGACGACCTCCAAAGTCCATAATCATATTGTGTGTATACTATTGATTGTCACTAACATTTTGTAATTATTATATGATACATCAAGGTGTTAAATTAAAAAGGATGTATTCTTCTGATGTTTAATTCTAGAAATTATTTGCTCCTCAGAGATGTACATCCTTAAATGATACAAAATGGCGAGAGAGCCAAATCACATACTCTAGTTACAGCGGTATATTATAATTTTTAAATGTCTTCCTGTCAATTTTCATTTAAATGCCTTCTTCTTAATTTAATAGTTTCTTTATTGCAATTTACTTTTTCATTCATACAGTCATTTCTATTTATTTTATTTAACAGACTGGAATTCATTGGTTGTTGGAAAGATTTCACCCTGGCTACAACCCGATTCAAGAGTGGATGTCATAAGAAAAAATTCTGAGGCTGTAAGCATTCATTTTGAAAATATTTTTGGAATAATATAATTAAATATTTCACTAGCCAATCAAAAGTGCCCAAGATTATTAGAATTTTATTGTACCATTTTAAGTAATCAGACAGAAGACGTGAGAAAATTATACATCAACTTCAATATGAACAACGGCTTTCATTTATATATTTTATTAATTATTGCTGGTTAATACTGATATTTAAAAAAAGTATAGAAAATATAGAGTATAGATTTGAAATTTGGATGTTTCTCAGAAGCTTAACCGTTTATAAATTGATAAACCAGAAATTTCTTTTCAACCTTGATCATGTGTTGTATACTAAATAACCTGCATTTCTATTTCCAACGGACCAAAAACAGAATAACAGTCTAACTATTAAATGTAGTTCCATGATTTGTTTTAAGATCTTAAACAGTAGAATTTCCAATTATGATATAACTGTAGAAATTAAAAATGTAGTCGTTGAATAATAAACTAAAAAAAGTTAACCACACAGAAGATATGTTACATCTAAAATAATATGAGAAGTAAATATGACAAAAGTTACAAATTTTCTGTAGCTGTACTTTATATGATGATAAAGTCTTATGGCAGATAACATAAGATAGACAGCAAGTAAAAATTACATTTTAGACAATTTAGAATAGCTAATACATTTGGTGAGGTTCCTGTAGAATCCCAGAATATATGTTTATGTGTATATTTGTTAGGTATAAAAATTTGAAATACAGTAAGAGGAATAAGAATAGTAGTTAGTTATATCCCTTTACCTAATTACCCAGGGGAGGTAATTGTAGTTATTGCTCTTTGGTCCATAGGGATAAAGGGAGACTATTTATTTTCTAGGTAATTTGGTTAATGGAGATAAATGACTGTTGTTTCTCTTTGATGTATTAAGCAATAAATGTCTAATAATTGCTCAACTGAATTAACTACATGCTATTAATTTATTCACAGAATAGACAAAACATAATATAGATTTAAATATATTCTTTATTTTTAGGCATTGATACAGGAGTTGAAGTTTGCAGGTCACTTAGCTTTACCAGCAGTTCTGATACCTCTAAAGAATGGGAATATTACGAACCTTGCTAGAATATTGAATGAACATCTTACCAGCTCTTATGCTACTCAGGTATGCCATCTTCAATTTTCTAAGGAATCTGTTGGAAAAAACTTACATCAAGTATCAAATATTTCTCCATAAAAAAAAATTTCTGTCTCAGTTATACTTTTAAGTACAGGTATTTCTAAAAAAAATTGAACATTTGAATAACAAAAAATCACACAGAATTTTCATTATATTTCTACTGGTAGTCTGTTCTTTTACAATAATAATCATTGTTTAGTCTTTTACAAAGTTTTTAAAGGGGATATAACTCCTGACTTGTGAAAAAAATATCTTTGTGAATGATATTTTATTGATGCTTTCAATGCAAAACTGAAAATCTTTTATTTTATTTCTATATTGACGAGGCTTCTATTTAGATGATGAAAAATTAAATATTTTGTTGTCTTTTTCTCTTTACAAAATTTAATTTCACATGTATCCGTATTTTAGTAAGACTTTTCTTCTTTGCAGTCTTACTGGATCCATGTTCCTATGATGTCTCCACGGGACCAAGTCGATCAGTTGATTGAAGGACAGGCAGAAATTGAAGAACCAGAAGATACTTGGCAGTGGTAAATTCCCTCTATTCATGTCTCAAGAGTTATCTCCCATATGAGAAGATATTTCAATATAACTTTAAATTGGAAATAAGAGATTTTTTAATCCACAAATTTACTTTACACATTAAAATTGTAGTCCATTTTCTTATGGACCATTATGTTAATTTTAATTGTCAGTTTAAAGTAGTGCAAGACAACAAAATTAAGAATTTCCATGTTTGTAACAACAGTTTTGACAGATAATTCTGAAATGGAAAAACTCTTAAGATAAACATAATTATCATGATGTATCCTTAAGCCTGAAAAGACCAAAAATGATGTTACATTTATAAATTGTAAATTCTTAAACATTTAACTGTTGTATTGTTTTCATAATTAGGGCTATTCCATTGAAAAGAATGTACCAGGGTCGGATGGCAATAAAAAAAAATCCCGTTGTTGCTTGTGGTCGGTGGTCGTTGGTATTTTGAGAAAATCATTATTGTTGGTCTACTCTTGGGAGTCGGTTTCATGATGTTATTTTTCATTATTTATTATTATTTGTTTTGTCTCCTGCTTTATCGTGATATTTTTGAAAACATAACTGTTCCCGCGACTTACGTGGTGGTAGGCGCAACATCGTTTTTACCAATGCTACCAGTTCCAGAAGTGCAACGATTACTTCCCTTTAATGGCAATTGCATGGCAGACGATGTCTAACTCAGGAAATTCTACTTAAATAGTCAATATTTTTGTATGAAAATGATAAATCCAGATGTTATATATCATATAAACTTGCTAATAAGACGTTTTCCTGGAGGATATTTTACAGAATTTGGAAAGGAGTCGGTGATTTGGAAAGTTGAAATCCGTTCATCCGCCCAAAGATTTGGTTCATCCTATTACTAATGTTTTTAGGTTTTATATACATATGCAAATATATACTGTATTGCTCTGCCAAACATGTTCATACATTTTTAGCTTTTGTACCGAGATTTTGAAGTGCAATACACAGTAATACGAGAGTTGTCGAAATTTATATTGAGTTTGTCAGTGCTTGTGGCTTATGCATCTATAGTTATGTTTATTATAAAACACTCCAGATTTTTGGTGGTCCTTGTTAAAATTTTCCAGTCACCACAGATGAATAATTTTAATATCAAGTAAACATTATTCAATAAAACAATAAAAGTAAATTTATAATAAGGGCGAACAGACACTGAGGAAGCAAATGTGAATGAAGGCGAACAGACCCGGATTCATGGAAACTTCCATGGGTCATTCTTCTGAAAAGTAATTCAACATTGTGTTCAATGGACGTATAATTAAATGCAAAATTTTTATTCATATCAAGCCCAGGTTATCAGTAAAAATGGCCCATGCCATCTTAATTTTCCAAAAGACCACTACTAGGAAAACATGTAGTAAAAGGTACTTTTGTTATAAAATACAGTAGAACTTCAGGAATCATCTCCCAAATATTTTTAAACTTTGTTGTCTACTTTGTCATTTCAGTGGCGTTCATCAGGTCAGTTTGTGTTGTACAAGCACACATCACTGACCAAACAAAAGCTGCTCATCACTGACATCCCATACTATTGATTAGTACATTCTACACAGTCTTAAAAGCAACTGTAATTTTTAAAAATCAATTCCTATTGGTTGTGGTAAATAAGTTAGATATATTCCTGTTGGTTGTTGTATTATATGAAACTGACTTCCTGTTGGTTGTTGTTGAGATACATAGTACATTCTTCTTGGTCGTGGGGGTACTGAAAAAATGCCTTCCGGCCCTAGTACCTCAATTAATGCAATAGCCCTTACAAGTAAACAGAATTTCCAAGATACAACATTAACTAAGATCTGATTATTCTGTAATGATAAATACTGGTCTGTATGGTATGATTACAAGTTTTGCTTCAGAAAGTTTATGTCATTATTGCACAAAGAACATTTATTTATTAGTGTATAGTTATAAAAAAATATAGTTGCAAATATAAGGCTTAATGATACAAGTGTTTCATATGGCTTCATCATTTGTACAGAAAGGTCAGAAAATTCGATTTAAAAACTACATTGTACTATAAAGTACATAATTCCACATTTAATACCAATACATCGCATTTATCAAATCCATTCTTTTTTACAAAATTTTTTTAGGTGGCATAAGTTTAGAACATTGTGTGATTCCCACAACCGAGTTATGGTTTGTTTAGAGCTGACTGCAGACCTTCCATCAAATAAAATCCAAGAGAGATGGTTTTCTGAACCAGTAAAATGTGCCTCTATATCGACAAGTCTATTCCTGACCAACAAGAGAGGTTATCCAGTACTTCCTAGGGCTCATCAGATTTTTATCAAGATGTTGTTTAAGGTAAGAGAATATTTGACATTTGATTCATTGTATGGTACTTACATGTACTCCTTAATAGTCCCATCAATTTCAATAAAACTTCGCTCATATACATTTATAAACAACATAATTCAGACCAATATTTTGAGTGGGTATGTAATTTTATGAGTTTACTGACAGTGATAAGTAAAAAAAGTGCCCACAATAAAGTGCATGTTATAGCAGAGATTTTTCCAAGTCAGCTGAATCTACTGAAGAGATTGTTCTATTTAAATACTTTACTTTTTATTTCCAGTTAGAAGTACAGATCATTCTAACAGGTACAAACAGACATCCAGATGTAGGATTACATACCTATCAACAATACCTAGATCACCTGTGGCAGGTAGATATATACAAATATTAATGCATACATGTATGAAGAGCAAAAATCACAGGCACTTGAGATCAGCAATTTTTGTTTTTGATTTAGGGAATTGTTATTTGACATTTTGTTTACATTATTAAGACTGCTCTTAGAATATCCTCCCAAGTGCCTGTGACAAAAATCATTGCACAAGTTAGGGATAGGGCAGTAGTTCAATGTTATATGCATGTAAATGTTATTAAGATGTACAGAATTGTGACCTACAGGATCAGATTGATTGCTTGATTGAATATTTTTTTTAACGCCGAGCTGGCGATATTGCAGCCAATATCATGGCGAGAACTAATTTGAAAGGAAGTGGTTCCTACAGGATCAGATATTGACCCTTTACACTGAAACTTCATAAGGATGACATTATTTTCTGTTACTATAAAAGACAGTTTGGCTTTGAACCTGAGGTCCAAGACAATTTTTATTATTGCACATCATTGTGGGGTTTTTTGGAGGCAATTTTGCCAACATAATAATTTTTCAGCAACATGATTGATTTAGATTTTTTATGAAAAAAATAATAAGTAACATTTTAATATTGTTTTTACTATTCTTGGTATTTTGAATACAGATAAGTTAATTTCTAGCCTTTCTATCTATATTCACCCTATGTTTTACAGATATGCATTTGTTATATTGTTAGCAGAATACACAAAAAATTGAAATGAAAAGAAAATTATGCTAAATATGAAAAGAAAACTTGATAAAGTATTCATAAATTGCAATGAAACAATGCCCAAACATATGTACCATTACAGACACAACCCCCACCAGATCCAATAACACAGTTTGCCAAAGGATATGAAGATTATCTACAAAGTCCATTACAGGTATTTTATTGTTAATCTATTACAAGTATTTTATTGCTTATTGAATTTCCAAATGGAAAAGTCCACTTTTTGTTTAGTGATGTATGGTTGTCAGATGGACTCAAACAGTGAAAAGTTTACTGTCAGATCTTTTCTTGTTTTATTTAATATGTTATTTGCTCAAGCTATTTTTATGAAATACAGTAGAAATATCAAATGCCCAAAATTGTTTAGTTATGTTACTTTTAACTGATACTGACTATGAAAGGAGATATACTGGTTAATTCTTGACAGAAGATCTTTATATGCACATTACAAAAATAGAACTGGGTACTGTTTCACTGAAGAGTTATGATAGGTCCTATATCCTTTGAATATATAGAAGTTATGACTCATTGTAACCCTTACGACCTTTATTGAAACAATACCCTGTGGTGTTGTGAGGCCTTCACAATGACTTCACAACGGAACTAGCCATAGAGGCCTTCTAAACACAGAAATTCTTACACCCCACTGGCAGTGAAATACTTTGCAAAATGTCAGTCAAGTCACCTCTGTGATATTGAAGAACAAAAAAAAAACAAAATATCTAACAAATACTCTGATAATTTGCCCAACAATCTTACAATAATATAATGTAACCCCAAAACAGTGTATTCATTCACCTTTGACCTATAAAGTATAAAACACTTAACAAATAAAAATGTTCTTGTGATGATCTCAATGACTGCAAATTACAAGGAATAATTTGACATTTGATTTTTCAAAAAATAAGCTACATACATATACGTAAGTGTTTATTATTTTATTATTATATTATGACTAATAAAATAACTGTTTTCAGCCATTGATGGACAATCTAGAATCACAGACATATGAAATATTTGAAAAAGATCCTGTCAAATATTCACAATATCAAAAGGTAATGTTTAATGCTGTTTTCCAATGGGAAAGATCTGGTTATTAGTTTGGCAGTGCATGACAGTGATGAAGGAAAATGTGGTTTACTGTAAATTTGAAAGCTCATTTCTTGTTCTTTTGTCAAATGTATAGATCAAACGTTTATTATTGAATACATGTACAGTAAATTCAGACATTAATGCATGGATTTATTATAGGAAATTTTTCGTAATAAACATTAATTCAATTCATTTACATTTTGTAATAGTGTATTTCTAGTTGAGAAAAGTGAATACTTATTACTCCTTTTGCACAGATTTATTGAGTAGTAGAAGTCATATGATATTTTTGAGTTTTGAGTGAATTTGTACATTTGATATTTAAAACCAGTTCTCTGGAATATTATTGGACTGCATGTTGTTTTTTAGGCTGTATACCATGCATTGTTGGATAGAATTAAACCAGAGGAAAAGGACAAAAAAGAAATGTATGTAATATGATTATTTGCAAAGATATAAATTATTGATACAGCAAATAACTTGAAATCAGAGAGGCCTTAGTCTTCTTATCAATTCAAATGGAATCTTTCATACTTAATTTTGCATATCTGGTATTACTAAGATAGTCACCAGCAGGGAATTTCATAGTTAAACATTAAACCCTATGGAACCATTTTAAGGATATCCCAGATGTATTTTTTCAAGAACAATTACAATATAATGAGTCTGTAGTATTTAATTTTAAATATTTTGAAACTTAAAGGATATCATATATAGACTTTGGTCCAATTGCTGATTAATTAGTTAGCTATTAAATCAAACATGTCTTCTGTAATGACATCTACTGACTCTTTCTTGAAGCAGTAAAGACTCCTAGAAATGTAATGTTAATATGAGTTTAAATTTTTATTTTTGCATCAAAATGGGATGTTTAATTAATTTTAAATACAAGTTTTTTCCACATGTTTACAATTTGATTGTTTTAGTGTATAGAATTTGTTGCTTTGAGGAAACAAAAACAAAAAAGTGTGTTTTTTTTGTTGTTATTTTTAATTGAAAACACATTATGAAATATGGGATATGCTGTTAATTTTAATTTGTGGATGCGCAGCACCCATGAAACCATGACAATGAGAAACATTGGTCAATTATCACACATAACCATGTTAACAATGGGGAGATAACTAACTGATGTTTCTCATTAATATGGAAAGAAATATAACTAGTCTACAGAAGTTAATTTAATTCAGTAACTAGGTATATACATTTTATATCCTTGATGTTTTTTGTAGTGTACTGATGGTTGTTGGTGCAGGCAGAGGACCTTTAGTAAGGGCATCTATAGCTGCAGCACAACAAGCAGACAGGGTTATTAAAAAGATATATGCTGTAGAGAAAAATCCTAATGCTGTTGTCACGTAAGTATGCTTATAGATCAGTTAAATGTACCAAGTCATTTGATCGCCTATAGATATATAATAATTTGTATGTGTTGATTTTCAACAATCCAAACTTTGTATTAAGCTTGAATTCATTCTGGAAAAGAATGGATAGATATTTAATAAGTAAAATCTGTTATACTGCATCCATAAATTCTAGAATAAACCACGATGTTTATCAAACAGAATTTTTTTCAAATACAGTTTGGAGAATATGAAGGACGAGATGTGGGGAGACCAAGTAGAGGTTATATCATGTGACATGAGACAGTGGGAAGCACCAGAGAAAGCGGACATTTTAGTCAGTGAATTATTAGGGTCATTTGGGGACAATGAATTATCTCCGGAATGTTTGGATGGAGCACAGAGATTCCTAAAGGATGATGGGATAAGTATTCCATCAGAATATACGTCATTTCTAGCACCACTTCAGTCAGAGAAACTTCACAATGAAGTTAGAAATGCGAAAGACAAAGACAAGCCATATTATGTTAGTATATTTTGAATTTATATAAAATTTTTATTTTCAAACTCTATATTATATAGACTATAAAAATCAGATCAATCCTCCAGCGTACAAGAATTAAGAAAATAAAGAAGTGGAATTTGAAATGGATATATAGACAAATTTCCAATTTATGATTAAATGATCCCATTTGACCTATATGACTTCATTTAACATTTGATGTTAAAATTGTAATTTGCTAAGATTCAAAAACTGTAATCCATTTGGTCCTCTCATTAACTGGGAAAATGCATTCAATATATCTGATGTCACTGATTTAGATGCACAGTATTGTTATTTCTTATTTTTTCACTTGACTTGTAGTTTGCTTCATATTTTGTTCTATTGACTATATTGTATCTGAAATTCATCAGACAATCAGTCATTTCCAGTATAGTATTTGTCTAACAATTTTGTCATAAATTCTGGACCAAATGTACAGAAATAATCTTGGCACCCGATTCATTACAATGAATATAATATATTTGACCACTAAATATTTCTCACTTGGAACTTGAATAGGAAAATATACCAAATTATACCATATTTGGCTGTTCTGAAGAGTTTGTTTTCTTCCAAGAAATTTAAAGATCATCTCAAAAACTAAGAAAATGGATCTCCATTCAATTTGTTTTTTATATAAGAATTGACATCTTGAACATTCTCTGAGTATACAAATCTTATTTATGCACAGAACATTACAAGACTTTAAGAAGATGTACTTCCATCTCAATGATTAATTTTGGTAGAAAATGTATTTAGTTTGCAGATAACAAAAACTAATAGAATGACATATATCATGTGTACTACTCAATAACAATAAATTTTTATTTTTAAGCATTCATTCGAGATGCCATATGTTGTCAGACTACACAATTGTCAAGTTTTAGCTGAACCACAAAAAGTATTTGTTTTCCATCATCCTAACAGAGGTTAGTACATACATTGTACATTAATTATAAATATAATTAGTCGTATGAATTTTACTTCATGAATACATTTTGTAAGGTATCCAAGTTTAATAATAACATATTTTTATTTAATCCTTTTCCAAGATGAAGATGTCATCCAAACATTTGTGTAAATTTTTATAAAATTTCAAATACATTTTTGTATATATGTTAAAGCCCCATTTATTGCTTTTGTGAGAATCTATGATTTATATTTCAGCTGAAGTAATAGACAACACACGACATTTAAGTTTAGATTTTGAAATTGATCAGGATGCTTTATTGCATGGTTTTTCTGGTTATTTTGAAACAGTTCTGTATGGAAACATTAATCTCAGTAAGTGGTAGTCATATTTTCTTGATTTATAGATAAACAATGCCAGTATAGGTTATGAGTTGTCTGTCCCTATATTAGAATAGTTTGATTAAATAAACAATGCCAGTATATGTTATGAGTTATCTGCCCCTATATTAGAATAGCTTGATTAAATAAACAATGCCAGTATATGTTATGAGTTATCTGCCCCTATATTAGAATAGCTTGATTAAATAAACAATGCCAGTATAGGTTATGAGTTATCTGCCCCTATATTAAAATAGCTTGATTAAATAAACAATGCCAGTATAGGATCGAGTGTATACTGCTAAACATTGAGATTTCTTTTTATTTCAGGTATCTTACCCTCCACTCATTCACAGGGTATGTTCAGCTGGTTTCCAATTTATTTCCCAATAAAAGTAAGTAAAGTTAAAATTGCTATTAAATTCTGAGAACAACTAGGTCTAGGCCAGTAAATTTTTCTTACAAAATATCCAATGTAGGCAATATTGAAGGATTCCTGGAACTTTTTCTTGTTGAAAGCCATCAGGTAGCTCCTAAATAAGGTTTTGGGTTGATTGATTTTTTTAATTCAACATTGACATTATTTGAGTTAGGTTGAAAGAGATACTTAAACAGTGTATGTTATCAATGTGATTTGGATCAGCGTTTTGCTTCAATGAGGGTTTGACATTACCTTGTCAGGAAGCTAGCCCTCGGCACTAGTTATAAATTAATTTTGCTAGCCCTCCATGCATGAACTTGTAATCCTTAGGGGGGTCTATAAAATTTTTAAAAAAATGATGAAAAAACGTACTGCATTCTGGGCCTTTTTGAAAATTAGACTATACAAAGTAAGGAATTTTTTTGTAGAATATTTGAAAAATGGGTAAAGAATTCAATAGGGTTGGTTGCTTTTAATTTCTGAAAAGGATTTAATATCCAACTCATACCACAGGTAGGTTTTTGATGACCATTATCACAATCATCGTGATAGGCAAAACCACACATTGTATGAATAATACGAACAGGTGGGGGAGGGGGGTGAGAATGTAAATACAACTGTTTTGAATAAATTGATGTGCCTTATGTGCATGATATGCCCTTCCCCAAAGACAGCTATAAAGTTATTGTTTTTGTTTTTTTTAGCAAATTAAGTGTCATGTTACTTTTTACACAGCTTAACATATCTTAATTATAACACTGTAACAATAAACTGAATATCATCATTGTGTAAGCAGTTTGAAAAAATTCGGTCAAGGCGTACTAGAGTTAGTGCACAACATGTGAAAAATTGCTTAAATTTGGATAATCAAAGTCCCATAATTCTGGAATGACAAAAGTGAAAATTGTCAAAAAGTATACAGACCTTCAGACCACCATTTTAAGAATGTGTAGAAGTTTGAAAAAAATCAGTCAAGGTGTACAGGAGTTAGTGTGTGGCACGTGAAAATTGCTTATATATGGACAAACTAGGTTCCATTACTCTGGAACAACAAAAGTGTAAATCATCAAAAAGTATACAGAACCTCAGACCACCCTTTGTAATAATGTGTTCAAATTATCTACATGTAGGCGTACTCGAATGAAGGCACGACAAGTGAAAAATTGCTTTTTTTTAACCAAGTCCCATAACTCTGGAATACAAAAGTTGAAATCGTCAAAAAGTATACAGACCCTCAGACCACCATTTGTAATAATGTGTTAAAGTTTGAAGAAAATAAGTCTAGGAGTTAGTGCGCTTCATGTGCAAAATTGCTTTTTTTTGACAGTCCCATAACTCCAGAATGACAAAATTGAAAAAAATCATCAAAATCAAAAGGGAGCTTTTTTTCCGTCAATCCTAAAGTTGTTTTAAAATTTCATCAGAATTGATTGCAGAAAATTTGAGTTATGGTACGAAGTGTTGGCGGACGGACATTTGAATTCCATAATACGTCTCATCTACAACAGGCGTTTTAAAATGATTAAGTTGCACAATATGAAAAGTCTTGAAATTTTTTTCAATTGGCATACTTCTCCTTCATGCACATCTTCATTATGCATGTAAATTTCTGAAGGGTTTCATAGATCTGTAGCAGGGATTAATTACACAAAATTGGTACAAAAGATGACTAAGTTTTACATCATGGAAAATCTGTAAAAATGATACTCCTCCATGCACATATTTACATTCTACAAAGTTTCAAAGACAAAGGACTGGGTTAAAAGCTTTATGAGTTACTCAAAGTAGTCTCAGTAGTCTATGATTATCATAATCATTATGCACAAGTTCAGCGACGGATTTGGAATTTAAAGTGTTTGAAGGTGTATATTGTAAGAGGTATACAAATTTCGGCCATGAATCACTTTATTAAAAATTATCATAAAAGTCATCAAGTTGGTTAATTTTCTGCGGACTCTGTTTGATTTGATTTGGTATCCTTTTTCGATATTCACTGTCATTTCATAAGAATGGAGTGGCAAAAAAGCTTTTTCAAAAACAAATCACGAAGTCTATTGATGAACTGAGTAAACACGGGATATGGTAATGTAATATGAGAAACTTACAGTGGAACAAAACAAATAAAATAACCATTCAGAATGCTGCTAATGCAATCAAATGTGAGGCAAATCAGGATTTGGCATGAAATGTTCTGTTTCATTTTATTCTTTCATTTCCGTTTCATAGTTTGTATGTATCACACTTGACCAGAAATGTCTGGAATAGAACTTCTAAATGCATTCTCTCCCGACTTCTTTATCTTACGGAACCAGTAGAACGTAAACATACCACATTGTAAAGATTTCAAAACAATTTTCCCTGCAAATAAATAACTAGCCTGTAGGGCTATCATTTGTCTCATTTCAACTAGTCGATATAAATTTTGACTAATCCAGACTAACGCAAGTAACTGGCTAGCGATAGTGTTGAAACCTGTCAATACTTATTTGATTTTAAGATCAGATACCTATGTTGAAGTGGTCTGGGTGGCCAAATGGTCTAGGGAGTTTGTCATGACTACTAGTGATCACTAGCCTGTCAACACTAAGGTTGTGAGTCGAATCAAACCTGTGACGTGTGTGTTCAACTTCCATCTTAATTGACAGGGTTTGCTATGGTCAGTGGTTCTCTCCGGCTTCCTTCACCAATAAAAACTGGCCTCTGCAAAATAGCAAAATGTGCTGAAAATGGCATAAAACTCCAACTAAACAAACAATTAAAGCTTTGTTGAAGCTTTTAGCACATATTTTGTTCATTTTTCACAAGTCTTTGTTTTGATTATACTAGATATGGATTATCTCCTTCAGAATACTTAACTGAGGTTTTGTTTTATTTGGACAGTTAGAAATTGTCTGATAAAAAATTACTGTATATGTGAATAAATCATGAATTTCTCTTATGAATTATCAGGATATACCATGTTGTCATTTCTGTACAATATACATGTACATTGTTTTATTTCAGACTCCACTATATCTTAGTAAAGGTGACACAGTTAGTGTTGATATGTGGAGATGTGTCAATGAGAAGAACGTATGGTATGAATGGGCTGTCACAAAACCACATGTCTTACCCATTCATAATCCAAAGGGTAGATCTTATACTATTGGTCTGTAGATATAACCAGTGAACAATGTTATAGCTACACATTAAATTGATACTACACAACTGTGTTATACAATGGTTCCAAAATTTTTTTTACATTTACACTATCACAGAACATTGTTTATAGTTCAAACCATTTCTCTAACAATGGATAATCAACATGATTAGATTACCGGTGTAACTATAATTGTGATTTTTTATGATTGAAAACAAATCCTTCTACAAGACCTATAGATTTTTGTGTAGTACATAATGAAATTCTAAATTCTCTGGATTCATTATATTTTGTTATATTTGTGGATACAACAAAACCATGAAATTAAAATAATTATATTTCATTATTCATTATTACACATGTACTAGAAATTTATAGAACTAAAAAAATTCCATATCCAAAAAATTTTTCACTTGACCACAAAAAAATAGAAATAAATGAATCCACAGTATATTTTATATTCTGTATAATTATGTACTTTGTAAGTAATTGTGGGATTCTGTAAATCAAAATTAGAATTGTGCTTTGAATATTTGTTTTCTTTTGTCTGTTTAACAACAAAGATACTGTTTGTTAACCATTAAAGACAATATTTAAAATAAGATTTATTTTTTTTATTCAACAGATACATAGAACATATATATATATATCACAACAATATTATGAATATGTGTCGACCACAGGAAATGTGTATATTATGTCGTACATTAAATTTCCATCTAAGAAGAAAACTATTTAAACTCAGAATAAGTTGACAAAATATTTTTTATCGTAATATTTCATTATCTGAATTCATAGATCAATGGACCTGTTTTGGGTAAATTTTACTATAAAATTTCAAAATTTTGTAATCCATTTTGTAGAAAAATTAATGAAATTACCTTCGATAACAAATATTACAAATATATGAAGAAATAACATTCAGGTTTTATAATGATTTGTTGTTAATAGAATTCTGATGAATTATATTATTCCACTATATAGATTAATTCATAGCTAGGTACGTATTTCATTGGTTGAGACTCTCCCATGTGATATCGAACAAAACATCTTGTTTCCCTCTCAGATACGTGTTTCACCATCATATCCCAGTTATTCGAAATACACCAGAGATAGTGAAATAATCATTAATTTCCCTTGCATTAGTAAAATATGAAGATTTGTTCACCCTCAAAAAGTCATGTTTCACTCTGAAAACATGACTTTCCTCGGGTGAAAAAATCTTCATTTTTCACTAATGCAAGGGAAATAAATGTATAATGTAGATCAGGTTGTTTGGCTTTATATGCTATAGAAAATTGTGGTTGTCTGATTAGCCACATACATGTAGATGTAACACATTTTTAGATTCTCATCTCCACTGCCCTCAGAAAGAGGGAGAAATAATTTTATGACATTAATTCTGGCTTTATTTGTCAAGACATTTTTACAAACTTTCATTTTTTGGTTTGACCTACAAATAAAAAACACAATTCAATCAATGGGGAATAATTTTATGTGATTTAAATAGAACTTAAATTTATAATATTTTTGGTAAGTTAATTTATTACATGAGCTTAGAGATAATTGCAATCACTGTCACTCCAACTAAAAATGTATGTATGATAAACGACAGTAAACTTCATAAAATATATAAACATTTGTTAACAATATCAAAGTGATTAAACTTTAACATAACTTCTAACAATAATGATATAACACACCGTGAACAACCCTTAACAAAGGAAGTTAGCAAAATTTATCTTTCAGTATATGCTATTTTCTCATTAGCTTGTTTCATTAATAACTCTACTATCAAATGCCTTTTGTCAAATATTTGATCCTTGTTAATAATACAGGTAGCATCACTAGAAAAATTAAATATTCTGCCAACCTTCTGGTGTTACTGGTCAAACAAGGTGTAAAATAACTACCTGCTTTGAGAATACAACAACAATGTATTGATTGAATATTGTTTAACGCCGAGCTGACGATATTGCAGCCAATATCACGACGAGAACAACAATGTAGGGATGGAATAAACTTTATATGTAAATGTTATCAATTACAATAATGATTTATAAAAATGCCCTTAAAATCCTTAGATTTCTAAACATCAACTTAAAAGCACCAAATATGAAAACAGCAGTGAGGTCTGGAAAAATATCTGGATATTATTTTTGGACAGTTTGAATTTTGGCATATATATTACTGTAGTAGTATTCACTAATTTTGTTAAAATTATCATGATCAGTGACCCATGACTAGGTTTTCCACTGGCTACCATTTTTTAATAAAAAAAAAATACATACATTTTTGCAAAAAACTCTTTTGAGTGAAAAATTTAATAATAAAAAAATTATCAGCAACATTTATCATGTTGAGGTCTGCCAGTTTTATCTTGTTCTACCAGCTCTCGGCTTTTCCCAATTAAATATTATTTAACCACTGTAACATTGACAAAAAATTACTAAATTTCAAATGAAAAAAATCGGGTTATTAGTTTTTCAAAATACAACAAGAGGAGTTCAGCTCCAAACATCACTCATAGTCAATTTATTTCAATGCTGTACTTATTTTTTTATACATAAAATGTTTATGCAATTACAATCCTTTTAATTGCAGAGCTCTAAAATGCATTCTTTCCTCTTGCAAAATGGTATCAGAGCATATATGTAGCAACACCAATATCTAGAAACATCTACACATATATAATAAATGATATTTATCTTCCACAGTTTATGGTTTACACTGATAATGCTGTACATTTTTAGCAAATAAGCAACACCCTTGGACATGTTGCAACAATTAAATGAAGTCACATTTGCACAAAATAGCAGCATCTGAAAAAAAAAATGGAAATGAATGGTTATTTGAGGATTTTTTTAAAACAATTTTACCATTTGGCTTCTAGAAAAAAACTGAAATTCATAAAGAAAAGTAGACCATTTTTCCCTCCCAAAATTACTGAGCTGGCTGGCCAATAAGGTTAAGCTATAGTATCACTTTCTAACTTTTTTACAGAGAAAATCCAAAAGAACAGTACAGGCGCATATCAACCTGTACACAAAAACGCAGTTGCGTACACATCGAAAATTTGACAAATATAAAAATATGGTAAAACTAGTAAGAATAAAACTTAAGTAATAAACTAAATTAAAAAGTATTATACAAACATGTTAATGATCACTTTGTAGCTATATTCCGTTTCGGAAACTACTTTTCCATTTACGGAACCAGCATCGTGATTATGTTGCTGATGCAAACAATTAAAATGGCTGAGTCCTCGGGATGTCAGAAAACAATTGAGAATTAAAAGCTGAAAGAAAGACTACTTGTTCACTCATAAAATAAAACGTAGAAAAATGTGATTCTATTTATTTATGTATTTTGTCAATTAAAAAATTACCCTTTAAGTTGCACGGTGTTGGCTTAGAAATTTGGTTTTTCTAATGTATAGTGGGTTGAGTCTGATTAGGTAACAATTAAAATATATAATGGTGGCACCATATATTTTAATTGTTCTTAATACCTAATCAAGCTCAACCCACTATACATTAGAACCAAAATTCTAAGCCAACAGTACTTGTTTGTTTTTCTCTAATTAATTTTTTTTTTCAAATTTATTTTCAAAAGCTGACTTGTTACTCATGAAAATAAGATTTGTGTGAGGTCATTTTAAGTCCCAGGAAATTGCAAGAATGCAGGATTTTGCACCATTGACCCCAGACCCCCTGCCATATGACTTCCCCCTCTGGCATTGAGTACACATCATTTAGGCCTAGCTACCAGTAAATCCATCTGGTGTAGTATTAGAAGTTAATAAATCTTTTTGTTTTATCTATTTATGCTGTCACCCAACAAGAAGAAATATTTATTAATACCACACGATATATCTCAATGAATATAATTCTATAAATAAAGAGATTTTTATACAAAGTTCTTAACCAATCAGACATTTATTGATTTCTACTATCATTGAATATATACTACTAGTATCTTTTAAATGTTTTATGGTTTCCTTGATACAAAACAACTGGTCAACGAAGTCCTGTATTGATTTTTAATCAGTGTCTGTTCTTTGTAGATAAACATATTAACTAAACTAGGGAAAATATCTAAATTGTTTTTTTTATATAAAAAAATGTTAGTTATAACAAGTCATTTTCATGGGTCAGTTTGACCTATTACCATTGTTTGGCATCCATATATGAACATTTTACATTTTGATCTACAGAACAGCTGAACAGAATTTAACCAAAGTTTGGCAGAAATATTCCTTATAAGTTCCTTTCCAAATGTTGGTACTTTGGTACTGATTTGTCAACAAACATGCTTGCCAAAGCCTATTCTAATTTTTGACTGAAAAACTTATTCTCAATGAAGACTTACCTGACTGAACCCAAAATTTATTAATTTGTTCCTATAAAGGTCCTTTACAAATTTTGGTGCCCATCAGAAATCCAGGACGGCCGCAAACATTTGGTACTATTCTGCTAACAAATGGGCCCCCAGACCCCAAAATTGGCTTTACTTTCAGTTACATTTCCAAGATCTTCTCTGAAACTAACTTGACCCATGAATTTTAAACGTGTCAGTATTGATTATTGCAAGGTACTACCCAAGCTTTATTACTTTATGCTGATCGGAAATCAAAGATGGCTAACAATTACGGACTTAGTCAACATTAGACCTATTAGGAAATGTACTAAAAATTCTTCAGAAGAATAATGGAATGGATAAATATCAAACTTGGTGGATTTGATACTTATGAGGACAGGAATAATTCTTGTTACTTTAATACCATTCTACCAACATGGGATTTGGTACATTTCAAAGATTTTCCCAGAATCTACCTGTCCCATGGGATTGAAACATATCATAGATGATAACTGTCCAATGCTATTTAAACTTCCCACTTGATTTCTACTATTTGCATGCTTAAACTGACAAGCCATGACAATTATGCGTGATCAGAGTGTATTAGTCTCTTCTTTCATCAGGATTTTAACCATGCTTACCATATTCATGTTATCTCTCTAGGATTGGTTTTCACCATTCACTACTGGTTCTTTTTCCTTGTCTTCGCTACATGTACTTTCTGTGTGTTGTCTCCCTTGAGAAGCGAGCTACAAACATCCAAAATTTATATATGGTGCACAATTATATAAAAAAGAGTGTAGAATGAAGTTTAACCCTGGTTTGAGAAAAATTAATTCATATGTGACTTTGTGCTGCTGAATATTTTTTTAGATGCTGCCATGTGTTCCTGCAACATTTTTATACGACATAATTTCTTGCATGTTAAAAACCATGAACATCACTTAATTATCATAAGCAAATAATACCTTTGGCTTTGGTTGTAAGCTGGGATCTAAGATTATTTTACCGACATTTTTCCTATCATGGAGTTTCTGCATGGCTTCTCCAACCTAAAGTCAACAAAATGCGTTCAATTAGGTTTTTACAAAGGAAAAAATAATAATTTAAGAGTATTTTATCTGCCCCACAGAATCTTCTGTTCTCATTGGGTTTTTACTATACCCATTGTTTTTACTTGAAGTATAAGGGATCTATCTTAAACTATCTGAAACTTGCTTACTAACATTTAGTTATTGTTTTTCCTTCAAGATTACTAAATAAAGCTAACTGGAAATACTATATCATGAAATCCCCGACTTATTTACAGTTATTTTTACCACCAACCACCATAACCATTCCTTTTATGATAAATTAAATACTAAATACTCTAATTTTTATAAGCATGAAACCCTAAAACCATTTTTGTTATTAGGTCTTTCCACTTTCCGTGGAAAGACCTTTTGCTTTTGTTCTGATTATTTTTTTTTTTTTTTTTTTTTTTTTTTTTCTTCTGCCGTCTAGGATGTTTTTTTGTTACTTGACATATCGAAAGGATTTTTGGCCCATGATATCGTACAGTGATTGCGATTTCACCATTGACCCTGTGTAACCGAACACTTTTTTTTATAGGAGTTATCTCCCCGCGTCCTCCTTTTCTTGTTATCGCTATATCTCTAAAACTGTAAAAGATATCGACCCAAAATCTCTTGCAATGTCTTCAGTGTATCAGTGCGCAACTTTGTTCAATTTGGTCGGAAGGGATCTGACGACATTTCATAGGAGTTATTTCCCCTCAAACGACTTTCACTTTTGGTGTATCATACAAATTGTTATTTAGAGTTGAGATATCAACATGAAACTTTGTATTTAGGGTCCATGACCCCTAACAAGTAAAATGAGGTCAAGGTCAAAGGTCAAGGTCAAGTTCTAAATTTTGACTTTTGCTTGTGTTCGCTTCTCCTCTGAAACGGTAAAAGATAGCTGATCAAATGTAATGGAGAAAATGTTAAGGACATTGAGACCTAGCTTTGTTACATTTGCATAAAAGTTGTATGACGTCATTTTATAGGCGTAATTGCCGTTAGAACGTTTAAATTTGCGGTTTTTCGTTTATTTCTCAACAATGGTACATGATAAAGGCATGGGGTCTTTTGTTTTGACATCAAGGATTGATAACCTTCAAATTGGCATCAAGGTCAAAGGTCAAGGTCAAGTTCTAAATTTTGACTTTTGCTTGTTATCGCTTCTCCTCTGAAACGGTAAAAGATAGCTGATCAAATGTAATGGAGAAAATGTTAAGGACATTGAGACCTAGCTTTGTTACATTTGCATAAAAGTTGTATGACGTCATTTTATAGGCGTAATTGCCGTTAGAACGTTTAAATTTGCGGTTTTTCGTTTATTTCTCAACAATGGTACATGATAAAGGCATGGGGTCTTTTGTTTTGACATCAAGGATTGATAACCTTCAAATTGGCATCAAGGTCAAAGGTCAAGGTCAAGTTCTAAATTTTGACTTTCGCTTGTTATCGCTTCTCCTCTGAAACGGTAAAATATAGCTGATAAAATGTAATGGAGAAAATGTTAAGGACGTTGAGACCTAGCTTTGTTACATTTGCATAAAAGTTGTATGACGTCATTTTATAGGCATAATTGCCCCCAGAACGTTTAAATTTTCGGTTTTTCGTTTATTTCTCAACAATGGTACATGATAAAGGCATGGGGTCTTTTGTTTTAAAATCAGGGTTTGATAACCTTCAAATTGGCATCAAGGTCAAAGGTCAAGGTCAAGTTCTATTATTTGACATTTGCTTGTTATCACTACTCCTCTGAAATGGTTGTAGATAGCCAAGGAAATGTAATGGTGGAAATGTTTAGGACATTGATGTGCAACTTTGTTACATTTGAGTTAAAGTTGTATGACGTCATCTTTTGAGAGTAATTGCGCCTAGAACGTTCAAACTTAAGGTTTTTCGTTTATAAATTGACAATGGTACATAATAATGGCATGGGGTCTTCTAAAATGACCTCAACGACCAATGACCTTGAAAAAGGTCACAAGGTCAAAGGTCAAGGTCATGACCTATATTACGTATTTTGCATTTTTTTCACATTTTAAAAGTTTTTTTCAGATTTTTAAAGCAATTAAAGCTATTGAAAGCGTGAAATTCAGGCACTACTTTTGATGACATCATTTCTGGCAACGTTATTATTTCTGTAGACGTTTTTAGACCAGAAGTGATATTTGTAATACGGGAAGTAGCATAATACCTCCCTTATTTCAGTACATAGAACCATATATCTTTGAAATCACTGAAAGTTTAGCTATCCTCTACAACCAACAATTACATTTTAAACCTCATTTTTTTATCAACAGATCAGCAATTGAGGTGGAAAGACCTTCAATTGTTTTCTGAACAATTGGTTTTTAATTTGACTTTAATATTCTGACAAGTACTCACATCCTCAAGGGCCCAGACAGAGTCTATCACCGGTCTGATCTTGTTTTCATTATACATTTTAAATATTTGATCCATCACTTGTTTGACATACTCGTGTTGTCCTTGTTTAAAGACAAGGTGGCGTAGTTGGAAGCCAGCAATACATTTGTTCTCGTCATACAGTTTAATTGGACTGATCTTGTCTACCTGCCACCACTGTAAGATACGTGGAATAATAACCAATTTTTATAGCATGTCCAAGTGATTTGAAAAAAAATCCAGGCTCCACAATTTGGTGAAAAATTTGTTCCATAATTCCAATAAGAACCCTAAATATGATACCATACTTCAGCACAAAACTGGGCTATCTCTATATTTCAGATATTGGTGATATATTAATAAAACACCCCTGTTTGTACTGACATGAATTTCATGCTTTCCTAACCCGATTTAAAATTGTGCTACGATTATGATTTAGAATGGGTATCTTCAATATTCCCTTTTGCATCAATTTGTTATATTCCAGGACAGAGAAAATATATTCATTATAGAAAATAAAACAGATTCATTTGAAAATTTTGTAAGATAAATCAAGCAATCTATTGTCGTTTCATTAAGAAGCAAACCTTAATTTTGATTGGACTACTAGAAAGGAATCAGAAAGAAAGTCTTTATATTAAATGAAAAAATACCCACTTGAACCTTAACGGAGCAACCATTTGATTATTAGGTAAGGATTAGGGGATGGGCCAGGAAGTGGTCTTTGGTCCAGGAAATTTTTTATCTGGTGTCGTGGTACAAAATGCAGGACTTAATATTACCAGGTATATTTGGAAAAAAGGATGGTCATGCATACTAATCTTGCAGTCTGAAAAAAAAACCCGGTTCATCAATGTTGTGAGGGGGTAGGGTTTAAGTTTTAGGAATTCAAGATCATTTCATTGCCTCTGGAAAAATTAAATGGCTACTCCTCTAGCCTGTTTTTTGTTTCAAAAATATTTACTATTTCATCCCAGGTGATATAAAATCCTTTTTAACTTGCCATTTTTTCTCCAAATTTTGAAGCCTGCCCCTTTATCAAATGCCTTCCTTGGTCCCTCATAAAAATCAAACGTTTACAGGATATGATGTGTTGTTCAACCCGCTGAACAAAATCTACTAAATGATTGCTGAAATTCATCACTGAAGGAGTCAGAAACTCGTGAGGAAAATATACAATTAGTTCCTGAAATCAATTAATCTTAACACAAAATGCATGTATGTATGGTATGATTGAAATTGCAATTGTGTTATCTTATAAAAACCACAATTATTGGAATAACAATCATTTATTTATAAAGTACAATTTAAATTGAATCAGGAACAGATTATACTTATTTCGAAATGAATCAGAAGACAATACAAATAAACTTACAGATTTGGCAAAACTAAAGAAGCTCTTGGTCTCGCCTGTAACTATGTTTGATGAACCTTGAAAGTACAAAAATATAACCAATTCATTATATATTGTTTTTATTCTGTATAAATGTAAGCCATTATTGAAGTGAAACCGTCCTGAAACTTAAGTTTGTATTTAACGAATGTGTCAGTAAAGTAAAAACTGAATACAATTGATTCAAATCATATAGGTAACTATACTTACCATACAACACATATTTCCCCATTGGTTTAAGTATAGAGACGCCTTTATTTGTATCATCACCACACAGACAGTCTAGTACAATATCGACACCCTCTGGCGCAAGTCTAAAATAAAAGAATTATTTTTCGTAATACTGCTATTACAATCAATTTCAAATCTGAGTTAGAATTATTAAGAGTGCCTATATAACGGTAACTACATATGTGCGGCCCAAAAAGAGTCTGTTTTTAGCTCACCTGGCCTAAAAGGCCATGTGAGCTATTCTCATCACTTTGCGTCCGTCGTCGTCGTCGTCGTCGTCGTCGTCGTCGTCGTATGTCGTCGTAAACTTTTCACATTTTTATCAACTCCTCTGAAACCACTGAACCAATTTAAACCAAACTTAAGTGGAATGGTCCTTGGATGGTCCCCTTTAAAAATTGTGTTCGGTTTTCCCGGGCGCCATCCAATATGGCTGCCATGGTCGGACATAGTTTAACCTTGGACCCTATGGGAATTTTAACATTTTCGTTATCTTCTCTGAGACCATTAGGCCAATTTGAACCAAACTTTGGTGGAATGGTCCTTGGGTGGCCCCTTTTAAAATATGTGTTCGGTTTCCCCGAACGCCATCCAACATGGCCGCCATGGCTGGACTTAGTTTAACATTGAGCCTATGGGAATTTTACTTTTTCGTCAACTCCTCTGAAACCAGTGAACCAATTTAAACCAAACTTAAGTGGAATGGTCCTTGGATGGTCCCCTTTAAAAACTGTGTTTGGTTTTCCGGGGCACCGTCCAATATGGCTGCCATGGTTGGACATAGTTTAACCTTGGACCCTATAGGAATTTTAACATTTTCGTTATCTTCTCTGAGACCATTAGGCCAATTTGAACCAAACTTTGGTGGAATGGTCCTTGGGTGGCCCCTTTTAAAATTTGTGTTCGGTTTCCCCGAACGCCATCCAACATGGCCGCCATGGCTGGACTTAGTTTAACATTGAGCCTATGGGAATTTTACTTTTTCGTCAACTCCTCTGAAACCACTGAACCTATTTAAACCAAACTTAAGTGGAATGGTCCTTGGATGGTCCCCTTTAAAAAAGTTTTGTTCGGTTTTCCGGGGTCCCGTCCAATATGGCTGCCATGGTTGGACATAGTTTAACCTTCGACCCTATGGGAATTTTAACATTTCTGTTATCTTCTTTGAGACCATTAGGCCAATTTGAACCAAACTTTGGTGGAATGGTCCTTTGGTCGCTCCTTTTAAAATTTATGTTCGGTTTCACCGAACGCATATGAACATAGCCGCCATGGCTGGACTTAGTTTAACATTGAGCCTATGGGAATTTTACTTTTTTGTCAACTCCTGAAACCACTGAACCAATTTAAACCAAACTTAAGTGGAATGGTCCTTGGATTGTCTCCTTTAAAATTTATGTTCGGTTTTCCGGGGTGCCGTCCAATATGGCTGCCATGGTCGGACATAGTTTAACCTCGAACCCTATGGGAATTTTAACATTTTCGTTATCTTCTCTGAGATCATTAGGCCAATTTGAACCAAACTTTGGTGGAATGCACCTTGGGTGGCCCCTTTTAAAATTATTTTCGGTTTCCTTGAACGCCATCCAACATGGCCGCCATGGCTGGACTTAGTTTAACACTGAGCCTATGGGAATTTTATTTTTTCGTCAACTCCCCTGAAACCACTAAGCCAATTTGAACCAAATTTGGTGGAATGGTCCTTGGGTGGCCTCTTTCCAAACTTATGTCTGGCATCCCCGACTTCCAGCCGACATTGCTGCTGTTACTGAAAATAGAAAAGGGGGGGGGATGAATTTCCAAAATCTTCTTCTATGAAACTACAAGGTCAGTTGCAACCAAACTTGGCAGTAGTTGTCCTTAGGAGGTTCTCTTTTAGAAGGATGTCCTATGACCCGGACAGTTAACCAAGATGGCAGCCACAGCCGAACTTAGTTAAACATATGGCCCTATGGGAAAATTCATTGAAAAATCTTCTTGGCTGTAAGCACTTGACCAATTGGAACCAGACTTTGCAGCAATGGTCCTTAGGACGTCCTATTTCAGAATTATCTGATTTTGTGGACTGTGAACCAAGATGGCCGACAGAGCCAAACTTAGTTTAACATAGAACCCTATGGGAAATTCACTCAAAAATCTTCTGGTCTGAAACCACTCAGCCAATTAGAACTAGACTTGGTAGCAATGGTCCTTAAAATGGTTCTCTTTTATAAATATGTCCATTGACCTAGACTGTCAACCATCTTGGCTGCCACAGCTGAACTTAATTGAACATAGAACCCTATAGAAAAACCAGCCAAATCTTTAGTCCTGCTCAAGATGAAAAGTTCAACGCAGGTGAGCGATACAGGCTCTTTAGAGCCTCTAGTTTTTTTCCTTTTAAAATGTGGGAAAAGGTATACTATTTTTTTTTTAAATATATGGTTAGGTAATATTTCCAGATTTATACATTTCCCTGCTCTGTTGTTCCCTCTAAATGCAAACATCTTTAGTTCTGATGGACTATTTGTGAAAATACAAGGTTACAAATTATATTAAAGGATCAGGAAAAGATACCTTTATATATGATTAGGTTGGACTTTCTTGGAATCTGAAATACATGAATAGGGTGGGATTCGAAAATGCTGGCCGCACACCTGTACCATAATAAAGGACTAGTGACGCCCCATCCTCCCGTGATAACGGAGCTTTTTGATCTCTCATAATGTCAAAAACTGTCCATTTTATTTTGCTGTTTGGCCTTTATATTTTAGATTGGCACATGCCATAAAATGGTAGTACTTCTGTTAACATGTAGCAATGACCACTGTTATTACTTTTATTGTTTTAAACTCTGTAGTGGATGGGGTTTATGACATGGTATGAAAATAAAATTTCAAATTATTACAGCTGAAATTAGAGGTCCTTCTTTCACCCAGTTAATACACTGAATACCTGTAAATTAGCTATACGTACTTTTAAAAAAATATTGTCTTTCTATCATTGTTTAAACGCGGATCCGGGATGTCGGGGAAGGTTGAGTACTGACAAACAAGTATAGCCCCGTAAAATTCTGTGTTGGATACGAGGACTGCAATATGTTATATTTTTCCTTATTTCAGTCCTATTTGATGTCTCATTTACTTTATCTTATATGCAGTGTACGTATTCCAAGAAGTGTATGCAATGAACCGACCTTTCAATCTTATACTTACTTTCTGACTTCTTGTGAGTAGTCCACGACTCTATCGAATATATGTGTAACGCTTTCCTTCACGAACTCGTGTTTGTAGTAAGAGGCTGTTCCGTAAACAGTAACATTTTCAACTGTTTTACAAAGCTGACATATGGCCTGACCCTGAAAAAATAAAATTCTAGCTTTCGCAATTTTGTCATTTGTATACACAGTCACTAATAATGTAAACTTGTTTTTGGTATCTTATAGAGGAATACTGTGGAAAAAGAATTTTTAATATAAAACTTCATCCTTCGTCTGGAAATGAACGAGACTTTTATTGGTGGAAAATGACTACTTTCAGTTGTAATTTTATCTATGCAACTAAAAACATAGCAAAATCCGTATCCGCCGTATCAAACCGAGTAATCCATATCAACCGGAGACTTGATACACGGCATGCGATACAGGGTATGTGATATGAGGAATGTTATATACCGTCTGTACAAGACATTCAAAATCTAAGTAAAAACTACTAAATATATGATCAATATTGATACTACAAACTGAAGTACGAACAGTAAAATGATAGAGCAAAAGGAACCGAAGAATTGAAATGTCTTGAACATTATAATCATTCCAATGCATATAATACTGAAAAATTTAATGTAAAATATAAACTCTTGGGAACGTGCAGTCAGAATGGTGTCGACTACGAATGGGGGGGGTCCCGTTACTAACAAAATTTCGATATAAAATAATGTTATGTTGAAATAATTTCCTTTTGGCGATTCTAGAAGAGACACTTTTTAAAATGTCTTCATACCTTTTTCATATTGATCGCCAAAACAGCATTGGCGAAAATTTGAGCTAATGTATGAATTATTAACTAAAGTTAACTTTTCAACTGTGTTAAATTTTATTCAGCTTATAATTTTTTGGTATTTATGAATTTTTTCTTTTTGTTAGATAAACCGCTACATAAAAAACAAAATGTCTGGGATAATCTGCCAAATAACCCCTATATTTTGCATCATAACGAAAACTGACTCTATACGGTAATAAAGAGAGACTCGGTGATTTCATGTCAGTTTTAATGTCTATCTAAGCAGAAATGGTATTGATTACTTATACACAGATTGTATTTAATGATGTAAATGAAACTATTACCATGATATAGTGGTAGGGTAATTCTCTTATAAAAAGAATAATATATTTGTTCGTAGTGCTTATTGTAGATAATTATATAAATTTGGACTTTATAGTATGGAAAATAAATAATTCAATATGAAGTAACTTTGGTCCTGGATAAATAAAAATGGATCCATTTTATGTTTATATATTTGCATGGTTATCAGCAAAAATGGAAATTGTGTTGGCCTATTATCTGTGAATACGATCCCTTTTTGACACGTCCGAGTGCGTCGTTTCTTGCAGTATATAACATGTATAAAGGCGCCGTGGTGTAGTGGTTAGCGCATCGGACTACGAAGCCAAAGGTCCCTTGTTAGATTCCAGTTCGGGATGAAAATTTCAGGGATCAAATTTGCGACGCCCTATCGACACCATTTGCGAGAATGGTCTCGGTAACTGATGCTAGTTCGTCGGATGGGGACGAAAAATGGCCGTCCCGTGTTAAGGGAGGGAAACACCCTTAGCACGTTAGAGACTACTCTGTAGATGTTGAAAAAGAGTAGGCTAAAATGCCGCTACAGGGGCCGCACTCGCACCCGCCAAGTGGAGAGGGATTAATATAAGTTGGTATAACATGTTTCCTAATCCACTATAAATAAATAAGTTTAAACTAAACTAACATGTATAATAAAAACTTTAACAAAGCAAACAGAGAATTTACTAAGAGTCCTTAATTAAGCCAGGTGGATAAAGCTTTCTTAAATATAAAATATTGCTTCTATAGGTCTCATCACTAGAGGAATATTTCATGTGCTTGAAAGGGTTTCCGAGACAAAAAGATAATGAAAGAGAGAGTTAGTTAAACAATACATGTCATTATTCAATATTCATGTAATTCCTTTAAAGACCTTATATGTTTTAACGGCATATAATGCAGTCCAGCTATTCTTCAAACCAGCAAATTAATCCAGTCAAAGAATACTATAATATCGGAACAGAAATACCGGCTAAAGTCTTTATAAGGCACGATTACCATAACCATAGCCATCGCCCGTTCAAAACTAGTAAAATACTAAAAATGTGCCTAAGTAACCACGGCTTGACGATAGCCCTGGACAGTAAACAGCACGTGCCAAAACAAGCCTTCTATGGTGATTGCAACTTCCCGCCAATTAACTCCATCTACAGCCCCATTTAGACCTTTACAGTTATATTTATCTCGCTCATACTTACAACACCACCACCAACAGAATGGACAAACACAGACTGTCCCTTCCTTAGGTTTGCGATGTCAAATAACATAATATAAGCAGTAAGGTAGTTCATGGTTAGTGCAGCACCATCTTGGAAGCTCATGTTGTCCGGCATTTTGTACACATACTGAGCAGGAAGAGCTACAGCTTCAGCCCAAGCACTGTAATCACAAAATCCAATAACCCTGTCTCCAACCTAAAATAAAATAAACAATTTTAAATAAAAAGCAGACAAATTGGTAAAGAGGCTTGGTTGCGGTATATGTGTATCATAGGATAAGAAGCCATACACAATGGTAAAGCAATATCTGAGCTAACATTTTGGTTTTAAAACCAATAACATTGAACGAAAAAAGTATATACTTGTAAGTGTACGTCCTCGAACTACTTATATCAGAATTATAATATTGGCCTTTAATGTATCGAAAAGCAATTTGATGTTATCAAACCGATCGAAAAATAAAATTGTGAAAATTTAAGGATATGGGATACACGTCATCAAGACATTCCCTTTCTGGAAAGATTGATAAAGGAGTCACGTTACCTTCGACAGCCCCGCACTAAACGATCCCCGTAAACATTGGTGTCCAATACTAGTTTATCGAAATAAAACTTTACGTTTGAGAAGTTGAACATGTATTTCTTTGGGAACAAAAAAATGGGTAAAACCGTAATTTTATTTTCTGTTACAGCGTTGTGTCGTTCCCACGAAAAAAAATATATTTACATGCTTCAATAGCATTTGAATTTCCTGGAATCTGTTGATCGAATTCGATTAAAAGAACAAAATTTTTAGTTTCAACTTGCAGATTCTTAAAAAAAATTCACAAAGAAAATGCCGTTATTCTTGTTTTTGTTTTGTTTGTCCTATAACATGACTGCACTTTCTAGTCAATATTCAACGTTTTCGTGTTGGTATTTACATTTTGACAGTAAAAACATAAATAAAAAGTAGTAAATAGCTAAAATAATGAATAAAATTGTTAAAGTTGGACAAGAAAAGCAAACAACGCAAAGTCGTACTAGTATTTTGTCAGGTTACAAGAATACTTTGTAAAATCATCGTTTACGAACCTATTGCTTTTTTTTAAATAATTTATCTCAGACCTTGATTTTCATCTTTCTTCCGTGGCTGTCCTTAAAATATTCTTCAAGGTCATTTTGTTATAGTGGAAAAGGTGCAACTGCATAGAAATGCAGTTTCTTGCAAGTATATTTAAGTATGAAAAATATCACGTGGATGTATAAGTCTACAGTCTCCAAACGTACATTTTATTAGTCTATTTCATATTTTTTACGTCAGAAATATTGATCATTTGTAACACAAAGAAACAAATTCCTTATTTTGATACTTTGAACATGATCTCAACAAAGCATAAAATGACAAACGAAAAGTCAAGAGACATATGGGAATTTTCTAATTCTTGACGACGGAATCGTTTAATCAACGGATTATGGAAAATGATTTACAATGGAACACTGCTTGCTGCTTAGCTACGATAACATATTGAGGATTTTTCGAATGTCGTGGGCGGCAAAGACAGTAATTATTATTACTGCACGTAATATTGACTGTACATCAACCGCCAAGTCTTTCTACCGAGAGGAAGTAGAAAATCGTTCAGTATAGATTATTAGACAAATCAAGATTAAAATTAAATGAATTTACTGAATAATACTATAATTAAGTATCGGTTATTTTAGAGATATTCGTCTGAATCACAGGTGTTAGGGATAGAACATAACACTTCTCCGTTTGTTGGACCTCCTATTCAAATTGGTGTGAATAGTTTGGAATTTTCAAGGGCAAGGGTACGAAAATTTGATTCTTAAATGGGGGAATCTACAGGGATCAGAATGATATTATCAAGGTGGTCAAATCTGTTTTATGGGTACCAATAATTTACAGTATATAGAAGTTCTTGCTAAAATATATGTCATAAGTCACTCATTATAACTATTTCAATATTAAATGTCGAACGGAATAAAGTAAAAACATTATTTTAGTTTATTTCCTTAAAACTATAAATATCAGATTATTAAAGAATAAGATACTTTCATATGAAATGAATTTAAGGCCAGAAAGCATTTTCTAATATTATGTTCGAATAACACCGAGCTAATCCTCAATATTTAATGGCCTTTATTATATTGTCATAAATAAAATTATGTTTGGAATTAAACAAGTTACGCATTTACCAAACCAGCTTTATAAAACACTTCATTATACATAAGATGATAAATATATAAGATAAAATTTCCTTCCATTATTCGGCCACTCACCACAAAATTTGCATTTTTCTATCACCAAGAAAAAGTAGGCGGTGGGTGACGGAATAAACCTATTCATACCTATCAACCATTGTGCGAAATATGTCTGCTTCATTTTTATTTTCACTTTTTTTAATCTATTGACACTGCTTAGATTTTGATAAAATCTACTAATCTTATTTCATGCAAAAATAACTAGATTTTAAGGTGTTCATTATGATGTAACAACTAGTTATATATTTACATGTAGAACATATAATTTCGAAGTGACACTGACTGTAATTAAAAATCAGAACTTTCTTGCAAAACGGTTTTAACTGTCCACTTAAACCTGCATTAAATTAGGCGGTTATACATTATGGTTAAATGCCAAGATCGATTGCAAAAGTGCAAACAGCAAAAGCCATCAGAAAATGTGATAAAGTCTGAGAAAATCAATAGTAACCTGTTGGACATGACTTAATATGAAATGTATGGTAATGTAATACCTTATGGAGTTGTCTGTGATAGTTTTATAGCGGATGACCAGAAAAATACATTATGTCACAATGTTTCTATGAGAATAATTCGAGAATACAGGAGATAATATATACGCATGTGCCGTCAGGAATTTAATTCTTACACTTATTAATAAAAACCAAGAAGTTAAAGTAACAGTGTCCAACATTGATTGGAAAATCTAAACGTATATCACGTATATGTGTGTAAATGAGAATCATTTCCAGAAATATTTGCATATTTTTATCAGTTATAGCTGGCTTTCTGAACATTGTAATTCAATATGGCACTTCTGACGTCTGCTTGGTGTTACGCAAGTTCAATTCATTTGCGATAAATCTAAATAAATTTTTGGTCAGTTTTTACCGTAGAGGAAGCACAAGTTCCCAAAGAGAATCATAGGAATGGAAATTCACTTAAAGTATTATTGTTATTGACACTTCAAAACATATGTTATTACACGAGCACTATACCTTGTAACTATTTAATATTAGACAGTTCCTACCTTGAACCCTGTAGTGTCTCCACCAACAGCTTCAACTTCCCCTGAACACTCAAACCCCATAGTGATTGGTGTTTTTGGTGCATTGTCGATTATACCCTGTCTTACCATCAAGTCGAAAAAGTTTAATCCACTGAAAGGTTAATTAAGTCTTTTATATCTTTTAAATTACTCAAAACATATTTTACAAGGCAGAAATGACACAAATGGGTTTACGAAAGGACAAAAATTAAAAGGAATCACGTGAAACGAATACACTATAATATACCCAAACAATCTATAATGAATACATTAGTGCATCTGTCTTCAGACCAAAATAAAAAATACTATTTTTTTCCAACAACATACTCTTACAAAAAACTAACTGTGCAAATTGAGGGCAAACGTGATTTTCATTCAAAACTTTTTGAAGCCGCTCGACCGTCTGTCTGCCTTCAAGACATCGCCGAACTAACAACTGGATTTTTCCGTTGGAAGTTTCGGCTAAAAGTTACGTTGAATGTTAACAGACTTACGGATGTGAATTACAATTTCTGAAATTTCAAGTCAGATTTCTTCTTAACTTAAAAAATGTGTATATAAATTTTTTGTTTAGTTCGTGTGAAAATATGCCATATGGTCAACAGTGTCTAAATTATGCATTAATCTGTGCCCCAGAAAAAATAATTCCAGCCATCAGTTCACGTATAAAATGAGAATAAGCTTCTTGAAACCGTATAAAAATAATATTAAAAAGATATAAATTGTACAATATGTTCACGGCAAAATTAACATATCAAAACAAAATTATTCTACAGAAAATCAATGCAGAAATTTCTTTACCATGCTTTTACTCGAATCAGCACTTCTCCCTCATTAACCGTTGGCTCCGCTTTTTGTTGGGTTTTCAACATTTTAACCCCACCAAATCCAGTTAAAACTACATTCCTCATTTGCTTTGGTTTTGGTGCACTGCTGTCGTCTGCTGGTTTTTCCTCGCCAGCCATTTCTTTGGTAGGTTCAGTCATGACAAAAATCACACTAACGAATGTATTTAGAAAAGAAACGTAGAATCGGATTGAGATATAATGTAACCAACACGGCCAACTCCGAAGAAATATTGATTCCGAACGCGGTGACAGTACTGTTAGATCGATGGGGACAGTTTTACACAATGTTTCTAATCATTGCTTTGTGTAATTGGTTTTTTACATTGAAATGGAAGATATTAATTACTTCCCATTGTGATGAGAGAGAACCAATTACAATTTTGAATGGGCAAACGATATCCTTTCTTGGACATTCATTGAATATTTTCGATGAAGAAGTGGATTTAATAAGTTCAAATGTCTAATAGATATCTGTCATTTGTTTACTTGTTCAAGAAATATGGGTAATAGGATGACAATAAAAAATACCAATAGAGATATACAGTGACATACACACACATAAACATATGCCAAAACATTAAAATCAAGAGAGCACAGGGGACAAAATTTCTAGCATATAGCGGACAAACCACAAACAGAATGAAACAAAATAAAGCAAAAGCGAGGTCACCACTAGCAAACATTTGGAGTAGCAGAAGATGCTACAAAGTTTCAATCAGCCTAAAATAAGCGGTAATGACCACAGGCTCACCATCGCGTGAATTACATACAGGCACAGAGGGCAACAGCCCCTTCACATTTTGCCTGCAAGAAATTATTCATGTATGCGTTCAGAAAAAGCGTTCGTTTCTCTTAAACTCTTTTTATAATTGAGGTGGGGTGGGGATGGCTGATAAAAGAGGGGATCCGACACTCTAAACCCAGGTGCCTGTGACTACAACATGTATAATTTCCGAGTATACACCTGCGTTACAATACAGTAAAGGAAGGAAAAATTTGGTCGAGAGTAATGCCGAAAGATAAGGAGCACTCCTAGAGCGGACGTTTTAAACTTCACGATTATTCTTCCATTCCTGTATCTCAATTGTTTGTACCTTTACCATCAATAGATTGGATAAAATCAGCTGAAATCAGTCCTGAAAACAGGCTTCGAGTCAGAATAAATGGATGGATCCCACTTTTTGTTCTTTGTGGCTCTTATACTTACTGTGTCTAACCATTGTTAATTTCCCATATTAAGCACTTGTGCCGTTTTTGCAGTTGCACATTTGGTTGACTCCTACCTTCATTAATCAGCTGTTCCAGGACCTTTACTATACAAACAGATTAAAATTATCTGTGGCACCACCAGGTATACTTTGTCTCATTCATTTTTGTACCAAAATTTCATATACCCTTTGAATAAACCCAATAAATAAATACATGTTATAATAAGTTGGGGAACTCCTTTTGTTTTTGAATATCATACCAACAATAACGATAGAATGCAAATCAATCATTTATCTGCACAAAAAAAGGAAATGAAATGTATTGATGCTGAAGCAAGTATATTCCAAATTTTATTTAAATATCTTCAGGTCGTACAATGTTAACAGTTGATGAAGTCACTGGGACTTGTTTCATTTCATTACTTCTCACATGGAGCAAGACAGAATTTAGCCTTGGTTTCAACAGAAATCTTGTGTCACGTGTCCTGCACCGATCATTAAGTGGTTACAAATGAATTTCAGATGGGTTTTTCTACTTTATAATAAGTAACTAGAGGCTCCCGGCAACCTGTATCGTTCACCTGGATTCAATTTGCGAATCAGTTTCCATAAAAGCTGTAACTGAAAGGCTACTTGGCTGATGATTGGAATCAATGAACATTTTTTTTTATATTGAATCATCTACATGTAAATAACGCTGCTGCCAAAATTAGTTTGAAATGGATCAAGTTTCACAGAAGACTATTGAAATGAATTTTCCCATCCGGTCCTATGTTAGGCATTGTCAATTTTGGTCATAGGATAAATGTTATTGCTGCCAAGTTCCCTTTTGCTCAATAGTTTCCTGTTATCTATAGTTTTAGTTCCTGCGTTTGAGTAAGTTCAGATGTGGGAGCTATCTTGGTATTAAAGTGGACACGGTCATCAGACACAAATATGAAAAAGGATAATGGTTGGAAGTTTGGTTTATCAGACAATTCTTAGAGACGCCTAAGGGCAATAGCTGCCCAGTCAAGTCCAAACAAGGTTTTAAAATGAATTTTCCTATATGATCCTATGTTAAAAGATCATTTTTAGTAGCCATCTTGTTAGCATTTCCTGTTATTAGACACAATTCTGAAAGAGGACCACCTACAGACCATTGCGGCCAACTTGTGTCCAATTGGATAAGTGGTTTCTGACAATACAATCTTTTTACACGTTTTAATACAGAACTATGTAAAACTAAGTTTTGCTGTAGTGGCCATCGTGGTTGGCAGTCCAGTTCATTGGATACAAGTTTATGACAATAGGACCAATGCTGTAATCTTAAGTTCTATCAAACAGAGTGGTTTCAGGCAAGAAAATTTTTCAGAGAATTTCTTTATAGAGTTAAACTAAGTTCTGTTTTAGCAGCTATCTTGGATGACAGATCAGATCATTAGACACACTTGACAGGGGGCCACTGCTGCTATGTTCCAATTGGCCATGTGGTTTTTAAATGAATTTTCCAATAGGGTCCTATGTTAAACTAAGTTTGGCTATGATGGCCATCTACGTTGATATTCATAGTCATCAGACATAATTCTGAAAGATGACCTAAGAATCATTGCTGCAAATTAGTTTTAGATCAGAAGATTTTTCAATAAATTTTCCCATTTGGTCCTATGTTAAACTAAGTTCGGCTGTGACAACATCTCTTGGTTTTGAAAGTTTATCTAACATGGACCATTTCAGCAAAGTTTGGTTCCATCTGGATATGTAGTTTCATAGAATAAGATTTAAAAAATTAATTCTGCCTTTTTTCTATTTCTAGTAACAGCAGCCATGTTAGTTGGAAGTCAGGGAAGGACACATTTTTTGGAAGTAGCCACCTAAGAACCATTCCACCATAATTTAGTTTAACCTTATTCATTTATAGTGGACTTGGAAACAAGTTATACCAACTTATGCTAACCCCTCTCCACTGACCGGGTGCGAGAATGGCTCCTGTAGCTGCATTTTTGCCTACTCTTTTTTGACATCTACAGTTAAGTCTTTACATGTTATACTTTGGTCCAAACTGGAACAGTGGTTTCAGAGGAGATATTTTCAGTATAACACAAGATATTATAGCAGCTAAGGAATAGAGAGTTGCATATTTACCTAGGACTGTTGGGGATGTTCCTTTTAAGACACTAATCAATATTTTCTCTCAGACCATTACAGGAAAAAACCATAATGTTCCAAGTTTTTGTTCAGAAACCCCAAAAATCACTCTGATAAAATATAAAACAGGAGATGCACAAAAACATATGGATCATTGGTTTAGGAGGAGTTGCAGATAAGAAAAAAGTGTGACCAGGATGCAGACAACAATGATGATAGGGAAAAGACAACAGATACATTTGTACTGATACCTGACAGAGGACAATGCTATGATCTGCTATGCACACGACACAAAAATTAAAATATAGTAATTTTTTATTACAACAAAGTCATAACAAATATCACAGACAATTCACACATTCAATATCTTATACATGTACAAATTATCATTCAAACATTTTCTTTCATAAAAGTAAAATTGTACTCTTCTGCTGATTGGACAATGAGAAGAGATTAAAAGCCACTCGAGTTAAACAGAAAAAAAATTAGAAATCTTGTACTGGAATCCAAATTACCAGGTTGGACACTGCCTAAAATATTGAAAATATCTCTTGTTGAGTAAACTCTGCTTTCAGGAAAGATTTAAAAATTGATACTATTACCCAAATGAAAAAAGCAGGAAAAATATATTGCGTATTTTCTCATACCAAATTAGGAAATTCTTGTAACTGAGGCAAAGAACTAAGTATTACAAGAAATTAATGTAGAATTGGACATATCAATCTAAGTTATAAAATCTAATACAGTCTAAAGCCTTTCTGTATTCAAAGAACAAGAAGCTGTCCTGTTGACAAAAAATCAGACTTTCCCTCCTCTCTATTTGGACCTGTTCACACACATGCCTGACCGGCTAGCCGGCCTACCATACATTATTGACCTAACAAACCCGATTTTTTGCAATTGAAAAATCCAGTTCAAGATTTGTGCTCAATACCAACATTTTGAAATTGACTGCAGCACTCATTGAATAAGTAGACAGATTAAATATAAGAAAACGCTTATCCTGAATATCATCATCCTATATAAGTTTTCCATTAAATGTAGACTGTGATCATTACAGTTAAAAATACAATACATAGTCATTGTCGGAAAATATAAAATTTATTTGGGCGAGCTTTAGAAACACGAGAAAAAGCGAGCTTTAGCGAGCCTTTTCCCCATGTTTCGCAGCGAGCCCAAATAAATTTTATATTTTCCGACAATGACTTTGTATTGTCTTTATCCTGCAACCCCCTTAAGATGTGTAAAATGCCTTGAAATAACGATTGAAATTGAAATGAAACTGCCGTGCAAACGCCCGAAAACGGCATGACGTCATCTGGTACATTCACTACACTCCTTGCGCTCTTCGTGTAAACAAGTACCAGTAGACTTTATTAGGTCATTGACCTAATACGACTAAAGTTTATTCTACCCCTTTTATTAGACAGGAAATGGCTTGATTGCAGGATAAAAGAATCAAGTCGCACAATGCAATAACTTTTCTACCAATGTCAAAATAAATTTTTAAGACGATATATAAATAAAGGAACTCATACATGATCAAACTACCAGGTGTTGTAAAAACCATAACATAGCTTGATTAGAGGACCATGATACACCATAGCTTATGTACTTGTTGAGATGAAATAATTCACAGATCAAGTAGCTGGTTCCAACTGTCTATTCTCCTTTGATGGTGGTGGATGTTCCTCCATGATTTCATCATAGGAAGGTGGCAGCTCTGTAGAGGGAGGGGGAGGTAATTTATCAATATCTGACTGTCTTATTGTCCGAGATAAAACTGGTAAAGGTTTCCCTCCCATGGCAGCCAATGGTGGCAGTCCACCAACAATTCTGTTTGGTGCAGGATGAGGTGTTGGAGTCTCCATCTCTGCACGTGAGAAACTTGCTCTAGATGCTCTGTCATCGTCATAAGGATCATATGGGGGTATAATTGGTGTGGGAGCAGGTGACGGAGGAATATCAGCAGGTCCTGTCTCATTTCTAGGTACTGGTGGCTCTTTGACATATGAAGGTGGTAATTTTTTATCATTATTGTCACCTGCTTGTTTCTCTGGCTCTGGTTTCGGTTGTGTTTTCCAGACAAGACTGTCACCAACCTGTAATGCTGTAGCCAATTTAGTTGCAACATCTTGTGTCTGAAATAAAATATCATTCAATTTCAAAATAAAAATTTTATTGAGCATTACATTCAAATTCTATCAATATCAAAATTTCAAAAACAAATAACATGACTTTAATAAATAAATGGACTTGATTTAAATAAAAATAAAGCATTCCCAGGTTATTGTTCATGATCATCAATCAAAACAATAATTATTTTAAATTTAGAAAAATTTAAAAATTTGAATAGAATAACCATCATGAAATACCTCTTATACTGAAGACAACTCTTACAAAAATTATTTGGTTTTCAACATTTTAGGCCTTGAGTACAACTGATGAGTCGTAAATAGACAAAATGTGCACAACTTGAGCATCAAAATTGGTATCATAAAAGTTATTATTATCACTGCAACCCTAAACCTCTGTTGGTGGACTCCAAGTCCCCGAGGGTAGCACCAGCTAATATTTCAATACTAGGCAGAAACTGAAAGTTTAAATCTCCTGTTAAAAAAAGTTAAATTTTGTGAAGACTAAGTCACTGTGGACTATCTCACTCATGCATAGCTCTGTCCTTACATGGTTTCAGGTTTACCCTTTTGGCCATTTTTGAATTTTGGATTATTGGTTTGGTTTTCAACATTTTAGACTTTGAGGACAACTGATGAGTGGTAAATCGACAAAATGTGAACACCTTGTGCATCAAAATAAGTTTCATATAATTTATTAGTGGCAATTATTGTTTTAACATTGTATACATACCTCACCATCCAAGGTCATTTGACCTGCTTTAACTCTTGACTCAAACTCTCTAAACTGATTAGAAGCTTCTTTTCTCTCACCTTTGTTATATAAAAATACAGCATAGTTCAGGGGTATTCCAGGGTCTTTCCTGAAATATAAAATACTTACTGCTTGCATTCCTCACAGCTCTGAGTTATACAACATTTATACACATACATATATATGTATGTAATTGTGACAACAAAGAATAATTGAAATTTTCTTTAATCTTAAATTTATCGACTTGTTTTTGACAGTGACCCATGAATTGAAAATGAAACATCCACGAGACACTACTCCCCACATAAAACAATAACAGACCAATATTTCTAAATAGACATTATTTGACCTTCAAAGAGGAGATTGATCACCAGGACAATACAAACACTAAAGAGATGTCATATTTTGGTTCATCTTATTCATTATTAATAACTTTTCACCAACAATAAAAGGTAAATACTACTTTTCAAATGGTAATCAATTTTAAATTGAACTTAAGACTAAACCTAGGTACTGTTAAATACCAATGTAAAACTCACACATCAAGTCTGATAGCTTGATCATATGCTTGTCTAGCATTATCTGGATCTTCTAAGTACGTCAAAGCAACTGTTCAAAAGAAATTCAATACACAGATATTAAACATAGGAAATTGTTTTTTTTAAAAGATAAATTGTCACTATCCTTTAGTGATAAATGCTTGTAAATACATATATTCATTATTTGCAATAAAAATATTTAAACTAATTCCCTTAGTTTCCATCAAATGTAACAGTGCTTTTCAATTATCCTTTTATTCTTATGTATCATCTAAGTTTATATCATCATATTTGGTCCTGTACTAATACATCATGTGGTCAAGAGTTCATTTTTTATTTGTAATATTACGGTCTCTAGCAGGCACCATCATTGCTGCTTTTAAAAGCATTGAATTCAAGCATTAGGTTAAAAAAAATAAAATGTGTGAGTCTTCCAAGGAAGACATGTGTCGCCTGCAGATGTCAATTTTTACAAAAGATATTAAAATGTTCTAAAAATGAAATATATATGCACACCCTTGCATTAAGGTTAATGCAAAGAGAAAGTTTCATCAAATTGCTTTGAGTGGTTATGGAGTATTTGAGGATAGAAGTTTTGACCCCCCCCTTTTCTTTCAAAAATGTCAATTTTTACAAAAAAAAATTATAATTTTCTAAAAACGAAATATAATATATGCACATCTGTGCATTAAGGTTAATACACAGAAAGTTTCATCAAATTCCTTTAAGCGGTTATGGGGTAGTTGAGGATAGCAGTTTTGCCCCCCCCCCCTTTTTTTGTTCAAAAAATGTCAATTTTTACAAAAAAAAAATAAATTTTTCTAAAAATGAAATAAATATTCACACCTGTGCATTAAGGGTAGTGCACAGAGAAAGTATAATCAAATTCCTCTGAGCGGTTATGGAGTAGTTGAGGATAAAAGTTTTGCCCCCATCCCCCCCTTTTTGAAAAAATGTCATTTTTTACAAAAAAAAATTTTAAATTTTCTAAAAATGAAATATATATGCACACCTGTGCATTCAGACTAATTTACAGTGAAAGTTTCATCTAATTCCTTTGAGTGGTTATGGAGTAGTTGAGGATAGAAGTTTTGACCCCCCCTTTTTGTTTTTTCAAAAATATCATTTTTTACAGAGAAAAATTTAAAATTTTCTAAAAATGAAATAAATATGCACACCTGTGCATTAAGGTTAATGCACAGAGAAAGTTTTATCAAAATCCTTTGAGTGGTTTACGAGTAGTTGAGGATAGAAGAAAAGTGTGATGACGCAAGACGCAGGACGACGCAAGACACAGGACGACGCAAGACGACAGATAGTGATCCCTATGTGTCGACCATGCGTTCCGCAGGCGACACAACAAGTATTTAAAATAATGTCCCATTTTACCTTCTATATTATTATATAAGGTAAATAAAACTTCAACTTTCATGTAACTGTTTGATTCCTGTCAATGAGAATGCAAATATTGCAAAAACTGATGCAAAAATTTCTGCAGCAACTCGGTGGATATTTTGTGACCGGTTTAAAGGGAAAAGTCTGTAGTAATTATACAATGAACTTCTCATGTATATTATCAGTATGATTCTTCTCACTGGTCATTATTTGAGTACTGCAGCTTCATATGATTTTTTATAAGACATAAGTTATATGTTTTCATCTTGCAACAGGCCTATTTACTTCTAAGCAAAATAAAGGGTGCCAAATTTTTTTTTTGGATATTCCTCTAGTAGCGCAATATCATCTTCTGGTACCTTTTTCATCACTTGAGCCCCTGATCACAGTGTTTATGATGTCAAAAATTGCCTTCTTAAAATAGTCTAGAAATGTACCATTTTCCTGAGTTTTCTCAATAAAAGATAATTTATCACTGCACGATAAAACGATATATGTACATTGTCGGAAAATACAAAGTACACATTTATTTGTACTTTCATCAAAACTGGTAAGAAATGCTTGGTAAACCTCGCATTTCTACATATTTCTTAGACTTGTACAAATAAACTGTTGATTTTCTGACAATATATATATATTGTATATGTATCCATAAAATGAATCCACTAACCAGCCAGTAATGAGAACAGTCCAGACATCTTTGGTCGCAGATTTATTGCAGCGCTTAGGAAATGAAATGCAGATGCATACTGTTGCATTGTAAGATGTACCAATCCAAGATTGTATAAAATCTTCCAATCAAATGGAGCCAAGTAATTTGCCCTCTTCAAACAACTTATTGCCTGAAACATCAATAAATTCCATTATTTTAATCAACATCATCATTGAAAAATACTACGGCACAACAGTCATTGTCAGAACTGAAAATACTAATCAAAAACTTCAATTAAAAAAGAAAATAGAAATAAGAAATTCTGTTTTATCATTACTTTATGATTTACACAGTGATTTCAGTTGTTCCAACTGCTTAGTCACACATTTGAAGTCATTTTGTATTCAATCTTATTATTGGACTGAATATTTTGTATTTTAATAGACCTTTACCTTTATCAATTAATGTCAAAAATACTAAATATCTCATAGTTACTTACTGCAACGTATTTCTTCTTCCCGAAGAAAGCCATCCCTATGTTATTCCATAATGGAGGACTTTCTGGTGTTCCCACTGCAGCTATTCTATACTTGTTCAGGGCCACATCAAAATCACCATGTGTCTGCATCATGCTTCCAGCTGCCATGATGGCTTTGACATGTGAGGGGTCATAGGTCATTGCATTACCTAAATTCTCAAATGCTTTCTGAAACTGATTGACCTGTGGAAAAAAAATCATACATGTACAGTACATGTCTTATTTCACATATGGCATAGTGGGACTAAATCTCAATGTCTTTTTGTTAACAGATCCTATGTCTTTTAGCAAAGCATAAGTAATTATTTCAATTTTGACTAAAGCTGGCTTTAGTGGATTTAATAGGTACTGTATGTATTTTTTTTCTAAAGATTTTCCAACAAATACAAAACATATGCAAAAGAACCAGTTATATTTTTTATGTCCTGAATCTGATCTCTCTACATCAGTAAATATGTGAAAACATATAGGAGCATATTTACAAGGAAAATATTTCTCTAATTCAATCAATTGAAAATCCCAAATTGAAAACTAAGAGAGATTAAGATTAGACATTACAATTTTAGTGATTTAATAATTTTAATTATACTTCATATGTAATTCAATTATTTTTTTTTGATCTTGAGGAGGGTAGCGTTCTACATCTACTTAAATACAAGGCTCAGCAGGTAATAATTTTTTATATCTCACCCTCGTGAGGTCTACCATAAAAAGCATGTAAGACATTAGGAGAGTAGACTCTGTTCGAGAGGGTGACATACCAAAAATTATTACAAGCTGAGCTGTTATAGCAGAATTCTACCCTCTCCATTATTAAACAATCACAAATAAAGCATTCAGTACAATGAAATAATAACACAATTGTGAGAGGGTGATAGAGCATTTACTACTCCTTGAAAATTTAGTCATTCTTGGCTTCATATCGGATGACATTGAAATTCTTGGGGTAACACTCCGCTTTGTCACTCTCTCAAATATATGTTATTTATTTATTATGGCCCCTTGAAATTTCCAAGACAGAAACACTAACACATTATGAGCAAAGGCATAGAATTAGCACACCCTACATATATTCAAATAAGTTTGATCTAAACTATTTATTACATGTGAATTCTGAAATTTATTTAAAATAAATACCTGCATGAAAAGCAAGCCAAGTGTAGTTAACATATCAGGGTTTTCTGGAGAATACCTGAAAACAGACAGAAAAAATAATAATAAAAATTTCAAGTGAGATTTGAAATGTACAACTTAACTAAGAAAGGATTTACTCCACTGCCTGTTTGTAGATAAATACTGCACAAATTTATATTCACCTCATTAAGTACATTTTAACCACAATCTAAATAACAAATGACTTACTCTACTGTCTGATAGAAGATACCTATTGGACCATTTATATTATTTGCCAATAGTTAGATTTTATCAGACATTAACAACAACTTCACTGCCTGATTGTAGATTTCTATAACCTCATTGCCTGATTGTAGATATCTATTGCAATATTTATATTACCCGGCAAGAGTTATATTTTATCAAGCATTCTAATATCTAATGTAATAATTTTAGTATACATCTGTGGTAAAATATTGATACTTTGATATCAACTTCACAGACGTCAGAGTAGTAAATTTACCCACAAGCTTTAACGAAGTCCATAGTATAACTTCCATTGTGTAATGTCATCTTCGTGTCTGAATACCTATGTTGCAGTGTTTCAAAATGTCGTAGAAACTGTTCTATTAGAATAGAAATAATTCATGTTGGCTTGAAAATGTCATGATTAACCACTTGCTGTCGCTCTTGGCAACTATTTGGCATAAAGGACCTACCCAAGGTAAAATCAGGATATTTTGAAACCACTGTGAATAACTTACTCCACTGCTTGTTTGTAGATATCTATTGCACCATTTATATTTCCTTCCATCAAGTAAATTTTACCCAGCATTAGATATGTTATTTCATGTCTCTTAAATGATAACGCTTGAATTAGACATTGTTTTGCCTGAAAAAGAAAAGAAATAACATTTGTACAAGGCTTAACTTGTTATTGTAAGTATGGTATTAGAAATAAATGTCATCTATTGACAAAATATGTTACAGCTTCATGCATGTATAGCCAACCCATTGTTTGCCTGACAATCTTTTATTCAGCACAAAGAATGTCTGCTAAATTGTTCAAAATGTCAAATTGTATTTTCCCTAATTATTAGATTTAAATGCAATAATAAATGTGTTATTTTAGCAATATTTTTATTTTATGAACATACCACTGGATTTTTCATTATTTTTACTGCTATTGTTTCTTACAAACATTGGTTAAGAGAAAATATGGTGTTTTTTCCCTTCACCAAGTTACTATAAGGAGATAATTATATTTATTCCATGATCCCTTGGGCTAAAGAGGGCCACATTTATTGGTACTATTTCCTCATGGTAACTTTGTTCAAGACAGTTAACTGACCAGTTTCTCATCACAAGAAATGGGAATATTGTCTATAATTTTTCTGTTGTTTTTAACTATCATTATTTTAAACATTTCATTTCTTCATAATCACTGACAATTTCTGGCCAGTATTCAATAACAATAAACTATATGTATAAACTAAAGGCTCAGAGGGCTGAGTCTGTATCGCTCACCTGGCACGAAAGCCATTTTTATTGATGTACCTGAAAGAGAGAAGTCACTTCTCCCTATCATTATGAAGTGTGGTAAGCCCTGTAGGAACCAAATTTTTCTTCATCAAGGTCCTTCTACTAACAGATCAGCATATTCTAAAATTTGGCAGTTCTCCAGAAGATTTTTGCATGTATTCCCATAGGGTCTTATGTTAACCTAATTCCTCTGCTGAAGGCCATTTTGAATTAGGAATCGGCATCAGAGTAACAACACTTGGTGAGCACCTTAAGAGGAACATTCAGACCATGTTTGGTTTCAAGCAATTCTGCAGTTCTGTAGATTTTTGTTATATGTCATAGACACTTTCTGTCAAATTTGGCTCTATTTGGCCAAGCAGTTTTAGAGAAAACATTTTTTAAATCAACCAATCAGAAACAAGAATTGCCCATGGTAGCCATGCTTGTCACCTGATCTGAACAAAATGAGGAAACTTCCAACAGATGCTTCCTGTAAAGAATCGTTCCCTTTGGCCAAGCGGTTTCAAAGAAGAAAATTTTCAACCGATGAAAGACAAGAACTGCCCATGGCAGCCATATTTGTATTCCGATCGGACAAAATGAGGAAAATTCATAAAGGACCTCCATATATGCTTCGTCGGGTTTCATTCCAGTTGGGCAAGCGATTTCAAAAGAAATATCAGAAACAAGAACTGCCAATGGTGACCATATATGTACTGGGATCAGGATAAAGATGCTTCCTGTCAAGTTTCATTCCAATTGTCCAAGCAGTTTCAGAGAGAAAAAACATTTTTTTAATCAACCAATGAGAAACAAGAATTGCCTATGGCGGCCATGTTTTTTGCCTGATTAGGACGAAATGAGCAATCTTTCTGTCATGTTTTGTTCCATTTGGCCAAGCGATTTCAGACGAGAAGATTTTTTTATATCAACGAATTAGAAACAAGAACTGGCAATGGCGGCCATAATTATAAAGGACCATACATAGATGGTTCCTGCCAAATTTAATTCCATTTGGCTCAGTGGTTTCAGAGGAGAAGATTAAAATGTGAAAAGTTAACGGACGGACGATTTACGGACAACGCACGGACGAAGGACACCAAGTGATGACAAAAGCTCACATGGCCTTTGGCCAGATGAGCTAAAAAAGAGTTTCTTTCCATTTTAATGCTTTTGACTAAAAAGAATAGTCATAGCAACAAAAAGTTTATAAAATTCAATATATTACTTAGGTTTTATGTCACATCAACAGTATCAGTCATATTTGGGAGAAATTCAAAAATGTAACATTGATTATATTCAGTCATTAGTATTCTTTTATAATGAAAATTCACATTACACAGAAAAATGGATATGAAAATTTTAAACTTCTTACTTGATCATATTCTCTGAGATACATGTGACATACACCTTGATTGTGTGCTATCTCCTGAAAAAGAAACACAACAACAAATTATCAAAAATTCCTATAATTAATGGGAGATAACAAATTTTACATGAGAAATATAAAACAAATTTTCAAGAGAACAAAAACAATTAGAGATCGAAATCAAGAAATTTTAATCAGATTTTAAATTAGGCACAAAAAATGGGAAATAACTTATTTCAAGTAAGAACACTCAATTAAATTTGAAAGCAGATGGTCTACAACTTGCATGCAATTTCAGCTTTCTACAAATACTATTATCTTTAATATGTTAACCCTGTGGAAGCATATTTTTATTTTATTTTTTTATTTTTAAGTAATTGCTTATTGTTTTAAAAAGTTTGACTGAGCTGCCAAAAGTCAAAATGGCACTGGCATGCATGAATTATACTATCCTAGAAGATATTTAAAAAAAATAATTTTAAAACTTTTTTTGTTTCAAATTTTGATATAATTATAAGAAGCATGTATTCTTTGAATAGAAAGTTTTTCAACATGATTATTTAAGTTTTTATGGTGTTAATTTTAAAATTTTTTAATTGGATCAGAAACAAACATAAAAAACACAAAATGTAACATGTAAACATAAAACAGTTACATAAAAAACACATATCTATTTGACATTGGCCATTTTAAATGTTTATAATTGATTACATAGAGTGGTTGTTTCACTTTCTGTTTTTATTTTCAATTAACATGAAAATTATATGATGTAGTTTTAATTTTTGTCCTATCATGAAATTTGTTACGATCTTTTAGAGAAGTAAATAAATGAAATCCAATAATGAATGATCTAAGTCAATATGTTTTTACAGGTCCATACTGGTAAAGAAAATCCAGAAAAAAATGTATTCTCTAAATAAAGAATTAAATACAGTTATGAAATACAAATATTTACCCAATCTCTTTCATTGAGTTTTATTGCCTCATTGTAGACATCAAGGGCAGCTCTATGTCTTGCCAATAAAAATCTGGAAATAATGTATAAAAGAATTTATGCAAAAGCTATAATAGTAACACCACACATCTGTGGCAGAATTTTGAACACTGTTTAAAATTTGCCATAAACACAGACAACTCTATGGTCTTGTACTTTCTACTACCAAACAAATGAGTACATTAAGGGAATCAACTGAATTTAGATTAACTTGCATGTTATACCCAATAAACAATTTTCATGATTCCTATTTGATTCTGAAATCAGTCATTTTTTCAGGAGTTGCTTCTCTTTAAGCCGATGTGTTGAGCCACAGGTGTGTGACAAGATTTTTACAGTACACATGTATACATGTATATAATAAAACTCTCATCTTGCACCTATAGCTATGTGTTGAGCAAGGAATATACTTCATTATTCTCTAAACAGACGTGATTTTGACAACAGGGGAAACAGCAGAAATGATACTTTAGCAGCCATTTTACTGTGTATAATAAAGGAACGGTTATGGACAAACCTGGACTTCCAAAAGCAGAATTCCGCTTTAAAGCATAAGAAAATCATGCCTGTTTAAAGCATTCTGTTGTAAATATTAACATTTTGAATTTCAGAAGAGATTAGTCATAATTACTCACCATTATATAAATAGCAATTATTTACACAACAGGTTACTACATAATATTATGTATGAATCCCTGCAGATACCCTTGAATTACTGTTTTTCCTTAAAGTCATACATGCTGTAGGTTGTCACCATTTTTGGATGACTTACAGTCACCTTAGAGCCTGCTTTAGGCTATCATCGCCATATCTGGAATACTTAGTGATCAAACAACCTGCATTAGGTTATCACCACCTTATGTGGATTACTTACAGTCATCTAGCAACCTGCCTTAGGTTATCACCACCTTTTCTGGATTACTTACAGTGATCTAGCAACATGCTTTAGGTTACCACCACCTTATGTGGATTACTTACAGTGATCTAGAAACCTGCTTTAGGTTATCAACACCTTATTTCGATTACTTAAAGTGACGTAGCAACCTACTTTAGGTTAGCACCACCTTATTTGGATTACTTACAGTGATCTAACAACCTGCTTTAGGTTAACACCACGTTATGTGGATTACTTACAGTGATCTAACAACTTGCTTTAGGTTATCATCACCTTATGTGGATTACTTACAGTGATCTAGCAACATGTTATAGGTTAACAGCACCTTGTGTGGATTACTTACAGTGATCAAACAACTTGCTTTAGGTTATCATCACCTTATGTGGAATACTTACAGTGATCTAGCAACCTGCTTTAGGTTATCAGCACTTTGTGGATTCAATAATGTACATGTCTGAAATAATTCTAGGGATTCTTGTATTCTTCCTTCCTGTCTCAATATCAAAGCTGAAAAATATAAAGTCATTTATGTCTAGAGGATAAGAAATTAGCCATAGGACAAATGAAGTTGCATAAATATTTCATAAGTGTTTATAAAACCAGGATTTTTTCTCTTCTTAAAGGGTAATAATTAAAATAATTTAACTAATTTTTTACTTACGAAAGGGGCTATGCATCTCAGATTCTCTGCAAAGCAGTTCGTAGTTATTATGCATACTAACAAACGTTTTATGACGCAGAAGTCATGAATAGTTTTGCACAATCAACATATATCACAAAGCAATATGTGTCTCATAATTACTACTTAGTATAAACTCGATCATTGGTCCGAGGTGGTGTATGGATGAAAAAGACAATGGTAAAATGGGAGTAATCTTTTTTACCTAATGACTTCCAGTCAAAAATTTCAAGATTTATCCAGGTTTTTTGTTGTTTTTTTTTTATTTCAAGGACGTTTCCATACCAGGAATAAGTAAAATTAAATTCCTAGAATTTTCCCATTTTTCCCAGTTGTGTGGAAACCCTATATAAAGTTATGTACTGGAATACAGTTAGGACCCATTCTAGCATAATAAGAAGGCTTAAGTCTGTGAGTATCTATAGACCAGATCTTTGGCTGGATGAGCTAGTACTTTTACTATATCAGAACTAAAACAATATGAAAGACTGCAGTTGACTTTTTTTACTAGACCAGGAAGGTTAGTGATATATTATATTCACCAAGCAAAAGAAGATCTTAATATATGCAAGCCCCAGTCTAGTGGTTAAAGGGGGAGACTGTACCAAATGTACTTACCCTGAACATACACAGCATATTCACACATGCCTCCACTTTCAGCCATTTGTTCCTTGACAATTGATTTACATATATCAAACTCCTTCCGGACATAATGTAGATGTATCAACCAATTCTTTCTTTCAAATATTGGTAATTCAGGAGCTAAAAAGAATCATCAAACAACTTTGTAATCATTAAAGCACTGGAGAAACATTTTATTACAATTAAATTTATCATTATATATATTAACAACAATATAGTATGGAAAATATTTTAATAGGAATGTTGTTTTTTTATGGACTTTTTGCAATCCATGTGTATTTTTCTGCTGTCACAATAATCAAAAGTTTTGAACAGTAAATGAAGTTGGTATTGACAAGGATGCCACCATATTTTTTTGCGCATGTAAGCCAAAAATACCACCAGATAAAATATTTTGTAAAAATATTGTTTCAATCAAATCGAAGACGAACTTCATTTTTTTATTTCAATGCCCACAGGATAGACTACTAATATGAAATAGCTAATATCACTTCTAATGCACCTAATGACTTACTTGCTAAGATGTTAAACCCAGAAACTTTAAAAGATTTGATATCTCTGTGTAGTTCAATAAAAGAAGCCTTTGAGGAGAGAGATCACCCCACCAGTTCACATATATAATAAGGTATGGTTATTTGTACTTTAATATATAATAACATGTTTACTTTTTTGCATGTTCATAATATGTATATGTATAATTTCACACCCCTTATGTGCTCTTTCCAATAAAATATTGAATTTGCTACTGGAACCTGGGACAGATTTGGACAAACTTTCCTGAAAATGATAGAAAAATTTATTTTTTTCAGCCCAAATACTATAAAATGTTTAAGTGCTGGGGTAAGTATTAGTGTCGGTCAGAAGGCAGTAAATTTGTCTTTATAAATGTATGAATGTCAAATGGCTCCTTATAAATTGCTATATGGGCTTCCACTGGCAAGCATTAATTGGGTCCTTATAAAACATTGTAACATAAACTATTTTGATCTGTCCAAAATAAACCAGTGTCTATAAAGAACTCAAAATTTTAAGTTAGAGGATCACACGAGTCATCCTTATATTTGTTAACGTATATTAAGAAAACAAAGATTCAAGAAAATATATCAAATCATGTCAATATTCTTTATATATATATATATATATATATATACAATGTATGTGCATTTATATTTTATACCTTTTTTGGGCTTAGGTTTTGGAGCAGCTGCTGGTAAAACAGGTACTTCAGGACCTATGTCTGCATCTGAGGCACCTGATATCTTAACTGGCTCCTGAAATACATGTACATGTACATTTGTAGCAGCAATGCATCAATAATTTGCATAAGAAGTTGAAATATAGTATAAATACTACAATGTATTTGTTTTTAATGAAAGAAATCTCTGTATTACCATGATTACTGAAAAATTGTTACACCAGGGTTTTCGATATCACAAACTTGTCAATACTTTTACTAAATTTTATCATCGGTACAAGGACATCATTCGTAAATGTAAATCAACATGCAGACATCTTATATGTTGGGGTATTTCATATCCCATCTTTTACGGTAATATTCTATACAAAGCACAAAAATGTCCTCATTCACCTGAAAAGCTAACAAAACCTTTAAACAGACTTATCCAAAAGGGATATAGTTATGATACTGTTGTCAAGTCATTTAAGATGGCATTTTTGGAATTATATTGATTCACTCATAGGGTCTTTGCATCAGAAATAAACACATTTATTCTAAAACCAGTTGTTAGCATAATATGGGTTATGTTCTTCTTGTATAATTTATGATGGCATGATACTAAACCCCCAACGGGAGGTATTGTGGCTGATTTCCATATGATAAAGACATGATCTTTCGATCAGTTTAATTGAGGTCTGGAGCTCGCATGTCAGTAACTGCTAGTAGTTTTTTGTTAATTTATATTGATCATCATCATTAACATTTTGCTTAGTTTCTTCTGTTACATTTTCTAACATCGGACTAAAACTTCTTTTGAACTGAGTTTTACTGTGCGTATCACTGTGTGTTTGTTTATTCCACATTGGCTAGAGGTATAGGAGGGTTGAGATCTCACAAAACATGTTTAACCCACTGCACTTTTGCACCTGTCCCATGTCAGGAACCTCTAGCCTTTGTTAGTTTTTTGTGTTTATTGAATTCTGGTTCATTTGTATGTTTCAGAGTTTGTGTGGCATCCATTTTGCTGAACTACTATGCATTATTGTTTAGGGGCCAGCTGAAGCCCACCTCCAGGTGCTGGATTTTCTCAGCTGTCATTGAGTACTCTTGAAATGTTGCATTTTAAGGAAAATATTTTGTTTTCAACCAGAAATTTCTGTAATATCAGCAGCGATATCGTATCAAAGATGGCTAATTGTGAAGAAATCAATGTAAAACACCAAAATTTACTCATTTGTGGACCTTTGAATTAAAATTTTGATATGAGCCTTGCCCAAAAAAATATTTCACTAAAATAATCTTTATGTAAGATAAAGATTATATTAAACAATCTTTTTGGGCAAGGCTGTTGCTCATAAATCTACTGTGAAAACACTCAATTTTCTTCAAATCCTTGATTTAGCAGATGTTAATTTTGAATCATGGGAATGAATTTTTTTCAATGATTGATGGATTGATGGTTCACACAAAGGTAAGACATCATAAGTATGGTGGTGGCATGGGTTTAAGATCATCTTACGTATATCTTTCATTCTTATCTTTCAGATACATCAATAAAATGTACCGTTTACTGTGCAGACGACTTACGTATGTGGATATTTTTGGCCTCTAATGTATTTTATTTGACTTATAAACAAAGATGAGAAATAATTTAAAGAAAAATGGCGCTTTGTATAATAAAAGAATGATAAATAAAGGTCTTGTCCGTCTTGGGATCATATTCCACAATCTTTTGTGCTCAATCGAAAAAACGTGACTCCTTTGTTTGTAAATGTATGCTAATTATCTGAAATCTCGTGCAAGAGTGTGATTCTCCAGATTATAAATCAGAGATTTAGCTAGCACTCGTCACTTTCGCAATTGACGAATGATTCTTGAAAGTGGCGAATGTTTTCCGTATGCAATTCGTCACTTGAAATTTCAAAATCGCCAAAAAAATATGTGTGTAAAATTATGTCATTAAATCATTATCACTTCAAACAATTTTATTACTTATAACAAGCTAATCAACGGATTAAGGTAAAATGTTATGATTGCATCACCTTTGATCACACCTGGATTGTTTTACCTGGTCATAGGTAATTTATCCGACAAAGAATTCAATTAGCGATAATGATTTGTTTGTTTAGAGTTATGACATTTGCTCAAAATTATCAAAATGCCACAATATGCATTTAAAGAGGACATAATTCGTAATTATCGTAAATCAGTGCACGACTGTAACAATGTCCGCCATAACGAACTATTTTAGTTCGTCGTCACATGACAGTCCTTCAAAAAGAGGCCAGACTACGCCAAATACCAAAAAGAAATCTCGTAATGAACGCCTACAAAACTCAAAGTTTAAACCAGAATGGTCCAAGATTTTCCCATGCATTTACTACAAAGATGGGGCAATGTACTGCAGAGAATGTCAAGAAGCAGGCCTTACCAACACCTTTTCAACTGGCTGCAATACGTTCCTGAAAGACAACATTACCAAACACATAAAGACATCTGACCACAAGAGGGCCGTACAAACAAAGACGATGAAACCAGAGTTTGAACATGGAGTCGTCGTCACCAACCAAGCTCATGAGGCAGATGTTACTGGTGCTATGACCAACTTGTATTGGATGGCCAAGAACAATCAGCCCAACTCACTTTACACAAAAGTCAACGATCTGCTCGTACATCATGTACGTGGTAACATTAATAAACAAGAGTTGACACACAAAAATGTCTCGCCTGTCGTGTATTTCTAATGAAAGTAAATGCTATCAGACATATTGCATACAGTATTCGAAAAACAGGCCAAAACACAAAAACTTAACTATAACCACTGAACCATGAAAATGAGGTCAAGGTCAGATGACACCTGCCAGTTGGACATGTACACCTTACAATCCTTCCGTACTCCAAACATAGTAGACCTATTGCATACAGTGTTCGAAAAAGAGGCCAAAACACACCACTGAACCATGAAAATGAGGTCAAGATCAGATGACACAGGCCAGTTGGACATGTGCACCTTACAATCCTTCCATACACCAAATATAGTAGACTTATCGCATATAGTATTCGAAAAACAGGCCAAAACACAAAAACTTAACTATAACCACTGAACCATGAAAATGAGGTCAAGGTCAGATGACACCTGCCAGTTGGACATGTACACCTTACAATCCTTCCATACACCAAATATAGTAGACCTATTGCATATAGTATTCGAAAAACAGGCCAAAACACAAAAACTTAACTATAACCACTGAACCATGAAAATGAGGTCAAGGTCAGATGACACCTGCCAGTTGGACATGTACACCTTACAATCCTTCCATACACCAAATATACTAGACCTATTGCTTATAGTATCTGAGATATGGACTTGACCACCAAAACTTAACCTTGTTCACTGATCCTTGAAATTGGGTCGAGGTCAATTGAAAACTGTCTGACGGGGATGAGGACCTTGTAAGGTATGCACATACCAAATATAGTTATCCTATTAGTCATAATAAGAGAGAAATTAACATTACAAAAAATCTAAAAAAAATTTTCAATTAGTCACTGAACCATGAAAATGAGGTCAAGGACAATGTACATATGACAGACGGAAAGTTCGTAACATAAGGCATCTATATACAAAGTACAAAGCATCCAGGTCTTCTACCTTCTAAAATATAAAGCTTTTAAGAAGTGAGTTAACGCCGCCGCCGCCGCCGCCGGATCACCATCCCTATGTCGAGCTTTCTGCGACTAAAGTCGCAGGCTCGACAAAAATAATAAAAAAAAAAATTTAAAAAAAATATTCGACGTATTTCAACTTTCAATTGAAATCTAATTCTATTCATAGCTGTAATTGTTTTGGCATAATCCTGGTTTAGTCCCACCTGGGATTAAACTTTTTGAAAACTCCGATTATTCGTGAAATTATATATAATAGCGTAATGTATTAAAAGTGTCTTATATATATAATCCTGTTTTAGTCCCACCCTCAATGTTATTTCACTTGTTTTTCCATAGGGGTGGGACTAAAACAGGATTATATATAATAGTGTAATGTATTAAAAATGTTTTATATATAATATACTTTTAATACATAATATCATTATTGATAAATGTTATCTTGTTATCCTTTCCTACTGCTCTAGAACACGATCTTAAAGGGTTTTCTTTTGGGGATAAAGCCATAGCAAAAAGGGGCATGGAATGTTTTGGGGTAAACGCAAAAAGAAACTATGAAAATAACAATTGACCTTGACCTTTGACCTTCATGATTCAATAATTCTATACATAGAAAGTCATTGGCCTCGACCTTCATGGTTCAATAATTCCCTGTACAGACCGGGAAAGAAACTATCAAAATAACCATTGACCTTGACCTTTGACCTTCATGATTCAATAATTCTATACATAGAAAGTCATTGGCCTTGACCTTCATGGTTCAATAATTCCCTGTACAGACCGCGAAAGAAACTATCAAAATAACCATTGACCTTGACCTTTGACCTTCACGATTCAATAATTCCATACATAAAAAGTCATTGGCCTTGACCTTCATGGTTCCCATTATATCACATAGTGGGATTGAAGTAGGGCACTATAGGTCATGGTTGGTTCCCATGATATCGTATAGTGGGATTGAAGTAGGACACTATAGGTCATGGTTGGTTCCCATGATATAACATAGTGGGATTGAAGTAGGGCACAATAGGTCATGGTTGGTTCCCATGATATCATATAGTGGGATTGAAGTAGGACACTCTGGTCATGGTTTGTTCCCATGATATCACATAGTGGGATTGAAGTAGGACACTCTGGGTCATGGTTGGTTCCCATGATATCTTTTTGTAGTTTGTAATTAATCATTTACGGAATAAACGGCAATCCATGAATACGATTTATTCCGTCTTCCTATAATTTCTAAGTTAATCCTTTACGGAATAAATTGCAATTATGAATTTGCAGTAAAAGGTAGACGGAATAAATCTTATTGTTAGATTTTATATTTTTCTTTTGCACAACAGGTATTTAAGTAAGACACTACAGGTCAACGTTGGTTCATATGATATTATACAGTGTGATTGAAGTAGGACACTATAGGTCATGGTTGGTTCCCCTGATCTCTTTCTGTAGTTTGTAAGTTAATCATTTGCGGAATAAATGACACTCCAAGAATACGAATTATTCCGTCTTCCTTTAATTTCTTATTTAATCCTTCACGGAATAATGAATTTGAAGTAAGACTATATAGTTTATGTTTGGTTCCCATCATATCATGTTGTGGGATTTAAGTAAGACAATATATGTCATGGTTGGTAAGACATGATATCATATAGTGGGATTGAATTAGGACACGAAAGATCATGGTTGGTTCCCATGATATCAAATAGTGGGATTGAAGTAGGACACTCTGGGTCATGGTTGGTTCCCATGATATCGTATAGTGGGATTGACCTATTCTTCTACTAAAAGGTAGTCGGAATAAATCTCATCTTATTGTTAGATTTTACATTTTTCTTTTGCACAACGGGCATTTAAGTAAGACCCTATAGGTCATAGTTGGTTACTATTATATTATACAGTTGGATTGAAGAAGGACACTATAGGTCATGGTTGGTTCCCATGATATCTTTTTGTAGTTTGTAATTAATAATTTACGGAATAAACAGCAATCAAGAATACGATTTATTCCGTCTTCCTATAATTTGTAAGTTAATCCGTTACGGAATAAATTGCAATTATGAATTTGCAGTGAAAGGTAGACGGAATAAATCTTATTGTTAGATTTTATATTTTTCATTTGCACAACAGGCATTTAAGTAAGACACTATAGGTCAAAGTTGGTTCCCATGATATCATATAGTGTGATTGAAGTAGGACACTATAGGTCATGGTTGGTTCCCATGATATCATATAGTGGGGTTGAAGTGGGACACTATAGGTCATATTTGGTCCCCATGGTATCTTTCTGTAGTTTGTAAATTAATGATTTACGGAATAAACAGCAATCCAAGAATATGATTTATTCCGTCTTCCTATAATTTTAAAGTTAATCCGTCACGGAATAAATTGTAATTATGAATTTGAAGTAAAAGGTAGACGGAATAAATCTTATTGTTATATTTTATATTTTTCATTTGCACAACAGGCATTTAAGTAAGACACTATAGGTCAAAGTTGGTTCCTATGATATTATACAGTGGGATTGAAGTAGGACACTATAGGTCATGGTTGGTTCCCATTATATCACATAGTGGGATTGAAGTAGGGGACTATAGGTCATGGTTGGTTCCCATGATATCATATAGTGGGATTGAAGTAGGACACTATAGGTCATGGTTGGTTCCCATGATATCACATAGTGGGATTGAAGTAGGGCACTATAGGTCATGGTTGGTTCCCATGATATCATATAGTGGGATTGAAGTAGGACACTCTGGTCATGGTTTGTTCTCATGATATCACATAGTGGGATTGAAGTAGGACACTCTGGGTCATGGTTGGTTCCCATGATATCACATAGTGGGATTGAAGTAGGGCACTATAGGTCATGGTTGGTTCCCATGATATCACATAGTGGGATTGAAGTAGGACACTCTGGGTCATGGTTGGTTCCCATGATATCACATAGTGGGATTGAAGTAGGACACTCTGGGTCATGGTTGGTTCCCATGATATCACATAGTGGGATTGAAGTAGGACACTCTGGGTCATGGTTGGTTCCCATGATATCTTTTTGTAGTTTGTAATTAATGATTTACGGAATAAACGGCAATCCATGAATACGATTTATTCCGTCTTCCTATAATTTCTAAGTTAATCCTTTACGGAATAAATTGCAATTATGAATTTGCAGTAAAAGGTAGACGGAATAAATCTTATTGTTAGATTTTATATTTTTCTTTTGCACAACAGACATTTAAGTAAGACACTACAGGTCAACGTTGGTTCATATGATATTATACAGTGGGATTGAAGTAGGACACTATAGGCCATGGTTGGTTCCCCTGATCTCTTTCTGTAGTTTGTAAGTTAATCATTTGCGGAATAAATGACACTCCAAGAATACGAATTATTCCGTCTTCCTTTAATTTCTTATTTAATCCTTCACGGAATAATGAATTTGAAGTAAGACTATATAGTTTATGTTTGGTTCCCATCATATCATATTGTGGGATTTAAGTAAGACAATATATGTCATGGTTGGTTCACATGATATCAAATAGTGGGATTGAAGTAGGACACTCTGGGTCATGGTTGGTTCCCATGATATCGTATAGTGGGATTGACCTATTCTTCTACTAAAAGGTAGTCGGAATAAATCTCATCTTATTGTTAGATTTTACATTTTTCTTTTGCACAACGTGCATTTAAGTAAGACCCTATAGGTCATAGTTGGTTACTATTATATTATACAGTTGGATTGAAGAAGGACACTATAGGTCATGGTTGGTTCCCATGATATCTGTCTGTAGTTTGTAAATTGATCATTTACGGGATAAACGGCAATCCAAGAATACGATTTATTTCGTCTTCCTATAATTTCTAAGTTAATCCGTTACGGAATAAATTGCAATTATGAATTTGCAGTAAAAGGTAGACGGAATAAATCTTATTGTTAGATTTTATATTTTTCATTTGCACAAAAGGCATTTAAGTAATACACTATAGGTCAAAGTTGGTTCCCATGATATCATATAGTGTGGTTGACGTAGGACACTATAGGTCATGGTTGGTCCCATGATATCATATAGTGGGATTGAAGTAGGACACTATAGGTCATGGTTGGTTCCCATGATATCATATAGTGGGGTTGAAGTGGGACACTATAGGTCATATTTGGTCCCCATGGTATCTTTCTGTAGTTTGTAAATTAATGATTTACGGAATAAACGGCAATCCAAGAATACAATTTATTCCGTCTTCCTATAATTTCTAAGTTAATCCGTTACGGAATAAATTGCAATTATGAATTTGCAGTAAAAGGTAGACGGAATAAATCTTATTGTTAGATTTTATATTTTTCATTTGCACAAAAGGCATTTAAGTAATACACTATAGGTCAAAGTTGGTTCCCATGATATCATATAGTGTGGTTGACGTAGGACACTATAGGTCATGGTTGGTCCCATGATATCATATAGTGGGATTGAAGTAGGACACTATAGGTCATGGTTGGTTCCCATGATATCATATAGTGGGGTTGAAGTGGGACACTATAGGTCATATTTGGTCCCCATGGTATCTTTCTGTAGTTTGTAAATTAATGATTTACGGAATAAACGGCAATCCAAGAATACAATTTATTCCGTCTTCCTATAATTTTAAAGTTAATCCGTCACGGAATAAATTGTAATTATGAATTTGAAGTAAAAGGTAGACGGAATAAATCTTATTGTTATATTTTATATTTTTCATTTGCACAACAGGCATTTAAGTAAGACACTATAGGTCAAAGTTGGTTCCTATGATATTATACAGTGGGATTGAAGTAGGACACTATAGGTCATGGTTGGTTCCCATTATATCACATAGTGGGATTGAAGTAGGGGACTATAGGTCATGGTTGGTTCCCATGATATCATATAGTGGGATTGAAGTAGGACACTATAGGTCATGGTTGGTTCCCATGATATCACATAGTGGGATTGAAGTAGGGCACTATAGGTCATGGTTGGTTCCCATGATATCATATAGTGGGATTGAAGTAGGACACTCTGGTCATGGTTTGTTCTCATGATATCACATAGTGGGATTGAAGTAGGACACTCTGGGTCATGGTTGGTTCCCATGATATCACATAGTGGGATTGAAGTAGGGCACTATAGGTCATGGTTAGTTCCCATGATATCACATAGTGGGATTGAAGTAGGGCACTATAGGTCATGGTTGGTTCCCATGATATCACATAGTGGGATTGAAGTAGGACACTCTGGGTCATGGTTGGTTCCCATGATATCACATAGTGGGATTGAAGTAGGACACTCTGGGTCATGGTTGGTTCCCATGATATCACATAGTGGGATTGAAGTAGGACACTCTGGGTCATGGTTGGTTCCCATGATATCTTTTTGTAGTTTGTAATTAATGATTTACGGAATAAACGGCAATCCATGAATACGATTTATTCCGTCTTCCTATAATTTCTAAGTTAATCCTTTACGGAATAAATTGCAATTATGAATTTGCAGTAAAAGGTAGACGGAATAAATCTTATTGTTAGATTTTATATTTTTCTTTTGCACAACAGACATTTAAGTAAGACACTACAGGTCAACGTTGGTTCATATGATATTATACAGTGGGATTGAAGTAGGACACTATAGGTCATGGTTGGTTCCCCTGATCTCTTTCTGTAGTTTGTAAGTTAATCATTTGCGGAATAAATGACACTCCAAGAATACGAATTATTCCGTCTTCCTTTAATTTCTTATTTAATCCTTCACGGAATAATGAATTTGAAGTAAGACTATATAGTTTATGTTTGGTTCCCATCATATCATATTGTGGGATTTAAGTAAGACAATATATGTCATGGTTGGTTCACATGATATCAAATAGTGGGATTGAAGTAGGACACTCTGGGTCATGGTTGGTTCCCATAATATCGTATAGTGGGATTGACCTATTCTTCTACTAAAAGGTAGTCGGAATAAATCTCATCTTATTGTTAGATTTTACATTTTTCTTTTGCACAACGTGCATTTAAGTAAGACCCTATAGGTCATAGTTGGTTACTATTATATTATACAGTTGGATTGAAGAAGGACACTATAGGTCATGGTTGGTTCCCATGATATCTGTCTGTAGTTTGTAAATTGATCATTTACGGGATAAACGGCAATCCAAGAATACGATTTATTTCGTCTTCCTATAATTTCTAAGTTAATCCGTTACGGAATAAATTGCAATTATGAATTTGCAGTAAAAGGTAGACGGAATAAATCTTATTGTTAGATTTTATATTTTTCATTTGCACAAAAGGCATTTAAGTAATACACTATAGGTCAAAGTTGGTTCCCATGATATCATATAGTGTGGTTGACGTAGGACACTATAGGTCATGGTTGGTCCCATGATATCATATAGTGGGATTGAAGTAGGACACTATAGGTCATGGTTGGTTCCCATGATATCATATAGTGGGGTTGAAGTGGGACACTATAGGTCATATTTGGTCCCCATGGTATCTTTCTGTAGTTTGTAAATTAATGATTTACGGAATAAACGGCAATCCAAGAATACAATTTATTCCGTCTTCCTATAATTTTAAAGTTAATCCGTCACGGAATAAATTGTAATTATGAATTTGAAGTAAAAGGTAGACGGAATAAATCTTATTGTTATATTTTATATTTTTCATTTGCACAACAGGCATTTAAGTAAGACACTATAGGTCAAAGTTGGTTCCTATGATATTATACAGTGGGATTGAAGTAGGACACTATAGGTCATGGTTGGTTCCCATTATATCACATAGTTGGATTGAAGTAGGGCACTATAGGTCATGGTTGGTTCCCATGATATCATATAGTGGGATTGAAGTAGGACACTATAGGTCATGGTTGGTTCCCATGATATCACATAGTGGGATTGAAGTAGGGCACTATAGGTCATGGTTGGTTCCCATGATATCATATAGTGGGATTGAAGTAGGACACTCTGGTCATTGTTTGTTCCCATGATATCACATAGTGGGATTGAAGTAGGACACTCTGGGTCATGGTTGGTTCCCATGATATCTTTTTGTAGTTTGTAATTAATCATTTACGGAATAAACGGCAATCCATGAATACGATTTATTCCGTCTTCCTATAATTTCTAAGTTAATCCTTTACGGAATAAATTGCAATTATGAATTGCAGTAAAAGGTAGACGGAATAAATCTTATTGTTAGATTTTATATTTTTCTTTTGCACAACAGACATTTAAGTAAGACACTACAGGTCAACGTTGGTTCATATGATATTATACAGTGTGATTGAAGTAGGACACTAAGGTCATGGTTGGTTCCCCTGATCTCTTTCTGTAGTCTGTAAGTTAATCATTTGCGGAATAAATGACACTCCAAGAATACGAATTATTCCGTCTTCCTTTAATTTCTTATTTAATCCTTCACGGAATAATGAATTTGAAGTAAGACTATATAGTTTATGTTTGGTTCCCATCATATCATATTGTGGGATTTAAGTAAGACAATATATGTCATGGTTGGTACACATGATATCATATAGTGGGATTGAATTAGGACACGATAGATCATGGTTGGTTCCCATGATATCAAATAGTGGGATTGAAGTAGGACACTCTGGGTCATGGTTGGTTCCCATGATATCGTATAGTGGGTTTGACCTATTCTTCTACTAAAAGGTAGTCGGAATAAATCTCATCTTATTGTTAGATTTTACATTTTTCTTTTGCACAACGGGCATTTAAGTAAGACCCTATAGGTCATAGTTGGTTACTATTATATTATACAGTTGGATTGAAGAAGGACACTATAGGTCATGGTTGGTTCCCGAGATATCTTTTTGTAGTTTGTAATTAATAATTTACGGAATAAACAGCAATCAAGAATACGATTTATTCCGTCTTCCTATAATTTGTAAGTTAATCCGTTACGGAATAAATTGCAATTATGAATTTGCAGTGAAAGGTAGACGGAATAAATCTTATTGTTAGATTTTATATTTTTCATTTGCACAACAGGCATTTAAGTAAGACACTATAGGTCAAAGTTGGTTCCCATGATATCATATAGTGTGATTGAAGTAGGACACTATAGGTCATGGTTGGTTCCCATGATATCTGTCTGTAGTTTGTAAATTAATCATTTACGGGATAAACGGCAATCCAAGAATACGATTTATTTCGATATATTTTTCATTTGCACAACAGGCATTTAAGTAAGACACTATAGGTCAAAGTTGGTTCCCATGATATCATATAGTGGGATTGAAGTAGGACACTCTGGTCATGGTTTGTTCTCATGATATCACATAGTGGGATTGAAGTAGGACACTCTGGGTCATGGTTGGTTCCCATGATATCACATAGTGGGATTGAAGTAGGGCACTATAGGTCATGGTTAGTTCCCATGATATCACATAGTGGGATTGAAGTAGGGCACTATAGGTCATGGTTGGTTCCCATGATATCACATAGTGGGATTGAAGTAGGACACTCTGGGTCATGGTTGGTTCCCATGATATCACATAGTGGGATTGAAGTAGGACACTCTGGGTCATGGTTGGTTCCCATGATATCACATAGTGGGATTGAAGTAGGACACTCTGGGTCATGGTTGGTTCCCATGATATCTTTTTGTAGTTTGTAATTAATGATTTACGGAATAAACGGCAATCCATGAATACGATTTATTCCGTCTTCCTATAATTTCTAAGTTAATCCTTTACGGAATAAATTGCAATTATGAATTTGCAGTAAAAGGTAGACGGAATAAATCTTATTGTTAGATTTTATATTTTTCTTTTGCACAACAGACATTTAAGTAAGACACTACAGGTCAACGTTGGTTCATATGATATTATACAGTGGGATTGAAGTAGGACACTATAGGTCATGGTTGGTTCCCCTGATCTCTTTCTGTAGTTTGTAAGTTAATCATTTGCGGAATAAATGACACTCCAAGAATACGAATTATTCCGTCTTCCTTTAATTTCTTATTTAATCCTTCACGGAATAATGAATTTGAAGTAAGACTATATAGTTTATGTTTGGTTCCCATCATATCATATTGTGGGATTTAAGTAAGACAATATATGTCATGGTTGGTTCACATGATATCAAATAGTGGGATTGAAGTAGGACACTCTGGGTCATGGTTGGTTCCCATGATATCGTATAGTGGGATTGACCTATTCTTCTACTAAAAGGTAGTCGGAATAAATCTCATCTTATTGTTAGATTTTACATTTTTCTTTTGCACAACGGGCATTTAAGTAAGACCCTATAGGTCATAGTTGGTTACTATTATATTATACAGTTGGATTGAAGAAGGACACTATAGGTCATGGTTGGTTCCCGAGATATCTTTTTGTAGTTTGTAATTAATAATTTACGGAATAAACAGCAATCAAGAATACGATTTATTCCGTCTTCCTATAATTTGTAAGTTAATCCGTTACGGAATAAATTGCAATTATGAATTTGCAGTGAAAGGTAGACGGAATAAATCTTATTGTTAGATTTTATATTTTTCATTTGCACAACAGGCATTTAAGTAAGACACTATAGGTCAAAGTTGGTTCCCATGATATCATATAGTGTGATTGAAGTAGGACACTATAGGTCATGGTTGGTTCCCATGATATCTGTCTGTAGTTTGTAAATTAATCATTTACGGGATAAACGGCAATCCAAGAATACGATTTATTTCGTCTTCCTATAATTTCTAAGTTAATCCGTTACGGAATAAATTGCAATTATGAATTTGCAGTAAAAGGTAGACGGAATAAATCTTATTGTTAGATTTTATATTTTTCATTTGCACAACAGGCATTTAAGTAAGACACTATAGGTCAAAGTTGGTTCCCATGATATCATATAGTGTGGTTGACGTAGGACACTATAGGTCATGGTTGGTCCCATGATATCATATAGTGAGATTGAAGTAGGACACTATAGGTCATGGTTGGTTCCCATGATATCATATAGTGGGGTTGAAGTGGGACACTATATAAACCATTGACCTTGACCTTTGACCTTCATGATTCAATAATTCTATACATAGAAAGTCATTGGCCTCGACCTTCATGGTTCAATAATTCCCTGTACAGACCGCGAAAGAAACTATCAAAATAACCATTGACCTTGACCTTTGACCTTCATGATTCAATAATTCCATACATAAAAAGTCATTGGCCTTGACCTTCATGGTTCAATAATTCCCTGTACAGACCGCAAAAGAAACTCTGAAAAAACCATTGACCTTGACCTTTGACCTTCATGATTCAATAATTCCATACATAGAAAGAAATAGTAAGTCTGATAAGATTTTATTTACGCAAAAGAAAAGAAAAAAGTACATTTGGTCTTGAACTTTTCAATTCCTGCAAGGTCAAGGTCAAAGTTCAAACATGTGGTCAAAATGTCTTTAGTGAAGAGGGTCAAAGATTTGACCTTCAACGTTTCAACCAATGTAAGGTCAATGTCAATGTCAAAATTCAAACATTAGGTCAAAATGTATTTAGTTACATTACGTTCTGAGAGGTTCAAAGGTTTGAACTTCAACTTTTCAAATCCTGCAAGGTCAAGGTCAAAATGTCTTTAGTGAAGAGGGTCAAAGGTTTGACCTTCAACCTTTCAACTCGTGTAAGGTCAAGGTCAGGTCAAAATGCATTAAGTTACATTACGTTCTGAAGAGGTTCAAAGGTTTGAAATTCAACTTTTCAACTCCTGCAAGGTCAGGTCAAAGTTCAAAAATGAGGTCAAAATGTCTTTAGTGAAGAGGGTCAAAGGGTTGACTTTCAACTCATGTAAGGTCAAGGTCAAAATTCAAACATTCGGTCAAAATGTATTTAGTTACATTACGTTCTGAAGAGATTTAAAGATTTGACCTTCAACTTTTCAACTCATGTAAGGTCAAGGTCAAATTCAAACAACAGGTCAAAATATCTTTGACCTATGTCAAGTAAGTTGAACAGTTGTAGGATAGTATGGGGCACTGATATTACCACATCTACTCCAAGAAAGTGGTAGGATGACGAATACCGAAGGTCAGAAGGAAGTCATACACGGAATAAAGGGTATCACAATATTCATGTTCTTCATTCTGTGATAGATGGGGCAGTAGTAGAATAGCATAGGTCATGGTTGTTTATGTCAAATTTTTGGGAGAGTAGTAGAATAACACATATGTCGTGGTTATTTACCAATAAGTGGGACCGTAGTAGAATACATGTAGCATATGTTATGGTTGTTCTCCATTTATGTCAAGTCAATGGGACAATAGGAGGATACCATAGGCCATGGTTGTTTCCCACTTATGTAAAGTCCGTGGAACAGTAGGAGGATAGCATAGGTCATGGTCCTTTACCCTTTATGTCAAGTAGGTGGGACGGTAGGAGGATACCATAGGTCATGGTTGTTCTCCACTTATGTCAAGTCAGTTGGACAGTAGTAGGATACCATAGGTCATGGTTGTTTACAACTTATTTCAGGTACGTGTGTCAGTAGCAGGATATCTTATGTCATTGTTGTTCCCCACTTATGTCAAGACAGTGGGACAGTAGTAGGATACCATAGGTCATGGTTGTTTGCCACTTATGTGAAGTAGGTGGGACACTAGCAGGATAGCATAGGTCATGGTTGTTTACAACTTATGTCAAGTAGGTGGGAAAGTAGTAAGACCATAGGTCATGGTTGCTTCCCACTTATGTCAAGTAGGTGGGACAGTAGAAGGATGGCACAGGTCATGGTTGTTTACCCTTTATGTCAAATAGGTGGGACAGTAGACGGATACCACAGGTCATGATTGTAACCCACTTATGTCAAGTCAGTGGGAAAGTAGTAGGTTGGCGGAGATCAAAGGTCAGAAAGGAAGTCATACACGGAATAAAGGGTACCATAATAATCATACATGTATTATGTATTCCGTGATCGTGAAACTATGAGGTTGGGGATTAGTAGAATAGTATAAATCATTATTCTTTTCCACTTATGACAAGTACGTGGGACTGTAGTAGGATACTATATGTCAAGGTTGTTTCCCACCTTTGTCAACTAGGTGGGACTGTATTAGTATACTAATGTCATGGTTGTTTGCCACCTTTCTCAAGTACGTGGAACTGTATTAGGATACTACTTGTATATGTCAGAGTTGTTTCCCACCTTTGTCAACTATGTGGAACTGTAGTAGGATACTATATGTCATGGTTTTTTCTTACCTTTCTCAAGTACATGGGACTGTAGTAGGATACTATATGTAAAGGTTGTTTCCCACCTTTGTCAACTACGTGGGACAGTATTAGTATACTATATGTCATGATTGTTTCCCAGCTATGTCAAGTAAGTGGGTCTATACTAGGATACTAATATGTCATTGCTGTTTCCCATCTATGTTAAGTACATGGGACTGTAGTAGGATACTGCATGTCATAGTTGTTGCCAACCTTTGACAAGTACGTGGGACTGTATTAGGATACTACTAGTATATTTCAAGGTTGTTTCCCACCTTTGTTAACTACGTGGAACTGTAGTCGGATACTATATGTCAAGGTTGTTTCCCCCCTATGTCAAGTACGTGGGTCTGTATTAGATGTCATGGCTGTTTCCCATCTAGGTCAAGTACGTGTGTCTATATTAGGATACTATATGTTATTGCTGTTTCTCACCTATGTCAACTATGTGGGACTGTAGTGGGATACTATAGGTCATGGTTGTTTCCCACCTTTCTCAAGTATGTGGGACTGTAGTGGGATACTATATGTCAAGGTTGTTTCCCTACTTTGTCAACTACGTTGGACTGTATTAGTATACTATATGTCATAGTTGTTTCCCACCTTTCTCAAGTACGTGGGACTGTAGTAGGATACTACTGTCCCACCTCATAGTTTCACGATCATAGAATAAAGACCTTATTATAATGATACCCTTTATTCCGTGTATGCCTTCCGATACTTGGTATCTACCATTCTACTACTGCCTCACTGACTTGACAAAGGTGGGTAGCAACCATGACCTATACTATTCCGCCATCCTACCACTGTCCTACTTACTTGGAGTAGTTTGGGTTACAACAGTGGCCTATGCTATCCTACGACTGTTCAACTTACTTGACATAAGTGGAAAACAACCATGGCCTATGTTATCATATTACTGTCCTAAGTACTTGACAAGTTGGAAACAACCATGGCCTTGGCTATCCTACTACTGTCCAACCGCCTTGATATTACTGGGAAACAACAATGACATATGCTATCCTACTACTGTCATACTGCCTTGATATTAATGAAAAACAACCATGACCTTGGCTATCCAACAACCGTGACTCACTGCCCCACTAAATTGATACGATTGGATAATAACCATGACCTATGCTATTCTACTACTATCCCACTGATTTGATATGAGTGGGGAACAACCATGACCTATGCTACATGTATCCTACTAACCAGGATTATGCCGGTCTTTCTTATATATTAATCCTGTTTTAGTCCCACCCCTATGGAAAATTTGTACTTTTAACATAGAGGGTGGGACTAAAACAGGATTAATATATAAGAAAGAGGACTAAAACAGGATTAATATATAAGTGTTTTCTATTAATCTTTTTTATATATTAATCCTGTTTTAGTTCCACCCCTATGGAAAATGTGTACTTTTAACGTAGAGGGTGGGACTAAAACAGGATTAATATATAGGTGTAAAATCAAAGTAAGATGAATATATATAATCCTGTTTTAGTCCCACCTGGGACTAAAACAGGATATTGCCATTGTTTTTATTCATTTTTTAGCATATCAGCATACCGTTTTATTTTGCAAACTTCGTGTGTTTTACAGAAGGCTAAGAACGTGAAGAATTTGTCCCCATTTTGCTTGTCCGCAAAAGTGACTAATGGTCTCAAAATCCTAGCTAAAACCCTGTAAATAGCCTATCAAAATCTCATGTCAAGACCATAAATATATGATGTCTTTAATGTACTTTTATGGTAGTTACCAAATAGTTGTTCAATTCAAATTGGCTTTTTGTTTGAGTGTTTGCATTGGATACAGATGTAATGCTCCCAGAAGTAAAGTGGGCTGATTTACCGGACGATCAGATTAACCGGACTCCTCATTGTATTTTATGAAATAAATTATATGAACTATTTACCTTTTTAAAGCCCTATCCAACCCTTCGAACTAACTTACATTGTGCTCTTCCAATGCATTAAATGTAATAAAAATAGTTGTTTATAAACTCAACCAGGTTACTCATAAACTTAACATAAAGTCCCTCAGAATTTATTCAGTTTGTGAGTGAACTGGTCTCCTTTATACACTGATAAACTGCTTCAGAACAACTCTTAATATTACTATAAAAACAATGCCACATGATGCAAATGTTACCGTGTCAGCTGTACAGTCGCATCGTAGTACTGTAAACACACTATGACATACTGTCTATGATGGTTAATGTACTAATGACACCAGATAACCTTTTTAATTTGACAGAGCAAGTGAGGAACATAATTTACCTGAACAACGTCTGTTAGAACAGTTTTCTCGGGAAGAGGACTTCCTTCACGAACCTCTTCCGCCATATTGTTTGGAATAGTTACGTGGGTGAGTTCGAATTTCGGTTTGAGAGATGCGGAACCCAATCATTCTCGATCGGGCAAATTATTTTCAGAAATATTAGAGTGAACGTATATAAGTGTCTGATGATCAAGAAGGATAAAGTAAAGTAAATTAAATTAAAGTAAAGTAAGTAAAGTACTATATATTAGACACACAAAACATACAAACATAAAAGATATAAAGTATTCATGGTTATAATGGAGTCAACCCCAGTATTATAATTAAAATCTGGAACACATACGTACGTCCGCGTCTTGCTTTTGGTCTGGACTGTGTGAAGTTAAGCAAAAAGGATATACAGGACTTGAATTCATTTCATAAATCTCAGTTAAAACAGTTACAAAACTTACCAGATCGTACAGCTGATGCTGCCGTCTATATTTTATCTGGACAGCTCCCTTTTGAAGCATACTTACATTCTCAAATTCTAGTGAATTTTGGTAACATTGTCCGACAAAGTAATGTAGAAAAAGAAATTTGCATTAGACAACTTGTATTAAAAGAAAACTGCTCCCACAGTTGGTTCATTTATGTGAAGGAAATATTTTGTACCTATAACTTTGAATCTATTTTCAGTGATTAAAGCCTGAAATTTTAGCCCATAACTAATTTAAAATTCACATAATAAACTTACTGTGTTCATAGAGGGTGCAGTGTTTAAAATTCTACACTCAAGTAATTTAGAGTAGAATATAGTAACTATTGATGTCACTTAAGCTTCAAATACAGCTTATGCTATGTGTGTATATCTGCCAGTATTAATTCCAATATGTGGACTTTTGACTGTTAATACAGATCCATGCTTTTAGATTTTAGACATTAGTGCTTATATGAGAAGTAGTGATATTAACATTAGCTTAATGCTTACTTTTATAGGGGAATGATTTTATGTATAATTACATGATAATAGTGTTTGCTATTGATACATATAGTGTTTTACATATACATTTTAAAGCATATATCCTGGGAATTGCATTTAATTAGTGAGCATGATCATACCCATATTATTTCACCCTGATGGACTTGTGACTTAAAGCTAATGCTATGTGTAATTATAGGTGGTGGGTTAACTACGCTATAGTCGAAGTACAATTACCCCAGTGTGTTTACCATTGGAACTTTATATTTATGATACTGGTGCCCGCACATATCCACACACAATGATTTATCTTTTATTTTACCTGCACATGCACAACAGTCGCTATACAGATACCAGTTGCTAACTGTACACTTTCGAGTGGTACTCCAGACATTGGAGGGATGAAATAACAGAAAAGAAAAAGAATAGCAGCATAACGTTACATACATATGCGATACATACAGTATAAAGCGAGCAATAGCCTAAGCATAAAATAAATAAATAAATAAAACACGCATGCTAAGAAAGACAAAAAACATAGAGTACTAAAAGTAAGGCTACACATAGAAACAAACAGGAGGACAAAGGGGTTTCAGCAAAGAAGCAGCGGATGATCAGTGAAGTCTAAATGAACTACAAGACCACTGAATTTTCAGCGAAACACAATGTAGAGATACAACTTTTGAGGTTGCCACATGTTGATAAGCTCCTTGAAGGGTTGGGTAAGGAGTTTCAAACCTTTGCTGCTTCATAGCTGAAACTCCCCTTGCCATACCTTGTGGTTCTTGGTACACCAGCTGTGTTTCTGTATCTGAAAGAATATACATTATCTTTTAAAGTTATTAGATTATGTAAAAAAAAATCAGGACTGGATTTTGTAACTATTTTGTATGTCTCTAATGCGAGCTCTAATGCCATGGTTCAAATTCGTCGGATTTTTAATAATGGTAATTTTGAGCGTTCTAGTAAAGATGGGTATGTCCTGGTGTTGTCCTCGTAGATAAAACGTAACGCTCTTTCTTGCAGTTTTTCTATTTTATTTGTGTTTCTGTCACTGCAGAAGTGCCATGTTAAAAGGGAATAACTGAGGTTGGACATAATAAAAGAGTGGTATATGGTCATTTTTGCTTGTTTGTTTAGGTGTTGTCCAATCACTTTTAAGACGTTCAGTTGACAAGCAGTTTTTAACAGATGTTTGCAATATACGTATTAAAATTCAACATGAAATCAATAGATACGCCGTACAGTTTGACTTCATCATCGCAGCTTATGTTACAACCATGTAAATTAAATTCAATATTGTTTGTGTGTTTTATCTCCGATAGCTATGGCCTGAATTTTTCTGGATTTGTTTGAATTTCGTTTGAAGAGAACCATGATATTAGAGAAGCGCTATCATCCTGCAGGGATTTAGTAATCATCCGTAATTCAGCGTTCGTTTATTATATTATCATTACAGTATGGTTTCTTTTCTGTTGTATTCAGAGATATTACTACTGAATGGTTTTAAGAAATTATTCGATTTTTGGTATGTAGTCACAAAATTAGTCATTTTTATGCTCTATATTACTAATGGTTTATAGTTACAATAGCGCTTTGCAAGCTATTCATTATTGCAAATATTTTTATAACAAGTTTTATTATTCAATTTCAAAGAATTTATTTATATTAAATTATAAAATATAACATATTTGTTTTAAATTTAATATATAGTTTTAACCGATTTCCTGTAATATAAAAAAGCGTGATATGAAGGGATGTAACTCTGTGCCTAATAATTTTCTCCCCATACTGACAATATTAGACATCTTTTCTGATGGCACAGATATCTATTTAATAAAATAGGGTCCACATCGGTCAAAGTCAGTTATTTTTTTACTTATTCCTGTATCTTACATGTCTGTATTTGTTTGTTATTGTTCATTCTATGTTATATTGTTTCTCGAGTATTGACGAGGCTTCCTCCACAGGGCCAGGGGAACGACGTCTGGATATTTATTTCTTATTTATTTTATTTTTTGTTGTTTTATTTCATAAGTACTTTTAATAAACATTTAATATAACAACGAATATTCTGCGTTTATTATCAATTTGCTATACACTATCCACGTCCTTATACTAAAAAATCCTAAAAGGAAATAAGCCGCCATTTTGGATTTCCGATCCCTTCCACGATTAAAATCAATTGAAAATACTTCCATGTGATAATTTATTTCATATCTGCCCTGAATCTCCTCCAAAATGAACGATCTTCAAAGTCCATCATAATCATGGCCAGTACAATTATAGTCAAACCCGGGAAGAACTATAGCTGTCAATCCAGGAGTGGTTTCCTACTAGTTAAGCTATGATAAACCAGATTCTCGTAATTTAAATACAAAATTTCGGATCAGTGAACATTGCCTGTCAGTTAAAAGGGGAAGATATAAAAAAAAGATACCTAGAGATTTGAAAGTGTGTAGATTTTATACCGGCAATAAAGTCTAATATGATCAGCATTGTTTTAGTTAATTTGCTCTGAATATAACGGAGTCCGACTTAGAGAAGACTTTTCAAGTTTTTAATAAACTACTAAAACATTATCCTAACTTTTTTTATCTGGATAATATGAACAAACTAAATATTATACTAAATCCTACTTCTTATGGTCTTGTTAAAACAACTGTTTCCTTTATAAAGCAGTCATTAGAACTGAGGACAGGGGCTGACTAGATCATCATGGGGAAGTGAGGTCCCTTCACTTGACCAACTCGCTGACCTGACCTGACTTCGGCCGTTGGCCTCAGTCAGGCCAAGTCACCTCATAGGTCATGTCTCGGGTCCTCAATTCCCCATGTTGACCTCATGAAGAGTAAATTAATAAGATTCAGAAGGCCCTGTGGTCCTATAATCAACATTCCTTTTCCTTCATCGCCGTTCTTCTCAACAACTACGACAAACGACAACTTTTTATGTACAGTGCAAACATCAATAACTTTATATTCACTGTAGAGACGTGTGAAAATCAGTGGACTTTGCATTTAATAGATGCAAAGCATAAATAATACGTCCTTGTACACAATATATGTATCTTGCCGAAAAACAACAATCATTGAAAAAAAACCAACAAACTTAATGATTGATAAACATGATAAAGTGAATGTATCAACGACACAGATATGTAACACATATATATAAGGGCAAAACATAATCATGGTCAGTACAATTATAGTCAAACCCTGGAAGAACTATAGCTGTCAATCCAGGAGTGGTTTCAACAAAAAGTCCTGTTAAACGAAATTCGAAACTTAAATCGAGCTTTTCGGAGCAAATTGAGCTCTACCGTGATACAGGTATATGTTCTTAGATGAATAATGATGGCTTGCATTTCGTATGTCAAAAAGGCAAAACCCACCATACGGCGATCTCTGAGTTGCGTCAATGATGTAAGTAAAATGACCAACAAAATATCAAGAACTAAACTATCATGAATATACACCCAGAAAACAAAACGTTGTGGCATGACGAAATATAACATTGCCTTACAATTTCGTGACCTTGGATAGGTGCATGACTCATGTAGCATGGTAAAACAATTTGGTCTTTGAAGGACCACCCCTCTTAATTCAGGCCAAAGTAGAAATAAATATACATATCATTCAAAATCATTTCATAGAGATCAAATTCTCAAATCGGATATCTTCAAAACACATACACGTAGGCAATATATACCCACCGGGCATGCTCACAGTTAACTGAAAGTAAAACCACCAAGAATGTAAAACGATATATTAGCCACTACATCCGCAACAATACACCAGCATCAGACGTAACACATACATGTCATTCTGGTTCTTCTTATTCAGAATTATTACTTCTGAAAAGCGTAATAAATTAACTGATTTTTTGTATGTGTTGAAAGCGTATACAATTGTATACTCATATTACTAATAGTTTATTGTTACAATAGCGCTTTACAACTTATTTATAATTGCAAAAAAAAATTGCCACAAACTTTAGTATTCAACTTCAAATGATAGATATATGAAATGATAAAAAATAACATATTTTTAAAAATTTAATAAAAAGTGAAATATGTTTTTCAACCGGTTTCCTGTAATATAAAAATAGCATGATACAAAGGGAAGTAGCTCTGTACGTTATAATTTTCTCTCCATACTGGTGGGGGGGGGGGGGGGGTGGTGTCAACAATACACTGTAGATGTAAAGTTCGCAAAAGGGAAACACTTGTGAAAGGAGGTGTGAAGTAATTAAGAGACTGAAGTAAAAATATATTCAAATTACTTTATGGTCCTTAAACATAGTTTGTGACAACAACATAAAAACAGATTAACAAATATTGGACATTATAAACACAAAGAACAGGCAAAAAGTGACAAGTCCCTTGACGCTGGGTTCAAAATAAAGACAAGTTTTTCTTCATCGGTTAAATTTGTGAAATTTGAATCTTCGGCAGAAAAATTTCAAAAACTTATTTGTCGTAATGCTTCATTTAATTTACAGTTTAATATGAAATTTTTTTCGTCTTCTATCGTTTCACATGTTTTACACAAACGTTGCTTTCTTGGAATTTTATAAAATCTGCCCTTTTCAATTTCTAAATTATGATAACTGATTCTAACTTTCGTGATAAGTTTTCGATATTTAAAATTTTCGGAAGATAAATAGTATTCTTTGTTTTTAGATCTTTTTAATTGTTCATATAAAAATAATTATTTTCATCTAGATTATGAATTTTGGCTTCATATAAAGTATTGTAACTATCAGAAAAAGCGATCTTGACTTCTAATTTAATTTTTTGAACATCTTTTGTATTATTAACGTTTTATAATTTGGATTTAGTACTGTCTGGGACAATGTCTTCAGCATATGTATACCATGAATAAATATTTTGGGAATGTAATTCCTTACTTAGATTAAAAGCTTCTTTCAAGAGAGGATTTATGTTTTCAGTATATAATCTTACTAGATAGGTTATGGTCTGTGTAAATATAAATTTTTCCAAAGGTGGTCGTCCTAATTCTGCCCTGACTGCAATATTTGAGGAGCTTTTCTCAGTACACAGAATATATTTACAAAAATTTAAATGGACTTTTTCAGTATATATGATTTATCAATGAAAAGTTGTGGATCAAAATCTTTGTGGCTTTTTTCTGCTCTCTGTTTTGCTTTATGGGAAAAATGTCTCCGGGACAAGTTTAAAACATAATCTTACTGTTAGTTATCGATTTATTTCCCAGTCAAGATCGCCTTACGTATGAGTTGTGAAATATATACGCCATACGCCGGCGCTTCTGGAATATTGCCGCTCAAAACTGGAAAGTTGACGATTGGAAAGTCAAAGTCAACCCGGTTGTCGTAAAGTTTTGTATTCAACCTTCCTCTGGTGTCAATTTCGAGGTGAAGGTCAAGATAAGATGCAGACTTGGCAGTGTCTGTGGTATCCTTAATTTCGAGCTCATTTGGATAGATGAGATGTAAGAAATTCCCAAAACGTGAATTGTTGAGTTATAAAACATCATCTATGTAGCGGAAGCTGAAATTAAAGGTACGGACTAACTTCTGTTTTTCCTTAAGAAGCCTGTGAAGGAAGTCTGCCTCATATGAGTAAAGGAACAAGTCGGCGAGTAGTGGCGCACAATTAGTACCAATAGGAATGCCAATTGTCTGTTGGAAAACACGTCCACCAAATTGAACAAATATGTTGTCGATCAAAAATTCAATCATCAGGACAATTTCGTCCTCTGTATATTTTTTGTTAGATTTAGAGTGGTTTTTAACAAAGTATGATTTATCTCTACCAATGACAAGGTATGTGTATCTGTTGTTGCCATTTTTATTTTGAAAGCATCGATGGATTAGATCTTTCAACTTCTCCTTCAGTTGTGAATGAGGAATGGTGGTATAGAGGGTAGAGAAACAAATGTTTTTATGCTGTTACAGACTGAAATGGACCGAGATCGTAAAATATCCTTTAAGTCTGTGGAGTTCTTTAATATCCACATTTGATTGATACCACTTCTTGAATAGCTTGTCTCACAATAACTTTGGAGGCCCGTTTTGACAGCTGTTAAAATAGAAGTTAGAAGTTAAGACAATGGTTTGGTGGAACACTTGGCAGATCCAGCTATAAAACGTTGTTTGTATCGACACTTATGCAACTTGGGTATCCAGTACAAGGTAGGAAGATCACAATCATCATCTTTGATGGAAATACAAATGACGACAAGACCGATCTATGATTGTCGGTTATTTCTTCCTTTGGAAGTGTAGTGGCTTTATAGGAAGGGTTGCAAAGTGAACTAGCAATTCCTAGTTCATTAATCAAGCATTGAATATAGTAGCTTTTGCATACAAAAACGATGTTATTAGGGCCTTGTCTGCAGGAACAACAACATATTTGTCATGAATGGCGGACAGTGTCTTGGCAGTATCGGGGTTGCTGAAGACTGATGCTCCTTTTTTACTCATAGATCTTCTAAGTTTATCAATTCGAACTTGAATCAACGATCTCACAGCTTTAACCCAGTCTGAAAATTAAGTGAATCTAGTGCCTTTTGTTCTTGTTTGGTCCATTTTCTGGCATAGTCCTCCACAGCATCCATCAGTAGTTTGAAATTTAAAAATCTTATTGTCTGAAACCACTTGACCAACTTAAACCTAACTTGGCAGCAATCTTCCTAAGATTGTTCTCTTTCAGAAGTATGTCCAATGACCCCAACAATCAGTCAAGATGGTCACCACAGCCAAACTTAGTTTAACATAGAACCCAGCCAAATTGACTGCTACACTAAAATTGTATTCCTGCTCAAGGTGGACAAGTTAAATTCAGGTGAGTAATATAGGCTCTCGAGAGCCTCTAGTTATATCTTATTGTTTCATACACTTATTAAACAGAAACGTCAGAGAAACCGCATTGTGCCGAGTTTCCAAAATGTGATAATTGTCTTCATTATACAGTTTATTTAAATAGAATAGAAAGCCTCAAAACTTTAATTTGTAAATAAATATAGGCAATTTAAGATAACAATAACGCCAGATCTCCGTTTGCTTATTATTATATGCTCCGCGGTTAAAAACTTTCCGAATGCTATAACGTTGCTGTCCTACACGTCAGTGATCTTCCATGATATTTTTGACCGCCAAGAAATGATCGAATTATCGAAAATCTAATGTATGACTTAATATCTACATTTTTTCTAAAAGTTTCACAATCCATAAACACAAACTATGATGCAAAAAATACAAAGTTTTGATTATAACAACAAATTGGAACTCAATAAAAAAAATTTATAATAAATCTCAATTTTAATAGAGAATTTTATTTATCTCATCATAACTTTTCCAACTAAATTACGTTATAGTGACTACCCACTTGAAATCGAGAGGGGTAGATATTTCAAGATTCCAAGAGAATATAGGTTATGTAAATTCTGTAATTTAATTGAAATATCGGCAAAAGAATACAGAGGCGAAAAAACAGTGGGAACAGCCTACAAATTCGAAGTCCAAGGAAAAGAAAGTCGAGAGAATGGAACACAACAAACAAACGCCACAAGGATACATGTATTACTAAAGGAATAAAAAGAGTATAGCAAACTAAACAAAACTAGAACAAGAAAGCACAGAAAGTAAAGCACTAGCAATGTAAACCCCCATAAAAAAACGGGAGTGACAGGTGTTCCGGAAGGGTAAGCATGTCCTGCTCCGTTAACGGCACCCGTCACATTGCCCGGCAGTGAGTAAAAGCCAATGAAGTGTCAAGTCCTGTGAGGTGTCAATTCCAAAATGACGTTAAATCTAAGTGAAGATATCTAGTCTCATACGAGAGATAGAAACTTCGTATCGGCAAATCAACTTTTGGATTGATGAAATTAACAGAGACTGAACGTAACCCTATCTCAGAAGTTTATGTGACAGCAATCTCGCCCGGCCGAGAAAGTCGCCGTATAAACCACATACACAGCATTTGAATGCATGGAGACCTTGGTATGTTACTGCTAAGAAAGGGATAGTTCACAATCGGAAAATTAAAATCATCACGTTTGTCATAAAGTTTTGATTTCAATCGCCCATCATTATCTATGTATAAGTACACAAATCTAGATATAAAGCAGACGTTGATGTGTATATAGTCTCTTTAATTTCATGTTCACTGGGATAGATGAGATGTAGGCAATCCTTAACATAAGAATTATTAAGTGACAATGAAGAACACTTTCTTTTTTATTGTAAATTAAATAGTAACTTGAGGGAGAATTTATTTGACTCCCTTTAAAAGTTCTGACTTTGAACATTTCGTATTGCTTAATAAGGAAGATTAATTTGAACCCTACGACAATTTATATCATTGACTACTTTTTAAAGCGGCCGTTAGAACTGAGGACAGAAGAAGCTGAACTTGAAATTAAATATGCTTATATAATTATTATATCATGTTTGTTTCTGATTATTTAATTGTTTCTCATTTTTTTATCACAAACATGGCAAATAAAAGTTGTTAGTTAATTTAAAAAATAACATGAAAGCTGGACGCAATATGGGTCTCCTTTTTCGATCACTTTGCTAACATAGTTACGCACTTAAATGCCACGAGATACCACGGTCCATATGAAGGTGTATAAACGCACTTCAAAATTTCATATTTTTGGTAGACCCCGGGGGTAGACCCATTAGTTTTTTTAATTAAACACACAAAACAGTAAAAATAACCGCGACTTTTGTACTGTGGTCAAACGTTTTTGACAGCATAATAAATACAGGAAACAAAACGCAACATTTTTTTTCTAAGTTTCAAATTTGAAAGTAACAAACTGTTATAAAATACCCTCCTCAAGGTTTGGCCCCCTTTTCACCTGTATGCCGAATTACGTTACGTACACGTGTCATTTTAAACGTTCGTAAAAGATCTAGATTCAAACTGATGTAAAAGCTGATCTTTTGACTTAATCCATTATTCCGTTAATTATAGTTTATTTATTTGAAATGCACAATTGTACCCTAGGGTTGATGGCATACATCAACATATATACAAACAATATAGAACAATTAGACAAAAATAAATGAAATAAACAATGCAGTTAAGAGTCCACTTTCCTCATTTCTAGTGACTTTTTTATAAATGGAACAGTAAACGGCATTATTTCTGATAATGAAATAATTTTTTCTAATATATCCATTTTTTCAAGACGAAGTATATTTGAATAATTTTAACTTATTTCATTTTTCAGTTCATTTCGTAAATTATCATTTTTTTTGACAATCTAAAAAGAAGTGAATGTCGTCTTCTGTTTTATTTAAATGACATTGTTTGCATATTCTGTTTTCTCTTTTAATATTTTTATATCTACCTTTCTCTATTTCCAAAAAAGTGATTACTGATTCTTATTTTGCAAATCATTTATTATAAGACCCGTTACAACCCGACATGAACTGCGGTGTTTGTTTCACCCAGTCAACAGGTGCACTTTACAAAACAAGGTCAGCTGTTCCAAATTATGACGTAGTCAATAATAGTAATATACTGCGAGGTCAGATGCCAAAATTTGTCAGTATGTAAAAATGTCAGGAGAAAGAGACGGGTAAGTCTACTGAGGATGAATTTCATGACTTGTATTCATGTGTAACGTTATATATTGTAAACTCAATAATTAATATTTTGAATGCAGGGCGCCCAGTATTTTTTTCAAAACATTTCCTACAAATAGGTCTCCTGTTACAAGAACCAGTACTGCAGTAGCTAGGAGGGTCTTGATTGGGCCATTTTGGGTGGGGGAGTCTCAAATTCTGTATTCTGTTAATTTTTGCCCCATTTTAGCTCACCTGGCCAAAAGGGCCTGTGAGCTTTTGCAATCACTTTGGCGTCCGTCCATCCGTCGTCGTCGTAAACTTTCCTTTAAAGATCTTCTTCACTGAAACCACTGGGCCAATGAACAAAACTTGGTAGCAATGATCCTTAGCTGGTCCTCTTTCAGAATAATATCCGATGACCATCCAAGATGTCCGCCAGAGCCGAACATAGTTTAACATAGAATGGTAAGGGAAATTTACTTAAAGATCTTCTTGTCTGAAACCATTTGGCCGATTGGAACAAAACTTGCTTGGCAGCAAAGGTCCTAAGGTGGTCCTCTTTCAGAATTGTATCCGATAGTTAAATTTTAGAATAGCTAAAGCGTGCTGAAGGAGAATCTATATGAAACTGAATGTTGAATAGTCTTGTTTTGTTCATTGTTTGTTAAGGGTATATATAGTGATCAACTACTCGTACACAGAATCTTCAGTACAAAGTGACATTGTGCACCACCTATTTCATATTTGATCAGAATGATTTTTTGGGGTTTTCCACAGACAAACATGGACTTATACATTACTTTATATTATTGTATTTATAGCAGGGGATATACCTTCGTGAGCTTTTTTCACAGTACTTCTAGTTTTGCCTTCAACCCTTACTGGTATAAATGTATATTTGTAGGGAGATACGAACCTGAAATGAAAATGTCGTTTACGATGAACGAAAATGAAAAAGAGGTTGGGCCAGTAAGGCGAGAAAATGTTTCACTCAGAGTGCCATTTTCTGAAAGTAGTTATTATCTGTGAAATTTATCTTTTTCTCATAGAAAAAATAGGTTCTGTTTGCGAATCAATTTTCTGCATTGATAAATCCAACACAAAACTTACAGTAAGGTCATAAAAAACGTTGAAAACGCATTGGGTTTTCCGCTCCTTTTAAGTGGGAATTCCCAGACAATTAAAGCACCTCCAGAACCAAATATCTAAAACGTTTTCCTGAAAGAATGCACTAACGGTCAAATTTTGTGTGTTTCCAGTTCTGGTTCTAAGTAAAGTCAAGAAATACCAAAGGGATATTCGAAGGAGAGAAAAATCGTAACAACTGACAAACTCCGGAGGACAACGAAGGCAAGACCAAAACATGTGCTTTTTAACGAAAATGGAACTTTTCTTTAAAAAATGATTTCAATACTTTAATTAAGGTACATATACCTTTAAATTATCGCTTACAAGTATGGTCGTCATAGCTCAGTCGGTACTGTTTTGGTTATTAAATAACAAAGTGTTTATGAGTTCGAATCTCGGAGAGAGCAAATTTTTTGGTTTCTTGCTAGATTCGCATTTTTGTCATATTTTTTCTTTCTTAATTTTCTATACCTAAATTTTTAATTATCACGAATGTTTTAGCACATAATGAATTCAAGATTCCGCCTGTTCCTAGATGCAACTTCCTCCCCAAGTTTAAAAATATAGGTTTTTTTCATAACATCACACATCTTATCATAATCGTCATGCAAAGAAATGTAAATAACGACGATGAAGCCATTTTGTTGTGCCTGCTGCAAATCAATGACTAAACAAAAAATTTCTCAGGCACAACTTGAACACTTTAAAGTCCCTAAGCAAAATGATCCACTGCACTGTATCGCAAAAGCAATAGCTCAGTTATCATTTCATTAGTTCTTTCATCACCAAGTGTTAATAAACTAATACATGTATATATATTAGCTTGGCCTTGATTGGTGACAAGGTGTGACGCAATTATCCATTTAAATATAGTATCAATACATTGAAAATTAAACCTACACATGTAAACTAACCGAATGAAACAATATAAGGAGAAAAGGGCCCTTGTTCTTTAACCTGCATCTTGAAATTTTATCAATTTGCACGAAACACGGCTAATTACGACCTTCAAACACAGTTTTTTTTGCAAAAACGTTGAGCGAAAATAACACTGTACCATCATCTGAAAATACTATTGTCGCATTTGCCTAAAAAGAATGGAGTCATCGCAAATGTATGATATTTCATCATTTGTCCAATTATTGTACCAATATGTTGAAAAGCCAAAACAATAACAAAAAGCGTTAACTGACAAATTTTTAACAGACTACGGGTCATCATTGACTTTTCTGCCGAGTTTGGTTCCAACTTTACTGGCCCATAATGGTCAATGTTAAACTATTTTGAGCGGTTGGTTGTCTGGATCATCAAACAGAATTCTGAAAGAGGATCTTCTAAGAACCATGAATTGCTGCCAAGTTGGGTTCTGCGGTTCCAGACGAGAAGGGAAGACCATTTGATTTTGACTGGGGCCTATCACAAACCTTAGTAGATGTATTCTGGTATTTGTTGTACTAATTGCCATTCTTAATGTACATTATTCTTTTCTCTAGGTATTTTAGAATTATTTAGTGTTATGTATTTTAAAATTTTTACGATTTTACAGAAGTGTTGGTTATATGGTAGGTGTAAAAAATTGTAAAATATTTTAAATATTTTAAAAATTAAAGACATCTCTAATTATAGAATTTTTGTTTGAAAAGTAATAATTTGATAAATCACGACCAAAAAAATGGATATGTCTTTTTGAAGCCCAAACTTTTACCTTATTTTCCAGATCTTTTTCTTGAAATCATATTTTTATTCATTATTCCGAACGCCTTTTAAAGGCAAATCTAATCTTGTTTCAAGGATGTTTTCCATTTAAAACTTTCATAAATAAGTCATAAACATTTCAGGCGTGCACAAGAGCTACGAACATTCACAGATCTCTACGACACCTTAACGGTAAGTTCCAGACTACAGAATAGGTTTTTGTCTCGCCTGCGACGGCGGCGGTAGCGGTGTTAACCTTTTAAATAACTTTGCAAACATAATATTAAGTCCATTTCTCTGCAACTTTAATACCTAAACCTACCATATTTAGTCTCTAGATAGTTCTTGGTGGGTACATGTTATCTGACATCTGTCACCCGACCTTGACATCAATTTCACACTTGAGTGACTTGCAGATTTTCATAAGTCAATTTCTCAGTAAATGTAATGCGTGGACCCAACATACTTGGTCTATAGATACTTCTTGGTGGTTACATCTCTTTGAATAACAATATCGGTTTTCGGATAAATTTTATTCCATTTCCACATGAGTTCCCAGGCGTGACATTTAATTTGTCCACTCTTGTTTTATATCTTGTGTCTGATTTTTAGTCGTTTATATTTTTGAATTTCTCATTGAAAGGAATTACTGATCTGACAGATTAAAGATAAACAGTTCTTAAAAAACATTTTTTTTCTTTTCCAACCATGACAGCATGCAAAGTAAATATTCATTTCTGTCATTTAAATAGAATACATCTGCAACCTACAGGACGTTACGGAAAAATGAGTTGATTTTCCTGCGGAAGGGCGTGGGGGTTAAAAAAGATAGGCTTCGGCATTTAGTGAAAAAAAGAAGGTTGCAAAGTATTGTAAAAAAATATACATGAATATCACCTAGAAGTGGTGCATCTTGAAAAGGAGGTTTCGAACAAACAGCAGAAGAATAAAGAGTATTTTGATATATTTGTTATATATCCAAAATGTATCTATAACATATTTCTCAGTTCAATAATATTGTAAAATGATCAACTAATATTTCAATATCGTCTAAAATTTCGAAATTGCTAAAGTCATTGTGTTTTTGGATTTCAGTATTTGTTAAGAAGATGTTTTTTTTTCTATTCTTTTTCAGACGTGCACAGATATGAATATGTCAACTGATAGGACGTTTAGTTGTGGTAAGTTGATCAAATTAGGCCAATATTACTTCTACTACTATTACTACTACTACTACTACTACTACTACTACTACTACTACTACTACTACTACTACTATAACTACTACTACTATTACTACTACTATTACTCCTCCTACTACTACTACTATAACTATAACTTCTACTACTGCTACTACTACTACTACTACTACTACTACCACTACTACTAATACTACAACTAATACTGATACTATTACTATTACTTCTACTACTACTACTTCTACTACCACTACTACCTTTAATACTACTTTTCCTACTACTATTTCTACTATTACTACAAATACTATTACTACTGCTACTGCTACTACTACCTCTACTACTTCTATTACTATTAATATTACTTCTACTATTTCTACTACTACTACAACTACTATTACTACTACTACTAATAATACTACTAATACTGCTACCACTACTACTACTACTATTACTATTATATTACAACCACTACTACTAAATTAAATACTACTACCATTAATACTGATACTATTACTACTACTAAAACATTACCTTTTTTTTGCAAACGGTTTCCATGAATATAAATATACATATATGCGAGATGGCTTTAAAAAATCATTTTTATTTGATAAATAAAATTTATTCTTTTTTTTCAATCCAATGTAAGCCCATGCATACAAGTGGACGCAGAACAATAACATTGTACCCTTCTTGATGTTAGCCTCATCAGCGTTCATCTTACCAGAGATTTAATCATTTTTGGTATCAAGCTCCATGCTATTTGTTTGGATTTTTTTAGGCACTTTTATTCTTTATATACTTTTATTCCTTACAGAATCGACTGACACTGCATCAGAAATGTTGTGTGAATCTTTTGACCGTGATAACTTTCTGTCATCTGAATCTTTTGACATGGATGAGAACTGTTTCCTTGAAGAAATAACGGAACAAGATATAACATCTTGTATAAGCAATGAGGTATCTGTACATGTATACGCTGTAAACATTTATATATATAATCCTTTTGAGAAAGTTAGATCGCTTTGTTTTCTTTATTTGAGAACTTTTAATCTATATATTAACATGATTACAATACACATGTACATATGTAATTACAAACAAACAAACTAACAAACTAAACAAAAAAAAAATGAATTTAAAAAATAGAGTATCTACAGGTAGTATGCAACCTTTCTATAAATAAATTAAATCAATAAACCCAAAAGAGAACGAGGAGATGCTGTCACCAGAAAGTGTGTTCAAAAGAGAAAATCGCAAAATCCCGAAGTCGAAATAATTACAACTTACCCCTGTCATGATAGCTTTTGCGTAAGCCGCTGAGCCCCATCAAAAAAATCTGCACAATGGCCGCAATTTCTAGCTAAAAGGTATGATTTGGGAGATAAATACCGTCGGGTTTGTAATAGAGTTTAGTTGTTAACTTCGCTCCATTGTCCATGTCGAGATGAAGTTCAAGATGAGAGGCAGACTTCTGCATGTCTGTAATGTCTTTAATCTCAAGCTCTATTGGATATATGAGATGAAGATAGTCACCAAATCGAGGGTTTATCATCTATATAGCGGGAGCTGAAATTTAAAGACTGGGCTAACATACGTTCTTTTTTCTGTAATAAGCTTTGGATGAAGTCTGCCTCATATGAATGGAGAAAAAGATCAGAAAGCAGAAGTGTACAATTGGTGCCCATCGGAATTCCCATTGTCTGTTGAAACACTAGTCCACCAAACTGGACAAATATATTGTCAATAGAAAAATCCATCATATTTATGATTTAAACATCTTTGGATTTTGAGTTGCTTTGAACAAAGTATGTCTTATCTCTGCCTATAACGAGGTACTGATACCTACGATTCCCATTTTCCTAAAAAAGCAGCGATGAATTAAAATCTTCAGTCTTTATTTTAGCTGCGGATGCGGAATGGTAGTATTGAGGGTAGAGAAATCAAAAGTTTTAATGCAAGACATCTGGATGTTGGATTCTCTGCAAGTTCTTTTAAGTTTTTCAAAATCCACATCTGATTAATGGCATTCCTGGCATAGAAGGTGTCACAATAATTGGAGGCCAGTTTTCACACCTGTCAAGATGGAAGTAAGCAGCTAAGAAAGGGGTTTAGTAGTAACCTTGGCTGGCAGACCCTGTGATAAAACGCTCTTTGTATGGACACTTATGAAGTTTTGGGGGTGTGACTAAACATCGAGTTCGAGTTCGAGTTAAAGTTAAAGTTAGAGTTCGAGTTCGAGTTCGAGTTCGAGTTAAAGTTAGAGTTCGAGTTAAAGTTAGAGTTCGAGTTGAAGTTCGAGTTAGAGTTCGAGTTATAATTCGAGTTCGAGTTGAAGTTTGAGTGAACTCGAGATATTAATTTCTTATGTCATTTATCGAGTTACATTACGAGTTAGAGTTACAGTTCGAGTTAAAGTTCGAGTTAAGATAAAGGCACTTGTTCCTGGTACAATTTTTTTTCTAATACGGAAATCAGTGACGAATTGGAAGTGTTGTTCAACAGACATTTTAGTCACAGTTCACATGATAAAATGCTGCTACGTGGGCCTTTAGAGTGCTTCATCTGCTAATAATTTGTAATTTTTAATTTTTCAATAAAATTTCAATGAGAATTTAAGCCTTCTTTTATTCCGGCTGTAGACCATCAATCCTAACAAAACAAGTCAACCAGACTCTACCATACGATCTTCAACATATGGACGGCGGTATATACACTATATTTGCCCCATATTTAGAAAAATGTGAACACGACATATCAAGCCTACAAGTACTCTATACTACAAACAATATTTCAAACAAACAAGAGGCTACAAGGAGCATATATGGAGAGGGGGGGGGTATGTTTTTTTTTAATATTGGTTTGAATTTTTTTTTTTCAAAGTATGGAGACAATTTTATTTTTTTTTACTACAATCAAACCAAATTACTTTTTTTGTTACCAAGTCGAATCAGAAATTTTTTTTTTGAGCAATGCCCAGAAAGTAGCAGTAAATAAAACTGGTATATACTATGAATTTATAAACACATTTGCATATATCTGATATGTTAATGACTTTTATTTTGTTTTTTTTTTATATTAATTCTTTAAAATAGAATATAACATCATTTTCTCTGTACTTTGTATTTTATTATAACAATCATAATTCCACACAATAATGAGTAGACGCACATAGGGTATATGTACAGGTATGCATATTTAAACTAGAGGCTCAGAGGCCTGCATGAGCCTGTATCGCTCACCTGGCAGAAACAAGAATTGCCCATGGCGGCCATGTTTGTCACATGATCTAAACAAAATGAGAAAAGTTTGTAAAAAACCTCCCAAAGATGCTTCTTGTCAAGTATCGTTTCATTTGGCCAAGCTGTTTCAGAGAAGAAGATTTCATTATATCAGCCTATCAAAAACCAGGATGTAAAAGATTTATTTCATAAGACTTTCCAAACGGATACTTCCTGTCAAGTTTGGCTGACAGTTTTGGCCAAGTATTTCCAGATTTTTTTTAAATCAACCAATGAGAAAAAAGAATTGTTTGTTGCCCGATCGGACGAAATCAGTAATCTTTGTAAATAACCTCCCATAGATGTTTTCCTGTCAAGATTTTTATATATCAGCCAATAAGAAACAAGAACTGCCAGGTTTCATTCCATTTGGCCAAGCAGTTCCAGAAAAGAAAAAAAAATCAACCAATGAGAAACAAGAATTGCCCATGATGGCCATGTTTGTTGCCCGATCGGGATGAAATGAGAAAACTGTGTAAAGAACCTCCCATATATGCTTCCTGTCGAGTTTAGTTCCATTTGGCCAAGTAATTTCAGAGGAGAAGATTTTTTTATTCAGCCAATCATAAACTGGAACTTCCCCAAAAAGGAGCAATGGTTAATCACTGAAAGGTCAAGCATGACTGAAAAACTAAGGAAAATCTTATATTATGTTCAAAATAAATCAAGTCAGGTTTGTATTAAATAATGATCTTAAGCTTTTCTTGTAATGCTTGTGATTTATTAAATCAACTCTCGGATTCAAGTATTTATTTTGGAAAAAAATATATCTAAGCCAGAAATTTTTTTTCCATAGTTTTGTAAAACAGATTACATTTTTGGCCGTTGCTGCAACAGATTATTTGTTTTCCTTCCCTTTGGATCAGAATTTTTTTTTCACAAAGAAACCATAACCCCCCCCCCCTCCTTTTGAAGTTAAATGGTTGTTCCCTAAATGTTATTGGTTCGATGCATCCTTCGACACAATATTTAAACTGGACACCCCTAATGATGAATTAGGCCAAATTGGCCAGTGGATTTAGAGAGAGACCACCGTGGTAGCAGAGGTCGGCATTAGCTGACACCGTTTTGGAAGAGGACCATCTTAAGATCATTAAAGTAAAATTTGGCTGATGTTGACTTTGTATAGTTTCAGAGGAAACATTTTTAAAAATTTCCTTCCCCCTTTTCTATAATTAGCTCCGGCAACTATCTTGGTTGAAGGTCGGGAACAACAGACATATTTTAGAAGGGGACCACCCAAGGACTTTTCCACCAAAGTTTGGTTCTAATAGCCCCAGCAGTTTCAGAGGAGATCTTCAAATTGTATTCCCCATAGGATCCTAAGTTTAATTATGTCGGGCCGTGACGTCAATCTTGGATGACGGACGAACACGCCAGATAAAAAGTTTAAAGGGGACCATCCCATAACTATTATAACATTTTTTGGTTCCAATAGGCGCTGTAGTTTTAGAGGAGAAGATTTTTATAATAAAAAAACAATAAGAAAAAAGCTAAAAATCAACAATTCAGGGGCAATAACTCCAAGACGGGTGATACGATTTCTACAAAAAATAAAATGCAAGTAGATCTTGTCCTTCTGGTCGTTTTTAACTTGCCAGATTTTCTCTAAAAGACATTTCTTCTGAGATAGCTATACCCGGTTTAAAGATGATTATAAACGGCGAAGAATAAAAATCTACGCACAATAACTAAATCCAAAAAGGGGAGGGGGGGGGGGGGGGTACTCTCCAAAATGTTCTGCACTTGGGCTAGTACTATTTATTCTCGATTTTACTATATTGTTTAGGGGTCCCAAAAATTGCAGGTATTTGGGGGGGGGGGGAGGGGTGCGTTCAAAAAAATAATAGCGTATTTTTCTGGGTCTGAAAAGTGTAGAGATATCTTTATGGGGGTGTCAACAAATTTAGCTATTTTTTATGAGCCTATGTACAGGCAATTTTTTTAACCCCCCCCCCCCTAAACATAATCCGTAACTCGAATTTTAACTCGACATGCAACTCGATAAATGACGTTAGAAATCAATATCTCGAGTTAACTCGAAGATTAACTTGAACTCGAACTCGAACTCGATGTTTAGTCACACCCGAAGTTTTGGTATCATGTACAAAGAAGGAAGATCATTCGTCTTTCGTGGAACTAAACTTGGCAGGATGTTAATTGGATGGTTCTGTACAAAATTTATATTTTTGTGCCGATTGGATATTTAACATGGCTACCAGGGGCAGATAATTCGTTCTGATTGGACTTATCTTTAAAGGTCTTCTTGTCAGAACCTGCAAAGCCAATTGAATTGATTTGTTGCATGAATGATCCTAGGATGAACCTCTAAAAAACTTATTTTTTTTGTGTCGATCGGAAATTCAAGATAGTCGCCACAGCCAGACTTAGTTTAACATTGGACACTATGGGGAAATTTGTACAAATGTCTTCTTGTCAGAAACTACCAAGCCAATTGAAATGTTTTTGATGTGTGAATGATCATTTGATGGACCACTAAGAAACTTTTGTGTGCTGATCTGATATTCAATATGACCGCCACAGCCAGACTTAGTTTAATATTGAACCCTATGCAAAATTTGTACAAAGGTCTTCTTTTCAGAACTACCAAGCCAATTGAAATATTTTATACCTACACACAAGCATTGGATGAACCTCTACAAAAGCTATGTTTTTGTGCTGATTGGAAATTCAATATGGCGCCACCGCCGGACTTAGTTTAACATTGAACCCTATGGAAAATTTGTACAAACGTCTTCTTGTCAGAAACTACCAAGCCAATAGCAATATTTTTGTACGAACAGGCATTGGATGAACTTCTACAAAATTATGTTTTTTTTTTGTGCCGATCGATATTTCAAGATTTTCGCAAAAGCGGGGCTTAGTTTAACATTGGACATTATGGGGAAATATGTATAAAGGTCTTCTTGTCAGAAACTACTACAGTGTATGCCAATTGAAATGTTTTTTTTTTTTTTTATGTATGGACAAGCATTGGATGAACCTCTAAAAGGGTATGTTTTTTGGGTCGATCAGAAATTCAAGATGGCCGTCACAGCCGGACTTAGTTTAAATTTTATACAAAGGTCTTTTTGTTAGAAACTACCAATCCAATGAAATGTTTTATGTAAGAACAAGCATGAATATTTTTTGTGCCGATCGAAATTCAATATGGCCGCCACATCCGGATTTAGTTGAACGTTGGACCCTATGGGAAATTTTGTACAAAAATCTTCTTGTCAGAAACTACCAAATCAATTGAATTGTTTTTTGATGTGTGAATGATCATTTGATAGACAACTACAAAAGATATGTTTTATGTGCCGATTGGAAATTCAAGATGGTCGCCACAGCCGGACCTAGTTTAACATTGGACTCTATGCGGAAATTTGTACAAAGGTCTTCTTTTCAGAAACTACTAAGCCAATTGCAATGTTTTTATGTATGAACTAGCATTGGATGAACCTCTACAAAAGTTATGTTTTTTGTGCCGATCGAAATTCAAGACGGCCGCCACAGCCGGACTTAGTTTAACATTGGACCATATGGGAAAGTTTGTACAAAGAACTGTTTTTATGTAAGAACAAGCATTGGATGAACCTCTACAAAAGTTATGTTTTTTCTGCCAATCGAAATTCAAGATGGGCGCCACATCCGGGCTTAATTTAACATTGGACCCAGTTTGTACAAAAGTCTTCTTGTGAGAAACTACCAAGTCAATTGAATGGTTTTTTTTATGTGTGAATGATCATTTGATAGACAACTACAAAAGATATGTTTTATGTGCCGATTGGAAATTTAAGATGGATGAAGTTTAACATTGGACACTATGGGGAAATTTGTACAAAGATCTTCTTGTGAGAAAATACTAAAGCCAATTGAATTTTTTTTGTTGCATGACTTTTTTATCCCAGCACTTTCGAAGAAAGTTCGGGGATATTGTTATCGTCCCCGTCCGTCTGTCCGTTTGTCTGTTCGCCACACTTTCTTACGACCTAAACTCCTCCCTCATTTTTAACTTTTTTAACACTGTATGTAGCTGCGCAATAGGGTTTTAGTATTTTAATTTCACAACTTAGGGCCCACAGGGGTGGAATTTTGAAAATTGGGAATTTAAGCTTGTGACCTAAACTCCCCTTTCATATTTCATTTTATGCATTTTATTTCTATACAGTTATTTAGATATGCAATAAGTTTTTTTGTTTTTTGATTCTCAAAAATTGATGCGCAAGGGGTCAAAGTTTAAAAATTGGGAATTTAAGCTTGTGCCCTAAAGTTCTCTTTCATTTCATGCACTTTATTTCTATACATCATTGTTATACACTCTATGTAGATGTCCAATAAAGTTTCAGAATTTTTATTTAAAAAAAAACTGGGGCCCATTATTCAAGCATGATTGTGAAAGGGGTGCACATGGATGCAACATATGGGGAGTGCTGGTATAGCTGTTGTTTCCGACTGCCTCTGTCTAATTATTGTTTTTTAAACAGGTTCAAAATTTCGAGTACATATTTTGGTTGAAGAAGCTTGCTGGTCTTATGGGAAAATCTTTTGAAGGCGGTAAAGAAAACGAGGTTAGTCGTTATAATATGGCGTGAATAGATTATAATTCATGTTTTGTGGTTACGTACCTAGTGTTCAAGATCAAAACAGCTTTAATTAAGTGAATTTGCAATACATAACTTAGAGTAAGATTTAAAATCATGTTACTGCTAAACCTAATTTTTTATATCATATGCAGAGATTCATTACCTGTGACAGTACAGTCGACTTTCGTTATTTCAAAGCATAAAATGGAGGTAAAAATAATTTGACATAACAGGTTTTTTGAGATATAAAGAGTAGATATGGTTCAAAGTAAAATTATATAGGAACCAACAAATTATTTGAAGGAATTTTGAAATAAAAGAGTTTAGGATAATGAGATTCAACTGTGACACTACTTTAATATTTTTCTAAAAAAATCTTATAATAAACCGTTTGTTTGTTTATTTTCTATCTAAGATTCTTTTACAAATTCATAGTAATTCAAGATGAAATTACAGCACCAGTTTCAGTAAAAAGCTATGTTAATTATACAATTTACAGATCGATACGGTATTAGAGGCAGTAGAATACATCAAATACTTGAAATGGTGCCTTGATTTTATTGGCGATTCTACATCACCCCAGAGCGTATGTAGTTTCTCAAGTATTGAGCTAGACTACTCGCCAGAGATAAGTGTTTCTACCGACTTGAACGCAAACTTTCGGAGAAAACTTAGTTTTGGAGAAAATGAGGAATTAAACTCAGATCGTCAGGAAAACCTGATGCCACATACAAACTCGAGCAAGATATTTGATCCTCCTTTCACTGGAGGTCAACTCCCTTGGCGTTATGATGAAGATAGTCAAAGTACACTCCAGGGCTTCAATGTTGGAAATGCTTGTAATACAAACAACAACAATGACGACGAAACCAGCGATATGAGTTTTGCAGATGAAAACGTGAACGAGTGGATGGTAAGAAATGGTCATAATTACGTTGATTTGAACTGTAGCGAAAACGCAAATTTCAGTTTTATGGACCAGAACTGTCAGAATATCAATAAAGAAATTTATTCATCACTTCAACAGATGTGTCTGGTCCAGGATGAGAATTCCAACACCACCCAAGGCAACAGAACTAACAACGAAACATCAAGTAGTGGCACGGAAGGTCCGACAGAAGAGGACTTGATACAATACTACTGTAGACAGTTTCCCACATTATCAGCTTTGTTAGAAGATTATAGTTCTGAGGACAGTGATATACCAGTGAGAAGAAAGCCACGGCAAAAATCTAGAATTAAACGGAAAGCTAAAAGAAGGCAGAATAGGAAACCGATTACAGAATCGCAAGACACCCGGGTAGTTGAGGCGGACTCGACTACAAGCTCTCCCGATAAAGAAGCAGTTTCCAAGATGAAGACATCTAAACCGAAATGTGAGTGTGTTTATCTACCCATACATGCATGAAATGAATTGACTTTAGTCATGTACTTATTTAAAAAATTCATTTATTCTTCATAAGGTTTGAAATGGAAGAGATATGGAACCATTCAAACTGAATTGTCTAATATTGAACAGCAAAATTTGTCCATGAATTTGTAATTATTCTGCTGAATGTTTAATTTTGCAGTTAGATCTGGTGGGTTAAAAAGACCAAAGAATGGCTTCATTAGATTTTCAGTTGAATATAGAAAAGTTCTGGCAGAAAAACATCCAAATCTAGATAACAGAGACGTATCAAAGATGCTGGGACAAAAATGGAGAAAGATGACGGCGGAAGAAAGAAAACCATACGAGTACGTAATGAGGGTCATATCATTACAACTAAGGCTTATACGAGCATACTTTTAAAATATATGTTATCGAAGTGAAGAGTATCCAGGGTTTTTCTGATACAAAATGTCTTAAAATATAAAACCTTAAACGAAATATTCAGTCTGTTCTCACTAGCTTCATATTTTACCCTGTCTAAGACCTTAGCAGTACCAGTTTACTATATGTATGTCAAAAACTATTATTTATACATGCCATTTTGATAAGGTCTGAATTCTAAATTCTTGAATACCTCATGTCATGTCTCATATGTAATTATACTGTTACATTGCATTGGTTTACTTACAAATAGGTTTCTTCTGGATGAAAACAAAATATAATGTATTGCGATTTTTCTTTTGTAAATTGAGATATGTTTATTATGTTTTGCCAAATGAAAATTCTTCAGAGAAGAATTTGCACACGATTTGGAAGAAATGAAGAAACAGAATCCAAACTGGAAATATGCACCTCACAAAAGAGCAGGTCCTGAAGAAATTGAGCCTATGCCAAGTCGGCTAAGGCCGAGAGATAAACTGAAGCGAAAGGTTCAAACAAAAAATAACGATTTTGTTTTTTTAAAATATTGGTTGAAGTGTTAAAGTTGTTATTTGTTTTATTACTTTATTTTTTATTGCTACTCCAGTGATGAAATGTTTAAACAAAATATTCCGTTATCATTGCTTGTCATTTCATAGATAATGATGTCCAAAATTCAAGAATTACTTTGACAGTATCATTCTTTATATTAAAATATCTCAATAGAATTAGGCAATGAAGTCTTCAGTTGAATATGATACAGAGATGATTCATTATTTTCAGCACTGGAGTTTAATCCTTTATTACATTGAATTTTTATGTTAAATTTGTTGGATTTGAATTTTTTAACCTTATTTCATATCAGAAAGGAAAGATTTCATAACACTATAGCCAACTTAATTATCATTACTGGAGACGGCGAAAGGACCTGTTGGTTTACACCTGTCTGTCAGTTAGTGCGTCATTCTCAAGTTTTATGCACCTTTTTTCAAAAAACTCTTCATGATGTATACATTTTACTAATTAATGGCTACAGATCGAGTTCCAATTTTGTTTCAGTTGAAAGATTTTTGGCATAGTTATAATTTTTATAAGCAGAAATGTGAAAATCTAAGATTAATAAAAAATAAACATATTTGTACCCGTACGTATTTTGACGGAAGCAAACAATTTATCTATATCGCAAATTCAATGAATATTTTCACTTTTGGCAACATGTAGAAAATTCTTTGATACCAATTTTGATGCATATGATGTGCACATGTCGTTGATGCTCAAATCGCAAAATGTTGAGAACAAAAACAATTATTCACAAAGTTGAAGAGACAAATTCCAAAATGCCATACCAAAATGACCAAAACCATATAGGGACAGAGTTATGCATGAGGAGATATTCCTAAGCTTTCATAAAATTTAACATTTTTGTAACAGAAAATTTAAAGTATCAATTTCGGGCTAGTATCGAAACACTGTTAATTATAGAATATATATACAAGGTAAAAATCTCTGTATTTCTTGTGATTTATTTTTGTAGTTTTCTCCATACCTGATAAAATTTTCATCTGCCAAGAAAAGACGAGTTAGTCCACGAGTGAAGTCAAGGGCAGCAAGAAGAGGAGCCATAATGAAGTGTACCATTTGTTCTCGGTACCAGCAGATATTCGGGGTACCAGCTAAAAACTTACCAAATTTACAGTCACTTTGGTAAAATTATTAGAAATGTTTTTCTTTAATGCTGAGACTTATTTTTATCACTACATGTACATTTTTTGAAGAAGCACGTTTAGAACAAAATTTCAGTACATTCTTTTTAAATCATCAATATTATCAAGATTTTAATTTTTTTTAAAAACTAATCCTAGTAGTAGTGAAAATTCGGTTGCGTCAATCACTATAACCTGTTACAATATTTTAGTATAAAAGGGGTTTAAAAATTGGCTGACTCTGTTTGTTCATTTCACTAAAATGTGTGAAAAGGGTGTTTTCAATATTATAAATAGAATGCAATATATATATGAAAAGTCTGTAGAAAATTAGTTAGTTATAATATTGGGGAGTCCAAAGTTTGTGATTTCAATCATCCATCTTTATAAATAAAATGAACATCAAAGTTCCAGGAATATAGCCACAATACAATTCTATTTTAATTGTATATTAGCACCAGAATTTTATTAACTTACAAAGTCATCAACATATGTGACAAATGTTCTGTGTAAAACAAATATCTTTACCTATCTACTTGAAAAAACATACAAAAAACAATAACAAACAGAAAAGAAAAAAGTTACGAATTCAAAAGTCCATTGACCTCTATTTTAGAGAATGTTTTATGAAGCCATTAGTTGTTTAATTGTTATATAGTCAGAAAAGGTGGATTAACATTTTATGAAAGAATGGAACCCTTAAATAATAGTCTCTGTCACAATAAATAAAAAATAAATGAAATCCAGTACGTGATTACAAAAATGACAAATTCTTAATTGTTGGCTTTAATTGGTTATTTATTGCTATTATTCTAGGTTTTGTGGATTAAACCCTGATCCCAAAAACAGTAGTTGTTTCCAGAGACCGACTAAACCTTCCACCAATAGTTGTCTCCCACTTCCAGAAGCTGCTACAATTACAACCAGTGGACCGTTCACTTCAGTTGTTTCAAGATCTTGTAACAGTGGAGCTGATAGACACAGTGGTAAACCAGTGCAGAAGAGATCGACAGGACGCGTACTAACCCCTCCCAGACGAACCAACTCACTTGCAATGGATAGTGGTCGCTGTAAAAGCTTGGCAAAGTCAGATAAAAGTATTTCATCTAAACCAAAACTCAACCTGTTAAATGAGAATTTACAGCAAACTTTGAAGCAGTCTTTATTCAATAGTCAAGCCCTAAAACCCAACATACCTCAGCTCCAAACAGAAGAAATCAATTCGCAGTATCACCTACAAGCACGTGAATCTAATCCTAAAACAGATGTATTATCCAAAAAAGAAACGTACGGGGGTTTGCCTTCAGTTGCGCCCATGTTTTTACCAACTCAATCATCAGCTTCTGGTCCATGTACAAGTAATTTGATGTCATCATCTGCATCTCCGGGTATTTTAGACAATTTTAAAGCGTTCATATCCTTTATACCCACGAATACATCGAAAGTAGTTTCAAGCACTGGATCTGTGGCTAGTAATGAAGAGGCAAACAGTTTTATATCCCAGCCGATAGGTCAACCACGTGTTGATATTAACTCCTTGGTTACAACAGATGTATCTCAGCAGACAACCAAGGCATATGTGACAGTTATTCCAAAGGCAGTTTGGGACTCATTGTCTGTTGAAGCAATTAACAATCTGTTGTACCAGAAAAACAAGTTACATAATTAATAGTGTATAGGCAACAGCACATTATCATGCAAAAAATTATTTTTGACTTGTCTAAAATAACTATACGATATTACATCTATATTGAAACCATATAAGACTTCAGGTGTTTGTAGCAGAGACAGAATTATTCATTTTTTATTACAGTAACTATGGTTTTATGAAAACTAAGTTTTAGGATGAAATATGGGTTTTATGGCTAAAATTTTATTCTTAAAAATTACATAATATTGACATAGTTAAGTTTTAAGATGAAATAAGATTTCTGAAGAATGTAGTTGCTAGATGAAAGACTTCTTTATAATATGCTATATTTTTAAGGTAAAATAAGATTTTTGTAGAATGTAAGTGAAACACGACCTATGTGTGATTTGTATATATAATAAGAATAAATCAAAAATCATTTACCCATTGTACATGTTGTGTATTGTTTATGTTGAAGTTATAACTCACAATTTGTATAGTTTAAAAATTATTTTGTTGCTTATTAAATGAGATGTTTTTGCTTATATTTAATTTTACTCTGAATATTTTAATGACGTTTTTCTTATCAAGCAGCCAGAATAACCGAATCCCAGAAGTTTTGTTTTTGTTATTAAAATAAGGCCAAAGAAATAATACATGTGTTTCCACTAACGTGCTGAAAAAAAATATGGTAGGTAGGTAGGCAGTATTATTTTATTTTTAACAGTTTTTAGCTGGTTACTACTAGGGGAAACAGTCTGACTTTAACAGTGCTCGTTCAAAAATGGCATAAAAAGTGTTAGGGTAGGCACTACAAATTGGGGTAGGTAGGGTTAGCGGAAATACGTGTATTTTATTTTTTTTGGCCGAAAGAAGCCCTTGTCAGGCACCTGAAAGGTTTAACTACAAATTTATATCAGCTATACATGAGTTGCCTGTAAATTTCATTTGGACAAAGAAATAAAGGGCTGTTATTGCTTTTCATTTGTTGTCTTCCCTCAACTCATTGGTCATTAGACGGAAAATGAAACTTAAGAACCATTGCTGCAAGGTTTGGTTATAACATACCTAGCGGTTTTAGAGGAAAATAAACACTTCAGCGAATTTTTCCCTAATGGCATAATTCTGAAGAAATAGCGCTGCTGCTAATTTTAGTTTAGGAAAGTGGTTTAATTTGACCGGAACATCTATGTTTGCAAACGAGGTCGTAAAGTAAAATTATAAAAATAGTCATTAATGATATTATGACTGGCGATTTTTGGGTGTTATTTGGTAGATAGTGTAACAGAATACAAAAAAGATGAGAAGGAATCGGGTAAGGTTGGTTTAAACAGGCCTTTTTGCTTTTAAATAAGTTTACTACAGACGAATGTTAACACTGATACTGACGACATTAAGATCACACTAGCCCATTTGGCCATGTGAACCAAAAAGGATAAATTTTATTGCTCATTACATGGTCAAAAGAAAATAACTTATTAAAATTCGTCTAAATTTTAATCGTTATGGTAGTGTACCTTCACATTTTTAATTTGTAGATTTCTATTTTCGGACGTGCATTGAACGTTTTTTTGTAAGGCTCGTGGACGATCTTCAAAGTATATCACACTTGTACCTTCATGACCATTGCACGCAAGTTTCAATGCGGGCCCATATATTCTGAAAAAAAACCCAATCAAACCTCCCTTGAAGGGCACCTCTATATAGCAAATCTTTGTCTATTAAGGGTACTGTGAAAATGGTCCCCGTTATGAACAAAACTTGTAAGATTAACCTCTGTATAAAGGACACCTGCTCATAAAGGGCACATTTCTTTGGTCCCATGGGTGCCCTTTAAACACAGGTTTTGACTACTCATAAAATTTTAAAAATATTACACTATTAGGATTTTGTATTTTCTCTCCTCCATTCATTTGCCCTAAGGGTTAGCTCTTTGCCTTTGGTCACATTCAGTAGAAAAAATTTTAACGGAAGATTCCATTTAATACATATAATATTAAAGGAAAGCTGAACAATAAAGTAACACTACATTTGTCGAACTACAGAATATCGGGCAGTATTAGAACTGTATAACGGACAACTGCATGTGAACCTACCAAATGGTGAATACGTGAAAGGTTAAATGTCAGAATGTTATGTACTACTATAAAACTTGGATATTGTGCAAGAAAAAGTAGTAATCTATACAGTACTATAGAAACCATGGCTGTACTACTGAGTCTGTTATCAGTTTTTCTCTTATTAACTAGAACAGAAGCTATCAGAGATCCCTGTCAGTCATGGACTAACGGGTAGGTATTAGTTTTGCTAAACTAACGAGGTGATACAGAAAAGAAGCCTTATCACTTTCGCTATCTGCTTATTTGTTGAAAATTTTGGCAGAAATATAACCTTGTATGTTAGAACTTCTGTTTATCAATTAAGGAAATCTATTGGTCATCTTACCCATTATAAGGTTCAATCTAATGGGATGTCTCGACACCTTGTATACTTCACTTTTATATCTATAGATTTGTGCTTCTGATAAAATGCTATAATTTCTAACTATCTCCTTTTTGTGCTTATCTGATGTATGCTACTATTTCTCATAAGATTTTTTAGCCAACAAAATTATACTTCGGCTCATTCGTTCGTCTCTTTAACAACCGTACAAGATTTCCATTTTAAACTTTCCTTTTCTGAGGTTTTGAATGGGTTTATGATTAAAACTTGCTTATTGTATAAAAATTAATGAATAGAAGAAATGATATAAACAACATACATAGTGAATGATATTGTAAAATACAAATAATTTACTTAGAAAACAGAAAAAGAAGGAAAAAAACAAATTTCCAAGCTAAAAATTGTTCAAATGTGAAATTTACTGAAAACGATATTTCAATAGGCTTTACCCTTCATTTAATTTTCCTGATGCGTCAACTGAGCCGTTCATGTTAATCAACTGATGTCAATCTGAGTACTTGCGGTTTTTTTTCATCATTTTTTGGCTGCATCTTTTGTCCTTTTGAGTATTTCTTTACTCCGTTGATGTTTGTTACTTTATTTTCTTAATGTTCATGCTTCCTCTGGATTTTGGTCCTTCAGATTTCTTACTCCATGCATTTGATTTTTATTTTGTTGGGGTCGGGGAAAATATACATGATTTTGTTTTCGCTATGCAAGCAAGCCAATTTTTTTTTCAAAAATATACTACTATTTGATTTCAGCTGATATTCAATACTGTTTTTTTAACAGCATTTTTCCAAAAAAGAAGCCTGTCTTTTTCAGCTCATCTGACCAAAAGGTCCTATTTCGAAATATATCAGATAACCCAAGATTGCTGACAAAGCTGATCTTAGTTTAACATATAGGACCCTATGTTAAAATCACAGAAAGATCTTGTCTGAAAACACAATGCAAACGTGCAGCCTTGGTACCAATTATACTAAGGTGGTCTTTTTTCAAAGTGACCTTGACCGTCAAGCTGCTCTTAACGGAAAATACTGCGGCAATCGGAACCAGATATGTCAGCTAAGCCAAAGGTCCTAATTAAGGGGTCCTCTTTCAGAATTGTGTTTTATGATGATTTACAACCAAAAGGACCTTGTGGGAATATCCACTTACAGTGAGGGTCTTCATGTCTGGACCCATTGGGCTAGCAAGTTCCAAAGTTGGCAGCAATGCTCTTTCAAAATTGTATCATTTAACTCCTTCATGTAACAAAGATGTCTCCCACAATGAAACATGTATTTAGTTTTGCTTTATATGGGCAAATGAAATCAAGGTGTGCTACATGTATACAGGCTCCTGGGAACCTCTGGTCACTGTCCCTCACCTCAATGTTAAATGGTTGTTCTCGAAGTATGATTCACTCAGGTAATAATAAATTTTTGCATGATCGAAACATCACAAAGTGTTAACGGATGCTTGAAAATGGAAGTATGTGAGATAAATGGGAAAACATCTTATTAGATCAGACAAGGTAAAAGATCGATCATGTTTATTTTGTTGATACTTCACAGTAATCTTGGATTTCTATCTGTGTCTAAGGCTCTTACAAATAAACTATATATATTTTCTGATAATGTATATATATATATTAACTTCTGGCCTCTGATTTTGTAGACTAACCAAAGATAAGGTTGGAAATGAAGTTAACACTTTTCCATGGAGGACATGCCAGAATGGTTCGATTCACTGGCGAAATCCAAGAGATCGTCTGAATCTGCATTTCATAGACAGCCATGCTGATTTCCAGTTGTGTTTGACAGAGAATAACAATAGTCGTGTAATAACTTTCTCCGACAACACCCTACATCACTTGAAACAACTGAAACCTTTATCAAGTAAGAACCACTTGGGAAGCCCGTATACGGGTACATATAAGGGGATATATATTATCTTTGTCATAAAAAGTATGTGCTTTATGTTATCTTCTTTTGATACATAATCCGACATTTTGTTTGTCAGTGAAATGTGACAACCTACGGTAGTTTTCACGGATTTTTATCATTTTTCATGAAGCTGGAAAATATGAAACTGCATCCAAATATAAAAAAATTTACATGTTTATATTTCTTCAATTATAAATTCAGACAATATAGGTCTTTTGTAAAAACAAACAAACAAAATTAAGTAATTTCTCAAAAACCAATCCTAAGAATAAACTATAAAAATAGCAGTAATTGCTCTCGACGTTTCTGTTTCATTGATACTAAATTAGTATAAATGCACCAGCTTCTTTTCGCTGTGGGAATCATTTAACTGCATGTCAAGACGTGAACCTTGTTTTTACGCTTGTTTTGACTCTACATTTAGAAAGCAATTTTATATAAACAAAAATATATGTAGTTAGCTCTTATAAAATTTATATCAATAATAGGGAAATTTCCATGATACAGCATTTGGAAAAATATTCTATGTAGAATTTTAGAAATCATTATTGAAAGTCTAAAGATCTGACTGTTTGAAGAGATTTCGAAGTGTATTTTATATATTTACCATAACTTAATTGATACAACATTCTTCTGGAAGTATTAAAGTGGCATGCATTATTTTTCGATATCCAGATGCAGTTTGACATGTTGTATTTTATAAAAATCTGACATGTAGTCCACGTTAGTACCTCTGACCTTAATTCTGAAAATGATCATAAGCGTTAAATTTAACAAAACTGTCATGGTTTCTCTATCGTTACTTCCAGTTAAGTATTGTCCAATACAAATTACAGCTAATTTATATATACGACTAGCAGATTATAAAAATATATAGCGAATGTATTGAAAAACAAATTTTTAAGTTTTTATATTAAATCAGTTCTTAAAAAAGGCGGACCAAACAGTTTGAAGGTTGGTTTCGTAAAAATAAGCCATTTTAACTCTAAAATATGTCATTTAGTGGCTTCCATGAAGCAAATTTGTCAGTAGTTTCGCATGTAGATAAATTGAATTTATATAAATTTTAAATGTAGGTATTTTAAATCAAAACAAAAGATTTTCTTTTGGACAGGTACTCAGCAATGCGTGAATGCCCACAACCACACTGTGTTAATAGTAGCTGATGCTCCTCTCTTAATTATGGTGGACATCGCAGTGTTTGATTACCGAAAGATATATCCCGGACAGAGTTCAGCTTCTCTACCTCTTACATGAAATATAATTAGAACTTTAATGTAAAATAATTAAAATTGCATATAATAATTGTTCATTCATGTGTATTATTATCTAATGGCTTCCCACCCCGCTACATACACATACAAAAAATTAAATGTGCCAATTTACACTACATCATGTGTATATAAAACAGGAATTAACATAAATCGTGGTTCAAACAATAATTAGTTAATACCAGGTAATTAATCGTCCTTTATTTTCTATATAAGCACTCCAAACAAAGTTTTACCCATTTACATTGATCAATGGTGACGATTGAAACTATCAGTTTATCAAAGGATATATCAGTTATGCAACACAGATGTTGAGGATGAGTGTGTTTAAAGTAAAGATCATGAAGTTTTGTTTAGTAATACATGATGCCTTCTTTACAAATATGTCAAACATTGAAATATTTAGTTTTTTTATAATCTAGTCATGATTCTATTTATGTAATATAATAATATTTTAGGTATTAGTTATATGTACAAGGTAAATCAGTTATTGAAGCAGAATTTAATAGCTACATGCAACTATTTTAAGTTTTACGTGTAGTTATCTGATTAAAGAAAGATAACTCTAGTTGGTATGAATAATATGCTATATGCATGATATGTGTGGCTACTATCATTTAACTGTTGATTGTTATTGTGTTCATGATGTATTTGTTATTTTTTATATGTTTATTCTTGTTTGCTGAAAGATTAAATCTATAAAATTATTCTTATTATTACATATATAGACAGATGACCAAGAGATAGTTATTACATTCACAAAAACAATGAGATTAAACACACAATATAATGTAATATAATATAATGGTTAATAGATGTTATATTCATGCATTGGATTAAATCAGTAGCAAAATGTTGTTTATAATCACGACACGAAAATTATTACTTATTTTTGGTCGAGTTGAACAACCGGACCCATGTAGCATCACGTGAAGCACCTCACATTGGTTTTGTTGACAATTCTAAGACTTTCTCCATATCGGCAGTTGGCTGCATCGCATTTCAATTCACATTATCCTCGAGGGAACAACTAGTTGATTGTTATGGAGGAAGGTGATCTTTATAATATATTCGCAACAAATTTAAGTCGGATTTTGAGTGCATCATTTTTTTCAAGCCATAGGACTATTAGATTCCAGACAATGTTCAATTCCGAATTCAGTACATTTTGAACATACCTATTTCAACAAATTTCGAGTTTCCAATTTTTTTCTTGCTCCCCCTAACAGGTTAACTTTCCGTGTGAACTAACCAAGTGGTGCATACACAGATACATGCAATATCAAGTGTCAAAGACTTCACCATGTCACCGATACAATAAAAGAAATAACATCACAGGATAGGAAGATACTTTTATGTACTGTTAATATTTGTGCCCAATTGTGCACACATTCTCTACAATTAAAAATTGATGCCAGTTTTGTTGCACTATAAATGTACATTTCATCTAGGAACTTCACATCTGCACTGCTCAAGGCCAAGAATACGGAAAGACACGCAGTGCATGCTCAAATTCAAAATGACCAGAGGTTAAACCAGTGCAGTGCATTCCTAATTTCCAATTTTCAACAATTATATTACAGTAAATTTGAAGTATTAATTTCATATTAGTGCTAAAATACTAGCAAACTATCTTGTTATAACCCTGGGTCAACTAGCTTTTGATATGGGTATGTACAGTTCAAATAACATGAAGAAGAGCAAAAGGAACATACCTTCCTAAAACATGACACATTCTGTTTTAAATTACAGTGATGTCAATTATTATAAATATGTCTCCAAATATTTCAGGCACTCATTGATTCTTTAGTACACATACATTCATACTGTATTAAGGCAAGCATGGAATGCATAATTAATGTGATGTTGATCTTAAAGAACATGATGAATATCCAGAATAAACCAATTTGTTGTGTAACTATCAACATGTACACATGTTTTATCCAACAGTCCAATATGTATGTTTTGCAATTCATTCAGTATCAGGCCTTGTTATTCAGAAAACACCCAACTAACTGGTACCTTTAATCTTAATTAGTTGCACAACAGCCCTCTGATGTAAATTTCTTTCACTGTTTCTGGGTTCCCCATTAATGATTTGAGGCAGATGCTCTTCAACAACTTTGTTTTCATGTTTGGTTTGTGTAATACTGATAAAATGTAACTATTGTTTTACAGTTTAATTTTGGCATATTGCAATTTAAGCCTGTCCAAAGTACAACAAATGAAGTATGGATCAATCATCATTTGCTGTGCACTTCCTTTTACTGTTAATGTATTTCGAAGTATCGGTAAGGTAGACGACAGATATATAACGTGTGCAATATCGGAACATAATACAAAGTGAACACCGCTTTTATTGCAATTCTTCATCTTGAATGTTGCTGAAATGATCTTCAGCAATGAGCTAAAAGCCCATAGTTTTTTTTGCTGATTTTTCTATTTTAAGTAACAGTGACCAAATTTGTTCGAAGTAGGATCCACAGACATACTTTTTAAAGGGCACCATCAAAGAAATATTCCACTAAAGTATTGCCCTAGACGTTTCACAAGAGAATATTTTTAACATTAGTTTTTTCTATTTTTAGTAAAAGCGGCCATACTTGTCCAAGGTTGGACCTCCAAGTTTAGTCTCAATTGCCTTGGTAGTTTTAGAGAAGATTTTAAAATATTTTTTTGATGATTTGTCTATTTTTAGTAACAAAAGTTATATTTGATGAAGGGGATAGCCCCAGATTGGGCCAGATAAAATTTTGAAAGGAGTCCAACAAAGGAGCATTCCACCAAAGTTTGGTCTCAATTGACATAGTACTTTCAGGAGAATATTTTTAATATTTTTTTGCCAGTTTTTCTAACTTTAGTAACAGTGGCCAAATTTGTTAGGTTGTGGATCCCAAGAGATACTTTTGAAAAGGGACTACACACCCTAATAACGGCTATTGGTACGACAGATAGAATAAGATCTGTGTTACCGACTGCCATTAAAAACAATTGTAATTGCTATCTTAAACGGCAGATGGGAAACCATTTGTCATTTATGATAGCAATAACAATTGTTTTTAGTGGCAATCAGTAACATACATGACATAGATGCTATTGAATCTGTCATACCGATAGCTGGTAATAGGGTGTGGACTACCCGGTAAAAGAATATTCCACTTAAGTTGGGCCCAAGTTCCCCTCTAGTTACAGAAAATAAGATTTTTTTACATTGGCCAAAGGTTTGGACCACCAGACACAATCGCTAAGGACCATTCTAAAATATTAAATATTTCCCCTAATAGTCACTGTGCTTAAACGGCTGTGGGTAACATTAGTTAAGATGGCGAACTCTAAACTCGATATATAATTGATACAAAATCTACTTTTTGCAACGTCTTTCATGCACTATGTAAATATTTATAGGATTCTTGAATAAAGAAATCACTTACCATTACCATAAATTTGTTAATTTGAGTTCACTTTAGCGCAAGGCCAACTTTAAAAAATGCATAAGATGTCTGTAACGTTTTTTGTCAAAACTAATCAGACTAACTTTATTTTCAGATGTGGGTAACTTTTGTTTTCAAAACTGTAAGATTGATAATTTCAACAATTAAAGGACAATAAACACTATCAAACCCCTTATTTTATTACCTAGTTTTATAAAATTACGATATTCGTCAAAATAACCAAGAGAAAAGAGATTTTGAATTAATTTTTTGGCCAATTTTACTATTTTAATAATGGTGGCCATACTGGTCATAGGTTGGGATCCCCCAAAACAAAGTTGAAAGGCCCTTAGGGGACCAAATTCCATCAAACTTTAGTCTCCACTGAAACAGTATTTTCAGAGAAGGAGATTTTTAAATATGTTTTGTTGTTTTTTTCTGTTTTTAGTAATGGTGGCCATATTTGTTAGAGTTCTAGACTCCCTGACAGACTTTTGAAATGGGACCAATCAAGGACCATTCCACTAAAAGTGTGCCCCAATTTGCCCAGTGGTTTCAGAAAAAAAAATTAGAATGTAAATGTTCATGGATGCCATGTGACAGCAATAGCTCACATGAACTTTTGGTCTAGGTTAGCTACAAACTTGTTATATACCAGAACAATGAAAGTTAGAAACATATTTTAATTGCTTAATCCTTAACAATTGTACAAATGGCAAATGACAAACTCAAGTTTCTAAAACAAGTTTGTAATTTCTAATTTTTTTGAGGTTTAACACTGTCTATCATTTCTTTTGAGAAAGCAACTTTTAAAATCTATCTGGTAATACAATTCACACTGGTAAGATTTAATCATCAAATTGTGTACAACTTAAAATACCTACTAATTCAAAATAGAATACGTTTTTTAGTAATTTCAATTTATGACTAAAACACCACTTATTTTTATTTTAACAATATGCTTTGTTACTTACAATATTTCAGGTTACTTGTTCTAATTAAATTTCACATGAATCTGCTTTATAGCACGAGATACAGTACTTCAGAATATGGAAACTTTCACATACATTGTAGACAAGTACATATTAACAAGTCATTTTCTTTCTCACATGAACAGTTTCAGAATAAATGGTAAATTTACACAGACTGTAAGTGTAAAGTATTAGATATTATAATATACATTACACAGTAGTATATTGGACCTTTGAAAAAAATTTACATATCCTGCTACATTACTTTATTTGTCCTCTAACACTTTTTATCTCGAAAACAATAAAAGATAGAAGAAATCTGTTAGAATATGACTTAACGACCCAAGATGAATTAAAAGAAAAAATACCCATTGAAATCAGATGAATAATACATAAATTTTGTTTTCCCAAAATCCTGCTTTTGACCCTTATAATATGATATATTGTATCTTGGAAACTATGAATGACAGAAAAATTTGTTGACATACTAATGAAAGCACCCATCAAGATGAATTAAAAGAAAAATTGCAAGAATCGACTGAAAAAAAAAAAAAATTCATATCCATCCACACTGCTTTTTTTTGTCCCTTTAGCCTGTATATAAGTACTCATCACGTTGCATTAAAGCAAATAAGAATCAACAGAATCTAACAAGAAATAAAAAAGTTGCGAAAATTAGGGCACTATTCTTTTCAGCCCCTTGTATCTATAAATTGTTAAGAAATGGTGAAAAACAGATAAGAAATTTTCTTTCCATTTTCAGCAAGGAACATTATAACACAAAATTCATCAAAATCTGATAAAAAATAAAATTTATACCAAAATTATTAAAAAACCATGAATGAACCCAATAAAAAAAACCCGACTAACGTGAGAGTCTAGATTCCTATACATCAATCCCACCCTTTACAAAAGTAAACGAGTGGAAATATAACAATCTAAAGACACAGACAGGCTCATAGCATAATACAACTGGAAACATTTGCAGTCGTATAAAAAGTATCGTATTCTGACTTTTCTCTGTACCCTCAAAATTTAAGTATGGCAATTTACTTGTCATATAATAAACATAATTGTAAATTTTGAATATAAAAAGATTAAAATCTTTAATAAAATGCAAATTTCTGTCAGACATCCTACTGATTAAGTAAAATTACAATGATTTCAAGTTTAAAGAACTTTTCAACAATCGTACACTTGAAATTGCAAAGGCTGATATGGAGAACATGTATGAAGAATAAGGACAACAAAGCACATCTACATGCATGCCAGAAAGAACACAGTTAATATCTATCTGCACTCATCACCTATCAGTCATATTTCTTCATTGACACACTGAAAGACTGTAGTCTGAATGAAATGATTTGAAGTAGAAAGTCGGATGATATGGATGAACTATTATCATCTTTTACTGGTACTTAATCGCAAGTCTCTTTCCTTTTCAAATTCTCTGTGTTCTGTTCTGTTAAGAAATGCAACCCTTTCCAAATAGCTGCAAAGAGAAAAATACAAATATGAAAACACATTCAGAAAAAGCAATGCCTCAATAGTGGACTTTTTTATTTTATAGTAATGTTGGCTATATTAGTGCAAAATTTGATCACCAGACAAAACATCTGAATGGGACCTTGGATTCCGGCATCAGAGCTACATATAATAAATGGTTTTTAAATAACAACAAAAATATCATTAGTATGTTAAATATGGATGAATGGATGAATTATTGTTTAACGTCCAGTGGCAGCGATAAGGTGCATATCAGGATGAGAACATGTTGATATGATATGAATATGATCCCTGCTTTGTACTAGACCGACACGCTGAGCCGGATTTTTAAGGTGCTAGCTCACGAAATAACTCTCTGCAGGAAGACATATTACCTCACTCAGAGACATTATACTGACTACGAGCCGACCAGTCCATTGCTCTTACTCCAAGATGCTTGGTGAAGCAGCAGCAAATACCAATTTTAATGTCTTTGGTTTGACCTGGCCAGGGATCAAACCAATGACCTTCCGCACTCGAGGCAAGTACACAACCAAGAGACCACCGGGGTGGTTAGTATGTTAAATTAAATAATTTTTCATAGGACATTTTCCTTTGTACATACCCTTGTTTTCCTTTGTTGTGTAATTGTAAATCTTCCTCTAATTTGTTATCTTTCTTGAATTTGTCCCAATCTAACTTAGATTTATCCTGAAATTGAAGATATTCCCTTCATACACCATTTGTTTGTATATGTAAATATATATATATGTTTGTGTGAGTTTTTAAAAAACTTAAATACAGTAATACCACCTTGGAAATCTACTTTTCAAGTCACCTTAACTTCTATTATTTAAAACTAAGCTTACTCATATCAGGTTACAATGTTTTATTTATTACTGTTCAAATATGCTACATTTGTACAATGTACTATGTGGAAAAACAAAGTTTAATCAAAATAACACAAAATCAAAATAAATTTGTTCAAATCTACCTGCAATTTCAAACATATGAAAATACTTGTATACTTTTATGAAGAATAACATGATTTCAGTTATAACTTTTTGATATAATCAATACATAAAGATTAATGATTATTTATCCATTGTAAAAATATCCCTGTAATAAGAAGCAAAATTCTAACCTTATTTGGGTATATTAATTTGTTGTAAAAATTATTTAAGGAATCGTATCTAAAACTTACCAATGTGCTAATTTTCTGTTTTTTATTTATTTTGTCTAACACACTTCCTAACCCTCCTGGTCTTTTGATACCTCTACAATAAATGTGAATATTACAATAAATTTACCTTTGTAATAAATTGCAAAATAGTATTAAACCTTCACAAAGTTGGGCATAAAATTTATAAAACTGCTGACTGAGAGATGTGTATTGTTTGGCAGCAGCTAAACAGCACTACCAAATAAGCACAAATTTCATATGTAAAATTGATCCATGTCTATGGTGTCAGGGCTGAATAATCTCCATTGATGAGATGCTGATACAATATCATGAAAATAATCATGGATATTGAGATATCTTAGTTCTATACTATTATTAACTGACCTAATCATAAACTTAAACATGATTACTTTTCAAGGTCAATGAACCATTTGAGGAGCTGATCTTGTCAGTATACATGTAAATAAAATGTACCAATGCTTATGCAACTGCTACCAATTATCTCTCACACATTAAACTGCTACCAGTTATGACTCACACATTCCTGTTTAACTGACATAGTCAATATACACATTTCAAAGTCAATGAGTTGGAGCTATATAAACTCCATGTTTCAATTTTTAAAAATGCAAATTTTGGAATTATGCATGCCACATTTTAAACAATTTGGTCATGAAAAGTTATTGACATTGATGTTTGAAAATAATCTCATGCTTATGACAGATATCAACAGGGTTCTCCCTAAGGTGCGTATATGCGTCTTGGACGTGCTAAAATTGGACTGGACGCGTCATCTTTCAAACTCATGCGTCCCTGGGACGCATGTAGATCGAATCAGATGCGTCCGAAGACCGCTATTTTCATAAAAAATCTCGAGCCGCCATTTTTCATTTTCTTGGAGATCAAAGGGGAAGGGGAGAGAAACGACAAAAAGTAAGCTAGAAAATGGCGGCAATCGGAATTCTCTTGATTTTTCATTGGCCATAGACTTTTTTACCGACCGGTAACAATATCTAGACCTCATTTAAAAATCAATTTAGCGGATTTTGACTTATCTATGCACAAATGGAAATTTTGTCAATATTGATTATTAAGGTGTTCAAACAAGGTCAATGGGAGGATTTTAAGAGTATGTTGGAGAAAAATAATAGTAAAGATTATAGAATAAGATAAATTAATATTAAAAAATAAAATGGCAATAATAAATAATAAAGTTGTGTCAAAAGGTGCAAAGATTTTTGCTCATATCTGTAACAGAAATTTTCTTCCAAGCTTGGAGTACCACTGCATATGTTCAACTTTTTTTTAAAATTATATTCGTCAGTATTTTAAGGCAGCACATGTTTTTAATTAAATTTTAACAATAGTACAATAGGTCTACCATGGTCAAAATCATGCAGGAATGTACGTTTAAAAGTGGCGATGAGTCCTGGGACTCATCAAAGTCAGGTGGGACTCACCATTCTGAAAAAGGATGAGTCCCAGGACTCATCATGAAAAATTCTTAGTGAGAACCCTGATATCAAATAAACCAAAAATATGAACATGACAAAGTAAAAAGACAGGCCGACTAAAACGTACAGTCCAGACAAACCAGGAGAAGATGTCTGTGTGGTTTCTGTAGCCCCTTGTTTGTTTAATTCTGACTTTGCCTCTTTAGAGTTTTCATCTACTTCTTTTGTTACTCTGAAAAAAATTAAAGAACCTTTGTGAGCACGCTCACATATCCCACGTCTTCATATTGTCACTGGAGAAACAAAATCTCACTTCACAAGTAAAATGAACACAATCAAATGCTTACCTTCACATATTTATCCTAATTTGAATGGCAGCAGGTTGGGAATATGGAACAGGGATTACTCTAGCATGGTATACTTTGTCTTTTAGTATATACATATGGTCAATACAGGAGCCAGAAATATGAGTAGGTGAATGCACAACTTGACAGAAATCTTTTGTAGCCAATGCTTTTATTAATAAGTAAATTCCAAGCGAGAGGAGTCAACAGTAATAGTATAGTGAGGCAAATAAGTTCAAAGGGGCGTAACTCCTGGAACAAAAATTGAATCGCAATTTCCTGTCGATATGCACATCTATGTAGTATGTCCTTATTATCTGAAAAGGTTTCATGAAATTCTGTTGTGTGGTTTGAGAGGAGTTGCGATGACAAACTGTTGCAGTAGTACATTAAAGTAAATAAGTTCAAAGAGGCGTAACTCCTAGAAAAAAAATTGAATCTCAATTTCCTGTCGATATGCACAACTACAAAGTATGTCCTTATTATCTAATAAGGTTTCGTGAAATTCTGTTGTGTGGTTTGAGAGGAGTTGCGATGACAAGAAACAGGACTGACGGACGGACGGACGGGTCAAAAACATTATACCCTCCGCAACCCGTTGCGTGGGGTATAATAACTATTTTAAGTATCAAAGTGAAACACCTGATAAATATTACCGGTATATTGTGAATGTTTTTTACATTAACTTTTTATTAAAAATTATAATATATATATATACACAATATTAATTGCATGTGATTGGTGACATACCATTTATTGGGTTATTTTTTATTATTTTAGCCTAAATTTTATAATCAGAAGTTCAGATTCCCCAAAATTATATCCATACTGTACAAATTAGTGAAATTTTACATCTGATTTTCACCCTATTTCCTAGCTTCATAGCACATTTCCTGATAAACAGTGGACCAATGTGCTAATTCTATGTTTTTTATTTTTTGTTTGTTTGACACACTTCCTAACCCTCCTTCTCATGTTCAAAACCCATCAAAAACAAAAAAGTATATGCACTGCTCAACTAATATTTTGCAATTTTTTGAAAATTTGTCTCTCGAATTACAAACTAGTACGTAGAGTCAGGGTCATATTTTCTTATCATGTAAAGCAAAAAGCTTCATATATATTTAATATCAATTTTTTTAATAATCTGTTATTTGTCAGTGGTTTTAAGAATCTACTACTTTTTCCATTAACATTAAACACAAACTTTGAAGACATGACCAATTCTTTTAAATAATATATTTTTGAGAGAGACACATATGAAACTAAGCTAGAAATTGTCAACTGCCTCTTCACATGTAAATGAAAAATTATTCTGATCATTTGTCTTCTATAGAAACTTATTTTCAGAAGACAAGATCATATAAATCTCATTACCACTTGGTTTGTAAGTGAATGTCTGTTAAAAGATAATAAACTTAATTTTCTGATTTTAATTTGAATAGTTACTTATGTGATATACATAAATAATACGATCTAGTAATTTTCAGTTTCATATGTTGGACAGAGCAAACACATAGAAAATTGAAAGAGAGATAACTTTTATTAGTAAATTTTATTTATATGACTCAATCCTGATTTAAAGTGTAAATATTCTGAATTTTGAAACTGGCGGAAAAAAATTCATCTTATTTCTAATTGTCTTATTTAATTTCAACTTGTGATTAAATAATCAAAGAAAGTAATTTTACCTCAATCAATGCAATACACAATAAACTGAGGATACAGGGTGTCTTGCAATGAGATGAAAGATTTTTCTCATGTTGAAAGAGTCACTACAACTTTGAAATACAGAACAGCAATAAAAGCAATGTAATGTGTATACTTTTATTTTTTCTTAAATATCCGTTCTTATCTATAAAACATGTACAATTTCCCCGTTTTAGCCACAGTTATAACTGATATATCTTACTTTACAATTTCTCCAGCAAAGTCATATTCCTTAGTAATTGTTATCTTTTTACTGGTAGTAGTACTATCTGAAGCTTTAACATCTGTTGTTGAGGTTGTCTAGAAATATAAAGCATCAGATATATAAATGAAAAACTTCAAAGGTTGCTCATTTTACACTGAAATAAAAAGATTCACAGGAAAATATGTATACAATTCAGATATTGTCAACACAAGTGACTCCCCTTACCAAAACATAAACGGAAAAGTTGAGAGACATCAGGAGAAGTGAATTTATCTCAGCTCAACAAGAAATTTGTGTATAACAATGAGAAAAAAATTGGTATAAATGAAATGACAGTATTTGTCTATTGCCATTTTGTTTGTTTACAACTTGTCAGAGTTGTTTCCTTAGACAAATTTTTTTCGATCACTTTACAGTATGCTCTGAAAATGCTAAGCCAGCAAAACAGGGATGTTTTTAAACATCCTTGGCTACTCCATTTCTCCATCTAGATTAGTTCCTGCCATTAAGTCAGATATTAAGTCAGACAAGTCAGCAACCACTCTTCTATACTGTCATGTTGCAAATACTTTGAAAAGGATGGACATAAAAATGATGAACCCAGTCATTTTTTGTAGAATGATTCTTCTCCTTTCTGCAGATGAAGGCAAGAGTTCAAGACTAAATCATTTATTATGTCCCTGTCAGTATTCAAAGTTTTCCGAATGGACATTTACACTTAGATACATGTTGTTTTTCAAACATAATTCTGACCTTCAAATTTGAGGATGACCCAGAAGAAGATACACTTGGTGAAGACTTTGGTTTTGGTCTGGTTCCCACATCTGCCATAAAACTGGACCATAAATCATCTGCTCTTTTCTTCTCTTGCTCGTCCTTTCTTAGTTTTTGTTCTTCTTTGATCTTTTCTTCCAATTCTTTTCTTGCTTTTATTTCTTCCTCAGTTTCTTTCTTATTTTCTTCTTCCCCTTCAAGTTTTATTCCACCTTTTCTTTTCCTGAAAGTGAAAGTAATACAGATTTTCTTTTAAATTCCAAATCAACACAAGTAGATCTAACATCTGTAAACCTAGGTATGTGGAATGCTTTTTCATAAATTTAGTACCTTAATCAATTTAAATTGTCTAATCACTTAGCTGACAGACGGAATTAGCTATGTTGTAAATAAATAAATTGAACTTACATGATTTTGGTCAGTCATGTCTTTAAAAGAAATGAAAAACAATTCGCTTATGGAATTTTCAATGTAAAAGGGAGATAACTCTACTTGTGATATTTTATTAAATTAAGTATATATATTACATCCCTGGGTTGCATCAAATATGCATAAAAAAAATATTCAAAATATTGGTTTTAAAAATTTCAGGACAAGTCTGATGTAGCCATTTCAAATCTATTTTTGAAATTCAGCTTTTTTATTAGATTTATTTTTACACGGCAAAATTCCTATTAAAAATCAAAGGGCCCCGCTGCATATATATTGTTGTTTAGTGACTGATAGGGCATTTTCAATATACAATTTCCACATAAACTTGGTTAAAATGGATAAAAAAATGTATAATCTAGAGAACTAATAAGAAGTTGATAGGAAAAAACTATGTCAAGGGTAGTTATTCCCATAAAAATTATCCAAGAGCCCTCACAAACTTGATCAAGATATCATCAATAAACATCTTCCATATTAAGTTGGTTAAAGTCCATTGAGAAATGTAGAATTGAGAGTGCTAACAAGAAGTCGATAGGGAAGGGCAGTAACTCCCACAAATATCCAATAGTACTTGGATAATAGCGCTTGTTTTCGAACTTGATCAAGGTATTGCCCATATACATCTTCCATATAAATTTGGTTGAAATCCGTTGAGAAATGTTAATTGAGAGTGCTAACAAGAGTTGATAGGGAAAAACTAAGTCAAGGGCAGTAACTCCAACAAAAATTATCTGATAGCGCTCGTTTTCAAACTTGATCAAGGTATTGCCCATATATGAACTGAGGTTTCCATAAAGAAGAAAAGTGAAGGCGTCCCATGTCCCACTCAGTATTATTCATACTGGCCAAATTATACCAATTAAAAATGTTGAGGAATTTCAAGTAATGTATGAAAAAGATGTAATGATATCATACATATGTTGCCGATGCCCTGAAATATAAGCTTTTAAAGATCATAAAAAATCTGTAAACAAACATCCACTTGAATACATTGTTTCCTTAAAAAGTCCTGTATAGAATATTCAGTTATATTTTACTACTCAACCTGACATTTCCTATACATGTTCAGGAGATCTTTGGCCATTCAAACATCATAGGGACTGCCAGTTCCAGTTAATAAGCAGTTTAATAAAAGGAAGATTCTACAAATCAGATTATCTTTGAAGAGATTATGAAATAGCTTGCGATATATTCCATGAAGTAAGAGTACTTCCAGTACAATGTATGAGATGCCAAACTTCCGTTTTATATTACTAATCTGCCGGAATACCTCACTTGATAAAGAGCACTCTTAATAAAGTATATCATGTTTTGTGGTTTATCTCTCAATATTTATTCTACTGTGTCTTGAAAGTCCAGTTCATAATCATCAAAATGGCATTCAAATCTAAATTGCATAAGTGCTATCTTTCAAAAATATCTAGGAGTAAAATCAACTAAATTATATTTTTCAATAAATATGAAATAAGGGATAAGGGGGAATGATTCTTGCATTGACACAAAATCCATAAATTTATGCAACAAAAGCTTATAGGTGTCACAGTGAGGCCTTCAAAATGAGCAAAATCGTGTACCAGGTTGCAAATTCAAGACAGTCCCCAGAACTACTTTGAAAGGATTTTTTTGCCAATTGTGGATTACAGCAATCATTTCTATAGCATAAATGGCTTATGAAGCACTATAATCGTTTAATACCTTTGTAAGATATCAGGTTTTTTCTTTCTTTTTCTCTTGCCTGTTGTTTTGACATCCTCTCCACCTTCTTCTTTTAACAATTCCAGATCTTCTTCATCTCCTGAATTCTCTTCCTCACTGACAGCTTCACCCTCTTAATAACAGATAAATTTTATAATTAATCATAAAATAAAGCTTTTAATCAAGCATCTAAAGGTTAATGACTTAACGTATCCACACCATAATATACCAAGACCGTAAATTTTATTTCTCTTTTCTCGGAAATGGCTGATCCAAAAGTTTAATGGAGGAATTAAGCAGATTTATCTTTCTCCAGTTGAAACACACTTTGTTCTTTGTATGCCATGTCTTTAAAAATAAGTTGCTGATATTGCCTTTCTGAAGTTAGCGGAGAATATTGGAATTCAGTGTCTCGGTGGTTTTTCGGATTTGGTCGCCAAGATCAGAAAACTGAAGTTTTACCTTGTCCCTTTGAAGGAAATTTTGGTTTTTACTGGTGCTTGTACAATCAAAGTGCTGAAAAAGCACTAATGAAAAGATTGCAGTAAGAGCAGTCTGAATTTTTATTTTCATAATAATTATAACAGAAAGTCATGTGACTTCTAAGGCCACACTTAAAAAAACAAGGATGAAAATTTCAGGGATAAATTTGTGAGAGAGAAATTTCAGAGGCTGGTCTCAATAAAGTTGTCCGTTGGATTTGCCGAAAAATGACTGTCCTGTGTTAAGAGAGAGCAAGACCCTAAGCATGCTAAAGACTCCCCTCTAGATGTTGAAAAAGGGTGGCTCTTGTAACCGCCGAGTGGTGAGGGATTAGCATAAGCTTGTAAAACTATTTTTCCAATTCACTATACCTGTACATACAAGTATGTACCAAGTTTCAGAAAGATGTGACCCCCATCTTCATAGAAAAAAAAACAAACATAAGATGGTTGGATGAACAGACAAATGGATGTAAAAACAGACTAAAAACTATATGCTACTCAACCTAATTGGCAGGGTATATTATTGTTCAACGTTCGAGCAATATGAAAATCTCCACTTTGTATGTATATCCTAAGGGTATACCAGCATATAGATTTTGCAAGCTTTGGTAGACTCTATCTAGAATGGGAAAATTTGAAAGAAATCAAACAGTGGCATACATCGAGAATTATATACATCATAAAAATCGGATTCAAATAATGCAGCAGACACTGTCATGAAACAATGACGGATTCATATTCCGGAAATGACATCGATAAAAAAATCTTTTTGAAAAGAGCAATAAAAGATTTTGAGTCAGCGGCTTTTTAATGGGTCGGTCGCGTTAGTGCAAACATACATGTTTTTTATTTTAGCCTAATTTGGATTATTTTTGTCAGTAGCCTTATGGTGACATCATTAATTTTCAATCTGAATTTCAGAAATAAGGAGGAAGTCATTTGTAAGAATGCTTATTAAAGGCATGCTCAACAGCTGTGGTGGGATCCAGGAGCCATAAAATAAGTTCAAGTCTATCAACATTCCTGTTTCTATTGTTATGTAATCAATTTATATTATCATCACCTTTGTTATGTTTGTAAACAATTGCTTGCAAGGAATATCAACGGTGTCTTGCTCACTTACTTGATGTTATATATTTTATGGTTGTCAATTTGACATTTAAACAATTGGCAATGATTATTCATAAAAGAGGTTTACTGAATGTTTATCACTGTGAGGAGTATTGGCCTCAATCCTGTTTCTGGTAATTTTCAGGTTGGGCACATTTCACCTTATAATGAATAATTCATCAGATGGGTATCTTTCCGCCAAATGAGTAATTTTTCACTGTGATGAAAAATGAAATTATTAGTATACTACTTCTTATGAAATATGGAAACTGTTCACTAAAAACTAAATTATGTGTACTTTTTATTTCAAAAGGAAAAAAAGTTTTAATTTTCTTTCAAAGAAGTTAAGATTTCTATAACCATGAAAATTGCGTATTTCCTAGGCATCACATTTCAACAAATTATTGTACCCTTCTTTTGGAAAAGTTGTTTGAATTTTCATAAAAATTTGCCAATTTCATTTAACTTAAAACTGTTATCATTGCAAAATGGGGTACTCCTTTGAGGAATAATTAACTCATTTGAAGGTCTGTGATGTGCCCAATCTGATTTTTCAACAAATATAAAGGATTACTGTGCCATTGAATGGGCTAAAATGAAAATATAAAAATGACTAACAAGTAAATCAACAATAAAAAGTAAAAATTATGAGGCTCAAAATTTCAGTCAATTACATTTGATTGAGTTATTTCATTTGTTTTTTGTTGGAAGGTTATTCTTTTACGTATATTGTGAAATCAATGTAAATGCAAAAGAGTCAAATCTAAATTTTCGTTCATGGTGAATTTGACATTTTAATTTCCTGTTCACACCTGGAGAATGGACTTAGTGTATTGTATCCTTCCTTTTTTCCTCTTCCTCCCATCTGTTTCTTTGCAACACCTTCATTATCAAATTTCTTTCATTTTTCATCATTTTACAAAGAAATACATGAAACATCACAATATTATAGCATAAATCAAGTGTCAAAATATTGACAACTGATACAGTATAAAAGAAGGTTTGCAACTTAATTAATTCCAATATAACTCACCTCGCTGAGGAATCCCATCCTAAATTTCACTTGGATACCATTCCCATATGATTATCATACATTGATCAATTAGTTGAATATACGTTTTATTTTGTCTGCATCAAATTTGATATATACATGATATATGATAATCATTTGAATAGGGGGTCCAAGTGAAATTCGATTCCACAAGGTGAGCGATAGAAAAAATGGGGGATACAAGACACTAAATCCATTCCACAGGTGCCTGTGAGTACGACCCACTTGAACACGAGGATATGTGTAAAGGTAAAGGTAAGTTTTATTTACACATATGTGAATAAGTCAACAATCAACATAAGCGCTGTAGAGCTTTTTACCGACGCTGAGATTAACAACCATTTGGTAGATATGGGGTTCCTGCATGGTTCCCAGGCTTGGGTAGGGGGGCCGATATTATTATTATTATTATTATTTACAGTATTTATATAGTGCATTATCTAATTAAAAATTACTCTAAGCGCTTTAAAATCTAAAACATAAAATTAAGCCGAACTATTCACAAATTATTTAAGAGTATAATGCAAAGGGAAACAAAACTATTTAAAATGTTAACCATAAATATATTAATAAAATTATACTGTGTGAAAGAAAAATACCATAAAACACTGAACGTCCAATAAAAAACCTCAACGAAATAAATATTCATAGCAATTGGAACCAAAATTATTAAGAAAATAAAATTAGAACCTAAGAAGTGGAAATTAAAAAATATAATTTGAAAATATGTTTATCAAATTATAGACAGTAAATGATAAAAAAAAATAATGTATTCCAGGCCAGAAAATCGGTGAAACCCCAGAGTTAAGGTGGGTGCATGGAAACCTTGACACATGTGAGATTCGAACCCACAGCGGTGTCGACCTCGTGGTTTAAAGTCCAGCACCTCAACCACCTGGCCACCTTGCCCCTTGTGTTGTTTAGTTGTCTCCCTTGTGAGAGTGTTCTGTTATAAAATGTGTCTGTGTGAAACTGATGTGAAAAAATTGTCATTGTCTGTCTTTGTATTATTATTTGTAAACTCTGTCCGTAAAGATGCCTTTCTTTGGGCAATAAAAGAATGCTGTATCATGTGTATGAGAAGATTTCAACTGGAACGCACTGACAGTATCATCATGATCTTTTATTAGGTATATCAGCTACTTGGTAGCTGCGCTGTTTTGGTATTTGTTGAACCAGTGACTGATTAAAATGTAAACAAACACGAAACAAATAATTACATAGTACAGGCCATTCATTAGGCCTTAGGCTAAGGGTCTCTCACTAATATTTATCTATAGGGAAATTGAATGTTTGTGTGGTAAAAACCTGATGGAACATAATCTTCATCACTCCCAGAACTGTAGTCTTCTTCTTCGTCTGCCATCACACTGTCCACAGTGTTTTTATTCAGGCTAAAAAAAATTGGGGAAAATTGAACTCTACCGGAAGTACAGCCTTAATTGCATCATATAGTAGCTGATTTTTTTCCCGTGTTTTGCAACTTGTATTACACGTTGAAATAAAATTAGATTCCAGCAGGCTAGCGAATAGGATTTAATATTTATTGTTATCAGAACTTTTTAAAATTAAATCATTACTATAAGGCAAAATAATAGAATATGTGAACAAGTGTAATTTGAACATAAAAATATACACTTTAGAGTAGTATTTGGCATTTTGATCTCCCCTGATTTGTACATGCATCATCTGATCATTTTCTGCATTTGACTGTCTGCAGATGATTCATTTACTTGAAGGTAAAGAACACATTATTAAACAATATACTGAAATCCATAATTTCATTATCAGATATGATCTGTTTTGAAGAAGACCTAGACTATGACGTGAGATGAGGGTTTAAAAAAAGCAGTGTTTTCTTCAGTCCTCTAAAACAGAGAGTCAAAGTTGACCCTCATTGCAAAAGTTTAATAGTTATTTTATGAAATAGGGGGTCAATACACTCAAGATTTTTTTAACAGCTAATTATGAAACGTGTGACCTGGAAAGCGAGCCAAGCGCAACGTTTTAACGTTTGCTTTGTCGGTATTTAGTGAAAACATTGTAATGGCGTAACAATACCCTTCAGAGTATTAAGTTCATCATTATCAATGTTGTTACTTTACAATTGTCCAATAAAGTGGTCTGTGGGCCAATTTGCCCTGTGTGACACTTGCGTCTGCATCTTTTTTTCTTGTCAAATTTGATTCCAGGCAGATTCTTTCATATTTATTTTTAATTTCATGACACTGAATGTTAAAAAGGTTGAGGTAAGTCCATAAATAACTTATTTTGTTCAAGATAATCTCTATTCACGTAATCACGTAGGAAGCAATAGCGGAACGAGTTTTCCGCTATATTGTTGAAACTTTTTAGCTGGCATAGTAGTAGGAATAATTTGATTGATATCTCTACCTTAAAGAGTGAGCTTTGCTCACTTATTATTTGATATATAATTAAAACTGCTCTAAACAAATCTCAGATCAATATGTCTGAACACACCTTTCACTCCAGATTCCGTTTTCCACTTAAAATTCATTTGAACTGTCCCCAGCGCATTCAAGTTCTTCAATATCTACCCCCTTCTACGTTCGTATCATCATCATCTTTCCATTGGCCGTTTCGACATTTCCTTAACTGAAGTAAAAAGTGAGTTGCAGTTGCTTAGGTTTCATTATACATATACCGCTAACTTATATCAGCATTGCTCATGTTGGGTAAAATTTACCAGTTGAAAAAAAAACCTTAAACCTTGTCTGCATATCTGTTTGCTTAAAAAATGATGCACTTAAAAATTTTCATTTTGTTTTTTTTTAATTAGACTTGCTTCAAAGATGCAAGAAATACACTCTGGTGAAAGAAGGGTTCTTCCTTTTTAAGGGAAAAAGTACAATGCAAGTGATAAAAAAGTAATTTTTCTTTGAAAATGGCAAAAATTCATGTAAAATGCATATTCAACTTTTTTCAATTATGCTACTTTAGGGTAAACATGGAGAAATTCAGACGTTTTTATAAAAGGACTTATTCTCACCTTAATTTCATTTGCGTGGATTCTTCCAGGACTTTTCCAATCAGTTTCAATAAAGATAAATATCTCTTGAACCTAAAATAGCAACTGAAACACAACTAATTTGATTGGTGGATGACTCGTAATCATTAAAGTGTTGATAATGACTTTGAAGGGAAATTCAGACTCTCAGTCAGGGAATCACCTCTTACAAATTGGTATAAATACCTACTATTTATGAATCTTTCAAAATTTTATTTATAAACCTTGGTGATTTAGAAGTGTGACATTACATGAACAGTTAAATATTTATATATTTTTAATTTTGTACCGTGTCCAATGCCACATAAGGGGATGGTGATCATGTGTCACTGGGGAGACTTGAACTGTTGAAACAGCAATAAAGAGGGGTTTCCTTGCTGACTTCTTCAAGGGCGCCGTGGTGTATTGGTTAGCGCATTGAACTAAGAAGCCAAAAGGTCCTTGGTTTCATTCCCGTTCGGGATGAAAATTTCAGGGATCAAATTTGCGATGCCCTATTGACACCATGTGCGAGGATGGTCTTAAGTAAACGATGCTAGTCCGTCGGAGGGGGACATAAAATGGCTTTCCGGTGTTAAGGAAGAGCAACTCCTCTGTAGAGGTTGAAAAAGAGTAAGCTAAAATGCTGCTACAGGGGTCGCTATCGCACCAGCCAAGTGAAGAAGGATTAGTAAAAGTTGGTATAACTTGTTTCCCAATCCACTATAAATAAATAAGTTTAAACATAAACAATTTCTATTAAAAAGGTGTTATTTGTTTGATTTTTTTTAAAGAAATTAAAAAAATCCCAACCAAAATTACTGTAAAAAATTCTTTCATTTTGTCTGATTTTGATGCTATACATGGAAGTAATATCCATGTCAAAATGTCATTTCAATTCATTGAGTATTTAAAAGATATTTGCAATGAAATAAGGAAATCTGAGGTAAGACCGTCCAACTTTTTGTCTGTGTTTATTAATCAGGAAGAAAAATTATTACCAGTAATCCATCAGATTTGATTCAAATTCAAATTACCAATACATACAATGTATGTACAGGTATCTCTCTCTCCTCAGCATTATTCCAAATAAACTTATACATAGCATATTTGTAGTCTTAATAAATTTCTGTATAAAACTCAATTCATAAGTTTTTTATTATCTTGTACAGTTAAAAAAGAAATTCTGTCAAAAATTGCACTAAGGTGATGATAGCATTAAACTTTTTTCTTTTTTAACAGGAAGATGTCCTCAGGAACACAAGATGAATTTACAAGTCCACCTTTCAATATTTTTGATATGTTAGGACTGACTCCCAATGAATCTGCCAAAAGTTTTGCAGGTATATATAAAAAGTACAGATACATTAGTTGAATAAATTGCATTAGAAAATTGAAATTAATTGGAGAACTATTTAATAATCTGCATTATATGTAAATTCCTGTCACGTGTATCAGTTTGACTTTTATAGTGAAAGATTGTTTTTTTTATCTATTATCAAATTGAGTTAATAAATTTAAATTTCAGAAACAATGTTGGTATAGTTTCTTTAGTTATAAAAAAGTATTCAATAAGCTTAAACATTTTCAGTGATAAAAATAGGTAATTTAATGTTTTTGCTTGATATTTTAAGTTTAGTTCCTTCATATATTAAAAATCTATCAGTTGTTAATTTGCAACATGTTACATTGTATTTATTTTGCAGAAATTTGGTACCAAGTTTTTCTCTGGGCGTTATTCACTTCCATATTTGTACATGCCATTGCAGCAGTTTTAGCATTTTTACGACTCAGAAAACATAAAATTGGTCGCTGGATGTCAGTTGTAATCATGGTCATGGGTGTATTATCTCCTTTAACAGGTGGTGTTATTACAAGTAAGTCTGTAAACATGTATTGAGTGAAAATAGAACTTTTTATAGATGAAAGCTAACAAACCAGTTATGTACAAATTCAGACACACTTTTTATGTTATCAAATATTAAAAGTATGGTTTTGGCACTAGATTGAAGAAATTTTTTCATTCCAGGCAAAAGATTTAGACAGTGGGAATATGTCCAATATTGAGCCCTATTAACTGTACCTGTCAGAAATTCTTTTAGTACATATGTATATCCCTTCACTGAAGCCTTAATATTTCAAAAGTATAATTGGTAGGGAACTTAAATCCTACTTTTATGTTTCAGGTGCTACAATTGCAGGATTTTACAGAGGATCAGATTTTGAGATGAAACCATTTTATGCTCTGTTATGGGGACTAGGTCAGACTGTAGTGGTCCTAGTCATATCCTTTAGTAGAATTCTGGCTACATTGTGATGAAGACCATGACATATATCCTACATGTATTATAAATTACACCACACCATCACAGAAACCATACCATGAGACACAGCATTAGATTCAGAAAATATTGTTGATTAATTGTTACATGTAGGTGGTATTACAATCTGCACCTACTATTAATGGAAGTCATAGTAATGTTCTTGTTGAAGCAGAAAACTGACAAATTAACATCATTTACATGTACTAGGAAATATTTGTCACATGCAGAATGAAAGCAAAAGTATCTTTTACATTGGACATGCTAGATAACTTGTAAAAAGTCCTTCAGATTTTAATAATGTAATATTGTGGCTTTTATAAAGACTGAGCTTTCGGTATATAGTATAGAATTTGTATACATTTAGATGAATAGGTATTATTGGCTTATCAAAATAGGAAACGTAATAATTCTGTCATTTGATTTTCAACTTTGAACAAAGTAGGATAAGTTCATGACAGAGTATGATGTATTCATTAGTGAATATTTATAGATCAGTTATTATGTTATGTGTTTAAAAACTTATTTACAAGTGATACTATGATTAGGTGTAACGTGAGCAAGAAGTGTACAGTTACCAGTGAGGAGTTATATAATTATTGTGTGAGAGAATGGAAAGGAAATATTTTACATTTACATAGGAGAAAAAAAAACATGAAGAGATAAAGGGGAATCTCATGTAAACATGTATGTGTATGTCAGATTTATCATAAAATAACACAAAAAATATTTTTTTTAACAATTTATAGGATAAGTATAGGCATACATTTGTAATTATAATGAAAATTATATTATACGACTGGTCATTCAAAGATGGTCATGTTTGAGATTTTTATCTACAAAACTATTGGCGACATATGAATTAATAAATAATCTATACGATATATTTAGTAATCATATGACTGAGATTCAATTTTTTTGGAAAATTAAGACAATTTGGATGTGTTGAGAGGGGAGATAATTCATGAAAACCAGTTTACTTGCATGGGACCAGTGTTAAATACATTGTAAGATACAATGTATTTGGTATCACATTTACCATACATGTACTAATAAAAAATTGTAGATATATGTATATACACATGTATACTGTATATTGAAGTGCAATTGTGATAGAATTATGGGCAGTGTGCAATATTGTCATTGTTATGGGTAAGAAAAAATTGAAGGATAACAAGGCTGGTTATTGACATAAAAATTTATGCTGATTTATATTGACATAAAAATTTATGCTGATTTATTAATTTTGTTTTAATCATTCTTATAGTTCTAATGACAAGTTAGAAGTAGCCTTTGTGTCAGGTTTATTGAGGTAGTTTGCTGTTACTTTTGTTGTCTAATAATGTTCATCAGGCATTAAGTGCCAATCAGCCAGTAAATCAGTGGTTTGTTTTCATGTTTTGCACGCGAGTGACCTGACAAAGGTTATTTCATCGTAGAAGTACATGATAAATAACATGACTAGTCTCCAAGTTTGTTTTAATGGAAATATATATATACAATTGTATTCATACATATTTAGAACTAACTCAAAACTGCATTTAATTTTATAAACAAAATTTCAGGCCTTACTACTGGTATTTACCTTCTTAGAAAAATATGTCATTTATATTGTTGAATGAATTTTACTATCTGGAAAAATATTATGTTTTGTTTTATTTATTATATAAAACTTACAAAGGGTTTTGATTTTTGTTATTGCTCTGTTTACAGTTGAACCTTGTTCTTCTATTCAAACTTCCTATTTTTCGAAATATTATTTGGCTTGACTTTTTTGTATTTGGTTGCATGGGCAGTTGCATTATTCCATCAGTCCTAGTGTATTCTAACAATTTGAAAAAAAATGGTAAGGGCACAGCTGTAAATACATGTGTTAGGCATTACAACTAAGATTTCATAATTTGGAGAAGAGTTGTGAAATATGAAAATTTCAGTTTCTATCATTATCAGTTATGTTATATTAAACTTTAACTTCCCTAACTTGTGTGAAAATGTTGAAATTCTACAAATAATTCTTTTGTAAACAAATACAAATATGTGTGCAAAGGGGGATAATTCAACAAATTTTATTTCATTATTTTAGTACTTTCAATAATTCAAATTTTACTTCATACCATTGGTCTAATTAATATTTCACCTTACCTTAATAGTGAATATTAATTGCAGTGTATAATTACCCTCATTCAATAAAAGAGAATTAAAAAAAAATTGCAATGGAACTTCAGGTCAGAATTTCCTGTAGTTTTGAGTTATTGGTCTTTGGTTTCCCCTGGTGGCAGTTGTAATGCCTACATATGTATTGTGATATTTCTTGTCTATAAGCAAACTTCATATGTAACCTATAAACACAACACAGTGTGTTTCTTAATCTAAGTACCATAGTGGTGTCAGAAGCAGGTCAACTGAAACATTGAACATTTTATAAATCATTACTGGAACAATATACCAACAGCTCTATCTTACCTTGTACTTTTATAGCATACTTAGGTGTTATAAAGATAATTGTCAATGAGAGAGCATCCAATAAGAACAGTTGAAAAGATTGATTACCTATCAGGGTTGATTTCAACAAGGAACAATAGCCCAAACAACAAGCACTAAATTGCCCTGGAAACAGCATTCCGAAAAATAAACATACAAATATTAGATAAGCAACACATTCTGAACCTTCTGGCAGTCACATAATTCAGTGGCGTAGCAATGCATAGGCACAACAGCACACATCATTTTGACAAAAAAATACCAAGAGAAACAGAGTAGTTTAAGGATTGAAAGAGCAATTCTTTTTAACATTAGTTGAACATCCACAATACTTTGGATGGTATTACTTTCTCCTATCCTCTGTTATGGCCTTAATCACTGTGTTAATGACAATGTTGTAAGCTTTTGTCATTATAGTACATGATATCTATCCATACCAAGTTACATAAATAAAAGTATAATTCTACTTGATGGGGTGCAGATGCATATCCAGAGTTACATGATCTCACAATACCTGAGAAATTAATTTAAAATTAAAACAAGTAATGAAGCATGAGATGTAGGTCAAAGTGATTTAGTCTGGATGGGATGGAATCAGACTCCCATATACATCTTATCAAATTACATGACTCCGGTGTCATAGTACCTTTGAACTATGACCAAAGTCACTGACAACAAGAGGTTCAAGAGAATTGAGCCTGTATAGCTCACCTGACAGTCCCACATTCAATCAATTTTATTTCAAGTGAAAATTGTAATGGACCTTCCATAGATGTTTCATACCAGGTTAATTTGGCTATATGGTTTCAGAGGAGATTTTAAAAATTTTGACCAATCAAAAATAATCATTCGTCATAGTTGCCATATTAGCAGTTCGACTGGGACGAAATATGCAAACTTTATAAAGGTCCTTCCACAGATGCTTCATACCAAGTTACAGCTCACTTGGCTTTGCAGTTTCAGAAAATTTTATTTTGAAATTTTGACCAATCAGAAATAAAAATTCATCATGTCGGCCATATGTTCTTTGACTGGAACAAAATATGCAAAATGTATATAGGTCCTTCCATGGATGCTTTATACCAAGTTTAAGCTCATTTGGCATAGGGGTTTCAGAGATTTTTCAAATTTGTCAAATCAGAAATAAGAATTCATCATGGCGCCCATATTAGTTATCCGACCAGAACTAAATATGCAAACTTTATAAAGGTCCTTCCGTAGATGCTTCACACCAAGTTTCAGTTCATTTGGCATAGAGGTTTCATGGAGAAGATCAAAATGTAAAAGTTTACAGACGGATGGACGGAGGACGCCAAGTGATGACAAAAGTTCACATGCCCTTTGGGCCAGGCGATCTAAAAAGGGACCTATTTTTGATGGGATGGATTCAGACTTGCCCAGATGTATATCCATACCAAGTTACATGATTGTAGATCTCAAAGTACCTGAGAACTACACTCTGAAATAAAACTTAACCTTGGATGTTAACCTTACCAAATCGAAACGACCCCCACTTTTGCATGTAAAGTTTGATACTTGCAGGTCAATAAACTTAAGAAATCTGGTTAGTTTAGTTTTACTCCAATTGTCCCTCCATAACTTAAATTTCAATTAGTGCTTTTAATCAATATCCTTTGAAATCCTGTTCAGTATGTACTAATGGTTTCCCATGGTTGCTGGAACCAATAATAAAGCCTGGTTCCTTTGCTTTAATTTTGCAGGGATCTGAGGTCTGCAATTTGAGTGAATTGATAAAAAGAAGCATGCTTTCAATAATTAAGAAGAAAACATAAGATTTTATAGCTTTCCTTTAATAATGTTATTATTTCATGTATACAATCATAAATGTACCGGTACATTCAAATTACAAAAATATACATGTGTTTATCATTTATATCTTTAATATATACACATAGAAATTGCACCAAGATTTGCCAAGAAATTCTACACAAAAATAAATGTATCAATGTTACAATGTATCTTCCAACACTGATGTTTTAAACTTGTCACTTATACAATAAACAGCTTTAAGTTGGAGCTCTTTTCACAAAAAATCTCAAAAGTAAAACATTATAAATCCTTAACATTCTTTAGGTCTTACAATCATTTTTTAAAATGATTTTTTATTAATAATGCAGATTTATCAGACAGCAAGAAATTTTAAGGTCTGAAATCTCAGCATAATGCATATATGCAATTGAACAAATTCTACATTTTCTCTTTTCAGTGGTATCTGCCAGGGTTGATATGCAACACTTTTGAGTAATAGATTCTAAGATCTGATTTCCCAATTTGAGTATGCAACTTAAGAATTCTACATTCTCACTTTTCAGTACTATAGGCCAGGGTTGATATGCAATAATTTTGAGTAATAGATTCGAAGATCTGATTTCTTAGTGTGAATATGCAACTTAAGAAATTCTACATTCTTACTTTTCAATGCAAACTGCCAGGGTTGATATGCAACACTTTTGAGTAACAGATTCAAAGATCTGATTTCTCAGTGTGAATATGAACTTAAGAAAATCTACATTCACATTTTTCAGTGTTATCTGCCATGGTTGATATCCAATACTTTTGAGTAATAATATTCTAAGATTGGATTTCTCAGTGTGAATATGCAACTTAAGAAATTCTACATTCTCACTTTTCAGTGCTATCAACCAGGGTTGATATTCAACAGTTTTGAGCAACAGATTCTAAGATCGGATTTCTCAGTGTGAATATGCAACTGAAGAAATGCTACATTCTCACTTTTCAGTGCTATCGGCCAGGGTTGATATGCATCACTTGTAATAGATTCTAAGATCTGATTCCTCAATTTGAGTATGCAATTTAAGGATTCTACATTCTCACTTTTCGGTGCTATCAGCCAGGGTTGATATGCAATAATCTTGAAATAAATTGTAAGATCTGATTTCTCAGTGTGAATATGAAACTTTCGAAATTCTACATTCTGACTTTTCAGTGCTACTGGCCAGTGATGACAACAAGACATTTTTATTCGGGATTCTAGGTTCTGAATTCTCAATGCTATCATCAAAATGATGATATGCAACTTTTTCGGAAGTTATTCTAAGTTCTGAATTTTGAGTGTTATCATCAAAATGGCTGTATGCAACAAAGCAATTCTAAATTCTGAATTCTTAGCATTATTAGCAAAATTCAAAATTCTGAATTCTGAATGTTATCAGCCAAAGGTGATAGTCAACTTAAGCATTCAATTCTTGAATACTTAGTGTAATCAGCCAATGATTATATGATACTTAAGCAATTCTTACATGTTCTGATTTATCAGTGCTATCATCCAATGCTGATATACAACCTTTGTGCTCTATTTAAGTTCTATATTCTATGTGCTATAAGCTAACACTGTTATATTAACCTGTTTTATGTCATCAATTTTAAGTTCAATTCTGATATGCAATTCATTACTGTAAGTAATTCTTAGTTCTAAATTCTATAAGTGGTGATATATTTAGTTCTTTCAACATGTTCAAGTAATCAATTTCTTCTTTTATTTTCAATTCATATGATAAAGAAAATCTGTGCTGTCTTGCATTTCAAAACTTATCAGTTGGTGCTGATAAACTCTTTTGAATGGTGACTTAGAAATTTGAATTTTCAATGCAATAAGTCATAAGTTCAACATACAACAATACTGGAAAAGGGACTATCCAATACTGAAAGTTCAAATTTTTTGAGTATGCAGTAGTTAATTCAACTTTTCTTGTTATAATTATTTCTTTACAATATTCTATACAAACTTTACAACTGTCAGAATATTAAGGTTAATTATAATATGAAAACTGACCATGAAATTATGTATAATTTATTCTCTTATGATGGACCGGTATTATCTAATTCTCGGACAGTTAGGGAAATTTTATATCACATTGTGTACTATATAAATAACATATTTCTAAGAGGGTGACAGAGTATATTATAACCCTGAGAAAACACTGTCAACTAAAGCAAAGCCGAATTTGACAATAATTTGAGAGAGGTTTTTACAATATACTCCATCACTCTCTTAGAAATTTGTTATTTATTTTATTATACTGAATGTCTTGAATTTTATGAGATGGTGACAGTATAAAATTGCTACACTATGGCCCCATATTCAAAATTCATCTTTGCACAGCAACATTTTGATGTCACACAGAAATGAACATTAAGATTTCCTGTGGAATATTCCTTAAGAATCATAAATGAAATACATGTAGGTTTAACAACTTGTAAAAATTAGTTATAGCTTGACCTCAACTCTCGTTATTTAATTTGAATTCAATAATAAACTCGCCAAAGGCTCGTTTATTATTATATCCAAATTAAATAACTCAAGGTGATATCAAGTGATATGTCGAATTCTCACTCACTGTGAAACCTATACAATTAACAAAAATATTCTTATATATCTTTGTCAGCAGTCAATGCTTAAGTGTAGAAATTGTAACTTTAACCAATACATTCTTTAAACCTCAATTTGTGAAATCCATATTTTTTTTATATGTTAGAACATTAAAACAAAAAATAACGGCTTTATTTAAAACAATAATTTGAACCTGATTAAGTTGTTGATGTATATTTTTGAGATTGAAAACTTTTCCCTATCATTATTTTAGGTACTATTTTTTCTCTATTACAGTGATATTTATATCAGACATGAAATATATCTTTTCATATTTATTTTTTTATTCTTTGTTTGATTTTATATGAACAAAAGGAAATTCCTTACCTCTGCAAAATTTATTCACAAGAAATATTATTAATGCAAACTAGATCATTGCCAAACATGTATAACAGTATCAAAACAAGGCCTTAAAGGCTTTACAAAATTCAATTTACTTGTGGAATTTTAGCTATTGAGGTAACTCAGCTTATTCTCAAAATTGAGATTAAAAGAAAGCATTGGCAGACCTTAGGTCTATGCTAACAATATCAAACAAGATTGACAGAAATCAATCATATGCAATCCGATAAGAGTATACAGATGAGTACTATTTTTTTCTCAAAACAGATAAATATTGTAAACATTATATGCAATAATAGACATCTCTCACTAAATTTATGTAAAAACTGATGCTTTAAAAAATTCAGTATAAACTGACAGTACATACCATAAAATTATAAAAAAAATATGCATTTTGAATGGAGTTTAAGTACATTTTATGGCACATGTAACAATTTGTCTTCAAAAAAATTATAAATTTAAAATATAGGGAAACGTACAAAACTCAAACTCCTGAAGACTGGCCAAAACTGTATAAGTTCTATGCTAGTTTGAGTAAAAGAGGAATTTCAACTTTCAATTTTCAATTCATGAATGAACAACCCCATTTGACCTGAGCAGGGATGAAAGTGATGTTTGATGAAAAAAGAGGAAAATTTTAGGCCGGGGGTTTGGGGGCTGCCTGGTAGGGGTCCAGGGGGCGAAGCCCCCGGAAGCTCCTGAGATTTGAAGATTTTAGGCTTGTTTCTGACATGTCCTGAACATAGTGTTTCATCATTTTCCATACCATGCATTTTGATATTTTCGCTCTTTAAAACTTTTAATATCGATCTTCAGACTTTTCTTTGTCAAGGTTGATCACGTATGCAATGAACTGATACCGAATGTCAAGTGTTGAGGGTTGAGGACCACATTAGCAACACAATAGTTTGGTAACCAGTTCACTGAGTTCATACTGGTTTACGATACATGATTTACCTACTAACAGTATGTGCATACACGGAACCAGTTCACTGTTTACTTTTCAATATCGCTGAAACACAAGAAAACCGTCACCAATCACCCAAATATTCAGACCGATTTACTGATCTTTTCTCTGAGCGATATGATGACCGAAATAAAAACAAACAACACTAGGAATCACCAAGTAAGGGTGAAATTAAGACATCCCCCCCCCTAAAATTTTCTCAACGGATTTACATGTATCTCAAAAATGACCAAATCGGCATCAGAAAAAGCGGAAATCTGCGGATCCGCGGAAAACTTTCATCCCTGCCTGAGGGAAAATTAGGTCAGTGAACATTCTGATGTACAAATATGTTTTTTCATGTTAAAATTTAGCCGGAATACATATTAATTGGAAAGTTTTATACAGAGGGTCTAATGTAATTAATGCTTTGATTTACTGGAGTTTCAACAACTATTTTAAGCTCCAGCTGGAATCGTATCAATATAATGAAAAATGAAACATCAAAGATCATGGTAATTTTTAGAAAAAAAAATGTTATGAAAAATGTCAAATAATTAGCTGAAGTAAGTTTATAAACGGCCTTCATCAGACCTTATACATGTATATAAACTTAATCTTTCTTAAACTGAATGGAACATGTCTCATTCAAACCACATAGGACTGACTTCTGTTTGGCAAAAATATAACATTCTTTACATGATTGGGAGAATATAATGACTTTCAGATGACATTTATACAATTTATACAATGAGAATATTTACAATCTGAATTCAATAAAATAATGATCATATTTACAAGTATGACTAGATCTATACAGGTATCTTATTTCATAATAAATCTTTCAAGAAATCGGAAATGTAATCTTTTCAATTGTTTTATTCAAAACTGTAAAATCAAATATTTTAGTTTCTCATGCCATGTTTTAAATGTTATGTTATGGGAAAACAATGAAATGGTTTTGCAACAATGAAAATTTAAAAGTTCATAAAATGACTGAATGAATAAATGAATGATCAATCTTTTTTTTATTCATTTTTTAATTTTTTTTTTGCATGAAAAAAAAGATGGTTTGAAGAACTAAAATATGTAATTCACATTCTTATATAACATTTCTTTAAAATCATGTCATATATTTTTTCATTAATATACAGTAGTCCCTCCATTAAAATGGCACTTTCTGTGAAAGGCCATCTCTTTTAAAAGACCATAAACTGTTATAAAAGGCAAAAGTAGAAAATGGTCCATTTTGTTTGTTTAGTTGGGGTTTAACGCCGTTTTCAGCACATTTTGGCCATTTCGCGGGGGCCAGTTTTTATTGGTGGAGGAAGCCGGAGTACCCTCACAGAACCACAACCTTCGGTAGGAAAATTGGCAATCCTTGTCAATTAAGATTGGAGTTGAACACACCCCACCACAGGTGAGATTGGAACTCACAACCCCAGCGTTGACAGGCTAGTGATCATTAGTAGTCATGACGAACTACCTAGACCACTCAGCCCCCGAAGCCCCTGGTCCATTTTGAATCTACAAGTTAACATCAATGAAAACATCATGATGTCACCTCCATTCTAAGGTCACTTTTCCTTTACCAGAGGTTTGGTCTCATAAAGGAAGGACTAATGTACATATTACTGTGAAGCCAGAACATTTATTTGAAATATGGATAACAAAAACTATGTTCAAACAAAGCACTTTAACTGCTGCCTATAAAAATGAACCATTTGATTATTTTATTGAAATATAAATATGATATATATACAAATACTATTATGTACAACTATTTACAAAATGTAAACCATTTCTAGAGAATGAAACTAAAATGCACTAAAAAGACAGATACATGTAAGAGATCAATACATAAAACATCAGAATGATAAAAGTTTAAAGATTTAATACTTTGATTCAGAAATAAGGATATTTCATTAAAATTCTTTTAAATATCATATGAATTGTTTAAAAATATTTCTAAATTTCTAATGATAAAAACTACAGATTTTGAGGCAGTAAATTCCATTAATAAACATTTTCTTAACAAAGGCTAATGTACATGTTTAAGAATACACTTAAAATATGAACAACCTACATAATGTATAAAATATGCCCTTATAACAATAGCATAGGTTAATTATAATATGAAAACTGACCATGAAATTATGACTGGCATAAAGATACTGAAGATGTCTACATCTGAATGATAAATGCATAGCACTAAGTTTTCCCTTTGGTTTTATATATACAATATAAATGAATGTACAGAAATGTACTGATAGCACTAATTGTAAAATGGTTCTGATTGGTCTCAAGTAATCATTCTTCAGCTGCTGCAATTTGCTGTAAAACTCTGAAATAAATATCAAAATCTATGTTTAAGGTGGTACCCAACACTTTGACTAAAAAGATTTGGCTTGTTTAATTTTCATAAAATTTTGATGAAATATTAACTTTGACTTGTTGACAAAAACACAAAATAATTCCTAAAATTTGAACCACACAATTTAAAGGAATAATTTCATTGGATATATAGCAGTTTGACAAACACAAATTTTGATCATTGAGATGCTTGATTTCTGTTTACTAATAGTATGTGATTAAAACATTCAGCTGGTTTTTAAAGAGTTATCTCCCTTGGGTGTTTTGTACCCCATTATTTGATTCAAAATAACTGAAAGATATTTGATTAGAAATGTTACTATGCTGTTAATAATATATGAGAGTCCCAAAAACTACAGATTTACAGGAACATTTGTTTGAAAAAAAATGCAACTGTGTATTTACTGTTTAAAGAGTATTATGCACGAATAATATAATATTATTAATATTGCTTTATACAGCCAAGGAATGTACAAAACAAGTACACAAACCAGTTTATGTCACCAGTATTATTCATCGTTCATATCATCAATAGTTTTACATTATTGTAAGTAGTACTCAGAAATTGTAGTTAACACAAACAATTTAATTTTAACACAAATAAATTATCATTTTCATAGTAGATACCCTTTTGGTATTAAACAGCTTTTACCAGAATTCATGCTCACAAACTGAACAATAAAGATAATTTGAACCTTTCTTTGATTTTCCCAGTGACAAAAATGTATCTCTGTAACCCTACAATTTTGTCTTGCCTTTTTAGCTCACCTGGCTATGCCAGGGTGATCTTTTGCCATCACTTTGCGTGCATCGTCTGTCTGTCCGTCGTGCCGTCCGTCCGTCGTAAAAATTTCATTCAAAAATCTTCTCCTCTGAAACCGCTGGGCCGATTGGTTTGAAACTTAATAGGAATGATCTATGACATGTCCTCTACAAACGATCCTAAATTTATTTTGATCTGACATAAAACATGGCTGTAGTAGCTAAAAATAGAATATAGGGGTGCATGTGTTGTTTTTGGCTTATAACTTAAAAACCGTTACAGATATCAAAAATCTGCAATGGGTAAAATTGATCAGCATGACAAGATCTACCTACCCTGAAATTTTGAAGGAAATCCCAAAACCCATTTAGGAGTTATTGCCCTTTTTTCATCAAATTTTCAAAATTTAACATTTTTTGTCATTTATCTCCAAAACTATTTGAGATAGAAGTGAAATGTAGATTTGAAAAATGTTTGCCATGCTGAGATCTACATACCCTGAAATTTTAAAGGAAATCTCAAAACCCATTTAGGAGTTATTGCCCTTTTTTTGTCAAATTTTCAAAATTTTAACATTTTTGCATTTATCTCCAAAACTATTTGAGATAGAAATGAAATGTAAATTGAAAAATGTTTGCCATGTTGAGATCTACCTACCCTGAAATTTTGAAGGGAATCCCAAATTCTATTTGGGAGTTATTGGTTTTTGTAATTTAAGGTCAGGTTCTGTTACATTTATTTAAGGTTCACCCTCATTCCTTGTTGTTTGTGGACACATTGATTTTTTGTCAATTACTTTAGTTCTAGCGAACCATTCTTTATGAAATTTTAACACAATGTTCCTTGGCTCAAAACAAAGGAATATGTTTTGGGTATTATAGTCCCTCCCATTTTGAAAAAGGAACTAAAAAGGGCCAAATTTGTTGTTTTCATTAGACACTCTGCTATGCCAGAATAAGTTTTTGCTATCACTTTTCGTCTGTCCATCGTAGATATCTTCCTAGACCAACTGAAACCAAACTTGGTCAAATACATTTTAAAAAATGTGTCAAGCAGGTTCACACCCCATCCAAGATGACTGCCAAAAGGAAACATAATATAACTTAAAAAAAAATGTAACAATATTGAGTAAATGTACACCAGACAAAAATCTCAATGAATACATTGAATAAAAACCAATACAGACACTGTCATCGGTTGCTCGACAAAAGGACCAAAAATAATACCAACATATAAACATCCACATGGAATTCATAAAAAACTCAGAAACCACTGAACCAAAGTTGCAATAGTCTTTAGGTGATACCTTGAAGAATACTGTTCAGCATGTCAGCACTCCAACCAGGACTACCACCATCAGGGAATATATTTTAACATTAAACCTTATGAAAAATAAATCTTCAACAAATTTTCCCTGAACAATTGAACCAATTGCAACAAACTTTGTCAAATAGTTGATTAATTATCCAATGAAAACCAGACTCCAGGTGAGCGATACAGGCTCTGGTGAGCCTCTTGTTTAGAGTGGCACTCCAGGTGTATTTAGACTTGAAATAACATTGAAAATGTAAAGTATTCTAAATGCTTTATTTTATTCTGGAAAATTGCATTTAGGTCAAAACAAATATATGTGTGGTTCCAGTTACCTGACTGCATGACCCTAGTCTATACCCCACCCCCCGACACTAAATTTTTTTCTTACATAAATTTCAAAAAATAAACTAATCTACTGACTGTATTCATACGTTGCCTTCTGTTTTTTTTCCGATATGCAGTCCGATCTGGCTTTAAAATAAACAATCATGGCTGCACACATGATGACAGCTACGACTTTGCTGGCAACAAGATTTAAGAATGCCAGCACATGGAGGAAAAAAACACAACCATATGCGTCAAGCACTGGCGAACATTATTAGACATTTTTGAAGAAAAACATGGAATGTAGCCTAAAACCTATGAACTTCCAATAATATGTAACACTTGTTAAAAAAAAAAAGCCTTCCTACCGACCCTTTTTTTTAAGGACATAACTGGAACCACAAATATATATTTTTTTGGCCTTATCTATGAAAGGTCAGAATTATCTCCAGATATTCTGGGGGCTAAAAGAAAAAAGAAATTGATATCTATTCTTAAAAACATCACAGGAACAATTACTCTAATACTGTACCTGAATATTTTACATTTTAGATTCTAAATAATGACTTATTACACTTACAGCTGCCTTAAATCAGCAATCTGTGAATACAGATCACTGTTGATTCTTTCCTGTTCCTGTAACCTCTGTCTGAGATCTGCAATAGTATGATCTTGATCCCTGATATGTCTTTCTTGTTCATTATTATCTCCTATTAGTCTATTTATTTCATCATTTTTGTCTTCATTCACTTTTTCCAAACGAGCAATTCTTTCACCGGTTTCACTCATTTGATAATGGAGATTGTCTACTTTCATTTTCTGAATTCTCAATTGTCTGTCTTTTTCTTCACAAATCTCTGTTGTTTCTTTCAATTTTTTATAAAGTAAAATATTGTCCTTTTTCAAATTTCTAGTTTCTGAATTCAGTCTCTTGTTATCAGTTTTAATGTCTTTGATTTCAGTCAGTTGTTGTGAAATTGTGCCATCTTTCTGTGTGTTTTCTGTCTGTAGTTGTGTGTTTTCTGTCTCAAGTTGTGAAATTGTGCCATCTTTCTGTGTGTTTTCTGTCTGTAGTTGTGTGTTTTCTGTCTGTAATTGTGTGTTTTCTGTCTCAAGTTGTGAAATTGTGCCATCTTTCTGTGTGTTTTCTGCCTCAAGTTGTGAAATTGTGCTATCTTTCTGTGTGTTTTCTTTACATAATACTTTATTTTTTGTTTTCAGTCCTACACACTGTCTTTTATGCTCCTCCACATCTCTCTTCAAATAAGAATTTACCCTGGCTTGTTGTGCCAACCGTTTGTTCATATTGTTATTTTCACTACTAAGCTGCCTGTTATCATCTGATAACCTATTATTTTCATTTTTCAACTGACTATCAGATTGTGTTAGCCTAGAAACATCATCCTGTAGAGACATTTTTTCACTTATTAAGTTGCTTATTTGGTCATGTTGATTGACACTTATACCAACAGTATGATCTAAAGCTGTACGTAGATTGTTCTCCTGAGTTGTGAGCTGAAGAATACTGTTGTCTTTTTCCTCTATTTCTTGCTTCATCTCAGCTGAAAGATTACAATGTGGATCTTATATAGACTGACCATTTTCATTCTGTTTCTGTAATGCTTATTGAAGCAAAATCCAAGTATTTTGTTCAAATTATAATTATTACATATCAACTTCACCCATTTTCAATTGTGTCTGAAAATGACAGATCCTAAATGGTTGTTTCTGCCATATGATATACTTAACTGTATCTCATACCCCACTTTCATATACACCACATACCGGTATCCTTTCATTTTAATAGGGGAAAAAATTTGAACACTAGCATATTATTATTTTTTCTTTTATCTCTTATATAATCCTTGCTCTTAACTTCATAATTAAAACATTTGTTCATGAAATATATTATGTATTCAAGAAATCAAATGACATTAGGTATTATTAAACATCCTTGCATTTTAGGGGATTAGAGGGGGGGAAACTCTAGAAGTGTGGTTGTTTAGATGACAGGGAGAAAACATGTGCCTACAGTTCAAAACCTGCTTTTATATTCTTAACTTGCAAGGTTTAGGCATACTGTGTATTATAAAAAGTGTAAGACAATTATAATGGAACAAAACATTGATGTCTGTTTATATACCTTTTTTTCACTATGGACTCCATAAAATATTGAGATCTTAAGTAAAGTCATATTGTTTTCATCTATATATTTATGATTGCTTCCCCTTTGTGATTTAATGATCAAATCTATATGTCAATTGTTATTTCATTTGGAGATAAAACAAGCAGAATTCCAATGTTTGACTGTACCTAAAGATCTCTTCTTGTGTCGCCTACCTTCCCAATTCAGGATAAATACTCTGTAATCATGAACAGTTGGTCTTCTTCCTGTAATAAAAAAAAATGTTTATTAAATTAGTAACTTATCCAAAATATCATGTTACAATAAAAATAGTATGTGAAAGTGTTCATTTATTCAACAATCTGATTTGTGAAGACTAATTATTGTCACTTCCGTCTTAACCAATCGCAAAATTTTAATTCAACATGTTTCCTGGACTGTGAGTATTATGTTGGCCATTGTTGAGACATTTTACAAAACAATATTAACACTACTTTACTTTGTCAAATTTTTTTAATGAATGCATTCAAGAGAGCTGTAAATTCAATGACAGAAAGCAAAACTTTAGTACATATATTAAACAAATATCAAATGCTTTTAACAGAATTATGTAAAGAAATATGCAAATGCATTCAGTCTTAATTTTAAACTGAAATAAGAAAGTAAAACCAACTAACTAATAGCAACAACAAAACACCTCTATAGTTTGATATAAAGTAATAAAATGTTTTCTTTATTTTCTGGTTTGTAAAGGAGAAATATTATCACTTACCATATTTTGGAAAAAATTCATCATAGGCTAATTCCAAGTCATCCGCAGCAAATCTTTCCATCAAGAAATTCTTGACAGAATTCTGTTCTGCAGGTGTTAACTCGTGCCAATCTGAAATATTAACAGATTAAAACAAGATGGTATACTTTACTCTTGCAAATTTGAGCATTATTTACCTTTCTCGAATGAATTTACCACAAATAAATATTGTGAGGCAGAGACAATGTGTAATTAATTATTTTGTGAAAGAGAAATATTTTTACCGTAAGAAAGAATCTATTATTAAACCTCTGGATAATTTTATTTTCATTTCAACTGTATCAATACAGTGGTACAGATAAGTTTCTCTTTTATTGGAATACACTCTTTGATAGTAAATAACAGATAGAAAAGATTACTGCTTACCTGTCATTTTTTCCCAAACATCTCCAGGACCAACTGGTAAAGTATTGGAATCGTTTACAGGTGTAACATTAGGGTGTGGGTAATTCTCTATCAGTGTTTTCACCTCATAGATATGTTTGTAATCCTTTGGTTTATTTCCTATCAGATAAAGAATAATTAATTATCTTCTCTATAACATATATAATAATCATGTTTTGTAAAAATTTGTTTCAGTGAAATGATCTACATTAAATTTGTTACAAGAAAAGTTCTGATTTATTTTTTACTTTAAAACCATCCAGACTATCATGGTTTTCTTAAATTTATATAACGAAATATGTCATGTTATTGACTATACCTTGTAAGGTAAGTTTTAAAATGTTGAAAAACTGAGTAATATCTCCATCATGTGTAGCTCTTGTTTGAATGCTTTCAATAGTCATTTTGGCATTTGGATCAGATATTTAACCCTTTTCACAGCTCTTTCTGTCATCAGAAAAAGATGGTTCAAGGTAGTTAGGTCGTTTTTTAAGCCAGTTTCCTTCCTAGCACTTTTTAGCACTATTTTGATTAATCAGCAAATGAAAGTTGGTAATAGCTATCATCCCATATAATACGTGTGGATATCAATTCATATTAAAGCACATATACATGTATATACAGTGGCAGATTCAGGACTTTTGTTAAGGGGGGGAATTGTCCCCTCCCAAAATTTTTTTTTAGAAATTTTGGTCTAAAATCCTGCATTCTGAGACACTTTAAGCTAAATTACAGACATTTTTTGTTTTTTTTTGTGGATCCTCCCCTGGTACATGTATATACAATAATTAAAACAAACCAGAAATTAATTCAAGTAAGAATTAATAATTCATAATTTTTTTCACAGCTGAAGAAAACTGGGTTCAAACAATGAAAAAATATTGTATGCATAATCATAGTTTTGAACATCTTTTATCAATTTCTGCCAAAATAGAATGATACAATGTTCGCATCCATTATGCCTAAGTTTCACAAACTGAGATTCCAGTTAAGTCTTAATTCCAAATTTTATGCATGAAAACACATACATCTATATATACGTTTTTGCAACACTTCAATTTTCAATTAGACCAGATGTTTGTGCCAATAATTCAAATTTATTTTGTTGGAAATTATATAAAAGATCTCAATTAGTGTGACAGTGTGGTTCATCCAAATAAACCAGCAGATCTAGAGATATGGTTTCGCCGAATTACCATGCAGGAAAAAAAAAGTAAAATCAATACCCAGTACAAACCTGTAAATACAGTTATAACATTTGTAGTAGCTCTAGTTTTCTCAAGAGTTCTGTCAGCTGTCTCCTGGGAAACTAAAATAAAAAACTATAGACTTTAGATAATATGAAAATAAATATATATACATGTATGTTTTACACTGTAATTAATAACACGAAAATATTAAAACAAACTCAATTATTTACTGATGTTGATAAAGCTTGAGTTACATTGTATCTCCCATGTTCAGAAAATATTAACTGTGAGTCTTTTAAATTAGTTTGTATATCAGAAAGAATTAAATATTTTTGTATTCAATTTAAAGCTTATTAAACAGTTTATGGCATTATGCATGTTCATAATATAAGTATTTGTTAGTTTTCTGTCAAAGAACTTGAGAATATGTCTGTAAGACATGGATGTCCCGTTCTCCAGTCCTCGTGAACACAGAATTATTTATGACAGGAAATCATGCTGAGAATTATTTTAAATATATGAAAGTTTCATAATATATTCTGCTTACATCAACTTTTATCCAATGAAAAAATAATCCACAGTAGGAAATTCAGTTTATGACCTAAGGATCGAAATGCTAAAATTTTAATTTTCATGGATTCACTCAAGCATTAATTGTAGATCACATGGACTCTTATGTTGCTGATCTGTGTTGAATTAAAAAAAGATGACAAGAGCTGTTAGATATTGATACAGGTTTTTGAGAAATCAGGGACCACGCTGGGCTTTGCCAATGTCGCAAAATGCAATTTTTTATTCAATCTGGCAACAGAATTTCATAGTTGGCGATATTTCTGGCGACAGATTTTTTCGATCTTTTTTTTAAAATCTGGCACTTATGTGAAAAAAATTTAAAATGGTGACTAAGGAATATCATTTGTAAGTTATATATAATTATCTATGATAATTGAGCAGTTTACATCAGGCTAATAAACACAGCACGTGCTTCAACAGTAAACAAACACATAAACAATAACTTGCACATGCTGAGATCCTTTACACTTGACTGCTCAATTGATTGACCACCCTCTGAGGACAATTCAATTTATACACTGAGATAATATTTATACTATGTAATTTTATTAGTTATGAAATTAAATATGCATGCTTTTTAATACCTTTAAAATTTCCAATCTGCAAAGATTGAGATAACACTTCCGGTTTAACATCAACAAACACATGTGGAACAATTTACGATCGATGTTTTTTTAGGTTTGCATCAAAATAAAGGTCATTTCAGAAGAAAATTCACTGTCATTAAAACTATATCATCAAAAATACTTTTTAGGTCATGTTATTTCTAATAGTAATGAATAAAAGAACCAAAGGCTCCATGGAGCCTGAATCGCTCACATGGATTTTAGGTGACCACAACTGGCAAAGCACTTCTATATAAGATCTGTAAGGAACTGTTCACTTCTAGATAAGATATGTATAGAATTCTTCAAGCGTCCAATGTTAAAAATGTTAAACTAAGTCCAGCTGTGGCAGCTAGCTTGGATTCCGATCGGCATGAAAACAACTTTTGCAGCAGACATTTATCCAAGAATCTTCATGCCACAAAAACATTTCAATTGGCTTAGTATTTTCTAAGAAAAAGATCTTCGTACAAATTTCCCCATTGGGTCCAATGTAAAAATAATCTGGCTGTGGCGACCATCTTGAATTTCAGATTGGCATAAAAAAAAGATAACTATGGTAGTTTTTCATCCAATGCTTGTTAATACATAAAAATATTTCAATTGGCTTGGTAGTTCTGACAAGAAGACCTTTGTACAAATTTCCCCATAGGTTCCAATGTTAAACTAAGCATGGATGTGGCAACCATCTTGAATTTCCAATTGGCACAAAAAAACATACCTTTTGTAGAGGTTCATCCAATGCTTTGTTCATACATAAAAATATTTCAATTGGCTTGTAGTTCTGAAAATGTTAAACCAAGTCTGGCTGTGACGGCCATATTGAATTTCCGATCGGCACATAAAACATAAATTTTGTAGTGGTTTATCAAATGATCATTCATCCATAAAAACATGTCAATTGGCTTGGAAGTTTCTGACAAGAAAACCCTTTGAACAAAATTCCCCATAGGGTCTATTGTAAAACTAAGTCCGGCTGTGGTGGCCATCTTGAATTTCTGATCAGCACAAAAAACATTAGATTTGTAAAAGTTCATCCAATGCTTGTTCATACATAAAAATATTTCAATTGGCTTGGTAGTTTCTGACAAGAAGACCTGTATACAAATTTCCCCATAGGTTCCAATCTTAAACTTAGTCCAGCAAAAAAAACATACACTTTTTAAAGGTCTATCCAAGGATAATTCATGCAACAAATCAATTCAATTGGCTCAGTAGTTTCTAACAAGAAGAGCTTTAAAGATAAGTCCAATCAGAATGAATTATCTGCCCCTGGTATCCATGTTGAATATCCAATGGGCACAAAAAACATACCTTTTGTACAGAACCATTCAATTAACATTCCAGTGTTCTCCCCAGGCTTTTATACCACAGTGGTACCACTGTGCTATAATTTTTCTCCACTGTGCTATAACTTCTTAGAATTGTGATATTAAATTTTACAAATGTATATATTTTCTAATTTTTATGCAGTGATCTGTTCCCTTTTACCTTAGATTACATTAGGGACAACCAGAATAACTAAAATCCATTAAAATTCTATATAATTAAAGAACCTTTGTGAGCACGCTCACATACCCCATGTCTTCATATTGTCACTGGAGAAACAAAATCTCACTTCACAAGTAAAATGAACACAATCAAATGCTTACCTTCACATATTTATCCTAATTTGAATGGCAGCATATTGGGAAATTTAAATTCCAAGCGAGAGTAGTCAACAGTAATAGTATAGTGAGGCAAATAAGTTCAAAGGGGTGTAACTCCTAGAAAAAAAATTGAATCGTAATTTCCTGTCGATATGCACATCTACATAGTATGTCCTTATTATCTGAAAAGGTTTCATGAAATTCTGTTGTGTGGTTTGAGAGGAGTTGCGATGACAAACTGTTGCAGTAGTACATTAAAGTAAATTAGTTCAAAGGGGCGTAACTCCTAGAAAAAAAATTGAATCGTAATTTCCTGTCGATATGCACATCTACGTAGTATGTCCTTATTATCTGAAAAGGTTTCATGAAATTCTGTTGTGTGGTTTGAGAGGAGTTGCGATGACAAACTGTTGCAGTAGTACATTCAAGTAAATAAGTTCAAAGGGGTGTAACTCCTAGAAAAAAAATTGAATCGCAATTTCCTGTCGATATGCACATCTACATAGTATGTCCTTATTATCTGAAAAGGTTTCATGAAATTCTGTTGTGTGGTTTGAGAGGAGTTGCGATGACAAACTGTTGCAGTAGTACATTAAAGTATATAAGTTCAAAGGGGTGTAACTCCTAGATAAAAAATTGAATCGCAATTTCCTGTCGATATGCACATCTACGTAGTATGCCCTTATTATCTGAAAAGGTTTCATAAAATTCTGTTGTGTGGTTTGAGAGGAGTTGCGATGACAAACTGTTGCAGTAGTACATTAAAGTAAATAAGTTCAAAGGGGTGTAACTCCTAGAAAAAAAATTGAATCGCAATTTCCTGTCGATATGCACAACTACATAGTATGTCCTTATTATCTAAAAAGGTTTCGTGAAATTCTGTTGTGTGGTTTGAGAGGAGTTGCGATGACAAGAAACAGGACAGACGGACGGACAGGTCAAAAACATTATACCCTCCGCAACTTGTTGCGTGGGGTATAATTAATTGGATCAATAAGGCAGTAAAGTATGCACATCTAAACATCATGACCAACCATCCTACCAAATATGAAAGCAATCCATTAAGGGATTTCAGAGGAGTTGCAGTGACAAGATGATACTTGCTTTTTTAGCTGAAAATAGTCTAAGTCCAATAACTGAAATAAAATTAATCGGATCAATAAGGCAGTAAAGTATGCACATCTACACATCATGACCAACAATCCTACCAAATATGAAAGCAATCCATTAAGCGGTTTTAGAGGAGTTGCAGTGACAAGATGATACTTTGGTATTTTAACTGAAAATAGTCTAAGTCCCACAACTCCCACAAAAATTATCCAATCAATATGGTGGTATAGTATGCACATATACACATCATAACCAACAATCCTACTAAATATGAAAGCAATCCGTCAAGCGGTTACAGAGGAGTTGCAGTGACAAGAACAGGACTGACGGACGGACTGACGGACGGACGGACTGACGGACGGCACGACTGACGGACAGACGGACGGACGGGTCAAAAACATTATACCCTCCGCAACTTCGTTGCGTGGGGTATAATAATTTATTTAAATGATCAGAAATCTTATTGAAATTCTCATACATTTTTTCCTTACATTAATAGAACAATTGGTTATAAATCTGAATTTTTTTCCACAATGCTATTTACAAGTTCTTGGGAGAACACTGCATTCCTGCCAAGCTTGGTTCAATTTGGACGGACGACGGATGCAAAGTGATGGCAAAAGCTCACATGGCCTTTTCATGTATGGCAAAACGCTTCCAAAAGAGAGAGGGTGACGTGGCGAACAAATCTTAAAACTGTCGACAAAAATGATGCTTTGTATTTATTATTATTTAAGAAAATCTAAGACAGATATTTTTTATACCAGGATCTTTTGCAGACATTAAAATATCTAAATAAAACCACATAAAACTAACTTTTTACTCCCTAAAAAATTGTGTTATTTAAAATCTTTTTCATTCCAAAAAATAATACTACTTATCAGTAAAAGTTGTAAAATTTACAATGATAAAATTAAGAAAACTGGAGGGAAAAAACTCGATAATTATAGTTATTTCAACCAGTATCCACCATGATATGGGAGACAATTTTGCAATAATTTTAAGAATTTTCATAACTATTTCATCTAAACTTAGAAAAGGGATAGTTTGTTATAATCTTATTGACTAACGTAGCAATAAAATTATGCATACTTTAACCTAGCTACAACAATGTAGCTCCTGTGACAACTTTTGAGTCGGTGGAGCTACAAAGTGGTCCCATTACTCGTAGTGGAGCAAAAATAACTTTTACTTATGGCAGTAAGAGGTCGTGTTTACCTGAAATACCATTGAACTGTATAATTTCCAGCACATTAAATGTAAAATTACTTCATTATTAATGTTGAAATCGTTTTGTAGATCTTATCATTTTGTTGGTTTAAAAATTTTCTTTAGGGGACGACCATTTGATATTTTGGTAGGGGCCAGGAGGATTTTGAAAATAAATAACTCAGCCTTGATAATAACAAAAATGAATGGTTTATTGTGTGGTAGTTTGAAAATAAATAACCTCACCTACAACGTATTGAAAATAAATAACTCGGCAGGTCTTTTAAACCATTTTATAAATGCATGTTTTAAAGCATGAGATGGCACCAGATTCTACCAAAATTCGTCTTTTTTCATATTTTTTTCGGGAAAAACTTCCCAAATCTTTTAATAATATATAAACTACAACATATATAAATATTAATGTTTTTGAAATGTGTGAAAATTGGTTTCATTTCACTTCAGGTATATTGTCTCATGAACATTTACCTCACTTTAATACCTTTTCCCATTTTAACCTATATAGTTTTTTGTACATATGCAATATATGCAGTTTTGAATTCAGAAGATTCACTTACAGAGGATGATGATTCATTTCGATTAAATGGTACATAATGTATTTCATCTCATTGAATTTTGAAAAGGGGGGGGGAGGGGGCCCATTACGCCCTCACCTGGACCCGTCCATGAAAATGGAATGCAGATATATATTTATGAAGTTTAAGTTAAATATACTAGGTTTAAGTTAAATATACTAGTATGTTGCGCATATATATATATATATATATATATATATATATATATATATATATATATATATATATATATATATATATATATATATATACACACACACACACACATATGTGTGTGTGTGTGTGTGTGTGTGTGTGTGTGTGTGTGTGTGTATATATATATATATATGCAACATACTAGTATATTTAACTTAAACTTCATAAATATATATCTGCATTCCATTTTATATATATACTAGTATAATAAGTTTATACTTACATTTTATAAATTCAATGAGATGAAATACATTATGTAACGCCTTATACCTAGAATTTGGAATTTCTCGTTATTGGTCTACTGCTGTTAAGGTCCATCCAATCATTTTAATATACCATAGACAATTAATGGAGAGAATTTGGCATAAAAATATCAAACCCTGACACTTTAACTATAAAATATACATGCTCCAAGTCAGGAACCATTACATTAGTGCATTTCACAATTATTTTATGTTTTTTAGCAAAAAAAGTTCCAAAAAATTTTCGCCTCGCTCTGCTCGGCAAAATTTTTATTATACACCTCCCCTTTCAAATATCCTGGAAACGCCCCTGATTTTCCTTTCTCCTTTACTTTAAACAGAGCAATGCATAATACAACATGAATGTACAAGCATGCATTATAAACATTGCATATTTCTATTTGCACCAACAATTCAGTTTCTTGATTTGGCAGTTATGAACTGGGTGCACAGATTTATGGCAATGGTGGCCATTTTTGTGCTTGCATCAAACACAATAACAAATTGTATCTTTATGATGGTCTTAAAGAATACCACAGTGCTGCACAGGGACTGAGACTGCAAGGTGGAACAACCAAAATTCCGAACAGATTCAACCTTGACTATCTTATTTATTAAAGAATAAAAACATGAATTTAAAAATTGTGTATTTTCAAATATTATAAATATAATTGTGAAAATAAATAATCAGTCCCTTATTTTACTGAAAATGAAAAATCATGCTTCAACGGTGCAGAAAATAAATAATCTGTCTTTATTTTCCACAAAAATAAATAACCCATCCAAAACAAATCCTCCTGGCCCCCCCCAGAATATCAAATGGTCGTCCCCTTACAGCATGACAGATTCTCGCGAGATCGCAGGAGGCATCGCCTGACGTTTTATAGATATCCTTACTACTACTACCACTGACATTTTGTGGGAAATAGTATTTTCTCAATGGAAACTTCCTTATTTGGAACGTGACTTTAGCAAGAATCCCGCCCGGGAGTTGAAAACAAACCATTCAAAACATGGGTGGAAATTTTGAATGCCAGAGATTGGAAATCTCCCTCTAGGTGATGGTATGTTGATTTATTTTAACTGATAATGATAGAAATATAATGAGCGAGCAGCTCGCTCTTTAAGGTAGAGATGTCAATCGAATGATTCCTACTACTATGCCGGCAAAAAAAATTCAACAACATGGCGACATCCATGCGAAATCTCATTCCGTCATTGCTTCCGACGTGATTACGTGAATAGAGATTATCTTGAACAAATTTATGGACTTACCTCAACTTTTTTTAACATTCAGTGTCATGAAATTAAAAATACATGTAGATACGAAAGAATCCACCTGCCGTGACCTGGAATCAAATTTGACAGAAAAAAAGATGCAGACGCAAGCGTCACATTTCCCCGCCACAGTAACCGGACAAATCGATCCAGGACCACTCGGACAGTGTCATCAGACAACTCGGGCTGTGCGAAGTAACAACATTGATAATGATAAAATTAATACTTTGAAGTGAGATTGTTACGCCATTATGATGTTTTAACAAAGCATATGTAAAAACCTTACGCTTCGCTCGCTTTTCAGGTCACACCTGTTTCGTATTATTTTTACTGCTTTTGAACAAAAACAGGTGAAAAATATGCCTAAAACTTTATTACGAGTAATGGGACCGCTTTGTAGCTAATACGAGTCAAAATTTGTCACAGGAGCTACATTGTTGTAGCTAACTTTAACCAGCTACTCCAAGTTATGAAATCGACAGTACACAAAAAACAAGAACAAATCCATGATTGACATGAACTGATGAATCTGATAAATTCTTAGTCATTTGCTTCCACAGCACAAATTTGGAGAACAAAATATGATACACCCTTAACCTAAGTTATATAATAACCATCGAGCAAGACTTTACAGCAGAACAATAGCCAAATAAATGGCAACAAATGTCTGATTCTAATAGTGGCATGAAAGTCGAGACTGTGGCGTTGGTGGGGTCGTTGGTGAGATAGGTACAGTACAAGATGCTGTTTTTAAGACGTGTACAGTATAGATTAGCAAACAACTTGACAATGATGTTATTGGCTATGCCTTTGTTTCTTTTGACCATTCCATGAGGAAATATTTGAGTTCATCGCAATTTAATGCATTTTTAAGATGTCTGAATAACTTTGATAAAACAATAACAAACCAGCATGGGCAGCCATCTTGAATCTAGCCTGTGTTGATTTTTTAGACGACATCCATGACATCTGGCGGTAAAAAAATGAAAGTTTGGGTTATCTCCCATTTACCATCAAAAATTTTAGGGGGGGGGTGATATCGTGGTATATATACATTGTAACATCATAGTATCTATCAAGCCATCCCTTACTATTTTCGTTTGCAAACAGATGCCCATTGCATCACTGAAATAATTATATTAAAATTTATAGCAAAAATCAGTAGAGGGTTTTTTCTACGTGCATTTCAGTGAATTTTAATACAGAATGACCATCAATATTCCTTAATTATAACCAAAATTTGCATAATTTTTAAATTATTTTATTGATCTTTACAACCAATCATATATCAGAGAATAAAGTCCGTGTATTAAGGAATTTAATTTTACAACTTGAAAGGTGAAGTCAGTTATCTTTCTGCGTTAAAAAATTGACCAGTCTTTTATGAAAGTCTTGAAAAATAACCAATAAGGGTTTTTTTGGCTCAAATATATCAAAATCAGTGTCAAATATTTTAAAAACTACGTCACGAAGATATATTTATCTTTATAATAAAAAGTATATATAAAAATTTACCATATAGTAAAATTTCAGCGAAAAATCACTAGAGGAAACTTAGTATACCGTATTCCCTTAACTGATTAATGATGTGTCCCAAATAACATGACGTTGGTCGTCTTTGGGATACGTTAGCTTGGATGCCATAATACTCTCAATTTTGTTCATTTTGTTGTATTTTCAAATTGAATATGTTCTAGCGCTATCTACGACTGGAAGAAACTGGACGGAGACAGTTGGAAATACAGCTATACCCGCACCCCTCACATACATGTGTGATCACATGTTGCGTCCCGGGTTTTTCAAATACATGCATATGCCTGAATATGATTTTTTTTTCAATCAAATCAACTTTCAGTCTGTTTATTTTTTTCACCAACTGTTTCTACTAAAAAAAGATTTCGGTCACGATAGTTTACTTTTGTTATCGATAATTTTTGAAAATCATCAAAATTCTAAAACCTTATTGCGGCACCTCCAATTAATATATTACTTATATGACAAAAACTCTATAGATTGAAATAACTTGCACACGCAGTAAAATGAAAAAGGATCGAGTTTATGTCACAAGCCTAAATTCATAATTTTCAGCTGAATTCCGGCGATCTCTGTTGATTCCAGTTGTTGAGAATTAAAATTTTAAAACTTCATTGCTCATTCTGTAAACAATGTATGCCAATGCTGTATAGAAATAAAATGAACAAGAGGAATTTATATTACAAGCTTAAATTCACAATTTCAAAATTCGACCCCAGTTGGCTCCAGGTTTTGGAAATTAAAATTTTAAAACCTTTTTGTGCCTGTAAATACAGTGTACGCGACAATACTGTAAAACTATATAAATAAAATTCATTATATTAGGAAAAAAGAGTTTAGGTTACAAGAAAACGGCGGCAATGATATCCCCGACCTTTCGTCTGTAACCCACAATCGCTCTCTTTTTTCAAATCTATAAACCCTGGCTCAAAGTTGTAATTATTTTGTACGATTATTTCTTGAAGAGAAGATACCATAACCGTTATCAATTTTACTGTTTGGAAGGTTTTTTTTTTATTATGGAATTGTTGATGAGTTTACATATGAAAATACATTTCAGCGATGAATTCCGTCATTCTTTATAATTAAGCATTATTAAATTAATAGCTGATATACTGGTATACTATATACGCAAGGACGGATCTTAGATCCTGGATTTTTTTTCCGCGAACACCTATGAGCCTAGATTATTTCCAGCGTACCTGCAGCAATTTTGGTTCTTTGATTCTTCAATATGTCAGTGTTTTTTTTCGGGTAATGTTCATTTTTGTCTAATAATATTTTTAGGCTAGCTTTTTTCAACAAATTTTGAAGCCATGATTTTTTTCATATATGACTGCTCTTCTTCCCTCACATTAAATTGAAATACATATATATCTGTTACTATAACCACCTTACTTATATGATATTTTTTTTAATCTAAAGCAGATTATTAGATTAAAAATACAAAGTTAACGGATGCACCCGGGATGCATGTGCAAACTTATAAATCCCACCGTCTCATAGTATAATTTTACTTCTACTGTTTCGTGGAAATCGTTATCGAAATATAAATGAAACATATACGAACCTGAGTTAATTTAGAAATGAAATGCATCATTTTTGTTACCAAATTAATAATTTTTAAATTTGATTGGTATTAATAGAATCCATATATCAATTAATAACCTAAGCAGCTAAGTAACTTAAGTAAAAACACACCTGCTGCTAACATTTTTAGCAGCTGATTATTAAGAATGATTTATTAAAACTCTTTAGATTGGAAATGAATGTGTTAATTAATCAACCAATAAACCTTAATCACCATAAGGCCCAACCTCCATTCATTTTTAATATCAAACAAATCAATCAATATTAATAACATAATCCTTAATGATATCTGTTACGCAAACATCCGTATGGCAATACACAGATCGATGTCAGTTTCACAAGCAGCATATTGATTGATCTTCAGCCTCGTAATGGTATATGATAATGACTTATGTATTAGAAGATCAGAGGAACAAGAAAGTACGGTTAGGTAAAGAAATAGGTTAAAAGGAAGATAGATCTACCATTATTTTGCGTATATTACTGACGGCAGATCAGGTAAGAAAATGAACTTTTGTCTAGTGAAATTTTATTCTGAAGATGTTGCACGTGTATATCATCAAAGAAAAATACCTACAGGTATATATTAAAGGGAATTGTACGTTTTATAGTATTTGCATGTCTTCTTTCCGTCGAATCTTTACTTTTTTATAACTATGGTAATAAGTCAGAAGGGAACCACAGTCATGGAAATTTCCACTTAATTATATAATTAAACAGTATTTTCTTAAATGCAGTGTATATCAGAAGTTTCCACACATATAATACATATAATATGTTTCTTACAGATAATAAAAAATGCAGCTCTGATTGAAGATAAGATTCCGAATATACACCACGCAAGAACTAGGAAGGTAATACTTTAATTCTGTTTATGAATAACATTTTATAATTTGTAATAAGAAAAATGTTTACAATTTTAAATACATATATATATAAAGAATGATGGTACATGTTAACTTAATTCATTTATCCATTACGACAAGTTTTCTTCCTACTAAAAATGGAAAATGAACTGACATGCAAGTTCTGAATTTCAAAAATCACATTGAACCCGTAGAAATAAGACAGAAATGTTGTACGTCGTATAAAAATGTAAAAATTAAAAAACTGGGAGAAAAATCTCTTAAATTTTATGACAAAATATCTATATTAGATTACCTCACGGAAATATAAAAACAATGAAAAACGGAAACGGATAATGTTTTAGAAGGATCGTTTAAACATTTAAAGAGGTCACTTAAGATTGATTTTCTTATCGACTATTTTCCAGTTTGTGTATCCCGTTGGTATTTTATTGATTTGTATATTACTCTGTTAGTAACATCTGTTAATGTTATACAGTATTATTTACTGCACATGCCGATAATCTTCACTAAACACCAGCACGTGTTTTACTCTTCAAACTGTCTGAAGATACTTCACTACATACTTTGAAAGATAAGGCTGACATGAGGTACTTAACACACATATTGTCTGTTCTTTAGGTACCAATCCGGGGAGGGGGGACTTACTATATATGAGGTGCTAGGTATTTTCTGACAAAACGACTGTAAACGGGTATACTTTTTTTTCTGTTTTCTACAAAGGGATAACATCTGACTATCTGGAATGGGGTTATATGTCAAGAACATCTTGAACGGGGTTATAATTTGAAGGAAACATAGAATTCCAGTCACAATCACATTTAAAAAAGAAACTTACATGGGGAAAACAAACATGACAAGTAGTTGAAGCCAAATCTGGATGTCAGTGTGCTACATTTGGATTGCTGGTTAAAAAAGAGGTATCAATTATACACAGATTGTCCGTAACGGAGTATGTAACATGGTCAAATTTTTTCTGGAAAGGGGTCGGGGTTCAGTGAGCTGGAAGAACCCACCTGTCAACTTTTTGACAAGGTGCCCCCACCAAGATCACACAAATATATGTATGTAGATTATATTTTTTCTTTATAAACTCTTTTTATTTGTTTGGAAGGCCATTTTATAAAAAAGTAATCCTTCGGTAACGACGGGAATGCACCAAAAGGAGTTTGAAATAAAAGGAAAGATGATAATTTTAGCGAAAAAATGGCAGGTATAAAATGTGGTGAAAGAAAAAGGCAGGATTTACATGGAATCAAAATGTAATGTTATATTTTGAAAAAAATTTGGACGCGCTTTCGCGCCTAAAACACCGCAGACACATGTACCGTGAAAAAATTACAATATCTAAGACAACTTTCTTGCATTCATCACCAGAAAAAATCAATTGGTTGTTCTTTTCAAGAATAATTCTGCCAAGTCCGTTTTTATGTCTGTTACCACTCTCTGGTTAGTCAAAGTGGTTTGTGTATTTAAAAATAGAAATTAAAAGAAGATTTAACATTATTCTTTAGTCATGTTAGTCTTTGAAGTTAAAATTTTGTAACTGACTAATCACTTTAGAAACAAATTTAATTATAATTGCGTTTGGAAGCCTATATATACTGCATTTACCTGTTCAATATAATTTCTTTAATGGGAGAATATTTGTAGGTTATAAAACATGTATACATGAAAATATATTTTTAGGATGTTTAAATATAGTTTCTTATGTATCACTTCTTACGCAAACTATCTACATGATCTATATTCGTATTTTTAAACCAGAGTGCAAAAAAAAAAAATCATATTTACAAATTGAATAAGAATGAAAGGGGGGGTACAATACACTAGAATATTTACTTTAATAAAGACCGGGGGTACATTATTTTCTGCTCTGGAAGAAGTTTGAGCTATTCAAAAGCTTTTGTTGTTTTCTGCCTATGTAAATGGGTATGTGAGGTCAGATTAATTTTCAGACTTTTCAAGGCAAGAATCGTTTGGTCATCACTCGGTAGTTCAAATTGGACATGTTCTTTTCGATGACGGTAAGGGCCCTGTAAACGAAAGAAAAATAAAAAGGTCCATTGACGCCTTTTTGTGTCATTTTTTCGTAGTTATTTGTCTTAAAATCAGAAATCAGTTACACTAGCTCATACACGAAGAATATTTTTTTCGTCTTTTTATACTCTACAGTTGCAATGTTATCAATTGTATAGTTGTAGAACACATATACCTGTTTGCTGACAGTTTCAATATAGTTTCTAATACTGTTATAATAAAAGAGTTTTTTTTCAAATTTATACTGATAATTAATGTTTAAATTTCTAACTTTTTTAGTATACTTTTGATCATATTTTTCTTTTCAATTTCCAGCATTTACACAGACTTCTGTCTTGAAATATAAGTCCATTATTCAAAGATATATAATTTACTTTTATACAACTTGAAAAATCAGCAATGAAAAAACAATCACCTATTTATATGTTCAAAATCATGACATTTCGACAGGCATAATAGCAGCAAGTAAAATATATTGTCCCTCTGAGAATATTCCTCATATTCCCATGATCGATGAACAATATTAACAAATATTAGAAAGCTACTTACCTGTCAGATAATTTTATCGACATTATTAAAGTTTACATCATTCCTATAATAAGAGAGTACATGTAGGTAATAAAACGTTACGTATATCAGAAAGTATATTTTAAGATGCTTAAATATACATACAACTTATATATAGTATCTGACGTAACTATCTTAATTTATCGTTTTTTACACTAGGGCACGAAAAATTTATCAATGTAAAACATATCAGATATATATAAAGAAACACAACATTCCTTTTTTAGAGAATGTGTATGATAACGCTCTTGAATTTATATACTACCACAAAGTCTTGTTCATCATTTATCTTCTGGTTAATTTCATTTCTCATTAACTTTTGTTCTGAAAACCTATCATTATAAAATTTATTACAAATGTTCCGCAATGAAAAATGCTGGTTGGGTTTTTTTCTAGCGTGAGCAATCACGGTCATTCCTGAATTTCTATATACATGATATATTAGTCTTAAATATCTCCTCAAACCACTGGGCTAGTCGAACCAAAACTTTTGTGATATGGTTCTTGGCGGTCCCATTTCACTGAAACAATTTTCGAGGGTCTGGATCTTAGATCAAATGGGCGTCGTTACTATCAATAAAAAAATCAACAAAACATATCTTCTCCATTTTTGACCAACCTTAGCGATATATAGCTCTTGGATAGTGCATTTTCAAAAGTGTGTCTGGGTTCGATCTAGACCTTGGGCAAATATGGCGCCATTTTATACACACATACATATCTTTTCTCCTAACAATACTAAGTCAGTTGAGACCAAATTTTCATGGAATTTTTCCTAAGTGCCCCTTTCAGAAATATGTCCGATGGACAGGATCTTGCTTTTGCTATTGAGGAAAAATCATTAAAAACCACTGGTTTGATACCTATGATGTTTTATTATATTCTTCGGTTGAAAAGTTAAAAAAAGATCGTTTTCCTATCTCTTTCCATTTTCCACATATAAAAAAAGTCTCTGTCGAATGAGATTTTTCAAAATAATTCCCGAAGAAAAATACAACAAAATAAATGTCCCAAATAAAAAAGTGTTAAAGGAGACAAAAGAAAAGTAACATATTTCTTATATTAATTACTGATACTGAAAACATTTAGTATTTCGTTTATGTTTTTCTATAAAATTTTATATAATTAACTATTATGAGCCGTTTGCTGAAGATGCATTACTCTTGCTTACCATTTAATTCCTATAAAAATATATTATACAAAGGTTTGTATGATAACTGAAAGATATATTTCATATTTGTGTGTTTCAGAAACTATGGGGATTCTATCTAAAATTAAAACCAACAACTCTACATTCTTTTCCAAAACAAAATGTGAAGATGGTCATAAATGGTGGGTAAGCTTTGAGTTTTATCCATTTGCTGTTGGGGAAACCGCCACTGTGTTTGAAGGTCGGATGTACAACGAACACGGCTACTGGAGCCAGTCAAGGGCTGCGGTGAAAACCCTCAACAATTTCATTGGATGCGAAGAAAACCTTCAACAAACGATTAAAAGATCGGAAAAGGCACGGTCTCTAACTGAAAACTTTAAACGAGAATACCCTAACTCTAAAAACCTTCACTTTGTTATGCCTTGTATTGCAGAAATGGATTCGGTTTCTGTTTTCAATACACCATTTCGGTACATTAAAGGTTATGAAAAACAGCTTGCAGAACACGAATGTGTTTTAATAGAGGAGTTTATTGAAGGTGATTTCAATACTTTCATTGACGAAAATGGAATACGTCACCACGCGCACGAATTACTGGACACTTTAGTTCATTACTCATACGTTGAAAGTAATGGGCAGTTAGTTATATGTAAATTAGAAGGCGTGGAAAAAGAAAACAACTTTAAAATGACAGCAGTAACTATTCATTCGAGAAGCCAAAGTTTTGGATTTTGTGATCAGGGCGAATATGGTCTCCTGAATGTTTTCAAAAATCACAAATGCAACAACACATGCAAGAACTGGCCAACACCAGCATTTGGACTAATTCCAACTGCACCGGTGTTTTCTGAAAGTGAAATTGAGACCTTGGTTAAACCATCAAAAGACACAGCGATGTTGAACTTCAACAAGTCCCAATTATTTAGTCCACCTTCGCACGAACAATCGACAAATACAACAATCTCAAAGACAGACGACAGACCACTCGTTCATGGAAAAACCGATGTATCAAGATATTAGAAAATATATTGGATTTCCTCCTCGTTACATTATATTTATATGATGTGTTTGAAATGCCTGATTTTTTTATAAATTAAAGGCCTTTATTTTAGGAATTCCTTCTATATGTGCATATTAAATATTGATTTATTAATAAAAATCAAAATAAACAAAATAACTTTAGCATTTTAATGTTCAAATGAAAATGACTTCTTTTTTTTGCGGGTTCAAAGATATACATTTAATCTATATTTGTTACATCTTCTTTGTTTTTGATGACAATAGTTTATTTTGATTAAACTAATATTTTTTTTTATCAATGGCTGAGATTTGTAAAGTACTCTTTGTAGTAATTTTGTAAAAGGGCAGCATTTACATATGGGGCCAATAGTATTTATTATATCAGTATTTTCACCCAAACCACGTGGAAAAAGTATTAATCATTACGTTTTTATGAGACAAATTAAAAATTTTCATTTATTACTAGTCTTAATGTTCTTAAGGCCTTTCTTTTTTTATATTTGATAAATGACTTTTTGAATGTTCTGTGATATGAATGTGTGACAGGAAATGTGCAATAAAACTAGTATTTATGTGTGCAATATATGTTAATACTCACTTTAGCTTATAGTCAGAGAATATTTACATGTTACGTATGTTATGTTTATTTATAGAAATTTTATCATTTTGTTTTTCATATTTATTCATATTTATTTTTATCAAAGTTATTTCACGTTAGTACGCAGATATTGTCGTAAGTTTGTATGGTCATTGTTCTTGCTTACTTTCACTGTGTATGATATTAATAAAATGTGAAATAATTTAATGTAGAAATTAAACTTGTTATTTTTTTGTCAACTACATTTTAGTTAAATTTATGAGGAAACTAGGTTTTATGGACACAGCCATTATCTATATGAAAAAAAACTAGGCCTTGTAATTATCTCTTTTGTCTAGTTGGAACTAAAACTAGGTAATCTGCAACGAGGTTGAACTAGCTACTAGATGAAACTGGTATCAAACCTGATATTTCTCGGATGGGATGACCATCTAGTGAATAGTCCTCGATTGTCACCATGTTGCTAATTAATTTTCTGACAAGAAATTTATTTAAATTTTTTTTATTAAATACGACTCAGATTTTTGATTGATACTACAACGTTTGTAGAACATCCGTTTAGCATTTACTCGGCGAAGTATCCACAATAACACGTGATTTGCGTTTCTTGTTGGCACCTTACCACAGAAAAAAATGAAGACTAATTTTATAATGACTACACCACAGAACGTTGCTTTTAACAGTTTTCATATATAACAATATGTTTCCATGCATAGTCAGGCTGATCAAAGATCAGACTTAATGGAGAGTTTATCAAACATATACTGATCATTGTCATTTTGCTTAGTTTCTTCTGTTACCCTTTTTAACATCGGACTCTGACATCTTTTGAACTGGGTTTTACTGTGTGTATCGCTGTGTGTTTGTTTATTCCACATTGGCTAGCGGTATAGGGGGGGGGGGGGGGGGTTGAGATCTCACAAAACATGTTTAACCCCGCCGCATTTTTGCGTCTGTCCCAAATCAGAAACATCTAGCCTTTGTTAGTCTCGTGTGTGTTTTTTTAATTATGGTTCATTTCTATGTTTCGGAGTTTAATGTGCCGTCCATTTTGCTGAACTAGAATACATTATTGTTCAGGGGCGAGCTGAAGCCCGCCTCCGGGTGCGGGATTTTCTCGCTGCGTTGAAGACCCAAAGGTAGCCTTGAGCTGTTTTCTGCTCTTTGTTCGGGTTGTTGTCTCTTTGACACATTCCCCGTTTCCATTCTCTGTCCTATTCTTATAAGTTATAAGTGATTAAAATTTCTTTAGAAATATTTATGGGTCTTATGAGATACTTTTGATTGATGGCACGAAAGGACCTTGGTCAGTAAAAACAATTTTAAGCTACATATGTATTTCTAAAGAAACTGTACATTCTACTTAAACATCGGGAAAAGAATACCGAATCATTAAGACATTAGGCACCAAAATCGAAAGAAAGGTATTTGATAAACTTTCATGGTGGTACACATTTCATTTCAGTGAAACTAGTATTATTCCATATGATGATTCTAGATATCCCAAGTCTACAGACATTGCTGCGCATAATTGATTCGTGTTGAAACAATGCTTTGGCTATATATATCATATATACTTCATCTAAGAAGTCTATATTATTCCAAAACATGTTGATTGAAAGACTGTTATGTGAGGGTCAGGCACTAATTGTCTTCATCTTTTAACCAACTTCATTGACAGATCACCTGAAAATTCACAAACTTAAAATTTAACACGATAAAAGTATGTGTAAATTGTCAGTAGGCTCTAGTATCAAACATTTCTAGTTAAAGGCATGGTCAGCCAGTTTTGAGGATCAAAAACTCTTTTTTAGTTTTCCGAGGACATTTAAGGTAAAATTGATTTAACTGAAACGTGACTTTACAAAATTTGAGATGAATTTAACTGGTTATAAACTTTTTATAATCAAGATGTTTTAGAAACAGAATGTCGTACAAAATTACACGAGAAGAATATTATTTCAAAATTAGGTGGTAACTACCTTTTGGAGGACTAGAAACAGCTTTTATTTTACTTTCGGTCATACTTGGTAAGTGACCTGATATTTATCTATTCAGTTTTTCGTCACAGACACACGATTCAATTATTTTTGCCTACTAATGAAATTGATCTTAATAGCTTTTATTTAACACCGTTTTTTAATTTAAATGATCAATCTTGGGTCAATAATTACTAAACTAGTAGAACTGCAAGGTAAGTTAGTTATAAAGGCAAAACGAAATATCTAATCAAATATTTTGTTCCAAATTTACTCCTGAAAAATTCTTACAATTGAAAAAAATAGAGGATGTATTTATGCAACTTTCACATATTGATACAAATTTCATATATACTGAACCGCAAAAGAAACGTCGCTTTTTCAAAATGTTAGCAAAATTCAAAATAAATATTAATTAATGATTTTTATATAATCAGTATTACGATTACATCACCAGGTAAGATTAAATTACCTGTGAATTAAATTTTCGGTTGAATAATTTTCAGTTGATATCGTAGAGCGACCGTACCTAAAACCGCTCGTGGGACACACATGGCGGTAATTTTTCTTAAATCTTAAATGTTCGTGAAATTCATGCTCCTTTATGGGTATAAAAGGCCGGAGAAAATTAAAGAGTGTTAGTATCAGTGTTGACACAGAAGCTATGCTACGTCTGACTCCACAACAGAGAGAACAGGCCATTGGTCGATTGGATGCTGGGCAATCTGCCAGAGTTAATGCCAACGACTTCAACTGTGCTGTTCGAACAATTGAACGTCTACGGACACGGTACAATGCAACAAACAGCACAAATGACCGTCCACGGAGTGGTAGACCCCAGGTCACTACCCCTAGACAGAATAGAGGCATTGTTCGTCACCATTTGATGAATCGGTTCACCCCAGCTGCCGAAACTGCCAGAAACACTGTTGGAACACATGGACGACCCATAAGTGATGATACGGTTCGTCGGCGATTAGCTGCTAGAAACATGAGATGTCGCCGTCCAGCAAGAGGACCTATTCTTACTCCTCGACACCGTCAAGCTCGTCTTCAGTGGGCCACTCAGCGACAGAATTGGCGAAATCGACAATGGCGTAACATCATCTTCTCTGACGAAAGCCGTTACTGCATTTCAACAGCCGATGGCAGAACCAGAGTGTGGAGAAGACGCGGGGAACGTTACGAAGACAGCTGCATTCTGGAAAAAGACGCGTGGGGAGGACCTAGCATCATGGTATGGGGTGGAATCGGCCTTAACGTTAAACTTGGTCCAGTCATCTTTCAGAACCTTGGCCAAGGCAGAGTAAATGGCGTAACAGCTGCCCGTTACATCGACCAAGTCTTGACACCCCATGTTCAGCCCCATTTCGCGCGTCATCAAAACAAGACTTTCCAACAGGACAATGCACGTGCGCATACCGCAAGAGCCACAAGAGACTTCCTACAGCAGAATAACATTAATGTTATGGATTGGCCGGCTTTGAGTCCAGATTTAAACCCTATTGAACATTTATGGGACGAAGTTCAAAGACGGTTGAATAATGAGCAGCCAAGTCCGACAACTGCAGCTGAACTTTCACAAGCGTTTCAGAGAGTATGGGCACGTATTCCGATGGCGTTTATTAATCGGCTCATCAACTCCATGTTCCGAAGATTTGCCGCAGTAATTGGTGCCGGTGGAGGACATACACGTTATTAACGGACATGGGAGCACAGCATTGAAAACATGTGACGTTGCGACAATTGTGACGTTTTTGTGAACATTGTAACCAAAAGACTGTAAATCATTCATTAAATTTTGTAAAAATTAATTTAAAATATATAAATGTCACTTTGAAATAAATGTATGTGAACATGTCATTTTGTGCGACGTTTCTTTGCGGTTCAGTATACGAGAAATCATAAGTTCTGAATACGTTTAATTAACTTAATGTCAAGAAAGCTCAAATTTCGTGGAACGTTCTGATTATACCTACGTATGAACGATGTTACGTTATGTTACATTCTAAAGGAGCAGCTTTTTAAATTTGATTGGAAGGGGGAGGGCTGGCAAAGACCTGATCTTGGATCTTGGGAAAAAAAATTCGCAGGATTTATGAGACTGCATTTTTTTGCGATCCGCAAAGTTCCGAAGGTTTTTTCCAAAATATCCAAAAACATGATTTCAGGAGATATTCAGTCCTGTTTTTTTTCACCAGGGTTTTGAACATGCCTTTTTAAAATTCTCCCTTTTACTTCCTTAAAAATCAACCGGTTTGATACGATCTAATGCACAAGACGACAAACTTTGGGTAGATTTCAGACAAGGGAAGCTTGAAATACAAGCATAATTTTAAAAATGTCCTAATCGTTGTTTTCATTCACAGTGTATGGGGTCATGATTGTGACAAATGGTAACACATACAGACACACAGAAAAACAAAATATATAATAAAAAAAAAACAAAAAAAAACACAGCAATGGAATAATAGATATTCATTTCATACTTTAGGTAAACAATGGGGAATTCATACTCAACGGAAATGAATTCCACATTTCATTCAGTGTCAACAGACGATGAAGAACAACGTCGGTGGGCAAGTTTTGAATACTATCCTTTTGAATGTGGAAAGAATAGGGTTGTCTATAAAGGATTATCGTTTGCATCAAAGAATATTGAAGACCCAGAGTCTATGGGGGATCAGCAAGATGAAATCACAGCAAAACCTAACAGAAGAAAAAATAAGAACAGAAAAATAAAGTGTCATGACAATACGTAAAATTCATTTTGGTCAAAACGAAAGTGTGTAGTGAAAAGTGCGACAAAATTAGATTTTGATGAAAACGATAAATATAATCATGATTACCAATGGTTTAGAAAAAACATTTGTAAAGGTACAGAATTTGCTTATTTATTTTCGAAGGAACTAGATACAACGTCGAACATTCTTTTTGCAAAATCATATTTAGCTAAAGTTGATAGCATGACTTCGATCTGTAACCCAATATGTATGATATTTATGGGATTCAGAAAGAGGCTATGGAAAAATGACTTTGTTATTCTGGAAGAGAGGATCGAAGGTACGTTTGATCATTACGTTTTTATTGATGGTACGGTCTGCGAAAACTGTCCAGATATGTTAGAAGCTTTTCTTCATTTCTCATACCATTATAGTTTTGGAAAATTAGTTATCTGTAACTTTAAAGGAGCTATCGACGATAAAAATGATATTCATTTAACAATCCCCTCAATCCATTCAGAAGACCAGTCTTTCGGTCCAAGGGACCATGGTAGAGACGGAATCACAGAAGTTTTCAAAAACCACAAATGCAATGATATTTGTCGAAACAAAGACTGGATAAAGCCATAAACTTGTAAAGGATATATATTTACTAATTAAAAAAAAAAATGACATAAAATATCATTATACTTGAGATATTCGACTGTGTTTATTGTCTTTAGTTTTACCTTTGTGGTTATTGTGACCAGAATCTGCTTAACAACCGTTGAACATTTACGATCTATTGTTTCGGTTTTCCACCTTTTCTTGGCAATATTTATGAGACTAACTTGTAGAAAGGTCATTTTAGTAGAATGATAATTTGTACCAAAGAGTAGATAATGTTGCCTCCTGTGAAGTGTTTTGACATTTCTATTTATGGTAACAGAAGCTTCTATTGTTGTTGTGATTGTAGTAACAACACTAATATTTATGATCCACAAGCAAATAAACACAAATAGAACATCGATTTCATATCTTTATTTTTTTCTGTTCATAAAGCCCCCAAAAAAGCAAATTCTTGGTTACAGTTATATACTAAAAGGAAGCCCGTTAGCTCGGGAACATAATTTTAGCTTTCAAAATTCAACAATTGTACAATGTGAGGAATGTCTGAATTCAAAATATACTCTCTCAAAAAAGAAACGCAACATACAGAAAATAGGAAATTTACTTCATATATTATTTTCATAATTTATGATATAAATAATTTACACAGGAATGCAAAAATTGGCACACTTCTTGTTCATGAGTTCTTTTACCTTGGAATATCACAGTTTGTCACATATTGTCAATAAATCACTCATAAATTGTCAATATCTGGTATGTCCACCATTTGCTTGTAACACAGCCCCGACTCTTCTTGGCATAGATTGAATTAAACGCTGAGTTCGAACACGCGGTATCCTTTGCCACTCAAACTGAAGTGCCTGCTGTAATTGTTGCAGATTTTGCGGTGGTGGTTGTCGTTGGCGCACGCGCCGATCCACTTCATCCCACAAATGTTCAATTGGATTAAGATCGGGTGATCGTGACGGCCAACGGATCACATTGACATTCTGTTGTTCTAAAAAGTCTACTGTTACACGTGCTGTATGTGGTCGGGCATTGTCGTGCTGAAAAATTTCTCTCCGAATGTCAATTACGGGCAATAAATGAGGTCGTAAAATTTCGTCTCTATACCTAACAGCGTTCAGATTGCCTTGGATATGTATCAGCTGTGTGTTTCTGGCATAAGAAATAGCGGCCCACATCATAACACTGCCTCCGCCAAAATTGTCTCTCTCCACAACACAGTTTTGCGCAAAACGTTCGTTTCGGCGCCTATACACACGTATGCGACCATCTCGCTTTTCCAGTTGAAAACGTGACTCATCGCTGAACCATACTCTTCTCCAGTTCTGTAAATTCCATGCACGAACTGTAGTACACCATCTAACCCTCGCTCGGCGGTGTTGGCGTCTCAGTGTTGGTCCAAAGTAAGGTCTTCTTGCCCTCAATCCATGAGAACGTAACCGATTGCGTACTGTCTGTGCTGATATACGGCGCAACCCAGGGACGTTTACAGCTGTTTCTGTTGCAGCAATAGTCCTATTCCGCAGATGGAAAAGTCTGATGTAACGATCTTGCGCCCTGGTTGTAACACGCGGGCGCCCTGAACGTGGCCGATCTGTCGTAGTACCAAGCTGCAGGTAGCGTCCCCAAAGGCGTGAAATTGTGCTACGATGAACATTGTACGTTACAGCAACAGCATTCTGTGATTCTCCGGCCTCTAGTCGTCCAATAGCGATATTCCGGGTAGCAGCGTCTAACCTTGGCATAGCGTCACCTCATCAGAATTTTATTTTACGAATGCATTCATGAAAAGAAATACCGGGTTTTTATACCGACTGACTGAGCTAAAAAATAACCCATGATTTGCACGTGAAAGTCGACCCAGTTTTTGGCAATGCGTAAATCGTAGGGTGTCCCAGATTGCGACCAAAGTCGTTTACGGGTGGATGAATTTAAATGATTGTACCTGGAAACTTTTTATGAAGGTGTAATTATGATCATGTGTACATATATTTTGATATTTATTGGTTATTTGTCCGGAAAAATAATATTTCAAAAAGATAATCTGATGTTGCGTTTCTTTTTTGAGAGAGTATATCAAGTCAAGGGGACTTCTTAATTCTTATTTCTTAATTTTTATTACTTGATACTTAATTCCAAATACTTAATTCTTAATACTTAAATCGAGTTAAACCTATCCCTCTGGAATCATCTGGAATGCATCAAATGCGAGAAACATAAAGTTGAGTGTTATGAATTTTATGCTTTACTCCACACAGAAGAGGTATTAGATGAAAGAATATTTATACGAAGATATGTATTATTTAATATTTTGAAGATTATTTCATACCTCTGCCTGTCCCACTTTGATTGCAAATTGGCAAGGGAAATTTATCTGCAACCAATTGAAACTAGTATGTTGTTCCTTGTTTTCGTGATATTAATATTTTATTATGTATGCACATGCTATTGATTCTTCTTGATGTTAATTGCAAATAAAGTTATGAGTTATAAGAATAAAAACTTTCAACATATCATTTTGTTGTCCCTTATTGAAATGCAAGTTTCGTGATAAAGAAATCTTTATATAGGATTTTACCTCTTTTCTGGGGAAGTATTGTTTTGTGTGACATAATATTAGCTAAATATGTCCGGGGGAATTGGATGTCTTTTCGGGTGACATTTACCATGTCTACTAAATATTTTTCATCAAAAGGAAACAGGAACATATACTACTTTTTATTACAATGTTATTTACTGAGCCAATGCGTTTAGTGCTCTCATTCACATTTAACCCATACTTTCCCCAGATTCCAATCCTTACCATTGTAAAGGACTTTAATCAACATCCTGTGTATATTTTCGTTGTCATATAAATGGAATTAATTAAAAGGGATTAAATGAAAAAAATTATATACGAAACTCGTATTTAAAACAAAAACATATGCTATTTTTAAGAGAAGGTGTTCAGGAAATGTCATGTTGATTTATCATACGTAGTTGTCCAGAAGATTAGTCAAGAGAAAAAATAAAGCCGTTGTCGTTGGAACCTCATTGTCATTTTTATTCTGGATGAAGAACGTTTAACAGCACAACAAACTCTCGGCATGTAAACTAATTATGTGTGGTTTGTAAACCATAAATTTCGAGATCGGACGCATCATCTAAAACATCAATTGCTGTACCATAATCACATGCTGTATTTACCAATGGATTAAAATTACCATAACCATCAATATATCATACAAAATTAGTTTCGGGCACACTGTATTTTCGACGAAGTAATCTATGGTACTTTCTTCTTTCAACACCATCCGGATCCATGAGCAAAAAATGTTCAAGAATTGAGTCTCTTTTAACGTGGAGCTTATTAACCGCTAGAAGCATTCTTCACATGGTTTTATATCCGAGACATGCACCACTACCATTAAGTTCTTTGTCAATTGCGGCACTTACTTCAGCTAACGAAGCCTCTTCTCTGGTTTTTATTCTTCTGGGAAGTCCCATTTTTTATAAAGTGCGCTTGAGATGACGATAGCTTATAATGACATCGCGGGTACATGCTAGGGAGACCAGTATTTCTTAGTATGAATATTGTAAGTCAAAATATTACTTTACGGGACCGGACATATTTTGCAAAAGTGTTGGATGATATTCTGATTGCAAGGCGATACTCTGAAATAATTAATCCTATTCAATGCTATAATGCGCACATTTGTTTTAAGAGAAATTACATATGATTCATTCAGATCTGGTGGCATGCAGGTTTTTTTTGTTTTTTTCCTAATTATAATCTATTTCGCACTGTAGGCATTCTGTTTTTGCAATGCATTTTTTTCAACAGAATGTAAGTAAGTAAAGTCAAGAAATACCAAAGGGACATTCGAAGGAGGGGAAAATTGAAAACAACTGAACAACGAAGACAAAACCAAAACAATATAAACACTACGCTTAAAAACTAAAAACATATGAACAACATAGACCCCACCAAAGATTTCTTTATTAGGAAACTTGCATTTCAATTAAGGACACGAGAAAAACAAATTTTATGTTTGAAGTTTTTATTTTTATAACTCATAACTTTGTTTGCAATTAACATCCAGAAGAACCAATGGCATGTACATACATAATAAAATATTAATATCACGAAAACAAGGAACAAAATAATAATTTCAATGGGTTGCAGGTCCGAGACCACAATTAATTAATAGTGCATTTTCATATTAAAATAAAATTGAATTAAAAAAAAATCGCATCTGCGCAATTGTAAAAATCTTTCTCAGGTTGAAAGTATACATACTTTCTGTCATAATATCAAAATTTAAAAAGAATTCATCAGTGCTTACTCAAGATATTGGCAAAAATATCTCCTAGAGTAACAGAATTCTTTGAGACAGCAGATGACACCCTAAATATTGACTCTTTGCCATCTGACCAAATCACCACTTTTACTTATGACAGCTCATTCAAACTTTTTAAAACGTCAACTTTGAAAATGTAAGAAATACAGTAAATTTATACGGAGGGTATTTAATTGTGGTCTTTGGCCTGCGGATAAATTTCCATTGATAATTTGCAATTAAAGTGAGACAGGCAGAGGTATGAAGTTCTAAAAGATAATATTCAAAATATTAAATAATACATACCTTCCTATAAATATTCTTTCATCTAATTACTCTTCTGCGTGGAGTAAAGCATAAAATTCATAACACTCAAATTTATGTTTCTCGAATTTGATGCATTACAGTTGCTTCCAGAGGTATAGGTTTACCTCGATGTATGTATTTTAAAAATTAAGTATTTAGAATTAAGTATTAAGAAATAATTATTTAGAATTAAGTATTAAGAATTAAGATGTAAGAATTAAGATGTAAGAATTAAGAATCGGGTATTTAGAATTAAGAATTAAGTATTAAGAATTAAGAAGTCCCCTTAGGATGATATTTTGAATTAAGAATTAAGAACTAAGAAGTCACCTCTTGGCTTTCGTACCATTTAGTTACATATAATTATCTTTAAAAAATATGTTCCGAACTAATTTGGCTATGAAAGAGATTGGAAGTTAGTGCAGAACGGATTTTGCAAGCTCTCGGGAAACATGACTTTCCTCGGGTGAACAAATCTTCATATTTCACCAATGCAAGGGAACTAAATGTATATTAATCAAGTATACTAGAATATCAGTTGTTATGCGTGCGATAGATAATGGGGCGAATGGACATGACGTTGCTAGCAAGATTTGGAATTCTTGGAAAAATAAACACAATTGATAATTTCGAATAATTTATACTAAACTTGATTAATATACATTTAGTTCCCTTGCATTAGTGAAATATGAAGATTTGTTCACCCGAGGAAAGTCATGTCAGTTCCCCAGGGAAGGGCAAGCCCTCGGGAAACATGACTTTCCTCGGGTGAACAAATCTTCATATTTCACTAATGCAAAGGAAATTAATGATTTATTCCACTAACTCGAGTTAAATCCCGAGCATTTTGAATAACTGGGATGTGATGGAGAAACACGGATCTGAGAGGGAAACACGATGTTTTGTTCAATATCACGTAGGAGAGTCTCAACCAATAAAATACGTACATAGCTATGAATTAATATATGTAGTGGAATAATATATAATATATTTGGTGCTCAACTTTTCATCGCGTACACAGAAATAAAGATGAATATCATTGACAAGCTGCAAAAGATAATGTGTCTCTGATCTTGTATAACTTCATAAATTCAAGCGCTCAAAATAGATATCCATTTCATATTCTTACCAGGATATATTTTTTCACGTTTCCATTTTTAAATTTGGGAAATTCATTTGATATATATATTTATATTATTTATAGATACACATCAAAGATATCTATATTTATATACACGCAAGAGTTGCTACATCCGCGAATCCATATCTATCTCATATATATATACGTTAGATTGAATAATTTAATATTTGATATACAGATTGTTATTGTTCCTGGTCTTTATAGAGATTCAGTTCTAAAAACTTCTTGTAACTCTACAGAAAGTTGGTAAGGTTGTTTTATATTCAAACTATATCATTAATTCATGATTATATGAAATAGGACTGTAATTTCACAACAAAAGTAAGTCCATTCCAGTTTCTTTATTCAATACTAAAGGTACATGTATGTTAAATAGAAATCGGACATTTATCATATGTTTAAACAAAATCTACTATTATGTAAATTTTAATGGAATCCTAAAATATGCTAATATTTGTAATTGGGGTTATCTAATTAATTTTGGTAGAAAGTAGAAAACAGTATTAATCAATTATTCAAATGTTTTAAAAGAACTATTATCCCAAATATTTTGGTCCATTTGAGAAAATACGCTGAAAAGGAACGGATTGTCGAAAAACACGAAAATGGTTTAAATTCACTTTAGTCCGGCATATAGAAAACACACAAAAGGGTTTGGAACTTTGGATGGACGAAAAAAGCGAAACGGGTAAACTTAACTTTTTTTTGTCCGGCAGAGAAAATAGACGTAATTTAAGGGTTTGGATGAAGTCTAGACTATGGCATAAAAAATGTTGCGAAACAGCTCTTATAGTAAAAGAAATATTGATAAAACCTCAGTGACCTGTACGTCTTAATGGGTAAATATTCCAAAAATAAAATCAACAATAAAAAGCGGAAGATAAAGCCTCGATGTTTCGACTAAATAGCCATAAACTGAACAGAGAAAAGTTTATAGTTCAGAGTCTCTCTTATGACTAAATCTTTGTTTTTAATCAAATAGAATAACGAATACTTAAAAAAATAGCTAAAGAATTTGGTAAAAAAGTGTGATGCAAGAAAATAAGAATGTAGCATTAAGAAATTTTGCTTAATAATATTTAAACAAAAAACTATGCAATACAAACGACGATTTAACCCCTTAACCCTCTTCTTCCAGGCCTAGGTTTAAGCGATTTATTTTTGCGCGATTATACCTTTCTGATTCTGTAATTCAGTTAAATCATTTTCAACGGAAAGAGCACGTGGGAAAGAGATAATGGGCACTCGATGCAAACAGAGGGGAAAACCCTTGTATTACCTAAACAATCCAAAAAATGCTGAACTGCTGTGCAGCATTTTGAAATGTTAAAATAACTAGTGTTATTATAGCTTTTATGCTCCGATTAGGTAGAACCCTGTCCGTACTAAAATAATTTCTGTCTAAATTACAACAAAATAATGTTGTTATCATAGGTCACAATCTAAAAAAAAATCAAACGATTTATCATATCATTTTAATTAATGCGTCAGAGATAAAAATATTGACATTCTTTAGAATATATGTTTGGAATAAAGAGACGAGTCATTTAAATAATATGTATAGTACGTAATTAGTTTTATATGTATATGTATAAATTTCTCTCCTGAAACAGCGTTCAAGATGTTAAAACTTATAAAGTGCAAAATTGTTGATCGGTTGCAAGGAATTGATTGATTATTTTCAAAATAAGCACATCATATTAATGAAAGATTTGGATGAAAACAAAATAATTCAACACGTTATCATAATATGTAGCTGATTCTAACTTGCTCATAAATATCCGTAACAAGTCAGACTAATATTCAAACCCTCTGTGTTTTCTTCTCTTTTATGTTAATTTTGACTCAAAATCTTTGTATTAGATAGTAATGATTGATTGAAAGATATTTGTTTAATCTATAAAATGGTTTGCCACTAACTAGTATATGGGGACCGTAATAAAGCCGTTACCAGTATTCGAAGTTCTAAACAAAGAGTCTTTCAATTGTCTCTTAAAGAGGAGTCCAACTGAATGGTGTATTCATAGATTAATCTTAAAACTAACAAAATCGTACCCAGAGGCCGGTTTCACCCCATTTCATCGATTTCAAAGATCCCAAATCTTATTTTGTATGTCTACATGTACATTCCGGAATGAAATATGTATGTTGCGAAACTGCTAATACAAGGAATATATATTTTGGTGGAAAAAAAATAAAAGCTGTAACTGTAAGAAACATCGTTCACGTGACAGAATTAATTGGGAGAAATTATGAATGTTACAATAGGCAAGTTAATAGTGTTTTGATTGATGTCTTTCGTCTTGAAAGTCGCTGTTAGGTCTTCTATGTCACTTAATATTGAAGAAACTATGACAAAAGAGGAAAAATTAAACTATATTTAAAATCCAGAATCAAAGGAACGAGTGAGATTCCTGGGCTCCTTTTTGAAAAGTCTCTTTCACTGAGGACAGGGTCAAACATATTTCATAATTGTTTTTTTAATTTGTTGTTCTGTTTGTTTGGTTTTTTGTAGATTGACCCTTCAGGGTGTAAGAGGCTAATAAAAATTTATGACTTATGACTTATAATGGTCCAACAAAATTCATACCTTAAAACAAGATCAAGCCAGCCAGTCGCGCTGGCATACTGCTCGATACTTATATCAATAAACGAAAACTATATGTGCATGTTTGATATATTTAAATGGGAGTACATCAGCAGATTCGACCAGAAGTACCTACGTATAGTAATACAAAAGACACGATTGAAGAACAGAAAACTTCAAAATATAAATAAAAAAATACAAAGGAAAACACAGATACACTGAAAACAATACATACATAGAGACAAACACACAAAGAAAAAAGCTTACTTAAAAGGATAATTAATATTAGATAGAAAGATGGATATGGACAACACAGACTCCTATGAAAACTAAGATAACCCAGTCGAGTTCAGAAATCATTCACGGTGGCTTCAAAATATCCTGATTTTACCACGGTTAGGCCCTTTATGTCAAATATTTTACTCTTTTATGTTGCTTTTTTTCAGATCTGCCAATTGTATGGAGTTACTTCGTATGTCATTGTTGACCTTTTCTGTTGTCCGTTTTATTATTTATTCGACTAGAGTCGACATTTAAGTTTGACCAATTGATTAAAGAAAAAAGTATTTTTATGATATTTACATAATATATAGATTTATTTATTTTTAAGTCGGAAGAAACGTACAAACATTTTCCGCGCATTATTATTATTTTATTCTGCAACTTCACCCCAAAGACCTTACGATACATTATTATCTTTTAGTGGATTCGTGAGTTTAAAGGAAAAATCTGAGACACAAATTAATTGGTGCATGAAAAGTCAAAGATGGGAAACTCATACTCTCAAGAGATGAATTCTACGTTCCATTCAGTTTCGACCGACGCACAAGAGGAACATCGATGGGCAAGTTTTGAATATTATCCCTCCAGGTCCGGTAAAAATAGAGTTGTGTATATAGGAATCTTTTTTAAATCACACGAAAGTAATATGGAAGACCTGCATAAAGATAAAGAAGATGAGATGTCAAAGGAACGTTCTAACAGAAAAACGCTGAAAAGCATCCACAACATACAAAACTCGTATTGGTCAAAGAAAAAATGTGTCGTAAAAAGTGTAACTATTGATGATTTTGACCACAAGGACAAATATAATGAGGAATGTCAATGGTTTAGAAAGCTTTTTCTGAAAGGAGCTGAATTTTCTGTTATGTTTTCCAAAGAATTTTCAAAGGAAGAAAAGCCAAGTATTGTTTTTGCTGAAAAATATTTAGCACAAGTTGACAACATGCCTTCTTTCTGGAATCCAATATGTATGCTCTTTGGAAGATTTAAAAAGAGATTAAGAGAAGGAGAATATGTTCTTTTAGAAGACAGAATAAAAGGCAATTTCCAACAATTTGTTTTTATTGATGGTACAGTTAACGAAAACTGTCCTGACATTGTGAATACATTCGTTCATTTTTCATATCATCAAAGTTCAGGAAAGCTTGTTATATGTGACTTTCAAGGTGTTGCAGACGACCACAGTAACATTCATTTGACAACACCATCAATACACTCTGTTGAAAAGTCATATGGTCCAAAAGATCAAGGAGAAGATGGAATCAGAGAAGTTTTTAAAAATCATAAATGCAATCATATTTGTGGAAAAGATTGGATTAAGCTGTAAATCATTGTCCAAAACTATCTTCGTTCTAGATAATTTTTCCAGAAGACCATTTTACATTTATTTATTGCACTGGAACTTTAATTTTTAAACATATACTAAAATTGTACAATGCATGACGTTTATCAACTTGATTGTTAATTTGATTAGTGTGGTTTATTCTTTATGTGAAGTTGTTTCTTATTGGACGAGGAAATTTAAATTAAGAAAAGAACACAGACATACAATACATTATAAAGCCACAAAAAGTCATGTAAAAAGACAGCGTTTGTATGGTTAATTACACAATACTGACGCTTCTTTGGTATCCATTTTATATATGATATTAACATTTAATTATGAAAAATGAAACTTATTATTACCAAGCATGATGTACGTTAGCGGCATTAAAATCCGATAAGGATATTTTTACATATTCAGGCAGTTAGTCTACATTGGGATATAATTACTTATTTATTCCAAATAAATATATATCCGAATCAAACTTCTTGACGTAGCCTTGTGGAATTAAAAAATATATATTCCAAGCAAAATTTACCGAAATCTCCTTGAACATTGGTGAAATTTCTGTATTTCTTTATGATCTAAAAAATTACTATTTAAGCTTTGAAAGTTTCATATACATGTAGCTACATTCAAGGAGAATGATCGGGGACATTTATTTATATATTTCGGGAGGAACTTCTTTGGTATTTTTGATACTTGGAAACGCCCACAAAGCAACAGATCACGATGGAGAAACCGAATATTTAAAGAAAGACAATATATCTTACTTAATTGCACTGAATTTTTCCTTTTACTGGGTGAAAATTATAATATAAAGAAAACGCACATCGCAGAGAGCATGAAAGTATATAGTTGTCAAACCTATTTCATAAAAGGAGTTCAACATTAGAGGAAAACTAAATTTCCAGCCAAAACGCTGATGGAGATATAAATCAAAAATGGTATATCAGGAACATCTTACAATTTTTTTTCACAATTGCAGCACTCACTTCAAAACATGCTGTAGAGGTTTGCCTTTAATATGATTGTTTTTACAATCGTTATTCGCTGTTGTCAAAGGTCCTTAAAATATTCATGTAAATAAAAATGTTTAAACAACAAGTCCGTTCTACAAATTTTCATTCAGTGACAAGAAAAGATTTTATTTAATATTGTTATATTTTAAGGTGATATCCATTTTGAGTTTCATTATCAATAATGCATTTTATTTCAGGTAATTGACATTTTAAAGTTAGTTCTTATCATTAATTATACACAAAATTTGTATTTTCATTTCTCTAATTTACATTTTAGTCATTAAGTTTAAAGTTTTTGGGCTAGGCATTAGCTTATAGCCCGATTTTAGATATTTTTGATAAAATAAATAAAATAAATATTGACGACGGATTAGCCTAAGCTATAAACTGTTAATTTTTGGAATCCAAAAATGTTGATCTTTGATCATTATTATATGAGTAATATGTATATTAATTATTGAATAAATAACTAAATATATACTGACTCTTAATAGCTATACCATATTAGGTAAATGCAAGCGAGAACATATCCCATTCAGTTTTGGAATATAACACAAAACGCAGGTAAAGAGTGACTTTTTGTCGCATTGCACCCTATGTAAATGCTACATGTGAAACCTTACACCAGACAAACAGTACTGCTTGCCAATCACTAATCAACAACCTTCTACTCGAGAAAAAAAATTTATCTTAACGGAATAATAAAATCTATTTTACACATTCTTTTTCACATACGTTTAAGGATTAAATCATCGGTTTCAAAGCGGAAGACTTTTTGAACAACCGCCGTGTACCATAGCCACCCCCCTCCCCGTGCCTACTTTTCAGGGGAGAAAAAAAACTGGACCGATCTAGTATTACCCCCCAGAAAAGTAGGCATGATCCAGTTTTTGCTCCCTACTACAATTCAGGCCAAAAATCAAGTTTTTTTCCCTTACCTGATCATATCGCCCCCCCCCCCCATTAAATCGGTAACGTTAATACTTAAATATCCCAGAACTATTTCGTTTCATCAGTTATAAACGAGATGAAAAAATTGGCACGGGGGAAAATCAGATATATGACACGGCTTCCGTTTGTAGATATTGACAAATTCTTGAGATTTTTTATTGATTTTGTAAAAATACTAAGCTATTTGTCAAACTACATAGACATATTTTGAAAAAAGAAAATGAATAATCTTGGTTAAGCCCTCTTGAGTCTTTCCCCAGATTTTTCATACAAAGAATTCGTCATCTGGAAAAAAAAAATTAAGTCATAGATAAGTACGTAAACTTACCACGGTCAAAAATATTGATTCAGTCACGAGGAGTTACTCTTAGAAACATATTTTTAATGAATTTTTTTCTATGTTGGTCGCAAAAGATGTTTAAAGGATAGGTAAGGAAAGCATTTTCGAAAAATTATATTTCTTCTGTATTGTTAATTTATATATTTGGAAGATAGTTTTTGTTTCATACATTGTGTGGTTTTGGATGAATTTTTTCATGTGTCCCATTAAGAACTTCTTATGCAGTTTGAGCACACAGGTTCAATCATGTAAGACGACACCCTATGGTATTTTTTGGATTCCGTTTCAGGTCCGACAACTCATCAACATTTACCCATTACGGCTTTTATTTGACGAATTATTTGAGTAACGGCAGTGTACTGTTTCTGAAAATAGAGCAATTACAAAAGAAAACATTCCAGTAACCATTCTAATCAAGTTTGATACTGCAATTGTACCTATGTTTTAAAAACTAAAACACGATTTAAAAATATATTTGCAAGGTGTCTGATTTGCTAACTTAGGAGGTTGGAAGCATTGTACAAAATTAAAAAAAAAAAAAAAACTACTAAAGGATTGATTGATTGATTGATTGATTGTTGCTTAACGTCCAGTGCCAAATATTTCATGCTTCTTCAGGACGAGAACCAGTTCAATTTATCAAACAATTCAAGCAGGGGTGGGACGGGACACAAAGGGGAACCAATTTTGACTGCCACTGTAAATGGAGGATGGTTGGGTAGCGTAGGATAATTTAGCCTTCTGTAGCGGCCATCAGCCTACTCTTTTTCGAAAACTACAGAAGGGGTCTTTAGCGTGCAGGGAGTGTGGCATTCTCCAAACACGTTACCCACTATGGTCCGCGGTCAGGCTTTCCGTATTATGACCTAACAACCCCCCAACGAGAGGGTCCCCCCATCCGCCACCTGGGGACGCGCTAGACAGCTCTATGGGTTGAGCCCCCGTGATCCATCACAGGTGCCTAGAACTACTAAAGGATAATTAATGATTGTCATAAAGTTTTGAATTTTCGCTCTATAGATATATTGGTAGTCATTTGATAACGCCTGTCAACAAAAACATTTAAATCTTATTTCTTAACGCTCAGTATTTGAAATTTTTTGCATCGTATTTGAATATTTAGTATTCTACAGATATTCAGTTATCAATCTTTAATATTTAGATGTTGAAATCAGGAAAATCTATATTGGTAATATCCGCTCAATTTTGCGCTTTAAATTAATCTTAATTTATAACAAAATTATTTATCACTTTTCAATTAAGTAATATCTTATGAAACGTCTGATTTGATTCGACAGTTAAATTGATGACGCCACTAAGATAGAAAAATTAGAATTAATGCACCTGTTTTTTAAAAGCTAAAAGCAATATCTGTCAAGATGTCGTGACTTTAGACACTTAATTTAAAAAATAATAAGCTATCATTTGAACAAATATAGAACATTTATTCATTAATTATTTTCTGGTAGCTTTATTACATGCCTAAGAACAATCAAATTAAACTAACGGCTATCAGAAAAAGGCATGTAACGGTAAAATCAGATTTATATACAATACATAGTCATTGTCGGAAAATATAAAATGTATTTGGGCGAGCTTTAGAAACATGAGAAAAGGCGAGCTTTAGTGAGTTTATTCTACCTCTTTTATTAGACCGGAAATGGCCTGATTGCAGGATAAAAAATACTATGTGCGTAAATTTGCTATATACGTCATATTTCGCAGCGAGTCCAAATAAATTTTATATTTTCCGACAATTACTATGTATTGTCTTTATCCTGCAATCCCCTTTAGATGCGTAAAATGCATAACGGTTGAAGTTGAAATCCAACTGCCGTGAAAACGCGAGAAACACAACGACGTTATCTGATACATTCACTACGCTCCTTCATGTAAACAAGTACCAGTAGACTTTATTAGGTCATTGACCTAATACGACTAAAGTTTATTCTCCCCCTTTTGTTAGACCGGAAATGGCTTGATTGTAGGATAAAAAAATACTATGAGCGTATATTGGCTACATCATATCTCTTTGAAATTTACATGTAACTAGAACATGCTGATTATCATAAAGCAACCCAACACCCTACCATCTACGCAGAAAATAACCATTTCATTCACAATTTACAATTTCTGAAATAATATTTTTGTTTTCTAGACATACTGATCATTTTGCTTGTGGCAGACGTATAGTTTATAACGTAGCATTTTGTCAATGAAATAATTATGATCCAGGCCAAGTTCAAACATATTAACAAAAGTATGTGATATTTATTGCTCTCTTTCAATCAAACCATCTACGCAGATTGGACGGATTCACATTTTTCAGAAAATGAGTAACTTTGCAGTAGAGATGAATAACGTGCTTTTCATGGTAGTTCAAGGATTAATTATACCCCTACTGGCAGAGTGGTAAGTATACTGCAATATCCTTATCCGTTTGTCTGTCCGGCAATGTAGCATCTTTTGGCGGATTTGTTCATATATGGTATTATGGTTGGGCATGATCTGAACATATGCATATAGTACAGATCGACTTCACGGTTCATCTTTAAGAGTCTGAGCTCACCAAGTTTTCTTACATTTTAAGTGTAAATATTTTTCTTGAAGGCTTCATGCTAAATCATCATTAAAGTGCAAGTAAAAAGTACAAGGCCGTTGTTTTAGTGCGTAATCAAGTGGACATTGGCTATGCATTTATGCAGAAGGGAAACATGTTGTTGAAAATAATACATTCTATGACAACAAGTTTAATGCACACTGATATGTGCACATTTCGTCGATTTGCCAATTATCAGTTGTGCACGAAGCCTATAAGAATTTTTTACAAGAGAATTAAAAACTGTGTTCAATTCAACATGACATATTGCAACAAACAAGTTTCCTCTCTATGTAATAATAAAATATACCTTTACATGTTTTATGTAAATCCCTAACTCGACAAAAACAATTGACTTTGCAATATCTGATTATTAAGATATTATGTCAGATTGTAAAAAATATAGCCATATTGGCATCTTCTGCAATAAATCGCATAACATCATTTGTATATTAACACCAATGGTGGGAGTAACTGTGAATATGCAGTGGTTTATCCGACTAAAATACGAAATAAAATATTACTGACTAAAAGTATAATCGTAAACAAGAATCCTCTAATTAACTTGAAATCACAAATAAAAATATGATGACACCCACATTCACGATAAACTTATAATTATGATACAAGATTGGTAACTTTAGTTCTCTTCTTTTATGTCAATACAATTTCTGTTCATTATCTGCATAGACGCATTTAGATCTAACTATTAGAAAAATTATATTCCAACCGTAAAATTCAGTTTACAATATTTACTATTTATTCTGAAGTCTTCGTTTAATGTGTAATGCATCAGAATGCAGGAAGAACAGACAAATATAACTGATGGATACAGTTTGCCGTATGTTGGGGGAGATTCAACAGTCGCAATTTTTATGGAATATCTAAGTGGAATACTAATGCTTGGAAGCTGTGGAAGTGCTGTACTAACTCTAATCCTCTCATTCAAACTAAATTCAAAGAAATTTAAAGAATGGCGACAAATAGAAAGACTTGTGGTTTATGAAGCTTTTAATGATACCGTTTACTACTTTATACAGATATGCTATTCTCTACATGTGACTTTTGGAGGAACAAATTATCCAAAACCAGTATACTGTACAATTTATGCATTTTTAACCAACGTTTTTGGAAGTTCTCAAACCTTAATGGCGTTTGCTGTATCACTCTTGGCATTTTTATTGATATATTACAACAAAATGATCTTTCTGGGACCATATGATTGCTTTCTACATATTAATATATATACAGTTCCTCTTGTGCTTTTTATTATACTTGCATATAATGGACAGCTGGGACCAAATGGATTTTAGTGAGTGTTTTAGAAATATTTTACTTTGTAACAGCCTTGTTTCAATTTCATATTTTTCTTTAAACACATCATTGTAGGCCCTAAAGATTGGAAAATATATTTTATTCATTACAATAACTGAAAAAAAAGACTAAACATTTCGTCAAAACAACTACGCAGAAATAGGGGACAGCAGATATCTACAAATTTAATAATTAAAAGAAAAAATGAAACTCAGTTTTGGAGTCAATTGTAACTAAAATAGAAATTTGTTTAATATGAAGATAAAAACTGATACCAATTCAGTTTAAAAAAACAATTATGTGCTAAATAGAGCACATGATATTTAAATAAAACATATGTATATTTAGATATAGTCAAAAAAATACCGATGCGACAAAACAGTGGGAAAAGTTCACAATTCCGTAGTTCAAGAAGAAGACAAAGTCGGGAGAATGGAATACAACAAACAAATATCACAAGGATACATGTATAACTAAAAAAAATTAAAATCGTTTAATAAACTAAACAAAAAGACTAAACATTTCGTCAAAACAACAACGCAGAAATAGGGGACAGCAGATAAGCACAAATTTAATAGTTAAAAGAAAAAATGAAACTCAATTTTGGAGTCAATTGTAACTAAAATAGAAATTTGTTTAATATGAAGTTAAAAACTGATACCAATTCAATTTAAAAAACAATTATGTGCTAAATAGAGCACATGATATTTAAATAAAACATGTTTTATATTTAGATATAGTCAAAAAAATACCGATGCGACAAAACAGTGGGAAAAGTCCACAATTCCGTAGTTCAAGAAGAAGACAAAGTCAGGAGAATGGAAACAACAAACAAATATCACAAGGATACATGTATAACTAAAAAAAATTAAAATCGTTTAATAAACTAAACAAAAAGACTAAACATTTCGTCAAAACAACAACGCAGAAATAGGGGACAGCAGATAAGCACAAATTTAATAGTTAAAAGAAAAAATGAAACTCAATTTTGGAGTCAATTGTAACTAAAATAGAAATTTGTTTAATATGAAGTTAAAAACTGATACCAATTCAATTTAAAAAACAATTATGTGCTAAATAGAGCACATGATATTTAAATAAAACATGTTTTATATTTAGATATAATCAAAAAAATACCGATGCGACAAAACAGAGGGAAACGTCCACAATTCCGTAGTTCAAGAAGAAGACAAAGTCAGGAGAATGGAAACAACAAACAAATATCACAAGGATACATGTATAACTAAAAAAATTAAAATCGTTTAATAAACTAAACAAAAATAAAACAAGACAATTAAAAACCGACAGTGACACCAGGTGCTCCGTAAGGGTAAGCATGACTTGCTCCGTTAATGGCACCCATCACATTGCCAGTAAGTGGAAGCCAGTGTAGTGTCAAATCCGTTGAGGTGTGAATTAAAATCATCACGTTTGTCATAAAGTTTTGATTTCAATCGCCCATTATTAGCTGATTTGGCCAAAGGCCATGTGAGCTTTTGTCATCACTTGGCGTCCGTCGTAAATCGATCGTGGTCCGTTAACTTTTCACATTTTAATCTTCTCCTCTGAAAACAAAATTTGAAACTAAATTTGGCAGGAAGCATCTATTTAAGGTCCTTAATAAAGTTTGTTCATTTCGTCCCGATCGGAAAACAAACATGGCCAATTGTTGATTTTGATTGGCTGGGTTTTTAAAAATCTTCCTCTGAAATTGCTCAGCCAAATGGAACTAAACTTGACAGGAAGCATATATGGGAGGTCATTTACAAAGTTTCCTCATTTCGTGCCGATCGGGCAACAAACATTGCAGTCATGGGGAATTCTTGTTTCTCACTGGTTGATTATTTTTTTTTCTGGAACTGCTTGGCCAAATAGAATGAAACCTGACAGGAAGCATCTGTGGGAGGTTCTGTACAAAGCCTCATCATTTTGTTCCGATCGGACTACAAATATGGCCACCGTGGGCAGTACTTGTTTCTTATTGGCTGATATAAAAAAAATCTTTTCCTCTAAAATCACTGGACCAAATGGAACGAAACTTGACAAAAAGCATATATGGGAGTTCCTTTATACACTTTCCACATTTCGTCCCGATTAGGCATGGGCAGTTCTTTTTTTTGATTGGCTGATATAAAACAATCTTCTCCTCTGAAGTCGCTTGGCAAAATGGAACGAAACTTGACAGGAATCATCTACGGGAGGTTTCCTCATTCTTGTATTGCACATGGTAGATCTCCTTAGCTGAAATTTGACTTCCTATTTCAGTATTTTTGGTTGAGTACTTCTTGTTAAATATGAGTTTGGTTTTTGGTCTTCAAAATGTTTCGGTTGTAATGGTGCTGATGAGAGGTAACTCCTTGAAATGCGTCGTATACAGCATAGTATAAATTTACTATATCTAATAGTAGTATCTTTGGATTGTTATTTCGTCCCAATCGAGCAACAAACATGGCCATGGGCAATTCTTGATTCTCATTGGTTGATTTAAAGAAATTATTTTTTCTGGAACTACTTGGCCAAAACTATCAGCCAAACTTGACAGGAAGCATCTATGGAAAGTCTTTTATGAAATAATTTTTTCAATCGTGATTGGACGACAAGCATGACTGCCATTGGCAATTCTTGTTTCTGATAGGCTGATATAAAGAAATCTTCCTCTCTGAAACCGCTTGGCCAAATGAAACAATACTTGACAAGAAGCATCTGTGGGAGATTTTTATACAAAGTTTTCTCATTTTGTCCAGATCATGGCTGCGATGGGCAATTCTTGTTTCTGCCAGGTGAGCGATACAGGCCCAGCCCTCTTAGCCTCTAGTTCTCTCTGTACAAGTTAAATCTTTATATGATGCGAAAGTTGGTGTGTCTGTGGTCTCTTTAGTTTCAAGTTCACTAGATAGATAAGATGTAGATAATCATTAAAGTATGGATTATTTAGTGACAAGACATCAGCTAAGTTTATAGCAGAAACTGAAATTAAAAGACTGGGCTAGTTTCTTTTCTTTCCGATGCAGTAGCCCCTGTAAAAATTTAGCTTCGTATGAAAACAAGAACAGGTAGGCCAAAAGTGGGACACAGTTTGTCCCCATTGGAATGCCGATCGTCTGTTGAAAACCCTGTCCTTCAAACTCATAGATGTTGTGTATGAGAAATTCCAGCATGTTAACAACATCAGTCTTGATTACTTTTTGTTAGAATTGGTTTTAGTATTTTTGACAAAGTAAGACTTGTAATTACCTAATACCAGATAGGCATATATTTTAAACCTAATTTCCTATTCTTAGTTTTCCCTTCTTGAGTAGCAATATACCAGCATCGCCTGCATATGGCGTCTACCTTTCTCAGCTTATCCGATTTTCAAGGGCATGCGTGAGTTACTTTCGACAAAGAGGATTACTGCTGCCACAAAAGCTTCTTAACCTGGGTTTTATCAGGGATAAGTTGATGTCATCACTTAGGAAATTTTACGGTCGTCATAACGAATTGATTGACTTTACAGTGTTCCAATATCTAAGATGATGTTGGACCTGTTACCACTGTCGTAACCTTTCATGTGCCTCCACCGACTTGTGACTTCCACCGGATTGACTTTGTTGAACTTCACGACGGGTGCCGTATACGGAGCACTAACTGCTTACCCTTCCGGAGCACCTGGGTTCACTCCTGGTTTTTATTCGAGTTCGTGTTGTTCATTGTTTTTTAGTTTTCTGTGGTTTATTTGTTTATATCTTGATATTTAGTTTGAAAATTGGTCACACTGTTGTCATCAACAAGGGAATCGAGAAGGAAACCTCAATCGCGACCAGTTTCCATACTATTAATAATATATTTCTAGGGGAAATTAAATACATCATAATTTGTCATTATAAAATTTGAAACTTTCATAAAAATGTTGTTATTAAAGAGGAAAAATATACCTAAGGAGCAATCCAAAAAACGTAATCCATTAGACAGAAAAAACCCGGGAAGACAAATGAACCACAAGCACAACAAATAAACACTGAAAACTAAAAAATAATGAACAACACGAACTCCTATAAAAACCAGGAGTGAACTCAGGTGCCCCGGAAGGGTAAGTAATTCATGCTCCGTATACGGCACCCGTCGTGAAGTTCAACAAAGTCAATCCGGTGGTAGTCACAAATCGGTGGAGGTACATGAAATGTTACGACTGTGGGATGAGGTCCAATATCACTAATGAAAAGATGGGTTGCGAAAATGCTGTTTATACTTGTACTTAGTTACAGATACTTTTATTCCAAAATATTGTTTTTATGTTTATTTTGAAAACCTTTCTTTCATATAAAACTAATTAATGGAAAATAAATTTGGAAAGTCATACAGATATCTACTTACTGAAAAACAGAATGAACGACGGTAACTGTGACAATTGAGTAAGCCATGAAGAGATATTGAGTAATGAAAAAGTAGTCAAAACAATATTCGAAAAAAATGTGATAAGAAGAACAGAATAGAATAAAAATACATGAATAAAATATGTGCTTTTTTGTTGAATTCTCTTAAAATATTGAGGAAAAATATTTAGACTAAAAGTACAATTTATTTCAAACTGAATCCACGCAAAGAAAAACATATAAAAATATATTTGCGAAAAAAAATATTCAAAACAATATTTGAAAAACTCAAAAATAACTCTGACAAATTAGACTTAGGGAAGAAAATATCTAAAATGAAACGAACTACTCGTGAAATGGTCAGATGCTATCTTTAAAAATTTGGGGTTTTTGTGTTTACAGGCCCTCGTCAATGTCGTCATCGGAAGTGCTGTGTCAGTGAGTGATATGTAGTGACATGCGGTTATGATAACGCTGATAGCCGAGTTGCTACAGAAATGCATCAATCAATGGTTCTAAGTCGTGTTCTCAGGAAGACTCCGACAACTTTGACCGGCACTCCCAGTTCTCCATGTCGTATGGCCTTGAACAGCTCTTTTGCCCGCTCATATTTGGAGCCTCAGTATATTTACGACCAAACAAAACTCCTCCTACCCATGACTAACAAAAGGAAAGACCTTGTATGGCATCTCTATCCGACAGGAAAAATTTTCCTCAATATCCAGATAAAAAAACATAATCCTTGTCCCCGTTTCACCCGACTGACGAGAAACCCTATTCTAGAACTGAGAAAGTCAGATCTAGGTCAGTAACTTTATAAAGATATTTACGTTAAAAAAATATGAAATAATATGATACTTTCTAATAATGATGATAAAACATGTAAAATAAATAATACATATAATTAATAAGTAAATGTAACATAAAATAAAAATACGGCAACAAATGACCTAAGATTATAAATATTACACAAATGTCGAGAGAATAAAAATCATATCTGAATAACAGATGAAAAAAAAAAAAAAAACGATTGCTACTGACAAAGTTATCCTAAAAAAGTACTGGTTTAATAATTCTAAATAAATAAATAAATTCATGTGATACTTCCTAAACGTGTATAATACCAAGGCCATGATATGATAGATAATTCGGAACATTTAAAGAACATGTTGCATCGAATACCATTGCTTTTTCAAGGGAGGTAACTCCTTAGACGTCTAAAGTCAGGTAAACTATTTTTAAAATGTATTTAAAAAAAAGATTAGTGTTTGCATTATCCAATGCTTTTTTGTGGACAAAACATGTACTATGAAAATATAAAGTATGACTTTTTTCTCATTTTTTCGGGAAAAATTCTCTGTTTTTTAAGTTTTATAATGTGCCTGGCACCCGGAACCAGATAGATATTTTCTATAGTGGATGATTAAGATATAACAAATTTTAAAAGAATGTGAAAAGCTTATGGTTTAAATTAGCTGTTAGAAGTAAAATTCTTTACTGAGCTAAGTCTCAACCGCGGGATATGTTCAGTTTTTTTTCAAATATAAATTAGAGAGAACTAGACACATCAGCGGTTTAAATAACGTTATTAAACCAGGGAACCGAAAAGTTTTAATCCACATCAATTTTATCGTTTCACGAGCATTTAGTACTATTTATCCATCGAATTCTGTACTCGCCTTATTTTGTTGTTTTAAAAGCCTTTTCTTGTTGATGACATCCTTCTGGAAAGCAAACTGATATTTTAATTATATCTTCACTTTCAGTTGCAACTTTGATGGCATAAAAGGCAAGATGGCACACTTAATTATCACATCCGTAGGTGGTATTACTGTTATTGTTATAATCATAGTATTTTATGCTCTTATTTCCATCAAGATATACCGAGAATCGAAGCGACTAGACGCCATTTTACATAGGGACTCACTTGCAAGAAAGAGGGCTTTAGCCGTAGCCAAAAACTATTCATTACTGATAATGGCCTATTTTGTACAGTTTGGAATGTTTATAGTAGATGGCATCTGGTTTGCGATAGGTACGCCTCCATCGGAAGTACACCATTTTGTTGTTTTAGTAGGAAGCTGCGGTGGAATTGTTAATGGAATCGTTTACAGCATTATTCTAAAACGAGAAAATAAAGTTTCCTCAACATCAAAAGTTACAAAAAAAAACATTCGAAAAACAAAGAACTAAAGGTTGCACAACGAAATTGGAGTCAGTTGTTAATAAATACTAATTATGTAAACTGAAATAAGAAGAATTGTGGGATACCCATGTACTTTACTTAGCAGAAATATTGATTATTTATGGTGTTTATGTTAACTCTGTTAGACTTGAAATTGCATTTGTCTTATGGTTTTCTATTTCCGATGATTTATTGTTGAAAAAAGGCGAACATCAGCTGCTATGTAGAACAGTGTTAGAAATAAAAAGGTAAGTATGTAAGAAAGTAAGAAAGAATGTACATATTAAATATATTTTTGCGTTGTTAACGATCTGTATTTTCTGAATTAATCTTTATTATACAACAATACTGTGCTTTTCCTGAAATATGGCAAACTATGTCCCAAGACATAAAACATGGACGATACACAATGTTATTGTTATCATTACACTAAATGTTATCCTATCAACTAGATAGCACATAATAAATAGAGAAATATTTCATTAAAAACACAAATTCTATTTTATATATACATGTATATAAGTTAAAAGTGTACTGATATCTCTAAACAGAATGCAGCGCCCATACCATATGCCGACGCATAAAACTGTTTTAACGCAAGGAAATCACATAAGCTTAGTCTCGTCCACAAGACGTATAACTAGCTGTAAAAAAAGAAAAAAAGCAACGCCATCAAGGCGTCAATAACTATATTTCAAAGAGTACTTATACCGGATAAGCTAAATGGAACACAAAATAAATTGTTTTTAACTGTAAAAATTCTAGCCTCATGATTAGCGGTTTTAAATATTCGCATTAATATTACATAATACAGTGCTATTTACTAGGGATTTCTTTCAAATTTCAGAAATCATTCATAAGTTTCTTTGTCAATGGAAACTTTCAAAGTATCACCCAGTAGGTAGTATTGTTGTATGGAGTATTTTGATGCATTTGACTTTCCAATCATTAACTTCCCATTTTTGAGCGGCAACATTCCAGAAGCGCCGGTGTGTACATTTCACAAATCATACGTTTTTCCAGAGCTTGTGACATATACATTGACTTCCTGGACAGAGCTCGGCTCCTGACAGAAAAGTTACTCAAACAGGGGTATATGTTCCTCCTAAGTTGCAGTCATCCTTATTAAAGTTTTATGGACGTCATCATGACTTGGTTGGTAGGTATGAAAAAACCGTTTCCCAAATGAAAATGGACCTGTTCCATTGTTGTTGTCCCTACGTCATTCTGGATTTGACATGGGCAGCATGGCGGGTGTCCTGCAGAAAGCAGAGAGTGCTTACTCTTCCGGACCACCTGAGTCTACCCCTGGTTTTTTTTGTGTGGTCCATGTTGTTCATATGTTTTTATTCTTTAAGTGTAGTGTTTGTATTGTTTTGGTATTTGTCGTTGTTCTCCGGAGATTGTCAGTTGTTTTTGATTTCCCCCTCCATCGAATATCCCATTGGTATTTCTTCACTTGAATTTCAACAGATATAATTTAACTCGAAACTTAGTGGAGACAAACATTATGAATAAAAAAATTCTTCAATACCAATTTTGATGCACAAGATGTGCATATTTCGTCGATTTACGACTCATCAGTTGTGCTTAAGGCCTAAAATGTTGAAAATCAAAACAAAAGGTTGAAGAGCAAATTAAAAATATCAAAATGACCAAAAGAGCTAAAGCCAAAACCATTTAAGGACATAGCTGAACTTTCATTTGAACAACGGGATTATGTTAACATCGTTAAAGGACATAATAATAGAACATATAATTTTTTTTACAATTTTTATGAGTTTTTGTGGAAACTAAAGAGTATCTTTCAAGCTCTGTACTAAATGGTTTTCTTTCGAACATTTGATAATTTGAATCTTCTCACTTTCTTCAGGTATTGTATTGGCTTTCAATAATTCCATCCTCGAGTGCAACCGGTGAGTCGTAAAATTATCAAATGAATCCAAACAAGTGTCGTATGATAATTTAAATTCATTTAATTGTTATATTAAAATTTTGATTTGTGAATTCCAACTCTTTTAATATAACATAACTATAAACCATTTCTATCCTCAGTAAATCCAAAGTAATGAAAACTACTTAAAACAGTCTTTATGATTATTTCTACAGTCGATCAATTACTTTCTCAATATCATACATACCTAAAAGGCAGGGTTGTTTTCAGTCCTTGTTGATATCATTACACCAAATGTTCTAAGGTAATCGTGATTTGCGACGAATCCGAAGTTCCTATCTCAAAATGAGCTTGGATCCGACCTGCAGCTATGAGAGTCTTAGCTAGTTTTACAGTTAAAACGACCGCATTCTGATCCTGCTATCTAAATTATGTACCGTCCACTCAATTTTGCAGTTGTAGCAAGCGGTCACCTTGTTGGCATTCATACTATATTGGTTTTTATGGTGTGTTATACACCAGAGTGTCAGGATAAATAAGGGAGGGGGGGTGTTGGATACCCATAAAACCTGTTTAACCCCATTACTGTTCAGTGTCTGTACCAAGTCAGACTATCCTGACTCTGTTGTGTTCATGTTTGTGTTTTGTACTCTTTTATGTTATTTTTTGTCCGGGGTTCTGTCAGTTGAGTTACTTTGATTGATTGGTATGTCATTGTTGTCCTTTTCTGTTATTTATTTTATTGGTTTTGGTTTTGGATATCTTCGTTTAAATGTAATGTTTTAATGGAATTGAGCACTTTATGAGATTTCCTTCACTTTCCATTTCTTTTAACAATATTTATAAGTTAATCTTTGTTTTAATCGTAGAGCAAAAGACTGATTATAAAATACGAAAATAGTGTGCAAATAAGTTGCTTGACAGAAATTTTGTTTTATGTTTATATTTAATACTAAAGAAGGGATTAAAGTGGACTATTTCTTGACAAAAAGTCAGTATATCCTCGCGAAAAAAAAACTCCAAGCTAAGGAACATTTTTAGTGCTTGTCATAACACGGAGAAAAATCTTTCCAACCAGAACAAGTTTAAGATGACCCTTTGAACTATTTTAGCTAAATATAGTTAAATAACATCTCAGTTATTTAAGGACACATCTACAAGGTCAAACAACACAAATGGCAATGCCAATCCAAAGCTGTCATAATTGGGCCGAAATTTTCGCAATTCAAGTCCAAAACATCACTAATTAAGCAGAAGGAACATCAAGATTATATGTTTTTAAATAAAAACACTTAACGTACGTATTCCATGAATTGGACAAATAATATAGAAGTGCTATATACGGTTTTAGGTAAATATTCAGGTGAAACTGCAAAAATGAGATTAGAAGTTATCCCAAGAATAATAATGCATTATTATCAACAAAAAGAGCAAATAGAATTTTCCACGGTTTCTGTACAGCAGGATTTTTTCAGTGCAATACACACAGTTATTTATTTATAAATAACATACTGAACGCCATTATGGGAAGTAGACGAACTGAATATTGTCGAGTAGTTTAATTCTCTTAATTACTAGATAATGATTATTTAATTTCTTTTGACAAAAACATTGATTTTCCCTAAAAACATCACTATGATCGGTTCTATTATGAAAATAAGCACACATCTCTACACAAACACAAAACACTAGAAATATTATACAACACTGTTAATTGCTTCACAACAATAAAACATAAAAATATTGTCTTTATGCTTAAACCAACACAAAAACATCACATGGCGTGATCTAAAAACTATTATTAAGAAAATTCTTCAAGATAACTCTTTTACATTTTGTTATTTGTTTTGGTGGTTGATTTTCAGTGTCTATGACGTTTTATGAACGGTTTGTTTGACTTTACTCCAACACCTTTAAATCCACAAGATTTTTTAAAAAAAATGTCTAACCCCAATCAAGCAAACATCTTTAAGGCGAGATAATTAGTAGAAAACTTACACATAATAAGTTACCTACTTATAGACATACATGTAACTGTTCGGCAAACATAATACCGTTGCTACTGCTAGTTTTGCAACTGATAAAGGTCCCAAATTATTAAAAGTAACTTCCCCATAGACAATTTTGGAAATATTCCTACAATGACCATCTAATATTTTCATCTTGAAACTTTTAAAAACACACATGAAACAATAAAACATAATCAAAATTGTTGTCTAATTTTTTTTTATTTTTTAGTTGAAGTTAGCATCGTGCGATTTTCTAAGCAACATTTCCACACCAATTAATAGAAAAACCGTTAACAATCTGGCTACAGACGAAGGTCACTGTAATGTGCACCGTGAAGGACCGCCTAAATGACTTTTTTTTAAGCTAGGTGAGCTATTGACATCACTTTGCGTCCGTCACATTTTGAACGTTTTCTATGGAACGGAATGGATTAAAACGAAACATGGCACAAATATTTCTTACAAGGTGCTGACCAAGTGTTGTTACTTTTTGCCGATCAATCAACCAACATGGCTGCAAGCGGGGGACTTAGTTTATATGGGAAATATTCACATAAATCTTCTTCTAGAGAACCGCTGAATGAATTTAAACGAAACATGGCATGAATGTTCCATATGAGGTGCTGACCGAGTGTTGTTACTTTGCTGCCGATATCTCATCCAGCGGGGGACTTAGTTTGACATAGGTTCTATGGGAAATACATACAAAAATCTTCTTCTAGAGAACCCGCAGAATGGTTTGAAATCAAACATGGCTCAATCTGTGAGCACAACACGAAGATACAAGTACCTGTAGATGAAAGGCAATTTGCCTATGACAGAAAAAGAAATCAACGTATTTTATTTGGAGGATAAATAACCGACAGTTTAAATGATTATCTCCGAAGCCGAACAAATAAATCGGTCCAATAGGTTCTCTGAGATATTTTGTCGTGTCTATGGATAGAAGATTTATCCTGAATAGAGGACAGACTGTATAAAACGACTCTATTGCGATTAATTAACTGTTTATATATCTTTCGTCTTAAACTTCAGTTTAATTAACTATCATTGGCCAATTATTTTAATTTTGGATGTTTAGTACCGTAAATTATAAACATGAAACAGAAATTCACGAACTATCTAATTAGTAGTATATTAATAGTTCTAGTTTATGACAACTTTTTTGGTATCCAATATTGTAAACTTAATTTACCATAACTATTCAGCTATTTAATAAATGGAATCATTGACTATATATAGCTATCTGTTCATAGAAAAAAACCAAGGGAATAATCAATATGTACTAGTTTTCCTCAATTACATCAAAACCCTTTACGCACTTCTTATCCTCTGATTAGCTTACCCAGACAAGTTGAATTTCATTTGAGCAAAAGTTTCTGATAAAAGCAAGCATTTTTATTTATTACAGCATTTTCGAAAAGTATATATCTCACGCGAGATTCGAAATTTCTAAATAATTTAATATCCTACACTCCACATCCTTAATTCGAAATTCGAGATTAGAAATTCAATATCTAGAATAACCGACCAGAGGTGTGAATAGATCTGAATAGTATTTGCCCAATGAAATATCTTTTCACTGATGGAAATAATTATAAACTTAACATCGATGTTAATTTTGATTTATTTATAGAAACTCGTTTACAAGTAAAGTCAAGAAATACCAAAGGGATATTCGAAGGAGAGAAAAATCGTAACAACTGACAAACTCCGGAGAACAACGAAGACAAGACCAAAACAACACATGCACTACAATTAAAAACTAAAAACATATGAACAACATAGACCCCACCAAAAAAAACCGGGGGTAGACTCGGGTGCTCCGAAAGAGTAATCTGTCTCTGCTTCCTGCCTACACCCGCCATGCTGCCCATGTCAAATCCGGTATGAGGAAGAGATACAAGTTATTTGAGAAATTTAAGAATGTATTATTATGGTCTTATTATAATTTTCGTACATTAATAGTTCTTATAATGTCACGGTTTAGTCTATAGGCATTGGATATAAAAACAAGTGCAGCAGTAGTCTACTTGATACTGAAGTGAACTAAATCGTGAGCTTATAAAGCAACATTCATAAATCTAAAAAAGGTACTCGTTAATTCTGAACATTCTAATACTATATAATTCTTAAAATTCTCAATTAGTAACTTGTAAATGAATCGATACTATAGTCTCAATGATTTATTTATAGTACACAGTAATTTCCGGAAACTGTAACTGACATATTTTCTTCAGCAAACAAAAACATTTTTTTAAATAAACAAGAAACACATTATGGAGAAATAATCAAATTGTTTTCCCTTAAACTATTAAAAATTAAAATTTAAATATTATAAAAAAAAAAAAAAAAAAAAAATGGAATGAGATGATAAAATTAATGACACATTCCTCGTTTCCACAATGTATCCCTTACAGTGAAATGAAATTTTATCGGCTTAGAAGATTTCCCATGATTGATTATTCTAGATGTTGAATTTCAAATATCGAATCTCAAATTTGAGATATCGAATGTCAGATTTCGGATTCCGAATTTCGAACTTTGGATATCGAATCCCTTATTCTAAATATCGAATGGTCTCTTGGGCTTTCGAAGAACTGCTATATCATATATTTTTGTTTAAATATCTTCCTTTTCAAGTATGTAATGATACATCTTGTATTTAAAAAGGTCCAGTGTCTGTCTATAAATCTAAGATTTCCTCGTTCTAACGTATGTATGGTTAATTGATAGAAATAGCAAAGCCATTGAGGTGTGCTTGAGATGGATTTTAAAATCTTGGCTATTTTCGAGTACAATGTAACATTAGTTTATTCATTTTGATCGATTGTTTTCCCTAAATGGATAACAATGTACATTTTGTGCATGTAGATGACTGATTGATTATTCACGATGAGCAACGGCTTCATGCATACATCCTTTTACAGAGTACACAATATAATTGATCAGTGAACAACAAATAATTTATGATGCTTGAAGTTTATTCGACAAAAAGTTTTTAGTAATTAAGAAAGTTTCAATTTCAATCTGCGGTCATCATCTTTCATTCACATCGAATCTGAAATATAATGAATATATTAAATGAATTAATATTTCACATATATTCAATATAGTTATTACGTACATTGTTTTTGAATGTAAAATGTATTTTGTTCGAGGCTTAGAGGCATAATAAATGCTAGTGGACCTTACGTCAACGAGGATATCCCCAGCTCAGTTGCCAGTATTTCGATACTAGCTCGAAATTGATACTTAAAATTTACTGTTTCAAAATTGTAAAAATTATGGAAACTAAGGAGTATCTCCCTCGTGCATAGCTCTGTCCTTAGATGGTTTTGGCTTTATCACTTTTGGTCTTTTTGGTATTTTGAATTTGCTCTTCAATCTTTTAGATTGTCGTTTTAGTTTTCAACATTTTAGGCCCCGGGCACAACCGGTGAGTCGTAAATCGACGAAATGTGCACATCTTGTGCATCTTGTGCATCAAAATTGGTATCAAAGGCACAGTAACTATGGGCTATGTACAAAAAAGTAGGGCCATTTCCCCCTGTATTTGTTTCACTCATAACTATTAAACGATTACCTTCTTTTTATCGTAAGGGATTGTATGCAATGCAATTGTATGTAAACAAACACAATTTTTATGCATGTTCATTAATAAGTTTTCTACCCGCAAAGATCGTGTATTATACTAGGAGTTTTGGGTCTGTTTGTATCACTTTTTGGAATATTGCCAAGAACCAAAACAATTCTACTGTCATATGAAAAGAGTTACATAAAGTGATTTACAACCAAAAATTCATTTTGCATGGTTATGAGTGTCAATCATGTTTAAAAACTGTCTCCAAAATCAATATTCAGGTATGTAAAAACGATTTTAGTAACTTATTTGTTAATTATCATTTGAAATATTTAGAGACCACATAAGAGGCTATGCCTCCAGATATTTTGAAAAGTATAGGCTACCTTTTGAAAATGGCCCTATTTCTCTTTCTAGCCAAATAAGTATTCGGACAAAATTTCCCAGTAAAATTATTCTTTTTAAAGATACTCGTAGAAAATTTGCAGGACATTGTTAACTAAAAGAAGACAATGTTTACTAGAGTAATTGCCCAGTAGTAAAAAAAATTGATATGTACACCAAGTACACAAGGGAAAAAGAGGACACATTTTACTGTTACACATGCACGCTTTTCAGTGCAAGAATATTTCATGATAAAATATACGAGTTCCAAATCACCATGAATCGTCTGTTTGTAGTCCTTTCAACTTTTCGTTTAATATTTTTATCAAACGAAAAGTTATCAACAAACACTATATATATATTGTTGAATATTCGATCTTAACTATCGCAAACCTATAAGTACATGTATCTCACACAAGTTTTGTTGTCAGCTGATAATTACTGGCAAGAACTGTTGACATACAGTGATTTGTTTATACTGAAGTTATTAGGCTAAAGTAAAGTAGTCAAATTAAATAAAAGAGCTGCAAGCTTAAACTTAAAGACATTTTAGACTGGTGGAAAATGTAAGACGTACCGTTAAAATTGAAGTAGCTGTGTGTACTTTACCACTCATCATGCCTATGCCTTACACCAACAATCAAAGAGACGCGGTCTATAGGCCTTTTCAGAGACTCATTTCCGGAATCACGATTCTGACTCTTAACATTATAATTTGAAGCAGTACTACGTCCCAGCAAGGGAAATAACTTGATTCAAATTATAATTTTAGAAATATACACGAATTAGCTAGAAATCTGAATCCACCTTACAACTCATCAAAGTTATTTTGACAATAACTATGAATAGGTTGTAGCCTATATTTGCTAAGAATGTGGCGACAGAAAAATCTATAGTGCATTACGTGAATAATGTAAGTCGGCATAACCGCGCTACATGTAAGAAATCAGTACCCACCATGTCTCCCACTAACAGTGAATAAGTTCTGACCTAAATTTGCTGCGAATTTTGCAACTTAAGAAATGGGTACCCACCTTACAACTCATCAAGAACATTCTTCACTCTAAGAAATTTGACATCAAAATATTTTGTGACTGAAGGACGGACGGTCAGTGCTCATTACTCCATCTGCGGTATACATATACTGAACCGCAAAAGAAACGTCGCTTTTTCAAAATGTTAGCAAAATTCAAAATAAATATTAATTAATGATTTTTATATAATCAGTATTACGATTACATCACCAGGTAAGATTAAATTACCTGTGAATTAAATTTTCGGTTGAATAATTTTCAGTTGATATCGTAGAGCGACCGTACCTAAAACCGCTCGTGGGACACACTTGGCGTAATTTTTCTTAAATCTTAAATGTTCGTGAAATTCATGCTCCTTTATGGGTATAAAAGGCCGGAGAAAATTAAAGAGTGTTAGTATCAGTGTTGACACAGAAGCTATGCCACGTCTGACTCCACAACAGAGAGAACAGGCCATTGGTCGATTGGATGCTGGGCAATCTGCCAGAGTTATTGCCAACGACTTCAACTGTGCTGTTCGAACAATTGAACGTCTACGGACACGGTACAATGCAACAAACAGCACAAATGACCGTCCACGGAGTGGTAGACCCCAAGTCACTACCCCTAGACAGAATAGAGGCATTGTTCGTCACCATTTGATGAATCGGTTCACCCCAGCTGCCGAAACTGCCAGAAACACTGTTGGAACACATGGACGACCCATAAGTGATGATACGGTTCGTCGGCGATTAGCTGCTAGAAACATGAGATGTCGCCGTCCAGCAAGAGGACCTATTCTTACTCCTCGACACCGTCAAGCTCGTCTTCAGTGGGCCACTCAGCGACAGAATTGGCGAAATCGACAATGGCGTAACATCATCTTCTCTGACGAAAGCCGTTACTGCATTTCAACAGCCGATGGCAGAACCAGAGTGTGGAGAAGACGCGGGGAACGTTACGAAGACAGCTGCATTCTGGAAACAGACGCGTGGGGAGGACCTAGCATCATGGTATGGGGTGGAATCGGCCTTAACGTTAAACTTGGTCCAGTCATCTTTCAGAACCTTGGCCCAGGCAGAGGAAATGGCGTAACAGCTGCCCGTTACATCGACCAAGTCTTGACACCCCATGTTCAGCCCCATTTCGCACGTCATCAAAACAAGACTTTCCAACAGGACAATGCACGTGCGCATACCGCAAGAGCCACAAGAGACTTCCTACAGCAGAATAACATTAATGTTATGGATTGGCCGGCTTTGAGTCCAGATTTAAACCCTATTGAACATTTATGGGACAAAGTTCAAAGACGGTTGAATAATGAGCAGCCATGTCCGACAACTGCAGCTGAACTTTCACAAGCGTTTCAGAGAGTATGGGCACGTATTCCGATGGCGTTTATTAATCGACTCATCAACTCCATGTACCGAAGATGTGCCGCAGTAATTGGTGCCGGTGGAGGACATATACGTTATTAACGGACGTGGGAGCACAGCATTGAAAACATGTGACGTTGCGACAATTGTGACGTTTTTGTGAACATTGTAACCAAAAGACTGTAAATCATTCATTAAATTTTGTAAAAATTAATTTAAAATATATAAATGTCACTTTGAAATAAATATATGTGAACATGTCATTTTGTGCGACGTTTCTTTTGCGGTTTAGTATATAATTGATAATAATTAATACTAACTTGAATCTATTTGCATGCAGAGGAGCCACTAGATCCAGAGTTCGTTCCACTTCCTTCGTCGTACGGTAGCTCTCCAATGTAGTTGCCTCTAATAAATAATAAATTACAACAATAAACTGTAATTAAGTCATATTTTAATCATTTTTGTTGAAGGGGTCTCGGTGGCCGAGTGGTCTAGGTAGTTCGTCATGGCTACTAATGGTCACTAGCCTGTCAACACTGCGGTTGTGAGTTCGAATCTCACTCGTGGCGGGGTGTGTTCGACTCCCACCTTAATTGACAAGGATTGCCAATTTTCCAACCGAAGGTCGGTGGTTCTCTCCGGGTACTCCGGCTTCCTCCACCAATAAAATCTGGCCGCTGCGAAATAGCCAAATGTGCTGAAAACGGCGTTAAACCCCAACTAAACAAACAAACATTTTTGTTGAGCTCTTAATCGTAATTATCCTCACCAAATCGATTAATCCATACTGATACCCTATAGTCTGCTATTGTTTGCTTAATATAATTTCATGATAAAGTGTTACGGCTTTTACAGCAGCTTAAAAGAACTTTAGTCTAGTGATTTACCGATGCACAAATGAATAAGTACATGTAAAATATAAGAAATATGGTAATCACAAATTTAACCGTTTTTATCTCCACAACCGATAAACAATTGTGCCCTTTTCCAGAATTGCGCTTCTTACCATACAATTTTTCACCTCTCATCGTACATGTATCTGCATAGTTGCATTCTCTGTGATCCTAAACAAAGAATGCAAATATACAGATCCATGTATGAAATTAGTACATTTTTATCAGTCAAAACTAATTAAGTGACTAGTTAGTCGCACTGGGGGAAATATGTAGTGCGCCATATCGGAAATTTACAGACGAAAGTTAGATTTCGGATAAATTTTTTTTCATGTGATTACAGAAAATATAAAAACAGGGTGCTTTCATTAATTTAGAGATGTGTAAAAAAACGAAAAAAAGAATAAATACAAATGACGAATCAACATGCATTGTTTAAATTTGAAACATTCATCGTCACAAAGCAAATCGAAAATTTGAACGACAACAGCCACAGCAAAGCTTTTACAAAACCATGAAAAGTGTTAAATTTGATGTATGGTAACTTTTGTGATATATTGTTTAATTGTTAAAAATATCCCAGGGAAAAAGAACCAAAATAGCGATTATTTTTAAATATAGACTGAGATTACAAAATATACAATTCACTTACATCCTGCTCTACATCGTACTTCAAGGTGAGCATTTGGCAACAGACCAAGTTTTGCAATCGAAAAAGGTAGAAGTGTTTATACTTATTATAAATGGCGCACATGTGAACTTACTATCATAAATTTTTTAAATCAGAGGAGCAAATAAAATAAAACTTTGAGGCACAGATGGCAATTTCCAGTCTACATTAAGGTACATCCTGTTTGCAGAAAGGCTGACAAAAAAATAAATAAAAAGAAACGAAATAATAAAATAAAATAAATAAATCGTTGGCTTTTGATTTTTTAATTATAGCGAGCGCAGCGAGAGCTATAGGAGCATATGGGTCATTTAGAAAAGTCTTAGTTTAATGGGGGCAGCCATTATGCAATCCGAAGTGAATTTATTTTTTAAAGCGAATATGGCCATATTGTGCTACACACTAAGGCTAGAAAAATTTTCGTTCGCTGGAAACTTAAGTAAGTAAAGTAAAGTAAATAACTTGCTTCAAATTATAATTTGAGAGTCGTAATAGTGATACCGGAAATGAGTTTCTGGAAAGGGCTATTGCTGTGCTCGCATCGATCATTGGCCACGCCAACAGCATATTATATAATTAAAAAAAAAAAAAATACACTAACAAAAGGATGGTCTTGGCTCGGGTCAGGCCCGTTTAGTAACTTACTACTTTATTTTTTAATAATGCATAAACTTACCCAGGCCCATAGTTGCAAACTAAGAATTTGACGTTACTGAAGTAGGAAGGTAGGTACTGCATGCTGGCACAATTTGCAACAGCACAACCAACTTCAGTACTTTCAGCCCAAACAACCTAGAATGAAACGCAGTAAAAGAATATACATCCCCTATAATTCAGCACAATCTTTTACAATTAGATTTCAATAAAATACATTAAATATGTTTGAAATTTAGTTTTAATTACTTTAAAAATATATCAATATTTCTCATGCTAAGATTTAACTAAGAAATGTTACGTGTATCCATAATTCTATAAATTTGTGATTGGACACGTCATTTTTATTTGATGATTTTGTTAATAATATTAAGTTTGAGCTAAATTCTTCCTCTAAATATTTTTTTACTAATGTTTAGGATTATAAATAAGTCCTGACTTCGGCAGTAAATAAATCACACTAGCATGTATATGACATCCATTTTGACAATAAAAGGATATGGGGTATACGTCACTGGAACAACTTTCCATAAGATTTTATGATATTGTTTATACGGTAATATCAGTTTATGTTTCCATTTTACACAGAAAATATTTTCTTTTCTTATTTATTAGTTATCAGTGAGGTTAAAATTATTTTACATTAAGTTCTTCTGAAGTATTTCTTCACATTTATAAAAACAGGAACGTATTACTTAATTTGTCTCCTTGTCTCAAGGCCGTCAGCAAATATCGCAAAACTATTTACCTGTGTATAGTGTCCGCAAACATTGCTACACGAATTCGTCGCATAATTATAGTCTTTCTTCTCATTGACCCAACTAGCCACTCCACTCTCAAGGTAACCGCTGGATGCTGAATAATAAATTTAAACTTTCTAACGTTTATCAATTTCATTAAATAAGTGCATTTTTGTATTCTTCCAATATAAATGTAGATTTGAATAAAGACCAAATATTCATAGAATAATAAAGGTAGGACATGAATATTCCATATGATAACTTGTGAATGCAAAGTAAGATTGAAGCTAGGCATAGTAATTGAGTGTATCTTATAAATATCTAGGTTAACTTAGATAATGACGATTTTTCGACAATTCTTACTAGAGTTTTACCCCTTTTTGTACCTCAAAATTCCTAAAATTTTGGTTTCCAGATGATAACTTGTGAACAAATGGTCAGATTAAAAGTAAATTTGGTATGTTTGTGTATCTCATGAATATCTAGGTAATGTTTTTAATACTGACGATTTTTTGACGATTCTTACTAGAGTTACCTCCCCTTTTGTACCTCAAAATTGCTATTTTGTTTTGTTTCCAGATGATAACTCAGACTGAAACTAGATTTGGTATGTTAATGATCTCATTAATATATAGGTAAGTTCGATAAGGAAGATTTTTTCTACAATTCTTACCAGAGTTACGCCCCCTTTTTTACTTCAAAATTGCTATTTTTTTGGTTTCCTGGTGATAACTTGTGAACAAAAAGTCAGATTAAAACTAGGTTTGGTGTTTAAGTGTATCTCATTAATATCTAGGCCGAGTTCGATAATGACGATTTTTTGACAATTCTTACCACAGTTACACCCCTTTTGTACTTCAAAATTGCTAATTTTTTGGTACTCCATATGATAACTTAACGTAAATGTAAAGTCAGATTGAAACTAGGTTTGGTATGTATCTTACGAAATTCTAGGTCAAGTACGATAATGACGATTTTCGACAAATCTCACCACTGTAACTCTGTTTGCTTATCTCCGTCCAAAAGCTTGTGAGCATGAATTCTTCGACACCGTACATTGGATTGAAATTTAACTTCATATATTTACTTATCATAATTAGAATGTGAAGATGTGCATATCGTATTCTTCTGATGATCCATACATTTTTCCAACAGTTATTGCCTCTTAATGACTTAGAAAATTTGGTTCAATATAGGTTATATGGTTTGTGAGCACAAATTATTCGACACCTTACATTGGATTGAAATAAAACTTCACACATTTAATCATCATGATGTGAACAAGTACATATCGTTTTCTTGTGACAATCCACAAATGTTTCTAAGAGTTATGGCCCTAAATGACTTAGAAAATTCAGTTCAATATAGGGTATATGGTTTGTGAGCACAAATTCATCGACACCTTACGTTTGATTGGAATAAAACTTGACATGTTCATTTTATCATTATCATTATCAAGATATGAACATGTGTATATCGTTTTTTTGTGAAGATTCACAATTTTTTCTTAGAATTATGGCCCCAAATGACTAAAAAAATACACTACAATATAGGGTATATGGTTTGTGAGCACAGTTTCTTTAGCACTTTACACCGGATTGGAATTAAAGTTTGGACACTCGATCGATTATCATCATGCGCATATCCTTTTTTGTGAGGATTGACAAATATTTCATAGAGTTATGGCCATTTTGACTTCCAAAAATTCTGTACAATAAAGAATAAATTGAATTATAATTTGGTATAAATAGAACTAACAACCAGCAAAAAAAAAAGGGGGGGAGGGGGCATATGTTTTAGTGTACTCCTAGTATAGTTAGTTTCAAAATTAAAACTTACGATATAACCTTGGCGTCGGGGGACCAGTGGCCAACGGCCTTTTATAACGTGAAAGTAAACACAACATATTGTCTGCCAATGAAACTAACAATGTGTAGTTTGTTTGATTTTAAGAAGCTTATAAAAGACGATCAACGTGTCATGTCAATCATAAAAATAGACTACACACGAATTTAAAATTGTGAAGAAACTGTATAAGGCTGTTCTTAATAAAAAGTAAACTTGTTTTAATGAACGATACAATTACTTTAATTTAAATATTAAAGATCAGATTATGTAATAAAAGTGTTATGAAGTGGCTGTTTCTATATTGACCCGGTTTAGATTATCGGGCAGCTGTATATTCCCTCCTGGCGGCGGAGCGAGTACAGCCACCCTCGAATATATACCAGGGCAAATACAAAAATATTAAATTAATTCTCTCTATACTCTTTACTGCTTTTGGTCATTTTGGCATTTTTGAAATTGCTCTTCAGATGTTTGAATTTTTGTTTTGGGTTTTCAACATTGTAGGTCTGAAGCACAACTGATGAGTCGTAAATGGACGAAATGTGGATATCTTGTGCAACAGAATCAAAAATATTGTTTTCTATTATGTACATATAACCTGGCATGTAGAATAAAAATTTTCCCAGTTCTTTAACAAGTATTGTTTGCCTTATATTTGATTTGATTAGATGTTGATAAAAATAAAAAGTAAACTCCTTAGATCACCAGGACAAACATTAAACATCATTACTCGGAAACAGCAACATTATATTGCGCACTTTGAAGGATTATGGGGTATTACATTTGCGCACTTGGTCGTTTTTTTTTTCTTCACATCACCGCACCGAATGTTTCATTTAAGATGATAGATTTCATTCGTAAAAATAAGGTAAAAATTAAAATAGTATATCAAACTCGAAAAAAATGAGGTAAATATTTGATCCAGTTTAACTCGGGGTACAATGTATCTACATGTACCGCTTCTATTTAGTCATGTATTTTGCATCTTATTTAATGATTTTATATACATTTCTTTTGTTTTTATGACTTACATCTCATGCTTTAAACTAAACACTCTGAAAATACTTGTTAATTAATCATTAATTATTTTTTAAAGGATCCATTTTTTATGCTAGATTGAAAATTCACCTTAATTCGATTCTTAAGAAAACGAATAATTTTATGGAGATTTACCAAGAAAACATGCAAAACATCTGTTAAAACTGATAAAACAATAATACTAAACAATTTCTACAAATGTAATAATAATTAGTGCGAATTTGGAATAAATGTATAAAAAAGTCAGCATTTCTATGTTAAAATAGCGCTTTTGTAGATATAAAAAAGTGGTAATTTGTAGATGAAAATGTGCGCTTATTTAATTCACAAATGTGCAGATTATGAAACACTGAAACATACCTGTTGTAACGAAAAGGTTTTCTCCAACATAATAGAAACTGTTTGCTTGTGAAGACCTAGCACTATTATGTGTCCAGATACATTGATAAGCATAATTTTGTGCAACAGTTGCTAGCTCAGGACTCCATGTCTGTGAAGGGTTAGAAAAAAAACACATTCAATTAATATCGTACGAGCTAACATTTTACAATACGAACATGATGAACGAACAAAAACGAGTAAATGGAGAGAAAAGTAACTTAAATGTTCCGATGAAAAATAAAAGATATATGTGTCTATTAAACACTATTACATTAAGTGTAAATTATTGTAAATTAAAGTATTAAATTGCTGGTTTCAAAAATTTAATAAATTGATAAAGAGAGACTAAATTCTGTAATCAACATAAAATCCTGTGTTCATGTGAATTTCTTGTATATTTTAGTATGTTTATCTTCTTTGAAAAATGGTTCCACAATATATCTTGAAGCTGAAATAGAACAATTAAAATTTTTGATGCTATATTATTGATATAGATAAAACATTTGTTTTCATGGAAAATGTAACTAGAATGTTTATTTATGCACAAGTACTTACCATCTGAGGCATATAATCAGCCGGAGGATTGACAGAATTTCTAGCATTGTTGTGAAGCTGAAGAAGTTCGTCTCTTTCGGAAGCCGTGAGAGAACTGCCAATGTTTCTCTCTGATATACTTGCACCGATACCTTTTAAACTTAGATGTTTTTGCTTGCCAAGAAAGCTGCGGAGTTTTTCGTCAAGCTCTACTGGTGAGCTAAGAACAGTGACAGCTAGTGCCAAGAACGCGAATGCTTTTAACTGCATGTTGATACTGTGTAGATTAGGTTGTACCGATTCGGAACTGCGAGAAACATTCCAGGACAGCCAAATTTATACACGTAGTGGAGGTGGTCAATGACGTATATTCATTACTGCCTACTGTTTATTAACTCTCCATATCATATTTCATCCAACACGAAAATAAATTTACATTTAATCTTAGTTTTGAATTTAAATAAGGTTCATTATTAACATCTGTATAAAGTTAGTCTATTTTTAAAAAAGTTTAAACACGCTGAAAAATACTGGAAACAGATCAAGTGAAGACGTAAAGGAACGAAAAAAGAAAAAAAGATATTCATGCACATTTTTTGTTATATCGTATACATAGAAATACTATAACAGGAAATGTGCAGATTAAAATAAAAATTTTTTAAGAAGGACAACAGACTCATAAGACAAAAATAAAGTGACTAAAATTCAATTTTAGGAGAAAAACACATGTAAAGTAAAATATAAGCCAAAACAATACTGGTTAAAGAACTGGGAAAATTTGTATTCTACATGCCAGGTTATATGTACTTACCGGTAATAGAAAACAATATCTTTGAAACCAATATTCATGCATAGTATATGTAGTATCTTTAAGTATTAAAAAGCCAGAACTTGGCATAAAAGTTTTCTATCAAATGTCTAATGTTACACGGTAAATTCTAAGTAATAAATAATAAAATATGATGATTGTAATCATGTTTATAATTTTATTTAGTTAAATTTTACGTCCTTCTGTAATTGATCAAGTTGATACCTCACCGGACTTGACACTTCACTGGTCATTACTCGCTGGCAATATGACGGATGCCGTTAACGGATCAGGATATGCATACCCTTCCGGAGCACCTGATATCACTCCCAGCTTTTACTGGAGTTCACATTCCTAGTGCTTTAGTTTCTGTGCTGTTTAGTTCTATTTTTGTTTAGTTTATTATGTTTAACATTCCTTTAGTTCCACATGTATCCTCGTGGCGTTTGTATGTTGTGATCCATTCTCATGACTTTTTGTTTTTTCTTTGATTTCGAATATACGGACTTCCCCCACTGTTTGTTTCTTCAGGATTGTTTTTCCGATATCCAAAGACTATCAGACTGTTTACACCAGCCAGTGTTGCATTGTAAGCACCAAAAGGTATCAAGAATAATTTTTAAAAGTATTTGATATCTATTTTTTTTCTTCGAAAGCTATAAATAAAAGTACCAATACAAACACAACAAAATATACTAAAAGCTATAAACGACGGTCAACTAGAACTTATAAAAAATAAAGGGGGGAACTCGGGTGCCCCACAAAAATAAGCTATTATTAATACATGTACGACAACAATCACACTATGCAAAGTGAACGGAGAAGTTAGACGGTTAAAGGTTGATATTTAAAATTTAAAATATACTAGAAAGTCCGCTAATATGGTTGTTTATGATCATAATTAGTATGCAGTACTCGTAATTGAACCGGACAAACGTTGAAAAATCGTTTGACGTCGTATTAGAACATGTCGGTTGATTGAGATAAGTTATACATTTTTTTTTATGTCAATCCTTTCATACATTGAGATAAATACCGTAAAACATACTGAAGGAATAATAAACTTCATGAAAGTTCACCAGCAGTATAAAACATTTGAATATGCTAATTAATAATATGAAAAATAAAGAAAAGTAAAGAAGCAGAGGTAAAATACATAATTGTATTTTAACAAAAGAATTTTTTTTTGCAACATTGTGGTTGAAGCTTTCTCTTAAAAAGTAATATTAAAATTGTACCCTCTTGAATGTTGATAAAGAGCATCTGTGTATATATTTTTAAGTGCACGATTGCAACATTGCAGTACAAGTTTTAAGAATTCAGCGTGTGGGTAATTTAAAAGGTCTATTGATCGAACACGCTCCTAAGTCTATTCTAGAGTGTTGCTAAAACACATAACCAACGGATTAAAAGTAATTCAGTAAAAGTATATAAAAGATATTGCAATATTTTTTTTATGTCGTGATTAAATACGTGATCGCACGAATATATATATATATATTTTTTATAAATTTGTAATTAAGATAAGTTAATATCAAAATTTCCTGTAATATGTGAACAAAATATCTGACGATCAATATTTGTTGAGACCTTACTATTAGCCCAAACCCAAACATAATTATTTACCAACGTGATATTTCATCGGAGAAAGCAACCACTGTTTATAGATGGTTAAATCCTAATCATATATATAAAAAAAGGCTGACAAATTACAGATAGCTTGAATCCACTGTCAATGTATTCAAATAACACTGAAAGTAAAACTTTCAGGATATACACACGGTAAATCAAAATTATCTGCAAACAGTGGTGCTGGAAAACAATTGTTGTACTTTTACCCTGTCTGTAGAGTCTATGCATACATCGGCATATTCTTCTTACACTTGGTTTGACCACTTCTCATTAAGCATAAGTAGGATTTAATCCTTTTAGCACCGACCCTTGATTCTTTCTGCAGTTTAGATTTTTTTTTCAGTTTGCATTCCCTTGTTAAAATATCTTCTTGACTCAGATATATCCCCCTTGGTGCACTTGGGTAAAAAACAACAGTAACATCTTACGACAGAATGTACACAACATTTATTTACTGTTATGTTCAACTTTTTACTTTATATTATATTTAATATGGTTATTCTAATCATATTTTATTATTTGTTTTATGCCCTCCTGTATGTACTAATTTGGACAATAAAAATATTATATTCTATTCTGTGCCACCAAATGATAATCATCTCTTTATTGGATTTTGTTTGTGAAAAACTACAATTGGTATTAAAAAAATTAATTGCTGCTCAATTTCTGACTCTTTCAGTAATGCATGTAACACATTTGATACTGTGAAAAGCTCAAAACTTACATTTATATTGGCCTTATTTTTTTGGTCATTTTGTCTTTTCAATCGGTTCTTGTTAATGTTTCTGCTTCCGGTGTCTACTAGGCTGAATAATCCTTCTTTCACGGAATATTCATACATGTTTGCTGTATTTCAAAATTCGTACAATAAAATTATTTATTCACTATAAAAATGAAACTTTGTAAGACTTTGTTTTTTTATTTCACAATTTACATGACAAATTGTGTGTAGACCAATATTATTAGGTGAATCATTATATAATCTCGTTCACATTAGATGCAAATAAAGAACACATATTTTATATATTGTAGTCCGAAATTCCAGTGACGAAAAACGGCTCTTGGTATTGGATTAAACTGTGCGACAAAAGAGCACACAGCACTTATAAAACAGAGGGATTCTGTCATGAATTTGTCAGCGTTTACCACAATTAAATTTACAACAAATGTTTTTTTAAGGAACAAACTTGACAAGATTCACTTCTATAAAAAAAAAATAAAACATTTACATGAATTTAATTAAAGTCTTTATTGGACTTCAGAAGAATTTTCGGTTTGTTAAAGACTTGACAAAATCTTACAGCTACATTTACGTATTTAAAATAATTTTAAATTTTTTTATAACATTCAGTTTATTATTATACTCATACGACTAAGGGTATACGATATTCATTGAGAGTGTGAATAAATAAAACAATAAAAAACAAATTCAGAAATTCCATTAGGTTTTTCTCAAAATGACAGCAAATGTTGACTACCATGCAATTGCAAAAAGGATTGAAAGAGTTCGTCTATCTGTGGCGTCAGTTTGCTTACAGCTCTTTCAAATTTATTAAAGGAAAATGACTGCAAATTTCTCTCAATACGTCGCCGATTTTAACTTTCACCAATGCATTTTGTCCCATAATAAAAGAAAATCAAATATTCCACCATACGTTGACTTTGGGCTGGGCTACTGTTGACCATAATACGTATACAACCAAGAATAATAAGCAATATAAAGAACATGTGATGTCAATATGCTCAATTAAACATATTTAGTATATTTTGCATTATGTATACAAATTTCATGCCAAATTTCTTAATATTATCAGCAAGTATATCTTAATTTAAAATAAAATAATTCATTAAACATGTTAAAAATAGTCAGAAGCGATAATGATCAACTACACATGTCATTATGCTGTCAAAATATTTGATATTAATAAACTCTAGATCTCTATCTATAATATCTTATAAAGAAAATTAAAGAAAAAAAAGATTGTCGTATTCCTTTTTTAAATGCCTAATATCTTTATATAACTTCTCTGGTCTATAAAAACGCCCACAGTTAGATATCCTATTTTGTTTCATTAAAGAGCCACCTACATATACATGTGCATGCATCATCTCCCTGGCTAATTATATGTACTAGGTATTTCCACAGTAACACCGGGAAGTCGGCACAAATTGTAGCCTCTAAATCTACATATAGCTTTTACCCAAGGCACATTTGGACTTCTTATGTATAACATAATGCAATATATAAATCAAAAATGTTTCTGATCCTCACCAGTATTGGAACTTATCAATTTAAAATATACTTTCTATCAGCAAACCATATCATTTTTCACACAAGAAACTAAACTATGTTTATTTTATTGAAAAAAACCCACTAAAATCAATTTTTGTTTGTGTTAAAAGATTACAACTGAAAGAAAAAATGAAAAAAATTACAATAGTTTATTTTCGTATAAATCTAAAGTTTCAAAATAAAAAAAAAGAAAAGAAAAAAAAATTATGAAAAATAAAACTCTGACCAGCACTGTGTTTTATAATGCGTTCCAGACTCGAAAAATATCTATTGCTATTTTCCTACGCAGTGCGATTATGTAATTTGTTTATCAAATTCGAATCAGTCTGTTGCGTTACCTTCATACATACATAGTTTATACGTGTTCGATTCGCATTATACTGCGCTCATTCATTTATAAATTTCTATGCGAATCAATGAAGTCGTATGCGTTATTACATTTAGGGTAAATGCTGGAATTTGCCATGAACATTTATTAAATATAATAATACTGAAAATAAAGAAATATAATTCCAAAATATTCTTCATGTACTTTTTAGGTCATAATCAAAATGATGTTATGGCTTAAATAAAAGTTACAAATTGGTAAAAACATATGTCATTGAAATTCAACTTTAAGTTTTGTAACGTATCATCATTAAATTTTGACATATGCAATGACAAGAGGTTCTAAATGCATGAAATGGAAGGGTCTCAAAATCTATATTCATTTACTTTTTGTCTAACTCTAAATTCCAAACACGTACATATTTTAACGCATAAGAAACACATATAACTTTTAAAAATGTTGATTAAAGGATTAATGATATACAGACATACTCGCACCATACGTAAAATTGGAATCATCTGTTGTTAATGTATCATATATAAGTTAACCTTCTACTTGTATAACAGAGATACAAGAACGTAAACCGCCTTGTATATAAACTGAAATTTCAGGATAGGAATTAATCTCGACATAAACACTATCATTTACCTCAAGACGTTCTATGGTGGTACTTGTACTGGTTTGCAAGCTTTTTTCAGATGATGAGTAACTTACGGCAATTATTTCATCATTTTTAAAAACTAAAAAATTTGTTTTACGGTTCGTCAACATAAACACCGTTATTAGGTATAGTCCTGGTGCGTCACATGTAAACTTCCCGGTACTCCTCAGGCTTGAAATTACCGCACTTGAAAGTCCATTAATCGTGCGACTGTCAGAAAATTCAACAATACTTCCATGTTGATAGATTTTGCCAATAGCACATGCTTTTACTGCAGCTAAAAGTAAAAATAAAATGAATGGATAATCATTGTTTTTTTTGGGGTAGCCACAGGCATTTATTTTATGACTGAATAACCACATTTTTATTATATGTCTCTTTAATATCTAATATCTTGGTACCAGATTCAATGTTTACGATCGATGATTTCCTAAGAGTTGCAATAGCTGGCAATATTTCAGGAGTGAAACTATTATTTCTAAACTTTCTATTCCCTTTTTGTTGAAATTAGAATTATTTTCCATAGATAAGAATTATCTTTCCTCACACTATTACATTTGCAATGTGCAAAGTACCGCGAAACGTAGGTCGAAACAATAAAAAGGCATGGATTTTAGAAAGTTCATATATCATGATGTACATCTGTACCAAGTTTCATGATTATGTGGCCCAATCTTCATCGCAAACCTGAACCTGAGGATTCACCATCACATTTCCAATGTTTACTGAACCATGAAATTTAGGTCAATACCTTAACACGACATATATTTTAGAAAGTTCATATAATGATTTACATGTGTACCAAGTGTCATGATGATGTGACCCAAACTTCGTAGAAAAAAATTCAATGCAAACATTAGTCTGATGATTCACCGTATTATTTCCCATGTTCACTAAACCGTGAAATGTAGGTTATGACCTAAAATTGGCATATGTTTTATAAAGTTCATATCATGATATCTTCATAGAAAAAAGCTTCAACGCAAACACTAACATGACGATTCACCATCACATTTCCCATGTTCACTGAACCGTGAAATTTAGGTCACGACCTTAAAATGACATATATTTTTGGAAGTTCATATCATGACTTACATCTGTACAAAGTTTCATTATGATGTGACACATCTTCATAGGAAAAAGTTTCAACACAAACATTAACCTGATGATTCATGATTTACTTTCCCTTTTAAAAACTTAAAATGGCATACACTGTATATTTTATAAAGGTCATATCATGATGTAAATGTGCACCAAGTTTTATAATGATCTGACCCCTTTCTCATAGTACAAAATCTTTAGCACAAACCCCAACCTGAAGCGAGTGAAAAAATATAACATGGTAAATATCGGCAAAAGAACAATAAATTTAACAGGAAACCCAAAGTCAAGAATCAAAAGACAAGAACACGTAAAAAATATGGCAAAAGAATAAACAATATATAATACAAAAAGGTAATGTAAAATGACAATTAAAAAAACAGAAATCACTTGAAATATGAACTCTTATAAATAAGGAAGTGACATTTGGCATGTCCTTTCTCATTAACGCAATCCGACGCTACATTGCAATTGCAAATCACAACACAACAAAAATATTTATAGAAATCAACGATAGATATTTACAGAGACTTTTATGTATAAGAATGAAATGTAAATGGATAGCTTGTCTTATTCTTTAATTTGGATAAAAATTCTGCATCAAAATAGTTAGTCTACCTTGATATTCTAAATTATGGTTTTCGTATCATTGATTGATGAACGTCCTGAAAACATAATAGGATCAAAACATAAAAAGTAACATTAGGCAGATCCACTGACGCACGAAATCTAAGCACTGTAAAGGTAAATCGTAAACTGTCGCCTGATTGCTTTTATTTCGTGTGATTGCAATTGACTAAAAGTTACCAAACTGTCCATCACTCCTTTAAATACACCATAAATATATATTTTTTTTAGTTAACCCCTTTTTATATGACCCTCTTTAACTTTGAATATATCTTAAAATTCAGCACATTCCACGTTTATACAAGTTGATCGGAGAGAATGCGTCAGTGGTATGTTATTTATTCAAAAACATGGGCGAAAATCCCCCCTTGTCCGGGAGGAGACAGTTAATGAGGTTGAGAAAAAACATGCTTTAAAACTCATGTTATTTCTTTAATCACAAACAAACTGGTTGTATGTTTAGATAGTAAGTTCATGATGACAAAATTTTTTGATAATCATATTCTCCGCCGAGAATAGTTGTTTTCCGACGTGAGACAAATGGTGCACGATTTGCGCAGCCTGATTTCCAGTGAGCACCTTTAAAATAATCAACGAATTTACTTTTAACTTTATTCTTCTCTTTATATATTATTTATTCATTTATATAATTATTTTTTCTACAAAAATGGCAGCTGGCTCCACCGCCCCAGTGGCAATTACAGACTATTTAGACGCTCTGTTTTTCATGTTCTTTTATGTTAATTTGTCTGATGGTCACACGGTGTCGATTGGATGGCGTTAATGTAGACCTTTCTTGTAATCGGTTTTATTATTTAAATGATACATTTTTCCTTAATACAAGAAGCATGTGAACAATGCTTTTGTTGCTGTTCTTAAACTTGAAAACATTAGTTTAACTTACCTCTAGCTGTCATGCTATAGGACAAATTTTGAAACCTCTCTAATGTGGTGTTATATTTATTATCCATACCATCAAACGTACGATGAATCAAACTTTCAAGGTATATTTTGGAGATATTTTGGGTAGCTTGCAGGCTTTCCATCCTACGGAAAAGAATACGGTTTGAACTGCTAATATTTTGCTGTATAGATTCTAATAAGGACTGGAATGTTTTTTCCTTTTGGCTAATTGACGTAATATTTTGATCTTTTGAATTAAGAATGTTTTCCACTGAACGAAGTTGATCTCTTGTCATTCGCAATTCTTGTTGTAAATGTACTGCGTTATATTCCGCCTTCGTATAATTGATTTTCAGATTGTCAAACTCCTTTATTAATAAATCATGCTCGATAGATAGGCTGGTATAATTATTTTCTAACACTACAATCTTCACTTTCAGGTCCATTATCTGGTCCTTAAACGTATTTGTTGCTTTTGACTGTGTAGAAAGTAACCAATGTTGTAGCTCGGCTAGTTTTTGCTCCAGTTGAACTCTTAATCGTCTCTCATTTGTAAGTAATTCCATTAACTCTGTATAATGCTGGTAGGACATTGAATTTTCAGTTGTGTTAGGAAAGGAGTTTATATTCTCGACCAAAAATCCATAAGATCCGCCCGTAAACAGTACGGCAAAAACTACTTTAGTGAATAAAAGCGCCATATTTAACATTGCATTAATACAACATTTGTTTACATGCATTATCAATACGGTTTAGTGCAAATAGTACACTTGATAATATGATGAAGTAATGTTGACTTATATATACTGTATTAGAAAACAGATAAAATGACTGTGAAAAAGTTAACTTCTGTTATGGAGGAGTAAAATTTTTCAACGATCATTCAAAATTATTTTTTCATTACAAGGCATACTGCATATAACAAGAGCCATTGTACGTCAAAGATAATTTGGAATGTATTAAATGACCTCTTCTGAATCCTTCATACACATTCATGCTTTTTGCTCTAAACTTTCCAATAGCCATAACCAGTGTACAGGTTTTAACGATCTTCTCCTTGAAAACCGATTAAGAGACCAAACTTTGGTGGAATAGTTCTTATGTGCCCCCCTTCCAGAATTCTCCGACTTCAAACCGACATGGCCGATGTTACTAAAAGTAGAAAGGGGGGGGGGGGGGGCTGAGATTTAAATATATTCTAACCAAGATGGCCACCGCAGCCGAACGTAGTTTAACGGAGGATCCTATTGAAAAAATCATCTTTGTTGAGTATGAAGGACATGTTTTTAAACAGACGTTCGGCATCTACTGAATCGGAAAGAAAAAAAATAGCCCAGTCCTTTAATGTCAGTTTCTGCTGTATAGATGATGTTTTGTCACTTAATAATCCTTATCCCCGCACTTAAATTGAAGTTCGGGGATATCTGTAATCGGTCCGTCTGTCCGTCCATTCGTCCGTCTGTCCGTTTGTCTGTCCGTCCGTCTGTCCGTCGGTCCATCCGTCTTACCGTCTGTCGTACCGTCCGTCTGACGTACCGTCTGTCGTACTGTCTGTCGTACCGTCCGTCTGACGTACCGTCTGTCGTACCGTCTGTCGTACCGTCCGTCTGTCCGTCCGTAAGATAACATTATCTCCAGAACTCCTCGTTCATTTTTAGTTTCATGCATTTAATTTCTATACAATATTGTCACATTCTGTATGTTAATGCGCAATAAGGTTTTACAATTTAGATTTTCAAAAATTCGGGTCCACAGGGGTCGAATTTTGAAATTTGGAAATTTAAGCTTGTGACCTAAACTCCTCATAAATTTTTCATTTTATACTTAAAAATATTCTAACCGAGATGGCCGAACATAGTTTAACAAAGGATCCTATTGGAAAAATCATCTTGGTTGAGTATGAAGGACATGTTTTTAAATAGACTTTCGGCATCAACTGAATCGGAAAGAAAAAAATAGCCCAGTCCTTTAATGTCAGTTTTCGCTATACAGATGATGTTTTGTCACTTAATAATCCTTATCCTCGCACTTAAAATGAAGTTCGGGGATATCTGGAATCTTTCCGTCTGGCCGTCCGTCCCTCTCTCGTACCGTCCGTCTGTCATACCGTCCGTCTGTCCGTCCGTAAGATAAAATTATCTCCAGAACTCCTCGTTCATTTTTAGTTTCATGCATTTAATTTCTATACAGTATTGTCAAATACTGTATGTTGATGCGTAATAAGGTTTTACAATTTAGATTTTCAAAAATCCGGGTCCACAGTGGATCGAATTTCGAAATTTGGAAATTTAAGCTTGTGACCTAAACTCCTCATAAATTTTTCATTCTATACTTTTAATTTCTATACAGTATTGTTACATACTGTATATAGATATGCAAGAAGGTTTTAAAATTTTGATTTTCCAAAATTGAGACCCACAGGGGTCAAACTTTGAAAATTGGAAATTTAAGCTTGTGACCTAATATAAACTCATCATTCATTATTAACTTCATGCATTTATTTCTATACAGTATTGTCATATACTATATGTAGATGCGCAATAAGGTCTTAGAATTTTGATTTTCCCAAATTGGGGCCCACAGAGATGGAATTTCGAAAATTGAAAATTTAAGCTTGTGACTTAAATTCCTCATTCATTTTTCATTTTATGCTTTTAATTTCAATACAGTATTGACACATACTGTATGTAGATGCAGAATAAAGTTGAAATTTGATTTTTAGAAATTTCGGAGATAATGAATTTAAGCTTGTGACTTAACCTCCTCTTTCGTTTTTCATTTTATGCATTTCATTTCTTAACAGGATTATCACAAACTGGATATAGAATTGTGTTTTTCAAAATTAGGCCCTGTAGTGGTCGAATTTTGAAAATTGGAATTATAAGCTGGTGACCGAAAATCTTCTTTCATTTTTCATTTATGCATTTTATATATATACAGTATTGTCATACACTGTATGCAGATGTGCAGTAAGGTTTTAGAATTTTGATTTTTCAAAATTTGGGTCTGTATTCAAAGACATGATTGTGAAAAAAGGTGCACAGGGACACACCATGTTGGGAGTGCGGGATAGCTGTCGTCTCCGACTGCCTTAATCTAGTTTCAAGGATTAACCACAGATGGACCAACTTCTGCTACAAATCTAGACTTGATTTCAATTTCCCGATTGTGAACTTCCCCTTTCTTAGTAACATACCAAGGTCTCCAGCCTATATTGTGTACATTTCACAGTTGATCCGTTACTACTGTGGACGTGATTTTTATTACGTGTTGATTTTAATTTCTCGATTGTGAACTTCCTCTTTCTTAGCAGTAACATACCCAGCCTATGTTGTATATATTATACAATCGACCCGTTACTGTCGTGCATGTGATTTTCTTTTGTGTACGGCGACTTTCTCGGAAGGGCGGGATTGCTGTCATATAAACTTCTAAGACATGGTTATGTTCAGTCTCTTTTAATTGCACGGTAAATTCTTAGTAATAAATCATAAAACGTTATGATTGTAATCTTGTTATAATTTTCTAAAGGTCGCCATCACGAATTGATTGGCCGATACGAAGTTTCTATCTAGCGTATGAGACTGGATATCTTCACTTACATTTCACGCTGTTCTGGAATAGACACTTCATTGGTTTTTACTCACTGGCAATGTGACGGGTGCCGTTAACGGAGCAGGACATGCTTACCCTTCCGGATCACGTGATGTCACTCTAGATGTTTTTAAAAAGGCAGTTCACATTGCTAGTGCTTTGGTTTCCTTGCTGTATTGTTCTAGTTTTGTTTAGTTTATTATACATTTTTTATTCTTTTAGTGATACATGTATCCTTGTAGCGTTTGTTTGTTTTGTTTTATCCTGCCATTGTCTTTTTTGAACTTCGAATTTGTGCACCTTTCCCGCTGTTTTTCGCTTCGGTATTCTTTAGTCTATATTTAAAAATCTTATTGTCTGAAACCACTTGGGCAATTGCAACCAGACTTGGCAGCACCCTTTCAGACTTGGACCGTCTTGTGTTGACCGTTACTGTCAACCAAGCTGGATGCTACAGCCGAAATTAGTTTAACATAGGACCCTTTGCGAAAATTCATTTAAAAATCTTCGCGCCTGAAACCACATGGCCAATTGGAGCCAGATTTGGCCGCAATGATCCTTAGATGACCCAGACTGTGCTTAGGTGGTCTTCTTTCAGAATTATGCCTAATAACATGAAATGCTAACTCTGAAAAATGGAGCCGAATACATGTAACTGTCAACATTCCCACCAATGCTTAACATAGGATCGGATGGGAATATTCACTACATACATTCTTCTGTGAAACTTAATCAAGTTTAAAAACTTTTTTTGGCAGAAATTGTATTTACCTTCAATTACTGCTTTTATGGTCGTTGATCGGCACATTGAATCCAGGTGAGCAACACATGCTCCTATGAGCCTCTAGTTTCTCAAATTTAGTACGGTTCTCAACCTTGCATAGCTTTGATGAATGTATGTTTCATCTCAGTATGTCACGTCAGACTCATTATTTGCAGGAAAAGAAAACCGAAAAACAATAGGTGTGGAACACCGAATCATGTTCGCAAGAGAGAGTTCAGATGGCTCCACAGACGATGTAACGAAAAGTGTCACCTACGTTTTTCCTATCAGCTAGATTATTCGTAGACTTGCATAAAACCCTGGTTTTTAGCAACACTTTATTTGACACTGGATCTCTAATTGTCGACAGAAAAATAATGGCATAAGAAAACAAAAGCAATAAGATAAAGTTCATCAGACCAAAATCCAAAGACAAGGGGTATTCGTCAGAACAGGAACACAAGAAACAAATACGACATGAAACTGAAAACGTAGCAAACAAAGGAAGATAACACAAACAAATAAACAACATGGAGCTTTGTTAAGTTTTCCATTCTTCAAGTAAGGCATTAAATCTTATTTGTGACATTGACTCAACTGTAAAATTTAGTTTACAATTGGTCAGAATCATCAAGCTTAGCACAGAATTTTGGTTTCAGGTGAAAATTTTAGAGTAATTAAGTCTCCGAAACGAAGTTTGGAGACTTATTGTTTTTACTCCGTTTCTTATTATGTCTCCCAAACAAAGTTTTGGGAGACATATTGTTTTTGTCCGGTTTCTTATTATGTCTCCCAAACAAAGTTTTGGGAGACATATTGTTTTTGTCCGGTTTCTTATTATTATTCTTCTTCTTCTTCTTCTTTCCTTTTTCTTTCCGTTCAATGTTGTCCGCGACGTTTCTCAAAGATGCAATGTCCAATCAATATGAAACTTTGGGAATATGTTAAGGGTGACCTGAAGTTTTGCAAACGACTTTTAAAATTTTCAAAATGGCCGCCGTTTCAAAGGTCATTATATAGGACATTGCAATAATTTGAATTTAGGGGGTTTCTGATAAGCTGTAGATAGTGGCAATGGGGGTTTGTTTGGGAGACATCTTGTGACTCGCTGGCGATCACAATCATACCTAGTTATTATTATTCTTCTTCTTCTTCTTCTTCTTCTTCTTCTTTCCTTTTTCTTTCCGTTCAATGTTGTCCGCGACGTTTCTCAAAGATGCAATGTCCAATCAATATGAAACTTTGGGAATATGTTAAGGGTGACCTGAAGTTTTGCAAACGACTTTTAAAATTTTCAAAATGGCCGCCGTTTCAAAGGTCATTATATAGGACATTGCAATAATTTGAATTTAGGGGGTTTCTGATAAGCTCTAGATAGTGGCAATGGGGGTTTGTTTGGGAGACATCTTGTGACTCGCTGGCGATCACAATCATACCTAGTTATTATTATTATGTCCCCGACCACGAAGTGTCGTCGGGGACATATTGTTTTTACTCCGTTTCTTATTTTTATGTCCCCGACCACGAAGTGTCGTCGGGGACATATTGTTTTTACTCCGTTTCTTATTTTTCTTATTATTATACTTTTTTCTTTTTCTTCCGTCAACCTGATGCACGAACTTGTCCGGCTATCTCCTCGGAAATGGATGGACCGATCAATATGAAACTTGGAGGGGTGATAGGTCCCAAGGTCCTACAGTGTTTTTTGCGGTTTATAATTTCAAAATGGCCGCCATTTCCAAGATGGCCGCCAAAAATGGCGAAAAATGTAAACATTGTCCAATTTCAACGAAACTTGGTATACAGGGTATAACGGTGATGGCGACTGATGGCGCATTGTCGGAATTTCTGTAATGGCCGCCATTTTCAAGATGGCCGCCGAAAATCGCGAAAAATGTAAACATTGTCCAATTTCAATGAAACTTGGTATACAGGGTATAAGGGTGATGGCAACTGACAGCGCATTGTCGGAAGTTTTGTAATGGCCGCCATTTTCAAGATGGCGGCCGAAAATGGCGAAAAATGTAAACATTGTCCGATTTCAACGAATCTTGGTATACAGGGTATATAGGTGATGGGGACTGACGGCGCATTGTCGGAATTTTTGTAATGGCCGCCATTTTCAAGATGGCCCCCGAAAATGGTGAAAAATGTAAACATTGTCCGATTTCAATGAAACTTGGTATACAGGGTATAAGGGTGATGGCGACTGACGGCGCATTGTCGGAATTTTTGTAATGGCCGCCATTTTCAAGATGGCCGCCAAATGGTGAAAAATGTAAACATTGTCTGATTTCAACGAAACTTGGTATACAGGGTATATGGGTGATGGCGACTCACGGCGCATTTTCGGAATTTCCGTAATGGCCTCCATTTTTAAGATGGCTGCTGAAAATGGCAAAAAATATAAAGTCTGATTTTAACGAAACTTGGTATACAGTGTATATCGGTGATGGCGACTCTTCAACTTGTTGAAGAGAACAGGCATAAAATGGGCACGGGAGGGGACATCTCACGTTTCGCGAAACGTAAATTTTAATTCTTATTATTATACTTTTTTCTTTTTCTTCCGTCAACCTGATGCACGAACTTGTCCGGCTATCTCCTCGGAAATGGATGGACCGATCAATATGAAACTTGGAGGGGTGATAGGTCCCAAGGTCCTACAGTGTTTTTTGCGGTTTATAATTTCAAAATGGCCGCCATTTCCAAGATGGCCGCCAAAAATGGCGAAAAATGTAAACATTGTCCAATTTCAACGAAACTTGGTATACAGGGTATAACGGTGATGGCGACTGATGGCGCATTGTCGGAATTTCTGTAATGGCCGCCATTTTCAAGATGGCCGCCGAAAATCGCGAAAAATGTAAACATTGTCCAATTTCAATGAAACTTGGTATACAGGGTATAAGGGTGATGGCAACAGACGGCGCATTGTCGGAATTTTTGTAATGGCCGCCATTTTCAAGATGGCCGCCAAATGGTGAAAAATGTAAACATTGTCTGATTTCAACGAAACTTGGTATACAGGGTATATGGGTGATGGCGACTCACGGCGCATTTTCGGAATTTCCGTAATGGCCTCCATTTTTAAGATGGCTGCTGAAAATGGCAAAAAATATAAAGTCTGATTTTAACGAAACTTGGTATACAGTGTATATCGGTGATGGCGACTCTTCAACTTGTTGAAGAGAACAGGCATAAAATGGGCACGGGAGGGGACATCTCACGTTTCGCGAAACGTAAATTTTAATTATTATTATTTTTCCGTCTTTTTTTTCTTCCGCTTTCCATTTCAACTTGTCCGACGCATATCTCGAACAGGACTCAACGGAATGAAATGAAACTTACTGGGGTGATAGACCCCAATGTCTAGTTGTGCAATTAAGTTTAAAATTTTTCAAAATGGCCGCCATTTTCAAGATGGCTGCCAAAAACCGAAAACCTTCGACCTCAATTTTCTCAAAAACTGCCCGGCAGAATTTCCCCAAACTTAGTATAAATGTTCAGTAGCACGAGTAGAAACTTTTTATTAAAGAAAAACGGAAACCATATGTCGGCCATTTTCAAAATGGCCGCCAATAGTCGGAAAAAGTGAACTTGCTTGGATTTCAACGATTTTTGGTTTATTCAGTAAACATGATATCCCGAGTTGAATGGCGATAACGCAAATGTTCTACCGGCAGCCATTTTCAAAATGGCCACCATTTTCCCGCCAAATTTTTAACATTCTTCAATTTCAATGCAATTTGGCACAAAGGGTAAACATGATATCCCGAGTTGAATGGCGTTAAAGAAAATGTTTTACGGGCAGCCATTTTCAAAATGGCCGCCATTTTCCCGCCAAAAAAGTGAACTTGCTTGGATTTCAACGATTTTAGGTTTATTCAGTAAACATGATATCCGAAGTTGAATGGCGATAACGCAAATGCTCCACGGGCAGCCATTTTCAAAATGGCCGACATTTTCCCGCCAAAATTTCAACATTCATCAATTTCAATGAAATTTGGTATAAAGGGTAAACATGATATCCCGAGTTGACTGCAGTTAAAGAAAATGTTTAATGGGCAGCCCTTTTCAAAATGGCCGCCATTTTCCCACCAAAATTTCAACCTTGTTCCATTTGAATGAAATTATTTCAACCTTGTTCAATTTCAATGAAATTTGGTGTAACGGGTTAGCCGGGTCTAGTGGAATCCTTGCTCAATATTTTTCGTTTGGGAGAATTACGTGATCTTTGATCATAAATTTTAATTCTTAATGTGTTTTAGGCTCTCTAAGATTTACGTTTTCAATGGTCTTTATAATTATCCTTCAAATATGGAAATTAGATAGGTATGCTTTATTGGGTTTTGTTTTGAGTTTGACAAGATTTACATACCCAGTCATTATGATTAGTAAGGAATTTTTTTTCCGCTATGCTGTTGTCACGATATTGGTAGAAATTTTGATATTGAGCATGAAGTTGATACTCAAAATTTTGCTCTTATACAGAGGACAAATATACCTAAGGAGAAAACCCCAAAACGCATTCCATTAGAAGGACAAAGCCGGGAAGACAAATGAACAACCACAAGCACAACAAATATATAATGAAAACTAAAAAAATAAATGAACAACACGAACTCCTATAAAGCCCAAGAGTGAACTCAGGTGCTCCGGAAGGGTAAGCAGTTCCTGCTCCGTATACGGCACCCGTCGTGAAGTTCAACAAGTCGATTCGGTGGTATTCACACTTCGTTGGAGGTACATGAAATGTTACGACAGTGGGAACAGGTCCAACATCATCTTAGATATTGGAACACTGTTACGGTCAATCAATTCGTGATGACGACCGTAAAATTTCCTAAGTGATGACATCAACTTATCCTTGATAAAACGCGGGTTAAAATATAAATTGAGAAAGGTTTAAAAACTGATCAATAACTCTGTTCTCAGATGATTTTTGGATCTACCCTTTCGGACATTAAGACACGTGAATCTGCTCTACAGCGCTTTAGTTTTTCCAAACTTTGGCACTGCTTATGAGACATAAATTGCTGCAATGTGTAGCCAATATGCATCAAAATTAATATAGAAGATTGTTTATCATATCATTTAAAACCAAACTTAAAGAAAAAACTATATAAAGTTAGAGTTTTAGTTTGAAAGGTACAAAAGATATAGATTTAAAGTTTTTCATTTCAAAATCGTTTGTATAGTTTTCATTCCAAGTCGTCATCATTTGATTTCTGAAATTAAAAATAAAATGCTATAAATAAACAAATATACTGGAAGGATTCGTTATTAAACTGAAAAATTATAAACATCTGTGTACAAGTATTTTAGAATGTTTCACTAAGATGAAAATAGCTCTTTATCTCGGAGTAACTTTTCTAATTCAATGCCTCAGCTGAGGCTAGTATTGTTTTAAGGTGTACTAAGAATGGCAAGAGACTTGGAGAATAAAAAAAAAAGAAAAAAAAGAGAAAAAACTTTTGTCATTCTTGTCCTTTTTAAAATCCATTAAACATACACATTTAATAAATTGTACTTTATTTTCCTATATGATGTCGTGTTAAAGAAATGTTTGTCTTATCTTGGTAGTCAAATTCAAATAGTTTAAAGTTACTATTGAAAAGAATGTGGACAACGAAACTTTACCTATTTGAATATGGATGAACCGCCTCTTTCATGCTTTTTCGTATGGTTTCTGTCCAAGGTAGTTACCACTGAAATATAGATCAAGGCAGGAAATCAATCATATAATTAAAATCTGTGTGCGGCACTTCATTTGGTTATGAACGTTATAGTGGAAGAAAATTAGAGTTAATAAATTGTCACATCCCGTAGATTTAATAATACAATTAGATGATGCATTCATTTAATCTATTCTAAAACCATTTCTAAAATAGCCTCGGTTTTCAACATTAACATTCGTGTGTGACTATTTGTTTCAGAGTTTTCTTTGTATTACTACTTAAGCGTTGTTTTGAGTTTTCCACATTTCCATTGTTTACAATTGCTGAAAAAAATGGACATTTATAAAATTTCTAGGTAGCGGAAATATGCGTTCTTAAAGGGTAATAAATTAGCATATCTATCATATATATGTACTTGACATATACCGACAACCGTAGCTACTACAACTGTACTTGTCATATACCGACAACCGTAGCTACTACAACTGTACTTGTCATATACCGACAACCGTAGCTACTACAACTGTACTTGTCATATACAGACAACCGTCGCTACTACAACTGTACTTGTCATATACCAACAACCGTAGCTACTACAACTGTACTTGACATATACCGTCAACTGTAGCTACTACAAATGTACTTGTCATATACCGACAACCGTAGCTACTACAAATGTACCCGTACCTACTACAACTGTACTTGTCGTATACCGACAACCGTAGCTACTACATATGTACTTGTCATATACCGATAACCATAGCTACTACAACTGTACTTGTCATATACCGACAACCGTAGCGGTTGTCGGTATATGTCAAGTACATTTGTAGTTTCAGTTCTAATATGTTTATCAAGCTGGAAAATATGTTTATCGAGCTGTAAAGTAGCACGTGGCCGTACCACAACCGAGACCATATAAAAAAAGACATACCCCGGTACATGTAAATAAAAAAAATTATAATGTGTTCGTTTAAGTTTTTATCAAATTGTTTTTCTTCTCAAAATTATAACATAAATGCCAGAATATAATTAAGAATAAAATAAATTCCACAATAACGTACCCGGGTCCATAGTTACAAACAAGAAATTTGACGTTGGAGAAGTAAGACGGTAAATTTTGCATGCTAGGACAGGTTGCAACAGCACAACCAAGATCTGTACTTCCAGCCCAAACTACCTGTAATAAAGGAACACAAATTATCACTAAACCCAATGAAAAAATTAAAAAGATTTAGGTCACGAGCGTATAATACCAAATTTTAGAAATTCGACATCTGTGGGCCCTGAGTTTTTAAAAATCAAAATTTTAAAATCCAATTCCGCATCTGCATAAAGTATAATGACATAATTTGACCCCTGTTGGACCCAAGTTTTGAAAATCTTATTTATAAAGCCTTACTGTGCATCTACATACATGTACATGTACCTATGAATAAATAAAATGTATAAATTGAAAAATGAAAGAGGACTTTATGTAACGAGCTTAAATTCGAAACCCCGGTCCCCAATGTTTAAAAATACTAAAATCTTATTGCACATCTACATAAGGTGTGTGACAATACTGTAAAGAAATAAAATACACAAAGTTAAATATGAAAATTTAGTTCAGGTCACACGATTATATAAACAATTTTTGAAATTCGATGGCCCAAAGTTTAGAAAATTAGAATTCTATAACCATATTGATCATCTAAAGGTGGTATGCAACCATTCTATAAATGAATGAAATTCCTAAAAGCAAAAGTGAAGGAGGAGTAGATGTCACAAGAAAGTGACACGGACGGACAGTTGGAGAAAATCGCAATTTATACGCGCGGGGGTAATAAAAAAGTATCAAATGGTAAGGCATTATAGACAAAAATTAGAACTGAATAAACTTAAATAAATTACGACAATAATGAGTAGAAAGTAGAAAACCATTATTCACCAAGAGCTACAAATTGTAACGTCGTAGTATCTTTCAATAAAAACCCTTATAACATCCTAAATTATGAGATGTTTCTTAAATATCTGCGTAATAAGCACATGGGCCACCATTTCTTTTGCAAACAGAAATCATTAATTCGAGATTCAAAGAAAAAAGTAGAAAATTTTTCTAGCAAATGGTCATCAAAATTCCTTATTTGGCCAAATTTTGCCTAATTTCTTCAGTAATTTATAGGAATTTGCTACCAATTATTTTTTTAAGAACGATTTCTTTGTATGGTTGGGAATATTTAACAGAAGACCTGGTGAAGGTGTATTTTTCTTTGCGTATTTGAAAATACACACAATTGACCAAATGGTAAAAATGTCAGCAAAATTCAGTAGCGGACATTGCTGTATCGTATTCCTTTAACGTAACACCTATCAAACATGATGATAACATATTATAGAAGATGAACTAACGGGGCAATCATGTTTCGTCTACTGACGATTTGAATGATCACAATTTTTGTCTGGTCTTCAATGTTTTGGTCTACGATTTCGGTTTCCGACATTTTAGGCCATGAGCATAACTGCTGCTCAGTCGTAAATCGACGAGTTGTTCACACCATGTGTATCCAAATTGGAAAAATAGAAAATTATTATTACAGGAATATGAAAACATTGTATAAGAAGTGCGTTGTAGAGTTGAGAACTTAATACGCATCATAAATTAATTATGTAAACTTTACACTATACATTTTGTATATCATAAGAGATAAACAAACTAGCCTCTTACACATGCTATTTACCTGTGTGTAATGTCCACACACACCACTACATGAATTAGTGCTATAGTCATAATCAAACTTCTCATTATCCCATGAGAAAACTCCATTGGTCAGGTACCCAGTGCTTGCTAAAACGGAAATCCCTTTGTTATCAGACGTATCAAATAAAACCTTGAGAACAGATAATGTACACTAGAAAGTTTCCCGTGCAAGTTGACAATACTCTACGTAATATCTCTCTAAACCTAAATTATAATAAATATTTAGCACTTCACTGACTAAAGCGTTTTGTATTTTCTTCCTGAAAGTAAGTTAACGATTGGTGGGTCAATCGAAACAGATTTTCACTTCAAAGAATTGGTAGTTGTTAACACGAAATTAGTTTTTGTAAACATGAAATTGAAAAATGTTCTCATTTTGTGGGAATACTCATTCGGAATCCATTAATAAAGTCACGTCAACAAATCCAAAAAACGTTTTCGGTATAATATGCAGTCTTCGTGTTTCCATTGCACTTTTGCTATTTATAAATTCAGGAATTATTCGTTTCTAATATTTTTCAAGCGCATGTTCAACATACAATAAAACTTACCTGTTGTGGCATAGAGATTTTCTCCAACATATCCATATGTGCTGGCCTGGGAAGATCTTGCACTGTTGTGAGACCATATACATTGGTCTGCATAGTTTTGAGCAATGGTAGCAAGCTCAACACTCCAAGTCTAACAGTAATACGAACAGATGATTTTAAGCATCTCCGACAAACATTGTAGCATAATACAAACGTCTTATAGTTTTTTTGTGTAAATCGAGATGATAACGGTATAATTCTATCGCGCAAACTGCATTTTGGAGTTGGAAAATATAACCAAGTAAAATGAAAAATTTGAATTTTTCCATGTCACACTTGGAGAAAGAGTAAAAGAGAGCCATAATTTTAAATAACTTCCAAATAATTGTTTTCTATCGAATAAAATTGATGTATGTAACATTTGTGTCAAAAAAAAAGAAAGGCGAGAAAATATCGACTGCACAGTAAATATTTAATTATTATTATGAAACTAAGCTTAACGTATGTTAAAACGTACCATTGGTCGCATGTTTGCTGCTGGAGGATCAACATTATTTCTGGCAGTGTTATGTTCCTGGAGAATTAGATCTCTCTCAGCAGGCGTAAGATTACTACCAATAGTTCTTCTGGCTTTGAAAGAACGGATCAGATGTCTGGTTCTGTCGGTATGCGTCGGGCCTTTCTGTAAGCAGAAACAGAAGTAAATCGGAAATGCCATTTTTAGACATTTTAGTAAAAATTACAGAAAATAATTGCATCGTCACAGACCTATTATCTAAGGACACCGATACTCATATGTATTTGAATTTTAAGTCGAATCATCCGAAACACATTAAGTTAAACATTCCTTTTAATCTAGCTTCAAGAATCCTAACGATAGCAAACACTGAGACATTAAGAAATAGAAGATTAGACGAATTAAGAAACTACTTGAGAAAGCAACAGTACCCTGAAGAAATCATTGAATACGGTATTCAGAAGGAGGTGGATAAAGGATCGTTTGATACAGCTTTACGAGAACCAGAGAGAAGATCCACTGATTTGGATAAAAGTATTCCTTTTGTTACTACGTATAACCCAACAGATTATAATATTTTCAGTTTTATGAAGCAAATCGAAATTAATTTACACTGTAGCGAGAAAACGGACAAAATTTTACAGAAGAAGAAAATCATAAACGGCCGAAAAATTTAAAACGTATCTTGTCTACATCAAAGTTTGACTTCAGTGAATCGGCAACAACTGAAAAAATTGTCCCGATACAAGATGCCGCACAAAATATGTCATGTAAATCGAAAAACGTTGTTTATGTTCTTATCTGTACAAATTGTAAGGATTTTACATCAGAGAGACAAAGATCGAATTGAGAACACGGATGACAGTACACAGACAACAGACCAACCATGAGGAACTAACTATTTTACGGGCAAATCAACATTTTCGCACTTGTTCTGCAGGACGTTTTCGTATTTTCCCGTTATGTAAAGTTAATTGTGATAGTGATTTTCTCCGAAAAAGAAAAGAGGAATTGTTTATAAACATTCTTCAACCAACTTTAAATGACAAATGAATTTGAATAATTTTTATAACTTCCGTTTATTTTATATTTTGCGTATATGACTTTTCTGATAAGAAACGCAAATAGTCTCCAATTTAACTGTTAACGTCAATCTATTATTAACGCTATTTCATTGTTAACGTCATTCTATTTTTAAGGTAGGAGGTACCTAATAGGGCTATATTTCAGATTTTTATAAAATTTGGCATGCAACTAGAGTACGTTGAACTGCATCTGAATATCCAAAAATTAATGTAGGTCCCTTTAATACTTCCCAAAATATGGTGTTTCAGGTTTTGGCAAACATAGAATTCACGCAGTTATCGCTCCAAAAAGTCAACTATGTAGACTTTAAATTATTCAAACTTTTTTATTCAAACTTTTTATTGTCATTTAAATAAAGAAATACGATTTGTGACAAACATAATGAAATACAACAAGAAAGAAAAACATTATTGTAAATACAATAAAGTAGATTGAGTAATTAGGATTTCTCAAAATCCAGTCCCTAGAATTTAAAAAAAATGATATATTATTGCCATTGAAATTCTCTTTTTATTGATATAAATTGATTGGGGGTCACCAGATTCGTTTTTTAGTATATTAGATTGATTACTTTACGAAGAGTGAAAATAAGCGTCAAAAAGCCAAAACGAGCGTAACGTCGTCACTACGTCGCGATAAAATTGTAGATTTTTAGTGTTTTTACAGACAAGACCTATAGTTGAATTATTTCCACATCAAAAACGATGCTGGTGACCCTATGTTTATTTAGTATCATTGAAAGCAATAACATATCGTTTTTTACAGAAAATCCTAGGGATTAGTTTTTGAGAAATGAAGATTTAAAGTGAATTTTTTTTTCGGCAGTTTTTATATGAAATCTACAGTAAAAGTCCTCTATTTCTATGAATTTAAATCAACCTTACGAAAGAAATATAAAAGCTAAAAAAATTTTCCGATATTTAGATGCCTTTTTGAATGTTCTAGCTGTATGTAAAATTTCATGAAAATCCGTAATTTATCGGATTTAGGTAACATTACATCTGAAGATCTGCAACAGCAGTGAAAGCGCTATTACAGTAAATGGTGTGAAAACGACCGATTTATTCTTTTTTCGTTATATATACTATTTCATCTGTACTGTCGATAAATATAAAATGAACTTTATTCAGGCGAAAGTGATGAAATGTTAGAACTAACTAAAACACTCACCGGTGGTTTCATAGTGGTTGTTGAAGGATCTTCCACTCTCCAGGCAGCGTAGTACTGAGGTTGTTCGTCACTTGAATCATAATCATCACCATCTCTGTGTCGTTGTATTGCGATGCCAAAAACAGTCGCGAAAGACAAGAACAAAATGAAAACTGCAAGCTGCATTTTGTACACGTTGGTTTAGCTAGATATCTCTGACGAATTCCTCCAATTTGTGATATTCCGGAGCGAACAGTCATATTTATATCGTGAAATAGTGTCACTAGTGACGCATGTGTAGTATCACCATTGAATGCGGCAAATGAAAAGTAATGTTTGCATTTGAATTATCCTTTGAGAACTTGGATTTTATTTGAAATGTGTATACTATGTTGACGTAAAATATATATTTTTACCCCAAAATTGTATTGAATGCACAATGAAAGTTGTTTTGAAAAGTCATCAATTTATGAAATATTAAAGCTGAACACAATCGTAAAGACATAATAGAATTTTAAGTATATAATATGATGAAATAGCAAGTTTTGTGAATTCTAAAGACAGCATCTCTGTATCAAAGCAAACATAAATAATACATGTTGTAAAACTTTGATTATATTTTTTGGTATGATTTTTAGCGTGCATGTGCATACACGATCCGTATACATTTTCGTCCCTTCGTTTAATGGAGGTCTCTTATGATTTTAAAGGAAAACGAACTTAGGTTTCCGTTTTCGTTTTTACTATGTTTATTCTGGTGTTTCCGTTTTAATATTTTAAATCGAAATACAAAAACATAGCACAAGAGACACGACGAACAACAGGTGCCAATCGAATCTTAAATATGAAAACCGAAAACACCTCTTTAAAATATATTTAATTCAAATTCTTTATTTGCAAAATTACACCGATGTGGGTCAAGCAAATACATGAAAAAGAAAACAAACAAACAAACAAACAAACATATAAAATCACAAATTCAGAATTTATGATATAAAATACATGATAAATCATCTTTTACTATTAATACTGTTATTACTTTGACCAACAAGGACCTCATTTTTGCAATTCTGTAGATTGCTTTATAAAGTCTCCTATTTCTGTCAAAAGTTCAGAGTTAGAATTTAACAAATAAATTATTTGATCTAATGGTTCTTTTTCAAGAAAGTCAGGCTTATTTAATACTATTTTGTCAAATAAATTGTTTCATTGAAAACAAAAACAGTATCATTTTTGTTTTTAATTTTCAAAACCAAATCGAACCAATTAAGAGGTACACGGATCTTACACAAAAGTCAGTTAAAATAATGTTTCTTTATTGTACACTATATCTTTGAACAAAATCGCTTATTTCCAATACGTCGACTATTCGCTAAATTCTCGTATTTTTGAAAAATTCATTCAAACAAACAACTTTATTTATACAGGAAATTGAACATAAATTAAATTACCGTCTATGTGCGCGAAAAAAAAAATGAAATAAATATAGCTGCTCATCTGGTTATTTTTCCCTTGATAAACGTCATTTTTAATTACTTTAGTAAAAATTCAAATGCATTTTATTTAAATTGGTGTTAATTGAATTTCCTTGAAAACTATTCAAATTATAATGAATTTAATAATGTTTAATTTGATTTTTTTATTAAATTAAATAAATTGTATGTATGGTAATTCTTTATTACAAGATGCAGCACAAGACCGGTGTCACATAATAGATTTTCCCCCTACTGAGTTTTCCCCCGAAAAAATGGGTATATACCGAGTTTTTCCCCGGAAAATTGAATATATACTGATTTTCCCCCCTGAAATTAATGGTAAGAAAAATGAGTATATACTAGATTTCCCCCCTAGACAGAATCAATACTAGATTTTCACCCATGATTAAATCCGTACTATTTACTAAAAAAACAATGCTATGATTTTTAACAAAATTAAATATTTGAGCATAGTTTAACAGAAAGGACAAGTTGGTCATGATTTTATTTTTACATTGGACCACCATTTTCACATAGAGAACCAAGTGTTGTTACTTTGGTGCGGATCGGACATTCAAAGTGTCTACCAGCCGACGTCAAAGTTTATATTGAAACCCTATGGGAAATGATATTTTCGTCTTCTTTTTGAGAACCACTCATCAGAATTTGACTAATCTTGGCAGAGATCTTCCCTCTTCCCTATACAGTCCTTCACAATTGTTGTTACTTTAGTACCAATCAGAAATTCAAAATGGCGTCAGCCATGATCAAAGTTTACAATGAAACCCAATGGAAAATGATATTTTTGTCTTCTGTTTGAGAACTACTTATCCGAATTTTTGTAGAGGTCTTTCCTATGAGGTCATTCATAAGTGTTGTTACTTTTGTGCCGATTTCAAAGAGGCCGAAAGTCCGAGGTCAACATTTGCATAAAAGTGTCAGGTAAGCGATTCCTGTGAGCCTTAAGTTTTTCCATAGAAAAAATAACCACAATCCCTCGCGTTAGTGGATTACCATCATGCCATCGTACAACTTGAATGAGAAGAGCCTAACGGGTACATGTATCACGCCAACAAATTGGTTTTTGGAAGACTTTTAATTAGGACCCCGCTGACTATTGGCGGAGGCCCTATAGAAATCAGCTTGTCCGTCCGTCACAATTAGTTTCCGATTCTTGGAGTTTAATGGATTTTCTTCAACACTAGAGGTTGTGATGCGTACAAAGTAGAAAACCATATGTTGTAGGTCATGGTCAAAACGTAGTTAAACTGTGTCAGCTACCAGATGCATGTGTCCGTCCGTCATAAATCATTTCTGTTCCGTAACTTGAAACTTTTCACGAATGGTAAATGTAAAATCATGATCAAAAACCATGTTGTGACGTGCTCCCTATTTTTAGTAAGGGGGACAAATTAGTATGGGGGAAAAATGAGTAAAGATTTTCCCTGGGGGGGGGGGAGGGTGGAATGGGTATATACTCCATTTTTCCCCGGGGGAAAATCTGACATATACTAGATTTTCCGGTGGGAAATCTTAGTATATACCAATTTTTCCGAAGGGAAATTCTAGTATGGGGGAAAACTAAGATGTAACACCGATATACACCAATACATAATAGAAAAAAGCGTCACGTACAAGCATTTTCAATGAGGCAGTTCATATTATGTCGCCGCCGGAAGTAAAGCGAAAAAGTACGCATGTTTCAAGATTTATGATGCAGATTTTTGTTTTTGGGGTAATTCAAAAACGGGTTTTATAAGAAAATCTGCATAGTTTTTGAAAATCGACACCTGAATTAACAATTTGTCCTGCAAAATCGAATGTTTTTATACATAATTGCAAAATTGGGGTTTTTGCTTGGAATTTTTTTCCATATTTTGCTACAGCTTCTTGGTGGATTGTCTCAGAACAAAGTTAGATGTTCGTTACTGACTGCACGTTAACTAGTTCTTTGAAAATGTAAGGTGCAGTGATACTAAAGGTATTTTCAAAAGTAATTAGAAACCAGGTAACAATAAATGTGCTTGAAGTTACAATTTACCAATTCTGGGGTAGTAGGAATGACAGATTTCGGAGACAAAAAATTCCAGGCGACAACTTCATAATTTCCCATTAAATTTCTACATTTCTAAAGATAAAACAAACATGTTCGGAACTGGGTAAAAGCTTTCAACGCTACTCTGACAAGAATACGTTAGATTTGAAGTAAAACAAATTAGATACGATAAGTACAAAAATGGAAACTTTGGGTGGTACCATATAATAAAGAGTTATTATTAACTACTGAGTCGATACCGCTGCAGGTGGACTCCAAGTTCCCGAGGGTATCCCTAGCTCAGTTGCTAGTATTTCGATACTAACCCGAAATTGATACTTTAAATTACCCGTTACAAAAAATGTAAAATTTGAAAAAAAAACTATAATTTATCTACCTCTTGCATCGCTCTGTCCTTAGGTGGTTTTGGCATAAACCCTTTTGGTCATTTTGGCATTTTTAGAATTTGCTCTTCAAACTTACGGATTATTGTTTGGGTTTTCAACTTTTTGGGTCTTGAAATCGACGAAATGTGCATCAAAATTGGTATCATAGAATTTATTATTTGAAATTCATGTATATTGTTTCTTTCTATACTGAGAAATGTCATTTCACTACAAAATAGACTATACAATGTGCAATGTGGCCAATACTTGCGAATTATTATTTTCATAAATAAAATTTGTATGTGTGGCATGTTCGTTATTTTAAAGTAATGGATTTTTACAATTTTAAAGACTAAGCACAATAATTAAGTTATATAGAGGTTTCCTAAATGTAGTTAAACGTTATCAAAGATACCTCGTCAAAAATATACAGAAAACATTATCTCAAGATTAAATCGAAATAACTGTAAAACATATCAGCGCATATTTTTGTTATAATGTAACATCTAGTAATTTCAATACTAATTTTAAATTTGGAAATGACACTACTGATATGATCAAACTACGGGAAATATTAAATCCCAACACCAAGTTAAATTTGTTTCTTGAAATGGACAATGAGGGACATTTGAAGACAAAACTTTATAACGCACGTGATGACTTCAACGTTCCTATTGTTAACTTTCCCTTCTTGAGTAGCAATATGCCAGTATCGCCTGCATATGGCGTCTACGTTTCTCAGCTTATCCGATTTTCAAGGACATGCGTGAGTTACACTGACTTTCGACAAGGAGGATTACTGCTGTCACAAAAGCTTCTTAATCAGGGTTTTATCAGGGTAGTTGATGTCATCACTTAGGAAATTTTACGGTCGTCATCACTAATTGATTGACCGTTACAGTGTTCCAATGTCTAAGATGATGTTGGACCTGTTCCCACTTTCGTAACATTTCATGTGCCTCAACCGATTTGTGACTTCCAGCGGATTGACTTTGCTGAACTTCACGACGGGTGCCTTATACGAAGCAGGAACTGCTTACCCTTCCGTAGCACCTGGGTTCACTCCTGGTTTTTATAGACATTCGTGTTGTTCATTGTTTTTTAGTTTTCTGTGTTTATTTGTGCTTGTGGTCGTTCATTTGTCTTCCCGGGTTTGTCTGTCCAATGGATTACGTTTTTTTTATTTGCTCCTTATGTATATTTGTTCATTTTTTAAAAATTAATTTTCCCATAAACCCTACATGTATGTTGAACTAAATTCGGTTGTGACGGCCATCTTGGTTGACAGTCAGGGTCATCAGACCCAATATAGAAGAGGATTACCTAAGGACCATTGCTACCAAGTTAGGTTTCATCTAGCCTTGTAGATTCATCCCCTTTTTTCTAACTAAATTTACTATGCACACAAAAAGACTGTATAGTGGTCATATTTTGTTACGTAGTTAAAAAAATGTTCTTTTCTAAATCGGTCAAAATTGTTGAGAGCTAGAAATGACGTTAAGCAGTGAAGTCAGACAGGAAACATCCGTATTGCATAATTTTGTCCTCTTTAGAGTGCAGGGCTCCTTTTCAGAAAACAGTCTTTAGCACGCAGGACAGGGGGCTAATTCATTCTGTACTATGTTTATTGTTGTCAGTTAAAAGTATTTTGCATTTTTGTTTCGTATGTAGCTATTGGCCCTTAGGGACGCAAAATGCTAATAAACCTATGACTTATGACTTAGTAATACTGGATTTCACGTGTTAGTACCGACCGTTATGTTAAACCTCGTTTCACTACTTAACAGTTTGTGGTTATATTATAAGGTATTCTTAACCTTTGTATAAAATTTAATATCTTTATAAGTAAATCAACATAGAGAAAAATAAAAAATATAAATATATAAATAAAAACCGATCGTATAGACTTATTGTCATAAATTAGTCCTGAGCTTTTCAAATGTCATGATCTAGCATGCAAAAAAATATCGAGAAAGTTTTTACAAACAATTAATTTTATAATGTGAAGAATCGCTACAAAAAATCTTTCCTTTAATTCAAATACATTTTTTAAAATTTCTTTCATATGTCAAAATCAAGTATCTTATAGTTTGTTTAAAACTTCCAAAATAATCCGCCTACCTAATGTATGATATATTTGTCTTTGATACGGCTATATAGACGTATTTATCATAATTTATAAATGAAAACTTTAGAATACTTCTCTTATTTTAACTTAAATAAAAGAAAGCACCGAACAACTTGAAAACAGGATTGTCGAATTGGAGTAGTTATTAGGTGTACGAGAAGTGTATTCATATTTTCAGACTTTTGGCATTATTGAGCATGGGAAAATCAGGACGTTAAGGTTTCACAGTCTACAATATAATTTATAAGGAAATCTGATTATATAGAATTCTTAACCAACAACCAGCAAGATTTCGAAACTTACGTTTTTTCATAGTGGAGTATTTACATACTATACATGTATATGATATAGCGTAAATTTCATATATAAATAATTATGGTAATTGATTACTCATCACATTAAAGAAGAAGGTATAAATGCTGAAGTTGACAGTTTTAGTAATAGTGTCGTTCGTTTGGAAAATATATATCGAACTTCAACTACTTTTTAGACTAGAATCATACCAGAAATAAATGAAAAACAAATAATCTAAATACATAAAAAAGTTATAAATAAAAGTCCTAAATAATGTAAATTTCATTTTTGTGCAGGAGTGGTGATCTATTATAGAAACGATAGTCCTCGTTAATAATTTGGAAGTAGGATTGGTAGAACAATTTGCAGACCCAGCAAGCGTGTGGACCCATTAAACTTTACGAATCGCATTCACACCCTTTGGTAGAAAGATATACAGATAAGGCCGACATTTTCTCTTTTATCCTCTTTTGAAAACGCCACTGCATAAAAATATTGTATTCTAGATACCTCGGCCTGTTTATATTAATGGCCAATTGAGGTTTCAACATTGCTCCATATTTTGGATATTATTCTTTATATTCCAGTTTTTAAGTTATTAACTTACCGTATAAAAGTTAATTTAATTGTATTTGGGGAATATTCATTTTTCGTAGATGAAAACCGAGATGTTGTGGGCCTGAGAAACCACAATATATCTGTAGTGTAAAGAAGACGAAATTTGGGTCTTTTTAGACTGATTTTGTGCATGTATTTATTGACCTTCCAAATTTTTTGGGTTTAAATCTGAAGCCTTGATCTTGCTGAGTCCCTGTATTATCTAGAAGTAGGGGCGATTGTAGTAACAATAAAATTCCAAAAGTGGGTCAGGGTATTAAAATGGCTTAACAAATTCTGAACGAATCAAATTATTCTTGTTTTTCCAATCTCTAGCAGAGTCATACGTAAATTGCAACTGTATAAGTTTAAAGTTGTATTTTTAAATTATGGATAGTTGCCCTCGATATTTTAGTCCTTTATCAGGACCTTTGGTGGCTAGAATTCTTACGATGTTGACGTCTTCATATGCTCCTTTATAAAAAGCAGAATTCAGGATAACCGGAGTTATCAATCTAGCAATGAGTGGGCTGTTTAAATTGAATTGAAAAGCGTAGGAATTTATCAGTGTTGGTTTTTTTTTCATTTTTTCAGCCGTCCTTTTATTTCTTCGATATACTGACCATCATAAGAAACGCACCACCGGAAAATTTATTTTTTCAAAAAGTTTTTTATCTGTTGGAAAATTTTATTATATGTAGTTGTTAAACAGACGTCCCGTAACAAATTACAGGTAAGTTTAAAATCCAATTCACTCATTCGTAACATTTATCGACCAGATTCTAAAAGTGCGTTTGTAGCACGTGCAATTTTTGTGGCGGAATTTGAAATTATCTGAACACATCATTTGACAGAGCTATCTCATCTTTAACAAGGGCAAATCAGAAAATTTTCATTCCTTCAAAGGTAGAATCACACCTGACGTTCAAAAATGACCCGTCTTTCCTCTGATGAACGCAACCAAGCAATCGGCGTGTTAAGAGCTGGAATGACAGTCAGAGAAGTTTCAGCACAGTTTGCATGTCACCATAGCACCATTGTGCGTCCACGACAAAGGTTTCTGACAACCAATGGTGTCGCAGATCGTCCAAGGACAGGGGCGCCCCGAGTAACTACAGGGCAACAAGATCGCCATATCAGACAGCAGCATCTGCGTAACCGATTCAAGACAGCTGAATTAACAGCGAGGGAAACAACTGGTGTTCATCATCTACAGTTCGCCGTCGGTTACGTGAAAATGGCTTGAAAGCGAGACGCCCGTTTAAAGGGCCTGTCTTAACAGATAGACATCGACGCCAACGTTTGCAATTGGCAAGAGGTCATCGGCCATGGACAAGGCAAAGGTGGCAAGAAGTTTTATTCTCGGATGAATCCCGTTTTTGCATTTCAAACGCCGATTGTCGTATCCGAGTTTGTAGGCGTGTTAATGAAAGACTTGCTAATTGCTGTATTCAAGAAGTTGATCGATGGGGTGGACCTCATGTTATGGTCTGGGGAGCTGTATCTTTTCGATACAGATCCGCAATTCACTTCTGTGATCAGTCACTTAATGCACAACTTTACACAAATGACATTTTAGCTCAGCATGTTGTTCCGTTCTTTGAAAATCACCCAGACTTGCGTGTTTTTCAACAGGACAATGCGCGTCCGCACACCGCTAGGGTGACCACAAACTTTCTACAGAATAACAACATTAACTGCATGCAATGGCCGTCTCTTTCACCAGATTTAGCCCCCATTGAACATGTATGGGATGCCCTGTCACGGCGCATCTCGAACCGTCCTGTAAAACCTACCACGGTAGTAACATTACGTCAGGCGTTACGTGAGGAATGGGACAATATGCCTCAGACAGTAATACAGGACATTATTCTGTCTATGCGTCGCCGTTGTGATGCTTGTATCAATTCTAGGGGTGGACATACCGGCTACTGATGGTCAGTTTTACGGGAGTGAATTTAAAAAGATGCTGTTTTGAAACCGGAAGTACACACTATTCTAACCTTGCGCACATTTGACACTTCAATGTTAGTTATTAATATATACTTATTTTGGTATTTGTTATATTTGTAATTAAAATTATATTTTTGTAAAAAGTTTGGTGCGTTTCTTATGATGGTCAGTATATATTAGACCTTGAACTGTGTCGACGATATTAGCTGATTTTCATTTCAGAACATTGCATCTGGTATTGTACGATGTTAGTCATCCTAGTTTTAAAAATTAGCGGTGAAAGGAAGCATCTTTTTTACCGGTCTCTCACGAATAGTGCCGATTTCTATTAAACTCCATGGTAAGATAGCATTAAACCCTTTATGGGAGTGTTATTTCTGACTATAGAGCGAAGTACAGTATCTGACCACCAACTATAAGAGCCTTAGCTAGTTTAATAGATAAAACGAGCACATTTTTACCTGCTATCTAAATTATGTACCGTCGAACCAATGTTTGAAGTTCTATCTATCAAGTAGTCACCGTGTTAGCTATCATACTTCATTGGCTTTTATAGTTTGATTCATAAGAGTGTTATGATGGTACGGGGGGGGGGGGGGGGGGTTTGGGTACCCATTAAACACGTTTAATCCGACCACTGTTCAATGTCTCTGCCAAGTCAGACTATCTTGATTCTCTGTTGTGTTTTATTTTTGTCTGGGGTTCATGTCCGTTTGGTTTTGTGGATTGATTGGTATGTCATTGTGACCTTGCCTGTTATTACAGAGGACAAATATACCTAAGGAGCAAACTAAAAAACGCAATCCATTAGACATAAAAACCCGGGAAGACAAATGAACAACCACAATCACAACACATAAACACTGATAAAACAATGAACAACACGAACCTTTATAAAAACCACGAGTGAACTCAGATGCCCTGGAAGGCTAAGTAGTCTCTGCTCCGTATACGGCACTCGACCTGAAGTTCAACAAAGTCAGTCTGGTGGTAGTCACAAATCATTGGAGGTACAGGAAATGTCAATATTTTGCAATACTATGAAACAAAGTTATCTTTGGAATTTCAAATCTATGTTCCTCGATTTGCTTTTTGTCACTTTTTTCACGAGCCTGTTTTGATTTCGTGTAAGGAGTTTACCAAGTCCATAACTCTGAAAATTAATGATTTCTCTCAAACAACAAATATTCAAAACGGTTTTATATTTTTGATTTTGTTTTTTTTTAACTTAATGTCCTGTGAAGCTCAAATCTCGTGTTCCTTAAAATGAAAATTTATTAATCAACTAAATCTCTTGATATTACATAAAATATAAGAATGAGTAAATGAAAAAAAAATGGTTGATTGATTTTTACTTATACATACTATCGCTTCAAAAATGACCACCAAAAATAATTAAGGATTAGTATTGAGATACATGTGGATACTAGATAAGAAATCTTGAAAATGGTTGGTTTATAATTGATAGAACTTGCTGCTAAAAATGGGTTTTTTATTAAATATTGGAAAATTGCATTGGAATGAGACAAAAGATTTATGTAAACATTGTGGACTTTAGAGTTGTCTTTCTTTAGTCATAGCAAAAACATGGAAAAATTGCCACCACCACGACTAGAGCATCTGGGAAACATTGTTTAGATAGATATTTGCAAAGATTCGGTTAGCAAATTACACAGTCAAATGAAAGTAATAACAGTCTTTTATTGATGTGCAAGATTTGTCTCCAAGTTGAAGGTTTCAGATAAAGAACAGGTACATTTGTGGCTTTATATAAAACATTTCCACCATGATCCTTTCTCGACCAATAAATTTGACTAAAAAGGTTTAACCTATTGTAAATCTAATTTTAGAATAATATGGTTTTTACTTCGGAATTATTTCACTTCTGGGAGACTTATTGAGTTGCTGAAATTGGAGTAGCTTTTCGTGTACAGGTAATCACTGAACTGGCCACGACAGCCTTCAGTTTGCGAATGTGAACACCGCATGCCCGTGCTGGTGGAATATTTCCTACTATGAACTAGAATGTGACAGTTATGATATATGCCGGTACATGTATATAAATATATTTAAAAAAAATATCGTACAGCCTTTGACGCGGTAAGTGATCAAACGCTAAATGATCCCATATTAAAACGCTTTGACCACTAACAAAGCAAAAAATATCTGCAACAAACACTAGTAAACAAAACAAAGTACCATAAACCACTAACACAGTTCCTTTATTTAAATATGCGCTTAAAATGTGGCGATGATAAACTGGTTAAACAAATAGTTACTCAAATCCTACCCATTAATTGAACCTGTTATAATGGCGCGGCAAATAAACAACGACATATACATGTAGGTAAAATAATTAAGAAACAACAGCTTACTCGATTATTATGACGTTTGAAATAGGAGACAAGCAATTACATGTTCAGACATAAATGTCCCAACATATGAATTCGGAGTGTTAGTGGTACTAACAAAAGTTAATCCAGGGGACATAAATTACGTCTTCTGACAGCTTGGAGGAGCAAACATTTGATATTTTGATGGGGAGTTAGGGTGGAGCCAGCAATCAAAGCCAGAGCTAAACTAGAGGCTCCCAGGAGTCTGTGTCGCTCACCTTGATTAAATTTGCCAATCAACGCCTTAAAAGCAGTAACTGAAAGGCTTCTTGGTGTGAATGAGATCAGTTAACTTTAAACCATTCCTTCCAAGATTTGTTAAAACTGGATCGATTTTTACAGAGGACTTTATGAAGTGAATTTTCCCATCCGATCCAATTTTAACCATTGGTGGTAATCTTAGTTTATAGTCTTGGCCATAGGATAAGTATGATTGCTGGCAAGTTGGGTCCCCTTATGCTCAGCTGTTTCTAAAGAGGAGCATCTATGGACCATTGCCACCAAGTTTGTTTCCAATTGGCCGAGTGGTTTTAAACAAGAAGATTTTTAAATGAATTTTCCCATAGGGTCTAATGTTAAACAAGTTTAGATAGTCCGGTTCATTAAACATACTCTACTCTAACGACAATTTTGGATGACAGTCCTGCTCATCAGACAGTTATATGAAAGAGTACCATCAAAGGATCATTGCTGCCAAGATTTTGTCCCAAATGACCATGTAGTTTCATACAATTAAGTTTTTAAATAACTTTTCCCATGGGGTCCTGTGTTAAACAAAGTTCGGCTGTGGCGGCCATCTTGGTTGACAATCTGAAACAATCTGAAACTGTTATAGTTAGGACCATTCCTGCCAAATTTTGTTTTAAATGGCCAAGTGGTTTTTGACAAGAATATTTTTTAAATGATTTTTTCCCCAAAAGGTCCTATTTTTAACTTAGTTCGCCTGGGGCGTCCATTTTCGGTGCCAGTCCATTCATCGCTCATAATTCTGAAAGACGAATTAAAAGATTAAAAAATGATTTTTTCCATAGGCCCTACATGTATGTTAAACTAAGTTCGGCGGTGGCGGCCATCTTGGTTGACAGTCAAGGTCATCAGAACCAATATAGAAGAGGATTACCTAAGGACCATTCCTACCAAGTTAGGTTTCATGTAGCCTTGTATATTTTTAAAATTCATCCCCCTTTTTCTAAATACTAAATTTACTATGGACACGACTGTATAGTGGTCACATTTTGTTACGTAGTTCAAAATATGTTCTTTTCTAAATCAGTCAATTGTTGAGAGCTAAAAATGACGTTAAGCAGTGAAGTCAGACAGGAAACATCCGTGTTGCATAATTTTGGGTAGGAAGAAAGTTAATCAGAATTAGTGGATTCATTGAAAACAATTTCCTGTTCTGCTAGCATATAAGCTAGATCGACAAATCTTTCAATGTCCGGACAACTAAAAAATAAGCTACTGACAGGTTGTACATTTCAATTATTTGATATGATATCTGTAACATTCTTGTCTGCTGGGCTTTTAGTTTATCCATCGTTTGATGTATACACATATTTTGAATACTTTTGCAAATACAAACTGCAAGCAATTATATTCTGTGTTATTCAAGAGTCCAAAAGGAATACTAATTTGGAATTTATGCCTATTTGTTTTTTTTATGTTTTCATTATGGAATATTATTTTTGTGTTTTTACTACAGTTCACAAGAAATTGTAAAAACGAAATGCGCCATATTTTTTCAGGTAGTGAACCAGAATCTTGTTTATTCAAACAGCTTAATTTTGAAATGACTGTATACGATCAATATTTTGTGCTAAAATAAGTTCTTCAAAAATCAATTCATCAATCAGTAGCACTACTTTCAAAATACTTAGCTACATGTTATTGCAACTGCTATTTTCATTATAAAAGGTCATAATTAGTGTCTTTAAAACCAAACTACTGTTTCTGTTCTCATTCGCAGTTTAATGACCATGTAATTTTATTTTCAACAATTCTATTAATAAAAAGCACATGCAGTTTTAAAAATTCTCAGATATCTTGTGTTTCAGCATATGAACTAAAAAACACACCAGAAAAATGACCATGTAAAAATTTTGATTATGAAAATCCATCCTGCTCTTAGGATTGTTCTCGATCAAGTCATTAACTCTTGCACGCGTTGGGCTTCCTTGAAAGTCTGTTAATTCTAAACCGTGCCTAAGTAATTGATATATTTATTCCCTGAAAGTGGATATTTTCATCCTGATTTCATGACAATGTTTCGGCAGACACACACAATATAAATGGATATTAACATTTCTATAGATGAAATCCTTTACATGCTCACTATGATATTAAAGGGAGCCATTATTACTGAGCATAAATCTGTTTACCTGTATTCTGCTCTTTGCTCGGGTTGTTGTATCTTTGACGCACTCCCGTTTTCCATTCTCTATTATGTTTATCTTCTAATGGCACTGCTAATTCTTCACATTTAACAAAATGTCTAAACTTTATTACAGTCCATACAATCAGACGTATAGTTCTGGGTCAGCAGATCGTACCATTTAACCCTAGCTAAAACTCTTTACTACTTTGTTTACAGCAATATATGTTGGCGTCAATGGTCCGCCCCACTGAAGTATTGCGAAGCTGATGTTAAGATTCTCAAATACGAAATGATAAATGTTTGAAAGAATTTTTAACAATGTATCGGGATTTCTATTTGGCTAATTCTACGCACGTTTTGGTTTATGTGTTCTTGTTAGTGTGTGAAGCTAAATGTTAACAATGGTTTCTGCAGAAAAAAAACGAGAAAAATATTCCTTTAATTTCATTCCAACCATTCAATAGTAATACAAGTAACTTTCATCTGAATATATCTTGTGAAACAAAAAAACTAAATTCACACGAAAGATACTTTTATTTCTTAGTCAAAGTTGATCTACGTAGATAAAGGCAGCCTGTTCAGGCAAACATTATTGTATATCTACTGTAAACTACTCAAATGTATACCATGCTTGTTTCTTTCTACACGCTGGTAAGCAAACAATTGACTATAATACTTCACTCTTAGATGATTTTAACGAACGACTTCTCCTATCATTTCATGCATACATAAATTTTATTTATTGGTTATACCCAAGTTACACTTAAAATTTTTATCCTAACATTATTTGTCTATAAATCAAACTATGCATTTTAAATGCAAAGTGTATATTCCCGACAGAATGCCTGACACACCTTAAGGCATTTATGAAACCATATCAAGTCATTCATTTCTATGTCATTACTCTAAACCAAAACCCATCAATACAGAAATTATTTATTATCAATTTATAAAACGGTTGGTAATGACAAAGACACTTGTGAAAATGTAGATATCAGGAAAACTTGTAACAATCATAATTAATCTGCATTAACACTCTTTTATTTAGTTGATGTAAGAGGGATCTGCATAATCTTTCGTAGCATCTAGCTTCATATTAAGTTTTCATACGAATCCGTGTTGTCCATATTTTGTAGCTTTCAGTTTTTCTACGTTGTCTCTGTATCTGTTAATTTGTATTACCGGGGTTTGTCACTTTTAATTAAGTCTTAGTTTAATACACCTGAGTGTCAAGATAGAAAAGAGGGAGGTTTGGGTACCCATAAAACCAGTTCAACCCCACCGCTGTTCAGTGTCTGTACCAAGTCTCTGTTGTGTTTTGTGCCATTTTATGTTGTATTTGGTACGGCTAGGTTGATTGATTGTTGTGTCACTGTTGACCTTTCATGTTATCCTTTTTGTTGTTCACGGATTGACCCCTAGCTATTATTGTTGAGTTTGTTTGTTTACCTATTATTACCACTCATTCAATACCTCTGTTTGTAGAATCCAAATATACGAGGGTTTTTACCTATTAATACCACTCATTCAATACCTCTATTGGTAGAATCCAAATCCAAGAGGGTATCAACAGCTCAGTTGCTAGTATTTCGAAATGAAAAATGTTTTAAAATTGAAATTTACGTCTTCAAACAATATTTTTTGTACCATCTAACTCATTAATTGCTTTGTCCATAGATGGTTTTGGCTTTAGCTTTTTGGCATTTGAATTTTTGCATCTATTGAATCTATATGTACTTATTTTACATCAATAGAGTTAAAACAGTTAACATTTAACAGAGATAGCCATAAATATTAGATTTTTTTAACCCTCATGTTCTATTTATAGTAACAACTGCCATATTTGTTAGTCGACGGCAATATCGGAAAAAAATTAAAATTAAACAGGATTATTGTGGCCGAGTTTTGATTTAACTACTGCAGTGTTTTCAAAGGATTTTTTTTAAAGTTACGAACGGACATACGACCGACGCCAAGTGATGGCAATACCTCCTCTGGTCTCAGCTAAAATAAAATTTTTCGATCTTATTTGGATAATGAAATATTAGTGAATTAAAATGCCAATAATCTCTTCTTTTCCAAGGGTTGAATTAGTTTTAATAAAGACAATCTTGGGAAACTGTCGTGCTGGTCGTTCCGCCCGGCACATACCAATTTAAGATATGAATGTTAGCTACTCTGCATTTTATTCTATACAGTATTATCACACACATTATGCCATTACGTGTTGAGAAAGTAATGTTCTATCTGTAACTGAAGAGATGAAACTTGTTGAGTACCGGTTTAACGTGGAATTTTCTGATACGGCTGTCCTTTTTGACTGCCTTAATCTTGTTTTAGAATAAAATTGCTGGCTGCCAACACGATACAAAAATACTTTTAAAGTTTGGAAATCTTCCTAGGGATATTTTGAGCTTTTCATCCCTAGTGCTCTTTTTCAAATATTTCCGAATGACTATTAATTCTGTTTAATAGACTTAAAATTACAGTATCGAAATTACCTTTTATCTGTTATTTTTTGGAATCTGCTTTGTCCATTACTAAAATATCAAACATTAACAGCACAAATATCACCGTAGAAACATACATGAAGTAATATATATAAAACTGTGCAATATTGAAGTAAAATTTCCCCGTAATTGACAGATGGATAAAAAGGTTAATAAATCGACGCGAGGTCAGAAAATACTTGGTCTTAATGAATTTTTAGAATAGACAGAAGAAATTATATTAGTAGTTGTGGCAGGCCGACAGTATTAATATCAATAAATTTGGCATGTAAGAAGCTTAGATCAAGTTAAAGAACGTATCAGGAAGTTAGACATCCATCTTTAAGGATCAAATGTTTTTAATATCCGGTTATTTTAAATGGGACTCGAATAATAACTTCTAATTCTTTTTCATTTAGAATACATTTTTTGATAGCACAGGTTTCAATGTAAAATGAGCATTTACCGTAGAACGTCAAACTCTCTGATGCTAGATTTTATCAACATCTAACGTCAGATGACCATTGGTTTTGCACAAAAGATAACTGACAGTCTTCAAAAAACACATGACAGTGGCTACATCGATAACGACACATTCGAATTTTTTAAGCCTGAAATACCGAAATCTGGTCGATTTAATCTCCTGCCCAAAATTAAAAGGATAAGTAATACAGGAACACCTACTGTGTCAGCAAATGGTCAACATACAGAAGTGGATTTCCATCATCGGCAATATGTTGAATCTTTACAATCCTACCTACAATATACCACCAAGATCCCAAACTGACTGCTTAATTGAGATGTTAACCTTGGTGCTCAAAAACAATAAATTTATTTTCGATAGAGAACATAATTTACAGGTAAATGCCACACATATGGGAACGAAAATGCCTCTGTCGTATGCTAACATATTTATGGGACAACTAGAAAAAAAATGAAACGCAACCATTGTCTTTGTATAGATTTATTGATGTTCAAATGAAATGGACAGATGCTGGAGAAAAATCGAACACCTTCGTCGGCCATGCAAAAAAAAAAAAAAAAAAAAAAAAAACGCCCTCCCGTTAATAAAATTGACATATGGGATCTAAGACCAAAATCTCTTTCCTCAACACAGAGCTTGCTTAAAACTTCGCCCCGCAACGAGAGATTATTGATAAATGTTTTGCAAAACTGTAAATCAAGCAACGTCATCTACATGCTAGAGTGTGCGATTTGTAATCTTCAATTGCAAGCAATCAACAAACGAATGAACGGTCATAGAAGCGATACCTACACTTTCGCCCGACTGGACACAATCTGGGGACTTTGTTAAAATGAATGTTTCAATAATATGATAAAAACCTATAACATTTTTGGATTAGCACATACGACGGAGGTATAGTATTAAAATGAAACAAAAGATAAGATTATTGATAAAGTATCTTTGAACGTTTATCTGTAAAGTACTTTTATGCGTATTTTTTTTACGCTGAAATCAAATTAATTGTTCTCCAGTCTGTTGGAATACTGTCACTTTGTCCATTTCGCTTCTCGCTTGTGCAATAAGGCATTCTTTGTCAAGTATCTTATTAAACGTCAAAGTTTTATATCACTTTAACCCGTTTAATTTAACAGATAATCTGCAAACTTTTAAAATCTTAAATTTCCCGATTTTCCACAGTCGTAAATTATCACGATAGAGGTATAGAAGGTGAAATTGGCGTATGCAAGTTATAACCTTCGTTAGTATGTACCAAAATAGTTCTATCTTACGTCTGAAGTTTCTTATGTGCTCAAAGCCTACATCAATTAGAAATTAACATGCATCTGCTCATACGATCAGAAATCTGATGAAAATAAGTTAGTAAAAACATTTGGTGGGAAATAATGGCTGAAAGGTAGGCATTTTGTTAAAATCTATTCATTTTACTGCAGAAATGAGCAAAAAAGCCGACTGAAGCGAGAATAGAAATACAATTCTGACGATTTAAAATGTGGCACTCTCGGAATTGATATCTCCCTTGTGTTCTGGTAAAGTAGATCGGGCCCGCCCAGTCTCGAAAGGTTTTTAAATACCGAAATGTATATGAATTCGAGCCCCTATGATTGCACGGTGTCACATCCAATTATACATGTAAAACTAAAAACCTACGTGTAAATCCAATTAAACGCACATTGAAGGTTGCAAAATTGTAAATGTTTAAAGACCAATATTAGAATCCAGTTCCAGAGTAGGCCGTGCGTCAGAAAAACTAAGACGACAGATATAAAATCGGTAAAAGAATACCGAAGCGACAAAACAGTGGGACAAGTCTACAAAATTCCAGAAGGACAAGATATCTAACTGAAGTTATCTAAAGCTCATACGCAAGATGGAAACTTCGTATCGGTCAATCAATTCGTGTTGACGACCGTAAAACTTTTGGTGTGATAAAATTAACAGGGACTGAACGTAACTCTGTCTAAGTAGTTTATGTCACAGCAATTTCGCCCTGCCAAGAAAGTCGCCGTATAAATCACATGCGCGGCAATAACGAATCAACTGTAAAATATACACCCCATACGCTGGAGACCTTGTTTTGTTACTGCTAAGAAAGGGGAAGTTCACAAACAGAAAATTAAAATCATGACGTCTGTCATTCAGTTTTGATTTCAATCACCCATTAATATCCATGTAAAGGTACAAATTTAGATATAAAGCAGAAGTTGGTGTGTCTGTGGTCTGTTTAATTTCAGGTTCACTGGGATAGACGAAATGTAGGTACACGAGATGCAGGTATCCTTTAAGTAAGGATCGTTAAGTGACAAAACATCATCTATATAGCGGAAAATGAAATTAAAGCACTGGGCTAGTTTCTTTTCTTTCTGATTCAGTCAACCGTGTTTAGTGCAGAACATTGGTGAATTAGCTCACAATAAAACAGATTTTAGTTTATCATGTGGGAGGGTTGAATACAGTGTAGAAAAATCAAATTTTTTATGCTATTACAATAGGTAATGTCACTAAAAGAGAACTCATGGAACAAGAAAACAAGCAAAAACATAGAAAATAAAAGACTATTTGGAAGCGTTATGAGTGCCTTCTTCATGAGAAACTTGATAAAAGACCACAGACAAGAATGACGAAAGTCTTGGTGAAATAAGAGCAGAAAGTAATCGGAACAGTTTGAAATTGACACCCAGCAAAATAGAGCTTAGAGATGAAAATATACCCCAATATGATGTTCTGAAGTTCTTCAAGGAAAAGTAATATTAGCAAATAGTCTATGTGATGAAATAAGAGAAGCATGTAAAAGCAATGACCAGAAAGGAAAGAATGTTATATCAAACATTGTGTCAGCGTCTGAAGAGGTATCGATTATTGATAACACTAAGCAAAGAAACGGGAATTTACAGGCAAAAACTGAGCAAGACATTATCATCAAAGTTCATCAACTCAAACAGCGTTTTACATCATCAATAATCGTAACGTATTTGGTTTTCCCACCCCGCTAGAACTACCTCGGGGTTGGACACCGCAAGTGTCCTTGCGATGGGATAAGGTTGACTGCAAGAAAAAAAACAGCAGATATAGAAATCAAATAAGCAAAGCTCATAATTCGCGATGCAAATGATTCTTATCAGACGGTTTCGAAATGCCACCCAACTGCAACTTTCTGTCGGAGAAATTTGAAACAGCGAGACAACAAATAAGCATCACGTACCAAACAAATAATTATATTTTTCAAAGGAGCAATGCAGTTACACTTTGTCAAAGGACTTGTCCGGACGTCCTGTTACTGCGATCAGTGCTGACAGGGCTTTGTTGGATTTGAAAACTCGATTTTCAAAACTTGTATCAACATTACAAGACATTCAGGAAAAGAAGCCCAAGGATTTCTATATGAAACTAGACAACAAAATACTACTGATTCTCCCAACGAAATAAAGGATTTCAATATTGGCATATCGACAGAATAACAAAGCGTTTTGAAACAGATGGTGGATTTGAAGTTAAGTTTTTAAGGAAGATAAATGTGTGAAAACCAACCGCAAGAAAGTTTTTAAATGACCGTCCTCAGACGATATTCCGGTAGGTGAAATTATCTGCAAAGTAGACGGATCATTGGAAAGAATGGTCGGAGTTTTGTTATTAAAGACGACTAGTACGAAACGATTCAGAAAAAAAATCAAAAATCAAAAAAATAATTCATATTAAGAATTACATTTGACAGTGAAGTGGAAGCAAAGCGTAAGCGCGACCGGCCGTGGGTTTCCGACGATGATGTCACATTAGAATTGGTTTTCTTTGCTTGAAATTCTGATATTAATTTTTGTGAAATGTACATTATCATATTTATAGTATGTTACTGTTCGTTGTGTCAAATGGATTTTCTATTTCAATCTGAAGTATCGTATTAAAGTTTGATTGCTACAGCTAACCTTGTTACAATGAAATTCATTTTATATTTTCATTTTCGTAGTTTCCTTGGACAAATTTGAAAGGAAATTTTCCTAGCTTCTTTTATTTTTTGTTAATGTTCCATGGAAAAAATAATGTGCCTAAAACATAAGTGGGGTTTTATGTAATTAACCATATGAAGCCAAAAAAATGAAATAGAATTTGACTTGGACAATGATAGGACATCATTATTTGACGGCAAATAGTTAATAATTTTTATAATTATAATTCTATAAGATTACTAGTGCCCCTCCACTTGGCGGTGGTCCCTCTATAGTGAGTAGTCTGTCCGTCTGTCCATTCGTTCGTCAGCCCATAACAAATCGCGTCCGCTTTGTTTCTTGAGAACCTTTATGATTTCAAAGTTTATTCTCGGCATGGATATTTACTAGCACCAGAGGGTGTGTCACAATGTATGTACAACTCTGTAGGTCAAAGGTCCAGTTCAAAAACTTAGGTCAAAGTTAAGAACACCATGTCCTTTGGTAAAGATCGTGTCCGCTCTATAACTTGGGAGAAGTTAAGTGAAGATACTTGGCATGGATATTCAGCACTCTCAAAAGGAGTATCGCGATTATTGTGAAAATCTCTAGGTGAAAGGTCAAGGTCAATAATTGAGGTCAAATGTGGCCCACAGAGATGGATTCCATCTCCTTGATGTCTAATTTTCTATCTTTGCTTCACATGAGGAAGATCAGGATCACGATTTATTTATTATTCATTATTAATTAATTATCAATTATTCATTTCGTGGCAATGTTTCATTGTATCGGAGATAATAAATATTTATATACATACAATAAACCAACACTTTCAATAAGATTTCAATACTGTCAATTTTAAAATATTTTTCCGCCTTTGTCAGGTCTCGATTCGCACTCTTTAGACTATAACAGTTATTCGCCTAGCACTATGTCTCTTGCTCTAGACCACTCGGCCACGTCCACTAAATAAAAAATATAATTTCAGTCACCAACATGTATCTCGGAATGAACATTCCAGCTTTTCAGTCGTTTATTTACTTTGATGCTTTTATGCACATTATAGACATGTAACACGCAACCTGCATACACGTACATCTTATGTCTCCCTACAGTAATCAACTACATTTAAAAAAAGAAGAGTTAATACACGTATAATCCTTCTAATCTGTCTTATATTCGGAACATCATAATTTGAATAAACTGATGCCTTTCGACGATACAAATCTGAAGTTTCATGAAAGCTGAAATTATTTTAATCACGTCATGCACGTGGGTGAGGGATATTTCATATACAAGTAATAACAGATATTCCATGTAATCATTGGTCTACTATTCACGGTAGTCTTCATTAGTCTAGGTTAAAAGTTCCTTCAAAAGGATGCTTGATAATATAATTCAATTAGTCAGATTTGTCTGTAAAACTATGCCTTTGAATTCAGTATGAATCAAACCAAAGAAAATTTAAATTTTCATTGATTATGTATAGGATATTATGGAGATTGGTTTAAATATAGGATATAGAACGGTTTTCCATGTACTATGAACATTGATGCACAAAGCGAAGCCACAAGCGTTATCAGCCATATTAAAAAATTAAACTTAAAAAACTATTTTTCAATAAACTATTTGGCATTTTGCTAGATTCCAACTACCACAGTTCATTTTATTATAGAAGTAGGTTCATCAAATATGAAAATTTAAGAAGTCTAAATATTTAAATGTATTTGTACGACCCTACCCCCAACAGAGCTATTGAAAAACACTACTTTAACGGGTGTTACACGGACACTTTTTATAAATAGAATAGCTCGGGCGTTAACATCCTATAAGTATGGTCAACTTATAGGATGTGACTGAAGAGCGATTCTATTCCGTAACACCCGTTTATTAAGTATTGGTTTTCTACAGCTCTGTTTGCAGGTTGCCCCTATATCTTCTTCAATTAGGAATTTGTCTAAATCAAATTGGGAAAGCGCAAAATCCGTTTCAACATCAAACAAACTGTCGCTCATTTTGTTGCTAAAACTCTCTGTCGTGTTACATTTAAGAAAGTGGCCACCAGGGGTGTATTTGTTTGCTCTCTTCTGGCGACTTCCAGAAGATCTCCAGGATGCGAAGCAAACAAATAGCAGTGGAGTGCTTCTGTAGAATCACGTGTTACCTCCAGATTTTAAAGCAAACAAACACAAACAGATTGCTTCTGGATTGTTGTTTACTACATGTTTTATAAACAAATAAATTTGTGTTTTAAAAGATGGAAGCAGCGGTTTTTACAGACTTCTTCTTATCAGACGATGAGAGTGACAATGACATTGATTCAGAAAGTACAGTAATATTTGGTGCGGCATTACAGACTTTTCTGTAAGTTTTGCCTCCGCCAATTTGTTAAATTTAGAACGATTTAAGATTAAAATTATCAGATTGTTGTGACGTTAAAAAGATTTTTGGTTTAGACATACGTACGGTCCTTCGGTACTTCCGACATATAAACACCGAAATGATTTACTAAATCTTGTTTCTTGTACAAAGTAGTTTTGAGAAGTACTGACTTTTTATGTCAAAAATACAAAATGTTATAAAAACCACATTCTCTAAATCTTAGTAAAATCTTCGTTGGTTTAAGTCGCGGTGAACCCTCCCACAAATCTTAATTAATGATAAAATAAGAAAACAATTAAGATTACCCTTAAGTATAAGTACATATGGTGATAATATCAGATTTCATTTTGACATTTTAAAAATGTGTATCATTAATTGATTTTGTAGCTATTTTTTTTTAAAAGTCGTGTTCGAATAGACAATTATATATCTGATGTTGTTGCCCAGTTTACAGCTGTTGAATTCAGAAGAATATACAGAATATCAGTTGACTGTTTTCAGCAACTTTGTGAGTTATTGTCTACATGCCAAGAAATGTCAGTTAGGTCATCTCAGTTTGGTGGTAGGGAGAGAATTTCTTTAGAGAAAACCGTTCTAATTGCCTTGCGATATCTTCGACACCAGGAAAATGTGCGCATTATATCAAATATTTTCTGTAATTGTATGCAGAGATAGATCTATTTCGGCTATTTTGAACAACCTGAAGGACAGATTTATACGCTGGCCCTCGGGTGCTGCTGAACAAATGATGTCGTAAGAAAATTTAGAGAGAAGAGGGGATATTCTGGAATTATCGGATGTCTAGATGGAACACATGTCCACATTAAACCTCCGATAGAACATCCACAGAGCTATGTCAATAGAAAAAAATTCCACGGTGTTATTTTGCAAGCTATTTGCCTTCCAGATGTGAAGATTTCAAATTGTTTCACGGGTTTTCCTGGGAGTGTTCACGACTCCAGGGTGTTACGACAGTCAGATTTATGGGATGAGGCAAACATGGCTTGTGGTCAAAATCACATTTTAGGAGACGGTGCTTACCCGATCAAGACCTGGCTCATGACACCATACAGAGACACTGGTAATTTGACACGAATTCAAAAGAGATACAATGCAGCTCATTCTGCCACACGAAGTCTCATCGAAAGAGTTTTTGCCATGTTAAAGGGACGTTTCCGCAGACTACGCTATATTGAAGTCCAGCAGATTAAAACAGTGAACGAAATAATTATCACCTGCTGTGTTTTCCACAACATTTCAATATTTAATGGGGATGCTGCACTTGATATGATGGATGATGACGAAGAAGATAACATTCAACAACACGTCCACAATCTACAAGGACCAGACCAACAAGGGCTTTTGAAAAGAGACTAGATAGCTGCAAATTTGCATTAAACCGTTGCCTACATTTCTTCATTTTATTTCTTGATTTTCCCTTTGGTTTTCCTAATTTTATCCTAATCGTTTCCCCTTTAATTTCAAAATTCGAACGGCAGGACCACAAGCTTTTTATATTCTTGTAGATGTATGGTGAAAGAGGTATATATGGGAAATGTACATAACGGGCTCAAGTATCGTCTATTATTTTCAAAACCGATATAGACAGAGTAAATCTGACTGGGACAGAAATGTTCAGAATGTAAAGATCTACGTACTGTCCATTTTGACCAAAATTGACATACCACTTCTTAGTGGAGTAATTGCCCATAATGACGATTTGTACCATTTTTTATTTTTGCTATTATCTTGTTAACTATCATAAATAGAGAGAAACTTTAAACAGCAAAAATGATCTGCAGGACAATATCTTCAAATAAAAGAACCTTTGTGAGCACGCTCTTACATTGTCACTGAACCTAAATCTTACCAGATTTCTTAGTTTAAAGACTCATAACGCCTACAAAATTCAACTTATAAAAAAATCCTTTGGATATGCACATCTACATAGTATGTCCTCATTATCTAAAAAGTTTCATGGAATTCTGTTGTTTGGTTTCAGAAAAGTTGCGCTGAAAAACTGTCGCAGTAATATATTTAGGCCAAAATTCTAAATTCATAGGGGCATAGCTCCTAGAAGAAACATTTAATCATAAATTCCAGTCGCTATGCACATCTACATAGTATGTCCTTATTAACAACAAAATTTCATTAAATTCTGTTGTTTTGTTTCGGAGGAGTTGTGCTCACAAACTGTTGCAGTAGTATATTACGGTAAAAATTCTAAGTTCAAAGTAAAAAAATTGAATCAAAATATCCTGTCGATATGCACATACACACAGTATGTTCATATTAACTACAGTTTCATGAAATTCTGTTGTGTGGTTTCAGAGGTGACGTGCTCACAAGAATAGGACCAATGGACTGGTCAAAAACATATATATACCCTCCGCGTCTTCGTTGCGTGGGGTATAATTAATCAGCATATGCAAAATCGTCAGTGTACTCCTTTACGAGTTATTGCCATTGAATGACAATTTTGCCACTTTTTGCGGATTTATTGTATTTTTTAGCTATAATATTTAAAATTATAATAGACAGACAGAAACCTGTAAAAGGCAAAAATGGTCAGCTAGACAAGATCTACAATTAGTAAAGGTGACCAAAAATCTTCAGTCGACTTCTTATAAGAGTAATGATGGATTTTCAACCAATTTTAGTGTTTTTCCTTGTTTCTAGACTGATACTTTGAACAGTACCAATGATTAGCAACACAATATCTACATTTGAGTCAATATGAATGAAATCACCAGTTGACATCTTACGGAATTGTAACCAATTGTTTTCATTTTTGCTGATATCTTTCAAACTACAATGGATAGACAGAAAATGGGTCCAGCAAAAAAGATCAGCAAGACAAGATTTTGGCCCTCAAAATTTAATTAAAAACAAATATTTTTGTTGCACTGTATCAGCTTTATGCAAAAATGTCAGGTGAATGATACAAGCTCCTTGGAACCTCTAGTAGTTTTTAGGCCCCGACCACGAATGTGGATGGGGCATATAGAGTTACCCTTGTCGTCCATACGTACGTCTGAACTATGTGGTTAAGTTTGGCGTTTAGATTCATTTCTTTGGAACTAAGCATGGTGTATCAATGAAACTTTACAGCTGTGGATCAGTGGATGTGCCTTGGGTAGTTCTGAGCAGTCATACAATAATTGGGTCATTATCACCTAAATTTTATGCTTGAGCAACTCTGGTTAACTTTGCGTTGAGGTTCATTTCTTTGGAACTGAGCATAGTGTATCAGTGGATGTGCCTTGGGTAGTACATGTTTGAACTATGCGATTAAGTGTTGTGTTTATATGGAATTTAGGGCAGGGCATCCGTATATTACAGTCACAATTTCTAGTAAACATGTATGTTGGTGTAACCGCCTGGTTTGTCACATGGTAGTGTACTTGCTTTTTCCCTTTTGAGCTAGCACGTTTTACGGTCATTACCTGATTTAGCATTTTAATGTGCATATAAATTTGCTGCCATCACTCAATCTTGTTTTGTAACATCCTAATTTCCTGCCAATAAGATACATACAAGACTTGTTGGTTGTTTTAAGTCTTTTTTGTTTTGTAAGGTTGCTGTCTCATTGATTAAACTTCATATTTATGTCGCCCCGACGAAAGTCGGTGACATATTGTTATTCTTCCGTTTCTTTGTTATTATTCTTTCTTCCAATGATTTATGTCCGGCTTAATTCTCGGAGATGCCTGGATAGAATTGAATGAAACTTGGCAGAAAGTAAGATCACTATGTGAAGGTGTGCAATCAATACTTTTTTTCGAAATGGCCGCCATTTTCAAGATGGCCGTCATTCAAAGATCGGTAATTTAAAACGTTTATATCTCAAAAACTGTATGATAGAATTTCATTAAACTTCGTAGGTTTGTAAAGTACAATTAGAAGAACAAACTGATGAAAAAAAAATCGCATGAAAAAAAATCGGTTGGAGACGTTTGGCGGCCATTTTGAAAAATGATGTTAAAATGGCGAAAAACTTCACATTGTCTGATTTAAGCAAAACTCTGAGATGCCTTCATAGAATTGAATGAAACTTGGCAGAAAGTTAGATCACTATGTGAAGGTATGCAATCGATTTTTTTTTTTCAAAATGGCTGCCATTCAAAGATTGGTACTCTTTGAAAATTTCAAGCATTTATATTTAAAAAATTGTATAATAGAATTTTATGAAACTTGGTACGTTTGTAAAGTACAATTAGAAGAAGAAACAGAACTGGCTGTCTGGGGCGACATCTGCTATTGCTCGCAATTGCAATTCTAGTTCTTTTTACTTTTATTCAACAATCAATAAAATCCAGACTAAGACAGAGAACTAGAGGCTCTAAGCTCTCAAGAGCCTGTATCGCTCACCTTGATTTATCTCGTACACCTTGAAAATGACTAAAATTTAAGTGTAGCAGTCAATGTGGCTAGTTTTTCCATAGGGTCCAATCTTGGATGATGTTGTGTTCGGCTCTTGCAGCTATTAAAAAAGTAAAAGCACGTTGTACGAAAATAGCCCTTTAGCCCCCCCTCCCCCCCCATATATACACCAAAACACTGCAACAAGGCGTTATGTAATATAAGAAAATCAATACTGATATATATATATTTATATCTTTTAATGTAAATCAAATTAAAAAGGTAACAATTGATAACAACTGACTGTTGTAAAAGTATCACAAATTTATAACAAAAAATAAGCACCTAATACTGTAAAGCAAGTACATTAAACATTTTAAAATAGACACAAATATATTGCTCTCTTGCAAAATTAGAATATGATTTTTTTTAAATTGCCCCATGTCTTGTGCACAAAAAAAACAGCATGTACAATGCCATGTATACATGTCATATAATATTGTCTCTATTACTTATAGGTTGAAGTTCATACTTAGCTTTCAAACTTCAATATTATATATAAAACAAAAAGAACCAATCTTGCTATTGCTATAACATCAATAACTCTTTCATGAAACAAAATACATTTTAAAAGTATTGTCTATGTACTTGAACAACTATAAATCAAAACAAATCTAATCTCAGAAGACAGCTAATTTTACATCCCTGAAATTTTGGATCATGTCAATAAAAGATTTAGCATTTGTCTCATCTTCTTTTGAAATAAAGGAAGTATGAATGAATTGTAATGTTGGGCATTTCATAAAACACTCCCTAAACTGCACAAATCTGAATTTCACTTGACAAGCATCCAAAACTTCTAAAGGCATATAACTCAAAATGCTTATAATTGAGTTTGCTGACAAAGCTGTGAATGATAAAAAAGTTCTGTCAAATATTTTTTAAATAGTTTAACTCATCATCAATGATATGGGTATTCGAAATATCCAAAGAAGTCAAGGTTACCAAGTTTTGCAAAAATGAAAAATCAAACAATGGGCTTTCACATAAATTGAGCCTTTTCAAATGGTAACCTCCTGCAAGTCTTGATATAATTTGATTAAATTCTAGTTTTGTCATATCAAAAATTTGACCCCCTACTTCAAAAGTATGTAGTTTTTCCACTGACACTGTTGATAATTTAAGAGTGTTCTTATCAATGACATAACAATCATCATTAAATGAAACTTCATGAAATACTCCACAATTTCTCTGACTGTTGTCATGCAATTTTTTACTGACTTTGGAAACAGCCATTAACAATTCAGTGACACTAATACATTTTAAGACCCGTTTAATTAACTCTTCTGATAAATCCATAAATCCTACAAAAGAGAATAAAAATCTTTTAAATGTCACATGTGTGGATACACAATGTATACACTTCACTCAAACATTATTTCTGTATTGTAAAAAAATTAACTGTAGCATGGCATTGTTTTGTTGCTTTATCTTTTGAACTGATGTACATAAAACAAAATAACACTGTTCACCCACTTACTACCAGTACAACGACCCTGACACCTACATATTGTACTTATTTTTAACAGCATTAATGAATTCTCTTAACAAGTTCATTTTTTCATTATGCATTTCTTTTCTTTCTTTCGTATTTGACACCCTCTCCTCTTTCTGTTTTTCCGTGTAATCTTTGAGAAATTCAACCATCTCAGTAGCTGCAGGTTTTCTCTTTTTGATTGACGTAGCAGCTTTTTCTGTACTCTTTTTTTAATGAGCATCTTCATCTTCTGATATACTACTTTCCAATGATGTATCCTCACTGCATTGCTTTCTCTTTTGTAAAATAGATGTGCCCAAGGTTGTTTTTGGTTTAATTATTGGATTTCCATGGAACAATTCACTCATTTCTTCCATATATGCACATGTTTTACGGTCATTACCTGATTTAGCATTATGATCTTGTGTTTTCTTTAAGTTGGTAGTAAGGGTCTTCATACGCCCTTGGACCTTCTCCCATGTAAAACGAAAACCATTACCAGCCAAAACTTCAGCAATTTCTTGCCACATCTTCTTTTTTGTTAGATAGAGAGTTGGATGTAGAGCATGAGGCTGAGTCTTCACGGGAATCACTAGTCTCTGTAGACTGTTCTGAGTTTAGGCCTACAATCAAAATTATTTAAAAATGTAAATAAGGTTCATTATTAGAAAAATGGGATGAAATACTGCACGTACATGTGTTCTTTAATGTATAAATCTAATGTCTATGTAGTGCAATTTATTTCCATGGGAAATCTATTTGTTGTTAAAAAGTCTTTGTACATGCAAGTTTATAAGCTTAGAAACATCTCAATTGAGTTTCGTGTGCACCAACATACACTGTGATCAGATGTCTACATTGTTCTATAATATCTTTATTGCATGAAAAAAACCTTTGCTGTTGGGTTAAGCAATACATATATTACAGAATAGACAACAAACACAAATTAAATGTAATGTAACATATCATAAAATAACAAATATATCATTTGCAAAATTAAGCAAGCATTTGGTTTTTTTTCTTTGAAAAGGGGTGGGGGGGGGGGGGGGGGGGGGGCTGCCAGGAAGTAAATGTGGCTTTTGATACTTTATTAAACTTCTGTTTTCTATTGCATACAATACTATTGTTTAATAGCATTAAATTAACTGGATTTTCTCCATTAAATCGACCTGTCTGCCATTATTATACAAGTGCTATCAACGAGATCAGCTGAAATTCAAGGGCCGTAACATACAGGGACGATTGAATGTCCAATGCTTCAGTAAAATATATACATTCCAAGAATATGGGAAAATGCTTGAATATGATGCATAACACATTTGTGTGTATTGTTGTTGAATCATTTATATGCACTGATACAAAAATGGCGTAAAAATTCGTCCATACTGTCGTACATCGCTTTGCACGATTCGCACTGCAACTGCAGACTTTCCGTAGTGGCCATGTTGATTAAAGTTGTCACGTGATCACTCCACTTTCTTCCTGGGTCTCGAAATGGAGAGACGGTAGCTCTCCAGTAGGCCAGCAGTTCCCACACGAACAGTGGTGGAGGGATCCAGTAGCGATCCTTCAGACTAAAAAAATACGCCCCAGGTTCTAAAACGACCTTGAACCTTGTCAAGGGTCCACTTGATTCAATTATGAGTTGAATATTTAAATGAATACACAAACTGTCATATTTAAAGAAATTTGAAATTGAAACAAAGAAAAATATTAAATAAGTACGGAAATTTCAATACACCACGCACATGCACCTTTTTACAATGAATAGATAAAAAAAATATTTAGAAAATTAGATGTAGAAGAACATAGTGAAACTATAATTCAAAACGTGAACAAGTGATTAGAAATGTTTGAAATTAAAATTTATTTTTCCTTTGAATCTTATCGATTACAAACAATGCTTCCAGAGAGACATACATGTGCTTTTTTTGTTTTTTTTGTAGATTTTTTATTAAAACAACACCGTTCCTCTTTTATAGTCAATTCTTAATTGCTTAGAGTCTGATTATCAGGCATTATGTAAGCCGAAATGATAACAACAATTTGAAAAAAAAAGGCTGACACCTCGGACCTTGATCTGACTACTCCTGCAGAAAAACTATACGGCAACGGTTGTTACCGGCTCGTTCTTCTGTTACCTTTGTTCTGTACCTAATAATTGTAGTGAGTCGTTTAAAAACATTATGGAAATGGTAAAACTATAATTTCACTTTCAACTGTTGTTTTTGTTTAGAAATAGAATAAATATCAAATCAACGACATTAACTATTGAGGCACACATTAATAAATAAATTATTGGTTTGTTTGATAACTACTTAAGTTTCTGTCTCTAAAAATGCACGTTTTCTGACACACCAATCGTGGTGACCCTAAAATACAGGGTACACTTTTGTCGTATTTTAATAGAACAGTGTATATGTTTGAGTGTCAGTCAGGATAAGTGGACATTTTTGACATCGAAAATCGGCTAAAAGAAATAAAATAAAATTATTTGATTGAAAACCAAAGGAATCATTCGCAATGCATTAATTTAAAATCGTTTCAATTTGTGAACATTATCCTCAATTAAGCTCAGAAAGTGTAGATTGGTGAAAAATAATCCAGGGGCTGCATTTATAAACAGGCCGACTTCGCAAGAACGGTTTATGTATTTATGTACATGTAGCTACGTACACATAGCTATAAATCATCATAAAATGTATGATTACTATTTATACTACTTTCAATGACGTGCGAAACTACACAGTCTTCTTTCGAACATTACGAGAACTAACAAAAAAACACCTACACACTATAATTAATTCACTCAAAGTAAAAGGGGAAAAAACATAACAGGAAAGGTCAACAATAGCATACCAATCCACTAACCCACTCAACAGACAAAACACATACTATCAATACGGATGGAAAAAGGATGTACACTATCACTAAGCGGCTACTGTGTGTTTTTTTTAAAAAAATGCCAGTCGTTTTTCAAGAATATCTCAAATATTCCATTAACATGAAAGTAAGAGATATTACTCTTCCTTTAGTTTCCAATAGTCAGAACTGTCTTTTTAACTGCTGAAATGCCTCCAATATTTAATAATAGCGGATTGTTCATTTCTTGTGTTCAATTTTTTGTTTTTGCGTGAGGTATGACTTCACCACAAACAAATGTGACGTTGACGAATATGTGCAAATATTGTTTCCAAAAGTTTGAAACATGTTTTATTTTTGTGATATACCAAATTGTTATTTGAAATGTACAGAATTGTAAGTCTCGCGAGTTTCACAAATTCATCCACAATATCTGTTTTACCTTTTATATTTCAGGACAAAAACAAATTGATATGACAGGACGTAAACTACATGTAACTGGGCTAAAAAAGAAAGAACGCTCCAAGAGGAGCTGCACATCTTCAATGTGTTAAAAAAGTGTGCATAATTTCAGAATTTCAGGGTGTTTGATTTTCGTATTACACAAAGTAGGTACTCTATTCTGTAACGAACAGACAAATGGACGGACGGAGTGGCCTGATTCTAAAGCTCTTTGAGACGCAGGTAAAAAGAATATGATATGGCTTTTTTCATACCGCACCTCATATCAACCCTCGACTAAAGCTCTCGGGCTGATATGGGCGTCTCAGGTTGATATTTTGTGTAATATGAAAAAGGTCATGTAATATTCTATATTGAACAATTTGATTTTCACGAAATCTTTCAAAGTTCATATTTTCTTGATTTGTTTTAGTTATTCAGCTTATGGTATTTTCCTCCAACTTAAAATGTCTTCTTTATCAAATGTGCTAGAACGCAATGGTAATTATCTTTAAATTAGTCCTAAATCGTATAAAAACGTAAGACTTGTCAACTAAGATATCCTCATTGCCATAGCTTGTTTGAATAAAATGAGCATTACAATTCTCTTCAACATCATATGTTCTGCAATAATTGCCTCTCTGTAGAGAATTCGTGGGAATCCAAACCCACTTTGATATGTCATTTATTTACAGAATTATCCATTTGTTTTGTGTTTGAGCAGTTCAACTTGTAAACAGTCTTCCTCGTTATATTTTTTTTCATTTCCTCTTTATAAAATACTAAAACTTTGCACAGACCGTAAGACGTGTATTAAGTTTAAAATGATAAATTTTGTTAAATGAATCGCTTTCTTTAGAAGATGAAATTGTGTAAAATTTAAATTAAGTCAATAAATTAACAGAGCCAAGTGCAAATAAAATAAACAGGCAAAAATTCCAAAACATTAAGGAATCTTATTACTTATAAGAAAAAGTTTTCCATGGAAAGTTTACCCAAAATATCTCAAAATAATATAAGGATAAAGATACATTCTTGATTTATCTACACTGTACTAGTATATGATAAAACATGAAACAAGTTACTATATATAAAACACAGCACAAGTTTTAAGTTTGGAAATTTTTGTCTAAAATTTTGCTCAGTGGTTAAGAGGTATTCCATCGACGTTCAAGTATCAAACAATGAAAGCATTTTCTTTTATATATCCTTTAAATATTTCTTTGATAAGACTCTAATTAATCATGACCCAATATCCGTTTTTCATTACTTTCGTAAAACTGAATACTGCTCAGAATTATTTTCTCCGAATTAATTAAGGACTATTAAATAACGAGACAACTCAAATAACAGATATTTTTTCAGTATTATTTTGCGTGAAAAAAGAAAAAAAAAGAAATATGTATATTTATACATGTTTACATTATAGCACAAGCACAAATATTCATCATATTCGCATGAGAGTAATTTCGTAAACAGATGTAATTTCCAGCGACAACATAAAGCCGTTGTCGCGTGAGGAGACCGTTACTGTAGCTCACATACATTTTTGTAACAAGAAGTTTTTCTTACATTATTTTTTTAGACAAAGTTAAACCATTCTTCTGACTTCAGCTTATTCATCAACTATCTATACTACTAAATCTAAAGACCGTTTTTTTTTGTTCACCTAATAAACGTATAACCGAAGAAAGCTACAACTCAAACATATATAAGGGTATATATACTTGATAGGGTATATTGAAAATTTTACCCTTTTACATCGATTACTGTTTGAAACAATAAGCAATTAGACAAATTAATAAGTTCCGGAACTATCCGATGCGATTTCCTTTTAGTCATGTCATTATATTTCCGGTCTAATGTAAGCAGTTTAACATGTTAAAGAACAAGTGGTATAGATATCATCATTCATAATGAAACAAAGAACTTGACCCACTATACACTAATCATGCTGTACCGAACTTGAAACAAACTACTCCCGGCCCCGATATTTATAAATTGTACGTGTACTCCCTGTCATGTAAAACATTTTTAAGAGGTTAAAGGCGGTTTGAAGAAGATATCATGTTGTCTTATGAATAACAAAAATAATTTATATATATTGAACTTCCGATGTGTTCCATAAGAAGGACTTTCAAAATGGCGATAATGAAATTCCAATTCCGGTCAAGTTTTGGTTCCGTCATGTTTTATCGTATTAAAAAAACTATTACTTTAAACAAGGACGTATAACTAATATACGTCCTTGCTTTAAACAAAAGGAAATACACATTAAGAAATATCTGCAATTTACAGACAGAAAAATGAGGTCCACGCCTCTGCAGCCCCCATAGTTGAAGTTCCCCCTTTTGCAGACGATTTGTTCAAGTCCGACTTTGATCGCTCGGTAAATGACTCAGTTACGTGTGGGAACAGCCTAATAACCTCTATTCCATAATACGCAAATCAAATAAACACATCTTTCATTGGGCAATTTTAGTATTTAAGTGCACAAAATCATACTTTGTATAATTAATGTGTTTAAAGATATTTCTTACTTTAACTAACATAACACATGCATAAAGCATAAATACTGAATTACTGATTGACAAGATAGAAAATGTTCAGATTGATGCTATGCGAATTATTACGGGAGGGACAAAATTAACGTCTATTAACAAACTGTACGAGGAAACGGGTTGGGAAAAACTTTCGGACAGGCGAGAGATGCATAGAAACATATTATTTTTTAAAATGGTAAACAAGGACGTTCCCGATTATTTACAGTCCTTGATACCAAGTACGATTGCTTCTTCGCATAGACATTTTACTCGTCAAAATCAAAATCTTTCAGAAATTCGCACGAGGACAAACCTATATTCCGACTATTTCTTGCCAGCTTCGGTTAAACAGTGGAACAAACTTCCTCAGAACATACGCAGTTCAAATTCTACCGACATTTTCAAAAATAGAATTCGAGGTCACCGTGTGAAGTGTTCCAAATTAGTATATGTAGGGACGAGAATTGGTCAAATTCTACATTGTAGATTACCTATGAACAGTAGTTCACTAAATGAACATCTGTATAATCGTAACTTGGTTGTTTCACCCAACTGTGCATGTGGTCATGTCGAGTCAACTTCCCATTTTTTAATGTATTGTCCTATATGTAGGTCGTTTCGGAACGAAACAATTTTCACAATTTTGTTCGATAATATTCGAATCAATACTGAATTACTGCTGTATGGGTCAGAGAGTCTAAACCTAGAACAAAATACACATATTTTCTTAAACGTTCAGAAATTTATTATTAACAGTAAAAGATTTGTAAATTCTTAGTCATTTAATTAACAATTATACATTTCTTTTCTCTTCATCAAAGTTTTTTAAAATTTTTTTTTATTTATTATTTCTTTCGTATTTCATCATCAAAATACACATTTGTATACCTTTAACATTGTGGATCCTTCGTATTTTTAACCAAATTTATTTACTCATCTTAATTTGACACTTATATTACACTAAGCACTTCCACGTAGCCTATGATTTTGTATAAATTGCAAGTATATTCATAAGGATACGGAATTTAACATAAGCTTGTCTTGTTTCCGAATCCTACTATTTTGTCATGTATGTATATTTGTTATTATGTATTTGCTTGTGACTATATGAATAAATATGTTTAAATTAAGCATATTTCAACTTTAGATTGCAACAAAGAACTATTTGACACTTACTTACATTCAGGGGTTAAAGCTATACACGTGACCGACAATTTTCCACGGGTTTTTTCCTAGTAGATTTTAAAAAAGCAAACCTACACTTTCTCAACTTGCTTTCAAAACAGGACCTGGATTAACGAAGATAGCCATGACTCAGACATATCCTGTGATGGTCTGAACAGATATCTTAGTCCTACGTCAGGACTATATCTATCAGCTACTGTAATCAAAAAGTGGAAAACTACTTCAATTAGACAGCGTTTACTTTTTTGAACAGTGATACTTTTTTAAAGGTTTTCAAAGCCATATTACTTGTATAAAACAAGCCATTCAAGTATAATATACTTAATAAAAACATAGTTAAAGTCTTAAGTGATAAAACATCATCAAAATGACGTGTTAATTATAATAAGGGGTTTGCATTGTAATAGAAATATATAGGGTTTCGTACCTTAAGCCATTACTGTATAATGATCTGCATTATACTTAACTGACCGTTTGTCACCTTTTTTTCTTTTTTGGTAGCAGTCCAGATCAAAAGGTAAAAATCTATTTTCTCAACAGAAAAAACCCAAATATTTCAGACATCAGAAGAAGAGCCTGTAAGCTTGTAATTTATCATTAATATTTCCTTAAAAGCGATTTTTTTAAAAGATACCTGTGATTTCTTAGTCAATCTAGAATAGTAGTAAGTAAACAGGCACAAGAAAAAATTGCTGATCCGAAAACACGTCAAATGTTTACTTAAAAATCAATTCCGGGGAAAAACCAAAACAAAAAGCCTTAAAAAATGCATGAAAAATCTTTGCAAATTCAAACCAAGAATATAGGAAAACTCTCGGGGTTTGGCAAAATCAATCCATAGAATCTGGGAAAAACAGTGACCAGGATATTGGAAACCATACCCGAAAATATAGGAAAACCATCCCAAGTATTAAAAATATTTAAAAATCTGGGATAAAATCTACATTTGTACCTTGAGAATCAAGTTAAAAATACAAAAAGTGAAAAAAAACTATTTCGAAAAAAATAATCATCACAACAGTATTGGAATTGGAGGATAAAACGTCTGAAGAATACATGCTTAAAGTAGATCAAAATACATCAAACATTTTATTCAATTTAAAAGCCATTTTATCAGCAGCCATACTAAGCTTCATCACACAGGAAATTAACTGTCCTGAGACAAGGAAAATGTAAGAGAGAACACATAATAGACTGAAAAATCTATTTACATTATGTTACTATTTGACTAAAAATAGCATGCAACAGATTAAATTTATTAAATATGAATACTCAAAGAGCTGGACAATATTTGGAAATAATATATATATATATATATATATATATATATATATATATATATATATATATATATATATATATATATATATAAAAGACTTTATAGGTCTCCAGTTGCTTGAATGTTGTATTCAAACTATCTCATTCTTATATTGATTTGACCTCTTTCTACAGGTTGAATTTTAACAAATCACACTTGTAGTATTTCTTTTCTGTGTTGTGATTCTCAATAATTAGCCAACTCTGTTGATTTCGACCCAATAAATTTCAGTTTTATTATGTTGCTTCAGTATACTTGTATTCTTAAGCCGATGTTCAACCTTTCTTCTTGGGTTTGAGGCTAATGCAATGGTTTTCTGGACAGGTATTCAAGGTTTAAATCATTACGAACTGACGTATGTTACTATGTATGAAATTTTTCATATGTCGATGTCTCAATTCTGACTACCTGTAGTGCCCATTTACATAAAAATTAACTCTAATACTAACCTCGTTGTGTACAATAAATCCATATACATGTATCTGTATTAGCCCTTCTCTGGTATGGCTATTATCAAACTTTGGAATCGAAACTCAGTAAAAAGGGTTTAAACATGGTAGCCAGAATCTGGGGTAAGGTCAGTTTTGTCGGTGGGAACCGATGCCTACTTTTTACAGAATCGAAAACAGGGCCAACAAAAAATCGTCTGCAATGCTACACGCTACTACACGATCTCCAAAATATAGGAGTGTTGCGACTTGTGTCGCGTGCTGGTTTCGTGCGCTGATTGCACGCGACAAAAATAAGTAGAAAGTAAGATAATCTTCTGTTTTGCAGGCCGCAAAAATAGCAAGTAAGGAGTACTTATGTAGTAGTTCTGGGGTATGTCACTGATTCAATAACCGTGCTATCATCATGGCCTCGTGCAGAACCTCAGGGCAAATATTCCAGTCTAACTGAATAATATAGAATTTCTTTAACGACATGAATATTGATTAGTAGGTTATGTAATAAAATGGTTAATCATTCGAATACTTAAAATAACAGTAATATCAAAGTATCACAATATCTAATTCTCTTATCAGACATGGAAATGCTTAATTATCATCTTGTGACCTGACACTGACGCTTGTGCATAAAAGTTAAAAGAGAGATAAATGGTGCGATATTCCGATAATCGTTTATAACAGAACATGTTATCGTTGGCGAAAATTAATACCCATTACTGTTCAATTATAAACTATACTAAAGAACTCATTGTTATACAGAATATAAAATAAAAATGAATAGTTTCTTGGTATAATGGCCATTAGTAAAAGGAAACCAACACGTAATGGTGATATCATATATTCCTTCATTTGAATACATGTATCACATATGCCAATAATTAATTCTTCGTATTTTTTTTAATTAAATGACAAAAATTGTTAATAGCAAGGTGCTACAAAATTTAATGCGATATTTATCTTTCATCTCCTTTTATTAATTCAAGGGGAGAAAATGCATGTTCGAACGGAGATACCACTGAAAAGTTTTTACTACTGTGTGTGCCACATACCTCTGGATGAAAAGCTTCTAACTCTACTAATTCAAACAAGTCAACATGGTTAAATTTTTCGGAACAAACTTGTACATATTGTGCACCAGCACATTTGTTGTGGTTACGTCATTTTTTTTGCAAAAATTTAACAAATGATACAGAAAAAATTTGCTGTCTTAAAATATTTGAGATACATGTATTTCAGCAGTGGAAACGACCATAATTAATTGGAAACAAAAGGTATTGTCATAGTTCTACTTCCATTAAAAGAAACATTTAAGATATTCCCGAAAAACCACTTACACTGAAAAAAATACAAACAGTAGTAGGGAATTTTATTATCATTCTCCAAACTGACTGGATATATTACTTTCCTTCGCTCACCCGTCGATCAAAGCGTCAACTGAACTCATCAGATGGTCATGGAGCTTACCCCTACCTGGCCTCATTGTAAATTGTTTATATAACATTCATTTTATTGAAGAAGCATTTTAGTGCATTAATTTAAAATTATAACCGTTATTATATTATTTCAGATTTAAAAAATCTGAAATTGCAGAAAAAAGTTTATACGAACAGTTTTCAAATACATTATTCTACATAATTGCTTTCATGATAATATTCTTTGGCACGCAAAGCAGTTTCCGACAGACAACAAATTAGGAAGTTAATGACACGAGATACCATAATTAGAAATCATAGCTAGATAATATAGCGCCATTGTTTTTTTCTTCATTTAATAAGTTATTATTTTAATAATTATAAAGTATCTTCAAAATTTTCATGTATATCACTTTTGAATTATAAAGTCTTGCATGTAATTTTTACGTTAACTTTCGAACAGAACGAAATTACTGTCACATAAACTTTAAAGACAAGGTTGTTTTCAGTCTTTGTTAATGTCACCTCCTCAGAAGTCATGACTCGATTAGCCGATACGAATATCCTATCCGACAAATAAGAATAGTCAGTTAGATTTAACTTCTTTCTGGAATGGACTCTTCACCGGATTTTAACATCGCTTTACATTTAATGGCTGTTGTAACGGAGCAGGACTTGCTTACCCTTTCAGAGAACCCGATATCACTCCCGGTTTTTTGAGTTTATATCGCTAGTGCTTTTTAAGCTCACCTGGCCCAAAAGGCGTAAACTTTTTCTTTAAAGATCTTCTCCTCTGAAACCACTGGGCCAATTGGGACCAAACTTTGGTGGAATGGTCCTTTGGTGGCCCCCTTCCAAAATTGTGTGCGGAATCCCCGACTCCCAACCGATATGGCTGTTGTTACTAAAAATAGAAAAAGGGGAATGAATTTAAAAAATATATGTAACTACATGGCCAATTGGAACCAGACTTGGCAGCAATGGTCTTTAGATGGTCCTCTTTCAGAATTATGTCCGATGATCCGAACGATCAACCAAGATGGCCGCCACAGCTGAACTTAGTTTAACATAGGACCCTATTTCTTTAAAAATCTTCTTGTCTGAAACAAATGAGCCAATTGCGACCAAACTTAGCAGCAATGGTCCTTAGATGGTCCTCTTTCAGAATTATGTCCGATGAACTCGACGATCAACCAAGTTGGCCGCTACAGCCGAACTTAGTTTAACATAGGACCCTATGGGAAATTTATTTAAAAATCTTCTTGTCTGAAACTACTGAGCCAATTGGAACCGGACAGCTATAGTCCTTAGATGATCCTCAGTCAGAAATATGTCCAATGATCTAGAATGTCAGCGAAGATGGCCACCACAGCCGAACTTAGATTTACATTGGACCCTATGGGAAAATTCATATAAAAAAATCTTCTTGGCTGAAACCACTTGGTCAATTGGAACCAAACTTGACAGAAATGGTTCATTGGTGGTCCTCTTTCAGAATTATGTCCTTTGATCCGGAATTTCAACAAAAATGGCCGCCACAGCTGAACTAAGTTGAACATAGGACCCTATGTGAAAATGTATTAAAGAATCTTCTTGTCTGAAATAACTGAGCCAGTTAGAACAAGACTTGGCAGCAATGGTCCTTGGATTGTTCTCTACCAAAATTGTGTCGGATGACCTGGACTGTCAACCTAGATGTCCGCCACAGCCGAATATAATTTAACATTAGACCCTATGGACAATTCATTAAAAAATCTTCTTGTCTGAAATTACCGAGAGGTTGGAACCTTAGCAGCAATGGTCCTTAGATGGTCCTCATTCAGAATTGTGTACGTTGACCCAAACTATCAACCAAGATGGCCACCACACCCGAACCTTTAACCCTGTGGGAACTGGTCGCTATATGTAATACGCAATGCACTATCAGGTGAGCGATACAGGCTCTTGGGAGCCTCTATTTTTATTTGGTTTCTTGTTCTGATTCTGATTCGTTTGCTACAATGTATGTGGTTTTATTCTTTGTTTCTTTATTGCATGTGTTTACAGAATAAGTGTTCTCAGGAATTTGCCTTGACTTTGGATTTTGGTTTTGTGGAATTTTTTATGTAGCATACATATGTTTACGATAAAAATGGAAGGCGATTTGTAAAAACAAGCTCCTAGTGGCCTCATATTAACATATCGTATAACGTATGTTCGGAACAAATGAAGGATAAAGTATATAAAATCTGAAATAAAAACCACACTCCAAGTATACATCAACAACAATAAACTAGACTGAGACAGTCGGAAACGACAGCTATCCCTGCACTCCCCACATTTGTATCGCTGTGCACCTTTTTCACAATTATACCTTTGAATACAGGCCCAAATTTTGGAAAATTAAAATTCTAAAACCTTACTGCACATCTGCATACAGTGTATGTCAATACTGTATAGAAATAAAATGTCTAAAATGAAAAATGAAAGAAAACTTTCAGTCACCCACTTATAATTCCTAATTTTTTTAAATTTGACCCATAAAGGCCCCAGTTTTTGAAAATCACAATTTTAAAACCTTATTGCACAGCTATATACAGTGTGTGACCATACCGTGAAGAAATTAAATACATAAAATGAAAAATGAAAGAGGAGTTTAGGTCACATGCTTAAATTTCCAATTTTCAAAATTCAAAATCTGTAAGGTCCCGAGTTCTGAAAATCAAAATTCTAAAACCTTATTGCACTTTTACATATAGTATGTGACAATACTGTATAGAAATCAAATGCATTAAATGAAAAATGAACGGGGGGTTTAGGTCAGAAGATTAAATTGCCAATTTAAAATATTCGACCCCTGTGGGCCCCAATTTTTGAAAATCAAAATTCTAAAACCTTACTGCGCATCTACATACAGTATGTGACAATCCTTTATATAAATTAAATACATACAATGAAAAATTAAAGAGGAGTTAAGGTCACAAGCTTAAATTCACAATTTTCAAAATTCGACCCCTGTGGGCCTCAATTTAAAAAAAATCAAAAATCATCTAGATACGGTATGTGATAATACTGTATAGAAATTAAATGCATGAAGTCAAAAATGAAAGATGAGTTTAGGTCACAAGCTGCAATTCCTTATTTTCGAAATTTGACACCTGTGGGCCCCAGTTTTTTGAAAATCAAAATTCTAAAACCTCACTGCGCATCTACATACAGTATGTGACAATACTGTATATAAATCAAATGCATGAAATCAAAATTGAAAGAGGAGTTTAGGTCACAAGCTTAAATTCACCTTTTTGCGAAAATCGATCCCTCTGGGCCCCAATTTTTGAAAATCAAATTCTAAAACCTTATTGCATATCTACATACAATTTTTGATAATACTGTATACAAATTAAATGCATAAGATGAAAAATAAAAGAGTAGTTTAGGTTACAAGCTTAAATTCCTAATTTTCGAAATTCGACCCCTGCGGGCCTCAAGTTTTGAAAATGAAAATTCTAAAACCTTATTGCGCATCTCCATACAGTATGTGACAATACTGTATAGAAATTAAAATCCCGAAACATAGAAATGAACCAAAATTTAAAAAAAAAAACACAAGACTAACAAAGGTCAGAGGTTGCTGACTTTTGACAGGCGCAAAAATGCGGCGGGGTTAAACATGTTTTGCGAGATCTCAACCCTAACCCTACACCTCTAGCAATGTGGAGGCCCGAGACCACAATTAATCCGTATCAACTTGTTGCCCACGAATATAGTTCCCCATATTTTTTAGTGTATTTTTTTCCATTTTCATTTTTCCCACTTTCTGTTTGCCTTTTTTAAGTATAAAGTACCTGGATCAAATTACTTAATTTAAACAGTTTTTTAATCAGAAGTATGTAAAAGTTGTAATTTGGTGACTGTAAAAATGACATAATTTCAGGATACTAGGGGCTATGTGAATGATAACTATACCCCTAAAGACATTTTGGGGGTTTTCTTGAATTTGCAATGGTAGAATTTTCTATACTTTTGATATATTTTCCAGTTATGGGTGTGCATTGAGTAAAAGAAAGATTATAAAGTTTGAGCTGGTGCATTTTTTTTTAATTTGACTTAATGCTAATATGAAAATGCACTATGAAATAATTGTGGTCTCGGGCCTGGAATAAACAAACACACAGCGATACGCACAGTAAAAGTCAGTTCAAACGCAGTCCGAGTCCGATGTTTGGGAAAGGTAACGGAAGAAACTGAGCAAAATGACAATGGTTAATATAAATAAACAAAGGACTACTAGCAGTTACTGAAATGCCAGCTCCAGACCTCAATTAAACTGATCGAAATATTGTGTCTTTATCATATAGAAAATCACCCACAATCCCCCCAGTTAGGGATTTCGTATCATGCCATCATAAATTATACGAGAAGAACATAACCCGTATCATGAAATGAATTTTTCCGACGTTATACCATTTTAAGGAAACATTGAAATATTCATAGTTTTAACTATAAAGACAAATCACAGATGATTAATTATATTATCGACATCTAATCAAAACTGTGTAGGTATTGCTGATCTGCCATGGAGGTGTTTGTCAATAATCTTGTATGTTCACTTCTATTCACCAACGATCTCGGATATAATTTCACTTCAGAAAAACTCATCAGTAATAATATTATGACAGCTTTAAAATTACTTATGGGACATGGCGATGGATAGTTTACAAAGGTTTGATATAGGAAATAAAAGTTGACCCATATAGACAGAAAAAAATGAAATATAATTCTGTCAAGTCTGATAAACTATTGGTAAACATAAAAAAATCATTCTGAGATACAAATTTTGATACACAGACCAGATTTCCAATACATAATAAGAAAGACGACACAATAAATCAGTGTTGTAAATGACAGCACTGATAGCATATTAATTCAAACGTTTCGAAAAAAAAAACGAATCCGACTTTGATTATATGATATTTTGCTTAGGTAAATCGAGAAACTATTCACTGCAGCCCCACCGAGATGGGTGTTTGTATAGGACCGAATGTATCGGGGGTTTGTTGTGGCTGTTGGAATTAAATCATGAAGATTTGAAGGAATTGACCAAAATAAATCAGCACTTTATGATGTTATTGTAAGCTGTATTATGCATTTGTAAGTTTGGCTTAATGTGCGATATACATGTATAGACGGCACAACCTCGTTGTCAAAGTGGGAAACAAAGAAAATAAACCAAAAAAAAAAAAAAAAAAAAACACAAAACTTTTTATCTGCGCGACTTGTATAGGTCATTTGTTCTGCATTTTTTCAACGTCTGTACTCTGCTAGTTGCTAGTACAAATGCCCCCAATGTTGTGTAAATTTAAAAAAAAAATACTTGAACTGTAAATTTGTTACTATCTTCCACCCCCAATAGCCCTTTCCTGGAATATCCTTACGACTGAGCAGTCCTGATGATTTATAGAAGTATATTTCGTTTAAAATGTACTCTTCAAACTACACCAATGATAAAAAATACATTAACGTCGTAAATTCGTAAATCTGTAAGCAGTTTACAATAAAACATTCTTTGATTTAATTTTGATGCAGTTTAAATGCACATGCTGCCGATGATGTCACTAGATTCCCAATAAATGTACAATAACAGATATCAGTGGTTAATGTAATTAATTTTGCTTTATTCTGAGGCCTAGTAAAACATCATTAAGTTACATAATCGTCAATTATTTTAACAGTTTAACTCTAAAAAGACACCATGGAATTCGTAATTAGACAACAAAACGTGATTAAATAGGAAATCTAAAACCACATGCTGTCGTCATTTAATATTAGATAAAGTCTGTTCTAATTCGTTTTTCCACTGTTTTGTTTTGTACATATTTATACTGCAGATTTTAAGAAATATCGATAATAACGAATATTGAAGAATAAAAGTTTGTGATTCTTTGACACTTTTTAAGCAGTGAGACTAGTAATGCGATTCCCAGTGCATGTTTGAAGAAGGTATTGTTTTTAATGGAAATGAGGTTATATGGTTTATAGGATGTTAAAGTATGTTGTGATGTTTTATTTAGCATTTTGTTCTTCTTGGTTACATGTAATCAGGGTTTTCTGAGATATTTCTTACATATTTTATACCAGATTCCAGCAGTCAGTAATAATGTACCATATGCGGTCCAAATAACATTAAATTGGATTCATTCTTTTGTTTTTGTCCAAAGGAAAATCTGAAAAAAAATCTGCAGGGAAACACAACTACAATGTACAATATAGTGTCGTTATATTTGTTAATATCTTTTATCTTTTACATAATATTGTATGAAAGAAAATCCATAAACAACAATATACTAGTAGATAACAGGAAAGGTCAACAATGACATACTAGTACCAATCTATCAATGCCAACCAACAGAACAAAAATAACATATTGAGCATATAACACAATTACAAAATGTAAGAACACAACAGAGAGCTTCGTAATTACAAACACGTTAAGATATGATTATAACGTCTTGTCATCTATAATATTGTCATCATGCAAGGATACTTTATTGCTACTATACTTATAGATTAATTATGATTTTATCAAGCAGAGGGAGTCATTGCAAGATGAGAATGAGAATGGAAACCCTCTTGAATCATATATAATCTGTTGGTTTTTGTATTATTAATTGTATAAAAACCATTGTTAAAATTTAAATTTTCCTACCGTTTTAAAAGTATAGGAGAAAAAAAGTAATAAGCAAACACGTACCGTTAATGTGAAAAATCGTATGTGACGTTACATTTCAGTCTGCCAATAGTAAGCAGCGTCACCTATCTGCAAATACAAATAGTGTTTTGTCAATTTATGGATGCTCGCTGGTCATGTTTTGGTCTTTTTGTCGGATTTCGGAATCCTCGGGTTTTATCCATTTCTTAAACATTAAATTTTTTGCCCATGAATCCCCACTTTTTGTTTTATAATTCAATCATATATACCTTAAAATGGTATTTGACAAAATTTTATGAAATCCTTTTTTATTTTTTCATACATTTTTGAGAGACTGAAGTTGCCAATGCAAAGACAATGAAAAATCCAGAGAAAACCTATTTCCTGCAAATTTCCAAGGCTTTATAGCTCTAAAATGAGCACATGAACCTATATTTCTTTCTTGCTTATTTGTTTACTATTCATATGTTCTCTCAAACTAAAACACCTATTTCAAATCCTATTTATTTCCTATTAGACCATCGATCATCCTTAATCACAAAGAGAACACAAACAAGGTAAAAACTACAATTTTGGCCTGTCATGGTATTTTTGTGTACATTGAATTACATTGCTAGTATGCTGACGAACGATAATTTTTTGTAATTTTGTACCTGCCTATGTCGTTGCATGTACTGTTCAATTTTTTTTTTCAAATTATTTATCCGTAGCATGGCGTGTTATTGTAGTGAGTGGATTATGTAGCGAAACAGCTCTTACACATCTAGCAAATACACAAATGATAAAAGGTTAGTGAACTGTCGAATTGGCTAAATTAAAATCAGACATAAAAAATCATCTTTATCTCAGCTACTAGTATCGCGATACGGGCCATGAGATTTACTCTTATGAAATAACAACATGCATAATTCTGTCATTATATGTTGTTTTTTTCCCTTATATTTTTGGTAATTTGGATCTGATCTAGAATGCTTTGGTAATTTCAATCTGATCTAGAATGTTTTGATCTATTTTTCGAAATTAAAAAAAAAAAAAATTCTTTAAAAGTTGTTAAGGAGATAATTCTTCCCGAGAAGTTTCGGAATATTATCTATCAGAATTTTCCTTTTTTTTCTAAATGGAAGTAGTCATGGTGGACACGTGTTCCATCAGATTTTGTTGGGGTTTCTAGTAATTTTCTGCTTGTATCATAAGCATGACTAGGTATCAAAACTAATAAGAAATTTGTCTTAAACAACCAATCTGGTCATATTTATTTTTATTTGTCTTTTTTGTTTCACCAACTTTATGTGACATTGGGATGCGAAAGAGCAAACAAAGCGAAACTCTTTCCCATTGTCATGTATATGTAGGAATTTTGTGTGATGAGTATCCATTCTTTCAGATTACGGTATGGAACTCAAAATATCACATATCCAGAACAGTTTAAATCAGCTGAGCGATTGTGTCGAAAGAATTATGAAATGATCTTAATCACTATTAATTTACAAATCAGTGTATTTGTTTTGACCTAGTTATCTTGATAATGTAAAAATTTGTTAATTTTAAATCGAATCAAGACATGCAATTTATATGTTTTACTGCCAAGTTATCTAACATTGGTTATCGCTTGATTTTGTTTCTTGCATTTTTTGTAAACTGTCACGGTCAGGGATATTATAACAGTATTAGTTAAATATGTCTGTTATTGTGTGCAATAAGCTGTTATTACCTTTATGTGTAAACGTCTGTTGCATAGGCATGTCATGATCGACAGTTATCAGAAATATATGCTCAAACTTGTGCTATGACCATCTGAAGCTTACAGTGAACTTCTTGGTTATTAAAGGCCCCACTTTAACTTTAGAACTAAGTATGTTGCGAAACAGCTCACACGACAATAGAGTAAGGGAAAATAAATGGAAATGAAGAGTCGTTAAAAGGGACATAAAACGACTTAAACGTACAAAACACACAAGTCGAAAAAATAAATACAAAATTCCCCAAAAATATTACAAAAAAAACAAATATAAAATCATGAAAAATCAACAAGAAACCAAGAGCAGGATAGACTTGCTCTGGGTTTCTAAGAGTTTTCTTGTTCGAAACTTTGGGCGATTTTGACTTAAACTTTTTTCACTTTATTTTAAATTAATATGCAGTAATGAATGTTCTGTGTCTATGCTAACTTTGAACTTTTGTCTTGTGCATGTATAAATTTATCCAATAGATGTATATTCTTTCTTACCAATTAAAATCCACAGTTTCCCCGTTCATGATCAAAAGTGGTTTACCAGTTATATATATATATATATATATATATATATATATAAGTCTAAAGATTTGCACAACGGTACTAATATAAGAAGATAATATACGAAGTTGATGTTATAAAATCGTGTTGACAAATATTTCGGCTTAACAAATAGCCTTCGTCAGTGTCGATAGTTTTTACAATACTAAATGTATGTGTGAAAATAGCTCAGTAATCCAGGTAAGTTTTGGTCTATTGATTTTAATCTCGATCTTGATCTTCATAATTAACAACAAAACTCGATACTCCAATATACGTAACTCTGTATATGTATATCCCAAAATGAGTGTAAAATAAAACTGTTAGTATTTCTTATTGATGCCGTTTGGATGATGTACATTTAGTTCCTTTATCCAAAAGCTTTCCCGAGCCTGTCGCTGGGCATCCCTCCAGTGAATGTTCTGAGTGCCTGACTGTACGGGATGCTCTTAGTACAATGAGCAGGATGGCAACTTTTAGGGGACAGATATTGGTGAGTGTCAGTAGGCTTAGAATATAGATATAGATTGGTATAGATTTATAGATGATGTAGATATGAAATGGAATAAAAGTGACGAGGATTTAGATACTTTCATCACTCATGCCAACAACATACATCCTAGTATTAAATTTACTCATGAGAAATCTAAATCCAAAATCACCTTCCTCGATACTTCCAGCTCACTCACAGATGGCATCATATCCACAGATCTATATTCTAAGCCTACTGACACTCACCAATATCTGTCCCCTAAAAGTTGCCATCCTGCTCATTGTACTAAGAGCATCCCGTACAATCAGGCACTCAGAGTCAAGCGAATTTGTTCCAACACAGAAACAACTAAAAAAAGACTCAGTCAACTCGAAACCCGCTTGAAAAGAAGGGGCTACAAACATAGAATTATTCAAAAAAGTTTTCAGAAAGCGGAAACTATTCCAAGGAGTAAATTGTTAGAATACAAAGATAAAAAGAAAAACAAAAGGACTCCATGTGTTCTTACTTACCATCCATCTCTCAAAAACAGCTTCGGTGTAATTCGTGAGCATTGGAAAACAGTTGAAAAGAATTCTAAATTATCCAAGATTTTTCCCGAGCCTCCCATGATAGCTTTTAGGCAACCCGATAGTCTGCGGAACCTGCTGGTGCGGGCTGAAGTGTCTGATAATAGAAGTACTTCTGGAGAATGTCGCTCGTGTGATGAAAAACGCTGCAAATGCTGCCTACAGATGCATCCCTCATCAACTTTTCACAGTAAGGCAACCGAAAAGAGGTATAGGATATTTTGCAATGTTACCTGCAAAAGTATGAATGTTATTTACATTCTAGAATGTTCGGTTTGTGGCCTCCAATATGTTGGTGAGTCAAAGCAGCCTTTCCACAAACGCCTCAATGGCCATAGGAGTGACATCTCTAAGAAGCCACTTCTCCCAGTTTCTCAGCATTTCAGACAATTGGGTCACAAACTTGATGACTTTAACCGCATGAAAATCCTAGTGATTGAACAGAACATTCACTGGAGGGATGCCCAGCGACAGGCTCGGGAAAGCTTTTGGATAAAGGAACTAAATGTACATCATCCAAACGGCATCAATAAGAAATACTAACAGTTTTATTTTACACTCATTTTGGGATATACATATACAGAGTTACGTATATTGGAGTATCGAGTTTTGTTGTTAATTATGAAGATCAAGATCGAGATTAAAATCAATAGACCAAAACTTACCTGGATTACTGAGCTATTTTCACACATACATTTAGTATTGTAAAAACTATCGACACTGACGAAGGCTATTTGATAAGCCGAAATATTTGTCAACACGATTTTATAACATCAACTTCGTATATTATCTTCTTATATTAGTACCGTTGTGCAAATCTTTAGACTTATATAATTTTTTTCCTTATCTGCGCAGTATCGTCTATTCTAGACGATCCGGTACATATTAAATTTGCTGGTTGGTCTTTTTTATAGACTTATATATATATATATATATATATATATAATTAGTATTGTAAAAACTATCGACACTGACGAAGGCTATTTCTTAAGCCGAAATATTTGTCAACACGATTTTATAACATCATCTTCGTATATTACCATCTTATATTAGTACCGTTGTACAAATCTTTAGATTTATATAATTTTTTCCTTATCTGCGCAGTATCGTCTATTCTAGACGATCCGGTACATATTAAATTTGCTGGTTGGTCTTTTTTATAGACTTCTACATATATATTTTTTTTCTTAGGTTTTAAAGAACGACCTTTAAGGTAAAAATTAATCCACTCAACGTGCACAAAGTCAGTAACAGAAAGGAACGAGTACAATCTGTAGTCTCAACAAATTCATTGGATTATTTTGGTCCTATTTCTGTGATCACCTGAAATCATTTTCATTAATGTTGTTAGAATACATTCATATTTTATAATTGTATTAATACAATACTAAATGATGTGAAATACTCATTGGAATATCGTAGCAAATTTTAATTTTTACTAATGTAACTACACGCGTATATGAATACAGACTACCTCTCATATTATTAAATGATACGGTATTTTGCCTCACGCTGATTGGTCTAGACAGCTTTTTCCGAGTCGTACCTCAGAATTAGTACACCTCGTCAGACTTTTTGGAGTCTATTCGGGATTTTCTATTAATCAATTAGAACCAAACACATCGCGTGTTTCTACGAACTTTCGGCCGGTTTCGTCTTGGTTTCTCTCCCCGCTACAAACATTCCCCTGTTGCAATAACAACAAAATGGCAACCGGACGGAATGCCACCGTCGGAGAGGAAAAATTAAAGAAGATTTTTACAGAAAAGACGCAGCTAACACTAGCTTCAGCTGTAAAGTTGTTTCACTGTTATTTAAATGAGAAGGGTGTTGAAACAAATTTCAAACCGAATGTCTTTTAGTTTTATGGCATCACCAAACATTACAAACTACGACAAATAACTACTAATTATAATGTGAAAAACTAAACTGAATTGAAATGTTGAAATTTCATAATTATTGTACTTAAACCATTGTTGATATTTGAAAGTTCTTGAATATATTATAAAAAAAACAGTAACATTGCTTATCATTTAATAAACGAAAAGTTATTGACTTTTCATCAGGTCTACCGTGGCCTCGGTCGACCAATGTCTGACGAGGTCTGTATAGTCATAAACAGACTTCATGAAAAGTTAATAATAGTATAATATAACCTTTTTTTGTTAATAATCAATTCTTATTTAGTTACTGACGTAGTAATTCTGTTTTAATACACTCGAAGGACAAAAGATTAGCTTCTTTTTACAGATGCACTGTTTTTTCTTTCTGTTGTATATTTAATGCTCTATACCATAAAACATATGCGCATCTCTTACATGTTTCAAGGGTGTTAGTTGATTTACTGGATGGTGTTGTTTTATCACAATATAAAAATTCGATATAAAATTGTGTGAACTATTTGTCCTGAATGATGTATTAATTCCCCTAATATGCCGTAGTTCGTCTATGACATGCAATATAGATCTAGTATATAAAATAAGCATTAATATGTCTGGGAATCGAACTTTTGTTTATTTTATTAAGTGCCGCCAGAGAAATTATAAAAGCTTTTAAATGGATTTAAACTGATATTCATGCTTTCTGATTAACTAATACTATTTTTAAATTAAACCACCTGTATTTTGCAGATTCACGGAGATATAACTATAGATTATATTTAGAAGTAAATAAGCTTTTAATTTCTGTCAAAGTCCTTGAGATTAAATGTTAGAAAGGAAACAGTGCGTCGGTAACGAAACATGTAAAGAAAGAACAATCCTAACAATTCAATTCTTAAGTTCGTTGCTTAGAAACAAGATAATTGTTGCATCAAGATAAGACCTGTCTGTAACCTTTTTAAGGTAATTTTACAATGTAATTTTATCCAAGAAGGTGTTTAGTTTAACTATACTGTTGTATATTTCTTCACAATCTTCTGGCGTCTATTAAATTTATGTCTATTTAGGAAAACAATTCGACTGATTATCACAACGTTCTTATTGTCGTTTTCCTATATAATAACATCACTAGTACAACCAAATTTCTTTTGTTAAACACCTCGAGAATTGCCGAAATATAGCAGGAACTGCTTATCCTTCAGGAGCACCTGGTTTCACAAACATTCGTATGACAATGATTGAGACTGGTTCCATGCCGTCAGTAGAACAAAGACCGGAAATCAGATCACATTTACCACCAATCGTAGTTGAACGAGTGTTTGTGAAACCGGACCAGGGTCCCGTTTCACAAACATATTCATGGATTGATGTTTTATGTATTTTTGTTTTCGTGTTGGTCTCTGCATTTGTCCATTTGAATTTGGGTTTGTCCGTGAATTGCAATTGATTTAATTTTTCATGCCTGGTTGGTCTCAAGAAATTTTTAAACATTTTGTAAAATTAATTAACAAAAAGGATATAAACGGGAGACATGTCACATTGGATAAACAGAGTAAGAATATTTTAGTGACAAATGACAGAGAGATTAATATTTTCAAAACCGTTGAAAAAAGTTTTGTGGTATCGGTAATTCACTCATTATCTCGACAAAGGTGGTCGCTTACACATGCCCTACAGTTCCCGGTAAGCTGAGAAACGCTTATTCAATAAGATGGCTATATAACCGTATAAAAAGAGTAGTAATAAGCAACCATTATAAAACATAAGTGGCTACTGTTTAATGTAGGCGCGACTTTCATCGCAGGCCAAAAAAATAAAAATCCAGGACTGAACAATAACATGAATTAAATATGTGTAGATTGTGAAAGCGAATGTTTAGTTCGAAAACTACAAAAAGTTCTACGGGTCTAGTATTGATTCTTTGCTCCACACCCTAGAAATCAAATGGTTGACTCTTTTACACTTTTCTACCAAAATATCCACATTGATAAGACGCAACACTGAAAAGACATTTTTTATCTGAATATATTTGAACATGCAAGGTGAGTAGAACAGTTTTTTTTTAATGTTGAAAACATTAAAATATCAAAACATGGAGGTTGCTTGCAGGGTTCTTCCTCTTAAAGACCATCCAATAACATTGGGTTGTTTTAAAAACTAAATGTAGGAAATTGTTTCCATTCAGATTATGATTGCACCACCTCCTAAATCAAGTCTTGGTCTGGGCATTAGTGTGGACTTTTGGGAAAGATTTCCCAGCTGTGTATATCTTAGAAAGGATAAGCATATAGATGTACTTATGGGGATGCCAAATGGAACTCTTGCCGACTTTTGTTCCAGTAATATTCTAGTAATATATTTTTTTTTATACAGATTATTTTTTATCTAATTATTTCTCACATATTAAAAAAAATAAAGCAAAGAATAAGTAACCAAACCTTCTGTAGTACGGTAAGCTTGAACACCAATTAACGACAATTACCCTAGAGGCATGCTACAAATGTTTCAGTATGACAAGGAAAACTAAAGAAAATCGCTCTCCACTCCCTTAAATTAATACTTATAACTGCACTTTTATACCATATTATTACAAATGTATTCACGTATAATTTCCAACCCAAAATCGTGATATTGAACGTGCATAATTTTTCTGGAATAAAAGTCAAGCAGTATATCGAATTTACTACATCTAATAATTTGTCACATTATCATAATTGTAGACATAGAAATCGATGGAATATTTAAGAATTCTAAATCCATTTTAATAAAACTTTTTAAACACATATCTAAAAATGGCAATGGACGACCGTACATAATTAAGTCAAGATTTGCAATAAATCATGACCCGATTACAATACGTGCATGACGTGTATAAAACGATTACAGCGTTAATGCAGTAATTCTCCCACCCTAAGAAACCTATTTTTCATATTTGTAAATTTTTGGTTTTTGAAAAATCTGAAAACTCACTGCAATTTAAATAATAAAATTAATGAATTGAAAAATGAAAGATGCTTTAAGGCCACAAGCTTGAATTCACAATTTTTGAAATTCGAACCCGGTGACCGCAGTTTTTGAAAATCTTAACTCTAGAACTTTAATGCATATCTAAATGCATGTATCAAATACTTCATAGAACTAAAATGCATAAATTAAAAAACGGACGACAGGTTGAGGTCGCAGTCTTAAATTCACAATTTTCTTAATTCGACACACGATTGACCCTCGTTTTGTTTTATTTCCAAAATAGACATGTACTGGAAATTCAGTTTCGCAGACTAATACTTAGGTTGAAATTATCCATCATTAAACGAATGGTTTGATTTTCCATGTGAGAAAACTATTGAAGTTGAATTACTTTATCTAAAACAAAGAATCGGTCGATATCAGACAAATTACCAAGAAAATCTAATAATGTGGCTGTAAAATGGACAATAATATATAAAATTTACCCCAAAAAGGCGTAAATTATAGTCATAAAAGAGGAAGATAAAGGAACAAATATAATATACAACAAGAAACAGTGAAAAGAAACTACCTGCATTAAAGATGCGTTTTTAATAATCATAATTCGACAAGTTTTTAAAATACGAGTACTATAAAAGAAGTAGGGCCATTTTCGCCTTTATGTATTTCACTTCTAGGACTATTTTTAAAAAAAATTCGCCTAAAGCCTTCTAAAATTTCTGTGGGCATTGTCTGGTATATGGTTTCAAAAGATTCGCTAATAATAGCTAACAAATAAGTTACCAAACATTTTTTACATACAACATGTACGTGAATATCGCTTTTTGGGGACAGTTTTAACACAAGTTTGCCAAATTAACGTCTTTAAGAAAGTTTTTCAACGTGAAGGAAAATCAGAACCAAAACGAATTTTTTTATTGTAAATCCGTCTATGTATCACCTTTCATATGAATTTCACTATTGGCGATATTCCAAAAAGTGGTACAAATTGACCCTATATACACGATTTTTGGGGTATTATTGATTAAGCATAAGATTTCTGTTTGTTAACATAAAAATGCATTGCAAACCATCGTTTACGATAAAAAGTAGGTAAATATTTAAGATCAAATGAGTGAAACAAATTCAGGGGAAAGTGGCCCAACCTCTTTTAAACATTTCGTTATGAGAGACATTTAATTGATTTAACATGTTAAACGAGCACTAATTTAAAAAAAAAAAAGATATCCCACGCATTTTCAATGTTATCTCGTTCATTTGTTTGTTTACTTTAAAACCCCACGAAACTATCTCATGGATTAATCAGTGAATTAGTGAATATACAAGTACATGTACACCTAACGTGATAGTTGGTTTAAAAATTATAATTGCCGACATGCAGTAAGTATTTTAACTGTAGAAAATAGTATTAAAAACTGGTTTAGATAATTGTACTGTTATAAAATAAAACTCTAGTTACTGTCGCCTACTGAAACTAGAGGCTCTCAAGAGCCTGTATCGCTCACCTGGATTTAACTTTTCACCTTGAGCAGGACTAAAAATTTAAGTGTTGCAGTCAATTTGGCTGGTTTTTCTACTATAGGGTTCTATGTTAAACTAAGTGGGAGCCATCTTGGTTTACAGTCCAGGCCAATGAACACATTTCTAAAAGAGAACCATCTAAGAACCATTACTGCTAACTCTTGTTCCAACTGGCCAAGTGGTTTCAGACAAGAAGATTTTTAAATGAATTTTCCCATAGGGTCCTATATTAAACATCTTGGTTGACAATCCGGGTGATCGGACACAATTCTCAAAGATGATCTCCTAAGGACCATTGCTGCCAAGTCTGGTTCCAATTGGCGAAGTGGTTTCAGGCAAGAAGATTTTTCAGCAAATTTTCCCACAGGGCCCTATGTTAAAATAAGTTTGGATGTGGCGGCCATCTCGGTTAACAGTCCGGGTCATCGGACACAATTCTGAAAGAGGATCATCTAAGGACAGATAGTATAGTTCTAATTAGCTTAGTGGTTTCAGACAAGAAGATTTTTGAGTGAATTTCCTATTGAGTCTTATGTTAAACTAAGTTTGTTGCTGCCATCTTGGTTCACAGTCCACGAAATCAGACATATGTCTGAAAGAGGACCTCCTAAGGACCTTTGCTGCCAAGTCTGGTTCCAATTGGTCAAGTGGTTTCAGACAAGAAGATTTTACAATCAATTTTCCCATACGGCCCCATGTTAAACTAAGTTCGGTTGTGGCGGCCATCTTGGTTAACGGTCCGGGTCATCGGACATTTTCTGAAAGAGAACCTCCTAAGGACCATTACTGCCAAATTTGGTTCCAATTGGCCTTGTCGTTTCATAGAAGAAGATTTTTGAAATTCATCCCCCTTTTTTCTATTTTTAGTAACAGCAGCCATGTCGGTTGGAAGTCGGGGATGACGCACATAATTTTGGAAGGGGACCACCCAAGGACCATTCCATTAAAGTTTGGTCCAAATTGGCCCATTGGTTTCAGAAAAGAAAATTTATGCCGGACGCCGTCTTTAAAGGGCAAAAACTCCTAAAAGGGGTCAATTGACAGTTTTGGTCATGTTGACTTATTTGTAGATCTTACTTTGTTGAACATTTTTGCTGTTTACAGTTTGTCTTTATGTATAATAATATTCAAGATAAATACCTAAAACTGCAAAATTTCCTTAAAATTAAGAATTCAGGGGCAATAACCCAACAAAGGGTTGGCCGATTCGTCTGAAAATTTCATGGCAAGTAGATCTTTACCCGATTGACATTTTTACCCCGTCTGTTTTGCTCTAATTGTCTGAGTTTTTGAGATATAAGACAAAAACTGCAGTTTACTCCTATGTTCTATTGGTTGGCAAGCAGGGTCATCACACAATTTTAAACTAGATACCCTTATGATGATTGTATCCAAGTTTGGTTCCATTTGGCCCAGTAGTTTCAGAGGAGAAGATGTTTGTAAAAGTTAACGGACGACGGACGCCAAGTTATGAGAATAGCTCACTTGACCCTTTGAGTCAGGTGAGCTAAAAAAACAATATATTAACCAAAGACATGAAACAACATCAAACATAACTTTATTACACAACAAATAATTGAAACGTTAATCCTGTTACCATTGTCAAGCTTCTTTATTTACCGAATGCATCGGAAAAAAACCCCGACAGCAAGTTAAATTTGTAATCTTTGACATTTGAATTCTGTTAAATTTAGATTACCATAGGGAAAAAATCAAGGCTGTACAAAGATGAAAGTATGGAACTACAGTACTAATACTGTTTCGTTAGTCTATATCAAAAAGTTTGAAGACAAATTCCAATTATCAAATATATTACATTGATTTGGTGTAACAAGAGATAAAAAAAAAGACTGGTCCGATAATTTTATAACAAGTACAGAATGAATAATAATGTGCTAATGTTGAAACAAGAGTGGAAAAATAAAAATGTTAAACCAATAAAATTAAATCAATAAATAGAAATTAAACTCAGTCGTATTAAGTTCATTATTCAACATTTTCGGTATTATATAGAGCAAAGACTTAAAAAATGATACAAGCGATAAATAGTTAAAGGACGAAAAAGTCACGTTCCCAAAATAATTGTTGTTAACTTAATAGAACTTGCTGATTGATAATTCAAGCAACAGCCGTAGGACTGTACTTATATGAATATATAAATATATATATGAAGTCAAATTATATAGGCTAACAAAAATATTTAAAAATAGTAAGTTCCATTAAGCACATACATTGTAGGTAAAACAAGAAAATAAAAGAAACTTAACCACAATGCTTTTTCACAATCATATCTTTGAATACAGGCCCAAATTTTGTAAAATAAAAATTTCGAAACCTTACTGCACATCTGCATCCAGTGTATGACCATTCTGTATAGAAATAAAATACATAATATGAAAAATGTTTGGTCACCAGCTTATAATTCCCAATTTTCAAAATTCCACCACTACAGGCCCCAATTTTTGAAAATCTAAATTTTAAATCCTTATTGCACATTTAGAAATGAAAGAGGAGTTAAGGTGATAAGATAAATTCACAATATCTGAAATACAACCCTTGTTGGCCCCAGGTTGTGAAAATGAAAAATAAAAGCGGAGCAAAGTTCACAAGCGTAAATTCAGCATTTTGGAAATTCGGCGCCTGTAGAACCCAATTTAGGAAAATCAAAATTTTAAAACCTTATTGTGCATCTACATAGATCTATATTGCAAAATAAAAAGACTCGAATTTGTGTGTCGCTACTTCTTCTTTCAAGTAAAACACACGAATATGCTTTTATAACATAAATGACCAATGCACCGTGTAGTTTGTCATCACGGAGTTGGATGATCTGTTTTGGGGTATTTTGAGAGAAAAACGGAAAATAACTAGTTCAGATACGTAGTCCTTATCGTCGCACGACTTTGAAATTTCTTTCCGTTCTTCATTTCCGGTTGTCAATCATTTCAACGGGTACATGTCAAAACACTGTATTCTTTGCACTTCCAGTTTGCATTCAGATAAACCAATTAAAGATACTCGAATTTCTATGTCCCTTCTTTTGTGTGTAAAATCCATGAAATGGCTTTAATAACACAAATGATCAACGCACAGTGAAGTTTGTCATCACCGAGTTCGAAGATCTGTTTTGGTTGGACGTTAAGTTAAAAACAAACGGGTCCAATGTGTTATTAAAAATAGATATTATTACTTCGTGCCCGCGACTTTGCGGGTGTAATTTAGTTGTACAGAAATGAAAAGCATAAAATAAAAAAAGGAAAGATGAGTTAAGGTCATAAGCTTAAATTTCCAATTTTCTAAATTCGACCCCTCTGGGCCCCAATGTTTGAAAATCAAAATTCTAAAATCTTATTGCACATCTACATACAGTATGTGACAAAACTTTATAGAAATTAAATGCATTAAATGAAAAATGAAAGAAGAGTTCAGGTCACAAGCTTAAATTTCCAATTTTCAAAATTCGACCCCGTTGGGATTAAATTTTTGAAAACCAAAATTCTAAAATCTTCATGTGCATCTACATACAGTATGTGACAATACTGTATAGAAATTAAATGCATGACGTTAAAAATGAATAAGAATTTAGGTCACAAGAAAGTGTGACGGACGGACGGAGCTACGGACGTACAGACTGGTGGGGGCGATAACAATATCCCCGAACTTCTACGAAGTATCGTATCGTAGCTTTATGGTGTTTTTTCAACTAAATCCGGTATATTTTGCGATATACAGATATGGTACTTCGAGTCGTAGTATTTTGACCAAACACCCAGGAAGTAATTTGCATATAGATATGGTGACCGTCAAAAGCCCTTACTGTAAGTAATTATAATCCATTTTAGAACTAAATAATTCATTTCAGAACTAAAATCTATTTTAAATAAAAGTATATTGATTGTGGCTGGATTCGAACTATATATGACAAGTTAAGTTCATCAAACCTCAAGGCAATAGCTGATCTCTAGAAAAATAACTACTTTAAATATTATTCGAACTCATTGTTTAAAAAATACTTTTGGGAAATATAAAACTGCGTCATTTTATTTTGTTCATACTTCTTAGTAAAAAAAATATATATAGCAGTAGAATTACTGGTTTGTAAACGACAAAATGGATTTCAGAAAAGATCAACAATGACAAACCAATCATCAAAGCCACCCAACAGAACCCGGACATTAAATAACGTAAAAGACTTAAAATACCAACATAGACATAACAGAATCAGGAAAGTAATTACTTAGATGTGTTTCTTAACGCGCAAATTTTGTGATCATCGTACGAACCATAATTATGTAATAAGATAAACGTCAAAGGTTTCATGTGCTTAACGATAACAAAGTAGGAGGAACCTCAGTCAAGACAGGTGGTCAGATTTGACGAAAATTTTGCAGACTATGAAAATAAAAAAATCATTTGATATGTAAATTCGTTCTGATTGATGAGTTTTAAAGTTTAGTGCATATAATGAAGTTAATTAAAAAGAATCCACAGTTTGATGAATAAAATGGTTTAACTCCGTTTAAGGTTTATTTGGTTTATAACGTTTTAGTTCGTCTTCGGAAGTTTTTAAATTTCCAGTTCAGCTTGTTGCCTTATTGTTGTTTGCAGATAATCTGATGGATGGATGAATGAATTGTTCTTTAACATCCAGTGGCAGCCAGGTTCATATCATGACGAGAACATATATGATATTGAATACGATCTCTGCTTTGTACTAGACCGACACGCTGAGCCGGATTTTTAATGTGCTAGTTCACGAGGTAACTATCCACATGAAGACATATCACCCACGTGCACTCGGACACATTATACTGACTCCGAGTCGACCAGTCTTTGCTTACTCTTAGATGCCGCGTGCTTGGCGAAGAAGCAGCAACTACCAATTTTAATGTCTTTGGTTTGACCCGGACGGGGATCGAACCCGCGACCTTCCGCACTCGAAGCGAGCACGCTACCACGAGACCACCGATGCGGTCGCAGATATTCTGACGGACTACCTATATCTTAAATACAGTATTAAGGATAACTTTTTTTTAAAATAAAAACCACCATTTACCTATCCAGTTCTTTATTTTTATATAATTAAAATAAAATTTTATGACAGCTGGATGATTTTAATCTGTGTTTCGACAGTTGCCATAAAATTTTAATGATATTTAAATAATTTAGGGAGTACCCTCTTCGTGCATAGCTTTGTCTTTGAATGGCTTATAGCCTGTCCGGTCATTTCAATGAGATAATCTAATTTATAAGGTTTTCGTGTATTGCTTCAGCTCTATGTACTGCTGACGACACGTACCCATTGGATGACATTTGTACACAAGATGCATACATGCTATACTCAAAGACTTCATTTTGAGGTAATTTTCATATAACCTACTTTGTTAGTATCATTTTCAAGTTTGTTTAAAATTAATACTCGGAAATTCTAATTTTCTTACTCTTATAATTTGATAAATATATTAACAGCTTTTATCTTGTACATTAACCTAGAAATCATCTGCAAGGTTATTTGTCACAATAGCTTTACAACTCAACACAGGACTCGTCACAGTTGACCTTAGAAGATTAGATGCCATTGCTATCTTTTATTTGAATTTACAACAATAATCCTTCATTATAAATTATAGTTGTTTTTATAAGTGGTTGTGTTTCAGTATTATTCTATGAGCTTAAATTGCTTGTTTTCATTGTTTTCACATTGTCACCCTTTTAGAGTACCTTTTGACCTCTTTCTTCGGATTTCAGCCATTTCTGATAAGTAAATGATCAGTTAAACTATTTTTGCAATAAACTGTTTGATGTGTGCATTTGCAAATCTCCTTGTCATTTCGATAGTTAATGACTTAAAAGCAAATCCAAATGATTTTTCTACACCAGCTGCGTTTCAGAAAATTTTATTTCCAGGATGAAATGTATGTTGTATTTACATTGTTCTACACAAGGACATGTGAACTGTATGTGAATCATTCCTATATGTTTATCCCAAATTTCTATTTAGACTTTTAGATTCCATATCAAAATATAGATCATAATGAACTCTATTTATATTTGTGATGAAAATTTTAATTTAATCATTTTAATTTAAAAACATAAGATTCTAACTGTTATGCAATGAGATGGTAGTAAAGGTTAAATATCATTTTAAAAACCCTTCCGATCTTGCTCCTCAGCTTTGCCATTTTCAAAACATTTTTGTAGTTGGTGCAAAAAAAAAACTATAGAAATAAAACTTTAATGATTAAAGGATCTGACGGATTTTGACGAATAAAAACTACTTGCCAATAATAACACAATAAATTGCACTGTTCCAATCTTCTTTTAATTGGAATAGCGGAAAAAACGGATAGACTTTTTCTGCATGCTGACATGTTGCATAATTTTATGACAATGTCATCTATGCCATTTATCTAATCTGTCAAAAAATTTGTTAATATTAACAATTATCAATAAAATTTTCTTCAACTTAGACGGTTGTAGCAAAATTAATCTCCTCCATAAACTGACCTCATTTCCATAGACATAAAGTATTGTTTTCAAATTTCATTTTACCCCCTTTTCTGATCATTGAACTGCATTATACAATAACAAAGCAATAGTTAATTTTACAAAGTGACTTGGAAAACGTTTCATTTCTGTACTGTTATACTTGTCATTATTGCGGAAATTTAAAATTCCAGTACCAACACTGTTGACTGATACCTGATCTTGTGGAGTAAGACATATCCGAAAAAGTAATGTTTGGACATTTACGATAATCTTATTGTTATATTTAATACAATTTTAGGATACAGATAGAAACGAAAATTATGGTTAGTTTCTAACATAAACAGTTCACATTATCTAGTTATCTATATCTCTCTCTGAAGTACATTTATACATGTTTAATGATAAAAAAAAACGTAAACGATTAACTGAACTGCATAGAGGGCATTCCATGACTTTTCAACAATTTTACAACAAAGATGAAATTTTAGAAAAATTTAAACGGTGTGATTTTTAGCATGTATAAAGGTCTAAGAACCCGGTTACTCCGTCCGTCCGTCTGTCTGTCATAGAGTGGTGTACCTACTTTATGATCCGCTACTCCAACACCATAAACCCGGCACTTCTGCACACATATTTTGAAAACATTGAATATGTGCATCTGCCCTCTATGCATTGTTGACGACACATACCCATTTGCTGGCATTAGTACATATGATGTATACGTGCTATACTCAAAGACTTTCTTTAGAGGTAATTTTCATATAACCTACATTAGGTTTTGAAGGGTATCTAGTTTGTGCAATCTGAAACTCCAGCACCTTTCACCTGGCATTTCTGAAATTTCGCACAGTTATTCTGATTTTATTATAGCTGTGCTTTTGAAGTGATTTGAGAAACAAATCTCAAATTTATCATTTTTTGAACATAAGAAATTTTTAAACACCAATCTAAAACTCCAACACCTTTCACCTTATTTGCATGCGACGCAGGTCAAGACATCTCTTATGATATTGTAATTATTATATTATTTATCTTGGCCTAATTTGTTTTGCGTAGCCTTATAACATCTATAATCTATAATACTAAATTTACGAATTAGCCGAATAGGCGACAAAACGCGTGGTTCAAAATAAACGATGTATGGTTCAGATTATAAAGGTTATTATTGGATTTGACAATCTGCATTTATAAATTCAAACTGCAGTTTTGTTTATGTGCAAATGGAATTTGTATGCACTTTTCGGATATGAATTCTCCCAACATATCCCTTAGAAGATTCTCGAATGCATCATTTTAACATATTGATTTAAATAAACAAGTATGCACATAATTTAAATGTATTTCTGTTTGAAATTACGGAAGAAGAATAAAACAAATTAAAAACATTCTCCTTCGAGTGGGATGTTTCTGCTTTATGTATTCAGGATTGTTTTTCTACAATAACGCAATTTCTCCTAACTGTAAAGGTTATGAACTTTGAAGATTATGAAGAAGTAAGGTAAAGTTCAGAGGAATTCATAACTTAGTTGTTTTTTGGATTGCACGGATGTTTACCTTGCACAAAGTGATAAAACCAACCATTATCTATTTTTACATTATTTTTCATGTGACCTGTCTAAATATATCTCTACTATACAATTCCCTGTAAGCCCTAGATAAAATATTTTTAACAAATGGTAATCTTTATCATTAATGACGAAATTTAACTCGGACATCTTTGATAAATATAAACGTGGACAGCACACACAGCCACACACTAAAAATGTGATATTTTAAGCCTCCCTTGCCCTGCCCATGATGACAATGGAACAATTGGAACAATTATTTTCCAAAAATATGCTCTACCTAACTCACGGCATCTTTTGAAAAATTCATCCGTCACTAAGGAAATGTTTACATCTACAATTTCATTTTCATATTTATTCTGAAGGAAAAAGTTAATGCATTATGAAATGTGTATTTAATGAAAGCTTTTCATCAAGTTCCAGTTCAGAATTAATTGTAACAATAAAAATATTGACAAATTTATGTGGTTGTGTTTTCGTCATAGATTTTGACTTTGATGGGACCTTAAGGTCCATTTTGGTAATTCTACGTGGCATACAGTCTACTTCATCAGCGGATACATCTTCGGTAGTAACGAAAAGCCATATGACAATTGGGTCACGTTGACCTACATTTCAAGCTTCATTGACTTTGGTTAAATTTTGCATTAACATCCATTTCTGGAATACTACAGCATATATAGACATGAAACTATCAGTTGATACGCCCTACTTGAGAAGAAAGTTTATGGAAAGCCTGCCACAACTTCCATATTGAGTTCCTGTTCCATGAATGACATGGCCGCAGAAACTTTTTATAGTCAATATGGCCACCACAAAAAAAAAAAAAAAAAAAAAAAAAATGCTTATTTTCCCGCGCTCGCGGGTGTTCAATGTCTAGTGTTATAATATGTTTACATAATTCTTATAGTTGTTTACCAAATAATGTTATAACTGCGCAGTTTAGAAATCACTGGAACAATAATAGATACTGATGGAATGACTAGAATTTTCTATTTGACTTACGTAATAATTCTGGTGTGATTCGAACTTCTACCGTATTCCAGAAGTTTCCGTTCTACAGTATATATACGGACAAGAAAGTTAGACTTTGAGAGCAGAACGTTTTGGACCAGACAATAACATTCTTGTGTTCTCAGCTGTTGGATTTAATTACGTTTCACACATCGTACTTGATACACTTTTATTTACGTTACATCATACTAGATTGTGACTGATTGGATATAATATTCCGTTTGGATTCCCGCAACAGTGACGAGAAGAATTCCGGATTAGGAAAAGACGAAGGATTTTGAACAGTTAAGTTGACATTTTAGTTTGTGTAATATTTTTTTTGTAAACTTGTATATGATAAATCTTGTTAAATTTAATTATTGATTTGTGTCTTTTGTCGGCTACAATTTAAAGGTGATTTCGGCCGTAACAGAAATTGGGGACTCGTCTCGGGAGAACGTTAATATCTTAATTTTTTTTCAGTATTTTTATGAGAATTAGCCAACAAAATTCTACAAAATGGCATTTGATGCTGGTAAATTTTTGAAAACGCCAGATCTGGAAGGGTTTGATAAATTAAAGAAAGAAGAATTAGTGTTGCTTGCTAAACATTTAAAAATGAATTTTAGAGCATCTATGAGAAAACAAATGATAAAAAATTTGGTAATAGACAATTTAGTTGACTTAGAAATTTTTGGTGAAGAGGCTCTTGAACTTAAGGTCGAAAATGTTGATGTTTTCAAATTAAAACAGCTTGAATTAGAACATGAACTTAAATTAAAACAACTTGAATTAGAAAAGGAAGATAGACTTAAATTAAAACAATTGGAAAACAAAGTTGCTTCCTATTTCGGTATTTTTGGTTGAGTACTTCTTGTTTAATATAACTTTGGTTTTGGTCTTCCAAAGTGTTTCGGTTTTAATGCTGCTGATGAGAGGTAACTCCTTGAAATGCGTCGTATACAGCATAGTTTAAATTTACTATATCTAATATTAGTATCTTTGGATTGTTATTTTAAATCAAAACAATTAGAAAAAGAAGAAAAACAATTACAGGCAGAAGGAAAGGTTAGAGATGGAGAAAATAAAAATAGAAATGGCTAAAGTAGAAAGCAATATTTCTAAATATGAGTCAAAATCAGAACATTTTGAGGCAGCAAAAAATATACGTTTGGTTTCTAAATTTTGTGAAAAAACAGTTGATAAATTTTTTCCACAATTTGAGAAAATTGCTCAAAATCTGAAATGGCCAAAGCCTTATTGGACTACTATGCTGCAAAGTGTTTTTGTTGGCAAGGCCGCTGAAATTTACTCAGCTCTTTCTTCAGAAAAAAGTTCTGATTATGACACTGTTAAACAGGAAGTTTTGAAAGCTTATGAGCTAGTGCCAGAAGCATATAGACAGAAATTTAGGTCTTATAAAAAGTTTGAAATACAAACCTATGTTGAATTTGCTAGGGAAAAAGAAGATCTATTTGATAAATGGCTTACGTCAAAGAAAACAGATAACAATTTTGATAAATTAAGACAATTAATGTTATTAGAAGGGTTCAAGCAGTGTGTTAATTTAGACTTAAAAACACATTTAGATGACAAAACTGTTGAGACATTGCAAGATGCAGCTGTTGTTTCCGATAATTATACCCTTTCACATAAAAGAAGTTTCAAAAGTCAAGATTTTAATACTTCAAGCGGAAATTACAAAAATCAAAGCACTGAGCGTACTGATAGTAAGCCTGTTGCACAGAATAAGAGCCCGTCTAGTTATAATATGTCTGGTCCAAAATTTGATACTTTTGAGAAGAAGTCGCTAACTTGTGCTTATTTTAAGAAAAATGGTCACCTGATGGCTGATTGTTTTAGACCCCAGAAGAAGAATGAAAGAGATCATAAGCCCAAGTCCAGTGTTTGTACGACACCCGTTGTTACCAATAAGTTGGAATGTCCTGCGAGTCAGGCTTTTAAGTCCAGTTTTTGTGATTACATGGAGGATTATAAACCTTTTATGTCTGATGGGTTTGTTTCTATTGTTAATAATACTACTCCTCAGCTATTAAGATTTTACGGGACACTGGAGCTTCTCAGTCTTTGTTGTTAGAAGGTGTGTTGCCTTTGTCCGAGGAGACGTCCGTTGGTGCCTCCGTTTTGTTACGAGGTGTGGAGTTAGATTGTATAGATGTTCCCCTCCATCGTATTTATTTGAAGTCAGATTTAATTACTGGACCAGTTGTTGTGGGTGTTCGTCCTACTCTCCCTGTTTAGGGTGTTTCATTATTGCTAGGAAATGATCTAGCTAGGAACAAAGTGGTTACTGAACCAATTGTTACAAGTGAACCGGTGGTGGATGTTAAATCACCTGAAGATGATGCTGAACTGTATGTAGCTTGTGTTGTTACTAGGGCAATGGCAAGAAAACAACAAGATGAGGATTTACAAGAAGGCCTGTATGATTATATGGACCTTTCTGACACTTTCCTTGCCGACATTAAAGGTCCTGGTAGCTCAAAAAAGGCCATAATAAGACCACCTGGTACTAACAAACATCTAATTATGCCATGGCCAGACGTGAACAGCCATTCATTAGACAAAAAAACATTTAGGGAAGAACAGAATAACGACCCTGAGGTTCTTCAGCACTGCAAGAGGGCTCTACCCCAAGAAGAAGCAGACAAAGTGGCCGAATGTTACTACCATCAAGATGGCATTTTGATGAGGAAGTGGAGGCCCCCTGATGCTATCCCAGAGGAGGAATGGAGAGTGGTATACCAAGTGGTGGTGCCTAAAGTCTATAGGCAAGAAATTATTGGTCTTGCCCATGACACCCCCTTGGCTGGACATTTAGGTATAAGGAAGACTTGCCTTAAGGTCTTACAACATTTCTACTGACCCAGACTTAGAAATGACGTCACAGAATACTGCAAATCATGCCATATATGCCAGGTTGTTGGCAAGCCTAACCAGAAAATACCACCAGCACCACTTCTGCCGATTCCAGCCTTTGAAGAACATTTCAGCCGAGTACTTATTGATTGCGTTGGACCTTTACCAAAGACCAAGACTGGAAATGCTTATTTATTAACGATCATGTGTACATCCACTCGTTTTCCTGAGGCTATTCCCTTAAGGAATATCAAGACACCAACTATTGTTAAAGCTCTTATCAAAGTTTTCACATTAGTAGGACTTCCTAAGTCTATACAGTCCGACCAGGGTTCAAACTTCATGTCAGGTTTATTTCAGCAGGTCGTTTACCAGTTAGGGATTGCTCAGTATAGATCAAGTGCTTATCATCCAGAATCTCAAGGTGCCTTAGAAGGTTTTCATCAAACATTGAAAAACATGATTAGAACTTTTTGTCTTCAATTTGACAGGGACTGGGATGATGGTGTTCACGTTCTACTTTTTGCGGTCCGAGATGCTGTTCAAGAATCCCTTGGTTTTAGCCCCTTTGAGTTGGTGTTTGGTCATACTGTAAGGGGACCTTTGAAATTGGTTAAGGAAAAATGGCTTACTGAACACACTGACTTGAATCTTCTAGACTATGTATCTAGATTTAAAGAAAAATTGTATACTGCTTGTCAAATTGCTCAGAAAAACTTAAAAACTGTACAGAATAAGATGAAAATATGGTATGATAAAGATGCCAGGTTCAGAGTTTTTGAGCCTGGTGATAAGGTACTTGTATTTTTGCCAGTCCATGGGCATCCTTTACAGGCTAAATACTGTGGTCCTTATACAATCGACAGTAAAATCAATGAATTGAATTATATTGTAAAAACTCCAGGTCGGCGTAAACAAAATAGAGTGTGTCACATAAATATGTTAAAACCATATTTTGAGCGTACTAATGAAGGTGAGAGTAAACCAGTTGCCACTTTAGCCATGGTTAAATCGGAGAACGATCATGACAAACCAGACATAATTGAACCATCTTTTGATTCCAAGACTATGGAACAAACTGTTAGATTGAAACATTCTGAAATTTTGTCAAATTTAGACTCAAAACTTGCACATCTGACTTTTGATCGCAGAGAAAAATTGAAAACTTTGGTATTTTCTTTTAAAAATCTTTTTCCAGATGTGCCAAACAAAACCACTGCTGTTTGTCATGATGTTGATGTAGGCGATGCTTCTCCAATTAAGCAACATCCTTACCGGCTCAATCCACTTAAACTTGATGTTATGAGACAAGAAATTAGATATATGCTTGACAATGATATTATTGAGCCGAGTAACAGTGAATGGAGCTCTCCTTGTCTCCTTGTGCCGAAACCAGATAAAACCTTTCGTTTCGTTACTGATTTCAGAAAAGTAAACTCAGTTTCAAAATCTGACTCCTATCCGATTCCAAGGATAGACGATTGCATTGATAACATTGGACAAGCAAAATTTGTAAGCAAATTTGATTTATTAAAAGGTTACTGACAGGTCCCCTTGACACCGAGAGCTCGTGAAATATCAGCTTTTGTCACACCAGACGGCTTATTTCAATATACTGTCATGCCGTTTGGTATAAAAAATGCTCCAGCTACATTTCAAAGAATGATTAATAATGTTATAAAATATTTAGACTGTTGTTATGCTTATATTGATGATCTTATTGTATGTAGTGATAGCTGGGAAGAGCATTTAACACATTTATATGATACTTTTGATAGATTGTCACAATCAAATTTGACTGTTAATCTTGCTAAAAGTGAATTTTGTAAGGCCACTGTTGATTATTTAGGGCACACAGTTGGCCAAGGTCAAGTGAAACCTATTATGGCTAAGGTGGATGCAATTACCAATTTTCCTCCTCCTACAAATAAAAAACAACTTATGAGATATTTAGGCATGATTGGATTTTACAGAAAATTTTGTTCAAATTTTGCTACTGTTGTTCAACCATTGACTCATCTTTTACGGAAAGATTCTAAATTCATCTGGAGTGATAATTGTCAAAACGCTTTTGAAAAAAGCAAATCACGTTTACTTAACAGTCCCGTTCTTATCACTCCAGACTTTAAAAAGCAATTCAAACTTGCCGTTGATGCAAGTGATGTAGGAGTTGGAGCCGTTTTATATCAAGAAACAGATGATAATGTTGAGAAACCTATATCATATTTTTCCAAGAAATTCGATAAACATCAGAAAAATTATTCCACTATTGAAAAAGAATGTTTTGCACTGTTGTCTGCACTTCAACATTTTGATGTATATTTAAATCCCACTATACATCCTATTCTGGTTTATACTGATCATAATCCTCTCACCTTCATACATAAAATGAGAAACAAGAACCAGAGGTTGACTAGGTGGAGTTTATTGTTACAGGAATATAACATGTTATAATATGTTTACATAATACTTACAGTTGTTTACCAAATAATGTTATAACTGCGCAGTTTAGAAATCACTGGAACAATAATAGATACTGATGGAATGACTAGAACTTTCTATTTGACTTGCGTAATAATTCTGGTGTGATTCGAACTTCTACCGTATTCCAGAAGTTTCCGTTCTACAGTATATGTACGGACAAGAAAGTTAGACTTTGAGAGCAGAACGTTTTGGACCAGACAATAACATTCTTGTGTTCTCAGCTGTTGGATTTAATTACGTTTCACACATCGTACTTGACACACTTTTATTTACGTTACATCATACTAGATTGTGACTGATTGGATATAATATTCCGTTTGGATTCCCGCAACAGTGACGAGAAGAATTCCGGATTAGGAAAAGACGAAGGATTTTGAACAGTTAAGTTGACATTTTAGTTTGTGTAATATTTTTTTTTGTAAACTTGTATATGATAAATCTTGTTAAATTTAATTATTGATTTGTGTCTTTTGTTGGCTACAATTTAAAGGTGATTTCGGCCGTAACACATCTAATTGGTCTTGTTTCTCAAATGATGGCAGTTGCAAGGATGATAAAATGTATACAAGTACGTTGTTATTTTGCATAAACCTGTTTAAAATAATCTTCTGAGAAGCTACTAGTCAAAATAAAAACAAATACACCTTAATCGGTTTGTGTAGACTAGTGTAAAGACTTGAGCTTTTCAGCCCCGTCAGTTATCGCGTTTACAAATTAATAACATTTATATTTGATTTACAGATAAATACATGTAGCCGTAAATGCTTTTTATTTAATCAATGAACACTACTCCGAGCAATGGATTTTTAAAAAATCATAAAGTTTTATAAGAGTTTCATATTTTAAACAAAATCCAAGTTAATGGCTATGTTGTTAATTTGATTGGCAACAATATGGACACCGTATATAAAACATAATGTAGTGTTAGTGTTCATAGCTAAATAGTATACATTATTAACTTGCACTGGTCAACAAGAATAAAAAATGTGCAAAGATGTAAATGTTTGTGCATCGGCTTGTAAAGCAAAATAACAAGGGTAGTTCTCTACTTATAAGAAAATGTATCACAAAATACCGAAATAAATTTGATGCACTGTATGGCAATTCGTTGACTGACGGATCAAAATGTTGGAAACCCGGTTAAAGATATAATGATGAATTAATAAGCACAACCATCAAAACCCAAAACAATTAAAACAAACAGGAATCGAAACTCAGAGCATCAAAAGGAAGAGCCCTAGAAATTTCTGGTAAATTTTTGTCAAATATAATTTCCTCAATGCAGTCAAATGGTTACGGAGAAAATTTGTAATCTCAATTTTCCGTATCATGGCTTTGTGAACTAAAAAAGTAAAATTTGCTATGTAAAATACATTTTGGCACTAAATTTCTTCTGGACAATCCTTTCTACTTACAAAATGCTTCGATTTAGTCAACTCTTTCCAGAGCTCGAGGATGTATTAATCTATACTTATTCCCTATGATTCGCTTTGTTAACCGAACAGTAATATTTGCTAAGAAAAAAAAAAAAAAAAAAAAACTCAGGTAAAATTAATGCGTGTGAAGTTTATTTCTTCATCAAGCACGCACACTATCAAATGTTTGGATAGCAAAAAGATCGTAGAAACATTGTGGGCAATAATAAAACGGGTCTATATAAAGATACATACCGTGTAGACAAGAAGAAGCAGTGCTTACAGGACGGATGCTACATTCGGAGGATTTGCGTCTTTATCGGAGAATTATTGTCAATACAATATATAGACCGTACTGTTAAACATTTTAGAATAAATGATTAATGGTGTATGTTAAATTTGGAGATTTATGTAGGCAGAATTATTGTATCAATACAAACATAGATCCAATCTGTAACAGATTATCAATAATTCAAAATCATAACAAAGCAATAATTTCTGGATGGATTTTACAATAGGAGGTTAAGGTCTATGTCAGCAGAATAATCCCCACACGGTCGTTCATATTAATATTACCACGTAGTATTATTTATGGATATAAAAAAAAATCGTGCGACTACGATTCTTGAAATAGGAAGGTCATTGCCTAATATTCTACACACATTAAGTTACACGTATGATTAATCGTATTCATACGATTATGTATGAAACGGGGGCAGGTTCGTCTTTACAAAAGCGATGCGATCTGTACCAAGTCCATTTTGTACAATATGGAAAATAAATTGGACACAGCATATCTCGACTTCTTTTACTTAAAATGCCTGACACATGTAATCTCAAAGTAATTATTGTCTCAAAAGATAATAATTTGCACTTCATATACTAGTACATGAATAAAGCTAATACGAATAGAAAATGCTTTTCCTTTTTTAGATCTTACTATAAACATCGAAAATGATAAAAAGGGTCGAATTTAATTTTCCAATTACTATCTTCCCTTTTCTTTACGGAGACGTGCCTATGACACCATTGTATGGTGTTTACATATCACAGCTTGTACGTTTTGCACGATTTTGCTCAAGGTTAAAACCTTTTAACGAGCGAAAGCATATGATTACTTAAAAGCTTCTATTCACAAGCTGCTAAATGCTTCTAAAAATTTAATAATACATAGCTATCATTAGCTAAACACCTGTCTTCTAGAAAAGCACTTATTAAAAACGGGCTTTCCCATCTTAGTTCCTATTGTAATATCGTGAATAAATGCAAAAGTCTCGTCAACAACCCACAGAAACTTGGTAGCTACCTAAGATCTTTTCACAGTAAGGGCCACAAATTGACATTTTGTGTAATTCTGTAAATAAGAGGACAAATCTACCTAACGAGCAAACCAAAAAAAAAAAACGCAATCCATTAGACAGACAAACCCGGGAAAACAAATGAACAGCCGCAGCACAACAAAACATTGAAAACTATAAAAACAATGCACATCTTAGACACCTTAACGGTCAATCAATTCGTGATGACGACCGTAAAATTTCCTAAGTGACGACATCAACTTATAAAAATCTGGTTAAGAAGCTTTTTTGACAGCAGTAACCCTCTTTTTCGAAAGTCATGGTAACTCAACAATGCCCTTGAATATCGGATAAGTTGAGAAAAGTAGACGACATATGCAGGCGGTGTTTATATTGCTATATATTGAGAAGGGAATTCAAAGTTAACAATAGCAAAGCTGAAGTCATCATCTTTTTCATAAAGGTTTGTCTTCAAATGCCCCTCATTGTCTATTTCAAGAAACAAATCCAAATATGAAGCGGACTTCAATGTATCTCTAGTATTTTTAATTTCAAACTTACTGGGTTAGATGAGATGTAGAAAGTCTTGAAATTTGTCGTTATTTAACGACAACACGTCATCTATATAACGTAAAGTGGGATGAAAGGATTTCTTACAATGACTTGAAGACTTTAAATTTATACTAGCCTCTCATGAATACTGCACATTTCTGTTGAACTCTATGACGAGATAGCATTAAAGCTTTGATGCGAATGTTATTTCTGACCTTTCCGCTTAATAGATCGACAGAATCTGACTTGAAGCTATAACGCCTCAGCTAGTTTTAGTTAAAACGAGCACATTCTAACCTAATGCTATCTAAATTATGTAACTTTCAACCAATTTTTTCAGTTCTAGCAAGTGGTAACCTTGTTGTTAGTCATACTGTTTTGGCTTTTATAATATGTTTTATACAGCTTTTATCGTCTTTTATACACCAGAGTGTCAGAATACATTTGTAGATAAGGGGGTGGTTTGGGTATCCGTAAAACCGGTTTAACGCCACTATTGTTCATTGTCTGTACCAAGTCAGACTATCCTGACTCTCTGTTGTGTTAAGTTTTGTCCGATTTTCTGTCTGTTGGGTTGCGTTGATTGATTGGTAAGTCAGTGTTGACCTTTCCTGTTATCCATTTTGTTGTTTATATACTTTTGATGTCTCAAACTTGTATTTCTGTTGGTGGGCGTTTTATTTTTGACGTCCCTAATGATATATTTAGTGAGATTCAACTGTAATTGGAAATTTGAGATCAATGTAAACAGAAACAAGTCAATAAAAATAAAGTTTTTGTCGTTTTATCATTCAATAACCCAAATAATTAACGTCTATAACTTCAATTACAGACCCTATAATCGTAATTCATGGAAAACTAGACACTGAAAAAAAACGATACTAGAAAATATATTATCATGTCAACTGTGTATCTACATTGTTACATTGAACAATGAATCTTTAATATGTTAGCTGTGATCAGGTGTTGATATTGTCCAATTACAAGTTTTTCAAAGCCAAATATAAAATCGAGCAATTACAAAAACGTGGTGGTGGACATTTGTAATACTCAATGGTTGTTTGTGATGATCTACACTCTGCTAAGTACCCAATGTACTTTAGTCAATGTCTTCCACGTGTTCTAAGTTAATGTTCTTGAAGAATGTGTTGATATAGTCACTTTGTTCCATCCTATGTCGCCTAGTGAGTTTCCTCAATGATAGAAGCACTCAGTGTATCTTTAAATATAACTCAATGAACATTATTGTTACACACACATAACCAAATAAAATATGTAGAGATTTGTTTCATGCACATGTAGATCTATATAGATTTTAAAATACATTTTTGTACTTCTTGTTTAATGAAATTATTTGACATTAAACATTTGATATATTTGCCAATTGTGATGCTCTATTGATGCAAGTTTTTTGACAAGTTATGTCTCGTCCATAGTGCTAAAGACAAAAATTTAGAAAGCGGCAAGCCGACCTAAGAAATAAACAATCATGTTGCAGTGAAGGTTCATATGTAAGAAATGACACAGAAAGTACAAAAATATTTCAAGCGATTTATGAAATGGGTTATGCATGAAGGTGATTCTTCCCTTAATTTTGAAATTTTTCATACAATATTACATCATGGGCCGAAACTAGTAACTGACCGGAGATACCTTTGGGTCCATCAGAAATGATGATGGATGAAGTATTGTTTAACGTCCAATGGCAACCATTAAATGCATACCAGAACGACCATCATAAAGGTACCCAGACAGTGATAGCATGTAGCAATAAACATTCTAAAATTTGGCATTGAATTTGATATCCTAGTGTACATATATGTGTTGTTGGTGAAGGCATATGGTGTATAATAAATTTTTGATACGATTTTTGATGCATAAGATGTGCACGTCTCGTCGATTTACGGGAGCTAGTGATTTTGTTTCTGTGCTGTCTTGTTCTAGTTTGTTTAGTTTATTATCCGTTTTTTTATACATGTATTCTTGTGTCGTATGTTCGTTGTGTTCCATTCTCCCGACTATTTTGCCCTCCTTTCGAATTCGTGGACTTTACCCACTGTTTTGTCGCTTCGGTGTTCATTTGCCGATATTTACGTCTCATCAGTTGTGATTAATACCTAAAATGTTGAACACCAAACCGGTAATCCAAAGGGTTAAAGAGCAAGTTCAAAGTGCCAAAAGACCAAAATGGTACAGCCAAAACCGTCGAAGGGCAGAGCGTTGCACGAGAAAGAAACTAGTTTTCATAAAATTTAACATTTATTGAAGGTAAACTTAAGGTATAAATTTCTGGCTAGTATCTGAATACCAGCAACTGAGCTGGTGATACATGTACCCTCGGTGATTTGGAGTCCACCAGCAGTGGCATCGACACAAGATGTGCACATATCGTCGATTTACGATTCATAAAATGTGCTCAACGTCTAAAATGTTAAAAACCAAACCAGTAATCCAAAGGATTGAAGATCAAGTTCAAAAGTGAAAGTTCCAAAATAACTAAAATGATATAGCCAAAACTATCTTAAGACAGAGCTTTGTTTGTTATTTCAGAATTGAGCACTGTACGGAAAAAATTGTAAATCTCAATTCTTCATTTTACACTACAATACTGAACAACACCCACGTCCATTAAAATCTCCCTTTGTTTAAGACTGACGTTACCATCATTATCAGTGGGAAATGTGAGTTACTAGTACTTAAACATATTCGTCGTTTTTGTTCTGATAGCTGTGAATCATTTAATAATTATACAGGGACAACAGAAGTTTATTGTTTCTTGAACAAAACAGGTAGGACATAAAAGTAATTTTCATATTCTATTATATATTTCTAATTAACAAACAATATAAAAAATACATTTAAACAAAAAACAATGCTATTGTGATTCAAAAACGAACAAACGCAACCATTTATTATATCGTTGGTCATTTAGCACGAATACATTAAATTGTTGGAAAAAGCAATGTGGTAACGATACCACTTAACGGATCAGGTTTTTCAATAATACACTATAACTTGAGTATTGTAAAAAACGATTGCAGAGTAAGTCAGGGGTGTACATGTAGTTCAGAAAACTATTTCAGAAGTGTTTCAGGTTTTCGTGGTGTTAATTCAATTTACATCTCGGTTCAACATAGTTGAGTAAATATGGATCTCTTTAAAGGAATGACAAAACATTAAAGATCCAATTCTGTATTAATAATTTGTCAAGTTTGAAGCGAAAACATTAAAATGTGCAATTATAAGTAGAATTCAGAAAATGTATGTGTGTGTGTGTGTTTTTCAATATTCGAAAGTTGTATGTATTTTATGTTCACGTAGATGATATTAAATAACGACTCATTCTAAGACTTTGTAAGTCACCTATCCCACGGAACGTTAAAGAAAGGTAACACTGACACTCTTAACGGGTCCGAATAATATTTAGATGTATTGTACTAAATTGGCAAGGGGAAATGTTTGAGGACAAATGTGTAGAACAAACATGATGAATTAAATTTCCATTTTTATATTCCCTTTCTTGCTGCGTCTACATTTGACAGCTCGAGAGAATTTGTAAAGAAGTATGACTTTCTACTATAAGGATCTCATCACGAATTGACACAATTCACAAGTAACAAAAACGATATTGGAATGTTTTCCTTTGTTATATCACATCACATTTATTTATAACTAGACACTTTTATGGGCCATGCGGTGTGTGACGAACGGACGAATGTCTACGGAGCACGAACTGTCTATTCGTCCAATTTGTAGAGTTTATTCGTCGTTTTACTGGGAGTTCATGTGACCCATGTGTATGTGGCTGCAGTTTTGTGCTGTCTTTTCTATTAATTTACGTTTTATTGATTACTTCCTTAGTATTCTTATCAATTTCAAATTTCTTTAGCACATAGAACTGCTTTCTTTATGAACTTTGTAGCAACTGGGGATCTGATCAAAATTGGCTACATCCTCGAAGGAAAATAATTAGAATTACACTTTTCAAACTAATACTAAGGAGGCAATTTAATAACCAAATAAAAAATACACGAGACATAATTCTTAATCCACAGTACATGCCTATTCGTTCTGTTTATACACTAAAGCATTTAAACAATTTGAAACAAAAGCAGGAAATTGTCCCTTCATAGTCTTTCAATCCCATTTGATCACAGCCATTTATTGTTTGGCTTGCCATAAAATGTGGTGGGAGGGAGAGATTGGTTTTGCTTTTCTGATAGCGGAAATCATTTAGGATAAGTGAGTGATATTTTGTATGCAGTTACATTAGCATTAGTTCATTTTGATTTAGATTACAGGTATTTGTCTCAAAACAACACAGTTTGACCTTTTATTTGCACATTTGAAATTTTGACTAGAGAGCTAAAAATACCAGTAATACAATACATGAATGTAACAAATCTGAATAAGTTGTCAACAATGTTTTGCAAAAAGGAAGCCACGCCAATCACAGAAAAAAAGCATAATGACATTTTTAATTAAGGATAATTACTTGGAACAAAAGTATATGGTATCAGCATGATCAGGAGTTGTCATATCCCGCTTAATATACGGAGGCCATCAAATGATAATTTTACGGGATCAACTAATGAAACAAGAGAATGAACAACTATATGTATGTCCTGTTTAGTTTAAATTGGTCATAGTTGCTAATAGTTTATTAGTTGTATATAACTTAAACTTTAAAATTTGCCTACATTATCCTATTTAAAAAAATTGAAACTACACAATCTGCCGAATTCATAGATCTGTTATCAATATAAGCATTTGTAAACAATTTTTTACTCTAATTGTTTTTTCTATTTTGTTCAACTTTTAGTTTTTTTCCACAATCCCTGAGGTGTAAGACAAAATCAAAAGCAAGACCAAAACAAGATATATTACCTTTCGGTGACCTACGACTTGACATGACCAGCTCATTAACGCACCTGAGCAGAACTTTTGTGTCATTTATTTGTGTGCAACTGATTATAACTGGCAATGGCCGATTAAATTTCTGCAAGGCAACATGGCTTGATTTAATCTTGTGATATAGACAAAAAGATACCGAAGCGACAAAACACTGGGAAAAGTCCACAAATTCGAAGTCCAAGGAAAAAACAAAGTCAGGATAATGAAACACAACAAAAGAACGCCACAAGGGTATACGTGTATAACACAAAGAATAAAAAACAAGCCAACGCAGAAACTAAAGCACTAGCAATGTGAACTTCCATTAAAAACCGGGAGGGACATCATGTGTTCCGGGAGGGTCGTCCTGCTACGTTAACGTCACCCGTCACATTACCAGTGAGGGTCAAGTCTGGTTATGTGTCAATTTCAGAAGGACGTCAAAGCTAACTGAAGACATGTAGTCTCATACTTGAGATAAAAACTTCGTATCGGCCAATCCGTGATGACGACCTCAAAACTTTTTGAGTAATGAAATTAACAGAGACTGAACATAACCTTGTCTTAGAAGTTTATGTGACAGCAATCTTGCATTGTCAAGAAAGTCACCGTATAAATCACTAGCGGGGGAGTAACGAAGCAACTGTGAAATATACACCCCATAGGTTGGAGACCTTGGTATTTTACTGCCAAGAAAGGGGTAATTCACAATCGGAAAATTAAAATCATAACGTTTGTCATACAGTTCTGATTTCAATTGCCCATTATTATCCATATACATCTAAAAATCTATACATGAAGCAGAAGTTGATACGTCTGTGGTCTCTTAAATTTGAGTTCACAGGGATAAATGAAATATAGGTAATCTTCAAAGAAAGGATTATAAGTGACAAGACATCATCTCTTAGCGGAAACTGAAGTTAAAGGACTGGACTAGTTTCTTTTCTATTATTTCCGATTCAGTAGCCCCTGTAAAAATTTAGATTCATATTAAAACAAGAACAGGTAGGCCAAAAGCGGCGCACAGTTTTTAGTACTAGATAATTAAGAATACACAAGGCCGTTATAGACTAAGTAAGGCTTCCTGGTCATATTTTGCGTTACAATGGATTTTAAGTATCACCTTGTCCAAAAAGCTTTAAATTAATTTGCTTGGGAAGCTGAAACTTTGGTTTCAAGAGAACCTATAAAATATATGCCAGCTGAAAGATTTAAAATTATTATAATCATGTTGGCGCTAAAGGATGACAACTATGTGATGGATATCCTCCGAAACTATTTACTTAGTGGTAGCGACACAAGATCGTAAGTTCTTGATTTAATTTCATCATGTTCTCTAGTGAAAGAAACATGGAAAGCCGAAAATAGTGTTAATATTGAAATTAAAACGGATTGAAATCGAATAACTCCAATACCAGTAATATATTATTTGTTTGATGAAATAATACTTATAGAATTGCAAAAGCAAAATATATAAACTTATAATGTACCTACAAATAAATAGCTTTCTTATTTTAGTTAGGAATATGATGCTGTTGGTATTGCTTAATTAAGTTCTATACGACGAAGTAAACTAAGGAGTAATTCGCTCGCGAAGAACTCTGTCCTTAAATGACCTTGGCTTTACCTTTTTGTTCATCTTGGCATTATTGCCATTAAATCTGCGTATTTGCAATAAAAATCACACGTATGTGTGAGGGTGTGTGTGTGTGTATGCGCGCGTGCATTTGTAGTTCCGTTATAATTCTAGTTCAAGTTTTTACAAATATACTTGGGAAGAAACTGTGTACCCTTACAGATGAATTGGTTTATTTTGGTTTGTGAAACATTCAGAAAACAAGAACAGGTACGCTATTTTTTCTTTAGTTAGGTGGTTTTAGGAAAATATTCTTCTAATCATGGTATGTAAAATAATGGAACTGTCAATTGCGTGACAAAATTTAAAAACAATTTTGATACAATTTTGATAGTTTGCATTTTGATCTGTTAGGATATTTTAAGAAAAAGCTATTGTGTTAAAATTTTATTGTTATCTATCTTATATGCTTGTGATGTTCCAAACTTGACATAATTGGATTAAATAAAAATTAAATATCTTTTTATGTTTCGATTTCGTTTGCCTACTAGAAGATATTCAGTTTTCTTAAATTTATTGTGTGATTTCCTTTCCAGACATTTTTGTATCATTAAGCAGAGAACATAATATTACGCCATGAATTAGTTAGGGACAGTTAATGAAAGTTTTCCGGCGAACAAATTGGTGCTTTTATTATTAATTTACCGTGAACTTTCATAGGAGTACCTTGGGAAAGTTACTTTCATATGAAGATAAGGTTATGTTTAGATCACCACCTCGATATTTTACGGTCGACATCAAGTGGTTCCAAGGGCACGTTCAAAACCCCCGTCAAAATAGTCATTGTGATTTTTTTATTTTTTTTTACCGAAGTTGGTTTATCTCTACCACCCGAAATTGTACTTTCCGTCTAATCAAAGTTCCAACGGCACGTTTGAAACCCCCCACAAAATAGTCATATGACTATTTTGCCCCCCTTTCCTTGTGATTTCTTGTTATTTTTTTTTACCAAAGTTTGTTTATCACTGCTGCCCTTAGAATTGTACTTTTTTTTAATCAAAGTTCCAAGGGCACGTTTAATATCTACCCCAAAATAACCACATGGAAATTTCCTTGTGATTTTTTAAAATTTTTTTAATGTATCAGAACACTTAATTTCTTTTAAATCCTGATATAAAGGAACTGAAACATCGTCTAGTTTTTGACGTTCGTCGTAAAAAGTAGACATAAAATTGATAGTCCTTCCAAATTCCTCATCTGTAATTTGTCCGTCTTCCAATGCCTTACTTATTCCATTTTCAATCTTGAATTTATACTTTCTTGCTAAAGCGAGTTTTTTCTCCACTTGCTTTTGTTTCTTTTTCCTTCGCTTGTAAAGCACATTTAAAACGAAACTTACAACAGAATTTACCACAGCCAGCGAACTCAAAGGAATACAAGCAATCATTCCTATACCTGTAGCTGCTGTCCCCACGACAGTACCTGTAGTCAAAAAATTTAATGTGGTACAACCAGTGAGCACACCCGATACAATTTTACTCCAACGTTTATCTTTTTCAAGTTTATTCTCATACTTCTTGATTTCTAATAACAAGTCATGTTCCAGTTCCTCAAGTCCCCGTTGTCTATACTTGGTTTTTTGATCGGCCATTTTTTAAAAGTACTTTTTTAATAGCATTTCATTATAAATGTCCGGTGGACTAAGGTATTCTTATAAGATGTTATAGATATCTTTCTTCTATGCTTGATGAAGAAAGGATAGACAGAAGAAGCCGCATAAAAAACTTAATTTGTGTTAGTACTGAATTGTGTTGTAGCAACATTTAGTCTTTATGTAATTAAGACTTTTTTATGGTGGTGGAAGACCGTAACTATCTAAGTAAATGCCTACGGCACTAGTAAGCTTATCACGAAAATCCCAACACACCCCGTTGATCCCTTCACGAGTATATAATCATCAAGATTCAGTATTCAACACTCATTTTTATTCCGTTTGTTTGGTAGATTGTCCCGACTATACACCCGTCTAAATTAGTAATACCCAATTTGTCAACCCACTTTAAGATTTCGAAGTTATTTAGCTGTCTTCAAGAGCGGAAGTACAAGTTAAGCAAGAGCAAAAAGGAATCCGCCATTTTGTGATTGGGCTCTCATTTGTGTCTGTATGATAGTTAGTTGAACGCCATTCCCAGATGCTGTTGCTTTCTGTATTCTATTTACTTGCCTTAGGGTTAACGCCATTGGAAAGTCACCTGTTAATTGAATATTCATTAATCTTAATGTAAGGCACGATTTATTCTCATATGCCTTTGCTAAATTTCTTCATTGACCCTCAGATAAACCGAGATTATAGTTGACGTATTTACTCATTTTTTTTTATTTCCTTATATAATTACAATATCATTTCCAGATATTACCTCCTCCTAGTTTAATACAAGGGCGTAGATTCAATACGCATCAGTAGCGACGTTTGTAATGAAGTGTAAGTTGGATATTCTCCATACTCACTCTTTCATCTACATAAGTCAAATCAAAGTAAATAAGCCCGTACAGGGACTCAAAATTGGTAGAGATCAGCATATTCCCTGTATCATACTCTTTACTAGCATTAGGCTTGAAATAGCAGACATCATTGAAAATTCTGCTAATTTGATTCGAACTGTATTCAGTTTCCGGGTAATATATTCCAGAACCAACTTCTAGTCTGGCTTTATGGAGCTTACGATTTGCACCTGCTTTATTTACACTGAAAGTATCGAGTAATAAAGGATTGTCTTTCAGATCAGCGTGTTTGCCACCTCTTTGCAAGAATGCGATTATATGTTTCTGGCGGTTTATTCCTGTTGTAATACGATGTGAAAATTCGGATGCTTTAGTTGAACCACTACTGTGAATGGATTCTCTCAGGTATGTCCATCGTCTTGGTTTCATGTAATTTTGAAGAACGGTGGATATACCATCAAAATTTTATTTCAGTCTTGGAATCCAGAGCTCAAAGTGTGTAATTACGACTCTGCTTACATCATCACTGGTCCTGAATATTAAGTAATTAAGTAATTATCGTTGTTTATCTCTATCGTAATTCCCATCTTAGCTGGAGGTAATAGATTTTGTTCTAGCGATTGAAAGAAACTGAATCTCTCATCTTTCAATTAGAGGTATTTTTGGTATTACTTCCGCAAGAGCATTTGTTAGCGCAGCTCTTACGGCAAACACCGTATTTTCCGCAGCAGCAACTTCACTAATATCAGGTTAATAAAGCTGTTTTTACAAACAGAATTGACATACCCATCGGACAAAGTAAGTAGTTTTAACATGATTTGTAATGACAGATTGTTGCAGTAATATACAATTTTTCCGTTTTGTTCGACTGTCATTTGACTAAGAAAATTTGTGGCATCTGAAATAACAGATATCTCATTATAAGTCGGTGCCCTACCATCTGCTAGTTTTTCTACCTTGAATTTCATTAGGAAATATCTATTATACCAATCATAGAACGCCGCCCTATCGCTGACAGTAAATTTATAGTCTGTCTTTACCTGTTGTTGTTTGTTGGGGGGAAATCTTAACGCGGTATCTAGTTGGGTGCTACAATACTCGTACATTTCGACAAATTGTGAGCGAAGGGTTCAGAAAAATACTAAAGAAGGGTAGGATCCCAGAATTATTATGGGTCGATCAGGGATCTGAGTTATACAATCAAAAGTTCAAGAAACCTCTGGAGGACCACGATATAGAGATGTATCACACGTTCAACCAAGGAAAGGTCGTAATTATAGAGCGCTTTAATCGCACCCTGAAAGGTAAGATGTTCCGCTACTTCAGTGCTAACAACACCTATAATTATATAGCGGTACTACCAAAACTGATAGAGCAATACAATAAAACGAAACATTCTTCGATAAAAATGAAGCCAGTCGAGGCAAGTAAACCTTCTAATGAGAACACGGTGTACCGTAATTTGTATCCGGATGCTGGGCAGAAATCCCCAAAGACCCCAAAATTTCAAATGGGCGACATGGTCAGAATAAGCAAAAAGAAAGGCACGTTCGAAAAGGGTTACACACCCAACTGGACCGAAGAGGTATTCACGATATCCGCGATTCAGTACACGGATCAAATCACGTATAGAATTACAGACTTGAATAATGAGCCCCGTCCTAAATCTTTCAAGTAGAGGCTCTTTATTGTCTTTATCTCACCAAATATAATTTTTGATCCAGCTATCCGGTAATTTTGGAAAAGTACCGTGTACCCACACCCTTAATTTACTACCGGTAATAGCTCCGTCTACTAGATGTAGAATCTTGTCGTTCTCCTCAATATCGAGTATTGTATACATTCCACATGGTAATTTTTCTAAAGAAATCGGTTTGTCACATGCTTCCTTTAATATTTTTTAAAAAAAAACTTTCTTTTCTCATCGAGGTATAGTGACATCAGACCTTTACCTGGCCTTTTGTGGTAAGACTCGTCAGCAATTGGTGGTTTGTCACTCATCTTTTTCTTTTTGTTAATTTTTTAATTATACAAATCGTGCAAAAAAAGAGAAGGATTACGCTTAAAGAGCGTTATTTAATATTTCCTGATTCAAACACCTAAATATTTTTCTCAGGTAAATTTACATACAAAAAGGAATAGGGAGCCAGTACAAGTTTTTTCTTTTGGAACCTGAAGCTCAGATGAGACAAGATCCCGTTCTTTTTTGCTTGGAAAATCATATACTATGTAAAAATTACAGTTTAGTCTATAATCTTTGGCTATACACCTAGTTTTTCGTAAAGGAGAATGGGGTATTATACCTTCCCAATTCGAGGTCAAATTAATATATTAGCTAGGCGCCTCGAAAGTAATATCTTTTAAAAAAACTAAAAATAAATGATAAAAATGAGATAACATTGTTTCATGTCGAAAAAATAAAGAATATCGTGACTTGTTCGTGGAGATGTAGTCATAATGGGTATTTGGGATTAGTTAGTAGCAATATAAATATAACCGAAGAGAGCAAGATTGCAGTGGTAGAATTAGAAAAACCAACCCACTCCTTGAATCGCTTTTTACAAGCTATTGGAAAAGAAATCCAGTATTATATCCAGGATTATGGTCGCGACCGATTCTTTTCAAAAATAAAAATTGATTCTTACACTAACTCCGATGACGTACAGTATACAAATATGTTACTTGAGGAGCGAGATATTATAGGACTCTTTTCAAACAGATTGTGTTTATATCAGTATTAATTTAAACGGTTCAATGTGTTTCATGGAGTGTTATACTTGGAACGATTTTTGAAACGATGCCCGGAGCCTGAGTAATATGCCAAAATGGACACGAGTGTTTTCAAAGGCTCTCTATAACGGGACTCAAGATATCGAATTCCGAATGGGTTATATTGCTAAATATGTGCAAGTTGCTATAAGGGGAGAAAGGGGGTTATGAAGTAAAGACTTTCTCGCCAGGTATTCACGAGCGATATCAGCTATGTCTACATATCCTATTGCTCCTCGTGTTACTCCGATACTGTTTGGACTTCCGGTAAATGATTTCACTAGATATAATAAAAATAGACCCTTTGAAATCAGCGGTAAGAGTTTACACTCCCTCCCTAGTTTTTTAAATTATCCCAGTGATGATTACCAAATGTTAAAATTCAAGGATGAGTGTAAGCCCACATTTACTATTCGCCTAGTCGTCGGCGGAGAGGGTGGAGAGGATGTATCAGCTACATACATTTCATGTTATGAAAGGGAAACATCAACTACTTTTGCAGAAGATGTGGAAACCAGAAATTTCATAACTCATGATTATCAAAACGAGATTGAATTCACACGGGAATTTGAAAAAGATGATGAGACATTTATTGGAAGGGTATGTCCTAGTGGAATTACTTGGTTGCGCTCTCCTTTAACTTCATTGAATGTTATTGAGGTAAATATCAAGTTTGAAGAGGTGCCTTGATAGTTTTATCACTCTGTCCGAGCCGAACGATGAACGTCAAAAACACTAGATGATGTTGCAGTTCCTTTATGTCAGGAATTAAAAGAAATTAAGTGTTTTGATACAGTAGAAAAATTAAAATGAATTAAGATAATCTTAGTCAACTGATTTTAGTGTATTGTAGTATTTAAATATTTATTTTCAGATAGATTTATAGTGGGGATTAACAGTTCCTTCAGTGTTTTGATTTCTTATCTATTTTTATAACTTATTGATAATATCAACACATGTAATAATTACACAATACTACACAGGAAAATGCAACTTATATATCCTTAATAAACATAAAATAATTGTCTGGCCAGACAGTCTCTATCGCTAAGGCGCTGCCTTCAAATATAACATAAAAAGTATAAGAATTATACTAAAAGGGGTGATTGGAAATTTGGAAAGTAATCGAACCAAATAAAAAGGCAGCGGCCCTATGGAGCAGTTGGGAGGACAGGTGCCTTAGATAGATAAGAAGGGAAAGGAAATATCGAGCTCGGCCACGTGCCAGAAATAGTCCTCCCAACAAAGGGCCCTTTTGCCCTTTTTTATTTATTATTTATTATTTATTTACTATTTATTTTTTATTTATTTTTTTATTCTAAGCGTCCTCTTACCCTTTTTTATTCTAAGGACAAAAAAATGAAAAAATCACCTTAGAAAGGAGGGGCGAAATTGCCATGTGGTTATTTTGGAGTGGATTTTAAACGTGCCCTTGGAACTTTGATTAAACAAAAGTACAATTCTAAGGGCAGCAGTGGTAAACAAACTTTGGTAAAAAAAAAAAAAAGAAATCACAAGGAAAGGGGGACAAAATAGTCATATGACTATTTTGAGGGGGGTTTCAAACGTGCCATTGGAACTTTGATTAGAAAAAAAGTACAATTTCGGGTGGTAGAGGTGATAAACCAACTTCGGTAGAAAAAAAATAAAAAAAATCACAAGGAAAGGCGGTCAAAATTGTTTCGAACGTGCCCTTGGAACTTTGGTCAGAAAAAAGTATACTTTTTGGGGTTCTTAACTACTGTCGTCTTACTGGAATCGATTATTCACCGGACTTGACTCTCTATAGCATTTCCCTGGCTTGTACGTGTACTGTTATTAATGTGTGTAAATGTTAATTCTGCATTTTATTAACTTCATTAATTATAACATTTCTGGAAATATTAAGTTCCCTTTCAATTTTTTTTTTTATTTCATTGTAAACCTCCAGAAAAATTATCAGTAAATGAATTCATATTCTCATCGTGGTAATTCTGTCAACTTACTTCCGGAAATATTACAGTATTACACGCATGTATTTCGTGTCATTATCTTTTTTTTCAATAATAATACAAATGTATCATTAAAATATAATTAAATCTGATTTGCAAATGAAATATCAAATAAAATGTTAAAAACACGTGGTGCATACGTGTTTTGATTGAAAAAACATTCAAGCTTTGAGAACAACCTAAAATTATTCCATTTTGTCTGAACGAATTATTGTAAGCGTCAGAAATTTTAGATGATAACAAAAAACCCAGCGGGCAGCCCATATACACATATACAAACGACACATAATACCCGTATATAAAATATTATTTTAGGCTGTCCGGGAATCGTTTGACATTTGAGCAAAGGATATAATCTTCCTGCCATCTCCTAGATTTAAAATACATTGCAAGTACATGTACTACTAAACGCCTTCCTATTTTAGTATTTAATTCGAACCCTTTTCTCCCGTGGTCTTTTTGTATGATAAATTTACGTTAAATTGTTGGCATCTGGAACAAAATGAGTCTCTGCATATTATATATCTCATAAAGTATAAAAGATATCTCATAAAGTTTATAAGATATCTTATATAGTTTATAAGATATCTATAAACGATATAAGATATCTTATAAACTTTATAAGATATCTTTTATACTTTATGAGATATCTTATAAATTTTATAAGATATCTTATAAACTTTAGAAGATATCTTATGAAGTGTATAAGATATCTCATATAATATATAAGATATCTTATATAATCTAGTTTTTATAAGATATCTTATATACTTTTATAAGATATCTTATAAACTATATGAGATATCTTATAAAGTTTATTAGATATCTTGAATTTAGAATAAATAGTAAAACGGCTTGCCATATAAAAGTACCAAAAGTTAATCAGTCGAAAATTGAAAATAAAAAAACAAAACAAAACAAAAACAAAACAAAAAAACACATGCTAAATCGTGCGAACAAGTAATCTACAGGAAAAGAGCAATAATTAAAATATTTAAATGTATGAAAGCATTTTCAATGTGACGGGAGTGATATAAATAGGATACGCATAAATGTGCGGTTCATTGAAGGTTATCCTTTCTTATCGTGCGGTTCATTGCAAGTAATACTTGTTTACCTAACACCAAATAAGAATATCTCTGCAAATGTACCCTTATAGACCCCGGATATTTGTTTTTGTAAGAGATAAATTATGTACATTAACAAAACTTTGAAAATTGTAGCCATTTCATAAGTGTGAGGTTAGAGTGCTGAAGAAGGGTTGTGTACAAGGCAGAGAAGACAAAGGGATTAATTCCGCTGCTATAAGTAAGACTATAAGTAGAATGATAGTCTTTTAAGTGGGTTATTCGTTAAATTAATATGAAAGGAAAGCACAACACAACTTTAGGCAGTTCTGGACTTAAAATACTAAGCTCATTAAAAAATTTTAATTTTATTTAAGATTATTTTTTAAACTTGAACATTTAAAAAAGTGTACGATAATCTGAATACGATGGACAATGGCTATTATCTTCTCCCAGCTACAACCTCCATTTCTGTCATTTCCTACTTTTACGAATGATACACTTATATTGTAGGGAGTTTCGATTGTTCTTGTTTTTGTCTTGTTTTGAGTAATTAAAGTTATTATTAATATTATTATTTAATTTTAATTTTATTTATTGAAGGAAGAAATTGGAAGTTCTATGTTGAAAAACTACTACTGTAGTAAACACTCATTTATGTCTTTATGTACCTGATTCACACAACTGATAACATGAGTTAATGTTTAATAACAGTCCATTCTAGAAATTTATCATTTCATTCTACATTTTTATTACGTCATATGTACTCTAAGAGATTTTAGCGATAAACTTCATAAACCTTTTTAATATAAAAAGAAAACATCCGTCCGCTACGTTTTATCTTTAGCATAATGATATCATTCTTTGATACGCAAACCGGATGCACTGTTGTCTGAACTCAGCAGGCACTTAGACTGGTTTGGTTTTCACTGTCAATATAATTTCTTTATATAAATTGCAATGAATAAAGTTTTTCCTGATACAAATGAAATTCTTATTGGTTTTTCCTTGTAAATCAATTTAGGAAAAAAACCGTGTTGATTGCGAAGATACTCAATGATAAGAACAGTACAATCTATTATGCCATTTGACCGATTCATCTATTTAGTCTACGTATTCAGCACTTTTTTAAACACCTTCTTATTTTATTTATTCGGTTAAGTTTTACAACGTCAGTGTTTTCTGATTTCGACTTTTGGCTACGAAAAAATTGTTCTTTTTTAAAAAGAATTTCATATAATAAATTCAGTGAAAAATTGATTTTTTTATTTTGTAAACTTTGCGTTGAGCGTAAATGTTTCTCTTTGAAGTTACAAACGTTTGGCTTATTATTTCTTTTTTAAAGAATCCAAAGGAGTTTTAAGATCTTTGGTCTTAATTGTATCATCCTCTAGTATTTTAGGTACTTACAGGAAAATGACCTATTATAAAAACTGTTTGTAAAATTAGTATTATTGTTTAGGGGTCAGCTGAAGCCCGCCTCCACGTGAGGGACTTTCATGGTGCGTTGAAGACCCGTTAGTAGCCTTGAGCTGTTTTCTGCTCTGTGGTCGGATTGTTGTCTCTTTGACACATTCCCCGTTTCAATTCTCTATTTTATCAGATTGTTTGAAAGCCAAAGCTTTCTACCCGTTGAACACTATCTAGCTATCTTTGAAAGCTAGAAAGCTTTTAGGATAGGTTTTTCATGCCATCTTTTACCAGACTGATATATTAAACTGAATTAATAGACGAATATTTATATTACAAATATAAAATCAATTTATATATTTATATACTTCTATAAAAATACATTAATTTTTAAAAAATTTTGTTCTATGTTTTACCATTTTTTCGTTATTTTTATATTATATATGTTTGATATTTATATTTTTGTAAAAACCTACAAAATCAATAATTTTTAGAATGTGTTCATGATTACATATTTATAATTTTTTACGGAGATACCTTCACAACAAATCAAGTGTAGAAGATACCGAACCAACAATGCCAGAAAGGAAGTCATAAATCATAATCCAGAGAACAATACCCGAACGAGACAAACAAAAAAGGAACACGTCTGGCAAACAAACATACAGAGAGGGGAGACATACGAACAAAGAACACTGAAACCTAAAGCGTGGGCAATACGAACTCTAACAAAAAACATTGAGTGATATAAGGTGCTCCGGTAGGGTAAGCATATCCTGTTTCCTATGGGACACCCGTCGTATTGCACAGTGGTCAAAGCCGTTAATAGGCCCATATCAGTAAATGTCAAAATCGGTAAGAGAACGGGAATATGCCAATGATCGTTTGCGACACACTCACCTGATAACGATCGACCAAATCATTATGTCGATCGTAAAACTTCTTAAGTGATGATGTTAGTCGAGGCTAGGTGTATTCTTGACTGAGCAGTTTATTTGTCAGTGTCCTTGCTCGCTCAAGAAAGTTACTTTAGTGGACACAAGCTCTAGAATAATGGATCAAGTGAAAAATGTAGACTCCATATGCAGGTGGTGTACGAATATTGCTGCTCAGGAAAGGAAAATTCACTATTGTAAAACTAAAATCATCACATTTGTCGTATAATTCAGTGTTCAAACGTCCTCTGGTGTCTATTGATAGGTGTAAGTCCAAATATGAAGCAGAATTAGTTGTTTCTGTATTGTCCTTTATTTCCAGGTCATTGGGATAGATGAGATGTAGATTTTCTTTAAACTTACTGTTATTCAAAGAAATTACATCATCTTTATATCGGTAGCTAAAATTAAAGAAATTTCTATTCATTGTTAATGAGGTTGTCGAAAATCTGTGCAGTGTTCAACGATAGCTGGCTAAAATTTCTGGCAACATTAGTTTAGGGCGGCGAAAAGATTTCAACCATTTTGATAGCCAGGCCTTCAACGACTAGCTAGTTCTGGATCAAAACGGGCTTTCAGTTTGACGCCGTTTTGATAGCTATTGTTAAAACTTTCGCTAGACCTTGACTGTACGTATCAAAACCATTATTTTATGTAAGGCACTAGATTATTTAGTTTTTTGAAGATACTAAAAGAAAAAAACAGCTTTAATTTAGAGAACAAAAACCTGTTTTATATTGAAAATAAAAGATAACAGACCTTCCTTGAATAATAATACAATAAGAGTTTCAAAACAGATCATATTAAAGTATATGAACGTGCATGTAACCATAGATTTTTATTAGAAATGAGCGATTTTGCCAGTGAATTACAATTATGTATTTAGTGGAAAGTAGGTGATTCAATAGATAGCTTACACCGAGAATCTTAATTAAATGAAATCTGGAGATTAACACTAAAAGGACCTCAAAATTAACATACATATAGTGAAAGTTATATTTGTATTGGTATATTCATCCCTTCGTTAATGTTGATATTTCAATACTTTTACTAAATCAATCTTTTTTTTTAATTATTATTTTTGCTTTAATGAAAAAATTATTTCCAAAACTTGAACACGGTTCCTAATGTACATAAAGCATGATAAAATGTGTATTACAATATTATAGTTCAATCGATATAAACCACTGAATACGTTAAAATAAAATTAACCAAAAGTATATTATCTATATATTCATCAATCATGATTGTACATGTACATATCAGCAACAGAACCGAAGCGACATCACAAATTCGAAGTCCAAGGAAAACACAAAGTTAGGAGAATAGAACACAACAACAAAACGCCATAAGAGTACACTTATAACTAAAAGAATTGAAAACTTATTATAAACTAAACAAGACAGCACAGAAACCAAAGCACTAGCAATGTGAACTCTCATTAAAAAACCGGGAGTGACATCAGGTGCTCCAAAAGGGTAAGCATGTCCAGCTCCGTTAACGGCCCCATCACAGTGTCACTGAGTAAAAACCAGTTAAGTATCAAGACCGTTGAGGTGTCAATTCCAGAAGGACTTGAAATCTAACTGACGGTATCTAGTCTCATACGCGAGATAGAAACTTCGTATTGGTCAATCAATTCGTGATGACAACCGTAAAACTTTTGGAGTGACGAAATAAACAGACTGAACATAGCCCTGTCTTAGAAGTTTATGTCACAGCAATCGCACCCTGTCGTTAAAGTTGCCGTATAAATCACATGCGCGACAGTAAAGAATCAACTGTGAAATTTACACCCCATAGGCTGGAGACTTTGTTATGTTACTGCTAAGATACATGTAACGCAAAAACCAAACAAAAAATCTTGATGATATAATTTCTAAAAGCTAAACGAACTGTACATATATATATATCAGTTACAATATGAGTTTCCAGTCAAGTCACCGTATAATTTCATTATATGTCATATTTTGATTCAGATTCTACGGTTCATTGACGCCTTGTAGTTTCTTGGGTATTACGCGAGATTTGCTTTTGTTACGAGCTGACGGGAATATTTTGTTTTTATCATTTAAATAGATTTCATCACTACACTCAATGTGTTCAGGTTCTTTTATTAAACTTACTATCGGTATTAAATCATTAAAACAAAATATTCTTTTTCATATTGTGTATTTTTTAAACGTGCATTCCTGTGAGAACTTTCAATGACTTTTAAAAACAACAAAAAATAAAATCACTCTTAATAATAGAATTAAAAGGAACGAAACATGAATAACTTCTGTCTGAAATAGCTTAAAGAACTACAATTTATTTCAAAAACTTTCGTTTAACGGAAAAATAATTTTGTCACGTTGGTTAGATTGATTAACAAAGCATATAATTATCATGATGAGTAGTATACTATATTAACATTCAAGACAAGCTAGAGATTTATTGATTGGCAAATAAAATACCTGCCTAGCTACAGTATTATTTCCTAGCGGTTCCATTCAGTTCAAAGCATTTACTTATTGGTGAAAACAGACGCTAATTCTTGCTCTGTATTTTTTTCAGCTAATAATTAAAATTTTACCTAGTCATATTATTGATACTTTAAAAGGGTGAATGACTATTAAGAGGAAAAGAATGAAACTGGAATATGGTGATTTGATTTTTGTATAATTGGATATTCTTTCGTCAGAAAACTAATTAAGGTAAGTCTGAAATACATCTGCTTAAACTTCACACCACAAGGTAAGTTAATGTTAAAGAAATGATTGCTAAAGATAATAATTAAGGTATATTACAATTAATAAAATCTTTATAAATAAACAATCGTACAAATGTACATCAAGTGCCAAGAAGATAATGCAGTATCATAATATTTTTTTCTCTCTAATATATACAGTGGTCGTAATGTCTCTAAACTCAACTCTAAAATGATTCTTCGTAGATAATTGGTCTGAATTCATTGAGACAGCTTTCATTTTTTTCCTTTTTGGTAGCAAAAAGGCAAAAACATAGAATTTAATTGAAATATATAATAAGTAAGGGGATGTTGTATGATTAATGGTAATTTTCTATTTATAAAACTGTTGATGTCGTGATATACGATATAACCAAGTTTGAGTCCTTTTGCGCTTCAGAAACCCCGGAACGGTTTACAAATATTTGAAAAAGCGTTAATTGACTAAACCAAGTTACAGATTTAGAATGATCCAACAATGTTAGAATCTTTATAATTTGAATTTCCATACATTTTTTGGTTTTCTGTTATAATCACTAATTTAGACAGGGAATATTTGAGTATGAGATTTCAGAGTCTGACGCTGGCTATAAACCTGCTTATAGTATTTTCTTGACCACAAATTAAGTCGCTTGTTACATTCAAGTTAACCTATTACCAAATATACATTAAAAATTAATCAAATAAAGTATTTATTTTATTGTCAGATGTACTCATTTTGAGTCATCTTTTTGACTATTTTTGATGGCGTGAACTTTAATTTGAAATAAAACCGATAAACCATAAATGTTCAAGCATAGAGTAAATCAAAAGAACAATTACTTCAAAACCATCTTTTCTACTCACATTTGAAATGGTTCCATGCAATTTATAAATGCTTAAACCTTAGGTAATTTAATAATGTTCGTTTAGTTACACGGGTTTTATACAATCCACACATACTAAAGACATAGGAACATTTTCCTCTGTACATGATTTTATTTCATTTCTGGAGCCATTTTCAAACGTTCAAAATTTCTGTGGGCATAGTCTGGTATCTGGCCTCTGAAGATTTGCTAATACTAACTAACAAATAAGCAGCTAAACCTTTTTCTACACACTTGAATATCGCTTTGGGAGACAGCTTTAACACACATTTGCCAAGTTAACGTCTTTAAGAATCAAAACTAAGTGAGTTTATGTATCTTTTTTTATATGACAGTAGAATGTTATTGGTTCTGAATGTTACTAGTTGTATTCAAAAAAGTGATACAAATTTACTCAAATCGTCATTATACAGATCTTTGAGGGCGCAAAATTAAACTTATTAATGATTAAGCATAACATTTCTATTTGTTAACATGAAAATGCATTGCAAACAATCGTTTAAGATAAAAAGTAGGTAAATATTTAAGTTTAAAAAATTGCCCGTTTTAGATAAATAAATGAATAAATAATCTTTATTTAAAGAGGCATTAGCCAAAACTAATGTTCCTGAGGGTTCTCGAAATATGAAATTTAGAAACATTAACATGTATACAAATCAAAATTATCATGCAATTAAATAGTAATTAATAAGGGCCCCGACACTTGGTGGCGGTCGCCCTATAGTGATTAGTTTGTTCTTCCGTCCGTAACAAATCGTGCCCGCTGTATATCTTGAGAACCTTTATGATTCCTAAGTTTATACTTGTTATGATGATTCACTAGTACCAGATGGTGTGTCACAATGTATGTATAACTCTGTAGGTCAAATCTCATTGTCAATAACTGAGGTCAAATGCGGGAACCCAATGTTCTTTGGTAAAGATTGTGTCTGCTTTATAACTTGAGAACGGTTTGAAGTTCAGTGATGATACATGGCAGGGTTATGCATCACCATCAGGTGTGCCTCGATTAATGTCCAAATCTCTCCGTCAAAGGTCAAGGTAAAACAACTTAGACCAATGGTGGGTACCCCATTACCTTTGGTTAAGGTCTTCCCCACTCTATAACTTTGGAACCGTTTGTAGTTAAGTGATGGTGCTTATTTACCACCACCAGAAGGTGTGTCGTGATTAATAAACAAATCACTAGGTTACAGCATAGTATAAATTTACTATATCTAATATTAGTATCTTTGGATTGTTATTTTATTTACAAACTTATACCAAATGTGTTGAACCGTTATAATTTGAATAATGTATCGTTTTGAATAAAGTAATATAGTATTGTGGCATTTACCATGTTGTTTTGATACATTTAGTAAAGTGATATATCCAAATACAACACTTTAACTGAAAATACATTGAATAAGATCACTCTCAGTACATTGGTTATTACTTCAAGTGCTTATTACTAAGCTTAACTTCAGTTTATCCATATAAAGTTTTGACCACAAGTTATTTACGGCTGGACCCACAGAGATGGATCCCATCTCCTTGATGTCTAGTTCTATTTACTTAACAGGAATCCAAAATATTTCTGTTTGAAGATTGAAAAGTATGTACAGTTTTAAATTTCTACTGACAAACTATTCCATATTTGAAAACCAGAATACAGAAATGTTCTCTTGTTTGATCTAGATAAATAAATTGGCACCATTTTGTTCAATGAATTAAATACAAAATTGCTTTGTGATATTGTATTCGCTTATCAATACTAATCTATCTTAAGCAATTAAATAATAATTTTGAAGAAGAAAATAAATCAGCTTCTACAATAACTCTAGCTGTCTTTTATAATAGCTTCTCAAGTTTTTCAATGCTGCTTAAATTACCCAATATGGTGCAGCAGTAATCAAATAGAGGAAGAATATATGCATCAAATGTAATGTGATGCGATATTCTACTGTTCTTTAGTTGTCTGTAAATCTAACAGAAAACTTATGAATAAAACAAACAAAAATTTAATTTTATTGTTTTTTTTCAGTTGATTTTTAATATAGATTTAATCTGCATAAAATGTAATGTGGTACGATATTCTACCGTTCTTAGTTGTCATTAATTGCTAATCGCTTTGGAGGTTTTCTGACGTTACCTAACGTGATTTTGACGTTAATTTAAACATTGGGCCTAAAAAGAATTTAGTCGTACTACATGTAGGTTACATTGTTTCTGTTGGTCATTATAAAAAGAAATTATCGTATTTCCCCATGCCTATATCGACCTACTGAGGCCTTCACAATTTCCCGTATTTCGGCACTGTGACGTCGTAAAGAGTTGACCCGACCCTAATATGAGCTGACCCGAATATATCAGCGACGTCATAATGTTTGACCCAACGTTGACCCGAATATATCAGGAAAACATCCGGTTATAGGCAGATGATCATTGAAAAGTAAGAAATTCTATTAAGATTGCTAGTTAACAATACGATAAATTTATCATCAAGTTTTCTTCAAACACATATTGTAAAATATAAGCCGCTCGACACAATATGAGGCTTTTTAGCTCGTTCGCTTCGCTACGAAAAAGCTTCACATTGTGCCTCGCGGCTGATATTTTACGATATACGTTTGCAGAAAACCTGATAATATGTTCATGTGTGATGACATATCTTTTTCAACGTTTACGCAGGCTCAGACCGTTTTATCTGGTTTGCGGTTTGCATTATCTTTGCAAATTAAATATTTCGTACTTTACTATATTACTTGTATTTTAATTATTTGCATATAGAATTAAAACAATACATTATATTAAGTATATCAAATAATTATGTAAACGCGTATTGCACATATTAGACATTTTTGTTTGTCTGTTATGGTGATCGCTCAAACCTGTCATAAAAACCTTCCATATTAATTTCGTATGCCATCTCTTTGTTGAGCTGAATATATTCTGCAGGTTATAGGATCCCTGGGAAGTAGCCGATTCTCAAACGGTTATAACATACAGAATTCCAAAACAGTTTGGCGGAAAGGAGATGTTAAAAGCCATTTGGGTTTCTATGGAGTGCTGGGGAGCGACAAATAATATTTTTCAGGAAGAAAATGTCATGGTAAAATAGGCAAATCAATTTTGGAAAATATCCCACAGTAAAATGAAGAATCTTTAAACAGGTACCCCTATGACCATAAAACTGCTGCAAAATTACCTTGGCTGGTAATATACTGGTAATAAATCAATGAAAATCTATTATACTTATATGAGGTGTCACTACTATATGAAAAACATACTTCAATAACGTTCAAACCTTCCGCTCATTTGAGTCTTTGAAAATGCGTTAAAATATTGTGTTGCTGCAGTTATAACAATCACGACAGTGATGGAAATAATAGTAAAGAGAGGACAAAAATACATACGGAGCAAATGAAAAAACGTAATCCATTGGACAGACAAACCCGGGAAGACAAATGAACAACCACAAGCATAACAAACAAACACTGAAAACTAAAAAACAATGAACAACACGAACTCCTATAAAAACCAGGCGCTCCGGAAGGGTAAGCAGTTCTTGCTTCGTATACGGCACCCGTCGTGACATTCAACAAAGTGGAAGTCACAAATCGGTGGAGGCACGTGAACTGTTACGACAGTGGGAACAGGTCCAACAGTGAAATTAAAGGATTGGGCCAGTTTCTTTTTGTTTTCACGTAGTAGCCCTTGAATGAAGTCCGCCTCATATGAGTACATAAGAGGATTGTTTTTTATTTTTAAGTGTTTGTTTGTTGTGCTTGTGGTTGTTAAACATCTAGTTAAACATCTAATTATTTTAACGGTTTGTAGCTCTACAAAAGAACAGCTGTTATCTCGGATGAAGCTGATATTAAATTTTACTGTCATGTACATCCACCGATTTGTGACTACCATCAGACTGTCTTTGTTGAACTTCACGAGGGGTGCCATATACGGAGCAGGAACTGGTTTCCCTTCGGAGCACCTGAGTTCACTCCTGGTTTTTATAGGAGCCCGTGTTGTTCATTGTTTATTAGTTCTAAGTGTTTGTTTGTTGTGCATGTGGTTTTTCATTTGTCTTCCCGGGTTTGTCTGTCTAATGAATTGCGCAATAGTTGAGATAAAAAATGCTTTCTTATGAATTGGAAAATATCATGAAATGAACACTTAATACTTTCTTATAAATTGGAGAATTGGAGAATATGATGAAATGAAAACTATAGAATTGTATAAAAATCACGGAAACATTGTGATGATAAACAATTCAAACACTAGTAAAACATAAAATTCAATCGAATTGTCGTATTGTATTCATACAATTGAACAATAGTATGTAGTTTTATGCACTGTAAATTCGTAAAACCGTAATATTATTGGATGCCGTCTGTGATATTTCAGATCTGAAGAGAACATGCATAGTTATTGGAAAACCAACGATTAAAAGTTATTTATTTTTTTGTTTTGTTCAAAGTTGAAATGTTGATCATCGACTGTTTCTAAGATAAAACTGACACTTTTAAATATCACTACATTACACTAACAATATTTAAACATCTATTGTATATATTTGCAAAACATTGTGAAAGCAAGATAAAATCAAGAAAAACAAAACCGCGGAGGCGAAATTCATTCATTCTAGCTACATGTTTAATTACGAACGTGCCATATAACATTAATTTTGGTTCATTGTATCCACTTTTTCGATGTATGGATTATAAAGTTTAACGTCCAGTGGCAAGTATTACAGGCATATCAGGATGCGATATGAATATAAACCCTGCTTTGTACTAGAGAGACACTCCGAGTCACGATTTTCAACGTGCTAGCTCACAAAGCAACAGTCCGCAGGAAGACATAACAACCCACCAGGACACATAATACTGACCACGAGCCGACCAGTCTGCGTCTTACTCCTTGATGCCGCCTTCTCGACGTAGAAGAAGCAAAATTTGAAAATGCGTTAAAATATTGTGAGAGGACGAAAATACATACGGAGCAAATGAAAAAACGTAATCCATTGGACAGACAAACCCGGGAAGACAAATGAACAACCACAAGCATAACAAATAAACACTGAAAACTAAAAAAACAATGAACAACACGAACTCCTATAAAAACCAGGCACTCCGGAAGGGTAAGCAGTTCTCGCTTCGTATACGGCACCCGTCGTGACGTTCAACAAAGTCAATCCGGTGGAAGTCACAAATCGGTGGAGGCACATGAACTGTTACGACAGTGGGAACAGGTCCAACATCATCTTAGATATTGGAACACTTTAACGGTCAATCAATTCGTGGTGACGATCGTAAATTGTCCTAAGTGATGACATCAACTTATCCCTGATAAAACCGTGGTTAAGAAGCTTTTTTGACAGCAGTAATCCTCTTTGTCGAAAGTCAGGGAAACTCACGCATGCCTTTGAAAATCGGATAAGCTGAGAAACGTAGACGTCATATGCGGGCGATGCTGTCTGCGTCTTACTCCTTGATGCCGCCTGCTCGACATAGAAGAAGCAAATACCAATTTTAATGTCTTTTGTGATCGAGACCTTTCGCTTCCGAGGCAAGTACCTTACCACGAGAACACGGAGGAAGTTACACTTTTTCGTCACTGATCACCATTTATAAGATAATAATATCAATTTAGCATGTTCGATTAGACACAAGAAACCATATTACGTTATCTTTATGATTGATTTCAAATCAAATATGATGCGTTGTATATGTGAGCATATAGTTTTGGTTGATTTCAATTCTTTATTGTAACCTTGATATCTAATTAAATTTATCTAGGGTTTTAAAATGAATGGAGCGTCCGAAATTGGAAATTTGCCAATTTTGTTATGACGAATTTCATAAATTTTCTATCAAGAAAACCGTGTATGCCTTACAAAACCTTATATTTTTCCTCTCCAAAAATTTTAAAGTATACCAGTCAACAAAATTAACGATACACGAGTTCGGAACCAAATATTTTGCTAAGAAAACCTAAGTATTAGGACAAGAGTGGTTTGCTACTTCATTTCTTGATGTAATTCGTCTCATTTTGAAATTTGGATAAACTTGAAATGGTGGAAAACGTAAATTTTCCAAAAAAAGGGTTAAATTAAATTTGCGGAAATTCGACACACATTTTGTAAAATGAAAATCCAGTGGCTGAAATCAGTAGGAAAAAAACTCAAATCTTTTGTCACACAGACATTATGATTCACATAACGGGGTAAAAATACTGATTTTTTAATTTTGGGTTGAAAAATGTGATTTTTGAAATCTCAAAAATGAAAATTTTCATTTCAAACTTTTTGCACAAAATCCATGCTTTTGATGAGAAAACAATCTACTATGAAAATCAGACGTGTGAGTCTATTTTTCTGCTTGGTACAGCTACTAGTACATATGAAAAATGCAGTACCCTGTATCGTTTCTTTTGTTGACTAGTATATTAACCAATATCCCCTAATTACATACATGTATAAAGAAATTAATTAATAACAATTACTAGGAAAGACCTATATGGTTAATTTTCTTTTCATTTTGTCCTTCTAGAAACTACAGTCTAGTAGACAAACAGGAAAGATTTTTAGACAGAAAATTAATTTGAAACCTAAATACACTTATCAATGTCGTACGACAAATATGCCAGTAGTGATTATTCTCTGACGTCCTCTGGTCCAAGCCAATAAGAAGAAAGTCCTTTGGGGTCAAGAAAATGTTGGAATATATGTTCTGATAATCTTTTCAAAATATTTGGTCATGCAAGCCCTTTCCAATTTTTCCCTACTTATGATGGTATTTCTAACACATGTTGTTTCTAACTCATGTTGTTTCACGTAAATTTCAAACATTTATTTATAATGTCATGCAGTATGTTTCTCTTTGACATTCTTTTATCATATTTTGTAACTGACATAGACTTTTAAAATAAAGATTGAAAACACGATATTTTAAAATGATACCATTCGAATCAATAAGTATTTGTTTTTTACTTTAATTTTTTTCTAGTTGTATATTTCAATGTTTTTTTACGCTTGTGAATGTATGAAACATAGATTGAATTGCGAAAATCCATTAGCCCAAGAAATGTTTTTATTGGTTTGTTATTATTTCGTTTCACATATTTTTACGTAAACATATATATTTTATGACTGATTTAATGTATAAAATTGGATCTTATTTACAATAACCGTTGCTGTAGAGCTCTAAATCTTTGTTTTTGCATGTAATGTCACGTTTACGTTCTCTAAGATATTTTAACATGTCAATTGTGAGTCCTGTTTAAAGCATGGGTTGATGGACGCGAAATAATGGATTGTGAAATAAAATAACTTTAGCTTAAAAACCTGCGAATCCATATTCAATGGAATATGAAGCTATCTGTCTGTAAGAAAAAGACATTGAAAATAAAACTGTCTTGTATCTAATAAAAATTATCAACAGTATCACACGTATCCGTCATGTTGCTTACTTATTTCGAATTCCTAATTTCATATTTGTATAAGGAATATAGAATTACTTATTCAAATGAAAAATAAAGAATACTAACCAACTTGGTACCTCTTAGTATCTTAACTTCGTCCTCAGTCATTGTCAGTGGTCATAAGAAATGTAAACTAACAACTAAGTGCGATTCCTATCTGATAAATATGCCTACTGCTTGATATAGAATATTTCTATCTTTCATACAGAGAGATGCAGAACAGAAGAATTCCAACCGTAGGGTTAAATTTTTCTGTCAGATATCGAGTGTCAACATTAAAAAATATGATTATGAGGGTTGAATTTACTTATTATCTTTTTGTATAATGGCAGTTCTGTTATATTTTTCTAGTTGTACGCTTTTTTTCAACTACGGGAAAAAAGAATTTTTCCTTCACATTTGTCGCGATGTATGACATCACAGATATCTGTTGGGGTCACTAAAGTAAAGCATGAGTTTCATACACTGATAAACACTATCTACTATCCCGTGTAATTTGAGAAAACTGAATTTTTAATTACAGTATGGAAGATTTTCTGTAATAGATCTCATAGGTGTAAATATTTTGTATTGAACGATCAATTACCTATAGCTCTGATTTTCGTCAATTTAGAATCTGTATCTGTTATACAACCTATTGGGTTGTTATTGTAGGTCTAAGCACTATACCATTAAAATCTTATTTATAGAATTTTTTGTTCATAAAAACAGTTTACTTTCAGATGGTCTGATTGTGTTAATTCTTGCTAAAACTTTATTCTCAATCGTGAAGTGTGCTAATACATACAAATGACTGTATTTTAATCTTCCTTAATACATACATGTAGTTGGCTGGTGCAATCTGACCATATTCAACCCCTGATCCCCATTTTTTTACAATGACTATCTAAATGATAAGGGATCTGGGATAAAATTATTTCATTATAGGATTTTCTAAATTATCAAATTGGAAAATGATTTTAATGAAACAGGTTTTAAGTTCCGACTAATTGATGTCAATAAATAACCGACTTTATTGGAAAATTTAGAGAGCATTTCCTGTATATCCTCCGCACCTGATGTATTTGTCAAACACAAACACTATATTACTTTAAGCAGTTTTCATATAACATTTATAGCTGAATAGCGATTGTCGAAATCAGATATTAGAATACGTTTATTGACCTTTATAATAGTGCATCTACTCACAAATAAAGGAAACAACCTGCGTTTAACATTTGTGCTTACATATTCTAATTGTACTCGTAATTAAAGGAAGATTTGATATGTTAATCTTGTTTATCTTGGGAGAAACACCTTTGGATGGGTTTGATGGCCACTGATTGGAGTTCAAATTTAATTTGTCGTGTGAAATTGAATGTAGGTCTGAAAATCAATAGTTTAGCATTGAAGTAATATCAATTTATCCTTAGATTAGTTACTTTTTAATTATAAATTATTCTAGGACCAATTCAACAACTTATTTTCATCAGTTGGTTCACCAAATTGTCGAAATAAACAACATAAAAAATATTGCAGATTTTTTAATACACTAAGTCGAATACAACTGCAGACACAATAATTTCTGTGAAAGGAAAGATTACTAATGACGCCATCCAACAGACAGAAATTTAGGCGAAAGCAATATTAAAGCGTACAAAAAGAAAGCACAGAAGCAACAGTGGGTCAGGATAGTGTGATTTGATACAGTGTTTAGATTAAACCAGTTTTATGGGTACCTAAACCTCCTCCTGATAGATCTTTGGCGAATAAAACATACTAAAACATTGTAACCAATACACTTAACGGCCCTACTTGTAACACAATTTCAACATTTAAAATTTAAACGGAAGTATCTAAAAATCATGTTATTCTGGATCAATCATCACAGGTACATGTACGTCGTGACCGAAACATTGGAAGCAAAAGAACAAACGTGAAAACCTTGTGATCAATATTTTGCCATTTCCGATATTCATGGTCAGATCTAAAAAGGATCAGCAAACTGCAGCTCTTTGGATAAATACATCAGATAGAAACTCGGGATTATTGACAGTAAGTACAATACCAAGACAAACGCAGTAAATATTAATTTATCATGGTTCTGTATTTTACATTTATGCGGTTTCTTTATGAGACTGTTCAAAACAGTGTAAAAATAAGTCGGCAATAAGAGGAGCCATCGAAATTCGAATGACTTGTCGATACACAGTATTGCCAAAACGTCCAGCAGAAAGTGTGAGCAACAATCAGGTCATTGGTAGTCCAACAAATTGAATTTTTATACTTTTATACATGAAAAACTTTAAAACTATTACAACAAACAAAATTTTAAAACTTTATGAACTGAAAATTTCAACGCAAGTATATACAAAGTATGTCTTAGCCTAAGCAAAGACTACTGAGGGGGGTTATACCATTTAGGACTCACAGCTGCATCGCCTCAGTGATAGTAAAATACGTGTAAACAAATTTCCTGTGTATGATCCGTTTTTATCAGGAGTAATGTTCGAAATTATACTTACTATATACTGGCTTGCTAAATGATATTAAAAACATTTCATTTGTTGCACTACCACCACTTCGTTTCATCTACAGATATAAATAATGCCCCCTTAAAGAATTTCTTTCGATAAAGCTTATGAAAATGATACATTTTTTTCAAGATAAGTTTTAGATCAACTACATTCTGCAGAAAAAACCTTTGGTTACCACTGACATGTATCTACCAGTCACTATTTTCCTATTTAATGAAATGGTCGTTTAGTCAGACTCTGGTTGTATTTGTTGCAATATACAATTTTATTAAACGAATGGATATCATTGGAATCGTGGTCTTGGAAATATCGAAAACGGAATATAATTTTACTTGATCAGGTTGTAAGGTCTGGCTCATTAATGCCATTAAATAACCGACATAATTGGACGACTAAGAAAACATTCCCTACCCGCTGCACCTGGTGGTCAAACACAAACAATAAACTACTTTAATATAACTTCTATAGAGTATTATGCCTCAGTATTTACTTTCTAATGTACATAGCCTCTTACCTATATTTTATATTTAGAACTAAAAGTTACTTCATGTAAAAATGGTTCTTAGAGTCGACATAAACTATACTTATCGACATTCATTGGTACATCGTCTTGTTCTTTAGTTCTAACCTTTAATGGCACTCGAAACCATTCCAAACCCATACTGCAGTTTGAAATTATTTGACAGCACGGCGAATGCTGTTTAAAGAGAAGGAGTGTTGATCCTTTTGTTCTCCCATTGTTTTAGATTGCTCGTTAGGTGTTGGTTTTCCGACTGAATGTTGATGTCTTCTCATTTACGTCCACCCCAATTGAAATTACAATACAAAATAATACATTGGTACTATCTGTTAAATTATGTCAATGGGCAAATATCTATCCAGATATCAAAACGTTTCAAATCGTTTCATTTTTTAAACTTTCAAAATAACAAGTGATTTTGTTTATGAACATTTGGTTTGGCTACCCATAAAACCGGTTTAACCCCAGCAATGTCAGTTGTGTTAATGTGTTTGCAGTTTTTTATGTAATTTTTTGTACGGGATCCTCTCTGTTGATTGATTGGTATGTCATTGCTGACCTTTCTTGATATCCATTTTGGTTTGTATCAAGGCTCGCTGCAAAGATGTATTTGTAATTCCTCTTGTATATGAATTTAAATGTTGAATTATGATCATGTGCTCGCTCCCAAGATGTCTGGAGTTCTGTTATTTTATTCACAGTTGAACAAAATGACTTTTAACTACATGTAAGAACAGTTCGCATGATATCTATATATACTTAGATGTGCCATACATGGACATGTATTAGAGATTTTAATAATATGCATCAGTTCTTTCAGTTTCAATAATTTGAGAATACCCAAACAGATACATTTTGTATTCTGGAAATGTTATTTGTGACGATAAAAAATAATTCAACTTACATTTTGGTTTATTTAATTTTTGAAGTTTATAAATTATTCCTGAATACTTAATTGTGTATTCTTCATTTATTTTTTTTCTTAATTTCTTTCTATTGGAATGTTGAAAATGAAACTTTTTTTTAATTATTGTAACCATATTCCAACATTTTTTTCTACTTATTTTTTTTTCAAAGATTCTCTAATAAAACTTTTTTTTTTCAGAAAAAAAACCATTCTACCCTGAAAAAATTAATGGTCGGTGCCTAATGAAATAAATTAAATGTTGAATGACTGGTATATATTAAAAAAAATCTTCAATCGAGTTCATAATTTATGCTATAATATTTATCTCCCGAGATATTTGTGCAAAATCAGTTTTTATGAAATTTATACTACGAATTTAAAGCCATTGAAAGAAGGCAGTATTTCATCACTAAAACATTGCCCAATGCACTACTACAATTCTGATTGTGTAAATGATATGTATCATCAGTCAGATAGAACATTTTCATGGGCCATTTAAGATTAATGAAACAGAAAATCACATTTGTTCGCGTATCAGGACTATTTGTGACGTGTACCACCTTGTCGACTTACAGTTTAATTGCAAAATATACCCATTTTCTTGATAGAATTCTTGTGTTTTGTTCTTTAGTTACAGTTATCGAAAATCCAATAAAGAGTGTTTAGTTGCAAGTATCAATTTTACAAACAATTTATCAAGTACCAATTATCGCGAATTTCAGGAAATGGATACCTAGAATAGGTCTACACATTTTTTTGTAAAAATAAATAACACCATACATCATATTAAGAAAATAAATTATTCAGAGATGAACTTGTTTAAACGAATTGTATGTCTCCTGTGGGGGAGATGTTAGTTCATAATTTTATTTTATTTACACAATAGGTTTATCTTTTATCAACAGAATTTGAAGGCTTTGGTCACAACATCTTACTCAACATGCTAAATGATAAGGTTGTGGAGGTTTTTAAAATCCATACAAAATCATGTAGTAATTACATGAATTAAAACAAAGATATCAGATGATGCTGACATATTATCTACAGAATACCATAAAATATTTTGGGAGAAAGCGTAGAAAATCATATGAACAGGTTTGGATGTTTCGGGTTTTTGTCAATTTTATGACCACACTGTGACAAGAGAAAATAATCCAACACTAATTTATTTACTATTGTGTAAATCACATATAACATTCTCTTGTCTAATCTGAGGGAGTGACATGGCTTAGATTAGACAAGAGAATGTACTATCAATACTTATATAATACACAAAGGACTTGTATGATGAAAGACAACTTGGATGTGCGTCATTCTATAATTATAAATTCTTAGCAAAAAAGAATCCCGGACAACCCATCTGTATATTTGCCCAAATCAAGCGCACTTTACTGTCAATTTAACTTAACCTATGAAAATTTGTGCATTTGTTTTGTTCCCGTATCCCGTATATCTGTAGGGATTTTGTCTTAATAATTAATCAACCATATTGCTTTCATACTAAAGAAATATAAATCAGCTGATCAGCTGACCACGAGATTTAACCCATGTTAGGTACATTTCGTTTTTTTTCTATATATAAACGGCTTCTAAGTATCAAGTCTAGCGCGCGAGACGCAGATTTTACGGTCTCAACTTGATTTTGTGCAGAATGTCTTTGGCCTTTGTTAAGCGAATTATTGAGGGTTTAATAATACTAATTATCTGTAGCAGTTTAAAGCCACAGATTACTTTTATGGTATTGATTGTATGTTTCATAAAATTTCCATGTGTTAGATATTTAGACACTTTACTGAAACCAATGGCTTTATAACGAATCAAACGAACAAATATATACTGTTGACTTACATGTATTAATGAAAATTATATTATCACGAATAAAGCATTATGTATTTTAGTAAAGAAAGGCGCTTTCATAGAATTAGTCTGACTGGTCTTATTTAACTATCCAAGTAGTCTATTCTGTGAAAAACACAAAAAATAGATTTTAAGACAATACGACAAAAAAGATTTCAAAAAAATTTCCAAGAGTAATGAAACTAATAAAAATAGGTTAAATTTTCGAATGACCGATAAAATTTATTTTAAAATAGAGTCGGCCGACGTCCTGGAACTCCGACTACAGCACTGTACTCAAAATAGTTCCTTGATATTACTCTAAAAGTCATATAATGATGGTTCAGTTCAGATACAATTTACACACGTTTATTTACCGCTTTTATAACTAGAAATATTGTACTACTCTCATTTATATTCCAAGATGGCAATTTTCAAAAGAGAAAACATCTGCCTAGAATTAATATCTATCTCGTATTTCTCATTTTTGTCCATCCAGTGTAATTGTTTTGTCAATAAACAGTCATTATACATTAAGATTAGTGTAAATGCATATCAACGGTACTAATCTAACTCTGTATGGAGTATTCTCGATATTCTAATGTCTTTACGGCAAACTTACAAGTATAGACAGATGATTTGTCTTAGGTATAGTATAACGAACCTTATTACCATGTTTAAACCCACTGGACTTTGTATTTTCAATAGTTGCCTTTTGTCAACTTCTGTTAGTTCTTTGTTGTATGAAATATTATTTTTATTTTGGATTTGTTGTTAAATTTGTTGAATTTTTCAATGCTTTGTTTCTGGGGCATTAAATGCTTATATTCTAGTGGTGGCTATTGCACTTTGTTGAAAATTATACGACACTTTAATGAAACCAATCTATTATTGTGTTCAATGAGAGATTGTCTAATTGACCTTTATCCCATTTCATGGAATAGTGAAAAAATGTTTTATAGGATTGGATCCGGATCCAACAATTACACTGATTTTTAAAGTTCAAATTTTACATTTTATCTAAATTATCATTCGAAATTAAAGGAACAGTATTGTCAAATATATGACATGTATGAGAAACAATAGAACAGAGAATAGAAACGGGGGATATGTCAAAGAGACAACCCAACCAAAGAGCAGAAAACAGCCCAAGGCTACCAATGAGTCTTCAACACAGCGAGAAAATCCCGCACCTGGAGGCGGGCTTCAGCTGGCTCTTAAACAAAAATGCATACTAGTTCAGTGAAATGGACGACACACTAAACTCCGAAACATACAAATGAACCAAAATTGAAAAAACACACAAGACTAGCAAAGGTTAGAGGTTCTTGACTTGGGACAGGAGCAAAAATGCGGCGGGGTTAAACATGTTTTGTGAGATCCCAACCCTCCCCCTATATCTCTAGGCAATGTGGAATAAACAAACACACAGTGATACACACAATTCAATTCAATTATTTATTGATCATAGAATCCAACATAGGATTATCGATCAAATACAATATAAAACAACAAACACCAACTATATGATCAACATTAAACATAGTTTTAAATGATTAACTGTGAATATCTCGGCTGAGTACCTGAAACTTTTTATAAAACTATTTTTATTATTATATTGTAAAACTCAAAAGATATCCGAGTCTGATGTTAAAAATGTAACAGAAGAAACTAAGCAAAATGACAATGATCAATATATATTAACAAAGGACTACAACCAGTTACTGACATGACAGCTCCAGACCTCAGTTAAATTAAACTGATTGAAAGATTATGTCAATATCATATAGAAAATCAGCCACAAACCCTCCCGTTAGGGGTGTAGTATCATGCCATCATAAATTATACGTATCATGCCAACAATTGATTTTAGAATAAATGTGTTTATTTACGATGCAAAGACCCTATGAGTGAATGAATATCAATTCCAACAAAATGCCATCTTAAATGACTTGACAACAGTAGCGTAACTATATCCCTTGTTGATAAAAGATGGGTGAAATACCTGAACATATAAGATGTTTGCACGTTGATTTATATTTACGAATGATGTCCTTGTACCGATGATTAAATTTAGTAAAAGTTTTCACAAGTTTGTGGTATCGAAAACCCTGGTGTAATATTTTTCAGTAATACAGATATTTATTTTGTTAAAATCAAATACGTTGTTACATACACGAGCGAATCGAACAATTTGAGATATATAAACACCATACAATGGTGCCATGGGAACGTCGCCATATAAAAACGGATAATTAACAATAGGAAATGAAAAATCATCTCTCTTATCTTAAATTTTAGTATTAAACTTCCCATTAGAGATATAGATATCAGGATCCATGAGAGGGCAGTGTTCATTGTTTGTATTAGCTTTATTTAAACTAAACTCAACAGGATTAATCTATTTAGTGTACATACTGAATTCGTCATTATTGACAGCCAAAATATCATCCAAACATCTAAAAGTGTTATTTAATTTTTGTATCAGATGTTGTTACGTTTGGGTCTTTGCTGATTTTAGATATAAATTGTGATTTTTGCTGATTTTAGATATATATTGTGATTCGTAACAATACAGAAACAAGTCCGCAATAAGTGGTGCACAGTTAGTCCCCGTTGGATTCCGATAACATGGCGATATACAGAATCTCCATAGCGAACAAAAATGTTATCTAGTAAAAATTGAAGTGCAGTTATCATATCAAAGCAGGTCCAATTGACATATTTCTTTTGTTTGTCTTTACTAAAAAATGACCTAATAGAGTTTAAATATGGATATATACATCTTACCCTTCCGGAGAATCTGATGTCATTCCTGGTAGTCAGTGGAAGTTCATGTTGCTCGTGCTTCAGTTTCTGTGCTGCCTTGTTATAATTCTGTTCAGTTTATTATATATTTTTTATTCTTTTAGTTATCCTTGTGGTAATAATTTAATTTGATCGGAATACTGCATTTTGATTGGCTGAACAGCATAGAGCAACATTAGTTATACTGTATAACCTAGTTTGGTTTTGAGACATCACCACCCGATTAATATGCCACTTCTAAATTCAGATAGTCCCATGTCATTATTGATGCTTGAATCGAAGAATCATTGTGCTTATGTTTGGAAATTAAATTATAAGGAATGTCTCCAATTTGTGAACAGGTGATTTTAGGTCAGTTTACGGCATCATGGTTTATTATGCGTAAACTGACCCAGACAAGGTTATATCATTTAACCTGTTCAAAAATTGGAAACACTCCTTAATTGCATTCTCATGAGTTTGTTTTGCCTTTGGATTTCGATGTTGCGGATTTTTTCTACCGTCTTGTCGCTTCGAAGTTGCTGTTAATTTTTAATTTAAGAGAGAAAAATTTAATTGCCGTGGAGAGGATTGTAAGGAGTGATACTGGATTATTTTTCGCGACACCCACGATGTGAATTTAAGTTTCGAGCAGTTGCTAATATCTGTCTGTCTTTATGATTTCTGGATTTTTTAATATATTTTTTCTTGTGATTTGTTTTCTATGTTTCCCTACTCTTTTTTCCGAAAAAATAAGTCGTCATCGTTTTCCCCAAAGACAGTTTGTTCAAAAACATAATATAACATAATAAAACAAAACACCAAGTACGGAGAGAGATATACCTTTTATTTAACTTTCCCGAAACGGAACACAAAGCTTTTGAAATTTGTTGTACAATGTCTGTTTTTTACACTCTATCCCAAATTTAGACAGATAAGCGATCTAGTTGTGTAATATTGGTAAGAACACACGTTTAATATATACTGTAAAACAGTTACCCTAAAAACATAAATCAATTGTCAGTTACAAAACGCCATATAATGCTGTCAGCAGCTGCTAAAACCTCACAGATAGTAATTACTGGATATTTTTTTTAAATTTAAGCCTGTCGTGTATTCTCTTAATTTGCTCTCCAAGGAAAAATGAATTATATTTTTGGTATTACTTGTCTTCCGAAAAAAAGGTCTGTTTTACTGATAATGTCCCTATGTATAAGTAAAATAGAATGACTGATTTTTGTTTCAATATCTAATATATTCAGGGGATTCTGGCTTTTTTTTTATAAAAAAAGATAAATTTGCATACACTTAGGTAAGATAGATTAACACCCTAGTTTTTTTGTTTGAATTTTTAAGCTAATTAAACTGTTAAAATATGCATGTAATGTCTGTAGTGCAGTGCAATATGTGTCATAGAAGTAATGGCGTATGCGTAAATGTGATACGATCTCGTTAAATCCGGAAAGATTTATTTCATCTATAAGACAAGAGTATGGCAAAGGGAGAGTGTTTAAATGGGCATATGCGTGTTAAAAAAATGACTGATACGTGTCTAATTATGTTCAAATTTTTACTACATCATAAAAACTGATTAAATTTGTTTTCAGTTTAAACAAAACAAAAAATTACATATATTGATGTATACTGACAATGAATTAAAGACGAGGGATATTCGGCCGTTAGCAACTAACAATGTTGGAGTTGTCCAAGTACAAAATTTAATTTCCGGACTATATATTTATAACGTTTAACAGCATTTTTAAATCATAAGACGTTTAACATCACTATTTTCTTAAAATCTGTAATCCAACGGACTGTTTAACATGTTTAAGGTTTCCATCATTAATTCTTAAAGCGATCTCACATATAATCTAGTTTTTATAAGATATCTTATAAACTTTATAAGATATCTGATATACTTCAGAAGATATCTTAAACACTTTATAAGATATCTAATAAATTTTATAAGATATCTTATAATGTTTATAAGATATCTTATAAATAAAATTATATGAGATATCGTATAAATCATATAAGATATCTCATATAATATATAAGATATCTTACAAATTATATGAGATATCTTATATACTTTATAAGATAACTTATATACTTTATAAGATATCTTATAAAAACTGGATTATATTAGATATCTTATATATTATATGAGATATCTTGAAGTTAGAATAAATAGTAAAACGGCTTGCCATACGGATACGAAAGCTTTATGTAAATACATGTATGTAATTCTTTTAAAATGTTCTTTTTCTGCCGACTACTTGAAGACATGGTATTTGTGCTTTCTTTCTCTATCCTTTTCATGATGTCAATTGAGTTGAATTTAAATTTTGACAGACACAGTAAAAAGGAACAGAGTTTGACCTTTTTCAGATCAATGATAGTTTTAGGTTGAGATTATCTTATTGGTTGTTATAATGGTTTTGTTTTCTTGTGTTTTTTGTTTTCAAAAGTATTTGAGTTTGACAAAATCTAATTTGACATTATTGAATCACAACAGAATGGACGATTGATTTAAAAATACATGTTCACAATTTTCTCATTGTTGAGGTTATATGTACATATGTATGCTATCATTTACTTCGATTATTTATCATGAGCTATTATTTAGTTTCAAAACTTATCATTAAATTTGTGTAAGTTACTGAAATTATAACACCATGATAGAGGGTAATCAATCTAAAGCAGCAATACACAATCGTGTTTTGTAGTTGGTTAAATAATCTCTAACAGGCGTACAATGTATTACAACGTACATCTGAATGTCCCTTTGTTAGAAAAGAAGAAAGGGGCTATAGGCCAAGTGGTCTAGGTACATGTAGTTCGCCGTAAATGTGTAACTACATGCATTATGATCACTTCTCTATACACTGAGGTTGTGAGTGTGGCGAGATGTGTTTGACTAAGATCTGAATTGATGAGGAATTATCCTGTCGAAGGTTCATGGTTCTCCCAGGTGGGTACTCCGGCTTTCTTTACCAATAAACATCGAGAGCTACGATATAGCCTACAGATCTAGAACTAATTTATTGATAAATTTCTTTTCGTCCTAAATAAGCAGTTAGCTACATGTACCTAGCCCTCTGGATGTTAAGTTTATAATTCAATCAACTAATGTACAATACTGGGCTTTGTATTGCCATATAATAAAATTATTGACAAACGAAGTATCCGAGAAAAAAGGAAGAAGTAGAAAAAATGCAAAAGGTTGTTGTTATACTAGAATTGAGGAAAGAAAATTGTTGAATGTGTATTTCTGAAATAACAGGAGAAAAATTACAGTTTGACACTACAAGAAATTAAAAGATTAACACCAGATACTGGATGATAAATCCAATACCATTATGTTTATTTATTCAGTCCATATGTCAACACAATAAATAAATGAATAAAACGAATATTAGAAAAGCTAAAGGATGAAGTTTATACATTTAGGGAGAATTAAGTTCAATCATAAGATGTAATCTTTTCTGTAATTATACGTTTACAGCGTTACAATTTGTTTTTATATGTATGTTGACGTATTCTTTTGTTTCTTTTGTGAATTTTGATCATTAAAGACAACATAATACATGTAATCTTCATATTTCATTTTGTATAGAAAATGACATCTTTACCGAAATGATATCTTTTGGAAACCTTGAAAATATTATGTTTACGAAATAACCAACATTTCCCACTATCAACACCCTGGAGATAGAGTTGTCAGTTTCAGAAACTCAACCAGATAACCAGTACAAATTATGTCGATATCCTCCTTTGATAATTACTCACAGTATGCCTCATTTTGACAACACATCCAAAAAATCTAACACTGCAGAAGACACATGTAATTCAGAGAACAATAATCTGAATTTAACAGATTTTACATGTACTCTTAGTAATGAGATTACATCATGAACATGTAAATCGTAATGTGAACGCTAGGGTTATAATCTTCAGTTTAATAACACTGAGATGTACTGTTTAGGTAACATCAACTAAAATTTTCGATAGCACAAGTTCATTGCAGTGGATGGTGTTACGTGAAAACAAAAACAGTAAGTGATTTTTATAAAAATATATTTATTGACAAAAAATAGTGCTGTATTACGGAAGGGCATGCACGTAATTGTTTATTGTATTAGATAAATTGACGAATGTGATATTACCATGGATACTCTTCAATATGAAGTTCTTATTTTTACCTCACTAAAGGTTCGAATTCGAAGTACAGATACGTGTACAACTATATACAAGTTCCTGATCTGTCACCTTATCGATATAATTTCAAATTGAAAACACTTTATGACAAGAGAGACGATTTCACCTTTCCCAGAGTTAACTTTCCGTTTATTGACAGCGATATCCCCTTGTAATAAGCTTCTTAAATGGGGTCTACATTTCGCAACTTGTCCGATTTGCACGGGTATGTAGTGAAGTTTTAAATGTAACATGTATCTGGTAGAAAAATACCTTTTGCACTAATGAGTAATTATCGCATTGAATAATATTACATTTGTAAGGTTCGTTTAGGCTGTAGGATATACATCCGTCAATTTGAAACCATTTCATAAATGGTATATGGTATTTGTAAGGTTACTGCGTTCAATTTTATACATGTTTATCCTTCAGTGGGAAAGGAATATATATATATATTTGTAAGAGTCGGCAAGATTAAGAATATGTTTCCGTAGATGAGAAATCATTTCACTGAAAATGTATATACATTTGTAAGGCTTGAATGTCTGGTACAAATGTATATATTTGTATACCCGTCAATAAAAAATCATTTCATTGAAAAGGGTATATATAATGTATTTTTATATTGTATATCCGTCAACGATAATTCGTATCAATGAAAATGTGTATACATTTTTAAGGTTCGCTAGGGCGTACAATGTAGAGTATACATTCTTCAACCAGAAATCATTTGATTAAAAAGGGTAGATGCTTGAAGCACTCTTAAAAATGTATATATCTTTCCACTGAAATTATCCATCTTTGAAAGATGTGTAATTTCAGTGGATAGGTATTTACATTTGTAAGAGTCGTTTGGGTGTAAATATAGGGTACAATGTATGTATCTCTCCATGAAAAGTCAGCTAATAGAAACGATATATGCATTTCTAAGAGTCGGTAGAATGTAGGGTTTATATCTGTGAATGAGAAATCACACGGCCTTCATTCATCGGTCAAGGTTAAGATCAAAGTATAAGAGATGAGGTTATTATATTGACGTAAAATTGCACCTTGGCAGGTACAATTTTACGTCAATATTATCGTTAAGCGAGAAAATAATTTGTTATTGTTTACCATAATCGTTTGGACTTGTTGAGGATGAAATTATTATATTTGGTATATAAATGTACAATGTACGTACATAAATGTACAGGTGCATTGAACAAATACACATATGGACAAGGGACTTTGAAAAACGAAGACTAAGTCAAATAATACAGTTTACTCTTCATGATATAAAACAGATGAAATTATTTTTAGCAAATTAAAAACAGCGAAACACGATATTTTAGCAGGTATGGAAAGTTATTCACATTTCGTTTTATTGCAATGTATGTATGCAGTTGTTGCAAGTAAAATTCTTATTGTTGGACGAATGTTTTTAAATTTATTATTAAATATACAAAATTTTTTTAGAGCAAACTTTTACTTTACAACAGATCTTCGTCATGCTCTGTTGGCGCGTGCACAAATGTATATGTTGTGTACAAATTGCAATTGTGTACAACCGTCAACTGTACAAAATATATGTACACGTTGCAACTTGTACGTGTATCATGCAAAAGTAATAGTTGTATCTTTGAAACTATATAGTAGGGAAGTTGAGACTTTTGGTTGAAGGTTCTTTGGGTAGGAATTTAAAAATTCTGTCGAATTTTGGACCTTGGGTTATTATGGTTGCCGTTATTAAAAGAGTAAAATCGAAAAAAAAAATAATTAAGTCTCCTCTGAAACTATTAACTCAGTTGAGAACAGGTTGGTCCCCCTTCGAGATTATGTCAGGCGATCCGGACTGCTGTTAGTGAAATGAAAACAAAATCACCAAATAGCAAGGATGATTCTTTTTTCAGTGTAAATTATATAAAATTTATGATGAAACTAATAACGTCAAAGATTTACCAAAACATAATTAATTGAAATCAAAAAAAAAAAAAAAAAAAAAAAAAAAAAACATTTTAACAGATAAGTTTAAACTACCTAGAAGATATCTGAAGTGAAACGGCCTGTTTGAGGGACGTCAATATACAAAATTCTAAAATTTGCACTTAATTGTTTTTTTTTGTACGACTAATACATTATTATTTGTTTCACTTCTATTTCTCTTTAAAAATCTGTTTTTAAGTAATGACCCTAATTATTACAAATTTATATAATAAACAACTGCTGGTTATAACTGACGATTTTTTCCTAAATCCAATAAAAATGATATTCACGACTTCAGTCTGAAATTAGAATTATTCGTTTGTGAGGATAAAAACATTCTAAAAAAGACTTGTTTTAAATGTTTGTAGCAAATAAAAAATACTGATGTTAAAAAGATAATAAATAAAAATCAAATAAAATGTAAAAAAAAAAATAAATAAATAAAATGTAAAAAAAATAATAAAATCAAATAAAATATAAAAAATAATAAAATCAAATAAAATGTTAGTGGTCGCTACCAATGAAAGAAAAGAATGTCCGGTATTATATTCAAAGTCAGACGCATAAACCTTTGTTTAAAATATAAATTCTGAATAAAATTATTTATATATTTTTTATAGAAAGGCTGGTTCTCTTAATTCAGTTTAATATATTGTCCTGGTGGAATATAATACCTAAAAACTGTTATGAAAGCTTTCTAGTGTTCAAGGGGTTCAAAGCTTTTCAAGCAACAGAACGAACTTGGAGCATTTAAAATTGGTTGTCAATTTGAACACTAGCTAGCTATTATCGCCAGCTTTACGCAAGCCTCACTTTAGCTACATTATAGGTTTTTAGATCAGTTTTCTTTATTTTGTATAGTTGTTAATATCTGTAATCAGTATTTTTTCCACAAATTCTTGATCGATTTTAAAATCATTCTTCATATTGTAAAACTCAATATTTTTGATTAGATTAAACAAAAATTAGATTTTAAAATAAATCAAAATTTGCGAAAGGACTTCTTTGCTAATTTAAATAATCTTGCAGATAATATTAAATTTAAAATTTTGGATCGATATGAAAAAAAAATCATCTTCATTCATCCATGTAAGAATTATTGGCTTCTTTTTAAAACGGTCATTAGAACTGAGGTCAGAAGTCTCTTAATCTAAACATGTACTAAAGTTTGTACTTTTATGTGTTTTTGTATATACGTTTTGTATTGTGTTTGCTGCAAACATTATTATTAATGTTAAATGACAATAAAGTTATTTATATTTAACAACATTCTGGCTGTTTCGGATTCGGATACGTTACGGATGCTTATTCTTTTTTTCATAGAAAAGTCTAATGGGCAAACACTGATCACTTTAAAAGGAGATGACATTTGTAATTAATTTAAACTACTAAAATCTTGGAATCATGTAAATTATTACCTTATAATACGAATGCTCTGACGTCATGCACAATATTGATTTTGGTGAGGGATAGTTATACATGTAGAATATAAGCTATATCTGTCCCCTTTCATTATAATATATGGAAATGATATTAATAGAGGTTACATGTATATGGCAAACATTCGATGTTAATACGGCCTAGAAAGGCGCACTGGATCTGTTATCAGAAGGGTGAAAGATACCCTAAGGTCAAACAAAACACATGCGGTCTCCCGAGAAATAATTTTGAAATAAAATTCGTTGATACCAATTTTGATGGGTAATCTATCCTTGTAACTTAATAAAACAGAAATATGTGCCCTTCAAAATTTGTGTAATTAACTCCACACTGCCTACAATCAAAAAGTTTTATCGAACAAAGCGTTCGTAGTTCCAAGCGTGCAGAGGGAAATTAAGTTATTAAGTGATAGTTTTTTACGCGAAACCACAAGTGTTTTGTCATGGGTGAGATCAGAAAATCTCACACCGCCAAAAATTGGAAAACTTAAAGTGTTGAACTTGACCTGCATGAAATTGTGTTATTTCAGTCTCAGTGTTATAATATCAATAAATAGTGTATTTTGATGAATTAAAGGTTCTGGTTATTGTACTATACCTTTGACTATAAAAGTCTATAAAACTCCGATGATACATTGGTCGTTTTTTTTTTCAAATCATTTTCCGTTTACCTCTGTTAAATAAAATGTCATTATGTGACGCACAGTGTTACGTAAATACACAATGGAATATACACAATTACTGTCGTAAATAAAAGTGAGAAACAGAATCAAACACCGGTTCGTAACTCGTGCACGAAAGGCGAAATATCTGACACCCTTGGGTAAGATTAATGGTTCTCTTGCTCGACTAAAGCCTCGTTAGAGAACCACTGAAGCCTACTCTTGGGTGCCTGAGATTTCTCAATCTTGCACTCTCACCGATGTTAGATTCTTAACATCTCCTTTCATTTCTGTGAGAAATGAAAATACATTATATTGCTTTGAAAAGATATCTTATGGACCACATTTATAGTCATGTGTTCTACATGCACAACTTTAAACTAAAGGTGAAATTCATATCGTCTGCCAGACGATTATTGTGCGTTTGTTTTAACCCATACTATAAAGATGGAAATATTAGGTTAATATTTGTTTCCTTTAGATAAAATGGTTAACTGCTTCACTAAAGAAATTGTGAATTTGTTATCAATTAACGATCTCTCTTTATCGTTACTGATACATGCCATGCACATATACACTTCCAATGTTGTTTTCGAAACATCAACTGCAGTAATTTAACTACCGGTAAAAAGTTTATAACTTGATAAATTCCTTTCAATACGTCGTGCGTATGAATACGTACGCATACAATAAAGTGCATGAGAAAAATGCTAATTTCAAATGGAAAACGTCATATTTCTGCATTACTTTGGAATTATAAGTCATTAAGTTTATTTTTACGGAATTTATCAATGTTTAAACCCTTGCTTATGCATTGCACAAACTTTGCATAAAATCCTTCGGACTTTATTTAGTTTGTGAGTGAATCGCACGAGTTTACACATTGATAAATTCCGTAAAAATAATCTTTATTACTATAATAATCTACTAACTCGTTTCCATTATTGCTCAGTACCATGCGTGCCCCGTACCTAGTATCACTTTCGATTTATATGAAAGCTTGAAATTTCCATGTGTTGCAGATATCTTTTTGTTTTTAAAAAATTCTTTGATACCAATGTTCATGCACAACCTGTGCGACTCATCAGGACTAACTTCCAAAAAGGCATATACATTTTCTGTAAGTTTTATTCCTAATACCGGGTATAGATGTCAATCTTTTGTAGTGCATAATTACATACAAAATGTATAATATCACCGACTTTGTTTTAAATGTATGAAACTGTTTGAATTTAGTTCTCAAAAATTTGTTCTATATGCATTGTGCAGTTTATATGTGAGGAAGATTTTTTTCTTTTCTTTTCTATGTAAGTCAGTTTATTTATCGACATAAAATTAGTCGTTTCACTATATTTAAATTTTAAATATTGTTTATCGATATATCATGTTGAACTTAATTGATTTCATATATTAATTGTGCATATTGATTAGAAAACCTTACAATTGTTTGACAAAGCACTCCAAATTTAGTAGATTAATATCGACAATTCGTCTTCAAACAATAGATTTCACTTCATTGCGTGTGAAAAATCCAGAAGAGCTAAAATAACTTCATTTATATACATTTATGTAATTTTTAGGTTAATTTTAATACGATAGATAATTTAAAAGAACTTTTTTTCATGGCTCAAAGACTACGGATAACTTGAGAGTAAAGTGGGAGGAAAAACCGGTTTAACCCCAAAACTGCTCAGTATCTGTTTTATACTCTTTTTTTATGTTACTTTTAAGACTTTACTGTATTTCGTCTGATTATTATTCTTCTTCGCCACATTTTCAGTCTTTTTTTAAAAGTGTCGCGACTTATCATTTTGAGACTTTGGTTATTGATTCGGATAGACAGGAGCTATTTCTAGTTGACCCTGTGATACGGAAGCTCATTTTGTTACGGAATTATCTGCATTAACACCGAAAACACTGTTATCGATATAGCTCAAGAATCATAACATATAGGGGAAAATCGAAAGATTCAAAATGTTTGTCCACTCTGGGGCTTGATTTATCCTATTGGGTTGAAGGGATTTGAAAAACCCTTATTTGTGTTATCTGCCCTTAACAGATTTCACTGTCCACCAAAAATTTTATCTCGGAAACCGTGTGAGATAGAGTTATTGTTTTCTTTACAGAATATAGAATGAAATGATGCCGTGGTCAATGATGAACGATGACTCTGACCGATGACCTTGAACCTTGTCGAAGAAATAACTCAAAAACCCTAACAAAACTGAATATGATTCCTTATCATGACGCTTTTACGTTTTGTTATATTCTGAAAACCGTAATAAATAGGAGGATCGTGTCAATATAAAATATTTTCATTATCAAAAGATCTACAATTTGATACCACAGCCAAAGGTCAAGGTCATTGCAAATGTTCATACCGAAACCAATTTTTATGGACAACTACCTAGTTACAATATAAATCTATGTTATAAGGACCCTATGTTTAAGTTGTATAAGTCAAGTCAAAGGTCAGGGTCGTGGCTAGTATCCTTAGCAACCATGCTTATATTAAATAAATGATCATAGCAACCACGGATATAAATTTTGTAAAAAATGTCTTCCATATGAAACAAAGGTCAATGGTCAAGGTGGTGATCATTATTAGCCCCCCACGGTCAAAGGCCATGTGAGCTTTTGCCATCACTTGGCGTCCATCGTCCGTTAACTTTTCATATTTCATATTTTAATCTTCTCTGAAACCATAGAGCCAAATGGAATTAAATTAGCAGGAAGCATCTATGTAAGGCCCTTTATAAAATTTGCTCATTTCATCCCGATCGGACAACAAACATGGCCGCTATGGGCAATTGTTGTTTCTGATAGGCTGAGTTTTCAAAAATCTTCTCCTCTGAAATCGCTTGGCCAAATGGAACGAAACTTGACAGAAAACATCTATGAGAGGTGCGTTACAAAGTTTCCTCATTTCGTGGTAGCCTGCTCGCCTCGAGTGCGGGGAAGGTCGCGGGTTCGATCTTCGGCCGGGTCAAAGTAAGAGTAAAGATCTACTGGTCGGCTCGGAGTCAGTATAATGTGTCCGAGTGGGGTGATATGTCTTCCTGTGGACAGTTACCTCTTGAGCTAGCACATTAAAAATCCGGCTCAGCGAGTCGGTCTAGTACAAAGCAGGGATCATGTTTAAAATCATATCAGCATGTTCTTGTCCTGATATTCACCGATCGGGCAAAAAACATTGCCGCCATAGGCAATTCTTGTTTCTCATTGGTGGATTAAATTTTTTTTTCTTCTTTGGAACTGCTTGGCCAAATGGAACGAAACTTGACATGAAGCATCTATGGGAGGTCCTTTATAAAGTTTCCTCATTTTGTCCCGATCGGAATAAAATATGGCCGCCATGAGCAGTTCTTGTTTCTGATTGCCTGAAAATCTTCTCCTCTGAAGTCGCTTGGGCAAATGGAATGAAACTTGACAGAAAGGATCTAATTGGGAGGTTCTATACAAAGATTAATCATTACGTCCTATCAGGCAAAAAAAACTGCCGTCATGGGCAGTTCTTATCTTTCATCAGTTAATAATCTTCTTCTTTCAAATCGCTTGGCCAAAGGGATCGAGATTTGACAGGAAGCATCTGTTGGAGATTTTTTTACAAAGTTTCATCAATTTGGCCAGATCAGGCGACAAATATGGCCGCCATGGGCAATTCTTGTTTCTGATTGGTTGCTTTGGATTTTTTTCTCTTAAACTGCTTGGCCAAAAATAGCTAAACTAGATGGAAAGTATCTATGGCATATAACAAAAATATACAGAACTGCAGAATTATTTGAAACCAAACATAGTCTGAATGTTCCTCTTAAGGTGCTCAAAAAGTGTTGTTACTCTGGTGCCGATCCCTAATTCAAAATGGCCTTCAGCAGAAGACGTAGGTTAACGGAAATAAAAGTAAAAATCGTCTGGAGAACCGCCAAATTTTAGAATATGCTGACCTGTTAGTTACATAAGGACTTTGATGAAGAAAAATTTTGGTTCCTACAAGGCGTACCACACTTCATATGATAGGGAGAAGTGACTTCTATCTTTGATGAAAATCAATTAAAATGACTTTCATGTCAGGCTTAGTCCTCTGAGCCTCTAGTTCCTATGTACCATGTAAAGTCCCTAGCAACTACAGGCTGTCAGGACAAAAGTCTTTCATACATAACAGAGATTAAACGTCAAATGTCAACCTCAACCTTCTTTTCTTATCATTCTCAACTTTCCATCTGCAAAACCTTAATAAATGTAAGTACATGTAAACAGAAATCCTAAACAAGGGTAGCAAAGCGCGAGGATATTGTTTTGCTGCTCGGCGTTCTTTAGTAATGTCCAGGATAATCCCAGTAACCACTGGATGTAGAAAGATAAAACTTGTGTCATTGATTGCACTGTGTGTGTGGACTCTGCCAAAGATTTCGGAATTTGAATAGCGCCCCTTGGGGCTAGGATACAAAAGAAGCCTAAGCGTATATTATTTCTTTGTCACGCAACTCCTTTCAGGTTATTTGGAATAAGGAACTGAAAGTTGGCTCAGTAATTGCCCTATCAATGTAGATTGTGCCAAAGGTTTCGGAATTTGTTAGCGCCCCTGGGGGCCGGGCTACAAGGGCAGCCTAAGCATTAATCCTTTGTCACCCAACTCTTCCCACGTTATTTGGAATACAATACTGTAATTTTGCTCAGTAATTGCCCTGCCAATTTAGATTATGTCAAAGTTTCGGAATTTGAATAGCGCACCTTGGAGTTGAGCTACACGGGTGAACTAAGGTACAAAAAAAATGTAACATTATTTCGTTGTCCTGCAACTCGTCTCAAGTTATTTGGAATATGGAACTGAAAGTTGGTTCAGTAATTGCCATGCCAATGTAGATTTTACCAAATGTTTCGGAATTTGAATAGCACCCTTGGGGGCTGAACTACAAAGGTAGCCTTAGGATACATTATTCCTTTGTCACTCAACTTTTCTCGTGTTATTTGGAATAGGGAACTGAAAGTTGGTTCAGTAATTGTACCACTAATATAGATTGTGCTAAAGGTTTCTGAATTGTTTTAAGATGCGATTCCAACTTTGGTAAATTTCCTGGAAGTCTCAAAGACCATTATTTTTTTAAATTTTGGACAAAAAAACATGTATTTTCTGGATCACATCACCAGAAACACATACATGTATTGGGGTCATCTAGATGTCAAAAATATGTCATTCCAACTTTAGTAAATTTCCTGAAAGTGTTTAAGAATATTATTTTTGGAATTTTCCTTAGCAATTATAGATTTTTTTGTATCATGTTAGCTTTAAGACTTATCAGGATCATTTGAATCTCAAAAATATGTGATTACAATTTGGTAAATTTCCGGAAAGACTCAAAGACTAGTTTATTTGTGATTTTAACTTAGCAACCGTATATATTTGGAATCACTATACTAACAGCGCTAGTTTGGATGGTATGGATTTCAAAAATTTGTGATTCCAATTTCGGTAAATTTCCTGAAAGTATCTAAGACTACTATTTTTGGTATTTTACTTAGGAACTATAGGATCATATTAGCTTGAAGACTAATCTGGATCAGTTGAATTTCAAAAATATCTTATTCCAATTTAGTAAATTTGCTTAAAGACTACATTATTTGTGATTTCTACTTAGTAACCATACATTTGAAATCACTATAGCAACATGACTAGTTTGGATTGTATGGATTTCAAAAACTCCAGAGTAGCCCGGGGACATGCAGCGGGGCTGCTTCGAGTAGTTTTATCTGAATTTCGTTCGATTGGATGGTGTTAATTGATTTGTATGTCATTGTTGACCTTTCCTGACATCCATATTGTTGTTTACAAAATTATAATTTAGAAAATAAAATCTTAAACTGTTCTATAAATAACAGGAGATATACATGTATGTTCAGGAGTTAAAAGTAGACGAGACAAAAACCCTTTAATGGATATACGTTGTCCATATAACATATATATATCACATTTAGCTTAACAATAAGAGGGAAATGGAACTTTACAGATAAAAACTTCCAGCTATCATACACATTAGGGAGTGGAGAAAAAAATGTAATATTGACATGTTTTGAATTTTTCCAAAGAGTAAACACATTGACAAATGTGTTAATTATACTTATTTTTGTAGAATTGTTTTTTTTTCAAACGTAGTATTGTTTATGTAAATGAATAATGATTAAAAATATTAATTTAAAATAAATAAATAAAAATGATAAAAACTAATTACAAATACAAATGTTCAGACATTCATACAATTTATCAAAATTTATTTTATTTTCATTTTGACGTTCTATTCCAAACATATGCGGAAAAATTCCTTAAACCGACACAGTAGTAATACATTACCGTAATAATTTTAGAATAAAGCTTTCCCATTTTTCATAATAACAATCCAAAGATACTAATATTAGATATAGTAAATTTATACTATGCTGTATACGACGCATTTCAAGGAGTTACCTCTCATCAGCAGCATTAAAACCGAAACATGTGGAAGACCAAAAACAAACAAGAAGTACTCAACCAAAAATACCGAAATAGGAAGCCAAATTTCAGCTAAGGAGATCTACCATGTGCAATACAAGGAATGAACCCTTAGTATTTCTATTATTTTTTTATATATATATTCATAAAATATATATAAAGGTAGACTCGGATTAAAAAGCAGGATCGAAATTAGGTGAAAATGTTAGGCTTAAAAATAATGTTAAAATTGTATTATTGAATATGATCTTTGAATAAGAAAACATCGTATTTTGAAAAAGGCAGGCTTGTCGAAGCCGCGAAGAAAAATCTCCAAGATTAAAGATTCCCCCTTTTCCAGCCGCAGTAAAAATCAAATGGTCTCCATCCGTGACTATGATTGGTACATGTAACAAAAACGAAGTTCCTACAACTGCTGCCTGGTACTAATGTTAAATATAGTACTAATGTTAAATATAGATGTGGATGATTTACGAATTTATCAGTTTTGTGGGTTAATGCGCTTTTTGTCAGGTTTGTCATGTTTATAATGATATCATCTCACATTTTCCCCAGAACAAACACCTTAAAAGGCGTTATATGAATTCGGCACAAATCGGGGGAAAATGCGCGGGAGACCCTCGCATTTTCACCCGATTCTAAGCCTCATCTTTGTATAGATTATATGCAAAGTCAATGCACTGTTATTGTCTGTGTAGGTGGGTGAGTGGGTGCGTGGCTATTTAAAATCATTACGAAATGCTGCTACACATGCTAGTAGACAGAAGTCGATTAATTATAAATGACATCATAAAACTGCTTAAATATCACTTGTACACGGAATGCACGAACTACATGTACATCCTAACTCATAAAACCCGCATTGCGGCTATATATCATCCAATCATAACGAACATAAACACACACCATGTGCTTACAGTAAACACATACACGTAGTGGTTAGCTCATCGGACTACGAAGCAAAAGGTCATTGACAAATTCGAGGATGGTCTCGGTAAAAGATGCTAGTCCGTCGGATGGGTACGAAAAATGGCTGTTCTGTGTTAAGGGAAAGCTACACCCTTGGCGAGTTAAAGACTCCTCTGTAGATGTCGAAAAAGTGTAGGTTAAAATGCCGCTCTCGCACCCGCCAAGTGGAGAGGGATTAGTATTAGCTTGTATAACTTGTGTCCCAATCCAATATAAATAAATAAGTTTAAACTACAAGTAAATAGTAAACATTAACACGTGGTCTCAAATCCATTTACGTACACCTTTAACTTTCATACATACTAGAAATATCCAGCAGTATATGACATAAATCTGCCTGCCTGGTACTTAGTCAAAACTTCGAAAATAGTCGACTTCAAATAAAAGGTCACCTCTCTTAAGCGGCCATTTATTGGTGGTTGCAGGTTTGACTGTATACTTTTTAGCCAGTTTTCAGTTTTTCAGTTTGCAGTCAATAGACATTGACACCATTAAATAGTGTTTTCTTGGTAGTATAAAGGTTTTTCATCTTTTGTTTAAAATGTAATTAGTAAACATTCAAATAAAGCATGGCTCCAATATTTTCGTGCAGGATTGAATATTACCGCTAGACTTAAATGATAATTTATTAAAACAAAACCAGGTTCTTGTAATAACCCTTCATTATAAATATATGAAAATAAAACTTCGAAGAATTAAATAGGTTTGTCATTTTAAGGAGTGAAAATGTTTTGCTATTGACATCATTTGACAGTTTCGACGAATCAAAGATATAATGTGTTAATTTTTACGTATATATAGACGTGTGTTTATCTCTAGAGTGTGCTCATTCATCATGAATCCTTCTATTTTCAGGTAGGCAATAACAGTATCTGTATATTTTGTGTTTTATGGAATATTCTAAGATAATAGTTTTATTCGTCGAGTTTCATTTAATAGTTTTATTTCAGTGTATGTATATTTTAAAATTTATATTATATTAGATCAAATGTAGGGACCATCTTGATATTGGTGTACGGTATTAACTGTAGGCTCATTGTTGAAGATTTATATGTATAACAACTTTCAAGAACTGAAGAACTGCAATAAAAAGTTGTGTTCCCTTGCTTACTGTATTATAATCCGGTATTGCATGAGATAATTTCTTTTATATGTTAACCTAAGGGCGCAGTGGAGTAGTGGTTAGTGCACTGACTACGAATGCAAAGGTCCCTTGTTAGATTCCAGTTCGGGCCACTCTCTTACTCCGCAAGTGGAGAGGGATTGGTATAAGTTGGTATAACTTGTTTCCCAATCCACTATAAATAAATAAGTTTAGATTTTTTTTAACCTAGATTCTTGTTTTATCTTACTGCATCTGTAGATTAATTATACAGCTTCTCTGGCAACAAAGTTAACTCTTTATAACATTACATTAAAATTTATCATATATCTGTTTACAGTAATGATTTTCAATATCATTTGAAAATAAACCGATTTATGTCAATCTTGATTCCCTTCCATGTGCTTGGAGTTATGTATTTTCTCGATAGACTTGAATTTGACACATACGACAGTTCAGTTGAGTTCAAGATGTAAATCTAAATATATGGTATATGACGTTAAAACATTTGATTTTTTTTACTTTGGGATGATAAGATGTATGAATTTTAAAGTGTTCTGACCCTCATTCTTATGCCTTTACAATCTGATACATTTGTAATATCATATTTTAAAGATTTTATGACGCATTATTAGTAACACGTTCATTCAAATTTATGTAATTAAAACATGAAGAAATCAACCATTTGGTGTGTTATAGAACCGACGAAATGTTATGAGTGTAAGCATTACAAATCGGTAGAAACGGGGAGGTGGCAGAATATACCTAGACCAGAGAGAATATGTACATTGTGTAAACAGTCTGTTGGTGATGAATTTCATGTGTTATTTGAATGTTTAAATGATAATTTAGTTTCTATGAGATGTAAATACATACCTGCACATTATATTACTTACCCGAATATTATAAAAACGAAAGGTTTTTTTTTATCTATTTGTTATGTTGAAATATACAAAAGATTATCAATATTTAGAGAGAAAATAGCTGAAATGTTTTAACATATATATATATATATATATATATATATTGATACCACATATTATATATATAGTTATTCCGCCATGTAAATTATTGTATATTTATTATGTCCTCATGTAACACATATATGTGTCTGAGTGTTATCAATAAAATCTTGAAAAATCTTGAAATCCTAGATTCTCAGAATTAAAATGTCGTAAATTTATGTAAAGTGATCAAACAAATCATAACAAAGACTAAGTAATATGATACATAAATATACATGTATACTCAATACAATATGTTCCTATAAATCTTTACAATATTCAAATATAACATTTTTGATAAAAACCAATAATACGCATTAAATTCTAATTAATTTATCAAATATTTAGTATTGTGTGATTTCAGATATAAAAAATCAATGGATCATTATACAACCGTTCCCATTATATATGCCACTAATGTCTTTTAAGGATCGATGCAGTAACAAATGGTTATCTTTAAGTAAATCATAGAAATTCGTTTGTTTCTAGTTGTAATGTGAGATTGTATTGACGCAGATGAAATTATAAATATTCATATGTTTAATTTTCTCGTAATTTCTTTTTGGGAATATTTTTCTCATAAATGGTGAGTGTTTGATCATATATTAATTTTTTTTAAATAAACAATTTATTTCTTTTAAATTATCGAATTTTTCCTCTACACAATTTAAAATTTGGGACGTCAGAAATTGTAGAATACAATGTACAGACAATATAGTTAATAATTTTCTGGTTCTTAATAGTCCATTAATATAATTTCTGCATGTAGCGCGAAAACCTATGTACAATGTATTTTGAATTCATTATAACAAAAAGGTTTTATTTGATACATTATTTTCTTTCAAAAAACGAAACAAATTTTATAATACATTGATCTTATGCTACCAACAATTATGTCCAACTAAAGCATTGTATATAGTTACACGCAACTTTAATCTTATTTTGTTTCATTCGTATCTTGCACTTCAGCTCTTTGCCAAGTTGTGACTTTCGAAGTAAATCATAATTAAAATAGATGTTCCCTAGACATTGACGCCATTAAATAGTGTTTTCTTGGTAGTATACAGATTTTTCATCTTTGGTTTAAAATGTAATTAGTAAACATTCAATCTGAACGAAAGTCATTTTAGCACCTTTTTTTCTTAAATTTGAAAAAAAATAATCCACCTAAAGAGCTATGGAACATAAAATAAAATACAACAGGCGAATAAAACTAATTTTACGCGTGTTTTTTTCCGTAACACAAGACATTGGCAAAAACAAATACACACACTGGATGGCAAGAACATGCGAATACATTCTAGCAAGATGAAATGTGTTAAACGGATAATAGTATTCTGTGATGACTTAAATACTTCTCATTTCTTATAGGATGTACAAGTTGTTTTAAGAAATACATATTTGAAGTAGTTCTTTGGGTAGGATTTGTTTACATATTTCAGTCGAGGGCCTCGGTGGCCGAGTGGTCTATGTAGTTCGTCATAACTACGAATGATCACTAGCCTGTCAACACTGAGGGTGTGAGTTCTAATCTCACCTGTGGCGGGGTGTGTTCGACTCCGATCTAAATTGACAAGGTTTGCCAGTTTTCCTACTGAAGGTCGGTGGTTCTCTCCGGGTACTCCGGCTTCCTCCACCAATAAAAACTGGCCGCCGCGAAATAGCCAAATGTGCTGAAAACGGCGTAAAACCCCAACTAAACAAACAGACAAACACATTTCAGTCGTGATTGCATAGAAAAGAGTACAAGACAAAAAAGTTAATTCCATTAGTCCTTATAACACGTATAAGGTGTGATAAACAACTACAAATGAAACTATAAACAGATGAACAATTAAAATATAAATTATATCACAAAGAAGTGTTGCTATTCCACAAGAAATCTGATAAACGATTTAAAAATAAATCATCCACATGTAATGTATTGCTAGTCCACCACAAAGCTGTATTTTGTTTTTGCCATATTGAGGGATACAAGTTTGAAATCTTCCTTTCGACTTTATCACCATGTTTTAGGTTATTGTAGAGTCTATGAGGATCGTTTTGTGTCTTCATTTTTTCCTTCATTTTATTGCTACGGAATTTATTTGCAAATGTTTGTGGGATTACTCTTATCAGTGAAGAACCATGCAATTTTAAATGAAGGAGAGATATTATTGACAACAAAAGGCAATCGTATATTCTGATTCCATGATACTATTTATTTTTTACCCTATTAAGTGTACTACATGTACCAACGACTCAAGCCTTCACTATCATTCTTGATTAATATTTTCAATTAAGTTGTTTTTATTGCTTCACAATACATGTAACTAATTTGTACGGAAAAATTCACTTTTAATATCTTGACATATATTACTTAATCGCAGGGATACATAAAAATGTATATGAATAACTCATATAATATTTATACATTAATTTCATGATTTTACATGATATGTGATTTAAATAGTTATTTTATATATTTCTATTGACAACGGATTTGTTATGTATCGGTCACTTGTCAGTTTTCGTAGTTTCATTTGAATAGACATAGCATGTATAAAACAATCATAGAACAGGCCAATAAAATATAATTTCAAAATATAAGGTTATTTTATTCAGATGCTTACTTAATGGCATGAATTGTTTATCTAATCATAATAGACTTTCGACCGAACGCACTTTTTAAACAAAACACTTTAATTGATTTCAGACAATCCTTATTCCTTGCAAGGAAAAATTAAAGTAATGAGCCATGTATGTTTACTTGTTTCCATGACTGTGCAGCTTCCGGTAATAATCTTTATGAATTAAGGCCGATATCGTCTGGACTTGAGTCATTATTTTTTTAAGATCGTTAGACAAGAAAATTATTTATGTAACTTCATAAAGAACTCTGATTCGATTTTACGATTCATCAATAGTTTTCGCCTTTTCAACCCAGTATTTAATTGGCATAGTTTTGTGTTTTTGCAGATCAAGACAAATGGATACTTCTTTCTATGATGACCTGAATATATCACAGATTCTCCTTGACATTCTTGTGAAGAATGAAAACATATCAAATGAAGATCTCTTAGAACATGCACATCGCCTCATAAAGCAATTGGCTTTCGAAAGAGAACTTATTACTGACACCGAATACCAACTTCATAAAGCTCTGTTAATTTACGTACCGCCAATACTCTTAGTATTAGGGATTATCGGCAATTTCTTATCCTTCTTCATTTTGAGACACAAAACAATGACCAGACAATCAACAACCTTGTTTCTCGCAGTACTGTCGATTGCCGATTCGCTTGTCTTATTCGTAGGTCTTTTCCGGAAATGGATGGGGGAGATAAGTGGTCTAGATATACAACATGAATCATCGTTCTTATGTAAAACAATTACAGTATTAGGATACAGCATCAGTCACTACTCAGTATGGTTGATAGTAGCAGTGACTATAGAACGTTTTATTGTAGTATGTCGTCCACTTCAGGCTTCACAGTATTGCAATCAAAGAAGAGCTAGAAAAGTGGTACTTTTGATGATTGTGGTGTTCATAGTAATCAATTCTCATCTGTTTTGGACCGTTCAATTAACAGAACAAAATATAGATGGCAAGACGGTGCTTATGTGTGAAGCTGGTCCAAATTTTGTTGTTTTCATCGACAGAGTGTGGCCTTGGATAGATCTACTCTTGTATTCTTTATTTCCACTGGTTATTTTATCATTTTTTAACACTCTTATAATAAAACAAGTTGTGAGAGCTACGGTAGGCAGAGACATGTTACAAAATGGTTCCTTAATCAAAGCAGATCATCGACGAAATACGATAGACACTAATGTCAAATTAACCATTATGTTGTTAACAATATCATTTACCTTCCTTGCAACGACGGTACCAATGAACATTGTAATGATCGCCTCCGTAGTTTGGAGAAATGAGATGGATAACCCAAAGCAATTTGCAAAATTGTTATTGATAAGAACAATATCTGAATTATTAATGTATCTTAATCATTCAGTCAATTTCTTCTTGTATTGTGCCACAGGACAGAAGTTTAGAAACATAGTAATTAGATTGATCTGTGGTAGATCAGCATCTAATATGTCTAACTTGTCAGATCATAGCCAACATTTATACTGTTCTAGAGGCTTGGCAAATAACAACAATTGTAATGGGCACAAAACTGAGGAAACAGCTCTATAGTTAAAATCAAATATCTGTGATATTTTCACCATTCCTTTTTTCTTAAGGAAATGTGTTATTAAAATGATTTATTTTATATTGTATTACCTACTGTTACTGTTGTTTTATTAAAATGTAAAACATTTTCTGGCTGTATGTCATTTAAAGATGAAATTAAAAACCGTAGAATTTCTATCGTTTCAGAGAGTATTGCTGAAGCAAAATAAGTCCATTTCGACAATGAAAATAATTTTTTGTCTTCCAAATGTTTCGGTTTTAATGCTTCTGATGAGAGGTAACTCCTTGAAATGCGTAGTATACAGCATAGTATAAATTTACTATATCTAATAATATTATATTTTTACATTTTTACTACTCTATTTATCTATGTTATATAAGCCGGTCCATATAAAGTTATATGGACCGGCTGTACATTATATGGACCGCCTCGTTTTGGCGAGATCGATTAAACTCGGTTAAATCCTAGAAAAGTATAATATAACAAATAGTTCATGACACTGAGGGTCATATGGCAGTATATGGACCGGTTGGTCGCCCGACAAAAATTATATGGACTGAAGCGAAGCTGTTTTATGTTTTTTTTTTGTAGAATGCCAATATTGTTTGACTATTTTTGGTAATTTCAAGGTAAAAAAGGCAAAAAATAAATCTGTGTATTGTTTACTATTTAAGATTTCATTTACATTTTGAGCCTAGTACATAGAACCAATCTTAAGATTACAATTTGGATGCATGGTTCATGCATATTTCATCTAACAAATAATCATCAGCAGTGCTCAGTCAGGGTTTTAGTTGAAATACAAAACAATAATTGGAAAACATTTAATAATGTTATGAAAAAGTTCTGCATTTAAAAAATAGTACATATGCTCTGCAGTCAAGAACCTGTGTTCTGTGAGAGATTCAGTGAAATATAATTAATTACATAAAAAATCCTACATTAATAAAAACAACAAATAATTTTGCTGCATAAGGTTACCTTAATACTATGATCAATAAGTATAAGCACTAAAACCAACTACAGCCTACATTCATAATGTGAATCATTCCACTAATATAATGTGAATCATTCCACTATTAATACTTTTTCTTATAACATATTTTTTTCCAACTTTTTTCAAAATATAGGAAAAAGGGTGAAAATATAGGAATTTTCAGTGAAATATAGGAGATGTAGGAATTGCCTGGAAATATAGGAAAAATATAGGAATATAGGACCACTTGACACCCTGCATAAAAACATAAACTTGGTCTATAACTCGTCCATATAAGCTTGCATACAATAATCAAATAATTTTTTTCAGCATGAAAGTGCAGAAAATTTAATGTGTTGGACTGACGGAAGGACGGGCTGCAACACTAAAGTCTCTTGCGGCTCTGTCGGTAACGGACAAAAATATACTACATTTCAGGTTGAATTCAAAGAATGAATATTTACTACAAACATTATGAGATATGAAGAACATTAGTCGTGTATCAAATGTTTCTCTGGAAAGCTCTTCGAAATGTTGAAGATTGTCAGAAAAGTTTAAACGATAAAAATGACTAGATCGTATATATACAAATCGATTCGACAATTTTGCAGTTATTAAAGAATCTATTTCAATACAAGCAATTCTTTCATCTACATACAATGTATGGCAGTTTCAACGAGAATGTGTACCACCGTCCATACACTTATAGAAATATGCATGTCTGCAAATATAAAATTAGTTCCAAGAATATATATTCTTTTATACTAATTCGGATGCACAAGAAATGCATATTTCGTCGAACGACGATTTATTACTTTTGCTCAAGCGAGTCAAGGCCAAAACAAATATTCCAAATGTTGAAGAGCATATTTATTCAAATAACAATATGACTGACGATATGACTTAATAAACGATGATAAAAAAACTCTTTTTTAAGCAATGAGTTATTACAGTTACCCCAATTGCACCACAGAAACTTGTTTTAGAAATTCATTAATTTCCTTTAATGAAATATGAACTCAGCTTTTATTTCATCAGCTTACGTTTGATGATGCGAGGTAGCGGAAATGATGTATATGAAATTATATCTTATAAATACACTTTTTTAATTTCCGTTGCACTGATATCAGTCGTTAAACTTTTCTAAATATACTCTAGTACTGAAAACAGAATCCTAAGATTAACCCCGAGAGAATTTTCTATTTTTATTTTCACCCAGTATTAGCAGAGGTGGCTTAGTTTCTTAATTTTTTTAGGTTTACAATTCGTTATTGATTTTAATTTTGACAGTATAATAGCAATAAAATCATCGTTCATAAATTTAACCCATACCATCTGTTATCAATCTTTCTTTTGTGGGTAAAACATTTACCTTCAAGTAATTTTTCATGATTATGTTTAAACTATCAATGAAAACCGTAATAAAATGGACAAATATACCTAAGGAACAATAAAAAAAAAAACGCAATCCATTAGACAGACAAAACCTGGGAAGACAAATGAACAACCATAAGCACAACAAATAAACACTGAAAACTAAAAACAATGAACAACGTGAACGCCTATAAAAGCCACGAGTGAACTCAGGTGCTCCGGAAGGGTAAGCAGTTCCTGTTACGTATACGACACCCGTCGTTAAGTTCATCAAAGTCAATCCAATGGTAGTCACAAATCAGTGGAAGTACATGAAATGTAACGACAGTCGAACAGGTCCAACATCATCTTATATATTGGGACACTGTAACGGTCAATCAATTCGTGATGACGACCTTAAAATTTGATGACATCAACTAATCCCTGATAAAACCCTGGTTAAGAAGCTTTTGCGACAGCAGTGATCCTCTTTGTCGAAAGTTATGGTAACTTACGCATGCCCTTGAATATCGAATAAGCTGAGAAAAGTAGACGCCATATGCAGGCGATGCTGGTATATTGCTACTCAAGAAGGGAACGTTAACAACAGGAAAGTCGAAGTCATCAAGTTTTGTCTTCAGATGTCCCTCATTGTCTATTTCGAGACAAAAATCCAAATATGAAGCGGACTTTGATGTATCTGTAGTATCCTTAATTTCAAGTTCACTGGGGTAGATGAGATGCAGAAAGTCTTGGAATGTATCGTTATTTAACGACAACACGTCATCTATATAACGAAAAGTGAAATTAAAGGATTGGGATAGTTTCTTTTTGTTTTCACGTAGAAGCCCTTGAAGGAAGTCCGCTTCATATGATCGGCGAGGACAGGAGCACGGTTATATACCTTTTGTTTCCGTTAAGTGTGCCTTTCCCAAAGCTGAAATAACAGAACATACTCACAACTGAAAAATATGACGTCATCACAAACGAATGTGATGTGTGCAGGTTTGTTTTGCAAAGATGTAAGGTACACGTATGGTGACTTTTACATGAAAGATATACCCGAAAGATATTTAAAATTTATAGAAGCATCATAAATACACAGCTTTTACACAAGCACGTAGGATACACATGAGGTACATTTAGGACGACATTGGGAAGCCACACATTGAACTTCAATTATGATCTATGATCCTTACAACAAATCAAGCTAATGTAAATTCTCACAGCGAACATAAAATTACGGAAAAATAATTAAAACCTCAAATGAAGTATATTTATTTAATTATATATATAAATTGTATTTAATTGTTATGACTGCAGGTGGACTATATATCCAAGCGATGAATTGTTACTTAAAAATTCCAAATGGATTTAGATTCTAAGTCAATTGATGCGTGTAGGTTTTTTAAGAAGTTTATGACTTATTTTTTATGTTATTTGGATTCATATTCTTTCAACATTTTATGTGATGTTTGATTTCCAATGTTTTTAAACTTGATTTGCAAGTATTCCAAACCCCCATTACAATATGTTATGGTTACTGTGTGTACCACATACTTCGGCAAACTCAAGAAAAACCCCGGATTTCATTACTATTCTGTACGTTTGAAATAACAATTACAAATGTAGATATGTCTTAAAAGTCAACATGGATCAAATTTTCAGAAACAGACGTATTATGCAACGTCACATTTGTTTATGAAGACGTCATATATGATGCCAAAATAAATGAAAATGCACACAAAAGTTGGAAAAACTAACAATCCAAAGATACTAATATTAGATATAGTAAATTTATACTATGCTGTATACGACGCATTTCAAGGAGTTACCTCTCATCAGCAGCATTAAAACCGAAACATTTGGAAGACAAAAAACCAAAATTATATCAATCAAGAAGTACTAAACCAAAAATACCCAAATAGGGAGCCAAATTTCAGCTAAGGAGATCTACCATGTGCAATACAAGGAATGAACCTTTAGTATTTCTATTATTTTTGAATTTTGCAAAATACTGGTAATTTCTGTAACAAATCAATGAAAAATCATGTCAGACAAGTCTGACGACTGGGTTGGCGAATACCCTCGGGGACCTAGGGTCCACCAGCAGAGTCATCATACCAGGAGTTTCAAAATAACAACCCAAAGATACTAATATTAGATATAGTAAATTTATACTATGCTGTATACGACGCATTTCAAGGAGTTACTCTGATCAGCAGCATTAAAACCGAAACATTTGGAAGATGATCAGCTTTCGTAAAATATTTGGCGCATTTCAGTAGTGGAAACAACAATAATTTATAATGACGTTTGGAACCAAAAGGTACATGTAATACCTTTTTATTTTCATTTTAAATAGACATTTTAGATATTCACCTTAAACCACTTTTAGTTTGAAAAGACTCACAGTAATATTTAGCATACCCATTATCAGAGAGTAATTATTTAGTGTCCTGATTTTGCAATAGCGATGTGTGTTTTTCAGTTTAGAGAAAGTGTTTCTTTTCTCTTATTTATTTTTTTAAATTCAAATCTCAGTCACACAAAATTGCTTCCCTTGTGTGCTTTATTTCATTGTATCATCTAATGTTATTTTGGTATATTATGTGTAATTAAGGAAACGTAAAATTCAATAATGTTTTATCAAACAGATCATACATTTAAGGGGTAATCTCGGAATCAAATTTCTTGCAGACTTTCACTTTTTTTAAATGGAAGTGATTATTCCGAAATAGAGTATGATAATCGAAAAAAATAAGCAAAAAATACTGTAGAACATATTCAATGCTAAAACGATAAAAAAAAGTTAAAACAAAAAATCATGTAAGGAGAATATTAGATATTATTCTATATAGCAGTAAGTATCAATAGTATTCTGATATAAATTCTGATGCACAAGATGATCAGATTTCGTCGATTTACGACTCCTACTACTGATGATCGAATTACACCTAACATTTCAATATTGCGTTGGTATACACATTTCCCTCACTCTGGTGCTATTCGTAAGGCTATGTTCACACTGCCGATCAGATCAACTCGATGATCACGATTGCCAAAATTTTCCCGACCAAGCGCAACCCAATTCTTGATCTGGCCTGTTTACGACTTCTACCCGAACACTAATTGGACATATATTCGATTATCCCGACCAATACACGATCTTTACTCGACTAGCTAGACATTTGCTCGATCTCAACCCGATCTCGACAGACCAGATTGACCTGATCGTACAGGATAGTTGGAAATTGGTCGGGTTTGGACAATATTGTTCACAGTGCCGATCAGATCAACTCGATCAACACAGATTAAGCGATCGGGAGACTTGTCTGACTTGCTTGACAAGAATGTTCGGGATGGTCAACCTTACTCGGCATCGCTTAAAATTTCTACCGACAATTTTTGACGTGCCAAAAAAATTCGAGTAGGGATCGAGAAGCCAAGCCCTCGAGAAGAGATCGGATATTCGTCGACTAGCGACCGAATTTATCAGGAAAGGATCACGTAGAGATTGAGTTTGGTCGGGATACAAATATATTACCGATCAGTACTCGATTATCTCGACCTTTACACGACCAGTGCCCGATCGCTTCCCAATCACTGCGACTACTATTATATTTAATTCCCAGACCGACTCGACCAAAACCCGATATCTACTCGACCATACTCGATCACTTTCGATCTCTACTCGACTATACACGAGTTCTGGACCACAGATAAAACAGGATGGCGTTGATCGGGAAGCGATCGGATATTGGTCGAGTAAAGGTCGAGATGATAGAGTACTAATCGGTAAAATATTTGTATTCCAACTAAACTCGATCTCTACACGATCCTTCCCTGATCATTTCGACCGCTACTCGACGAATACCCGATCTCTTCTCGAGTGCATATCTTCTCGATCCCTATTTTTTTACATGTAAAAAGTTGTCTTCATCTTTCTCTTTGCCTTTGTCTTTGTACTCATCATCCGTTGATACTGTGTGTTTCCCGCTGGTCTGTATATCCTCATTTAATGCTGCCTTTGCCAGCTCATCAGCGATTTTTTTACATTCTTCACTATCCCTTCTTACACGAATCCACTTAATATTGATCTTTTCGGACAAACACAGAAGCTTTTATCATATGTCTCTATTTTTAACTGGTGCATTTGTGCTCTTTAACTTCCAACAACTTGTTTTCCAATATTGTATGTCTTTCATAATGCCTCTAGTTAAATATTCACAGTCCGATTTAACAGTTATACTAGTAAAACCATTGTCAACAGCATAGCATAAAGCTTCGACGGCGGCATTAAGTTCTGAAAGTTTTTCATTCACTCGGTCTTTTATTTTCACGCCATTGTTTTCCCAGTATATTCCATATGAACCCTTTGAACCAGTTTTGCCAATTCTTTGGCAGACTCGATTAATATAAACAGTCATTACTGTATCTATTGTGCCCATTGTCATAATCTCTTACGAATAATTTCAAGCTTAGTATCCATTGTAAAACATTTTGAGAATTATTTTAAAGATATGGATGCGAGATATGTTATCTTGCTTAAATGCATGATTTATGATACCGAGCAAGTTACACCACTCCGAACAATCTTGTCGAGCGAGTCAGACCAGTCTCCCGATCGCTTAATCTGTGTTGATCGGGCTTGATCGGCTTGATCTGATCGGCACTGTGAACCTAGCTTAAAAACTTCATCTATTTCTTCCATTTATAATTCGCCACAATAATTTCTCAAAAAAACATTGATATGTTTAACAAAAAAGAAGGAAACCGTGATTATATCATACCATACCATTATTTCCAGTTTTAGCATGGAATTCTGACAAATTCATGAAACAGAAAAGGAGAGTTATTTCTTGGTACAATATTACAGTAATGACTAATTGATGTTGTGACCAAGAAGTTTAGAGGTGTCCTCGAGTCATTCAAGACAAATCAATCCTATAACAATTCATTATAATTATATAATCGATTCTAAGGGGTTACAATATATTTCCGTTTTGTCGTAATTTAAAGATACCAACGTTAGTGTCAGCTAAATAAAAATTCAAGTACCTGCGGATGGATTACGCATTTTTTAAAAGCCGACATTAATTGCTCGTTAATAGCTTTAAAAAGAGAAGACAAACTTAAACTAAAACAATGACGACTAATTCTATAAACAACGAATTAATTGAAGAATGGGAAGTATGCACTGCTAACAATATGCTGCTTTTTTGTGCTTCACATACTATAAACAATTAGTGCTGTTCATTTATGTTAATTTAAACTCACACATCATAGGGTCTAATTAAGAAAGGAAAGGTAATTGGGAAAAGTCGTCACAACAATAGTTTAAGTAAATGGTTTCTTTTTCAAGAACCAACGCTTATCCAATGTATCTATAATACATAAAACGAACGTATATCGATTTGGTCACATTGTGTACATTTATCATCAGTAGTACTCAAAGCTTAAAGGAGGATAAATATACCTAAGGACCAAACCAAAAAAAAAAAAAAAAACGCAATCCATTAAACAGACAAACCCGGGAAGACAAATAAACAACCACAAAGACAACAAACAAGCACTGAAAACTAAAAAACAATGAACAACACGAACTCTTACAAAAACCAAGATTGAACTCAGGTGCCCCGGAAGGGAGAGCTGTTCCTGTTCCGTATTCGACACCCGTCGTGAAGTTCAATATTGAATGCTGAGACAAAATCCCAACTACAGAAGAGCACATTCAAATGCCAAAATGACAAAAAACAGCAAAAGCAAAACAGAGAAAAAATGTAAGTTTTTGCTTTGCACAAGGCAGAAACTCCTTAATTTTCAAGAAAATTCACATTTTTTATTATTATTATACTATGTAATAGTTTGACTTCAATATCGAAATACTAGTTACTAGTCAAACTATAAGCTCGTATGATCAACAAAAAATATTTCTAAACTTTATAATAATTTGGTTACAAGCGATCGTCTCTATTGATCACTTGAGATTATTTTCACTCTATTTTCATTAAAATATTAAACATTATCGTGATTAGTAGAATATTTTTCAAGTGTGTAAAGGACAAAAAAAATCCCTTCAGCACATTTATTTCTATAAGAAAGCTCATTTGTGATTTTTTATCTGCCTGCTGTTTTAAAGTCGCTCATTAATGACAATGAACTTTAAAGAATGTTAAAAAAAAATTCAATATTAAAATAATTGCAAAGCAAACTTTTCTTTTACTTTCCCTGGGGCCATTTTCATTTTTATTTGCTGTTGAAATAAAAGTGAGCTATATAAATAGGTAAATTGAGAAATAATTCACGGTGGGTTCAAAATAACCTGATTTTACCACGGGTAGGAACTTTATGCAAAATATCGACATAAAGAGTTTACTTGTGTTACCGTGAATTATTTTTATTCTAATAGGACAGTTTCTACGACATTTTGAAAACGCCACAACATAGGAATATAGATACAAGATTTACAAGATTTTACAAGATTTTATTGAATAACTCTCAGACACATTATGTGTAACATATTGATATAATACATTTTAAAATATAAATCACGAAAAAGACAATATATGTATACATTCATACATTTTCAAAACATTTCATTGATTTTACGAATAAAAATCGCTAAATGCTCATAAACCTGCTATCTTATTAATATGTGGATATTGTAAATAGTATTTTGGCAAAAAATATCCGGAGTTCTACCAAACATGAATGTTTACATTCGAGTAAAACGTGATATTCATCCCCACATGTACATAACCTATTATGTCGTGGTACTTTTGACCACCTCCCAGTCTCAATAGGTAAGCGTAAATTAGAAGTACGAAATTTTGTAATCCAGATAAGTTTTTGTTCTGGTAATTTTAATAGATACTCCCCTAAACTTAAATCCCTTTTAAATAAAGAGTAGAATTCACCCCTAGAGGCATTTGTAATTTCACTGAACCATTTTTGGACAAATTGGTCTTGTAATTCTGTAATTTTTGTGAAAGAATTAACATCAATAGATCAAGTTTGGTTCAGAAAGATATGGGTTAGACCAATATCATTCAATATGGATTCAGTATGATTTATATCATTTGAAACATTGGATGTCGTTATTTTTCAAAGTATATTATACAGAATACATTGAACTACTCAACTTTTCATTATCATTAATAAGTTTACATCAATAATTCAACATTCTAATTTTAATTTTAATATTTAACGGAAATAGACCTAATTCCCCGTACACCATAAAGTTTGGTGTAGAAGATCTAACTTTTAAAATTCGCTTACAAAAATTCAAATATACTTGTTCGATAATCAAAATATTTTCGTAACCCCAAATTTCTGAACCAAAAAGTAGAATAGGCTCAACCATACCATCAAATAATTTAAGTTGTAGATCTATTGGGATATTTTGATTTCTGATGCTTTTGAACATGCTGAATAATGATTTTTGGGCTTTATTAATTAATTTTCTAGTATCAGTTAAATTACCGTTACATTGAAACAATATGCCTAAGTATGAAAATGAGTCAACAATTCCTATAATAGTATTTGGTAACTTAAATTCAAACTTTGTATTCAATTTCCGTTTACAAAATATTATTACCTTAGTTTTATTTACATTGACCTCAAGTTTCCAATCATTACGGTATAACTGAGTCGTCTTAGAGTCGTCTTAAAGGACGGCATCATCAGCTTATAAAATCTTAAGTAATCGATTCAAACTGCTCATTTACATCTTGTACCAGTTTTAGTGGTGAACAATTAGAGTTAATCAAAAATGCTTCCAAATCATTAAAAAAGATAGAAAATAAAAAAAAATGCAAATTTTAACCTTGTCTGACACCTATTAGACACGGGAAAAGTTTGTTTGTTTAGTTGGAGTTTTACGCCGTTTTCAGCCCATTTGGCTTTATCGCAGCGGCCAGTTTTTATTGGTGGAGGAAGCCGGAGTACCCAGAGAGAACCACCGACCTTCAGTAGGAAAATTGGCAATCCTTGTCATTTAAGATCGGAGTCCAACACACCCCACCACAGGTGAGATTTGAATTCTCAACCTCAGTGTTGACAGGCTAGTGATCATTAGTAGTCATGACGAACTACCTGGGAAAAGATCTGACTGTTCACTATTGTATTGAACGCATGATTTTATATTATCATACATGTTGTATATAACGGTAAATATTTTTCCTTTTACACCACTTTTTATAAGCTTTTTCTACAGCTCAGTTGTCCACACACGCGTCGAAGGCCTTTCGAAAATCATAAAAGTACAAAATATTTTTTTTCCCGAAAGACTGGTACAGAGATATAAGAATTTAAAACAAAAATATTGTCAACGGTTGAGTGTCGTTTACGGAATCCAGCTTGATTGTTGGACAACCGTGAAATTTCAGTAGCAAAAAATGTCAATCTGTTGTTTAGAAGTTGATAGAAGTAAATAACATGCCAAAACAACTTATCAACGTTATTGGTCCGAAATTATCTGGGTCCATTTTATCACCTTTATTCGATCTTGTATATTGGTTTTATTATACCAATAGTTCAGTTTTCTGGTATAATTTCCGTTTCTAAAACTAGGTTGAAAATTCTATATAAAACACGTATAAGCGATGGGGGCGCGTTTTAAAAGTACTCATTCAAAACATTATCAAGACCAGACGCCTATTTTAAGTTTGTAATCGCTTCTAAAATTTCCGCCTCAGTGATCCCACTGATCAACATTGCTTCATACAGAGTGTTTTCATTTGAGTGATCATCAGAAATCTCTAAAGTTTTCAAAAGTTGCTCGTCTGGTACAATATAATCTTGCACAGTAGAAGTACGAGCATTCATATCACCAATAATTGCAATATGCTGAATGTTTTCTGAAAATTTTCATCTTCGATTTCTGTAAAACATTCATCAGAAGAATAAATCGATGATTCAGGTGGGATATAAGTACATCCCACTAAAAATTTTTACTTAAATCTGGAAATGTTTAGACATTTCTATCCACAGTACAAACTCTGAATCTGAATCAATAAATCTAAAAAAAAAAAATAAAGAATCTTTTTATTTATAATAACAATTCCACAAAACTTATTTTTTTCCCTATTTTTTTAATGAACATCATATTCCATTGCAATATTTAATTTATTAAATTTATCAGTTTTTGTCTGTGTAAAAATCAAAAAATCAAAAAATCATATTGTTTCATCAATAAGTGAAAGTTAGGGTTCAGTAACTTCGACTTTATACCACAGACATTTTTTAATTGTAGTGCATGTATTTCAGAGATAACAAGCCTAATGTTGTTATTCTTGATGTAACGAATAAGTTCATCATAAATCTTCACAAACTGATCGGAATTCATTTTACGGCTTACATCATTACCTCCAACATGAACGACTACTGTGTGATACAGAGATAAGTCAATATGTTATCGCAAATCATTGTATATGTCTAAAACAGTAGCACCTCTGTGCGTCAAGACGTCAACATCTTTAAGTCGGCCAGGATTGACATTTTTAAGAATGGAACTTATCTTTTCTATTTTACTGTTTTGAATCTCGTTTTTCATTAGTGCTCTTTTACTATTGCCATGTTCATTGACTCTGTCGATCGTTTTCCAATCGACAATAACCAGTTCCAGCAAAACTAAAGCAAGGACGTGTTCTTTGTACACGCACCGTAACATTCTCTGTGTTGGGCATATCGTCCTTTACAGCTCTTTTACCTCGTTCAATGTCCGCTAATCTGATTTCAACCGAAGCTTGTGATTCATGCAAGTTTTTAATTTCTCGAAATAAATCCTTGACTAACTTTTTCGTCTCTGAATCTGTTTCAAGATCTTAGGTATATGTTACGGCCTTAGCGTTATACTTTGAATTCGTTTATACGGCGGCACAAAGTTATTTGCTAGTTTTTCATTCTCATTCACTCGGCCTTTTATTTTCACGCCATTGTTCTCCCAGTATATTCCATATGAAGCCTTTGAAACAGTTTTGCCATTTCGTTTGCACGCTCCATCAATTTAAACAGTCATTACTGTATCTATTGCGGCCATTGTCATAATCTCTTACGAGTGATTTCAATCTAAGTATCTATTGTAATCATTTTGAGAATTATTTTTAAGATATGGATGTGAGATATTTTATCTTGCTTATATGCATGATTTATATAATTATGATTCCATATAATCATTGTATTTGTGTTTCCAAGTCTCTGGTTATGGAACAATGTACGCTAAATTTGTGACATTGTTGGAACAATTCGGAAAATGTCCAGTGACCTTATGTTTCTAGTAACATTCAAATATATAACCGTTTCAGAAATGAAACTTTGTGGAAAAAAGCTTTATTACCATTCGACGGCAAATATCCTAATCCACCACTCGGTATAAATCGTTCTCCAATCAAATATCTTTAAACATGTAAAAAAAATTTTTTTCGATGGACAGAATTCCTCCTGCCGATGCGCACAACATCCGGGATTAGAATCTTCGGGATACGAAGACGCAAGTTATACTATGACGTCGTTAAAGCTTGTGGGAAACTTGACTATGACGTTGCAAAACAAGCCGTGTTACGTCTGTGATGTTGGCATCAAAATATCCATATTTTATCATGGATGTCGACTGAAAGCGTTTGAAGCAGGTTATATAAAAATTGATAATTTTGTTTTTAATCAATATTTAGATCAGTTCGCGCGAAACATACAATCAAATTGTTCTCTTCTGTTAAGATTAATTTAAATATTAATTATTCTTTAGAAATGTTTATTGAGTAACAAACAATAAGTGCAATATTGTTGAATGCTTTATTATGTATTAAAGACTTTCGGTGCATTTTTTTCCTTACAGTTTTCCCAATATTTCTTCATTGAGTTGTTACTCGAGTTGATTACAACATTTGATTACTACAGTATGAAATATGTGTATTTCAAAAACTTTAAACATTGAAAATCCAAAATGTAGGACCCACTTCAGAAAATTTGTGTGTGATAGTGATATTATTTTTAAAAAGAACGCTTTAAGTGACGTAGTAAAATGAAAATCTCCAAAGCAATAATTGAATAGGACTGGCCATCAAAGTGGAGAATTCTCCGGAAGACATGCATCGCTTCAGTGGTAGCATTCAAAGATACAAATACTAGAATTTATATTTCATTATATTCCTAAGATGAAATATTGATTGTTAACAGAATCGGTTCGCCGTTGAAAAATTCTCAAAGTACAAAGTCCAACTTATTAAATAAAAGTGTCACAGAGCGAACTTAAAAAGCCAATATGAGATAAACTTGATCAAACCATATTTAAAAACATATATTACTGTGTGCCTGTTTATTCCACATTGGCTAGAGGTATTGGGGGGGGGGGGGGTTTGAGACCACGCAAAAAACATGTTTAATCGCGCCGCATTTTTGCGCCTGTCCCAAGTCAGGAACCTCTAGCCTTTGTTACACTTGTATTTTTTTACATTTTGGTTCATTATAGGATTAAATACGATTTTGTATGAGTTTATTGATGTGTAAACTCGGTCGACTCACTCACAAACTAAATAAAGTCCGAAGGACTTTGTGTTGAGTTTGTGAGTGAAAAGGCTGAGTTTACAGATCAATAAACTCATACAAAATTTATTTAATCCTTATAATTCCATTTCAAACATCGAAAAGTTGTTCCTAACCTAAGTTCTTTACAAATCGAAAAAAACAAGGAAACTTACTTTTTGATAGATTTTAACATAATCTGAAGCGTACAGAATCCACACAATGTCCGATTTTTTCGGTTTGAAGAATCCAACTTGCGTGGTTTAATATATGACGTTGCAATCTTGACTGTGACGTCCGTGCAGCAAATTTTCGCAGAATTTTTGAAAAGGCAATTTTCATCAATTTTTTAACCATTTCTCATTAAATCTTAACTATTATTGTCCGTATCATCCTTAAAATGTATTCTTTTACAGCATTCTTCACATTTAATGTCTCATTTGAAACTTTAAATAATCAATAAAGCGCATGAATATACTTGGCAAATACGGGTTTATTGATGTATAAACTATTATTTTGCCCCTCCGATCAATGAAATTCTTGTATTTTATCATATACAAATTAAACTGGAATTATTTGTATGTTTCGGAGTTCAGTGTGCCGTCCATTTCGCTGAACTAGTATGCATTATTGTTTAGATCCAGCTGAAGCCCGCCTCCTGGTGTGGGACTGTCCGCTGCGTTGAAGACCCATTGGTCTCCTAGAGCTGTTTTCTGCTCTTTGGTCGGGTTGTTGCCTCTTTGACACATTCCCCGTTTCCATTCTGTATTCTATGTTAAATGTCAGAGGCATTACGATCAGGTTGATAAAAGTTGGGAAAGATACAAATGGTTTATAAAAAACACAATTAATCAATTGAAGACGTTCATGGAGAAAAAGAAAATGTTTCATTTATTTCTAAATTTGATATTTAATTTGCAGGTCTTCCTTTTGATTGGCCACCTGGGATAATTCTGAAACCAATTACACTCGAAATCTTAAATTTTCATATTACTGTCAGCGTCAGGTTTAAATTAGATTTTCTTTGTTCATTTTTAAGCTTTTCAGGAAAAATGTTACTTATAAACTGGCAAAAAAAGAAAAGCTTTGGGTCAATAAAAGTTGATGTATATACACCAAAATTTTGATAATGCCTCATAAAAGCTTAAGTGTATCAATTTTTTTCATTGCGAAATATTAAAGTACCAATATTGGTAATTTACAGAAAGTTGTTACGAGTTTTAAGAGTACAATGTGAGTTGCAAGAGTATTTATGAGTTGTAGGAAGTTAACTTTTTAAAACTTCTAATAAAATAAATTAAAAATTACTAGTATTCGTACAGTAAATATCGGATGGAAGTTAACAATATTTAAACAATGGGATCTATTGGTTGTTTGAGTAATAACGCCATCCTATTGTGAAAACTGTCTAATATTTTAAGGAATGCACGCTTTACCTGTAACAAACAATATCAGTCCAATATTTCTAACATTTGTTTTAAAATGAAAGTCAGATATAAACCTAAAACAATCAATTAGGCTAAAAATAAGGCAAAACATTTGGGGAATGTGTCAAAGAGACAACAACCCAAACAAAGAGCAGAAGAAAGCCAAATGCCACCAATGGGTGTTCAACGCAGCGAGAAAAAGTCGCATCCCGAGGCGGGCTTCAGCTGGCCCCTAAACAATAATGCATACTTGTTCAACAAAACTGACGCCACACTAAACTCCGAAACATACAAATGAACCAAAATTCAAAAATCACACAAGACTAACAAAGGCTATGGGTTCCTGACTTGGGACAGGGAAAAATTACGGCGGGGTTAAACATATTTTGTGAGATCTCAACCATCCTCCCGTACCTCTAGCCAATGTGGAATAAACAAACAAGCTTATTACAACTGCGAATCCCACAATTATCCCAAACTTCATTAGAGTAATCAAACATCGGTTTTATATAAACCAGTTATAAGTTTTTTCTGCTCAATTCTATATTAGTTTTCATACAGCATTCAGATGCTTGGATATACTTAAGATAATATTATCGACATGTATATTGTATATGTTGATTCCATTTTGCATCACTAATGAGTTTGTACATTAGGACCGAACATTATATCATGACTGATTACGAGAAACGTTGTTTTAAGACTGAACATAAGAAAATGTAGATTATATCTAACAATATTTGTGTGGCCTTCCACAAGGAGGAACACCCTAATTACAAACCCTAGACTCGAAAACAAAGGTGTACTGAAGATTTACAGACTACAGGAAGTGATGGTTTTAATTAATAAATATAAATGCTGTTGTGGATAATTTCGTATGAATGATTTATGATGTACCTTCCAAAACAACACTCGAGTGTAATATTTTACCAAATTCTTACTATGACTAATTTCGCTGAACTAGTATGCATTATTGTTTAGGGACCAGCTGAAGCCCGCCTCTGGGTGCGGAATTATTTCGCTGAACTAGCATGCATTATTGTTTAGGGACCAGCTGAAGCCCGCCTCTGGGAGCGGAATTTTCTAGCTGCGTTGAAGAACCATTGTTAGCCATGGGCTGTTTTCTGCTCTTTGGTCGGGTTGTTGTCTCTTTGACAAATTCCTCGTTTCCATTCTCTATTCTAATACAGGCTTATTTTAACCTCTTTATCGATCATCGTTCAGGCATTCTATGATAATTATTTGATCATACAGTAAAATTGATTCCATTCTAATCCGAAGTAAACTTACTGTAGATTGTAAAAAATTCAGTATACTAAATGTTCCTTGTAAGATCCATTATATGATGAAATCAAGCAATACATACGCTGTGACAAAAAAGATACAAAAACATTGCGTATTTCAATTTATATCTTCGTAATAAAGACATTTAAATACTCCATGAGAATACTTATATCTCGTAATTAGTAAAGTCAAGAAATACCAAAGGGATATTCGAAGGAGAAAAAAATCGCAACAACTGACAAACTCCGGAGAACAATGAAGGCAAGACCAAAGCAATACATGCACTACAATTAAAAACTAAAAACATATGAACAACATGGACCCCACCAAAAAACCGGGGGTAGCAGTCTCTGCTTCCTGCAGGACACCCGCCATGACACCCATTTCGTAATTAGACGTCTTACAGTCGCAGTAATAAAGCAATTTGAAATTCTTATACGCAGCAACAAAAATTCGATAATAACGTAATTTCTTTTTGGAAATATTATTCCCATAAATGGCGAGTGTTTGCCCATATTAATTTTTGAGAGAAAAAAAACAATTCATTTTTTTTTTTTTTTTTTTTTTGAATTTTCGAATTTTCCCTCTACCCAATTTATAGTTTTGGACCTAAGAAATAGCGAAATAATGACGATATGTACATAACTATCTGGTCCTTAAAAGCACATTAATATAATATATGTTTTTATCATATACTTATAGAAAATAAAGGTAAAATTTTACCTTTCGATGAAATTGGAAATTTTACATACTTCTGCCCGAAATCTTATAAGAATTGGCTTAGCGGGCTGATGTGACTTTGTTATCAACTTTTTCCGGTTTATATCAACTTCTTCCGTTTTATATCACACCCCTAATCCGTAATAGCGTTATAAATCAGTCGTTTCCGTAATCGATTCTAAAGTTACTAGCACATAAGAACACGGCAGACGATAGCGGGACGAAGCTGTGGATTATATTAATTTGCTCAGACAAAACACTTTTATTAAATGGATGAGGGACAATGAGGATTTGCAGCGACTTGAGGATATTCGATAATACGGCAATGAAACTGAAATCATTGAGATAAAAATATTCATGGAGACCTATAAAACACCAATGTTGAAGTATATGATAAAAATATCATAACATGTCATTATTCATATCAGACCCATTATCAGCCAATCGTAAAAATCATCCCTCGAGCCTAGCGGCTCTCCAGCTGATATCTTGACCTAGGGCTGATACATTGTAATAGGTGTGATATGGAAAAAAATCCATATCTAGCGCGAAAACCAACGTACAGCGTATATCAAATTCATTATAACAAAAATATTGTCTTTGATACATTTATTTTCTTAAATAAGGAGAAAAATTTATAAAACATTGATCTTATAATATCACTTTTAGATGTAAATATAACATTGTATATAGTTAACTTTAATTTTATTTTGTTTCATTGGGAAGTAAATCATATGTAAAATGGATGTTTCCTAGACAATAAGAACAAAATATTTTAAAATCATTAAAGGGTGTTTTCTTGGTAGTGTTTTTCATCTTTTTTTTTTAAATGTAATATTAAACTTTCAGATTGAAAGAAAATAATTTTAGCATGTGTTTTCGTAAATTTGAAAAAATGATAATCAACACAAAGAACTATGTTTTCAGTAAAAGTGTAAGGTCCTCCAAACCCATTTTTGCATTAAGTTTCATGTACTGGTTCTCATCCAGAGCATGCGAGTGAAGGTAAACAGCAACAAAGTCAAAGGCATTGATTGGAAGACTTGTAAAAATTTTCGGTTCACTGGAGTCATCTAAATAATTTTTCATTTATACAAGAGGTGTTGTCGATATTATTTCAAAAATATACTTAATGAGAAAGATGTTGTGATGGTAAAAAATACATTATGGTATTTAACTGATAGTCATGCCATATCCAGTATCAATGAATAGCAACGAATATGTTTTGTTCTAATTGCTAATTATCCTTATCCCATCATAAAAACAAAACAACAAACCACTTTCCGGTAATAATGGCTTTAATATTTCATGATGATAATGATGCAAGAAAATCACTATGTTGTCTGTGTGGATTTTCATTTAAAGTACAATGAACAAAACGTACTCCTACTAATCTTATAGGGTCGTTTGTAAAGGGTTCCAGATGATACCTTGATATAAAGAACAATTTATAAGAAGACCGTTTTCTTTTCACAATTAGAGCATCAACTGATCTTTTTCTGCTAAGAAATATGGAATCTTACTTTAAGGGCGGTTTATTTTCATATTTCTACGCTCGCAAAATAAGGTTCTGTTTTTCTAACTCTTTCAACAGTTTAAAATTTGTTGAAAGAATATAATTCTCCATGACCCCGTATTGACCCTCTCACATCTTTCATATGACTTAACATATGAATACGTCATATTTTGAAAACAAATTTATAGCGGACGCCATGATTAGCCCCGTTGTTCCATCAAGAAGACTGATAAGAAACATATTTAGTTTACGTAGAATACTGCAGCCCTAAGCGATTGTTTGTTTACATTGCTATGCACATGATGCATTTTTTTGAAAACCATCGAGAAAATCGAAGGGAACTTTCATCGACCAAGCAGCGATCGAGAACAACAAATCACAGGTGGAGTATCACATTTTTATCCAACTTCCAACTGATCGGATACCCTGAAAACAGCCAACGAATTAGCAAAAAAATTTTTTTTGACAAATAGACAAAGTAATGTTCAAATTGTCCTCATTAAAATTAAACAGTAACTTACCGCTCTACGAAGAAATTTTACAACAACTCTTACAACAAGAGGCTCAAGATAATTCTGACAGTCCCACAATCAATCAATTTTATTTCAAGTGAAAATTGTAATGGACCTTCCATAGATGCTTCATACCAAGTAACTGTTAATTTGGCTATATGGTTTCAGAGAAGAGGAGTTTTGGAATTTTAAGAATTCATCATGGCCGCCATATTAGCTGTCCGACCGGGACAAAATATGTACACTGAATAAAGGTTCTTCAACCGTTTCTTCATACCAAGTTGCAGCTCACATGACTTTGCGGTTTCAGAAAGTTTTGTTGTTGAAATTTTGACCAATCAGAAATAAGAATTCATCATGGCAGCAATATTAGTTGTCCGACTAGAACGAAATATGCAAACTTTATAAAGGTCCTTCCATAGATGCTTCATACCAAGTTACAATTCAGTTGACTTTGCGGTTTCACAGGAGAAGATTTTAAAATTTGTCCAATCAGAAATAAGAATTCATCATGGCGGCCATATTAGTTGTCCGACTAGAACGAAATATGCAAACTTTATAAAGGTCCTTCCATAGATGCTTCATACCAAGTTACAATTCAGTTGACTTTGCGGTTTCACAGGAGAAGATTTTTGAAATTTTGACCAATCAGAAATAAGAATCATCATAGCGGCCATATTAGTTGTCCGACCGGAACGAAATATGCAAATTGTATTAAAGGTTCTTCCATAGATGTTTCATACCAAGTTTCAGTTGATAAAAGCTCACATGGCCCTTTGGGCCTGGTATCAATTGTTTATAATTTGACACCGTTTTTAAATAAAATATAACAGTATAATTTATCGACTGACAACTTTTCATAAAAATATATGTAGATAAATCTAACGTGTATTACGCACAAGACAAGTTTAAGTAGTCCTTGAAACGAGTCGTGTCAAATTTTTAAAAAAATATATTAGAATTAAGTGTCAAAATCACGTACTATACATTTAGAAAAATGGGACCTAGAACCGCTCTGGACAGTTCTATCCTAGGACCATTTATGACCAAGTTTGTCCTGAACTAGAACCGTCCTGGATAATTCTGACATAGAACCATTCTGGGCAGTTGTAGTTTTTTACATGTAACCATGTTTAAAAATTAAATGCTTACAATATGTATACTATGTGTAAATATCCAGAATTTTAGAAATTGAGTATCCTAGTTGCTTCCCATGTTTTAATGCAACACTTTTGATGTTAACACTAACTAAATTTTGTAAACTTGCTTTGTATAAAAGCAGTGTACTGATAGACAATGGAGATGTATTTTAACCGTGAAATTAATCTTAACCTCGTATTACAAGATTTTTCTTATTTAAAAAATCCAACTTTTATTGTTTGCAGCTTGGATTCTGGTGAAAGACAATTTCTGATTTTTTTTGGAGAAAAAATGTTATTAAATCATTTTATAAAACTGTGTGTAATAGTACATGTAATACAACTGAGCAACTAATTCAGATACAAAAACCCTACACAAATATCCTTTGTATTAAAATGACCTTTACGTATGCTTATGTATTTGTCATTAAAATTACAATTATAACCGGAAAGCTAGACATTCGTCTTCTTCGTCAATCGATTATATTTTCTTGATTAGAGATCAAAAGTTAAACAGACATTTGGTTTTGTACTGATATTTCATTAATCATGCTTTGTCTCCTTAAACCTGCTGTTAGAGAAAATCACAGGAACTTGACCGTCAGGAAATGTACATTTATATTGCACTTTAACGCCTTAATCTGGAAAGTTAATGATAATCATATTGACACTGTTCTTCAAGTATAAACCAGAGCCCACATCCTTATTTTCATTCGTTCAAATTTATACCTTAATACTTCGCTTAGAGAAATAACAAATTGCAGTAAGATTATTATGAAATTTTGTTCGACTTTATTTGGATCACATAAACATACAGGATTCGTTGTTTGCAATACAAAAAAACAAGTTCCCACATCACTACTTTAGAACTAGAACTACCCTTTCCATGGAGTTAATGTTAGAGACAAGGTTCCGAAATAAACACATTAAACAAATCATAATTAGCTTTCAAATATATGACCTTGAATTAAAACGGGCTTTAATGCAAAATGCTGTGTTGTTTATGTATTAGTCGAATTACTCTTTTTTCACTTTCATTTAAAAAAAAAAAAAACAATAATTCGTTGAACGAAGATAATTATATTATTTTTCTGAAGCTCGGAGACACTTAATTTATAATGTAATTATGACGGAAAGTATTGCAATTAACAACACAATGTGCTTTATATGAATCTATAATGTAATGAAATATTCAAATGTACATTTACTATCAAACGCCAACAAGTATAACAGTTGGTTCTCATTTAATATAGCTACTAATAGGGCGCACTACTTGTAAAAATCCAGTTTAGTAAACATTTGTCATTCTAAAGCACAATTAGATAATATGCAAAGTTGAAAAAATCATGGTTGATATCGCTTGTAAACGTCACTTTCAATACACTCAAACTGCTACCATCAAATCCACAATTGATACTCCAAATATCAAAAAACAGAACTTTATCTCCTAATTACAACTTATGTGAAAAATATGATATGAACTATTTTGACAGAAAACGCCATACTTTGCTATTTTACCTATAATGACAATACAATTTTTGACAACAAATATCATTTGTAAATTTAGTTCTATTATAATACAGTTACATACTGAAATGATTGAAGTCATTGTGATGCGCTAGAATATGCAACAAACCTATTATTAATGTACATGGATACGTAAGCAATTCAAGGTAAAGTCACATCTGAAGAAATATTGAATGACAATAATATTTTTTAAGGCAGAAAATTTGAAAAATAATTATTATTAAATTGATTTTAATGGCGTTTCATAAGAATGTTTTTGCTTATCTGGGGTACGTTTGGCCGGTTCATATTCGTTAATTAACCATGATAGTTTGCAACTGTAGCAAATGCAATAATTCGATATAAAACCTGACGTTTTGAGATATAATTAAACCACTGCTGTGACGTCAGAATATTCATTTACCGTGGTTTCTTTTTCTAGAATCAACGCTTCTTTAATCAGTCACTGACATGAAGTCATCAAATTATATTCAATTGTTCCCTTTCTGTACTTAATTTCATTAAGTTTGAATTGGCTAATTTACTGATTTCTGTTCACAGCTGGTGTTAGTTTAAAAACTTACCTTTGACTTTTGAAAATTTTTATTTGCCGTGACTGGGGTTCGAACTCCTTCCTGGAAGTAATTTATGTGTCATAGTTCAAGAACACATCGACGAAACATCTCGGCTACCGATCGGATGATATTACATATATCGATATGATACGGTACAATATATACAAAAGGATTTCGCCTTTATATATTTAAAAACGACGTTTGTATAGTGTAAGATGGTAGCCGCAAGGTTAGGATGAGTTGAGAGTAACACTTGTAGACATAGTTCGAATCTCTGTTTCGGCGTTCCCTTTTTTTTCTAAATCTTTGTGTTACTGATATAATTTAATAATAAGAAAAGATCATTATTTTTTTTATTTGATTGTTATCGACAATTTTATATAATTCAATAAAAAATTAGAACATTGTTATTTTGATGTTTATGGCAATTTCATCTTTTTCACTGCATATATTGACATATTTTTAAAATATAAAAAGTGTAAATCTAGTGGATTCAAACTATTTTTTCTTTTAGTAACATTATGTTTTACTGGAAAATTATTTCGACTATGCTTTATTTTGTCAATAATGGACAAATTTCTTAATCATATGCCTTATATTATAAGTTCATACGGTTTTGTATTAATTTTCATTTACCACTAAAATCATCAACGTGACTATATATATATATATATATCTAATTGAATAGTAGTAAAGAGAATTAAGTTAATTTAAGCTCACACATAATAGGGTCTAATTAAGTCGTCACAACAATAGTTTAAGTAAGAGATACAATGGATAAGTGTTGGTTCATGAAAAACAAACCATTCGCCCTCCGGACTCATGGTTTCTTTTTCAAGAACCAACGCTTATCCATTGTATCTATAATACATAAGGTACGCTTTATGAAGATACCAAATATTTCTTTTATGATACATACATCAACTGTATGTTAAGAGTTATTCCCTTAAATAAGTAAAGAAACGGATGTTCGTGAAGAAACATTAAACATGTAAAGGACGGCATTAGAACATTTTAAATCTATGTTTTCTACATACATATGTTAGACGCAATAATTGAGTTTTTCTCCTAATTGTTTAGCGGGAAATACAAGTTTGGTTAAATATGGTATTTATAAATGTACCTCTCAAATCCTAAGTTTCAACTTACAACTGAACCAGTCTAAAAAGCTGTTAAAAGTGGTCATTATCCTACATGCAAGAATTTTCAACATTCTTTTAGCGTGTGATATACGTGTAATAATTAAAATATATACATTTCTTGATATTTTTTTATAAAAGTTTACAGATCTTCATAGACTAAAGATTAATGTATCATTACATGTTGTACTGAGTTATTTTTCTGGCAGTTGATGGAAGTTCTTGACCGAGATATTATAGAGAGTGGGATTGGTATATATGTTTTAAAGGAACACTTGAACTTTGCCTTTAACAGCTTTAACAGATCGCTTTTTGTGTAAACCTTTTGGGGGTTTAATCTAAATTAGGTTCGTCTAAGTCAATTACAGACTGTCGTAAGAATCAATTAGTGACACTCACTCCCGATTTAATTTCAATTATCTATTTTATTTTTCATGAAATCAGATTTTGTTATCGTGAATATAACCTTACGCTACATTAGACGTTATTTTAATTGTCAAAATGAATCTTCCGCTGTGTGAGTAAGTTTATCCGCCACGTGTTAAATACATCAACAACATGCTGAGAGTAAACAATAAATAATCAAACATATTCATCTCTACATATTGATGGTGTAAAGCTGTTTTATACACTGCTTTGCTTTGATCGTCTTGTTTCTTGTAAAACCAAACAAAAATACCTTGTACATTTCCATCGCACGTAAAAACGTTACTATTGATAAATGTATACATATGTCGCCAAGTAAAATAGCTTTAATTTCAGGTGGTAATAAAAACGGTCATACTAAGATAATAGTGCGATTTTTGCTCTTCAGCCTTATTCAGATTTAACTTTCACAAAATCAGTCTTTTTCACGTTGTCTAAGAAAAAGGGAGAATAACGTCTAAAACAGGTATGATAATATTTAGCTTAGAGCTAATAACTATGCTTTTTTCAAGCAGAAAATGTCAGTAACTGTTACTTAGCTGATTGCAAATGTTTTCATTTCAAGTCACACAAAAGGCACAAATCCTTCTATTTTAAATGTCGATAGCTCAGTTCAAATATATTGTACAATGGAATTCATTGCATATGACTGATTGTACATGTTAGGGAGTACACAGTGATAGTTGCTTTCTAATGGAGGAAATGCCATGTAATTACGACCATGTTCTAATATTATTTGTCAGGACTTATTGACATAACGTCAAAATAGTTACAACATTTGGAACTATGCAAATGAAAACGATATTCTGATATTTCTTTGTACATTCCGTTACAGTTTTCATGTATTGAAAAATTTCTTTGAGACCTTTTGAAACATGCCCCCAGTTGAAGGCTATAAAACTTCTTAGGTGTTGCATCTTGGGTCATTTACCACATATTGCCTTTCATATGTGTTGGAACTGTCGAGGACAAAAGCATCCGTTAACTGGTTTTCGATTAGAATCAAATATGTTATTAAGCGGATAGTCCAAATGTCAGATTTTGTTTCAACAGAAATGTAAATGTAAAGAGGGTACTTGCATATTTTTTAAATTTTTTAGAATTATGATATTTATGTCATAAATTAAAATATACCTCCATTATAAAATATACGAATGTAGAGTACACGTAGTAATTATTTACACTTCTTGTGTTTCGGTATTCTGTAATTTGCCGACGAAAACAGAGCATATGCTTGCAAAGGAATAACACAGTGTATTAATTTTCGCTTGCAATAGGAATCTGAAAATCAATTTATAGGTAAATATGTCGCGTCTATTATGCAGTTCTTCGTGCTGTTTGTTAAAATGACTGCCTTTGTGCACTATAGATTTACGGATGCATCTGTTCCTTATTCATGTCATTGTAATCAATTTTTTTCAGTCAGTTAAGTTTTAAGGTCTCGCTTCCCCGTGTCTTAGGATGAATTGTTTGTCCCCTCGTTTTGATTGAGTTATAATCATTTACATTGAGAAATTGAATAAATATTCGATGTTTAATTTTTTTTAAATCAGAAAAGAGATCTTAAAATCCTTATTAATTGTTTCCTAATCTTTATAGCGTACTTTGAACAAGTTCTAACTGCGTCCGCATAGATACACGTGCGTATGTTACTTTATAGAATTTTGTAATGTATATCCATCTGTTATTAATTTCCGTTGAAGAAAAAATAACAATCCAAAGATACTAATATTAGATATTGTAAATTTATACTATGCTGTATACGACGCATTTCAAGGAGTTACCTCTCATCAGCAGCATTAAAACCGAAACATTTGGAAGACCAAAAACCAAACTTATATTAAACAAGAAGTACTCAACCAAAAATACCGAAATAGGAAGCCAAATTTCAGGTAAGGAGATCTACCATGTGCAATACAAGGAATGAACCCTTAGTATTTCTATTATTTTTGAATTTTGCTAAATACTGATAATTTCTGTAACAAATCAATGAATAATCATGTCAGACAAGTCTGACGACTGGGTTGGCGAATACCCTCGGGGACCTAGGGTCCACCAGCAGAAGAAAACCTTTTCAGGAGGTTTGAAATAACCTTATATTAAATTCTTCTCTATATTAGACTCGAAATTCTATTTGACTCCCATATATATACATGTATAGAATACATGCATACATTTACAATTTATAAGTACTGCCTTTAAACTTATGTGTTCAATTAATTTTTAAAAATGTTATGGATAATTTCAATGATGATAGAAGTAGTAAACAATACAAAATACTTATCAAAACAAATGTAATACGTGGCAGTGTTTTGTTGACAGCACAATTGCTCTGAATATGCTTCCAGTTAGGATAGTTGTAATATTGCTGTGTACCCTTGCTTCAAGAACCGGTGCATCTTTCTACAGTGATTACTATAATGGCGGACTTCCTCCCCCATATGATCATTATGAGATATCTGAAGATGATGGTAAGATAACTTTTTTATATTAAAAATAAAATAGAACAGAGAATGGAAACGGGGAATATGTCAAAGAGACAACAACCCAAAGAGCAGAAAACAACCCAAGGCTACCAATGGGTCTTCAACGCAGCGAGAACATCCCACACCCAGAGGCGGGCTTCAGCTGGCTCTAAACAATAATGCATACTAGTTCAGCGAAATGGACGCCACACTAAACTCCGAAACATACAAATGAAAAAAAAAACCACAAGACTAACAAAGGCTAGATGTTCCCGACTTGGGATAGGCATCTAATGGTTAAATCTTTCCTTTCCGAGACTTGAATTGCGATGCGGCTTGTATTTTTAAAACATTTTGATCAAATATAAACATAAGAGCAAGTCCTTAATCCTTCTATCACATTGACTTCATAAAAATGTAAATAACTTTTTGTTAAAGTATTTTTATAATTTATCATAATTAATTTGTGGGGCACATTTAAAAATCAAGGCTTTTGCATTCTGTATAAAAGAATTAAATCACTTATTTCCGCTCAAAAAGTAGTCGACCCCTAATGAGGGACATTCTATATAACTTTAGTTTCAGTCACCCTTATTAAGTCATATACATTGTTTTATCAATATTCATTCATTCGTAAGGTATATTGTATCATTCACCCTTATTAAGTCATATACATTGTTTTATCAATATTCATTCATTCGTAAGGTATATTGTATAAAGTTTTCAGATAACATTTATATTACACATCTACATAAAAGTGCAAACGAGAGAAGGACAAAATTGTCATTCCTGAACATAATTTTTTTTATACATTACGAGATAGCTAAAGTATATTTTCATCATGTGTCTATGAGACCTCGTTATGGCGTGTAACCCATAGTAAATGCTATACCTCTTTTGTACCACATCTCGTTTTTTTTCTATTTTTATTCATTTTTAATATTTCATATTTCAGAAACTGTTTGTGTGTCCGTTGATGTTGAAACAAACAAAAACATATATACAGAAATAGGCAATGACGTAACAGGGGATATTCTATCAGACTGTACCATCATGCATTGTTATACCCCGCCAACACCAGGAAGACGATCAGCTGGTTGGTATTATAAGTCAGGTTGTGTCTAATCTCTTTGAAAGTTTCATTTAATTCAGCCCTTAGGGTACACGAAAGAACTTTTTGACGAGGAAATATTACAGATGGCTTCACTTGAAAGATGCAGCAAATTATTTTGCCGTACCAGGGACTGGCAATAATGTATAGTTCTGTATTTTTTTATTTCATTTGTTATATGTATATATACATTTATTTATTTATTTTGAACTGAATTTGAAAAGATTTTACACATATATTTGTTTCTTAGGTTGTTTGGTAAACAATGTGTGTTATACTGAAGGTCAGCAGTGGGATGTGCCATGCGGAACTAACACTTGCATTAAGAAGGAAGACGGATTTTACGACACAACAATGGCTGACACAACAGGTTTAATAGCTTTCAGTTCTTTTAATTAAATATTTTGGGGATTAGTTACTGACGCAAAGTAATACACCAAGCATATAATATGTCTAAAACGCATCTGAAATAAACGGTTTTATCATAATTTATATCTTATACTGTAATTACTGTATATGTACATGCACACGCAATATATACATTTTGACAGTCGAACTTCAGCTGCACTTGTCCACAAGATTCGGCCCCTCTTGATCTGAAGGCGTCGTGGAATAAAAATTTAAGAAAAATACGGGATTCGTATGATTTTAAGCAATGGTGGACGGTACTGTCAACTCGGATAATTCTTTGTGTATATCTTTGAGTATTGCATGTACTTGTTTATATTTGCTGGTTGTACTACATAGGTTGTATTGAAGATGGCAAATGCTATAATGAAGGCGAAACTTGGAAATCAAACTGTGCTGAAAAGAAATGTGTGAAAAATGCTGAAGGGTCATTTAGTCCTGTAGTTCTTGAAGGTTGGTAAAATTGTGTAGTTCGTCTCTTGAGTTAGTGTTTTTCTTTGGTTCTAGTATTTTTAATAAATAATTACCATATAGATCCTTTGTAAGGTTTAAATAAACAAATCTTTATGTATTGTTTCACATACATGTAACTGTTATTCTAACCTTTAATATATAGAGAATAATACATGGCAAAACCCGTATCACATGCCGTATTACCCTTAGATTTCTATACCAGCCCGAGGGCCTCTGGACCGAGGGATGATATTGATCGAAGTGTGATACGGATTTTGACATGTTTTATACGCTTTATCATATATTTTAACAGATCTTTCTGGTCACGTGACCAATATCATTTTAAGGGGTATGATAAAGGGGTGATGATATCGATATCATTACGGTAGAAAATACAACTGACAATGTTCTTTCAGTATCGTATATGCAATTTTCCTTTATTTAGTACTAAGTATATGATAAATACGTATACGATGCAGAGTATTTATTTTTTCAGAAAATTATTTCTTATCTAGACGAAATGCCAACCTTAAAGATAGAAAAAAAATTCAAATTAAAAATGACCGAAGACAATTGAAGCCAAAACCCATTACTACAAAGCTATAACTTATAGCTTGTTCAAAAGAAAGATCGTAGAAGTGCATGCATAATCATTTATATCATAATATGGATTTATTGAACATAAAACGATTTCTAGTAAGAGTAAAGCTCTTTGGAGGTTTTACTAAGGGAGATTTGTTCATAAGTAGAGTTGCTGATGTCACGAAAGCTTGAAGAAAGAACTAGTCTGGGATTGTGTTAGAGATATGCTAATATGACATGGACAAATTGTATTGCGGTTCAATCATCAGTTAGGACAACATCTCTCTTAACGGTGTCACCCTGATTGTCCCAGTTTTGATATTTACAAGTAAAACAGGTAAAAAATATTGTGAGACAATCAGAAATGATTCTGTTGGACAGCAAGGAAATTTAAAGGTTGGACATTCTGGAAATATCTATAATTGTAAATTGGTTAGTTTAGAGTGTATAAACAATGAATTAGTCATTAAACAACAAATTATTACCTATTTATTTTCAGAGATTCTTGTGGCGTATGCTTGTTGTGTTTCATTCTCATGACTTTATCTTTTCCTTGGTCTTCGAATTTGTGGACTTTTCTCACCGTTTTATCTCTTCGGTATTCTTTTACCGATATAATATATTAATATGCTAAAAAATGTCGTAATGATATATCATATTTGCCAAGCATTTAATTAAAATTATAAAAATAAACTGCAAAAACATGATAAAAAAGAAAACATGCTTTTTGTTACATTTATACAATGTATATTTTACTAGTGCTTTTATCCTTTTATTTTACTTTTCATTGTAATTATGCTAAGTAAAAGGACATATATGTAGCAAATGTATGAAGTATATGTCTTGATGTCTTGGCTGGGTTTGGTTGGTGAATTCGTACTAATTTGAAACCAATGCGTACAAATGCGTATTTTGTTGAGTGTTCGAAGTTAATATGTTGCTGGACAAATTCTATCTTAATAAGCTTTCTTCTCTTTCAATAACAAAATGGCGATACAATGAACGTGTACATGACATTCCTACAACTTAATGGACAAGATTCATTTGTTTAATTAACTTTGGAATATACTAGTAAATATTCTTTTCAAACACAAAAATGTTCACTTTGATATTACAATATTCTGCATGTCATGTCAGAAATAAATATTTAAGACAAGATATTGTTAAATCTTTCGTCTGTATATCTTACATATTTTAAAGTGCAATGTAGGTTTAACTACATTTTGAATGTTTCGGAACGAGACGCGTTATTGTGTATGTAATCATCACAACTACTGGTATTTATATTTTGAAGCTCATCAGCTTAATGATGTTTGGAGTGAAACTACAGAGGACGGGTGTAATGTATACAAATGTGTTTTTGATGAGGAAACAGGGGAAAAGAAAGAAGAAACGAGTCCCGGTATGTATATAAAATATTAGAATACATAACTTTAATAATTAAAGTGGGTAAATTAATGTACTTTTCATTAACTTGTCATGTAAATAAGAAAAATGTGAGTAAAGACAAACCATATGATTCAACAACACTGACAATAATCCCGTAAAATGAAAGAAATATGGGACTACGGTTTTGCAACAACTAATGCCTCAACCTCCGTAAAAGGCTCATTTTCCGTTCCGTAATCGAGTATCAATCCACTGCCATCAGCCGTGTTCATACAGAGTAAGATCCACCCTCCACACAAGGGCTATAGTTTGACAATAGTTCCACAAATAACCCTTGCCCTCAGTGCTTTTCATTCACTTCGGACTCCAAAGCATTTTAAAAATTCTGACTTTAATCAACCTCAACATCACGGTAAACAAAATAAGATCTACTGGCATGAAGCACAATGGAATGACGATTTTAATTATAACGCAAACTGTTTCGTTTCCCACGTCCATTCAGTTGGCGAAGTAGTCTCACGCTTCGGCCGAATGGAATTTAATTTTTACGGTGATATGTTTCTCAAAATTATAAAATATTTTAAGAAGAAAGCATGTAAACAAACTTTATAAAGTGGTCAATAAAGTGAAACTTAGCAGGACTGAAAATTTAAGTGTAGCAATAACTTGTATCTTGGCTCGTTTTTCCATATGTACAACGTTAAACAAAGGAGTAGTGGCTATCTTATTTGACATTGAAGGTTATCAAACACAATTCTGAAAGAGGACCACTGCTGTCATTAGTCTGGTTACAAATGACCAAGTTTAAGGTATGATGATCTGAAAATTAAATTTTCACATAGGATCCTACGGACACAATTCTGAAATGGAAACATCTAATAACTATTGATGCCAAATCTGGTCCCAAATGGCCACGTGCTCTCATATAAGAAGATTTTTAAATGAATTTTCCCATGGGTCCCTTGTTAAACTAAGTTCGGCTGTGGCAGCCATTCTGGTCGATAGTCCTGGTCATCATAATTCTGAAAGACGACCATCTAAGGACCATTGGTGCCACGTCTGGTCCCAGTTTGCTCAGTGGTTTCAGACAGGATTATTTAATGAATTTTCACAAAGTCTCCTATGTTAAACCAAGTTCAGGTGTGGCGGCCATTTCTGATTGAGGACCACCTAAGGACCATTTCTGCAAGTTTGGTTCCAATTGGCTTTGTGGTTTCAGACGAGAAGTTTTTTAATGAATTTTCCCATAGGGTCCTATGTTTAACTAAGTTCGGCCCTGGCGGCCATCTTGGTTGACATTCTGTGTTATCGGAAACAATTTTGACAGAGGATTATTTAGGAACCATTTCTGCCAAATTTGGTTCCAACTGGCTCTGTAGTTTAAGACGAAAAGATTTTTTAATGAAAGTTCCCATAGGGTCCAGTGTTTAACTATGTCCGGTGTGGTGGCCATCTTGGTATTTAGTCCGGATCATCTGACATAAATTTGAAAGAGGACCATCTAAGGACCATTGCTATCAACTCTAGTTCTAAATGGCTCAGTGGTTTTTGACAAGAATATTTTTAAATGAATTTCCCAAAGGGTCTTATGTTAACCTAATTAAGTTAGGCTGTGGCTGCTATCTTGGTTGATCGTCTAGGTCATCGGACACAATTCTGAAAGAGGACCATCCAATTAGGACCATTGCTGCTAAGTTTGGTTCCAATTTGCTCAGTAGTTTTAGACAAGAAGATTTTAAAATTAATTTCCCACAGGGTCTTATGTTAACATAATTAAGTTTGGGCTGTTGCGGCCATCTTAGTTGATCGTCCGGGTCATCGGACACAATTCCGAAAGAGGACCATCTAAAGAACATTGCTGTCAAGTCTGGTTTCCAATTGACCATGTAGTTGCATAGATTTTTTTTAAATTAATCCCTCAAACTGAATGGATGAAGGATAACGTAACTGTAGGCATCATAATGATATACTTTATTCTATTGTGTTGTTGCGCAAGTAGTTCCGATTTTTGTTTACATTGACGCTGAAGATGTAAACGCCACAATTTATATTTTGAATTCAGCAGTGAATGAAAAGCGCCGAAGACAAGGGTTACTTGTGGGACTATTGTGAAACTATATCACTTGTTTGGAGGGGTGATAATGCTCATATATCTTTTGCGTCAATGGGTGAACACTTACGGAGTTCACTGTTTTATTTCAGGTTGCTTCTACAAGTCAGAACAAAAATGTTACGAAATCGGTGTTAGTAAAAGCGTGGGATGTAGCTCAATAAAATGTCAGATGGATGCAACAGGGTTAAAAGCGTCATTTAAAGGTTTAAAAATACGTAAGTATTTCACAGTAGTGAATTATTTAAAAATTACACGAATAGTGAGATGATTTATAAAAAAAATTCAGCCACGTTAATGAGTCGACTTGTTATTTTTCATATAATATTTTTGAAATAAAATACCGATAACTAGATTCATATAAAGGATACGATAATATATGCAATATCTTGATGTTTATAATGTTTTATTTACAGTTGGTTCATTTAAATATTTCTTCCCAAATATCACGTAAAACAACACATATTTTTGTATTTTTTATAATACTATCCTCGTATATTCGTTCCAGTATTACGTAATTTGTACTCTACTATGAGTTTGCATTTAAGAAGGGTTACTTTTATTGGGTTAATTAATCCATACACCCGCGTGACTATAGATGAAGCAAAGGAACAATGTTTTAATTGGTGTTTTTAAAATATAATAGATTATTGCACATTCAAGGCAGTCGATAACTTTCCAAAGAAAATGCATCATAGATATAATATGAACTAAGATTCATGTAACATATTTATAGCGTTCGAACATGTTTTCTTGACTCTGGAAAGTAAAACAGAATCAATATAAATGTATTTATACTGTATTGAAATATAGCATCAAAGAGATGGTGAATCCTAATTCGTAAGGAGTCAAGGAAGCGTATAAGGAGTGAATAGTGTACTATATTGTTTAATCTTTAAATACTTGAAACACTAAATCATATAACTGACTAATCTAGTGTGTACTTTTCGATGATAATGTTTTGAACGAAATACGGTCGAATATGCAGATAAACATAACTATAACATGGACGCGACATTCTAAAGTTTGGAAAACGCAACCTATGCACGTTAGTTTTCAGAACAAAGTTTACATGGTAGTGTAATGATTAAGGTTTATCTGTTATAGAATGTATCTCATTGGGAAAATGTGTAAATACGGGAACTACATGGATAAATAAAGATACTTGCACTACTCAGAAATGTATACAGACAGTTGATGAGTTTGGCACAGAGTTACATTTTGTTAAGAAGACTCCTGGTATACCAATTATTTCTTTACTCTGTAAAAGACGTATCAATCATTTTCAATCAAAATGTTGATATTATTTTTTAAATCCATTTTTAAATAAATAGTACAATAATGAATATGACAAGGGAAATGGAATCAGTACTCATAATTTGACATTTATCAATTACATGTTTATAAGGTCCTACCTCACCTAACGGCAACTTCTTTCATGCTCTGATAAATATTGTGTATATTGTTTTGCAAGTATGGTATAGCATGAAAGCGGAATCAGCTTTATTCGTTATAATAATAAAATAATAGCATGGTTGTGAGGAAAATTAGAAGATTAATACAAATTAAAATATCATGTTACCTCGGACAAACCCTCTGAGAATATGTTATGTCTTGTGTGAATAAATGTTCATATTTCCCCCACAATGTTCATTTGGGCTATAGTTGGAGATTTTGTTTGAGGCCAATTTTCTGTAGCCATAAGCATTGAGAGGAATAGAATTGATCGTTCCGGGTGAATTAACAAATTTATGGCGAAGAAGAATATTCCTGGTATTACTTGTTGTCCTAGTCGTTTCAGAAAAAACTAAATGTGAACAGGTACAAATGTACTGTGTCAGTAAAGCTGATCAATGTAATTACCATTGCGATATAATTACGTGAAAATCCTGTATCAAGTTAACCCTATTTAGCATATATTCAATAACAGTTTATTAATGCAGCTTAAAATGTATGTATTGCAGGTTGTATTATGCTTGGTGTATGTTACCCCGATGGTCACGTTCTTCATGTCAATCCATGTTCAGACGCCGAATGTGGTTTAATTTATAATTCCTACTGGGCATACAGTAAGAGAGGTATAAGATAATATATCAGATGAACAATATACGTGTGAAACATCATTTGCAATACTCATGTGAGCTATTAGAATCATATGACATTTACAATGGTTTGTAAACTTCCATACATTTAAAATCTCCCATGACACATCAGCACAAACAGAAATCAATCATAAGAAAGTCTGTATCTGAACAATTTTTAAAATCCTTTTGTGTCCTTGCAGCATTTTTGAAAATTTATTTAACAGAAATATTATTAAGCTTGATTACTAACCGGAGAACCTACTATAGTTATCGCCTACTGTTTTTGAGGGATTTCATATTGATGATTTTCATAAAATATTTTAAAACCTATATCTATATAACCCAAGCGGAGTTCAATCAATCCTGCTTAAAAATATGTTTCCGATGGTTCCAATGTCCAACGAATTTGACTTCCGTGAAATCGTGATCATAGTAATCTTTGCTGATTTCTCCACTCATGGACTTTTTCCGACCAAAGTTTCATTGATGAAATGACTTGATATTAGAAAAGTTGAAATACAAAAGACAATTGTATATATGTGGTTACCCGAGAAACTTATTACTGAATTATGGATAAATCAAAACTAAGGCAATTTTACTTTGACAAACGCTGAAATAAAAGAGTAGTTACCAATATTCGGAAAACGAAATGTCAGGAGAGATCAACTATAGGTGTACGAAATTCAAGTCAATAATGTCGCCAAACTTACCCAACATTATTGACAAGAGATATGTGTATGTGAGGCAGTAAACTAACCCGAACTTGCACAGCACAGAGTACCATGAATCAATAAACTTTCGTATGTATCACATGAACCCCGAAAGGGAGAGATTAGGCGCGTCGACAGAATAAGCATCTCCTGCCATGCTTGCATTACCCTTCATTTTACTTTCACAATCGCTGCAAGTCCTTCAATGATTTACCAAAAGTTCTCACAGAAAAGCATTATCAAACTCACAAAATAAATTTTAACTGGTTTTCATTTATAGATGACGTCCTCATGGTTCAAATATTCGAGGTCTTTAAAAAAAAACAATTTCATCAATATACCAAGGAATAATAAATAGAAACATGTATTTAACTATTGATAATATTTTTAATCTCCGTCTTGCGTATTCATAATTTGTAATTGATAGTTTCGAAGAAGGAATATTATTACTCTATGTACAAATAAATGGGCAAGCTTGAATGTGGTAAATCAAACATTAAATCTACATATATTTTACAAAAGGTCAAGCAAAGGAAAAGCGCTTATATTGCAACTTCTTCATAAAAAAATTCAATATGGCGGAAAATCTCGCATCTCATTTCAAGTTGGTCGTTGTTGAGATGAGTTATTGATTTGTTGCGCTTTGATCAGAACTTAGAAATGTTTATTTTTAAAGGGTGCTATGTGGATGGAGAATGTAAAGATCACTTGGGAACATGGAAAGACGCTACATGCAACACATTGAAATGTTCTGTAACAATAAGTAAAACCAATGGTGCTAAGATTTTAGTTTCTAAAAGGTTATCAGGTATAATATTTTTAAACCAGGAAAAGTCACTAATGACCTATCAATCAATCAAATCCACCCAACAGACAGAACAGACCAAAAAAAATAACATAAAAAGGACAAAACACAACATAAACACCAATGAAGTCAGTATACAATGTAGTCTGACTTTGTACATACACTCAACAGTGGATGGACGGTACATAAATTCCAATGACCTCAAGTCTAAACCCCCTGACTGCTCCTGTTCGACATCTCAATTCAATTATAGTCCTGTGGGTCATGTTATCACTGGGGATCTTAATCTAGTTGATACTCAAAAGCTAAAAAATATGCTAGCTAAAGGCCCCAAATACCGAGAACCTCGGCCAATTAATTGGAAATATAATTTTCAATTGCTAATGGATTCTGTTGAGGACTATGCCAGAAAATGGACTTCAAAGGAATAGTAAACCTGCTGACACACTTTCGGAATGGGTGAAGGCTAGTAGGTAAATGATACAACCCCAAATTAAAAACCGTTCTTCATTCCTTTGGCATTTATAAACAAGCTGAAGAAATGGACCTTCCTGCTCTTTATTGGATTTCTAAACTACATAACAAAGGTACATTGGTGGGTCAGCTAATTGCTCTACAAAACCTCTTTCAAAGAATTTAACATTTATATTGACATGTATTAAAGAAGGCCTACAGAATCACTGTGAAACATCATATTCCACCAGTGGCGTCAATCAGATGTGGATTCTCAAAAACTCTAAAAATTACTACAATATCTAAAATCAAATTATTTGGCTAAATGCAACAGCATAAAAAACATTAGACTTCTCTACACTCTACACTACCATACCACATTCTTAATTAAAAGATCGCTTAAAATAACTAGTTCATCAACGTTTATCACACGCAGGTATAAATTTCTAGTTCTACGTACAGGAAAGGCTTATTTCGTTAAGAACCACTCTGATTCTGACAAAAAGTATTCTGAAGATGAAATTACAAACATCTCAGATTTTCTCATAGACAACATACTCGCGGTCTAATTTTTCAACATACAATCGGTATTCCAATTGGAACCAACTGTACTCCTCTCCTCGATTATCTGTTTCTGTACTCATATGAAGCGGACTTCATTCAAGGGCTTACTACGTGAAAACAAAAAGGAAATTAACCCATGCGTGAAGTGCCCTAACTTTCGACAGGGATGATTGCTGCTGTCACGGAAGCTTCTTGGCCATTGGTTTGTCAGGGATAAGTTGATGTCATCACTTAGGACAATTTTCGGTCGTCATCACGAATTGATTTACCGTTACAGTGTTCCATTATCTAAGACGATGTTGGACCTGTTCCCAATGTCGTTACATTTCATGCGCCTCCATCGATTTGGGACTTCAACCGGATTGACTTGGTTAAACTTCACTACGGGTGCCGTATACGGAACAGGAACTGCTTACCCTTCCGGACCACCTTGGTTCACTCCTGATTGTTATATATATTGTGCTTGTGGTTGTTCATTTGTCTGACCGGGTTTGTCTGTCAAATGGATTACGTTTTTTTATTTGCTCCTTAAACATGTCCTTTTTAGATTGCAGGGTTAGAATGTGCAAGTTTAACTCAACCAATTGACATTTTCATATGTTGTTAAACTATATGAGACTCAAACGCTTATAGATTTTGGGGTCATTCATTGATATTGTTTTGGGCGAAAAACATGTTAATGAAAATCACAGGTGATTTTTTTTTAATTCACATATTTGATCATATCTGAACTTTTTCTAAGCTGATTCTATCAAACTTCAATATGATTGTAAACAATATGAAACTCTGAAGCCTACTCATTGTGGTGTCAATGTTTTTGCGAAATATTTTTTTTCAAAAAAAAAAAATCACGGACGGCATTTACTTAACAATGCTAGAAATAGAAAACGTTTTGGTGGATTGATTCAATATGTGTCTATTGAAATGCTGATCGGCACAATTTGTTGTTATCAGCAAATGAAGTTAGAATACTGGGCTTGTTCGTTTCCCCTTTGTAGCATTCACTTTAACAGGCTCCGGTGATGTAAGCATATGTTGCCGAGAAGTGAATACAAGTATTTCGTCGATAAACTTGCACACTTCAATGAGTTGCCACAAAAACAATTCATTTGAGTATCTTTTATTCTGTTTCATTTTCTTTTTCCTGTATAGGCTGCAGAGACTACAGCGGGGAGTGTCGCGAGATCGGTGAAACATGGCCAGAACCATCTATGGATACATGTCCAGATGGTTTCAAAGCTACAGCAACATGTGGATCTTCATCTTTGTCTTTATTATACAATGAAAACTGTAAGTTTGTTGTACTTGGTACACGCATGTAATGAGATGTAAAAATAATACCTTGCAATTTGTTATGTATAGGTAATCTAATTTTTCACCAGCCGTCATGACTTTTATTTATGTTCTATCAGATCAACAGTGTTTAATTTTAACAACTAAAGTATTAAGGGACAGGAAATAAAATGACCCAAGGCCAAATATAAATCGAATACGTCAGAACGTCAAAACACAAAACAAATACATGTACATATACAGTAAAGTCCAGCTTAAATGATTAAAACGAATAGTAAACTATAGAGAAATACATATAGAACAGAAGAAAAACATCAAAACACTGTAAAAATAATCAGAGTTCACATCATGTGCTCATGAACGGCAAGCATGTCTTGCCGCCCCTTCACCTATCACACTGAAACTGGAGTAACAGATGAAGAGTCAAAGTTTGCAAGTGAGTAAATCTAATTTGTGAGATGGAAACTTCGTTTTATAGTGGACAGTCCTTGCCGATAGTGAAATGATTGCCGTTTTCACAAAAACCATGTATATGCAGAAACAAAGTGCACAATCTTTTAAACAGAAATTATGTAGTTAAGTCTAGCATCAATAAATGGTCAGTTACACATATATTGTATGTTAGAAATAAGTGTTATATGAAATTATTCTTTCTTTACAGGTCCAGTCGAATAAAAACAGTGACGATAATTAAAAACGTTGAGACGTAAACTATTTTATTTCACTGAATTTCTTTACAGTAAAAACCCTTAACATAAATTCTACCGGATTTAAAATTGGAGTCATATATGAAGACCATACAGGTTCGGGTTTCTCTCCCACTTCCAAGGATTATGATATTTGATTAAAGAAAATTGTTTGAAAAAATAATTTTATTGTATAGATTCCAGTAAGTCACCTGTAAATGTGTAATAATTCTTCTGTCAAATAATCAGTCCCTTAAATCATTTTATTTTTAACACCGGTTTAAAATCGCTACATTTATTTCGTAGTACACATTACATTTACAAAAACTGAATACAGAAAAATTATAAATATCGTTTTCACTGCGAAATAAATTTGAAAACTAAAAAATGGAGTTTTACTTGTATATTGGTACCATTTCAAAACCATTATAATACACGTTTTTCATACCTGTACACCAATGCTACACATCATAAGGTGTTGCAGTAAAACACCTTTTAGGGGTAAAATTCTTGGACCTTAAGAATTTGATGGATTGAGATTTTTTCTTCACGCTGAATGCGTACCTATAAAAGATACGACGGTCACCATGTGGCCACTGTATGAAAGTAAAATAATTGATCAATAGAATAATTTCTTAATCTCATCTGAACGTCTACTAGAGGAAATGTAGTTTAAAAAAATATTTTCTACATGGCGTATAAACCATAGTAATTAAATATTTTATTTTCATCATATTAATTTCCTGCTTTCCATCTCAATTCTGAACAATTTCTGTATAATTTACGGTTTTTTAATTTACCAAAACGTATAATATTTCTTATTTTTTTAATTGAGTAAAGAATACAAAATGATATTGCAACAGATATTTCTCTTTCTGCACAGTCAATCGAAAAGGAGCAATCATTTTATTGGGGGTGTATATAATAGATGCCAGATGATGAATTGGACAGACTTTATATGCCTGACTTTTTCCTGGTGTCTTTTTGTCCTTGCACCCCGTCGAAAGTCAAATAGTTTTATAGTTATGTAGAAATACGACTAAAAATATGACAACTTTACAAAGAATATAGTCTTGAAAATAGAGAATTTATAAACATGACAGATGATGAAAAACTGGTCTTTTTGCTTAACCCAACAAATAATAAACATATTAGAATGGTTGGCTTCTTTTTAAAGCAGTCATTAGAACTGAGGGCAGAAGTCTCATAATTCATTTGATATGTTATAATGTCTGTTACTAATACTTATGCGTATAATATTTGGTCTCCAAATTTGCTTTATATGTATTTGTATGTCTTTGTCACAAACTATATGTTTATGTTTAATGACAAATAAAAGTTATTAACTAAAATATTTTATTTCACGAACATTTTTAGTAGTTGTATGTTCTTCGAGCCCTACATACTGCTGTAACGTGATTGCCTGTAGACTTGCAAGTACAGTATTTACGTTTTCCGTTATATCCCACTGATTCGAACTGTTCTCCTGGATTAATACAATACCCGTCAGCATCTTGGCACACTAAAAAAACAAGCATAGATTTAAAATAATAAGTTTTTTATCAGAGAAATTTGCACTATCAAACTGAGATACATTATAATTAAGAAAATAAATTATATCTAATCAGAGAAGCTCAACCCAGGTAATTTTACCAAAGGGATATTCGAAGGAGAGAAAAATCGAAACAACTGACAAACTCCGGAGAACAACGAAGACAAGACCAAAACAATACATGCACTACAATTGAAAAAAAAATAAAAACATATGACCAACATGGACCCCACCCAAAAACCGGGGGTAGACTCAGGTTCTCCGGAAGAGTAAACAGTCTCTGCTTCCTGCAGGACACCCGCCATGCTGCACATGTCAAATCCAGTTTGAGGAACGGATAATATCAATGGAACAGGTCCATTTTCATTTGGGAAACGGTTTCTTCATACCTGTCAACCAAATAATGATGACGCCCATAAAACTTTAATAAGGATGAGTTCAGCTTAGGAGCAACGTACCCCAACTTTTCTGTCAGGAAGCAGATTTGTCTGAGGGGGTTAACTCATTTCAGAACTACATTCAAAATACTAACTGAGTTACTCATAGAGTCCAAAATAAATTGTGTTTATTTAAAAACCATTCTTATAACACCTCCATTAATGTCTTGTGCATGTACATGTATAGTTTCATAATTCTGTTTATTTACATATAATATATAGATTAGTAAAATAATGAGGGCATAAAGATAACCAAATATTTTCTTGAACTTGATTTATTATGCATAATGATCATATCTGGGTTAATTGTCAGGTTATTTCGTTCAAAGGTTACAACACACTTATACTATCAACTACCATAAATACTGCGGATATCTACCAAGAGGCAGGAACAGCTTATCGAGACAGGAACAACTGCGTTTACATCCGGTCCGTGTTGTTCATGCTTTAGATTTTATTGTTGTTTTGTTTATCTCTGTGCAATGGTTGTAGTGTGTTTTAAGTCCAATTCCTGTCGCTCTTTTGTCTTAAAATGGTTCACATGTTCACTTTAAGCTTTCACGTTCGGTTGTTTTTGCATGGATAGAGAATTTGTATGTACCGTTCGATTACACAATTCTGTAAGGGTTGGACGAGCAACTCTTTCTTAACTGCAAAGGACATTTTTGACCGTTAATGACTGCAAAAATAGTTTGAAATGACTGCAAACGCTGTGTCAGACAAATATTTGCTGCTATGGTTGAAATATGACTGCCTCGACCTTTGATAGCGTTGGATCAGACACATTTTAACCCCAAAATTAAACTTTTTTTCATACTTTCCCTAAAGATGAAGTTGACCATTCTGAATAAATTTAACTTAAAAAACTAAGGTAGGTGTTAATATAAGAAAGTGTTATAAAATTTTGTTGTTTTTTTGTGTCAAAATGACCATGCAGTAAATTTAGTAAATTTGGGATTTTTCTCATTTTTTTAGAACAAGGAGCATATAATTTCAACTTCTTTGTTATAAATGATTGAAAAAATACATATATTAAAGAATTTTAAAAAGAAACAATTGATATGGGATGTACATATTTTTTGGTAAAATCATTCCTTTGTATCCCTCCACCATTTTCTCAACATTTTGGCTGATGACACTGACCAGATTGGTTATAAAATTTTAAATATTTATTACTCACAAACTACTTATTGTAAGTACATATTTTTTTTCACAGAGTTTAGTTGGATTATAATATTTTTTTTTTTAAATTCATTAATATTTTCCACTTGTATCATATGTTTTTGAAATGATTCCTGAATGAGATTTCAACGAGACTGAAACATCAGAAGAATACATCCGTAACTCAGTCCAATCGATATTCCCTCAGACAAAAATAATAAAAGACCACACAACTGAAACATTGAATAAACTGAGTCAGAATAGACAAGCAAGCTTGTTTCAAAGAGGACAAATATACCTAAGGGAGCAATCCAAAAAAACGTAATCCATTAGACAGACATGGCCCGGGAAGACAAATGCACAACCACAAGCACAACAATTAAACACTGAAAACTAAAAAAAAAACAATGATCAACTCCTATAAAAACCAGGAGTGAACTTAGGTGCTCCGGAAGGGTAAATCTTACGAACGTTATAACAACTGAAAAATTGAAGAAATATGTTGCAGAAAAATGCGATAAACATAAATGAAAGAATATCTATGTTAAATATCGATGCAACAATTGTAGCCATCAAAGGGAATTCAAATGGTGCAATAAGAGGTCAATATAGGGTGAACTTTGCATGAGGGATTTCTTACTTTAAACAGAAAGTTTCCTGTGGAAATAACAGGGCGATTTTATCAACCGTTATTGACTTGAACCCTCCCATCTCTATAAATAACAATGATATGTGTTTCCCATTAACAAAATGAAACTGAGAGATTTACTACTTCCTTCTTTTAATAAATACAAATAGTAAGCCGAACAAATTTGAAATGGAACAAATATGAAATCATGTTAGGCGCCATTTTTGCATCAAATTAGTACCTCTGTTCAAATAAAAGTCATTTTTACAGCACGTTTATCTATTTTCATTTTATCTGCAGATATATCTTTACATATAGATTTCATTATGGAGTGAAACTGATAAACCTTTCATTGTACACTTTATAAACATGTTTTAGCTCTTACCAAGTAAACACCAGTACATAATATATAACTATTAACAGAAGTTTTATAAACCCCCATTAAATAATTTCATTTTGCTCTTCTCGCATTATTAAGTCATATTTCATTCACATTCATTTGCCCACTTAACAAATGACGTTATTTGTTATATAGAATGAATATATCTCGGTTAATATTCAGGTTCATCTGTTAAAGAATTGAAAATCAAAACCAATCACACAACACGAGCAATAGAATTTAATGGGGCTAAACAGGGTAACAAGCATTCAAATAAAATCAATTCCGGCTTAAAGAGTTGAAACATATTCCAGAGTCACATAATATTACAAATATCATATAAATTATGTTTAATATTAGTTTTCAGTGATAATTCTGGATAATTTGGCTTAACTAGATATTCAGGAGTTTAACAAGCATCATGATAGATGTAAATTTAAATGAAATGAGATATTGGGTGAATTATTGGACAACAAGCTAGAAATGGATTCCGAAAAGTAAAAATGAGCTCCCCGTATGGTATAGTCAAACAGTGCAAACAAAGCTTTTATTGTATTTTGGAGAAATTTAACTGAAACCACAAATGATCGAAATTAAAAACAAAATTGGAAATATATCAAAAACACATAGAAACATACTACTGAACAAAGTTCTTGGCTTAGGACAGGCGAAAAAATAGTTTGGTTTAATTAATTTACCTTCCTCTTTGTATCCGTGACAGTCACAGATGAAACAAATAAAATTCTTTGATATCAGTTTTGATGCATAAGATGTGCACAATTCGTCGATTTAAGATTCATCAGTTATGCTAAACATCTAAAATGTTGAAAACCAAAAGAACAATCCGAAACGTTGAACAGCAAATTCAAAAATAACACAATGACCAAAAGGGGGTAAAGCTAAAACCATCTATTGTAATTCTTAGTTTTCACAAATTTTACAATTTTGTAACAGTAAATTTGAAGTATCAAGACCTACACTGGTGAAAGAACTTACAAATATACCCGCTCAAATGCACCTTTAAAAGTGCAGTAGCATAAGAACTATCATTCATATTGGATTGTACTACTTAATGATATTATTTACGTGATAAATTTACAATAATATCCGTTTTACGTTGTTTGTGACTGTTACGGTCATTTTATCAGTATTTACGTTCTTATCTGTAGAAATATGGAGATTTAAACACCCTGAAGTACCTAAGTACGTCCTGGGGTGAAGCCGAAGGGTGTGCAACGGTACTAAAGGGTATCTATTTCTTTGTCTAGAAGTTTGAGCTAAATAGGGACGTAAAGGTGACATTTTTTTAAACGAAAGTATCTTAAATTGAAATTTGTTAAATTCTGTAGGGTTCTGTCTTGGTAGAAACCTATGTCTGTAGCTGTGTTTTTTTTATTATTTATTTTAACAATAATGCCGCTATTGTCGTTAAATGTAACGCATTTTCAGCGCCACGACTTTAATGGCGTTGATCTGGAAATTAACACTCCTAGGTTAGGATTTTATTGACAAAGGGTGTGGTAAGCAACGCATGGTTATACAAAGTTAGCAACGGTTTGGTATATGGTTTTATTTTGGACGTATCAATAGGCAATTATATTCAAGAAAATTACTAAGACGGAGATAATATTCATTTCTTGATTAATTATATGATCTAATTCAGAAAATCACTAAACAAAAGCTGTATATAGAACTGTAGTTAGTACACGAAAATGATTTGAAGAAATGTTGAAATACTTACTGTAGTCAACATCATGATGGAATCTATTGCCAGTCTGCTTACATGTCAGTTGAATACACATCGTCCTCCCGTACTTTTCAGTCCATTGCTCCCCTACGTCATGACAGCTCGAGGATGTGTATTCTTTACATCCTGTTATAATATATAGAAATTATATATTGGTATTTTATTTTCCCTCACTATAGTGTTGTTGTAACTAGCAATAAGATATACATTCTATAATATTATTTTTGATTCACTGTGTCAGGTACATTTGTAAACATAAGATATCGCTATATGTAGCATTTAAAAGTTACCTAACATAACATGTTTGTTTATCATCACCGCCCTTCCTTCCGGTAATCTTTAAGTTTACTCTTACGATAATAAAGAATGTCTTTTCATCAATTATGTTGTCTAAGCTAGGACAAGACTGTTATCAAATGGTCCATTTCCCAAAGAATTGTGCAACTGGATTGCGTATTATATTGCGAGTGCAATATACAGTTTATATTTAAATTTCAATAAATACTAACGTAGCAAATTAAACTTACCTCCTTTCGTATATTTGTAACTAGCATACTGTTTGACAGGATCCCATTTACATTCATACTGGAAACAACCTTCATAACTTGTGTATCCAAATTCCCGACATATTCCATTGACTACACAACCTGTAAACTCAAGGACATACACAAGCTGTAATGGACAGGGAAATAAACCTTCCAGTTTTTATAAAAACCGTCGAAATATATCATTCATGTTTATATGATCAGAAACTATGAACTGAATTAAGAGTGAATTATAACATTGGAAGTGGTGAAATACTGCAATTTTTGGGTGAACGAAAATCGATATTTTACCGTAAAAATAAACGCTGTTCTTTCACTCATGAAACTGAGGTAACAAATAGACATGGCCTATGTCTCTGATATACAAATGTTGACGCGTAGTCACATCAAAACATAATTCCCAATATTTCCTTATTCATTCTAACCATTTGAACAGTGTAATAAAATAATTACTCTTGAAATTCGAATGCCAAAATTATACTGACATTCGTGAATTAATGTTTTGTTCGGTCACTCGTAGATTTTAGGTATTCGAATTTCAAGATCAGTTGAACTATAATTAAGCAAAACAGAATGCATACATATACAGTTTTGTTCCTGTAAATTCGTATATAACATTATTTTGATTATGAAGCATTGGTTACAGTTCCTGTATTGCTTTTTTTATATAACCAAGAACATTACAATATATAATCCAAAATATTTTAGAAGTAAGCAATGTCATATTCAAAACTCAAAATGTATCAGAACAACAGATGTATCGTTAAAGAGCAAATTAATGGGACAACTCCCTACTTTTGCAATATCTAAATATCTTACCAGATGGTGTTGTCTTTATAAGCCTTTTGAACTTCTTATCTGGTGTTTTAGATATCACACATTCAGTCTGAAAGCACTTTTTATTCGGTGTTGGCCACTTTTCGCCATGTTGACGGCAGATACCATCATGGGGACACCCTATGAGAATAGATTATATATACATGTAATTTGTTATATCATTATATTCTTGCAAATAAGTTGCAATAGTAGGCATACTTGCACATGGTAGATCTCCTTAGCTGAAATTTGGCTTCCTATTTCGGTATTTTTGGTTGAGTACTTCTTGTTTAATATAAGTTTGGTTTTTGGTCTTCCAAATGTTTCGGTTTTAATGCTGCTGATGAGAGGTAACTCCTTGAAATACGTCGTATACAGCATAGTATAAATTAACCATATCTAATATTAGTATCTTTGGATTGTTATTTTGAAACTCCTGGGATGATGCCTCTGCTGGTGGACCCTAGGTCCCCGAGGGTATTCACCAACCCAGTCGTCAGACTTGTCTGACATGATTATTCATTGATTTGTTACAGAAATTACCAGTATTTAGCAAAATTCAAAAATAATAGAAATACTAAGGGTTCATTCCTTGTATTGCACATGGTAGATCTCCTTAGCTGAAATTTGGCTTCCTATTTCGGTATTTTTGGTTGAGTACTTCTTGTTTAATATAAGTTTGGTTTTTGGTCTTCCAAATGTTTCGGTTTTAATGCTGCTGATGAGAGGTAACTCCTTGAAATACGTCGTATACAGCATAGTATAAATTAACCATATCTAATATTAGTATCTTTGGATTGTTATTTTGAAACTCCTGGGATGATGCCTCTGCTGGTGGACCCTAGGTCCCCGAGGGTATTCACCAACCCAGTCGTCAGACTTGTCTGACATGATTATTCATTAATTTGTTACAGAAATTACCAGTATTTAGCAAAATTCAAAAATAATAGAAATACTAAGGGTTCATTCCTTGTATTGCACATGGTAGATCTCCTTAGCTGAAATTTGGCTTCCTATTTCGGTATTTTTGGTTGAGTACTTCTTGTTTAATATAAGTTTGGTTTTTGGTCTTCCAAATGTTTCGGTTTTAATGCTGCTGATGAGAGGTAACTCCTTGAAATACGTCGTATACAGCATAGTATAAATTAACCATATCTAATATTAGTATCTTTGGATTGTTATTTTGAAACTCCTGGGATGATGCCTCTGCTGGTGGACCCTAGGTCCCCGAGGGTATTCACCAACCCAGTCGTCAGACTTGTCTGACATGATTATTCATTGATTTGTTACAGAAATTACCAGTATTTAGCAAAATTCAAAAATAATAGAAATACTAAGGGTTCATTCCTTGTATTGCACATGGTAGATCTCCTTAGCTGAAATTTGGCTTCCTATTTCGGTATTTTTGGTTGAGTACTTCTTGTTTAATATAAGTTTGGTTTTTGGTCTTCCAAATGTTTCGGTTTTAATGCTGCTGATGAGAGGTAACTCCTTGAAATACGTCGTATACAGCATAGTATAAATTAACCATATCTAATATTAGTATCTTTGGATTGTTATTTTGAAACTCCTGGGATGATGCCTCTGCTGGTGGACCCTAGGTCCCCGAGGGTATTCACCAACCCAGTCGTCAGACTTGTCTGACATGATTATTCATTGATTTGTTACAGAAATTACCAGTATTTAGCAAAATTCAAAAATAATAGAAATACTAAGGGTTCATTCCTTGTATTGCACATGGTAGATCTCCTTAGCTGAAATTTGGCTTCCTATTTCGGTATTTTTGGTTGAGTACTTCTTGTTTAATATAAGTTTGGTTTTTGGTCTTCCAAATGTTTCGGTTTTAATGCTGCTGATGAGAGGTAACTCCTTGAAATACGTCGTATACAGCATAGTATAAATTAACCATATCTAATATTAGTATCTTTGGATTGTTATTTTCATATGTATTTGTTTCACTCGACTCGAGTGGTTTTAAAATTTTAACCCATTTCTGTCGTAAACGATGGCTACATATATAAAGTACAAGTATGTACTTGGTACTTGGGCCAGTTGTTCAAAAGTTAACCCTTTTTTCAGTTTAATTTTTATCTATTGTTAAGTAATATTTCTATACAGATTTTTCCACACTCACAATTTCATAAGATTAACAAGATTTTCAGTCCGAAGGTATAAGCAGACGGAATAATTTGAAATTGAAATTTGAAGCTAACATTTGAGCAACTGGTTCCAGAAATTTAATGCTTAATCTTTACATGATTTAGTTGTTTCAAGTTTTCCGTGAACAGAAGAGACGCCGTTTTTGGCAATCGTCGCAAATACAATACAATACCGTCAAATAAAAGGAGATAACTGTAATCACATACATCTGTTTTAGATCGTGTAGAATAATTGTCTTAAAATTAAATATAGAATTTTGCTACTATTTCAAAACCCAACCACCATTGTTTGTTTTCTGCACACGTATGCTGTACGAAAAGGGGAAATGCGGAAAATACATATTTAAATGCTAATTATTGAATCAGATATGAGGCAGGTGGTGGATTTTCTTTGTTCTTGCTTAATGCTCAAAGACTCTGCTGTCATATCTCTGGCCAGAATTTGACAGTAAGAGATAAAACTTGACAATAGAAAGATTTGGAAATGTCATCTCAATATTTATTTGGGGTACCTTAATTCAAAATTTGCATAAACTTTTGAAAAAAAAATGAGACAATGTACATGTATAACTCGATAATTCACTTTTAGCACATGTCTATTGAGGGTTTTATGTAAACGTGAAAGGTATCAACATTAACAAAAAGATATATTTCTCCACAGAAAATGTATAAAGAAATCATGCAATAAAACCGCAATAGTTATGTACAATAACAATTATGACAATGTTGTAAATTTGCAATATACATTTACGTAGGCCACGCAAATTTCGTTTTTGAATGACGTGACGGTTACCGGCAAGTCTGTGAAACGCGTTTTATTACTTTTTCTTGTGTAAATCACATAATTTGACTGTACAAATGGTTAGCGTCTAAAAATAATTTTATTTAAAATATGCTCTTAAAAGGACAGATTGCAGCATATTAATCGAAAAGGAAATGGAACGGCCAAACCAATCCACAAAGGACAACTCAAAGTTTATGAGAACACACCCCGTGTATTCGTCATAAGTTTCCAAAGGCACAGGATGACTTGGCCGAGATACAATGTATACAAATAAACAGAGGACATTTGTCGCACTTCTTTAAATGAGTGAACATAAGAGTTAATATGGTTCACAGATATAAACCTGTAATGTTTTATCTATTACATTGGTAAAGTTCTCAAAACGTAATGTGATAAAGTTTTGGATAACAAACTACTTCAAAATTTGTTCGTTTCCTGTATAAATTCTAATTCAAATAGAACACCAATACTTGTTATGTAGTGTAGACACATGTCCGATGTTAATGTTTTATGTTGACCTCTTTTAGTACTTTTGGGGTTTAGTTACAGGGCTGTTGACTAATTACGTTCACCTAGTTCATTTAATTCAATTAATAAATTAAAACAGCTCATTTGACTATTTTACTAACAAACATTAGAAGTAAATATACATATCAGAACTTTATTAAATTGATATGTACAGTCTATCAGACAAAACTTATCCATTTACGAGATAACTTCTATTTTTCTTTTTTTATATATTTTAAATCAAACTTGAAAGTATCTGTTTAGTAAATTTTATCCACATTTTCGGTAAGTTTTTTTTAAAGGATGTAATTATAGAAGTAAATGGGACTGGAAAAAGAATTTATCTGGTATTAATTTTGATTTCATAACAAAAATTAAATGAATTATATATACCAACATGACAAATGTAGTAAAAGTACAACACCGGGACTTCCATAAAAAGGCGATAGTATTATCCTCCAGATAAATCTTCAGAATGAAGTTAAATGCAAATATTAATTCATAGTAATCATACCTAGTCATGCTAGTAGTCTGTAAGCAATTACTTGGACTGATAATTGTGAAGAGGATTTAGTGTCTAGACTTGTGATGGACAGTAACAATGGGTTACATTGTATTAAGAGCTTATAATTTTGCGTTAAATAACTCATTTTCCTTTAACAATCGAACATTGATAAATTGAAAGTTGAATATGCGTGCTTTTTACTTTTTTTGCATACAATGTAACAGTATAAAAGCCACATGCGAATCTCCTGCTTTCAAACCCACTTGAGCATGTAGAATTATTATTTACAATCAGATATTTATTTATTCATTTGCTTTCATCATCTTTACGTTTTTTACTGTACTAATCTGATGTAAATTAAATGAATAGTGTTAATTGTTTCCCAATGAAGTGAAAAGCGATGACAATCCTGCTTTCTGACTCATTAAACACAAAATCTATTTCATTACACTGAAAATACGAAAAAGTAATTACTCATTTTTGCCATTTAAATAATGTTTTGTTTGTTTGTTGACTATTTACGTCATGAAAATTGACAAATATGCAAATTTTAACCGCCGGAATTACAAAAGGTTCTATTTTTTGCGCTTTTCCGAAAAAATATACTTATAACAAAAAATAAAATCATTTTATATCCTTCCAGTGTAAGATTTAGAGCAAAGATATAATATACACAATGTATCTTAAGGCTATGTTCCAAAGCACTTAGATCTAGCTGAAGCCGACCTTTCCTGACAATCAAATGAAAAGTAATTATCCTGTAAATGGATAATGTCACTGACTTTGTACTAAGGTAGTGATAAAAAAAAACTTACCGTTGACAACAAAACACCATTTACTTGACTAATTTTCTAATTAATACCTGGTGCCAGCCTTCTTCTAATGTTTCCTCTTTAGATACTAGCAACCAAGAATTTTCTTCGTTACCAAGATTACCATTATCGTGATTATTTATTTAAATGCGAAAAGTGTGCTGCAACACTCGATTTATTGAAAGCGAAGCTTGGGGATAGAGATTTTAAAAACTGGTAATTTGATTATGGATAAAAGACAATTTAGTAAAAAGGCATATGAATAATAAAACGTTAAAGATGGCCTTATTGCTGTTTTTTTTTTTTACATTGAAAAAGAAGAATAGATCTTACTTTTACTAATATCAATATTTAAATGCAGTAAATTATTTATCAAAAACATACCAACTGATACAGGCGAAGTAACCATGTATATTTTACCATTCCTTTCCTCTCTAACACATTTATAATCTACACATGTACCATACTCAGTCCAAACGGAATTTTCTTCCTTACAAACGCCATTCACTTGACATCCTATCAATATTTTTAAAAATTCTTGTACATTTCTATAAGTTATGTTCCTTGTATTGTTGCTGTTCGAAGGAAGATCCATATATTTGCAAAATTAATTACGCTTTACCTCTGTTATATTGTATTCATAATATTTTAAGACGTTCTTCTCTTATATCTCTGTCGAAAATTTTGTTGTTTCCTTGATAAATATAAAGGAAACCGGAAATGTTTTTAGTCGTAAATCGATGAAATATACACCACCTCTTGTGCATCAAAATTTCTATCAAAGAATTGTACTTTAATCACTGAGCCAATGCCACTGCTAGTCCGAAATTGATACATAAAATTTACTGTTACAAAATTGTAAAATTTGTGAAAACTAAGGAGTATCTTCCTCGTGCAGAGCTCTGTCCTTAGATCGTTTTGGCTTTACAGTTTTTGGTCATTTTGGTACTTTTGAACTTGTTCTTCCACTTTTTGGATTTTTGTTTTTGTTTCCAACATTTTAAGCCTTGAGCACAACTGATGAGTTGTAAATCGATGAAATGTGCACATGTTTTGCATCAAGATTGGTATCAAAGAATTGTATTATTACTAACACAATCAATAAATGGATGGATGGATGAATTATTGTTTAACGTGCAGTGGCATATTGGGTTACTGACAAGAAGTTTGCATTCTTTAGAGTGTATCAATATAAATAAGACAAAAAAGCCTATCAATACAATTCATTTCTTCCAAGCCTGGTATTAAGAGCTGATGGTAACTGTTGTAAAAGTTAATGAAGAATTACAACCTTATGCAATCTTTAACCCTGTTACTAGAATTTGAGTAATCATAAAATTTCGATAATTAAGATATTGGGCCAATGAATATTTAGAAACAACACATAAAAACCACGTAAACATCTACTAGTATTTGTCATGGGAAACTATGCTAAATTTAAAGATGGAAAACCCCTGGAAGATTTTTTCAAGTTCCAGTTTTTACTGGACTGCAGACTTTATATATTTTCTAAAAACGCTTCATAATCAGCTTAATTTTATTTAGCAAAAGATTTCAGAGAAAAAATGTGTTATTTTAGACCGAGTTAGAAATTCCCATGGCGGCCAAGTAAATTATCCGACTAATATGAAATATTCTAATTTTATACTCATTCCTGTACTGTGTGTCATGTCAGGCCAAGTTGTTTTACAGACCAGAAGAGGGTATTTTCTTAACTTGACCAATTGGAGATAACAATGTAGTCTTGGCTGCCATGTTAGTAATTCGAATGAAATATAAAAACCTCATCATCGTTCCATCTTATCTTTGTTTTGGCAGTTTTTGTAATAAATGGGAAAGTTTTACATTTTTCATTTCCGGTTTTACTTTACACATGTATGCATGTTTTTTAATAACACAATCTTACAGATGTAGCTAAGCTTTAACTTCATTCCCAATATAACATATGGTTGTTTGGGCTTGTTCATGGCATAATCTTTAAATCCATTTGGACTCAAAAGTGACCTATACCTACGTACAATTATTACATGTAGTTGTAAATATAATCTTTTCCACCGTCAATGAGCGTTAACATTGATTACTTTTATCTTAATGGTGTTGTTTGTTTTAATGTATACTTTACATGTCTGTTGGTGTAATTCTTTTTACGTTGTATTGTCTAAAGGTCAATATCCATTCAAAATTCTATCTTACTCACTCTTCATACGTTTATACAAAATCAGCGTCGTTCATACTAATACTTAAATATATAAAGGCATATTGGACATTAAAAGATGTGTGTGTGTATTTTTTGGTTAAATTGTTAACATTTGTTCAAAGTCATGTGTTACTTTCTGCGAGAGTGCCCTTTTGTATATAATAAAATAATTGAGTTTAAGCTGTTTGTTCCTTACAGCCAAAATTGTTTACTTTTTCTGAGTATCTTAAATGCGCTACTAGTATTTTTTTATCAACATCGTATTGTCAAAAGTCTAGTCAGATTTTTGTGCTGCTAATCTTTTGTTATCCATGTTTTCATTCATAGATTTGTCTTCCCTTTCTATGATTGGAATGCATACAAGATAAAAGACAGATGTGAGCTTAGTATACATTGGAAAGACACCCATGCTATACTGGAATATAAAAAAGAAGAGTGAACTAAAGTTTACCTCCGCCTGTAGTTTGAAGTGTTGGGAATTTAGATCCAGCTTTCTGTTCACATCTGTACAGGAAACATTTTTCTTCTATTTCCTCGTTAATACCAAGACAATTGCCCCGTTTATCTATGCAAGCTACAATTGAAATTCCCTTGATAAATCATTAAGTTACCTAATATTATGAGCTGATTGAACATTCGTTCAAGCAGTTTGAAATTTTTTCATAATTTAATAATGGCTTGGTTTATTGGCTTCTTGTTCGGTAGAGAACAATTTAATTTTTCTTGTGGGTTAAATGAATGAGTAAATAAATTCGGAACAGATTCTTCTATTCCTGAAAAGAAGCTTTAATTATTTTATAAATGATGAGAAAAAAAAGTATCACAAAATACCGAAATAAATTTGATGCACTGTATGGCCATTTCGTTGACTGACAACTCATCAGCAGTGCTCTAGATCAAAGTATTGGAAAACCGGTTAAATATATAATGTTGAATTAATAAGCACAACCACTAAAATCCAAAATAATTAAAATAAACAGGAATCCAAACTGAGCTAAGGGTTACCCCTGCATCAACAGGAAGAGCCTTAGAAATTCTGATAATTTTGTCAAATTTTGAACGGAAAATTTAGGTGCATTTGAGTAATGAATCATGCCAGAACAAAAATAATGGCTACGGGGCTGATAATGCACTCGGCGACTTACAGTCCACCAGCAGTGACATAGTCCCAGTGGTAGTAATTAAACGTATCACAAAATACCGACATAAATTTGATGTACTGAAAGGCCATTTCGTTGACTGACAACTCGTCAGCAGTGCTCGAGATCAAAGTGTTGGAAAACCGGTTAAAGATATAATGTTGAATTAATAAGAACAACCATTAAAATCCAAAATAATTAAAACAAACAGGAATCCAAACTGAGCTAAGGGTTACCTCTGCATCAACAGGAAGAGCCATAGAAATTTCTGATAATTTTGTCAAATTTTGAACGGAATTTTGACTTTCTGAAAATAGTTGTAGTAAAAACTTGCAGAATATGACCTTTAAGTAATCCATAAAATAAAGAACAAATTCTCTTTACAGATTTATGATATAATTGTATCTATTTCAAGGATTCCTTGATTATTGTTCTTTTAAGCAACAACAACTCTCATGATTAAATATCACATATAGTTTGTCATCCAACAGCCATTAATGTCTAGTTTAGCTTCAGTTCAGATCCTAGTAGATCAAAATTGTAACATCTCATTAAAATTAGTTATAATACCATAATATAATGGTTTCATCACAGCGTACTGGGCTTTGTTCTCAGTAGTAACTGTACACTCGTAGTCTATACAGTTGTGCTTTCTCATATCACCTTTGTTCACACATTGCTTTCCATACCTACATTCTGAAAATTACAACAGAATAATGTATCCTTGGTTTCACTGTGGATTTATATGAATCATTAACCTTAACCTTTAAGGTCAAGGTCACAAACTTTGTTTGATAATAGCATTTGCTCTTTTTTTGTTTAATTTTGTAGACCACATTTCATGGTCAAACTTTTGTGATAATTGACTGTTTTTGAAAGTTTGACTAAGGTTATTCATGGTCACAAGCTTAATTTAATTTCTTCAAGCAAAGTATTTACAAATAGTTTCATTGTGCATGTATACATAAACCATGTGTAGATATTTGCTATCTACGGATCTAATTCCTAGATAAATGAATTTATTATTTTTCAAATCAACATTTCTAAGAAAAAGTCAGAAAAAGAATACATATTCAAATTTTCATTTCCATTATCATTTACCTTCTGGTATTTAGGATAAATAAGTATACCCCGAGTTTCTTAAATATGCAAAAGACATTAATCCAAAAGAGCTACATTTAAACAAAGCTAATAGGAATAGTAAATGCTGTTCTTTTTTATATTTTACTATAAATATCGAAAATGGAGAGATACTTTACTCTGTAAAAATTGTTCTTTGTCCCAATGACTTCAAAGACTAAATTCATACTGCCGATTTTTATTGAACTATATGAGGAGATAGCATTAAACACTTTATGAAAGTGTTATTTCAGATTTTTTCGTTTAGTAGAGCGACAGTATCCGACCTGCAGCTATGAGAGTCTTAGCTAGTTTTAAGGTTAAACGAGCACATTCTAATCCTGCTATATAAATTATGTACCGCCCAGTCTAATTTTCAGTTCTAGTAAGCGGTCACCTTATTGGTAATCATACTGTATTGGTTTTTATAGTGTTTAATACACCAGTTTCAGAATAGATCATGGGGAGGTTTGGGTTCCCATAAAACCGGTTTAACTCCACCACTGTTCAGTTTCTGTACCAAGTCAAACTATCCTGACTGTGTTGTGTATATGTCTGTGTTTTGTGCTGTTTAATGTTATTTTTCGGTCGGAATACTGTCAGTTGTGTTGCTTTGATTGATTGGTTTGTCATTGTTGACCTTTCCTGTTATCCATTTTGTTGTTTATACAAAATCTTACATGTGTGTCAAAATTATTTATTACCCATGCCCACCTTTAATAAACATTTATTTAAACTTAAAATACGTGTACTCAAGTAGAATAATTACGATATGTTCTTCTTCATCTCTTAAATAGCTACTTAAAACTGTGAATAATATATTAAAATCATTTCCATACAAAATATACATACGCATATTGTTAATATCATTTTGGAAAACGTGCCGAAGACCTTTCTGATACCAACGACATATATACTCAGTACAACCAACTGTCCAGGTCATGTTCACACCCATACATTTGTCATTGTACTGACAACCTTCAATTCAAATGTTGAGCAAACTATACCAAGAACAAAATACTGTAGGGAACTCGTTGTCAAAGTGCATTAGATAGTTCATTGTAAACGGTTACAGATCACTAACCTGTCAACACTAAGGTTATGAGATCGAATTCAACGCATAATGATGTGTGTTTGACTTTGATCTTAACTGACACCAATTGCCAGTTTTCATAGCAAAGGTTGGTTGTTTTCTTCTTGTTTTCCGGTAATAAAAGTGTGCCGCCAAGCTAAAGCAAATTGCCAAGATATAACCAGCAAACCAATATGTTATTCATTTTGAAATTGTTGCATGTAGTTTTGCGAGATGCATTAGTGGAAATGTTGCATTTTTGGTCGTATCGTATGCGAGATGTTCATCTTGTCGAGTTTTTCTAAAATAAATAAAACATGGCATTAATTTCTTAACTAAGAATAACTGTTTCGGAAAGAAAATATCCATGCTAAAGGATAAATTTAGAGACTAGATAAAATAGTTAAAAACAAAGAAATAAGACGTAGGGTAATATTGATACTACTAAAAATTATCGTATAGTTTTTGTGCTTAATGTCCGTGGTTCGCTATGGTGTTTCTACTTCTTTCGAGTAGTAGTTGCCTATTTGTAGGTGGTCTCACAAAAATTGTAATTTTTTTCATTATGTGTACATAATGCAGAAGTGTTTTATATCTGAAAAGCACTAAACAAGTATCAAATTCAAAATATGTATATTGCACACATGAATACCTCCATCTACAATGTTCATATATGCAACTTTCTTCTGAGGATCAATAATGCACTGCTTAGTATAACACCCCTCCTTCACTCTATAACCAGCCTTGTAACATTTTCCTTGGTAATTACATTCTGCAAAGAGCAATTAGTCATGATGTAACCAAAAACTATTCTCCTGAATAAACAGTAAAACCATAAGAAGCATTTTATTTCAGTTTAAATTATTATCAAGCTTTAATTGGAATCTTAAACAAGTCGGTTTTCCTTTTTTAGAGTTTATATTTTTAATTCAATTCTTTTCTAATCAATCATTTGGTTGTTATTATTTAAGGGAATACGATACATTAGCAGGGGGAGATAATGACGTCGCCAAGAGATACACATTGTGACGTCATAGTATCCTTCAAGAAAATCCTTTATACCATATTAAAATATGTGGTTTTTCTCAACTATCTCTGCAATAAACAAAAGTTCCTTACTTCATGTTAAGTATACTAAAATTTTAAGAAAAAAACAGTGGAGGATTTTTTTCTACATGCATCTAAAGTTACCAAATTATTATCAATATTCCTTATTTGACTTATATTTGCATAATTTCCTAATTAGTTTATCAATCGTTTTCATCAATTATTTATCAGAAGACAATGTCTATGTTGTTGGAAATATTTTACAAACGACCTAGTGAAGCTATCTTTTTTAGTAAAAAAGTTAAACACTTTTTTTGACAGTCTCGAAAAATGAAAAATTTAGGGGTTTTGGCTTAAATAAATTCAATGTTCATTATCTTAAAAACTAGATCATGAAGGTAAGTTTTTCTTTATATACTGGAAAAGTATACATAACAATTGACCATCTGGTAAATTTTGAGCAAGAATTTAGTAGAGGAACCTTTTTGTATAGTATTCCCTTAACACGTGTAAGAAGCTGAACGATTAAGCAGATTAAGTAACTTCTAATTATTTATCCGAAAAGACAGCCCCTGTGTCCACGCCTGATATTTAAAGAGACGTCCATAGATTTTAGTTTTCAGTTTTTCTACATGTATGTTTTCTTTTCTATTTCATCGTATTTCATCGTATGTATTCCTTTGCATGTTTGTCCTTCCTTTTCAATCACGTCTTTAGAATTAATTACTGAGTCCTTTGTGCAGAAAGATAATGCTTGCCAAAAGTTTGTCTCGGAGAAACATCAAATTCCAATATGATATACAGCTGGGAAACTATTCTAGGCACCAATCATACGTACATGTAAACGATTAGCAAGTTACACATACACGATTTGCACGTTAAAGTAAAAGTAAAAAGGGTCTGTTTTATAGTCTATATAGACATATTTTAAAATATAAAAATAACAAATATATCCCATTTGAAACTGTATTGACAACTGACAATGTTTTAATCCACCATGTCCATACAAGAACACTGGAGAGACACCTGGAATTAACACACAGCTGGTTCCGAGAGATGTTTATTCTGAGTTCAACATCTGCTTTCATTTTGAATTCACATGTCTTCCTCTTGACACGATTTAAAAAATTTAGAATGGCCCGTTAGATGTACACAATTCACATGTTATACTATGTTTGGTACTGTATAAGGGATTTTTCTCATTGAGCCTAGTGAGGACATTCATCGTCAGTATACTCGTATTAAAATTCATTTTGAAATCAAATTACAGGGAGTTTTCTATACAAGTAATCTTAAAAACGTTAAATTTATTACGTGTGCAGCAATTGTTTTTTTTTTTTTTTAAATTCTACATTCCGTCTGTTGCAATGAAATACCTTGTTCTACTGAGTCAATACTAAATGTTACAGATTTATCCTTCTTTGTCATCGTACACTTTAACCAATTACAAGATGAGTGATGCCATACTGAGTTGACTTCATGACATCCATCATCATAAGAACAAGCTACAAATTATTCAATAATGTTTTATTCAAAGCGTATAACATGAAGAAGAATGTACTTTTAGTCAGTAATGATTCCTCACTTGTAATTAAACAAAATTAAATTAAATCAAACTGGTCTACAGGCACATCTTATTTTAAATAAAAGCATTCATTATATTTTTTCATTTACTGAATCTATAGTAATCTGTTCAACGAATTAATCTGTTCAAAGAATTAACTAATTATTCACTTCCCCCAAGAAAAAATATGTTGCTTTCTATTATAAACGCTTACCTCCACGAAGAAACTTCATGCCACATTTAGTTGCTTCCGCTGAACATTTGTAAGTCATGCAACCCTTCTTAAATTCTTGTCCGAGAGGAATGCATTTTCCTTTCCCATCACTGCAACCTGCAATGTTTCATATTGTTTTAATAGAAAATACCAGCCTATGATAGCATCTAGTGAAAAATAAAAATTAAACTAAACATGGAAACTAAAGATCCTTTTTAGAACTGTATTACTAATTATCCATTTGACACAGAAAAAAAACTGCCTTTATATTTCACTCAAATTTTGGGCTTGTTTGACGTCCCCAAGGCCCAAACCAATAAAACATAAGGCAGTAGGACGTCAGAGGAATCTAGGACTAATTTCACTCTAGCATTACTACAGTAAATAAATGGCTAGAAATTGATTGTAAACATGTGCTTCTATGTGTGCTATTTAGGCCATCAAATGCTTTATTTTACATAAATGTCCTTTTCCATTGTACAAGTACAATGTATCATATAAGTTGATTATAAAGGTATTGATCAACACCGTGTATGAGCAAAAATTTTACATTAAGCACTGTCTGCAATATATATAAGTTAAGTATCAATAGGACACAATGAAGAAACTTCTGCAAACATTTGAAAATAACAAAAAAACATATACATTTTATGTTTTGAGAAATGTATTCTGTTTATCTATAACATAAACATTAAAGAACAAATATATACTCTCTCAAAAAAGAAACGCAACATACAGAAAATAGGAAATTTACATCATATATTATTTTCATAATTTATGATATAAATAATTTACACAGGAATGCAAAAATTGGCACACTTCTTGTTCATGAGTTCTTTTACCTTGGAATATCACAGTTTGTCACATATTGTCAATAAATCACTCATAAATTGTCAATATCTGGTATGTCCACCATTTGCTTGTAACACAGCCCCGACTCTTCTTGGCATAGATTGAATTAAACGCTGAGTTCGAACACGCGGTATCCTTTGCCACTCAAACTGAAGTGCCTGCTGTAATTGTTGCAGATTTTGCGGTGGTGGTTGTCGTTGGCGCACGCGCCGATCCACTTCATCCCACAAATGTTCAATTGGATTAAGATCGGGTGATCGTGACGGCCAACGGATCACATTGACATTCTGTTGTTCTAAAAAGTCTACTGTTACACGTGCTGTATGTGGTCGGGCATTGTCGTGCTGAAAATTTTTTCTCCGAATGTCAATTACGGGCAATAAATGAGGTCGTAAAATTTCGTCTCTATACCTAACAGCGTTCAGATTGCCTTGGATATGTATCAGCTGTGTGTTTCTGGCATAAGAAATAGCGGCCCACATCATAACACTGCCTCCGCCAAAATTGTCTCTCTCCACAACACAGTTTTGCGCAAAACGTTCGTTTCGGCGCCTATACACACGTATGCGACCATCTCGCTTTTCCAGTTGAAAACGTGACTCATCGCTGAACCATACTCTTCTCCAGTTCTGTAAATTCCATGCACGAACTGTAGTACACCATCTAACCCTCGCTCGGCGGTGTTGGCGTCTCAGTGTTGCTCCAAAGTAAGGTCTTCTTGCCCTCAATCCATGAGAACGTAACCGATTGCGTACTGTCTGTGCTGATATACGGCGCAACCCAGGGACGTTTACAGCTGTTTCTGTTGCAGCAATAGTCCTATTCCGCAGATGGAAAAGTCTGATGTAACGATCTTGCGCCCTGGTTGTAACACGCGGGCGCCCTGAACGTGGCCGATCTGTCGTAGTACCAAGCTGCAGGTAGCGTCCCCAAAGGCGTGAAATTGTGCTACGATGAACATTGTACGTTACAGCAACAGCATTCTGTGATTCTCCGGCCTCTAGTCGTCCGATAGCGATATTCCGGGTAGCAGCGTCTAACCTTGGCATAGCGTCACCTCATCAGAATTTTATTTTACGAATGCATTCATGAAAAGAAATACCGGGTTTTTATACCGACTGACTGAGCTAAAAAATAACCCATGATTTGCACGTGAAAGTCGACCCAGTTTTTGGCAATGCGTAAATCGTAGGGTGTCCCAGATTGCGACCAAAGTCGTTTACGGGTGGATGAATTTAAATGATTGTACCTGAAAACTTTTTATGAAGGTGTAATTATGATCATGTGTACATATATTTTGATATTTATTGGTTATTTGTCCGGAAAAATAATATTTCAAAAAGATAATCTGATGTTGCGTTTCTTTTTTGAGAGAGTATATATAGCAATACTGCTTAATTAATTTGAAAGAAGAATGGATAATAACTAAATGTTCGTATTATGTCTTTTTTGTCGGAGTTATACATTTGACGGTGTGGCTTCGTTTATTGGTTGTCCTTGGTAGTACATGTAGTATATTTTAAACATAACCTTTCTTCTAAGCGTAAAACAATTAGAACTTAATATTTTAATATCCATGATATTCATGGGTAAATTGCAAAAAAAAGTCATTAGAGAGAAATGTTCATTTTCAAAACAGTTACTGTAGTATTTTTCATAATGTTCAAAATTCGTGAACTGAAATCCCGATCATAAAAAGTTCACATATTGGTAGTTAGGTTTGATATAAATCATCACTTAAGTACACTGATTTCTTGTTCATCTTAAAGAAGAGTTTACTTAACGTTATCATATTCCTTCAATTATATATTAACGACTGTTAATCACAATTAAAATTGCAATATTTTATAATAATATTTGTAAAACAATCTCTATGTTTAAGTTAATAAAATGAGTCAAAAACTGACGTCTACATATATTTCCCACTTTCAAGTATTCGGCTGTGTTCAAACTGCTCTTTGTAATAAATACTGGTCAATTGCTCATGCATAATGTTATTTATATATATAAAAAAAACACATCTTATGTAATTATTTTAAAAAATATAGATTTGGCCTCTTTATGACTCGTTATAACGCATACTTTGTTAGTCAAATATAATGACATCAACCACATTGTACAAATTGATCTAAGAATATAAGTTCAATCTCCCACACAAACCATTCACGAGCAAATTGTAGAAGTGGATAATTATTGCAATTTACCTGCTTTTTTCATCCTAAAATAACATTCTCCTGTACTTGGTCTTAATGTACAGACTGATGCGTAACATCCCCTCTGTGTCTGGTAATTAACTGGTCGACAGTAATTTTCGTCTTTACATCCTGATTAAAAAAGGAACAGTTTTTTTTCATTTCTGTTAAGACAAGTTTTCTCAGGTGCCATTTACCTTTTATAGATGTACCCTTTGCGTTTAGGCTCAAATTTGTAGACTCCAACGTTCGTTGTATTGATATGAATAACGATAGATAAAACGAAACGTAAAATGTAGACGTGATAAGACGTCACATGTTCCAATATCCTTTGTGTTGTCCGGACTACGGTGCAAAACAATTAAAAAACCACATTGTAGATTACCTGTAGATGTGTCCCATAAACGACTTACATAATGACTTGAAATCTTAAATATATCAAAACTGTCGAACTCTAGAAGTTTACAAAGATTTAAATGAAAGAAAGGAACATCAACGCAATAAAAGTGGCAAGGCATTCCAAGACATAACTGTTTACTAGTGTATGATGTGTTAATTACTTCTGTATCAAAGCCTTACCAAGGGTGATTCTAAAAGCATCAGAATTAATTGTTTTCACTTTGGATGCGAGAAAATTACCATATTCTGAACCGGTACGGTACATTGAATCAGAGTACATGTATTTTGAAGTACAGTCGTAAATACATTCTCTTGTACAGTTTTTCCCTGACTACAACTCTTCATACATACACCTGAAGCCCGCCTCTGAATGCGGAATTTTCTCGCAGCGTTGAAGACCCATTGGTAGCCTTGAGCTGTTTTCTGCTCTTTGGTCGAGTTGTTATCTCTTTGACACATTCCCCGTTTCCATTCTCTATTCTATGTAAAAGGCCTGTTGTGAATACAGATACCCAACAAATATCAAACTGATTACAATAATCAAAATTATAATCTTAGGTCATACCTCGATAGTCCGTTTTAATTTCAAAAAAGACTTTTACTCCATTATCTTTCCTAAGGCATCTCTTTGAATAACAAGTAACTCCAGATGATACCATCCATGTCTCTCCCTCTTTTCTACATGTTCCTGTTTCATCCATACAGGCTGAAAATATTCATGTTTATGTTCACATAAAACAGGCTGTAAACATTCATGTTAACATATATTGACCACGTATTTGATATTTTGTCCTCTATATTGACCATTTAAGTATTTATTGAAAAACAATAAAATATAATATGAACTATATTTGCTGGAATTATGGGAACCCTTTCCTTAATTTGTTTGATAATGTACATGAAAACATGCAAGATATGTATTATCTTAGAAGTATAATTACACAAGATTATTCTGATGAAAGTAAGTTGGTATTTACTGTTGACAGGTTTTTGAGATATGGAAATGTTTGTCTTTGGTTATTTTCTTTATGGTATATAATATTGAACTTCACGTTTGTCCAAGATGTGTACGTAACCCATTTACATGTACCTCCTTTGTCAACTGTAAGAATCCTGATTCCTTCTTCGTCTTTACATGTGTACCATGTACAGTTTTTCTTAACTCTGTCTCCAACAAGCACAACATTACCTTCACCATCATCACAGCCTAAAAGCATGAAGAAGGAAGCCAATTACCGTAAATAAGCTCCATTATGCAAGCTTCTTTTCTATTATTTTTTCTTTCTACTTAACAATAAGAATATGAATATTGAAGGAGAATCTATATGTATTGGTTATTACATGTAAAAATGTATGACATACAATCTAGCTATGCTTTCATTTTGTACTTTGGTTGAAATTGTAAGTCCTGTTTTTTTTTTTTTGTTTTTTTTTCCTGTTTTCTTTTTTATTGAAAATTGTCCAAAAAAAGATAATAACATCAGAAACTAGATAAATCTTTAAACGGGATTAAGTTTTCAATTAAGTTAGAATATTTCAGTATTAGATTGTGAAAAAACAACTAATTACAGAAGGAACATACCACAATCCATAGGTTTATAATGACAGAAGTATATTTCTGTATTGTTGTCACCGTCTTTTGTCATTGGAATGGATCCATTTAATGATGGTTTTCCGTCTTTATTTGCATCATCAAATGCAAAGAATTCCATGGTGTGTTCCATACCTGAAAATTTTCTCAGAATGGTAGCTTGTACATTAAAAATATAACACTGAAATTTATCAAATAACCTGCTCTTAGATCAATAATCATTAGCAATACATTAATCTATCATAGACCATATAATTATGTTTCTACTGTTTGTTCATATAAAAACAATAGTCATTCATATTACTATACCTTTTTTACTGGGCCTCGGTGGCCGAGTAGTCTATGTAGTTCGTCATGACTACTAATGATCACTAGCCTGTCAACACTGGGGTTGTGAGTTCGAATCAATGATCACTAGACTGTCAACACTGCGGTTGTGCGTTCGAATCAATTATCACTAGCTGGTCCACACTGGAGTTGTGAGTTTGAAGCAATGTCAGTAAACACTAGGGGTGCCACTGGGAGGAAACCAGAGTTTATTAACAGTATACTGGTCCCAAAATAGGCTGGAAAAGGTTGTAAAGAAGCGGAATCCAGTTTTCAAATAACTTCCCCCAAAACGGCTCCACCTGGCGTTTACTGACATTGCTAGAGTTTGAATCTCACCTGTGGCGGGGTGTGTTCGACTCCGATCTAAATTGACAAGGATTGCCAATTTTCCTACCGAAGGTCGGGGGTTCTCTCCGGGTACTCCGACTTCCTCCACCAATAAAAACTGGCCGCCGCGAAATAGCCAAATGTTCTGAAAACGGCGTAAAACCCCAACTAAACAAACAAACAAAATCTTTTTTACAAAGAAACAATACTAATGAACACTAGCCTGTCAACGCTGAGGTTGTGAGTTTGAATCTCACCTGTGGCGGGATGTGTTTGACTCCGATCTTAATTGACAAGGATTGCCAATTTTCCTACCGAAGGTCGGTGGTTCTCTCCGGGTACTTCGGCTTCCTCCACCAATAAAAACTGGCCGTGGCGAAATAGCCAAATTTGCTGAAAACGACGTAAAACCCCAACTAAACAAACAAACCAACAAAGAAACAACATGTTATTTAATTTTGGACTATTGATACATTTTCAGAACAACTAAAACTAATTTATAAGAAACACCTGCGTCATTGATGCTTGGTCCTGAAGGCGCTAAAATATATATTTTTTTAAATTCAGTTTGAAATAGTGGTTTCATTTCATTCTTTGTCATTTATATAAATCCCAAATCAAGTCTTACCTCTAACCTCTTGACAACCATCTGCAGAACTGTCAACAAACAAAATGAAAGGTTTTTCTTTCGGGAGAACAAGGGGTACCTCTATTTTTCCGTCGTCCCGACAACAAAAGTACAAGCCAGTGTCATTGTTATAATCACCATCAGGTAGTGTACCATTCACTGTATGAACCCGTGCGGAAGTCGCGGAGTCGTCCATACCGATAAATCCTTTCTTGAAATCTGTAGATTTTTAATAAAAAATATTTGACTATAAAATTATTTGATACATTTATCATCACCTGAGATCATACTTAACTAAATTGCACGTTCATTAAAAATTTGAATGATATTTGCTAAAACACAAAATGTTTATATACTGTAAAGACGCTTTACAATGTATATTTTAATTCCTAGGTTTCTATTGCTTATAATGTTTTGTTCTCTTTTCGGTCTTTTGTCAAGATGTTCAACTTTTTATTGTCCTTTAAATTTTATAATGCATTTTCCTATTTCTTATGTTTTTGCTTTGGTTTTATATTATACATTTTGTTATCGACAAAAGAATACAAACGCGACAAAACTGAGGGAGCAGTCCTTTGCATCGAAACTTAAAGGTAAGAAAATTAACAATAATGCAACATAACAGACAAATATCACATTTAACTTTTTTTCCACTCTTGCTGCTCCAGTATTCTATAGCAGGTCACCATGCATAGTTCGGATGAACTTTTAACAGGATTATACAAAGAATTGCGTTTGAGCTTCAATGTTTTTTCATTTAACAAATTGAACTTATCATTATAGTTACTATTGGGACATGTTAAAAGTTAGACAATTGTTTTTTTTTCATAAACTTGACAAACCTTCTGGACAGGTTCCATTCTTTCTCAAGATACAATATTTTCCGGGTTCCCAGTAGGTCTGGTACCTCGGATATATCGTTGGATCATATATATGTTGATGAACACAAAAGTAATGAATGAAAACAAACGCATTGTACGTTCCAAATGCATGAAAGTCAAACGATACATAATTATGTAAATTGCCAATATGACCTCGAAATCCCTCAGACCATTTCTCATCAATGTCTATTGGACAGCCTGTCTTTGGCTTAAGCAAGCCATAATTTCCTTCTGGCCAATACATAATTTCTGGAAAGAAATGCAAAATTAACTGAAATTGTTTTTTACTGCTTTCCCGGTGTCATTTTTGCCCTACAATGTAACACTAATTGTTAATTTCCCTTTCTTGAGTCGTTACATACCAGTATCGCGCCTACATACAGCCAGTGTCATTGTTACATACAAAAGGTCAATGTAGTTAACATGAACTCATGAGTACTTAATTAAGATTTAAACACGGACAAAAGTGATCACAATTTTAAACTGATTGATCGTTATAATATAATAATGTCAAACAATGTCGTAATACATCATGCTCCTCTAATGATTTGCGAATACTACGAGATTCCCTATGACAGACGACATACAAAAGAGAAATGTTCTACTCTTCAGGAGCACCTATGTAAAATCACTCCTGATTTTCATACTGGTCGTGTGACCGATAAATTTTAGTTTTCAGGGTTTTTGTGCAGCCTTTTATACATGATCATTTTCACTCCCGGGTTTTTCTGTTGCTTTGAATCATATATGATGGGAATTATTGATTAGTTTCTCTACTGGAATAATGTCTTTGGTAACTATTAACTTAAAAGTAAAGAAATACGACAGTGCTATACTCTGTTCGGTGACAATCTAGATAGATAAGAAACGTTACAATTTTCTAAAAATGACACGTTTTTGACACCATTCACTGTGCAATTAGAATGTCTTCTAATAATTCAACATACTTTACATACCGTGACGTAAACGTTCAATGCCTATTTGGCCATTCTTATCCATGCACTGGAATATTGTACACCCATCGTGCCAGAAATTGTTGACCTCTTTACATTCTCCATCGAACGTACAACCTAAATATTAGATGAAGATAATATACTATAAGCAGCTACAACAAATGCTTGAAACTGTTCGTTTATATCAAAACACCTTTTTATAAACAATCAACCATTCAATGTATGATTAGAATGTTTCATAATCTATTAAGAATTCTGTTGAGAGTCTTGGTCTAATCTAATTGTTTGTTGTTTCAATGACATTAAAACTTTAAATTCACTGTTACAAAAATGGTAAAGAAGTATGGCCATTTGCCCTGAATTTATTTCACTTCCAGGGCCAATTTCAATAAGTAACCTAATGAATTCGAAATCTCTCTGGCACAGTCTGGTATGTGTTCTCTTAAGATTTGCTAATAATAACTAAAAAATAAGTTACTTGAACATTGTCTCATTACGCTTAATTGTCTCGCTTAAGGAAAATTTGCCAAATTAACGTCTTTAAGATAGTTTTTGCTTTGAGTGAGTTCTGAGTTTCCTTCATGGCAATATTCCAAAAAAGTGATACAAAATGCTTGGTATTTGACCCAAATCGCATCTATAAACGACCTTGGCGTGTAGAAAACTTGCATTTATTAATGATTCAACATAAAAAAAACATAACAAAGCAGGTAAATATTTAAGATTAAAAATTAAAAGGTTACAAGTGAAACAAATACAGGAGAAAGTGGCCCCACTCCTTTTATGAAATTAGGGAATATCACCATCGTGCATAGATGTAGATGTGTCTCTGTTCTTACGTGCTTTTGGCTTTACCCTTTTGGTCATCTTGACATTTGAATTCGCACTTCAACATATTAGATTATTGTTCTAGTTGTCAAAATTTTAGGCCTTGAGCAAAACTGATGAATCTTGTGCATCAAAATAAATATCATATATGGCAAGCCGTTTTACTATTTATTCTAACTTCAAGATATCTCATCTAATATATAACATATATCTTATATAATCTAGTTTTTATAAGATATCTTATAAAGTTTATAAGATATCTTATAAAGAAAATTATATGAGATATCTTATAAATTATATGATATGGCTCATAAACTATATAAGATATCTTATAAACTATATGAGATATCTTATAAAGTTTATTAGATATCTTTAAATTAGAATTAATAGTAAAACGGCTTGCCATAATCATAGAATACTTATCACTGATTGTAGACGCAGTACAAAGGTCGAAAGTTTTACGGAAAATTTCACTTTAATGTTTATTTTCATAGTCAGCCTGAGGTGAATATCTTACAAACACGCAGAGAACAATTCTCTTTATAAATGGTTATTTGCTTTCATGTAGTCAGTCTGAGAATCACACTGAAAATTTTACAAACACGCAGAAAACAATTCTCTGTAATTGTTATTTTCATAGTCACTCTAAGGCAAAAACTGAATATCCCACAAACACGTAATATGTCATGTTTGTATACAAGAAAAGTTACAACACTTTCTTCGACTCTCACTCCAAAGCCACACGAGTGTAACCTGGACAATATTTCATAGATACCATAGACTGAAGCCTCTTTAAAAAATCTTTGTTCATTATAAAAAAAAATGTTGAATTCAACTAAAAACTTATCTTTTTATCTTTATTTATTTTGCAGTCGTGATTTTGTCACATAATGAAAACTGTAATCAAAGCGAGATAACTGGGAGTAAATCTGGTTTTACTTCTGTTGAAGGTTATGAAGTTTTTATACTGGAGGTGGTGGAAAGGGTATTGGGAGACAGGGAGAAAGGGGCGGGAGAAAGGAGAAAGGGGGCGGGAGAAAGGAGAGAGGGGCGGGAGAAAGGAGAGAAAGGGCGGGAGAAAGGAGGGAGAACTATCAAAGGGAGACGAACTTTAATGTTGAAAAAAAATAAAGAGGTAAAAAAAACGAAAAAACTGGATACTAAATGTTCTAATAAATGGACAAATCTTTGAAAAAAGACAACATTTATATTTCCCAAACCATTTTTGCCATTTCCGATCATTTCATTAAAGAATTTGATGTTCAATCTGACTTAAACTAACATGATCCTATAGACAAATTATTTTATCGACATTTCAAACCATTGTTAACATGCTTAAGTCTTTATGCGTGAAAAATCTAAATTCTCCACGTTTACGGGTGGGTTTGATGTGGGATACTTAGGCATAGGAATAGTACATCTTCGTCCCAGAAACCATACTTCTGAGGGCTTATTACTTGTAAAGATAAAAATATAACTTTGGCATTTAAGTAGGTAATGTGTGTAGACTCTGTATAGGTCAATTTCGACCTACTGCACATTTATAAATGAACAACAAATGGATAATAGGACAGGTCAACAATGACATATATTCCAACCAATCAACATCACCCAAACAGACTGAACCCCAAACAAAAATAACATAAAAGAGCACAGAACACATCACAGAGTCAGGATAGTCCATGCATATTTCAACAATTTTCCAGGTCACCTTAAAATATTTACGTTATCCACTTGACCATACAAAGTAAGGTGTTCTCGAGGACAGGGAAAAATAGAGATGACACAATAAAAAACTATGTCTAATTTCATGATCCTCATACATGACCATACATATCAACAAGAGGCTCACCAGAGCCTGTATCGCTCACCTGGAGTCTGGTTTTCATTGGACAATTAATCAACTATTTGACCAAGTTTGTTGCAATTGGTTCAATTGTTCAGGGAAAATTGTTGAAGATTTATTTTTCATAAGGTTTAATGTTAAAATATGTTCCCTGATGGTGGTAGTCCTGGCAGGAAGTTGACAAAATTGACCAGGAATAAGGTTGAACCTTAAATAAATGTAACAGAACCCGACCTCAAATTACGCAAACCAATAACTCCTAAATAGAATTTGGGATTTCCTTTAAAATTTCAGGGTATGTAGATCTCAACATGGCAAACCTTTTTCAAATTTACATTTCACTTCTATCTCAAATAGTTTTGGAGATAAATGACGAAAAATGTTAAATTATGAAAATTTGACGAAAAAAGGGCAATAACTCCTAAATGGGTTTTAGGATTTCCTTCAAAATTTCAGGTTAGGTACATCTTGTCATGCTGATCAATTTTTCCCCTGTCAGATTTTTTATATCTGTAACGGTTATTAAGTTATAAGCCAAAAACAACACATGCACCCCTATATTCTATTTTTAGCTACGACAGCCAGGTTTTATGTCAGATTAAAATAAATTGAGGATCGTTTGTAGAGGACATGTCATAGATCATTCCTATTAAGTTTCAAACCAATCGGCCCAGCGGTTTCAGAGAAGAAGATTTTTGAATAAAAATATTTTGAAAATTTGACAAAAAAAGGGAAACAACTCCTAAATGGGCTTTGGGATTTCCTTTAAAATTTCAGGGTAGGTAGATCTCAACATGGCAAACATTTTTCAAATTTACATTTCACTTATATCTCAAATAGTTTTGGAGATAAATGACGAAAAATGTTAAAATTTTGAAAATTTGACGAAAAAAGGGCAATAACTCCTAAATGGGTTTTGTAATTTCCTTCAAAATTTCAGGGTAGGTAGATCTTGTCATGCTGATCAATTTTACCCCATGTCAGATTGGGATATCTGTAACGGTTTTTGAGTTATTAGCAAAAAACAGCAATTTACCCCTATGTTCTATTTTTAGTAACAGCGGCCATGTTTTTCGACGAATCAAAAATCCCCACATCAGTTCTATGCAGGGTACCCCAAGGAACATTCATACCAAGTTTAGTTCTAATTAGTCAAGTAGTTTCAGAGGAGAAGAGTTTTATATAATTGTTAACGATCACGACGACGGACGAGGACGGACGCCAAGTGATGGCAATAGCTCACATGGCCCTTGGCCAGGTGAGCTAAAAATGAGTTTCTTGACATAGGGGCATGCACAATGCACCATTGACAACATTCCAACATTGTGTATTAATTTGCGTACGAGTCGGAGGCAGGCCTTGTTCGTAAAATCAGTATATGCTTTAATAAAGACCTATGCCAGCTATATATGGTCATATATTAATTCAAATTTGTATTAAAATCGATTGATCTAAAAAAAAAGACGGTTGTTAAGGTGGGAGATGGATGCAGAGGGGCGGGAGAAAGGAGAGAGGGGGCGGGAGAAAGGAGAAAGGTACCCACCTTTCCACCCCCTCATACTGGGTACAGGTAAAATATATTTTAGTTTCAACAGTTGCATAATAGACTTTTTAGTCTGTCACAGTTTGATTTACCTAAACTGTTAGTGCCGGTAAGTAAAACATACAAAATAAAACACACAGGTACATTTGTTAGATATTATTTACAATTTGCGTATTATCATATTATCTAATAATTTCTAAAATCAATTTAAAAAAGTTGTCGCCATCCATTATTATAAATACTGTCTAATCACATGTACATATATTACTTGGAGGTTATTTTTTTCTTCTTTTTTTCTCCACTTTAAAAATGGTGTTACGATTCTGAATATATTGTATTGCAATTTCATTCTGTTATTTTGCAGATTTTTTTTTTGAAGATGCTCCATACGTTACCCTTTGCTATCAGTGAAAGTGTGTAACAAGTTCCAACTATCTGACATTCGTAAGTATTGCAGTTCCTCTTGAATCTATCACCAACCTTCCAGCAATTTCCTTCATCGTCACGGCATCCTGAAACAGATTTATTAAATGATTGTTTTCAATTTTGAAACAGGTTCATGTTTAAGCGTAAACTGACCAAAGTAGGTTTTACAAGTATAACCTGTTTCACAATTGATAACTTGTATAATTTAATTTCAAAATTTCTTATCTAAAATTGCATATAGAACCATTTGCTCATTAATATCTAAATCGCGAACTGCAAAGAAATACGTTGATGACGTCACAGTACCCAAAGTAGATTATACAATATAATCTAACTTGATAAGCCATTAGCCCCCAATCAAATTGGTTTGGGCTTCCGGCAACAGTTCAGTCCTCAGGCTCAAATAAGACAGCTGTTGTCCTCGGACCCAGTCAATAACTATATATTGTATACTGCATATTTATACATTGCGTGATGTCATTCTATAACCTCCTGATTTACAAACATTCAAGTATTACCGCCTTCCATCAGCCTGTAAAATGGTGTGTTCTCTACTAACTTCACTGTGTAGGTGAAACATTCCTCCGTCCATTTTGTTCCTACATTTTTACACTCGCCCTTATACATCACACCTTTAAAAAATAAAACGTTCTTCAACATTTGATAACAACAACACTGCAATTGTCAAATGAAAGACAAATTGGCTTCTGCAAATAATTTAACAAAACATCTAACGACTTTAGGAATTTCATAAAATACACACATTAAGTTATATTTCTTGATGTACATGTAAGTATGGTTACTTTAGGTAATATATGGATTATTTCATATTAGGAAAGCTAGTCACTGCAAAACGACATCATAACGTTGACTCCAATATAACATGTTTTAAATACCCAATTAATGTTCAGTATATTCCTAGTGCCTGTTTTTTTCTTGCTGTCTTCGTACATGTATGCATGGTTATTTGAAAGGTGTGATGATGTTTTTGAATAGTTTCATCTTTAAAAAAAATTCCGTGGTGACCATATTCATTTAGATTAATAAAACTAAATAATTTAATTATCAATTATAACAGACGAGCAACTGCAGAGTCTCTTGGTGGAGGTCTCAAATTCTGCATTTTGTTAATTCTGTCTGATTTTCTATATTCAGTTAAAAATGCTTACTTATCCCGTGAATCTTACGAGATTGAAAGTTTTAGGCCAGAAATTAAAAGTTGCAATATAAACTAAGTTAAAACGTAGATTTGTCGATGTATAAGGTGCATGTTACATGCATGTCGTTTAGAAAGGTTATTTAACGTAATATATACACTGTACGTTATGATAGATTCTAAGAGTAATTTTCTTTGCTTTGTACAGTTGTAATTTTCGTAATTTTTTCCTCAAATTCTATTTTGGAATTATACATTCTCTATTCATTAAATTGTATGCCTTTATTTTCTATTCCTGATATACTTTCTAAACCCTATCCAAACCCTCAAATAGTATTCTCATATAACCCTAAAAATAGAAATAATGCAATTAATTACCACGTACTACAGCTTCATAAAAACCGTTCCCACATTGATACGTCGTGCACGGGTCTCCTTTCGGCTGCCATCGGTCTCCATGATCATAGGTAACACCATTCATATAACAAGGGCAAATCGGCTTACAGTGGCCAGCTACAAATATTCAAACTTCCAGTCATAGCGGACAGTTATGACAAATCAGGGTAATTGTTTTCAATTTTATTAGTATTAATAGTAATATTGTTTTCCATTGTGATTCGTTATAAGATTTTATAGTGAACTTTTGTTTTATTTTTAAATTTTTATTTGATTATTAAGGTCTTACTCCACTTGAGTCAACAGTTAAATTTTTGATGATGGGGGGAGTTTGAGTACCGGAGAAGAGACTGACATTCCTTAATTAAGCCGGATAATATATAAATAACACATTTCTAAGAAGTAGACGGAGTATATTGTAACCACTCTGAAATATATTATATATTGTATTATTACTAACTGCACGAGCGGGTGACTGTATAAAAATTGTCACCCGCTGTTTCTTTTCCAGCGGGTGATCGAGTAAAATACCACGTTCTTTTGTAAACCAATGAAAATGTAGCATATTAGTAGAGAAATTTACATAAAGTATAATAAAACTCATTGACTGGCTATTGATTATCAACATTAACAACAAAATTAGCGGATTACTGGGGCCTCCCATGGTATTGTATTTCAAAAGCTGTTGTTATTTTTAACATAGTTTACATTTGATATGTGTTGGTGGGGAATGTGGTGGTTCTTTATGGTGTTGGCATGTGGTACTCGTTAACGGAAGTGGAATACTCCCATCTGTACAAAAATGTATTAATCCACTGAGTACAGTTTTTTTATTTAGATGTTATTCATTTATGCATTCCCAACCAACTTATTGGATGTTCCACTAATGTTTGTAATAAAAAAAAAAGTCTTATACATGTATATGGACATCGATAAATGAAATGTCAAGTTTGAATCATTTTTATCTATTTTTATCTTTATTTTGGAGGGAACTGGAGGTCAAAGCCCATACTTTGTTTCCCTAGAGTAATGCATTTTGGAGTTGAAAGAAGTTCGAATTAATCATATAAAATCTGTTATGTTATTGTCAGTATAACTGAAATACTTGCTTTTATTTCGGATAAAACTATATTTACGAATGATATTTAAATTATGATGCGGCATTTCCTTTTATACATGGATTGTAATGTACTTACGTGCGCTTGAAAAATAGAGTTCTTTTTTAACATCAGGTTCAACGTTTCCATATTTTGTATTATAACCTCCTACAGATTTTATGCCATTTCTATTGTTGTAACCTGTTTTAGAGTTGTATGCCCCCTTTGACTCGGTTCTAGATTTTTCGTATCCTTCCCTTGAACTATAACCGGATTTAAAATATCCTCCTTTAGAATCGTATCCAGACTTTGCGTAACCCTCTTTAGAATTGGAACCGGATTTTGAATATCCTCCTTTTGTGTTGTATCCAGATTTTGCGTAACCCTCTTTAGAATTGGAACCGGATTTTGAATATCCACCTTTTGTGTCGTATCCAGATTTTGCGTATCCCTCTTTAGAACTAGTACCAGATTTATAATATCCCCCTTTAGAGCCGTATCCGGATTTGTAAGATCCCCCTTTAGAGCCGTATCCGGATTTGTAAGAGCCCTCCTTAGAATAGTACTTGTAACCATATGGATTTCCATATCCTTGTTCAGACTTGTATTTAGAATCATAATATTTTCCGAAATCATAAGATTTATAGGATTTATCATCTTTATATCCATATTTAGATCCAGCTTTGTATTTTTGTGGCAATTTGTAACCAGATTTAGGATTGTTAACATCCTTGGAATTGAATAAAGATTTTGATTCATAACTTCCGCTATTTTTTAATTTTAAATTTAGCTTTTTGTTATATGCATCTTTTTGTTGGTACCCGCTGTTCCTTCCAGCTTTTGAATTATATATATCAACAGACTTGGAACCTGTCTTATACGTGGATTTCTTTGGTTCAATCACAGCTATCGAAAGCAATAATAACAATATGGTCACAGGCATATTCATGCCCATACTGGCAGATGTCATTCTACAGAAAATAAAACGGATTTTTTTAGTGAATGTATAATTTGTAACCGAAATCAAGATAAAAGTGTTCAAGCCCTTAACTTTTTACTTGGCTCATGGTACATGAAGTACCTCAGTGACACTTTGGGGAACTTGCTTTCAACTGCAATCAATGAGAACAATTTTAACAAATATTCCTACTTACATATGAAGCTGTATTCTTGGAAAAGGATATTTAACGATGCAATTCTATTTTATATTATTGCTCTACACGCTGAATTACCAACTACATAGAATATCTGTATCAAAAATTGAATGTCTTTGTATGTTGAAATGTATGATAAAAAAGTTTATGTAACAAAACATGAAATGATGCAAGAACATCAAAATATCTTTTTCATTATACAAATACAAAAATATATATATCTGAATTTATGATAATATATGTGAATTGTGGAAGAACTGGGGACATATGTTGCACTTCATTGTTAACTGAACTTGAACTAATTTGAAGATTAAGTTTACGTATCAATTAAAGGCCAATTGATTTGTCATTACAGATATGAATGGCTTGATATGATCTATATTTTATGTGGTACTGATAAAATCTTTGTCATTGGCTTTACCAAAAGGCGTCCAATCTGTTAAAGGTACCCATTCTTATTTTAAAAACTTACTTTCGATATACATTATTTTTTTTAAATTTAATAATTGTTACTTTGTAGTCATTTAGGCATTGTAACAAGTGTCAAATGGACAACATACAAGATTTTATGTAAAGTGTATCGAACTTATAATCTAAGAATATTTTTTGCAAATTACATATTTGTCCGAGGTTCTCCGTGGGTAATCTAAAGCGGCTCTGTTGTTGTCCTTATCAAGTGATTATGGAGTTTACGAACAAAGCTGTCCATACATGGGAACTTGGAGACCAGTGCAAGGGATTTGGTTGGTAAATTATAACAGGGACAGTTACAAAATTTAATAAGTATGAAGATTATGGTCAAGTATCCGTTTTAGCTTTATTCGGTTGGCAAATTGGACAATTTGGCAGAACGCTTTTGTACTTACATACAGTTTAAATATCTGAAATATTTCATAACGCTGTCCTCGTGCAGCTGTCACAATGTTAGGATTTTAATTCTACAATTTAGTTACAAAGTCTCCACGAGGATTATTTTGAAAAAAAAATCATGTTTTATAAAGGTTTTTATCCAAACATGATTTGAACAATGATAAATGTCTTCGTCGCACACACAAAAAAAAAATAAAAAAACTCAAATGATGAAAGGTAGGTGAGAAACTAAAAGATATCTGCAATAAGAGAAAATATTCACTATATGTACATTGTAATTTGCTTATACTTATCCTTCGTTACGTTAAATGGAAGATGCTAGAAAAGATCATAATTAAGTTTCCCAGACGATTTTTTTTATTCCTGTCCGATTTTGTTCGTTCCAGTTCTCAATAACCGTCATTGATATGCATCTGAGATTTTCGATGATGAAAGATCAATGTTTTAGATGTGTCTAATAGTATTCATTTTTTGAAGGGGGTCACTAAGACGTATAATGAGGAGTTCAAAGAGGCTAGGGGTTTACTATAGAACCCTATGGTAAAAGAATCGAAAAACTCTACGAAAGTGACCAACAACCATCTCATATCATATATTTTATTATACACCGTGGCTACACCTATTTAAAGACATATACCTCGTTCCTCTAGGGAGGTCAGCCCCACCCCCAAAGTGGATAATTTTGAAAAATGTCATATGCAATTAAAATCCATAGCTTTTAATCATTTATTTTATTATTCTCCTTAACAAGATTATTACCATTCCCATCAAATCAATAATGTTCAATTATCTCATAAACCGTTAAAATCCACACCCCTAAACCATATATTTTCCTATTCTCCATGGTAAGACCCATCAAATGACACAAACCTCGCTTGCCCAGGGGGTTATCACCACTCCCATCAAATCAATAGTGTTCAATTATCTCATAAACCGTTAAAATCCCCACCCCTAAACCATAATATTTTCTTATTCTCCATGGTAAGACGCACCAAATGACACAAACCTCGCTTCCTCAGGGGGTTATCACCACTCCCATCAAATCAATAATGTTCAATTATCTCATAAACCGTTAAAATCCCCACCCCTAAACCATATATTTTTCTATTCTCCATGGTAAGACCCATCAAATGACAAACCTCGCTTGCCCAGGGGGTTATCACCACTCCCATCAAATCAATAATGTTCAATTATCTCATAAACCGTTAAAATCCCCACCCCTAAACCATAATATTTTCTTATTCTCCATGGTAAGACGCACCAAATGACACAAACCTCGCTTGCCCAGGGGGTTATCACCACTCCCATCAAATCAATAATGTTCAATTATCTCATAAACCGTTAAAATCCCCACCCCTAAACCATATATTTTCTTATTCTCCATGGTAAGACCCATCAAATGACACAAACCTCGCTTGCCCAGGGGGTTATCACCACTCCCATCAAATCAATAATGTTCAATGATCTCATAAACCGTTAAAATCCCCACCCCTAAACCATATATTTTTCTTGTTCCCAATGTTGAGAAGCACCAAATGACACATACCTCGCTTCCCAGGGGTTTATCACCATTCCCATCATATCAATAATGTTCAATTATCTCATAAACCGTTAAAATCCCCACCCCTAAATCAAATATATTTTCTTATTCCCCCGGTAAGACGCACCAAATAACACATACCTCGCTTCCACAGGGGGTTATCACCACCTTATTTACCCAAGGGTTCATCCCCACACCCTGCCCCAAAATCATATATTTTAATTTTCCCATAAGATAAACAGATTAATAAAAACCTAACACCCCCACCAAAGGGGGAGGTCTTCCTCACCCCTCAAAACCAAAAATTTTTAATTATTCCAAAATCCGTAAAAATATTTATCCTTTTAACACTCCATACCCGTAACCACATATATTTCTAATTGCCTATAAGGAGACGCAATAATTGATTTTACACATTGCCCGGGGAATGGGGATATTCAACAAAAGACATTGAGATCCTTGCCCCTTAATTATAAACATGATTTTATTCTTTGTGAAAAACGCAGATATCCTCAGAGTTCATGTCCCACCCATTTAAACACGGGATGTATCATTCCTGTTTCTGAATAGCTTCGAAACTGCTGGCCGGGATAATCATTATGCCCATGACAAGACCTAGTGAATGCAAAATCGGTAATGTTCGCGGGATAATTTAATATTCCCGGAAGATAATAAATTGTTATAGATCATAAAAAAAAAAATCCCTAATAATATTTTATGCTAAACTGTATTGGTCTAACCTTTTTATTTTTTGTCTGATTTTTATGGGGCTTGTTTATTATGTTCCTTGCTGGAAAAAATCCACTTTCGATCTGTTTTTGTCAATATCTGTTATCGTTTTTTAGATATAAGGTGACGCGCTAATTTTTGAAACTTTTTTAATTCTTCATCGGATTTGATGATTTTTTTTTAAATGATTCCTCTGGAAAAACCAAACAAAAGTTATTGCAGATTTTTTGGTATCTTTCACCGTCTCCAAAATAAAAGGGTCAAAGGGGCCATGATAAGTTCATTGGTGTTTACCAAATATCCTTACATTTTTATATGTATATTGAATTATGCCTCGCCCTTACGCAAATGAATGAGAACGAAAGAGAAAAATCATGTTGTTATTGACCCCAGTGGGTAAAAGGTCGACAAGGTCACTTACTAGGAGAAGAAATTTTGTTTCCGGATGATATCTATCAAAATATGACACTAATTTCGTTCTGTGGTTTCGCGAGTGTGTTATAGCGTAATTTTTAAAACTGTAATCAACTGTAAACCAGTCCATCTCAAAATTAAATGTAAATACATGTATATTTTTGTTAGCAAGTTAAATTCATTTTGTAGGATATTGCTCCTGGACGGGGATCATGATTGTCCAGTTTTTTTTTCTTTCTCTTTTTTTTTTGTAAGTGTTGTTGTTTTAAAAAGAAATTAAGAGTTGTCTTTCTTTATAGATAGATTTAATTTTATTGGGTGAATATATATATGCAACTCAGATGTTTTTTATTATTAATGTGGTGTTTTATCTTAAAATTATTTTATTTTCTGTCCTTACATCATATTGTAGATTTAATATAATATTGATACAAGGAAGACATCAATGTAGCAGACATAATATGTAATAATAGATATTATTTCATTTGCTTGGTCATAAATTAACAAAATTTCTTGTTGTGTTGCAATTGATCATTTTATAAAAAATATGATTCAAACTACACCGACTTGGTGTTGGGAGGACTTATCACGGCAAGTAAGAAGTTTTTTTTTTTTATTATTTTTATTTAACGAAACCGAATGCATTTTATAACACCATACAATAAAATCAGTTCTCGTAAACGGTTCAGAAATATTCGGATATATCTCTGTCAATGCAGCATGTCGACAAGCAAAAGTTGATCAAATAGGACATTGTATGACTATAAAAATCGGGTAACACAAAATACCCATATCACGATTTTCAAGTAACCTCTCCATTAAGTATGCATAAACTTTATAGGAACAATTTCCCAATTTTAGTCCCTGAAAAACAAATAATTTATTGAATACAATATAAGACATTCGGGATATCAGTTCCTTCGTTTGGGAGACTTCGTAACCGTTCACTGTTACAGTTATTACTCGTTATTGTAAATTTTAAAAAGGTCTCTCTGTATAAATTTCGTCAGTTGTTTATTTGATTCTCGGAGCAAATAAAGTCCAGGATGTTTATTTGTTATAGGATGTACAAGAACGCAACAGTGGCAGAAAACAAGTATGAAAAAGTATAAATTTAGCATCATACATGTATAGCTATGCATGTTATAATAACGTTTTCCTAACATTGTTCAAAGTACATGTAGGTTAAACTATATATTCAAACATTTAGCGTGTTCGCCTCGAGTACGAAAGGTGACGGGTTCGATCCCCGGCCGGGTTAAACCTAAGACATTAAAACTGGTATTTGCTGCTTCTCCGCCAATCACGCGGCATCCAGGAGTAAGAGAAAAAGACTGGTCGGCTCGGAGCCAATATAATGTGTCCGGGTTGGGTGATATGTCTCCCTGCGGACTGCTACTTCGTGCGTACATTAAAAATCTCAGCAGGTCAGTCTAGTACAAAGCATGGTTCATATTCATATTATATCAACATATTCTCGTCCTAATATACATTAAATCATTGCCGTTCACTGTTACAGTTATTACTCGTTATTGTAAATTTTAAAAAGGTCTCTCTGTATAAATTTCGTTAAACAATAATTCACCATCATCCAGTATCAAAAATCTAGTGTTATGTATATGTTTGCTTTGGCTTTTTTATTATTATTTTATACATTTCTCCAACCCAAATTATTCTTAACATACTGATATGCTTTAATGTTTAATGTTATGTAATACAAATTACTGCATGAATGTACAAAGTAATATTGAAGTACTAAAGAATGTTTCAGGTATTGCATTTCGTTAACAGCTTGATTCCTTCAAATTACAACACCTAACATACTTCAAAAATTGTTTAAAATTACGTATTTTAAAGAGATGATAAAAACACCCTTCTGATTGTTCAGTATAGACTCTGGGAAACATCTGTTACACAATAACCCATATGAATTTTTTTTCTGATTCATTTATATCCTTAGATTTGCATGAAAGGGACAATTTAATAAACACCTACATTTACCTTTCATCTAGCAGAAAAAAACGACCATGATTAGTTTTCAGATACATTGATCATTAGAAGATATTAAGTGCATTTTTATTCAATATTCAGTCTGCACATGCACAGATGGACCAAAGAGCGAGAAGTGCAAAATGATAAAAAAAAAAAAAAAGAAGCGTCAAACCGATATCAAGCTGAATTATTTCGGGTTATTCTTAAACTAAATATTAATTTTCAATGAATTAATTAATTTGTTTTCTCACAGAAAAAAATCTGGGTATTGGTTTTGTAGGCGGACGGGGTATCTTAACAGTAATTAAAGACAACCGGTGTTCTGCCATTTCATGTTTTATATTGAATCAATCGTACGTGAACAAGATATTTAAAGTGAGCAAATCTGCCTTAAAAATATGGTTCCTTCTTCCTATCAAACGGCTGTTTTTAAAGGGAACTACAAAAATGTACCGTTCAGGCACATACTTGGAGGTTATTAGATAAACTTCTGAATACATGGCATTTTTCATAAAGGGTTTGGTTGTATCTATACAAATGTTTTATTATTTCAATTCAATATTTGAAAACGCAAAGTCTTATTTGACAATACACCATCGCTAGCTTTAAATAAAGATTAAAACATCAGAAATTAAAAAAAAAAAAAAAGTTTAATTAATTTTGTCAATAAGGCTCTGAAATATATGCTCGTATATTCTGTTTAAGCAAGAGTATTAACAAGGCTTTTTTCTCTTGTTAAATATAAGCTTGCATTTGTGACTGTTATATTTGCAGACTGTAGACAGTTCAGGTCGTCGACTTACACTGTATCATCAATACAATATGGATACAATTGTAAAGTCCATTCAAATGATTCTGTTGTAAAAAGATCGTTATTATATCTCAAACGTTACATCATTTATCAATTATTCATTATATTTCTATACCATTTCAAATAAGTTATCGACAAATGCTCTATTAACATACGAATGAATGACAGGCAATTTGGACAAATGGTCTTTTAACGAATAAAATTGATAACAAAACATTTCGGATTGTTGTGCCTGAGGTGCATTATCACAATTAAAAGGGGTCTATCAACTATCATTTCCATACGTTATTTACTGTCATACATGTACATGTATTATGTATCCGTGTGTCTGTGCGTCTGTCGGTGATAAAATACAGGTAGAGTTTACAGGTACATGTATGCACTTCCTATTGTGGGCAACTTTTTTTCAGCTTCGCATAGTATTTTTCACCTCAGGCTTCAATCGTTGTCTGCACAAAAACTAATTAAATTGGATTTTAATACCCTGATCATGTGTAGATAGAAGAACAATAGATGAATTAATGGTTTCGCGCGGGTTGGTCAAAAGTCAAACTTCCCATAAATAGTTCTAGGGTAGAACCGTCCAGAATGGTTTTAGGTCAAAATTACATTCATCTAAGCACATATCCAACTATTTCGGTCATTTTCATGCCCGATAACTCTGTATTGATTATGGCACGTACAATGTACTCCTCATCTTCACTTTTTCATAACTTTTAAAAACATTTTTTTTAAATATGTAGTAACATTTCACATCGATTATATTTTCAATATATGGAATTATGACAATAATTAATAATATTAAATTTATGACCAATTTATATAAAACAGCAAAAGTACATACATGTAATATAAAGCTATGGTGCAATTTTTTTTTTCATTTTTTTTTAACCCACAAGAAAAACGAATTATTTTTTTGTTAAGATTTGCGTGATTTTTATCTGAAGTAAATTTACAGGTAAATAAATTTGTTCTCCGTAACATGTTGTGTTTTTCAGGTAATTATAACTAATTAACGATTTGTCATGTATATTGTACCTTGACTGTGTGTTTCTTTTATATTGTTCTTGTATTATATTATTGTATTGTGTGATGTCTGTATACCATTGTAGCTACAAAGGTTTGACAGAATAAAGATATATATATACTGTCCGGATGTTTATTGTTCCAATATTTAATGTACACAGATATTTCTACAGGTAAAACGTTTTGCTGACAAAATCAGCGGGGTTTCAAATTTTTATAACGCTGCATTTTAAAATAATTAATGCAGCATTTTAATAAAGAGGTGTATATAAGGTGGTCCCAAATTTCAATGCAGAGATTTCAAATGTTTCAGATAAGTAACATTTTAATTTATTTTGAATAAATAGTTTATCTTTTTTACCATTTTTATATGGTTAACATTTGATGTATTTAGAATTAATTTTCTTTGCTCGTATGAACGATATTTATTTCGTTTTGAATAGGTAGAAGGTGATTGAAAATAAAAAAAAAAGGTAGAAGGTGATTGGGATGAGTACCGCCATTTTGAAATAAGACAAATCTGATCGAAAATGACCCAATTTTTAAATGAATGACACGGTTGTACAACTAAAATTAAACTATCGAGTTATCTTTTGCTTAAAAGATATGCACTCCAACAATATGTACATGACACAGACTATCGGCTGTGTATTTGGAGAAATTACGGGATATTTGAGGTGCATTTCACAAATTTATCGAAAAATTACATAGGTATATCGTACCAAGGACGTATATGTTAGTTATACGTCCTTGATCGTACATATATGAAAATTTTACACAATAATTTCAATTGAGAAGGGACGGGGATCCGGATAACTCTTGATTTAAAGTGTTCTCTGTCGATACATATGTAGAGGAATGTTATGTAATAACAAATACAATGAAATAAAAAGGACCATTTAGTTGTAGTAAAAACTATATTGTGAGTGAAATTTTTCATTTTTTACTCTATAAAATATTTCGGTATACTAAAAGTTGATTTTAAAATTATGACAACAAATTGATTATTTTATTTCTTATAATTTTGATGTTCAAAATTCATAAACTATTGCCAGGGTCATAAATGGTTCTATGGTAGAACCGTCCATAATGGTTCTAGGATAGAACTGTCATAAATGGTTCTGGGGTAGAACCGCCCAGAATGGTTCTAGGGTAAAACTGTCATAAATGATTCTAGGGTAGAACTGTCATAAATTTTTCTAGGGTAGAACCGTCCAAAATGCTTCTTGGGGAGAATCGTCCAGAATGGTTCTTGGACAGAACTATCATAAATGGTTCTAGGTCAGGACAAACCCTGTCATAAACCTTTCTAAAGGTGTTTAGGGCAGTTCTAAAGAGAGGTTAGAATCGAGCCCAACTATAGTGGAGTGTGTGTCAATATTTTTTTTTCTCAATATATCAGTAATTAGTATGTTCTTACGGTTAATGTTCTTGTTGCCTTTTACAGGCGCTTCTCCTAAAGAATGGTTTAAGACCATAATTCTTCTCATTTCTCTTGTGTGGAATGCATGTATAAATGTGTAATAAGGATAACAAATACAGAATATAAACAAATTGTTTATTTGTCCCTAAAATGTGATACAAATTGACAATAAATAATCGGATATTTTCAGTGATAATTATATACAACACAGATTCAAAAGCTGGCAAGTATTTTTATTTTCTTAGTGTAGATGATCATGCCATCTTTAATGTTTTATTTATTGATGTAACTGTTTTATTTTATTAAAAGACATCTAAAGGTATCAGAGTTTCTTAAAAGCAAACTTGTGTACTAGAACATAGTAAAAGTTAAAACAGACAGAAAAAACTTTTTCTAATACCTCTCTTAAAAAAATCTGTGTATATTCATTGGTTAAATTACATTTGTAAAAACAAAAACATAGTTTTTCTCTCTATTATTTTTTTCAATATAAAACCTTTCTAGACATATTTATATATATATTCTTTGATACCAATTTGATGCACAAGATGTGCACATTTCGTCGATTTACGACTCATCAGTTGTGCTCAAGGCCTAAAATGTTGAAAACCAAAACAACAATTCAAAAGGTTGCTGAGCAAATTCAACTATAAATCTGTACTGTCGAAATCGACAGTGAATCCCCGCATCCCCTGTAAGTAGTTGGGCCATTTACCTATAGTCAAAAATATAAAACCTTATTCCCATCCAAAAATAGTATGCAAATCATTCTATAAAGAAATTAAATCAATAAACCTAATGAAAAATGAAAAAAACCGACACATTTTTTGAAATTTGACCCGAGTAAGCCCCCGGTTTAAAAATTGATTTTTAAATCACTATTGTGCAACTACATTTAGTGTAGGACAATACTATATATAAGCAAAATGAATAAATTGCAAAATGAATAAATTGCAAAATGAAAGAGCAGAAAATCTGCATATGGCGTTTGACAATACTGTATAGAAATAAAATGCATAAATTGAAAAATTAAAGACGAGTTTACGTCACAAGCTTAAATTGATAGTTTTTCAAAATTTCGACCTCTGTGGGTCCCAATTTTAGAAACTAAGAATAAAAGTTCGCCTTAGTTTTCACAAATTTTACAATTTTGTAACACTAAATTTTAAGTATCAATTTCGGATTAGTATCGAAATATATATTAGCAACTGAGCTGGAGGAATATACCCTCGGAGACTTGGAGTCCACCATCAGTGGCATCGACTCAGTGGTACTAAAATAAAATTCTTTGTATAACAGTAATTCCAGCGATGTTCCTTTACTTGGACGTTGGTTATACATGATTGTTTGATTTCATGGTAAATCTCTGTTCAGAATATTCTTTATTATCATTTGATTATTAAGGTCACAAAAGCAGTGATTAACAATTCAAGTAATAATGTGCTAGGATGCAAACACAAAAGTCCCAGAAACGTTTGCAGCCACAGTTTGGCGGCCATTTTGAAAATGGCGACCGACAGAAAATTTTCGATGACAGATATAAATTCGCCACATCATAATTAATCTATTTAGATACCAAATTTCGTCCAAATTGGAGCATGTTTAGATTTTGGCAACCATGTTGAATTTAAAATGGCCGCCATATGGTTCGAATGTCCTAATGCCCATCTATACCGATTTTCATTGAGATCGTTTCATTTTTTATACGACCGCAAAATTTTTGCGGTCGTATATTGGTATGACGTTGGCGTCGTCGTCGTCGTCGTCGTTGTCGTCGTCGTCGTCGTCTGCGTCGTCGTCCGAAGACATTTGGTTTTCGCACTATAACTTTAGTATAAGTTAATAGAAATCTATGAAATTTAAACACAAGGTTTATGACCACAAAAGGAAGGTTGGGATTGATTTTGGGAGTTTTGGTCTCAACAGTTTAAGAATCAGGGGCCAAAAAAGGGCCCAATAAGCATTTTTCTTGGTTTTCGCACAATAACTCTAGTATAAGTAAATAGAAATCTATGAAATTTTAACACAAGGTTTATGACCACAAAAGGAAGCTTGGGATTGTTTTTGGGAGTTTTGGTCCCAACAGTTTAGGAAGTAGGGGCTAAAAAAGGGCCCAAATAAGCATTTTTCTTGGTTTTTGCACAATAACTTTAGTATAAGTAAATAGAAATCTATGAAATTTAAACACAAGGTTTATGACCACAAAAGGAAGGTTGGGATTGATTTTTGGAGTTTTGGTCCCAACAGTTTAGGAATTAGGGGCCAAAAGGGTCCAAAATTAAACTTTGTTTGATTTCATCGAAAATTGAACTATTGGGGTTCTTTGATATGCCGAATCTAACCGTGCCTTTAGATTCTTAATTTTTGGTCCCGTTTTCAAATTGGTCTACATTAAGGTCCAAAGGGTCCAAAATTAAACTTAGTTTGATTTTAACAAAAATTCAATTCTTGGGGTTCTTTCATATGCTGAATCTAAACATGTACTTAGTTTTTTTATTATGGGCCCAGTTTTCAAGTTGGTCCAAATCGGGGTCCAAAATTAAACTTTGTTTGATTTCATCGAAAATTAAAGTATTGGGGTTCTTTGATATGCCGAATCTAACTGTGCATTTAGATTCTTAATTTTTGGTCCCGTTTTCAAATTGGTCTACATTAAGGTCCAAAGGGTCCAAAATTAAACTTAGTTTGATTTTAACAAAAATTGAATTCTTGGGGTTCTTTGATATGCTGAATCTAAACATGTACTTAGTTTTTTTATTATGGGCCCAATTTTCAAGTTGGTCCTAATCGGGGTCCAAAATTAAACGTTGTTTGATTTCATCGAAAATTGACTTATTGGGGTTCTTTGATATGCCGAATCTAACCGTGCATTTAGATTCTTAATTTTTGGTCCCGTTTTCAAATTGGTCTAAATTAAGGTCCAAAGTGTCCAAAATTAAACTTAGTTTGATTTTAACAAAAATTGAATTCTTGGGGTTCTTTGATATGCTGAATCTAAACATGTACTTAGTTTTTTTTGTTATGGGCCCAGTTTTCAAGTTGGTCCAAATCGGGGTCCAAAATTAAAGCTAAAAAAGGGGTAATTTTTTTTTTGGGGGGGGGGAATTCTCCACAGCATATTGTATTGCACAAGAAGGAAAAAATTGAATATAAATTCAAATCATATGACCAATTCTAAGTTCTTTATTTCAGTTATTCTGTGTCAGAAACCTATTATGTATTTGAAGAAATTTTCAATTGCACAGTATTGTGCAATAGCAAGAAATTGATATGTGTGCTCTGCTATCAAAACCTTATTATTAACAAATTCCATGACTATGATGTCATTTTCTATTTTAATATGTTATGGTGTATTTAAATGGACTGTTATGGTTGCAAAGTATAAAGAAATGGGGGGGGGGGGTTGAAAACAAAATTTAGAGGGGGGGGTAAATGAGAAATTGGGGAGGGGGTAATTTTTTTCTCATTTCATATTTCATAAATTAAAAAGAAAATTTAAAATTTTTTTAGCAAAAAAAGGGGGGGTTACATTAAATTTTATTGTTTTTTGTTTTTTTTTTGGGAGGGGGGGGGTTCAATGTGCAACTTCATAGTGTATTGCACAAAAGCTAAAAAAAGGGGTAAATTATTATTTTTTTTTGGGGGGGGGGGCAATTCTCCACAGCATATTGTATTGCACAAGAAGCAAAAAATTGAATATAAATTCAACTCATATGACCAATTCTAAGTTCTTTGATTTCAGTTATTCTGTGTCAGAAACCTATTATGTGTCAAATATTTGAAGAAATTTTCAATTGCACAGTATTGCGCAATAGCAAGAAATTGATATGTGTGCCCAATTTTAAATTTTAAATTGGTTATTTCTGATTTATATATAAAAACAAATAATACTGATATGGTTTGAATAGGTAAATTAAAAATTTTTAAGTTCTTAGACAACATTCATTCTGTGTCAGAAACCTATGCTGTGTCAAATATTTATTCACAATCCAAATTCAGTATTGTATCAAGCTTGAATGTTGTGTTCATAATTGCCCCAACTATTCAGGGTTCGACATCTGCGGTCGTATCTAGCTGCGCCCAGCGGAGCATTTTATTAATTTTGAGCTCACCTGGCCTATAGATGACAACAATAACCTCTACAAACGCTCCTCTTTTGATTGCGAATCTTCTGATCAACCAATGCGTGTGGCTTTTCAAAGTTTCATTGAAATCATATGGGAAAGGACTTTTTTGTCATAACCAAAGTTGGCAACACAGATGCAAATGATCCACCTTTTTTAGTTCAAAGTTCAAATTTCAAGGTCACTTTGACATTTTGCGTTTCTTTAACAGAATACAAAAGAGCTTTACATTTTCAAATAACCTGACAGAGGCCAGGCAAACGATACAGGCTCAGGTGAATCTCTAGTTTATGAATTAATTTATATTTGTTCTATTTTGGGCGGCAGTCATTTTGAAAGTCCGAAATCTTTATGCACTACTAGGTATGGCCACCTATTTTTGTACCAAGCTTCATTAAGTTCGCTTGAATGGGTTTTGAGATCGTTTCGGACAAGTTCATGGCTCAGAAGAAAAGGACAAGAATAATAAAAAAGAAAAAAATAATATGAAGAGAAACAGAGCAAAAACAATGAGTTCCCCAAACTTTGGGTCAATAATAGTGAACTATTTATGAATCATTGTGAATAAAAAGATATTAGAAGAACTCTAAAAGGAAAATTAGAAAATACCTTTATTGTATACATTTTAAAAATAAAGAGGAGCATAGGGAGGGGTATTCGTTCTTTAATCTTGATATTAAACACGATAGTATACAAAATTGTTCGTTTTTGCATTTATAACCATTGCAGGTACAGAAATATTAAACCTAGGGAAAATGCGTCACTTCCTTTCCAAGTACACAAAGCTTTCTTTTCTCTGTTTATATGATTGTCAAAAACGGACGGCATTTTCTAGAAGGCGGATACACATTTTAAAAACAAGACTTACAGGTTTGTTCAATTTGGGTTTTACGCCTTTTTCAGAGCAGTTTACTACATAGTGGGCACCAGTTTATTGGTGGAGAAGCCGGAGTACCCCTAGAGAATAATTTGAGCAGTTTAATGAGTTCAGCTTAGCATAATTAAATAATTTTACTATGATACTGTGCATTTACAAAAAGAGACATATTGGGATTTCAAAACTATGACTCCCTATCTTCTGTAAAGACTACAGAAAAATCGTATTGTTCTAACTGAGTTTTCCTTCGATGCGAAGTAATTTTCGGCATCCCGATACATTTGGTATACATGTATTACCTGTTGACACTGAAGATATTGACCAAACAGCATCGTCGAAACACACCAGTTGCATTACAATTTTTCATCATCAAATGGAATTTTCAATAAACACTAGAAACGTAAAAATTTGATGTATACGGGATATAGTTTCACTACTGTTGCCCCGTTGCTAACAAAATCAAAAATTCAATTTAGTATTTAAAAAAAACTTAATTGATTAGTTTATTGTCCCCATCTGCTCTCTTAACATTGATTGACGGACAGAGAATATGCATCGATAGTATGTCTTAGTAGTAAAATGCATATTCTTCTGCTCCTTTTTGGCCTTCGAACGGGTTCAGATATGAAAATCACTTGTGAACTTTATTTGAAAGTAATGCTTGAAAGTAGGATGACAAAACTTGCAGCCCTATATATAGAATTAACTATTTATCGTACAATCATTTCTTCGACCAAGATCGAATTCCAGGTTCTTAATTCATACCGCCTATGTGGTCCTGGTATATTTGTTTTAAAAAGGACGAAGACATACGACTATGTGTTGTATTTTCATTGGCACTGAGAGTTTTTTTTTTAATAACTTTATATACCTATATTGGTTTTTTCCTTAGGCTTTCTTTTAAATAACATGTAGTTACTGAACAATACGATTTTCTTTTTTATATGAAGTAGGATATAAAAAACCCAAGGTTTTCTTCAGAAATAAATCTCAAAACAGGTCATTTTTAAAACAAACGATCTGAATTCAACTTCAAATTTTTAAGGTCATAATAATATCTTTGTTAAGGTCTTTAACATGTTTACATGTGACACCAGATGTTAAAATTCTATAGATAAAAACGACGTGAAATACCATACAAAATTACTGTAAAATGTAAATATTTGAGATATTCAACATTACTCATTAAAACATTTTAAATTTTATTACGTGTAGTTTAAAACTTACAAAATGATCTGGACAGGCGACACTGGACTTTACAAATTTTCTATGATACTCTGCATAAGTGTTAAGATTCAAGATATAAACACTCCATTCTATTCATTAGCGTAAGAAGAGGTATAAAAAATGACAGAGCATGGGAAATATAAATAAACATAAATAACTGCCACACTTTATGTAGAAAAAAAAAAGAATTACATGTATTGTACAAATTTAGATTCATTTAAAAGTTGTCAGTTTTCCGATAAATAATTTTTTATATACTTTTACATTGCACATAGAGGAAGTTCCAATCTGACAAAACTTGGATTAATTTTAGAGTAACTTGGTAAATACTTTGTTTCTAATTTCAACTATATTGTTATGATTATACATAAATAAATAATGAAATTCATCACCAATATTACTTGCACATAACGTATAAAGTCAATCTTCTCGAGTTATGTTATTCCATCATCCAGTTTCAATAAGTAAACGTTTATTTTGCATTTTTTTTATCCAACTTCGAGACAACTCTTGTATACTATGTATTTGTTTTTTTTCAATACCAAATTTGTTTTAAAAGAGAATAAAATTGTTCTCTGGAAGATGAATTTATATCACAAAACCATTTTTAATAAATTGGTGACAATAAATTTTATTCACCTACATTTTTTTGAAAAAAAACCAAAAAACAAAAAAAAAACTCAAAGTGATTTGTCATATTGATTTCATGAATATATCGTAAGGCTGTATCTGTTTTTTTCATCTTTGTTTTGCGTCAGCTGAGTCTGTGAAAACCTACCAGTCAGCCAGGAAAAAAAACACCCACAGCAAAAAACAAAACAAAAAACAAGGCATTTACTCCTCATAGAGATTTCGTAGGAGTAAAACTGCAATTGAACAGTTAATCTGTGACACCAGAAAGAACAAGAGATTCAAATGGAAAGTAATTTGTGATAGTTTTAATCTGGTCTGGGGCCATTTACAGAGCACCTTTGTTTGTCTGGGAGTTCTCTATACGCGATTTTGTATTTTGTTGTACTGTACCATTGTCGCAGGGACATTTATTCAACATCTCAGTATTTTCCTTAAATAAAGAAATAGAATACAGTAGAGAGTTTTAATAAATAAAAACCTATATCTATATGAGTGTGTCTCTCAATCTGACAATGTAAAGACTTTCGTAAAGCTAAGAAAAAGTTTCGTCATCCGACAGTTCAAATGCATATGGTGATAAAATCGTTATATTATCTAAGACTTTGAACAATGGTACACAAATCATTTCGTTATAAGCCGTAATAATTAAAGCATCAAACTGCTCCTAACCCGTGGTATAACCCTTAAGTTCTAACTCAACTGCACATGGTCAGGATAAAATTAAAAACTATCATTTTAATGGTTTGAAAATAATATTGATCACGGACATTTTTTAATGCGGGCCACGAAAACATGGTTGGGAACAGACAAATTTCCGATTGTTTTAACCGATTGAAAAATACATCTGTGTTTGTTTTTGACGATAGGAGGCAAAAAACCTATCCGCACGCGGACGCAAAACAAACAAAAAACAAAAAAAAAAAAAAACAATTATGGCCTAATCGACTCATTTGGAATTCGTGTGACTGGTTTTGATCGGTGTTTTGCATTTCAAAATGTATCAGATCTTACCCGTTCAAATTAAATTGGCGCAAATGAAAAAAAAACGATATTTTCAAAATTGGCGCAAATGACATACGCCCTACATCCCGTGTTGATATCAATCTAAATAGTACAAAAATGTATAATACTATGTAATACAGATAATTACTTAACCGTTGTTGGGGCAATACAAATTGGAAATTTCGTGGGAAATTCTTTCACAACAATACATATTAAAAGTTATTGAAGTCGGGTTTTCTCTAAACATATAGTCAACCTGGTGATGGATAAGCAAATCGAAATAAGGTTTTTGATTACAACATTTTTGACTTGATGACTCAATTAGAGTTTCCAAATGTAAGTTATACTTGTTGATGACCTTGACGGAATCTAAAGGAATATATTATTTTCCGTAAAAAAGTAATGCAAACATTGATTCTGAAAATAAATCTGTAGTAAATACTAATGTCAAACAGAAAACACATATTGATTAAACGAGAAGTTAAAAATCTTTTTTATGCAAATACCTTTGCCAATACGTTTTACTGTAATTCTTTTTTCCGAATAGAACAATACATATAAATTCGGGAAAACAACTAAAAAAACTTACTGCCAAAATCAGACACCCTCTTTAACTCATTCTGGTTGACTATCCAAAAATCCACACCGGCAAAAATTTCAATATATTAACTTTAATATACAAAACTATCGCGTTTGTTTGGTGTATTGACAAATTCATATACAGTTTGTATGCTTAGGGTGACAGATGTGTATCCTTTAACAGACTAATAGTTTTCGCCAGATTTAGTTTGATAATTGGTCTTTAGTGTGTAAGAATGTACAACCTCTCTAAGAAGTGACGAAAGAAGATTATAGACTTGTTCAACTAAAGAGATGTATATTGATCATGTTTAGAAGTATTGTATATTATGTTAATATGGGCGGAAAAGTCTATTAGTTTTGTTGATTAAAAAAAGGTTTTCATTTCGACATTATTGACCTGTATCATTTTATTTTGAGAACATTTAAGTTGTTGATGTCATCATCTAAAAAATAAGTACATTGTAATCTGGACCAAAGAATCTATTCAGACCTTCCATTGACCATAGTATGCTGATATGGTTTTTTTAGCTCACCTGGCCCAAACGTAAACAAATCTCTTAGGAAATCGTATACCCTAATGAACTGAAACCTGGTATGAACTATCTAAGGAAGGACCTTTATAAATTTTGCATATTTTTCCCGATCGGACAACCAACATGGCCGCCATGAACAAATCCTATTTTCTCATTGGTCAAATTTAAAAAAATCTTTTCCTCTGAAACCATATAGCCAAGTGAACTGAAATTTGATATGAAGCATTTATGAAGAGGCGTTATAAAGTTTGTGTACATTTTCTCAATCGGACAACAAAGACGGCTGCGGCCATGAACAAAACAAATTTCTCATTGGTAAAATTTAAAAAAAATTCTCCCCTGAAACCGTATAGCCAAATGAATTGAAACTTGGTTTGAAGCATTTATTGGAGGACCTTCATAAATTATATATTTTTCAACATAGGATCAGAGGTAAAATTTATGCAAGAACCTTTATAAAATTTGGATATTTCTCCCCGATAGGAAAACTAATGAACAAATGTGACATGCTGAAAAGGATGCTAAGTGAGCAATACATGCTCACAACTTTAGCCTCTGATTTCATTTTGGCATGTAAGTCAAACGTTTAAACTTCGCACATTCTACTTAAAATTTACAACAAAATCTTTGGTTTGGGTCATATCAGTGATAAAAATGTACCCTAATCTTGAGCAAATTGAGGATGTCCATCAAGAAATCATTTCTGGAAATACTTTTGACGAGAAAGTTCAATTCATTCTCGCAGTTCCAGCCAAATTTTCTTTTCGGAAGTAATAATCTGATAATTGATTAATGGGTCAGTGCTCTGAATGGTTGTGGTTGCCTTTGATCGGAATTATTTATTTTTTTTTGTATCAGGCTTTCATTTACAATCTTTCTATAGTTCACTATGTTTTTCGTCTTAACTGAGATTTAATCTGATGAAGATTTTCCTTTTGGCATCTTGCACTGCAAAAATGCTGTTTCCTCTTCTACTAAAAGTGTTCATTTTAATGCTTTTCTTTCAACATCCTGGATTTGCCTATGAAGCCTGTGTTTTTTCACGCGAGCTTTATAACAATCTTGAATCTTGTAATTTTTTAATCTTACGCAGTGGCGGATCCATAACTTCTGCTAAGAGGGACCACTATTGGTGTAAAATCCTGCATTCTGAGAGATTTTAGACTAATTTACAGACATGTATTTTTTGTGATTTCGTAAGGGGGGACCGGGCCCCAAAGCCCCCCCCCCCCCCCCCCCTTCATGATCCGCCCCTGATACGAAGAGATCATTTGAATGCATGTATCAATGTAAATAACCGACTTGGATACACTTTACTGCTTTTCAATATATTTTTTCCATTGCACTTGAACTTGTATTATTTATTGATATAATATGGCACGCCGTTCTCGTCAAAAGTATGGGAATAAATGTGATGTAAAATTACACACTCAAAATGTTTATTCCGCACTCAAAATCTCTAATTACACACTCAAAATTTTTATTACACACTCAAAATTTTTATTACACACTAGGAATATATTAATGCACACATTTGTTTTTATTCCGCACTAGGATTTCAAACATGCACAAGAAATTGCTAAATTGTACAGAGAACGCACTCAAAAATCGGAATTACACACTCAAAATTGTGCGCAATTTTTACGCACAGAAATCATAAATATTCATAGGATATGATTTGCATAAGTAGATCGGCGTTTTTCTAAAGCTTTAAACGTTTACTCGGAACTTTTGTATTCCGAATGGAAAAAGATAGTATTTGTCATGTCTAGAAACATTCAAAAGTTGTGTCGTATTTTCGAATACACTCAACAAAGATTGAAAGAAATCTTGTAGATCTTCATTGTCATTGATAGACATGTTTTGATGGTTATTTTGCAATGCCGAGTTGTTACGAATGAATTCAATACTTCCGGTGCAATCCTAAGGGGACGACCATTTGATATTCTGGGGGGGGGGGGGGGGAGCAGGAGGATTTGTTTTGGATGGGTTATTTATTTTTGTGGAAAATAAAGACAGATTATTTATTTTTTGCACCGTTAAAGCATAATTTTTCATTTTCAGTAAAACAAGGGACTGATTATTTATTTTCACAATTATATTTATAATATTTGAAAATACACAATTTTTAAATTCATGTTTTTATTCTTAAATAAATAACATAGTCAAGGTTGTATCTGTTCGGAATTTTGGCTGTTCCACCTTGCAGTCTCAGTCCCTGTCCAGCACTGTGGTATTCTTTAAGACCATCATAAAGATACTATTTGTTATTGTGTTTGGTGCAAGCACAAAAATGGCCACCATTGCCATAAATCTGTGCACCCAGTTCATAACTGCAAAATCAAGAAACTGAATTGTAGGTGCAAATAGAAATATGCAATGTTTATAATGCATGCTTATACATTCATGTTGTATTGTGCATTGCTCTGTTTAAAGTAAAGGAGAAAGGAAAATCAGGGGAGTTTCCAGGATATTTGAAAGGGGAGGCGTATAATAAAAATATTTTTGGACTTTTTTTGGCTAAAAAACGTAAAATAATTGTGAAATGCACTAATGTAACGGTTCCGAACTTGGAGCATGTATATTTTATAGTTAAAGTGTCAGGGTTTGATATTTTTTATGCCGAATTCTCTCCATTAATTGTCTATGGTATATTAAAATGATTGGATGGATCTTAACAGCAGTAGACCAATAATAAGAAATTCCAAATTCTAGGGTATAAGGCGTTACTTAACATTTCAATATTCTTTTAAAGAAATCAGATTATGTGTTGAATTAATGAATATGATAAATTGCCATATTCAATACAATATAAGCATATTACGATAGTTTTTTTTTAAAAGGGGGGGGGGGGGGGTACGCCCATTGAGACAATATACCTCAAGTGAAATGAAACCCATTTTCAGACATTTCAAAAACATTAATATTTATATATGGTGTAGTTTATATATTGGGAAGTTTTTCCCGAAAAAAATATGAAAAAAGACGAATTTTGGTAGAATCTGGTGCCATCTCATGCTTTAAAACATGCATTTATAAAATGGTTTAAAAGACCTGCCGAGTTATTTATTTTCAATACATTGTAGGTCAGGTTATTTATTTTCAAACTACCACAGAACAAACCATTCATTTTTGTTATTATCAAGGCTGAGTTATTTATTTTCAAAATCCTCCTGGCCCCCACCAGAATATCAAATGGTCGTCCCCTAAATCGCAGAAAACACCAAGACGATCTGTTGACCTAGTCATAGGACATGAATATTTATGATTTCTGCGCGTAAAAATTGCGCACAATTTTGAGTGTGTAATTCCGATTCTATGTACAATTTAGCAATTTCTTGTGCATGTTTGAAATCCTAGTGCGGAATAAAAACAAATGTGTGCATTAATATATTCCTAGTGTGTAATAAAAATTTTGATTGCGTAATAAAAATTTTGAGTGTGTAATTAGAAATTTTGAGTGCGGAATAAACATTTTGAGTGTGTAATTTTACATCACATTTTATTCCCATACTTTTGACGAGAACGGCGTGCCATAATATAAAACCACTAAGTTGCTGTGAACCATATATAAGAGTAGCGCACTTCATAAACTTGACAAATATTAACACACCATTGTGGCTATCCAACAAAGGTATGTGATGTATTGTATACCAACGTCTAAGGTGGGGTGTATTTTTTATTAAATTAAGGAAAAAATTACGGAAGTTTGATCTAACTGTAGAATAATTTAAATTAACACACATTTAGCCCTTTGAATAAAAGAAATTCAAAATACACTGAACCTCAAAAGAAACGTCGCACAAAATGACATGTTCACATACATTTATTTCAAAGTGACATTTATATATTTTAAATTAATTTTTACAAAATTTAATGAATGATTTACAGTCTTTTGGTTACAATGTTCACAAAAACGTCACAATTGTCGCAACGTCACATGTTTTCAATGCTGTGCTCCCACGTCCGTTAATAACGTGTATGTCCTCCACCGGCACCAATTACTGCGGCACATCTTCGGTACATGGAGTTGATGAGCCGATTAATAAACGCCATCGGAATACGTGCCCATACTCTCTGAAACGCTTGTGAAAGTTCAGCTGCAGTTGTCGGACTTGGCTTCTCATTATTCAACCATCTTTGAACTTCGTCCCATAAATGTTCAATAGGGTTTAAATCTGGACTCAAAGCCAGCCAATCCATAACATTAATGTTATTCTGCTGTAGGAAGTCTCTTGTGGCTCTTGCGGTATGCGCACATGCATTGTCCTGTTGGAAAGTCTTGTTTTGATGACGTGCGAAATGGGGCTGAACATGGGGTGTCAAGACTTGGTCGATGTAACGGGCAGCTGTTACGCCATTTCCTCTGCCTGGGCCAACGTTCTGAAAGATGACTGGACCAAGTTTAACGTTAAGGCCGATTCCACCCCATACCATGATGCTAGGTCCTCCCCACGCGTCTGTTTCCAGAATGCAGCTGTCTTCGTAACGTTCCCCGCGTCTTCTCCACACTCTTGTTCTGCCATCGGCTGTTGAAATGCAGTAACGGCTTTCGTCAGAGAAGATGATGTTACGCCATTGTCGATTTCGCCAATTCTGTCGCTGAGTGGCCCACTGAAGACGAGCTTGACGGTGTCGAGGAGTAAGAATAGGTCCTCTTGCTGGACGGCGACATCTCATGTTTCTAGCAGCTAATCGCCGACGAACCGTATCATCACTTATGGGTCGTCCATGTGTTCCAACAGTGTTTCTGGCAGTTTCGGCAGCTGGGGTGAACCGATTCATCAAATGGTGACGAACAATGCCTCTATTCTGTCTAGGGGTAGTGACTTGGGGTCTACCACTCCGTGGACGGTCAATTGTGCTGTTTGTTGCATTGTACCGTGTCCGTAGACGTTCAATTGTTCGAACTGCACAGTTGAAGTCGTTGGCAATAACTCTGGCAGATTGCCCAGCATCCAATCGACCAATGGCCTGTTCTCTCTGTTGTGGAGTCAGACGTGGCATAGCTTCTGTGTCAACACTGATACTAACACTCTTTAATTTTCTCCGGCCTTTTATACCCATAAAGGAGCATGAATTTCACGAACATTTAAGATTTAAGAAAAATTACCGCCAAGTGTGTCCCACGAGCGGTTTTAGGTACGGTCGCTCTACGATATCAACTGAAAATTATTCAACCGAAAATTTAATTCACAGGTAATTTAATCTTACCTGGTGATGTAATCGTAATACTGATTATATAAAAATCATTAATTAATATTTATTTTGAATTTTGCTAACATTTTGAAAAAGCGACGTTTCTTTTGCGGTTCAGTATATATGAAAATATTATAGGGTAGGAAAATTTAATACGAGAGAGTTTATTTCAGTTTCGTTACGCGATACTTACAGGGAAGATTTTATAGCAATTTTGAAAAAGTTTTGACTTCGCATACTTTAAAGGACTGAATGAACACGTGTATGATTGATTGATTGATTGACGTATTAAAGGACTATTTGAATTGTAAAAAATATTTTGTTCAAATAATAAACCATTTAAATATCACGGTATTACAGTTTTAAACGACTGTCAAATTTGAGTTAACTTTTTCAACGTGACACAAATAGTTGTACCAACACATAATGTATGTATTGTATAATTTCACCACTTCTGAGTGAACTTTAATTTCAAGTAGCAAAGAATGAGAAGTGAATTTCAATGAAATTGTATGTTTCAAAATTTATTACAGAATTACTAGCAAAAACTTACAAAATAATCAGCATGATCTTCTTCTCCATGTTAAATTTTAGGAGAATATCCATAAGGTGTGATTGAAAACAAAGGCTAAACAAGGTGGGCCAAAACTCTATAACCCACAACTAAGTGTTGTGCAGTACCACCACACAGGACATATATATATATATATATATATATATATATATATATATATATATATATATATATATATATATATACATGTACATTGTAGGAGGGGCATGCATATGTAAAAAGTACATGTATATATGGTTAATGATAGAAGAATGTTCTGCATAGATATATATGAGCAAACTGTATGTAAGTTTTACTCATCAGAGGCAATCAAATTTATTGTTGGGTTAGATTTAGATTTTATTTTACTCTCAGGCAGCTTACACTGCAACAAGAGGCTAATATCACAATTACATATATACAAAATGGCAAACAATGACAGGGTGACAGTATACAAATTATAGTATAAATAAACACATAATTATAAATAATACATTGAAATCTATATTTAAGTAAACAGATACAATTGTCCCTTGATCAGGTTTAAAATCATCATCGAGCGTGACACTGACCTACAGTATAATTTTCACGTGCTACCCACAGGTACATGTAAACAACCACGTGTAATATAGTGAAGTATAGTGTTTATAAATGGGATATATTATATTTCATAGTTCGGACGAAATGGTAAGTGCTATCATAGAATTTTAGAAATTTTTTGAATGAAAATGGCCAAATTATTCAGAACTGATAGGTTGCATAATGAAAGCAAACCGATAATTTTATCATCACGGAGAGATATGCGGTAATATTCCGGGATGTATTTTATCTGGAGCTGTTGTATCAGTTCATTTTGACACCGAAAAAGAAAATGCGATTCATTTCCAATCGATCTTAAGTTGCAAAAAGTACAAAAACGTTCATTCTGAGGTACTCTATTCCAACGTCCAGTCTCAATAGGGAATTTAACATTGGAACATCTAACCCTAGTAATATAGATTCTACGATTTTTCTTCAAGACCGTCAAATATTTTTCCATACCAAAAATTGGTTTTAATTTGGAATAAAATTGACCCCTTGAAGAATTTTCCATATCACTATACCATTTTTGAATAAATTGGTCTAGAAATATTGGTTTCAGAAGCATTTTTATGTCGGCTTTAGTCAGCATACTCTGGCTGTTCCAAACAAAACTATACCCAGTATCATCAAGTATAGCCTTGATATTGGTAATCCAACCAGAATTACAAACACCAGTATTATGTAAGCGCAATAACAGCTGATAAAGTTTTCCAGAAAGCTTGTCAGGATTAGACAAAATTTTACTCCAAAAATTCAACATACGCGTTTTAACCTTAATGTCTAGTGGAGATCTACCGGTTTCTCCGTATACCATATAATTGGGAGTGTTCAATCTTACGGATAAGATATTTTTCAAAAATCTAAGATGCACCCTTTCTATATTCTGGGAATTTTCAAATCCCCATATTTCGCAGGCATACAATAGAATGGGCTCTATAAGAGATTCAAAAAGTTTCAACTGAAGATCGATTGGTATATATATATTTCTTATTTTACCATATAAAGCAAATAAAGCTTTTTGTGCTTGCTCGCATAATTTTTTCTTAGCTAATGTAAATTTTCCATTATAGTTAAAAATAATTCCCAGATATGAAAAATTATCAACAATTTCAACAATTTCCCCACACAAACGAAATTCGTGCTTTGTTCTACATTTTCTTCTGGAAAAAATTACTGATTTTGTTTTATCTACATTCACTGACAATTTCCACTGGTTACAGTAATTCTCAAAAACATTAAGAGTATCTTGCAAATCTTTTGCACTTTCAGCAAGAATAATAGTATCGTCTGCGTACATCAAAACAAAAATTATTACATATATTCTTAATTCGTCATTCATCTGGTCAGTAATATCTCTGAGACCACTTATATTATTATCATAAAAATATTTTTCTAAATCTGCTAGGAAAATAGAAAACAAAAAGGGGGACAGGTTTTCCCCTTGCCTAACACCTATATCACACGAGAAAAAACCAGATATTTCACCTCTTTGTCTGACACATGATTTGATATTATCGTACATATTATAAATAACTTTTAATATTTTTCCCGAAACATTATTTTTCACCAATTTTTGCCAAAGACCCAACCTCCAAACAGTGTCAAATGCTTTTCTAAAATCCACAAAAGTACAATATAATTTTTTGCCCAATGCCAAATATAATTCAACTAAAACATGAAGACAAAAGATGTTGTCTACCGTGGAGTACCCTTTCCGAAATCCAGCTTGAGCGTCAGGAATCACATTTACCAAATCAGCAAATTTTGTCAATCGGTCATTCAAAATTGAAGTAAACAGTTTCCCCATCGATGATACTAATGTAATTCCCCTATATGAATCAGGGCTAGAGGGATCACCCTTATTTTTATAGATAGCCATAATAATACCTGCGGTCCATATCTCAGGAATAATACCAGTATCTAAGATTTTGTTAAATAATATCACATATAAAGGCATTAGTAAATGGGATGTCGATTTAATATATTCATTCAATACATCATCATAACCTGGAGCTTTTCCATTTTTCAGACCCCTTATGGCAGAAATGATTTCGTCTTCAGTTATTGCGCTATTTAGAATATCATTTGCCAAATCATCATCCAAATTAGGTATATCAAAATCAATGTCTAAATCATCAGTGTCATCAGAAGAATTTAAATTTTTGAAGTACTCATATAAACTATCTAGAGTCAATTTTGAATCTTCTCGAAAATTAGAATGACCAAAATTATTTAAAATTTTCCATAATTCTCGTGGATCATTGTCCGACTTTTTACGTATTTCATTTTCTATTTTAAATTGATAGTTTTGATAACTACTATTCATTTCTGCCTTGTAAGATTTACAAGCAGTTTGTAAAATTCGTTTGTTGGCATCCGATTTATTCAAATTATACTTTTTCTTTGCTTTATGAAATGCCTTTCGTTTTTCTCTACAAGAATTCGTAAACCACGGTTGATTTTGTTTTGAACGGCTGTTCACAAATATTGTTTTCTTACCGAACGTATTTTCGGCAGTTTCAATAAATATACCGTTAAGACTCTCAACGACATCATTTATTTTATTTTTCGAATCTGTATTATTTATATCGATCGACTCCAACTCATTGCATAATTCGTTCACGGACAGTCTATTACGTAAATTGTCAATAAACTGTTGTGACTTGTCACCATTCCAACGGATAGGTTTAACAATTCTATTCGCTGTTTGGTCATTATTATGCAAATTAGACTTGTAATCAATTGATACACGTAACCTGCAGTGTATATCTGAAATTAACGGGTCAAAATCGAACACTTCAAATTCGGAAATAAGGGGAAATAAATCAGATGCCACAATAAAATAATCAACAAGACTTGACTCTTTACATGTAAGCTTACCATACAAATCTGACTTAATTCTACCATTCACAATAAACAAATTATTATTCTTACACATATCAATAAGTTTGTGACCATATGAATTAACTCTTCCAATGTCCATAGAGTTTCTGTCTAACGGTACATTATACAGTTTCAATTTATGATAATCATACAGCTCTTGATTTAACGTTAAATCAGTATCATAATTTAAAATATTCATAAGATCATCATCAGGGACTATATAATCAGGCAATTTACCACTTCTTGCATTAAAATCGCCTATCAGTGCACACAATGACTCATTACTACAAAAAGATATCATTTCTGACTCAATCTCATTAAAGGCTTCAGGTGAAGTATATTTTGATCCTTCTGGGGGAATATAAATACAACCCAAAAGTAATTTTTCATAATGAATATGAGAAATAGGTATTTCAACCCATAGAACAAAATCTGATTCATTTGAAGGAAATTTTAAAAATGATTTTAATTCTGTTTTGTAAATAAATACAATTCCACCTGATTTTTTCAAAAATTGTTTTCTATTTTTGACATGATAACTATAACCAGCTGGCAATTTCAGAATATCAAGATCATCTAATTTGGACTCTGTACAAATACAAATATCATGTTGTTCAATAATGTCATTAAACTCTGGTGATAAAAGTTTACTTTTTATACCACAGACATTTATATAAGTAATATTAAGTTGACTGTTTGTTACAGAACATAATTTATTTGAAATATATTTAAAGTTAGTTTGGCCTCTTGTTGGCCTGTCCTATTGAGGTCTGGCTCTTGGATGTTGCTGCTGTCCTTGGTAAGTGGGTGGCTCAAGAGGGGGTGCAGTTGGAATATTCGGCTGATCAAAATCAGGTATTGGGAATTTTTGTCGTAATGTAGACGGATAAATTCGTCTGCCGTTTACAATAAGTTTGTCTCCAGAAAATTTTACATCGCTTTTTAGCCTCTGCTCACGAAGGAAAATAGGGAAAAGCTCACTTCGTCGATCACCTATTTCTTTTGGGAGTTGTTCGTATATACCTCGCTGTTGGGCTTTCATCAGTTCACGTTTGTCATTAGCCATTTGCAGTATACGGTTTCGGTCTTTTCGTTTTTCAAATTTGGCCACAATACTTCGAGGCTTATTATCTGGTCTCTTTCTCAGACGGTGAACTATGTGAAATGGAATTTCTTCAGTGATTTCTAGTTTTTCAGAGATAAACTCCTTCACAACATTTTCCGTTTGTTCCGGCGTTTCGTTTTCGTTAGTTTCTGGGAAATTTGCAAAAATAAGGTTGTCACGCATTGACCTCGTTTGCATATCAAGAAGAGTTTCTTTGAGATCTATGTTTTCATTATACAACTGTTTATTTTGTATTTCTATTCTACGTACATTATCTTCTATGTGCGAGGTACGGCGTTCACCTTCATTAATTCTGTCGGAGGAATATACTAACTGGGCTTTGATATCTGACATCTCTGTTTCAAGACTCAAAATTCTATTTTCCATTCTCTGCAGCCGCTGGTCCATTATAGGGAGTATATCCAACCTATCAGGAATAGAATCAAGTTTCTGGAGTCTAGTGTAAATGTCATGAATAATAGCTAGTAGCTGAGGGGGTTGCTGAGTAGGCTGTGTGAGGTTTGGTGATTGGCCTTGATCCACACCAGGCATTTGCATATGTTGCATATTGTAAGGAGTATTTGCAGGGGTATTAAAATGTACAGTTGAAACAATTGGTGTAGTATATTGTTGACTGTATAAGACTTCATGTGATTTATTCAAATGATCTGCAATTGGAGTATGGGGAGTCTCGTTCCCTTGGGTTTTGTTTACATTGGCGTCCATTTTGGTATTTGTCGGTGGGGTAGAACTGTCGCTTCGTTTGCGTTTATTACTGTTTTTGTTATGTCTTCTACCCATAAAGGCACTTAGCTGCACTACCGATCAATCATTGTCATGTACGAACCAATTTTGTGAAATCATTCACCATATATATACTTTAAATCCAGATTTCACCGGACACCTCTTTCACTGCTCACCCTGCATGTCCGCCATTTTTTCATCATTCAAATAATAAGGAAAATCAGCCGATTTTGTACTATAATTTCAACGATTTTGAAATTGACCAAACAAATATTTAGATGGAAATGGTAAAAATATCTGTACTATCCCTGTATATCTTTGGTGATATATTCAGTTTACAAATAAATTCAGCTTGTAAGATTAATTATTACATATTTTATTGAAATAGCGCTGATTTTACATATGTAATAAAAGCATAATTTGATGCATGTTATTTGTCCCCTTGGCAATAACATCATATCTCGTGAGCCTCACCGACGTCACTTCCGCTCAGCTGTAAATAATCGTCTGATCATTATTTATGGCGAATTAACCGTTCGTAAATGTTCTAAGCGGTTTCAAGTAGGGGCTTTTAAAATCTATTTGTAGATTTCGGGGAAAAGCACAGGAACTGAAGTTTCATTCATTTGTTTGACTCTATAAGCATGATAAGTGAAAGAAATAACAATGTTTAATAGCTGTAACATTGCGAATGTGCACCTTATATTCAGGGATGTCAAAAGCCTGACAAACTTTGAAGACTGGAAAATCTAATTAAACAGTAAAATTATTTCTTGGTAGTGGCTGAATATGTGACAAATAGTATACAATTATCACCCTTGTTGGTGTGTGACCCGACGGTTTGTCTCCCAGAGGAAAGTAAGGTCACCAGAGGGTTTGCCCGAGGGTGACCTTACTTTCCGAGGGGAGACAAACCGTCGGGTCACACACCAACAAGGGTGATAACTGTTATATTATATCGAATATTCAACTTAACAGCACTCGAAATTTTCCGTTTAGTATTCTTGGAGTCCTTATCAGACAGCAGGCGTTCCATTTCTGCCTCATCCACCGCAAGCAACCTGTTGTCGGACGCCATGTTTTTTGTTTACTGAATCAAGGGAAGTAACTATAAATGGAAACAAGTGAGGCTCACGAGGGGATTTCCATGGGGTTTTCTCGCGAGCGGTTGACCGTACTATGCGACCCAACGATTTTCGGTTGACCCAACGGATGGGCAAATATTACGTGACACTGTTTTAACAAATCAGATTAAAGATTTCTATATGAGTATATAATATATTATATTAATACATGGTCTTTTCAAATTTCCCGTGTTATCAGCCCCCGACTGATATATATATATATATATATATATATATATATATATATTGTCCCTCGGAGTCGATATCAAGGTCTTGGACTGATAACAAGGGAAATATGAAAAAGACCATGTATTAACCTATAAATATTACAGCAGCCACATAAGTCACGCTAACAAAACACAGATCTCACTTTTTACGATGAGTCGTAGATTGACGAAACCTGCACTTCTTGTGCAGCCAAATTTGTATATAAGAATTTAATACAAATATTTAATGCCGGAAAATATAGTTAAAAAATATATTTTACACAACAATACTACGATTTGGTAGAGTTTAAATGACCTAATAGTATACATTACTCCATTTTTAAAAAAACTTCCTCATATTTTAATTTAAACTGAAGGACATAAATTAATCATCATTTGCAATCTTTTGACGTCCTGGTCGACATCTAACAGATACGATCTGTAAGTTTATTGTTTATATAGGATTATGCATTTTTTTTTGTTTTAAAGAAATTTTGTATCATTGCGTCATTGACTGCTCATCATTTATTTATTACACTCCAGAAGGGGTCAGTCACAGGCTTTAGAAATTATTTTTATAAGAAAAAGGTATTTTTGAAAAAGCAAACAAATTTAAAAATCATCTTTCATAATGATACATTATGAATAACTATAATTATCAATTATGCATAACTGTACTCCATCAGTTAATCCACCAATTAATAAAGAAAAAATTATGCAACAAGACTATGACGACCCGTATACATGTATGCATGTATACTCTGATTTATACACTTGATTATTTTGTTTGGGCCATTTAGGGCTCGTCACATGACTCAATGAGGATCGTTTGGTGACCCATTAGATGGGTTTTGTTTGTTTGATCTGTTCTTTTCGGAGATAGGATGTTGTATTCTTGTCATTTTCTATTTTATCCGCTTTTTCTCATATATATTTTTCATTTCTAATTTCGTCTACAATCGATCCACCTTTGGTTCTGGTTGGATGAACAACATGGCTGCCAGAGGCCACCATTAATTTTAATTAGTCAATTTTTAAAAATCTCCTCTGAAACTAGATAAGAAATTTTTTGAAACTTTGCAGGATTAATGAAAGCAATACTCTCTACAAACGATCCACTTTTGGTTGAGATTCAGCTGCTCCCTCGACGGCTGCGGCTGGTCAAAGTTGCCATGGAAACCGTATGGGAAATGGCCTTTATGTCATTTTCTCAGGAAGTAATGGGAAGATTGGAACATATTTTGGCAGGCTTCAAAGCCAGGCTCGGTAAACACGTGATCAAATAGACCAATGAGAATGAAGAAAAAAGATACCATATATGTTATATAACAACAAAAGTCAATAATTGCATAATTACATACTCGGATGTAAAAAAAACGTATTTATGTTCATACCCATGCAGCCTTGTCTCAATTTATAATTTCACAAATTATAAACCTGACCCGACAAATTTGAAAGAAGTTGATAGATATCTCCTTTCACTTCATCATCAATCCGGAAATTTTTGTACAAATGTACAGGATTTGACTTTCTCTACAAAAAGATGAGATACATATATGTAATTGTATGCTTATAATGGCGAAAAGAATTCTTTGGAATGTAAATGTTGATAAATTTTATTCGATGACAGCTGCAACAAGTTTGCTAATACAATAATATAATTATAAATACAAATCTTCCGTGTTACATTTTTGAATTTGTTAAAAAAGTCTTTGAACCGTTAAAAATATATAAACAAATATATAAACAATCTATTGTAATTTGATTTTTTTTTCAGGTATCGTTTGTATGTATGTGAACGTTTTGACAACATGAACCTTTCTAAGACCTTTATTATCACATGCATGACATGTGAAATACTACTGATTATGAGTTTTACTAGAACACTTGACAGACGCCATGGACGTGTTTGTAAAAAAATTGACAAAGATTGCGAGTGCAAATTCGGCTGTAACTTTTCTGGTCGCGGCTTTATCTACACGGATATTCCAAACCTTCTAATAGAAAATGGAACAGTGTGTGTAAACTTTAACAACAACGACATACAAAGACTTTCATCAGATATATTTGTTAAATTTCCAAGGACATTGAAATATATGTATTTCCGGAATTCGAATATTGTGAATGTAAAAAGTCACGGGATTTTTGAAAATTTTACAAAACTTGTTTCGTTTGACATTAGCTATAATAATTTGACAAGTGACGCATTGGACAATCTTTTTAAAAGTGTTGCAACCTCTAGTTTACAATCATTAAATATATCTGGAAATCATATCGTGTCGCAGTTTAAATTTAAGCTGTCTGATTATGGATTAAAACTACAAAAGTTATTTATCAACAATTGTAATATTACTGATCTAACACACATTTTAGAAACGAATGAAACCAACGAACATTTACAAACCATTGAAATACAAAGGAATTTGGTTAATGAATCACACCTGAAAGTTTTAGATAAATACGGACGTGTATCCGTTTTGAAACTATCTTCAAATCCAATAAAAAGGCTTCCAGCAAATGCTTTTAGCTCACTGAAACATCTCACAAGACTGTGGTTAAGTGACCTTAAAAGTAATTCCACTTTTTATGGAATTAACAACTCTCAATTAAAACTTTTGGATATTAGCAATTCGTTTTCATTCCATCCAAAAGAGAAATGTGAAGAGGTATTCAGAGTTTCAAAAAATATATATATTTTGAATATATCTAGTACAAACTTCAACAATTGGTCACAGTCAGATCTAACAGACTTATTTTCACCATTGCAACATATTGAAACTTTATCAATGTCAAATGTTTCAATAAGCAAAATTCCGTGTAAAGTTTTCAGCAGAATCCTTTCCTTGAAAGTATTGGATCTTTCAAGAAATGGAATTGTCGATTGGTTGACCGACTGCTTCCAGAATATGTCTGAAAATTTCGAAAAGCTTTATCTTAGCGGTAATCGAATAACGACAATTACAGAAGAATCCTTTCCTCCGAAACTTTTAGAACAACTTAAAAAAATCCATTTGGACGGTAACGACTTTCGATGCGATTGTTCAATTCACTGGTTCCGACACTGGATGAAAAATAATTATGAGAAACTCGATGCAATTTCGCCAAATAAAACCACGTTTCGTTATAGGTGTGATTCTCCAGATGTCTTTAAGAATACATTATTAGTCAATTATGATCCTTATTACGAAGAATGTTTTGGGTTTTCCTTAGAAGTGATCTTAGCTGTTTGCATTTGCGGGTTTAGTGTAGTTTTAGTATTAACATTAAACATAATGCAATCATTTAACACTGGACCAATACGATAACCGGTTGACTTTCCATCGCAACTGTGTATGACAATAAAAAGGAATGTTAAAGCATAAATAATTTCCGAAAATCACTACATATATAAATAAATGCTACAGATTTGAATTTTTATTTCTCTTATTCATAATTACACATTGGATATTTATTTTTTTATACGACCGCAAAATTTTTGCGGTCGTATATTGGTATGACGTTGGCGTCGTCGTCGTCGTCGCCCGAAGACATTTGGTTTTCGCACTATAACTTTAGTATAAGTTAATAGAAATCTATGAAATTTTAACACAAGGTTTATGACCACAAAAGGAAGGTTGGGGTTGATTTTGGGAGTTTTGGTCCCAACAGTTTAAGAATTAGGGGCCAAAAAAGGGCCCAATAAGCATTTTTGGTTTCCGCACTATAACTTTAGTATAAGTTAATAAAAATATATGAAATTTAAACACAAGGTTTATGACCACAAAAGGAAGGTTGGGATTGATTTTGGGAGTTTTGGTCCCAACAGTTTAAGAATTAGGGGCCAAAAAAGGCCCAATAAGCATTTTTGGTTATTATCTTGGTGAAAGGGAGGTAATCCAAACACATTTAAAGTAAAATGTTGTGTATGATTCGATTACTTCCCTTACAAGTCGTAAATTATGTATAAAGAAATGGGGGGATGTGAAAACAAAATTTAGGGGGGGGTAAATGAGAAATTGGGGTGGGGGCAATTTTTTTCTCATTCCAGATTTCAGAAATTAAAAAGAAAATTTCAAATTTTTTTTTGCAAAAAAAGGGAGGGGGGGGGTTACAATAATTTTTATTGTCTTTTGATTTTTGTGTTTTTTTTTTTGGGGGGGGGGGTCAATGTGCAACTTCATAGTGTATTGCACAAAAGCAAAAAAAGGGGTAAATTATTTTTTTTGGGGGGGACAATTCGCCACAGCATATTGTATTGCACAAAAAGCAAAAAATTGAATATAAATTCAAATCATATGACCAATTCTAAGTTCTTTGATTACAGTTATTCTGTGTCAGAAACCTATTATGTGTCAAATATTTAATTACAATCCAAATTCAGACCTGTATCAAGTGCGAATATTGTGTCCATTTTTGCCCCAATTGTTCAGGGTTAGAGCTCTGCGGTTGTGTCCAGCTGCGCCCAGCGAAGCAATTTATTTCTTTTATGTTTTGTTTCTACAGTTTCTGGGTTTTATTTTTTAAAGTCTTTTTAATGTCTTTTTAAATATTAATGATACGATTGTCATGATATATTGCTGAATTGTACGATAGAATATTTTTGGAAAACCGGTGTTTTCCGGTACAGTGAAATCATGTAAACTAATTTACAGACCCACAGTTTTTTGTGTTTCTGTTTTTCTGATCATGAACGATTGGTGCCCACAAACTTGCTTTAATATTTTACATGATAGGCTATTCAAAACCACGAACCAATTACTTCAACTTTTTGGATAGTATTAGAATTTTTCGAAAAGTTACTCAGTAAGGTTACATCAGAAATTTGTTGATTAATCGTACAATGTTTATTGTATTTTTTCTAAGACCTAGTAGATGTTTAAGCTAGTGAATTCGCTCAGTCGCTATCATAGTTACACGAGCATGACGAGTGAATTCAACAATAAACTTTTCCTGTTGTAAAACTGATATTTTCTTCAAATTATTTCCCCCAAGTCTTATTTCTATATTATTATTTTTTTAGTTCTATTGACTTTTTTGTTATTTTGGATTTAAATCTGCTTATGAAATACCCTGTTTCCCCATTTATGGTACTGTGCTGTTGATGATTCATTAAAACTATTATATAATGGTAATATATTGTATTAATTGAGAAGACTTCATAAGTTTGTTTAACGTGTGTCTTATCCATCTTGCTTTTTTGCAAATAAAATATATTTAAACTAAAAAAGTCTTATTTGGTTTTGTGTTGAAACAATGTTATCATTTATCAAAGTTATAAAGCCTTCTTATAAACTTCCTGCAATTGAAAATAGAAAATGTATCGTTTCTGGAGAACTTCCAAGTTTCAGGGAAGTTAGTCTTAGCTTTAGTCGCGATGTTCAATTGTAACACGAACCTGTGGCTTGTCGGCGCAACTCCTCCTAAACCATTCAATGGATTTTGATGAAACTTTATACGAAGGTTGGGCAGCATATGCAGATGTGCATGAAGCACGATAATTATTGCCGGATGCTTGCAAACGGAGATAATCCAACTTGAGGGTTTTCGTTTTGTTTTCTAATTACATCTATTGTTCCCAACAATGTCCTCAAGCCATATAGAATTCAATTAATATACATTTGGTCGGCGCAGTTTATCGAGATAAATAAACTATATAAAATAAGCGATAAATTTTCAATGGAACCATAAAACTTCTTACATGACCTCGGAAGATATTAATGTCACATTGTACAAATAATATCCCTTGCCACCGTACCTTATATACTTATCTCTATTATAATTATTGAATTAACTTTGCTGTTAATGCCACAGTATGTAAATTAAATTTTTCTCTTAAGCCAGGATCCATATTTAATATTTCTCCATATGTGCCCAACATTTCAACCCCCCTCTTATTTTCACCGTTTGAGGTACAGTATACCTGTACCAGCACCGCCCGGATATAACGTCTAGAATGCACAGCTCAACCCAGGGGCATTTTTAAGTACCATGATTTTCTACAGGGAACATTATTATTGTTACACAGGCTACCTTGTCGGGCGTTTTTAGTGATCGATGATGGAAATTTTAGAGTTGTATTACAGTTGATATTGGACTTTTTTGGCCACACGACTGGTGCTTTATATGGATCAGGAACTTCTTAACTTCAGTATCAAGTGGGTGCACTCATGTTTTATTTTGTAGTTGTTTATGGTTGTTCATATCATTTATATATCAGTGTTTCTGTGTTGTTTTTTCCCATTTCTGTTCTAGGCTTTGTCTGACTCCTTGAATTAAATCTTTTGGTTTGCTCCTTGGGCATTTTTGTTCTTTTCTCATCAGTTATGTGTAGCAACATCAACAACTCGGACACTATTATATAATAGCTCAACAATTTATTTGACCAACAACTTACAAAAACAGTCGCATAAATATTTAAATGCAGAACAATATAAAAATGAAAATTTGTTTGAGATACATATTATATACTTTGATAAAAGATTGTCAAATAGCAGTAAAGATAAATGATGATAAATAAACGTAACCATCTTATATGCAGATAATTCAGTATCTGCTGCAGGTCAATAAAACTGACAAAACAGTCTCTTTTGTACTTTTAGAATTTATTTTCGTGGAATTTGTCTCATTACCATTTATCTATATATATTAAACAAAACGTGCTGTTTGTATTGGAATCTATTTTTACTTCCAATTATCATGTTACAGTACGAAATACAACCCCAGAAATGAGGGATATAAAATGTTTCCAAACAGAAATGGTTTTAAAAATTTTGGTTGTTACATCCATTTTTGCAGACATAATAATGAATCTTCCACAACTTTTGTTCAACATAGATACAATTGTAAATGATTTGGTCTTATAATTTTTCCAAAAAGCTCGAAATACAGTTTAATTTCTCTGGAAAAATAGCAATTGAATAAATATATTATAAAATATGTAGAAAAATAACAAACTAAAATTAACAGCATCACATTTGTACAATGTATATTAAGCAATATAAATTAAAACATGTACTAGGGACAAGTAGTTATAGTTATTGACTAATCTAGTCGGTATATGCCATTTATTCCCCACCGTTTGGGTGACCCGTCTTGACCCGAACGACGTAGGAGTTCGGGTCAATGGGTCACACAACCAGTGCAGAATAAATAACATATACCGATCTGATTGGTCTACAAGTGTTTTAACACATGACATCACATATCTGACGATTTCACGCGCTAAATATACTTATGCTGCGTATCCGATAGAACGGTCATGGAAGAATTTTTGAGGGACGAAATTTCTTAACCCAGAGATTTGGAGAAACACAGATCAACACAGTAGTGATGTGAACCCGGGCACAAGCGTTGAAAATGTCCAGGTAAGGATTTTTTTTATGACCGTTCGTTTTAAAAATAAAATTCTATCAGAAAAGTTTGGCAGTATCGTCAATCTTATATTTTAATTAGTTTTACAAAATGTCATATTATGAATAATTATACAATTAAATGTTGTTAGTTTTATATTTTATTTCTATTTCCTAAAAAATTAGAAGTGTAATATTGTGATTAATTCATTTTTAATTCATTTTTATTTCCCGAATAATTAAAAGTTTCAATGTATTGATGGCATGTTGATTCGAAGGTGCAAACATATTCGAGTAGATCAATATATTTTAATTTTATTTTCATTTCAGGATGTAGAACAGAATGGTAATGCTAGGCGAAGAAACTTTATATTTGAGTACAAATGATTAGACATAAGACAAAAAAATTGTCGATAGAATAATGTTGATAAGAAACTGTAGAAAAATTGTTGTTTTATAAATTTGCCCTGAATTTTATGCCATCACATTCCATCTATTCCTAGCGGTCCACATTAATGTGGCAGTATGAGATATTGTCATCACTTAGCAACTGTCGCCTGTCAGTCATTCTGTACTTTACTTTATTGTTTTTAATACTACTGCAAAAATTTTCAGGGTTCTTTATATTGATGTTTATATATCCGGAAATATATTTTCTAATTGAAATATTCACTTGTTAACTCTAACAAAATAAGGGAAACGAAACATTTCTATTGTAGCAATAGAATCAGTGAAAGTTGACCTTTTATGGTTTTTCCATGTATGGTTTGTTAATTCATATATGACCTATGAACTATGCAGTATAAGTTTAGAATTTATAGCACAGCTGATCTGTGCATTAAGTTAGTTATACGAACAGCAAGATCAAAGGAGTTTGGCTCATGTCATGTGTTAACACTGTATACTGTAACAAATAAGTCGTAGGTTTTACCTTTGTTTGTATTATCACTTTCACGTAGGTTTTCAAAGAAAACCTGTACCAATACATCCGTACAAACAAGAAAATCTCCGATTTTATATAGTAAGACACAATTGTTATAAATTATACGCATTCATGTGAAAATTAATATATTTTGCATGAACTGATGTGTTAATATTTAGAAAATGTCTTAATCTGTGTACTATAAGCATCCATGTTAAGATTAATGAAGGCTCCATATTGTGTGACCAGTAAATAAAATATTTTCTTAAATTGATAGTATTTTTTTTAAACCGTAGGTTAATAAAATCCATTCTAGTGTTTTCTTCAAATCTAATTATGAATAAAATTACTAAAAAATCAAAAGTTCCGGTGTGTTGGTATTTGAGATAATCAAAAATATAAAAATTGAAAAAAATCAATAAATACGACAAATTTAGGAATAAGCCAGCCATGGAAAGCCCTGTAGCGTATTCCTCGTGAAATACATATTTTCCTTTTTAAAGATGTTATGTAGTATAATGATGACATTTTATTTTAAAATCACTTTCAAAAATTAATTTTAAAAACGTACATTTAAATCGATTAATACTAATTGGCTTTAAGTTATTCTCTGTAGGGAGGATTTTAAATTAGATTGATCTACACAGTAACGAAATTATAATCACCATTACTATCATTTTCAATAAGACATGCAAATTTTTTTCTATTTAGATCTGTAAAAGTATAACATGTAATGAGTATAAAACTGAATCAATCAGAGGTAGGCACTTTCGTAAAAAGAAATAAAACAAAAACAAAATTATAATGTACTGTTACAAACGTACATCCTTGTTTACACCTGAAGATGATAAACTGTCATATTCATCTTCATTTTGATCATCGAAAACTTCTAATTCGACGTCGTCGGTTGTAGTATACAACGTATCACCGTCGTCTGTGTGAAAATCACGTCGTTTCTGTGAAGACGTTCTTCGTTTTGATGTGCTTTCGTTTTCTTCTTCAAAATGTGATGCAATACTGACATCAAGTTTCTCCTCCTGTATGTCATGTAATGGCGGAAAAGATAATTTTTGGCTACCTGTTTTATTTTTAAACGAATCTCTTGACTTGTTTTCCTCTGATTCAAAGAACGCACTCTCAACAGAGGTTATACTACTTCCTTTTGAAAGGTTGAATGATTTGTCTTTAGAACCAAGAAATGACTCTAATAGGATACTTTGTTGGTCTATAAGTTTATTTAATTTTATCTCCACATATCGCATTTTATCAGTTAACATATCGACACTGTTATCTCTTTTGGAAATGTGGTTTAACATTTCATAACGGAAACTAGAAATATCCTGCTTTAGCTCGTCAAAGTCAACTGAAAAAGAAAACTTTTTTTATAATTTTTACTCTGGTGAACATTCAAAATAAAAAAAAGTGAACTTAAACATCCAATATATTGCAATCCCATGTAGTTATGTATTATGGGAAAATATTTTGATATCTAGTCGAAAACAATAGATTCAAGAAACATATTGTAAACAATTTACAAACAATATCGGTATGGTCGTTGTGACATTTTTAGCAATGGATCTTTTCTTATACAACAGAGCAAGCAGTAAATCTCTGCAACAAATATTAGAACAACAGTAAATACGAAAAATCTATAAAAATTGGATATGATTTCCAGTCATTTAGTTACTGTATTTTTCCAAAATGAAAATTTCATGTAGGCTCGAACGTAAATTGATTCATGTTTTACTTGAACCCTATTCTTAAAGGAATAAATGCGCACAAGTAATTTTTTAACCAACAATAAGGTCACACTATATTATTTAGGTGTTATGGTAAAACACAATGGTAATTTTAATTTTGCAATTTCTGTTTTAATGGAAAAAGCCAGAAAGGCATTGTTCAAGATTAAAAAGATTTTGGGTATTAATAACCCTTGCAGACTACTTGAAAAACTTTTCGATACTTTGGTCACCCGGATTCTGTTGTACAATTGTGAAATCTGGGGATCCGATATAAAACAAGATGATTCTTCAGCAGTTGAACGCTTTTACATAAATTTCATAAAAGAAATTCTTGGTGTCAACTGTAAAACAAGTAACTCTGCATGTAGAGCAGAGCTAGGAAAATTACCCTTATGGTCAAAAATTTCATTTTTTTTTGTATCAAATACTATAATCATCTATTATCAAATAAAGAGACACTGGCACACAAAATCTTTGTCGCTACAAAAAGTTCCAATCCATGGACCAAAAAGATAAACAATCTACTCAATAAATTGGGGTTTTCATATGCAGTTAATGCAAATGATCCAATAAAACACCTTCTTGGGTCCATTAAAAAAAGAATTAAAGACCAAGCGTCCCAATTTCAACAATCTAGTATATTGAATTCTTCAAAATTATGTTTCTTTAGAAAAAATTATAATGGTCAGAGACCATCTTATGTTGATCTTCTTTCGAATAAGTCCGACAGGGCAAACATTAGTAGAATTAGGTTGTGCTCACACAACTTAGCAATAGAAACGGGAAGACATCATTCTATCCCAGTTGAAAATAGAAAATGCATTTCATGTGATAATGGATCAATTGAAGACGAAGAGCACTTTGTGTTACAATGTGAGAACTATAAAGGACTCCGGTTAAATTTTGAAAACAGTATTAATAATATTTTCCAAAATACCAAATGGAAAAATTCTCCTTCTTTTTTAAAGTCCTGTTTCTATGGTAAATCCTTTAGAGTTCTAAAATTATTTGTCTTCATTTATAGGCAGGGGCGTTTCCAGGATATTTGAAAGGGGGGGGGGCGTATTAAAAATTTTTTGGACCTTTTTTTGCTAAAAAACATAAAATAATTGTGAAATGCACTAATGTAATGCACTAATGTAACGGTTCCTGACTTGGAGCATGTATATTTTATAGTTAAAGTGTCAGGGTTTGATATTTTTTATGCCGAATTCTTTCCATTAATTGTCTATGGTATATTAAATTGCCATATTCAATACCATATAAGCAGATTACGATAGTTTCTTTTTTTTTTTTTTTTTTTTTTTTTTTTTTTTGAAAAGGGGGGCGTACGCCCATTACGCCCTCACCTGGACCCGCCCCTGATAGGTCAATGCTTTTCGAATAGAAAACAGTAATTATGTTACAAAAACTATCTTACATGATATGCTTATATTGTTATATTCCACCATCATTGTTCATATGATATATTTTATCTATAATGGGTCATAACCAATTGTATTGATTGTGTTTGTGCCAATAAAATATTGTCTATTGTCTATTGTCTATTATTAATGTTTACAATATTTTAAAATTACTTCCCTGATGAACGATTTCCTGTAAACATATATGCATTACATTTTATTGAAAATAAAATGATTCTTAGACACAAGTATGAGTTCTTCTATTTTTAGTTAATTATAAATTTTAATCTATCTCCGGTATTGATAATTGAACGCTTATAAATATTCATTAGCTAAATATCAATAAACAAAACTAGCCAATTAAATCACTGTTTTGTCATCACATGACCTTTACAGCTGACAAAGATTTTGATGAGTGAAGGTGGACATAGTTTATTTTGATGCGTTTTGAACTTTCCCACCACCACTCCATCTTAATTACCTCCTGTTTTATTATGTTGTAAATGATGATATATTGTTATATATGTTTGTATATTTTGATGCATTGTATTTTAACCTAGTCCCAAAACTGTAATTGTGTCATATATTTTCATGCATTGTATGTATTACCTAGTCCTTAAAACTTTAAACTTTGCCTAAGTTACATTTTTAGTTTACTTGTTTCATTCAGTTAACACGTTTACTGTTATATTGGCCGTTTTTACTGCCATCCCTTTTTTGTTGTGTTTTTTTTTATATTGGAAAGGGGGGTGTTCATGTCTTATGATAAATATTATAATATCTTTGGTTTAAAATTTTATCACACTTCCTGTTTGTATACATATGTTTCATGTTGTAGTTTTGTTATTTATATTTAATAAATGACATAGAAATGGAAACATAGTGTTTATTTTTCTCACTTCTTAACAAAAAGCTAGGGAGCTGCTGCATTTTCAAACAGACCTTGTTGGAATATAAATATTATTATACTTTACTATAGCAACTACTGGTAAAATAACTACGTTGTTTTTAGCGTGCAAATCAAATTACACCAGTTTTTCTATGCCAGTGGGAATTAACTGTTATTTTGCTCTCGTCGATTCACGAGATTATCAATAAGAGCAAAATAACTCTCTCACGAGAATCGGCGAGAGCGTAATATCTGATATTTGTCCAGGATTTAAGTTCAGTATAATAACAACGTTATGTCCTTCAGAAGGCGGTAATATCCATAATTATTAAATCTCGAAAGGGTTATTTTTCCTCGATTTAATAATTATGTATAATACCTTCTTCTGAAAATAACAATCCAAAGATACTAATATTAGATATAGTAAATTTATACCAAGCTGTATAGGACGCATTTCAAGGAGTTACCTCTCATCAGCATCATTAAAACCGAAACATTTGGAAGACCAAAAACCAAACTTATATTAAACAAGAAGTACTCAACCAAAAATACCGAAATAGGAAGCCAAATTTCAGCTAAGGAGATCTACCATGTGCAATACGAGGAATGAACCCTTAGTATTTCTATTATTTTTGAATTTTGCTTAATACTGGTAATTTCTGTAACAAATCAATGAATAATCATGTCAGACATTCTGACAACTGGGTTGGCCAATACCCTCGGGGACCTAGGGTCCACCAGCAGAGGCATCATCCCAGGAGTTTCAAAATAACAATCCAAAGATACTAATATTAGATATAGTAAATTTATACTATGCTGTATACGACGCATTTCAAGGAGTTACCTCTCATCAGCTGCATTAAAACCGAAACATTTGGAAGACCAAAAACCAAACTTATATTAAACAAGGCCATAATTGTAAACTGTAATTGTCACTAAAATGGTAATTTGTATTACAATATATATGAACATGACAGAAAATAAATCTCTTTTACCTTCACTTGCATCATCTTCTCTTTGAACATCAAAAATATATCTTTTCACTATTCTTTTCATGACCCTCTGAAATTAGTAAATTTATTCAGATATAAGCAGCAATAAAAGGTTTAGTAAAATCAAATACAAAAAATAATATGTATATGCAAAACAATAACAACCTCAAAGAGGAAAACAAAATTCATTTAAGGAATCTTACAAAATCTTCAATATCTATATGTATAAATTAAATATTATCTCTGCTGTCTTAGGAACGTTCACATTGTTTTGGTCAAATTCTGTTCCCATAGTTTTGGTACTGGCATAAAACAGATCAAATAAAAGCGTTAATAAACTTTTTGTTGTTATGCCATTTTTACCTTTAGAATGTGGGGAGCAATTTAGCAATGAATCCGTTATACTACATGTATTTTAAATCGATCACGTATATGTAATTTAATATTTGTAACCTTGTATGTTAAATTAACATGAACTAAATTAGGATCAGAGTCACATCTGACAAATCCGTTGCTGGTGTTATTTCTTTCCCTGAATCTTTTTATTCCTTTTGAATGCTCTTGTGTTCCATTTTGATTTTCTTGCCATCCTCTGTTTGCAGTCTCTGGAGCCTAAAATCAACCAATTATAGATTAAAACCAAATTTACATTCTACGATTTTCTGTCATATTGCAGTAAATCTATTGGTGTGTTCTGATTTACAAAGTATTGCCATTAGTGTAATGTTGTGAATTGTTGTGATTAAAAAAACTTGCAATTTGAATATTTGAATATTGCATGTATTGAATAAATCTAACATTACAGTTTTATAGTATATTTACAATAGATGAACTCTATAATTTCAGAATTTACAAAATTAAAACGCACCGACACGTGTATAGCATATAAGTAATAATATACTTTCATTATAATGCATGGTCAAACCTATGGCACATGCTATTTCAACCCGAGTACCCAATATCACGTCGACATCCGTTGGCCCGAGGTGTGATATTGGTCGAGTGTTGATATAGTTTCTTTACTTTTTTGTCATTGTTGTTTGTATCTTTTTGGAAATATATATTGCTGACAACAGGTTCATATAATATATTATGAGGGGAATAGTTGGTATCGAGGGAAAATAAACTTACTATTCCCCGAATGTTCAATCAATCCCGAAAGATTTACCGGTCAAAAGTTTGTAGTACTATTCACCGGTCCATATACTGTTTTGAGTGTCGGTCCATATATTGGCATAATATATCACTGTCATAAAATATTTCCTAATTATTATACCTCGGTATGTTTTTATACATAAAAATCAAGACAATAATTTTACTACTTTGTCTATTTCTAAACCTTAAACTATTTACCGGTGAACAGTCTCGTGTATTTATCTCATATGATAGTTGTTGATAAAAATATAACTGTCAACATACAGTACGTATTTCAATTGTTGGAAGTAGCTATCGTAAAGAAAAAATCCTGTTTTTAATATTTGTATTGTTATAAGTTAAGATTTTAGTTAATCATAATTTTTACCTACATAACATAGCAAAATAATAGCCAAAGACGGTTTTTTTCAAACAGCAAATATAACATCATTTTCGTCCAATCATAGACAGATAATTGATAAGGCCAGTCAAGAGTCTTTAAGGGCAAAGGACAAAAAATCGAAACTTCAACGAAAAACAGAAATAGAACCTACAACAGGGAGCGAGAGAGTTACTTCCTTTTGGTGTAATTTTTAATTAAAATTCATCAAAGTGGGCTAGCTGTTTTCTGCTCTTTGGTCGGGTTGTTCTCTCTTTGACACATTCTCCGTTTCGATTCTCTATCCTATTTGGTTTAATTTAGATGTCAAGCTTCAAGAAACACATGTAAACAAACCAAATTCTAACATTCTTACTTACTGGACTTCCTGTGCTATTAAACATCTCCCTATCTTTCACTCTACCAGGGTGATGAATTACGTCTGGTTTATTTGGCTGTGGGCAACAAGTATTTCTGCACCACTGTATTATCCTAAAGAGAGACTTTGGTGTCGGAACTATGTTAAATGGTATGGGTAAAGTAGCATCATCTCTTATATATTCCATGTACAACTTTGTACGGGCAAATTTCCATTCTGTATCGGCCTCTTCCTACAGATTGAATATTTTATAAAGCATCAACACTAAAACAATTCTCTATTGAATGTACATCAATTAAAGAATTATTCAGAAAAATATGATGGACAGAAAAATTTCATTTTTGTCTTTCATTTTTGTTGTTGAAAATAATCCTATGTCAATAACGAAACAGATTCAAATGAGCTTTCTCGCTTTGTCAAATTAATTTTGTTAATTGAATCTTTTTGAGATATATTATCTAAAATGTGTTTTTTCATAATTGAGGTTGTTTCTTTGTTATGATTAATATTTTTATTATTAATTTTATCATGTTGAATATACATACCTGTATAATTTCAAATGACCTAGACATCATGGCAATAAGCATATTCAATAAAACAATTACAGTGGAAATATTGTATGCTCCAAAAATAATGTATCCAACATTTTCAATGAAGTAACTCTCAAAGTCTCCAAGCTCAACAACAGTTGAATCACCCCTACCAAACAGTGACCAAAATACGGTGCGAAAAGTTTGGTCAATTCTGAAATGAAAAAGTTATCTTTTATTTTCTGCATAGCTAGAAGCTAAATTTATTAATGAACTACAGTTCGGCACCAATGATGAATCAACTACAGTTCGGCACCAATGATGATATACAGATATCCTAGGGTAAGGAACAATTCGCAACAGTTCTACTTACACGGAAACTACCAAACCAATACATGTAGCTAACTAATTAAAATGTTCAATTCAAAGCGAGCGAAAAAAAAAACAGAATACAAACGAGAAATACTTTGGACTGCACAGAAACTTTAAAACAACATGAACTTCTACAAAAATCCTCTAGAGCGCCCAAGTTCTCCTGAAGGGTATTTAGAACTGTTCAATATAAGGAATTATATCGTCCAAAAAATTAAATCCTGTTGCAGTCATAAATCAGTACAAGGGCATGTATTACAACAGTGCAACCTGGTCAACACCAAATAAGGAATCTTTGTTAAGAATAGCCACATGATCATTCCGATAAAGTTTGAATAGCATTTTTTTTTATAGGAATGAATTTGAAAATTTCACCAATAAGAATAAAACAATTACCTGTCGCGGCCATGTTTTTCATCCGATCAAAATTAAAGTTTTGTTATTGCTAGCCTTATAATTTCAGAGGCAATGATAAAAAGGGCTACCGTAGCCGCCATGTTTGCCAATCAGTCAACACTCAGTAATGAATCTTTGTAGAGGGTCCCCTAGTCATCATTCCTACAAAGTTTGAAAGGATAATGCACTGTAGTTTCAGAGGAGAAGAAATTTAAAAATTTGACCAATCAGAATAAAAAATTGCCTCTGTTGACCATGTTTTCCATTCTAACGGAATGAAATGAGGAATTTTTATGGACATCTTTCCATACATTATTCCTAAAAAGTTAAAATTGGCCCAGTGATTTAAGAGGAGATGTTGAACTGTCTTATGTCGGGCGCAATGGCAATAGCTCACATGGGCCTTTGGGTGAGCTAATAAAAACGGATAATATACACCTCTTAGTCGGAAATAAAAGAAACAAGAGTTACTGTGATCAAAGCTTACAAAATGATACCCTGCCGCTTGCAACATCCATAGTTTGGTAAGGGAACCCAACATAAAAATATGAAGACAAATGAACGGATGGACAGACACTCCTATCACTAAATATGACCCACTTTACTTAAAATAAAAAAACAACCATATTTTTTCATAAATCAATTTATCCATTTATAAAGAGCATTCAATAATATTGCTCATATTCTTAAACACACAGACAGTCAATGGTAAAACTGTAGTGCTAATTGAACATACAGATTATTATGATCAGGGGTTAAGGAGGAGTTGCGGATACAAAATGGATTCCCCCTCCCCTACTCTTATCAAAAGTAAAACAGTTCCCAAAAATGATTTTGATGATTTTGGCCACAAACAAAATAGGAGGTGCAAAATGGCATTAAATAATAAAGAATCTGAAAAAGTTCCATTAAAGTCATGTCTTGGTGAGTCCTTGTTTCGGAAAAAGAAACCCCAAAATTGATTTTGACTGATAATTAAAATAGGAAGTGCACAATGGCATTATATGGTTAAGAATCTGAGAAAAGTTTATTAAATTATGCTTAAGGAGGAGTTAAGGATACAAAATGGGTACCCCCCCCCTTTTCAAAAGAAAAATAGTTCCCCAAAATGATTTTGCTGAATTTGGCCACGAACAAAATAAAATGTGCACAATGGCATTATATGGTTAAGAATCTGAGAAAGTTTCATTAAATTATTATAAGTGGTTTATAGGGTGTTGCGGATACAAAATGCATACCCACCCCCCTTCCAAAAGTAAAACAGTTCTTAAAATGATTTTGATGATTTTGGCCACAAACAAAATAGGCGCACAATGGCATTATATGATAAAGAATCTGAGAAAGTTTCATTAAATTATGATTAGTGGTTTAGGGGGTGTTGCGGATACAAAATAGGTACCTCCATAATCCCATACAATTAAAGCACTGGCAAAGTACATATTTTGGAAAAAGAAACCCCAAAAATCAGAATAGGAGGTGTACAATGGAATTGTATATTTAAGAATATGAGAAAGTTTCATTATATTATAGTATGAGGTTTAGGAGGAGTTACGGATACAAAATGGATACCCCCATATAAGGCAATGGTAAACTCCATGTTTTGGGAAAAGAAACCCCATAAGAAAGTTTCATTAAATTATAAGTGGTTTAGGAGGAGTTGCGGATACAAAAGTGGAACATATTGTTACCAGACGGACGAACAAACAGACTGTTTTCTGTACTTTTGAAGAGAGGATCAATGTAACACTTTAGTACATAGAATTATTCCAACTCATCACTGCCTAATGCCTTCATTCCAAAATAAATTTCATAATTAAGCTAAAATCATGCAGTTATACATGTACTTACAATAAAAATTTTATAGCTTAAACTGTAAACTTAAACTTATATCTGTAAAGACGAACACACATAGTAATACTTACATTCCAAAATGATCCTCAGCATTTGTTTTTACATCATTTTGAGTAAATTCGACACTTCGTCTAACATTCACAGGGTAATACCAGTATAAATTATGTAGTCCAACCATAAAGGCCATAAATACCACCATAAATATAACCACAAATTTCAGAATGTCCTGTAAGTATAGTTTGAGGTTATCATTCCTGATATTTAATTAATTATTTATTTAATCGATTGATTAATTAAATGATTAATTGATTAATTACATTTTGTTCTTAATATATACTAGTATTTCATAAAATAAAGGACAAATATACCCCAGGAGCAAATCAAATAACGCAATCCATTAGACAGACAAATCCGGGAAGACAAATGAACAAGCAAAACAACTAAACACTAAAAACTAAAAAAAAAAAAACAATTAAAAACACGAACTCCTATAAAACCAGGAGTGAACTCATGTGCTCCGGAAGGGTATGTAGTTTCTGCTCCGTATACGGCACCCGTCGTGAAGTTCAACAAAGTCAATCCGCTGGTAGTCACAAATCGGTGGAGGTACATGGAATTTTACGACACTGGGAACAGGTCCAACATCATCATAGATATTGGAACACTGTAACGGTCAATCAATTCGTGATGACATCAACTTATCCTTTGACTTGGGATGTTTTTTATATTATTCAGTATTCAAGAATCAACATTTCGTGCTTCTGTCATATTATATTTGTCGTAGTAACTGCCCTGGTTGCATGTTATATTTATTGTTACACGCATAATGATCAATGTCAAATATCAAAACTTATTACACAATCATTTTATTTTGATATACATAGTATTTTTTTTTTTAAGTTCAGAGAAAGCAGCCGGGTGTTGCAATATTTTAACCAACTATAAAATGATATTTTCTGTATAAAAGATTTACTATTGAATCCGTTAATAAAGCTTCTATATATGACAGTTTCTGTATAAATCGATTACGCCCCTTTATTCAATAGTTACAGACTGATCCAAGAAATTTTAATTTTGTTGTTAATCTGACACAAACCTACCGTTATCATTCGCGCAAGTGAAATTTGCATAGGCCCAAATAATTCATTGGCTGGTAACATATAAGACAAACGGGTAAAACTAATGATATTGGCTATAGCAAAAAGTCCCTCTGCTACATTATGTGGATCCAATGCATCCCAGTAGTACCTATCTGGAAAAGTAGAATTATGAATAAAATGAACAAAGGATACATACAATCAATTTGATATGCATGATCGAAATTTCGTTACTTTAGTTTCATATATTTCATAACTTAAAGTAAATTGGCAAATTAAATAACTTCCAGTTGTACATGTATAAATTATGAAAGTGAAAAGTAAACCGACACCAGAGAACTTGGAAACTGAATGGATTTCAGTTCATTTTCTCAGCAAGGTTTCCTAAGAAATAAGCTTCACCAACGGTATAATGATTGTAAAGCATCTTTCTAATATAAAGTTTTTATATTTTAAATGTTAACTTATTATCCCGCTTTCATATTGAGTATTAAATGTACTAAAGTTGCTAAAGGAATTACAAATTTTTACATCAGTGATTCTTAACCGTGACATAGTATCAAAGAGACAAAAAATCTACAGTTATTTAAGATTGAATCGAGCTTAAAACATTTCAATATGAAACTTTTTGATTTTTAAGTCCGTAGTTAGACAAATGTAGATGATATATAGATTTCTAACATACCAGCAGTTAACCAATACCACTCTCTCTCGGCTTCTCTGCTTCCGTTTTGTAATTTTGTCCATGTTTGGATATCTTTAAAATACTCCAGTGCCTCATTAACCTGTCATCAAATATTGAAATTTAATGTAATGGAAACATGATCGCGAACAACAGTTAACACCATGAAGTCGTCCTTTTTAAAACTTTACTATTTTGATCAAGTTAAACTGCAATAAATTATTGCCCATAGGGATTTTTCTACACGAGGTACGTTTGGTGTGTGAGGAAGGCCAGTCTTTTTGCAAAATAATGATACTCAGCTAAGTCGATAAGAAGCCAAGTTTGAAAATATCTTCATTCCAGCCTTACCGGTTGCAGGCATTGAAGATACCAATTTTATTCGTGTCATTATATGTGCATGACGAAAATGTCTTTCCTACAACGTTCGTGGTACTTGATTCATAAACAAATATCAGCCGTCAACAATTTTAGGTTCTTCTTAAGGTTATATATTTAAATTAGTTACTTTACAAAAGTATCATACAACAGGACATTAGTAATATGGGTTCAATCAATAAAGCACAGGATTTTACACAGGCCTGTAATCTCGTACACCCTGCCTTACAGCCAAGATAATCAAATTACAGTACAGGATTTTATACAGGCTTGTAATCTCGTACACCCTGCCTTACAGCCAAGATAATCGAATTACAGTACAGGATTTTATACAGGCCTGTAATCTCGTACACCCTGCCTCACAGCCAAGATAATCAAATTACAGTACAGGATTTTATACAGGCCTGTAATCTCGTACACCCTGCCTTACAGCCAAGATAATCAAATTACAGTACAGGATTTTATACAGGCCTGTAATCTCGTACACCCTGCCTCACAGCCAAGATAATCAAATTACATATTACATGGTACATACCTTCATAATACTGATGTATCGCATGGTAAACGATGTAATGTACAATGTCAGTACAGCTACATCTAAATAATTGTACATTGAGTCAAAGTAGTCGTAGAGACCTTCTGCATAAACTTGTTTGAGCTCCTGCCACAACATTCCTGATATCACAAAATTCAAAGGTTCATATGGGTTTCTAGTTCATATATTTTTGTTAAGTGAATTCGTTTTGCATTTGCAAAATACAATAAATACAAACAACCAATTTAATATTAAATACGCCTTTATTAAAGATTTTTGCAGATATCTGTTAAATTTTGGAGCGCTAGCCTCGAAAATACGATGTTTTCTAAGCCTAATCATTGAGGGCTAGTCGACCACAAGAGTTATCAAACCGTTGCCATGTTTAATCAAAGATGATGTCTCACTGACGATGACTCTATATGATTTCATTTTTATAAGTGAATATGGATACCTTTCAAAAATTATACTGGAATGAAAAAGTCGAATAAAGATTTTATTCGTCTATGTATGCAGACGTCTACATGTACAAGAAATGAAAAATATTCATATCTCAATTTACAGTCATATATTACTTACAATGTATTTAGTGTCAGACATTTTTGATCTTCATAAATTTTACAAATGTAATTATTTCATATATATTAGACACATGTTTCTTAATGAAGTGAATAAAACCAGTATTGGTATTTACATCACTGAGAGTATTGATAATATGAATTTTACCATGCGATTGTATATGGCCTTGTACGTGTAGTTAAATAGACTAACTAAAATGTACATACCCAGAATCCACAATGTGAGCAGCAAATGAATAACTTCCGGTTTAAATGTTCTCAATGCAAAATTTTCTGGTAAAGCAGGCGGAAGGTGAGTTCTGTCATTGAAAACACTGTTATTTCTGAAAAATTTATAGTTTTCAAATACAAGGTTCTTCGTAGAAAGGTTTCTGTTGGATGTATTTGGCATTTCTGACACACTGGATACAACTATCATGATCAGAAATGTCATGAATGACATCGCATGTCCTATAAACTTTATGCATGGGTACTTAATAATTTTACCAAGCTGAAATAAAGAAATGAAGAAAAAAATAAGCAAATTGAAAGATCTGTGGTAAAATACATCTTTTGATAACCTATTCAACTGAGTAAACACAGTCGTATAAATGGATTCGAGGTCAGTTAAAACTATCTATGTGAAATAAAATTATGCTTTGATAACTATCTAACTCTCATGATTCAGAATTTCCAGTTACAATATAATTCATTATAAACGATAATATACAAATGTATACATAGTTAAATGATTTTGAAATATAATTGCAACCGATTTACGATAAAAGAACTCTATATTTATTGCACAGAGAAGGTGTGAAAAATTAACATACGCAAAGATTCATGCCTACAATATAATTGTTATTTTGCAAGCTTGCTAGTAAATTTAATATTCTACGAGAAACAATATTCGTGATAACCCTTTTATTATATTCAAAATTTCAATAATTCTTTGATTCTCAGTATTCTTATTTGTATAATGTACATTAAAGATACCTTTGAAGTTGGTGTTACCCAATATAAAACTGCCAGTATTGGATAAGCGAGCGTTATACCAGCCACCATTAGCGATCTCCGGAACCAGTTGGAACGTTCTAACGATCTTAAGTCATTATACCATATACTGACTAACGTCTGCTGACAACTCGGGTGAGCGACAAACTAAACAAAAAACTAAACATTCTATGAAACAGATTACGATGGATTGTGTATGTTTATACAATCAATGTCTTATCTTTAGTGTTTCAAGCCAAATTGTATAAAACCGGAACTACTTATGACAGATGGTAATATACATGTACTCCTTATTTTCTATAGATTTAACAATTTTATAAAGAATTAATTTATATTTTCGTTTTCAAGTTATAAGGCGGCACCTAAGCTAGACACTTTTGTTTAACAGCATACATATAGTATTGCAACAATATCAGATACATGTAGCATATTATGATATCAGATACATGTCGCATATTATGATATCAGTTTTGGATGTTCTGTATATGTTTATTTCAGTTTTAACTCTGTAAAATCGGACTGAATTTTATTTGTTATATTGCTTCTTAGAAATCTGACAAAACATCCGTATTTAACGCCTGTCATAATGCACTGTATATATACTAACTAGTTTATGTTCGCATACCCCTTTGGTTAGATTTTGCTAATTAATTAAAACGTGATGTGTTTTATTTTCTATGCAGGAATCGTAAATTTTTTGGAAACCGAAAATATGTCTCTGGCGCACAGTTTGAGCACTAGTAGGAATTTAACATGATATAACGTACCATGTTCACATAACGTATGTAGAAGAATAATTGGATGATACATGTGAACCATTCTAATGAAATATTTTGATACCAATTTTGATGCACAAGATGTGCAGATTTCGTCGATTTACGACTCATCAGTTGTGTTCAAGGCCTAAAGTGTTGAAAACCAAAACAACAGTCCAAAAAGATGAAGAGCAAATTCTAAAATGCCAAAAAGACTAAACGAGGTAAAGCTAATATCATGTAAGAACATAGCTATGCACGAGGGAGATACTCCTTAGTTTTCAAACATGTTACAATTTTGTAACAGTAGACTGTATATATCAATTTCGGGCTAGTATTGCAATACTGGCAACTGAGCTGGGGATACACTCGGGGACCAGCAGTGGCATCGACTCAAAGGTACAAATTCAAAAATTCGAATCTGGTTTACTCAATAAAACATTGCATTTTCATGCATTCTAGATTAGTCTTTGAATTTAAGCGCAACAACTGTTCAATATCAATTCTCGCTGCATTTCTAAATACAGAATATTGCATGGCCTTTTTTTCATATCACATCAGGTACTTATAACCCCTTACTAACACGAATAAAATACTAAAATCATGATATTTTTCTGAATGCTAGTATTTCGGTACTGACGACTCTTAGGTAGTGTTCAGGACAAAAATGTAACGACTGTCGTAAACTGATTTTTTATCAATACCTTTTAAATTATTCTATTTGCTACAAATTTAGTTTTAATATACATGTACTCGGACAGTATTTTTTTAGATTTATTTAACATGTTAAATGTATTGTACCTTCTTTTCGTTGTAGTGTATTGCCAGCTTAAGTCGAGACAAAAGTTCTTGACATGTGTCATCGTCGCTATCACGTCCTTTTTTGTTTAAAATTATCTCTAATTCATCGTGTCCTCTGACTTTGTCCAGTAATTTTACTATATACTCGCTTAACTGGTCAGCAAGTGCCAAATATTCATTCTGAAAAAATAAAATAGACGTACAATGGTGCGACGAGAACCAGAATTTAACTATCTATAGATTATTTTATACATATGTTTTAAGTTTTTCTTTGAAGGTGGGTTTTGTATATTTACCACTTAGTCGGTATCTCTCCTAGTGGTCCCCGAGGATATCACAAGCTAGTATTTAGATTCTCGAGTGAAACTGATAACTTCGATTTACTGTTGTGAAATATATCAAATTTTGTAATAAAACTATGAAGTATTTTAGTCGTTCATATCTCTGTCCTTAGATGATTTCTGTTTTACCCTTTTGGTAATTTTGGCTTCAACGTTTGGTTCTAAGTTTGTAACCTAAACTCCTCTTTCATTTTCAATTTATCATAGTCTTTCTTTCCAGTATTGTCATTCACCACATGCGGATAACGTTTTAGAATTTTGTCTTTTCAAAACTTGGGGCCCGTGGGGGTATTTTGAAAACTGTAAATGGTGATTTAAACTTTTTTTCATTTTCATTGTTTATTGGGTTTAATGATTTAATTTCTGAACAGAATAATTGCATACGATGTATAGATAAGGCAAGGAAGTTTTGTTTTTTTTCACTTTGTGTAAGTTCCCAAATAACTTGAGGGGATGCAGAGATCACTGTTTATTCTGACAGTAGCTTTGTAGTTATAATTTCATGTAGTCATGCAGTGAAGACTTTTTGAATTCCATAACTACTGTCATTCAATCATTCCTAGGAAAAGGTGTTTGGCAGTCTCTAACCCAATAAAGCGATTGTATACAATGGTTAGATATAAGGCATCACGCTACTTGACAAGTGAAAATCAAGAAGTGTAAGTTCCCAAATAACTTGTGGGGGTGCAGAGATCACTGTTTATTCTGAAAGTAGCTTTGTAGTTATTATTACATGTAGTCGTGCAGAGTGAAAACAGAAAGACATCACAAATGTTAACTTTTCGCCAAGTAATTTTTACCGGTGAAAGACGAGTAAAGAGGGATATTTGTTCATACTTCAAACTTTTACATTTTTTATCAAGGACTGAACCATCCTTTGAATATGTACAATTTTTGGGATTTTTAATTCTGATGAGGTGTATATCAAAAAAGATTAAATTATGCGTGTAAATGTGTTATTTATGTATTAATTATTAAACAATAACGTGGTACTCTCTCGGACACGTGCAATTATAAGCAAGAAAGTGTCTGTGTTCACTGAAAATGAATAAACTTTTGATTCGAATGCGCTGTGAAGTTACAAAAATTCACAAAATTCTTGATTTAGGAGAGAAACCAATGGTGCCTTATCGTATCTGCTCTATTTTAGCACCTTTTTATTTGAAATTAGTAAGCAGAAAAATCCTTAAAGTACATCCCATGCATGAGGAATAAACATTATGTAACATTATAAAAGCATGATCTATTTTTGCTTCTATATCCATTTAAATTGACAGAACTAATAAACAAAATAGAACAAATATTTCTCCATTTAGCTTTAGGCATACATTTGATAGACCTGACAAAACTTATTACCAGTTTGCTTATCCTACTATTACAATCAAAGGCAATATCCTGATAAAACTTGACCGATTGAGGATAACTGAATGCCAATATTCTTAGTTGTCCAACACCAATAGCCTATACATGTATTCTGTTGATTCGTTGATTTTGATCAGTCTTTCTTCAATTGTGTTTTTTTACTCAATATATTTATTTATTTATTTATTTATTTATTTATTTATTCATTCGAATTCCAGATATATTGTACCTGTGCTAAAAATATAACATTCGGTTCCACTGAGACTCAAATGTTTTTAACCCAAAAATGTATGAAGGGTAAACTTAACAAAAATAAGCAATAACAACAACGTTCCAATAATTTGACGATTATAAGAAGTAACCTTTGGTGTGATTGTTTGTTTGTTTGTTTAGTTGGGGTTTTACGCCGTTTTCAGCACATTTGGTTTTAATTGGCGGAGGAAGCCGGAGTACTCGGAGAGAACCACCGACCTTCGGTAGGAAAATTGCCTTTGGTGTGAGGTTTGACCGCAGTAGGAAAAGAACATTTATTTGAAAGGATCAAATACAACGCTTTTGATGCATTTTTAAACAAACTAGAGGGTCAGATTAGACGGGTGTTTGGGTATCTAACAGTTATTTATCTAACGCAGATATAATAAAAACGTTGTTGAAATTAATTGGGTTGTATATATTTCATGAATAATCTTAAATAAATGTCACTTGGTATAATAATCATAATATTAGGGTCTTGTAAGGTTATATGCGAACTATTTGCCTGCTGGTCCGAGTAAAGGTCCATAAAACTCAGACCTGGCAAACATTTCTAATATCACCTCACAAGACTCTAATATTATGTTATTATTACTCGGAGCGTTGTAACGTAACAGACTAAGTAATCTTTGAAAAAAAAGAAAATATACTTAATTAACTGGTTTAGACAAAACGACTTTAAATCCCCCCTCCCACGGGTCACCACTACTTTATTATGTAAACTATATATATCAAACGGCGTGTGGATATACACAAATTATTAGCTCGGTTGGGTGTGTTATTTTGTGTAAACTTGACTTCGAATGCATTAATAGAAGCAAGTCACAATCGTATCATCTAAATCGTCTTCTCTTAGACTACACGATTAATATAGCCAACAGCTATCATCAATGTTACAATTTAACCTTCGCCATTCGTTTTGCAATACAGATCTTAGCTTAACGAAGCAAATCTGATTCTACGACCGAGCCTTATATTTATTGTATCCTACATGAAAAAATTAATTACATGAATATGTAATATCAGAGACACTCGCATTGTCAAAGTAAAAAATTTGAAACAATATAGACATTATCTTTCAAAATTTATACTTGCGTAACTTTCCTAATTCGAAATTTCAACCTTTTTTTTTAATTTTGTTTACCATGCTTGGCTTTAAAGCAGCGAATGGAAAAGATACTCTATATCAAATATAATTACGAATTAATCACTCTTTTTTTAACAATACCAACACAATTATCACTATTACCCTAGGGGAAAATAGTCATGAAAATATTCATGAATACGGCAGCTAGAATTTTCCAACGCTATTTTAGTCCGCAGAATTCTTTTTGTATAGCAACGATAGAAACCAAGAATTCTAAATGATTATTTAACAGAAAATTAATGGAAACATTGGGAAGAGAACGTTCTTATCTAATGTTATATTTTCTATTTTGTAAATTAGAGAAATTTCAAAATGTATTTTTAACAAATTTCTAATATCATAAAATACCTATAAAATGACAATTAGGACAATAGCAAGTTTTTTCGTCTTCCCAAATAACTGGTTCTTCGAGGAACAATGAACTTGCCATTGTCCTCATAACCATTTAATGTGTATAAAATATCGGATTGTCAAAAAGAAGAAACTGATAACAACTTGAACATATATGGACAGGGACGGTCGTCATCACGAATTGATTGACCGTTACAGTGTTCCAATATCTAAGATGATGTTGGCCCTGTTCCCACTGTCGTAACATTTCATGTACCTCCACCGATGTGTGACCTACACCGGATTGATTTTCTTCACGACGGTTGCCATATACGGAGCAGGAACTGCTTATACTTCTGGAGTACCTGAGTTCACCCTTGGTTTTTTATAGGAGTTCGTGTTGTTCATTGTTTTTAAGTTTTCAGTGTTTATTTGTTGTGCTTGTTGTTGTCCATTTGTCTTCTTGGGATTGTCTTTCTAGATTTCGCGGTTTTTTTATTTGCTCCTTATGTATATTTGTCCTCTTTAGATAATAATACGATATTAACAAAAATTATCACCTTATTGCAGATCATTTATTTTCTTATAATAATCTTTTGATAATGTCACATTTCATTAGGAGAAATTATTGACGAAACGTTTTGAACTGAGAGGTGTATTTTTCCCGTATTGCAATCTTCACTTATATAAATGAACTTGTACATATAAACTACTAGTATACCAGAATTGACAAATGGTCTTTTACATACACTAAGTTCAGGATTATTATCAATCGAATTGCACAACCAAAAATAAAATCAAAAATACTTTATAATTTACCTTATAGTATTTTTCAACTTTTGCAACTCCCCTGAGTTCTCTTGCTAGTTCAAACGCAGTCAGAATGGGGTCTTTGCTGGAAAGCGAAATATAAGCCCCACTTGCCAATCCTTTATAAGCATTTAATCTAGTCTTGGCTAATCTTAATTGGTCAAACTGTAATTTGTTGCTACATTCTTGACAATTACAATAATAATGGTGTGGTTTGTTAATAGTGTCACCTCTTAGAAGCAATAACTGAATGATTTCGAATTGATTTCTTTCAGCTGCAAGAATTAATGGTGTTATGTCTGCTGAAAATGGCGAGTCTTCACTAGTTGTATTGAAAAAGTAATCCGTTTCACCAAAACGTTTATTTTCTCTTTTAACGTCAATATATTTCGGATGTTTCAGAATTGTTTCCGCTATTTGTTCATGTCCAGCGCTGATTGCCTGAAGCAGAGCTTCGTGTATGTTTGCAGTATTTGAACGATCCAGAAGTAATTCAACAACCTGTAATTATAGACAAATAATGTCAAGGAACATTTAGTAAAGTATGTTTATGTAGAACCGTATACATTGTATTCTCTTTCATCAGTTATTTTGTTATGTTGTTTTGATTTTCAACATTTACGGCCTTGAGCACAACTGGTGATATCAAAGAATTTATTATATTGATTAGGAATAAAGAAATGTTGATATACATGTGTAGTAATAAGAATCCAAAATGAATACAGGTTTTATTTGTAATTATGGTTGTGGGTAAATCTATCTCAAATCTAAGGATATAAGGTGTTTCAGTGAGGCAAAATCCTAAAGGTTTGAATACGTGAATGGATAATTATTCTTTACGACTGTCGAGTGGTTTTCAACATGGCACACCATTCCACTTTTAAGACAAGCATTAAATAGCCTGGAATCAATAGTGTTGAAAATTTAACAAAAATAATCACACATCCAATTCTTCAGCTTCAGAAACGTCACTATCAAGGAGTTGGGGAGATGAAAACTAATGTCTTTTCTATTTTTCACAGATTTAATATTTAGGATATCTTTTAACATGTATTATATACTTTATCGTATATTTAAACAGAGGACTTCAAATTTTACAATTAAAGTCTACTACCACAAATGAAATTGATTGGGGAAAATTATTTGTGAAAAAAAAATTTTAAAAGGGGGGGGATTTGAAAAAAAAGTAAAAATAGGAAATTTTTTTTAAATTTGACCCCCCCAAAAAGCATTTCGGCCCCACCCCCCAACAAAAAAAATACAAAAAAAATAAAATTGAAAAAAAGTTGAAAAAAGCTATGTGATAAAGGGTATGACGTTATAGACGGCAGATAAGCATCAACATCATGGAGTTTATCGTATATTCAAAACTCCTGTATTTAGTACCAAATATATGATAAATATATATATATATAACTTTTAGGTTCTGTTCTCGTGTTACTATCTCATGGTCTAAGGTACAGAAACAAAATACTTTTTATTTATTATTTTTTGCTTTTTTTTATTTTTATTTATTTATTTATTTATTTAAATTGTTTGTTATCAGCGTAAATTGACAATCCGGATTAATATGAATGAAGTAGTAATTTATTTTTATATTACGTCATGGACTTTCACAACAGAAACATAAATGTCCCCTTGTCAGATTATATCTCTTCCTTTATGTGATAAAATTACTCATAAATCTTTTTTCGTTTGATTCATTTTTATTTAACAAACTTAATTTAATATAAAATACATTTAGACTGCGTAAATGTATTTTTTTTACAAACAAATGTAATTACAGGAACCACTGGAAAATCCTGAAGCTTCCTTTAGCTACATTAATTTATATTTGGAAGGTTTCATGCAATATCTAAATGATGTTACCTCACGATGTTCATTTCCCACTGCTAATCGCAATGGAGTTCTTCCGAGTATATCATGGTAGTCAACATTAAAAGACGGATTTTCTTCTAGTATTTTTTCAACTGTTGGAATATCACCAAACTCTGCAGCATAAATGAATTCTTCTTCTAAAGTTGACAGCTGAAAAAATTGAAGTAATAAGTCGACGATCAATATTGATAAATAAAGGACGACATAGATTAAATCAAAGCCTCTTAGCTTCTTTTATATAATTATTCAGTATTACAAATGTACAGTGTTTCTTTCAGCTTTTCATAGAGTGCCATATGTGTATTATCTATTTTATTTCTTCTTACATTGAGTAAATTAAATAGCACAACGTTTAAATATGTCCCTCTAACTCTGCAGACAGAATAAAAACATGTATATCCATGGGTCTGAGCCAAACCATCTATATTTCAATTTCAAGTTTAAAGATTCCACGGAACTATATATATATATTATTTTACAGTACTATCGAAATAATAGCAACTGAGCTGACGATGCTTTCGATACTTGCTCAGTGGTCTGACCATTGAAATACGACGTAATTTGTCCTCAATTTAAACGCTTTTGCGCAAATTATATTTAGAATCATAATAGTTTATGTGAAAATGCAAACTTTTGATTGGTCATTTTCCGGGTAACATTCTTATCTTAACACATACCCCGACAAGTAACATTTTTTTAATGTTACCTTCTCGTGCTTTGTGTAAAAATTTGTGATTTTCTCCATGTACTAGACTGCAGACACATTATAAAACATATCAATTAAAAATAACAATGTGTGCAATCATGGATTACTAGTTTAGATAGAGCACATGAACCAAAAAATGTCCACATGCAGTTATGAACTTCAAAAAGTAACGAAAAATTAAATAACACATGGCTAACTGGGTGATAGAACAGATTGTTACCCCGAGATAACATTTTCAACCTTCGCCTCGGTTCACGAGCATTTGCGTTTCGTGCTAATGAGATTAGGTTCATTTGGGAAAAAAAAACGATAAAAAAAATTATAGATGAAATGATTTTGAGATAATAAAAAAAGTAAAAAATGCAAAATAAATATCATATTACCAAACAGAAACTCTATTTATATTGTATTCCTACAGGACCCAAGCATTAATTATTATATTAAGACTAAGAGTCCGGTTCTGTAATTTTATTTGAACTATTTGTCTGCGGACTGTTTACTCTGTTTGCCAAACATTTGTCGGGAAATTCGCAATTTGGTAAATAATACAAGTCTCACTTGGGAATTGTCTCAGGTCTGAAGCAATCAGCGAATGATGTGAAAATAGAGTTAAATATACGAGACCATCTGACGTTTATTTAAAATAAATAATGTTAAAAAAAATATATAATCAGAATCTTGAATGCTATATAAAGCATACATGATTTGTCTAAATTATTCAACTGTCTTGTTAAAAATTTCAGACATAAAGATAAGGTACATGTACTACATGTACACAATGTATTGTTTTAATATTTCTTAATTTAAATATATGTATCTGTTTACATCCACATGATACCTGTGCCTAGACTGCTTTTACTAGCCAATCATTTAACATTATCTTTGAAAGCCAACAAAGCTGTAATAAGAGGAATGCATGTTGTCTTTTTTTCATAGACAGATCCCACAGTTACATAGAACAACGTTAAAATGTTTTCTGTTTTAATAATCGGTCTATAGTAGCTCAGTAGAAAGGCTGTAAGCTGAATAAACATGTGGTTATTTCAGCTATCGTAAAGGGATTTTACAGCACAATATTGTTGGTATTCATTGGTAATTACTAGTTACACGTGCCACTTTATATGATGATAAATTTCGAGGTATTACTAAAAATGAATTAATGTCGGCGTAGCTCGCTTTTTTCTTTGACTTTTTTCGCTAATAGTTGAAGGACTCTTGTCAATTTGAAGAATATTAATAAAATACTGTTTCCTTGTTTTTTGCATTATTTTAACTTATTTCTCTTTTTTGTGCTTCTTAAAGGGGGTCACTATGAGCAAATTACGCCCAACAAAAAACTACATGCAGCTCATTTCTCCACTGAAACTTTTGAGCCACACAGTCTCTGTGTATGATGACTGCTATTTACAACCACTTAGGTATAAAAGTCGTAAAATATGGCAAATCATGGGACATCTGAGGTTTGAATGTGACTTTCAATGTTTTAATGACAAGGATTCAAAGTAATTATCAAAATAAACCAGAACATTAAGCCATTATACTCTATCTGTGTATCCGTTTAGTTGTATATTTATGTTCATTATCACACAAGCTTCTATTCTGAACACCATGAAAACAACAGAATAGAAAATTAAGCTAATTTAAAAATATTTATTATTTGTTTGACGGCACAACGATTCTTTTATTATCCTGTATCAAACGGAAAAATAACACGACCTAATGTTCGAATAGGTTCATCGTGTCTAGCTATTAATGTACATATCCAGCCTTTTCTGATTGATCATTGTAATCAAACTTAAATTTACCACTAACGTTCAAAATGGAATACATTTCAGAAGGGAACAATTTTAATCTTCAATCGCGTCTTATATACACTGGCTGAATTCATTATGAGGAGGTAGCGAAATAACGATTTTTTTTTTACATTTTCATAATATTAGTTTTCATTTGGAAAACAATATTCCGTAAGAATCAATAAATTCCGTAAAAAGTTTCTGAAGTGACAACAATTCTGTAAGACTTTGCTGCCTTAACTTCTATTCATAAATGCAACTGAACTTGAGCAAATTAGACGGTTTACATATAATGATTAGATTTTTAACTGCACATTTTATTAATGACTGGTTGTGAAGATCAGCGCTGACATTTCATTGATTTTGTAAGATGACATCATCTGCCAGTATGATATATAATTCTATACAATGGCCACTGATCTATAACGTTTTATTTTCTATTCAATAAAACACTGTATTAATTAAATTATCATATTTATTATCTTAGTATTTATTATTGATACCATTACTTTGACGTCATAATAAGTGACTATATTACTATAAGGATAACATTTAAGAAATAAAATTTCTCCTATGACACAAATTTTCATTCATATTATCGAGAAAGAAATGGCTGCAATATATGTCAATCCGTGTGTCGAAGTTAAAGAATCGGAGTAGGGCTATTTTCCTCTGCATTTATTTCCTTCAAGGGTCATTTTCAAAAAGTAGCCTAAAACCTTTCAAAATTCATGGGGACACTGTTTGGATGATGATGGATGAATTATTGTTTAACGTCCAGTGGCAGCCAGGTGCATATCAGGACGAGAACATGTTGATATGATAATGAATATGATCCCTGCTTTGTACTAGACCGACACGCTAAGTCGGATTTTTAATGTGCTAGCTCACGAGGTAACTGTCCGCAGGAAGACATATCACCTCACTCGGACACATTATACTGACTCCGAGCCGACCAATCTTTGCTCTTACTCCTAGATGCCGCGTGCTTGGCGGAGAAGCAGCAAATACCAATTTTAATGTCTTTGGTTTCACCCGGCCGGGGATCGAACCCGCGACCTTCCGCACCCGGGGCGAGCACGCTACCACGAGACCACCGAGGCGGTCGACACAGTTTGGTATTTGGTCTCTAAACATTTACTAAAAATAACTTAGAAACAGGTTACTAAAATTGTTGTACTTACCTGAATATCGCTTTGCGAGACTTTTTTTAAAATAAATTTTCCCAAATAAATGCATTTAAGACCATTTTTCAACGTGAAGGACACACAGAACCCAAACGAATTTTTTATGTATCTCCTTTCTATGACGGTAGAATGGTTTTGGTTCTAAATGTACTTCTCGGTAGTATTTCAAACGTGGATACAAATTGACCCAAATCGCCTATATACACGACCTTTGCGAGTAGAAAACGCGAACTTATTAATGATTATAAGCATAAAATGTTTTTTTGTTCATTTAAAAATGTATTGCATACAATCGTTTACGATAAAAAAAAATATTTAAATAATCAATGGTGTGAGTGAAACGAATACAGCGGAAACTGGCCCTGCTCTTTTTATGGGTGGAAATCGGCCATTATCGGAAAAGGTTTATATTAGCACGTGCTGATAACTATTTTCCGTTACGATGTACAGCGTACATGTAGTAAAATATTACACAGATTAGTAACCAAATCTTGACGAACACGTGCTCTATACAACAATACCGGCCAAATAAATTTGCTAGTAGTACGTTGCTCTGGTGACAATTTGCAGGAATTATTTTCACGCCTATATTTCGTCGAATTTTGATCCGTCTGTTGGAAGATGCTCCTCGTAAAGGAGGAGCACATAATATGTAAATAATTCTGTTATATAAAAAATAGTAGTAAAGTTTATATATTTGATGAGCTTCAATTTACCAGGTATAATAGTCTAATTCTTTTTTTTTAAAAAAAAACCTTATTCAACTATATCACGGCCTGTTTAATTAAATACTAGACATTGAACCCGCGTGAGCGCGGGAAAATAAGCATTTTTTTTTTTTTTTTTTGGTGGCCATATTGACTTTAAAAAGTTATTACGGCCATGTCATTCATGGAACAGGAACTCAGTATGGATGTTGTGGCAGGCTTCCTATAAACTTTCCTGTCAAGTAGGTGGTATCAACTGATAGTTTCATGTCTATATATACTGTAGTATTCCAGCAATGGATGTTAATGCAAACTTTAACCAAAGTCAATGAAACGTAAAATTTAGGTCAACGTGACCCAATTGTCATATGGCTGTTCGTTACTACCGAAGATATATCCACTGATGAAGTAGACTGTGTGCCACGTAGAATTACCAAAATGAACCTTAAGGTTCCCTCAAAGTCAAAATCTATGACGAAAACACAACCACATAAATTGTCAATATTTTTATTGTTACAATTAATTCTGAACTGGAACTTGATGAAAAGCTTTCATTAAATACACATTTCATAATGCATTACCTTTTTCCTTCAGAATAAATATGAAAATGAAATTGTAGATGTAAACATTTCCTTAGAGACGGATGAATTTTTCAAAATATGCCGTGAGTAAGGTAGAGCATATTTTTGGAAAATAATTGTTCCAATTGTTTCATTGTCGTCATGGATAGGGCAAGCGAGGATTAATTTCACAAATATATCCAATAATCAGACGATAAAAGCATTTTTAGTGTGTGGCTGCGTGTGCTGTCCACGTTTATAAAGATGTCCGAGATAAATTTCGTCATTAAGGTATCCGGACCATAAATGACCACGTGATTATTCGAAAGTTCCCGGATGTTCCATACAACCCAATTGAAATGACCTCGGTAATTATCGGCAAACTTCGGAAATGTCAATATAACAAACTTATTTTTACAGACTCTGCATATAAGCAACAAAGTGTGTTTCAACTTGAGAAAAATATATATACAAAATTCCAGCTTAACATTGTTTGGTTCAGCCATTCACAGTCAAAAAGAGATACAATTTTCGATCATGATCTATTATGGTCCGGATACCTTAATGCTAAAGATGACCATTTTTTAAAAATATTTTTATCTAGGGAATTGTATGGTAGGGATATATTTAGACAGGTCACATGACAAATAATGTAAAAATAGATAATTATTGGTATTATCACTTTGTGCAAGGTAAACATCCGAGCAATACAAAAAACAACTAAGTTAGGAATTTCTCTGAACTTTACCTTACTTCTTCATAATCTTCAAAGTTCATAACCTTTACAGTTAGGAGAAATTGCGTTATTGTAGAAAAACAATCCTGAATACATGAAGCGGAAACATCCCACTCGAAGGAGATTTTTTTTAATTTGTTTTATTCTTCTTCCGTAATTTCAAACAAAAATAATATTACATTTAAAATATGTGCATACTTGTTTATTTAAATCAACGTGTTAAAAGTATGCATTCGAGAACCTTCTTAGGGATATGTTGGGAGAATTCATATCGGATAAGTGGATACAAATTCTATTTGCACATAAACAAAACTGCAGTTTAAATTTATAAATGCAGATTGTCAAATCCGATAATAACCTTTATAATCTGAACCATACATCGTTTATTTTGAACCACGCGTTTTGCCGCCTATTCGGCTAATTCGTAAATTTAGTATTATAGAAATTCGACTTGCCATAATTATTATGTCATCCTCTGCAACTTTTCTTTGTGCAGTGATTAATTTTATTTATTAATAAGTAATATACATATTTTCATATTACATGTGTTAAACCTGCGTTTGAATAAGACGAAAGCCACTTAAACATGATTGATTGATTGATTGATTGATTGTTGCTTAACATCCAGTGGCAAATATTGCATGCTTCTTCAGGACGAGAACCAATTCAATTTATCAAACAATTCAAAAGAGGTGGCACAGGACACTGAGGGGAACCAATATTGACTGCCACTGTAAAAGGAGGATGGTTGGGTAGAGTCGGATAATTTAGCCTTCTGTAGCGACATTAGCATACTCTTTTTCTAAAACTACAGAAGGGGTCTTTAGCGTGCAGGGAGTGTGGCATTCCCCAAACACGTTACCCACTATGGTCCCCGGGCGGGCTTTCCATATTTTGCCCTGACAACCCCCCAACAAGAGGGTCTCCCCTATCTGCCACCTGGGGATGCGCTGGGCAGCTCTGTGGGTTGAGCTCCTGTGATCCATCACAGGTGTCTAGCACATAAACAAGATGTATGTTTCAAAATGTAAGAAAGTTACAAAAAACGGGTAAATGGTCATCGTTTTGATTAATTACCCTTGTTTAAATGCTAGAGGACACTCCATCAAAGACTGAATCAAAATATCTGCCTGTTTGTATTGCCTAAAAAAATGCTTGAATAATTGCACAAAAACCTTCATCCGAAATTCAGTTTCGTACTATAGTCTATCAATTTTTACGCAGACAAATTGAATTTTTAAGTGTTGTCAGTCTATTTGTTTTAAATGTTTGTCGATGCAATTCCGCAACTGATTGTATTTCGTCTTTTTCATTTTATCAGATTCCACAAAAGACTACTATATTAGTTTATTGAGAACACAGTACGGTTCTTAATATAATTCACTTGTTGCAAATAAAACAAATGATTTCTTCATTACATTAGATTCAAAGGCAAGCTATCGCATTTACATGTAATAAAAGATCTGATATTTACTAACCATTACATATTTCTTGAAATTAAAATTAATTTGCAAACTTTGAAATCTAAAACAAACAGTCCTGAATGTAAATCATACCATGTTACTTCTAAGGTGAAGTACTGACTTAATATTGGTTACTATTTTTTTTTCTTTTTTTTGTGAAGCGAAAATGAATTTTAATTATTTGACTAACAAGTTCGATATAAAGTGTTTTTTAAGCTTAACTGGTGTTTGATTATGTAACTATCAACTTAACAATTTCGACATGATGTTAACTTTTCAAAATAGTATAAACATCTGGCCTAGAATTGTACGATTTAAAATTTCAAGTCATATCAACAATTGCTGGAATATCTTTCAAATTAACACCATAAACAAAAAATAAAAATGGAAAATCTGAAAATTGAATTTTAAAACGTTATGTGCATTGCAAGTTACAATTCAAGTTAGAGAGACTCAATTACGAGTGTGTTTAGCCCGATCTGCATTCTGACGATGAGAAAACACGTTTACCGAGTTCATCCCACAAATACTCGAAAGGTAACAAATCTGGTGATAATGCCGGCAATACAAACATGGGCTATTTGACACCTGGTGTTATCATACAAAAACGTGGGTTTGAATTTACGTTGCTAAAGGAAAAAAAGAACAATGAAATCCAGAATGTCATCTCTTTACTCAACTGCGTTTAATGCTCCTCCCCCCCCCCCCCCCCATATCGTCAAGGCTCCGCCTCAAAACCTATCAGCGTATACAAGATACAGAGATCCAAACAACGTTCTCCTTGGTCTACGATATACACGATAACGACAGCGCTACTTGTAATACGCAAAGTATATCTTGACATGTCACTGTATAAGATATGCTGCCATACATTCCTTCTAATTTTACAGCCTCCAGGAGTTTCTTGCCCGTGCCCGTTCGAGACGTTGTTTCAACAAAGGTCCTTTCGTTAACCATGATTCACGTAACCTACGCCCGATAGTTTGCCCAGATATTCTGTTGTTGATTACACCAGATTTTCCCCGGGCATTATCTTCGGCAGTTTACTTACGGTTGCGAAGGTGAATTGACTGTATGTGTCGATCCCGACCTTGTAACACGAGACCAACCACTGCAGGGTCTATCGCTTATCGTTTCAAGCGAATCATGAGTCTGAATATTGTTATTCTTAAAACATTGAAATGACTGGGGACGTCCGAATAGGTCATACCACCCTGGATCATTTCAACTTCTTTAGAAACACGTGGCATTAAACTTCCTGTCAACACTTCTGATTTTTGAATGTCTGATTACTTTCCTTTTATTGGCAGCAAATTAAATGACTAATCTCAGGAATCTTGCCGTAATGGAACCGGATTCTTTCGTTCTTCTCACGAGGAAATATCCATTTTAAACTCACCTTTGAATTAAATTATATTTCTTCAAACACATTATTTGAAAAAGAAACTAGAGGCCCAAGTGAGGCTTAATCGCACACCTGGAAGATGAAGCAGATAAAATTCTGCATATTAAATTTTGTATATTATCCGATCAGAATGAAATAAGAGGTTTTTATAACGTACCTTCCATACACTATTCCTGACAAGTTTGGTTGATATTTGCTTTGTAGTTTCAATGGAGATTAAATTGATTTTCTGTAGGCTTCAATGTACATGTATGTGCCACAATATCCGCAATGTAAGCTAACTGATCAACACCAAAATAAGAACTTCCACAGTCATTATTCCTATAAGTTTTGAACATATTTGGCATTGTAGGTTTAGAGGAGAAGAATTTGACCAATAAGAATCAAGCGCCCTTCCATACATTCCTTCTAATTTTGGTTATTACTGACCTTGTAGTTTAAATTGGACTGATGAGAATCGAGCACCCTTCCATACATTCCTTGTAAGTTTGGTTATTACTGACCTTGTATTTTCAAAGATGAGAGTCTCTAATGCAAACCTATTTGCCATGGTAACTGCCATGTACTAGTATGCCATCTGGTCAATAGCAAATGAGGATTCTCTTTAGTGGGTGTCCCAATCATCATTCCTATAGAGTTTGAAAAGATTTGGCTTCGCAGTTTTAGAGTAGAACATATTTGAAAATTTCACCAATCAAGATCAATAATTGAACTCTGACTGTCATGTTTTTTGTCCAATCCGAGTGAATGAGATTTTTTATGGACAGCCTTCCATATATTATTCCTGCAAAGTTTGGTTCAAATTGTTTCAAATTTAGTTAAAACAAGAATGTTCAGAGGAGGTGAAGACAGACGGAAGATGGGCATAAAGTAATGATGAGGACAAATATTCCTAAGGAGCAAATCAAAAGACGTAATCCATTGGACAGACATACCCGCAAAGACAAATGAACAACCACAAGCACAACAAATAAACACAGAAAACTAAAAAAACAATGAACAACACGAACTCCATAAAAACCAGGAGTGAACCCAGGTGCTTCGGAAGGGTAAGCAGTTCCTGCTCCGGAAGGGTAAGCAGTTCCTGCTCCGCATACGGCACCCGTCGTGAAGTTCAACAAAGTCAATCCTGTGGAAGTCACAAATCGGTGGAGGCACATGAAAGGTTACGACAGTGAGAACAGGTCCAACATCATCTTAGATATTGGAACACTGTAATGGTCAATCAATTCGTGATGACGACCGTAAAATTTCCATAAGTGATGACATAAACTTATCCTTGATAAAACCCTGATTAAGGAGCTTTTGTGACAGCAGTAATCCTCTTTGTCGAAAGTCAGGGTAATTCACGAATGCCCTTGAAAATCGGATAAGCTGAGAAACGTAACGCCATATGCAGGCGATGATGGTATATTGCTACTCAAGAAGGGAAAGTTAACAATAGGAAAGTTGAAGTCATCACGTTTGTCATAAAGTTTTGTCATCAAATGTCCCTCGTTGTCTATTTCAAGAAACAAATCTAAATATGAAGCGGACTTTGGTGTATCTGTAGTATCCTTAATTTCCAGCTCACTGGGGTAGATGAGATGTAGAAAGTCTTGGAATTTGTCGTTATTTAACGACAACACGTCATCTATATAAGTGAAATTAAAAGATTGGGCTACTTTCTTTTTGTTTTCACGCAGAAGCCCTTGAATGAAGTCCGCTTCATATGAGTATTGAAACAGCTCGGCGAGGAGAGGCGTGTGCCATTTTTCTTGAAAAAAAGAAACATTGATGAACTAGTTGTTTTAAGCGATCTTTCAATTGAGAATGTGGTATGGTAGTGTAGAGTGTGGAGAACTCGAATGTTTTTATGCTGTTGCATGTAGACAAAGATTTAGATTTTAGATATTGTAGTAATTTTTTTTTGGAGTTTTTAAGAATCCAAATGATTGACGCCACTGGTTATGCACTTGTGATAATAGGTCACATGACCCAAACGGCCATGTGAGCTAAATACATCACGATTTCTTTCTCTTTTTTTTTTTTTTTTTTTTTTGCTTCATTCATTTTGTAGAATAGTATATTTACAATTAACCGATTTTCCTTAGAATTGGTTCCAATCATGAATATAATGATATTTTTATGAAAGAAAAATTAATCTTTCATTTTTCCTGCAATAATTGATTCCAAAGTTGTGGATCATTTCTCTTTACTAGTATATCTTTTTCGGTACAATGTAACAGTGAATAATTTTGTCCCTGAGCTTTTTATCCATATTTTAGTGTATAAGTACTTTACAGCTGTTTATTTATGACCATACATGACCTTTGAAATATCTTAAGGAAATTACTGTTTTACATGTATATACATGTAGCACCCGATGTTTTCTGACATGTCTGCTGAAAAACATTAAAGACCAGCTCTTCAATAAAACATTTTCTTAAATCACTCTACATTCGTTTTCCAATAAGATGTGATACATTTTTCCATGAAGTAGTTGTTTTTATTCTTATACTGTACTAAATTGGCCAGCCACCAAAACTCTTTTGAGTGGCAGATCTAGACGTTGCAAAGAAAAATTAAACCGTCCGTATAGAGACCCCCAAAAACATCATTCTGGTAAAAAATAAAATAGGAGTGAACATTAATGACTTGCAAATAAGAAAACATGTTACGACGACGACGACGACGACGACGACGACGCTGGACGATAGATAGTGTTACTCATATGTTGACATTGCTACACTGTGTGCAGGTGACATAAAATTTGTGTACAATATTTCTAATATTATCAATTTTAAAATCAAAAAGACTTAAAATTAAAAACTAACAAGCTGTTTGAACCATTAAACTGAGACCAAACCACATTTTCTGCCCCGCCACACACCGTTAAACTAATACTTGTAACAGGAGTCTTTTCTTTGCTCAACCCGATTTAAAACAGATAATCGGGAATATTAGAAAAAAAATTATCGTACAAATTTCTCCCCAATCCGAATTACAACGATTCTGTAAAATATTGATTGCGAGTTTACAAAAATATCAATAAAAGTTTCATACATCATACCTATCAAACATGATAAATGGTGAAAAATCACATCAAAAGTTAAAACGTTACTTTGTAGTCTGATATTGATTAAACCTATCTCTTTTAACTTCAGTGATTACGTATTTCAGTTAATTTTATAATGATATGTTCAAATTGATTATCATAATCAGAATTGAAAGTACATTTTTTGTTCAGTAATTTCAATAACTATTATTGATAATTGTACCGTGAAAAAGGGAATATAATACACTTTTCTTTAGAAAATATTGAAATCTGTCCGTGTTAAAATGGATATTCCTTTGGAGACACAAAATATTCAAAATGTTTGTATTGATTCCTTTTATCATCTAAATAAATATATTTATATCTTACATAAACAATTACAGGAGAGTTATTCTTAGAATAAAAATTCAGTGATCCACTTTTCATGCACTGGATTCAGAACAAATATACACTGAAGAGAACAATATACTATATGAATTTCTTTCTTTATTTGTCTCAGTCAAAGCCTTTGAGTATTAACATGAAAATTTTAAATATATAACATTAAAGATTGTTGACTATAGTATTAAATGCATTAGAATATACTTGAACAAACAAGAATTTATTGATTACTTTCAATTTTCATATGTTTAATATGGGCGATTAGGTGAACGTCATGTTGAAAAATTAGCTGGAAGCAACCGATAGAAGCGAAGGTTTGAGTAAAGAAAATTCAATTGCGTTGCTGAAAGTAATGTCAAGAAATACCAAAGGGATATTCGAAGGAGAGAAAAATCGTAACAACTGACAAACTTCGGAGAACAACGAAGACAAGACCAAAACAATACATACACTACAATTAAAAACTAAAAACATATGAACAACATGGACCCCACCAAAAAAAACCGAGGCTAGACTTAGGTGCTCCGGAAGAGTAAGCAGTCTCTGCTTCCTGCACGACACCCGCCATGCTGAAACAAGTACGATAAATTTACAAGTAAGGGAATTTAACTCGACAAACGGTTTTTTTTAGCATTACTGAAAAGACAAAAAAAAATAGCTTCAACATCATATACTGAAAACTAGTACATGTATTTAAAAATCCTATTGTTTGATAATATTTCTATTTATCAGAGCGAACGATCATTTCCTCTTGAAATGGGTCCAAAAAGAATGTTGCATCGAACCGAGTCTCTAAGTTTCCCATATGAAGGCCTATAAGAAACATTATTAACAACGTTCATTAGTGTTGCAATTCAAAATAAATGTAATTTGCTTCTATTTCTTTCAACCTAAAAAAAGCTTAACCTTCACCTTAACAAACAATTATACACCGTTGTAATCCTCTATTCTTCAGTTGACACACTACACTAGACAAATCAATTGCATGATGCCTATTTGAAATACATCTTCATTTAGTCGGAGTAGAGCAATACAATATTCACAAGTACGTAACACCAGGTGTCCAAACATATTATTTTTAAGCCCTTTCCCAGTAATTTTATCAATCGTATAACACTTCAGTCCGGTATTGTAATGTGGTTCAATAGAGTTCTTCCAATATCGCGTTTCTCGAAACGAATCTTGTAAGCCATCTGTTGAATTGACATCAACCAACCTGAATCGTGTGCGAACAATTTCTAAACTTAGAATGCTGTAGTGGGATAAAGTTTACATACATAAAATATCCATTATACAAAAAAAAATCCTCTAATCTGTTTTATATTTACATAGAGTAGTTCTTTTAAATGAAGTTTCAGTGTACTGTTGATTCCATGATATCTTTCTACACACTTAAGGAAAATTAATATCATGTATCGTAGTATATTTACATAATATAGTTTACATTGATTAAATCGTTCATGAGGATTGGTTCACACTTTTGTAGTTTTTCACCCTATAAGTGTCGCTACAATATTGCCAACCCTCTTTTTCCCCCACAATTTATTAAAAAGAAACTTTATATTTTTATCCTGCAGTCAGGCCATTTCCGGTCTAAAAACAGGTGTAAAATAAATTTTAGTCGTATTAGGTCAATGACCTAATAAAGTTTACTGGTACTTGTTTATATGAAGAGCGCGAGGAGCGTAGTGAATGTACCCGATGACGTCGTGGCGGTTCCCGAGTTTTCACGGAAGCTGGATTTCTAAACGTAATTTTAAGGCATTTTACGCATCTATAAGGGATTGCAGGATAAAGACAATACAAAGTTATTGTCGGAAAATATAAATTTAAAGCTGGCCTTTTCTCGTGTTTCTAAAGCTCGTTTAAATTAATTTTATATTGCCCGACAATTACTATGTATTGTATATCTATTATACAATCAAAATTGTGTATAAAGGCACTCAGCAGACGAGAAATCGGGACACTTTCAACAGAGGTTTTTTTCTAGAGCTTTGTACATGACAGGGATATTTTTACAGTGCCCTTTATAGGCAGTGAAATGTTATATAGGAGTACCCTTTAGAGCAAGTTTTTTTCTAAACCTTAATCCATCATTGTCAGTTTGGGAATAGTCTCAAACTGCATTACATGATACTAGCAGGATAGTAATTTTGTTTTAACACAATAATAATAGAAGTTTATGAATTGAGTCACACTTATATACAAATCGAAAAGAGTAATTCCAAGCTTATTCCCCTTACTTGGTTCAATTTTAACCTACTGTTTTCTCACTTGAAGAGCACATCCGGTTATATCTATTGATTCAGACAAACATATTTACTATTGAGTTTGTGGGAGTGTGTTTATACAAGATGAGATTCATATCAATTTTCTCTTGTCAACTTTATTTCGTTTTTCCATTACTAATAAACAAGATGTACAGCAATAGAAGTCATTGTGGTGTGGCTTTACTTGATTTTTTGGCAACTGCTAGTGTAGATTTCAGGTCGTAACTATCCTTACACATGAATTAGTGTATTGGATGAACAGTTACAAACTAATATTCACAGCAAAGTTTAACATTCATTTTTATGGAGAACTAAAAGTAACGCCATCCATGATAACTCTAATTTCTACCTGTATATATGCCTTTTCTAAAAGCGCCAGTTATATACATTTAATATCCATGGGCATCGGGCATTATTGCTGTTAAGTAGTCCATAAAACATGATATTGTACTCACTAAGTGTTCTATAAAACATGATATTGTACTCACTAAGTGTTCTATAAAACATGATATTGTACTCACTAAGTGGTCTATAAAACATGATATTGCACTCATTAAAGAGCCTTAATTGTATAATATTGTTCAGTTTGTTCCTCATCGGAAGGCAAAATGAAATCTGATTTAAACAGGCAATGAAAAATGAGTCAGAAAATATATTTTCTGAAAAACTTTATGCAAACAATTTATTATAAATATATGTCCTTCAACTTGTCCTTTAAGTATTCTAGAAAGTTGCAAACACCAATATATGTACTTTTAATCTCAACGGACTAGGCAAACTAAAGTAAGACACCAATAATATATAAAGTGTATATGTATATTAGTAAAATGAATGGTAATAACGTGGAAATTAAATTGATTTGCATCATTTGCACAATATATTTAAATCTTTTTGATCAAACGACATGATTTGCGACTATCAGTAAAATGACAGGAACCACAGAAAGGTACTTTGCCTGTAATTCTGTCCAGCTCATGGTGTAGTAGAGGTATTAACTTTTTGAAACATATGTACATTTTCTCGCGGTGGTGATTCAGGATGTAAAAATCAGTATTTCGTTCCCAACGTGTTTTTAACAAATATATCAAAATAGTTTTCTAAAAGATAGTTATAAATATTTGTCTGAGAGTTTCTACAGTTCATGGAATAATAAATTACCAATCTAACAAAGTTAAACAAAGTCAGTTTTATCTACAAAAGATATCATTATCAAATTGATATACAAACGATGTCAGTTTACTAAGTCAGGAAGAAGTTAGTTATGAATCTTTTCATGATAAGTTTATTGTATACATACCGATCTGTTTATTCCATGATACTTTTCCCCCAATGTAAACTTCTGACCTGTTCTTTTTTCTCTGTTGGTTCTCTGGTATGAGGAATCTAAACCTTCTACAGTCCTGGCTGTAACAAAATATTTTCCAGTAGAAAAAAACATTTATGCAATATATATAAGCAATTAATTGTTATACATAATGAACAGGTGCTTTTTCAGGCATACATGTAGTAACATCTATAATACTAAATTTACGAATTAGCCGAATAGGCGGCAAAACGCGTGGTTCAAAATAAACGATGTATGGTTCAGATTATAAGGGTTATTATCGGATTTGACAATCTGCATTTATAAATTTCAACTGCAGTTTTGTTTATGTGTAAATGGAATTTGTATGTACTTTTCATATATGAATTCTCCCAACATATCCCTTAGAAGGTTCTCGAATGCATCATATTAACACATTGATTTAAATAAACAAGTATGCACATATTTTAAATGTATTTCTGTTTGAAATTACGGAAAAAGAATAAAACTAATTAAAAACATTCTCCTTCGAATGGTATCTTTCCGCTTCATGTATTCAGGATTGTTTTTCTACAATAACGCAATTTCTCCTAACTGTAAAGGTTATGAACTTTCAAGATTATATGAAGAAGTAAGGTAAAGTTCAGAGGAATTCCTAACTTAGTTTTTTTTTTTGGATTGCACAAAGTGATTAAACCAACAATTATCTATTTTTACATTATTTGTCATGTGACCTGTCTAAATATATCTCTACCATACAATTCCCTGTAAGCCCTAGATAAAACTATTTTAACAAATGGTCATCTTTATCATTAATGACGAAATTTATCTCGGACATCTTTGATAAATATAAACGTGGACAGCACATATTTATTCTGAAGGAAAAATGTAATGCATTATGAAATGTGTATTTAATGAAAGCTTTTCATCAAGTTCCAGTTCAGAATTAATTGTAACAATAAAAATATTGACAATTTATGTGGTTGTGTTTTCGTCATAGATTTTGACTTTGAGGGAACCTTAAGGTTCATTTTGGTAATTCTACGTGGCACACAGTCTACTTCATCAGTGGATACATCTTCGGTAGTAACGAACAGCCATATGACAATTGGGTCACGTTGACCTACATTTCACGCTTCATTGACTTTGGTTAAAGTTTGCATTAACATCCATTTCTGGAATACTACAGCATATATAGACATGAAACTATCAGTTGATACCACCTACTTGACAGGAAAGTTTATGGAAAGCCTGCTACAACATCCATATTGAGTCACTGTTCCATGAATGACATGGCCGCAACAACTTTTTATAGTCAACATGGCCACCACAAAAAAAATGCTTATTTTCCCGCGCTCGCGCGGGTTCAATGTCTTGTATATTTCAAATAATGATATGTCATGTCCTATAAATAGATAACAATATCCTTTATACATCTAATTCTTAATTTTGGAGAGAAAAAATCGCAGTTATTCTACGGATATTAATGATTTCATACGCCAGAACAGAAATAAAATATGAATAACCTGTACCTATAAACACAAAACATAAAATCAAAGCTAAAAGATTACTGGTGAAGGCAATCATGGGTTAAAGTTAGATGAAAAGAAAAGGATTATTAACAGTTTTTGTTGATTTGAAATTTTTTTATCCCCGCACTTCGAATGAAGTTCGGGGATATTTGTAATCGGTCCGTCTGTCCGTTAGATAACCTTGTCTCCAGAACACCTCGTTCATTTTTCATTTCATGCATTTAATTTCTATACAGTACTGTCACAAACTGTATTCAGATGGGCAATAAGGTTTTAGAATTTTGATTTTCCAAAATTGGGGCCCACAGGGGTCGAATTTCGAAAATTTAAATTTAAACTTGTGACCTAAACTCCTCATAATTTTTTCATTTTTATTCTTTTAATTTCTGTATAGTATTGACACACAATATATGTAAATGTGCAATAAGGTTTTAGAATTTTGATTTTCAAAAATTGGGGCCCACAGGGGTCGAATTTCGAAAATTTAAATTTAAACTTGTGACCTAAACTCCTCATTCATTTTTAACTTCATGCATTTAATTTCTATACAATATTGTCACATACTATATGTAGATGCGCAATAAGGTTTTAGAATTTTGATTTTCAAAAATTGGGGCCCACAGGGGTCAAATTTCGAAAATTGGAAATTTAAGCTTGTGACTTAAACTCCTTATTTATTTTTCATGTTATGCTTTTAATTTCTATACAATATTGTCATATACTGTATGTAGATGCGCAATAATGTTTTAGAATTTTGATTTTCACACTTCGAGGCCCACACGGATTGTATTCGGAAATAGTGAATTTAAGCTTGTGACTTAAACTCCTCTTTTATTTTTCATTAAGATTTAGCAAATTTATTTGTATATAGTTATTGTTCTTTCTTATCTGTAGATGCGCGAAAGGGTTTTTAATTTTGAAAATCGATTAAGGGTTACAATTTTCAGACTGAAATTGTGTAAATGCTAATTTTACACTGTTAACTGTTTTTTTTACTTGTGCAGTGCCGGGATGGACATCGTTTATGATGGCACCAATTTCTAGTTTTCCTTGTTCCTGTTGCAAGAGAGTTATTGATAAAAACAATTCCATACTTGGAAATGGACATGACAAACTCACAAAATTTCATTTCTATATTTGTATAATGTATTATAAAATCCACTTTATTTTGTTAAATATTAAAGACATCGTTATTAAATATGCTAGACAAAAAAAACTAAAAACTATGACAATTTCTTGAACATTAAATGTTAGTTTTGGCTTGCCATCACGTTTCCTTAATTTTCCGTAATTTTTGACAATTATTTATTTGTGAATGTAAAAAGACACTGGGTTTCCGACACCAGAAAAGGTCTGTTTGACAAATGCTTCCAGCCATAAACGTAGAAAATCTGTACGAAGTGATTGGTATGTGACGGAGTTACAGCCGTTAGATGATGGAGATTGGTCAATGTAATTACTAATGGACGATTAGAATCCGTATGGATAGATTTAATCGTTGAGTAGTCTGACAATGATGTTCGCTGTAAGCATTAATTGTATATATATTATGTTTAGAATGAGATTATAACGATTTTATAAAACAATTAATCCGTCTTTTAAATGCCTTGTTCTGTCGATTTTATCGCTATTCATGACGTCAACATACAAGAAAAAAATTCACTTCAACAGCTATGAAAAGTAGAAATGTCTGCTCACAAAAATTCAGTTTTAGATAAAAGTTGATTTCTGATAATATAAACATGTATCAGTAGTGAGGATCTTAAATTTTCTATTTAATTCAACTCACAATATAGGTAAACGAGAATAGAAAGTGTAGATACATTTGTAGTATATTGAATGCTTGTTTTAAAACGTTTTCAGTAATCACACATACATGCACAAACGGTAAAATGTCCGCTAAAATTTTTAAAACGGCTTAATAAGATTCCATTAATTTTTGCACAGTACCATCTGCTCTGATACTTTGAATCTTGGTGGTGGTGTACTCAGAGCGATTGCCTAAAATGAGCATTTACTAAATTAACCTTCATCCGATTTAACTTAAATGTAATTCAAAATGAAAAATAACAGGAAAGGTCAAGAATGACATTCAGGTACAAATAAATTAACGCCATTTAGACAGACCTTCAGAACCTGCGGACGTCAATTTTTACAAAAAATATTAAAATTTTCTAAAAATGAAATATATGCACACCTTTGCATTAAAGTTAATGCACAGAGAAAGTTTCATCAAATTGCTGTGAGCCGTTATGGAGTAGTTGAGGATAGAATTTTTTACCCCCAAACCCCCTTTTTTTCAAAAATGTTAATTTTTAGGAAAAAAAATTAAAATTTTCTAAAAATGAAATATATATGCACTCCTGTGCATTAAGGTTAATGCACAGAGAAAGTTTAATCAAATTCCTTTGCGCGGTTATAGAGTAGTTGAGGATAGAAGTCCCCCCCCCTTTTTTTCAAAAATGTCAATTTTTACCCAAAAAAAAAATTTAATTTTTAAAAATAAAATATATAAGGTTAATGCACAGAGAAAGTTTCACCAAATTCCTTTGAGCGGTGATGGAGTAGTTGAGGATAGAAGTTTTTACCCCCCCCCCCAACCCCCTTTCTTCAAAAATGTTAATTTTTAGGAAAAAAATTAAAATTTTCTAAAAATGAAATATACATGCACACCTTTGCATTAAAGTTAATGCACAGAGAAAGTTTCATCAAATTCCTTTGAGCGGTTATAGAGTAGTTGAGGATAGAAGTTTCCCCCCTTTTTTTTGCAAAAATGTCAATTTTTACAAAAAAAAATTAAAATTTTCTAAAAATGAAATATACATGCACACCTTTGCATTAAAGTTAATGCACAGAGAAAGTTTCATCAAATTCCTTTGAGCGGTTATAGAATAGTTGAGGATAGAAGTTTTGAACCCCCCCCCCCCCCTTTTTTTTTTCAAAAATGTCAATTTTTACAAACAAACAAAAATTTAATTTTTAAAAATAAAATATATATGCACACCTGTGCATTAAGGTTAATGCACAGAGAAAGTTTCATCAAATTCCTTTGAGCGGTTTACGAGCAGTTGAGGATAGAAGAAAAGTGTGACGCAAGACGACAGATAGTGATCCGGCGTATAAATAACACTAAACACTACCATATTTAGAATCAACAGAGAGTCATCAATTCTACAAAATAAAATCTTTACGACGAACACATGCATATATGCCTATAAATATAGAGATAAATCTGAAAGATTCCTTTTCATATATTTATCTTACAGCAATAAACAGATTTTAAAACTCTGCTAAATTAATACAGTCTTTATTTAATTGGCCATTACACTGTCTCGACATCTTATACATGACAAAACTTATAGCCAGAATGGCGATGTAAAGATTGACCTTCAAAGTTTTCTCAATATAGAAAGTAAAATCTTATTAAGTTGATTATGTCTTTTGTAACAATGTTTGGGCATATGTAACCTGTAATCCTAAATCATATATATTACTGGCAATAAAATAATGTTTTTACATAATGTAAGACATGTTATGTCTAAAGTTTCTTCTATAAAATTATGCAAACAATGTCAATGGGGTAAATTATATTATTTTGTAAATCAGATGTTCTTTCAGAATGTAAAGAAACTTAAAAAAAAGGGTAACACAGAAATCTTTTACGACCAAAGCACATTATATTTTAAAGGAGGCACTTCCTTTATGGATTCAAACTTTTTAAAACAAAATGGTTAGTCAGTCATAAGTCATTTTGCTTTAAACACATTTTAGTCGTTCTCTTCATTGGAATAATTATGCAGTATGCCGGAATATGCCCAGGGAAGTATATGTAATTCAAAATTTAATTTTTTTTATAATACTTATAAAGAAAGAATATTAAACATAATATATTGTAATGTACGTGTTACATGTTAAAATGGATTTTTTTTCTATTTTTCCTTTATTCAAGGGCTTCTTCGTGAAAACAAAAAGAAACTAGCCCAATCCTTTAATTTCACTTTTCGTTATATAGATGATGTGTTGTCGTTAAATAACGATAAATTCCATGATTTTCTGCATCTTATCTACCCCAGTAACTTGAAATTAGGGATACAACAGATACATCAAAGTCTGCTTCATATTTGGATTTGTTTCCCGAAATAGACAATGAGGGAAATCTGAAGACAAAACTTTATAACAAATGTGATGACTCGACTTTCATATTGTTAACTTTCCCTTCTTGAGTAGCAATATACCAGCATCGCCTGCATATGGCGTCTACGTTTCTCAGCTTATCCGATATTCAAGGGCATGCGTGAGTTACCATGACTTTCGACAAAGAGGATTACTGCTGTCACAAAAGCCTCTTAACCAGGGGTTTATAAGGGATAAGTTGATGTCATCACTTAGGAAATTTTACCGTCGTCATCACGAATTGATTGACCGTTACAGTGTTCCAATATCTAAGATGATATTGGACCTGTTCCCACTATCGTAACATTTCATGTACCTCCACAGATTTGTGACTACCACTGGATTGACTTTGTTGAACCTCACGACGGGTACCGTATACGGAGCAGGAACTGCTTACCATTCCGGAGCACTTGAGTTCACTCCTGGTTTTTATAGGAGTTCGTGTTTGTCATTGTTTTTTAATTTTAAGTGTTTATTTGTTGTGCTTGTGGTGGTTCATTTGTCCTCCCGGGTTTTGTCTGTCTAATGGATTACGTTTTTTGGATTGATCCTTAGGTATATTTGTCCTCTTTAAACAATCACTGTCACCTATTTTTTGTGGAATGAGTACCAATACTTATTCATTAATTCAAATTATTGAGTCTGTCAACATTTTGTATTGAGTTGTATTTAAAGACAAAATACCATAGTTAGTTAATATTTATTATTATAATCCCATACAAAAACCTGACTACTAATTTGTCCTTTTCACAGACAATAAATCTGATGTAAAAAGACAGGAGGATGTGTAGCTAAGTGTGAAACAACAACATTCAGACTGAAATCATGTATGTGTTGAGTCCGATTCATATTTCTAAAAATATTTACATGTTTTTTTAGCAATATGATAAAAGAGCAGATTCGATTAACCCCGCCCCCCCCCCCCCAAAAAAAAAAAGAACCAAAAAAAAACCTTACCCTTTTTTCGATATGCAAAATTACAACTTATACGTGACAAGAAGTTCGATCGATGTATGTGGACACTATAACCATGAGAAATTACAAAAACGTCCAAAATAGGGAGTTTTACTGCTTAAACCAGGGATACTTACATTTTTAGAGAAGATTAATATATATTTTGATAAAATATTAAATTCCACCCATTGTCTTTGATGACTGCATCAATATCATTAACCTGATGCATATATTATATATTACATGTAAATGGAAAATATAATGTATATAAACTGATTTTGCTTTAAAGTTTTGATTTTTAATTTTGGACTCGACTGTTACATGTATCTAAAAGAATACTTGTGAATACCACATTGTACTGCCGAGTTCAAAATGATAAAAAGACTATATAAAACTTGAGATACCTTCTTTTCATTAAATATTATAGTCTTGCATGTAGGTTTGATGTAATAACATATTCGTGGAGGTATGAGTAGAACTATTCACCGGTCTATTGTTAATATGTAGTGAACAGCCAGCATTATACGTGTCATATATGGGAATATCTTGCATGAGATATTCTACACCACCTACATACCTTTTTAACAAAAATTGATAATAATATGTGGTAGGTTTTACATTTTTATTAAGGGGAAAATTATTTTTATTATATAGAAAGATCTGAACAATATTATATATGAATATTCATTAGATGTTGTGTCTCGTGACGTCATTGAAGTTCGTAGTTGACCTAAGAATGAGCAATTTAATAAGAAGAAGTCTACAAAATAATTGGGGGCATAAAACGAAAGTAAATAGATTATATTTTTACCTTCAAGTATTATTGAAGGCGTCTGGATTATTTTTATGCTAACATTATTCTTCAGTTTCTGTGTACTTTCTTTAAAATTGCAGAGTACTGCGGAGTATGCAGCGTAGACAGATTGCAAATCATTTCTCCCTCATCTTCCCAATACATGTATATATATGCGAGAAAAGGAAGGAATTTAAAAAAAACAGGCTCCAAAATTGGTGGAAAAATCAAGCTGAAAAAAGGTGACAAAATTAAAGGACTGAATGTTAGGCTGTTGAATTTTCAAAAAAATGGCGGGATTCGATATCACTTCTATCCTCTTTATCATAAAACTTAAATTGTTGCTTTCTTATTTATGTAAATTAACCGCGTTTTTATTTTAAGCTTTTGGGAGGGGTCCTGTGATTTCAAGGAAAATATTCGTCATTTGAATATACAGCGTAAACAGAGTTTTACTCTGTTATAAACTGGTTTGCAATGTGCATAAATTTATGCACCATATTTCTTTATATTCAAATATCAAGACACAACTTGTACCTATAAAAAAGAAAGAAGGGTTATAGAGGCAAAAACTCTTGAAAAAAAATACTTTTCTCAAAACTATGATATAAATTTTAGTCGCAAAAACCTCGAGATCAGTACCAAGTTTAAAGATGGCCTATAGTTTCGTTGAAAAATTATAAAAAAAAAAAACGAAATTAAAACGCAATGGGACACAACACCTATCTTCGCATCCCAAATGTTGTATTCGCTGTGCACAACTTTCACAATCACAAGTTTGAATATTGGACCGAATTATTTTTGAAAATCAAATTTCTAAAACCTTATTTCGCATCTACATATATATATATATAGTGTATGACAATACTTAATACAAATATCATGCATTAATTAAATGATGAAAGAGAAGTTTAGGTCACAAGTTTAAAGTCACAACTTCGAAATTCGACCTATGTGGGACCAAAGTTTTCATATTCAAAATTCTAAAAATGTATGATGCTTATTGCGCATCTCAGTGAGATAATGTATATAACAATAGAAATAAAATAAATAAAGAGAAAAATGGAAGAGGAGTTTAGGAGACAAGTTTGGATTCACAATTTCCAGAAACAGTGTATGATAATTCTTAATAGAAACAAAATGCATTCATTTGCGTTAATAATTATTTTGTCAATTTAACCCTATCTGAACCTGTTGTTTATCAAAAAATTAATTAATGCGTGGTTTTCAACGATCTTAGTGGAAGTTTGGTTACGACAAAAAGGTCATTCCCACCGGAACGACTTTTACGTTTGGATTTTCGGAATCGATTAAGAACACCATAGCAACATATAATTCTATCCTGCAACTATGCTTTTAGCTGACCAATATAGCCTTCCCAATATTGTTTTTCTATATTGGGTCAGTAACCCAATATAGTCTCCTGGTACCCTTGTCCTCACATTCAACGATACTTTGCATTGCATTCTGTTCAAAGTGATTATGACTGACGTCGTATTTACCTAGATTACGCGCCCAAAACGGCCCTTCTTCAAATAAGCCATAAATGTTCCATTTTCATGCCTTTTCGTTCAAACAGATAGATAAATTAAGTCTTTAAATTCGATAATTTAACAATCTGGATGAGATAACTCCGATTATCCACTGGTATCGATATAAGAATCTATGTTCAATTCGCAAATCATCTCAACTTTAAGTTTAAAATGATAATTATTCCTAGTATTAAATATATTCTGTCATATATAATTTGCATGCAACTGGTATTATTGTAATATAGAAGGCTTTATAAGTTTGTTTAACTTGTTGTGTTTATCCGTTTTGCACATTTTTGTAAATAAAATATGTTTACAAGATATCCAAATTACACTTATATAGTTCTAATCATGATAAAGGTGCATTAGAAATTGCTTATTTAGAATAATATAGCATTCAAAAGAGAGAATACTTCACCCTCCGCAATTTAACGATTGTAATTTTTGAAATCTCTCGTTTTGCAAGTAATACGAAACTTAATTTTTGAAGTCCGTAACGAAAAAAAGCACTAACGAATACACAAATAAACATCCTTATTACTTGGGGAAAATCACGTAATGGAATATTTCTTGTTTACAAAGTATGGTTATACAAACATGACAAAGTTTCCTTAATAAATTCTGGTTTGGTTTGATGTCCTCTATGATACAATAGGCGTATTTCAAGGCTACAGATTAATAAAGAGATTAATCTTACTCGTCTATGGTATACTGGTAGGTGACAACGCAATCGATTTTTTAAAGAACTTTATTTTGCTTCTATGATTTTGATCTTGGATGTGAATGGAGTTGCTTAATTTTTTTTGGACAAGAGCATTCAGTGCGAAAACGGATTTAAAAATGATTTTTACTAACACTGATTGAAAGTCTCTATTTAATGATACAATGTCGCAAAGAGTTCTTAGTGTCTACATAATGGCATCAAAATGATATGTTCATATTAACCATTGTAAAATTAAAACTAAAGGAATAATTAACTTCACGTTTTATATAAATGTACCTTTTACCATTTCAGAATTTATTTCTGTACTAGAACATTTTAGTTTGTTTATTCCAGTTCGAATCCTCCTTCCAAATTTTATAGAGATTCCAGTTCGGTGCACTTAAAATGGTATTGCTAGGACCGAATACATGTACACGTGTATATAAATTATTGCATGGATATCCACCAAAAGTTCATATTTTATTGCTTAAAATGTACGACACATTTGTGAACTTTTACGATATAAAGTAACAGTTTTAACATTTAATGGGCATTCATTGGCTTTATTAAACTACTTTAAGAATAATAATTTATAACTTAGTGGGTTATCTTGCTTCTTTCATGGACAGAACACTTTTTCAAATCCTCTTTCACAGTTGCACAAAATATACCAGTTTCTCACCAACTCATTTTAAAACCGTGGATATAATAACAAACACTTATTGTACAGAATCTGTAACAACAATTGAACAATGCAAAAGTTGATATTTATCTTGTATCTTGAAATCGCTGTAAGGCCTCAGTGAGATTAATAAGTGCTTGTTTATTATTATTAAGTCTGAAATAAATCTTAAATATGTCTCAATATTCTTTGTTTTTAAGAAAAGTTTCTTTTTCTTACATTGTTTATTGTACCCCATGTTTGGGTAGATTTTAACATGAAAATTACTTAATTTGCCAAATCGAAAATACTATTCTAAACTACTGATGGAGGAATGATAACTTCCTTATGCAAGTAACACATCGTATAAGATACATGTATCTGAGACCTGTAAATTGACAAGTTTCACTTTCTAAGTTTTCAGTCTTAATTAGCATTGTTGAACAGATATACAATTATAATTGTCCAAATTTGTTTCAGTATCACAGAATATGTATTGCATGGATATCATTCAAATACCATATGTCATTGCTTAAAATTTATGACACGCTTCCGTAATTTAAAAAAAGTACTCACGTAGCATCTTGTACGAAGCATCTGGTATGATTCACATTATGTATATTTATCCAGTCATTTCTACAAATATTTCCATATACATTTCACCCATAAACTTAATGCTTTACTGTCATTTGTCATTCACTATAGCTTTATGGCCATTCCCATGAAACTCTAAACGATGCGGCTATTTTGTTGTCATGGACGATCAGTTGGAAATCAAATTTTTATTCATGATTATGAAAAGACAGCCATTAATAAGAGGATTGATTCCATCTGATGGTACTCCAATGATTTTCCTAGATTCTACAGTTCATGTCTTCGTTATCTCAGTACTCCGCCATTAAAACTTGTCAATAGGGATGATGCATTATTTCTTATCAGTTGTGACAATCTGTTCATTTATAGCTTGGAATTATTTACCGGAAACATGCAGTTTTAGGCTTCTTAAGAGAAGAACATGCCCTTACATTGACAGTATGATTTATAACTAGTATTAATGAAAGTAAGTTGTGCTAATTGTGTTTTTCCATTTGGAAGCAAGCCCAAATATCTGAAAGACGAAGACGGATAAGCACGAATACTCTTCAAGAATACTTGCATTTCAGAATACCATAAAATTACATACTTTTCAATCCTGACTATCTGCCTTACTTTTTACCTGTTGTCTTGCTCAAGAAAGGACATTAAATTTTTCTCAAACTTGTTTTATCATCTTTAAAATACAGAAACAAAATGTAGACAGTAGAACGATTGCCGATTTTCACTTTTATTTGAAATAGTTGGTTTCCACTACACACTCATAAATATGAAGCTTGTGTTTTTACTGGTTAATTAGTGGGGCTTGATCATTAATTTTCAACATTACAAATTATTTATATGTTTGTTTACTTTACACTTACTGTTTTGTTTAATTTAATGTCAATTTCTTTTTCTTTGAAAAAAAAATTAAAATTTGTATTTTCTGTGTTACAACTTGTATATGAATAAAGCTTCATAAGGGGCATATTTTTCAAACATCTACACTTTTCTTTATTTTCACTAATTAATCAAACGACAGTAGTAAAAATGTACGTCAGGTATTTCATAAATTGATATCTGCATATGCCTATCGGCTCTGCAAATTTTAGCGTGATCGATTTAATCAACATTGTGAAATTAACACATAAATTATGATGTTACGTGTATTTATTTGATTTATTGTTTAGATTTCCTTCTAATTTGTTTATTTCAGATCGGATCTGCGTTTCTCGATAAATAATATGCTTTTCGTTATAAAACTCTAACCGGAAGGAGGATCTTCAAGGTGTGGGTTTTATTAAAGATCAAATAGTTTATTCTCAGAATTTGCAGAGTGTACATGGGAATTAGTGCTTCATGAGAAAAACAATAAAATGAAAGAACTGAAGATTAGACTCCTGATCAGGAACTTGAAAATAGTTTCAAGACCTTTAAGTAACAAAAAGAATCAAAGGTGAAATGGTAAAAAAAAATTGTATCTCTATCTATATATTTACAAAACAATGTAGCTACACCTGTATTTATAAATTTTATCATGTAAAAGTCGAACAAATTTGGGATTAACGTGCCTTTGGAATTAATCATTACAATACTGAAACAATAAATTGCCGGGTTGCACAGAGTGCAAATCCGGGTTATAGTATGGTGAATGTCGGGCGGGCGGCGGGCGGGGAAAATGGGTACCTATTTTGTGAAATCAACTCCTCCTACAGTTTTTCACCCACATCCTTGAAACTTCATAGAATGTTTCTATATATATTGAAGATTTGCACCTCACTTTATGGAATTATTTCAGGAATTATTTCCCATTTTTCCAAACTTTGGAATTTAGTCGTTTTTTATTGACATCTTCAATAGAGGGTACCTATTTTGTGAAATCAACTCCTCCTACAGTTTTTCACCCACATGCTTGAAACTTCATAGAATGTTTCTATATATATTGAAGATGTGCACCTCACTTTATGGAATTATTTCAAGAATTATTTCCCATTTTTCCAAACTTTGGAACTTAGTCGTTTTTTATTGACATCTTCAATAGAGGGTACCTATTTTGCGAAATCAACTCCTCCTACACTTTTTCACCCACATCACTGAAACTTCACAGAATCTTTAAATACATATTGAAGATGTGCACCCCACTTTATGGATTTATTTCAGGAATTATTTCCCATTTTTCCAAACAAGTGTTTATCAACATGTAATCAAATCAAATATTGCTTACTTCACCTATTTCTAATTAAATTGATGGCTGCCTCTGTGCTCGTACACCAACATACAATGTGTCTGATTTTGTCTATATAAATATTCATGACTGCCAATGTGCAATATGATCTTGTAATCACCTTTGTCACCACTACAATAAACACCCAGCAACCCGGCCATTTGTGTCTTTGACCCATTTTTTTACTTTCTTTTTCTACGAATTTGCTTTCATTAGCTAGACAGTTAGAAACTTAATCTTTCAAGTCAGATATTCATAGCTCTAACATTACCGGATTTTAATACGGTATAATTCTATGAATTTCACCAGCAACAAGTCTGCATAATTGAGAACTCGAGATTTTAATGTTACTGAAGCAACCACTCTTCCTCAAATTAGTTATTTCAGCTACGATTTTTTATAATTTTCTTCTACAAACGTTAAATACAACTATAATTTTGATAGGTCACACATTGAATATTTAAAACATTGTATTACCTAATAGTATATTAATAACATTTCTATTAGAGATATTTTAGTTTAAACCCTAGTTCACTTTTAATTTGTCTATATTGTACAAGTAGCGTTCTATTGCCCGTGACCTTTTGAACTTCGAATGGTTAACCATACCTTACCAACTGAACGTGGAAGATGGCAAAAGGTAAAGCGGGAAAATAGAACTTGTATTTTATGTAATTCCGATATTGGGGATGAATATAACTACATTTTAAAGTGTTCTCTGTCGGCAGAAGACAGAAAATTGTATGTTAAGAAAACTTGTACAGTAGGCCGAATATTTTATGCTTTAAAGGAATAGTGTCGGCCAAAAATAAACAAAATCTTATAAATTTGTGTAAATTTCTAAAAATTATTAAAAAAAAGAGTGATTCCTCCTGAATAACGTATGTCATACCAAACTTCTTTTGTATATATTGAATACATTTTGTTGTTATGTCTCTCTATTTCTCTGTACGTATGTATATGGTGATGAGAATAAAGATATATAGTTTGACCCGATTTATGATTGGTCAATTACGTCTATCGGGGACATTCTATTGCCTGCGACCGTTTGACGTTTTAAATAACTGTATATTATTAACTGTTTTGAAAAATACAATTTAATTACTTTATCCTTATCTCTCTATCAAAAATGTGCTTCCCAAAACTACTATTAGGTAATAAAACAGTTATTGAATGTGTAGCCAGGCAATAGACCAGAACATTTTTCCTTCGGTAGCCGTTGTCTTCGGGCAATAGAACACTAAGCTGTTCCCAGTAACTTGGGGAAAATATTCTGGTCTATTGTCTGGCTACACATTAAATAACCGTATAATATTTATGAACAGGAAACTGTCTGAGAGACAGCAAAAAGGGTATTTCTTCTATTGTTCGAAGCCTTCCGCGCCATGCATTGACAAATTAGAAGCTTGATTTTTTCCGTTGGAAAATCCTGATAAAAATGCAGGTTGAAGATAATATGTTATAAGCTGCTAGAACAAATGTGAAGACAAATGACCATCTGTTTTCTTTCTGTACTTATTTCTACTTTCTACAGTGTATATCGTTTACTGCAAGTATAATATTTTTAGAAATAGACAATCGATAGTTTACGTTGTGTCCTATGATACCATGTATTTTTTACAGTGTAAATAAAGTGTGTAGTACGCCATATGTCCATGTCAGCTGACGTAAGATAATATTTATAACACTACAAATATTGTGAAAGTATAGCGTGATACCAGCTCATCTTGTCTAGGTTATTTATCTATAAAATATTGCAAACTTTATTATGACGATACTTCACGAACCTCTAACAATTAGTTTTATTGTCTATTATTTCTGCCGGACATGTATTTAGACAAATAAAAATCTTATAGATACGATTTTTGTTCTATATGGACCAACAGGGTTGATCACCTTTTGGACTTGTGCAAATTGCCACATTCTTTATATACATGTTGTTTTAACTGATACAGGATTTTTGAACTTTGAAATTGGATTTATTGGTAACAGGGATGTGGGGCGGGGTAAAAGTTTGACACAAAAGCCCTACAAGCCAAGAAACATCATTTTCATAGAACAAACGCAATTATTCATAGATTAATACTTGACTTCATCCATATCGGATCATGTATCATTCTTCGACTCATATCGGTTGTGATATGGATTAGGTCATGTATTAATATGTTTATATTGAATATAACCTTATCTAATTTCGATAGCATGTTTAACTTAGTCGGGTATTCGGTCGCATTAGTAGTCAGACTAATTAGAAATACCGTTCATTTTTAATAATTGAATAGAGAATGGAAACGGGGAATGTGTGTCAAAGAGACAACAACCCGACCAAAGAGCAGAAAACAGTTCATAATACATGTAATACATGTATATAGTTATAAACTTTTAAGTTTAATTGAAATCACTAATATATTTGCATTTTTATGTACATGTAGCATTAAACCACTTGGTTTCTAAAAAAATGGTTGATTCACCTAAATCTCATATATTAACACATTGTTGCATTTCCCCCCTCCCGTCTCTTCTTTTCTCTAATATTTTTTTTTACATCTAGTACATGTCTAACCATAATCAGAGCTTTGCTTAGCAAAACACAATTAATCTAAATTACAATTACAACATATGTCACGTTATCCTCGGCGGTGTCTTCAACCTATGCCTACATTTTGAAAAATCATATTCAAGGAATGCCTACAAACAAAATACAATAGGTGTTTATATAACAATTAAGTCATAATTACAGGGGTTAATTACAGGTAAATACAACTGTTTTAAACCCAAATTTTTATAATATGTATGAATTTGATTTAATATTTATTTTATAAATGTGAGTTACAAATAAAATAAATAAAAGTGTTTGATATAAGAACTTTGAAAGCCTAAATGATAATATAAGGACAAGTAAATGCAAATTGAATATGTAGGGACTGATATTGGTTAAAAATGTTCAAAAGTGATGTTCACTTCGTTACTAACAGCTAGGCAACCAGAATTTAGTACATAATGGCTACAAGTTCAGAGTAAATTCACGACGAGGCAACAGATGTGACTGGATATGTACTACTTCCAACTGCCATGCCACACTAAATACTCTTGACAACAAATTAGTTAAACTTCCACAGAGGCATAACCATACAGACGACAAAATCCAACTCCAAGTAGATAAGGTTATGCAACCCATCAAAAAACGCGGCAGATAGGAGATCACACCAGTTCCAACTATATATGAACAAGAGGTGCCATCTATCCACTTGTCTACGCACTACTTCCGGGTAAAAGTGAAGCTGTTTATGTCCGATTTCTGACACTACTCAAAGATGCCTGCCAACAACATCAATTACTACTTCAACCCAGGACCATCTTCCTAGACTTTGAGATTGCCATACGCAATGCAGCTTACCAAGTCTTTCCGGGTATTACAGGCAAAGGGTGTTTTTTTCATTACACTCAGTGTATATGGAGGAAAGCACAGGATACAGGACTTCAAACCCACTACAAAAACAACAATAACATCAACAAGCTGGTACGACGAGCTGCAGTCCTTCCATTGGTTCCCATGCAACATGTTGAAGATATTTGGTTTAATGCACTGGAAGAAATTGATCTTGCCAACATCAACATCAACACACTTCCGTTTACCGACTATGTCAGAAATTATTGGGTAGAGAACAACCGACACATCTGGAACCATTTCACAACTGAAGGACCAAGAACAACTAACCACCTTGAGGGCTGGCATCACAAGCTTAAGAACCACGTCAAAAACCCACATCCAAATGTATTAAACTTAATAAACATACTCAAGCAGCAACAAACAGCCACAGAAATACGACTTATTCAGTACGCAGCCAGTGGAAAGCGTGTACCACGGAAAAGAAAGTACATCGAAATTGACAACAGACTCAACAACTTGAAAGAAAGACTCCATAATGGTGAAATCGCTCCCACTGACTACGCAGACGCAGCCTCACATCTGTTACACTTGGACTAAATTGCCATGTCACTAGTTGTTATTCAGTGCTTGTGTTTGTTTACTGTTATTGTTTTATGAGTGTCAATGCTTAATGTTTACTGTTAGTGTAAATTTTAGTGCTTTGTTCTTATTGTTATTGCTATGCATATTATTGAATCAAATATTATGATATTAAAGTAATCAAATTTATATTCTAGTTTATTTTTATTTCATCTAATCTATATGAAGGAAGTCTCGAAAGGATATGACACACATAAACTGCTACATATCTAACAATGGTGCAATTTCCATATAAAAAAAAGTTGAGATACAGAAATACCCAAATTTCTGACTTAACCAATTATCTTCTTAATTGGACAATGTTTACACAAGACATTTGTTTATACAATATTCAACCTATGCCTACAAAATTTTTTTACCTTTTTTTATATTTTTTCAAAATGTAAGCATAGGTTGAATGAACCACACTCGGCTAATCAGAAATATCATTCATTTGTAATGATATATATAGACATAAAGTTTAATTGAAATCACCAATATATGTCCATGCTTATATGCATTTACATGTAGAATTAAACTACATGGTTTCTAACAAAATGGTTGATTCACCTAAATCTCATACTGTTACATTTCACCCTCCCGCCCCTTCTTTCCCCCCACAAATACATGTCTAGCCGTAATCGAAGCTCTGCTTTGCAAAGAAAAATTAATCTAAATTACAACATATGTCATATTTTCTTCGGCTTTGTAGAATGATAGGATTAAACGTTACATATTCAGTTTTCATGGAAATAAATCTGTGTAATATTGGCATGATATTCTTATTTGAGTGAAAATAATTCAAACATATAGAGTTTTTTTTAGGTCTGCAAACGTTACTTTAATGCAAACTAGCATATTTTAAATACGAAACCTTTTGCCATTTGACAGATAATTAAAGTTAAGCTTTGATGTCTCATGAAAGCCTATAAAGGCATAAATGAAAGATAATTCTATATTTTATAGCAGATATTTGATCATTATACCTTCGAGGATACATGTATTCTATTGATATAAAATAGAATGGCCATATATCATAGGTCAAAGCGGAAACGATTATGAAAATCGTACATGTCATATGATAGCTTTATGAAATGGTTTATCTTTCGGATTTTTTCTATACTTTTCCTTGTAATATTATAGATTCTAATCAATACCAACAGTCATAAATTTGAAAGGAAATATGGAATAAATGTTGATAAGACACATATATAAAACCAATTCCAAAGAGTACAAGAGATAATCGTTCGTGAATCCTCGACATCTAAAATGTATATAATACATTGTACCTCACTTAGTTGAATAATTTTCAATTACAATTCATTGCTGGGACACAGTGGTAAATAGATAAACAGTTAACAGTTTTTTTAAAGACCAGTTCTCTGTAAGGAACAGCATTTTATCGTAAGGGTCAGACAAGTTGCTTTCTTTTAAAAAAAGAAAAGCAATACGTGAACCCACGACTGCTGACTGGTCACCAACATTTGTTGATTTTATTTGCTTTTGATTTGAAATAATTAGCTGTGAATTAGATATTGATAAATATTGATGAGTTTTGTTGTCACATCATCATTGAAAATATGTAATAGTGTGTAGATTATTGCACAAGTGAATAGGAATGTAGATAATTTTTACTTTGTGTTTAATGTACAAATTCCTGATCCTATTGCAATTCCCAATTTCTGCAAACTCTAAAGTGACGAAGGCAAATTGCATTGACTTTGCAACATATGTTTTATCCTCAGGTTGCTATATTTTCCGTCTCAATTCATTTTAACTTTCAAAATTCATATCGGCATAATTCGTTTCCTGGATGTTTTTAATTATTCTGCATAATTATTTGAGGCTGTCTGTGACAATCATACATACTTTATTTGTAATGTAAGCAATGAGGACATATAAGATAAGTGTAAATGTTAAAGTTTTTGACCTCACATTTGAATATGGTTTTGGCTTTACCTATCAAAATACCTTTATATATGACTAATATTTGCTAGTATATAAGAGGTGTGCTGTGATATACCTTCAAGAATAAAGGAAACCAAATAAATATAAAAAAGAAGTTTGGTATGAATTTTGATGAGATTGTTTCGAATTAGTTTTTACTAACAATATTTAGGACTACCAAAGCTAGTATAGATTTTAAAAAAACGAAATGATTCTTCTACATTTGCATATCTCAGATATAGTTGAGATAAATTGTATTCCTAAACATAACTTATATTAGATATTATACCAATGTATTGGCAAAATTGGTACAATAATTAACACTTTTTTATAAACATATTATATGACACAATTATATATATATATATATATAACTTACGAAAGAACAACACAAATACGAAATTTAAATATGAGTTTATGATATAATAATACATCTTAATAAAAAATATATTAATGAATTAACACGTTTTAAGAATATGTCGGTAAATTATTTCCCTTTTGGAACCTCATTTCATGTACATAAGTGACCAAAGTATCTTGGATGTTCATGTCCGTAATTATCAACTAATTTAATTTTAAGACAATAAACAAAGGCAATGTCTTCAAAGGGTTATTTATTTATATACAATATTGACACATTATGCTTTCATGATCACACTTACGCAATTTACACTTAAACGGTTTCTTATGAAGTAAAACAATGCAAACTATTCTCATAATTGCAACATATGTTAAAGATGCAGATACTTGAAGATTAGACTTTAACTGTTATTTAAAAACAAAAATAAAAAAATAATTTAAATTTAATGAACATAAATTCATATTTAAAAATCTTTTCCGAAATTTCCAAAAACTACCATCAATAAACCAAAACTAAAATTCAAGTTTTTGATATATTCGTATATTTCAACAATATCGTCTTGAAATCTTCCTTTCCCGTTTTATGGATATATTACAATACAAAAAATTAAATAACAATTACTTATAAAACCTTATTTAAACGGTATGAATTAATTAACGTAGAAAATAAATACTTTTAATAATAATAATATTATACAGCATAGTATAAATTTACTATATCTAATATTAGTATCTTTGGATTGTAATTTTGAAAAATAGCACCCCCACCCGGCCTCTGCAAATATCTGGGATCACTTTTAAAGAGTATGACCCGAATGCCTTAATTTTGTTAAAAGTATCTTCCACTGAAAAATCAAGAATTGCCTGGAGACGCATAAGTAAAGATTTTTTCTCCTGTTTCTGAGAAACCCCGCTGAATCAGGCTCTTGCTTGCTTCTTGTCATTATAGCAAAATGCCATGCCCATTTCAAATTAACCATTCGTTAGAATCCCAAGTATATCACTGAAAATAATATCAACATATAACGTCATATGGGGGGAAGGGTGGATAGCATTTTTAATAGACTTTCTCATTTATACCTGTTTCTTTTAATTCACTTAATCAATGTTGAGTGGTCACGTACGTCCGAGTTCACGGTTGGGATTTTCTAGTATTTACAAAGTTTGTATTCCCGGAAATTTTTCTTCCACTTAGTGTTAACATGCACCATATTTTCAAACAAGGATTGTTATGAATCAGACCGGACACCGGTAATTAGCTGTATCATTGAAAAACATATGATAACAATCAGCATCGTAACAGTTCGATTTTAAAATGAACATACAACACAAAGTGAAGTGGATAAAAGTTTGAGTACAAGAACAATGGAAATACTTGGTTAAGTAGATTTTCTTAAAACCGCTTGATTGATGTACTAAAAATAAAATTATTTAACGAAGGTTTAATATTTGGAGTGACCATGCCTGAATAAGAACCAATATATTGTTTGAACTGATACAAAAAAATAGTTTATCAGAATTTTAGTATTGTCACTCCAAGAATGTTTATTTGGTATTTTTACATTATTGATACATCTGATACATACCGAACAGCACTTAATCTATTGTATTTCCATATGTCAATTGATACTTTTAAGACAGCCTTATTTACAAAATATCTTAGACTTAAATTCAGAAATAATACTTAAAAATAATCAGTAAGTTTAAGAGAAAATAAAAACAAAAGAAATGCATATACAATATGTATGTACATTGTAGGAAAATATACAATTTATTTGTACGAGCCTTCGAAACGCGTAGAAATGCTAGGTTTACTGTCCATAAATATACAAATATGCATTTGTGGTCAGCATATTCTTGTAACTTTTATGTCTTTAGTCTATATTAATTTCTGATGGCATTGATCAAATATTTATAATTATCATAAAAAACTCAGGTTTTCATAAACAAAGATATGACCTTACCCTCAAAATAATATGCAATGATTAATTGAAATATGAAAAGATCACAAGCGTACATTCATTCATAATTTTCAGGTCTAACGAATGCCATTTTTCCTTTATGTTAGTGGAGTATTCATGGGAAACTGTAGTCGGGAAAATACAAATCACAACAAATTTAAAGCTTTCTTCTCGGAAAATATTTACTTTGATTTTGTAAAAACAAGTTGCTTTCTTTAAACTAGAGGCTCTCAAGAGCCTGTATCGCTCACCTGGATTTAACTTTTCACCTTGAGCAGACCTAAAAATTTAAGTGTTGCAGTCAATTTGGCTGTTTTTTCTATAGGATTTTATGTTAAACTAATTTCAGCTATGGCAGTCATCTTGGTTCTGTCCAGGTCAACGGATACATTTCTAAAAGAGAACCATTTAAGGACCATTTCTGCTAAGTCTTGTTCCAACTGGCTAAGCGGTTTCAGACAAGAAGATTTTTAAATGAATTTTCCTATAGGGTCCAATATTTAACAAAGTTCAGTGTGGCAGCCATCTTGGTTGACAATCCAGGTGATCGGACATATTTCTGAAAGAGGACCTCCTAAGGACCAATGCTGCCAAGTCTGGTTCCAATTGGTCGAGTGGTTGCAGACGAGAAGATTTTTGAGTGATTTTCCCATAGGGTCCTATGTTAAACTAAGTTCAGCTGTGGCGGCCATCTTGGTTAACAGTCCACGAAATCAGACACATTTCTGAAAAAGGACCTCCTAAGGACCAATGCCACCAAGTCTGGCTCCAATATGTCAGACAAGAAGATTTTTCAATGAATTTTTCCATAAGGCCCTATGTTAAACTAAGTTCGGGTGTGAAATTTTCCTTTCCCGTTTTATGGATATATTACAATACAAAAAATTAAATAACAATTACTTATAAAACCTTACTAAAACGGTATGAGTTAATTAACGTAGAAAAATAAATACTTTTAATAATAATAATATTATCTTTCTCTTTTCCGATTTAATATAAATATTTAAACCAGAATGTTCTCTCCCAAGTTTATGATGAAAAATACACAATATCACGTGGTTAAATCTTCAGACATAATTTAGTTTACATGTTATCGTGACACTGAACAATGCCACGTTATAATTGACCTAGATACACACAGTGTACAGGGGTCGCATCAAAACAAATATAATAGCGTTGTTGTTTAGAAACTTTCACAACGCTTTTAAATATTCACATTATTGAAAACACATATATTTTGTGAAAAGACCCCTCAGGGGGTTCACTCAAAAATATAGAATTTCTTGAAAATTTACACATGAACTTCATTTTGTACTTGTGATATTATCAAAATAAAAAAGCATAATATAAACGAAAAATTTGAAACAGTTGTCTTGGTAACCGAACTCAATTTCTAACCCTAAATTTGCACTTCTCTCAAATTCTGCAATGATGCTAATACAAAAAGGCATCTAGACAGTTAAATGTTCTAAAGGGGATTGGGAATTGTCTCACACAACTGGGTAAATTAACTATATATCATTTCTTTATCATGTCTAATTTAAATTACTCTCCGTTAGAGTTGCATTTTTGTTAGGGAAGGGAATACATTAAAGATGGAAAAAATACGAGAAGGGGTATTAAGATTTAGATACGATAATTTTAATTGCAACGATTAAGAGTTACCTTTTAGATCAAAATTACGATATTTGAGAGTTAGAAGATTAAAACAATACTATAAGAAGGTTTAATTCCAACTTTTAGCACTACACGGTATGGCTTGGATTCATTTACATGTGTAGATGCTGAAGCAAAGCTATGGAAGGAGCTCGCAAACGATTTTAGACAACAAGAATCATTAAAATCCGATAAAAAAATCAATGAGTATTTGGTATGGACCCTGGTGCCGTTGCTTTGCCAGTAGATAGGAATAATTCTATTGGCATGTTTGTTACCGCTTTCTTTCAACAATAATACCGTATATCGTTTTTTTTTTACTGTGTGTCTAATTTATGCTATGTTCGCGGTAACGAAAAATTGCGAAATTAAACACCGCAGAAAATTCCCACGATTAGTTGACCATTATTACATGTGTATTTAATGAACGAAGGTCCTCTGGATACTTATTTTAATTAGATGCTTCTACTTTGCAGTCGATAGTGCTACAACTATTATATCATGTATTTATTTTAGTGTATGAGTATTCTTTCTATGGCTTTTAACCTCTGCATATTTTCTACGATGCATATAATACCGATATGTCTTTAAAATGTGTCTTGTATGTGTTTGGTGTATATCTTGTACATGTATGTGTTAAGCTGTATATTTAGTTGGTTTTAAAGGCTCGCATCGTATTCAGTGTAAGATTTTGATGAGCAGTAGCATCGCTGCTTTAGTTCATTTAAAATATTTTTTCAATAACGAAAGGTTTTAATTTGTTACAAATGGTTATATGTAAAGCTTTCTTTCCAATGGTCGAACTACATGTAGTTATTTTCCTTTTACCAATTCAAGCACATCATGTATGGATTTACAAAATATTTTTGTTTTTCTTTCTTTCTTCCTTTTTTTTTTGCTTTCTGTTTTCATTTAATGAAAAACCCAATGCTTCAAGGATTCTAATTGTACGTTGCTTTGGTATGAAGTTGTAATGAAATAACAATTGCACTTCATCTGATTCATTCTGCTAAGTAAGATTTCATATAATTTCCAATAATCGATTGATTATAAAGAAAAACCAATTTCAATTCAACCAAAAAGTAAATACTTAACTAAAAGGAATCGTGGTGATTTCTTGTTTAAACTTGGCTTCAGTTAGAGAACGAGCAGAACATACAAGTAAACCTAAAGAAACATGACAAATAGCGATGTGTTTCTACTACTTTTCTTTGGAGTTTAAAAGTATTTGTTTGTTTTTTCTTTAAATGAGTAAAATCTCTAACAATTAAAAACATATACAGAGCATCACTGCCATCTTAAGAAGAAAAACACCAGTAAAAAAAGCGGTTCATTTTGTGTATGTATGAATTTAGCGTAAAGAATTTTCCCAACATATTCTATTTTAGGATTTTTTTTTCTTACTAAATATAAACGTAAAATTCACACGTTGATTCTCAAATAATAGATTTTGAATTTACACTATAAACTATATGATAAAAAGGATGCCTTTTAAATTGTAGAAGTTAATTAAATTACTAAAAAGTAAATATTCATCGTGTAGAAGCTGTGATACATTGTCAGAATAAAATACAAAAACAAAATTATTTAGTTTGGGTTTCTGATTTATACACTTAACAACAAAATTCATCGATAATACTGGGCTTAGCAATAAACAAATATATACATCCATAGATGTACATACATTTATTTATCTTGTAGTCGACATTATCCTAATCTTATGTCTAAGTCTTTAAAAATGACCTTTAAGATATCTCTTATTTTGAAGTATTAAATAATCCATAACTTTAAAACAACTCTAACATTTTTTTCTACTTTAATAAAACTTTCTTATAATATTCCTTTTATTTCTACAGATGGATAACTTTTTTTATCCGGAACTTATGGTTGACATTTGAAATATTGATTGCTTCTGTTTATGCCTTTTAAAATTACTGGCATTCTTTAAACGGAAACAGAAACAATTTATATGTGCATTTCATTAGGAAAAAAAACAAACATTCTACATAAAATGACAATGCGAATGAAGCGAAGTACCATTGTGGGTAGATTAAATGTCTAACATGCACTGTTATTAAGTTCCAGAACTGGTTATCTACAAATTCTTACAACTTTATAGTCAAATCTAACAGAGACGTTCTACTATAAAAGTTAACAGCTGAGCAGATCTCCTCTATAATAAGTTCTGGTACCTGTTCCCAGATCACAGTTTAAAGCAACTCTCCTTTTTCAAATTTGGTTTAAACCTGCTATCTGAAGCTTTGTGGGGAATGTTTGTCTCAAAACATATATTCGAGAAGTTGATTTGGATATTAACAGTCATATACATATATACATGTACATGTATATACAATGGCAACATTATATACGCAATTGGTCTAGTTTTAAGGTTTTCAGACATTACCTGTATGTTGAATAAGTATATCAAAGGTGTATAAAATTTTTGAGTCAAAGAATTCTTCAAGAAACAGCGTCAGTTCGATTGTACGTCAAACAAGAGTGCACGGTTTAGTACAAGTAATAGCATAAAGCGAACAGTTTACAGTTATTGACTGGGTCTGAGGACAACAGCTGTTTTATTTGACGCAAGGACTGAACTGTTGCCTGAAGCAGTAGGCTGAGGGCAACAGTTCAGTTAGAGAGTCAAACAAAACAGCTGTTGTCCGAGGAATCAGCCAATAACTGTTTTGTTATACATAAGTGATCGCACGTGGAGCTGCTATTTATAGTAACAAATCAAACTAAGGCCAGCGTTCAACATTCGGACCCGGTCCAATGAGTTCAAAACTGTTGACGGTCAACAGTTCACAAATATGAAGAATTTGAGCATTGTTTTAAAAAAGTCAAAATGTTGATTATAATCTCTATTAAATCTATATAGGGAAAAATCAAAAGGTATAACAACTTTCTTTATGATACTAGAATTATAAACAGGGCCTCGAATTTTCTTTTGTTTTCTATTGTCAGTTTACTGTTTAATTTTCTCCACAAGGAATACTGTAAATTCAGAAATTAATTTGAAAACTTTCACCAGGTGTACATAACAATAATTAAACTCGCATTTTAATTTGTGTGAGTTATACTTTATAACAATTTGTATTTGTGATATTCGTACATGAAACGCCAAAATTTAAAAATTAAATAAACCGGAGTGTAGAACAACTCATTGTTGGGGGGAATCAAAACAAATAAACATGTATCAATAAAATCACTCCAAATACAATAAAAAAGGAATAGACCAAATTAAAATTTGTGGTATAACATGTCATCATAATTTTAGTATACGTGTAAAATATACTTCGTTGTTACCATTCAGAAACCACAAGATTAGGATTTTGAAATATCTAGCACTGTAACACCGTTATGTCAAATCGAACAGCTTGAACTCTACTTGTATTATCTTAAATTGTCATATTATTCAATAAAAATTTTATTGGCATAAGTTTTTCTTATCATCTGGAAATCCAGCTTGTGGCAGACAGGTACATGTAGATATGATTACACGTACAAATACATTATAATATACTGACACTGAAATATCATGAAAATCACTTAAAATATGTTTGCTCTTTTTGGCTTCAAGATGTTTTATCAAGTTTTAAAATTAAGCTATAATTGAATATTTACATTAAACATGATTATTGAAAAGAAAGAAAAATATATTTCCCTACCTCTTACTCTGGGTCTGCCCATCTTGTTTAATCCAGTCACAAATAAAAATAGTAAAATGATGACATAGAAATAACAAAACACCTGGATTTCTATGGTAACATATTCCGTATCATTCAATTAATGATGTGCAAATTTATTTCAAAATTGTATTTATTGTTTATGGCTGAAGACAAGGTATTGTAATTTTCCCCAATTAGTTCTCCATTATTATTACACGCAGCACTATAAGTCGGAATTATCTGTCGAGCTAAATTATATAGAAGGTAAACACATTAAAATAAACAAGGAATACAAATCCTAATATTGTGTCTTTGAATCAAGATTTTTAGGCAATGAAAGATATGAATCAATAAATGATAAAGGTAACATTTGCCTATGATGATTGGTAGAATAATAATTTTACATAAACAGCGATAAATACCTGTCAAAGATCGTTTGAAAATACAAACGATTTTATTATTAAATCAATGATTATTTGCTTTGTATTGCACAATTAAGCTAAGCGACAAAACTTAATGGCGATTACTTTAGTTTATTTTTTGATATTGAACTTAACACCATATTCAGACAACTGTAAAATTAAGATTAAATTTGTCGAAGATTCAGACTGCTTGTTATTACTCTTATCATTTATATTTAATATTTTCGAGATAAAAAATATATCTATATATAGACTTTCAATTTTAAAAGACACACACGTAGGTGATGATGTTTCCTGGCATTTAAATGTTTTGTTACTATACTCTCTCAAAAAAGAAACGCAACATACAGAAAATAGGAAATTTACTTCATATATTATTTTCATAATTTATGATATAAATAATTTACACAGGAATGCAAAAATTGGCACACTTCTTGTTCATGAGTTCTTTTACCTTGGAATATCACAGTTTGTCACATATTGTCAATAAATCACTCATAAATTGTCAATATCTGGTATGTCCACCATTTGCTTGTAACACAGCCCCGACTCTTCTTGGCATAGATTGAATTAAACGCTGAGTTCGAACACGCGGTATCCTTTGCCACTCAAACTGAAGTGCCTGCTGTAATTGTTGCAGATTTTGCGGTGGTGGTTGTCGTTGGCGCACGCGCCGATCCACTTCATCCCACAAATGTTCAATTGGATTAAGATCGGGTGATCGTGACGGCCAACGGATCACATTGACATTCTGTTGTTCTAAAAAGTCTACTGTTACACGTGCTGTATGTGGTCCTGCATTGTCGTGCTGAAAAATTTCTCTCCGAATGTCAATTACGGGCAATAAATGAGGTCGTAAAATTTCGTCTCTATACCTAACAGCGTTCAGATTGCCTTGGATATGTATCAGCTGTGTGTTTCTGGCATAAGAAATAGCGGCCCACATCATAACACTGCCTCCGCCAAAATTGTCTCTCTCCACAACACAGTTTTGCGCAAAACGTTCGTTTCGGCGCCTATACACACGTATGCGACCATCTCGCTTTTCCAGTTGAAAACGTGACTCATCGCTGAACCATACTCTTCTCCAGTTCTGTAAATTCCATGCACGAACTGTAGTACACCATCTAACCCTCGCTCGGCGGTGTTGGCGTCTCAGTGTTGCTCCAAAGTAAGGTCTTCTTGCCCTCAATCCATGAGAACGTAACCGATTGCGTACTGTCTGTGCTGATATACGGCGCAACCCAGGGACGTTTACAGCTGTTTCTGTTGCAGCAATAGTCCTATTCCGCAGATGGAAAAGTCTGATGTAACGATCTTGCGCCCTGGTTGTAACACGCGGGCGCCCTGAACTTGGCCGATCTGTCGTAGTACCAAGCTGCAGGTAGCGTCCCCAAAGGCGTGAAATTGTGCTACGATGAACATTGTACGTTACAGCAACAGCATTCTGTGATTCTCCGGCCTCTAGTCGTCCGATAGCGATATTCCGGGTAGCAGCGTCTAACCTTGGCATAGCGTCACCTCATCAGAATTTTATTTTACGAATGCATTCATGAAAAGAAATACCGGGTTTTTATACCGACTGACTGAGCTAAAAAATAACCCATGATTTGCACGTGAAAGTCGACCCAGTTTTTGGCAATGCGTAAATCGTAGGGTTTCCCAGATTGCGACCAAAGTCGTTTACGGGTGGATGAATTTAAATGATTGTACCTGGAAACTTTTTATGAAGGTGTAATTATGATCATGTGTACATATATTTTGATATTTATTGGTTATTTGTCCGGAAAAATAATATTTCAAAAAGATAATCTGATGTTGCGTTTCTTTTTTGAGAGAGTATATTTTTGGAATTGTAGATGTTGTTATTTTAGTTGTAAAAAAACTTTGTATCGTGTATTTCTTAAGGGTAAACATGTCAAAGCATATTATTTGACAATTACTTTCAACTGGAAAAGGTTAACAATCAATGATCGTAACTTTGTATGTGGGGTTAATACATATTGGCATTTATTTATCATTTTATTTCATGTACAACTCAATTGTCATGACAATATCTTAATTATTATCTGTATAGTACATGAATAACTGTATACCTTTACTGTCAAAGAGTTCCAGATATTTACCAGATATTTGTACTGTTACTTTTGGAAACCTACAAAGGTATATGTTATCTGAATATATTTGCTGTTATCTAACAGAAAAGACGAAAATGAAACAACTACCAACAAACAATATCACACTCTTTGTCAAGAAATCAGGAAAGACCCACATGAAAAGTCAATTAACAAATAGCACACCCTTCGTCTCGTAAATCTGACACACAGAAATTAAAAGCCGATCAACAAACATTACATCATTCGTCCAAAAAAACACGAAAGACAAACCTGAAACACCACTAAACAAAATACATCACACCCTTCAACAAGAAAACCCCAAAGAACAAAATGAAACACCAACCAATAAACTACACCACAATCTTCGTCCAAAAAACCAGACAAACAAACAAAATCACATCCTTCGTGCAGAAAACCAGTCAGATTAAAAAGACCAACAACACTTGGATATATTTTGTGAGTGTCTTACTGTTATTGTTTTGAGTACAGATTAGATTAAATGTTACGTCAAGTTAGTGGAATTCAAAAGAATATCTAGATATATCTATGTACAGAAACATGAATTCATAAATCATAACATGAGCAACAGATACCTGAACCATAACTAGGATACGTCTAAATGTTTAAAAGTATGAAGGACTAACTATATATGATGATTCTCTGTGTATATAACGGAGGTCGTTTTACCGTTAAAGTAAGTTTTGTCTACGAATTAAGCATTATTGAATTTTTTACTCTGCACAGAATCTGACAGCAATTTAGCCTAGTTTTTTCTTTTGGCGTAAATACATGTATGTGTATATCCAGGCCAATTTGACGTTTTCAGTGAATTATTTTTACGCAAGCTTTATATCAAAATATTGTTATTAAATGTAAACAGTCACGAATTTATGGTTCTAAACACGTTATTACACAAATGATTCCCTATGATTGCTTTAAGTAGTGTCTAAAACAAGGTATTTAATACGGTGTATTTGAATAAATGAAACAATTGTAACTGAACGTTACATATTGATGTAATTATCCAATTAATCCTCATATGAAATAATTAATACAAAATCGCCCATTTTTACATAAAACTGACGTTCACATTTGTAGTTAACCAAAATAAAGCAACCATATAATACATTTTGTACATGTACTCCAAAAATATTGCATAAAATACATGGTTACGTATACGTTGATAGAATTACTGGCTTGCTTGTAAATACACGTATGTGTTATGTTCATATATGTCAATTTAATGGGAGAGGGTAAAATTAAATTCATATTCTGAAGTTAGAATCAAAATAAAAACAAAAACAAGCAAAAGTAATATCTAGCGGCTCAAATAAGCCTGGATATTGAAGCAGATCACCTACTACATATTTAATGTCGTTTATATATCAAATATTAGAGGATCAGAACCTGGTAAGACTAGTCTGATTTGTAGTTTCAAAGAAATTGTGATTTCCGGTAGGCTTCAATGCAAACTTATGAACCACCATAGCCGCCATGTATGCCACGTGATCAACACCAAATGAGGAATCATTGTAGAGGTTCTCCCAATCATAATTCCTATAAAGTTGGAGAAGATTTGCTGTGTGGTTTAAGGAGAGAAGAAATTTGAAAATTCGACTAATCAGAATGAAGAATTTCCTCAGGCGGCCGTTCTGATCAGAAATGCTGAAGTGTAATAGACAGCTTCCCATACATTATTGCTGCAAAGTTTGGTTTAAATTGACCCAGTGGTTTCTGTAGAGCGACGGACGGACGATTGACTCAAAGTGATGACAATATTTATTATTGAATAAATACGATATTTATTTTCTGTAGAGAAACAAGCATCATAACTTATTTGACAATGTCTTTTTGTAACCCTTGTATAAACTGTGTGCCTTGACGCAAAGTAATGACAATAGCTCACTTGGCCATTTGGTGAGCTAATAATATCGGTATATATTTATTATTGAATAAATATGATATTTATTTTCTATAGACAAACAAACATTATAACTTCTTTGAAAATGTATTTTTAGTAACTCTTTTACAAATGGTGTGCCTTGATTTCATTTACCACGCCATAATATATGAGGAAGGATACGATGGATAAAACCATGACATAAGATACACATATGCAAGAGAGAAAATTTCAAAGCCAGGTAATAACATTTTTAATGATGTTCTTCATTCTAAAGGCACAATAAGTATCCAAATGCGGGGGGGGGGGGGGGGAGGACCTTGTACTTTACTGCCAATACAAAGCGGCTACTGGCACTGTACGAACAGGTTAACACAAATCAAATTCTTTGATACCAAATTTTATGCACAAGATGTGCACATTTCCTCGATTTACAACTCATGATGATGTGGTCAAGGCCCATAATGTTGAGAGCAGCAATCCAAAACGTTGAAAAGCAAATTCAAAAATATCAAAATGACCAAAAGGGGTAAAGCCAAAACCATCCAAGGACAGAGTTATGCACAAGGGAATAGTTGTGTGTCATTAATTACTTGATTACATCAAACTAAGATGTAAAGGTAGCACATTAATGTACATTAATGTACGTGTAGATCCAAGCAAGGTAAAGCTCTTATAAATCGCATGAACACTCGCATGAAGAGTCCAGGATCTTTTATTGTTATTACACATGTACGTGCTCATGGTAATTCATGTTAATATACAAATAGATATCCAATGTATATAGTCCCTTTTACATGAACATGTATTAGTACAAATGTATGTATGTGTTCAACAGTTATAACAGTATTGTGCGATAATAAAATGTTATCCTAGAAAACATAACTCTGTTACTGAAAAGACCTCGCAGAATCCATATCTTATCGTTAGGTTTCCAAATAAAGTGAGCGAGAGATTTTTTTTACAGTGGGTTAAATTGAAACCTAAACTTATGTGTCCATGTACCATGAAATTGTTCGTGATTTCTATGTTGGAGATTCCAATTGAAATGAATTAAGTTTTATATTATTTTTAGATGTGCACTTAAGTCTCGGAATTTTTAAGAAGTTATTATTGCCATGGAATATAAAAAAAATGAAAGAATTGGAAAATATGCTGTAGTATTTTCAAAAACTTGAAATCTTCTTCCAGTAGTTGCAGCCATAGAAATGAAGCAAAACAACTTGGATCGTGGAGACTTTAGTATATTCAATTCATTTCTTCAGATAATATATATATACGTAAAGTACATATTTATACATACAGAACACTAAAGGTCAAGCGCAAAGTAGAAAATTAGGAATTTTTGGAAATGAATATAAATGAATTCATTTAAGATATATAACCGTTCTTCTTCTATTTAAGTTAGTTAAGGTATTATTATTTTCTAACTAATATAGAAAATGAATATATGCGTTAATGGAACCTCTATAGGGGGGTATTCAAGGTGATTTTTTTAAATTCATCTCTTTTTCAAGTTGTCAGAAAAATACTAATTTACATGTGGATATAATAAATATAAATTTAAGTATTGTTTTCGTAATTTCCACTATATAATTGAATCCAAAATCGTATGAATTTTTCTATAGATGCATGTCCCTCTTATATCACATGATAGTTTTACTGAAAACAAAATTAGAAGAAATCTTTCACGTCAATAATGTCAGTATATAATAAGATAAGAATGAACTTCATTATCCAAATCAAAGCAAGCATCATATCTAATTTACAGTGGCCTTTATATACAGACTGCAAAAGCATGCTAGATGTCAAAAGATCATTGATTTATTCAGTGTGTGAAACACGAGATCCTAATTAATTTAAATTGTAAGTAGGTAGGATTAATCGTCGCCGATGCTTTTGGTTTTATTCAAAAGTCAGAAAACAGACATCTGAACGACAACTTATTCTGACAGGACGCCGCGTCCATCGGATGCTGCGCCAAACTTTTGTAACAAATATGAGAGAATGGTATGAGACAATGTGAGAACGACACTAGGCCTTCAATTTTGTGACGGAATGTGTAAAAATAGTCTACCTGAACGCATTGTGCAGAGAATCCAAGGTGACAATATGTTCTAGTTTGATCTATCCCTACAACGAATATTGACTAATTAGATATGGCCTGTGTTGTTATTTTTATATTGTTATTAATTTATAAAATTTCTATTGTCTCATTGGCTAAAAGCATAACAATCCCTTGTTTCCACTTGATAATCACCACGAAAAAAGCACATGAGATTAATACCCATATGTAATCGGTGCTATTATACCCAAAACAGGTAAATCCAGGCAAATGTGTTTCTGAAATTCAAAGCGATAAAATTAGGAGCAAATCACCAATCATCGTAAGAAACCCACGGCTGGTCGCACTTGTTACATTTATCAACATGGGTCAATTCATTCATTTTTTCTCGTTCTCATGAATAATTCATGAACCATTTTGATTGGTTTCAACGCGATTCTGTAATGGGAATACAGCCAATCAAGTGATTGTTAAAATACGAGCTTTTGGGTCAAAATATACGTCGTCGCCCGTACAGAATTTCAGCGTATTTTCGATATTGTTTTTAAACAAAGTAAACAAATTTTCATACTTTCAAAGAGAATTATTGACCACGTGAAAAAAAGCACTAAAAAACAAAAATGTATCAACTGCATTACGCACGGGGGCACCGTGTTACTTTCCAAAGCACATTCCAATCTCCTATGTAGAGAACGTAACTATTGTTACAATATCCAAGGTGGAGAATTCCGTTATTGCTAGCACTAATTTCAGTGGTCAATTTAATTCATGAATATTCGCGAAAGATGAATGAATTGACCCACGATCGGTAAGTGTAGCAAAATGTAAGCTCGACCGGCCGTGGTTTCCGACGACGATCACCAATAAGTATCAGCGTTTTCTATATACCGTGATTACAAAAGCAGACTACGTCAACGACAAATATAAGTACACAGTGGGTAAGACGGTCGATATTGTTGAAACAAACATTCTGCCACTATTTACGAGGCTGAGTTGCAAAGAATTTATTATTGAAGGTGTTTAAAGTGTTCGACAATCAAGATGCTTTTAACTTTAGTTTTTTTTATTGTACATGTATTGAAACAATACTTTTGCTTTTTTAAATGACAAAATTCTGCCTAAAGTAATGAAAAAAAAAACAATCATCAACAGCATTATGATAAAAAAAAAAACAAATACAAAACACAATAAAAATCCATCCTAAATTTCAAGAACAAAACAGTTCACTATTTAAACATGTGTAAGTTTTAGTCATGAATTAAAACAATTATATATTGGATATTATCAGGATTTATTAACCCCCTAAATATGATATTCACTGTTTGCCTTGGTGAATATCATATCAAGGGGGGTACTTACCTCATTAAAATTCAATAATTATATAATGATTAATAATTCTTGTGTAATCTTCGAACGAATTTCAAGCAGAATTCCAAGGATATACCACAATATACACAGTAAAATATTCAATAAAAGTTATCAATGTGTTAATTAAGAAACAATATACACGACATTTTAATCAATTATTTTTTAAAATGTAACATAATAAATACACTATTTTGACAAAGTCAATTAAAGCGCAATAACTCTAAATGCCTCGAAAATATGATTAATACTGATATCCGCAGAGACTGCTTTATATCAAAATAAAATCAAATCAAATCAAATTTGACGTTTATGGATAACAAATAAAAAAATATACTTTGGTTTATATATATGAATTCGAGTCAAAACGCGTTTTGGCCTGTTTCCATATATATATATATATATATATATATATATATATTTTTTTTTTTTTTTTTTTTTTTTTTTTTTTTTTTTTTTTTTTTTGCTCCATTTTTATATTAAATTATTGAAATTCAAGCGACTGTGACTCAACTCTGTAACTCCTATTTTATTATGTTTATACAAGATTAAAAAAAGCCAATCAATGAAAGATGTTTGGGGGATATCATGTGACTAACATGGATGTTTACGTTTTTTCGAGCGCCGATAAAAACAAGGATTTCGGATAGTTATTAAAGGATTTAGATATGGAGATTTCGCAACTGTGAATATTAATCCTTTTTCTATTATATGCATCATGTTTTCTCTGGGACCTGTAACCCATATTTGATAAACTCTTATTTGAATTTTTTATATAAAGTTCATCGAGACCTAGACCTATATAGCCCGAGGGAAAATTCACCCACTATTAAAACCGTTCACCAAGGGTTGAATGAGATTGGACTTTGGACTCTATAGTAAAATACCAGCTGATTGTAGTAAATTTGAACTTGTAACCTTTTGACAGCCAATCATATATCACTGAATGATACGTCAAAGATTATGGAGGAAAGCCGTTCTGTAATAGATGCACCGAAAGACAACACAATATTAAATCTTATACTTGAGATGGTGACAAAAATAGAAAATAGATTGACACACATGGAAGAAGTGATGAGCAAACGGCTTGATGAGATGAAAAGAGACTTTATAGCAGTATCTTCAAGAGTTCGGTCAATAGAAGAAAAAATATCCGAAATGTGCAAAAGAATGACAGATTGTGAGAAAAGCTGCGAGGGTGTGAGGGTGTGAGTAATTTATTTGACAACATTGACCATCAAGTGAAGACAAATACGAGAAATATTATCCATCAAGATATTAGAATAAATAAACTGGAGGAAAAGCCTGTGATACATCCAGTAGTACAGCCCGTAACCGAGCCGCAAGTTTTGAAGGAGCTAAAAGGAAAGGTAGACGATTTAAATGAGCAAGTTTTGGACTTAAAGTGTCGAAGTATGAAAAACAATCTTGTATTTACCGGTCTATATCACACGCCTTACGAACAATATGAGAACAAAATTAGAGAATCCAAGAAAAAGAGTCAGAAAGGGATCCTCGCCTCCACAAGATGTCCAAGACAATCATGAATAGGACATTTCGGGAGATCTTTCTCATTGTGTAAATGTAGACAATACTGATCAATTTAGTTATGATGAAAATACATGTAATAATTTAAATGTCAACTTAATCAATACATGTAGTAACTTAATATATGATGATTGTTATCTTAATTATAATGTTGATATAGGCAGTGGTGATGTTTATGAAGAGTCTAGCCCAATTGAGCAAGTTAATAATACATCAGAAAGCTTATATTCAGAAGACGAGTCAAATGTCCCAAATAGCATATCAATAAGTAGTGAACAGGTGAGCGAAAGTCATACTCAATTGTCGGAGTCATATATTTCAGAAACACGACCGAAGACCCCTGAAAACCTAAGCATTCTATCACTAAATTGTTGTGGAATTAATAAAAAGTTAAACTACCCAGAATTTGAAACTTTAATCAGAAATCATGATATTATTTGCATGGTAGAGACAAAAACCGACGATAGAGATGAAATCAAAATACCAGGTTACATGTTTAAGTTGAAAAACCGGAGAAAAATAGCAAAAGTGAAATCAGGTGGCATTTTGCTTGGGTATAAAGAAGAATACGATGACTATACTGAATCAATAGACACGGAGAGCAAATTTGTCTTTTGGTTTAAGATTAAATTCAAACTACTCAATGAAGAAGACGATGCGTTGATAGGTATAGTTTATATCCCGCCCGAGTATTCTCCATACTCATCACCAGATGTCTATAGTCAAATAGAAAATGAGTTTCTTTCCTTGTCACAAAACTTCAAAAATATTTTATTGTTAGGCGACTTTAACAGCAGAACCTCTAACGATCAGGATTTTTATAACTTTAATGAAGTAGACCTCTCAAATAGCATTTCTGAATTTTTGGAAAATAGCGTTAACACTCTTGATCATCTTGGACTACCCAGAGAAAGGAAAAGTAAAGATCTGGTAAGAAATAGATTTGGCGCTTTAATGCTTGATTTTTGTAGAGGAAATAATCTTGTTATACTAAATGGTAGAGTTGACGGTGACAAGGAAGGAGAATATACATGTAAAAATACAAGTGTTGTAGATTACTGTATTTGTAATTTATCTTTTTTGAATATGATATGTTCGTTAAATGTCTGTGATTTTTCTAAACTGTTCTCAGATGTTCATTGTCCTTTATCACTTTGCATTAATTCGGTGAAAAGCTTACAAGAAAAACTAAATATAGATAATGAAAGTATAACGGGCACAGAAAGGGTTAAAAGATGGGATTCAGAAAAAGTAAATGCCTTTCAATCAAATATCGATCAAAATAAAGTTGACCATTTGCTCCACACCTTATCAGAACCAAGGGTCAACCTTACCGAAAATGAAATTAATTCCATGGTTGAAGAATTAGGTGAAATTCTATTGAATAGCGCAAAGACTTCTTTTGGGACATATCAACAAAAACCGAATAAAAGAAAACCACGAGAACTGAAAGATAAGCCATGGTTTAATTTTGAGTGTAAGTTTGCTAGACAGAATTATAGGAAGTTTAAGCGAAGGTTTAAAGTAAACAGGACTGAAATTAATAAACTAAAGCTAAGTGAATCAGAAAAGAGATACAAAAATATCTTAGACAAAACGCAAAGAGAATATAGAGACAATCTATCCAAGAAACTAAAAGATATGAGAAAAAAAGACCCGAAAGAGTTTTGGAAGTTGCTAAAAAGTGGTAAGAATAAGCGTCAACCAAATATTCCATTAAATAAATTATACGATTTTTTCAAGGAATTAAACGCAACCCCAATCGACGAAGATAACGATCTTTTTGTTCCCGACGCGGAAACGATGAATCAAATAAATGATGAAATAAATTCACACATTGAAAAGGAAGAAATTATTAAATGCATATCGAAACTGAAGAATAATAAAGCTAGCGGAGAAGACTCTATTATCAATGAATATCTAAAATCGACATCCCATCAATTTATTGACATATATGAAAAATTATTCAATCTTGTATTCCAATCAGGAATTGTCCCAGAAAGCTGGCTTATAGGGAATATTAAACCTGTCTATAAAAATAAAGGCGATAGCAATGATCCCAAAAATTTTAGACCTATTACGATTGTAAGTTGTCTTGGGAAAATTTTCACTGCAATCCTAGCAGAAAGGTTAAACAGCTATTCGGATAACTTTCTTGTAATAAACGAAAATCAATGTGGCTTTAGAAAAGGGTATAGCACTACGGATAACCTCTTTACATTATATGCCGTTTTCGAACTGTTAAAGCGTAAAAAGAAAAAGCTTCATTGTGCCTTCATAGATTTTGAGAAAGCTTTTGATAAAGTGTGGCGAGAAGGTCTTTGGTACAAGCTATTGATGAGTAACATAAATGGGAACATGTTCAATACTATTCAGAATATGTATAAAAATATAAAATCTAATATTGTTTACAATGGCGAAAAATCTGAGTTTTTCTGCTGTAACAACGGAGTAAGACAAGGAGAAAATTTGCCTCCTTTCCTTTTTGCAATATTTCTTAATGATCTGGAAAATTTTCTTGAAAATCAGAATATTTCAGGCCTTTCATCTATATCGGATGATATAGAAGACAGATTGGGAATATATATTAAGATATTTGCTATATTATACGCAGATGACACAGTTCTAATGTCAGAATCCCCAGAAGGACTTCAACAGCAACTAGATATTTTTCAGGAATATTGCACCAACTGGAGACTTAAAGTAAATGTTGATAAAACAAAAATAGTCTGCTTTACTAAGAGAAGACTACCTAATAATTTGAATTTCAAATTTGGTAATACTGAAATAGAAGTCGTAAAGGAATTCAACTATTTGGGCATGTCTCTCAATAGAACTGGTAACTTTAACTTAGCTATAAAATCTCAAGCTGATAAAGGAACTAGGGCAATGTATGAAGTTTTGAAAATATGAAAATCCCATAAACTATCTATTTCCTGTCAGCTAGACCTTTTTGATAAGATGGTTAAACCAATTTTACTATATGGTTCCGAAATTTGGGGATTTAGCAATATCTATGCTATTGAAAACGTTCATTTGAAATTTTGTAAACTATTGCTAAATTTAAAAAGTACCACGCCAAGTTCTTTTGTTTATGGTGAATTAGGTCGATTCCCTTTATCTATAGATGTTAAATGTAGAATGATTTCATTCTGGTCAAAACTTATTATGGATAAACAGACGAAACTGAGTGCAATTACTTATAAGCTTATGTATCTCATATATGTCGATGAAGGTGCAAGTTTTCAATGGTTATCATTTATCAAAGGTGTTTGCGATGAATGTGGACTAACAAATATTTGGGATTCTCAAAATTGTATGAATGAAATTTGGTTGAAAGAACGAGTTAATCAATGTTTAAAAGACCAATACAGACAGAATTGGCATGCCGACATAAACGAAGCAGGCAAAGCAACCAATTATAGAATTTATAAATATAATCTCGAATTTGAAAACTACTTTAATATCTTGAACGAAAAAGACTATAATACCTTTTGTAAATTTAGAACTGTTAATCACAGACTCCCAATTGAATGTGGGAGATGGCAGAATATTGAGCGCGAAAACAGAAAATGTAATTTATGTAATCGAGAGATTGGCGACGAATTCCACTACATCATGGAATGCCAATCCCTAAAAGACGACAGAAAACGTCTTTTAGGAAATAAAATCAATCGAAGACCCAACATTTTGAATTTCAAAGACTTGATGTCATCAAAAGATGCCAAAATACTGATTTGTTTGTGTAAGTTCATTAGAATTATTAATAAAAGAGTAAGCCCTCCCGATTAGATGGACACGAATCCCAGATATTTCCTATATTGTATTTTATATAGTACTCTGTTATGTATATATTGTATATAACATGTCTCTGTACCTATATATCTGGTTATGAGAATAAAGATTGTTGTTGTTGTTGAAAGGGTCAGACAGTACAATCACAATTATATACATTGGTTCATTAATTTGTTGTCAAATTGAAATATGATTAATTAAAATAAAATAAAGTAATAGATCAGGGCCACATCCACAAGACGACAAGGGAGAAATCATATATCTAAATAGTGATACTACAATTTATAGTGATAACAATAATACTAATACATGTATCTAATCCAGGGAATGAAACCAACAAAAACATTTTAATGTTATAGGCCGAAATTAAAGGATTTAATGATTTAATGATAATAATAATAATAATAGTAGCAGTATTGTAATGATAAAAAAATAAATATAACAAGATCCATTCCTGCTTAATGACAAGCCCAACATGTTAACTGTGATGCAGAAGACATGTATAAGTGTTGCCTGTGACCTATATTGTGAGGTTCAATTATTTTAGAAGGTTTTTCAATAATTGAATGTCCTAATATCACCATAGTCGATGATCAAAATGAGTCTTGGATTCAAAAGGTTATTTTTTGGGATATTCTTAAGGAATTTTAGGGATACGGGATATTTGAAAAAAAAAATTATTGGGATATTTGGGGTAAAAATTATATATAGATTGGATATTTGTACCAACACATAATGGGATATGAGATATTGATACCCCCCCTAAACAAGGCTCAGAAAACCATTTAAATTTTAGATGGTACCAGAGAGGAATTTATTACAAAGGTAGGCTCAAAAATATGGCAAAAATGCAACGTTTGAATATTATTTGATATGGTAGCATGCCTTTAAAGTGCAAGAGCGCAAAAAATATCAAGGGTCGTGTCTGCTGAAAATATCCAAAATTACATTACCCTCTCGCCCGGCCCCTCTTTTAAAATTAAATGTTGCCTATTTATTTATTTTTTGTAATAAAGTAACATGTGAAATCAAATTCCAGGAAATCTATGTTGGTAACACACTTGTATTTATTTTTTATAGATTTCTGTATCATGCAAAGTAAAGTTATGTGTACATGTAACAATTGATTTGAATTAAGCTAAATGTTTCAGCAGACATGACATTTCAGTGCTTTGAACAGAACTGTTAAACATTAAGGCAGACGCGGAAACCTTATTATCTACTACTCATTTACCACGTAAATTCGGTTATTTTCCTCCGACGATACTTTTTTTTGTGATACGTGAAGAAAATACAAAGATAATTATGGGCCAATTCGTTTAATGTTTGGTGCTTTTCTACATTCTTATTATCTATCATTGGAAAGTTCAATCTGCTGTCATTAAATACTTGTCGAAATGTACACATATACCTTTGTATGCATTCATTCCTGGGGAATTTAACATGTTTCGTGAATGTATTTCAGATTTGAGGCTAAACATTTTAGAATTCACTTCCAAATGAGAGTAAATTATTTTTTTTAATTATCAGCTGATGTATAGGGAACAAGTATTGTTTCAAAACTACTCTTCGAATACCCACTTATACCAGTCACATATATTAATATCTGTGTTCGAAACGTGTTTTTATTTGTGTGTATAAATGGTTGAGGGACAGATAAATGAAGCATAAGACTTGTGTGTGCATATTTTTTATATCTTTTGTATTATATTATTACAGTTGCATGATTATTTATATTAAACTTTTAAATGGTTTAAAATGAAAAGGAATTTTTCACACAAAATGTTCCACTTCTCTCCGATTTCTGCTTTACCAGAGAAGAATTCTGCAGATTTGTTTTATTGATTTGATTTTTCTTATATTATTTCATGTGCTCTCATTTATTTATTGACAACAGTGATAAACATATATTCATAAGACCAAATTAGAGCTCAGCTCATTTTTGGGATGTTGAATTTAAATGAAATTTCATTACCTACATGTACTTGCTAATAAAACATACAAAAATCCTTATTCCCTCTTAGTTTTTACATGAAATGGGTATAAACAGAAAAATCTACAACGAGTTGTTTCTCTAAAACCAATTCTTAAATTGTACATCACAAATGGAACTGACATGTTCTTTACTTTCAGTGTACATGTATTAATAAAAATCTTTGACACCAATTTGATACACAAGATGTGCACATTTCGTCGATGTACGACTCATCAGCTGTGCTCATGAACTAACATGTTGAAAACCAAAACAACAATCCAAAAATTTGAAGAGCAAATTCAAAAATTCAAAAAATGACCAAAAGGGGTAAAGCCAAAAACATCTAAGGACATAACTATGCACAAGGGAGAAACTCCTGTTTTTACAAATTTTAAAATTCTGTAACAGTAAATTTGGAGTATAAATTTCAGGCTAGTATCCAAAAATCTTTTATTAGCACAATAAATGAGAATTCAAATTCATGTTTGCAATGCAAAAGCATTAAACAATGGCCGCAACATGAGACTACAGCGGTGTCCTTGATCCTGTAGATGGGCCCATTTCGTTTGCTACATGATTTCATTGCGCTAATTTTAATCATTTATATACCAAAATGTATATTTCACTGTTATATTTGTACGTAATGGTTGATAAGCTAATTTTTAATCTGTTTTTTTTTATCAAATCATCCAGAAATCGATTATTTCTTTCTCCAAACATCTATCAATTATTGTTGACTTTTCCATTGCTATATAAATAGTGGTACAGCATGCACGAACACAACATGAACAATTCTACGAATTCCTTAAAAGAACACTGGCGACAGAGCTTACATAAAGTTATACTACTATTAGCAGACTTCTCTATTAAATATAATAAATTAATTGCTTTATTTGTTTTATTACACGACCAAAACAATAATTTCTTCACTAGCATGTTATGATTATTGATGTTCATCAAAGTTGAATGTATAGTAAACATAATTTCTCTACAAATGCAATTCACTGCACAAACATTTAATTGTTGTTATCTTTCATAAACATAACAGAAATGACATTATTAATACGTAGTCATAAACATTTTCTGATAACTATTCTTAATACTAATTCTGAATATGCAGTATATGTTAAACTTGATTTACCGGATTTTGTGTCTACCATAACAACAAAACATTTTTTCCCCATTTTATTATGAACCCATTTGTATAAACTATTAAGTAAAATTGTATAAAGGGACCATTATTCTAGGATTAAACCAGATGGACAATTAAAATATGAGAAATGACATAGGATATCAGTAATTGATACGACAATAAAAACTTCAGACCAATTTTCTCTTAAAAAATCTAATTAGAGTTACAATGTAATATGGCAGCACCTAGCCAGCAGCAGACCAAATTGTCACTGGCAATACTGAGATTTACAATGCATGTACGAGCAGCACAGAACTGGAAACCAAGGGCAAAACTAACAAGTACATAATATCATAAAAATAATTTATTCTGTATTCAAGAATTGTTGGAACAATAATGGAGTTTTATTTACAAAGTCATTTTTCGTTACTTCGATCACTCGCCGGTTTTTATGGCCATATAGTATGTTTGGTTTGAGTGGGTTTTAGGGGATGACTTTATACGGTTTCTGAGAATATTTCTTTTTATATTACCCTAACATAGATATTATTAGCGTGTTTTCCTACAAAATTTTACGATTAAAGTTCATTGTCAGGTTAATCCAATAGGATAATATGTTAACGAAATCGCTTTTACAAATACTTCCATCCAAGTTATTTGGATGTCGAACTAGAGGCTCACCTGACTTTTATTAGGCCATTACAATGTACTAACACGTAAGCTCTTTTGTATCCACAAGGCTTTTAAAGAAACTCAAAATGTTAAAGTAACCTTTATTAGACCTTTGACCTAAAAAAGATGGATTATTTACATCTTTCCTTCCATATGAGACTCCTGGCAACTTTGGTTACAGTCTGTCCATTAGTTTCTGAGCAAACATTTTCAGATATGGATGCAATGGAAACTTTGAACAGCCTCAGCCGTCAGTTGATCAGATGAGTCTCAACTTAAAGTGGACGGTTTGTAGCTGATACTATCGTCATCAATCCTGCAAAGTTTAAAAACATTTCATAAAGTAGTTTCAGAGAAGAATATTTTTGAAAATTGGACAATCAAAATAAATCAAAGATGGCCTTTGGCAGCCATGTTGTTCATCCAACCGGAACCAAAGGTACAGAGTTCGTAAAGGTCTTCCCATACATCATTCCTTCCAACTTTGGTAACAATCTGCCCATTAGTTCCTGAGCAAATGACAACACAAACCCTTTCCCATATAGATTCAATGGAAACTTTGAACAACCGCAGCCGATCTCAACAAAAGTAGATCGTTTGTAGAGGGTGTATTTGTCACCAGTCCTGCAAAGTTTCCAACCAATTCATAATGTAGCATCAGGGGAGAATATTTTTGAAAATCGGCCAATCAGAATCAAAGATGGCCTCTGAAACATTTTTTTTAATTTCACTTGCTACTCCAAAATTTATCTTGGGGTTTTATAGTGTAATAGAGACTTTTTGTAGTGTAAACAGTTTAAAGTTGTTTTAATAATTTCATTAATTTCAAAATATAAGTGTTGAAGGTGTTTCTTAATGTAATATAATTTCACATTACATACACATGCAAATGAGTTCATTAAGGGTATATCCCCGCCTGTCAAGCTTGCTTGGTTGTGGTTTTCGTTACTTCTAGGTAACAACCCGTACAGGCATGGATATCATAAAAAGGTGGAATAGCTTTTCTTATCCCTCGGACAGACCCGGCTTTCGGAGGGCGAGATATTTGTTTCATGTACAGCAATAGGTGAAAAACATTAAATTTATTCGCCCGACTTGTATATTCTCTATAATAAAAATCATTTATTGGCACAAATTTATTGAAACAATATTCAATATTATCGGTGCAAGCATGGGTATCATAAAAAGGTGGAATAGCTTTTTTACCCCTTGGACGGAGCACCCCGGCCACCATTATCAAAGAGTGAGATATTTGTTTCTTTTAAAGCAATGGGTGAAAAACATTATATTCTTTTTCCAAGCGGATTCGTCATACTTTGTTGTAACTATGACGTGTTTTTTCGCTATAACAATAATTATGTATTGGTACCAATTTATTTTAATACATTGAAACAATATTCAAAAGTAAACCGAAGTTCTTTAATTGCCTTAAAAAAGAGAGAAAAACGTTCTCTTGTTATGTGCTTGTGGTATCTATGTTAACTGTGTTCGTTTTAAAGGCTCACTAAAACTTATGATTTTATGTTTTATCCCAAGTGTGAAATAAAAGATCTTAACTGTTCCATTATAAGTCCGTATTGTGTAAAACTATTTATTGCATAACCTCTATGCCATTGTTTTAACTTCTCATTGCTCATATAAAACAAAACCTGTGAAATTTTTAGACAACAAATTTATCTTAATCAAATTCTGATTTGAATTGTGTCTATTGAAGTTGTTACATGATGGCGGCCCAAAGAAATCGAGCCCTTAATTTTAGTATTATAGATAGGTAGAGTTTTAGCGGGTCAGTTTGCTGTGTAAACTTGAAGGAGGTAGACATATTTGCAAGATTCAATCAGATTTCGGGAGTCGCATTTGATAACTAACAATTGTAACTAACTCATTGATTGTATGTTCCTTGTTTTTTCACAATGTATTCCAAATCACTGACGCACAACTGTGTTATATTTTTGGTCAGTGAACCTATAATCCATAATTTGGTAGGTTTGAAAAGATATTTTATGCATATTTGTCTCTTTATATAATAAAAAGTATTTTTCGTATTTTTGTAAAATAGTCTGCGGTTGGTAAAAGTTTTTATTTCCAATGTTCTTTTTATTTCATTAAATGGTGTTTGTGAAATTTACAAGCTACATATATTCGAATGATCTTCTGATTTTTAAATATCTGTCCATATGATATATGTAGAGATAATTCATTGTTACCACACAATAGTTGATGACAATATTTGTTGAGAGTGCAGAGTTAATTATGTTTTCTCAGAGTTTTAATATGTATGCACTATTGCACGACAAATTACATGATTGGAGTAGATTGTGTATATTTCTGAATAATCATTTCAGAAGTAGTTTCCATGTTTCAAATGTGATACGATTGTTATTGTCGTCTGTATTTATTAACGACATTTCTTAATTCCGGTTAATTTTTTTTAAATGTAGTAGATTGCGGTTAAAATTATTTTCCTTTGAATTTAGAGATAAATTAGAGTTACGATAGAAAAAAAAATTTTAGGATGGAGCTTGTACCAACACATACAATTTATCTTTTATTTTTCTAAGGAACATGCAATGGGCACAATTTATTTTAATTGAAATTTTTATTGTGTAAATGTGTTAATATTGATATATTTTGATTTTTAAATAATGTTTTGGCAAGAATTGTGTGTGTATACACGTATAAAAGCATGTTTATCTCTATATATTGTAGAGCGTTTCAAAATTATTACGATGTGCAAATTTTATCAGTTTGATCAAACATGCCACATACCCCAGTGTAAAATAAGGAAATATTGTTTACAACTGCAACAAAACGTTTCATCTTAACTATCGAAAAATAACTTCAACACGAGTTATATGTTATCCGCCTGATACATGTCAATATGGAACATTCCTGTATGATGCAAACTTAATTGACTGTCACATATTGTTACCACTTGGGAACAAAATTAATCTTGTTAAGATTTTTTTGCGGTGTTTCTCGTGTATTACGGAAGGGCGGGTTACAAGAGGATGGGTTCGGCTGTTATATACATTAATAATTACAAAGCATTTACATATACTGGGAATGAAAAACTGATCCCTGCCAAATATTGATGTTCTGATGATCGATTATAATCGATCATCAGTTCGTTGTAGATAATCGATTGTAAAATTTCATTATCGATTATAAATGTTTGTAAATGAATACTATAAAAAGCTTGAAGTACACTTAGATTAGATGCATACATCTTCCTAAACGGTTGTAAATGTATCTAGAAAATTAGTATTTACTAGTACATATTCTGTGCAGATAAAATCCGTATCTTTCATTTGATAGTTCATAATTAGCATGACGTTAGTCTTCTTTGTTACGTATCTCTTAAAAATATGATAATAAACATTATCGTATACTTACTACTAAATATGATGGTTTTTGAACATGTTGTAACGATCGGAAGTGAACAACCTACATCTGCACACCTCAGCTAGTAACGCATTATTCAAGTGATATTTGAACGTACCCGGCTGATATGGCCATATCAGACCGGGTGAGTCACGTGGTCAGGATGATACGGCTATATCAGACCGGGTGCCTTAGGAATAAGTACTTACGCAGTATATGATAAACAGATTAATACATGATTTAATCCATATCGGACCGGGTTTCATCCCTCGACCCATGTTGTACCTCTGGCAAGCCCTCCATCCCATAGGGGAGTCTCGGGATGATACCCGTTCCGATATGGATTAGGTCATGTATTAATCTATAATACATCGATAGTACATGTAATAGATAATTGGTTGCAGAAAAACTACCACAAAGTAAGGTATTCCCGCAAAACTAGTTAACTGTCAGACAGACTATTACTTCAGACATCAAGCTGTCCTTAATTATATAAAAACACTCTTCTTTACACGTATTTCAAAATACGGAAATTATCTAAACTTGTTAAGACCACGGGAAATTTTCATTCCATCTATATTTGTCGAAGTTAAAATTAGTATAGAAGGCCAACAAAAGTAGTATAAATGTTAATGTTGTTCTAGCTAAAACGATCGTATTTTGTTTGATCAATTTGTTCGTTCTAGACATAAAGTAATTCAATGCTCATTTCAGCGTTTGTGTTTGTCATGTTTTCTCACATGGTTCACGCAAAAATGATAAAAGTACTTGAATTCGTGAGTCTCGTCTTTAAATAGTTTGATTATCGACTGAATGTATCAAATAAAAAAAAATAAGACATTTTTGTGAAAATTGTTCACAATAGAGTTCAGCACAACAATGTCTGTAGTTGAGGTTATTAAACGCAAGTAATCTTAGATAAATGACTTTTTCTTTGTCATTTCGAGCACGTATTTGAAGTCTAAATACTGTAGTTTATCTAAGAAACAAAAATTAATCTCCTGTTCAAAGACAATGAAATTAGGCTTCTTTCAATAATGGCAGGATGGTCTGTTAACAATGTATACAGATCACAGGAGATATTTATGTTATGTCATTTTAGATAGTACATGTAGCGTTATATACACCTTTTGTACATATATTGGTTGTCCATTTTCTTCCATGGTTCGCAAGAATTCGTGGATGCAACCAACAAAATTATAACAAGACAGACAAACACTAAAGTACCAAACAATAAATGCTGTAGTGGAATCGACTGGTCCGGAAGGGTTAGTTTGATCTCGGGTCTAGGTTTAATTAGCGTTAATTAATAAAAGCTGTTGGGTATAGGTAACAAATTTGTGTAGTCTACCTACATTTTGTCTGTTAAAAAACGGCAATTTTAAGTTGACGAAAATACTTCCCTGATATAATTATTTAAATGGTTACAGAAATGCAACAAACCCCTAAGCCAATTCTAAAGCAGCCTGTGTGACTTCAGCAGAAATTGTCAATAAAGCGGAAATGAAATCGTAAAAAAGGAATCCTTGGTCAGTGTAAAGCTACGAGTACAATATTTATAGCAAATATACTTCTGATAATGGAAGGGGCTCTTTTTTCAGACAATCCTTGGACGATATAGCACTATAGCAAAAACGTGTATTGTTTGACTGTTCGTTGTCTTGTTGCCGTATACATGTACATATTGACTTTTTTTGTCATTTTATTCTTTTCTCCTCGAAGGATCAGACCTTTCGCATCAACAGAATTATGGTGCGTAGAACAAATTACGAAAATGAGGAATAAATCCCATGTAATAAAAATTTTGATGGATGGTAAGCAATATTGATAAAAAAATATATATATATAATTATCATTTTGGTATATAATTCCCTGTTGTCTCAGTTGCATCGAAGTGTAATGGAAAAGTAATCACTATCTTTATTATATTTGCATCTACAAAGTGACATATAGGTATTAAATTTACGTTAAAAATCATTAGTGTATAGAGAAATATTAAATTTGTAAATTGTTCTACGCTTTACAAATCTCTAAATATGTTTGCGACATATCTTTGTAGATTTGTATATGAAAGAAGTCATTAGTCCCAACAAATTTTCTTTTTCTTTGTTAATATGTTTTTTAAAAACATATCTTTTACGCGGAAATAGTTTCCTACATTTAACCTAATCATTAAATATTTTTTGTCGTTAAAATGCTTTTTTGGAAGATCAACAAAATCATGTTCTAACAGTTTTGAGACCATATTTTTTTGTTTTATTTCATTTACTATTGCTTATGTTAAGCGTTGCCACCAAACATAAGAAGTGATAAATATAGAAGTCATTAATTACATATATTTACATGTATAAAGCATCTATGATACCAATGCTTGTATCCATTTAGCCATTTTATATCTTTGTTTCTTTTAGTCTCCTTAATTTGTTTTATTTTCACTTAGTTTTACACATCTATCATGAGCAGTGATTCAAAAAGAAAGATTTTTTATGAAAATTTGAAATCAAACCAAAATAAAAGATATAACTTTTGTATAAAAATATTTTTCATAGATCGTGTTAGCAGTAAATAACTTAATAAACACAATTTCCTGAACTTATCCTTCTATCTGTAAGCAATATTCTTCATTCTTAAATATCAAATATTTGTTATTTGAAAATATTAGGAAAATTAAGAGGAAAACACCTGATTTGTTACCGAAACTTGCGATTTAATTTGATTTTATCCAGTAAACTTACCCGTTGGCATTTCTGTTCAGAAATATCACTCGCATTTCAAAGAGTAAAACATATACTTCAATGGACATTAAAAGGAAGTATTATTTGTTGAAATACCATACGATTTTTTTGTGATCAGAAACCAATCATTAGAATTATGCCATGCCCAATTTTTCAAATTGCATGAAAGAAATATCTTATTCATATATTGTCAATGACAAAATATACTTACTTAAATGTTAATGCATATGAATAAAATATCAAAAAAATTAATTTGTATGCTGCTCGAGTATTTGGTGCCGTTTTAAATCTTTCATATTATGGAAGTTGTTTGTAAAAGGTTATTACTTGACATTTTTCATATTACACCTCATATCAGCCCTATCCTTGCATAATAGCCAGATGCCCAAGGGCCTAATATGGGTCGAGAGCTGATGGTTACACCTGATACGAAAAATGTCATATCATTTTATCATATACAAACTTCAACACGCTTTTAATTTTGTATTTATCATGTGGAACACTCGTAATAACAATTGTCGGATTACATGGAGTAAAATGGCATTATGTTTTCACATCCTTCGCTATATGGCGTATCATAATGCCATTGTATTAAATATACATGTACATATATAAACATACATGTATCTTAAGTAAGTTTATGATAATAACGATTATATGCATGTAATTATATATAGATATATTTATTTATATATTCCAAAACTATTGACAATTTACACTTTTATTTTGTCGTAAAAAATGAAATACACAATATCCGAAAAGAAAACAACCAAACTTACTTGTAGGTACTGTGGATGCTCTTTGGAGTAACTTGTACTGATATTTACCAGTAGTTGGTCGTTCCTTCCTTTTACCATTCATGTTTCAATGTAAACTTAGAACAATTCGCAAGATTAAAAAAGCATGATATTTTCCAATTCAAAATCCATATTTCATGTCAACTTCCAGACCATAAAAAACATTAAGCTACAAATTTGTATTTATTCTAAGACTATGATGATCGGTTAAATCTCAGTTAGAAAGATGACTTAAATTTTCTTAGAGACAAATGTTCCAATATTTGTATGAATGATTTGAAGACGATGATTGTTTTTCTGCTACGATTGACTTCAAGTCAATTTCGATTCGGTTATACACGGTTCTATTTTATATTTATGTAAGATCCGATGACCTGTTGCTCCTTATAATTGAGTTCTTTCTGAAAACGTCTCCGATCATTTGCCTTCGTCAACAAATTAACTTTGTATGCAGATTTGTGTCTCTTTATGTAAAGCTATTTCCATTGTGTATAGCTGATTATGGAAATCACTTGGCAGTAGAATGACAACTTCAGCTGGCCATTTCATTCTAGTTTTCTTATCGTTATAGATATAAAATATTTTTTTCCATTGTATGACGTTGATTTCTCCTAGAAATTCTGATACAACTATATTATTTTAAACAAAGCTAGCAATGTTGTTTTTCGTATTGCTATATGACATTTAGAAATATATATTGCGGCTATTAAGACCAAGAAATTACTTTTCTGATTTAATAAATTCGGAAATTAACACACAGATATACTTTTTTCATCGATGATAATGAAATACTAGCATTGTTATTTCAAATCATGATGAAAGTTTAGCAAATTGAGAGATGGTGTGCTGTCTTCGTGATCAATACAACATTTTGTAATAAGAATTCACTCTATTTTATTGTATCAATACGGAAAATTGACATGTTTCTTAAGGGTAATAGTTCTGAAATAATGGGTAGGATGAAAACTGAGCTAATGGAAGGTCATTTGACTCAACTTTATCTAAAGTAAATTTACAAATGTTTACAAAGACAAATAAGAATTGTACAAAAAATTTGTCTCTAATTTGTAACTGGGTTTTCAATTATGTAACAAAATCTATTACAATTAAGAAAAAAATTAACTCTAACACATTAATCGCACAGTTACAAAAGGTTTTATTTTTTTACAATACAATAGGATACCCTTTGACCATTAATCTTGTAGGCACTGAGGAATATTACCTTACAAAATAATGTCATATTGAAACATTGTAGTTTTGTCTGTTTGCAAATCAATATACATATTGGTTCCTTAATTATCAAAGTACTAGATATTTTGTTTGGTTTTCTTTTCGTTGTACAACCATTTACGGACCTAAGTTAAACAAAAAGAAATGGATATAAAATACTGAAATAATTTTCTATTGTTTTTTGTAAACAACGTGGAACGAAACATTAGCTTGATGTTACGTTAAACAGATATAACGTTAGTTTGTCCGTGTTTGCCTTACATTGCATGGCATCGTGGAAAATGGAGCTTTTATGTATCTCTATTGACAGATGCAACTGGCAACGTCAACACACGCAGTTTTTCGACGTATAATTCACATGCATGGCATTAACGAATTAACTGTGAACTGGAAACCTTGGCATGTTAGTGCTAAGAAAGGGGAAGTTCACAATCGAAATAAAATGTATCACTATATTAATACGAATATGGCTTTAAAGTTGACTTTTTTACTTTTTTTAATAAAAGTCCAAATGCTTTTTGCGTCCACCTTATTTTGTTTTTTTGTTTTTTTTTGTTTTTTTGTTTTTTTTGTTTGGGTTTTTTTTTTGACGTAACAAATATTTGTTAACTTTTTTGTAATGTTATATACGTCAGGACCTTAATTCAATATACAGTATACATAAATATATTTTCATCAAATTAAATTGTGATATTGAACGGTCATGGCAAAGACTTCTAGCTACTACCAACTATAGATACTTCGTCAAAATTTGTTAGATGCTAATTTATGAAGTGCATTAAATCAAAATCCATTTTTATCTCAAACTGAAAGCTTCTAATGAAAGAAGATGGCATTTACTGTTGTAATTATGTGTTTTCTTTGAATAAGTGAGATTACGAGTACGTCTTATGTTTTTCTATTTTTCAAAAATAATGACACAATTACTTTTAAATGTTAATATTACAGATTCTTTAGACAGGCTGTTTTTTGCTATTTTTCATAAAACAGCGACAAGCAGCAACTAAGATAAAATTTAGGTAATGACACAACTTATTTATATTTATGCGAATGGATGCTTTAATATGGATACTTAATTTACGTCTCCATCACAGGTCTAAAAACAATCGAAGAAAGTGTTTTGTGATAAGTTAAAATCTTATGATATGAAATTTACAGAAATATCATTAGTAGAAAATAATATAAGAAAAAAAAACATCTCAAAGATTATTAAAAACGACGGTTTTCAAACATTAATACAATATTCATTGATTTATATCTTTCTGTGATGTCAGTTATCTCATTAGTTCACCTTTCCCATCAATTACGTAATAATCTTAATAAGGAATATATCTTTGTAATATACATCCAATCCTTTTTGACAGTTTAAATTTCCTGATACAGCATATCATACGAAAGCAATAAATAAATAATACTGATGAAATGACAAGAAGATGTTATCAATTATCAGGTTCTTAAGCCTATCCTAACTTCAGTAATTACGTTATTGCGGTTTACTTTTTATATTTCCTTAGACATTTTTGGTTTATCTTTCTTGCCATGCTAATTGTCTTTCCAGTCATAATGTAGCACGAACAAAACATTTATACACTAAAACGGTTCTAAATTTGTATATTGGTATGGTTCCAAGCTATACAACTGGTTTGATTTCATATTTTAAAACTTTGGAATTGAACATATTCATTATTTATTTCTTATTTCCCTTGATCATCCTACCGTTGTATGACATGTTGATGGTTATACAGTTGTGTTTTTAGCTTTGATACTTTTTAAAAAATGATCTTAACGTTTTCTTGCATTCATATTTACCAATGTTCAAGCATCATGTTTTCATTAATAAGTGACTATAAACAACAAACCCAAGTAAATGCAACCGACCAACCATGTGTTTTTGAAACGCAATTTTGTGACATGGTCCACCACTTACACTTTTACAAAATTCTTCCTTTTGGACCAAGTTATATAGTGTCCATATTATAAACTCCACCCACCCCAATGAAAAAAAAAACAAACAAAAAATCAAACTCAAATGAAATAATGTCACAATACCCAAATTGAGACTGTTGTCAGTGTTAAGTGTGTTCATTTCAGAAACTACAGTGTCTACCAAAAAATGAAATGCATTCACATCTTGATGTTTAATTTGAATCATGGAGTCTGGTGGTCTCTGTGTATGACAAGTGACTGCAATAATGTCGGCACCGTGCGCGAATACAAAAGGGGACCTAAATCGCGACCAGTTTCTATATTATTGGTAATAAACATCCAGGAGTGATTGATATCAAATATGAAACCGTCAGAAAAAAAGCTGATGTGACGTCATATATAAAATTTCCAATAATTTATTTCTGAGCCGCAAAACTTCCATGGAAAAGCATTGATGTCGTCCGGTGTCATCACTGTAGTACAATTTAAAGAAAAAATAGTTGTTTATCCCTAGTGACTGCGTAATAATCAGCAAAAGGTTCTGTTGAACTGCCTATAAATGAACTTCTACATTCAACAGATATTAATAGTCATTAAAGACGTCATGATGGCTCTTCTAATAGGATTACTTAGTGTCTTTGAGATAAACACGTGGTAAATGCAGGTGTCAGAAAAGATAACATGTGTGAAACACGATGATTTTTTTTCATATCTCATAAACATTTCCTGTGTACATATTTATGTAATATTAATTGCTGGACACATGAGATTATTATTAGTAGTGTATATTAACTGATGGGGGATTAATGGGGATAAAACAATGTTTTATTGTTATTATTCACACTGAAAGTCGGTGTAACGTCTTCAACAATGGAAAAAAAATCAAGATGAACACGAACCATACTGTCCACTAAAAAGGATGGATTAAACCAAGTTGGTAACGTTTTTCTGCAATACTTGCTATCCGTTTTACCGACAAATAAAGACACAAAAAATAGGCTTTTATTGAAAAAAATATCAGTTCTGTAAAAGGAACTGTAAACGAAAGCACGACTCAATTAGTGTTAGCTCAAGCAAATTTTGCATGAGATGGACGATTAAATGTAGGTAAAGCAACATACTAGTAATAAATAAATCTACATATGCATGATATTTGAAAATGTTTCCGTAAAAATAAACAGGTATAGACCTTGGGTACTAGGTACTTGTAAGTTAAGTATATTTACTTAGAATAACGTTTCAGCGATTACTGTCTGGTCTGTCGGTAAACTCTATCTTAATTTGTTACAAATGTACAAGTGTAAACGTATCATGACGGCAGTTGTTGTATCGCCTGGGAAGCCGAAGTGTCATGAGTGAACCAACGACCTTTGGCTGGCTACTAATTTGAAATATTACTGTTTTTCCGATTCATTTGTAGTTTTCGATTCATTACACTTGATAAATGTATTTTAGAAAAATTAACGATTCATTTAAAAAGAAAATGCATGTCAAATAATAAACCTGTTCACAATTCTGAGGAGGCGCCTGTTATATGAAAGCCATATACACCAAAAACTATGATAATGAAAGTTATCTACCGTCTTTATACCAAAATATATATACGAATTCTCAAGCGGACAAATTTTTATCGCTAAAGGCGGTTATTGGATTCAGCGAGACATCATTTTAATATTATTACACATGTCAATCTGAAAATTATTTTTATTTTTAAGCTCCTTATATAAGTGCAAAAGACAATGTCCTCTAGGAAACTAGAATTACAGTGCAGCGGTTAATTAAGGAACGAAAATCTTAAACATCAGGGGAAGATGTATGTATTTATAAAACCTTTTATACCTTTGGACCATAACTTCAGTTTATGATTAGATTCAAATAATAAAATTTAAATAAAATTCACCAATTCTTACATTTTCCATCGAGCAAAAGATAAATTTTGTAAAGAAGGTATGACGGTAGCTTTCTTTCAATTTTGACATGCCAACAGTAGATAGATATAAATACTAATAAAATCTATCGTACATTTCAACAAGAAAAACTGTTCAAAGTGCTGCGAATGAAACTTTTATATTGGAAAAGTTTAATTATACAAGATTATTTTGCTACAAATGTGTTCTTCGTTTTCTATCATTGAAACATTATTCACCAGAGAATAATTCTGTTATAATTTTTTGACGTGGATTCGTGATATTTCATTGTATTTAAAATGTTCATTACAACTGATATCAAAATATCTTTATCATCATTTAAGAAACAAGCCAAAAATAATTCAATACAGCATTATTTCCAGTAATCGTCCTTTGCCAATTAGTTTCAAAATAATCAGGTTTTTAGGAGATTGTATTTTATTATATGCCGACATCTCTAGATTTTATGGTTGCGAAATAAGTCACTGGCGACGCATTAGCAGCGCCAGTAAATGGATAATTGCCACCACCAAATCAAAAATATTATGGATAGAAAAGTAAGAAATGTTTCATCGTTAGTCAAAAATTGTCGCAAAAATAATTGTGGTTACTACACATGATGAAGACACCAGAATCTTGTAAATATAGAAATATTTTGTCTTTATACTTAGCCTGACCTGGGAACCACGATAAATGTGAACAAGAATTCTAACCTGTGTACATCAATAACACAACACTAATAATACTCTATACAAAATTTATTGTCCCACCCCACTCCACCCCCTTTCGTGTCTTAAAAATAGAATGTTTGTCGAATTCCATTTAAACTTTCTTTGATGTATCTTTCATTCCTTAAATTATCATTTTATTATTTTTGGTTGCTTTCTTTCCCAGTCTGTTTTGCTTTATCTCTGGGTGGTGTTCTTATAAATTTCAACTATACAACTTAAATTGGCATCGTCAAAATTCTTAATTCGTTATTGGATACCAATAAAACGATAACACCTTTTATGTTTTGTCTGTAAAATTCTCAACTACATGATATAACGATTAACTACAACAACGTTATGTTATTTTAATGGAAACTTAAGTGTCTAAGGATATTGTAATCTTGCTTGCAAAGGATTCGGTTTTTGGAAATCTTGACACTTATGCAAGTTATACAGATCCTAAAAAGATTAATCAATATATCTTTTATGACTCTATGCTGTATTTCATCAACGCCATATATTACAAAATTTTACCAGATAAAATGCCAATACCCATCTCCTTAATCAGACACTCAGTGTATTGCCTTTATCAGACAAACGCAATGTTGTTTGGAAATTTATCAGCTAGGACAGTGTTTTTCTAAGAGAGAGAGGGTAGGGGTCGATGTCGTTTCAAAAGCTATTAAAGTTAGAACTCGTGGACGTTCAAACGCGCCGAATGCGAGCAATAATTAATGACCTGATCCAATTTGAAAGTGTATCTTCTTGTTTTCTCTTATTATGCCATTTTCTGACATTAATAAGGCCATCAAACGGGAAATAAAAAGACCAAAGCATAAAATACATACTACATTGTACATCAATTAAACTAACTAATAGAAACACAACCAAAAGAAGACGATACAGAACAAAGTAAAACAAATACGAGGAGCTACATTCAGATGCTCCTGAAAAAACATGTAATGTTCCGATAACAAAAGAGTACTAAAGTAAAAGTTTGTTTTATTAGTTTTTTTAATGTGTAACAACTCAAGCAAGGTCATAGATTCTTGATGAAGAACTAAACAGATTACTTAAGAAAATTAATTATGAAAATTTACCATCTACAACTTATATAACGCGAGTTGTATCTTTTTTTATAGTCCTCGGCACATTAATAGTTGGCAAAGTTTATTATCCCCTCGACTAACGGAGTTGGGGAGGGGAAATATCGTTTGGTTCGTCCCTCAGTCCGTAACATCTGATAAAGGTCCAGATTTAAGACACTAAGTCATAAAGGTATAAAATTATCTGTGGACGCGTCTTGGAAAATAACGAAGGTCTGTATAAAAATTGGATCACCCTGACCTACATATTATGCATGGATGACTCTGGTTAATTTTTGCGTTAAAGGTCCAGTTCTAAGATACAGCAAGTCACATGGGTATAATATTTCACCACAGTATGCGTCTTGGAATATAACGAAGGTCCTTATAAAAATTGGATCATCCTGACCTACATTTTATGCATGGGTGACTCTGGTTAAACTTTGCGTTAAAGTCCAGTTCTAAGACACTGTAAGTCATATAGGTATATTATTTCACCAGTGGATGCGTCTTGGAAAATAACGAATATGATCTTATGTTGTAAAATGTCTAAGCCTTATGTTCAAAACAATACGGGACAGGGGATTAGCCGTCATTTACGACTACCCTAGGTACTAGTTTAATAATCTATGAGTGCAATATATTGTATTCGAAGAACAGTTGTAACTTTTGTCTTATCCATTTAGCACATTTTTGCAAATAAAATATGTTTTATCTATGTCAAAAATTAATTAAGAATAAAAACGAAAACCCCAAAAGATTGGACTGAACAATTTAAACCACAGCAATAACCAGTTGATATTAATGTTAGCATTACCGGTCCGAGAAAAATTAACAAATATAAATACCAGATATATTTATTTAAATGTGGCGAATATACAGTACCGACAAAAATAGAAAATAATATCTTATATTCTGATATTGGTGTAATAAGTTCAGCGAAATATTATTGTACAGTGTGGTTACAAAATCATGTCATCGATTATAGAAATGTTTTCAACATCTGTAAAAGAGTTATTGCTTGAATTCGGCATTGTTAAATTATCTCGCAAACGTTCAATCCGGTAGCGAAGGGTGGGGGGTATAATTTAAGAATTCCGAGTAATGAAAGGAAAAACGTTTATCATCTGTCAAATAAAAACCGCTTGGACCTCTGGATGATACGATAACAGACCTGTATTATTATAAAGTTTTTATATTCCTTGTTTAAAGTTTAAAACGGTAAAAACTCGACTTATAAATGGTGCAGTGAATATTGACCTTTTAAAATCTATATTGATCTCCACCCCGTGTCGTTCAATATTAGATATTTTAGGTCAATGTAACACCAAATCAATAGTGTACAATATTCGTGCAATAATCATATAATGAGAAATATAACATAATAATAACTTACAAATATTATAAGATGATTTATGTCCACCTGTAGTCTTTAGTGATTTCCAAACTGCTTTCTTAAAAGCCATATCTTATGCAAATATTCTATAAATGTTGTATTGGAACGGAAAGAATCAAGTAAATGTTGTTTATTGTAAGTCTTCTATAGAATGAGATAAATAGACTAAATAAATCTTTATACCATTTCCATGAATCAAATCAACAGGGAAAATAAAACATATTTTTCGGATTTCTATTCCCTTTATATAAGCAAATAGGGAATTTTCAAAATCCTCTTACAAGCAAGAAAATCTATGCCTGACATTTTCCAGTTGATAAATACCTAAGATGCGTGTATACCAATGAGGAAATGACACGTTATATATAGAAAACAATTATCTATTTCAAATGGAAAATCATTGATAATCACCATTAATATTCCAGTTTGTTAAATTTTTGCTTTTTTTCAGACTTTCTCCCCAATAAAATTGATATGTATTTGGCAATTATTATAAATCACAAAATAATCATGTTTCTGTGAATTGTTCAAAGTTAACCTTTCAATAGCTTTTTAACATTATTACATCTTAAACACTGTTTGAAACATAATTATTTTATGTTTAGATTAGATTTATAGTATCTAAAAAAGAGTAGTACTCTCTCAGAGAAAAAGATAAGTAACGTTTTTCGACTGGAAATTTAATTAAAATCTTTTTGTTTCTAAGATAAATTTTCCATATCTTCTTATAGTTCAGAAAGACGAATTATATGCTGGGATAGTAACAATACACCAAATAACGAGTATTCTAAGGGAGGTAATGCCTTTTTGATAAACATCGATAATCAAATGGAAATTATCTCTACGGTTCTTGACGGAGATATACTTCTAGGAAAATCCCACTGAGCTCGCAAGTTTTTGAGATATTTGTTCAAAAGATAGAAAACTTCAATGGCAAAAGCGAGTTAATGTACATGTAAGAATAAATGACATTATTTAATTTTGGGGTTCCAACCCAGTAAAGACGTGCTTTTGAACCCCTCTGAATGACGTAATAAATAAAGATATTCACCAAGGAGGGTTTAAATAAAAGTCTTATAACATTGTATATAGGGTGGTTTTAAACTAACCTCAATCATTACCCTTCCCTGAGCTTACCCTTACCATAAACCCTTAACCTACAGTAATGGAACCCCTAAAGTCATTAAATGAAGGCCGAATAAACAAGACCAGAATGGCCGTATAAGATTAAAAAAATGTGTTACTGGTTCTTCAAAGTTATATTATAATATTATACTTTCTGCTCCAACACTGTATTTTTTTTACAACTTTTCACTTTTGCCTTAAAAACTTTACATGTTTCTCTCAATTTATGAAGAAATTTACCCCACACATGTTGCTGATTTCAATAAAAGTTCATGAACTTCATACAATACCATTAAACCCAATTCCGTAACAATTTTTGAGGAAATTTTACGGTCGTCATATCGAATTTTTGACATTACAGTGTTTCAATGTCTAAGATGATGTTCCCATTGTCGTAACATTTCATGTGGCTCCACCGATTTGTGACTTCCACCGGATTGACTTTGTTGAACTTCACGACGGGTGCAATATACGGAGCAGGAACTGCTTACCCTTCAGGAGCACCTGGGTTCACTCCTGGTTTTTATAGTTGTTCATTGTTTTTATAGTTTTCTGTGTTTATTTGCTGTGCTTGTGGTTGTTCATTTGTCTTCCCGGATTTGTCTGTCCAATGGATTATATTTTTTTATTGCTCCTTAGGTATATTTGTCCTTTTTTTTAAGTTTAATTGCTTAAAAACCAGTATAAATTCATGTGCTTGATCGTTTTTGTTTTTCGCAGGAACTTCCCCATGACCTGACATCCTGCCCACTCAACGGACCAATAAGTGATTACATCTCTCGCCGAACTTCATTTGTAAATATTTTATCCTAGCTACGGCCTTAATAGAAGCCTTTTCTGTACATATTGTCTCTTAATCAATAATCAAAATGTACATTTTCCAATGTCTCCAATTTTCTAGGTGAACATACTTTCTTTTCTCTCTGCATATGCATACCTGGTTTGTTTTTCTTGTTTTATATTTGCGTAAAATAAGAGAATAATTATGACGGTGTTGGGCAATTGTAAGCTTGTTTAAAAAAATTCTATCCAATGGATTTGATCACTATTAAAATGTACAAAATTTCGTAACCTGGTGTTTTCAGCAAGAACGTTCCTGTAGAGTGTTGGACACAAAATACGTTTTTTTAAATCAAAAATTGAAGCTTCAGCCTTCATTTTGCTTAATGTTTGATTAATTATCATCGTTCTTTGTCTGACTAAATGTGTTGTTATATGATTATGGATAATTTGAAAATAAACAATGTGTTGTCGCCATACTTTATCAGGCAAACAAATAATATTTCTTTCAGTTTAATTCTCTTGTGTTTCTTAAACTACTGAGTATAAAAACCTTTGAATATTTTATGAAATTTTATTTATTGATATTTGTATAAAATTTCTCCATTTCTCCTTTTGCCTGAGAAGCAATCATCTTAGTATGAAGGGTAATTAATGTCATTAAACTTATGTGCAAAACGAACCTTATAATCTTGTATCGTCAATAATCTATATATTACATCCTAGTCATGCTAGTGGGAAATGACTTTAATAACATTCACAGCACTTTAACGAGAATCATTTACCCTTTTGTATGATATTTTCACGACTAAAATATAGATTTGAGCTTAATTTGTAACTTTAAACAAGTATATTCCTTTTAAAAAAAAATATAAATTAATATAAAATTTTAACATAAGATAAAGCAGATAAGTAACTGCTGTTGATCATGTTGATTGTTTCGGCTCGGGCGAAAATTTACTGTTATCAAAACCAAAATCTTTTACTTAGGCGATTATATTATTCGGGGGAGGGATGCGAGAGTTGAGGTTAACGGCACTTTAAAAAAAAAATGTCGAATATTGTTATCATTTCAACGATGTAATGTGATGAAGAAAAATCCAGTTCGATGTCAGGCAGCTTCTAATTTCAGATTTTAATCTGCTAAATAATTGTTTTACTAATTTTTTAAATGTACCAACTGCATTTTATTTTATTTCGTATTGTATTAATGGACTGATCTCTTGATCTCGTCTGACATTTCCAAAAAACATCTTTATAAGTTGAAAGGCGGCGGAAAAAACACTTTGCTTTAATCGTTCGCGCAGTCCGTTAAATTGCAGTCATTTTATATACGTGGGTTCACAAAACAATATTGCAGGGAAAACCTTATTAGGTCTGGATATTCAGAGTTTTGGGTAACATGAATATTATGACTTTTTTATCAGTTGCTGTTTACCAATATTTTAAACGAAAACATTTTTCTTTTATTCCAAATGGTTTCCAAGCATTTCAAAAACTGTACCTTCTACACCACACACGGTCTTAAGGCCCAAGTAGAGGTTAAAGGTTTGTTAGATAAGAAACGCTCTAAAGAAATTTTGTGCAAGATTAACAATTAAATGGCTTTTTTGGAGTTACTGAAGCCGATCGAATATTTTCAAAAATTAAGATTTCCTGACTATTTGTCTTGAGGTTTGGGCTATTGTTTCTCTATCAAAGCCACTAAAATGCCGGTTTGATGATATCAACTTTGTTCTACGTTATCTGCTAGTAATATAGGACTAGGTTTTATACTATATTAGTTTGCAAGGGACAATATTCCCCAATATTCATTCAATAGCCCTTTTAGTGTATAGCCAGAGCTTTTAAATTTCAAATAAGTCTTTTTTTTTTAAAGCATAACTGCATGGACTGCCATATCGTAGAATATTGCATAACAAAGTTTGGTTGTGTTCTACATAGAATATTATGTTGCAATAATTGAATGTCATCTCACTGACGCATACCTTATGTGCATTCATTTTAATGGACAAAAACGCACGTTCTATAGTTACCTGGTATAAACATGAGAAACAAGGATGTGATCAACACCAATAGACGACATCTCCCCGTGGAAAACACATTGTATTTAAACGTGCGGATTGTCATCTTGACTTTACAATAATTCTCACATTTTATTGTCACTAGAGGAACATTTCCTACATAATCCAAATTAAATGTCTGACATTTACATTTTTCGTAGAAAATTTTCATTATACGTTTGAAATTGAGAAGTTCCTTTATACGAAGATAGATATACTAATAAAATACCAAATATATTGCAATATTAAAATAAAAACACAAATATTATCCACGTATAGACTGCAGAATGAGATTTAATTGTTTAAATCCATTCTATGTTACGCAATGGAATGTTTTTGGCAAAGAAATACTGTACAAAAAAACCCTTAGAAATTATCTACTGTGGGATATTCATTCAGTTATGAATTTATTTTCGGGCGGGGGATGGGGGTTGAATTAGAAATAATAATTTTGGTGGCATGATTATTTTGTGCACGTAAAAGAAGCCCACAATTACACAAATATGCATTAAACTTTTTAATATTTGACGCAATTGTTTTTTCAACCAAGAGCTAGCAGTCCAAAAAATGATGCAAAATGTAAAATTCCTGCTAAAACGGCTTATTACATCATGCAACCATTGGTACTTTCTTAAATCTTGAATATTAGAGGAGTGCAATTACCCAACTAGAAATTTGCTAGATTGCGTCTATTTTTTTGTGGGGGAGGGGACGGCTTCTTTTGCATAATGACAAAAATAACTGAAAATCACTTTAGTAAAATTTCCAAATTCATGACGATATTGAAACTGCTTTTATGTTATTTGTCAGCGATGTTTTTAATATTTTAGGGTATAATTAAAAAATCCAACTTTCAAATCAACTTTCAGTCTTTTTTTATCTATTATTTCCCTCCAGGAAAGGCAACGATCCTGATAGTTTTGAAATTGTTAACAATTGGACCGATTTTTTAAAATCAAAATTCTAAAACCCTATGGCACATCTACATTTTTGGACAAACAATATGCGACAATACTGTTCAGAAAAAAGTGCATAAAAAATAAAAATGAAAGATGAGTTTAAGTACATATGGGCCCTAGTTTTTGAAAAATTAAAATTCTAAAACCTTAGTGTACATTGTACATCTACAAAAAGTGCTTGCCAATATTATATAGAAATAAATTATACCGTAATAGTGAAAGAATTTTTCGAAAGAAGGTTCCTGGTGGGCCCTAATTTGTGAAAATCCAAATTTTAAAGCCTTATTCGACATCTACATCAGTATATTAAATAGAAATAAAAAGGGTAAATTTTTGTAATGTCAAAAAATCTTGTTTAGGTCACAAGAAAAAGTGTAACGGCTGGGCGGTAACAATATTACCTAACATATATTGTGAAAAACAGCATAACGTCAGTTTTTTTCTCCAAATATCATCATAATCAATGTGACTTGAACATCTAATATACTAAATTTTACTAATCATAATCATATCAGTGTCATCATTGCGAGCCTTTAATCTCACAGCAATTTAAAACTTAGTCAAAAAAAGATATATTTTCGTTTTGGTGGCTTAACTCTTTTGACAGGACAAATGGGTTGATCTAAAATATTTAAGGTGTATTCCAGCACCATTCATCTACATTTTTTAATGAAAATCTATTAATATACTAAAGAGACAAACAAACACATTTAAAGTTTTTTCTTCAGAATACTTATTTCATCAGTCGGAGAAATATAATTTTATGATTGGACTTTCACATTGCTAGTGCTTTAGTTTCTGTGCTGTCTTGTTCTATTTTTGTTTAGTTTATTATAAATTTTTTTCAGTCTTTTACATGTGGCGTTTGTTTGTTGTGTTGTCATTTAATATGTTTTACAATAATATGCGAAACATAATGAACTATACAAATATAAACTGCCCTGCTCTGTTAAAATTGTTGAAAAGCATTATTGTATACAATATTTTGTGGTGAAAGTATTAAATGTGCAAAATACAAGTTAAAATGGAGCGTGTAGAATTTTTGACGATATGGTCATTGGTGGAAAAAATCACTAAATTGTAGTAAAGTGAACAAATTAAAAGGTTGTGCCATTAATCTGCACAATAGTTCCTGTCGAAATAGAGACACATGCAAGTATATAATTTAAGTTTATATTCCAAGATACATGTAAACACATTCATAAATGCAAGCGAAAGTTTATGTTATATTTGTTTTAAGTAAACTCTATGGGACGTTAGGGGTGAGCTTTTTTTTATCTTTCTGTAAGTTGTGCGCCTTTTGATCTTTAAAGATCACCAATACAAGATCTGTTCACTTACTTCTTGTATTATATTCCAGTAGTCTATCGTGTACATTAATCTATACATCCGCCTTTTGTCTCAGTCCAAGGTCGACATTATCTTAGTCTCATGACAAGACCAAAGTACAAAAAACATGACCTAATTATCTCTTATATTGAAGTAATAAATAATCCATGGTTTTATGCAACTGTAAGACTTTTCTACATGTACGTCTTGATGAGTGACTTTTATTTCTCAATTTATTTGTATGCTTTATACGGAAACCAAAGTGTGTGAAAATCAGTGAATGAATCTGATAAAAGTATTGTTGGTATTAGAATGATGTGCTTTAATGCCAACAAAAAGTTGTCTGACGTCAGAGGAATTTAGAACTAGTCACGTCTGTTTCACTAAAGCACAAAATTACAAGCCCAATCAACAAATAACACGCGATAGCAATTGCACGGGATAATATGTGCAAACGCCAAAATGCTAGATACCGTACCATAATTTGAGTGCTTGTAGCACTTCATAAAATTAAATTACTAAAAAAAGATTTAAATATGCAGTAATTCTGATCAAAGGCTAATATATTCCATTATTTTGCATAATTATAATGATTGATATTGTGCTATCGCCACCAAACATGAAATAATGACAATGAATAATAGTCTAAATACAAATGAAAATAAATTGTCATTATTCTTTGTAAATATAAAAATCAATATTTAACGGAATGTACGACATTAGAATAAACAAAGGAGTGGGGACATTTTCCATTAAATTCTGTTCACTTCTTGGGTCGTATAATGCATTTCAAAATTTACCAGGAAATACATTGAAATAAGTCAGTAAAATAATATATAGTTGTTTAATGTGTAGACAGGCAATAGACCAGAATATTTTTCCCAGGGTACTGGGAACAGCTTAGTGTTCTATTGCCCGAAGCCAACGACTGAGGGCAATAGTACACTTGAGCTGTTCACAGTACCGAGGGATAAAATTTCTGGTCTATTGCCTTGCTACACATTCAATAACTGTTTTATTACCTAATACATGTAGTAGTTTTGGGAAGCACATTCTTGTATTTTCAAAGTTTTGGGATAGAGAGATAAGAATAAAGTAATTAAATTGTATTTTTCCAAACAGTTAACAATATACAGTTATTTTAAATGTCAAAAGGTCGCGGGCAATAGAACGCTACACCGGGCAATAGAATGTCGTTCTATTGCCCAAGATTGACCAATCATAAAGTGGTTCAAAAGGTCGAGGGCAACAGAACGCTACATCAGGCAATAGAACGTCGTTCTATTGTCCGATAGAAAATTAAAAGTGAAATATGGTTAAAACTAAAATATCTCCAATAGAAAGGTAATTAATATACTATTAGGTAATAATACAATATATATCTAGACTATAACCTACATTAGTTTGTGATCTTGTCATGTGACAATAAAACAGCTTTGGGTCTGAATATCTTTTATGACCACATTCCAACAAATAGTAACAAATGCTTGATAAAGTGCCCCTTTTCAAGACTTTTAGTGGTAGAAAAATTGAACTTATCAAACACCAAATTTGAGTTTCTATTCAATTACAGTCCGTCGGCTATGACAGATATTGGTAAAATTTTAAGAGTAATAATTATGAATGAAACATAAACAATGAAAGTGACTCTTCTCCTTTCAAATTCTAACAACATCGAAATACACAAGAAACGGTGAGGCAGTTTTCAATTTGATGACATCTCTGACAATGGCAGACCTGCATGAGTATATTGTTCTTACATCAAGTATTCTATTATTCCTTTCAGACAAACAGAACCAATAAGTATACTTACCCTTTCGACGAAAACGAGATTTTATACCAGAAATTAATTCATCATCCGAAAACATTTTGAAAATTCTGTTTCTTCTGTAAAAAAACAAAGTATGTCAAATTATTTTATGAATTATATTTAAATATGATTGGGCATCTGTTTTCTTGTCTGGAAAATGTCATTTTAAGTTGTTAATAATACTACAAAATTATATATACATCTGAGTTTTAAAATGACAACCTCCCAATATATTGGAATTACTATATGTTAAGCCGATTACTCTGGAGAATTGTGTGTACATATCACAACAATGAAGACATTAAATGACCATTTTTCTTTTTTTTTACCATTGAATTGAAAAGGAATTATACAAATAGACTTGTCCTATATTCAATATAATATTTAATAACAGAAAATGTGTATTGATCGAAATGTATCCGAGGCATAATATAATGGCTGGAATTTTACCTCCTTCATATCCATCGAAAATTTCCTTCAAATTTAATTGTAAATTATCAGTTTTGCTTATATTAATGATTGTGCAACACCTATAGTTATGCAATTAGGTTTTGGAATTTTCCGTGCAGAGGCGGAGTAATTCAGCGTTTTATTTTTGATAGGTCAATTGAACTCATCCGAATCTAGGTTTCAGTTATAGAATAGTACCATTTAGTTTGTAGATGATCCATAGGATTTCGGAATATTTACTTTGTTCAGTATTCAAATTGGTCTAAGTATTATTTCAGGCATTTATTGAAATTATTTCAATTTTTGGGGTGTTTTATCTTTTAAGTTTTGTGATAAAGAAGAAGGACATTTTTCCGTGATTTTGTTCACGTCTTTTAACATTTCATAGTAAAAACATAGTCTAATGCCTTTTCAAAATCTATCATGACATATCATGGTATATGTCCTTTTGAGATCTGCTAGTCTTAGAAACTAAAATAAGCAACTAAAAAGTTTTTCAACACGAAATACACTCGGAACCAATAAATCAAATTACTATAAATGGATATATGTATTTTTTTTCACGTGACAGTAAAGTGGTTTTGGTTCTGAGTGTATTTCATAACAATTTCACCAAGAAATTCCTAAGAAAATTACAAAAAAAGTAATGTAGTTTCAGAGAAGATTTTTTAAATTGGTCAATAAAAATCAAAGATGGCCTCTTGCAGCTATATTGTTCATCCAACCGGACCAATGGTGGATCGTTTGTAGAGATCCATACACCATTCCTACCATGTATGGTTACAATCCGCCAAGTAGTTTCAGAGGAGAAAATGTGAAAAATTACGGACGACGGATGCAAAGTGATGACATAACTTCACATGGCCAGGTGAGCTAATAAGTAATGCGGTAAGGTTTCAGATTTTTTTACTTTGTCCAGAAGTCAAACATAGGCACCATAAGAGGTAAAAAGTTTGATTCATTTTGAACTAAAGAACATTTTATACATTGAGTTTCGTCCATATTTTTATACCCACTCCAATTAAAGATGCAATTTTCGTAAGAAACGTAGAAGTCAAATCTAAGCACAATAAAAGGTAAAAATTTTAATTCTTTTTGAACTAGAGCTCATTTGATACAGTTACAAGCTTCTTCCAGATTTTATAACCCCTCCAATTACCGTTGCAATTTTTTGCAAGGAACGTAATTCTTCATCGCAGTGCAATATCGGTAAAAGAATACCGAAGCGACAAAACAGTGGCAAAAGTCCACAAATTCTAAGTCCAAGGAAAAGATAAAGTCAGGAGAATGGAACACAACAAACAAACGCCACAAGGATACATGTTTAACTAAAAGAATAAAAAATATATAATAAACAAAAAAACCAGAACAAGACAGCACAGAAACTAAAGCACTAAAGCAAAGTGAACTCCCATTAAAAGCCGAGAGTGACATCAAGTGCAATTCAATTATTTCAGGTAAAAAAATCTTTGGATTTCAAGTTTTCCATATATGATTATAGATAGTCATGGCATGTTTTTACGTGTACCTTATGATTGGTTGATTGATTAATTGCTGCTTAACGTCCAGTGCCAAATATTTCATGCTTTTATTTATCAAACAATTCAAATAGGGGTGGGACAGGACGCCAAGGGGGACCAATTTTGACTGTCACTGTAAAAGGAGGATGGTTGGGAAGGGTCGCATAATTTAGCCTACTGTAGCGGCATTAGCCTACTCTTTTTCGAAAACTACGGAATGGGGTCAATAGTGTGCAGGAAGTGTGGCATCCTCCAAACACGGTACACACTATGGTCCGCGATCAGGCTTTCCGTATTATGACCTGATAACACCCAAACGAGAGAGTCTCCCTTATCCGCCACCTGCGGGCGCGCTAGGCAGCTCTGTGGGTTGAGCTCCCGTGTTCAATCACAGGTGCCTAGCGTGTATCTTATGAGCATATACTTGTAAAATTAGTCAAAACTTCCCTAATATCAAACGGAAAACGACCTTTTTCGAATTATCTGTCTGAACCAAAGGTGATTTGACATCAGAGAAATATCGGAATATTTGAAAGATTTTAAAATATTTTATATATGATAATTAAATGAGATTTAATCACAATAAAATAAAAATAAAATAATAAATATGAATAAATTTTGAAATATAAACTAGTTATCCATTGTCAATTATCAAATTCATGTCCAAAATGCAAATTAAAATTCTAAAGACAATAATTTCATGTACTACTTACCAACAAATAGTCTTTATTTCATACAAAGAAAGCTTATTGACAGAAAACTGTTTTATATACTGTCCACGTGTATATCATTATCAGAATACAAAATTAACGCTATTTTATCCTGACATATATTTTGATCATTATCATACAGTATAAAATCAATACAAATGCAATTATAACAGCAAATGTCATTTCCTCGGGAAACAATGGTTTTCAATCTACAAATTGTGACATTTTCTAAATACCTCAGAGAGGGAGTATATGGTTGTATCATTTAATAGCTATTCAGCTAAAGTGCTGTGAAAGATAACATGGAACAACGTGGTGACAGAGCATATTTAATGACATTGTTAATTGCTATATTATATAGGGAAACCTTTATGAAAATATATTACATGGTTAATATTATGATTGAGTATGACTCAAATGCAATTATAAAACTAAACATAAGTTAAGGGTCTATGTTTTTGTATTTCTCCCAGCAGATTACAAATAAAACTATGCAGCAAAACATCGCGAAATTCTGTATATTGTTTGTCTGCTATCGTGTACACTATTTTCAACCAAAATACCATTTTCAAGTTTTAAGCTATTTAAATTCATCTCTACAAATTCATTCACCTATATCTATCAGTTACCCAGATTGGACAAGTTTTTATTGTGAAAATCATGAAAGATGAGGAATTTTGTTTTGTCAGGTACCAATTTTCCAAAACCAAAAGTTCCACCTTTTCCTTGTGTTTTAAAAATTGGGCGGGGTATATGGTATGGTACCAAAACTCAAAAACTACAATTTCATATATTTATGGATATAAAAAAACACTGTAAACAAGGTTTCATAGGGGCAACATTCAAATAAAGTGTGATCATTTTCGTGTTGGATCAATATTTTCAGATGAAATATCATATTTCAGAAATGTATATATTCACAGAAAATGATACCAAGTGGCAGACTAATTCTATAAGCAGTTTCCAGTTTCCAAGCATTCAAATATGATGATCATGGTTCAGTTATACAAAATGCCTCTTGTTTCATTATAAAGTGTACATTTCGGGTAGAAAATACATTGGTTGAAAAGGTAATGTAATCTATTTGTCATTGAAAATGTTAACTGATGATCCTTTATTTTATATTTAATATATTAAAACGTTATAAAAATACCTTCGGCTTACACATAATTCCAGGAAGTGTACAATGTCATCAATGCAAGTATCTTTCATAACTATGCGCTTAATGGTTCAGGGTTCCTAATTATTCTAAAAATAGATTCGTGGCGCACCAAGATAGTTCTATAAAAAAAGTACCCAATATTTGGCCATGGTGTGCATTGTTATCTTTTTATATAGGATAAAGTTTTTTTTATTCTGATAATTAGCCATATTTCCAACGTAGAACTTTTAAATTGCAAAAAGCTTAGCTGAAGCTGAGTAAAGACACATCGTTTGGATTAGTCATCAAGGGGAAATCATTACAGGAAATCTCTGTGTGAATTCATGCGTTCCAGTTGGGTAGATTTTGTGAAAAAATTAATCTGACATGGTACCCCGAAAAGTGAGACACGGACTCTGTGATATACACTCTAAAGGAATTATATTGTCATTAGAGCCAACTAAACATAGGGTTAGAGCTATATGACGCGATATGACGTCAAATTTAAGCCATGTTGCTTGAAATATTATAGAAGAAAAATTATGAGCCCGGAACCAATGGAGGTCTTTACTGTGTAAAAGAAACGTACCATTACAATTCTAAAAATCAGCATTTTTTTCATTTTCTAATACGAGTCCTGTAAATACTTAACTGTCATAGAAACAAAATGTAACTGACAGATACCAAATTAGAAATGTCCCAGTGGAATGGTATGAATTCAGTTTCCTTTTATAAGATAGACAAGACAAGATCACATCAAGAAATTGTTAATCGTGAATATGCAGAAGACAAAATAGAATGTTCAAATATCTATTGCGTCAGGTGATAAAAATCTCACGAAGGGGGTCAGTTTCAATATACGTGTCGGTGTACATAGAAATGCTGATAGTACTTTTCACAAAATATCTTAAGAGTAAAATTACTCTTAAGTCATATATATTCTTATATAACTTACTAAAGACTTAAACTTTTTCTTACAATGTCTGTGAAAATGGTTCCATGATCGTTGTTTTATACATACATGTATAGTTAAATTCATACAAACGTCCTTCAATTAGATTAATGCAGATTCCACAGATAAAACTACCACACTTATTCTATTTTTGACTGCCAAGAAATGAATTATCGAAAATCTAATGAATGACTTCATATCAGCATATATTTTTCTAAAAGTTTCAAATTTGATAATTACCAATTATGATGCAATTTTAATTTACCCCCGATGTTTATTGTTAATAATTCGTATAATGGTCGCAATTTGGGTCCTCGTTTCAATTTTCTCATGGTCCCAACATTGTATTTACTGATCAACAACGACCATAGAAGCTCAGGGTTCAAACTAAATATCAAGATAACAGGGACTTATGACAGACATGATTTGAGCCATCCATATGCTTATTTCTAGGATTGTTTCACCAGTTGTTCCTAGTAGTAGTCGATAGACCAATTTGTTTACTGAGCGTAGGTATGAATTTCGAAACACTGTCCCTACTCATGTCGCTTCATAATTGGTTACAGAAATTTTGCTGACTATTATTCTATCATTATTTTAGACCATTTCCATTTTATATTTCGACCTCTTTAGAAAAGCTACTAATTTTCTAATGAAAAAATATAATTTCACCAGGTTTTTTTGTAAATTGTTCACCAAGACATAAACAATAATCTCTACGAAAGCCCAGAATTTGAAATACGAAATACGAGATTCGAAATACGAAATTCGAGATTCAATATCCGAAGTTTCTGACTTTCGATATTGAATCTCAAATTTTGTATTTCGAATCTCGCATTTCGAATTTCGAATCTCGTATTTCGAACTTTCGATATTGAATCTCGAATTTCTTATTTCGAATATCGTTTTTCGTACTTTGAAATTAGTTTATTTTTTCTAAATCTTCCAATTCGGTTTGAATAGAGCACCATTTTGAGAAAAAAAAGGATTTGGGATTATGAGACAATTAGATGAACATAACAAAACATATGTACTGTTAACATGTAGCGATCGTTGTTCTGTGATCTTGATCCGTACGACATTTAACAACTTATACTGGGCATCCGGAATGCTCAAGGTCAATTCTAAAGACACGGATACATGCATGTGCGAAAATGGTAATTTCTCTCAGTGGAACAATTTTCTCGCCTCTCACAAGTACTGCCGATTCCTATTAGATCATATAACATTAAAACTATTTTTCTCAATATTTTATTATGCCTTTCATCTTTTTTATTTATTTTTTTATTATTTTTATTTGGGGGGGGGGGGGGGTGCTAAGAGTTTTGAATGATACGAGTTAATCGTGGTACGACTTTACAATGGTACGAGTTAACATTTTTACGAGTTAGAAATGGTACGAGTTGACAGTGCATATTTTGGTACGATGTTACTTGGAACGGGTTGACGGTGGTACGGGTTAATGTACGTAAAGGCACAATAGGGTTTTAGAAAATTGGTTTTCTAAAACTGGGGTCCATATTCAAACATATGATTATGAAAGTTGTCCACAGGGATACAAAATGTGGGGAGTGCGGGGATGGCTGTCGTTTTTGACAATTTTAATCTGGTTAGATTAGATTTTTCAAATGTTGGAGAACCGAGAATACACCATCGTGTATTCTATTTACAAAAATCGTTAAACTTTAAATATACTTAAAATAAGTGTCAATAAACAGCTACTGATAATGTACGGTCCTTCCAAATCTAATGTAATGTTGTTTTTCAATAATTCTTTTGATTATAACGATGTTATTCACTAGCGAATATATATGGACAATGAATTAGTTAAATACAAATTCTTCTAGAGTTAGTGTTATTTGCTAATTTAACTTTTTATAGATGATGTTCAGTCAATTGATAATCCTCACTTTAAAAATTATCGTATCTGAAATTAAAGAGACCACACATACTCTTGCTTCATATATAGACTTGTACTTCTACATAGTTGAAAACAAAACTTTATGTCAAACGTGAAGATTTTAAATTTCCGAATGTGAACTTCCCCTTTCTTAGCAGTAACACACTGAAGTCTCCAGCCTATGCTGTGTAGAGTTCAAATTTGAATCCTTACTGCCCTGTATGTGAAATATATGACGAATTTCTCAGCAGAAATAAACTTCTAAAACAGAGTCGTGTTCATCACTCCAAAAAAATTTAAAGTCGTCATCACGAGTTGATTGGCCGATATGAAGTGTTTATCTAACGTATGAGATTAGATATCTTCCCACGTCCTTCTGGAATTGACGCCTCAACGGACTTGGCAATGCGCTGAATTTAACTCAAAGGCAATGTGGTAGGTGCCGTTAAAGAAGCAGGACATGCTTACCCTTCCGGAGCATCTGATATAACTCCCAAGTTTAGTGGAGTTCATATAGCTAGTGCTTTGGTTTATATACGGTCTTGTTCTAATTCTGTTTAGTTTATTAAATGTATTTTTTATTCTTTTAGCTTTATGTGTATCCTTGTAGTATTTGTTTGTTATGTTTCATTCTCATGAGGTTGTCTTACCTTTCGATTTCGATCTTACTGACTTTTTCCGCTTTTTTGTCGCCTCGGTATTCTTTTTCTTGATATTCTTCAGCAATTAAATGGGAGCTGAATAAACATTTTTACATGTACTGAAACACGGTATTTTTATTTAATAATCGTTTGTTATGGCGATTTTTATCATATAATTACAAACACCTACAATGTATGTTAATAATTATTCAAAACATTTTTAAACAAAACACGCAGACAACAATAACACACTGTAAAATGAAATATACTATATGATGGGTTGACAACTTCAAAAATTATTCTATTGACATTTTGTATTTGAAAGAAACAGAAAACACGTACCTTTAATTAAGATCTTCTAATATCTATGCAGTCTTCTCACAAGTGTATATTCATTGTTTGTGTGTATAAAATTCGAAGTAACAGATATATGATCTGAATCCACAGATATATAATGTCAATTAATTTGGATGAACACCACACGTTCGTGTATATCATATCGATTCATTAGATTAAACAATTTAAAAATTCTTGTCATATCCAATATGAAACCCGATTCCAGCAATCGGATTGCGCGATAACTAATATTTTTCATCTCGGGCTGATAACATCTGGAATGGACAAGACAAGCATAGAGAGTACGTCATTTAGGAAAGTTTGCCTTGCAAGCGTTCTTCTAGGGACTATATAAAAATGCAGAACCATCTTCTATACAAATTTTAATTGGCAGTTAAAAACTTGAAAAGAAAATAAACAGACGCAAATGCAGAAGGATGACTTAAGTTCCAAATTAAGCTTTTCTTTTGTCCAGGTCAAATGAAAAGTAGGGACTTTGTTTTCGTTTAATAATGAATGCATACTCATCTTCTACATGACTTTGTATATTCCAAAATGCAATTTATTTGTAATTATATTTCAATTTTTCATTTTATCTATTTTTCATCTGATTGGATGTCTGTATTAGACAATTGTATTCAAGTGTTTATCCCTTTATGCACGAATACAAAACCATGTCAGCTAGTATGTTTTATTTGGTGGTGTGAATTGGAATGAGAACCAAAAAAATGTGCAATTAGAAACATAGCCAACAATAATCAATCAAGAGTTAAACAATGTACTTTATTTATATTGAAAATTGTATATAAAAATCAATTTACCTTTAAAGGCTAACTTGATTTTAACTGCCAGCATTCACTTTATTTTCATTCCTTATCGTCATAAAACTTGTAATTGAAATTCTACTGCTTGCCCGATTGGTCTTTAAAGTACAAAATTACAAAGGATCAACACAACATTACTGATTAAAATTATCCTTCTAAAGGAAATGGCAACAATAATATATTTCAAAGTTGTCAGATACATAAGAGATACTGTATTGTTAATTTTGACTTCAAAACTAATATTTATTTACAAAACAAGTTTTTCTTTTAATAATAAACAATTCATCTTGGTTTCCAATCTGTCTTGTCCCTACGAAAGGGAATGATTTTATATTTTGTCTGCAGCTTGCTATGTTGCGTTGTAGCTTGTAAGCTATTTTTGGATCTGTCGTGCAGCCGCGTCCTAATTGCCGATAGTTTAAAATTCAACAATCCTCAAAACACTAGAAAGATTTTCGTGAAAGTTTTCTTGGCTTCAACAAAAGGAAACGTTTTATATTTTATCTGCAGTTTGATAATGTTGTGTTGTAACATGTAAGCAATTTATGATCTGTCGTGCAGCCACATCCTGTTTGCCTATCTATGAATTGCATGCTGCGATGCAGGTCCAGATCCGGTTTTGGTCTTGTTTAATATAATTTTGGAATTTTTTAATTGTTCTACAACGTTCTGGATTGTTGTTTTTCTTTCAACATTTTAGGTCTTGAGTACAATTGAAGAGTGGTAAATCGACGAAATTTGCATATCTACTGCATCAAAATTGGTATCAGAGATTTTATTATGTAAATTGTAACACATACATGTAAATACTCAGTATATGGAATTTCATGATGTCAAGATGCAGAGGACTTATTGGTTGTGCTCAGTTCCTAAAACGTTAAAAGCCGAAACCATAACCCAAAAGGTCGAAGAGCAAAAATGACCAAAAAAAGGTTCAGGCAAAACAATCCGAGGACAGAGCTTACACGATATAGATATAGATAGATAGTATGATTACATTGTAATTGCTCATCTCGTACTCCTGAGTTTAAACAATAAGTTAATACTTACAAGTAATTAGAAACTGGAATATGAGAGGGCAATTCTATTTAAGTGATTTTATGTGATTATTGGCAGTTTGACTAAGAATAATCATAAGATTATAAGCTACTGGCCATGTGGGCCAATGCCCAATACTCCGATAACAGTCATCAAATCAATATAACCATAGGATGAATTAGGCTATCGTAAAAAGCTGAAAAATATCGGCTCAGAGAAAACAAAGTATACATTCGAAAGAACGAGATCCCCGGAATATCAACAATTACTTATTAATCAATAAACATTCTCTCGGAAAAAAATGACAAAACTAATTGCAATGCTACGAGCATTCGTGAATTAATGTATTTTTCTGTCACCCGTTGTAGATTTTTCAAGATGACTTAATATACTCTAACTATATAGAATCAGGTTTTAAAAGTATATGCACACAAACAGCAAGCTTGTGAAGTACATTAGATATCCTGTGACCCCGATGAGTAGGCCCGAGACTACACTTTTTTTATAGTGCATTTTCATATTAGCATAAAGTCAAATTAAAAATATTACACCAGCTCAAACTTTATAATCTTTCTTTTATTCAATGTACACTCATAACTGGAAAATATATCAAAATTATGGAAATTCTACCATTACTAGTTGAAGAAAATTTCCAAAATGTCTTTAAGGGGTAGTTATCATCCACTTAGCCCCTAATATCCTGAAATTGGCCATTTTGACCAAATTACAACTTTTACATATTTCTGTTTAAAAAACTGCTTTATATTTAACTATGATACTTTACAAAAGGCAAACAGAAAGTAGGGGAAATTAAAATAGAAAACATACACTATAAAATACGGGGAACAATACTCGACAACGAATTGATGTGCATTAATTGTGGTCTTCGGGCAGTAGCCGAATCTATATCAGATCTTTTGTTTACTATTTGTCAGCTAATCAGTAAATAGGCAATGACCTTTAGCTTGTAGTACCATTAAAATTTAGACGGCGGAAAAAATTGTTGTACACTTTGGTTGACAGCCCAGCGTAATTTCATCACGTCTTACTTTCCATAGTACTGTACATGCACTAGGTCATAAATTATATTGTAAATAAGTAAAAATATGATATCAACATTGATTCAAGTTTTTTTCCATTCTTAATAGTAGGTTTGTGACAGATTACTTAGTACTGAAAGACGGAATGTTGGAATGTTGAAAACACGTTTGCCATAGCCGAAAGTTAATTAAAAAAAATGATAGCGTTATAAAATATTCCATCATAAAATCTAATTATGACAATGATAACTCCATACATATTGAACTGTAAACTAAACATAATAAAGATTTATTTATTCGCATTAACGCAGATCTTCATATCAAATTTCGACTAAATTGATAGGGAAACATATTTGATGACTTAATCCATCACCTGAAACATATTTATTTTCAGACTTTATATTTGATTTAAAAAAAAATTCTCAGTAGAAAAAACTAAATTAAAATTAGAAATTGGAATTTTGTAATAAATATACTTTATAGTTTATTTATGGTACGTTTGCCATTGTTTGAGTAAAATATGACATAGTTAATCTTTGCTAGTCTTTTCCGTGATCCTTTCATTTTCAGATAATTTATAATGCAGTGAAAGAAATTAAGGAATTGAAATCACAGGACATTCAGACCAGTGATTGCCCAAGTTTTACTAGTCTGGCAAAGAAACAAGAAAAGAGAGATGGAACAATTTTACAGACAATAAACAAATAATGCAGGTCTCTATTAATATATGTAATTTGATTCTTTAGAATGGTAAAATATTAGCTGGTCCACTGATATCTCATCTTGTCATAATCATCCTCAGTACTGTAGCCTGGGTCATCAATCTATTTACCAGTGAATTGGATTATCTCTAGGCTGGATCAGTAGTATATATGCGGTTCTAAAGTCGTATTTGAGGTGGTGGTGGTGGTTGTGGTGGAGCCGGAAGTAACGTCACCGGAACCGGAAATGGATGTGTCGTCTGCGCATGTCTAGGAACCGGAAGTAGTTTGCGCGCATGAGCAACCGGAAGTAGGGGGTTTTTCGCGCCATTTTACCATATTTTGTTTACGGAAGTGACGTAAGTCACTTACCCGGAAGTTCCATGCTTGACCAGATTAAATTATCTCCCTTTTCCCGCACTTCTCGGTCGTCTCTGGATCTTTCATCGGTCTGATACCCTCACTGTTATGTCGAAGTCCGAGAGTATACGTTTGGATTATCTCCCCTTATCCAGCTCTTTTCAGTATTTTCTGTGAGGACCAACGGTAGGATTGGATTATCTCCCCTTACCTCAAGTTGATGCTTGTCACCAATGGATGGGTGTCCTTAGCAACGGCGGTCCATTTCATTGCATTCACTTCTCTTCTCTTGCTCCATCCCGCTCTTTGCTACTCCTTGCTGCTCATCGCTAATAATGACTATATTCACCTGCTGATTTAAGATTCTTGGGGTTACTTGTCGGTGTTTTCGCTGCTGCTTCCGCTCCTGCTGCTTGTTGGTGTTCGTCATTGCTGCTCTTATCTTGTTCATCGCTGTTTTTCTCGTGCTCTTTGCTGCTCATCGCTGTTTTTCTCTTGTTCTTTGTTGCTCATCACTGTTTTTCTCTTGCTCTTTACTGCTCATCACTGTTTTTCTCTTGTTCTTTACGGCTCATCACTTTTTTTCTCTTGCTCGTTACTACTTATCGCTGTTTTTCTCTTGGTTTTTGTAGCTCGTCGCTGTTTTTCTCGTGCTCTTTGCTGCTCGTCGCTGTTTTTCTCTTGTTCTTTGTTGCTCATCACTGTTTTTCTCTTGCTCTTTACTGCTCATCACTGTTTTTCTCTTGTTCTTTACTGGTCGTCACTGTTTTTCTCGTGCTGTTTACTGCTCATCGCTGGTTTTTCTGTCGCTCTTTGTTGATCATCACTGTTTTTCTCGTACTCTTTGCTGCTCATCGCTGTTTTTCTCTTGTTCTTTGCTGCTCATCGCTGTTTTTCTCTTGTTCTTTACTGCTCATCACTGTTTTTCTCTTGTTCTTTACTGCTCATCACTGTTTTTCTCTCGTTCTTTACTGCTCATCGCTGTTTTTCTCTTGCTCTTTACTGCTTATGGCTGTTTTTCTCTCGCTCTTTGTTGATCATCACTGTTTTTCTGGTACTCTTTGCTGCTCATCGCTGTTTTTCTCTTGCTCGTTACTGTTTATCGCTGTTTTTCTCTTGGTTTTTGTAGCTCGTCGCTGTTTTTCTCGTGCTCTTTGCTGCTCGTCGCTGTTTTTCTCTTGTTCTTTGCTGCTCATCGCTGTTTTTCTCTTGTTCTTTGTTGCTCATCACTGTTTTTCTCTTGTTCTTTACTGCTCGTCGCTGTTTTTCTCGTGCTCATCGCAGTTTTTCTCTTGTTCTTTACTGCTCATCGCTATTTTTTTCTTGCTCTTTACTGCTCATCGCTGTTTTTTTCTTGCTCTTTACTGCTTATCGCTGTTTTTATCTTGCTCTTTACTGCTTATCGCTGTTTTTCTCTTGCTCTTTACTGCTCATCGCTGTTTTTCTCTTGTTCTTTGTTGCTCATCGCTGTTTTTCTCTTGTTTTTTACTGCTCGATGCTGTTTTTCTCTCGTTCTTTACTGCTCATCGCTGTTTTTCTCTTGCTCTTTACTGCTTATGGCTGTTTTTCTCTCGCTCTTTACTGCTCGTCGCTGTTTTTCTCTCGTTCTTTACTGCTCATCGCTGTTTTTCTCTTGCTCTTTACTGCTTATGGCTGTTTTTCTCTCGCTCTTTGTTGATCATCACTGTTTTTCTCGTACTCTTTGCTGCTCATCGCTGTTTTTCTCTTGTTCTTTGCTGCTCATCGCTGTTTTTCTCTTGTTCTTTACTGCTCATCACTGTTTTTCTCTTGTTCTTTACTGCTCGTCGCTGTTTTTCTCTCGTTCTTTACTGCTCATCGCTGTTTTTCTCTTGCTCTTTACTGCTTATGGCTGTTTTTCTCTCGCTCTTTGTTGATCATCACTGTTTTTCTCGTACTCTTTGCTGCTCATCGCTGTTTTTCTCTTGTTCTTTGTTACTCATCACTGTTTTTCTCTTGCTCTTTACTGCTCATCGCTGTTTTTCTCTTGGTTTTTGTAGCTCATCGCTGTTTTCCACGTGCTCTTTGCTGCTCATCGCTGTTTTTCTCGTGCTCTTTGCTGCTCATCGCTGTTTTTCTCTTGGTTTTTGTAGCTCGTCGCTATTTTTCTCGTGCTGTTTACTGCTCGTCGCTGTTTTTTCTCTTGTTCTTTGTTGCTCATCACTGTTTTTCTCTTGCTCTTTACTGCTCATCACTGTTTTTCTCTTGTTCTTTACTGCTTATCGCTGTTTTTCTCTTGGTTTTTGTAGCTCATCGCTGTTTGTCTCTTACTCTTTACTGCTCGTCGCTGTTTTTCTCTTGCTCTATGCTTCTCACCGCTGTTTTTCTCGTGCTCTTTGCTGCTCATCGCTGTTTTTCTCTTGGTTTTTGTAGCTCGTCGCTATTTTTCTCGTGCTGTTTACTGCTCGTCGCTGTTTTTTCTCTTGTTCTTTGTTGCTCATCACTGTTTTTCTCTTGCTCTTTACTGCTCATCACTGTTTTTCTCTTGTTCTTTACTGATCATCGCTGTTTTTCTCTTGCTCTTTACTGCTCATCGCTGTTTTTCTCTTGCTCTATGCTTCTCATCGCTGTTTTTCTCTTGTTCTTTGTTGCTCATCACTGTTTTTCTCTTGCTCTTTACTGCTCATCAATGTTTTTCTCTTGTTCTTTACTGGTCATCGCTGTTTTTCTCTCGTTCTTTACTGCTCATCGCTGTTTTTCTCTTGCTCTTTACTGTTTATGGCTGTTTTTCCTCGCTCTTTGTTGCTCATCACTGTTTTTCTCTTGTCCTTTGTTGTTCATCGCTACTCCTTACCTTACTCGCGTGCTTATTTCGTTTTTTGGGGCTACTTGTCTCTGTTTGCGCTGCCACTACTGCTCCTGCTGCTTTTTGCTGTTCGTTATCGCTGCTCTTCTCTTGCTCATCGCTGTTTTTCTCTTGCTCATCGCTGATCCTTTCTTGTTCTTTGCTGCTCATCCCTACTCAGGGCCTTACTCGCGTGCTCATTTCGCTCCTGCTGCTTGTTGCTGTTCGTCATCGCTGTTCGTCATCGCTGCTCTTCTCTTGCTCATCACTGCTCTTCTCTTGCTCATCGCTGCTCTTCTCTTGCTCTTTGCTGTTCATCGCTACTCATGATCTTACTCGCGTGCTCATTTCAGTTTTTGGTGCTATTTGTCACTTTTAATCGCTGCTGCTGCTACTGCTGAAGGAATGTAGTTTACTGCTGATGATGGGAAGGCCACTCGGTACTCATGTTGTCGGTTTGATTGGTAGATCAAGACTGATCGATGTGATTGTATACTGGGATATTTATCGACGACAAACACAAATGAAACAGTTTCATATTTTATTTTACAAAATCTACATCAGTCAATGTTTTAAGTTCTGGTTCTTTCTCTTCAAACAAAGGTATGATCTTCTTCAGTTCTTTCCATTCGAAGGTGTCCAAGCCGATTCCTCTCTTTGTTGGATAGGTCCAGTCTCCCCGGGGTATAAAGTGCTTTCTTATCCAAATAGTGGGGTATGGGGATTTGACGGTGACGAATACATTGTCCCCAATGTGATATCTCCAGTCGACTAGTTCTTTATCCTGTACTCTACCGATCAAATCATCCAGAACATCAGTAGTCTCGCATAAAGCTTTCCATTGTATCAAAGATAAGCTCACTCCGGTCTTGGTGGGCACCGTTTCACTTTCCCAAAATCTGAGATCTACTCTTTTACTGCCATTCCATTCTGTCAGCTCTGCATACGTTCCTCCACCAAGTAGTACTTTCAAAGGAATATCGGAAGCTGTCATGGCGTCTTGGACGATATCGCTCTCGGTCTGGTCTTTGGTTTTCTTTTCTTTACGAGACATGTCGGCTGACTGATTCTTCTTCTTGCTGGTCTATTTATATATATATTTGTAAAGATGGACTGGATTGGTTCTTATATTATGAAACTTGAAAAATGATTGGCTATCTTTCCGACATCGTGATTGGTTAAATTCTCCCGTTCCGATTGGTCGAAAATCTGGCATTTTCATTGGTCAATTCCAACCGTTTCGATTGATCAACACGATGATACATTGTCCAAATATGCGGCGCCCAATCCGGAAACTGTTCACAATAGGTACGAGTAAACACCGACAATACGACCAGTCTTTCTTGGTTCACCACACCGTCTTCGAACATGGCAGAAACGATTCTCTCGTATACTCGTAGAGGGTCCATCGTACGAATGACTTCTCTGACTAACTTCACTTCCTTTTATACATTTATGACATGAGACTACTCTGCATTGACAAACTTGTAACTGTCTACATATATACATGTATATATAGTGTTGCCAGAAGATCCCGATACCGGGGTTTTGTATCTGAGGCACTGGCAGTCCACCCGGACAGAGGAAAATACCGATAATCGTGTTCAGGATGAACGAGATTACATCCGCCACCTTTCCTGATATGGTTCGCCACACATTCAACCTACAAAATACGACCTTCAAGATCAACGTGTCGTTTGGATTTATACTGAGAAACGCAGAGACCGGAGAACTAAGATACTTCCATTCCAGGACGGGGACGAATGTTCTCTGTCTCGATGATGTTAGATGGACACCAAAGATGGCTGCACCCATTCTCTTGCTTTTTGCTGCTCATCGCTGTTTTTCTCTTGCTCTGCTAATGATGACCTTACCTCATTTCAGTTTTGGGGCAACTTGTCGCTGTTTTCGCCGCTGTTGCTAGTGGTGGTCGATTGTCGTTAGTCAAAGATTGGATTTGTGCGAGAGCACCCTTAGATCCGGGTTATTTAAAAGTCCACTCTGCATTTATCCAGGCTTGTGACTGGCTATCATAAGATAGGCTGCATTAATCCTGCTCAATTTTTTAAGGGCACTCTGCATTTGTCCAGGCTTGTGACTGGCTATATATATGTATAAACATATATAGGCTGCATTACCCTCCTTCCCTTTTTTTGTTATATTTTTTTCTGTTTTTCTTTGTAATATGTTCCAATTCCTCCGTCACATAGAGTCATTGCTGTCTTCAGCTGGAGGTGGGTCGTAGTCGTTCAATACACGGTTAAGCAGATATTTTCGTTTTTCTACGGCCTAATCCCATGATTCTTTTGATTCGTAGTCTTCCTATTCTCTCCAGCGTTTAGCCGTTTTTCTTGATCTCTCTATGTACGGGGTCTTTATTTATGTCTTGATGCCAGGACACCAGTCCGAGGTAATGCTTTCGTATTTCGTCTCTGTATGAGTCAAACATGTCTCTATATGCTGCCAAGCGTGCCTTGTCTTCTTCCATTCCGGCTTCCACTACTTCGTTTACTGTCTGTGAGTATTCCGATTGATGTACTTGAAATGTTATGTTCAAAACGACTTCCCATAGGGACTGTTCGCAAAGCTCTTCGGAGTCTTCGTTGGATCCATGGTCACTACTTTGTTCCGATTCATCGTTATCGGCTTCTGTGGTGGTGTCTGAAGCTGAATCACTATAGTCTGTTGAATCCTCTTCAATACCATGTGCATTCTTTTTATGTCGCACTAGGTTAAAGTTTTGCTTGGATTGGTATCCACAGGTATACATTTAAGACGTCTTTATTTCCTGGTAGTCGATAGCAGAATGAGTTCCGGTCGTCCTGCAAGTGCTTATATTAGATACAGGTTCCTCAGCGGCTTGTTGATTCATACACAAGCGTTTGGCAAAGTATTCGTTTCGACATTGTTGCAGTTCAGATTTCACTTTTCTGATGAGGTCTCTTTTAAGTCTTTTCCACTCGTTGTCAATCCTTCTACATCCCTTGCAGATATTCATGTTTTTGTAGAAGTCCGCAAAGCTCTTGTTCGTTTGACACTTTTTACATTTCTTGTTTGGATCCACTTTGTTGGGTCCTCCACTTGTGTTATCCAGCCGTTTAGTTCTCTTCACTTTGGTTAGAAGTAATTTCCTTTTCCTTTGTGGTTTTGCTTTGGTGTTAGAAAGATCCACAGGAACCACTAAATCAACGAGAGGCGTTTTCGATGCCATTGATACGTGTGTGTTGTTTGACGGTCTTCAAACAACTGACGAAATTAAACAAAACCTCTGATTATATTTTCGTTAAAAGCTTTTCATTGGTGTCATAGAGACGAAGATTACCCCACACAGTTCGCTGTTCGTTGTTGCTATTGCTGCTGAGGAGGTGAAGGTGGGATTCTCACTGTTTCGTTATAAGTCACCTCTTAGTCTCGTTGATGTTACGATGGATACAAAAGATGGCTGCGTTCATGTAACGCGGACCTGAAAGAGAACACCCTTATGAAACAGAAATTTTAGTCTTTCCGGACGGGAACGAATGTTCTCGGTCTCGTTGATGCTACGACGGACATCAAAGATGGTCCATACCTCACGTCGTTGGATCACCTAAGCAAGCGTTACTGTTTGCCTCGTGTTTGTCACGCTTGCTTAGGTGATCCACCGGCGTGGGGTATAGACCGGTTAGAGTAGGAGTACGAGACAGACCTACGATAAGGGTTAGAAGCAGGACTAAGGTTAGGGTTAGAGTTAGGGTTAGGGTTAGAACTAGGGTTAGGATTAGAGTTAGAGTTAGGGTTAGGTCTGGAGTTAGGGTTATGGTTAGGACTGAAATCCGTAAACGTTACTTGGGGGCAGCCATCTTTGATGTCCGTCGTAGCATCAACGAGACCGAGAACATTCGTTCCCGTCCGGAAAGACTAAAATTTCTGTTTCATAAGGGTGTTCTCTTTCAGGTCCGCGTTACATGAACGCAGCCATCTTTTGTATCCATCGTAACATCAACGAGACTAAGAGGTGACTTATAACGAAACAGTGAGAATCCCACCTTCACCTCCTCAGCAGCAATAGCAACAACGAACAGCGAACTGTGTGGGGTAATCTTCGTCTCTATGACACCAATGAAAAGCTTTTAACGAAAATATAATCAGAGGTTTTGTTTAATTTCGTCAGTTGTTTGAAGACCGTCAAACAACACACACGTATCAATGGCATCGAAAACGCCTCTCGTTGATTTAGTGGTTCCTGTGGATCTTTCTAACACCAAAGCAAAACCACAAAGGAAAAGGAAATTACTTCTAACCAAAGTGAAGAGAACCAAACGGCTGGATAACACAAGTGGAGGACCCAACAAAGTGGATCCAAACAAGAAATGTAAAAAGTGTCAAACGAACAAGAGCTTTGCGGACTTCTACAAAAACATGAATATCTGCAAGGGATGTAGAAGGATTGACAACGAGTGGAAAAGACTTAAAAGAGACCTCATCAGAAAAGTGAAATCTGAACTGCAACAATATCGAAACGAATACTTTGCCAAACGCTTGTGTATGAATCAACAAGCCGCTGAGGAACCTGTATCTAATATAAGCACTTGCAGGACGACCGGAACTCATTCTGCTATCGACTACCAGGAAATAAAGACGTCTTAAATGTATACCTGTGGATACCAATCCAAGCAAAACTTTAACCTAGTGCGACATAAAAAGAATGCACATGGTATTGAAGAGGATTCAACAGACTATAGTGATTCAGCTTCAGACACCACCACAGAAGCCGATAACGATGAATCGGAACAAAGTAGTGACCATGGATCCAACGAAGACTCCGAAGAGCTTTGCGAACAGTCCCTATGGGAAGTCGTTTTGAACATAACATTTCAAGTACATCAATCGGAATACTCACAGACAGTAAACGAAGTAGTGGAAGCCGGAATGGAAGAAGACAAGGCACGCTTGGCAGCATATAGAGACATGTTTGACTCATACAGAGACGAAATACGAAAGCATTACCTCGGACTGGTGTCCTGGCATCAAGACATAAATAAAGACCCCGTACATAGAGAGATCAAGAAAAACGGCTAAACGCTGGAGAGAATAGGAAGACTACGAATCAAAAGAATCATGGGATTAGGCCGTAGAAAAACGAAAATATCTGCTTAACCGTGTATTGAACGACTACGACCCACCTCCAGCTGAAGACAGCAATGACTCTATGTGACGGAGGAATTGGAACATATTACAAAGAAAAACAGAAAAAAAATATAACAAAAAAAGGGAAGGAGGGTAATGCAGCCTATATATGTTTATACATATATATAGCCAGTCACAAGCCTGGACAAATGCAGAGTGCCCTTAAAAAATTGAGCAGGATTAATGCAGCCTATCTTATGATAGCCAGTCACAAGCCTGGATAAATGCAGAGTGGACTTTTAAATAACCCGGATCTAAGGGTGCTCTCGCACAGATCCAATCTTTGACTAACGACAATCGACCACCACTAGCAACAGCGGCGAAAACAGCGACAAGTTGCCCCAAAACTGAAATGGGGTAAGGTCATCATTAGCAGAGCAAGAGAAAAACAGCGATGAGCAGCAAAAAGCAAGAGAATGGGTGCAGCCATCTTTGGTGTCCATCTAACATCATCGAGACAGAGAACATTCGTCCCCGTCCTGGAATGGAAGTATCTTAGTTCTCCGGTCTCTGCGTTTCTCAGTATAAATCCAAACGACACGTTGATCTTGAAGGTCGTATTTTGTAGGTTGAATGTGTGGCGAACCATATCAGGAAAGGTGGCGGATGTAATCTCGTTCATCCTGAACACGATTATCGGTATTTTCCTCTGTCCGGGTGGACTGCCAGTGCCTCAGATACAAAACCCCGGTATCGGGATCTTCTGGCAACACTATATATACATGTATATATGTAGACAGTTACAAGTTTGCCCTACGAGTATACGAGAGAATCGTTTCTGCCATGTTCGAAGACGGTGTGGTGAACCAAGGAAGACTGGTCGTATTGTCGGTGTTTACTCGTACCTATTGTGAACAGTTTCCGGATTGGGCGCCGCATATTTGGACAATGTATCATCGTGTTGATCTATCGAAACGGTTGGAATTGACCAATGAAAATGCCAGATTTTCGACCAATCGGAACGGGAGAATTTAACCAATCACGATGTCGGAAAGATAGCCAATCATTTTTCAAGTTTCATAATATAAGAACCAATCCAGTCCATCTTTACAAATATATATATAAATAGACCAGCAAGAAGAAGAATCAGTCAGCCGACATGTCTCGTAAAGAAAAGAAAACCAAAGACCAGACCGAGAGCGATATCGTCCAAGACGCCATGACAGCTTCCGATATTCCTTTGAAAGTACTACTTGGTGGAGGAACGTATGCAGAGCTGACAGAATGGAATGGCAGTAAAAGAGTAGATCTCAGATTTTGGGAAAGTGAAACGGTGCCCACCAAGACCGGAGTGAGCTTATCTTTGATACAGTGGAAAGCTTTATGCGAGACTACTGATGTTCTGGATGATTTGATCGGTAGAGTACAGGATAAAGAACTAGTCGACTGGAGATATCACATTGGGGACAATGTATTCGTCACCGTCAAATCCCCATACCCCACTATTTGGATAAGAAAGCACTTTATACCCCGGGGAGACTGGACCTATCGTCCAACAAAGAGAGGAATCGGCTTGGACACCTTCGAATGGAAAGAACTGAAGAAGATCATACCTTTGTTTGAAGAGAAAGAACCAGAACTTAAAACATTGACTGATGTAGATTTTGTAAAATAAAATATGAAACTGTTTCATTTGTGTTTGTCGTCGATAAATATCCCAGTATACAATCACATCGATCAGTCTTGATCTACCAATCAAACCGACAACATGAGTACCGAGTGGCCTTCCGATCATCAGCAGTAAACTACATTCCTTCAGCAGTAGCAGCAGCAGCGATTAAAAGTGACAAATAGCACCAAAAACTGAAATGAGCACGCGAGTAAGATCATGAGTAGCGATGAACAGCAAAGAGCAAGAGAAGAGCAGCGATGAGCAAGAGAAGAGCAGTGATGAGCAAAAGAAGAGCAGTGATGAGCAAAAGAAGAGCAGCGATGACGAACAGCAACAAGCAGCAGGAGCGAAATGAGCACGCGAGTAAGGCCCTGAGTAGGGATGAGCAGCAAAGAACAAGAAAGGATCAGCGATGAGCAAGAGAAAAAACAGCGATGAGCAAGAGAAGAGCAGCGATAACGAACAGCAAAAAGCAGCAGGAGCAGTAGTGGCAGCGAAAACAGAGACAAGTAGCCCCAAAAAACGAAATAAGCACGCGCGTAAGGTAAGGAGTAGCGATGAACAACAAAGGACAAGAGAAAAACAGTGATGAGCAACAAAGAGCGAGAGAAAAACAGCCATAAGCAGTAAAGAGCAAGAGAAAAACAGCGATGAGCAGTAAAGAACGAGAGAAAAACAGCGATGACCAGTAAAGAACAAGAGAAAAACATTGATGAGCAGTAAAGAGCAAGAGAAAAACAGTGATGAGCAACAAAGAACAAGAGAAAAACAGCGATGAGAAGCATAGAGCAAGAGAAAAACAGCGATGAGCAGTAAAGAGCAAGAGAAAAACAGCGATGATCAGTAAAGAACAAGAGAAAAACAGTGATGAGCAGTAAAGAGCAAGAGAAAAACAGTGATGAGCAACAAAAAACAAGAGAAAAACAGCGATGAGAAGCATAGAGCAAGAGAAAAACAGCGACGAGCAGTAAAGAGTAAGAGACAAACAGCGATGAGCTACAAAAACCAAGAGAAAAACAGCGATAAGCAGTAAAGAACAAGAGAAAAACAGTGATGAGCAGTAAAGAGCAAGAGAAAAACAGTGATGAGCAACAAAGAACAAGAGAAAAAACAGCGACGAGCAGTAAACAGCACGAGAAAAACAGTGACGAGCAACAAAAACCAAGAGAAAAACAGCGATGAGCAACAAAGAGCGAGAGAAAAACAGCGATAAGCAGTAAAGAGCAAGAGACAAACAGCGATGAGCTACAAAAACCAAGAGAAAAACAGTGATAAGCAGTAAAGAACAAGAGAAAAACAGTGATGAGCAGTAAAGAGCAAGAGAAAAACAGTGATGAGCAACAAAGAACAAGAGAAAAAACAGCGACGAGCAGTAAACAGCACGAGAAAAATAGCGACGAGCTAAAAAAACCAAGAGAAAAACAGCGATGAGCAGCAAAGAGCACGAGAAAAACAGCGATGAGCAGCAAAGAGCACGTGGAAAACAGCGATGAGCTACAAAAACCGTTGGTCCTCACAGAAAATACTGAAAAGAGCGGGATAAGGGGAGATAATCCAAACGTATACTCTCGGACTTCGACATAACAGTGAGGGTATCAGACCGATGAAAGATCCAGAGACGACCGAGAAGTGCGGGAAAAGGGAGATAATTCAATCTGGTCAAGCATGGAACTTCCGAGTAAGTGACTTACGTCACTTCCGTAAACAAAATATGGTAAAATGGCGTCAAAAACCCCCCTACTTCCGGTTGCGCATGCGCGCAAACTACTTCCGGTTCCTAGACATGCGCAGACGACACATCCGGGTCTTTGACTTACGTCACTTCCGTAAAGAAATGGCGCGAAAATCCACTACTTCCGGTTGCGCATGCGCGCAAACCTCTTCCGGGTACGTCCGGTTCCGCCTACGCATGCGCAGACGGCACATCCGGGTCCTGGCACGTGACTTGCGTCACTTCCGGCAACATATAGCGGGAAAACACGTCACTTCCGGTTGCGCATGCGCGCAAACCACTTCCGGGTACTTCCGGTTCCGGTCACGTGACTTCCGGTTCCCGTCACATGACTTCCGGTGACGTCACTTCCGGCTCCACCACCACCACCTCAAATACGACTTTAGAACCGCATATATACTACTTGGATCACTTTTATTTTAACTACTTTTTTAACGTAAACGAGCGTGTGCAATGCATTTTATATTAGCAAACAAAAGTTTATACTTAATCATTAATAGGTTCCAGTTTTCTACCGACAAAGGTCGTGTATATAGGCGATTTGGGTCAATTTTCATCACCTTTTGGAATATTGTCATGAAGAAAAGTCAAAACCAAATCCATTCTTATTTCATTTGAAAGCAGATGCATAATCCCATTTACAGCCAAAAATTCGTTTTGGTTCTGAGTTTAAAAACTGTCTTATAGACTTTAATTTGAAAAAAGGACATGGTATGATTTGGCCTGATATTTGGGCCCTTGAATTCCAAAATCAAAAAGTAATGAAAAAGTTACTCTTAGATATCATTAAGTACTCTTAAAATGTTGAATTTTAAGGAGCATGTTTGGTTTTCAACAAGAAATTATGTAATAATGGCAATATGCTGTCAAAAAATGGCTAGTTATGAAGAAATCAATGCAAAATGACAAATTTAACTCATGTTTGGGCCCTTTGAATTAAAAATTTTATATAAGCAACAGCCTTGCCAAAAAAAGATATTTCACTGAAAAGTGTCTCTTTGTAAGACAAACATTATATTAAAAAAATCTTTTTGGGCGAGGCTGTTGCTCATATTTGTTGTGACCAAAATATACCGTGAAAACGCTCAATGTTCTTCAAATCCTTGATTTAGCAGACGTTCAAGACGTCGCTATTGCATCATAGGAATGATTTTTGTACAATGATTGATACATTGTGAGCGTTCGATCATTATACAATACAAATACAAATTCGAATCTGAAATTTTATTTTTATTTTTTCATGGGAGGTGGGGCAAAATAAGTGTCTACCAAAGTGATATTGGGGTACGTAGAAATTTATTTAGTCACTTACCTGATAGTTGCTATTAGCAACTCTTTAGAGACGACATACAAGACTATGCCTCCAGAGATTTTGAAATGTTTTAGCCGATTTTTTGAAAATGGTCCTGGAAGTGAAAAAATATAGGGGAAAATGGCCCTACCTCTTAGTTTTTGGGGGAATATAGCTCTTATGAAACACTGAAGATTGGTCTTCTAAAGGACAGACACCAAACCTATGACACATATCTGTAGACAAAAAAGTAGCCAATATACTATCAAGTGCCGTTCACTTACATAGTATCAAATGTACTATTAGAGAAAGAATTTTACCTAGCTTTAATTCAAAACAGTAAATTATTAAATAACTGCAAATTGTATCCAAATATATTTTGAAAATGTCGAGTAAGTTACATTGTGCTATAAATTCTTCAATGGAATCAAAGTTTTCAAGAGATGACTCCATCAAGAAGACTGTCAGAAGGTCGCAGGTTTCCTCCTTGCGCTTCACTTACTCTTTGCAAGCTTCATAACCACAATCATTTCTGACTAATGTTGGAAGCATAGACTGGACAAGGTGATTTACTGCTAAGATGAATGTGAAATCTGATTTACTGAAGGATCTGTAGACAGCTTTCCAATATAAAGAGCTATCCTCAAGCTAGATCTGATAACGGAAAATGATAATTGAAAATTAACAATCATTGTGAAAAGAAAAGTATTAAACGGGAGATATTTAATTTATTCAGAACTGAAATATTAAAAGCTACAAAAACCTTTATTCTACGGAAATTCTACGGATATCTGCTCTATCATTAAATGTTTCGAGAATGAATTTCACTTTGTGTGTTTTTCCTTGAATTTTAAATTATGTACAAAACCTGATATCAAATCTTCTTATAAAGTATTAGAAATTTTTTTAAAAAGAATTACTTCTACAAATCAAATATTTAAAAATCTGTCCTTCATCCATCACTAATTCAGGTTCAACATAGTATAGTCACATTCAATAAACAGCTTTTGAAGTTGTTAGTAACAACTTTAATCCTTTTCTCTTTCTGAACTAATAATAATACTTCATTACCCTTTAATGTTGTAAGTGAATCAGGATAACAACTTCCTGTATTTGAAAAAAAATCAAGAAACTTAACAAAAATTTAAGAGAAACTTTATTATATTAAACTTTTAAGAAATTTTCACATGATTTACTTGTGACTTCAAAATCGTTAAATTTGACTTCGGTAATAAATACAAAACTGCGCATGATCAACATGAATATAAAAATAAAAAAACAAGAGATCCCATAAAGTGTTCCTGTATTTCCTTGTAGGCAAGTTTTCTATGTAATAGACAAAATAATTTTAACATGATTTTCAGTAACAAGCAAACTAATGTAATGAAAAACAAATAACAACTCAATTTTTTTCAAAGACAAAAAATTGAATATTGAATTTAAAAATGGAAGGTCAGAATTGCCATCTGGCTAGTTTCAAAAAAACAGATATGCTTGTAGCCTGTATAATATCTTTTTTGTTAAATTCTATCATGCTTTTGGCCACTGATGACACCTGGCTTTTTATTTTAGGTCCATGGAATATATATGTAATGTCGTTGCCTTGATACCCTCCTTCTAGTATCTCATTTATGAAATCATACCTTAAATAAAACACGTATTTAAGTCAAACACTTCCCGGCAATGATTACGTTATGATAAATATAAATAAGAATTACTACAATGAGAACAAAATATGATCAATGACCCAAAAAACAACCATTGAACAAGTGCATGTAGTTTAACCACATGACAGTGTTTGAGCTTCAATGATTTGCACATAGGTCACACTCACTATGGGCAATGTCTCATAATATGCATCTAAAACTAACATAAGACCTCACAAAAACTGCATAAACTTAATTTTCGGGGAGTTGCATCAGGTTTGCCTTGGTAGCTTCCAACAGTATACTATAGCTAGCACCTCTTGTTGTAATGAAAACTTAACCATACCAGAGATATTGAAATAAGAACATGTAAATATCTCTGATCAAAGCCTGCTTACCATAGAATATATATTTATACTGACATGTTTTATAGGAACTGAATTCTGATGCTGATCAAAACATTTCTGTAAGAAGTTCAGAAGGTATTTAAAGCTAGCGATTACATTTATGTTAAATGTAATGAAATTTTACGTGTAAGTTTATTCAGTATGAAGATTATAAGTCTGATTTATTACCTGTACCGTCAATGACATAAGAAAAACCAGCAATGGCTCTGTATCCCTTTTCTAAGTTTCTTATTGCCTTGGACATGTGAGGCAACCGCCTTCCCACCCCCCTCCCCACCCCCTTCTTGTAGAACCCTGTTGATCTTGAAGCTATAATGTGTTTTTTTTTAATTTGAATTACTGGTAATACAATCCCAAAAGAAGTGTTATTGTCTTTTCATAAAGTTTTGATTTTGCGACTAAGTTCTAACCTATGGGCTAAGCAGTGTATAGCAATAAGATATGGTCTGTCTTCCTTTAGAAGTGGTGCAAGAAGTGCCTTTTTTACCCGAAACAAAGACATATCAAAATAAATTTAACAATAATCATATTCATTGAAATGACTAGATAAAAACCTAATTATAAATGGATATTTGAAAGGAGAAGTCAAGGAAAACTGCAATTAGAAACATATAGCCGTGTCTTAACTCATAAGTCAAGAAACAAAGATTAGACCAGGAAAACAAGGACAACACGACACAATACACTAAAAAACTAAAACAAAAACACTCAATACACAAACTAAAACACAGTGACCAACATGAACTCCAACAAAACCGGGAGCTGGCACCGGTAGGGTGAGATTCATTTACTTTTCACGAAACTCTCGCCGAGTTGCTTATGACAAGTCCAGTAAGGAAAATCAAAACGACAGAGAGAACCTACAATTCCGAAAGTAACTCTGCTCGCACGGTTGAGATGGACACACTATAATGATCAACGGGTTGCTGCTGACTGCCATAGAATTATTGAAGCGATGAACTCAACCTGGTTGTGATGTATCCCTTGTCAAGTGGTTCATATTCTGTACAGATGGACGGAAGAGGAAAAATGAAATACCCCCTATAGAATAAATTATTCATTTGACTGAAGTTATTACAAGTGCTACAGGCCATGCCTATTTGAAATTCCATCAACAAAAAGCCTATCAGTCTTTCATTGAATACATGTTCAATCGAAGCAACTCTGAAAACATTCATTATGAAATCCTTGATGTCCATACTACTTTCAGAGTTCAGGGGTCCAATGTGTGAAAATTGATCGAAAACCATTCCATTTGTACAGTTGCGGACATTCATCGACTTGTAGTCATCGTCAGTAACGTCATCACAAGTTATGGAAATGAATTTGGCATCTTGTAACGAGCGAACGACAGACTTTGTAGTGACTTGAGCAATTACATTCTCTTTTCTCATTAAGGTATGACATACCCAGATGTAAGCCCTTTCTGTGGTCTCATTTGCAAAGCTGTCCATACTCAGGAAATGGGTTTTTATGCTTGGGTATATAGTGGACATTACTGAATTTAAACTGAGTTGCACATTCATGAAGTGGAGTTACACTATCCCAGCGAACTTGAAATTAAAGAGACCACAGACACACCAACTTCTGCTTCATATCTAGATTTGTACTTGTACATAGATAATAATTGGCCGTTGAAATCAAATGGTTATGACAAACATGATGATTTTAATTTTTTAATTGTGTACTTTTCCTTTCTTAACAGTAACATCTCCCGCCTATGGTGAGTATATTGACACCCCACCGGATTCGACACCTCAACAGACTTGACCCTTCACTGTCAATGTGCCGTTGCTGTTAACGGAGTAGGACATGTTTACCTTTCCGGAGTACATGATGTCACTCCCGTTTTTTATGGGTTCACATTGCTACTGCTTTAGTTTCTGTAATGTCTTGTTCTGGTTTTGTTTAGCTTATTATAGGTTTTTTTTATTCTTTTGGTAATAAATGTATCCTTATGGCGTATGTTTGTTGTGTTCCATTCTCCTGGCTTTGTCTTTTCCTTGGTCTTGGAATTTGTGGACGTTTCTCGCTGTTTTGTCGCTTCGGTATTCTTTACCGATATTATTCCACGTGCAGGTGACAACTGGATTATTTACCCAACCATCCCTTGTCCCTACACATTGTCAACACGTTGCTGACTTTTAGTTTTCTTTTTTAGATACTATTTAACTACGTCATGGGGTGGAAAAGGAGTTTAGTTATCATAAATTCTGACTTTTTTTAATTGAGATAAACAGTGACAGGAACATCAAGTTGGCAGTTATATGATTCATATTTTGGAAGCAGTTCTTTCTTACTTCATATTTGGAAAGCTGTTATGGATATGTCCAGCAGCTCGATATTCTGATTAATAATTCGCCTTTGGTTTGCCCGTCAGTGCTGTGCTGTTGTTTATATGAATAAAATTTCATTACAACTATTCAACCAAACACTGTCTTAGTTTATTTTTTAAGGGGACTTGAAAGATTAATGCAGTTATTAATTTCACATACAAACGCTTATCTGTTAGATCAAATATTTTGAGAATATACTTCGTTTGATTGTCAGCTTATTTACAGGGCATCAATGAAATAAACAGAATAACTTCTTATAAAGGGATCATTAAATAAATTACCTTTAGACGAATATTAATGACTTAAGAATTCATAACCCCTCCCCGGTCACAGGCAATATCAAAATTTCGGTCGACACTACCCTACATATCTCGATAAAGCTCCTTTCATATTATAATAATTTTGCATAGTCCAAAACGCCAATGATGTTCATTTACAAATCAATTATTGGTAAAAATGTACGCATCATAAAGTAATCGCTGCAAATTCATTTTGGAATTCAAAATATGAAAGTAGGATCCAGTTGTTAAAAAATGCCAATTGTTTAACAAAACCCGACAAAAGAATACCGTGACGAAGTAATGAGAGGCGTCAGATCAAAATCGAAAGACAAAGCAAGAGACTATTTATGATTGTAGAAACACAGTGAAAACACAGTGAAAAGATATGAAAAAGATATTTCCCAAAGAAATTTTTAAAAAATCACATTGCAAACCGAAGATAAAAAGCAATATGAATAGTTAGCAAAAACCGGAAATGACACCAAACATATTCTGCTTATGTAACGTTAACCAATATATTGCAGATAAGGAAAATTCCGCTAGTGACCCTTTCGTTTAGGTGTAAATTTTTTAATGAGAATTTCAACACAGAATGAATATGACCCTATCTTAGAAGTTTATGTGAGAGTAAGTTGGCTCTGTAGAGGTAGATATCAATCATGTGATATCAATCGGTCTGTATTGGTTATTCATAAATCTCGGTATTTAGCAGAATGGGATGGGTAGGAGGTCTCTTTAAATCAAGTTCATGCAGATATATGAGAATCACGTATAATTAGGAGCCTCTGTGGCCGAGCGGTCTAGGCAGTTCGTTATGACTACTAATGATCACTAGTCTCTCAACGCTGGGGTTGTGTTCGAATCTCACCTGTGGCGGGGTGTGTTCGACTCCAATCTTAATTGACAAAGATTGCCATTTTTCCTACCGATGGTCGGTGGTTCTCTCCTGGTACTCCGGCTTCCTCCACCAATAAAAACTGGCCGCCGCAAAATAGCCAAATGTGCTGAAAACGGCGTTAAACCCCAACCAAACAAACAAACAAACGTATAAGTAAAGCTCAATGCTAGCATTTTGAGGGAAAGAAAATCATCTATCGATATCAGAAACTGACATTAAAGAGCATATCAACCAAACGCAGCGCTACATTTTGTCCCTATAGCATAGAAATTCCGAAAGTCAGAAGAAAATATCCTTCAAACATAAAAAAATATATATTATCAAACAGAAATACAGCATGTTAAGATCAACCTCAGACAGTACTTCTTGTACTTATCGTTAGAATCAAAATGGGTTTTGACAAATTCTGCTTTGTACTTACCGTATACAAGATATAGATACCTTTTCATATCTCATTAAGTCCAGAAGCATTGATGGATAAGATTACACTTAACAGATTTTAGTTTATTATGCTTAAGGTAGTGTGGATGGTAAATAGATCAAAAGCTTCATCACTGTTGCAAAAGTTAAAACAGAAGAGAACTATTAAATTTGTAAGAATCACATCCGGTCAACAACACTGGAAGCGTGCGCTTTGCATGTATCACAAGTCTTGATTCTGTTTTGAACTGGTGAACAGTAGTATAAAGTATCGGATTTAGAAAGGGTTTAGCGCAGCCCTCATCTTCCCAAGTTAATGGTCAATGGCCCGCTTACGCTTCCCACAAACCTTTAACAGATCTTCATATTCAGTGAATCTACGCATACACTAACGCGATCTGTTAACAAGATTCTCCATACGATGCACTGCTTATTCATATTGTCAAATCACAAACGCTGAAACGTATCAACCTAAAAACCACTTTTGCATGTTTCCAAATCACAATTGGAATCAAAGAATCTATTATTACCACAGAATCGACATCACTGTTAATGGACTCAACGGTGGGTATCACTAGCTCAGTTGTTAGTATTTTGACAATAGCACAAAAATTAAACAACTTGCAAAGCGAACACCCACAAAAAATCGGGAGAGAAATCAGGTGCCCCGAGAGGGTAAGTATTTCCTGTTCATTCAATGTCTACATCAGCATTAATCCTTAAAAGGTTACGACATGTATTCCTCCAATAAACAAGCCATATGATGAAAATTTTGAGAAACTTGCACCCTGAAGCAAAAAGTCTCTCATCGGTAGCAGATGTTTCACACTTTCCAAAGCAGACCTACAAAGATCGTAACTTGCTTCATACCAGTTTCGAATCAATTTAGTCAGATCAGCAGGCTTCGTGTATCCGTTTCGTCTCATCAAGGACCACATTTCAAGGGAAAAGTGCGTTCGAGCATTTGGGACGGTATGTTTGTCTATAAGGTCCTTTACTAAGGGTATGTCTTAGTCCACCCATTTAATAAAGAAAGTTTCCATGTAGTAGACCAAAACTTATTTTCCGGAGTTTGGTTTCGTCCGAATAGGTCATCTCTAATGTCCTCTGAAGTTCAAGAAACCGTACAATGTCAAGAAACAACCGTAGACATATATTATAAAGGGAAAATCTATCCGCCTTCACGAGATCCAGAAAGATTTGAAAATCCTTATCTAATCCCTGTTCTTGAAGTTGTACTAATACAGTTCATAGAGTATCATTTTTAGAAAAGCAATAACAATGACTATGATCTTGCGTTAGCATTAGAATTTATTTGCTTTTACAATCCCTTCTGAGTAGCCACTACTAAATCATGACAAATTTGATTTGTACACTAATCATATTTCTGCGAAAATAAACACACAGATGCAAATAAAAACTTTATTATAAACATTCATAGTTGCTGGGAAACTGCAACAAAAAAAAATTGTAATACTAGTAGACGGAAGGACGGACAGAGGTAAACTAGTGTAGCTCCTTTCCTTAGCTGCGGTGGTATAAAAATCTGTTTGTGGACTTATTTTAACTCTATTTCATAATGTTTGGTTTTTGCTTTTTCTTTCACGTTAAAAACTTCAGTGTTGATTTCTTGGGGTGGATGTGTGTAACAGGTATTTATTGTGGTCCATTATTCAGTAAATTTTAGTTTGTTTTACTTTTAGGGAGTGCAATCTTTTTGCTCTGATAAGCCTACATGTGGATAATTTAGCGAGGGTAGATGGGGCTGAATCATTATTCGTGTTAAATCTAATAAGACAATGGAATTATTTTCAAAATTTGTGTTGAACAGAACATTTTGAATAAAATCTTCAGTTTCAAAAGCATGTCGTCTTACTTATGGTCCCTACTGGGTTCATATTTGGCTAAGTCATCCTTCTTAGGCTTTTCAGTTGATTTTCCATGTTTAAATACATTAAATTTCTTGCCGTCCCGGCAAACTTATCATTTGTTTTCCTCCTCCACCTCCAGGTATTTAAATTGTGTAAACCATTCAGATTTGATGCTTCTCATATGGCCACGATCACACTACTTCTCAACTTTTATTTGCCGGCATTTCCGACTGAATATTTTTTACATGAATTTGTAAACCGATTGCTGACCATGCTGACGTTCGGTCATTGCGGCCTCGTAAATTAGGGTTAATCTGTTAACCACGTTTATTAAAAAGTAACAAGTACCGAGTCAAACAAAAGTGGAGATGGATAAATTTGTATCAGAGTCGTCAGTTACACAACAAAAAATTCCTGAAATGTGCATTTCCCATACCGGAAACTATTTTACGTTCAGAATTATATTCCATATTGCCGATAATGTTCTTTCGCCACTGTGGCGACCACTATGCGATTTTAATTAGCCACTGGTCATTTTATATAGCATTTGGCGACGAGGCGATCGTTTAGCGCTAACACAGAGGGATAGGTCTGACTTTTTCATCGACATCAAGGAGAAACATTCTGTGTCTGTTTATTAACGCTAAAATGGAGTTATTATTCTTCTTATGGACGTTTTTTGGGGGAAATCACAATAATGTGACTAATGGCTGCTTGCAGGCATCTGAGTTTTGGTCTGTGCAGCCATAATGACGTGTCATCGACTCTGGAAAAAATTGCGTTCACTGTTTTCTCAGATTTCTACGATGAAAGTTTAAACCCGATACCACGAACAAGACAGAATATAAGATTTTAAAAAACCCATCTTTGGACGTTGTACAAATCTTGCTTACAGTATGTGAATTTCGGACAGGTGGGTGGGCGGACATGTTGTAAACTCCTCTTACAGCTTTAAATCCAGATCTTTGAAACTTTTCAGAATGTTTATGGACATATTGAAGATGTCCATGAAGGATTTTGATGTCATTTGAAGATTTTTTTCAGGTTTTCCATGTTGTGGAACTTAGACATTTTTTGCAACAATTGTGTATAGAGGGTACTAATGATGAGTAATCGACTCATTCTACAGTTTTTTACCCAGATCATTGGAACTGCAGAATATTTACAGACATATTGAAGGTGTGCATGAAAGAGTAATATGCTATTTGAAGAAAATTTACCAGATTTTTAATGTTATGGAGCTTAATTTTCCTCGTAAATTGTATTCCCCCTCAATGTTTATTTTACATGTTTGTACCTACGATGTTTGGTCTTGCATGTCACATTGATTTTGTTAATGTACATTATAAATTTACCCGTGGTCTGGATATTAATTTAATTCTTTTATACGCATTAAAAGCAACTAGGCCTTTGACACAATTTATGAGAATGTTCCGGTGTGATATTATTATTACTTTTATTATCATGATTTCCAGACATTCCTTTAGAGGAATATTTTCCGTGAACATAAGTAAAGTTTGGCACTAGTTTGTTTCCATAACAGACTGATACTTAGGCATTGTATAGGAAAAGCAAGAGACATGCAGTATTAATGTAAATAGGGAGTGTTTATCCTTTATAAAGTTTATTTCAATTAAATGTTTTGATACCAATTTTTATGCACAAGATGTGCACATTTCATTGATTTACGATTCATCAGAAAATTTTGAAAACCAAAACAGTAATCCAAAGGGTTGAAGTACAAGTTCAAAAAATCCAAAATGATCAAAAGGGTAAAGCGAGAATCACCTAAGGACAGAGCTTTGCAAGAGGGAGATATTCTCTGGTTTTCATAAAATTTAACATTTTTCCAATGGTTACTAAGCAGAAAATAATTAGTCTAAAGGCTTTGATTTGACCTAGCTTATACCTTTGGGTGATAAATAACATCAACAGAGGAACGATAGTTCAGTGATCAACCGAAATATTAGTACGGTGTAATTAAGGACGTATAGTTGACATTTTATATAATTGTATTACATCTCTAAATGTCCAGGTTTAGTAAGAATAATATAAAAGCTTAGTGTCAGTGCCTCTCATATAACTATTCCAAAAATGTGGACACAAAATAAGAGCTAAAACCCCCCGCAAAGACACAATTAAGGACTGAAAATGAGCTAAGAACGTTCCACCCAAATGCTATAAAAGGTTATACATGTCAGTGCTGAAAAAGTTGTTATGCCTTTTCAATTACCAAAATTGGTGCGCATATGCAAACGTTAGACACAATATTCGTTCTGGTTATCGATCAACAAGTGGCAAAGTGTGGAAATGTTTGCCAAAACGAACGACTTTCGTAAAACATGTCTATGACCAGAGGAAAGGCAGTTTTTCACTGACTTCCGTGGCATATTATCATATACTATTGTTGGATAAACCCACTTTATTCGGTGATATACTTACTTTTCTTCTCCGCGACTGCTGAAAACTATAAAATAACTAACCCCCCCCTCCCCAATGTTCTCCTACACAGTTTATCGATGTTTCACATGTTTCAGTCTGTCGATTTCTCCAGCAGGTTATTGCGACCATATATTAATTAGAATTTGCCATGATATGGTCTGCTCATTGATTGGTGCGTTTTGTCATATAATTCCGATCCAAAAATTTCGGCAATTGTATTAGTTTCAGACTTTTCAATTTTTGATGAGATATACTTTATCAAAGTATCCGTACAATATCTATATTTATATATGACACCAATACCGTTATAGTAAAACGTTAAGTACATACGCCATCACCCCGTATATACCGTATTAGGTCAACTACACACTCTGTAACTAATAATATTTCCTCCTAATGATATATGACTCTGCTATACATGTATAAATCTTATAGCTTAGACAATCTTGCTCTTTCCATATCCATTTCTGGTATCTTCTTTTTGGAATGTTTGTTTAAGGTTTTTTATCAGTATAAATTAAAGGCTTATATGTCATTAGTATTGAAAAAAACTATTTGTATCAGATATGGACAGAGGGATGGTCTACGTGTACAATCGACACAAGAAAAACAAAACATGTATGTATTTATAACGTTTTAACAAATACATTTTGTACCTGAGGACTGTTTGATCATTAGACCGAATATCACTGAGATGAAACATCAACGTGAAAAAAATGTTTGACAACCTGGCTTAAAAGCGTGAAATGCAGGTCAGTGTATGTATTGATATACAAGCTGATTGACAAAATAAAACAAAAAAATGATTTTGTTATTATATTGTTATAAGTTTGAATCTTTTATTTGATATTTCAAAATTTAGACAATTTAGACACTTTGTATGTTGTACATGTGCACGTTTACATGATTCAATAAGTTTACTCCGACAAAATATACGTTGTATGTGTGATGGATTTGCCATGTGTACATAAAAGATAACGCACAAAACACGTTGAAGGACATTGTATGATTTACTTTCGTAAATTATAAAAAGAACATTCTAACATGGCGACCTTCAAAAGCATTTGGTAAAATTCGTATATTTTGATATCAACTTTGGTACGGATGTTAATTGTATTTGTCTTATTCGAACAGAAATAAATTATGGTGGCATATCCCTCGTGGTACAATATTTGGCATAAAGTACCAACCCGTGGTAAAATCAACATAAACTAGAAAACTGTCATGAATTGTTTATTCATTAAAACCCAAGTTTGTACGGATCATTCTTAAAGTCGCACTTTGAGATACAAATAAACAAATGCAAACTTCTTTATAAATAGAAGTGAGCCCTGATTCTCTGGTATTATAAACAGTTAATGATTTAAAGCAGGTTCAATCCTTTACCCGTATCTGTGCTAATTTCTTATTTTCATTCACACACCCTTTCCAGAACAATGTTGACGTCATTTTTTTACTTTCAATTTGTGTTGTCCATCAGTTATTATCATTGATACAACGCGTCTTGTTACCACGAGGGCAGTTTTGTTACTCAACAATTAGGTGTAATTTCATTGATCTCTGTCAGTTAATTCGGATATTCTTTCTTAGCAAAAAACACTAAATCTATACATGTAAATTGAGCGACACCGTTTTTTGTGAAAGTAAATTTGAGAATAAACGACCGAAACATTAATACTGGAATATTTGTTTAAACTTAATCTAACTCTTTCTTATCTATGGATAAACATTATCAACGCAAAGATTTTATGAATAATAAGAAATTTTTTTTGGAATATCAATATAATTCTTTTTTGTTTTCCATTGCAGAATACTAGTATACATTCCTCTAAGATTACTAGAAGTCATAATTTGAGAAAGGTATATTATTTTTTCAATGTTTTTAAAAACATCCTACATAAGAACAGCATCTGCTAGCATAATATTGAACCATCAATATACACAGGACTGGTCCCTTTGGTCTCTGACTACAACAACTGCATTTAGTAGAACCAGCAAGATAGTATTTCAGAGTGATATTTTTTTTATATTAGACGATAAGCCTTTGAGAACTGACCGTTTTGATTTTGTTTATGTTTTCCTCGACACGCAAACCGAACAGGAATAAAATATTAAGTTATCTCTCAAAAACAACAAACAGCGTTCAAATTTGTGTTTATCTGATAGGCAGCTTTTGTAACCAATAAAAAAAATAGAACTGTCCTGAAAGGGACTAATACCCTCCGCAGCGACATTTTTGTTTTGTTTCTGTTTTGAAGCCTACACAAAGTTCAAATCATCATATTTTTCACAGTACTTGCCCAAACAGAAAATCCTGACAATATGAACATCGCCATAATGTGATCTAACAAACCATAAAGTTTCATGAGAATCATGCAAGTAATGTAGGAGGAATTGCGGACAACACATGGAACTAAGTTTTATTTTAAAAAATGCCTATGTCCAAACAGCCATACATTTCTTGTCCAAAACAGAAATTCCTGACAATATGCACATCAGCATAGAGTGATCTAACACTCCTGAAAGTTTCATGAGAATCCTTGAAGAAATGTAGGAGGAGTTTCGGACAACGTTATTTCGGACAAACGGACAAACAGACTGAAAACTACATGTATATACCCCCCCCCCCCCCCAACTTTGTTTGCGGGGTGTACAATTAGCAAATATTCTAAATAACCACGCCTTCTTACCTATAAAAGATCTTTTCTTATAATTTTGTCTGATGTTCTTGTCAACTTAGAACACGACTGCCTTTATACAACCGAAACGGATCAAACATTCAAAATGAATTTTCGATTGGTAATGAAAGCTCTTTTACAATGAACAAAATATGACAGAAAAAAAATGAAATAATTTTTTTTAAATGTTATTAGTAGAGAATTCAAATAAATAACTAAATAACATTAAAGAAAATGATAAGAACAGATAATTAGAAATGTTTTATTACCGAGTAATAAATACGAGTAAAAAATATATAATATCATTATAAAAAAGGAATATGTAAATTATTTATTTCAAGACCGAAATCTAAAAATGGTACAACGTTTTTCACATGATACATTTATTGTTGTTCAAAACAAGCAAATGAATTAAAAATATTTTAGTAAAATATACTCAAGTATAACTGACACGTAGTCCTAAGGCAAACATGTCAAATGACGTTACCTTATAGATGCCCCAACACTGTGCGCTACTATGTACAAATATATTATTCACTTTATTATGCTAAATGATTTATATTTAACTGTTTAAATGGGAACGTGTAGCAGTGTACTTTAAATCATGGCTCAAGGGTTATAGTTTTGCGTCCACCATCCTCTTTGGCTTAGCCTTTTATCATATACTAATACTATGGTTTTATGGTAGGCTCCGCCCAAGAGAGTTATAGTCGAAAAATTATTATTTATCGATTCATGTTTTTGAGTATAGTGTTATCCTTATTTTAACCAAACAAACGAGAAAAATTGACATGATACATGTATGTATATATATATATATCCCATCCTGATTAAAATTCATTTGATTTACATCTACAATAGTTTATATATTAATAGTACCCGTTCAACTACATTTGAAAGTGCGACAGGTAAGTAATTTATTTGATTCAATATTTTCTTTCCAACAATGTACTATTTCATTTGTAGGGTTTTAGACAAAGACATTTTGAGGACCAAGAAGCACAAAATAGTGGAGAGGTAAAACTATACATCTAATATGTTTTTCTATTCATACATATACTGTATAAGCAAGAAAATGAACAAAAATGACATACCAATCAATCAACGCAACCGAACAGTATTTATTTTCTGAAACGAGGTATTTATGGATTATGACACATTTTCTGACTGATGATAAAAATTTGGTCTTTCGAATGCTATTTGTTGTAATGGTTTTAAATATTTTTTAATGTCATAAGAAGTATAAATAATTACACACATGTAACACTTGTTGACTATTGATGACATAATTAAGGCCTATGCAGTTTTTGGTGATATTTTTGTTTGTTTTAGAAATAATGTGTATCAACTGGACATTGTGTTGTTATGGGTAAAAACTGTGCTCCCCTTACTCCCAAATTATTTTCTTATTGATTTGAATAGTCTTTCATGGATGCATAAAGCTGAATATAGAACCGTATTAATTCAATATTTAAAATTTAATCATAAAAACTGCGTACATATTTTGAAATTTTCGATATTTACGGTAAGATATAAAAGAGAAGCCATTAGTATTCACACATGTTCAACTGTGGCTGATTTTAGCAGGATTTTAGTTTCACAAGTTCCATAATGTTTTACGTTTATAGTACAATTAAAGAAGAATGCAATTGCAGGTATCTTGATGGTGTACTTACTATCAATTACCCCAAGTTTATAAAATATGCAAAAAATAGATATTCAAAACAGCTACAGTTGAACAGGTGTGAAAGTATAATTGCTTCTCTTTTATATCTTACCATAAAAATCGAAAATTGCAAAATATGTACGCAGTTTTTATGATACCTTGACGATTTTAATTTTCCAATTAGTGATGTCCCCTTTCTTGACGGAGACAAATCACAACATTCTTGTACATTTTTCACGGATTTGTTCTAGGTTTGAAGATTTTAACGAGCGAAACCATACGATTATTAAAAACTCTTATTACAGGATTTTAGTTTCACAAGTTTCATAATGCTTTCGAAAGTTTTACATTTACAATACAATTAATACAATGTAGCTATCAACATCACTTAACTACAAACTTGACTTCAAGAAAAGAATTTCGTCTGAACAGATTTTTCGGTCCCACTTCCTATTGTTATATTAGGAACAAATGCAATTAGCAAATAACCCCCTGAAGCTCGGGGGTAACTTATAATCTTTTTTAGAAAGGGGTTAAAGATGACATTTTATGTAATTCTAGTAAAATTGCTTTACCGATATTTGAAATTTCTACTGGCCTCTCGTGATTAAATTTCTACTGACCTCTCATGACATCTGTCGACTGGGTTGGCGAATACCCTCTGATTATTTCCTTTAATACAGCGACAATATCTCACCAGCAGCGAAGAGATCTTTAGTCAGTTTTACAATAAAAAATAACAAATAACCTGCTGTCTAAATTATATACATGCGTCCAACCAATTTTATCATTTCTAGCTAGCAGTCACGTTGTTGGTAATCATACTGTATCGATTTTTATAGTTTTTTTTAAATACCAGACAGTAAGATTAGATGGAGATTGGGTACCTATAAATCCAGATAAACCGCGCCGCTGCTACGTGTCTGCAACAAACAGACTCTCCTGACTCCCAGGGCGCCGTTGTGTAGTGGGTAGCTCATCGGATTACGAAGCTAAAGGTCCCTGGTTCGATTCCCGTTCGGGATGAAAATTTCAGGGATCAAATTTGCGACGATCTATCGACACCATTTGCGAAAATGGTCTCGGTAAAAGATGCTAGTCTGTCGGATGGGAACGAAAAATCACTGTCCCGTTTTAAGGGAGAGCAATATCCTTAGCACAGTAGATATCGAATAAGAGTAGGCTAAAATGCCGCTACAGGTGTCGCTCCCGCATCCACCAAGTGGAGAGAGATTAGCATAAGTTGGTAATTTCTCAACCGAGATGGTTACATTTTTGCTAAATATAAAATTCCACTAAGAGGGTGGAAAAATTCTATAACTTATGAGTAATTGAAGGAGAATCTGTTTCTCCTATTTTCAACAGAAACCTTAAGAAAATGCCATTGCTACGCATTTTGTTTAAATGAACGCCATTTCTGAACTTCTTGTTTATCTTTCTAATAAACTTTTAAAAAAAACGGCGGGAATTCCCATACAGAAATTTAATCACCGGAAAGTTGTTAAACATATTATGTATTTTTATCCCACCGATGAAAGACGTCAAGAATGGGAGAAAATGTGTTTCCCAATCCACTATAAATATATAAGTTTAACCTTAACTCTCGGTCTTTGTTTCTGTTGTTTTCCTCTGACCACCTGTCTATTTAAAGGCCAAACCGCCTATTGTTTATGCGCATAAGGCAGCGCAACGTAGATTTTGATATTAAAGCTTTATGGCGTTCCTTTTTCTGGACTAAAAAAGCGGCAGATTATCGCGTTCTATTTCGCGCATTCGGCATATTCCAAAATGTCGTCTCGCGTCAAAGGACTTTTTGTTAAGAAAAGTGAAATATCGCGTCGGAACATAGCTAGTAATCAGTTAAAACAGCTTAAAACAACATACGGAACCTTAAACAATCCCACACCAGCTGCAAACATTCCAGAAGTTTGGACACCTGGAGAAAGACGAGTTCTTTATTGATGGGATTTCAATATCGGTCACAGTTCATAAGTGTGATGAGGGTAGTAAAAGGTTATTGCCGTGCAACGTGTTTTGCTATTTGTATTTAACATGCTTCCCTGCATGAACCTCATTATTTAGTGTGTTCCGTGAAATTGATAAAAATAAGCAACGTGCAATCATTTTTTTTTTTTTTTTTCGTCGTTTCGTGAAATGGACATCCATTCATCCATGCGTTCATCCATGCACACAAACCCTTCCTTTTTATCTGAAGTTGGTTTTGTAGAAAATGGAAAAATGCAAGCTCTCAAAAGCTTAAAACCCGACAAGAGAGACATCATACGTGTATTTTATGTCTCTGGTCCGACAGTAAACACAAATACACGAACATGTAAAAACGTCAAAAATCAATAACAGAAACAAGAATGATACTTTTTAGTAAAAACTAGACTGGAAAATAAGCTTTTTTTGTAGTGGCCATATTGACTATAAAAATTTGTTGCGGCCATGCCATTCATGGAACAGGAACTCAATATGGATGATGTGGCAGGCTTCCATCAACTTTCCTGTCAAGTAGGTGGTATCAACTGATAGTTTCATGTCTATATGTGCTGCATGTAGTAGTCTTAGAAATGAATTTTAATGCAGACTTTAACCAAAGTCAATGAAGCGTGAAATGTAGGTCATCGTGACCGAATTGTCATGGCTGTTCGTTACTACCGAAGATGTATCCACTGATGCAGTAGACTGTATGCCACGTAGAATTACCAAAATGGACCTTAAGGTGCCATCAAAGTCAAAATCTATGACGAAAACACAACCACATAAATTGTCAATATTTTTATTGTTATAATTAATTCTGAACTGGAACTTGATGAAAAGCTTTCATTAAATACACATTTCATAATGCATTACCTTTTTCCTTCAGAATAAATATGAAAATGAAATTGTAGATGTAAACATTTCCTTAGTGACGGATGAATTTTTCAAAAGATGCCGTGAGTTAGTTAGAGCATATTTTTGGAAAATAATTGTTCCAATTGTTCCATTGTCATCATGGGCAGGGCAAGCGAGGCTTAATTTCACAAATATATCCAATAATCAGAAGGTGAAAGCATTTTTAGTGTGTGGCTGCTTGTGTTGTCCACGTTTATATTTATCAAAGATGTCCGAGATAAATTTCGTCATTAATGATAAAGATGACCATTTGTTAAAATATTTTTATCTAGGGCTTACAGTAGAGATATATTTAGACAGGTCACATGACAAATAATTTAAAAATAGATAATGGTTGGTTTTATCACTCTGTGCAAGGTAAACATCCGAGCAATCCAAAAAACAACTAAGTTAGGAATTCCACTGAACTTTACTTTACTTCTTCATTATCTTCAAAGTTCATAACCTTTACAGTTAGGAGAAAATGCGTTATTGTAGAAAAACAATCCTGAATACATAAAGCGGAAACATCCCACTCGAAGGAGAATGTTTTTAATTTTTTTTATTCTTCTTCCGTAATTTCAAACAGAAATACATTAAAAATATGTGCGTACTTGTTTATTTAAATCAATGTGCTAAAATGATGCCTTCGAGAACCTTCTAAGGGATACGTTGGGAGAATTCATATCGGAAAAGTGCATACAAATTCCATTTGCACATAAACAAAACTGTAGTTTAAATTTATAAATGCAGATTGTCAAATCCGATAATAACCTTTATAATCTGAACTATATATCGTTTATTTTGAATCACGCGTTTTGCCGCCTATTCGGCTAATTCGTAAATTTAGTATTGTAGATATAAAGAAAAATACATGTAGGCTAGACAAACATATACAGGGAAAAAAGGAAGTAGGAATCAAATAGTAAAAAGTTATATTCGTAGCTATGATATGTACATGGAACACTATGTATACCCTTCTCAACAAAAGGAAGACATCAAGTTCGGGCTTACGGCATTATAACAATTTAAGGGCTAAGGGTTCCCTATTACTCCCTCATTATCACTTACATCGATTGTAATAGTTAACTATTTTTTTAACTATTTGGTATTACACTTTTATATGAGAAAGAGGGAACTTCATTTAAAAAATTTTACTATGTAAGTATTATATTGACAATATAATATTCCATTTTAACGGGGGAAACCTGGCAATTTGCAGGCGCATCACAACACCAGTCTCCTGTTATATTAAATAATGAAGCCCAAAGGTATTGTTGCTATCATAAAAATAAGAAACATAAATACATCACAGGTGCGTGGACACTTGAATTATTGTAACTGGATACCGAATTTCTATATACATGATATAATTAACATGCATTGGAGACTTTTATATGTATATTTGAATTCCTAGTTTATACTACATGTACTATAGGCGTGCTGTTTAAATGACGATCGTTTTAAATTTCTTTCGTTAATGTTATGTGTAAAGCATCCTAGTATTTTTTTACATGTAAAAAACTAAATCAAATCAAACCATAAATCTATTATATCCTTATAAAATGTTTTAAGAATGAAAAATAAATAAATGCACGTGTAAATTTAACCGCTAAACATACACTGACATACCCCAACTTTATTCTCTGTATTTCTCTGTATAAGTGTCTGCATGACTGTGTTGATTCGAAAACCACGAAAACTTGCGATTTTGAATTATATACTTATGTCCTATTTCCTCTCGCATTTGCTCCCATGATATCAAATTTAAGGTTAAAACAAAAAAATATGGTCATGATGAATCATCAAATATATGATAGTGTATGATTAAGATTTGTTCATGATATAAGCATCTATGCAAAACAAAGTTGACTTTATCAGATTGAAATTAGCAACAGTGATTAAATTGATCTATCTTGTTATATAAAAAAACATTAATAAATATATTAAGCATGCAATTATAACATATTTTAGAAATGCAAAAGATCATTTCGTTACCCTAAAAAAAACATGACAATGATGAATAAAGAACAATATTTATTAATTTTTTTTTTTTTTTTTTTTTTTTTTTTTATTATTATTTATCGCCCAATTTTACGTAAGTTCTACGTAAGTTATACGTCGAAATAACGTTACATACTATCATAAAATGTCTTCCTAAACTCGTTAAGCTTTATTAACGTTGACATGTCGTAATAAATAAGTACGTCATAATTAACGTAAAACTTCAACGTCCAAAGAACGTAATTTAAACGTATTTGTAAAAGTCAATTACGTAAATATAACGTTAGATAAACGTCAGTGACAGTTCATAAGTGTGATGAGGATAGTAAAGGGTTATTGCCGTGCAACGTGTTTTACTATTTGTATTTAACATGCTTCCCTGCATGAACCTCATTATTTACTGTGTTCCGTGAAATTGATTAAAAAAAAAGCAACGTGCAAGCATTTTTTTTAATTTTTCGTCGTTTCGTGAAATAGACATTTGATTTTGCGGTCATCCATGCACACACCCCCTTCCTTTTTATCTGAAGTTGGTTTTGTAGAAAATGGAAAAATGCAAGCTCTCAAAAGCTTAAAACCTGACAAGAGAGACATCATACTTGTATTTTATGTTTCTGGTCTGACAGTAAACACATATACACGAACATGTAAAAAAGTCAAAAATCAATAACAGAAACAAGAATGATACTTTTTAGTAAAAATATAAAGAAAAATACATGTAGGCTAGACAAACATATACAGGGAAAAACGAAGTAGGAATCAAATAGTAAAAAGTTGTATTCGTAGCTATGATATGTACATGGAACATTATGTATACCCTTCTCAACAAAAGGAAGACATCAAGTTCGGGCTTACGGCATTATAACAATTTAAGGGCTAAGGGTTCCCTATTACTCCCTCATTATCACTTACATCGATTGTAATAGTTAACTATTTTTGTAACTATTTGGTATTACACTTTTATATGAGAAAGATGGAACTTCATTTAAAAAATTTTACTATGTAAGTAATATATTGACAATATAATATTCCATTCTAACGGGGGAAACCTGCAATTTCCAGCCGCATCACCACACCAGTCTCCTGTTTTATTGCATAATGAAGCCCAAAGGTATTGTTGCTATCATAAAAATAAGAAACATACCATACAAACATCACAGCTGCGTGGACACTTGAATTATTGTAACTTGATACCGAATTTCTATATACATGACACAATTAACATGCATTGGAAACTTGTATATGTATATTTGAATTCCTAGTTTATACTACATGTACTATAGGCGTCTTGTTTAAATGACGATCGTTTTAAATTTCTTTCGTTAATGTTATGTGTAAAGCATTCTAGTATATCTTTACATGTAAAAAACTAAATCAAATCAAACCATAAATCTATTTTATCCTTATAAAGTGTTTTAAGAATGAAAAATAAATAAATGCACGTGTAAATTTAACAGCTAGACATACATTGACATACCCCAACTTTATTCTCTGTATTTCTCTGTATAAGTATCTGCATGAGTGTGCTGATTCAAAAACCATGAAAACGTGCGCTTTTGAATTATATATTTATGACCTATTTCCTCTCGCGTTTGCTCCCATGATATCAAATTTAAGGTAAAAACAAAAAAATATGGTCATGATGAATCATCAAATATATGATAGTGTATGATTAAGATTTGTTCTATTCTATAAGCATCTATGCAAAACAAATTTGACTTTACAGATTGAAATTAGCAGCAGTGATTAAATTGATCTATCTTGTTATAAAAAAAAACATTAATAAATATATTCAGCATGCAATTAGAACATATTTTAGAAATGCAAAAGATCATTTCGTTACACTAAAAAACATGACAATGATGAATAAAGAACAATATTAATTTTTTTTTTTTCGCCCAATTTTACGTAAGTTCTACGTAAGTTATACGTCGAAATAACGTTACATACTATCATAAAATGTCTTCCTAAACTCGTTTAAACATATCCTTATTGACGTTGACATGTCGTAATAAATACGTACGTCATAATTAGCGTAAAACTTCAACGTCCAAAGAACGTAATTTAAACGTATTTGTAAAAGTCAATTACGTAAATATAACGTTAGATAAACGTCAGTGACAATCCATAAGTGTGATGAGGATAGTAAAGGGTTATTGCCGTGCAATGTGTTTTACTATTTGTATTTAACATGCTTCCCTGCATGAACCTCATTATTTACTGTGTTGTGTGTATATGTGTTTACTATTTGATTCCTACTTCGTTTTTCTCTGTATATGTTTGTCTAGCCTACATGTATTTTTCTTTATATTTTTTCTAAAAAGTATCATTCTTGTTTCTGTTATTGATTTTTGACTTTTTTACATGTTCGTGTATATGTGTTTACTATCGGACCAGAGACATAAAATACACGTATGATGTCTCTCTCGTCGGGCTTTAACCTTTGAGAGCTTGCATTTTTTCATTTTCTACAAAACCAACTTCAGATAAAAAGGAAGTGGGTGTGTGCATGGATGAACGCAAAATCAAATGTCCATTTCACGACGAACGAAAAATTAAAAAAAAATGCTTGCACGTTGCTTTTTTTTTTTATTAGTATCACGGAACACCGTAAATAATGAGGTTCATGCAGGGACGCATGTTAAATACAAATAGCAAAACACGTTGCACGGCAATAACCCTTTAATACCCTCATCACACTTATGAACTGTCACCGATATTGAAATCCCATCAGTAAAGAACTCGTGTTTCTCCAGGTGTCCAACTTCAGGAATGTTTGCAGCTGGTGTGGGATTGTTTAAGGTTCCGTATGTTATTTTAAGCTGTTTTAACTGATTACAAGTTATGTTCTGACGCGATATTTCACTCTTCTTAACAAAACGTGCTTTGACGCGAGACATTTTGGAATATGCCGAATGCGCGAAATGGAACGCGATAATCTGCCGCTTTTTTAGTCCAGAAAAAGCAACGTCATAAAGCCTTAACATCACAATCTACTTTGCGCTCCCTAATGCGCATAAACAATAGGCGGTTTGGTCTTTAATTGATTGGTATGTCATTTTTTACCTTTCTTGTTATCCATTTTATCTATTTAATGACTCCGAACTCTTATATCTTTTTAGTGATGCAATCTGGCGTTTTTGACAATTCAAAAAGACAGATGTCATAAACGCCCCTCCATATACATATAGTGTCTGCAGACAAAATGTATTAAGTTGCTATTATTTTCGAGAGATGGTACAATAGCATAATTTCAGAGCATCTTCATGTTATAGAACCTATTAACAATCTAGAACTCCGACCACGTGCATGCACTGATCTCTTACTTGAGCTGGTATGAAAAATGTATATCAAATTTGTTCTACTAATAAAATTACTTGCAATATGAATAACATATACTAGGTTTTCATAATTCCTAAATGTAATAACAGTTATCGGAGATATTTTGTAAAAAAAACTTTGTACATATTAAAACATTAATCATTTATAGCAAGGTTACTCAAACACTTGGCAATATCAAAAAAATCTTTTTGAGGGGTCAAAGGTGTTTTTTTGACTCCTCATGTATATATACATTTGAAATACCTAACTCTAAATAATAATTATGTAGCAATTACAAAATGATACAACATTATCAAAGAATAAGTATTGATATAATGTTATATCAAAATAGTTGATCTGAAACCTCAAATCGTTTATGGGCGTTGGTAGTCATATTGATAATTTGTGTTAAAAATTAGCAGTTCGGCCATTCCGAAGCATCTTAGTATTTCTTTACATGTAAAAATGCCACAAGTATACGTGTATAAACTAAAATAAAAACATATATTTAACTAAACAAAAATAGTACAAGACAGCACAGAAACTAAAATACTAGCAATGTGAACTCCCACTAAGAACAGGGAGTTACATCAGGTGCTCCGGAAGGTTAAAATTAAATGAGTAAATTCGATTGTCAGTATGATTTTTGTTTAAAGTTTGTTAATGTTGGTTTGAATAGTCTCCCTTAGAACAACAAATGTAAAAAAATTGGCATTTGATTTTCAATGACTTGCTCTTTATGGTTATTTTTACATTTAGACCCATCACATAACATTTTAAAGTTTCCTACTTCAGCGTTACTGTCAGAACAGATAGTTTGTCGACATACAATGAAGCAAGACTATTAAAATTAAACTCTCAAAATGATATGTAAAACTATTTCAGCAAGAAAATCTACTGGGTTATGAAAGGGGAAGGTGCAGAAGTTTGGAAGATATAAAGGAAGTAAAAGATGAAACAATTTGTAATGGATTTCATCAACATACAACAAATCTTCGCAAATCACAAAGTGTTAACGACATTTTGGAACAACTAAATGAAGTTAAAGTTATTATGCATAAGAATATAATAAACTTACGTGATAGACATCATAATTTAGATTATCTGATGGAAAAGTCTGACAGTTTACTGACATTGGTAAGATGTTTATTAATATTGAAATAATAAGTACATATGTAACTACCTAAATTTATAAATGAAGTTGTTTTATTTGTTGTTATCTGATTAAACAAGCTTTAACCACCCTCTTCCTTCTTACCTCTGATGTGAATTACACAAAACATTTTTTTATAGAAAATACCATCGTGATGTATAAAGTGTATATCATCAGAAATATACCATTGAATTCAAATTGCAGATGTTACTAGTAATAAATTCATCTTTTGTATGCGATTTATTCTTTATTATCAAGACCGCGACCACGAAATTTAAAATGCTCCGATTTGGACGAAATTTGGTTTCCAAGTAGATTATGATATGACAAGTGATTTCCGTCATCGTAAATTATGCCATAACGGGACGGGACTTATGTGCTTCGCTTGCGAGCACAATCAGTACTTGTTCTTTTTATCATTGAGTTTTATTGAATGTAAAAAATATTCTATTATTTCAAGGGGACTGTGTGGCCACTTCCGCTCATTGATAGAGAAGAAGGAGAATTTCCGGAAATAAATTAAATTTACACTGCCGGAAAGAAATGAAATATACACTACCGGCAAGGAATGAAATGTACACATCTTGTGCATTGAAATTGGTATCATTGAATATTCATCCACTTTAAAGTTACTCTTAGCATCAACAATGTCTTAACTGTATTTCATTGTTGTTTAAAACCTTTTATATACTTCTTATAGTTTGTCTCCTTTTCACGTGGTATATTTAAATTAAGGAACATTCCCGCTCTCTGCACGTCTTAAATTGTGTAAAATAAATATGTTTGATGTTACCATTCAATATATGGCTTAATAGAAGTATTTATCTTATTCATTTTGTTTTCTTTTCAGACTCAAGATTTTGCTCTTGTCACAGAAAAGGTGAAAAAGAAACAACGACGACTAAATAGAAAGCATTTAATTTTAGTTTCTCTGGCTGTTACGTTTATAATAATTATAGTAGTTATATTTGCAGTAGTATTAACTCAGAATACAGGATGAAATAAACCAGTATTCACATCTATATAAACTATAAATATCTTACATATTTCATCTTTATTTAGCATTCATATTAATTTACGGTTTTATATTTTACTTTTGCTATTTTTATGTTACGCTCCTTTTTTTAAATGATGTTGTAGTTTTGTTCATATGTTACCATTGTTTTTATTCTCTTTTATTGTTTGTTTGTTTAGTTGGGGTTTTACGCCGTTTTCAGCACATTTGGCTAATTTACGGCGGCCAAAGAGAAGCACCGGCCTTCGGTAGGAAAATTGGGAATCTTTGTCAATTAGGAACGGAGTCGAACACACCCCGTAACAGGTGAGAGTCGAACTCACAACCCCAGTGTTGACAGGTAGTCATGACAAAATACCTAGACCACTCGGCCATCGAGGCTCCCTATTCTCTTTTAATTTACAATGTATTTTTATTTTTTATTACTTTATTAATATCATTTTATCTCTATATTTTACTTGTTGAAAAATGCCTAACAAGATGAAAAAAAACATCATTTTTTATTATATGGCATACACTATGTAAAAATGCTGTATTCAGCGTTCCTCACATGACCTCGGGACAATGCTACATTCGAGGGTACAGATTGACCCTTTAAGATATATTAAAAAATATTATATAAGGCATTTAAATGAAGACAACGAAAAGGTTGAACAACAAAACACTAATGAAAGGAAAGAAATTCAACCCCGACATTTTTGTTCCCTATGTTAGAAATCAATTGTCACGGGCTCGACATACATGCACGGAGTCAGTCACCACGGTAGGTCTAATCTTTGGAAAAATAACACTTTGCAAAACAACTTGAAAAATAAAATTCAAACCACTTTAAACAGAACAGACATAATACTTCATTTATTTTTTGTGAGCACTAAAACGACATTAAGTTTCCTTAACTTAAACTTTCAATAAATGAATATTTGAAGTATGGGCTAGAGAAAGGAATAACATAATAGAAAACGAGTTTAAATTTCTAATTACCTGTTGTTAGAGAATTTTCTTCGTAATCGCACAATTTTCAGTCCAAATAAAGATAATTTATAAATATTCACTTGCCATGATTTTGCGATGCGACAAATTAACTGCGACATCTCCAGGGTAATTAATTTAATTTAATTTTTCTACTTTTTCTTTCGTTTTTGTGTTTTTTTTTTTTGGTGTTTTTAAGTGTTTTTATTTTTGTTTTTTGTATTGTTTTTTTTTTTGGGGAGGGGGTAAGGGGGTTAGACGTCGAAACAAATGGGTAATAAATCCTTTTATAAACATCTATAACTATGTACAAAATAGATCTAATGTGTTGAGACGATAAAACGGATGGACATTATTTATCATTCATATCTTAACACCCTACTTTAGATAAATTTGATATCCTAAACGGATAAAATTACAATTGTGTTACTAAACATACTTCTACCCAATTTAATCATTTTGTGTTCTTGTGGGTAGAAAACGATGTCAAGGTTATGTCATTCAGGTGTAAACAAAAAACGTAATAATATTCCTTGTATCATAAATACTGAGGAAAAAGAAATCTTAGAAAAACTGAATGATAATCCTTATCTTACTGTCATGAAGGTATATGAAATACAACCTGTTTGACATCATTATTTGTATAGGAGATTTTCTAGGTAAACTTCATGGAAAATACATAATGTTATTTCACATTTAACTTCCGTTTGTAAACCAATCCCCAGATTTTTATCCACTCAAGTAGCAAACAAAGATTATATCGCGTGTCAATGCACCACTGTGAATCTTACGTCTAACGGTTTTTTTGTCGAAACGCTGGACGTAAAACTGGGAAATTTGCAGGAACAAATTAAGCAGTGTTTTTTAGAACATTAAATTAATTTTTTGCTGTAAAACCAGATATGTGTCGCGTGAAAAATCCTGTTCGTAAACCCAGAAATATCCTTTTTTTTTTGGAAAAAGTAAAGACAAGAACCGACATCAATACCATGAAATTGTTTTGAACTAACAACTTAATAATTAGGGAATTTTAAGAGAAAAAAATGCAGTGGCCAGTTACGGTTTTTTCTGCATTCTATACAAAATTTCTTCACAATCTTATCAAAGAAAAGTCTAGTGCGCTGATAAATTGGTCATTTGAATCTTTTGGTTTAAATCATATTTGTTTTGACAGTTTTGAAACTTTTTTCAGTTTAAAATATTCAGTTTTTGGACTAGTGTTGATATGATCAAGCCCTTACAATTCTAGATGGATGTTTTTGTTCATTTTGACAGCACTGGGTAACGACAGGTGGTTTAGATTCCAATGGTGGTACAAACTGTGCTGCTCTCATTGCTGACATATTTGTATATGGTTATGAGCAGTGTTTTATGAAAAAATCCTTAAAGGTGAAATACAGGACCGAGAAAAATCAATGGAAATGTTTAACATCAATTGTAGATATCTTTTAATAACCTGATATGCAGAAGTTATTTATCTAAAAGAATCGAAAAGAATTGAACAAAGCTAATAAGAATAGTAAATGCTGCCCTTTTTAGATATTTTCCATTAATATCGAAAATTGCAAGATATATACTAAATTTTATGATAAGAAGGATGATTTTAATTTTCCAATTACTAATTTCCCCTTTCTCGACGGAGACGTGCCTGTGGTACCAACGTTTGATTTATCAAATCACAATTTGTACATTTTACCAGTGGCAAATCCAGAGGCGGGGCGTAGAGGGCGTAAAACATTTTTTTATCGTTATAAATAATTTTTTTAGCATAGTCAAAAATAATTGCTCCTCGGTCCGCTCGGCGTTACATTTTTCAATTCTAAATTTTACCCCCCCCCCCTTTTCAAAAATCCTGGATCTGCCACTGTTTACATGTATTTTCTAGATAAAAAAATAACGAACGAAACCATACGATTCCTGTGGTATTGATTTCACAAGCATCTTAATGGTTTCAAATAGCTAGTTAGCAAGATATTTTTCCTAATTACACGGCTTCTAGGAAAGCACTTGTTTTGAACGGGTTTTCCCATCCTAGTTTCTATTTTAATATCGCGGATTAATGCAAACGTCTTGCCAATAACGCACAGAAAGATGAAAGTTACTTTTCATCATAAGGGCTAAAAATATGAAATTTTATGTAATTTCACAAAGTATTGTTCTTTCTCCCAATGACTTTACGATTTTTAAAGATTTATACTGGCCTATCACGAATACTCCCGATGTCTGTTCAACTCAATGGCCAGTTACAATTAAACCTTTACGGGAGTGTTATTCCAGACTATTTTGTTAGCTAGGTTTTTAGAATTTTTAGAAAGAACACATTTTGAAGCTGCTTTCTATATTATGTACAGTTCAACTAATTCGAACTTGTCTTGCTTGCAATCATCTTGTAGGTAATCAATTGGCTTTTATAGTTTATCTGTACTAATTCCTGAGTCTTTATTGTTTTAATGTTTGTTTGCTTTTTATTATTTTTTTTATATGTGTCCTTTAAGTTTTATTGTCTGAGGGTAGTGTTGAATACATAGAGTTAATCGATATTGATAGGTATGACATGGTTGTTCTATTCGTTTTGTTTTTGTTTGTAGAAGTGAAACCTATATGGTAGAAAAAAAATGTGTTTTTAGTATATTCAATTCTGGACAGAATTGCCAAATTGACAAAAGCCCATTTGGGGGAATGGGAATTCGGACTTGTAGTTGAACATTGGTCAAGCTCGATTTGACCATGGTAGGCTAAGACTGGCCGTGCTTCAGTCTGCCTTAAATTGCTATAAAACAGACCTATTGATACTTCTACTTAGAGGATATAATATTAGAATCAAGAAAAACATTACTTGCAGTATATGTTTTCTTATTGGTCCGAAGGCCAACTGCATAGGCAGATCTAACCTTTCCTCCTTTTAATGGCAAAAACAAACTTGGATACTAAAGTTTTGGCGTAAAATGCTCATTTTTTGGAGTATTATTTCAGTTCGAAGTTGCTCTAAACTCTGGGAAGCCAAAAATAATCATTAAATTATTGTGAGCATTTAAAATAGCCTAAACAGATCAGTCGACATCCAGGGAAGATCAAATTTGCCCGAGGGGGCTGAAGCCCCTCAGAGTTCCAAGACTGAAAATTTCTAGACAAGTATCTAAACAGTTGACATATTCAGGAATTTTAGCAAAGACTTTCTTTGGACTCTCACCCCCTCCTAAGGAATGACGGAATTTGTAAAATGTTTTCAATCCCGAAAGGCCAAATAATTTTAATTTACATTATAACACAGATATTGCAATACTTGTATATGAACAATACTTTTCTAATATATGGATACAACTACTTCCGAACTGAACTCCTAAATCGCCTTTAAGCAAGTGTTAAGACATCAGTAGAAAAAATGTACCGTTCAGTTTGCACAGTCACTAGATTGTTTCTGATATTATGTAACATTATGACTTGTCTTTCTTCCCCTATGGGTTAATGGGTTAATATTCGATACTGAAAGAACATTGTCAACTGTATTTTCTATCGTGATGATATCTATATCATCATCCCTTTATCATACCCTTTAAAATGAAATTGGTCACGTGACCAGAAACATCTGTTCAAATATATATTATCACATGTTTTGTACTAATATGTACGTTTTAGCATGTCCAATAATAGCTGGAAGTCGGAGTCGGTTATTTGTCCTCGGGGCCAATATCGATATTGGGCCTCGAAAATCCAATTTTTGTTTGTTGGTTTTTTTTCTCTCCATTTTTTAGAAATCTAAAATTCTTTTTAATTTTTTAAAATATGTGATAAATAGATCATTACATGGCATTTTCCATATCGGTCCTGGTATCATCCCTCGACCGATACCGGACCTCGGGCTAAAGCCCTCAGTCCGAAATGGTAGTCTCGGGATGATACCAGGACCGATATAGAAAATGCCATGTAATAATCTATAAATAAAGCGCATGCCGTATCACCCCTCGATCAATATCATCCCTCGGGCCAGAGGCCCTCGGGGTAATACGGAATTTGCCATGTATTATTCTCTATTTAGTGATTTTGTACTCACTACTTGTAATAACAGATTTGATAGTAAGGATTAACACGCCCCTCCATCCCACTTTCCAAGCCATCTTTCCTGTTATTCCTGTGTACAATATCAGAATGCAATCAACCCTGCCTCAAACTCAGATACTAACAATTTTGTATACTTGGCCCTTTTGCATTCTGTTAGAATACTTTTTTCGTTTTTTTATTTCGAAAGGATATTTGGTATTTTTTAATGAGAAAACATTTAATTTAAGATTTAATATATAAATAGATTGGTGACATGTTGCTTTCAGTGTTCAGACAATCTTATACGACGCCCTAATAATAGTGTCGAAATCAATAGTAATGCCGCGGGATAACATGCCATTCTATAAACAAAACATTAAACAAAAAGTAGATAACTACTGGACCCCTCTGGAACTAAAGACATCGTGTGAAATACAATGTGAACTGTGAAGTTGAATTTGGGATTCTATTTAAGAGATATTTTGTTTGCTATTTTAAATATATAGCAATCGTTTGTTTTGTTAGGATCGTACATATTGGATTTTATTTTTTTCTAAGCTCTACATATTTTTATGACAAATGATCAGGCCAAGAACTTTAAAAGCATATATTGCGACTTGTATATGAATAGATAATATATAATATTAAAATAACCTAGAATACTGAAGGTCCATGGGATTTCTTGTTTATCTGGTCTTGTTGCGAGTATCACACAAAATTACAGAATTAAACGATAACCAGTCTATCGCAATTCCCAATGTAAACTTGTATAATATAGTATTAATAATATCAGAATAAACAAATATTATATTATTAATTAAAGTAAACGGAAGTTATTCAAGATTAATTTTATTTTAATAACTCTGTCACTCGTTATATAACACTTATGTCTTAAAAGAAAGGAAACATTTTGGGAAATAAAAGATCTCATGTGTATTTCCACAATTTTCACTAAATTTGCCGTATTTAAAAAAGGAGTTATGACAGGCTTTTAATCACGACATTACATGATCCCCTTTGATTTCATATTACAAAAAAACAACTATCGATGTTACCTTACCTTGGATTGAAGTCTAATTAAGTTAATTATATACTTTGAAAGTTGGCGCAATTGTCAACAGACAAATTTTAATTAGATGAATAGTCACGTGACTGTGTGAAGTAGTAAGATCAACATGGACATGAAAGCAACATACTCATTATAGACGTTCGATCACAAAAGCTTAAAATATGTACATGGAAATGCTTAACGATGTTTGACAGCGATATCCAGATGTTAAAACGTCTCCAAACACCAAACCCTACAAGTTTGGACGGTTGTTTGATGACAATAGTAATGTTTATAGGCGTATAATTGTCGACTTTCTTTCTCTATCAACACATGCAAAATGTGAGACTATCATTATGGGTGTAATAAAATGACCTACGTTTGATTAAAATCAGTACCAATTTACCAGAAAGAGAATTTACATGACCACCCGGTGTTAACAGGCCGTACATGTTGTAATGATGTAAGTTGTATATTACATGTAAATAGTACAATAAACAAGGATCGACACTTGAAAGGAAGCACTTCTGAGCATACTTTTGACATCAAAGTATGATAGATATCAAATTAATATAAACAAATGTTCAAAAAACAAAAATATAGAAAAATACCATTGTAGAATAATAAATGAATAAATTAAGTTTACTTGAATAATTCATTTTAAGCATTTATTCAATAAAAGACAGCTGTGAAAATCGTTAAAACATTTAACAAAAAAATGCATAAAATAGATGATTAGGAAATTTGATTAATGTTTAATACATATATTGTGTTTTCTTTTAATTAATGATTCATATTTACCAAAATCAAAGAGATTTTATCTGCAATTAGACTTTTCTCACTTGTAATCACAGGTATTGTACTTGCAAATTTGGATTAAGTCGATTTATTTCATGAAAATACTTTGAAGTATAAACATTTACAAATTCTTTTCTGAAGATAAGAGAAAAAAACTAGAATTCACAGTAAGTAGCAATTTTTCTTTCATTTCTAATTCACAGGAGCTCTTTTCACAGAATTTGTAAGGGTAATTTCCAGGCATTTGAACCCTCCGATATCTTCTATTTTTTACCTTGTTCCCATGGTTGAAACAACTCCCAGTATTAACCAAACTCCTTTAATTTTACATAATTTTATAAATTCATTCAGTATTGATATTTTCTAGCTTTTATAAGCACACTGATTTTGTTTGATTTACTATACAAATCTCTTGTCGCCGCCAGCTATTGGATCATGTTACGTCGCAAGTCCGAAAGCCTCGTTTTCGGAATGAAAATACGAAAACTGAGGTGGAAATAGATCATATGTACGCATTAGATTGTTTACAGTCACTAAAAGTTTCATCACACATATTCATGCACGAAAGACGTTTAAAATTCAAATAAAGTGAACTTTGGTGGCATTCCTTGCGATAATTCCTTTAAAATGGCATCCGAAATGGATTTTATAGTTGATACGATTCCAAAATTTTCTATAAATTTCATCCTTGCTGACAATTTAGTCATTTTACAAAATCTTTTACAATAAATTACTTCCAATTACTTTCTTTCGGAAAACAGAAAACTAGAAATATAATAAAAATCATATATTTAACCTTTCTTGCGTTACACCTTTGATCCGACATAAATTTTATGGACTCATGTTTCTCATAGTCCTTCAGTGCTACACAAAGAATCTACTTCAATTTTTGTAGATTTGTCCTTTCTATAAATTTCATATGGTGTCTTCGTTCTTTCAGCTACGCTTAGTAATTAATGATTTATTTTCATATTTATATTCCCGCCATCGAGATTAGTCACGATGTGCAGTGTGATCCATTTTGGAGATTTCGTGTATAGAAATATGCCAAAATCATCAGACTGTTTAGTCGCAATGATGCAAATTAAACGTAATTGAGATCATATCCGTTAAAACCAAATGTTAAATAAACAAACTAAAACATAAAAGAGGGAAGACACAAGTATAACTACATGATGTACATGTACAACAGATAGTTATGATAGTCTTTTAGATTTATAGATAGTCAAATCGTCTATTAATGGCCAGTACAGAATGGCACCCGACTAGGCGATAAAATTTAAATATCCGGTATGTTGTGCCGTGAAGGTATCTGTAGTTGAAATACTGCTTAATCAGCACTGTATGTTTTGGGAGTCCATACTTATGCATTTGTTTGAGTTTATTTGCACTTGAACTTTTTTCTTCAGATTCCGTAGAATTCATATTATAAAGCAACAACCATTTTCTTATAAGGACAGAAAGGGAGGCTGGGATTTTCATTGTGCTCGTAAAAAATTTTTCAGAACCTTCCTCCGCCAAAACATCTTTTTCTCGTGAGAAGGAAAGCAAAAAAAAAATTTCTATCATGTTGAACAGAAATACATTTTATTTTTCATAAAAATAATATATCCTGGCATTGGATGTTGTCTCTGTAGACTTGATACAATTCACTTTCTTTTATTTCTTTCTGACTAATTTATATGTTTACTGAAAACTGCCATGATACTGAATGCCACAGGATACGGATTTCCCTTGGAGGTGTTAATATAATAGCTAACTCTTAGTTATAACAGTAAAATAGTTAAAGGGGTAAAATTGAAAGAAAATAGAATTAGAAAGGGACATGTAGCAAGTCTATTGTCTCTGCTGTTTTTTCAACCTACTTCCTGCACAATTATATTCTCTACAATGTTAAGTCCATCATACATGTACCACAGTCCTTGAAATTTTATGCTGTAGTTGAAATGACCACCATTGCAATATGTAATGGCAAAGAGTGAGTAGCTACAAATAAAAATAGACATATAAATTACTAATAAATTATTCTACATTTAAAAGATATGGATATGACAAACAAGTAAAGTACAAGTCTTTAATACAATTCAAGACAAATAAAAATGATAGTGTTCAATACAAATTTAAAATGTTGATGAACAATAATTGCATTCAATAACATATAAAGTTATGCAGTGTTTTCTCATTTATTTCAATACCATACAGAAGAGCTCCAACCAATTCTGCTTATGACATTCCATCATAAATCATCTGGGTGCGGGATTTTCTCACTGCATTGAAGACCAATTGGTAGGCTTGAGCTGTTTTACGCTCTTTGGTCGGGTTGTTGTCTCCTTCACACATTCCCCTTTTCCATTCTCTATTCTATTAAATACTATGGATTTAAGCACCAATATCCTAGACAGAAACCATTTAAGTGTTAAATTGTAAATGTATCATCAAGGTACATGCCCTTTAATTTTGGATATATATCAAACGTGCGAGACATAATTTGTTGAAATGGTCATCAGGGGTATAAAGTCTTTCGGTTTGTGCATGACACAGACTTGCATAGAATTTTCTGTTTGTAACATTTTTACCTTTTTACTGTTTCAGTCAAGTGCCAATTTTCATAGTGGAAAACAGTGGATAGTTGTTGCATTTTTGAGTATGGTATTTATAGAAGTAGAACCCTAAATTAAATATTTCTGGATCAAGAACTATTGCAGGAACATACATGAAAATAAGATTAAGTGTCGGTATGAAATCTGACCTTTTTAATATTTACACTGGACATATATTTATAATCTGCTTTTTCACTGTCTCTTCTGTCGTTGGTTTTATAATACTAAAATTCAGCAGCGCAATTCAAATTTTTTTTCCTAGTACGCGACAGCATAATTTTTTTTTCAGTTACAATTCAAAATCCCAATATTTTTTCGGTCAACTAGGGCATTAAAATTTTTCTTAAAAAAATCCTAGCTATAATAATTAAAGGAAAACTTCATTCAAAATGGCAAATGCACAGATAGACGTTCAGTTTATAGAGAACAGAAAAGGGGGTCAAAACCTTCCCTTTGATGGTTTCATATACCGAGTCAAGCAGCATAAGGGAGACGGCAAGATATTTTGGCAGTGTGTGTTTCAAGGGTGCTCTGCTTCTTTGTTTACGCAGAATAACATACCAACAGGCTTTGGTAGACGACTACATACTCACCAAGCAGACCACACAAATTGTAATAGTGTGAACTGTTGTATTAGTTCTATTATTGTGTATTTCAATGTCTATTGTTTTGATGTTGTTGCTTATTTATTCACAATAAATGATCCAAAAATCTAATAAAGTTTTTGTCTTTTTATTTTAACCTTTAATAACACAGAATTTCTTTCTTGTAATACAAAATAACAATTTAAAAAAAAATATTCATACATACAATTGTTACAATAAATTTATACTGAAAATAACGTATATTGCACCTGAAAGACATTTACCTGGAGCGTTTATGGTCACCACTAAAATCATATTTTTTTTTGTCCAGTTATTTGTACTACATTGACCCGCTTAACAGTTATTTTTAACAAATACAGTGCTTCCTGTTGTGTCTTATCTGCATGATAGTTGATCATATTACTTTTAAAGGACAACACAATTTTCCTAAATGTTTTACTTTGTAATAATCTCTAAGCGAACGGATATGCATTTGATTTATATTTTAAAGTTTATCGTGCATAACCTTTTTATTTAAAACTGCTATTAAAAAAGGAAAATCCAGAAAAAAGCTCGGAATTACTGACATACAAACATCATTAATTTTGGTGGAAAATAGAATATTAAGGGAAAATGAACAATATATATTCCTTGTATATCTCAATATACCCAGTTAATATAATGCATACAATTCTAATATTATAATAGACAAGTTATTGCATGCTGATCATCATCATTCCTAAAATTTGTAAATGCAAAGTATAACATTTTCTTCTAATTAAGAAAAATTAATTCATTTTTGGTATTATTATAATAAAAAAAATACTTTTATTTTCGTTTATTCAGTAGAATTGTTTTTTTTGCTTCATTTCTGTGCTGTCTTTTTGTATTTTTGTTTATTTTATTATATGATTATTATTCTTTTAGTTATATATGACTTTATTATCGCATCGGTATTCATTTGCCGACATTTAAAGAACTTGTGATTTATCAATATGTCAGACTAATAGAATATATTCAAGCATTGGGGGGGGGGGGGGGGCTATTAAAATACCTAGTTTGTTCAGTACTGAAAAAACGAGAAAAAGTACCCAAATGCCTCTTTTTATAGTAATTAATTATAGCTATCTTTACAAAAGATATTTCAAATTTCTGATTTACAAGTAGGTTTCTGATTTTTTGGTGTTTTGGTTTTTGGAGTATTTTTAAAATTTTTGATTTTATTTCTGCATCCTGCTATAAGTATTAAGACAAAAAATTGTACATGTACCGGACGTAAGGTGTTGGGGTTGTCTTGAATGAAAGATGCATGTATGAATATTTTTTTCCTTAGAAAATTACGCTTCCGGAATGAATCGCACAGCTTTTCACAAGTTCAGTTGATATTATTTCGGCTTCGGCATGAATTAACAATGTATCTTTCTGTTGACATTATATCCTTTATAATATAAGAAAATAAAAATAAACCACATATTTCGCCTTAGAAACAAAGGTGTCCAAAATTAAAAAAAAAACTCCAAATAGTCCATGCAATAAAACTATCATAATAATTAGACGAGATTAACTGAAAATATAGGGTTCTAGCTTGAGACAGGCATATAAAGAACATGGCGAATTCACAAGTACTCAACACTCCCCGTTTATCTTGGATTAGTGACAGAACAAAGGCAGGTAACAATAAAAACAAATCCCAATTAGTACTCGTTAAGTTTGGTCAGAAAAATAAACTTCACGTAAAAATGATAAACAAGGTGATAAAGTATAGCATTCAGAATATACAATGTTGAGGGAATACGATAAAGTAAGGTTCCTCTACTGATTTGTTACTGCAATTTGACCATATTGTCAACTTTTGTGTATACTTTTCACATACTCAAAGAATGACCTTGTTCTTAAGATATTTGACACTGATTTTGGTATATTTGAGCCGTAATCTTTAATATTTTTTTCATTTTTCAAGACTTTCACAAACTTTTTAATGAAATAAAACAGATAACATCAACAAGACCTTGGTAAAATGAAAAATAAAAATAAAAAATACTGATGATTATTTGAGAACTTTAGAGACATGTAGCGAAAATCCTCTATTGATTTTCCTTTTGAATTTTAGTGAAATAATCTTTAAGTAATGGACTTTTGTTTGCAAAAGAAAGAAGTGGTGGTCCATGTGCTTATTACGGAGTTACTGAAGAAAAACCCAAAATTTTAGGATGTTTTGAGGGTTTTGCTTGAGAGATACTATGACAAGACAATAGGTATCCATAATAGTATTGGCAATGTCATTTCCCCTCCTGTATCGCATTCCCAGTAAAGTACCATTGATAAGAGACCACGTTATTCGGCGATTCTTCTGACGTCAAATGCAACGTTTTCTAATTGGTTAGGGCAGTTGGACGACAGAGCACACTCCGTATATACGAACTGGGAAATTTATCGATTCTGAGAATAATCGGCATATATCAGTGTTTTACTACCAATAAATTTATTTTGTACCTAAAAATTTAATATGCTGCACTTCTATAACGCATTGGCTCTTAGAAGAGTTTATACTTTTAATTTATGTCCCTTGGTTATTCAGTATGCAATATGTGTTGTCTACTTTTCAGTCAAAAACATCAGTCTCATGTTTATGAAATTAATTTTCGAGATAATTAATACAAACTTTTATTGTCATTTAAATCACGAAATACGATTTGTGACAAATATAATAATGAAATACAACAAGACAGAAAAATGTTATTGTAAATACAATAAAGTAGATAGAGTATATACAATTTTACTCCCCTGTCCTCAGTTCTGATGACTGTTTTATAAAGGAGTTTAGTTTTTCTACTTGTTTGGGTGTCGATGGCGTTAGAATAAATTTCAACTTTTCTATGTCTTTAAGATTATCAAAATTGATGTCTTTTTCGTTACATGTAATAGCGATAAAATTGATTCTAATAGTTACAGAAACTAAAAATGTCGTGCAGAAAAATAATTTGATATTAAAAAAACATTGATTAATATTTTCGAGACTTACGGAATAAATTCTAACACAGGCCGTTGAACGTCAGAGGAATCTCAGATTAATTACAGACCGGATTAGGCCAAACAAAATTGAATTTTAGTTCTTTGGATTTCGCCGCTCCGATTTTCGGACTGTGTTAATTTTAAGAAGAACAAATTTTTGCCGTTTCCTTTTCAAAAATGCTGAAAACTCGCGCAAATTCTTCATTATTGATGAATTAAAAATAAAAAATGTTCGCCCGCTCCTAAAATTTGTTAAAAAATTACTAGGAATTTCTTTTCCATTTTTTCCAATATTTTAGTTAAAAAAATATGTCCCGCACGTAAATTTGATCTTCGCCTGAAAAAATTAAAATTAAATTTTCGCTTGCTCGCACCTATTTTTGTCATAAAAAATCCAAAGAACTAAAAATAAATTTGGTGTGGCCTTATCGAAATCCATATCACACCACAACGTCATAAAAGTGTAAAATATACGTTTGAATCATGCATACGTGTAATAATAACACGCAGTTGGACTTTAAATGTAGGAAGGCAGGGGCCATTTCACGAAGCTGTCTTAGGACTAAGACATGTCTTAAGATTGTCTTACGACATATCTTAGTCCTAAGTCGGTTTCACAAAGTGGTCCTAACTTAGGACATCTCTTAAAGTTGGTCATAAAGTTAGGACTACACGCGAGGTGTCTTATGATGGTCTTAGGATCATAAATGTTTCTTTATTGGTTGACGGAATATTTAAAATGATTTAACAACAAAGAAAATTTGATGTATTTATACAAATGTGCACAATTTTATCCTTTAACCTTTCTATAACCGATACTGTGACAAATTGAACTCAACTCACTTGTAGAAAAAATTTAGTTATTATTTCATTCTTTTTTCCCCTTCATTTTGTATTTCAATTTTCATATGTATATTGGTGTCTAATTAAACGATTCTTTATAATTACACTTCATTTTTTTTCTTTTTTTTTCAAAATCAATTTTAAAATTATGTAATTTATCTAATTAGGGAATATTCATCAATACCTTTAGAAATATCTGGGAAACACATACTACATTTATATTAGTTTTTTTCATAAATTCATGTTAATATTTAACACGTTTAGGACATCTTTGCTAAAATCATCCTAAGACAGCTTCGAGACGAGGTCTAAGATATGTCCTAAGTTAGTCATAAGAGGATCCTAAGATATGTCCTAAAACATATCTTATGACAGGTCTTAGGATGGCTTCGTGAAACCGGCCCCTGGATTCAAAGATTTAACAACAATATTATACTATTCAACAAAAGTATAAACGATACACGAGTTCGGAACCAAATATCTTGGTAATTCTTTTTTTTTTTCTTTTTTTTTTTAAAAACCTTAAGTATGAGGGCAACAGTGGTTTGCTATTTCATTTCTTGATCTAATCCGTCTCATTTTGAAATCTGGATAAAACTTGAAATCCTTGAAAATGGAAATTTCCAAAAGCGGGTTAAATTAAATTTGCGGAAAATCGAGAAGAAAATCGATACACATTTTGTAAAATGAAAATCCAGTGGCTGAAATCAGTAGAAAAAACTCAAATCTTTTGTCACACAGACATTATGATGCACATAACGGGAAAAAAATACTGATTTTTTAATTTTTGGTTGAAATCTCGAAAAAATGGAATTTATTATTTCAAACTTTTTGCACAAAATCCATGCTTTTGATGAGAAAACAATCTACCATGAAAATCAGACGTGTGTGTCTATTTTTCTGATTAGTACAGCTATTTGAAATTATGAATATATGAAAAATGCATTACCCTGTATCGTTTCTTTTGTTGACTAGTATATATATATTAAAATAGGAGACGATTGACAGTTTAGAACAAACATTTACATGTCATACAGACAAAATATTACAGTACAACTGAAGATGAGAAATTACTTTTTGATACGATTTGTGCAAGTTGCAACAAACTTCCACAATTATTCCCTGTAAAAATGATATATCAATGAAAATGTGTTGCATCGAATTAATTTATTTTTTAAATCTCTTTATTCGGTAATCTTCACTTCAAACCAGACTTGACACTTAAATGGATAGTATCGGTTAATTGTATTTAACATGCTTACCCTTCTTTTTATGTTATCCCCGGTTTTTAGTGGAAATCCACATTGCTTTCTTGTTCTTATTCTGTTTAGTTTATTCTGTTTTTTTTATTCTTTTTGTTATACATATATCCTTGTGGTATTTTTTTAATGTTTTTTTTTTTACGTTTCGTTCTCGTGGGTTTGTCTTGTCTTTTGGTAAATCTCATTTGTATATAATTAAAAAGGTTTTTGTGGACAGACATCCAATGTATTTTAGACTTCAAAAAAGTAAATAAAAATTAAATACCGTATTTTTTCGATGAATTGTCAATTTTTGACATTTCAAAATTTTCAAAATGGTATTTATGAAAGTAACACAGTTGAGCGCCTTCATGGATTTGATGTGTATGTATTCAGATTTAAATTTCGAACAATTACCAGTGCTCTTTCTTATTAAATGCAATAAAATTAAATACTTAAGGAAATATTGTAATGAATTAATTCAAAACACAGTTACTACATGTATGTCGAACGTATCAATGTCTGTAATCGAATGTCATAAATATCAGTAATAAATTTTGAAACCATGTTGAAGTCAAAGGTGAGTAGTATTTTCAATTTAGCACTAAAAGAACAGCACAGGAGAAAGTGTTTCTCATCCTCGACTGTACAGAAACTAAAAAATTTACATAAACGTCATACGGCGGGAATACCACGGTAACAATGTTTAAAAGGGAACACCCCGCATCTAATACCTGCAACTTAGATCGGTGCTGTCGTGAAATGTTCGTTTTCATGCACGGTTGCACAGAGTAAAAGTCAGAGTATTTACTTGTACGTGCATAACTTTGGCTTCTCGTTTACGTTAATCCTGCAAGATGTTTGATGTTTTTTTCACGAGAATGACCTTAACAAAGCCCGTTAAGAATCTAACACCAAACATTGCCTGGTAGTCACTCATACAAGATAAATTTAAACGTTATTGTACCATGCTTGGTGACAAGGTCGAGAAATGTGTAAAATGCACCAATTTTTATCTTAGTTTTTTCGTTTTTCTTTCTCTCTCCCTACTTGTTTTCTTTTTATTTTGAATAGTTTTTGTCACGTGTATTATGACACATTTCTTCATAATTACAATTTTAAAGGTTTTCTCTTTGAATTTCTTCACATGAAAAATTGGGAAAAGAACATCTTAAATTTTACATCATTTGGTTGCCTTTCCGGAAAACTACTTGTACATGTGTGATCTACTTTGGTTCAGTGCGGAAATTTCATTAGTCCTTAAGAAAACGTCACTTCGTTTATATATAACTACATTGTTTTGTGTTGATGATATATAAGGAAACTAAATCAAGTGAAAGTGAACATGCGAACAAACAGATTGATGAAGAATAGTATGCAGTATGTAGTATTTTATTTATTTATTGATTTTCATTGTTATTTTCAGGTTTAACTTTTCTGAGAACACTCTAGTGTTAATTTTCTCAATAAACCAATTTCTTAACTTCCGAAAACTATTTTTCATATTGGTTTGGGGGAAATTGTAAGAGTTTATCAATTTTGCATTCTGCTTAGAACATTCGCTATTCTTTCGCCTCCGGAGTGAAACTGTAACCCATAAAATTGAGGGTTTTTTTTAACTAATGCCAGCTCCCTACTAGTTAGAAAGGGAGTTGTTATCTTGACACAAACTTCCTATGCCACAGAAAGCAAAAAAATTTTTTAGGTAAACAACACTAGCTGCTTTCATCTAAAGTTACTGTGATCGAGGTCTTCAACTAGCAGAAAAATCCTGCAATTCTCTCCAAGTTCATGACGGACGTGTGCACTGGTTGGAACGAAAGTCTTTGCAGATATTGTCAATTTTTCCAAAATATTAATCCAAGACAAGAAACACATTATGACGTATTTTGGATAACTGGAAATGTGGTATACATGTATACGAGGTTATTCCAAAAATAAACAAGTTAGAACTTGATGCAGAGCATCAGGTCGCCGCATAATATGACACAATTATGAAGAATAAATATGTAATAACTTAATAACTAGAACTGAGTAACCCCAGTGAGTGATACCCCCTTTTTGGGGGGTTGTTTAAAATTTTATACATCAACCATATGTTTAAGGAAGTGTACTACAATTGTGCTAAGTTTTATAAAAATGGAATAAGTCTTTTAGGATCCATCTGTTATGGAGCATTAGTTGGATTATCTCCTCTTCCAAAGTTTGGTTAGCAACAATATTCATTCTTTCCTGCACATCTGCAGATATTGTACTGCAACTGTGTAAAGTTTCATAAACGTCAAATAAGTCGTTTAGGAGGAGTTGCTCTTAAAAAGTACAAGGAAAGACAGACACACAAACGAACTGACGTACAGGGTAATTCCTAAATATTACATCAGAAAAGGGGATAATTATTTCCAATATATAACAAGATTCCACTATTCACAAATTGCTCACATTAGAATGCTAGACCTAAATATTGGTTTGGTATTAAAACTTTAAGTAGTTAAGGAAATTGCTAAATCATAGCAAAAACTTGGTATCTTTGATCTGGGTGGAAATATTTTGTCATGTATTATTTTGCAATTTTGATATATGTAATTGTATGTATCTAGTTTTCGATATAATAGACAAAAAATGTGAAATTAGAGATTTCAGGGGCAATAACCCTTAGATATTGTGTTTTGATGAAAATTTACTTGTTACTTGATTTTGTTTTTTTCGATGCACATAGAGTACTTCATTTCTTTAGTATTCAAAATAATAGACACAGAAGCAAATGGATGTGTCAGGAATAAAGTCAAATGAACCATCGGCAGTTTTATTTTTAAATAGTCAGTGTTGATAGATTTCAACATGCCGATGCCTTTATACAAACTACTGTAGTAAATGAAACAAAAAACACAATTTCAATTTAACTTTTAATAGATCATTATCATGCAACAAAAGAGTAGAATAAAAAACAATGCCATAAAGATATTTATTTATGTTTCAATGAATAACACATCATATGAGGCAAAAGGAAATGAAATATATAATAGTTTTGCTATAGAATAGATCATTCATCAAGTGAAGGAAAAAAACAATAGAAAACACACAAAAAAACGAGTAATAACTGCAACAGTGAACTGTTACGAAGTCTTCCAAACGAAGTAACTGATATCTCGAATGCCTTACATTATTTTTAATAAACTATTTGTTTTTCAGAGATTGAAATGGGGAAATTGAATTTGTTCCTATAAAGTTTATGCATACTTATATAAATGGAGAGGTTACTTGAAAATCGTGATATGGGTATTTTTTGTGACTCGAGTTTTACAGTCATACAATGTCACACTTGATCAACTTTTGCTTGTCAACATACTGCATTGACAGAGATGTATCCCAATATTTCAGAACCGTTTACAAGAACTGATTTTATTGTATAGTTTGATCAAATTAATCATTAAATAAATATAATAAAAACAGATTTCTTACCTCCTGTGTTTAGTCCTCCCAACATCAAGTTTGAATCATAATTACATAAAATTGATTGCAACACAACAAGATTTTTTTTTAATTTCTGACCAAGCAAATGAAATAATATCTATTCTCCTATTCCTGACGTGTTTAATCGGTGGGATAAAAATACATATCTTTAACCACTTTCCGGTGATTAAATCTCTACGTGGGAATTACCGCCCTTTTTCTACAGTTATTAGAACGATAAACTAGAGAAGTCCCGAAATAGCGTCTATATAAACAAACTACATAGCAACGACATTTTCTTGAGGTTTTTGTCAAAAATCATAGGAGAAACAGACTCTCCTTCAATTTATTCTTGAGTTATGGAATTTCACCACCCTCAATAGTTAATTTTAAGAAAATATATGGGTGGGGATTTTAACGGTTTATGAAATAATTGAACATTATTGATTTGATAGGAGTGGTGATAACCCCCTGGGGAGCGAGGTATATGTTATTTGGGCATCTTACCATGGGGAATAAGAAAATATATGGTTTAGGGGTGGGGATTTTAACCGTTTTTTGAGATAATTCAACATTATAGATTTGAAGGGAGTGGTGATAGCCCCCCCTGGGGAAGCGAGGTACGGGTTATTTGGTGCGTCTTACCATGGGGAATAAGAAGATTTCATGATGGTTAAGGGGTGGGAATTTTAACGGTTAATGAGATAATTGGACATTATTGATGACCCTCCCAGATTAACGAGGTATATGTCATTTAATAGGTGTTGTCGCGGTGAATAATATAATATATGATATATATATATATAAACGTAACATAGTTCATTCATTCATTCATTTATATTTTTGGGTTTATTGAATTATTGCTGACTCTGCTGGGGAACTGTAGGGCGCATTACATTGGGGCGGAATAGGGCTTCTATAGAGGCATACAATGGGGCGAAATTTACCTGTAAAATTTAATTAAGTTATAATAAGTTATATTCAGTCCCCGAGGATACCCCACCCCCTTCAGTAGTAATTGTTTCGTCTATGACATGAATTTTAGATACTTGTCTTTAAATTTTTTTTTAATTCTTTTACAATTATGTTTTTCAAATCCTACGGACAAAGTTGATCTTATATTTACCTGGATTTCGGCTAAACTGTTTTGCCCGTGTGATTCTACTGTTTACATTTTATTTGGTGTTTGGTAACGACTTTGATAACGATATGGTTAAAATCCAGAAATGTACATTTCATGTCAGGAATTTAATTTCTTTTAGATTTATTTAGATTTCAAGGTTTCAAGGTAAAAATTATTATCAGTTTTCTCATTGAAAATTTTAAAAATGGCAGAGAACATTTTAAATTTTAAACCTTTTGCTTACGTTTCCGGTAAACAATTTTGTTATCCACTGTGGATAAGTGTTGGCACAATTAAGGAGAAAGAAGTAACTACTTGTCATTGCTCAATAAGAAAACGTCGTTTTATTTATGAATAAATACGTTAATTTATAACAGCATTGTTTTCTGTACATTTCTGGTGATGCTGAATAAGGACCCTTATTCTCATAAATAATAAAGTGCAGTGGTAAAGAGAGGTTTCATACAGAAGTTTAATTATATAATTAACCGATATATTCATGTATGCAAATAAATACAATGAAGAAATTATAGTTACAGCCTAGAGGACAATTCTATTTATTTTTCTGACAAATATACAAATTTTTTCTAAAGTATTTTTTTACAGGTAGTTAGCAGTTGTTTAAATTTTAATGTGTTGGGGCTCTGCTTCGTATTTTTATTGATAATTTGGCATTTGAGTAAGTTATGATATTCATCACCAACAGATCCTGAATTAAATTTAGTCCCAAGAAATACTGGTCCATCTTCCAGATTCAATCGACAATTTGTGATATAACGTTTGTAGTGTAAAAAATTCCTTGTCATCCGAAGAATTCAATAGGGGTTCAACATTTTCTTAAAAATATTCTGTAACTAAAACGGGTTTCAGTCAACATTAAGATTAGACGGCAGAATGCAGTTCGGGTCGTTTGTATATATATGTGTAGTCTTCTGGAAATTAATACAGAATATGTACAGTATATTTTACATCGCATTTGCCTTGAAGAATATCATATAGGTTGTTCAGAGGTATCCTTAGCTGAGTTTGTCTTCCTGTTTGTTGTAATTGTTTTGGTTTTGAATGTCTGTGCTTAAATCGAGTCAATATACCTTTAACCAGATTTCCAGCATTTTGACCTCGAGCACTGCTGATGATTTGTTAATCAATGAAATGACATCAAATTAGTAAAGGTATTCTGTGATACATTTATTGTCACAAGCTCAGTTGCTATTATTTTGTGTGAAATTGTATCTCATAAATCTATATAATTTATGAAGCTAATGAGTAATGTCCAAAACTACGTTAGAATGGGAATGGTAGATATATTCTTTTATCATATACTTATAGAAAATAAAGGTAAAATTTTACCCTATTATAAAATTGGAAATTGTACATATTTCTGCTCAAATCTTATAAAAATTGGCTAAGCGGGCTGATATGAATTTGATATCAACTGTTTCCGGTTTATCTCAACTGCTTCCGTTTTATATCTTACCCCTATCCGTAATCGCGTTATAAATCAGTCGTTTCCGTGATCGATTCTAAACTTACTAGCACATAGAAACACGACAGACGATAGCGGGACGAAACTGTGGATTATATTAATTCGCTCGAAAATGTTAATACAAACAAAAGAACATTAAGTGACAAAACATTTTGACTACATGGATGAGGGACAATGACGATTTGCAGCGCCTTGATGATATTCGGTAATACGGCAATGAAACTGAAATCATTGATCTCGAGATAAGAATTTTCCGATGAAGACCTATAAAACACCAATGTTGAAGTATATGATAAAAATATCATAACATGTCATTATTCATATCAGACCCATTATCAGCCCATGGTCAAAATCATCCCTCGAACATGGCGGCTCTCAGGCTGATATCTTGAGCTAGGGCTGATAATAGGTGTGATATGAAAAATGCCATGTTATAATCTATATATCCCGGCAACATCCCTAGATGCAAGTTCAGGGTTCTTGGTGTTCAGCTTAATCGTTTGCTATATGTGGAACACACCTTTAAATTGACACAGATACATTTTTTGTCCCGACATGAATAATGGTTTATGATAATCCCTTTCTTCATGATTAAGTACGACGAAACCTCTCGGCTACAAATCGGGTGATATCCAAATGTCGTTTTTACATATATCAATATGATACGGTAAAATATATATATAGGGCTTTCGCTTTTATATATTTATAAAACGAAGTTTGTATATGGTAACCGCAAGGTTAGGATGAGTTGAGAGTAACACTTGTAGACATAGTTCGAATCTCTGTTTCGGCTGTCCTTTTTTTCTAAATCTCTGTGTTTTCATTGATATAATTTAGTAATAAGAAAAGAGCGTTATTTTTTTATTTGATTATTATCGACTATTTCATATAATTCAATAGAAAGTTAGAACATTGTTATTTTGAAGTTTATGGCAATTTCATCTGTTGCACTGCATACTTTGACATATTTTTAAAATATAAAAAGTGTAAATCGAGTGGATTTAAACTATTTTTTTCTTTCTGTAACATTATGTTTTACTGGAAAATTATTTCGACTAATAAATTCAATAATGGACAAATTTCTGAATCATATGCCTTATATTCATACGGTTTTGTATTAATTTTCATTTACCATTAATATCATCAACGTGACTGAAAACATCTAATTGAATAGTAGTATAGAGAATTAAGTTAATTTAACACACACATAATAGGGTCTAATTAAGAATGGAACCGTGATTGGGGAAGTCGTCACAACAATAGTTTATAAGTGTGAATTCCTTGAAAACAATCAACTCGGCTCCGGCTCGTAGAATCTTTTCTACGAATCCACACTTATCCATCGTATCTCCTATACAGAATTTTAATTTTAAAAACTAACAATAACTTGAATTACTCTTGTCTGACGGGAAAAGGTCAAAAATAAGTTGCATATTTTAATGAAAGAAATGTAAATAAAACTTGTATATACAATGTAGTTGTTTTCCATACAATAAAATAGATTACTTAAAGTTAGATTTGATTTCCTTATAAATCAACATAATTAGCAATTGACAAAATAAATAAAAAACCAAACACGCATAAATAAATGGAAAGCACTTGCAATGGCTATAAATGTGAGTACTAATAAAACGTATCACAAAATACCGAAATAAATTTGATGCACTGTATGGCCATTTCGTTGACTGACAACTCATCAGCAGTGCTTGTGATCAAAATATTGGAAAACCGGTTAAAGATATAATAATGAATTACTATGATAAGCACAACCAAAAGCGGAATTGAAACATCAAACATACACCGGTCTTATTTTACGTAAATGTCCAGTGAGAGTTTCGACATTCAATGACCATTTAAAGCTAATCGTTTTATTTCCTTTAATAGTGCTAAAATGACTTTGCGTGGTGTGATTAAACAGAATAACTACACTCCTATAATGAAATAATCATGTGATAACATTTTTTAATGTAACTGCAAATATTTCCTTGATTGTGAATCAAAACGTGACCAGTGTGAATGTATAAATATTTGGCGATATAAGTATATTACATGGGTGTTACCTTTTATCCTTCACTGAAAAAACTGAAATACGGTGAATTCCCCCGGAAGAGCATTGGTCATAATAAATACACTAATTACCTCGTTCATCTAGTTATTCAAACACCGATACCATATTAAGTACGAACGAATCGTTGCTCTTGAATAGCCTTTATGACTGTATGCTTATAAAGAAACGTTTCCTTGCGCTCATGAGTGTGACTCGGGTACTGAAATTTGAACACTTTGTTTTAAAAAAAAAAACAGGGAGTGTGAACTCTTTGCCAATAGAACCGACAAAATCTTTATCTAAATTAGACAAATATTAAATAAGCTTTTGGTTTTACAGAGAAAGGGGTCATACAATAACTTTTCTAAAGACCAATAAAGCCCATTCTACAAGCGTAAGTATGAATAAAATGTCCTATTTCTATATGAATAAATAGAGAACGAATTGAAAGTAAATAAGTACGAGGTATATTAAACAAAGGATTAATGCATACAAATATAAGTTTATAGTTTTTTTTAATTGAAGGATTTATGAAATAACACACTATTACCAGACGCAAACATGTGTTATTTAAATTTACGGTAGAATTGTAAAATTTTATAGAATATAAAGATTCCAAATTAAAAGAGTATTATATCTTCATTGACTCACAGGTACCATTTGAGCTATTGTCTTCAATTTGTCGTCTGTCGTTTATCCGAAATGAACAGAGACGTAACTGATAACCATTATAAGCGGAAGGTGTGAATAAGTGAATAATTTTCAGAACTAATGTGGTCACCTTAGTATATATTTAAAATATACATTAATAATTCTTTACGTCAGCTCCTCTGCAACCTAAGGAACAATTTGATAGCAGTGAAAATGGATGGAAAAGAACGACTAAAAGCTAAGCTAAAAAAGGCTCATATGTTGAGGCATTATACTACCTATACATGTCTATCTGATTATACATTACTTTATGGGATCAGTAAAGATTAATATTTTAGCTTTCCTCTAAGTAAAATCAAATATACTTGCCAAAGTTGAAAATTAATATTCTGACCCAATCAAATTTTCCAGAATCAAATGTTAGTCGCGCACAAAATTCAGTTAATTTTAGGTGGTAGCTAAATCTGAAAATAGAAAACTTGAAATTTTCAAAATTTTACTTAAATTAGTACTTAACGACTGAAGTTGCAGATCAGTTGAATAGTATTTTACACGTAATCCTCGATAGACCATGGTGATGATAGTTTGTAGTGATCTTGTAATAAATAGCAACCTATATGACAGTTAATATTAATTTTGCAAATATCTCCTTATATATGAAAAAAATTTATCAGACAATATCGGTATTTTTTATTGGGTCGAAGATGAATGCACAGTGTTTCTCCCTTGTTTTGAAAAATATACATCTGATTGTGACAACTTAAAGCACTCAATCTCCGATATCAATTTTGACGCACCAGATTTTTAAATTATTGATTTTTGTTTGAAAGTTATGCTTTTCAAAGTAAAAAAAAGATGATACACTTTGATTGATATGTGGCATACATTAAGCAGGTGCTGTATAAAATAAAAATATTGATAATCGGATGAATTATTAAAATCTAAATATTTCACAAAGATTACCAAAAAATCCCTCCATCAACAAAATAAGACATAACGAGTAATAACTGTAACAGTGAACTTTTACGAAGTCTACCAAACGAAGTAACTGATATCTCGAACTCCTTACATTGTATTCAATAAAATATTATACCTCCCGCAAACATAGTTTGGGGTGGTATATAGGAATCAGCCTGTCCGTCTGTCTGTCTGTCCAGACTTTTTTTGTACCCACATTTCTCAAACAGGCCTTATCAGAGGTTAATGAAATTTTGCATACTGTTAGATCTTAGTACAATGTACGTCCGTCTGTCTGCCTGTCTGTCCGTCTGTCTATCTGTCCAGAATATTTTTGTACCCGCAGTTTCTCAAATATGACTTATCAGAGGTTAATGAAACTTTGCATACTGTTAGATCCTAGTACAATGTACGTAGATGTGAGCATGCGAAGTATGTCCTGGTCCAATACTTTTTCCCATAATTTTATACCCTTTTGGACTTAGAAATTCTGTCTATCCCCCATTTTTTTTTTGTACCCGCAGTTTTGGAAACGGTAAAAGATACAAAAAAAAATCTGCAGTAACTTTTGTTGGGTTTTTCGTGAGGAATCTCAAAATCCGATGGAGATATTAAAAAGTTTCAAAAATTATTGCGTCACCTTATATCTCAAAAAACGGGATCGAAAAGTGGTTTTTTTTTTCTTTTCCGGCAAGGGACATAATAAACAAGCGACATCAAAATTAGACAAAAAATTTTAAAAAAGTTAGATCAATACAGTTTACCATAAAATATCATTGGAGAATTTTTTATGATATATAACAATTTATTATCTTCCGGAAATACAATGTAATACATTATCCCCGCGAACAATACTAATTGTCGCGGGGATAATGTATTAAATTGTATTTAGGCAATTAGAAATATATGGGATATGGAGTTAAATGGTTTATGAGATTTGAACATTACGCATTTAAACGTGTTAAAGGGATAAATATTTTTACGGATTTTGAAATAATTAAAAAATACTGATTTGAGGGACGAGGATGACCCCCCTTTTTTGGTGGGGTGTTAGGTTTTTAACAATCTGTTTGTCTTGTCATTTGGAAAAAGAAAATACATGATTTATGGGTAGGGATTTCAATGCTTTACGAGATAATTAAAGATTATTGATTCGAGGGGGTGGGGATGAACCTTTGGGTAAATGAGGTATATATCAGTTCATGCGTCTTGTCATGGGAAATAAGAAAATATACGGTTTAGGGGTCGGGTTCTTACAGATTTTTATATAATTTAAGATAATTGGTTTGAGGTGGGGGGGGGGGCAGAACGACGCCCATTGAGTAATGAGGTATGTATCATTTAATGCATCTTGCCATGTAAAATATAAAAACGCATGGTTTATGGATAAGGATTTCAACGGTTTATGAGATAATTGAACATTATTGATTTGACGGAGTGATGATAACACCCTGGGGAAACGAGGTATGTGTCATTTTTGCGTCTTAACATGGGGAATAAGAAAATATATGGTGTAGGGGTGTGGATTTCAACGGTTTATGAGATAATTGAACATTATTGATTTATGAGGGTGAGGATCACCCTACTGAAAGAATGAGGCACACGTCATTTAATGCGCCTTGTTACGGGAATAATAAAATACGATTTAAAGCTATGGATTTTAATTGTATATGATTTTTTTTTTTAAATTATCGACTTTGTGGGTTGGGGATGACCCCCCTAGAGGAACGAGATATATGTCATGTAACAGGTGTTGTCACGGGGTATAATAACATATATGATATGAGATGGTTATTAGTCACTCTCGTAGAGTTTTTCGATTGTTTTACAATAGGGATGTATTTAATTCACTTTTCGGTAAAGTTGCGTAAAACCTTCCTTATTCTATATCAAAATAACTCCAGTAATTATGAACAGATGCACTTGTATCAGATTCGGAAGCTTATACTCAGATTTTATGTAAGATTCGGAACCGAGATTAAGTGCCTACTTATAAGTACCGAAAAGGAAAAAATCTTCAGATCTGTTTCACTGATTAAAGAGTAAATCATATTTACTTCCTACATTGAAACTAAAACACTAGCTACATATGTTTGGAAGACGAAGACATACCGGAAATGGGGAAAATAAATACTTTAACTGGCTTTACTTTCAATTTTGAGTTGCTTTTTAAAACAAATAAAAATGTTTGAAGTAAGTGATAATACAAACCGTTCTCTAGTACATTTGGAAAGTTGATCTTTTTTAGTTGTCGTGACAATACAAAGTTGCTTAATGATAATTAATCCAAATAGAATTGTGAATCCTGTTCGGTTTCGCATAGGTGAAGGACAATATGAATTCAGATGATGTCACATCTAGTGTTCAAAGTAGTACGAGGTATATATAAGTAGTTCAGAATATTCGATTAGACCTTTTATCAGAGTCTATGATTATTAAATTTATTAAAATTTTTATTAAGACGAACGATGACAAGTTCTATAATTGTCATCATAAGTAAATTTAAGATTATTGCTGCCTTTACTGTCTCAAATAAGAACAGACATTTGTTTATGTTTCACTATCTCACTCCAGCCGTCCATATATACTTTTATGTGACTATTTCAAATGGCCGTTGATGCATGCGATTGTATTATTTTTGGTCCCAAAAGGTGATTATAGTTATGCGCTCTGTCCGCCGCCAGTCAGACACACAGTTTTCCGAACTTTTTTCAGAAACCGTTTAACAAACTGACCAATGTTTTTGTATATGAGCTTATAATGATGAGTTACAGATCAAGTTTGAATTTCACGTTGAATTATTGTGAGATTTATTGCCCTTTGAAATATTTCTAAAATAATAGTTTTCCGGACTTTTTAGCAATCGCTTTTACCAAATGATCTTATTTTTTGATATGTGAGCTTATAATGATGAGCTACAGATCAAGTATGACTTTCATCCTGATCGAATGATTATTGCCCTTGGGGAAAGGAATTATTGTAAAAATTTTAGTTTTCCGGACTTTTTAGCAAACTCTTTTACCAACTGATCTTATTTGGTATATGAGCTTATAATGATGAGCTACAGATCAAGTTTTACATTCACGCTGAACGGACAGTTATTTAGGGAGCTATAGCCCTTGGAAATAGAAATTATTGCCAAAATAATAGTTTTCCGGACTTTTTTCGCAAAGCCTTCTACCAAATAATCTTAGGTTACACTCCACTAATTATCTTAGTTTCGGAGAAATGCACCCCCAGAATTTTATTAATTATTAGAGTTGGTAAAGTTTGACTACATGATAGATAAATAATAAATGTCTTAACCTCAAAATTGTAATATTGACTGAAAGAGGATAGATTTTAGTTTAAAAAAATACGAAAACATTAACTGATTTTGCTTCTGACAAGTAATGGGAGGTCATAAACTGGGACTTGTGAATTGACATGTGGTGTGTAAAACTTTGACAGTGATAATCGGCACATGCACTGGTAAGTTAAATTGCGAAAAAAAGAGCCGGAAAAGTAAACCTTTTTTTTCCCACATATGTAATGGAATTTTATGCAGAATCTGAAAAATTAAGTCTCAATTGGATTGAAACGCTGCATCAGACCTCAATTTTAAGCCGAAGTGGAGTGAAATTTAACATTTTTAAAGCTTTTTTTATGACAATTTTTGAAATGTTGCTATGCCAACTAGGTTTCCATGGATATTTTTTATTTATTTTATCATGATTGAAACAATGCTAACATAATGGCCTTTCAGAATATATATATATGTATTGGGTATTATTTACTCTGAAGATGGCACAAGACCATGACATTTGTTAGCTCACTTCACATAGAAAATGGTACTATTAATTTGTGGAGTGCAACCTTATTTTTGTTATGTGAGATTGTAATGATGAGCTACAGATCACGTTTGACTTTCACCATATGGCAAAATGCTGGGTACATTATTCATGGCATTTGCATCACGTGACTTCAGCCCTTTAAAGCAAATTACCTCCCTTAGTTGTAGATCGAAAAATGATAAAATTGTTTGAATTACGGATAATCGAGTCTTTTTCCGTCTCGGCTCTTAAACTAATGTGTCTATGAAAACCTCCTTTGGCGGATATTTACAAATTGTTTGTTTAATTCTGAGGGGAAAGGCTTCATATTTGAAGGATTACGCTATGGGAGACTTGAAATTATCATGTTTTAAAAACATTTTGGCCGAAAAGTTATGAAAGCAGGTGAGATAAAACTTATTTCCTCATTAAATTCATCCTCCAAAGTTGTTCTCTATATGCGGACAATATATGTATGATCTCGCATTGTATCTGTATCTGTAGTTTGAATTTGCATTTTTAACTAATTTTTGTTAATTCATATAGCAGTTATACTACGGTTACGCTTCAGTTTTTTTTAACTGAATTGGCCGAAAGTTTTCAATGCTGACAATGTTTATTTGCACACGAAAGGAAAGCTAATATTGTGTAGAATGTACCTATATGCGGACAAATTGCTTTTGAGTTAAAAGAATTTGAATATTTGCATTTTTATTTTTTGGGGCAAGTTTAATGCTTTGTAATGAATGTCGTCAGAGAAATCCAAAATGGCCGCTATGCAAATTACCAAAGTACCCGCAATTTTGCCATATGCGCTGACGGTATAATTATTGTGAGAGTTATTGCCCTTGGAGATATGAATTATGGTTAAAATATTAGTTTTCCGGACTTTTTTGCGAACCCTTGTACCAAGTGAATTATTTTTGGTATGTGAGCGTACAGTGATGAGGTGCAGATCAAGTTTGAGTAACCTTGCAAACATAGTTTCAGGATTTTTAGGAATCACTCAGTCCATACGTCTGCTTCCGATTCACATAGTCCAGGAGAATTTGGTGTGTTTCTCACAGCTCAAGCCGGTAGGAGCAATACTGTCAGAGTGCTTGTAACTTCATATTTTATAGCCTGTCAAAATGGAAATTGTGAGTTCGAATCCTAAATATTGGCTATTATTATAAAATGACACAATTTTTCAACTGTTTATTCACATCAATTGAATTCATGATATTGATATCCGAATTATAAAGCGAACTTAAACCTGTAAATAAATTTACCTTGAAAACCAAACACAGGACTTATTAATTTCGGGTCTTTTGGATTTTTTTTCTGTCTTTCGTTTTTTTTTTTTTTTTTTTTTTTTTCACTTTACATTTAAATAAGGTCCGGGTCCTTATACAACGTAAAAATTTCCTAGATTTTGGCTGCCCTATTAAGGTAAATTATAGATTTTATGATGATATTGTTTGTCCAAAATTTTGAGCAAAATTTTGTAGTGAAGTTCATATATTTTTTTAATAATCTACTTAAAGTTTCTCGTTTATCTTAATTTAATAAAATGGTGATCACATTATCATATCAAATGCAATTGGTGGTACATTTTCTGTCCCTCAAAAACAAGAAGAAACATGTGAATGACTTTGGCATTACAAGTGTACCTACAGAAAAAGCTGAACGTAGAATTCCATTGACATTATACATTGCTTGATGAAGACCAAAACTTTATTTTTGTGTTTATGTTTCTGTTGTAAAATACATGTATATTAAAATAGATATTCACGGAAACTAACAAACCGCCTCGATGGTTTCGTGGTAGCGTGCTCTCCTCGAGCGCGGATGGTCGAGGGTTCGATACCCGTCCGGATCAAACGAAAGACATTAAAATTGGTATTCGCTGCCCAAGCATGTGGTATAGGAGTAGAGCAAAGATCGACTGGTCGGCTCGGGGACAGTATAATGTGTCCGATGGGTGATATGTTTACCTGCGGACAGCAGTTACCTCGTGAGCTACCACATTAAAAATCCAGCTCAGCGTGTCGGTCTAGTACAAAGCAGGAATCATATTTATTATCATATCAACAGGTTCTCGTCCTGATATACCCCTTGTTGCCACTGGATGTTAAACAATATCCACCCATCCATCTGAAACCGACATTCGCTGACAACAATTCTGATTCACTGTATATGCATATATCAACAATTTATTGTATTATTTGCAGTGTTAAAGGTGAATAATGTAGAAATCTGAAATAAAAATAAACCAAATTCAAAGATACAACTTTCGATGCACAAGATGTGCACATTTCGTCAATTTACGATTCATCAGTTGTGCTCAAGGCCTAGAATGTTGAAAACCAAATCAAAACGTTGTAAAGCAGATTAAATGCCAGACACAATGCCAGATGCTATGCCAGACAGAAACGGAGTAGAACAAAAAACCATTTAAGAACAGGGTTATTTCCAAAAATTAATTTGTTTATGCATATGAAAAGAGATGTTGACTGTTCGAAAGATCGTAATCAACGATAGTTTGCCGAAATGTTGAGCCTTTAGTCTTTAGTTTTTGTATTTTTTTTTATGTTTGATTATTTACATTTTGTCAACTGGTCCCTAGCTTTTTTCTTTTGTATAAGAGATAATTTCGAAAAGAAATTTATAACATTTTTGGTAATTGTAGATGAAATTAATTGTAAGACACAACTGAATCATATAAAACATTAATTTGTGGCTAATATAAATAACAACTGGAATAAAATAATATATCATATTTCAGCGTTTTAAACAAACGTTTACTTAATTATACCTATTCCAAAAAAATCAGCTTCTGTCCTTTCAATACAGAAATACTATCATCACGTGTTCTGTGTAAAAACAAATCACCAGAACAAAAGATCTTTATAGAGTCAACATAATAACTAGTCCAGAATGTGAATGTAGAGGCCTGTGTGAAGATGCTTCGCAATTCTTCTTTGTTTGTCCAAGATTCAATAATATCAGAAAGGATGTACTTGAGAATTTGTCTTTGGTTCCCGTTAGAATCGATCTTAATTTGCTTATTAAGGGTAGTGACGAACTTACCTATGACGATACTACAAATGTTTTCAAGTTTTGAAGTATTTAAAATCATAACAGAGTCCTAACTATTCCTCATAACTTAATACCTGAAGCTTTGATATGCCATCGCTTACTCATACCCTTCTTACTTTATATTATATTTGTTTCTATATTTTGATGTATTTATTTAATCATATTTTTGGATATACTTAGTACATGCTCCATTAAATTAGATATATAATACATGTTTTTTAAAACTGTAACCGGAAGAAGACTCTCAAAAGCTTAATTATAATGTTTTAATGCTGCTGATGAGAGGTAGCTCCTTGAAATGCGTCGTATACAGCATAGTATAAATTTACTGTATTTAATATTAGTATCTTTGGATTGTTATTTTGAAACTCCTGGGATGATGCCTCTGCTGGTGGACCATAGGTCCCCGAGGGTATTCGCCAACCCAGTCGTCAGACTTGTCTGACATGATTATTCATTGATTTGTGACAGAAATTACCAATATTTAGCAAAATTCAAAAATAATAGAAATACTAAGGGTTCATTCCTTGTATTGCACATGGTAGATCTCCTTAGCTGAAATTTGGCTTCCTATTTCGGTATTTTTGGTTGAGTACTTCTTGTTTAATATAAGTTTGGTTTTTGGTCTTTCAAATGTTTCGGTTTTAATGCTGCTGATGAGCGGTAACTCCTTGAAATGCGTCGTATACAACATAGTATAAATTTACTGTATCTAATATTAGTATCTTTGGGTTGTTATTTTATAACTTATGTCTTATCCCTTTTGTTATTTTTGTACAAATAAAAGTGCTACATGTGCACTTGCCTTATTTATAGCTGCGTAGTATACGAATGAACAATAAAAGGAAATAATGGTAAAGTGTTTCTGAAAAATCTTTACATGCTTCTATCCTTCCTGCCATAATATATTTCCAAGCGTTATAGATAAGTTTTCTTCTGATTTCGAGTTTCTTTTATTCAATAGTTTTCGTAAGTTTTAATTTATTTTCTTCAAAGTTAAAGTTTCGACTACAAAATATTAAAATCAACATTTTGACAGTTTTATTAACACATATTTTGAATAACAGCAATAAAAGATCTTTCCTGGAAATTTTAAAAACCTAAGTTTTTGTTCAATGTGTCCTCAATTTGTCCTCTTGTCTAACAAATAATGCACTCGGAACTAAGTACTTGTCTCTCCTATCATCACAGTGTAGGGCTGATAACATCAAGGCTTGAACTTTTTCTAAGGCAGGAAATACTCCTTGTGATCTATTATCGCTTTTATCTCATAATCTGCAAAAGTGTACTGTAAAACCACATATGCATAAAAATAAGCTAACCGTACCGAAGTGAAAACGTAATAGATAATTACCGACACGCCTTGTCAAACAGTCAAATTATAGTCAGCAGTAAAGCTGATACAATTTAATCTAGAAAAAGAGCTTATAAATCGTAGAATTTGATATCCTAGTATAGACCTTATAAAATAGTTGGTATTTTTATTTATGTTTGTAAAATTACGCGTTCTGTCTAGAAAGGGATCAAAGTATTTGCTATTTGTTATAATTTCTTTTTCATTTTCACACAAAACAAGATTTAGATATTTTATTTACTGTTAATTCACTTGCCAATCGCACTTAAACGAGCACGACGATACTTATGGTATGATAGCGATAATATTTTTTTCTGTGATATTACAGTACGTGATGACAACACAAACTTTATAAGTGTCTATGAACATCACTGGTTCCTGGGTTTGTTTTACCTACGTCTTTTGTTTTGTCTGTTGGATGTTATCTTTTAACAGCATTTATGGTGTTTACCTGTGAAGTGTCAGTTCCATGAAGGCTTGAAATCTAACTGACGATTTCTACTCTTATTTGTGAGATAGAACAATCGATTCTTGGCAACGACCGTAAAACGGTTGGAGTGATAAAATCAACAAGGACTCTTAGACGTTTATGTGGCAATAACCTCGCTATGCTTAAACGAATCAACTGAGAAATGACGCTTCATTGGATGTTAATCACTGGCTGGACATACTAGTACTCACCCTTCCGGGGTACCTGATGTCACCCCCGGTTTTTAGTTAAAGTTCACATTGCTAGTATTTCTGTTTCTGTGCTGTCTTGTTATAATTATGGTTTTGTTTATTCTTTTAATTATACATATATCGTTGTAGTACATGTATTTGTGTGTTATGTTCCATTCTCATAAGTTCCTCTTGCCTCTGGATTTTACAGACTTTCTTCGCTGTTTTATCGCTTCGGTATTCTTTTGCTAATATATATTTAGTTCACTTTGCTTAGTCTTTAGTTTATGTGCTGTCTTATTCTATTTTGTTTAGTTTATTATATGTTTTTTTTTTAGTTTTTTTTAGTTACACTTATATCTTTGTGGCATTTGCTTCGTATGGTCCATACTCATGACTTTGTCTTTTCCTTTGGATCTCGAATTAACGGACTCTTCCCAATTTTTTGTCTATTCGGTATTCTTTTGCTGAAACAATGGATTCAAAATTTTTATTTGGTTATGTTGTAAGTTTGCCATGTGTGTTTTCTTTCCTCTGTTATATGTTTGTAATATATTGTTACAGTTTTCACAAATTCAACTTATTTTATTTTTTTATTTTATGGATTTTTTTCTTTATCTTGATGCATCAACACGATGAGCTAAAATATGTTTCTAGAATAAACGAAGGCATACTGATTTGGTAGTAGGTAAGAAAAGAAAAAATGATTCATTGTCAGAACCACCCTGATTGTAATATGACGTGTTCCGAGTATATTTGTTGATAAAAGACAAGATATTTTTTCTAAAGAATTTCGGAATAACTTTAGGTATTAACTAAATTAGTTCAACTTAGCTTTATTAAAAAACACTTGATGTGACAGGACTATAAAATTGTATAAGAATTAACTGTTTTTCTATTTTTAATCATATACAAGGCTTTATTTAAGAAACTAAACCATTCAGTTTAGATTAATTAAAATGTTCTATTAACACTTTCAGGGATAATCCAAATCAGATTTTTTTCTGTATATAATTCTTACAGTATTTTAATTTTGATTTTACACGCATGATAGAAATAATTTGTTTCGGATTTCCTCATTTTCGACCTTGATCCGTACTGAATAAATATAAGTTTTAGATATTTCTATATACAGTCATTAAAATTTGTATCGAAAATTGTTTCTGGCACATTTTAAATTTAGTTAAGTATATATTTAAATTAGATTATTTACATTTTTATCATTATGATTCATAAGGATTGTTAACAATATGTACTATAAGATCAAGGTTTAAAGTAGTATAAAAGTAACGTATTCTTTTTATTTTAATTTTATTTTTTAAATTTAAGATTAATTACTTTATAGAAAACAAAGGTGTTTAGTAAGCGCTGTTAGTTCTAAATTCTATATTAACTCCAATATCATTTTAGACATTTTTTCTGTTACATGTATCATAAACCTATGATATAACAATTCAATTCAAATCTTTATTGTCATAATACTCAATTTCAGAGTATGTGACACAACATAACAAAATGAAAACAACATCAACATGATCAGTTATATACATCGTGTGGTAAATTTTCAAGAGTCCCCTGTCCTCAGCTCTATCGACTGTTTTAAAAGGAACCAAGCTTATTTACCTGAATGTGTGATCTTGGGTTATTTATATCATTTAAATCTATAAATTTTGTGTTCTCATTGATCAAAAAATCAAAATAAACTTTTCTAATATAACTGTTAATATCACACATATAACAAAACATCAATCAAATGTATAAAGATTATTAAGAATACCATACAACCAAATGATTTATGTGATGTTGAATTTTTTCTCCTTTTTAGCTCACCTGGCCAAAGGCCATGTGAGCTATTGCCATCACTTGGCGTCCGTCGTCGTCGTCGTCCGTCGTCGTCGTCGTCCGTCGTCGTCCGTCGTCGTCGTCGTCGTTAACAATTATACAAAACTCTTCTCCTCTGAAATTAATGACTAATTAGAACCAAACTTGGTATGAATGTTCCTTGGGGTACCCTGCATAGAACTGATGTGGGGATTTTTGATTCGTCGAAAAACATGGCCGCTGTTACTAAAAATAGAACATAGGGGTAAATTGCTGTTTTTTGCTAATAACTCAAAAACCGTTACAGATATCGAAAATCTGACATGGGGTAAAATTGATCAGCATGACAAGATCTACCTACCCTGAAACTTTGAAGGAAATTCCAAAACCCATTTAGGAGTTATTGCCCTTTTTTGACATTTTTGGCTTTTTTTTATGTTATTATTTCAAAAATCTTCTTCTCTGAAACTACTATTCAAAATCATATGAAACTTGGAAAGATTGTTGCTTGGGGTACCCTGCATAGAACTGATATGGGGATTTTTGATTCGCCGAAAAACATGGCCGCTGTTACTAAAAATAGAACATAGGGGTAAATTGCTGTTTTTTGCTAATAACTCAAAAACCGTTACAGATATCGAAAATCTGACTAGGGTAAAATTGATCAGCATGACAAGATCTACCTACCCTGAAATTTTGAAGGAAATTCCAAAACCCATTTAGGAGTTATTGCCCTTTTTTGTCAAATTTTCAAAATTTTAACATTTTTCGTCATTTATTTCCAAAACTATTTGATATAGAAGTGAAATGTTAATTTGAAAAATGTTTGCCATGTTGAGATCTACCTACCCTGAAATTTGAAAGGAAATCCCAAAACCCATTTTGGAGTTGTTGCCCTTTTTATGTCAAATTTTCAAATTTTTTTATTAAAAAATCTTCTCCTCTGAAACCGCTGGGCCGACTGGTTTGAAACTTAATATGAATGATCTATAATATGTCCTCTACAAACGGACCTCAATTTATTTTGATCTAACATAAAACATGGCTGTCGTAGCTAAAAATAGAATATAGGGGTGCATGTGTTGTTTTTGGCTTATAACTTAAAAACTGTTACAAATATCAAAAATCTGACATGGGGTAAAATTGATCAGCATGACAAGATCTACCTAACCGGAAATTTTGAAGGAAATCCTAAAACCCATTTAGGAGCTATTGCCCTTTTTTCGTCAAATTTTCATAATTTAACATTTTTCGTCATTTATCTCCAAAACTACTTGAGATGGAAGTGAAATCTAAATTTGAAAAATGTTTGCCATATTGAGATCTACATACCCTGAAATTTTAAAGGAAATCCCAAAACCCATTTAGGAGTTATTGCCCTTTTTTTGGTCAAATTTTCAAAATTTTAACATTTTTGCATTTATCTCCAAAACTATTTGAGATAGAAGTGAAGGGAATCCCAAATTCTATTTAGGAGTTATTGGTTTGTGTAATTTGAGGTCAGGTTCTGTTACATTTATTTAAGGTTCACCCTTATTCCTGGTCAATTTTGTCAACTTCCTGCCAGGACTACCACCATCAGGGAACATATTTTAACATTAAACCTTATGAAAAATAAATCTTCAACAAATTTTCCCTGAACAATTGAACCAATTGCAACAAACTATGTCAAATAGTTGATTAATTGTCCAATGAAAACCAGACTCCAGGTGAGCGATACAGGCTCTGGTGAGCCTCTTGTTTTCATCGATGGCAAGTGAGTAGTTGTAATCTCACTTGATTTTAGCTTTTCCTGCAATTGTTGACATAATCCTTACAAATTTTCATTTCAAAGTTATTCTGTTTTATCTACAGGTTTGATAAAAAAAGTTAAATAAATCAGTTTAAATTTTCTACTTTCCGGAACCCTCTTGACGAAAGTATTAAAAATATATATTTAATAGTATTGATGCACAAGATGTGTACATTTCGTCGATTTACGACTCATTAATGGTAGTGCTCAAGGACTAAAATGTTGAAAACTGAAACATAATCAAAATTACAAAAAAGCTTTCCTGCGGTAGTTTGTGAATATTGAATTTAATTATACGCAACCCATCCTATTAAGTCTTTGACCATTTTTTACTAACATATTATACTTTATAGACACATTAAATTATCAAATGTATCATGGCCCATTTCTTATATTCGAGGATACACTTGGAGGATATAAAAAAAATGTACAATCCTAGGCTAAATTTGTTCAAAGCTGAGCAAAGAAGTAATAAAAAAAATGTGCAAGAAATTCAAGACAATATTACTTGTGGATTGTTATTGGAAGGGCGCAAGCAAACGACAATTAAATAACATTAATAGCAATAATTTATGGGTGTTGCGAAAAAATTATAGGAGCATACATCAATTCCCTTCCTTCCCGTTAGAAATAGCGTAATAAAAGTTAAAAAAAAATATTTCAGTTTCATATTTTGTTTTCGTAGTTTTATTTTTTAGACAAATTTGTCTATATTTATGACAATAAAATATGTTTAAAGTAAACAAAATCCAAAAAAAAAAACTACGAAAACAAAACATTGAAACTGAAATAAGTAATTACAATTTACCCAATGTCTAAAGACTGTTCTTCGTTTAGATTGGTACATCAGCTCTGAAAATTTTTCCGAACGGGCTTTTGGCATTGAAATAATATCTGGAAATCCTCAAACAGAGGTTAATATATATTTATAGGTTTGTACATTGAATATTTCCTATCATTATTCCAAAGATTTAGGAATGTTTATTTCTTAAATTATTAAAGGTAAATAATTTCTGAAATTATGTTTAAGGTAAGTTGATTTTCGAAATATCTCTAAATTTAAATTGTAAACACCCACATTTTATTTTATAGACTGGCAATATATTTTCTGAAAATAGAACACGTTCACGTGACGTGAGGGGAATCCCGATTTAAACGAATATGATTTCCGTATTTAGGTCAACGTATTATTTCCCTTGCTAACTCAGATACTGCAGATCTGGTAAGTCAATTGTTGTTTAGGGAAATTGAAAGTAACATGTCAACATTAACACGACAATTGTGTGTGTATGTGGGAATGACTTGTCCATTATTTTATATCTGTTAAAGTACTTGCTTTTGACCTCGATGTTTCGCAGATAAGATTGTATTTTAGTCTTTGTTGAATTGTCCCAGAAATAGGTTATGTTTATATTTTAATTTTATTTACCCATTAGTTTGATAAAAAAAAATATAAACGGTAATAATTTAATCAGTAAAAACCAAATTGGTTTTAAAGAAAAAAAATCGCACTATAGATGATATGTTCACTCTTAAAAAATAACAATCCAAAGATACTTATATTAGATATTTTTAATTTATACTATGCTGTATACGACGCATTTCAAGGAGTTACCTCTCATCAGCAGCATTAAAACCGAAAAATTTGGAAGACCAAAAACCAAACTTATATTAAACAAGAAGTACTCAACCAAAAATACCGAAATAGGAAGCCAAATTTCAGCTAAGGATATCTACCATGTGCAATACAAGGAATGAACCCTTAGTATTTCTATTATTTTTGAATTTTGTTAAATACTGGTAATTTCTATAACAAATCAATGAATAATCATGTCAGACAAGTCTGACGACTGGGTTGGCGAATACCCTCGGGGATCTAGGGTCCACCAGCAGAGGCATCATCCCAGGAGTTTCAAAATAACAATCCAAAGATACTTATATTAGATATAGTTAATTTATACTATGCTGTATACGACGCATTTCTAACAGTAATTGACAAACAAAAACATAAAAAAAGTATTTGCAGCTTTTATTGATTTTGAAGAAAGCATTTGAAACGATTTGGAGAGTAGGTTTATTTTATAAACTCCTGAAACATGATATGCCCAACAAATTGTATAAAATTGTATTTTCTATGTACACTGATACTGTTTGTAGAATTAAATTCTCAAATGGATTAAGTTCTCCTTTTGAAACAAATAGAGGTGTAAAACAGGGAGATGTTTTGAGACCTTACTTTTCAACTTTTTTATTGATGATTTTACAAATATGTTACAAAAGAGTCATACTGATCCAATTGTTATAGGGGATCAATCACTTAGTGTGTTATTATATGCTGATGACATTGTTTTGTTATCCCAGAGCAAAAGAGGTTTACAGAATTGTTAGATATTCTTCATGAATACTGTACCTCTTGGAAGTTACAGGTTAGCACTGATAAATCTAAAGTTATTATATTTAATTCAAATGGTAAATCTTTCATAGATGAGTTTACATACAATGAAACTATCATTAGAACTGTTAATCATTATTGTTACTTAGGTGTAGTTTTGAAAAATAATGGAAATTTTAACTTGGCTATTGCTACCCTTATGGAAAAAGCAAAAAAAGCATTTTTCAAAATAAAAAAAATTGTTGGCTTAAACAATTCATGTAAATTTTTGGAAAAACTGTTTGATACACTTGTATCCCTAATATTTATGTACTGTAGTGAAGTATGTGGTCTGCTTTCACCTTTTGAAGACTCTGATCCCTTTGAAATTTATAAAAGAAATATCAGGAGTACATTGCAAGTCTCCTAATGATGCCTGTAGAGCTGAACTTGCAAGGCTCCCAATGAAACTAAAATTATGTTTTCTAACTTAAGCTATTTAGATCATATACTTTCGTCAGATAACACTTTAGTGTATGATATATACTCTCTCAAAAAAGAAACGCAACATACAGAAAATAGGAAATTTACTTCATATATTATGTTCATAATTTATGATATAAATAATTTACACAGGAATGCAAAAATTGGCACACTTCTTGTTCATGAGTTCTTTTACCTTGGAATATCACAGTTTGTCACATATTGTCAATAAATCACTCATAAATTGTCAATATCTGGTATGTCCACCATTTGCTTGTAACACAGCCCCGACTCTTCTTGGCATAGATTGAATTAAACGCTGAGTTCGAACACGCGGTATCCTTTGCCACTCAAACTGAAGTGCCTGCTGTAATTGTTGCAGATTTTGCGGTGGTGGTTGTCGTTGGCGCACGCGCCGATCCACTTCATCCCACAAATGTTCAATTGGATTAAGATCGGGTGATCGTGACGGCCAACGGATCACATTGACATTCTGTTGTTCTAAAAAGTCTACTGTTACACGTGCTGTATGTGGTCGGGCATTGTCGTGCTGAAAAATTTCTCTCCGAATGTCAATTACGGGCAATAAATGAGGTCGTAAAATTTCGTCTCTATACCTAACAGCGTTCAGATTGCCTTGGATATGTATCAGCTGTGTGTTTCTGGCATAAGAAATAGCGGCCCACATCATAACACTGCCTCCGCCAAAATTGTCTCTCTCCACAACACAGTTTTGCGCAAAACGTTCGTTTCGGCGCCTATACACACGTATGCGACCATCTCGCTTTTCCAGTTGAAAACGTGACTCATCGCTGAACCATACTCTTCTCCAGTTCTGTAAATTCCATGCACGAACTGTAGTACACCATCTAACCCTCGCTCGGCGGTGTTGGCGTCTCAGTGTTGCTCCAAAGTAAGGTCTTCTTGCCCTCAATCCATGAGAACGTAACCGATTGCGTACTGTCTGTGCTGATATACGGCGCAACCCAGGGACGTTTACAGCTGTTTCTGTTGCAGCAATAGTCCTATTCCGCAGATGGGAAAGTCTGATGTAACGATCTTGCGCCCTGGTTGTAACACGCGGGCGCCCTGAACGTGGCCGATCTGTCGTAGTACCAAGCTGCAGGTAGCGTCCCCAAAGGCGTGAAATTGTGCTACGATGAACATTGTACGTTACAGCAACAGCATTCTGTGATTCTCCGGCCTCTAGTCGTCCGATAGCGATATTCCGGGTAGCAGCGTCTAACCTTGGCATAGCGTCACCTCATCAGAATTTTATTTTACGAATGCATTCATGAAAAGAAATACCGGGTTTTTATACCGACTGACTGAGCTAAAAAATAACCCATGATTTGCACGTGAAAGTCGACCCAGTTTTTGGCAATGCGTAAATCGTAGGGTGTCCCAGATTGCGACCAAAGTCGTTTACGGGTGGATGAATTTAAATGATTGTACCTGGAAACTTTTTATGAAGGTGTAATTATGATCATGTGTACATATATTTTGATATTTATTGGTTATTTGTCCGGAAAAATAATATTTCAAAAAGATAATCTGATGTTGCGTTTCTTTTATGAGAGAGTATATTTTGTGAAACTAAAAACACAAACCCATGGTTTAAACAGATTAAGTTCTTACTACAAAAGCTAGGGTTCTCATACCTTACGGATTTAAATTTTCCATTAAAACCGCATTTAAATAATATAAAACAAAGAATTCAAAATCAGTGTCTGCAGGATCAAAACTCAATTATCTGTAATTCTAAGTTTTTTCAGTAGTGTATATAACATGGGTCAACGTCCACCTTATTTTGATTTATTAACTTATAGATGTGACAGATCTGCTATATGCAAGCTACGCATAAGTGCACATCAGCTTATGATTGAAAGAGGATGATATCTCAATATTCCTAGGGATAAAAGATTCTGTCAAATTTGTAAAACAAACCAAATTGAAAATGAAGTACATTTTTTACTGAAGTGTGATGGATTTACCGCACAACGAACAGAATTTATGTTCAAATTAAATAACAAAAAATCTACCAAAAAATGACTACAACAGACTCAAAATAATTTTAAATAATGAATCTGCTTTGGTCCTTAAATTATCTTCCTCCTTTATATATAATTGCCATGAAACTAGAAACAATGTAATTTGATTTGATGTCTGTAATTATTGTGTTACATCATGTTGTAATAATGGGCCTTTGCCATTTATTGTAAATGAGTTTGTGCCAATAAAATATTTGTATTTGTATTTATAATACAAACTACATATACATGTATCAGCAAATGTTCATTAACAGTACGTAGAAAGCTCCGTATATTCAAAACAGCTATGAGTCTCATTTCCTCAGCTCTAATGACTGGTTAATAAAAGAAACTACTGTTTTAATATCTTCAGGTGTTGATGGGTTTAATATTATTATTAGTTTGTCTCTGAAGCTAAGGTGCTTAAAAGTTGTCTATGTTTCTCGAAATATTTCAAAAATGGTCTACGTTTTTGCAAATTTAGTTTACAATTGAAGAAGAAATGAAATTCATCATCCAAATTATTGCAGTCTTTACATTTTCCTTGTTCTCTTGGTATTTTTTTTTGTATCTACCAGTTTCTATAAGCAAATCATGGTTACTAACTCTAAATTTTGTTAATATTTTTCTTGTCTCTTTATTAGGATGAGACAAATAATATTCTTGTGAATTGTCTTTAAATGTTAGAAACTTATAAAGGAATTTTTTATTATTTTCATTTAGACTATTAATTTTCTCATTGACTATGTTTTCATAATAATTTGAAGCACATGTTTTAATACTAGTAACAGGTTTGAGATTGTGTGCTTGTTTTGAATTTTTACAGTCTTGAATTTGTTACCAGATACAAACGACATAAGTTTGTGAGATTTATGATGGATGTATTTACATGTAACGAAGCCAGGAAAGAAATTCATACATAAAAACTTTAAATATAATACACAGCATGTGGTGTATATATTTCCTTATTATGCAGTTTAGAGTCCGAGTTTAAACTGCCTAAAAACACAGCTGTGAACTAATAACTCCATAGTTCAAAAAAATTCAGTTAGGTCATTACTACAAATAATGATACAACATGCATAATCTGCTGAACTATATTACTGAAAAATGTAAATTTCTTAACGTTAGTGGAAGTTTTAGCGGAGATGATAATTAATGAGTAAACATTCTATGTCTTGTAAGTAGCGCTAAAGCCACATATTTGCATGGAAAAGCAAAACGCAGAAAACCCGATAATGTGTTTATCGTACAAATTCTGTGCATTTTTGTCGCCCATGTAAGACATTATTTACGCTTTTTTGTCCTCCTGGAGGTAAGCTTGATAACGTCTGCTCTCACATTGTGACGTCGCTAATAAGTCCTGGTCTCGTATTGTGACGTCGCTGATAAGTCCTGCTGTCGCGGATAATGTCTCCTAATACGTCACAAAGCCTTAATACAGATATTACAGAGCGGCTGAGCAGGATTATATAGACGCAGGGCAGTACGATAAAGTTTGATTATCTCAGTTTTAATTTATTGTGTATAATATGATTACTAATAGAAACTATCAAAAAGACAGATAGAACAACATGACTAGTATTTTACTTACTTTAAGTGGAAGGTTTGGGTACCAATAAGACCAGTTTAACATCAGGCTGATGTTTTGTAATGAAGTCAATTTTTTGAGAATGTGTTTTTTTTTTGTTTTTTTTGTTCATTTACTTGTTTCAATGTTGATCTTCTTTTTGGATCCCTTATTATGAATTATTTATACATGTAATAATTAAAATTCATGTGATACTTTGATTCAATGAATGACGCATTTTAAAGCATACTGAAGGATTGAAGAAAACTATAAAGTATTGAATGTATTAAAATGTGTACGGTAACCATGGTAACCTCGCTTATGATACAAAATATGTAGTGCATCACGGAATGATTTTCGGAGTATCCCTTGGTAAACTTTGAAATTACTGTATACGGGGAATTGCTGTCTACCATTAGTAGATGTGTAAAACATGAGGGTTTTTTTTACCACATTGTTTTTTGAAATTTCCCATGACAGAACGTGGAATTCGTCAGTACTACATGTATTAATGGGAATTTTTTAAGTTGAGGAATATCTGACAGTTTATATTTAAATGAGACGAAACTTGATTCAGTTCAATTTTTTTCTAAAAAACTATTTTTGGGGTTTACCATTGCAAAACATGGACTTATTTTATATATGGGGAAATTTGAGATTGTGAGATCTATGACAGTTTATCTTCAATGTAACGAAACTTGACGCAAATGCTGCCTGTACCATGTTTAGTTTTGCAACACGTAGATTTATAAGATTGATTTTGGTGGGTTTTCAGTTAAAAAACATGGAATGTTCCATTTTCACAGACGTGCTAGTTTGTGAACAGTTCACATCTGAATGAAACAAAACTTGACAGAATTGCTGCATACATTGTGAAGTTGTGTAAGACATAAAGTTCTTTTTATGGGGTTTCCATTGCAAAAATGGGCTTTACCGTCGTGAAACTCGACAGAATTGCTGCCTGTTGTGTACAGTTGTGCACGACATAAATGTCTTCCTGATTGGATCTATCATTGGGAATGCCTACAGTGAAACATTACTATATATGGAGAAGTTTTTTAAAACGAAATATCATACAGTATGTATTTGATTGAAACAAAATTTGACGGAATGGCTGCATACTATGTGTAGTTAGGCAAGACATAAAATATTTTGTTTTACCAGATTGATTTTGGTGTTTCCATAGCAAATCATGGACTTTTTAAATATATGGGTCATTTTCAAAAAATGTGCATTTTTAACATTGCAAAATTGAGAAAAAACAATTTCCTTGAATCATCATATTTATTAAACTTGCAAAATATATGATACTTCTTGAATAAAATACTCAAATATGCAATCTTAATGACATAAGATAAAAATATTATAGACACATTTTCGAATGATGGTGCAAAATTTTGTCTATCCTGTTACCACATTTGTGAAAATTTTTTTACTATCAACAGGAAAAATGTGAAAAACGTATTGATTATTTCTCAAAGGTACGTTAGTGGTGCTTCAGAAAACAATTACAGAATATTTAATTTCTTTGCATTAACGGGATAAAAATATCACTTAATATTGTGTCCCGAAAAAACTATCTAAAAATAGATTTTCAAATGCTGCAAAAATTGCTACAATCAACGCAAAACCAACTGAAGCACTTTCTCATATTCGGCTCATATTGGACTTTTGAATCAATCCATCACTTAGTTCTTTGATTACATATAATTTTAGTAAAACGCTATTTTCTATGGTAACAGGAACGGACATCGAAGGTTTACATATACAAATTTGTCTACCCTGTTACCAAGTTGGGGTAACAGGACAGACAGTAACAGGATAGACAACATTATATGTTTATTGATTCTATTGCAAAACAACAGCTCCCCTTGCATAGTTGTTTGTTTTTTCTTAAAGATATGTAGACTATCAAATGTTTAATTTCATTTTCAAATATTTCATAATGTCTACAGATACATAGTTGTTTATTCTTATACTTAATCTGTCTATCCTGTTACTTTATTCAAGGTAACAGGATAGACAGTAACAGGATGGACAAAATTATATGTTTATTGATTATATTTCGAAATAACAGCTCCCCTTACATCGATGTATGGTTTTTTCAGTTAGCGTTCTTTGTTTCCAAACAGTTTGTGACCCTTTTGAGAACGTATGGGTGTAGTAATGTATAAATTTGTTGATAACATGATAGACATTTTAAAAGGGTACGCTTACTTTTCTGGGTATAACTTCGCTTCGGTTTCTTCTAACGTTCTATTCTTTTGGTTGTAATTTGGAAAATATTTGTACTTTTGATTTCATCATACAAGATATTCGTATTTGCAGGCAAAAATTATTGCTCTGCAAATTTAGCACCGGTAACAGGACAGACATGCATTTCATGGACGCCAACATAATTTATTTTTTTATGAGCAGATATATATATATATCTTCAAGACTTTACTTTCTTGTTAAAATTCAATTATATGCTATTCAAAAAAATAATGCTGTCGATTTGAAAACTTACAAAAAATCATTGACAAATAATGTGCAAACATGGTTCTCTCAGTCCGGACACACGCAAATTGCTCAAAATTGAGCTTCAAAATCAATTTATTTTGGATCGCAAGGAGAAAATCGTTCTCATTCTAGATGTGCCGATTTGAAAAAATTGCGAACTTTTGTTTAAGCACAAAAAAATAATGCCATTGTGTCTGAATATTTTTTTAACATAGGTGGACAGGAAAATGGACTTTTTTTTTAAAATGACCCATATATGTTAGCTTGTGAACACGAAATCTTGTACATGTTACATTGGAATGCCACATACATTTTGAAGTTGTGTACCAAAGGGATCTTTTTCTGCGAGTCACATAGAAAATTGATTATTGACATTTTCAGGTGTACTCGCGTATTCTGTATCGAATTTATATTCCACTGTTTGCATCATAGCTGGGAACAGCTTAGTGTTCTATTGCCCGAAGCCAACTGCCAAGGGCAATAGAACACTTGAGCTGTTCCCAATACCGAGGGAAAAATTTTATGGTCTATTGCCTGGCTACACATTCAATAACTGCTTTATTACCTAATAGTAGTTTTGGGATGCACATTTTTGTATTTTCAAAGTTTTGGGATAGAGAGATAAGCATAAAGTAATTAAATTGTATTTTTCAAAACAGTTTACAACATACAGTTACAATGTATTTAAAACTTCAAAATGTCGCGGGCAATAGAACGCCACACCGGGCAATAGAACGTCGTTCTATTGCCCGATAGATATAATTGACCAATCATAAAGCCAGCCAAAAGGTCGATAGAAAATTAAAAGTGAAACATGGTTAAAACTAAAATATCTCTAATAGAAAGGTAATTAATATAATATCAGGTAATAAAAAAAATTAAAACCGGTAATGGACATTTCATTTAATATTTCCTCACTTTAAATTTTAGTTTATGTGAGTTCATAAAAATAAGTTAGCGATGAATATTCTGCTGACACAGATTTGATCTTGTGGTGAGCACATTTTAACAAATCATTCTTAATCATTTAAAATGTTTTAAAATAGATTCAAATGATGAACTGACTAATAAACCACAGACCAATTCTAGTTGTTTCAAACTCTATCGCATTACCGAAGATGCTGATACGATTGTGGATACGAGTCTAACAATATAGATATTAGTATCTACTTGGTTGTTTTTTATCATCCTATTTACTATATACAATTACTGACTTTGTAAAAGGTCACAATCAGGATTTTTCAACCCGAGAAATGTAACATTTTCAAGGGTTGATCAATCCTGATAGCTACCTATTACATAGCAAGTAATTGTTGTATTACCTGAATCGGAAAATTGGACTTTCACTTTCTCATGTTTCTATTTTAAGAACAAATCGGTCACTATCACATTCCGCTTGACCGATCAGGATCTATTTTAATCCTATAACCATGCAAGCGGAATTCTTGCACTAAATTTAGATACTTCTCCGTTACTAACACGAGTACTCAAGACCTTTTAGACATTTCTCATCCAATCATAAAATAGAAAAGAATTATTCATGTAATAATGTAATATCGTGAATAAATGCAAACGTCTTGACAGTGACCAACAGAAACTCGGAAGTACATTTAAAGGGTTGAACTTACGAAATTCTGTAGGAGACTTGCTTAACTGGGCAGTTATGGTCCTTAGCTGGTCCTTTTTCAAAATTATCTGATAAATCCCAATGCCAACCAAGATCCTTTTTTTCATAATTGTCTGATGACCATTACCACATACCAAGATGGCTCTCATACCTGAATTTACTTAACAACAGGAACCATGTAGAAAGTTCTTCTAAAAATCTACCCTGAATCTACTTAAAAAAGGAACTGAATTTTGCAGCACTGATGTTTATCCTATGACCAAAAATTTCACAGTAAGATGGAAATCAATGCCTATCATAGGTTTGGATTAGAAAATTTACTTCCTAAGGTTTTTTTGCTGTGAATCTTGATTTTGTATTTTGGCATCAATGGTATTTACACACGTAGATGATCTAATATAAAAAAAATATTCATTGATCCCAATCAACAAGTAGTCTTTCAGTGACTGCTTTTATGGCTTTTAATTGGCCAATTGAATCTAGGTAAGCGATACAGGCTCCTCCGAGCTTCTAGTTTTTAACGTTAAAGAATGTATATTTAACATGACATTTGGTTATCTTATATAAGCAAATGTCATGTTAAATTAATTTTCAAAATAAAACTTCCAATCAAATTTAACAATATGTGATGGATATCATAGCGACTACTACACCTAGCTTTACCAAATTTGTTGTAGTGTTGCTTGTGAGCTCAAAATGTCAGCCTTGACCTTATTTTCACATTCCGGTGGTCATTTAAGAGTTATTGTTTCTTAGTAACTGTAAAGCTAGTTCAACTGTATTTGGTGTGTAGAGGAGTGAATGTCAGTCCGACTTGTGTAACATGTTCTTGGCCTCATTTTCACACTTCAATGGTCAGGTTAAAGATTTGCATTAACGTCTATTTTTCCGTAACTATGGTATATTTGGTATGTGTGTTACTTGTAAGCTGACTTATTTCAACAGACCGTAACCTCATTTTCATGATTCATGTCTAATTGTCGTGATAAGGTCCATTCCTCAATAACTATAATAATCGTATGGTGTATTGAGTGTCTGCATATGCTTTTTTTTCACGACCTAGTGTAGTGATTCACATCCACTTTTTGTGATTATTTTCATTTCTCAGTAATTATAAGTGATAGCACAAAATGTGTGTATTTCATCTGTAATGTGTATTCTTTGAAGGTGTACATGGGCCTCTGATATGTCACTGACCTTGAACGTATTTTCATAAGTTAAGGTACATTTCTTAGTTAATGTTAGTGATAGCTCATTCCTCAACTATATCCGGTCTTTACATTATCTCTCATTATGTGTTTACTGCTGCTTGGCAAACACCTCGCGTTCATTTAGCCTTAAGCTGAAAAACTATCAATTTATCACAATACAAACAATGATTTAGCCGACGAGACATTTTCAAATGTGTAAGCGCTTGTTTTTCGATGAACGCTTTTGTTACGTAAAAAGTACAATTTCACATATGAGGAAAGCTGGTTTTATGTAAGTGTTTAAAATATTAGGGACGCTTTTTGTGTAAAAAAATATATGTGCCTTTTTTATATTTTCATGTTACTGTTACTGGAATTATTTTTACAGTATCTCAAAAGGCTGCTGTAAAGAAAGTGGCAATTATTACCTGCATATTCAGAGCAAGATATGAATATAAACCCCGATTTTTACTAGACCGTAACAGTCTGCAGGAAGACATACGAACACATTATTCAAACTCAACTCCGAGCCTAAACGCCAAGTGCTTAGAGCACTTTGGTATACTAAATATATAAATATATAAATAGTATTGTATTTCATTCAGAATCCCCCGAAAAGTCATTCGCATTGTGTACTTTTTTCTCTTAATCTTCTTTTGTTCGTTTGTTCGTTTTACTTTGTTCTTCAGTTCTAGTTTTATCGTCTCATTTAATATTTTTTACCCCCGGCTTGGTACAAATCTTTGATTGTGATTGGTCAATGACACTTCAGTCCCGGGCGTTGCTAACCCATATACCCGGACGTTGATAACCATTACGCCGGGGAACGTATTATTATTGGCACTCGAGACGTTGAGCGGCAAATATGATTTCGACGATTTCCTTTGATATGACAATGAAAACGTCTTATATTCGGATACCTGTAGGGTTCTACCAAAAGGTAGTACCCTACACCTGGTAAAATGTTTCCAAATTGACATATTTCACTTTAGGAAAACGATGCGTTAACGTTCTATGTTGTGTCTGAATTTTTCAAAAAATTTCCAGATTAGGGCTGAAACCGGGGATAAAATCGTCATCTGCGTTCGTATCCGTAGATACACCCTTCTGTACTCTTGTGCACCCTTCGGCTTCGCCTCAGTGTGTACTAGAGTACTTTATGGTGTAAAAATCTCCATATCTACTGATGCGAACGTAAATAACTTATAATGTAACCTTATCAAAGTTATGTAATTCTTATACTAAGAAGCCTACAAATATAAATAGATATTTCAAAGGATGTTAACATATTTATTAATACAAAATATTAATTGCTAATTATTATTAGACGTATCAATTATTTCATGAATTATTTGCCACAATCTGTTTACTTGTATTTCCGTCTAAAAAAGAAAACAAATGGGTATAAACCTTGAGTGAAATTTCTGATACACGTAGAGACTTCCTTAAGAGTTTGTAAAAAGAGTGTTATAATATAGGAATACCATTTTTTAACAGGCTTGACTGTATGTTTTATAATGTATTCCTGGAATACTTAAAATATGATACTTTCTTGGAAAACTACCGAGATATTTCTCAGATTGATATTAAATATGTCCGTAAATGAAGATCTTATATAGAAAATTGAATCAAATCTTTTCATGTCAAAAAGCTACCTAACGTTTTGAAGATTTAAAAGATTTAAATGTTTGTTTTCAGTTACGATGTTTTATTCTTTGTTTTTACATAAATTTATTACTTCACACAGAACTACAAAAAAGAATACAAGAACGCTGAATAGAAATTTTATCGTCTGCATTTAATCCGCATGCTTAACAATATCACATTTCTTTGACGTTTTATTGAATATACAGTGAACTGTGTAAACCATACGATTAAGTATTGACATCTACATGTAAGAAAACGTAAAGGGCACCCGGCGAACTTGGCGTCAGTAGTTTTTTAGTTCACGTGATCTTTTATATTTAAGAAATAATTCATGGCAGCCATATATTTGCTTAAATTTTACCCCTCGCTAACGTTGGGGGTAAAATTTTTCTGAAACAGAAATAGAAAACGATAGAAAAATGTTCATCAGGTCAAGATCAACCTGCCACAAAATCGGTCAACCATTTGTTGGGTTATTGGCCTGGAAATGTTACTCTTAAGGAAATTTTGCAGTTTTTGGTTATTATCTTGAATATTATTATAGATAGACAAACTGTAAACACAAAAATGTTCAACAAAGTAAGATTTACAAATAAGTCAACATGACCAAAATCGTTAATTGACAACGTATAGGAGTTTTTGCCCTTTGAAAACAATTTTTCACATTTTTTTAGTCATCTTTGCAAACTTTCAAAAATCTCCATCTGAAACTGCAGGATCAATTTCAGCCAACCTTATGCTGCAAGATCCTTAGGGTATCTAGTATAAAGTTTGTGTTTTATTTTCTTGACCATCGAGAAACATGGCTGCCATGGCTGAAAATAGAACATAGGTGAAAAATGCACTTTTTGACTCATATCTCAAAAACTAAAGCAGTTAGAGCAAAACTGACTGAAGTAAAATGTTTAGGAGGTCAAGATTTACCTGCCGTGAAATTTTCAGATGAATCGGTCAACCCATTACCCCTGAATTGTTCATTTTAAGGAAATTTTGCAGTTTTAGATTATTTACTTAAATATTATAGATAAAGACAAAATGTAAACAGCAAAAATGTTCAGCAAATTAAGATCTACAAGTAAGTCAACATGACAAAAATCGTCAATTGACCCCTTATATGAGTTTTTGCCCTTGAAAGATTATTTACATGTAAACAGTAATTATCAGTAAAATAATGGTCTGACACATTGTCACAGATGTTAAGAGATATTAAATGGTAGCTTATACAAGTAAAATGGAGGGTCGAGGTCATTGAAAAAGCCCCTAGCAACCATATATATAGATTCAGGACCCTATAATATAGCTGTACAAATCAATATGGAAGCTCAAGGGTCAAGGTCATTGAAAAAATCCATAGCAACCGATGGAAAAGTCCCTAGCAACCAGACATATTTGGATTCAGGATCCTAACATTTACCTGTTCAAGTGAAAATGTATGGTCGAAAGTCAATGCCATTGAAAGAGTCCAAAGCAACCAATGAAAAAGTCCCTAGCAACCATATATATAAATTTGGGTTCAGGATTCTATATTTTAGCTATACAAGTCAATATAAAGGCGAAAAATGCTACGGTATACATTAAATAGCAAAAATAATCATTGATGCAAGATCTATACAAAAATTAACAGGTAAGCGATTCAGGCTCTTTAGAGCCTTTTGTCATATTATCATGCCCCCCCCCCCCCCCCTTTCTCTCTCTCGTTCTCTCGAAACTCGTCGCTATGATTTTGCGTTCATGCGTATACTATCCACTCATTCGTTTGTCAATTTTTTCTAGCGGACACTTTATCAGCCCGTATTGCTGTTCGCATTAGATCATCGATTTTATTATTTACAACCCATTTAAATCTTCGAAGTAGATAACGCCCTCAATTATGCAAATCTCCCGTAATTGGTTTTGAAGTATTGTTTATATTACTTTATATGTCCATTTTTAAACAGTTAAGACAAGATATTCTTTATAAAAACCTCACTAATCAAAATTGGTGTCCTCAATTCTATAACCAGCTCAGTTGCAATTATTTCGCTTCTGCCCATGGATTTCATAGTGTAAATCTTACTTGTATATAATTCTTTTAAAGAATGCATAGCTCAGCCGCAAGATTGTTGTTGATCTTATAATTTTCGTTCATTTTGGAATTCAGATCTGCTTTACAGCTCCATGTTTATGTTCACGATGACTGCTGATAAGACAAAAATTGTTTAAATGTCTTAAACAGTTAACATTTGGTATCACAAATAAATAACAATACGGATAGCAGGAAATGTCAAGGTCGACATACGACCTTCACAATTAAGAAAACAACCTAAAAGTACACAAAACATTAACAGTCAGGATAGTTTGGTTTGCAATTGGTACAGACACTTTACAGATATGGGGTGAAACCGGCTTGTTGTATGTAAAACACGCTACAAAAGCTAATACAGTATGATTACCAAAAGGTGACTACTTGCAACACACGATAGATACACAGTTTAGATAGCCGAGTCGAAAAGTGCTCACTGTAACTTTAAATCCAGCAAAGGTCGCACTATCAGACGAAATAGTCAGAAGTAACAATTCATATCGGCAGTTTTCGTGAGAGGGCAGTATAAATTTTATATCTCCAAGTAATTGGGAGTTTTAACAGAATATTACATCAGACATATTTGTAGCTCTTTCGGAGAAAAGATCATAGGTATTCCCGAGATTGTTTTTGTTATAAAAAAGACATTTTTAATTTTTCACGATACACAGTTTATTTATATCACCTTACAAGCTATTTCCCTGAAAATATATTTTGTGTGTCTAGAAAAATAAACAAATCGATCTTTATACTATTTATACATACAGTGAAGTATTTTAAATCTATATTTAGAAAAAATGCTACTTCAATGAAAGTCTTGGTACAAACAGGTCAAACAAAGAAAAGAAAAAAATATGTTGGTGGCGGTTGCACAATGTTTTTTACCTTAGAACCAAAATATTTTGGAATAAAAATATCCTTATTAATAGGGTAGATTTAGGGTTTCAGTATATATTTCCTAGAAAAATGCGATCAAATCATAAGATAAGTCAACGGGAAATAATCGTGGGATACACCAAAATTTCTGTTCAAATTGTGACGTATATCGTTGTGACATGTTTTTCGGTCTACTTTTAGCTCACCTGGCTTAGAAGGCCATGTGAGTTTTTGTCATCACTGTGCGTCAATTGTCTGTCGTCCGTCGTCCCTCCGTTCGTCTACAATTACAAAAAAATCTCTGAAATCGCTCAACCAATTGGGGCCAAAATTTGGTGGAATGGTCCTTGGATGGCCCCTTCCAAATTTGTGTCCGGCGTCCCCGACTTCCAACCCACATGGCTGTTGTGACTTAAAATAGATAAAATGGGTGATTAATTCAAATAAATCATCTGTGTAACTACATGGCCAATGGGAACAAGACTTGGCAGCAATGGTCCTTAGATGGTCCTTTTCGATGACCCGGACGATCAACCAAGATGACCACCACAGCCGAACTTAGTTTAACGTGAATTCATTTTAAAATCTAAGTCTTGTCTGAAACTACTGAGCCAAATGGAACCAAACTTAGCAGCAATGGTCCTTAGGTAGTACTACACAATTGTCATTTTGAGTTGGATTTGCCAAAAAATACTCTATCCGACTGGACGCTTGTAATGTCACGATCATCAATGCGTTTTATGTCACGATCATCAATGCGTTTTGTACGTTAACATTCGGTGTAATTAAACAGATATAGCATGTTCTTGAGGGGTATTTGCGAAAAATACCAGTCTTGAGAATAAATTTCCCTCGCCTTACGGCTTGCGAAATTTAACATTCTCTCGACTTGTATTTTTCGCAAATACCCCTCCTTAACATGATATATCTGTTCAAAATACCACGGCAGAGAGGGTAAAAAGTGCATATCCTTTTTGCATAAGGTGTAATTATAGCCACAAAATATGAAATTGTTATCACCTTAATGTAGAATTTAAATGGATATGACACATGTCATAAATTAAAGATAGCATTGGGCCATTTAAAAAAAAATTAAAAAGAGGGCAAGTTTTTCGGCTCATTTTTCGTAACCTACATTTCAAAACTTTACACACTTCAAAAATTGCACAAAAGATGCTGATCTACAACATGGGTCAACTTTAATTGAGAGGCCGATTAAGTCCATGAATACATATTAAACCATTAAAATGAGCTTAAATCAATTGCCAAATATACTCTCTTTCAGCATAAATCATTTTTGTGGTCAGAAATCATAATAATCAGCATATTTTACCCATCAGTTTTAAAAATTTCAAATATGTCATATTTTCCGAAACTAAGCTAGAAATAAAATTCTTATTGTATAGTAGAACCTTAGATGGTCCTTTTTCAGAGTTGTGTCCGATGACCCGGACGATCAACCAAGATGGCCGCCAAAGCCCAGCTTATTTTAATATAGGACCCTATAGGAAATTAATTTAAAAATATTCTTGTCTGAAACCACTGAGCGAATTGGAATAAGGCTTGGCTGCAGTGGTCCTTAGATGATCCTTTCAGAATTGTGTTTGATGACCCGGACTGTCAACCAAGATGGCTGCCACAGCCTAACATAGTTTAACATAGGAACCTATGGGAAAATTCATTTAAAAAATCTTCTTGTCTGAAACTACAGAGTCAGTTGGGACCAGACTTGGCAGAAATGGTGCTTAAATGGTCGTATTTCAGAATTGTGTCCGATGACCCAGAAAGTCAACCAAGATGACCACCACAGCCGAACTTAGTTTAACATAGGACCCTATGGGAAAATTCATTAAAATATTTTCTTGTCTAAATCCATTGAGCCAATTGGAACCAAACTTGGCAGAAATGGTCCTTTAGTGGTCCTCTGTCAGAATTTTGTCAGATTACTTTCTTAGTACTAGGCCCGGACTGTCAACAAAGATTGCCACCAAAGCCGAACTTAGTTTAACATAGGATTGGGAAAATTCATTTAAAAAATCTTCTTGTCTGAAAGCACTCCGCCAATTGGAACCAGACTTGGCAGCAATGGTCCTTAGGAGGTCCTCTTTCAGAAACCTATCCGATTTCGTGGACTGTGAACCAATATGGACGCCACAGCCGAACTTAGTTTAACATAGGACTCTATGATAAATTCACTCATAAAATTTACTCGTCTAAAACTACTGAGCCAATTGGAACAATTGTGTCCGATCACCCGGATTGTCAACCAAGATGGCTGCCACAAACCAACTTACTTTAATATGGGACCCTATGGGAAAATTCATTTAAAAATCTTCTTTTTCTGAAAGCACTTAGCCAGTTGGAACAAGATGATCCTTGGATGGTTCTCTTTTAGAAATGTGTCTATTGACCTGGACTGTCAACCAAGATGGCTGCCACAGCCGAACTTAGTTTAACATAGAACCATATAGAAAAACCAGCCAAATTGACTGCAACATTTAAAGTTTTAGTCCTGCTCAAGATGAAATGCTAAATCAAAGTGACAGATACAGGCGCTTGAGAGCCTCTAGTTAATTAATTGTTTATATTGAGGAAGAGGTTTGATGTGAGGCAGCCCCACTTTCCAATGATTGCTATTTTTTTACGCCAGGTTTAGTTGGCTCCCTTGTGAGAGTTTTCTGTTAAAAATTTTGTCTGTTGTTAAACTGATGTGAAAAAATTGTCATTGTCTGTCTTTGTATTAGTATTTGTAAACTCTGCCCGTAAGGGCGCCTTTCTATTGGCAATAAAAGAATATTGTATTGTATTGTTGATAAATGTCCTTGAAACCAAACCAATAGTTTACATTTTTTATGAATTATATTCATATGCTCGCCAAGTCGGTTAATTGTCGGCGACTTTGTGAAACATATGAGTTATATTACAGGGATCCGGTTAGAAAATCATTGGTTTTCGTTTTGAAAGTGCTATAAAAACAAAACCAAAACCCATTGTGTCCTTAATTTGGTTATTATTCAAGTTCACCTCTTATTCAAGTAAGGAGTATCCCATTGACTATTTCACCAGATGTAGTGGAGGACGCCTTTCCATTTTTAAAGAACGTTACAAAATCAATACACTACCATCAATATCAATTATTGACCTCGTTTTTTTTTAAGTAAAAAAGGTTAAAAAAAACAGAAGCAAATTAAATAACAAATTATTGTAATGAACAACGCTTAGATGTTTAACAAAAATGAACGAGTCCGTCTCTGTTGTATGATGTCATTTAGATTTTGATTTTCTTTTCTTTACACAAATATTAACGTACACTCAAGTCAAACTTGTAAGATCCTCCAAAATAATAATAATAATAAATATAACGTTAGTACATGTATATTCGGTGGTAAAGTTTGGGGGATATTTTATTATCAAAATTGATCATTCTTTTTATAACGTAGAATGTATGAAAAAAGATATATTCCTGAAAGTTTCCGATCCGGCCTGACACCAGTCGTGGTAGGCTTACATAGTAATAACATCGCAGAACTATTGAATAAACATTATCTAGTGGTTCAAATGTGCATAATTCTATAATTCTCATCTTACAAGCAGGGCTAAAGGCTAAAAAAAAGTCATCCTAAATTTTGGCAAGCAGATTCAAATAGAAATCGTCATGCAAGGAAAAGCCCCCCCCCCCCCCCCCCCCAAAAAAAAAAAATATAAGGACAGAGTTTCCAAAATGATAGCTTTGTAATGGTAAATATTTAAATATAATTTTTTATTATTCAAATACTAGAAATAAGCTGGTGACACATTGCGGTTATAAGTTCAGCTGCACTATAAATTACCAGAGCGGAAACGTATGGAAGGAAATAATTCTAGGAATATATTAATTTGCAAAAATGTCTTTCGCATCTTGCAGCTCAATTTATTATAGAAATTTTAAACATGGATATATTTATTCTCTGTAAGTATTTTTTAATATTCGAAACATATTGTTTAAACATATTTTTGAATATGATATTTATATCTGCTTTTAAAAACACGTCATTAATTTAAACGTAACTTTATACAAACAAACGGCCTTCACATTTTTGTCTTTCCCATAATGTTATTTTATCAAAATAGCTTTTCAAAAGAGATTTAAATTTTTGAAATTGCGTTGTCTATATAAAGATATCGATAAATATAAATAAACCTGCATTGATTTCATGAATAATCTAAGGTTGACTAAGCTTTGTGAATCAGAGAATGCTAAAATGTATATATTCAACTAGAACTAAAGATTATTTGAAATAAAAAAAAAATGGGAAATTCCTCTGATTATATTGAAGGAAAATATACGTCTGGAAACACCAACAATGGTCACGCGTCAGTCATCATGAATATGCATATAAGCGGGGTGTTTTGAATATAGCTACCAAAGTTTAAGACCCTAAGACATAGAATATAATCTTAGCAAGATGTTTAATATTTATCATAATTATAACCATAGATTGTAAGTATTTACTGATATAAATTTCTGTGAACAATTTCCTTTTAATATTTTTTTTCAGTTATACGTATCTCAACACATTAAAGTATTAAAGGCTTTATTCCAAGTCAATTTGCTTGTTTGGTTTTTTTTTATCAGAGGACTATCCAACCTGGTGTTTTAATTTATTTATTAATTGTATATCGTTTATAGTTGAGATTCACTAACTTTGCATATCTTGTATTTAGCATGAAATAAATTTAATAGTTAATGACTGGTATATTGTCCTTCTATTAGAAATTTTAGAGGGCAAAGAGTGATGGATTCCCATTCAAGACAACGTATGCGTCCATGGCTTGAAGCAAAAATAGAATCTGGTCAAATCAAGGGGCTGGAATGGATCGACAGGGACAAGAAGATTTTCAGGGTTCCATGGAAACATGGTGGAAAACACGACTGGAATGAACAAGACTCTCAAATTTTTAAGGTAAGACATCATATGAGAGTTATCACATATTTCTGTTTTAAGTTTCTTATTTTCAGTTAAGGAATGAAAAATACAATTGGTGGAATTGGCCACTTATTAGGATTTGTCGCCGTCTTAAGTAAATAGAAATGTCGGCATTAGCAATGTTGAGGACCTTTTGCTATATCGTTGAAGATCGTAAAGAGGATCAACAATAAAATCTTTTTATATTTTTCTTTTTTGCGTTGGGTAGTGTATTAACCACACATCTGTCTTTCACTTTATTATAAAATTATTTGAGTACCGAATAATACTTCAGTATTTAAACATATGCCGATATCAAAAAGTAAGTGCTACAATTTAGAGTCTAAGAACATTGCATTTTATAAGTTTATTCTATATAATTAATTCCTAATAAAAGTTATAGCCTAAGGTTTTTAAAGAGAGACAGTCGCAAATTTAAGAAGTTTCCATTTTCCCATTTACTATTAACCAAAAAAATGTAAATAAATTCGTACTGTTAAGGAATGGGCACTACATACAGGGCGATTCAGAGAGGGCGTTGACCAGTCTGATTGGCCTACATGGAAAACAAGATTTCGCTGTGCATTGAATAAACTTCCAGACATACAAGAAATGAAGACCTATGGCAAATTAGATGGCCCAGAACCATTTAGAGCATATAGATTTCTAAGTAAAAATGGTAAGAATGGTTTTCAGTCACATTTTTATCTAGCGCTAAATTAACTTAATAGTTCTAATTACATAAATATAACGGAATATAAATTGGTCTTCTTTTTTAAGAGACCAAAAGAGTTTTCAATTCTATGTGTGATACCTTTCAATGTATACACATTTTTTACTTGTCCGTGTGATACACTCTGTCACACGGATACTAATTTATGTGGACTCTGTTAGTGAAAGCTGTAATTTACAAAGAGTTGTCTTTAAACTGTTTTTAAATTATACTAAAGTCTTGCAGTCGAGAATTGAAGTAACTTTTTTTTTTATTTTTGCAGAAATAGCCTATAGTAAAAATGAAATTGTTTATGAAAGGGATGGAGAAGATTCGTCCGATTGTCATATGGTAAGAATTCAATCTGAACAAATTTCGGCTGTATCTTATATTTTACATTGAGGTTGTTGAAATGTGCAGGCATTCGGTACATCGGAATGGTATCCTACAATCCCACACAAAAGTCATACAATTATATCTATCAGTATTAAATGTGGGATAATGTCTGTTGGAAATGGTATAGTTTGTAATTACAAGTGAACTAACTGCTGTAGTAAACAATTTCAGAATATATGATTGCAAACTTGGACAAGACAAAGTGATGTATTGGCCTTTATTTAAATTAACCCTTCTCTTTTGATTGGCTTTAATTTACAATCAAATTATTATTATTTCTTTATTATTTTTTTATCCGGAATTGTGGGTAACTTCGAAACAAACTGGAGTTTTCGAAATCAAAGGGTTTCATAGAACACAATAGTAATGACCAATGATAGCGGACATTATGCGAAAGGAAAGACTGTGTGAAACCTGGAAAAAAATTTGATTATAGTTGTGATACAAGAATTAGTGCAGATTTTTTGGGTGTAATTTTATTTGTTTTTGTTCGGGGTTTTTTGTGTGGAAACGTGATATTTTTTATGTTCATCGACATATTCATTCACAACCTCACAGCCAGGAGAATCCGCTAACAAAAGCTATTCCTTTTCTTCATTATTTCATGGACGACAAAAAAAAAGCTCAGTATTTGTATACATTGAGTCCAAGCATTGTCTCCGGCTTTTGCTCATTCGGTATTGTTTTGCAGATATTTGAAATCCTTATACAATTTCTAAATTATTTAGAGCTATAAGTTTGAATTGAGCATACTATCGTGTATTTTATAATTAAATATACATTATATAATACAATTTTTTTACCATTTTCTATGTATTATATATTCATATTAGTGAGCTCACTACTTTCATCTGTTATCAAAATCCAAAATGTAGAAAATAAAAAAAGAACTCAGAATATTGACGAGCCGAGTAAATTGTCTAAGTGAACATGAGGTATAGCTACAATACACACGAGGACATTGCTATGTTCGAGGGAGTACCTAATTCGTCACCTCCCCCTCAAAATAAAACATAATCGGACATTTTCCATTTCTTATGTACATGTACATCAAGTCTTCTTGCATTGTAGGAAGATCACTATGTTCAACAGGATTCAATGCCAGAGAAGGTTATTAAAGGTAGGATATTCCTTAAATATTTTGTTTTATGTTATTAATCAATACACTACTAGCTGTATGTAGGGATAAGAATATTAAAAAGAGGCAAGACGTTTGTTCATTGCATGGATAAAACAAAATAGAAAACTGAACGGCCTCGAGGCAAAATAATTCTCTATGCAACTAATAGCTCACATAATACCAGGTTTTTCTGTGGAACTACAGTTGCTGTTGGCATGACCAAGATTAATCTTGAGGGGACAGGAAATTTGTAACACCTGTAGGTGTAAGGTCGAACTTATGTAGCAAATAATGTCCATATTTAGTTATATTATAAATTATAAATTATAGGATTATAAATCACAGGGTGGTTTTTTGGCGGGATATTTCCGTGTGAATAAAACGTATTTGAAGATAAAAAAAAATCTTTTTTAAAATGTTTTGGACAATGTGTGCCTTAGTTAATAAAAAATTCGGCATATATATTTATTGAGAAGGAAGGCATGTTATTTCGACCGCCACGTTAATTTTACTAAATTCTACAATTTTAAATGAACTGAGGAGAATACTAAAGAATGACCGGATAGCATCTTATTTTTTTGTCAAAAGCCATGATGTTTTATTCGGAGTCGATTTATATTATTGTAGGATGGTACTTTATCCGCCTTTTTTGTCATTGTCATTGGCAATTCGTTACATGGAAGTCAGATACAACTGGCTTGTCATAAATATAGATTTGATTTATTTAAGCTGACCGACAGCTCTTGACGGCAAATCCTGCTTTCTGTTTCCTTGACGGATTTGATAAGATTTTACAAGATTTTCCATAACTTTCGTTTCTTCAGTGATTATCGAAACTCCGGGTCTTCATCATATAGAATGTTAGTGTAAAGGTCATTACATCATGTTACCTTATTGACTAGGTGTGGTGTATCACTATTCTGTTGCACTAATTAAAATATTTGGAGACTATTCAGTTGTTCCTGTTCACATTGGTCCTGCAAGAATTAACCTTATAATATCAATCCACAAGAGAATGTTGTTATAATTAGGGACTTGAAAGCGTTTTCCAAAAGATATCTGACAGAACAACATTTAAAATAGAAATAATAAAAGGCGACAATAACGTATATTTGTAATTTTATATAATTTTGAATGATAAGTGCATTACTACCACTTATTTAAAGAAAGGGAATTTCAGTGAATTGAAATAATATTGAGTTACAGAAAAAGAGAGGGGTAGATAGATACCTGACACACGAGCTGTCCAGACCTGACCGATTGCGGTATCCGATATCAGGGTTAGGGTTAGGGGGTGAGTTAGTGGGTAAGACTTGAATAAACACAGTCCTAAATCTGGATTGTGTGTCAAGTAAGCATTGTTAACCTTTTTATGATATTTAGTCCATACAGCACAAATGATCCTTATGTTTATTACCGTGACATTGATAGTTGAGTACTGTACAGTCAATAACTAACTGGGCATTGGGATATTCTCTGAAGACGGGTAGAATTAAGATTAGTTTTGAAGATGGTATGCAAAATTAGTTTTATAAGTAAAACTAAGTGCCTGGAAATTTAGTTTTTTAATCTTTTTTATATTTAAATGCTGCAGGAAACGGAAATTTTATTCGAAAATGTACAACGGAAAACGTGTGATTAAGTCAATGCCTGTAGTGGTAATAAATCCATTTCAATGCAAATTTCAAATAACTCAAATAATCTTTGACAACTCTTCAGTCTACCTGGAGAAAAGTTTTTATGAATTCGTTTTGTGGTATAAATTTTGTTGTAACTTGTGTGTATTTGCCATTTTGGGTTTCCTTCGTCTTCAGAAATCAAGGCGTACATGTAGCATTAATCCGTTTTTAATTTTATTTAAAAATTAATTAATGTCAATTTCGACAGTTCCTTAAAGAAGGCAAATATACCTAAGGAGCAAATCAAAAAAGCGTAATCCATTGGATAGACAAACCTGGGAAGACAAATGAACAACCACAAGCATAACAAATAAACACTGAAAACTAAAAACCAACGACCAACACGAACTCATTATTTCATGGATTAGTTAATTATGTGCATTAACCACATTCGTTTGTTAATCACCTCAGTGATCTCGTGGTAGTGGGCTCGCCTGGAGTGTGGAAGGTTGTGGGTTCGATTCCCGGCCGGGTCAAACCAAAGACATTAAAATTGCTTCTCCGCAACACGCTGCATCTAGGGCTAAGAGTAAAAGACTGATCTGCTTGGAGTCAGTATAATTTGTCCGGTTGGGATATGTCTTCCCGTAGACTGTTACTTCCTGAGCTACACTGTAGCACGTTAACAATCTGGCTGAGTGTGTCGGTTAAGTATAAAGCAGGGGTCATAAAAATCTGGCTCAATGTGTCGGTCTAGTAAAAAGCAGGGGTCATATTATTTAATGCATATCAAGACGAGAACATGTTGATATTGTATGAATAATATGATCCCTGATATAAACAATAATTAATCCATCTATCCTTATTAATTAAACATTCTCTGACACCAAATTGTACATACTGTATACGTACATTTCGACAATTCTGAGCACTGCCGAAGGCAGAAAATGTAGAATTTGGAACAATAAACTACATAAACACTAACCTGAAATTGATCCTTAGTAATTTATTTTTTTTATAAACTTGTTAGAAACTTCCTCACTTTTGCATATATAGCTCTGCCCTTAGATAGATATGGTTTTACACTCTTTTGGTCATATGAATCAACACTCCAGCACGTTGAGTTAATCTTTTAGTTTTCAATTTTTTCGGGTTCTGATGAGTGTTTTTTATCTTATTTTTATTTTGACCGATATCTTATGTTGATTTTGACCGATATCTTATGCATCCGACTGGATATCATAGATTATAAAATATTTATTATCATAGAATATTATTACAAAAACGTTGTAAAACTGATTCAAATTCTTAAGGACTAACTACAATGTAACTTCTTCATTTTCCAATTGTATTGTACAAGTCTCTATGTACACACGTTTTTTTTTTTTTTTTTTTTTTTTTTGTTCTGTCATAATTTGGATGATAACAGACTTTTCCTCCGAACTGTTTTATTATATTGAAAAAAGTGTTATTAGCGGAAATACAAAGAAAACGCCCACAATATATTTTTCATTGTCGTCTTTAGTACTGTCCGTAACTGGATAATCCGGAAAACAATAATGTTGTACTTCTGGCGACGCCCATGGTTCTAGGTAGACTGTACTGTTGAGATCCGTTTGTCACATTTTTTAAGATTAATCTTTAATTTTCTTTCCATACACGTATTTTATGTGTATTTATTCATTATTATTATTATTTAACATTGTTTTCTATTGATTCCTTACATTATTTACCAAAACTCAGAAATATTTAATTTAAAAAAAAACAATCATTGTAAAAATGCATACAAATATTATTAATTTGATTTTAGTGTATTTTCTGTTATATTCTAGATGTATGTACTTTATGTCATCGAAATATATTTTACCTTATTTTGTTATAACAAGTACATAATAATCCACAAAGGAATCTTTTTTTATAAGTAATTCGATAGATTTGTTCTGTTGAAAATTTGCGATTGTCAAGGTCACACTTTTAGACGATATGTGGGGAAGTAATCTATATATGAATTGTCTGAATTAACCTCTTCCGGGAATTATTTTGAAACGATTAATTTAATTAATTTAAAGTTTGATTTATATCTAATCGAAGAGTACGGTCCATTTTCTCGTTTTTGCAAAAATTCGTCTGATACCTTATAAGATCTATCAGGGCATATCATGGTAAGTGTCTTTTTTAGAATTTCTAATAACAGTACGAAGTAAATCATTAAGAATATGCAACATATCTGAATACTGCTGTACTTATGGGTCGATTGGTGGGACGGTATATTGGTTCTGAGTGTCCTTCATAGCAATATTCTAAAAGATGACACAAAATGCTTGACAATTGACAAATACGCCTTTGCGGATAAAAAATTAATCTTTTTAATGATTGAGCATTCTTAGTAGTCAAATACATTATAATAGAAATTTTCAAAAATTTTAAATTCTAAGATAAACAGTCACGAGTGAAACAAATACAGGTTTAAAAAGACCCTACTTTTTTCACAAGGATATCGAAAGACGAGGTGTAAAATTTTCAAAATTGGTATAAAGGAACACAACTACTTTCTTTTGATCTAGATATTAAAATGGAAGTATTTGTAAATATCCATTGTTATGTCAAATGATTCTATCTTTAATTATCTTAGCATCATGAAAGTCTTGTATTAGTGCTAAGGCTAAAGGATGCCTTATTTTCCCAGAACTATTTTACAAGTTCTTTTATCATTGTCTTTTTCAGGTGAAATACCGTTAGGCGAAGGAATGGTTCAGTCAGGTAATTTACCGTCAGATTTACGAGATCTTCGCGTCCAGCCCTTGCCAGCCCCTCTACAGATGGATGATGATTCAAATGACACCGGTTAGTTAATTCTAATAATTTATATCTTTAATTATGTTCAAAGAGTCTTTGGTTCAAACCTTGTGATAGGTGATACATGTATATACATAACAGGAAATACTTACCCTGTTGATGTACGCAGCTCATCTTGTCTGTTACTGGGTTACCAGTTAAATTATAGAATGTGGATATGACTTTAGTGTTGAATATAATTCTTTAACTTCTTTAGACTAAAGTGAAGAAAATTAAATGCATGGGAACAATATTGACTGTAAACAGTTTCGACGTGTGCACATCCAAGTCTAAACTGGAAGGGTTTCTGTGTTGCAATACGATCTATATTTTCGTCATACGAACAGAGAGGAGAAATATAGAGAAATTTATTTTTTATCAGAGTATGCGCCAAATAAAAAAATGACAATTGTGTTCTACTTCACTTTCCATATTTTTTATTATAATCTTTCTCCCTTTATTTTACAGTAAATGCAACAATAAATCAGAGTTCTCCTGGTTCAGTTCCAGACAGAGAAATTGGTAAGGTATATTTCGTTGGTTGTCAACCACTTAACAGGAGTGCAGTGAACCCAAGAATTCACGAAATGTACATTAGATACGCTTTATCCCTAGAAAACAAGAAAACCACAAAATGAATATTCTCAAATAAACAAAATTACATCGCACAAAGAAAATTTATATTATTGAAAAATATTATTCCACAGTATTAAAAACGGAAGGCAAAACTAATATTATAAACATAAAAAAGCAATTAAAGATAATTATTACTACTTATCAAAATACCTTATTTTACACATTTAATTAAAATATCCTATATATTAATAAGGGAACATTTTTTTCATTTTTTCTTTTTTTAATTTTTTTTTATAAAGTTAAAACATAAATGAAATTATTTATAATGTCTATGATGAAGAAATTTGATATTTATGAACATTTATATATAACTTACACAAAATAAAATCTTATGATATGTTTCAGTAAACATTTTTGTTTTCTAATTTTCTGTATGATATCTAGAATTCACGGTTCAAAAGCTTTTTCAAGATTTTTTTCAATATCATATAAAAAAGGGGTGAAGATGTAATAAATATTTATATTTTTACAATTGATCATAATGATCCTACATAAGAATTTTGAATTTAAAGATATAAATGGTATTCGAAAAAAATAAGTACATGTACAATACTTTAGAGGTAAAAGTTATCAGTTATATGTTGTACAGATAAAGTTAAGAAATTTATTTAATAATTTTAAAAGACCCCATTTTAGTGTTCAAACTTGGCTAAATGTTCATAATTTTTATAGATCCTACCATGGTATTCAAACTTGGTTACAGACATTACGATCTTGGTACCCATACTGTACACAACACCAAAGGCTGTCGTTTGTTCTATGGACCATCGGACATGGAGCTAAATGCTCATCTGCAAAATGAAGTATGTAATTTATTAGTATTATTTTGAAATTTGTATGGAATAAGGCTAAAGGGAAACACCTTTGTTTATCTGCAATTCCATTGGTGTTTCAAGATGATATAGGACAATTTTAAAAAAATCTATGAACCCAGTTTGTGGAATCTTTTCATTTACGAATTTTCAAGCATACGATTATATTTCTCGCTGTTAGGTAGGTGGTTACAACATGCTTGCTGATATTGCATAAAAAATGTTGGTATTCCATGTGTTGTAAGAATGAGAAAAATAGATGTCCTATGAACAGCTGATGAAAAGAGTAACTAACAAAGTGCTTGTCCCATGGCATTTTGCACCAGTCCCAATCCCCTGATAAATTTTGCGTGGTCCCTGATCTGTAAACTTTATCTTTATCTCAATGCCATAAATATTGGAAACGAAACAGAAAAAGGGATTCTTTTGACTTAAAATTGGCTTGGACCATATGGAGCCTCAGAGCACACTCCATGAAGAAATTGGGAAACTTCCCATTCTGTGAGGAATCGACACTAAATCACTGTTTTACGGCCAACAAATTTATTTTGCATCATGAAAACTCTATATTCTTCCCTTCTATAATTATTTTTTTTCTTCAAATAAAGATAATTTTAAGTAATGTTCCCTGGTCATTAAGAAGCAAATTAACTTTAAACAACAAACTTGTACGGGTGACATATTTGTTTCATTTATTTTCATTTTGTAAAATTAAACACGGCATTCTTAATTTGACAAACAGAATTTTTAGAGATAATTACGGAAAGGGTTACAGAAGTGAAACATGGAAGTTTTTTTCGACAGAATACAAAATTCATATTCAAGAAACATTGGTAAATGTCGTTCAACAAATTTTCCAGTATTATATATGGATAGTCCTCTCATTTCCCACGACCAACCAATGCTAAAAAATCCGTTTGACGGCAGACGGCAGACGGCTACTTAATTTGTCGAAACATGCCCAGTCCATTAAAATTTATACTGTACAGAGGAGTTGATGAATCATATGTGCATGGTCAGATATGCTATCTGAATCCAGAGGATATTTGAGATTGTAAAACAAAACAAAGAGCCACCAAAAAGGAAACAGAAACCAGTTAAAGAAATCTCACAAGAGACAGGTTACCTTACCTATTTTAAATACTTTTGAATAAAATGAGAGTCTCCGCGACCAGAGTATAGTCATGTTATTACAATTTAACTAACATTTCAGGTGTATGGTCCAAGTGATGTGGATCAAGTTCATTTTCCGTTGTGTAATTTCCTAGAAAACAAAAAACAAGAAGAAATGACCTTGACATTATTAAATCACCTCGATAGGGGAGTAGTTATTAATGTGGAGAATGGTCAAATAATCGCTACAAGGAAGTGCAGGTTTGTCTTTACCATTATAATAAAGTATAATATCTTCAAAGGCAACCATAGTAGAACATGAGTGGTCACATAGAAAGAAAATAGTTTAATTTTATTTAGCAAAAGTGTTTATTTAATCTTTAAGATAACAGTTAATAATTACTTTTCATTGGGACATGCATCAATGAAAATAAATCCTAATTTTACATTAAGAAAAATGGAAGGGGGGTTCATGAAGTTAAACAAAAATTCATCCATCCATCAATATTAAGTGTTTGAAGTTGAAAAATTTACTGGTCTGTACAAGGAACATGATTCTGTTTTAGATGCACGGTATTTGTTCAACTTCCTGGAAAGACGGAACCAGTCAAGTTGACCCGAGATGAACCGACGATAATATTTGATTATTTCAATTGGTTTGAGCCATGCCTTCACCGTTTTATGAGTGGAAGAGGTCCATCTCCTTCTGCAGAAGTTATGATTAGTTTTGGACAAAAATGGTCCGGAGGCGAAGCCGAATTCAGAAATAACTTGATATGGTCAAAAATTTATTTAGAACAGGCATACAACAAGGTAGGTTTGTCTATATATTAATTTTTTTTTTTCATTTATGTTTTCGTTTGGATAGATTCTTTTTAAGACGTTTTTTTGAAAAGTAAAATATATCATTATTATAACAATATCCCAGTATAAAACCGGAAGTAATGTGACTGCCAGAGGTTTACCTCAGTTTATCAGTGTTTATAGCGATTATATAAAGTTCTGTAAATTTTTAATATTAAGTTCAGAAGACAAATAGCCAAAATCCAGATAGAAGGTCAACTTTGTCTCAGGGTGTTGAAACCTTAATAGAATTTCAAAAAAATCATCAACTGAAAATTCAAACTTAAGTATCTAAAAATCGTGTCACAGCCAAAGCAATTACTATGAGTGGGATGATACCCTTTGGAACTAATAGTCCTGAGTCTTGTTGGTTACTGAGTAAACACTTGTTGACCACTTTTGTGTACATTTCGTTGACAATATTTTCTTTTTTTAGGTACAGTGTTCGAGGCAACTGTCTTCAAACATTGAGATATCGAAATCGGACAATATTGATCAGTTCTTGAGATATAGATTTGAAGCACAGGAACAGATGAACTGCTTGTCATAAATTATATTCTTTGTGTGCTTCTTTTTAATCAATAATTGTGATTTATTTCCAGTAATTACATTAATGATTTGTACAGTGTTGAGGGAAACACTTTTTGGAATTAAAAAATATAAAAATACGATGGATATGGACTTTCATCACTGAGATTCAAATCAAAGTGAACACCATTTAATTGTACAAAGACACTCGCACATTTTTGCCTTTTGTAGTTTTTGTCTTCTGTCTTGATTAAACTAGTTTTCACGATTTCAGCCTTCCTCCATATATCACAAGTCAATGGCGAAAGCTGACTGAAATTATGAAAAGGTCAATCAAATTAAATTGTCAAATGAGACCATTACATGAATCAATTACCAAAGAATAAGACTTTTAAAACATTATTTTATTTTTAATACTCACAGACAATTGAATGAGAGTTAAAAATAGACCATCCTTTTCTTGCAATCGGTTGTATACTTCTAAAAGTACAAATTAGACAAAGGATGCGAAGATATTATTTCCATAAACTTAATATAATAGATGAAGGACAATCCTTTTCTTGCAAACGGTTGTATATTTTACAAGTACCATGCAGAAGAAGGGGTATACTCTTGATACCGTAGTTTCTAATTAGACGGAGTCTACACCAGAAGTCACATTTGTAAACTCTTAGAAAGGGAAAGCTCTTACAAGAATACGCATTTTGTAACAATTTGAAATTCAGTCATAAAATTAGTGCAAAGTCTGAAATAATCATAAAGAGAGGGTGTTATTTGAATTAATATGCAATGAATAAACAAAAAAACATCCTGAAAGTAGATGTATAGGTGTTTGTACATTTACTATTGTAGCTGTTTTTTCCCTATAAACCAATAATTAACTTAGTTTCAATAAAGTGTGTATTGTTAAAATGGGAATGGAAACGGTATTTTTCAACATGTGTTAATTTTAGGTGTTTTTTGTAGTTATCTAATACAGTTTTATTTGTTCTGTATTAATGAAGTTTTTTTTAATTTGTTGTTATTTTACAATGAGATAATCATAATATTGATATTATACCGAATTATTTCATTACCTCATTCGATGAAGTGGCAGAACATTTTGTAACGCAATTGCCTTGTCTTATTGTGTGCATTTTGTTATTTAATTCTATATAAAATATGTTCGGGAAGTGAATTCATCTTCTCATTGACGTGATACTGCTGCTGGTGGTGGAATATAAATCCCCAAGGGTATCATCCTCAGAAGTTTGCTTTCCCAATAACATACTTGCGAATGGTAAGGTCAAAATTTAGTTCCGACTTGGTTTAATAAAATTTGACTTTCCCAACGATTTTGGACACTGACACACTGCGTCCTCGTGCGCAAGGTTGGGTTTCCAATTCAAATAATTTAGTCATATTTACACCGCATGCTAAGACAACAATATGATCAATATTTGAAATTATTTCATTAAGGATTTGACATAATAAGTAGGAGATACGGTTGTAAATTTAAAAAATGCTTTTTGATATATTTGTCAATCACTATAAATAATTGTACATTGATTTTTTTTTTATAACTTTGTAATTTCATTTTGTATAATTTAAAGAAATTTTATTCAAATTTTGTATTTTGTGAACGGTGTTAAATTAATCAACATTTTATTTTTTCCCAAGTTTTGAACATAGGTACTTGTTTTAGTAAATTATTTTTACATAGAGTATCAGTAAAACATTCTTACATAGAATATTATCATTAGTACTCTATGTAAAAATATTTTACTGAAACAAGTGCCTGTGGCTCTTAGCCTACAGTTTTTTGTATTTTATATGTAAATTGGACATTCCTCAATTTGCGTTAGGAATTGTCATGCTTTAATTTACAAATAGATAAGATTCATATTATGAACACAAAAAGAAATGTACTTGAATATTGTTATTGCTAAATATGTTTTGCCTTACCTCGTTTTTCATTTCATCAAGTAAAGAATAAGAACAAATATTGTGTGCATTTTGTTATTCAATTCTATATAAAATATGTCTGGGAAGTGAATTCATCTTCTCATTGACGTGATACTGCTGTTGGTGGAATATAAATCCCCAAGGGTATCATCCTCATAGAAGTTTGCTTTCCCAATATACATACTTGCAAATGGCAAGGTCAAAATTTAGTTCCGACTTAGTTTAATAAAATTTGACTTTCCCAACGATTTTGGACACTGACACACTGCGTCCTCGTGCAATAGCTATTAAGTACATGATTTAATCTTGCAGAAAGTGAAATGCGACTTTCTGGAAACACCAAATTACACAATAAAAGATGCATTTTCATGATAAAAAAATGACAATATAATGACAGTCATCAACTTTAATCAATGATTTTAACAATGACCTAACATTAATGACTGTCTTATTTGTAATTCTCTAACCCTTATATAATAATAACGTGATATTACTTCTTTTCTCATTCAAACAATTTCAATTGAAGAATGTTCAATAACTTATATATTACCTGCTTTTAAGTAGCTATAGAGTGATATTAAATCCGGAAATAACTTACACCTAACCTTGACAAAAATTGGTTCAAGGTTATTTCACCTGTAATTTATGGATATTGCCCTTGTTGCTTAAGGCACCTTCTTGGAAACCGTAAAACCCTGGAAGCAAAAAATAATAAGAAAATTTAATTCGATCAACAGGAGATGGAGATTGATAAAAGTCGACTGGAAATACCATGAATTAAACTATAAACAATTTTTAAAAATTTGGACTTCTTTGTATGAATAATACAATCATAGTCACTAGAAAAATGATATTTTTGTCATATTTGGTAATTTTTAGAGGAAACAACCAAGTGCAAAATCAGGTTAAAAACATAATTAGGTAGAAACCGTTTGATTTATAAGGAGGGAAGGGGAAGGGAGGAGATCTTGGATCCTGGAAACTCCTTTTATAGCACCTGTGATCTTTTTTTTAAATACACTATTATTTGAATCCGTGTGATATATCTTCACCACGTTCATTATCCTGCACTTTTTCAATTTTGGATGACCCAGGCTAACATAAAGATATACGCATCATAAATACCAGTTTTATTATTATTAGCTCACCTGACCCAAAGGGTCAAGTGAGCTTTTCTCATCACTTGGCGTCCGTCGTCCGTCGTCCGTCGTCGTCCGTCGTCCGGCGTCGTCGTTAACATTTTACATTTTGAACTTCTTCTAGAGAACCACTGAATGGAATGAAACCAAACATGGCATGAATGTTCCTTATGAGGTGCTGACCAAGTGTTGTTACTTTGTAGCCGATCCATCATCCAAGATGGCCGCCAGCGGGGAACTTAGTTTAACATAGGACCCTATGGGAAATGCATACAAATGACTTCTTTTAGAGAACCACTGAATGGAATGAAACTAAATCTGGCATGAATGTTCCTTATGAGGTGCTGACCAAGTGTTGTTACTTTGTAGCCGATCCATCATCCAAGATGGCCGCCAGCGGGGAACTTAGTTTAACATAGGACCCTATGGGAAATGCATACAAATGACTTCTTTTAGAGAACCACTGAATGGAATGAAACTAAATCTGGCATGAATGTTCCTTATGAGGTGCTGACCAAGTGTTGTTACTTTGTAGCCGATCCATCATCCAAGATGGGCGCCAGAGGGGGACTTAGTTTAACATAGGACCCTATGGGAAATGCATACAAATGACTTCTTTTAGAGAACCGTTGAATGGAATGAAACCAAACATGGCATGAATGTTCCTTATGAGGTGCTGACCAAGTGTTGTTACTTTGTAGCCGATCCATCATCCAAGATGGCCGCCAGCAGGGAACTTAGTTTAACATAGGAACCTATGGGAAATGCATACAAATGACTTCTTTTAGAGAACCACTGAATGGAATGAAACTAAATCTGGCATGAATGTTCCTTATGAGGTGCTGACCAAGTGTTGTTACTTTGTAGCCGATCCATCATCCAAGATGGCCGCCAGCGGGGAACTTAGTTTAACATAGGACCCTATGGGAAATGCATACAAATGACTTCTTTTAGAGAACCACTGAATGGAATGAAACTAAATCTGGCATGAATGTTCCTTATGAGGTGCTGACCAAGTGTTGTTACTTTGTAGCCGATCCATCATCCAAGATGGCCGCCAGCGGGGAACTTAGTTTAACATAGGACCCTATGGGAAATGCATACAAATGACTTCTTTTAGAGAACAACTGAATGGAATGAAACTAAATCTGGCATGAGTGTTCCTTATGAGGTGCTGACCAAGTGTTGTTACTTTGTAGCCGATCCATCGTCCAAGATGGGCGCCAGAGGGGGACTTAGTTTAACATAGGACCCTATGGGAAATGCATACAAATGACTTCTTTTAGAGAACCGTTGAATGGAATGAAACCAAACATTGCATGAATGTTCCTTATGAGGTGCTGACCAAGTGTTGTTACTTTGTAGCCGATCCATCATCCAAGATGGCCGCCAGCGGGGAACTTAGTTTAACATAGGACCCTATGGGAAATGCATACAAATGACTTCTTTTAGAGAACCACTGAATGGAATGAAACTAAATCTGGCATGAATGTTCCTTATGAGGTGCTGACCAAGTGTTGTTACTTTGTAGCCGATCCATCATCCAAGATGGCCGCCAGCAGGGAACTTAGTTTAACATAGGACCCTATGGGAAATGCATACAAATGACTTCTTTTAGAGAACCACTGAATGGAATGAAACTAAATCTGGCATGAATGTTCCTTATGAGGTGCTGACCAAGTGTTGTTACTTTGTAGCCGATCCATCATCCAAGTTGGCCGCCAGCGGGGAACTTAGTTTAACATAGGAACCTATGGGAAATGCATACAAATGACTTCTTTTAGAGAACCACTGAATGGAATGAAACTAAATCTGGCATGAATGTTCCTTATGAGGTGCTGACCAAGTGTTGTTACTTTGTAGCCGATCCATCATCCAAGATGGGCCCCAGAGGGGGACTTAGTTTAACATAGGACCCTATGGGAAATGCATACAAATGACTTCTTTTAGAGAACCACTGAATGGAATGAAACTAAATCTGGCATGAATGTTCCTTATGAGGTGCTGACCAAGTGTTGTTACTTTGTAGCCGATCCATCATCCAAGATGGCCGCCAGCAGGGAACTTAGTTTAACATAGGACCCTATGGGAAATGCATACAAATGACTTCTTTTAGAGAACCACTGAATGGAATGAAACTAAATCTGGCATGAATGTTCCTTATGAGGTGCTGACCAAGTGTTGTTACTTTGTAGCCGATCCATCATCCAAGATGGCCGCCAGAGGGGAACTTAGTTTAACATAGGAACCTATGGGAAATGCATACAAATGACTTCTTTTAGAGAACCACTGAATGGAATGAAACTAAATCTGGCATGAATGTTCCTTATGAGGTGCTGACCAAGTGTTGTTACTTTGTAGCCGATCCATCATCCAAGATGGGCGCCAGAGGGGGACTTAGTTTAACATAGGACCCTATGGGAAATGCATACAAATGACTTCTTTTAGAGAACCGTTGAATGGAATGAAACCAAACATGGCATGAATGTTCCTTGTGAGGTGCTGACCAAGTGTTGTTACTTTGTAGCCGATCCATAATCCAAGATGGCCGCCAGCGGGGAACTTAGTTTAACATAGGACCCTATGGGAAATGCATACAAATGACTTCTTTTAGAGAACCACTGAATGGAATGAAACTTTGCTGACCAAGTGTTGTTACTTTGTTGCCGATCCATCATCCAAGATGTTTAGAAGTCTATCAGAAAATTGTAAAAAAAATTCTGAATGGTCACAACTTGACCACATATTCAAAAATAATAATGATAAGATGTCTTCAGTAGCTATTGTAAGACTACACTAAGATGACCTGTTTTTAATTTTAAATACTGTGTCAAATTAAACCAATCTTGGTCTCAATCATTATATAATTTTACATAATTTCCAAAATCACATTAGATACAGGTGAGCGACACAGGCTCTTGAGAGCCTCTAGTTATAAAGTATTAACGGACAATAACTAATACAAATGTTGTGAAATGAGTATTAGTGTCGAATGGGTTAAATATAAGTAAACAAAATGATCATTAAAAAATATTTAAGTATATATCGGAAAAATGATACCAAAGAAATAAGACAGTGGGCAAAATCCAAAGACAATGATAATCCTGAGAACACTTACATGACTTATACATCAAATATACACTACAAAGACACGACCAAAGGATTTAAATAAACGACATCAAATGCTCCTGAAGCATACTCTGCTTCGTTAACCACAACATCTCAAGGAGAAGACGTGATACCTAGTCTCATTTGAGAGAGAGAAAATTCGTAAATATGAAGTCGTGATGACAACCGTATAATTTCTTGGAGTTATGATATTGACATTAAATCTGAACATAATCTTATCACGGAGGTTTATGTGACGATAACTTTATTATGTCAAGAAAATTAGCTACAAATCACATGCACGACAGTGACGAATCAACTGTGAAATGTAGACGCGAAAAGCTAAAGACGTTGGTAGAATTAAATCTCGCCTTGTAGTCTATGAATTTGTTTGTTTGTTTGTTTGTTTAGTTGGGGTTTAACGCCGTTTTCAGCACATTTTGGCTATTTCGCGGCGGCCAGTTTTTATTGGTGGAGGAAGCCGGAGTACCCGGAGAGAACCACCGACCTTCGGTAGGAAAATTGGCAATCCTTGTCAATTAAGATCGGAGTCGAACACACCCCGCAACAGGTGAGATTCTAACTCACAACCCCAGCGTTGACAGGCTAGTGATCAGTAGTAGTCATGACGAACTACCTAGACCACTCGGCCACCGAGGCCTCTCTATGAATTAGTGTAAATCTAGATATAAAGCTGGAGTGGATGTGTCGGTGGTCTCTTAGATATGAAGTGGGGGTAGATTTGAGTAGAGAAGATGTAAGGGGATTACTATGAGATAGTTTATCATCTATATAGCTCTTTATGGTAAATAGGATATTCTAAAAGAAAATGAATTTCATCTTCAGTTGCATTTAAAGAACAAAATATGCACATTCTTTTGTTTTTATCGATGTTTTTGTAACGATCTTGCTCAATAGCCAATCCATGAGCACTAAATCTAAGTTGAGTAAGGTATTTTCTAGAATCAAAACTCTTGACAACATTTAAATAAGTCTCCATTTTGAAATATCCTTGAATTTGAAATAAGGTCATAATTTACCCTTCATCACTGTAGCATTATGTAAAGTTCCAATATTAATAAACCTTTTAATCAAAATAGCTTTAACATTTTTTATGTTTAGAATTAAAATTAAATCAATGCAAGAATACCATGTTTGAATTCCATTCTGGTGTATAATAATTTTGTCTGGAAGTGTTTGTCTCAACAAATTACACTCATGCATGTTTTTGATTCTACAGAAAAATTTAAGAAGTTGAATAATAATACAAATATGTAGCGGTGTGCGACCTAATTCCCCAAGAACTTCTAAGTCGGGTGATTTATTATGAACTCCAAGTATACATTTGTAGAATTTCAAACAAAAATTTTCACAAGGAAACTTGCTATAGTTTTTGCTCTAGTTCAAATGATTTAATACCTTTTCTGAACTACATGTATTAGGAATATGCCACGTTGACCAATAGCGTTGGTATTTTGGTGAATTCCTATTTTTCTCATGGAAGATGGGGGGTCCAAAAGAATCGAATGTCCTCTAACTTTACTTTTCATCAATTGAGATTGGATTGCGAAAAATTGCTCCAATAATTCCAGAATTTGATTATTTGCGCATTGGCTGGGGAACATGCATCGTATCTGCCTTTTTAGCTCTTTAGCCAATTGGGACCAAACTTTGGTGGAATGGTCTTCGGGTGGCCCCCTTCCAAATGTGTGCCTGACATCCCCGACTTCCAACCAACGTGGCTGTTGTGACTTTAGAAAAACAGGGGTGTGAATTATAAAAATATTCTCTTATGTAACTACATGGCCAATTGGAATCAGACTTGACAGCAATGGTCCATAGATGGTCCTCTTTCAGAACTGTTTCCGATGACCCGGATGGTCAACCAATATGGCCACCACAGCCGAACTCAGTTTAACATAGGACCCTATGGGAAAATTCATTTAAAAAAATCTTCTTATCTGAAAATACAGAGCCAGTTGGGACTAGACTTGGCAGAAATGGTCCCTTTCAAAATCGTGTCCGATGACCCAGAAATTCAACCAAGATGGCGGCCAGCACAGCTGAACTTAGTTTAACATAGGACTCTATGGGAAAATTCATTAAAAATTCTTTCATAATTATGTCCAATAATACAGGCGTTTGTTTGTTGTGTGCTTTTATGGCTGTTGACTGACAAATTGAATCCAGGTGAGCGATACAGGCTCGTGGGAGCCTTTGGTTTCATATAAATTTGGATTTATATGCTTTTTGTCGAAATAAACCTTTTCCTTACCAATAACAGATAGGCGTATCTTTAATCCACAAACAATCTGATCACGCAAAACATACTTTATTGGTTTTTATAGTGTGTTTTATACACCAGCGTGTCAGGATAGATAAAGGGGAGGTTTCGGTACCCATAAAACCGGTTTGACCCCACAAAAATTCAGTGTGTACCGAGTCAGACTACCTGAATCTCTGTTGTGTTCATGTTTGTGTTTTGTACCCTTTAATTTAATTTTTGTTCGGCGTTCTGTCAATTGGGTTACTTTGATTGATTGATATGTCATTGTTGATCTTTCCTGCTATCCATTTTGCTGTTTATTTAATTTATCATTTGGAATGGTAGTTTACAGTTTTAATACTACTGCAATAGGTAGACAAAGCGGATAACAAAAAAAGTGACATCCACTCGACACAAACCCAGACAAAGAAAATAACATGAAAGAGCACAAAAAAACTACTTAGCATAGTCTGACTTGGTACAGACTCTACAAAATAGTGGGGTTAAACCGGTTTTATGGGTCTCAAACCTTCATTTATTTATCTGACCCTCTGATGAATAAAACACTGTTAAAGATTTTCAGAATCCATATCTGATTTACGCAAATCATGAATTTGCTTTATCCAAAACGCTCTTGAGTCCGTCTTTAACTGAAGCAGTATAAAGAAGTAGGGTGTTATTATTGTCATCACTTACAGCAATATACCAAAGCGATAAAACAGAAATATGAATCTTGATAATATCTTCCCTCGATTCCTAGTTTGGAAGTAAGTGAGGATACCAAGTATATTGTCAATACCTACCTACCTAATCAGACAGTCGAACACTATTTTGTTAAGAGGCTTGTCAACTGGTAAAATGACATAATGGTCATGAAGAACGGTCAATGTTTCCTTAACCTGTGGATCGTTAAAAACACTTGTAGTTTTAGATTTCTAATAGATAATCAGTCCTTTGATTTCAGTTTCCGCTTATCGATGAAGTTCTGTTACTTGATAGTCCTAACTTTAGGGATTACCTACATCTCATCTATCCAGTGAACTTGAAATTAAAGAGACCACAGACACACACACACTTCTGCTTCATATCTAGATTTGTATTTGTACAGAGATAAGGCAAACGCGATGATGTTAATTTTCCGATTGTTATCTCCCCCTTTCTATCAAGGTCTCCAGCCTATGGGGTGTTCATTTCACAACTGATTCGTTACTGCCGTGTATGTGATTTGTAGTGCGACTTTCTCGGCAGTGCCTGATTGCTGTCACATTTATAAACTTTTAAGACAGGGTTATGTTTAGTCTCTGTTTATTGCACCACTCCAAACATTTTACGGTCGTCATCCCGAATTGATTGACCAACACGAAGTTTCTATCTCACGTATGAGACTAGATATCTTCAGTTAGATTTCGCGTCCTTCTGGAATTGACACTTCAATGGCAATGCGACGGGTTACGTTAACGGAGCAGGACATTCTTACCCTTCCGTAAGCACCTGATGTCACATCTCGGTTTTTAGTGGGAGTTCACATTGGTATTGCTTAAGTTTCTGTCCTGTTTTGTACTATTTTTTTTTTCTTTTTAACCGGATTTTCATAGGAAAATATCGGTTATTAATTTGGTGATGTAAGGCGGGCGGGCGGACGGGCGGGCGGGCGGACGGGCGGGCGGGCGGACGGGCGGCTGCCAAACAGTATCCGTGCAATAACTTATGAACTGTTCAACCAAAGCTTTTCAAATTTTAATATGTTGTTACTGATGACAAAATGGAGGTCAAGTTCGATATTGACGATTTTCACTTTCACCGTTCAAGAGTTATGGTTCTTGAAAGATTGAAAAATGGCTTTCCCAGTGGTGTCCGTGTGATAACTTATGAACTGTTCAACCAAAGCTTTTCAAATTTTAATATGTTATTACTGATGACAAAATGGAGGTCGAGTTCGATATTGACGATTTTCACTTTCACCGTTCAGGAGTTATGGTTCTTGAAAGATTGAAAAATGGCTTTCCCAGTGGTGTCCGTGTGATAACTTATGAACTGTTCAACCAAAGCTTTTCAAATTTTAATATGTTATTACTGATGACAAAATGGAGGTCAAGGTCGATATTGACGATTTTCACTTTCACCGTTCAAGAGTTATGGTTCTTGAAAGATTGAAAAATGGCTTTCCACGTGGTGTCCGTGTGATAACTTATGAACTGTTCAACCAAAGCTTTTCAAATTTTAATATGTTGTTACTGATGACAAAATGGAGGTCAAGTTCGATATTGACGATTTTCACTTTCACCGTTCCGATATTGACGATTTTCACTTTCACCGTTCAGGAGTTATGGTTCTAAAAAATTGAAAAAAGGCAGTTCAAGTCGTCGTTTCCATGCAAAGGTCATTTGTTGTTGTCAAGTTATTACTTTTCTTGTGGCATATTCGTGGCCCTTCATACAGCAGAAAATGAGATATTCAGCAGTTCCATTTCTGAACCCTACAAAACCCTACAAAAATTCATTTATATTTCTTTACTTCATCCTGTTTTGGAATCCAGATTTGCAAACATCATTTCCACGCAGGAAAATCCGGTTTGCTGTCATTCGACAGCCTCTTGTTTAGTTTATTATATTTTTTTATTATTAATTTAGCTATGCATGTATCATTGCGGCGTTTGGTTGTTGTGTTCCATTCTCATGACTGTCTTTTCCTTAAAGGATTAAAAGGCTTTTCCCACTGTTGTGTCGCTTCGGTACTCTTTGGAAGATATTCTAAAGCGCCGAATACCAGCAAGAAATAACGATTTTATTGACCTAATCCAATCTTAAATTTTTTTCAACTTCATCCGTTTCTTCTTCGCCCACTTTCTGTCATAGTCCTCAACTGCACCCATCAGTATTTTGATATGCTTCCAGTTGATAGTTTATAGGGTTCACGAACTTTGGAATTAATTCCATTTAGTATTGTTAACGATGTTCAGGACACCGTAATAAAATGGCAAGCAGGACTGTAATTAAATGGCATAGAGGACCAGGAACAATCAGTTGGTGTGGAATTGAAGGTGTCAATTTGGAAATCGCGCAAAGCCCTTTATGATTGAAAATTGTGGTTGTAGTTGGTATAGTTTATGTGAAGATATAATTGATCGGTCTTAGAAATATGGTAGAGCTGCAGATGTTAAAGATAAATAGCTCAATATTTCGGCTAACTACCCTTGATCAAGAGCACGTAAAGGAGATATGTTAACAGTCCATGCAGTCATTGATGAGATTTTCAACTGTTAACATCGCTCTATTTTCGTGCTATTGACCAATGTTAGGTGGAAGTATGGATGAATGACTTCGAAACACATTGTATGTTGGGTTATTTGGTATCTACGGTTTGAAATAAGTTTATAGGTGAGTCTTTCTATAAAATGGACAAAATGACCATTGTTAATTTGTTAATGATTTTTTTCTCTCGAAACAATGAAATTAGCCCTCTGTGGAAATGATGCTATAGCAATCAAAGGTCAATCATAGTAAAATTATGACAGTTTTTTTTCAGTTAATATTGAGTCAAGCTGATTTGATGTCTATTTTCCACCAAGGTTTTTAAATTAAAAGAAAATGTCAGAGATAATTTTTTCTAAATTCTCGAGCACGTGGTTTTAACCGTAGACTACTAGTAAGTAGTGAAAATCAATGTGGTATTCATATAACATCACTTACATTTATTATCGATATTATGACGAATAAATAAGTTGCAAATTATGGGAACATTCAAGTTAGCTATTTGAATAGCATGTTTTATGTAAGACGAATGTAACTTTTTGTTATAATTTCTCTTTTCGTGTATTTGAGAATTTAAATTTTGCCACTTCAGTAAAACTTGTAGAGAGTTGGGTGCTTGGTTGTCTTACAATATATCTCTAAATGTGAAAAAAAAGTAAGTTTCTATAAGGGTAAATATATACTATTGCTTGAATTAAAAAGTTCTAATTCTGTAACAAAATCAGAACTGTATATGTCAAAATGAAATTTTAAGATCTTTCAGGTGCATTGTTTGGGTCTATCAACGTAAACAATTCTTTTGCCGAAAATGTTTTGTAAAACGTTTGCATTCACGCGAGTAGAACGCCACATCAACGCATTGTTCAAAATGTTTCTGTCAAAGTCGGGATAAGGCCAAGTGGAACAAAAATACCGTTTGCATTGCCAATTTATTGGGCTAAAATGCAACGATATATCATCCGTATATTTTACGGTAAAAGGTACGAATGAAAGAAGTGCGACATCAAACTGTAAACATTTGTCACATTTTTTTTGAATTATTACAACGTAATCCCTCATTGAGACCCCTTGCGGTGGATATGCATTTAAATAAAACTATGGAACTTCGGATCTATTGTTCCTAACCATCAAAACTAACGAGAGCTTATTGCGCATATTTACTTTTTATTCGATAATTCAATAACAAAATTAAAATGACAAACCCACCAAACTGTGTCATTTCAACAATCCACCTGAAATAAGTGTTTGGAGGCTTTTGAGCTCTTTGTTTGTACGTTTGAGCCAAACTTTTTTGTCCATTTCTCCACTTTAATGTTATATAATACACACAAGTCGGAGAAAAATTAAAACACTAGCTTGTTTGCTTTAAAATAAAATAAACAATGGATATGTGGCACGAATAAATACGGCAATATCTAATGTATAGGATTGAACATGTTTTTAGACCATGAATTACTCGTGGATTATTTTAAAAATTACTTCACCATATTACAGAAAACCCTAAATGATTTAACAGATTTTCATGAACGTTGAATATACCCTTGGTGCACTGCATGACTAAAGGAAGAAAAAGTTTCCGCATCGTATCAACCTCTGGAGTGGCCTAGACTATTTTGTGTCTGGACGAATTGAACTTTTAAGGAAAATACATTTTTGAATACTTCCACTGAAAGTTTTATAGTGTCCAATTTAAATTTGTTACATCATATATCTTGTGTGATAACAATATTCTTGGAAATAAAAATCAAAGAAAACCCATATAGATTCAAATATGTCAATTGAAAAAAAACAATGCGAGACAGTCATTGGGAAATACATCCTTCCAAGAAAAGCATATGATTATTCGTTTGACAGCTTTGAAAATAGGATAAACATTTAATATAAAGTCGACACTTAATATGTTATTTTTATTCTTTAGGTCATTTTATGTTAAAAATTATACACAATTACATGTATTTACCAATATATTTCAATGAAGGATAAAAAATTTACCTAACATATGGTATCAATTAACTGTTAATTATATCATCTAGCTTTAAAAATGTTACATTAAAACTATTAATTTGTCAATTCAAAATTTTTCTATAACAACCTTACAAGTTTTAATATAACAATTACACATCCACATACAGGTATTGTTTATAAACAAAACCTCCCGAAGCTGTTACATTTCTTTGAAAATTCACTCGGTTTTTTTCTTTTTTTTATAGAACAAAATATCTTTATTGCACACATCCAGCTGTTAACAATCTTATCACGGTAGTCCAGCTTCCTACCGGATATCTCTGTGAAGTATAAAAAGAATATCGCCAGAGCTACGATATGTAATTAAATAAAAGAATATTATTACATGTATTATGTTTTGATACATTTACACAAATGTAAAAAAAAAAATCTATATAATATACCTATTGGAATTATAGTTAACATGAGTAATGCAGCTTTGGATTTAATTACGGAAATTATTTTAGGCATTTCTATATTGTTTTGTATTTATAATCGTTCTATATTTTGACCGACAGTTTTGTTTACAAAATTAACACGTCAACCCATGTGGACGTCTATTAGCTATTTTGCTTAAGTGATAGAGAGAGATGTTTCATAAGACAATGAAGTTAATTATATTTGTAAAACTCTATTTGAGCAATGATCAGATATTCCCTACTACCAAAGAAAATAATATCAGGTATAATTTATATATTAGAAGAAAACATTATACAAAATATAGTACTCAAATAATACTGGCTAATTTCTGTATGAAAGGATCATTTGTTTTTATGAAAACATGTTTTTTAATTTCACTTTTGAAAAGATTGAACACATTTAATGAATCTCTCTTATGATTTGAAATATAGTAAGCTTTGAATATTGAAAACAGTATAATTGTTAACACAAAGTTTAGCCCATAGTAATTCTTATCGTTGATTTTATATACAAATACTAGATTTTTCAAATTTACAATGCTGTTTTTAATTTTAATTTTATTTAAAAGTTCTTTTATTTCAGGCCAAAAGCTTTCATAATATTTGCAGTCTATGAAAAAATGTGTATAGTCCTCCTCTTGTTGACAAATATTACACAGAGGTGAATCTGTTATTTTCCAGGAGAACAATAGTTTTTTACAAGGGAGTATAAAGTGCAGGAACTTCCACCTAAGCATTTTAAGTATATTGTCATTGAGATAATTAAAAATGAAACATAAGATATCTTTTCTTTTTGCTCAAACTATTATTGTGATCTACTGACAATTTTTGTTTCTAGGCAACATTTCTGGAAATATTATATGATATGTCTGATCATAGCGTTTGCTTTGGTGAAAAATAAAAAATACAGAATTCTGTTGCCAATGCTATATCTTCCCTATTTTTAACCGACCTACTTGTATTTTCGTATGAAGCTAAATTTTCACAGGGGCTAATGAATCAGGAAGAAAAAAACTAGTCCAGTCTTTTAATTTCAGTTTCAGCTATAAAGATGATGTTTTTTCACTTAATAATCCTCACTTTAAGGATTTCCAATATCTCATTTATCCCGGTGAACTTGAAATTAAAGAAATCATAGACATGCCAACTTCTGCTTCATATCTAGATTTGCACTTTATGACAAACGTGATGATTTTAATTTTTCGATTGTGAACTTCCCCTTCCTTAGCAGTAACATACCAAGGTCTTCCGCCTATGGTGTGCAATTTCACAGTTGATTCGTTACTGCCGGGCATGTGATTTATACGGCGACCTTCTCGGCCGGACTAGATTGCTGTCACATAAACTTCTAAGATAGGGTTATGTTCATTCTATGTTAATTTCATCATTCAAAACGTTTTACGGTCGTCATCAAGAATTTATTGGCCGATACGAAGTTTTTTCTCGCGTATGAGACTAGATATCTTCAGTTAGATTTGACGTCCTTCTGGGAATGACACCCCACCGGACTTAACACCTCGCGGCCAAACTTGACACTTCACAGGCAATGTGACGGCTGCGGTTAACCGAGCAGGACATGCTTACCCTTCCGTCACTCACGGTTTTTATGGGAGTTCACATCGCTAGTGCTTTAGTTTCTGTGCTGTTTTGTTATAGTATAGTTTTGCGGAGCGCATGATCGACACATATGGATCAATATCTGTCGTCATGCATCTTGCGTGGTCTTGCGACGTCACACTTTTCTTCTATCCTCAACTACTCATAAACCGCTCAAAGGAATTTGATGAAACTTTCTCTGTGCATTAACCTTAATGCACAGGTGTGCATATATATTTCATTTTTAGAAATTTTTTGTTTGTTTGTAAAAATTGACATTTTTGCAAAAAAAAGGGGGGCAAAACTTCTATCCTCAACTACTCCATAACCACTCAAAGTAATTTGATTAAACTTTCCCTGTCCTCTAATTGTTAACCTTAATGCACCGTTGTGCACATATATTTCATTTTTAGAAAATTTTATTTTTTTTTTTTTTGTAAAAATTGACATTTTTAAAAAAAAAATGGGGGGTTCAAAACTTCTATCCTCAACTACTCCTTAACCACTCAAAACAATTTGATGAAACTTTCTCAGTGCATTAACCTTAATGCAATGGTGTGAATATATATTTCATCTTTAGATAATTTTAATATCTTTTGTAAAAATTTTTGTCCGCAGGCGACACATGTCTTCCTTGGAAGATTCACACATTTTTTAGTTTATTATACGTTTTTTTTTTTTATTCTTTTAGTTATATATGTATCCTTGTGACGTTGGTTTGTTTTTTTTTTTTTTTTTTTTTTATTGTATTCCATTCTCCTATCTTTTCCTTGGACTTCGAAATTGTGGACTTTTCCCACTGTTTTGTCGCTTCGGTATTTTTTTGCCGATATTTAAACTTTCATGTCTCAAATGAATATATATATGATAGACATGCAATCGTACACTAGATTTGTAAATGCTAGACCATGTATACAGTTGAGTGGAAGACAATAGATTAGGAAACTCTTCGTTCAGTTCTATCAAAGTCACCGAAGGAACCTCAGAACCTCCTAACATGATGAAAGATTAGGAAACAAAAATCTAGTAATTCAAACGAATAACCTACTGTATTATTTGATTCCGCGATCTTAATTTTAGTTTCAGAATCAATCTGAATTATATTTTCAAAAGATATCCACTGAGTGGGGAGGTTTTGGCATCCATAAAACCGTTTAATTTTCCCTTTTGTTTTATTTACCTTTCAACAACTTACCCACACAGCTGTTTCCAAACATTTTTCTTTCTACGCGTGTTGAAAATATCGACTGTCCATGGAAAAGAATTTAAATAGTTGAGTGCAGGATAAGTTTGCTTTGCTTCTTAAGATCATTATGAAAAATCCACTGTTTATCCCACACACTTCAGCAAATGATTTCTTGATAACATGACCATAGGAAACAAAACGTAGAATAATATTTGAGATATTCCTGAGAAAAACTTTCACATTATAGCAGATACGTCAGTAAATTTTGTGAAACTGAGCTTCTCTTTTTTTTCTGTAGCTCTGTCCTTAGATGGTTTTGGCTAATCCCTTTTAATTATTCTAGCATTTTTGAATTTGCTCTTCAATTTTTGGAATGTTTTTTTTGTTTTTTTTGTTTTCAACATCTTGGGCTTTGAGCACAGCTGGTGGGTCGTGAATCGACGGTGTGCACATCTTGTGTATTAAAGATCGCGGTACTCTCCATACAAGAATTTTTTTTATTTTTTAATTTCTCTTTTTGATTATTAGCCGTTTCTACAAACAGAGGTTTCTGTGGGGTTGTTACGTCTCAACTAAATCAAGCAGCGTCAGTAGGATATTCCTCATTTGAGAAGCAAATTTTTACTTGAAAAAATGATTTCTAACATTATTTTTTATTTAGTGCACTTTGGAGTATTTCCTTCTCAATTATGAAACAAATCGGCTGTTTTGGGGGTAATGTTCGAAATATTCAATCTATTAAAGAAAGTTACATGTACTACACGAATTATACACCATACTAGCTGCGGAACCGTAGCCCTTATGGCCCTTGTGCTGTTTTAGTTGCCGGGCCGCAAGTATCACTCAAACAGCAAGAGGACCATAAAGGCTACGGTTCCGCAGCTATACAACATACTTGAATCATCTGGGGAACTAAAAAGTTGGCACCCCGACAGATCCTCCACAAAAGTACATAGTGGAATAGGTCATTATAGTGAAAATCAAACTTGCCTCAATACTAAGGCCAATCTGAATGCACACTAGAATTATAATTAAGATATGAGCAATTTTATTGCTGTTCTTTGTCTTTAAAACATGTTTCACGCCAATGCAACTTGAAAAAGGCCAGAACAGAACCCTTCCTATGTCTCACTTTTGCAACTACCCATAACATCTGAGACACTATTAAGACTGTCCTGTAAATGGACATGTTATATTGGGACACACTGCAGCGATGGCTGCTTTAAAAGAAAGCATTAATTCTTTGTGAATTTGAACATCTTCTGTCTATCTTGTGCTCTGTATATTTATTTTGGTACTTGGTCCTCATCATTACATAAAAAAAATCATACATGAATGGAAGACATTTTGGAGCTTACAAATTAATTTATTACACATCTAAATTTAAATATATTTATATGTTACTGTTTTGATTAAAATAACTTATGCTTGTTGCAGAAAATTCTAAATATTTTTTTTAATTGCATTAGATTTTTAAAGATGCAAGATTTGAGTTTTAGATAGAATTTTGCTACCACAGACCCAAAGGAGATACGAAGTAACAGCACAATTTTATTGGTAAATTTTAAGTTAGATCTACTTTGTTGTTTTTTTATAGTGCAGACCATAGATGGTCTGCACATAAACACATATATCAAAAAACATCAAAGGACCATAAGAGACACATGTACATGTATGGTTCTGCAGCAAGATTGAAGCATTTGATGAATTAGAGATTAATGGACACTTTATGGATACAGACAAAAAGGTCCATTTGTAGATGACTATAGAATTGAACAATAATATAATTTGTAGATTTATGTGAACTTTTATTAAAACTTTTAAAATTACTATAAAATATTGAAGAAAATTATTTTTCCACATGTATGGGGCATTAACCGCAAGAGTGTAATTCTTTATTTATGAATTTCATGCTTGATAGCAGATTTATGAACAATATATCACTGGGCATTTTATATGTTTTCAAAAAATTTGGATTTTTCTGTTTTCTAATTTTACAAAACTGTACAAAAAAAACATAAAATATATTCAAAAGTTCATAAATTTAGTCAAATCAGATGTGTCAAAAGATATTTTATGCCCTTGCCTTGCACATTGAAAAGGACAAATTAAAATGTTTCTAAGTACTGTAATTCTGTCTACCTGCCAACTGAATTAGAATGCACAATATGTAACTTTATATTTCAGATTTAAGAAAGATGGAAGATGGATATGGGAATGTAAGGTCAAGAAATGTTGTTTTTTCTCCAGTCATTTCAATTGACATATAGCTATAATACAAATGATATAAAAGTGTGTGTGAAGAAAATTTGAAACATCACAAATTCCTGTTGTTCTCCTAATATCAAAGTTGATGTAGTGGCAAAAAACAAATTAAGGATATCAAACTTTGGAGTTATCATAAATTTGTTTATCAGAGTAAATATCACACAAAGCATTTTCTTGGGATCAACTGATTACTTCAAGTTATCATGAATTTTGATTCAAACGATATTGAGATCACCCGAATAAACTTTATTACAAAACTAGTAAATTCATTCTCCAGTAGTAGACGAATCTTCAATAGCTACATTTTCTCCATATTTATCATACATATATCTTAGATGTATCAATAACGAATTTATTCCAATATTATGCTTTGCAGAAACTCCATAAATTGGCATTCTGATTGCAAGTTCCAACTTTCTTAAATTGTCTTCAGCACCTGGAAGGTCTATCTTATTACCAATAACTGCATGAGGTCGGGATGACAGCCCTGGTTTATACTGATCTAGTTCATATTTCAAATCATTTAATTGTGTCCATGGTTCACTATATGACAGATCTATCACATACAACAAACAAGCACATCTTTCAATGTGGCGTAGAAATGAAATTCCAAGTCCACGGTTTTTATGAGCATCTTTGATTAAACCAGGAATATCTGCAACTATAACATTAGAGTGGGTATAAATAAAATATTCTACACCTTTTATAACAGATTAATTTTCATTTATACAGTAACATATATATGATGGATTGGCAATGGTTTTCTCCGGATACTCCGGCTTCCTCCACCAATAAAAACTGGCTGGCGCGACATAGCCAAATGTGCTGAAAACAGCGTAAAACCCCAAATAAACAAACAAACATATATATGTATAACACTTGCCAATAAATAAAATGTCAGTATTTAATCGGGGGTTTTAAATTAACTGATAGTACTGAGGCTAAATGAAGTCTGGATATTTGAAAAAGTTTACAATATATACAGAAAAATAGCTTTTTCATTTGGAAAAAACCCTACAAAAAATAGAATGAGCCAATATATGGAGGTATCTTTAGATCAACCCCCATCCTCCTCGAATGTACATGATACCAAAATTACAAAAAAAGTCTTTGTGTAAATGTTAGCACAATTATAATTATCTGATGTTTTTACAGTAGCTGTAAAAGAATTTTTTAGAGGTGTTTCAATGGCACTGAAGTGTTTTAATTTCCCAACCTTGAAGATATACCAAGAACTTGAATATAATTGCTGCCTGTAGATAACTTGATATCTCCCTTTTTCATGTATTATGACTATATAATAATAAATTTTCCAAGTAGGTTGTTTTAGAAATCTAAAGGTTTCATAATTAATCAGCAGGTTATTGCTTAAATAAGAATCGTTCAACATGGCTAAAATCAATTAATTTTTCAAAAAGTTATAAAATTATGCAAAAATCATAAATAAGCACCTGCTATTTGTTCATGGTCATTATACTGAACCATCCCAACATGTGGATTTAGTGTGGTGAATGGATAGGATGCCACTTTAGGTCTGGCCCTGGAAATTGCTCTTAACAATGTGGATTTCCCAGCATTAGGGAAACCAATCTGAAAATTAAAAAAATTCTCTTCTGAAGGCTTGACCCTGTAAAATTTAATGTGTTTACTGATGCAAATATACAACAATTTACGACAATACCATAAAATTTGATGTTTTGGCGTGGTTATCTATTGGTTTAAATAGTGGATATGGTAAATGTTCCAAAGTTCAAGCTTTTGGCCTTTGTTATCTATTGGTTTAAATAGTGGATGTTGTAAATGTTCCAAAGTTTAACGTTTTGGCCATTGTTATTTATTGATTTATTTAGTGGACGTTGTAAATGTTCCAAAGTTCAACGTTTTGGCCATTGTTATCTATTGGTTTATTTAGTGGATGTTGTAAATGTTCCAAAGTTCAACGTTTTGGCCGTTGTTATCTATTGGTTTATTTAGTGGATGTTGTAAATGTGCCAAAGTTCAACTCATTTTAACAAAGCATATTCCAAAAGTAAAAATATATTTTGCATTTGACTTAATGCTTTGGAATAATTGCATTATTAAAAGGCAACATACTGTAAATTTGTGAATTTATAGTATCTAGTATTCTGACCAACACAATACTAGATACTGTGGATTCATTAATATTCGTTGTATACCATTTTTCGTGGTTTTTGTGGGTCCCAATTAACCACAAATTTAAATATCCAACGAAAAATAATATTTTTACTTCAGATTAAATGCAATGAAGTTTGAAACCACAGAGTTTTGATGTACCTATCCGAGACAACATTGAACAATTGCGTTTTTACAGCATGTACTTGGATACTGACATATGTTGAGTCAGCAATATCCATAGAGGATATAATGTTTCGTGTAATTTTGTCTTTGGTAACAAATAAACGCTCAAACAATTTTCTTTAACTAGAGGCTCTCAAGAGCCTGTGTCGCTCACCTGTATCTAACGTGATTTTGGAAATTATGTAAAATTATATAATGATTGAGACCAAGATTGGTTTAATTTGACACAGTATTTAAAATTAAAAACAGGTCATCTTAGTGTAGTCTTACAATAGCTATTGAAGACATCTTATCATTATTATTTTTGAATATGTGGTCAAGTTGTGACCATTCAGAATTTTTTTTACAATTTTCTGATAGACTTCTAAACATCTTGGATGATGGATCGGCAACAAAGTAACAACACTTGGTCAGCACCTCATAAGGAACATTCATGCTATGTTTTGTTACATTCCATTCAGTGGTTCTCTAAAAGAAGTCATTTGTATGCATTTCCCATAGGGTCCAATGTTAAACTTAGTCCCCCGCTGGCGGCCATCTTGGATGATGGATCGGCTACAAAGTAACAACGCTTGGTCAGCACCTCATAAGGAACATTCATGCCAGATTTAGTTTCATTCCATTCAGTGGTTCTCTAAAAGAAGTCATTTGTATGCATTTCCCATAGGGTCCTATGTTAAACTAAGTTGCCCACTGGCGGCCATCTTGGAGGATGGATCAGCTACAAAGTAACAACACTTGGTCAGCACTTCATAAGGAATATTCATGCCATGTTTGGTTTCATTCCATTAAGTGGGTCACTAAAAGAAGTCATTTGTATGCATTTCCCATAGGGTTCTATGTTAAACTAAGTCCCCCGCTGGCGGCCATCTTGGATTATGGATCGGCTACAAAGTAACAACACTTGGTCAGCACCTCATAAGGAACATTCATGCCATGTTTGGTTTCATTCCATTCAGTGGTTCTCTAAAAGAAGTCATTTGTATGCATTTCCCATAGGGTCCTATGTTAAACTAAGTCCCCCTCTGGCGGCCATCTTGGATGATGGATTGGCTACAAAGTAACAACACTTGGTCAGCACCTTATAAGGGTTCATTCATGCCAGATTTAGTTTCATTCCATTCAGTGGTTCTCTAAAAGAAGTCATTTGTATGCATTTCCCATAGGGTCCTATGTTACACTAAGTTCCCCGCTGGCGGCCATCTTGGATGATGGATCGGCTACAAAGTAACAACACTTGGTCAGCACCTCATAAGGAACATTCATGCCATGTTTGGTTTCATTCCATTCAGTGGTTCTCTAGAAGAAGTTCAAAATGTAAAATGTTAACGACGACGACGGATGACGCCGGACGACGACGGACGCCAAGTGATGAGAAAAGCTCACTTGGCCCTTTGGGCCAGGTGAGCTAAAAATATCTTGACTGTGTAAATTGTCGTGGAATTCACTTCCGTTTTTTTATTGAAACATTCAAAAAAAATATTAATCCTAAGTGGGCCTAAACAATACAGACTTTCTCATAAATTACAGTAAAAACATCTTGTAAAAAGATACTAAAGCAGACATTATTGGTCATAATCGGATTAAAGATATGTATGTATATGCCCCAAGGTATTTGGTGACAAGTGATTGCAATTATGTCAATACATATTTCACACCTGATTAACCTAACAAGTAAATAATTTTGTTAATCTTGTTAAATTTATGACAACTTTGATAAATCTCCTTGTTAGACTTTTGTGTTAGAAGTGCTTAAAATCAGTACTTTATTGTACAATATCAAAGTCTGATCGGCACATTTTGTCTCAGTATTTTCATGATATCTGATGTGCCAAGCCACGAATTTCAGTATTTCAACAACATTTCATATTTTATTCTAAGCCAGCAATCCACGAATTTACGTATCCCACGAAATGCCTTTTTTTCTCTATCCACGAAAATTGGTATCCACGAAAATAAATGAATCCACAGTACCCACATCTTCTGATTGGTAATCAATATAAACCAAGAAACACACAGAGAGCAACAATTTCCTTTTTAGGGAGATCAAGGAAGCCAATTTTTGATCCTGGAAATTTTTCAGAAAATACTACCCACTATTTAATCCTAGTTAATGTTTAACCCTCCATTTTTTTCACCACATTTTTCTGCCAAAAATGTTTGAGGCTGGCTTTTTCAATTTCTTTCTTGATTTGCTACAAATTGTACTGGCTCATTTTGTTTTATATTTTAGAAATGAAAAACAGTATTTCAGGGAGAAGCAACCATAAACAGCTGAAAACAACCAAATAATCACCAAAACATTGTAAGCAATGACACCAAACTTGCCTAAACACAAATGGACACATGACTAGATTTACTGCTATAAATAGTGTAAAGCAAACTAGAGGCTCTCAACATCCTGTATCGCTTACATGGATTTAACTTTTCACCTTGAGCAGGACTAAAAAGAGAACCACGTAAGGACCATTACCGCCAAGTCTTGTTCCAACCGGCTAAGTGGTTTCAGACAAGAGGATTTTCAAATGAATTTTACAATAGGGTCCTATATTAAACTAAGTTTGGTTGTGGCGGCAATCTTTGACCATCCGGGTGATCAGACACAATTCTGAAAGAGGACCATCTAACAACCATTGCTACCAAGTCTAGTTCTAATTGGCATAGTGGTTTTAGACAAGAAGATTTTTTAGTGAATTTCATTTACCAGTCCTGCATTTGCCATAATTCTGAGTTCCAACATCAATTGCCGAGTTTCTCCCGGAGCCCCTAACTCTGCTTTAGCTGGTGCTCTATTTTCATTGGTAAGGAAAAACTGGTTTCCCCTCCCACCAGCTCCTCCCCTTGCAGCAATGTAATAATCGTGTTCCTCATCCAGACTTGTCAGCATTTTTCCTTCTTCACTTCGTACTACTGTACCCAGGGGAACCTTGTGAGTAAAAGAAGTACAGAATATAAAAAATTGTATCACTGAATAGTAACAAGTAATATATCAACACAAATATATACTAAATTTCTTGTGTCCAATGCATCTCTGTGAATTAACCTCCATCAGTTAGGCTTGAGACCAAATAAATCATCAAAACATTGTAAGAAATGAAACCAGACTGACCTAAATAGCATAGACAACACCCAGGTAAGATAAACTTTGGAAGAGGGATTTTAACAGAATAATGAAGGAATGTTTATTCCATTCACTTACCTGTTTCATATAAACTAGAAGCTCACAAGAGCCTGTATCGCTCACCTTGATTTAACATGTTCATCTTCAGCAGGACTGAAATTTAAGTGTAGCAGTTATCTTGGCTAGTTTTACCATAGGTACAATGTTAAACAAAGTTAGAGTGTGGTGGCCATCTTAGTTGAGGTTCAAGGTTATAAAACACAATTCTGAAAGAGAACCATTGCTGTCATCAGTCTGGTTCCAAATGGCCAAGTTTAAGGTATGATGATGTGCAAATTAAATTTTCCCATAGGGTCCTATGTTAAACTAAGTTCAGTTTTGGTGACTATATTGATTGACAGGCCATGTCAGCATGGGCAGCAGCTACAATTCTGAAAGATGACCATCTAATGACCATGCTGCCAAGTCTGGTCCCAATTGGCTAAATGGTCTCAGATCAGAAGATTTTTAAATGAATTTTCCCATAGTGTCCTATGTTAAACTATGTTCGGCTATGGCAGCCATCTTGGTTGACAGTCCATGTTATCTGACATAATTCTGAAAGAGAACCATCTAAGGACCATTGCTGCCAAGTCTTGTTCCAATTGACAAGAAGATTATTTAAATGAATTTCCCATAGGGCCCTATGATAAACTAAGTTCAGTGTGGCGGCCATCTTGGTTGATCGTCTGGTCACAATTCTGAAAGAGTACCATCTAAAGACCATTGCTGCCAAGTCTGGTTCCAATTGGCCATGTAGGTACATAGAAGATTTTTGAAAATCAACCCCCCTTTTTTCTATTTTTAGTCACAGCAGCCATGTTTGTTGGAAGTAGGGGATGCCGGACACAATTTTGGAAGGGGGTTACCCAAGGACCATCCCACCAAAGTTTGGTCCCAATTGGCCCAGTGGTTTTCAGAAGAGAAGATCTTTAAAGGAAAGTTTATGCCAGAAAGGGCAAAAACTCCTATAAGGGGTCAATCAGTGATTTTGGTCATGTTGACTTATTTGTAGATCTTACTTTGTTGAAAATTCTTTATCTATCATAATATTCTAAAACTACCAAATTTCCTTAAAATTAACAATGCAGGGGCAATAACCCAACAAAGGATTGACCAATTCGTCTGAAAATTTCATGGTAGAAAGATCGACCTGATGAACATTTTTACCCCTGTCAGTTTTGCTCTAAATGCTTTAGTTTTTGAGATATAAATCAAAAACTGCAGTTTACCCCTATTTTTCTATTTTTAGCCATGTCGGCCATGTTGGTTGGCAGGCAGGGTCATCGGACAAATTTTCTAAACTAGACACCCTAATGATGAATGTTGCAAAGTTTGGTTCCATTTGGCCCAGTAGTTTCAGAGGAGAAGATTTTTGTAAAAAGTTAACGGACAACAGACGCCAAATGATGAGAATATCTCACTTGACATTTTGGGTCAGGTGAGCTAATAAGAAGTATAAGATAGATTTATTCATAATCTGGCTTGGGCGCCATAAAAGTTGAGAATATTCCTAAGTCTGAGAATTTTCTTAAATACTGGGATACTCGAATGTGATTGGTTGAGAATGGGAATTTGAGTAAAATTTTCTTTGCTCAGCAAAAATAGTTCTTTATGGCGCCGAAGCCAGGACTTTGTTTCATCCAATTTATGTAATGTTACTCAATACAAAATATTTAGTAAATCTTAGACCGAAGTGCTAGCTATACCGAGTTACCATAATCCATATTGAACTCTAGTATCTCTTGTAATATGTGACCTTTTTATAATAAAACCAACAGATATCAATGTCAGAAAACTGAAATTAAATAATACCTCCATATATAAATGTTCAGCATTTTTACCATGACGATTCTTTGTCCTTCCTTTAATTCCATTATCTGCTGATATCATACGAGGTATGTGATTCAGAGACTTTTTATTTTTGGATCCTGAAAAATATAAAATTTATTCAAATATAATATTGGTATTTAAACTTTCTCCAATTTGAAACTTGTATTAGGATTTTGTACTTTTTTTTCAAATACAGCTGATTTCTTTTGTAACAAGAGGTTCCCAGGAGCCTGTATTGCTCACTTGGATAATATTTGCAGACTAAAAGCAGATTAAATTGTTTGAATATATCCATCTTGGTTGGCAGTTTGAAAAATTGCTGTCAATTTGGATTCCACTTGATTCACTGGTTTGCTAAATTGGGTTTCAAATTGCTCACTAGTTTCAGACAAGAAGAATTTTTAGGTGAATATTCCCATAGGGTCCTTATTTTAAACTATGTTCGGCTCTGGTAGCCATCTTGGATAGTAGGCAGGTGCATCAGGTATTTTTATAAAAGAGGAACATTTTTGCAAATGATTTCAGACAAGAAGATTTTCAATTGAATTTTCCAATTGGGTCCCATGTTAAATTATGTTCCACTGTGGCTTCCAACTTGGTAGCTGTTTCAAATAGGACCACTTATTGACCATTGCTGCAAACTTTGGTGCCAATTGGCTCGTTGTTTTCAAACAAGAAAATCTTTAAGTGAATTTCCCATTTGTTCCTATGTAAAACTAAACCTGTGGTGGCCATCTTGAATGGCGATGCAGGCCATCAGACCAAATTCTGATGGAGAATAACCTAAGAACCATTGCTACAAAATTTGGTCCCAATCAGCTTAGTGTTTTCAGATCTTTAAGTATATTTACCATTGCTCCTATGTTTGCCTGGGGTCTTCATCTTGGGATGGCAGTCCAAGTCATTGGTTACAAATCCAAAATATGTTTACCAGGGACCATTTCTGCAAACTTACCAATTAGCTAAGTGGTTTCTGACAAGAAAATATTTCAGTGAATTTTCCCTTAAGGTTATATATTAAACTAAGTTCCATTGTGACATCCATTCAGGTATTTGGATAAAATTCTGAACAAGGATCACATATTGACCATTACTGCCAAGTTTGGTTACCAATTGCTAAGTGGTTTCAGACAAGATGATCTTTAAGTGAATTTTGCCAAGGTGGTTTTTGATGAAAAGATATTCTAGAGATTTTCCCCATAAGGTTCTATGTTAAACTAAGTTTCCTTGTGATGTATATCCTGAATAGTGGTCCAGATCATTGGATATAATTCTGAGAGAGGGCCACCTAAGGACCATTCTTGCAAAATTTGGTTCCAACTGGCTAAGTGGTTTCAGACAATTTATCGTTAAGTGAATTTTGCCAAAGTGTCCTATGTTCCAACTGACACATTGGTTTCAGACAAGAATATTTTTAAATGAATTTTCCAATAGGGTCCAATGTTAAACATTGTTACATGGTGGCCACCATCTTGGATTTCAGATTACCACCAAAAGAACAGATCTGAAACAGCACTATTTGGGGATCATTCCTGCAAAAGAAAATTTCCCTTGGCCTTATGGTTTCTGACAAGAAGTTTGAAATTTCAGTCAATCAAATCACACATTTTTGGTCCAGGTGGCCTTGTTGGATTTTGGATTGGCACCAAATTACAAATAATGAAGTCTGGCTCCAATTGGTCAAGCGGTTTCAGAGAAGGAGATTGAAATTAACATACATTGAAGATGGATGCAAAGTTATTGACAATACCTCGCATGGTCCTTTGGACCAGGCAAGTTAATAAAAATGAATTTAATGAAGATAAAACAATTTCCAGTAGTTTTTCCATCCTTATTCTACTTCATATTTATGATAAATCAGACATAATGAAGTGCTACTTGCATTTAAGGGATACAAAGTGTATTTTGGATATTTTGAATGGACTAGATATCTTTTTTGATGACCTTGGCAGTGTGTTTAACTGGTGCAACGAGATATTTGTAAATTTTATAATCTACCAAATTTTAACTCAGATAAAATTATCACTACCTTTAAAGATAATATGGCCCCCATTTCCACCATCTCCTCCATCAGGTCCACACCATTCTTTGTATTTTTCACTAGTGAAGGACATCATACCATCACCACCAGATCCTCCAGTCACTTTCACAGTTGTGAAATCAGCAAAATGAGTTTTCTGAAATTATGTTTTTAAATCCACTGATCAACACATCACTACAGATTATTTTAAAATATCAAGACATTAAATTAAAAAAGTATATATGTGTCCAATGGACACGACATGCCCCGCAAATGATGTAAGTATTTAGTAAATAGAATTACATGTGTATATTGTTGACTCTGAAGTCCCTAACGATAGTGCAGATGAAATACTATCTCTAAGTACTTCCTGAAAAACTACCTTCAACCTGAACCTTAACCTGGATTCTATATTGAAATTCCATGAAGAAATTCAAAGTCGAAGGCCCATGACTTTAACGTCACAGCATCCTTTTCACATCAAAATGCTTCTGTTCATATCACAAGCTATCCATGTTCAAAGTTTCAGGATGATACCACATTCCTTCATGAAAAACTACCTTAAACCTGAACCTTAACCTGGATTCTAATATTGAGACTCCATAAAGAAATTCAAAGTCAATGACCCATGACCTCAAGGTCACAGCATCATTTTTGCATTAAAATTGTTGCTGTTCATATCACAAGCTATCTATGTACAAAGTTTCAGGATGATACCACAACTCCAACATGAAAAACTACCTTAAACCTGAACCTTAATCTTGTACGGACGGACACATGCACAGACCGAACAACTATATGCCCGGCCTGCCTTACCGGGTGGGCATAAAAATAAACATTTTCCTCTTTACATGGATCATCTTCACCTTGTAAAATGTTGCTGTCTAAAACAATGTATACATGTTTATAATGAACTTTCGTATAAATAGCACTTGTTCATTTGAGGACACTGGCTTGACTATTCTGCTTATCTGAAACAATGCTTCAAATGTAAGGTATGTTCTATGTAATAAATATTCAGATTTTGTATTAATTTTCATATTCTTATTAGTTGCCTACTACTGAAAGGACAGATCATTATTACTGCTTTTGTTGTTGTAATGTTTATTTATTTTTGGTTTTTTTATTTATTTGAGCAACTTAACATGTAATAATTAATTCATCTCACTACCAGATATTATTTCAATGCTGATAAATAAATATCTATTCAATGTTACATTAAATCAACCTAGGGGACCTCGGAGGCCGAGTGGTCTAGGTAGTTCGTTATGACTACTAATGATCACTAGCCTGTCAACACTGAGGTTGTGAGTTCGAATCTCACCTGTGGCGGGATGTGTTCCACTCCGATCTTAATTGACAAAGATTGTCAATTTTCCTGCTGAAGTTCAGTGGTTCTCCCCAGATACTAAGGATTCCTCCACCCATAAAAATTGGCCACTGTGAAATAGCCAAATGTGCTGAAAATGGCATTAAACCCCAACTAAACAAACAAATAAACCTAAAAAAAGTTTAACTTTTTTTTTTTCATGTTCTTAACAAAATGTCCAAAGACGATTAATCTCCTGCTAACTATTATAATACATGTATATAATAAAATAAAATCCTAAAAAGCATCAAACCTGAGAATTTAATCCCAAAGATATGTTAAATTTTTAAAAATACTAAACAGCTCTTTTCAATGTAGAGTTGAATAAAAATATAGATACACAGTCTGTTTCCAAGAATGCTAACATTTTCCAAAATCAAAATATATTGTAAACACTAATTAAGAGGGACAAGGAGCTTTTTTATTTTATTTTAAAGATCATATCTCTTTTTTAACTAAGCACTTTCAATTAAAGAACAACTTTAAAGGGACCTCAAAGTTTTGCATAAACCAACAATCTTATAAGTAATGTGTGTTTTTAAGCTTGTTAACATTCAAAGAACACACTGATAAATACAAACAATTAAAGAATTGAAATGCTCACTCGTTCAATTACAGACTTCCTTTTGCGTGGTTTCAGTGGCTGTGCAGTTGATAAAAATCTTTTGATATTTCCAGGAAAACATGTCACTAGTCTGCTGTATGTTAATAAACATACTGACTTTTTCATATCTAATTACTCTAAAAAAGAGATTAAACTAATTAGTTTGGATCGTCATATACATTATATGTTTATTGTTTGCCTAGTATAGAAGGTGCCAAAAACTGTAAATTGGGAAGGATCCAATATTTTATATAGGAATATATAGAGACTTAAATGGTCAAAATCTTGAAAAACTTTGAGGCATGTACTACATAATACATTCATTATATAACCTTATTCCATAAGAAACATGACTTTAAAAAAAAAATCTGTCTCCAGTATGCCATCAAAGAGACAAACATATATAATAATAATTATTTTAAAAATTTGATCATCTATATTTCTAAATAAAGAGACTCAAATTTGTGTGTCGCTTCTTCTTCTTTCGAGTAAAATCCATGAACATGCTTTTATAACATGAATGATCAACAAACAGCGTAGTTTGTCATCACAGATTTTGAAGATCTGTTTTGCGGTATTTTGGGGGGAAAATGGAAAATAACCAGTTCGGATATAGTCCTTCCCGTTGCCCGACTCTGAAATTTCTTTCTTGTCTTCATTTCCGGCTGTCAATCATTTCAATGGGTACATGACAAAATACTGTATTTTGTGCACCCAGCTGTTTTACACTTCCAATTTGCAATTTCGATAAACCCCTAAATTCAGGCCAATGTAGAAATAAATATACATGAATACCATTCAAAAATTTTTCATAGTGATTAGCTGAAACATTAATATTTCTAAATAAATAAGCATTCGCTTAATCAACTTTCATTAATTTTAGACCAAATCCTGCGAGTTTTATTCCTAGTTGTATCTAAATTTGTTTTGATTAATGACAGCTCCTATGTGGGTGTCTTGATAGACATTAAATTTGTTAAAATGGATTTGTAATTTTGCATTCTATAATTTACTTTTAAATATTCATTATTTACCTGGTACAGCCTACAGGCTATACCTATAGACAGGTTAACTAGCAAAATTCATTTACAGCATTCTACTGGATATTCGGCCCGGTGTCATGACTGCTTTTACCAGGCTTGTCTGAAATTTTCTAAAGTATCATCAGTGGAGCCAAATACATCCATCAATGAAAAGGTGTTTTCTGGTATTTATTACTATGCAGTACTGCCAGTAGAAGTGGGGAGTTGATTCGAAAAGTTTTAATTTCCTATACCAAACAGAATGAAACTTACAATTCACAAACAGTAGACACACATGGATGATAAAGACTAGAAGCGAATATGTTTGAACATTCTCTGATGAAAGGTTTTGAAAGTAACAACATAAATATGATATTATCTGGTATGCGATAGTCTGGTTCCTGGCCTACTTTTGGTTTTTGGCATATAGTGGAGATTCTCAAATGTCCTTAATTATTGGCTAAATAAAATATTATTTCTATACCTAATGACCAAGAAAAAAATCAGAGTACATTATTTTCAAAAATTCTATAGTAGTCTCAATAAAAGAACTTTCCGGGTTTTGAAAACCCAAAATTATTCACTTTGATTTATGTTTCAATATTTCTGAAATAGTTTTACTTTTTATTATCAACACTTTACTAAACCAAATCTGAGCCACAACAAATAAATTTATTTTTATTTTTTATGTTAAATTTAAGAAACGCATAATATTTTTCTAAATATTTTTTTATTATTTTAATAATTTATTCGCTACACAGCTGTCATACGACAGGTCCGTCAGTTCAAAGGTCACCACCAACAGATCAACATGGCTACAAAAGGGGAAGATCAGATTTTGAAAAATAGCATGCTTGAAGATGATCCAAATTCAAATGAAAGTGTTGCATCGGAAAAACCGAGATGGGGCCCACAGCACGCCGGTGCAAAGGAATTGGCCAGTCAATATACTATGGGTACGCACCGAAGGACCATTTTGATTTATGTAACTAACGTCGCTGTTTACAAATTGTCATGACAGTAATACATGTAATTTGTTATTCCACGGTATTGTTTAACTTTGCAGTTGTTCTACTCTAATTTCGTCTTCTATTAAACCATTCCCATTAAACTTAAAGTTTATAATCAAACATCATATTTCAAGATGTGCTAGAGGGGGTACTCTGGGTACAAGTCAAATCGGCACCTGGTTAAATTCGGTACATCGAATCACCGAAAACCTCCCGCAAACACCGAAAACCTCCCGGAAACACCGAAAACCTGATATAATATTACCTAAACCTCATCAAATGTTGCGAAAACCACATCCATTCGATCGGTGTGCCAGTTTTACATCCAGAAAACATAATTTTATTAATATTGTATAAGAAATGTGACTTTTATGCATAATTTTCTTAGACATAGTGCATTCTATATTAAATTAAAATGGCGGATCGAAACACCGAAAACCTGATATAATATTACCTAAACCTCATCAAATGTTGCGAAAACCACATCCATTCGATCGGTGTGCCAGTTTTACATCTAGAAAACATAATTTTATTAATATTGTTTAAGAAATAAGACTTTTATGAATGATTTTCTTAGACATAGTGCATTCTATATTAAATCAAAATGGCTGATCGAAACACCGAAAACCTGATATAATATTACCTAAACCTCATCAAATGTTGCGAAAACCACATCCGTTCGATCGATATGACAATTTTACATCTAGAAAACATAATTTTATTAATATTGTTTAAGAAATAAGACTTTTATGAATGATTTTCTTAGACATAGTGCATTCTATATTAAATCAAAATGGCTGATCAAGGTATAGATTAATGCCTGAAGGTAAATTAAAATTAATTATTGTGTATATTATAAACCAATATTTGTACTCTATGATTTTAATCAACTTTAACTGCCAATTAAACATTAAAGAAAAACAAACAAAGTTGTATTGTATAACTGTTGTTATAGCCCAATTAGCATAGTTGTTTAGAAAAAGATGAAAGATGGTTACTTATTATAATTTTTAAAAAAAATGCTAAAAAATTGTGTTTTTATAAAATGGATATGAGATTTATGTTTTCTTTAATTTAAGTTTACTAAATTTTAATTGTATAGATATTTTGTTGAAAACGATCTAAATAAATTTTAAAAAAAAATTTGAATGAAGGCTTCTTGATTAAATGCAATATTTTGTGGCATACTAAAGCAAGATACATGTAAAACAAATAACAAATAAGCTATTATTTTAGTTTTTATATAAACAAAACAGCAGTAATTTTATTAAATCTTTCTGACATTTATCATCGATTATATTGTGTATTATACAGTTCCTTGATTTCTGACACGTTTGTTAATTGGGATGGTCACACTTCTATTGCTGTCCACTTCTATCTGTTTGACCTGTAATAGAAACCAATAATGCGTTACTAAATTGATGATCCTTCAATACTTTTAACTTATATTTTTAAAATATAAAAATAAATAACTTTTTCGCGGACTATTACAGATATGCCCGTGCCTTGTGCAGGATATATTACTAGTTTTAACTATCTAAAATAAATGTATATGTATATACTTTAAAGAAAAACTTAACAGCCCTAATAAAGGTCTGGGATAGGGGGATTCTACCCTCACATCGGCGTGAGGGCTCTTCTATTATTTACATTGTTAGTGTATTGATAATTGTAATTAATGGTTGTCCAACATGAACAAAATCGGTAATAAACTTAATTTATTCAAGGTATACACATAGTGTATTGTACTTTACCTTAGGGCATTTAATGGATTTGTCCGTCCGCCATATTGAATTACAGGTAATATAGAATGCACTATGTCTGAGAAAATCATGCATAAAAGTCACATTTCTTAAAAAATATCAATAAAATTATGTTTTCTAGATGTAAAATTGTCATACCCGTCGAATGGATGTGGTTTTCGCAACATTTGATGAGGTTTAGGTAATATTATATCAGGTTTTCGGTGTTTCGATCAGCCATTTTGATTTAATATAGAATGCACTATGTCTGAGAAAATCATTAATAAAAGTCACATTTCTTAACAAATATCAATAAAATTATGTTTTCTAGATGTAAAATTGTCATACCCGTCGAATGGATGTGGTTTTCGCAACATTTGATGAGGTTTAGGTAATATTATATCAGGTTTTCGGTGTTTCGATCAGCCATTTTGATTTAATATAGAATGCACTATGTCTGAGAAAATCATGCATAAAAGTCACATTTCTTAAAAGGTATCAATAAAATTATGTTTTCTAGATGTAAAACTGGCATACCGATCGAATGGATGTGGTTTTCGCAACATTTGATGAGGTTTAGGTAATATTATATCAGGTTTTCGGTGTTTCCGGGAGGTTTTCGGTGTTTGCGGGAGGTTTTCGGTGATTCGTGTTACCCGTTAAATTGGCACCTATAGAAAAAGTCAAATCGGCACCTGGTCAAATCGGCATCTGGTCAAATTGGCACCTATTAATAGTCAATTCGGCATCCAATAATATTTGAAATAATATATATAAATAATTCTAAACATGTATAGATATTTGATATAATATATATAAATAATTCTAAATTTTGGGGTTGGATTTTATCATTCATTACATCGTTAAAAATCGTCACATGTTATTAAGCAGTTAGAATACATAAGTTAATTGTTTGAAGTTTTCTCAACATTCTAGAATGATGTTTTGATAAGTTTTCTTTTCAATTAATTAATTAATAACTTTTATCAATTAAATAATTAACTTGTTTGTTGTTTTAACTCTATACAGGTAGTTATTGATGTTTTTTTCTTCAAAAACTTAAATAAAAAACAGTGAAGCCATGACTCAAGCTGTTGTTTAATCATGAGAAAATTACAAGCAATAAAAGGGAAAACTATGAGTCCCTTTCATCACTATCACAATGTCAGACGACACGGTGTGTTCCCTGAGTGCCAACATTCTTAAAATCACATAATTAAATATTGTTGTTTTAGTAGTTATGAAGGGGCTTGATTATATAGCCTGACCGGGATCATATAATACTATCGGGATATGTCACAGGGTTATAATAGGATATTTCTAGGACTCGTATACAAATGTATGTACAAGTGCATATCCAATACCTCGAATACACAAATTAAGTTGAACGGAAAAAAAACATACAGATACCCCAAAAATGTTAAGTCAATATTTCTGGACAACACCTTCTTTATTTTAATCTTTTTGCTTAAAATACTGAAAAAAATATATATATTCAACATATTTATCATGGGTGCTGAAATGACTACAGTGGGTGCCGATTTAACCAGGTGCCGATATTACTAGAATTCGGTACTCGCACAGCCTGGCACAGGTGCATGTGGATAGGATAGCACCCTCTCTTGGGCTCGTAATAGCCCTCCCCCCACCATTAGCATAAATATCTGTTACCTAATGTTTACCATTTATCTGTATCATATGTATACTTATATAATACCATAATACACATGTTTACTATCAATGTGCCAAAGCGGAAGGTTGTCGACTTTTTTCTAAGGAATTGGGGCACAGGTTGGTGAAAAGCTTTTTAAAATGTTATGAAATAACACTTACCAGTTGAAACAACGACTTCTTGCTGTCTACTGATGATAATCCTCCAATACTCCAAGAATATTTACATCCCACACTAATTTAATCCAATTTAAATACGGTAAGAACAAATTTTTGCTGGCGCTGTTGCTGTTTTTTTTTTGTCAGTTCGTCTTCATTCAACGGAAGTGGTAATCAACACAAGAAGGATAACTCCATCTGAATTTACATTTTTTCTTAATTTCTATTTAAGATCTATAAATTGGCAATCACTGCACTGTTTTTGGAAAGATTTAAAATTGTTCATATGTTATTGGACTCCAAAACGGAAGTGTGGCCTCTTAGTCCATTAGTGCATAATTTGTAGTTCCAATGATGACAGCATTTTCCTAAATGCGAGTACATTCTTTTTGATAATATCTGAACTTATATTTTTAACTAACATAAAACTTTATGGTTAACCGAAATTACCAAGGAATTAAAATAAAGTCAAAGCAGACAGCGGATGAATTTATCTATCATAACGAATCTACAAAAAACAGCTTTCCATATTCTATGTTGGGAACTTTACTTCATTGTCAAAACTAATTTGCGCATTTACAAATTTGACGATTATTACCCATTATTTGAGAAAAAATACTTTCAGATTATCTATTAATATAACTCAGACATGCGCTTTCGGAATCTAAATTTTTTATGTAGGGATCACAGATTTTCCCTGACCTCTGACCCAATTCCTTAGAAAAAGTTGGCAACCTCCTGCTTCGCTATATAGTGGAGTGCCACATAAATAGTAAACATTATATTATGAGTAAATATATGGTTAGTATATTAGTATACTTAAGGTACAAATAAATTGTAAACATTAGAAAACAGATATTTATGCTAATGAGTAAAGGAGGGGGGGCTATGAGGGGCCCATGACAGGGTCCTGTCCTCAAGCACCTGTGGGTACTCCTTTACTGGCTTTAGGCTTTTAGCTCAGCTTGTAGAGTGATGAATTCTTGTCCAACGGTCCAGGTTCCGATTCTTGGTTTGTGTGGTAGGTAATTTTGGAGTTAAATCATGCACTAAGCAATGGGAACCACAACTCAGATATAACTGAAATGTTTGCGAGTTTTCCTGTCAGGGGTACTCAATATGGCTAATCCTCCACCAATAAAAAGTAACCACCACCAGAAAGCTAATTGCACTGAAAGTGGTGTAAAACCCCAATAAACCGAACAATTTCAGCTTCTCATGCAATCTGAGCAATTTCCATGTTGACGGTTGAATATTAATCAATTCTTTTTGTAATATTCTATTTTCTATTTCTTTTCTGATCAACATTCATCTCAGATGAAAATGTAACAATAACAATCTCTTTTTTCACAGGAAAGAGAATTCAAGAGACAATATGTTTGTTTGCTGCAATAGTACTCATTACGTGGAACTTTATACAATTGGTGCGATATTTTCAACCAGGGAATTGGTTTATTGTAATAGTATGTGCACGTAAGTTTACAAGGCCAACTTCAGTGTGACCTTTTCATCTGTATATATGAGATCATAAAAGAACTGATTGTTTTCTTTGGCAGTCCTGGGTTGTATGTAAGCTTGTTGGCTAATGTACAGTTATAGCAAAAATTCTTACTGTTGCAAAAAAAAGGATAAATATGTACATGTATATATATGTTTGACATAAACTCCAGATCTTAAGAAAAATTACATGATTCAAGGCTAAATTTTTATGTTGCCAAATATCATTTATCAGAAATATTTTGGAATTTAAATGTGCTATCTATGAAATGTGAACAACTTATGCATTAGAATTGATATCTTGGTACATTCAGAATATTGTAAATTTAAAGCTGAAACATTTCACCCACCTAAGTAAATAAAAATTACACTCAGTCCAGACAATATATAATTTTAGGCTAAATGGTTAATTTAATTTGTTGAAAGGAAATTATATTGCCATGTTTCAGCTAGGATTTAAGAGCAAATTGGAATATATTGTGTATAGAGCATGTAGTGGGCAGTTTAGCAAATTTTCAGATCTGAGGACAAACAAGATCAAGTCAATTTTTAAGAAATATCAATTATTCACTTATCTAATGCACTTTTAAGAGTGCATTGCAAAAGGGCCAGGGTGCTGTGCCCCTCTATTTCAATCTAGTTGGAACATTGTTAATATAGGTCTGTTGATATGGCAGCTTTATAAAAGGTTATTGTTGACAGTAAATTGGTTGACAAAATATGAAATGACATGTTTATTTTTTTATCCAGTTCTTGGCATTTTAACGGCAGACTTCTTTAGTGGACTGGTTCACTGGGGAGCTGACACATGGGGATCAGTGGAATTACCTGTTCTAGGAAAGGTATGCTTGATATAATCAATCCAGTGAATATTCAAGTCAAAATGTTATATTCTTGATTTAGTAAATGTAGACTTCACCCAATTTTAACATCGAAAATACACAGTGTTTGATATTTATACATTATTGTTAAGTGGCTGGCAAAAGAAAGAACATGTACATTTTCTTCACAATGAGTTTTATATATTTAAGTATGTAATGTGGTATTATATGAGCAATAGATTAGGTTTTTTACAGTAGATATTTGGTCTATTCAACACCCCAGCTAGTGACAAAAAAATTTTCATTTATCGGATAAGGTAATAGGTTGAGGAACCCAGGATATTCAGGTTAATTTTTGTTTTAAATGTTTGAATTATGCTTTATTAGAATTCACCTAAATTCAGAGAAGTATTAAAGGCTGTTTGAAACACATTCATATTGATTTTATTCACAAATATTGTATTTTTTTCAGGGATTTATCCGGCCGTTTAGAGAGCATCATATAGACCCAACTTCCATTACCAGACACGATTTTATAGAGACAAATGGTGATAATTTTGCAATCACTGTGCCGTTTTTAGCAAACATGGCATACAAATTTTATACCTTTACCCCAGAACAAATAGCAGAAACTTATAATTGGGAATGTTATGTATATATGATAGCTATATTTGTTAGTTTGACTAATCAGGTACGTAAACTTTATTATAGAACATAAAAATATAGAAGGGTTGAGTACATAGCCATCATGGGAATTGCCAACTTGTTTAAACTGAGAAATTTTTTTTTTTAATTCCTTTGGATTGCAGACCATTGCTAAAAAGGGAAAGTCATTCAAATTCAAACATTAAATTACATTTTAATGTATGTATCAAGTCAAGTTTCTTGAATTTGTTACTGATTTTATCAAAACCTAATTTTATAATAAATAACCCTTTGCTGAAAAAGATCAGAGCATTTAATTGAACAGAAGGGAGATAACTCTAGATTGTAATACTTGTTTACATGAAAAAGATAAAATCATTTCAAGACATATCAGAAAGATATGGGGTTATCAGAATTTAGCAAACCTGTCACAATACAAACACAAGATGGCCTTTGAAAACCTTTGTTCTTTGATGGTCATATACATATATAGGTAGTTCATAATAGTTCATAAGCAAATTATCACTTTTTCACTAAGCATTGAGGCATTTAGGACTCCCATTTCCCTAATACTCTGGAAGTTTTTGGAAAGATCGTGTTAATAATTTTAACTAAGACATGGGCCAGCAGGAAATATGGGCATTTTCTTGCTTTTGTTAATTCTGTTTAGTTTGAACTTTAGTTAATCTGTGTTGGGAAATATAGTTGTGTATTTTGAACAATACTTCTTTGCTGTAATTGTTTATGTCAGATTATGTTCATGCTATATTTTACATTTACAATCGTTGAAAAATTATCCTATATTGAATTATCTGGACTATGTTTAAAAAAGTAGAGACAAAAGAGAGAAGAAAAATTTTAATGACCATATTGATTCGTTTTTTGTCGAGCCTGCGACTTTAGTCGCAGAAAGCTCAACATAGGGATAGTGACCCGGCGGCGGCATTAACTAACTTCTTAAAAGCTTTATATTTTAGAAGGTGGAAGACCTGGATGCTTTATACTTTGTATATAGATGCCTTTTGTTACGAAGTTTCTGTCTGTCATATGTACATTGTCCTTGACCTCATTTTCATGGTTCAGTGACTACTTGAAAAAAAAGTTAAGATTTTTTGTAATGTTAATTTCTCTCTTATTATTAGTAATAGGATAACTATATTTGGTTTGTGCATACCTTGCAAGGTCCTCATCCCCATCAGACAGTTTTCTATTGACCTCGACCCCATTTCACGGATCAGTGAACAAGGTTAAGTTTTGGTGGTCAAGTCCATATCTCAGATACTATAAGCAATAGGTCTAGTATATTTGGTGTATGGAAGGATTGTAAGGTGTACATGTCCAACTGGCAGCTGTCATCTGACCTTGACCTCATTTTCGTGGTTCAGTGGTTATACATTGTAGTTAAGTTTTTGTGTTTTGGCCTGTTTTTCCTGTACTGTATGCAATAGGTCTACTATATTTGGTGTATGGAAGGATTGTAAGGTGTACATGTCCAACTGGCAGGTGTCATCTGACCTTGACCTCATTTTCATGGTTCAGTGGTTATAGTTAAGTTTTTGTGTTTTAGCTTGTTTTTCAAAACTGTATGCAATAGGTCTACTATATTTGGTGTATGGAAGGATTGTAAGGTGGACATGTCCAACTGGCAGGTGTCATCTGACCTTAACTTCATTTTCATGGTTCAATGGTTATAGTTAAGTTTTTGTGTTTTGATCTGTTTTTCGAATACTGATAGCATTTACTTTCATTAGAAATACACGACAAGCGAGACATTTTTGTGTGTCCACTCTTGTTTGTCTATTGGTAGCTTGTGACCTCTGACAATACAACTCAAAAGTTTGTTTGTCTGTTGTGCACATTTCTGTCCAATCCACAATTTACCTGTTTACTGTTTTCAATAACAAAATGTGAATCACATGATAAACAGCTCTTTCCTTCTTACTTTATTTTTTACACACAACAAAAACGATGGGTCTCTTGTAAAAGTTGAATCTATCAAAACAACCTTTATTACAAAATGTACGTCGTCTAACCAGGGGTCATGTTGATGCAATTTTTTCTTCCATCTGGTGACAGAATTTTATACTTTGCAAAAAAAAATCTATTTTGAAAAAATCAACCACATAACTGAAAAATATTTTACATTGATGACAAAAATGCTTCGTATGAATATCTACATGTATGATAATTTAACAAGTTATTTCTGGCTAATTAATCCAGGTTTTTGAAAGTAAACAAACGTGATAATCAAAAACTCCATCGTGGCATTGGGGTCATTTTATAGTTGACTGACCACTCTCTAAGGACAATTGCAGTTATGAATTCAAAGAAAATTTTATTTTATTAAAATTTATTACAAGGTAATTTATTAGTCATGTAAATAAAATTGCATGCATTTTATCACTTTTAAAAAAAATCATAAAGTTTTCATTCTGTAAGGATTAGGAAGTCACTTCCAGATTTAGTGTAAATAAACATGCATGGAAATCAATGGTATCAAACTTCAGAATTCATTTCAGATGAAAAATGATTCCAGCTGATAGGTGCTGCACTTCCTCAGTAGTGTTTCCAGGATATTTGAAAGGGGGGCATATAATAAAACTTTTTGGACCTTTTTTTCGCTGAAAAACATAAAATAATTGTGAAATGCACTAATGTAACGGTTCCTGACTTGGAGCATGTATATTTTATATGTGTTTAATTAATGAATATGATAAATTGCCATATTCAATACAATATAAGCAGATTACGATAGCCTTTCTTTTTTTTTTGAAAAGGGTGGCGTACGCCCATTATGCCCTCACCTGGACCAGCCCCTGTTCCTTTATTTTCATGCTCCAGTGGTCAGGTTAAAGTTTTTGGATTAAGTCTGTTTCTCAGTAACTATATGTGCTAGGTCAACTATATTTGACATGTAAATTCCGTTCAGAAGAGTGTATGTCTGTTCGACAGGTTCACAAGTCCTTGACCCATTTTCATGCTCCAGTGATTCACATTCACCAATATTGGGATAAGGTCTGTTTTTCAGTAACTGTAAGTGATGGCTTAACTGTATATGATCTGTATATTCCTTGAAATGTGTACATTAGTGTTTGACATTATGTTATCCGATCTGGACCTCACTTCAACTAAAAATGAGGCAGTTGAGACATCTTTAGTGTTTGATCTTGTTTCATAAGTGATTTATAGGGAAAAAACTGCTTGGATTTTTAATGGATAAAAAAAACCATTATTTTGTTTATTTAGAGTGTGAAATCGTCCCTTTGTAGTAATGCAGGTAAAATTATTTTACTTTTCAGTTTCATAAATGGTCTCATACATACTTTGGACTACCTAAGTGGATTACTTTGTTACAAGACTACCACATAGTGCTACCAAAGAAGCATCATAGGATTCATCATGTGTCACCCCATGAGACATATTTCTGTATCACCACTGGTTGGCTCAATTATCCTCTAGAACAAATCAAGTTTTGGTCAACACTGGAGAACATCATAGAATATACAACAGGGAACAAACCAAGAGATGATGATTTTAAATGGGCACAGAAAACGGAATGAAGAACAAAGAAATTTAAATTAAGTCTTATATTTCCTTCATTTAGAATTGTAGCTGAAATGCAGTCCTGTAAAGTACCTTTGATTTCATTTTTATAAGCTCCAGAGACTAATTGCTTCCAATCAAACAAAACTTATAATTATTTTGAAACTACAATTTAAAACTTATAATTATTTTGAAAAGACAATTTTTGAAATACAGGAACCTTTTTACTGTACTTTTCAACTATCGCTGAATTATATCATTGTACAGGTGGTGTTTTCAATTTTTATGAAATTAAACATTTTGTTTTATCAGTTGGATTTAGGGCAAAATGTTTGCATTGTTTATAGAAACAGTAGTGTTTCGTATATTTCTAAAATCAAAGGCATGAAAGGTGGACTTTATTTTTGCATAAAAACAAATATTTTGTGAAATTTAGGAACAAAATATCATATATCATTTGGACAATGTTAGTTGTATATCCATTCTAATATTTATTTTTACATTTCATGTATGCTTTATGTTAAATGTTAATTTGTTACAGATTTGTGGTTGTTAGAGAGTTATTTTGTATATATCAGGAAGAATTTGTTTGTGTAACATTGCTTTCTTTCATTTTTTAATGCGCTACCTGAAAATTTAGGATCAGTTGAACAGGTTAGATGTGATTTGTGTTATAATTTATTAAAAAATATGTAATATTTTTATAAAAGCATTAAAGTGAACTCTTTTACCATTTAGCACATGTTAATGAAGATGTACAAATATTTAGAAGAGACTTTTATACACTTAAAGCTTTGATTTACAGCTATAGACAAATTTAGGATTTCCTGAATTGCATTATTAAACTTAAACAGTTGAAGTAAAATTAATCCTGTTCTTTAACATACCTTAAGGGCATTACTTTGCATAATACTAGGGGTTCAAAAGGTTATAGATTTACATGTGTTTTGTGCAAATATTTTATAATCGATGCACTAGAATGTTTTTTATATATACAAATCTATAAAGATCATTTTCTTTCGTAAATTCTCTGTCAAATACATGAGGAGATATAAAACTATGGCAAAAAATATATTTGTGCATGTCAAGTAACAAGAATTGGTTCCCTTAATTTTTATTTAATAAGTGATTTTTCCCAGCTCTATACATATATCCAATAATTCAAAGCATCAAATCAGATTTGCCTGTTTTAGAGAGTAGACTACTGTACTTTTGGTAAGATTGGTTGTCAGATAATTTCCTACCTATAATATAGAATCATTCCTGTGTACTTAATTTGTACTTTTGTATTATCAGATGTTTATACAGATTATTTGTTATGTAATTTTTACCATGAGATAAAATACTTATTTTATCATGCTCAGGTAAATAGTATATGTCTGTCAGGTCAAACAGCATTTGTATGAAAACAAAATCAAACAAGTATTTGTTAAAGTGGAATCATTGCAGTGAAAATTTCTCTTTAAATTGTAAAGAGGATATTTTTAAAGGAAAAATGGTTTTTATTTTGGGGTAAAGAGCTTTTTCAAAATTAAAGCAGAATTGAATTAAATTCATTTCTATCAATTTTTTTCATTAAAAAAATATGTATAAAGGAAAGTTTCAAAGAAATTGTAAAAAGAGATTTATTTGTATGTTCAAAATTTTGTCATTCATTTTTACCACATGTCAATAAAAACGGGATTTAAAAGATAATTTTCTGTAAAAATTTGCCCTAACTAATCAGTATTAAACGTAGTTAAATATTTTTATCCCTGTTAATATGTTATAGATCTGATTTTCTTGTAATAATATGTACCATATAAATTAGGTAAAAAATATTTAGTTTTCTTGAAAGAATTTTTGTTTGAATATAGTAAATACAAAAGCTATTCTTCATTGATTATCCAATCAAAAGTCAGCATTTTTCTATGAATATCATATAAAATATTTAAATATACTATATAATGTAGGCTTGATTTGATTCAGTTCTTGATAACAAAATTTTCCTTTCAAGAGATTAAAATTATATTGCTACTTGAAAAAATTTATTATAATCTTCTTTTACTGACTCATTTGATTATTTTATTTAAAGTCAGTGTTTCAACACAGTATATTGTCCTTGTTAAAGGACATATCCTGAGCAAAATTTCAGTTTTGTCGACATAGTAAATTTCCCCTGTTAAAGGACATATCCAGAGCAAAATATCAGTTTTGTCAACACAGTAGATTGCCCTTGTTAAAGGACATACCCTGAGTAGAATATTATATTACCAAATTTTGCCAGTACAAATGGTGATCCTTGAGATATAATATTCATATTTTGATGTTCAATTTTCATTGTAGGCAAAAACTTCGGAAAGACTAATATTGTGATTTTGAAGTTGTTTTACAGTAGTGCTCCGAGTGCAATATTTGAGATTATTGTATTCCTTAATTATTTATCAATTAGGGACTTTTATATATGCCCCTGGTAGAGCAATATCAACCGAGGACGAAGTGCAAGGTCTGTATCACCCTACCAGGTCCTTGTATAATGTTTTGAACAAGTTAAAAAGTCCTTAATTGTTATATAACATATGTACTTAAAGTAACCCTTTATATGAAAAACCCATTCTCAATCAATAGGAAGAACAATAATTTTACAATTCACATCCCAGAAAAATGATTAAAGAAGATAACAAGGATTGTAACATACCATTATTCATAACAGTGAAATTGTATGTTCTGTGTAAGAGACCAAGTCCAAAAATAGAATTATTGAGTCCATATGTTCATCGGGAGTCAGGTTTTCTTAAAAAGAGAATGATCAAGTCCGTACGAAATATATCTTGATGAACATCGTTTAATAGAGACATTATCCAACCAGCAGCTATGAGAGCCTTATCTAGTTTTACGGTTAAAAACGAGCACATTCTGACCATACTATCTAATTTATGTAACATTTAACCAAATTTTGCTTTCCAAGCAAGGGCCTTCTTTTACTTTAGGTGACCCACTTCATATGGGGTATTCTATACTAACCATAACCTAACCCTAACCCTAACCAAACCATAGCCATAAAGGAGTTTGATTTCTGTCTGTTGGATGAAGTTGATTTGTATGTCATTGTTGACTTTTCCCATTATCCATTTTGTTGTTTATGTGATATAATAATCCAATGAGAAGGAAGGGAAAAAATACCATATGTAATATTCTTAATATAATCTTAGTAATTATTTTCTTATATAGATTTCAGTAAAATGATATTATAATTATAATAATAATAATCTATTTTTGTATAATTGTTTTTATACTTTGGCCTGTTTTCCTGAACTTGTCAGTAAAACTGAATGTTTTAACAGCCGATACATAACTTTAGCTACTAAGAACCTCTATTGTATACTTTAGAATGTATTTATTTTTATTTTTTTTTTGTACTTTTTTATGTATATTCATGTAATAAACACAAGTAAAATGGTTCAGACATCCTTTTCCACATTTTCAGCTGTTGCAACAGATGTTACAATAGGCTTAGAAAATAATTTTTATGCCAATAAAGTATTGAAAAAATGTGAGGTAGAAATTTTCTGTTCTATATTTCAATGTTCTTCTTGAGAAAAGGTAGTAACACTATTTCTCCTATTCATGGCGTGTTTAATCGGTGGGATAAAAATACATAATATTTTTAACCACTTCCCGGTGATTAAATTTCTACGTGGGAATTACTGCCCTTTTTTTTACAGTTATTAGAACGATAAACTAGAGGAGTCCCGAAATGACGTCGACGTAAACAAACTACATAGCAACGACATTTTCTTGAGGTTTTTGTCGAATATCATAGGAGAAACAGATTCTCCTTCAATTTACTCGTGAGTTATGGAATTTCTCCACCCTCAATAGTTAAATTTTAGATTTTAACACACTCGCTAAAGGCTCGCGTGTTGAAAATCGAAAATTTAACTATCTCGGGGTGGAGAAATTCCATAACCCACTCGTGCCTGAAGGAGAATCTATATGTACATACCATAGATCAGGATGTCATTTGGTGGTTTTAGCTAAAAATATTGATGTTAAATTTTGGTGTTTTAAAATTTGGCTCTGTGGATCAGTACTGTGTTTAAATTTGGCACTTTGAGGAAAAAGAAGAAATAAACTATGTTTTCATTTCTACAAGCTGTTATGATTGATAGTTAATAATTGTTGTTTTAAAAATAATCATTAGTATGAAAGCTTGTGTATGGTTGTATACAGAAAACTGTCAAGATATATTTTGAAGCATGAGAAGTGCTTGTCTGTCTGCCATTATATTAAGTGCCTCATTTATATTTATAGACATTAAATGAAGTATTTGTGAGAACAAAATGGAATGATCAAGTTTTTACTTTCATGAAATCACATCATTCTTCAGCTTGTTGTGTTCTGCTTCTGTGTTTTTTTTGTGTAAATGTGTAAGATGGATCTAATGTATTATTATATATCAATCTTATGAAATACTAATGTCAAATCAAAAGCATATTGTAGATCAAGTAATGTCTTGTGATTTGAATCCTCTGAGTTTAAATGACAACTGAAATCGTAGCCGAGGTTTGGAGTGTGTATATTAAGTCAAATAATTGACAAAAGAGCCAATTCCTATTTAACAATCATTTTTCAGTCCATTTGAAATCCATATCGTTCTGTCCTTCATTGTTTAGCAGTATTTTTGTATTTTAATATATCATGTTTAGTTTGTATACAATTTTTATAATATTAAGGCACATGCATTTCCCTAGCTACAATAATGTAGCTACTGTGACAACTTTTGACTCGCCGAGTCACAGGAGCTACATTATTATAGCTAGCATTTCCCATGTATGAACTGAAAACTAGTGTAGAAATATATAATTTTATCATGTGCATGTAGAAGTTTTGAAGGTCAGAGCTAAAATTGTCAGTAAAATTTTATCAACAGCAAACTTGTAGTGGCAATGTGTGATCATGAAAATTAGTTATGTAACTGGTGTTATTCTTTTTATCAGCAACATAACAGAAATCATGATGCCATGTTATGATTTACAAATTGGAGAAAAGTAGTAGAAATTGCCAATAAGATTGAATTTCATTGAAGGTTAATGACTACTGGAGTTATATCATAGTACTTAAGATGGTTAAACATGCTTAGCCCCATTATGACATATAAAGTTGTAATTTTAATTTTAAATTTTAACGATTTTCCGTCAAGTTTACCAGTAATGTGATTTTAGTAACTGATTTTCTTTTTTAATAGTCATAATGTAATACCAGAATCACCTGTCTGAAATTCATAGTGAAAGTAGTTAGGATCTTTGTATTACGATTTAATTTGAGAGGAAGAAAAGTTTACCTGTCCAAATTTCAAGTGTAGCCACTTCATATTTTATCCCTCTTTTATAGAGGGAAAGCACAGAATAAATATTTTTCACATTGTTGATTGGCATTACAAATGATACAAACATATCTCTTTATGATAGAATTTAGAGAAGAATTGTTTTTTTCAAGAGAATTGTTTTTATTTAATTTTAATTAAAATGTTCATTTTCTTAGAAACAATACACCCAGTTTGTTAAAAGTTGGCTTGAAGGCAATTAATAAAAAATTTTATTATAACACATTTTTCTGGTGGTAACATTGATTTGTAGCTTTTGATGTTAGATTTCATTTTTTGGAACAGTGTGTTTTATTTATTGTTATTTTTGTTTTTTTTAAGGGGGGGGGTATTTTCTTTACCCCCATTCTCCATCATCAATAAACACCAACTACAACATTTTTGACTGCTGAAAGGCATAAACATTAAGAGCTTGAAGTATTTGACAATTGCTAGATTTGGTGTAATATTTGCAATTGGGGAACTATATAAAGTTTTGAACTAAATACAGTATAGATATAGTTATATCATGTATTGTAGACCTGCGTGTAATAATTCGGTATTTTAGAAATATATTCTCTGAAATTTTCCCTGTATAATGTTGTGTGCCTAATAAAAAATAAAATATACAATTCTTTTTTTATCTTGTGCATAATGTATGTGATAGGCAGAGTTATCACTAGGTCAACTTGAATACACTTGTGTTAGACTGACTTATGGCAATGGTAGGTTTAGGTTACTTTTGGATTGGAAATTTAAGGAATTATATAAAAAAAAAAAATTGCCTACTTGTTTTGCGTGGCCATATATTTTAAGGTAGATCAAGCATCTTTTTGGGGCATCTTGCAAATTTGTATGTAAATATATATTTTCAACTAGCAACTAGTATTTGATATAATGTAAATCTATATCTTATGTTTATTTAAATAAAAAGATTGACAAAAATGAATAAATAGCAAACTTACAAAATTTTATTCTAAAAAGAACCCTTTTCAAGGGAGATAATTGGCAGAAAATGTTTCTAATGGAAATGTAAAGGAAATTTTAGTTTTTGGAAACAGTAAAAACAAAATGAACAGTGACCCCAATTTTTCTTTTAAGAATATAAAAAGCATGTCAGATAAGTGTTCTTGTCACAATTTAAAAAATTCTGTCTGCCAGTTTTTTTTATTGTACGAGAAATTTGGATTTTCCCTATATAATCTATATAAAATTTACCAACATTAAGACTCAATAATCTCAAAATCAAGAAATGTGACGTATGTTTTTTAAATTGAAATTTCAAAGTATATCCATCCAACAACCTGTCTGGAAAAAAAAATCTATCTGCTAAAAATATTAGTATTGATCTACCTTAATAATGAATTTAATCCTGGATCATTTATTAGCTCACCATATATTTAAAATGCTCCAAGTATCCACTGTATTTTAGCTCTCCTATCTCAAATGGCCTTGTGAGCTATTGCTACATGTATCACTTGGCGTCCATCGTCTTCAAGTGGTCCATCTTCATAAACTCTCTTTAAAAGTCTTCTCTTCTAAAAACACTATGTGCAGCTGATACAAACTTTAACTTTAGTGGAATGGTCCTTAAGTTGTTCCTTTCACAAACTATATCAGAAGGTCCACCCTTAGACGTATTTAAAAATCTTCTACTGTGAAACCACTTCCCCAATTAAAACCATACTTTGATGGAATGGTTCTTATATGGTCCCTTTTTAGTTGATCCAGACAGATGATCAAGATGGCCACTAAGGCCAAACTTAGCATAAGATAATGGAAAATTCACTTGCAGATCTTCTTGTTTGAAACCACTTAACCAATTGCAACCAAAGTCGATAGCAATGGTCCTCTTAAAATTGCATCACATGATCCAAACCACCAACACCTATATGGAAAATTCACTTGCAGATGTTCTTGCCTGAAGCCAGTAAGCTGGAATCTTAACTTGACAGTAATGGTCTTTATTTGGACAAACATATGAGCCATTCGGTTGTACTTTTCTTAATTTCCAAAATTTATCAAAGTTAATAATTGCAGTTCATTGAACACCGGTACAATTTATGGACATAAAAATAACAGAAAAGGTTAAACTAGTCAAAATGAAGTGAGGTGCGATCATTTTCGTGATAGATCAAAATTATGAAGTTCTAAATCAAATTTCAGAAACGAAAGATCAAAATTATGAAGTTCTAAATCAAAATTTCAGAAACGAAACTTTTCACAGAAAATGAGAGTAAGTGGCAGGTTGACTCAATCAGTCCGTATGTTCTTTTTCAAGCATTCAACTTGATCATAAGGGCTAAGAATGAGAAAAGCTCTATTGTCCCATTTCAAAATATAGATTTTGTGAAGAAATTATTGAGAAAGTTGATGTATATTTTCCATGGTAAATGACAATCAATGATGGTTATCCTTTTGTCCAGTTGCCCAACAGTTAGATAGTGGCAGGGTATTTGATGCACATGTGTGTGCCTGCCGATCCCTTTGAGAAACTTCAGACTTGCGGATTGTGTGTATGTAAGACACGGATGCCCCATACTGCTGTACATAGAATTCCGATCTATTATTTACGACGGGAAATCGTTTTGGGAATTATTTTAAATAAAACGTATGTGAAAGTTTTATAAAATATCATGCTAACATTAACTTTTACCCCATTAAAAATAATGAACCCGCAGCACTAAAGAGGACAAATATACCCAAGGAGCAAATCAAAAAACGTAATCCATTGTACAGACAAACCCTGGAAGACAAATGAACAACCTCAAGCACAACAAATAAACACTGAAACTAAAAAACAAGGAACAATACGAACTCCTATAAAAAAGGAGTGAACCCAGGTGCTCCGGAAGGGTAAGCAGTTCCTGCTCCGTATGCGGCACCGGTCCCAAAAGCTTTGTTGTACGATATAAGATGACTACTTGCGAAATACATTACCATAGGTTCTTTACAAATACACCTGAATGCAAAAATTTAATCGAATTCACTAAAACATAAAATGCATGTCGTCCTGTCTCAAATGTTGTTAAGTTGTGTTGTACTATATTAGATTATTGTATAGTTGTTAATTATCATAAATATATTACCATAGTTTCTTTAAAAATATATACCTAAATTCAAACATTTTACCAAAGTCACACAAGCATAAAATATAGGCCAGAATGACTCAAATGTTACCGGCTGTTGTTGTCCTATATAAGATGAATGAACAGGAAATCTTTAACAACCACAAAACCATTACGTTGTCGATTCAATACTGGACCTGCTCTTAAAGAGGAGGGGTTATATTCCCAATAATTATGAGTATGCCGCAGTAAAAGATCGTGCTTCGACGATCTTGCTGTCTACAACAGGATCGTAATTTCTGCAAAATTGTCTTAAAACATAGAGGTAAATTAATAAGAAAAATGTTTTTTTTACCTGCGTCGCCAACGGCGAAAGCAGGTCTAGTGTCCGCTTGACTCCGTCTGTCCGTTTGTCCGTCCGAACAACCTTGGGTAGGAAACTTTTGTCAAAGTATTCTTGGTTTCTACAGAAGGAAATAATTTTATATTTCGTCTTCAGCTTCATAATGTTGAATTGTAGCGTGTAATAAACAATTTTTGGATCTGTCGTGCAGCCACATCCTGTTTGCCGATCAATGAATGGCATGCTGTGACGCCCGCAGGTCCAGACCCGGTTTTGGTCTTGTTCAATATTCTGCAAATTCTTTCCTAAATTTTGTTAATATGTAATCAGTAAGTAGATTTGTTATAAATTCTCCCATTTCGCCTTGGACAAGGTATTTGCTGTCGTGAACAGGGTCCGTTTTTCCAAGGGCAATCATATACCTCCCTAGGGAACTTGGTCTTTACTGGATTGCGAAACAAGAAGAATCAAGCATGAACAGGAATACTTTGATGTAGGCTTTTACTTCACGTTTTTCTTGAAATTAAAGGTAAACTTCATTAAATTAAAACACAAAATAGGAGTTGAAGCTATATGTTTAGCATTGATTAGCAGTTGATCATTGAAAGATACTTATCTTTACAAATTATGTTTCTAATTTTAACAAGATATATTGAGCCCATCGAAGTCGACACGTTTTTTAATTTACCCGAACATTGCAAAGGTTGTGATTTTTCGTGCATATTTGATTTTTTATGAACAAGGCGACTTAACTCCACAACAAAATCTGACTATCATAAGGTAACGGTATGGAGGAGCATAAGGAAATGTCTGTCTAATGAGTCTTGTACCAGTCTTTTTAGCAACTTCAAACTTTGGTCACAGATACAAAGAACGTGCCAATATTTTGTAACCATTTTTCACCATTTTATTAAAGATGATTTAAGTTTTTTAGAATAGTTATGAATATTTACACAGGAAACAATAAGAAAAATGTGTTCATGTACTTGTTAAAGTTTAATTTTTTAAGTAGAAAGGCTCTTTTATGGCAAGCCGTTTTACTACTTATTCTAGCTTCAAGATATCTCATATAATATATAAGATATCTTACATAATCTAGTTTTTATAAGATATCTTATAAACTTTATAAGATATCTTATAAAGTATATAAGATATCTTCTAAAGTTTATAAGATATCTTATAAAGTATATAAGATATCTCATAAAGTATATAAGATATCTTATAAAGTTTCTAAGATATCTCATATAGTATATAAGATATCTCATATAATTTATAAGATATCTTATAAAGAAAATTATATGAGATATCTTATAAAGAAAATTATATAAGATATCTTATAAAGAAAATTATATGTTATTATAAACTATATAAGATATCTTATAAATTATATGAGATATCTTATAAGGTTTATTAGATATCTTAAAGTTAGAATAAATAGTAAAACGGCTTGAAATACTATTTGATGGGTCAATATGGGCTTCTGAGTAAAATTATTTTTGCTGAAAACTGTCAAAGAAAGTCTTCAAAGTTAGTGTGAAACATCATATTCTACCAGTGGTGCCAAAAGTTGTGGATTATTAAAAAAAACTCTAAAATAAAACATTCATGCCATGTTTGGTTTTAATCCATTTAGTGGTTCTCTAGAAGAAGATTTTTTATGTATTTCCCATAGGGTCCTATGTTAAACTAAGTTCCCCGCTGCTGGCCATCTTAGAGAGATAACAGCAATAAAGTAACAACACTTGGTCAGCACCTCATAAGGAACATTCATGCCATGTTTTGGTCAATCCATTGAACGGTTCTCTAGATTTTTGTATGTATTTCCCATGGGGTCCTATGTTAAACTAAGTTCCCCGTTGGCGGCCATCTTGGATGACAGATCGGCAACAAAGTAACAACATTTGGTCACAACCTCATAGGGAATTATATTCATGCCATGTTTGGTTTTAATCCATTCAGCGATTCTCAAGAATAAGATTTTTGTATGTATTTACCATAGGGTCCTATGTTAAACTAAGTTCCTCGCTGGCGGCAATCTTGGATGACGGATCGGCAATAAAGTAACATCACTTGGTCAGCACCTCACAAGGAACATTCAGGCCATGTTTGGTTTCAATCCATTTAGCAGTTCTCTAGAAGAAGTTCAAAATGTGAAATGTTGACGGACGGACGACGGACGAAAAGTGATGGCAATAGCTCACCTAAGCTAAGATTAGAACCAAATGTGAAATTAATCCATTCAATATACGCCGAACAAAAATCTTTATATATACTTATAATATCGAGCACCCGCCAAACAGGAAGTTGTTGTCTGACGGACACTGAAATAGGTTAAATCTCAAAGCTGATCAATGCGAAGCAGAAGACCAAATATAAAAACAATCCCTTCCATAGAACCAAATATACCACGAAATTTTTCCCTATATGTAAATACATGTATGAGGAGACTTTCAAAGTCCTTTAAAACAGGAATTAAGTTAGTTACACCTTAAAACTCATCAGTATGAGGCGGCAGACAAAAGAAATCGATCCATTCGGTAGGTGCCAAGAAATGTGTGACGAAAGTTTCACAATATGTAAATATACATTTTTTTTTGGTACAGAGATTTTGAGTAGTTGATTTCGGACAGACACGAAATCGCTTACACCTTAAAACTTATCAATGTTACGTTGCGTGTCAATATATGAAGTAAATACCTTGCCTCAGTGCAGAGATTGTTAATCATTGTTATGACGGAAGTTTCGGGCGGACGTACAGATGGATGGAACAAAGAACGAACAAAGTGATTCCAGTATACCAACCCACTCTAGCGACTGGCAATTCAAAAACTTTGGTTAATTAAAGGTGATTTGAATGTTTGATCAGAAACAACCATTTCGCTCTGGAAAACAAGATTTGAAATTCGGTATGCTGCATGAAACTTTTGTCTGCCAAAAGCGCCAACATAATATTACCAATGTAAAAACGCTGCTAATATATGACAGGGCAATCATTAAAGGGTATGATGACATTGTAAGAAATCGCATATTCTCTTTAAAAAAACCTCATACGGGACCATAAATGTCCGACCTACCTTCAAAAATTCAAGCAAATGGTTTCCTCCAATTCACACAACCGGAAATTCCTCTAAACTTTATTTGTTCATTTTGCTTTGACTTAAATCGATTGGTGGCTGTGAGGATACACAAACAATTCTTCCCAACCCCTGATTTGAACTAAGAAACTAAGATTTTTTCCTAGTTAGATAATGCATACTGACTTTTGTCATGGGCAAAATAAAGTTAATCCACACATGCATATTTAATCATAGGGGACAAATATACTTAAAAAGCAAACCAAAAAAAAACGCAATCCATTAGAACTACAAGCACAAGAAATAAACACTGAAAACTAAACAAGAGGCTCACCAGAGCCTGTATCGCTCACCTGGAGTCTAGTTTTCATTGGACAATTAATCAACTATTTGACCAAATTTGTTGCAATTGGTTCAATTGTACAGGGAAAATTTGTTGAAGATTTATTTTTCATAAGGTTTAATGTTAAAATATGTTCCCTGATGGTGGTAGTCCTGGCAGGAAGTTGATATGATTGACCAGGAATAAGGGTGAACCTTAAATAAATGTAACAGAACCCAACCTCAAATTACACAAACCAATAACTCCTAAATAGAATTTGGGATTCCCTTCAAAATTTCAGGGTAGGTAGATCTCAACATGGCAAAAATTTTTTCAAATTTACATTTCACTTCTATCTCAAATAGTTTTGGAGATAAATGACGAAAAATGTTAAAATTTGGAAAATTTGATGAAAAAAGGGCAAGAACTCCTACATGGGTTTTGGAATTTCCTTCAAAATTTCAGGATAGGTAGATCTTGTCATGCTGATCAATTTTACCCCGTCAGATTTTTGATATCTGTAACAGTTTTTAAGTTATAAGCCAAAAACAACACATCCGACCCATATATTCTATTTTTAGCTACGACAGCCATGTTTTATGTCAGATAAAAAAAAATTGAGGACCGTTTGTAGATGACATGTCATAGATCATTCCTATTAAGTTTCAAACCAATCAGCCCAGCGGTTTCAGAGGAGAAGATTTTTTAATGAAAAAAATTTGAAAACTTGACAAAAAAAGGGCAACAACTCCTAAATGGGTTTCGGGATTTCCTTTAAAATTTCAGGGTAGGTAGATATCAACATGGCAAACATTTTTCAAATTTACATTTCACTTCTATCTCAAATAGTTTTGGAGATAAATGACGAAAAATGTTAAAATTTTGAAAATTTGAAGAAAAAAGGGCAATAAGAACTTTCAGTTAAAAATTTTTGAACTCCATTTTAATCTATCAATTTACTGAAGTAAGGCCACTTTCCCCCAGTGTATTTATTTCAATTCTAGGACCATTTACAACAAAAGCCTTTCAAAATGTCTGTGTGCACATCCTGGTATGTGGTCTCTAAGTATTTGCTAATAATAACGTACAAATTCAGGGGCGGGTCCAGGTGAGGGCGTAATGGGCGTATGCCCTCCCTTTTCAAAAAAAAAAAAAAAAACTATCGTAATCTGCTTATATTGTATTGAATATGGCAATTTATCATATTTATTAATTAAACACATACTCTGATTTCTCTTTAAAGCAAGTCAGGAACCATTACATTAGTGCATTTCACAATTATTTTATGTTTTTTAGCAAAAAAAAGGGCCAAAGTTTTATTGTACGCCCCCTCTTTTAAATATCCTGGAAACGCCCCTGAAATTAGTTATCAAAATTTTGTCTACATATCTGAATATCGCTTTGGGAGACAATTTTAACACATATTTGCCAAATTAACAGCATTAAGGCAGTTTTTTCAAATTGATAAGACACTCAGAACCAAATTGGACTTTTAACTGAATGTCCTTCTTGGCAATATTTCAAAAGGTGAAAAATTGGCCCAAATCGCCTATATATACGACCTTTAGAAAACTTGAAGCATCTATTTTCTGTTTGTTAACATAAAAATGCCTTGCATGTAATTGTTTATGACAAGAAGTAGGGGGAAGTGGCTCTACCCCTTTCAATAATAGTTTGTATGAATGTCCATAAATGGTAGGCAGATGAAATAGTAAAATTCAATTTCCCTATTACTACTATACTTAGACTGAAGTCTCAATGGAACAAAACTTTCACAAAAACATTCAATTTATTGACATACCAGTAATTCCAAAATATGAAAGGAGTAATTTTAGTATTTATATAATATCTGTTCAAAAACTGTATTCCTTCAAGTCAGATTTCAGACAGGAAATATGAAAGGAGTAATTTTAGTATGTATATAATATCTGTACATACATGTAAACTATTCCTTCAAGTCAGATTTCAGACAATACTATGTACAAACATCTACAATTTTCAAAATAACTATGGTCAATATTAGAATCTTAAACAAATTTAAGATTTCAAAAATTGTTTCCTAGTAAATGAACATGAACAAAAAATTTTAATACTGTCCCCTCAGAATAAAATTCAGTGTATATATAGCAACTTTTTATAACAAGTACAATGTATTTATAATCTGTGACATATATTTGTATATTGGTTTTGTATTACTATGTACATGTACTACAATTATAACATCCATACAAAATTACCTTTCTAAGATCATCTCCCTCTACTAAGTCAATTATCTCCCTTCCAAAATGTTAGACTGGAATTATTTTGCCTCATCCCCATTTCACTTTGGCATATTACATTTATCTTTGTGTGAGGTTTCATTGAATTCCACTTCTCTGTTCAAGATTCATGAACTGACAGATAGACAGACAGGGTGATTCATATGTATAAAACTTCTTTGCAGGAAGTATTTATAAACAGTGTATTCAGGTCACAGCATAGCTACAATGTATGTTATATCTGTATTTAAATGAAAATTTGAAAAAATAAAATACTTTTCCACTGAACACACAAATGTAAAGATTTTCTTGAGGCATAATCACTTCAAAACAAGTTAGTTTTGGGATCATACAAATGACTATTTACACATATGCCAACAAAGAATAGCCCTAATGGTATCTTGGTACAAGGAATTTTTTTCTTCAAGTGTTCCTTATCTTAACAAGTAAGTAAAGTTCATTTCTTAAAAACACCGATGCATATTAATCACAAAATTTCAATACAAAGTTTTGTATTTTTAAAATCAGAGTACCATCATGATGACCTGATTGTTGCATGGAACTATGTAAAAGCTCAACGACCTCTGCTTTATTTCAAAAATCATTGTTAAAAAAATGTAAATTTTAACCATTTTAAAATAATGGATTTTTTAAAATTAGAAATATACAACAATTCTAGAGATTTATATTTAAAGACACGGCTTACATGTAGTACAAATGTATCTTCCAAATAAAATTATAAATCAAATCATTTAAACACAATTATTAAATTCAATCATACAAAATGTATTATATTTACAAAATAAAGTTAGAAAAATGTACTGGTAATGATGAGTTTCTAGGTGATCCACCCTGCTCTTACAAATAGGTTTCATCTTATCCACTAAAATAATAGTTTAATGATCAAATTTAGGATAATAATGACTCAGGATTCGATAAATGAAAAATATATCTTCTGTATCTCATAATTTGTATTTTATATGACAACTGACATTCATTTTTTCTCAAAAAACCTATATATAATGGGTATGTATAAATATTTCATCAAATTCCCCAATCTTTCCCAAAACTAAGAAAAGGAGACGTACATGACATAACATGAAAATAAATTGATAAAATGGACACTTGAACAAATTAATACAACAGAAATTAACAAAAAACCAAAAATAAAACAAAAAAAACAAGAGGCTCACCAGAGCCTGTATCGCTCACCTGGAGTCTGGTTTTCATTGGACAATTAATCAACTATTTGACCAAGTTTGTTGCAATTGGTTCAATTGTTCACGGAAAATTTGTTGAAGATTTATTTTTCATAAGGTTTAATGTTAAAATATGTTCCCTGATGGTGGTAATCCTGGCAGGAAGTTGATAAAATTGACCAGGAATAAGGGTGAACCCTAAATAAATGTAACAGAACCCGACCTCAAATTACACAAACCAATAACTCCTAAATAGAATTTGGGATTCCCTTCAAAATTTCAGGGTAGGTAGATCTCAACATGGCAAACATTTTTCAATTAACATTTCACTTCTATCTCAAATACTTTTGGAGATAAATGCAAAAATGTTAAAATTTTGAAAATTTGACAAAAAAAGGGCAATAACTCCTAAATGGGTTTTGGGATTTCCTTTAAAATTTCAGGGTATGTAGATCTCAACATGGCAAACATTTTTCAAATTTACATATAACTTCTATCTCAAATAGTTTATGGAATAAATGATGAAAAATGTTAAATTTTCAAAATTTGACAAAACAAGAGGCTCACCAGAGCCTGTATCGCTCACCTGGAGTCTGGTTTTCATTGGACAATTAATCAACTATTTGACCAAGTTTGTTGCAATTGGTTCAATTGTTCAGGGAAAATTTGTTGAAGATTTATTGTTCATAAGGTTTAATGTTAAAATATGTTCCCTGATGGTGGTAGTCCTGGCAGGAAGTTGACAAAATTGACCAGGAATAAGGGTGAACCTTAAATAAATGTAACAGAACCCGACCTCAAATTACACAAACCAATAACTCCTAAATAGAATTTGGGATTCCCTTCAAAATTTCAGGGTAGGCAGATCTCAACATGGCAAACATTTTTCAATTTATATTTCACTTCTATCTCAAATAGTTTTGGAGATAAATGCAAAAATGTTAAAATTTTGAAAATTTGACAAAAAAAGGGCAATAACTCCTAAATGGGTTTTGGGATTTCCTTCAAAATTTCAGGGTATGTAGATCTCAACATGGCAAACATTTAACAAATTTAGATTTCACTTCTATCTCAAATAGTTTTGGAGATAAATGACAAAAAATGTTAAATTATGATAATTTGACGAAAAAAGGGCAATAACTCCTAAATGAATTTTAGGATTTCCTTCGAAATTTCAGGTTAGGTAGATCTTGTCATGCTGATCAATTTTACCCCATGTCAGATTTTCGATATCTGTAACGGTTTTTGAGTTATTAGCAAAAAACAGCAATTTACCCCTATGTTCTATTTTTAGTAACAGCAGCCATGTTTTTCGACGAATCAAAAATCCCCACATCAGTTCTATGCAGGGTACCCCAGGGAACATTCATACCAAGTTTAATTCTAATTAGTCAAGTAGTTTCAGAGGAGAAGATTTTTGAAATAATAACATAAAAAAAGCCAAAAATGTCAAAAAAGGGCAATAACTCTAACATCAGTTGACAGATTTTCACGAAAATCAGCACACAGATAGCTCTCATCATGCTGAACACTTTCATCCTGCCAGAATTTGCCGTAACCTAATGATTTTTGAGATATTTGCGAAAAACTGTTGTCTGACCCCTATGTTCTATTTTTAGTAACAGCGGCCATGTTTTTCGACGGATCAAAAATCCCCACATCAGTTCTATGCAGGATACCCCAAAGAACATTCATACCAAGTGTGGTTCCAATTGGTCAAGTAGTTTCAGAGGAGAAGAGTTTTGAAAAATTGTTAACGACGACGGACGACGACGACGACGACGGACGCCAAGTGATGGCAATAGCTCACATGGCCTTTGGCCAGGTGAGCTAAAAAGGGCAATAACTCCTAAATGGGTTTTAGCATTTCTTTCAAAATTTCAGGTTAGGTAGATCTTGTCATGCTGATCAATCTTACACTATGTCAGATTTTTGATATCTGTAACGGTTTTTAAGTTATAAACCAAAACAACACATGCACCCCTATATTCTATTTTTAGCTACCACAGCCATGTTTTACGTCAGATCAAAATAAATTGAGGATCATTTGTAGAGGACATGTCATAGATCATTCCTATTAAGTTTCAAACCAATCCGCCCAGCGGTTTCAGAGGAGATTTTTGAATGAAAAAATTTTGAAAATTTGACAAAAAAAGGGCAACAACTCCTAAATGGGTTTTGGGATTTCCTTTAAAATTTCAGGGTAGGTGGATCTCAACATGGCAAACATTTTTCAAATTTACATTTCACTTCTATCTCAAATAGTTTTGGAGATAAATGACAAAAAATGTTAAAATTTTGAAAATTTGACAAAAAAAGGGCAATAACTCCTAAATGGGTTTTGGAATTTCCTTCAAAATTTCAGGGTAGGTAGATTTTGTCATGCTGCTCAATTTTACCCCGCCAGATTTTCGATATCTGTAACGGTTTTTGAGTTATTAGCAAAAAACAGCAATTTACGCCTATGTTCTATTTTCAGCAACAGTGGCAATGTTTTTCATCGGATCAATATAAAATGAGGATCGTTTGTGGAGGACATGTCATATATCATTCCTATGAAGCCTCGATCCAATCTGCCCAGCCGTTTCAGAGGAGAAGATTTTCGAAAATCAGCCAATCAGAAACAAGAATTGCCTCTGGTGGCCATGTTTCTTGACCAATCAGAACTAAATGAGGAATCTTTGTTGAGGACCTTCCATACACCACTCATGCAAAGTTTGGTTGGAATTGGCCAAATGGTTTCTGAGGAGAAGATGTTTGAATGAAAAGTTTACGACGGACCGACGGACGGACGACGGACGAAAAGTGATGGCAAAAGCTCACATGGCCTTTTAGGCCAGGTGAGCTAAAAACCATTGCTTATCTTAAACTTCTTAATTTATAAATAACTCAGTAGTTCTACAAATGATGTAGGTTCATTTTACAATCTTGACTCTTGTATCTAAAAAATTCCTAATATGTATAAATTTGTACGACCCAATTTAAAACAGCCAAGTTATGAGAAAAACAGTTTAAGTCATAGAGTACTCTTGAGTAACTGAAATTCAAAAGAATAGGACGATAATCAAGTTAATAAAGTTTGAGTGATCCAAGTACTATAAACTGCAATATTTACTCCTGATATCTCAATATTCCTGAAATTTCAAAATTAATTTTGATATTCCTAACAAGTCTAATATAATGAGTCATGTATTCTGTATTTAAAATGAGTCATGTATTTTGTGATGTACCAATTTTTGTGGTTTTTGTGTGCAAAATTCTTTGAAACAATGTATTTTTTACAAACTTGTCAGTTAAAGTCTAATATTTTATCACACATAGGCAAAAGCATTTACAATATATAAAATCATACTACATTTCTCTAAGCATTCATATATTATTGAAAGTATAAAGTCTGGTTATTATACATGTATACATGTGTAGACAGTTTGATGACACTTCATGATGAACTGGTACATTTTATATCTTCACAATACATATTAACAATTCAAACCTATATGTATTTATTTGATAAATTTATTTGAACTGGTAAAAATTTAACATATTATTTTATCAAACTTTGACTTTAAAAAGTTTCAAAAACTGCAATTTAATAAATATCAAATTTGGTAAATCAAGATTAAGAAATTAAGAGTTATCTCTTTGTCTAGAGACCATAGAGAATATAATAAGTATGTACAGAAAAACCATCATAACGTACAATGCTGTTAAAATTCTATTTTCATTATGATTTCATATTTTTTGTTTGTAAATTTGTTTTCGGAAAATTGGCTTTTTTAGATTTTTATACACACTTATTAAAAAAAAATTTAAAAATCAACAATTAAAGCAAAAAAAAACAAGAGGCTCACCAGAGCCTGTATCGCTCACCTGGAGTCTGGTTTTCATTGGACAATTGATCAACTATTTGACCAAGTTTGTTGCAATTGGTTCAATTGTTCAGGGAAAATTTGTTGAAGATTTATTTTTCATAAGGTTTAATGTTAAAATATGTTCCCTGATGGTGGTAGTCCTGGCAGGAAGTTGACAAAATTGACCAGGAATAAGGGTGAACCTTAAATAAATGTAACAGAACCTGACCTCAAATTACACAAACCAATAACTCCTAAATAGAATTCGGGATTCCCTTCAAAATTTCAGGGTAGGTAGATCTCAACATGGCAAACATTTTTCAATTTACATTTCACTTCTATCTCAAATAGTTTTGGAGATAAATGCAAAAATGTTAAAATTTTAAAAATTTGACAAAAAAGGGCAATAACTCCTAAATGGGTTTTGGGATTTCCTTTAAAATTTCAGGGTATGTAGATCTCAACATGGCAAACATTTTTCAAATTTACATTTCACTTCTATCTCAAATAGTTTTGGAGATAAATGACGAAAAATGTTAAATTATGAAAATTTGACGAAAAAAGGACAATAACTCCTAAATGGGTTTTGGAATTTCCTTCAAAATTTCAGGGTAGGTAGATCTTGTCATGCTGATCAAATTTACCCCATGTCAGATTTTCGATATCTGTAACGGTTTTTGAGTTATTAGCAAAAAACAGCAATTTACCCCTATGTTCTATTTTTAGTAACAGCGGCCATGTTTTTCGACAAATCAAAAATCCCCACATCAGTTCTATGCAGGGTACCCTAAGCAACAATCTTACCAAGTTTCATATGATTTTGAATAGTAGTTTCAGAGAAGAAGATTTTTGAAATAATAACATAAAAAAAAAGCCAAAAATGTGAAAAAAGGGCAATAACTCCTAAATGGGTTTTGGAATTTCCTTCAAAATTTCAGGGTAGGTAGATCTTGTCATGCTGATCAATTTTACCCCATGTCAGATTTTCGATATCTGTAACGGTTTTTGAGTTATTAGCAAAAAACAGCAATTTACCCCTATGTTCTATTTATAGTAACGACAGCCATGTTTTTCGACATTTCAAAAATTTTAAACGATAGAAATTTTCCAGATGCCCTAAAGAACAATTCTGCAAAGTTAGGTTGAAGTCGGTCCAGTAGTTTAGGACGAGTTAACGTTTGAAAAAGTTTACAGACGACGACGACGACAGACGACGACGACGGACGCCAAGTGATGGCAATAGCTCACATGGCCTATGGCCAGGTGAGCTAACAAACCATCAATTATACTGCCATTTCAAACTATTATCTACTACATCAACCTGAAGGGCTGGTGGCTGTGGGATCATTCCACTATCAACAGTCAAAACATCTGGTGTAGCGTTTGACGACATAAAATATCCGACTGACGCTATTTGACCAGAATAACTCCCATCCTCTGGATTTTGATATCCTTGAACATGTTCCATGATAGGAGTGATTTTTGCTTGAGTACTAAATCCTGACCAACCATTCTGGGTTACATGAACATCAACAATGTTGTTAACTGCTTCGAAATCTTCTGTGTTTTCTCTATATACTTCAATCTCAGGTTTAAGTTCTGGTTCGTCATATTCAGTCTGTGAATAATTTATAACAGTTTTCTTTTGTTTCGGTCTGTTTGTATTTATCTTTCTTTCTTTGACCTGAAAAATTTCAGTTCCTTCCACCGGTTTGTCTAGGTCATCATCTTTCTTGTAAAGCCCAGCAATTAAGGCTAAACCATCACTAGCCTTGAAGTTGTATTCTCCTTTATGATTCTGTTCAAGATGGAAACGGAAATCTACTGTATTATTAGTACCATAGCTACAAAACTGACAAGGATAGATGGGCAGTCCAGCATGCTTCTTCGTCTTTGATATATGTTTCCTGATATTTTCGTGAGTATTACAAGTGTATGGGCAATATGGGCATTTATATGGTTTAGATCCTGTATGTATTCTAAAATGTCTTCGTAGATGAGTCCTAGTACCTGCTTTGTAACTACAATATTCACAATGGTAAGCTCTTTCACCACTATGGGTGTGGTGATGTCGATCCAAGCGGTTTTTTGTACCAGCTGAATACCCACAAATATCACAGAGGTATTTTCTTTCACCAGTGTGAGATCGATAGTGGGCTTTGAGCTCATTGTACAAGAAGAAAGACCAACGACATCCCTCAAAATCACATTTGAATTTCTTTTCACCATGTCTCCTCATATGAACCTTTAACTGCTTCTGCAAAACAAACGATTGTCCACAAACATCACAGATCAGTTTACTAGCTTTGTTTTCTTCAAGGGTGTGTTTGGTCATATGCTCTCTGTAAGATCCAAGTTTCTTAAATTCTTTACCACATACTTCACATTTCCTTTCAGCCAAACCTACATGTGACATCAAATGTCTTCTGAGGGAAAGTGGTGCAGCAAATCCAGAACTACAGTATCTACATTTGTATGGTTTATCTCCAGAATGTGATCTTAGATGTTCAAGAATATAATCCTTCATAACTGTCTTTGGACACTCTGTACACAGAACTCTCTCATCTGGTAGACTATCTATTGTACACAAGAAATCCTTATATTTTTCTGTTGTAACATCTTCATGACCTAGTTTTTCTCTCAACGATTCTTCAGAATTAGGATGCAAATGATATACTTCTGTGTGAAATAATTTTAATTTTTCATCCTCAAACCTTCTTTCACAATAATCACATTGTTCAATGTTTGTGGATGATTTACCTTCCGATTTCTTCAAATTGGTTTGATGTTTGATACCAGAGAAGTGGACCTTACGTGCTTTTTCTGAAATAAATGTCAAATCACACAACTCACAAACAAACACATGATTTGCATGACATTCAATGTAATGGGGTCGTAATTCATTGTATTGTGATGCAACAAAATCACAGAATTCACATTTGTAACTTTTGTTCATGTTCTTTGGACATTTCTTTGCTAGCTTGTACGGTTTTTCAACTTTTCGATTTATTCTTGTTCGTACTATCCCTTCATTGAAAATTTCTGGTTCCTCTTCTGATTCAACAGTTCCATATTTCTTTTTTTGTTCTGCTCGTAGTCTATGTTGTGCTGTGTTCATGTGACGTTTATAAGAAAAAGAGTCAAAGAATGTTTTATTACACAGTTTGCAGGTTAATTCATAAACCTCATATTCTTTGAAATGTTGAGCACGCATGTGTCTCTTCATGTGCAATTTTGAATGTAAAATTCTCTTACAATATTTGCACTCTGTATCATAGTTTTTCTCTTTGATAATACAAGGCTTTTTGCCACTTCTTACAGCAAATGCATGGCTTTTGTCACTTTCTATATGACGCAGAAGTGATCCATTGTCATGACAACAAAATTTACAAGCACTACACATAATTTCACCATCTATACTTTCACACCCGAGCTGATGAGTGTTCGATTTGAGATGGTCCAAGAAATCCTGATATTTGTTAAAATAAAACTGACATATTGTGCACTGAAAAGGACTTAGCCAAACAATGTACTTGTGATATTGCTCTAAAACCTTGATAGCATCTGGATGTCCCTTTGTACGATTTTTGTGGTATGTTGACAATAAATGGCGAGCCATAATATATTTGTTTATAAACTTTTTATCACAAATTGCACAAATATATTGAGGTTTCCCTTGTTCTATGTCCTGGTCAGTTTTACTGGTTTGATCCATTTCAGATGATGGACTCTGGGGTCGTACTGTGACATCCTGTTCGACTTTTTCGACTTCAAGACTCTGCACGACATTTTTTATTTTTCGGTAATTTAGAACATTAGTTTTGTGCTCAGGCATGGTACAATGACTTGAGTACTGAAACCTATTTGTGAAATCGACGTCACAGTATTGACAATGATAAGCTGCTTTTTTTGTTTTATTTTTTTTGGCTTGATGTCGTGCTGCTTCTTCCTTGGCTTTTTCCTTTTCTCTAGCAATAATATGTGACTGCAGTTTACCTCTAGCTGGCATTTCACCAGGTCGCCACTTTCCCTTTGAAGGGTGCATTGGACGCTTGCCAGGCTGCCATACAACCTTTGAATGATATGATGGGCCTTCTCCTGGCTTCCACTTTCCATGTGTGTGATTAGGTGGGGGGACACTTTCATCATCAGATTCATCAGTAAATGCATCTTGTAGAAAATCATCATCAGAAAATACAAAGTCTAAATCTTCATCATACAAATCTAAATTATTTAGAATATTTGATATAGGCAAATCGGCTGTCAAGCTATCTTTGTTTTCACTTTGGTTGTGATCAATTTTCTCATCTTTCTTCTGTAATGCTAAAGAAGAAAAGAAATCAGACCTGGAACTCATAACCATATTTGGATCTACTATATTACTTGAAGGGTTGAACCCATCTGATGGTAGAGAAATATACTGTTCATTTACATCCATTGACAGTGTTTGTGAAGTTTGCTTTGAAGGGGAAGTCAAACTGTTACTGCCATTTTCCACTTCTTTTCTGGTTGAAATACTTGAAGAAATGCTTTCATTATTCATTGCCTGAATTTGTGAAGAGGAAATATCAGAACTTTGACGAAGAGACATTACTGGACCAATTTCTTCACTAAATGAAATCTGAGTGTTTAGTTGAACCCCATGACTTGGAGAGGTACTCATGGAAAACATATGATTGGTAGAATGGAGAGGTGACTGAGATAGCTGCTGATTTGTTGAAATATGTGATGGACTTTCCATTTGACTGGAGAACTGTGTGTAGTTAGTGGTCGCAGATGACAAGAGCTGCATGAATGACTGAGTAGTTGTCTCCCCTTGTGACAATGTCTGTTGTGATATTGGAGTCTCAGTTTTGGTTGTCTTATTTTGCTTTTCAACATTTTTACGAGCAGGACATTCAAACTTTTTATGATTGACATAGTTAATAAGTCCCATCACTGTAGCCTGACAGACCAGACAAATATGCATATCATCATCTTCATCCATCGTTAATAATCTGCAAATAAATAAATTTGCCTTAATGGTGAAAAAAAAATCAGTATTTCATCTTCGTTTATTGATGATAATCTTCAAAACAAATATATTTATCTTAATGATGATAACTAGATTGATTTTAGGTCTGGAAAAGCATTTCAGGCAATATTTCTCCAAAATTCACTACTTAATAGAGCAAACAAAGAGCCCTTATCAAACCTCATCCTTTATGGGTTGTAAAAGGAGTTTAAAGTGAAATCAAAGTGACCTGATGAAAGTCAGGTGAGTCAGGTTAAGTTCTGAGGTAATCATGAGAGATTACCTCAGAACTTAAACTTAACCATGGTCCATTAAGTGTAAAATGTAGGTCAAATACACTAACTGTTGCTTTGATGCTGACTTATTTGCTCTGTAAACGAGTTAATATGATTCCACTTGATATATGTGAATTCTGAAAAAGAACTCTTTTAGACCAATGAATCTAGAAATTTAAGTCACGTGATACTAACCTTCTGAATGATAAGTAAAAGAAACCAAATACCAGCAGTAACTTGGATTTTAACTCAGATGTTAAACTTGAACAAGAAAAAAATGGACCACAACTTAACCCTAGTCACTGAACATTCAAGGTCTTCCAAAAAGCACAAATTTGGATACATCCTGATATGAAATAAACAAACTGGCTGTAGATAGAAACTCTAAAGGAATGACAATGTTCAGTTCTTTCTCAAAAAGTTGAATTAACTAATATGTTTGACAGAACTTCACTGAAACCTCAATAGAATGACAGCCATTACTCAACCTGACACACAATAACTCACCCTTAAAGCAAATATGAAATTTGTCAGATTTATTGGTAGTTATTACAACAGTGATGCAGATCTCAAGGTTACAGGCATTGTTCAAGGTCATGCATCCTACCCATCAATACTTGTCTTGTACATCACAATTATATCTGAAAAAGACAAAAAATAATAATAAACATTCTGTGCGTCTTTTTCAAACTGCATGTGGGTTTTCAGGAATTTCTCAAATGTTTCTTTAAAATGGAAGTAAAAACTATTACACTACTTTTTTTTCCAATAGTCGTCATGAATTATTGTTGTTTCCACTGCTCAAATGCCCTAAATATTTTATGGGAGCTAATATTCCAACTTTTTTTTGCATTTAATTGATTTTTGCATCATATATGTGACATTGCAGAATACATGTATGTGCAAGTTCTGTTTCCGAAAGTTTGATCATAGGTGACTTTTAAGACATACATAATTCTTATTTTAAAACATACAGAATAGTAATGAAGTCTGGAGTTTTTCATTAAGAAATTATTTGCCGAGACATACAGTATATAAATAATGACAGACAGACAGAGACAAATTTACTGAAATAACTTAGTTTTTTCCTGACCAAGTATGTGCTATCACATATAATAAATATCATCTAATATTAATGTTAGAACATGTATAATTTTGCACAATTTTTTCCTTTTTTTTCCACAATAAAAATATATTTTGCATGATTGACAACCCACCTTCAACCACTTAAGAAAACTAATTTACTGTCAGTGCTTCTTAATAAGACACATGTTTTATAAACATGACAGAGAAAAAGATTATGCCTGCCTTTGTTGGTTGTAAATTTAAAATCACAACTATTTTATATATAATTTTGATAATACATTTTTTAAATAAAGATTTCTTTAAAGTGGATTCTTTCTATAAATACTTCAAAGGTACACGAATATGATTTTGACAGTTTTGTTATAAAATTTGTCTAATACTTGTTCAATTTTCTATCTTTAGCAAAAATTTTTAAACATTTTTTTACTGTGAATACGGAGTCTATTTTAAAACTTTATTTATAAAGCACTGTGGCCTGTAACGATATTATATCTCATGCCAATATGCCAAAAAGGGTCAACTCAGAGATGATTCCATCAAAATTTAGGTTAAAACAGCATAGTTGCCTTTACAATACAATATTGTGACTAATTTCCCATTTGTAAAAACTTAAAATGGATTTGCCAGTTCTATTGTTTCATATAACTAGAGGCTCAGGTGAGCCTGTATTGCTCATCTGACTTTTATTAGCCCATTTGAAAATGTAAGCTCTTTTTGTATCCACAATGCGGTTAAAGAAACGCAAAATGTCAAAGTAACCTTGATATTTAACTTTTGACCTAAAAAGGTGGATCATTTGCATCTGTCCTTCAAAATCAAATTCCAACCAGAACCAAAAGTGGAAGATGTCCTTTGATACATCATTCCTGGCAACTTTGGTTAAAATTGGCAGGTAAACTGAATGTAGGACGTTTCGGCCAATGGAAATTTCGGCCTAGGATATTTTGGGCTATGGACGTTTCGGCCAAATGTTATATTTTCAAATAAATAATCTATATACATATATCTATAAACAAAATAAGTAATTTTAATATATTTCAATTATATTTCATTTTCTAAATTTTTTTTATTCTAATTTTGATTATTCTTTTAATTAGAAGTTTTAACTAAAATTGAAAATAATTATTTTAAATGTTGTGTGATTTTAATTAACATTTTTAAATGCACTTGATATTTAAAAATTAGGTAATTAGAGGAATGAATTAATTATCCTCACTAAAAAATTTTCACAGCTGATAATAATTATTACAATGTATTATTACATTGAGTGTGGTAAAATACTGGGATTTCCGAGTGAAATCAAATCCGATAATTCACCCAGTGAAATAGAAAGTCATATTTCACTCTAGGAAGTGACGTAACAATAGCAGTTGCCAATGATGTTGCTATACAAACATCGTCACAGTCGCATAAAAAAAACATAATCCCTTGTATTTTCTCGTTAAATTTTATGAATACACGGAATATGTCAATGTAATAAAAAGAATACCTAATCCCGAAATTCGAATACCAAAGATCTACAACTCGTGACCGAAAAACACTAATAATTCACTCGTGCGCTATGCACACCTGTAACCTAACTATTTCTTTTACAATAAATTAATAATCCCTTAATTTTTGTTTTAAGAAAAGTTCAGTCAATGGTTTGACCCCCAACATATTGATGCTATTCAGTCTGAAGACATATTATTGACAGGGCCGTAAATTGCCCCCTGTCCTGGAGAAGGCAGTAAACCAGACGGAGGTATGAATATCGACCAAAGAATACCAAAGCAATAAGAAATACGTGGGAAAGTCAATAAGACCAAAATCCAAAGTAGTGACAACTACACAGGAACAACCAAAAATAATTAAAAAAAAAAGAAAAGAAAAACAGTCATCATAACAAGACAGCACAAAAACTGAAGCACTATATGAATATCCTGTATTTTCAGTTGATAACTTCATGACAAAATTTCTTCGTTTTAATATTTCCCACTGGAAAGTACTGTCTTCTCTATACTAGTGATGTATCAGTACTTCATTAAATTACTGTTAATTCTTTTTTGTTTTTTCTGTTTATTTACTAATTCTAATATTTATTTGATAATTAATTATTGTTTTTTTCTATTTTCTTTGGCTTGAAAGTTGAGGAGGCAAGGCAGCTGTCTCAATGGAATTTATGGTCCTGATTGAATTAAAGAAAAATCAAGAGAAATAATTTTTATCACAAATGGCTTGTTTTTATTGCTTGATAACAAGGCCGATGTGAACATAGAAAGTATTTCACTCTCGGGTGCATCATTTTAAAGTAAAATACAAGGTATCTTTGTAAAACATTTGGACCGAGCTAAAAATTATTATCAGTCAGGAAACCACAAACAAACATCTTTCTTGATTTGCTTAAGGCAAACCCCCTCCCTGTTCCCCTTACTTACAAGTATTCTATGGCCTATTTGTCACTCTATCAACTGATTAACCCCTGTATCTACTGATGTTAAATAATGAGCACGTTTTCGTGATTTGCTGATTTAATCACTTCATAAGTGAATACATTGGTAAAATGTTTTATGTGGAAATGAATGTTGACCAACCTCGCCCACCATAGTTCAGCTATGGAGGGCACCTCGTGCACAAAATGTCACAAAGGTTATTATAGCCACTCTCTGACTAATTTATGAATTTATGCATCTTGACTGGGAATTTACCACACCAGTACATAATATAAACTCAACATACATCGAGCTGTAATGCAAATAAACTTGCTAAACGGATGCATGTAACACTCGGAAACACTATGAGTATGAAAAGAGATGCGCAGTCGCCAAAATACTTTTTCCGGGTCAAAATTGAGTTCAAGCAGATGCTTCGAACAGTTAGATTAGATTAAGTCTGCGATCAAACAGATGGATTCTCACGAAATAAAAAGTTGAGTATGGGTGGACGAAAACAAGTAAAACCAGAAAGATGTAAATATATTTAAGATAATTAAACATTCATTCTTCTTCTCGTCTGTATGATCCTCCAGTATGTTGGAGCACAATTTTAACATTTAGTTAAAATTTTTAATGTTAAAATTTTTTTTAAAATCTAAGAGTAACGGTTTCTGGAAAAAGTAACTATATTACACGGGCAATTCTCCGGCGCACCTCCTATTTATTAGAGTTAATTAAAAATGTTCTAGAACAATGCAAATTAAAACAGAACCTTCTAGTGACATTTTCTATATCATCTAACAGAGTAGGTTTATCAGGTAAAAAGTTCCGTAGAACGAGAGTTTTAGCATCAAGTATGAGATATATTAAAAGTTCAGGGTTTTCTTTTATATTTTTCCACTGTGATTGATAATTGTCACTAAACAACCCATCAAATTCTGCAAAAGCTTGTCTTCTATGTTTCAAAAGAGCATTACATTTAAGTAAAAAGTGCAAAATGTCTTCATTTTCCATGCGACAAAGGGGGCAGGTTGGGTCTACATCGGTATTATTAAATTTTGCCTGAGTGGTCTGTAGGATATAAGTTCCAGTGACCATTCTACATTTGACTGAGGCTCTCCTGATATCTTTGTGGTTCATATTTATATTTGACCAAATTGGATGGGCCTGGCCAATTCGTAATGTATGGTAACAACAATGGGACAGTGAGCTCTTGGTTGAGCATTCATCTATCAGTATTTTATTCCAATGAGTATCGATTTTTTGCTTTGCCATAATTTTCCATCTGGTTTTTGTCATAGGTGTGTCCATAAGTAGGTTAATGTCGGGAAATTGATATTGGATCAATAGATTTTTAATGTAAATAAACCAACTTTTAGACGATTCAGATTTTATGCAAATTTGCCTTGCCATAATGTTTTTCAAAACAGTGTTATGGCTTCTCAAGATACTTCCAAGGAGTGAAAATTGTCGTAAATGAAGTTCTGCAACAATTGGTCTACTTCCCAGTAACAGGTGAGTAATGCATTTAGCTGTACGAACTGGTAGGGCCTGAATTGATCTAAGCATTTTGAGATGAAAGTTTTCCAGGAGTTTAATATCACATTGACGAGGGACAAATACCTCCAAACCATAAAGTAAGCGTGGTAACACATATGTTGTGTACATTGACAAGCTCTGGGTTGGTGGGAGACCATTAGTCCCATGAAGACCTGTACCTGTTAAACTGTACAGAGATTTTCTAGCACAGGAAATTTATCAGTTTCCAAAGGTTGATATTAATCCCATTCAGAAATAATTTTATCTGGTATGAATGAGCAATCCACAATAGCATTCAATAGAGCGGTCAGGGGTGGAAGTATGGATGGTATTGCAAATTTTAGATGTTCATCATTTTTTTATTGTGACACTGTCTAACATTAACTTGATTAAATAAATATCCGGTATTTTTACACATTATTGTCATTAAGTTGTGTAGGTTCAATTGACCATTTGAATTAAGGTCTCTGAAAAATCATTGGTAAGGGTATATGGTCAATAGGGAGATAGCTAGGCAATTGGAAAATACTAAAAAATCATTTTTAAAAGATTTTACCCTTTTAACCTATATCAAAGTGGGACAATCAGGAACACTGCTTTAATATCATCATGAACAACTAATTGATCAATAAGAAAGTAAAAATTGACCAACATTTGAACAAATATGGCCTTGATCATGAGTACGAAAATATAAAAAAGATAATGACTCTTAGAAACCCAGATCAACGCTTAGTCCATACATAAAAAGTAAACAATAAAAAATATATTTTTAACATCTTTTTATTTATTCATGCTTGTGATCAAGGCAATTTGTAAAAAAGTTGGGCAATTTTTACTTTTATAACTGTTTTTTTTTTTTTTTTTATGATTTTGTTTTTGGTTTTGTTCGACTTGTGTATTTTGTTAAGTCATTTTATGTCCTTTTTAACACCATCATTTCCATTTATTTTCCTCGTATTCTTTTGTCGTATGAGCTGTTTCGCAACATACTTACTTTAATTGATCAGTAAGATGTTTTTAATGTACATATTCAAAAATGTGCATTTTAAAAAAAAAAAAACTCATAAGCATGGACAAAAATATTTCAATTATTTATTATAAAATCTGTTTCAGTTAACACAAAGTCTAAGCGTTTAAAAATGAGATTACACTTATTTTCATTGTACAATCTATTGTAGCTAAAAGAAGCTTTACACATAAACTTGGATTATCTACCCCTGCTACATGTATCTGGATTTTGGATATTGGTGAATTCCCAGATTCTGTTTTAGGATTATTGTCTCATCAGCATTTACCCTAGTAATAGTATATCTTCATAATCATAGCATTTTTTTCACAGGAAAGAATTCAAGAGACAATTCATTTGTTTGCTGCAGTAGTCCTCATTGTTTGGAACTTTATATTTTCAACAATGAAATTGCTTTATCGTAATAGTACATGTGCATGTAAGTTTACAAGGGAAACTTCAGACTTTGATCTTTTTGTCTATATAAGATAATAAAATAATTTAATGTTTTCTTTAGGCAGGCCTGGGTCATATATAACCATGTCGCTAATTTCTTTCTTTTTAGCTCACCTGACCCAAAGGGTCAAGTGAGCTTTTCTCATCACTTGGCGTCCGTCGTCCGTCGTCGTCTGTTAACTTTTACAAAAATCTTCTCCTCTGAAACTACTGGGCCAAATTGAACCAAACTTGGCCACAAGCATCATTAGGGTATCTAGTTTAAAAAATGTGTCCGATGACCCCGCCTGTCAACCAACATGGCCGACATGGCTAAAAATAGAACATAGGGGTAAACTGCAGTTTTTGTCTTATATATCAAAAACTAAAGCAATTAGAGCAAAACTGACATGGGGTAAAAATGTTCATCAGGTCAAGATCTACCTGTCATGAAATTTTCAGACGAATCGGTCAACCCTTTATTGGGTTATTGCCCCTGAATTTTTAATTTTAAGGAAATTTTGCAGTTTTAGGTTATTATCTTGAATATTATTATAGATAAAGACAAATTGTAAACAGCAAAAATGTTCAACAAAGTAAGATCTACAAATAAGTCAACATGACCAAAATCGTTGATTGACCCCTTATAGGAGTTTTTGCCCTTTAAAGACGGCATTCAGCGTAAACTTTGCTTTTAAGATCTTTTCCTCTCAAACCACTGAGCCAATTGAGACCAGACTTTGATGGAATGGTCCTTGGCTGGCCCCCTTCCAAACTTATGTCTGGCATCCCCGACTTCCATGGCTGCTGTTACTAAAAATAGAAAAAAAAGGGGGGGGGGGGTGAATTTCAAAAACCTTCTTATATGAAACTACAAGGCCAGTTGGAACCAAAGTTGGCAGTAATGGTTTTTAGGAAGTTCTCTTTCAGAAATATGTCCAATGACCTGGACTGTTAACCAAGATGGCCGCCACAGCCGAACTTAGTTTAACATAGGGCCCTATGGGAAAATTCATTGAAAAATATTCTTGCCTTAAACCACTTGACCAATTGGAACCAGACTTGTCAGCAATGGTCCTTAGATGGTCCTCTTAGAGAGGTGTGTCTGATGACCCGGACTGTGAACCAAGATGGCCGCCACAGCTGAACTTAGTTTAACATAGGCCCTATAGGAAAATTCATTGAAAAATTGTGTTGTCTGAAACCACTTGACATATTGGAGCAGGACTTGGCGGCATTGGTCCTTAGGAGGTCCTTTTTCAGAAATGTGTCAAATTTCGTGGACTGTAAACCAAGATGGCCGCCACAGCAGAACTTAGTTTAACATAGGACCCTATGGGAAATTCACTCAAAAATCTTCTCGTCTGAAACCACTAAGTCAATTAGAATTAGACTTGGTAGCAATGGGTCCTTAGATGGTCCTCTTTCAGAATTTTTGTGCGACGACCCAGACTGTCAACCAAGATGGCCGCCACAGCAGAACTTAGTTTAACATAGGGCCCTATGAAAAAATTAATTGAAAAATCTTCTTGTCTGAAACCACTTGACATATTGGAGCCAGACTTGGCAGCATTGGTCCTTAGGAGATCCTCTTTCAGAAATATGTCCGATCACGTGGATTGTCAACCAAGATGGCTGCTGCCACCGAACTTTGTTAAATATTGGACCCTATAGAAAAATTCAGTTAAAAATCTTCTTGTCTGAAACCGCTTAGCCAGTTGGAACAAGACTTAGCAGAAATGGTCCTTAAATGGTTCTCTTTTAGAAATGTATGCGTTGACCTGGACTAAACCAAGATGGCTGCCACAGCTGAAATTAGTTTAATACAGAATCCTATAGAAAAACCAGCCAAATTGACTGCAACACTTAAATTTTTAGGTCTGCTCAAGGTGAAAAGTTAAATCCAGGTGAGCGATACAGGCTCTTGAGAGCCTCTAGTTTTATATGCTACAGAAATAAATTATAAACATATCAAAATTTGGTAGAAGTATGTAAAAAAGAGCTACTTTAGCATGTTATAACTCCCAAGATTACTGATAAAGTTGCTAAATTTCAGTCTTGTGGCAAGTTGCCAAAGGAACATTTTTCAGAATTTTAGAAATGTACTAAACATTTAACCAAATTAATATTTAACTTACAAAGGTACATTTAAGTCAGATAATATATAATTTTAGGCTATATGATGAATTTGTTGAAAAGAAAGTCATTATAGAATAATATATAGTCTTTACACTGCACCTTTTCAAAAATTTAACGTTGACAGTAAATTGGTTGACACAGTATGATATGACATCTTAATTTTTTTATCCAGTTCTTGGTATTTTGACGGCAGACTCCATTAGTGGACTAGTTCATTTGGAAGCTGACACATGGGGGTCAGTAGAATTACTTGTATAGGAAAGGTATACATACAACAATATAAATAATCCAGTAAACGATTGAGTCAAAATGTTATACTTTTGTTCTTGATACAGTGATAAGGGAAGAATTTTTTGCAATGGACCCAACATCTCTTTTCATTTAAACGGGCCATTAAACAAAATCAATGGACACAACTACCCATTTTATAGAGATCATTTTAATCTTTATAAAGAGTTAGAGCACTTATATCCATTTTTGATTTTATAAAATCAAAACTGGATATAAGTGCTCTAACAAAAGCAGAATTAACTAGAGTACTGCTGGAGATGACAGTTATACCCACACCCCCACATTTGTTTCATCCAAGTGAGGATTCTGATGCCAATTTAGTGTTAAGGGCAAAACCCTGAGTTAAAATAAAAAAAACCATTTCAGTCCATCCCACATAACCCAATAAGGGGATAACCTTTTGAATTTGAGGGGAGGGGGTGTGGGGTGCTGGCAGATTTGATGAGTCAGAAAAGTTATTTACATTTTTGCTTTAAATGGAAAAAAAATCAACAGCATATTTTAATAATTATAATACTTCCTATATGCCATGGATCTTAAATTGTGTGTTGAGCATTTTTTTTGCATCTGTCCATCATGGACAATCTACCTATGAAGAAACCAGAACTGTAGCATAAATTGTATCGCTCACCTGACAAAATGCTTCTACAAACTTCAATTATCCTTGGTTGAATTTGCTTCAAGAGTTTCAGAGCAGATGATCAAAATATATTTTTCTCATAGGGTCCAAAGTTAAAAGTATTTCCTGCCTGGCAGCCATGTTTTTAAACAGATCACAAAAAAATTTTTATTAATCATTGTGAGGGACATTCCATGCATCATTCCTGTAAAGTTTGGATTAATTTTATTTAGTAGATTCAGAGAAGATGATCCTTAACATATTTTCCCACCGGGTCCAATGTTAAACTATGTCCTGCGCTTGCAGCCATGTTTTTTGGCAGATCAGAAAAATTTCTGTAATCTTAGTAAAGGTCCTTCCATACATCATTCCTGTAAAGTTTGGTTGAATTTGCTCAAGTAATTTCAGAGAAAATGAACTTTAACATGTTTTCCCATAGGGTCCAATGTTAAACTATGTCCTGCGCTGGCAACCATGTTTTACTGCGGATTGGACAAATTTCGGCAAACTTAGTAAAGGACCTTCCATACATCATTGCTGTAAAGTTTGGTTAAATTTGCTCAAGTAGTTTCAGAGGAGATGAACTTTTAACGTTTTCCCATAGGGTCCAATGTTAAACTATGTCCTGCACTGGTAGCCATGTTTTACGGCGGATCGGAAAGATTTTGGCAATCTTAGTAAAGGACCTTCCATACATCATTCCTGTAAAGTTTGGTTAAATTTGCTGAAGTAGTTTCAGAGGAGATGAACTTTAACGTTTTCCCATAGGGTCCAATGTTAAACTATGTCCTGCACTGGCAGCCATGTTTTACGGCGGATCGGAAAAATTTCGGCAATCTTAGTAAAGGACCTTTCATACATCATCCCTGTAAAGTTTGGTTAAATTTGCTCAAGTAGTTTCAGAGGAGATAAACTTTAACCTGTTTTCCCATAGGGTCCAATGTTAAACTATGTCCTGCTCTGGCAGCCATGTTTTTTGGCGGATTGGAAAAATTTCGGCAGTCTTAGTAACGGACCTTCCATACATCATTCCTGTAAAGTTTCGTTAAATTTGTTCCATTGGTTTTAGAGGAGATGATCAATATGTGAAAGTTACAGACGGCGGACGCCAAATGATGGCAAAAGCCAGAGAAATTAATGTCTTAAGCATATTTTGAAAATTCGCTCATTTTCTGACCCAATTTTCGCTCCATGAATGAAATCAAAATTTTAAAACCTTATTGCATATCTACATCATATGTACAATCATTCTATAATCAAAGTAGAAGCCTAGCATCAATTATCATTAAGGAGTTGATGTCACATTCATATTTTGACAATTTGTTGATTTCGTCCATTAAGCAAAAATGAAAATTTTGGAAACCTGTCTTTCCATCTTTACACCATTCACAATTTACCATTAAAGAAACCAGAAACTTAGAATAAAAATGATTAAAAAATTGACGTTTTAAGCATATTTTGAAAATTCGCTCATTTTCGGTCCCAATTTTCGCTCCACAAAAGAAATCAAAATTTTAAAACCTTATTGCACATCTACATCACATGTACAATCATTCTATAATGAATGTAGAAGCCTTGCATCAATAATGAATGAGGGGTTGATGTCACAAGCATATTATGATAATTCACTCGTTTTCTGATCGAGCGAAATCAAAAATTTGAAAACCTTTTTGCACATCTACAGGATATGTGCAACACTACTGTGAAGGAATTTAAATGCTATATCACAAAATGAATGAGGAGTTGATGTCACAAGACAGTGTGACAGATGACAGACAGATGGATGGACGGACGGATGGGTGGAGACGATGACAATATACCCTCCAATGCGGGTATAATCAAATCATCTTGTATGTCAGTGAGCTATATGTACATGTATCAGTATACTAGCTATATGCATGGTGTTACAATAATTTTGAAGAAGCCAACTCCATAACAACTAACCATTCAACAATAAATTGGATCTTTTCTTTGGTGGCGCAATGTTAGTTTTTCAAATAGAAATGCACTTGCAAACAAAGCAAAACCATTTCTTCCTGTTAAAGAATAACCAGGGATAAAGTTTATTCCTAAAAATGGTTTGAGAAATAATTCATGTTGGCTTCAAAATATTTGGCATAAAGGGCCTTCCCATGGTAACATCATATTTTTAAGCCACCAGGAATTATTTCTATTCTAATAGGACAGTTTTACGACATTTTAAAATGCAGCAACATAGGTATTCAGACACAAAGACACCATTGCACAACACATTATGTCGTAAAGGTTTGTGGGAAACTTTACTACAACGTTGCCAGTAGTTTTAATAGTGTTTTTATACGCCCGTCAAAATTTTGACGGGACGTATTATGGTATACAAATGTCTGGCGTCCGTCTGTCTGTCCATCTATCCGTCTGTCCGTCGTAAACACGTCGCACCGTAACTTGAGAACAACTTGTCCAAATTTCATGAGAATTAACATTGTTATAATGATGGTCAAACTATCTGTATACTTTTTGGTGAAAATAAGATTAAAACTTTTTGAGTTACGGGACTTTGTAACTAAAAGAGGGGTGTTTTTTTTCACATGTTGCGCCATATCTCAAAAACGATTTATGATTATTGCTTAAAACTTTACACACTTCTTAGTTATCTATAATACTAAATTTACGAATTAGCCGAATAGGCGGCAAAACGCGTGGTTCAAAATAAACGATGTATGGTTCAGATTATAAAGGTTATTATCGGATTTGACAATCTGCATTTATAAATTTAAACTGCAGTTTTGTTTATGTGCAAATGGAATCTGCATGGACTTTTCCGGTATGAATTCTCCCAACAAATCCCTTAGAAGGTTCTCGAATGCATCAAACAATTATGCACATATTTTAAATGTATTTTTGTTTGAAATTACGGAAGAAGAATAAAACAAATTAAAAACATTCTCCTTCGAGTGGGATGTTTCCGCTTCATGTATTCAGGATTGTTTTTTCTACAATAACGCAATTTCTCCTAACTATAAACATTATGAACTTTGAAGATTATGAAGAAGTAAGGCAAAGTTCAGAGGATTCCTAACTTAGTAGTTTTTTGGATTGCTCGGATGTTTACTTTGCACAAAGTGATAAAACCAGCCATTATCCATTTTTACATTATTTATCATGTGACCTGTCTAAATATATCTCTACCGTACAATTCCCTGTAAGCCCTAGATAAAAATATTTTTAACATCTTTATCATTAATGACGAAATTTATCTCGGACATCTTTATAAACGTGGACAGCACACTCAGCCACACACTAAAAATGCTTTTATCGTCTTTTGGATTTATTTGTGAAATTAAGCCTCGCTTGCCCTGCCCATGATGACAATGAACAATTGGAACAATTATTTTCCAAAAATATGTTCTACTTAACTCACGGCATCTTTTGAAAAATTCATCCGTCACGAACATGACTAAGGAAATCTTTATTCATATTCTTTTTCATATTTATTCTGAATGAAAAAGGTATATAATGCATTATGAAATGTGTATTTAATGAAAGCTTTTCATCAAGTTCCAGTTCAGAATTAATTGTAACATAAACATATTGACAATTTATGTGGTTGTATTTTCGTCATAGATTTTGACTATGATGGAACCTTAAGGTCCATTTTAGTAATTCTACGTGGCATACAGTCTACGTCATCAGTGGATACATCTTCGGTAGTAACGAACAACCATATGACAATTAGGTCACGTTGACCTACATTTCACGCTTCATTGACTTTGGTTAAAGTTTGCATTAACATCAATTTGTGGAATACTACAGCATATATAGTTATGAAACTATCAGTTGATACCACCTACTTGACAGGAAAGTTTATGGGAAGCCTGCCACAACATCCACATTGAGTTCCTGTTCCACGAATACCATGGCCGCAAAAACTTTTTAAAGTCAATATGGCCACCACAAAAAAATGCTTATTTTCCCGCGCTCGCGCGGGTTCAATGTCTAGTATTAATCTAAACATCTGTATACCTTTTGGTGATGATTCAAAATCTTTTTTTAGAGTTATTGAGTTTTTTGTAAAAAAAAAAAGGGAAGCAGGGGTTTCACATGTCGCACCGTATCTCAAAAACAATTTATGATTATTGCATAAAACTTTACACACTTCTTAGTTATATTAATCTAAAGATATGTATACTTTTTGGTGATGATTCAAAATTTTATTTTAGAATTATTGAGTTTTTTGTAAAAAAAAGGGGGGGGGGTTTCACATGTCGTGCCGTATTTCAGAAACGATTTATGGTTATTGCATAAAACTTTACACACTTCTTTGTTATATTGATCTAAAGATTTTAGAGTTATTGAGTTTTTTGTAAAAAAAAAGGGGGGGGGTGGTGTTTCACATGTATCTTAAAAACGATTTATGATTATTGCATAAAACTTTACACACTTATCAGTTATATTAATCTGTAGATCTGTATATTTTTTGGTGATGATTAAAAATTTTATTTTAGAGTTATTGAGTTTTTTATAAAAAAAAAAAAGGGGAGGGGGGTTTCACATGTCGTGCCGTATCTCAGAAACTATTTATGATTATTGCATAAAACTTCACACACTTGTTAGTTATATTAATCTGAAGATCTGTATACTTTTTCGTGATAATTCTTTATTTTAGTTTTTATTGAGCTTTTTGGTAAAAAGGTAGTCTTTTTTGGTCACCTATCTCTATTGCTTAAAAGTTTACACTCTTATGTTTTGCTGGGTTTCCATATACATCCCACCAGCAGCTCCACTAAATAAAGGGGGATTCCAAAAACATTTATTATGTTTTTTCACAAGACGACGGGCGTATCATGCGCTTGTGGCGCAGCTGTTTATTTCTTCTCATACCACCTTGTATGGGCCATAATTATTTGTCCTTTTAGGTCGACTTATGATATTTGGTACGTAGATGATGAGGCAGTGTGTCACTGTCATCATGATTAACATTTGACCTCAAGGTCAAAGACTTTTTAGCACACCTGGGGTGTCCATAAGCGTCCATCTGTATAATTTTTACGTTATGATCTTCTCTGAAACTACCGCATGATGCAGATTGTAACCAAACTTGGTAGGAATGTATGAGGGGACCACTACAAACGATCCATCTTTAGTTCTGGTTGGAAGAACAACATGGTCGCCAGAGGCCAATTTTGATTGGCCAATTTTCGAAAATCTTCTCTGAAACAACATTATGCAATGTTTTGAAACTTTGCAGGATTGATGGCACAAATGCCCTCCATAAACATTCCACTTTTGATTGAGATTCATCCGCTCACCTGACATCGGCTGGTTCTCAAAGTTTTCATGGAAACCATATATGAAATGAATATTTAGCTCACTCAGTGTGAGCTATTACCATCACTTGGCGTCTTTCGTCTGCCCATTAACTTTTCACATTCTGATCCTCTTCTTGAGAATTACTGAACAGAATTTGACCAAACTTTGCAGATATGTTCCTTGTAAGGTCTTTTCCAATTATTATTACTTTGGTGCCGATTGGTTAAGAAACAAAGCTGCCAGAGCCTATTCTAAGCTCTGATTGGCTGAACTTTGAAAAACTTTTTCTCAGATTGATGACAGAAATGCTCTCTATAAGCAATCACTGTGGGTTAAGATTCACCCCTCACTAGACTGCTTCTGCTGCTTTAAGTTTCCATCGCTCAGCAAGTAATGGCAGATTGTAACCGACGTTGGCATGAATCTCATATGGAAGGACAGGACATATGCAAATGATCCACCCTTTTTTAGGTAAAGGAAAAATGTCAAGGTTACTTTGACATTCTGTTTCTTTAACAGCCTTGTGGATACAACAAAGCTAACATTTGGCTAATAGAAGTCAGGTGAGTGATACACAGGCTCTTGTCTGTGCCATAATTTTTGTCCTTCGAGTTCGACTCATGATAATTGGTATGTAGATGTATCTTGATCGACAGTGTGCTGCCTATAATCATGGTCAACATTTGACCTTGACCTTTGACCCCAAGATCAAATAACAGGCTTTTTTAGACTAAATGCTTGTCTGGGTGAACCCGGCTTTTTTGGCTTTGATGATGGACTAGTGATATTTGGTAAAATGTATGGAGATGTATCTTGATGCGACAGTGTGTTATGTATCATGATGATGATCAATATTACCTTGACTGAAATTCGATCTAAAGTAAAAATTGAGCTTTTTTGGGAAATATCCTTGTACTGGCTATAACTTTTTTGTTCTTTAAGAGAGACATATCATATTAAGATTGAAGATGTATCTTGATACATGTGTAAGACCGTGTGTCACGTATCATCTTTATCTTTATTAGAGCTCTTTGACCTCAAGGTAAAAAAACTAAGCTTTTGGGGGGCAAATGTATCATTGTTATCTTTATTAGAGTTTTACCCTTGACCTCAAGGTAAAAAAATAAGCTTTTTGGGGAAATATCCTTTTCCAGGCCATAACTTTTTTTGTTCTTAATATAGACATATCACATTAAGAATGAAGATGTATCTTGATAAAATGGTGTGTCGCTTATCATCATTATCTTCATTTGACCTTGACCTCATAACATTTTTGTTCTTTAAGATAATAAAAAAATAAGCTTTTTTGGAAAATGAACTATATATTTAGTTTGCTCTATGTCCTGTGTGTAACATGTTAGCTGACCAAGAAATTTGAAAAGAAAGATGCAGATTATTCATATATTCATATGTACGAAGGGGAGACATGTTTTAGTTCCCAAAATCAATCTTAAAGAAAGTAAAAAAAAAAATATTCCATGGCTGCCCCATTTAATTGAAAAATGTGCAAGTTTCATTATTAAATATTAACTTCTGAAGTACACAATATTTAATATCTATACACATGTACTTCATTATCAAGTGGTTAGCAAAAGAAAGGACATTTACAGTCTCTTTACGATAATTTTAACATATTTTTAGTGTGTAAAACTGTAACAGTATTATTTCAGCCATATTAAAGGTTTTTTAAAGTAGATTTTTCCTGAACCCCCAGCTATAGTATACTGACAAAAATAGTTTCATTGATAAGATAGGGAGAAACACAGGATTTTCAATTTTCTCGTGGTCAGTTGTTGAAATTCTCCTTTACTTGAATCCAGAGAATCCCTGTTTAAAACACATTTGTATTTATTTTTTTAAAAATGTCTATTTTTTTTCAGGGTAGAGAGCATCATATAGACCGAACTTCTATGTTATACAGACCAGTGGTGATAATTTTACAATCACTGTATCGTTCTTGACATAAAATTTTATACTTATACACCGGAACAGATCATAAGCAGGAACATATACAAGTAGTGGGAATGTTAGGTAATATATGATAGCTATATTTGTTTGTTTGACTGATCGGGTATCTTACAAATTATTTTATACAATTTTTGATTCGCAAAATATGCAAATTTGGTCAATTTACAAGTCTTCAAAGCTGAGGTCCTAAAATTTGAAAACAAAAACAATATTCCAAAACACTGAAGAGACAAAAGACCAAAAGAGTATAGCTAAATCCATCCAAGGACAGAGCTATGCACAAAGGAGATACTCCTTAATTTCTCAAAATTTTAACATTTTTGAAATACAAGTATCAATTTGAGGCTAGTATTGAATTACGAGCAAATGAGCTGGTGATACCCTCGGGGGTACTGGAGTCCACTGTTATTGATATCAACTCAGTGGTTATAATAAATTCTTGGATAAAACTTACTCAAGATGTGCACATTTTGCCGTTTACTCATCATTTCTGCTCAAGGCCTGAAATGTGAAACCAAAACAATAATCCAAAATGTTGAAGAGAAAAATGCAACACATAGAAGGGTTGTGAAAAATTTATAGCCAATCAGACTTGATTAAACTGAGATAATTTTGAAAACAAATTCCCTTTGGATTGTTAATCATTTGATTAGTTGCAGTTCCACTGTGTGTAACTTAAACTATACAAGTCAATAAGCAAATTTTAATGTATGTGTCAATTTGAATTTTTTAATGATTTAATTAAAACCCCTTTTAATATCTAATAACAAATTGTAATTGAAATAAAGGGAGAAAACTCATGGTTTATATTATGTGTTAGTTTCATTATAGTGAATGGATAAGGGTAGGCATCAGAAAAACAAAATCATTTCAAGACAAATCTAAACATATGGGATTGTCAGAATAAGTCAAAGCTCACATCACAAAACAAACATGGGAAGGCCTCTAAAACCAATGGTCTTTGATGGTCATATAAATAGGCAGTTCTTAGTACTTACAAGAGGCATTCAGGACTCTACCTTCCCATCTACTGAGAAAGTTTTTTTTTATATGTCTTCTATATGAGTGTTAAGGCATGAAAAATTCGTAAGGGTTCCACGGAACCCAGTGTCTCGCCTACTTTTGATGTTGTCTATATTTTCAGTGTGATAGGTGAATGCACATAATAGATTTGCAGTTAATGAAATAAAACATTTGAAATGTATGAAAAAAGATTTTGTTGTAAAAAATTAATATAGTATGCAATTATATATATATAGATTTATAAATGAGTAGAAACATAAATTTATTGAATGAACAAATGTTAAAGAAGACAAATTTTAAAGTGCTTAATGATCTAGCCTTTAATTAAAAAAGTAGAATATATGTACAAATAAGAAAATTGTGGGTTATAGGAAATTTGCATTTTTTTCTCATAAACTACATTTAGAGTGAATTAGAATAAGATGTTTAAGGCCAGGTGAAAAACTGAAAAACAGAAATAAATATTTTACAAAATTTTCTCCTGGATACAATCTTTATATCATAAACAAGCTTCTGTCCAAATTTGGTAAAATTCCTGGATAGTTTAAGAAAGTTATTAAAATTTTAAAAACTTTAACCACAGAGTGAATGTAATGTTTCCTGGCAGAAAAACTAAGTCCATTTATAAGTAAAATACGGAAAAATTTTTTTTTTTTTACTAAATTTACTTCTGGATACTATCTTATGATCATAAACAAGCTTCTGTCCAAGTTTGGTACAAATACAGGATAGTTTAAGAAAGTTATTAAAATTTTGAAAACTTTAACCACAGAATGAATGTAATGTTTCCTGGCAGAAAAACTAAGTCCATTTATAAGTAATATACAGAAAAACTGGAATTTTTATTTTACAAAATTTACTTCTGGATACTATCTTATGATCATAAACAAGCTTCTGTCCAAGTTTGGTACAAATCCAGGATATTTTAAGAAAGTTATTAAAATTTTAAAAACTTACCACAGAGTGAATGTAATGTTTCCTGGCAGAAAAACTAAGTCCATTTATAAGTAAAATACGGAAAAACTGGAATTTTTTTTTTACAAAATTTCCTTCTGGATACTATCTTATGATCATAAACAAGCCTCTGTCCAAGTTTGGTAGAAATCCAGGATAGTTTAAGAAAGTTATTAAAATTTCAAAAACTTTAACCACAGGGTGAATATTTGTGGACGCCGCCGCCGACGACGCCGACGACGGAATGTAGGATCGCTATGTCTCGCTTTTTCGACAAAAGTCGAAGGCTCGACAAAAAGCATTATCTTGTTAATCTTTCATTTTGTAGTAGTGCAGTAAAAAACTTATAATTTTATTTTTTAGTTTCATAATGGTCTCATACATACCGGTACTTTGGACTACCTAAGTGGATTACTTTGTTACAAGACTACCACATAGTGCTACCAAAGAAGCATCATAGGATTCATCATGTGGCACCAAATTTTACGAAATTAAACATTTTGTTGTTTGTGGTTGGAATTTTTAAATAAATTATGTGCATTGTTTAGAAGATACAACTTAAACAGTAATTAGAAAAACAAATTTCTGAAAACATTTGCAACAACCATTTAGTATTAAATGAATTTGAATGTTTTCCATGATTTGTGAACATGTGTCATATAAATCAGGTTGAAAATAATTAGGCTTTTGAAAGAACTTTCTACTTAAATAAAGAAAATACAAAAGCCTTCATCAGATCAGCCAATCAGTTTATGGAAGTTTTATTTGAAGTTCTCGTAAAATGTTTTATCAATTTTGATAACACATTAGATTGCTCAATCTTAAGCTCTAGTTAAGGGACATATTATGAACAGAATGTATTACACAATCTTGTCAGTGCAGATGGTAAACGTCAAGTCATATCCTGAAGAAAATTTTAAGTATATAAATAATGGATTAAATTAGAATTATATTACAAATTTAGTGATTCGTAATCAAAATCAAGCATCTTTCAGGTTTTCAGGATGGTTGCATAGAATGCCTGTGTGCTCTGTCAATAATAGATTAAATAAAAAGACAAAGTTGCAAAATTACTGAACTAAACTTGTCCAAGACAATGCCGACATAAACCTTTGATGGTTTGATGAATTATTGTTTAAGGTCCAGTGGCAATCATTAAATGCATATCAGGACGAGAACATGTTCATGATGTTATATGATATGAATGTGAACCCTGCTTTGTACTAGACCGGCACGCCGAGCCAGACATTCTGCAGGAAGACATATCACCCAACACAGACCGACTATGAGCCAACCAGATATGATTTGATCTTCTCTTAAATGCTGTGTGCAGAGAAGCAGCAAATACCAATTTCAATGTCCTTGGTTTGACCAAGGGACCGAACCTGTGACCTTCTATACTCTAGGCAAGCACCATACCACCAGACAAGGCGTTTATGCATGTAGAAAGTAAATTCTCAATATTCTGTTCCAAAGGAAATAACTAAAAGATAATTTAATTTGTTCATGCTGATTTTCAAATTTATCTATGACCTTACCTTGAAAGATTTTGGGTCATCAGCTTTCTTTGAAGTGTGGGAGTAAAAATAACATACATGTATACATCTTAGCATTTGATTTCACAAGACAAATCACTTTTGGAGTGCAGATGACAATATATTGTGTTTCAGATTCTTATCGTTGCCTGACATTATGAACACAAGAGTGGACACACAACATGTCTCGCCTGAATATGCACATGGACACAGAATAATCATTATATGATACCCGACATTTTGCAAGTCAAAGGAAAATGTGTTAAAATAAATTGAGGTCAAGGTCAAAAGGCAGGTGTCATACCAACATGACCAACATGTATCCACTAAGAACTATCTATTGACCAAATATGGTGGGTCTAGGTATTCTAGTTTCTGAGTAATGGACTTAACAACAAAAAAATGACAAAGTCACTCAAGCATGAAATTGAGGTCAAGGTCCCAAACCAGGTGTCAGACTGGCATGTACCCACTAAAAACTATCTATAGACCAAATATGGTTGGCCTAGGTATTGCAGTTGCTGAGAAATGGATTTAACCACGAAACTTGGACGCAGATTTTAAATTCATGTTTATGAAGTCGGTGAACCATGAAAATGACGCCAGGGTCACAAGATAAGTATACTGTGGCAAACCTTATACGATAAGCTACCTTGTGGACCATAAATCTTAATTGTAGGTATTACATGTGCAAAGTTAATAAAGTTTTAAGGAAGTTTATGCTGTCGCTGCCGCTGGAAAGTAATACCTATATCTCGCCTCCGTGACTTTTTGTCGCAGGCGAGACAAAAATGATCTTGTGATCACTAAATAATCAATAGTAAAATTTCATGATCAATTTTAATTAGTTGTAAACTGATACTTTGAAAATCTGGATTTTTACTTAGAATGGATACATGCATTGGTTGCAAATGTACTTTAGCCCAACAAGTAGTATTTCCTATTCTATTCCACATTCTCTGCACATGAATGCCTTGTTTCTAAGCTATAATCTGCACACTGAGCATTAGTGTTCTTAGTGTCACTCAAATAAGGTTTAAAGAAACAAAAAAATATGTATCTGATGATTATCAACCACTGATTACGGATTACTTGTTACAGTTATCAGATTGTACAATACCTTAAGAATCAGGTTTTTAATTGTCACATCCAAATTTTAAATCTTGGGTGTAATTCATTTAAAACTAAATGGCTGTAAGACACAGGTGTACTGTGGGTACATCCTCCTCAACATAGAATTACCATCTACTATTTATGATGGACAAATCATTTTGAGAATTATTTTAAATATAAGAAACTCTTATACCATGAAAAAGAGTCCACAGTACTAAATTCTATTTCTCAAATGGTAAAATTTAATGGAGTCGCTCAAGCATGAAATTTAGGTCACTTGAACTCATATTTGCCTATCTGTGTTGAACTAAAGAAGATTACAGTTGTAAAATATCTTCAATATATCATCACGGGTTTTTGAGAAATAGACTAAAATGACAAAATTTAATCTAAGTCACTCTATCATAAAATATAAATTATAGTGACTCAAATGTAGCTGAGTTGTGTTGCACTATATATAAGAAAACTGTAGTTGTGATATATAAATACATTACTATAGATTCTTTAATTGTGCACCTAAATGCAACAAGATTCATTATATATGTCACCTGCTGCTGCAGAATCAGTTTGCATAAGAAGTCCCATAACTCCTACAAAATTTAGTGAATTAAAATGACAGTAGAGTATGCACATCTACAATTCATAACAATACATCCTACTAAATGTGGAAGCAATCTGCCAAACAGTTTTAGAGGTGAAGCTTCCACAAGGTCTTCTGTTGTGGAGAGATGTTGAAGTCCCATAACTCATAAAAAATTTGTTGAATCAAAATGGCATTATATATGCACATCTACACTTCATAACAATAAATCCTACCAAATATGGCAGCTATCTGTCAAGCAGTTTCAGAGGAGATGTATCCACAAAGTATTGCGGACGGACACGATAGGCGGATACCATTACCATGTCCCTCCGTCGCTTCACGACAGGGGACAAAAATTTAATCAACACTAAATCATAAAATTTAGGTTGTGGTGACTCAAATATTGCTGAGTTGTGTTTTACTATACAAGATGAATGAATAGATACAATATTGATAAATCTAAACAGGTTTCTGAGAAATGGGTCTGAAAACAATAGGAAATAAAAGGAAAAACTTGATCAGAGTCAATCATGCATTCAATATAGGTCAAAGTGACCCAATGTTGCTGATTTGTGTTCAGTGTTATTAGAGGACTATAGTTTAATATTGATAAATGTGGAGAGATGTTGAAGTCCCATAACTCATAAAAAATTTGTTGAATCAAAATGGCATTATATATGCACATCTACACTTCATAACAATAAATCCTACCAAATATGGCAGCTATCTGTCAAGCAGTTTCAGAGGAGATGTATCCACAAAGTATTGCGGACGGACACGATAGGCGGATACCATTACCATGTCCCTCCGTCGCTTCACGACAGGGGACAAAAATTTAATCAACACTAAATCATAAAATTTAGGTTGTGGTGACTCAAATATTGCTGAGTTGTGTTTTACTATACAAGATGAATGAATAGATACAATATTGATAAATCTAAACAGGTTTCTGAGAAATGGGTCTGAAAACAATAGGAAATAAAAGGAAAAACTTGTTCAGAGTCAATCATGCATTCAATATAGGTCAAAGTGACCCAATGTTGCTGATTTGTGTTCAGTGTTATTAGAGGACTATAGTTTAATATTGATAAATGTATATCTCAATGGGTTTCTGAGGAATGGACCTAAATGAAAACACTTAAAACAGACATACAGACAGAAAGTTATGGTTAAATCTATATGCCTCTTCCACATTCATGGACAGAGAAAAAAAAGGAGACACAGAAAAATAAGGAGAAGATCAAAATGAAATACATGTACATGTATAACCCTTTTGGCCAGGTGAAGTTTAACAAAACATAACTATTAAATAAATGTGAACTTATACAAATATATTATAAATACATAGGCACATGGACATACAATATTCGTATACAATATTTAAAATTATGTATTAAAAATGTAAATGAAGTGCAATGACACTTCATAATGAATAAGTTAATTATATATCTTCATAAAATATAAAAATTTTAACCTGCATGTGTTTATTTTGGTAAAGTTATAAACGTGTAAACATCTTAACTAATTATTTTATCAAAATTCAGTTTTAAAAACTTTCAAAACTGCTATTTAACAAATATCAAATTTTAAGAAATTATGAGTTATCTCTCTTTGTATAGAGACGGTGAACAATTTTAGAAAATATAAAGAATACAACAAAATCATTAAACGATAAATTCAGATTTTTTGTTTGTTGTCTTTGTTAGATATTTTTACACAATTATTAAATCATATTTCAAAAGCAACAATCAAACTTAACAATAAAATAGCAATTTCAAACTATTAGCAAATACAACAACCTGAAGGGCAGGTGGATATGGGGTATTCTGCTATCAACAGTCAAAATGTGGGACTGTCAACAAATATATTTGACTGGTGCTATTCGTTCAGAATAACTCCCATCCATTTCATATCTTTGTCACATGTTTTGTGATTAGAGTGGTTTTTGTTTAACTACTGAATCTTTGGGTAACATGAACATCGACAGTGTTGTTAACTTTTTTGAAACCTTCCTTGTTTTCTTCATAAACTTCAATCTTAGGTTTATGTTCTGGTTCGTCTGAGGCTTTTCAGGGTTTTTTTAAAATTATTCTTGTTTGTCCTATGCCTTCATTAAAAATGTCTGGTTCGTCTTCTGATTCAACAGTTCCATATTTCTTTTTTTTCTGCTTGCAGCCTATGTTGTAGTGTGTTCACCTGACAATTATAAGAAACAGAGTGAAGGAATCTTTTATAACATAGTTTGCAGGTTAATTCATAAACCTCATACTCCTTGAAATGTTGAGTACGCATGTGTCTCTTCATGTGCAATTTTGAATGTAAAATTCTCTTACAATATTTTTCTCTTTGATAATACAAGGCTTTTTGCCACTTCTTACAGCAAATGCATGGCTTTTGTCAATTTCTATATGACGCAGAAGTGATCCATTGTCATGACAACAAAATTTACAGGCACTACACATAATTTCACCATCCATACTTTCAGAATCGCGCTGATGAGTGTTTGAGTTGGGATGGTCCCTGGAATCCTAATATTTGTTAAAATAAAACTGACATATATATCGTACACTGAAAAGGACTTACATCTTGACAGCATCTGGATGAGCCATTATATATATTTTTATTGCAAATATATTGACGTTTCCCTAGTTCTATGTCCTGTTCAGTTTTCTTTACTTGTTTGGTCTATTTTACACGATGGACTTTGGGGTCTAACTGTGGCATTTCACTAGGTTTTCACTTTGGTTATGCTCAACTTTCTCATCTTTCTTCTGTAATGCTAAAGAAGAAAAGAAATCAAACCTGGAACTCATAACTAATATTTGGAATCACAATATCTCTTGAAGTGTTGAACCCATCTGATGGTAGAGAAATATACTGTTCATATACAGACTGATGAAATATTTTCATTATTCATTTTCTAAATTTGTGAAGAGAATAAGAGTTAGTAGATACCAATGACAAGAGCTGCATGAATGACTGGGTAGTTGTTTCTCCTAGTGATAATGTCTGTTGTGATATTAAGGCCTCAGTTTTAGTCATATTATTTTGCTTTTTAGGATTTTTGAGGCCAGAACATTCAAAATTTTTACGGTTGATATATTTTATTAATCCCATCATTGCAGCCTGACAGACCAGACAAATATGAATATCATCCACAGATTATAATCTACAAAATAAATACAATTATCTTAATGGTGAAAAATATCATTATTTATATCTTCATTATATTGTTGATAATCTACAAACTAGAGGCTCCCAGGAGCCTGTATCACTCAACTGGACTATGTCAATCTTGACTGGCAGCATGTCAAGTTCCAACTGGCTCATTCGTTTTAAAGAAGGTCTTTCAGTGATTTTTTCACTTAGGTCCTATGTTAAACACTGTTTGGCTTTGGTGGCCATTTTGGATGACATGTTGGGTCATAGGATATAATTCTGAAGAGGATGACCTAAGGGCCATTGCTCCTAGGTTTTGTTCCCATTGGCCAAGTGGTTTCAAACAAGGAGATATAGTAAATTCCACATTCGGTCCTGGCGGCCATCTTGGATGACATTCCGGGTCATCAGATATAATTCTGAATGAAGACCACCTAAGGATCATTGCTGCAAATTTTTGTTCCAATTTGCCAAATGGTTTCAGACAAGAAGATCTTTAATTAAATTCCCCATAGGGTCCTATGTTAAACTATGTTCGGCTCTGGTGGCCATCTTGGATAGTGGGTGTGGTCATCGGATATAATCTGAAAGAGGACCACCTAAGGACCATTGCTGCTAACATTGTTTCAATTGGCCAAGCAGTTTCAGACAAGAAGATCTTTAAGTAATTTTACCATAGGGTCCTATGTTAAACAATGTTTGGCTCTGGGGGCCATCTTTGATGACGGGGTGGGTCATCAGATACATTTCTGCAAGAGGACCACCTTAGGGCCATTACTGCCAAGTTTTGTTTTAATTGGCCAAGTGGTTTCAGACAAGAAGATCTTTAATTAAATTCCCCATAGGGTCCTTTATTGTTGAACTATTTCAGTTCTGGTGGCCATCTCGGATAGTGGACGTGGTCATCAGATATAAATCTGAAACAGGACCACCTAATGACTATTGCTGCTCAATTTTGTTCCTATGTGCATGTGGTTACTGACAAGAAGATGTTTAAGTAAATTTCACATAGGGTCCTATGTTAAACTATGTTTGGCTCTGGCCGCCATCTTGGACGACAAGCTGGGTCATTAGATATAATTCTGAAAGAGGATCACCACTGCCAAGTTTTGTTCCAATTGGCCCAGTGGTTTCAGAGGAGAAGATGGTGAAAAATGTAAGGTGATTTCATTAAACAGGAAGTAGAAATGCCATAGGTAAAAAAATCAGTACCCACCTTACAACTCATCGTGGTCATGCTTCACACCAACTTTCAATTAGTTGTAGCCAGTAGTTGCTGAAAATTATGCAACCAAAACATTTTGTGACAGAAGGACAGATGGATGAACAGACAGAGGTTAACCAATACACCCCCTCCCCCCCCCCCCCCCCCCCCATTGCATCTGAGCAGGGGTATAAACATCTGTACAATGTACAACTGCTAAGATCATGCCAAACTAAGATACCAAATATGAACACATCCACCCAAAAGATTAATGTCCACACAAACTATGCAAACAAACTTACTGAAGATGAACAAAATCAGCGAAAAGATGAATGACTAGTAAAGTAAACAAGATATTTAGACAACAGATATGAAAAGGGCTATAATTTTGGAAAAATCAAGCAACCATGAAATTGGTACAATATGCACATGGTCAGGGGTGGCCAGACAACTGAAAAAAATGAACAAAATCCATGAAAAGATGAATGACTACTTGTTCACTCGTGATATTCAGACAACAAATATGAAAACTGTTATTCCTCTCGCAAAAATCAATCAGCCATGAAATTGGTCAATATTTGCATTTTCATGTCACGCCCAACCATGATACATGTACTAAATATGAACAAGATATAGTAGATCAACAGAAATGAGAATGACTATAACTTTTGGAAAAATCAATCAACTGTGAAAGCAGTAAAATATGTCCAATGTTCTGGTCATCCAAAACCATATAATAAAATATGAACAAAATCAGCCAAAATTAGACAAAATTAATGACTACCAATTAACACTTGCTTACACAAGATATTCAGATAAAAGATATGAAAAGGGATATAACTCTTGCAAAATCAATCAACTTTGAAATCCTTAAAACATGTGCATGCCAAAACACAATATCATTTATAAACAAAATCTGTCAAAAGATGAATGACTAGTTGCTCACACAAGATCTTAAGACAACTGATAACACTCGTAATAATCAATCAAACATGAAATTGAATATTAGGTCATACACAACCATGATACCAAATATGAAAAAAAATGTCAAAAGATGAAAGAATAGTTGCAAGGTTTTTGCTAAAAAATATGAAAAGGGCAATAACTCTTCCAAAATTGTTCAAGTTCAGATCATTCCCAACCATGTTGCCATATATGAAAAATAAATCTGCCAAAACATGAACTAGTTGCATACACAAAATTTGCAGTCAAACGGACAAATGGACAAGGGTATTCCAGTATAACAACCATTCTGTTAATTATTCATATAATAAATACATAACATCAGCCACAGTGTATTTACCTTGTATAAACAAAGTTAATTAGTATTTGATTATAAAGTAAATTACAATACCAATAAGTACCATTATATACTTGATTCTAATTATTATAATCCTTCTGCATAGGAGAAGATACCCAACGGGATCCTCATAACACTGTGGGCTAAAAAACATATAATCTTAAGACTTTTGTCAAAGTAAAGAAGTCATTTGTTTGACAGATCTTCACTTAAGCCTCTATAGAATGACAGCCATTACTCAACCTGACACACAATAACTTACTCTTAAAGAAACTGTCAAATTTGTCAGAGTTAGTGGTAGTTACGACAACAATGATGCAGAGGTTACAGCCATAGTTCAAGGTCATGCATCCTACCCATCAATACTTGTCTTGTCCATCACAATTATGTCTGAAAAAAAACCAAAAAATAATAATATACTTATATAAATAATGACAGTGACTAATTTGCTGGAATAACCAAGTTTTTTTTCTGACCAGCTATATGTGCTATTAAGAATTGTGTTATGGTCATTTAGAATATCATCTATTATTAATTTTGGAACATGTATACTTTTTGCACAATTTTTTCCTGTGAGACAAAACCAGAATAAAAATATATTTTGTATGATTGACAACCCAATCACAAAAGAAACTTGATTTATATTCAGTTTTTAAATAACAAACATGACATGGAGAAGGACCATTCTGGATTTTACTGGATGTAGAATAAAATCACCACTGTTTTATAAATCATCTTTGTAATAACAAAATCCCTGTTTTTAATATAAAGATGGCTTAAAAGTAGTTGCATTCTTTCTATAACTACTCCAATGTTGACCGAAATATCTCATGTTCCATCTTATAACTTTTGGTTCAGGATTGTGATTTCCCTTTTTACAGTTTGGGAAATTGTTGTTCGGAAAGCACAATTTTTCCAGAGAAATTTTCTGAGAAAAATTCTTCAAAATATATTTGGGAATTTTAGGAAAATCCTCACAGTGATGAAGTTTACAAACTGGTCAAAGATTTTATTTCAGGTCCAAACATCAAGAATACGACCAAGGGCCAGCTGTTCAAAAGTTAACCACTTTTTTTTTAAATTTCAAGTATTTCCACTGTTTATTAATATTTCTGTAATTATACTTTTGCATACACAAACTACGTCATAAGATTTGAAAATGTAAGTCCTCAGGTGTAAACAAAGAAATAAAAATTTGCGACCTGTTCAAGTTTATTTCAAGTTCCTTGCCACCTGGGAATTAAAATTAAGGGACAGTACCAGTTATACACATGTACCATTTCATGGGCCCCATCACCTTCAAACGGTCCATGGCCCCTGTCTTTCTCACTGTTTCTTTGCAATTAAGGGGCTCTTGCAGTAATACACATGTTACATGTTTTTTCTCATTATTAACCTTTCCCTGTGAATGATCCATGCTCTGACTTACATTTTTCATTGAATTTACTGATTTAATATCTCAATAGAATGAATGCATTCTATCTGTATATCTGCAATAATGTTTATATGTTTGACTTTGGTTAAGTGTCCCAACTACTTGCATGGAGCACTGTCAATTCCGATAGTAGAGTTGTTGTTTTTCTTCAATCAGTTTTTTTTTTGACAAGGTCTTATTGCAATTTGATAAAGGGGCCTTAATTTTAATTACAATATAACTTGCTATAAACTGGATTTAGCCATGGTAAAATCTCAAACAAACCACTTAAGATTCTGTTGTCAGTATTTGTAGAAGCATTTTCCCTTTTATTACTGCCCATATCTGTCTGTCTGTTGAATTTTTCTTGTTTTCTAAACTCCTCTTTCATCTTAAACTTCATGCATTTTATTTCTATACAGTATAATTAAGGTTTTAAAATTTCATTTCAGAACTTGGGCCCACTGTTACCGGTATATATAGCAAAACTATCATGACTTTTTTCTGTTTGAAAGTTGATTTGAGTAAAATTTATATGCAAGACTGAAAATACTGCAGTAGTAGAAACACTAAAAATGCAACATGAGTGGAATGAAGGGTTACCTGATGTTTCTGACTAAGTAACCTCCATACTAAGTTTCTTTGAGTTAGCACTGATGACATTTTTAAAACTAGAGGCTCTCAAGAGCCTGTATTGCTCACCTGGATTTAACTTTTCACCTTGTGCAGGACTAAAAATTTAAGTGTTGCAGTCCATTTGGCTGGTTTTTCTATAGGGTTCTATGTTAAACTAAGTTCGGCTGTGGCGGCCATCTTGGTTGACAGTCTAGGTCAATGGACACATTTCTAAAAGAGAACCATCTAAGGACCATTACTGCTAAGTCTTGTTCAAACTGGCTAAGTGGTTCAGACAAGAAGATTTTCAAATGAATTTTCCCATAGGGTCCTATATGAAACTAAGTTTGGCTGTGGTGGCCATCTTGGTTTACAATCCAGGTGATTGGATACAATTTTGAAAGAGTAACATCTAAGGACCAATGCTGCCAACTTTAGTTCCAATTGGCTTAGTAGTTTCAGACGAAAAGATTTTTGACTGAATTTCCCATAGGGTACAATGTTAAATGAAGTTCGGCTGTGGCGGCTATATTGATTCACAGACCATGAAATCGGACACATATCTGAAAGAGGACCTCCTAAGAACCATTGCTGCCAAGTCTGGTTCCAATTGGTCAAGTGGTTTCAGACAAGATTTTTCCATGAATTTTTGCATAGGGCCCTATGTTAAACTAAGTTCAGCTGTGGTGGCCATCTTGGTTAACAGTCTGGGTTATCGGACACAATATCTAAGGACCATTGCTACCAAGTCTAGTTCTAATTGGCTTAGTGGTTTCAGACAAGAAGATTTTTCAATGAATTTTACCATAGGGCCCTACATTAAACAAAGTTTGGTTGTGGCGGCCATCTTGGTTGACAGTCCAAATCATCGGACATAATTCTGAAAGAGGACCATCTAAGGACCATTGCTACCAAGTCTAGTTTTAATTGGCTTAGCGGTTTCAGACAAGAAGATTTTTCAATGAATTTTACCATAGGGCCCTACGTTAAACAAAGTTTGGTTGTGGCAGCCATCTTGGTTAACAGTCCAGGTCATCGGACATAATCCTAAGAGAACCTTCTAAGGACAAATACTGCCAAGTTTGGTTACAATTGGCCTTGTAGTTTCATAGAAGATTTTTAAAATTCATCCCCCCTTTTTTCTATTTTTAGTAACAGAAGCCATGTCAGTTGGAAGTCGGGGATGCTGGTTATAATTTGGGGAGGGGGCCACCCAAGGACCATTTCACCAAAGTTTGGTCCCAATTAGCCCAGTGGTTTCAGAGGAGATCCTTAAAGGAAAGTTTATGCCAGACACTGTCTTTAAAGGGCAAAAACTCCAATAAGGGGTCAATCAATGATTTTGGTCATGTTGACTTATTTGTAGATCTTACTTTGTTGAACATTTTTGCTGTTTACAGTTTATCTTTATCTATAATAATATTCAAGATAATAACCTAAAACTGCAAAATTTCCTTAAAATTATCAATTCAGGGGTAATAACCCAACAAAGGGTTGACCAATTCCTCTGAAAATTTCATGGCACGTAGAACTTGACCCTTGGGGTCAGGTGAGCTAAAATTTTGATACTATCATGGGCAGCATGTATACTTGGCACAAGAAAAATTTTTCTTAAATTTAATTTTACTTTAAAACCTTTGCCAACTTGTTAGCCTTACCAACGTTTAACCTTTTGTATACAAACTTGTAATTCAGGTATCAATTATAAAGTAAATACAGTATTTTTAGAGACATCATTTAGTAAATTAATCTTATTTAGCATGTACTATTTCTTTATCTTATGTTGAGGTTTTCTGTTCTATTAGTTTTACTATGTATTTTTTTTTTGTGCAAATTCTATGTTCTAACAGATTTACCTAGTTTCTTGATTTTTGTCTGATCACCTTTATATGTATGGCTAGCTCACCAAGGGGCTACAGTTTCTCATAGAATTTTTCCTTAAGAGACATCATTTAGTAAATTAATCTCATTTAACATGTACAATTTCTTTATCTTATGCTGAGTTTTTCTGTTCTATTAGTTTTACTATGTTTTTTATGTGCAAATTCTATGTTCTAACAGATTGACCTAGTTTCTGGATTTTGTCTTATGGTAATATTGGATCACCTTTATATGTATGGCTAGCTCACCAATGGGCTTCAGATTCTCCTTCAATTTTTCCTTAAATCATAGAACTTATTCCTAAATATGCAACAAATTTTGTATGCCTCCCTTATTTGTGCCTGTGAAGAACACAATAAACCAAGATAAACAAATACATGCTGGTTTCATACATGAACATGCATGTGAGTATAGAATATAAGGAAATACCGCTGCTAAAGTATACTTTCTCACCAGTGATAATCTATCATGTTTTGAAGGCACTTCTTATTCTGTTATTGTCATAGCAAACAGTATGTACTAGTCTTAGAAATGTCACAACATCACTTGTTACAAAAAACATGGTTGAATGTATTAGTGCATCATAAATAATGTGATCAATTTCTAGCTGTGGTTATACTGTCTGCATCGTCAGAAACCCAAGGTCGGTCGCCCTGACAGTGTAGCAAAGCATAAGAGTGACAGGCTGTGGGTTTCCGACGATGTACTTTCTGATGTATCATCCCTCATTACATACTGCTGAAATTGTTTGTTCTATAGCAATACAGTAGACTCCTCCTAACGGGATACCCCGTGAGAATAAATTATGCAATTAACAGAAGTATCGTGCTAATAAGTGGAATTTATTATTTTCATGTAAAAACACAATATGATGATCCTGCCCAACATCAAAGTGGGCCGCCAGAGCCTAACTAGGAAATTTACTTAAGGATGTATTCTTCTGATGTTTCAGTCTCATTGAAATCTCATTCTGGAATGATTTCCAAAACATGTGATACAAGTGGAAAATATTGATGAATTTAAAAAATATTATAATCCAACTAAACTCTGAAAAAATTATGCACTTATAATAAGCAGTTTTTGAGTAATAAAATTTTGAAATTTTATAACCAATCTAGTCAGTGTCATCAGCCAAAATGTTGAGAAAATGGGTGAGAGGTACAAAGAAATGATTTTACCAAAAATATGTTCATCCTATATAAATTTTTTCTTTTTAAAATTCTTTAATATGTATTTATTCAATCATTTATAACAAAGAAGTTGAAATAATATGCTCTTTGTTCTAAAAAAAAAACAAGAAAAACCCCAAATTTACTAAGTAAATTGACTGCATGGTAATTTTGACACGAAAAAAAACAAGAAAATTTTATAAAACTTTCTAATATTAACACCTACCTATAGTTTTTTTTAAGTTAACTTTATTCAGATTGGTCTACTTCATCTTTAGGGAAAGTATGAAAAAAAGTTTAGCTGGGCAACAGTGATTTTTTCATAATAGCCCCAAAATGGGTAAAAATGGATGAAAAATGGGAAAATCATCAAAAATAGGGTACTTTCAAATGACCGTAGCAAAAAAAAGAAGTCCACCACCATATGATTTTGTCTTCATAAATTACTTTCTTACAGACATAAACCCAAAAATCAGGTTAAGAAAAAAATTTTAATTCTAGAAATTTTTGGCTCCTAAGAGGTGTATGATTACTATATAAACATGTGTATTATAAACTTATGAAACAATTTTGTAAATTAATTTTATCTAAACTGCCATTAATTTGTGTTTTATTTATTTTTATAACATATTTTCAATCAATGTATCCTTACTTTGTATCAAATTTTTTTCCAAAAAAATTATGCAATTAAGAGTACTTTCTTAACAATTCTTAACAATTCAATATGCAATTATCTGAAGTAATTAACATAGACTATATGGTAAATGGTTTGGTGTTTCAAAATCTTGTGCAAATAAGAGGAATATTCTATTAACAGATATCCAATTAAGTGGGGTTGACGGTAGTAAAACTTTCTTCAGAAGACTTTTTCAGCCCTAAAATGGAAAACATAATTGGAAAATTCTATCAACCAACAAATTTGTTTTTCAAACACTTACACATAGTTTATTTAACTGAGAATTAACTTTTTTTTACTAATGAACCTACAAAATAATCCCTTTTTGTTTTTAAACTAGAGGCTACCATGAGCCTGTATCATTCATCTGGATTCAACCTGCCAATCTATGGCCATAAAAGGCTACTTGGTTGGTGAATGGGATCATCTACATGTAAATCCCATTGTCATTGCAGCTACGATTTATATAAAATGATCAAATTTCACAGAAAAAGACTTTATAAAGTGAACTTTCCCATCTAATCCTTTTAGTAATTGATGGCCAGCTTAGTTGACAGTCTTGGTCATTGCTGCCAAAGTTCAACTGCCATTTGCTCAGTAATTTCAGAGTTAGCATTTCTTGTTATCAGACACAATTCTGAAAGAAGACCATCTAAGGACAATTCTGAAAGTATATTTTAAGATTCATGGCTGCCACGTCACTCGCTCCATTTCAGATAGTTTCAGATAAGATTTTTAAATCAATTTTTCCATAGGGTCTTATGTTAAACTAAGTTTGGCTCACTCAGTGGTGGCCATCTAATGCAGGCTAACAGTCTGGGTCATCTGACCCAATTCTGAAAGAGGACAATCTCAGGATCATTGCTGCTATTAGTCTGGTTCCAACTGGACTAGTTATTTCAGACATGAAGATTTTAAATGAATTTTTCCACACATACCAATTTAACAGCTTGACTTTTTCTTAAGATGTGGCAAATATTTCATTCTTCCAAAAGAAGTAATTATTTTGGCGATTTTAGAACATTGTCAGTTTTGAAATGTCCAATGTTGATAAATTTTGGAACCCTATGAAAAATAAAGTTTGAACTCCCTTATATAAAGCTGACTTAAGCTTATTATCTCCGCGCTTCGCTTAGCTTCGTTTTGCTGTTGGGCATACGTACATATGTTTATAGTAATGTCCAGAATAATATCAGTAACCTGGTACTGGATGTAGAAAGATGAAACTTGGGTCACTGATTGCACTGTGCGTGGGGATTGTGTCGAAGGTATCAGAATTTGAATAGTTCTCCTGGGGGCCAGGCTACAAAGGGAGCCTATGGGTACAATATTCCTTTGTCACGCAACTCCTCTCAGGTTATTTGGAATACGGAACTGAAAGTTAGCTCAGTTATTACCCTGCCAATGGAGATTGTGCCAAATATTTTGGAATCTGAATAGTGCGCCTGGGGCCCAGCTACACGGGTGGCCTAAGGGTACATTATTCCTTTGTCATGCAACTCCTCTCAGGTTATTTGGAATATGGAACTCAAAGTTGGCTCAGTTATTGCAAATGTAGATTGTGCCAAATATTTTGGAATTTGAATAGTGCCCCTGGAGGCCGGGCTACACTGGTAGCCTAAGGATACATTATTCCTTTGTCATGCAACTCCTCTCATGTTATTTGGAATATGGAACTGAAAGTTGGCTCAGTAATTATACCAGTAATATAGATGGTGCTAATGGTTTAGGAATTGTTTTAAGATGCAGCTCCAACTTTGGTAAATTTCCTGGAAGTCTCAAAGACCATTATTTTTTTTAATTTTTGACAACCATGTATTTTTTGGATCACATCAGCAGTAAAACATATTGGGATCATCTAGATGTCAAAAATTTGTGATTCCAACTTTGGTAAATTTCCTGAAAGTGTCTAAGACTATCATTTTGGAAGTTTACTTAGCAATTATAGATTTTTTGTAATCATATTAGCTTCAGGATCATTTGGATTTCAAAAATATCCGATTCCAATTTTTGTAAATTTTCTGAAAGACTCAGACTATTTTATTTGTGATTTTTACTTAGGAACCATATATATTTGAAATCACTATAGCAATAGTTTCAATTGTATGGATTTCAAAAATATGTGATTCCAATTTCGGTAAATTTCCTGAAAGTGTCCAAGATTTTTGGAATTTTTCTTAGCAACTATGGATTTTTTGGGATCATATTAGCTTCAAGGCTTACCAAGATCATTTGGATTTCAAAAATATGTGATTCCAATTTTGTAAATATCCTGAAAGAGTCAAGGACTAGTTTATTTGTGATTTCTACTTAGCAACCATATATATTTGGAATCACTATACCAACAGTACTAGTTTAGATTGTATAAATTTCAAAAATATATGATTCCAATTTCGGTAAATTAAGTATCTAAGACTATTATTTTTGGAATTTAGCAACTATAGATTTTTTTGGATCGTATTAGCTTTAAGACTAATCTAGACCAGTTGAATTTCAAAATATGTGATTCCAATTTTAGTCAATTTCCTGAAAGACTACTTAATTTGTGATTTCTTCTTAGGGACCATATATATTTGGAAACATTGTACCAACAGCACTAGTTGAGATTGTATGGATTTCAAAAACACAAGAGTAGTGCAGGGATATGCAGCGGGGCTGCTTCGACTAGTTCAGGATTGTGATTTCCCTGTTTACAGTTTGGGAAATTGTTGTTCGGAAAGCACAATTTTTCCAGAGAAATTTCCTGCGAAAAATTCTTCAAAATATATTTGGGAATTTCAGGAAAATCCTCACAGTGATGAAGTTTACAAACTGGTCAAAGATTTTATTTCAGGTCCAAACATCAAGAATACGACCAAGTCCCAGCTGTTCAAAAGTTAACCACTTTTTTTTTAAATTTCAAGTATTTCCACTGTTTCTTAATATTTCTGTAATTATACTTTTGCATACACAAACTACGTCATAAGATTTGAAAATGTAAGTCCTCAGGTGTAAACAAAGAAATAAAAATTTGAAACTGAAAGATACAGTTAACTTTTGAACAACTGGCCTCATGTTATTTTTATAACTTTTAAATCTTTTCTTTGACAATTTTAATATTTTCCATAATTTCAGGTGAGGCACCTATGCCTCACTGCTTCAATGGCATGGACACATTTTTGGAAGGAGCCACCCAAGCACCATTCCAGCAAAGTTTGGTCCAAATTGACCCAGTGATTTTAGAGTAGAATATCTTTAAAGGAAATTTTACAAGGACAATTGATGACAGATGCAAAATGATGGCAATTGCTCTCATGGCCCTTTGGTAAAGATGAGCTAAAATGCTCAGTCAATGGTTTGACCCACAACACACAGTTGCAAGACATAAATTTAACCCAAGAAAAATCAAAAGAACTAAGATTTATCACACACCTTATTGCTTGATGTGAACTTAGACCATGAATCAGTCTCAGTGTAAGGATAGGTACTAAGGAACATATCATTCTCTCAACTTCAGCTAATGTATTGTGCAGCTGATTCAGCTAAAAATGAACGTTAATCGCAGATTTATGAAATGTAGATGGTTGCTGTTTCAAAAAATTGGCACATACAATAAAGTCGAATATTTAACTTATTTATCAATGTATGATAGTTGTATGGAAATGGCGTCCAAATGAAATTTAGGATGGGATTCCACAAAGTGAGCGATGTGGAAAACATTGAGTTGCAAACCTTTTCTTATACTGTGTCAGTCAAAAAAAAAAATTTGGTCATTTGATTTAAGCTATAATACTGTGATAATGGGTTTATATCTGTCATAAAAAGGTGAAAAATGAAAAAAAAAAATGACAATGAAGGTAGAGGGGTGTTGAAGAGAAAAGGGGGATAGCTCCACACTCCATACAAGGGCTATATTATAATTTCACGATAGTTCCACAAATAACTTTTTCCAAGTGGAGTGTATGGAATAACCCTGCTGGACCACAGTGGTTGGGTACACTGTCACTAATCAGCTAATATTAGTAATAGCTGTCATGGTTATAAATTTTTTATTAATATTTTTTATTTTCAGTTAAAGAAATATTTGGAATCCTGTAATTCCGAAAAACGCCTTGCAGTTAAAAATGAAACCCATATTCAGACTAATAGACTCTATATCAGTATATGAATTTATGCAAATCGGTTGGATATTTCCAACACCTGTGTTCAAACTCAACATACATTGCCTGTGAATGCAAATGATGCAGGTAAACATTCGGAAACACTGTGTGAAGAGATGCGCAGCCGCTAAAATACTTCTTCCGGGTCAAATTTGAGTTCAAGCAGATGCCCCGACCACTTCACGTGCGGTAGATTCAAAATAGTATATTCTGTCAACAAACAGATGGATTCTCACGAAAGAAGAGGTTGAGGATGGGAAGAAGAAAACAAGTGCAACCCAAAAGATGTAAATGTAAGTAAAAATTCATTTTTTTATTATGACACTGTCTAAGTAAATAGATTTTCACACTTCAATTGACACCCTAAAACGTCGTCTGTCAAAATGACAATCCGTTCACATACCCTGAATGACAAGTCTTGGCCAAAAACTAATTAAGGGTATCTGTTTACATAATAAATGACACGTCTTTATTTTATGATCGATTTTATCACGAATGTTTATTATTTGCAATTGCTATTAAACAATTGTGTATTGGTCCTTGGATCCAATGCATCAGACATCTGCTGGTGTTTCTAAGGTATCAATCAAAAATTTCATTGGAGATTGTCAATCAGCTGTCACAGCGCCTTTGTGGAGCCAGTATAATCAATCTGTTAAGCCATCAATCACCTCAAGCTTTATATTGTGAATGTATTTGCTCAGCAGTGCAAACACAAAGACATTGCTTGAAAACAATTTAAAAAAGAAGAAATATTAGGTAACCGGTTGATAATGGGGTAGATAAAGTGACATAAATGATTGAATTTCAGTGATGATTTTGATGAGGAAGGTGAATGTACATGATAAATAAAATGTCCATTAATTCAAATAAGTAGTATTTTGTGAACTTGTTTACTTTGAACAGATTTTACACTGAAAAGGGATTGCCCATAAATCAAAAGATTTTAGTGCTACACAAAAAGGTGTTCCATGATAAATTATGAGAAAAATGAATTATGATTTAAACAGAAAAACATTTATTCAGTATCCTGGTGATTTATAATAGTGTCATTTGAATTAAAAAGTTAACCTGTCTTTTAGTTAAATTTCAAACAAGTGCTTGTAGTTTGATTTAGCCATCACTCTTCTATTGCTTAAATTTGCTTTTAAAAAGTCTGTGATTTAATAATTGATTGTCTAGAGAATCATGATGTAAGATATCCTGGTTATTCCAAAGGTTTGAATACACATTCAGTTGTGTAATGGGAGATGCTAATTGCAATTTGATTGATGGTTACTGTTATCAGTCAAAGGAAAACACAAATAACATCATTTATTTTTCATACATGTCAGCCAGAATACTCATAAATTATTGTTAATGATGAAAATACCATAACAAGACTTAAAGTGGGGTGGTTTTATCAGAAACATCAAATTTTACCCAGACAAACTAGGATTGCATATCAGTAATATTTTACAGAAAAATTCAAGTAATTGGTGACAAGTAAAGTGATCCGCATTCAGAATGTTAAATAAGTGCAGTCTATTGCAAAGAGTCTCTAATACAGGTAGTACAGGCAGAATAATTAAATTTGGATAATATAGGATTATTGCATTATTATTGAGGAATGTTGTCCTGATCAAATTGCAATAGCTTACAAGTGCAGTATATTATTTTGCAAAGGACAATATTCCTCAAGATTAATGCAGTAACCCTTTATCTTGTAAATGTCAAATATTTACTATACCAATATTAACTGACAATATTTAAAGCAATATTGCATGGAGTGCAATATGTTAGAATATTGCATGATCAATTTTATTTACATTCTACATGGAATATTACATTTAAAATATCTCATAACCTTAAGATACATCTATTATTGACAAATATCCTTTTTCATATACAGGTAAGTTTCATTTTTTGGATGTCTTTTGACATCTGTGTATGAAGTCTGAAAATGTCGGATTATTTTTTTAATCTTTGTGAATCTTATAAATATTTTTAAATGTTTTTAAGGAATTGTTTGATGTTGAAGCAACTAACCATTTATATTGTTGATATAACCCATCCAATTCTTAGATGTCTTGAAATCATTTGATGATATGTAGTAGAATATTATAAGATACATGTATCCTCATCCTTCACTCAAGATATTGTTAACATTTTTTATAAAGGTGATATAGAGATTTCCCATTAAAAGTTTTAAGATGTTTAAAATATGTTAAATATGGAAAAATTTTGCTTATAAATTTACAATATTGAATAAATTAATAGTAATTATAATACTTATGATAATAATTTTTAATAGTTTATAATAAATCTCATACAAGTAGGATAAGTAATAGTTATAACATGCAGTACTAAAGATTGTTTGTTTAGTTGGGCTTTTATGCCGTTTTCAGCTCATTTGGTGTAAAAAATTTGCCAATACACAATATCATAAAAGTTCTGACTACATGTATCATGAAAAAATTGAATGCTGAAAATAGTTTGGAAATATGCATACCCAAAGTTCCCCTGTTACGACTCTGATATCGTCTTCAGTGGGAGATAACTCTTACAAAAACAATGCAAAAAAATAAGACAGAAAGACAGATGTTAATATGTATGAAAGTAAATATAGTATTGATTAAAAATAAAAGCCAAAAGGGGAAAAGGGACATTTAATAAAAATTTCTTTTTAAAATACAATTTTTTGGCTCAAAAATTGTAATTGATTTTTAAAGGTACATTTTGCAGTGTTCAAAATAGTACTAATTTGGCCTCTAATGTTTCTTATTGATGATTATCTGTTACTCATCTGTTTCATTTATGAATTTAATGCAGAGATAATTAGTAATCTTAACAGTTGTATAATTTGTTTACAAGGAGGATATAAAACTTATATTAACAGAGCTACATATTCAGTATTTGATAGGACAAAAATGTCCAGTGATTTATTGAAACTGACAGCCTTTGCTGGAAAAATCAGTAGTATGAAATCCTTTTAGCAGTTGTTCCTGACAGAAAACTGTGTTGATACTTTTCTGAGCTGTCATTGGAAAAGGTGATGTGAAGTAAATCGGCAGGGGTTTGTCAATTTGATCACTGACAAACAAATAGAGGATGTCATTTGCATCCTTTTTAGGTAATTTTCTTCAGACACAATTAACAAGGTGTCATTTTGTCCAAAGTGGTCTTTTGTTATTTCATTTCTATTAAGTTATTTTTAACTGGAATGAGTTATAATTGAATTACAACAATATTTATTCTTTTGTTTTGTTATATATTTGGAATATGAAGCAGATATGTATGTTCCAATATATTTTTTCATTCATTTGTTTCTTGTTTTTTCTTTCATTGCGAAATCTGTTATACATGTTATAATCTATTAAATTGATCACCAGATACATTTTAGTATGTGTTACTATACTGCTAGACTATCAGTCTTTTGTCACGTTCTATCTATTAATGAGATGTTGTCTTATTGATAAATACTCCATATCCTTTTATTTCTATATTTAAGTTTCATAATATAAAAAGAAGGTGAATAATTCTTGTTTTGAAAGCCAGAAATCTTTTAAAAATGTGCCAAAAGCTCATCCCTGACAACATCAGGATGGCTCTTGTCTTTTTTTGTACTTTATTTTATTTAATTGATTATGTTCATTTTATTATATGCAATCAACAGAATTATTTTTAAAGATCTTTTAGTTAGTAACAAGTTATAAAAGGATTTGGGATGGGCAATTGAAATTGACTGAATCAGATTTACCATTCTGAATTTTTTTGAAGATTGATAAGAAACACAAATTGCCTTAATTAAAATGAATTTTTGTTAATTTAATTAAAAACTTTGTAAGACTTCCATTTTAAACAACCATAATGTACAATATATCCAACAACTAGAGCTTCCAAAAGTATCTGTCCAGTTCTGTAAAGTTAATTTTGATGTACTAATACTGTACAATAATTTAGAAATTACTTAATTTCAAGGTAAAGGGCAGCCTGGTGATGTGGGTATAGTGTATCCAGTTTGAGTGGTCATGTCACTGGACTTTCTCTTTCAGCCAGTATTTCTTGACTATGCTGTTATTATTTATTTGCTCAATTACCTAGAATCAGTGACTACCTTTATACAGATTCCATAAACTAGGAAATTTGGGTTATATTTCCTGTTATTCCAAGAAAGGTCCATGATTTATATAGCTAAAGACCGACAAATTATGGTATGAAGAGATTTATGATGTCTGTGAGTCTCTTTTTACAGTTTATTTTCCTAATAAAGGATAGCTTGAGATTTGAAATGACAGAAATTGATGACAAATTGATAGTTAATTCTGTTGTGACATTTTTATATACTTTGATTTCCATAGCAACAATTTGTAATTGATCCAATGTTGGAAATTTATATATATATATATAAAATACATCTGTGGGAAGCAAATAAAAAATATTCCAGTGGAATTTCATAAAATGTATCATGATTTTCTCTCATTTCATTTATAAACATAAAAAAACATACCTGTCTTTATAAATGGTGATTGTAAATCTACATAATATTGAAAAGCAGGAGACCAACAAATAGTGATCACAATATAGAGTGTCATTACATAATAATATGAAGAAGACTCAAACATTTCATTACCAAAATTTTATAGTGGTCACTATTTGAGTTTCTCCAATTTGATAGTAAAATTGTGATCACTAGGGCTATAAACTAAATAATTTGCATTAGCAGAGTCAGAGACAGTCAAATGATGTTCACTGGATAGTCAGATTGTGATTGCATTGGAAGACACTTACTGTGATCACTAGAAATCATTCAGAAGTTGATTTGTATTTACTGAAGGGCTCACATCATGTGTGACAGAGTCTCTAATTGATGACTGTATCCCAGTCATTATAGTTAGTAGAGAAGTTACCCATTTACCAAATATTTACTGGTATTGTGGTTCAATTATCAGTTGATGTCAACTGACTGACTGTTGATTATAATTCGCTCCAATTTTTAAAGAGGTACAAAGAACACTAATGTCATTCTCATTGTGCATTGTCTCAAAGTAAAAGATGTGGCTTTTATATACACAGAATATGTATTAGAAAATAGTGATTGTATGTTCTAGAAGATAATTCATTCAAGAAGTTATATGCATATATATAATCTAAGTGCACTTCAAGATTTTAATAGTATAACTTAGGAAGGACTTTTTCACATGTGAATAGAAATTAAAAAAAAAAAATTGAAATATCAATTGAAATTATTAATTTATATCAAGTTGTAATTAAGATCAAAGTCTTAAAAATCCAAATTCATAGAACATAATCATACAGATGATGATCCAGATAGATTATCAATTTGGTGTATAACATGAATGTGAAAGTAGATCTTTAAGGCAAAAAGTATAGCAAAAAGTTATTAATCTGAGTTACAGATCAAGTTTGAGTTTCACACTGATTATTGTCAAAACTTTAGTTTTCTGGACTTATTTAGCAAAGCCCTTTACCAACTGATCTTAGTTTTGGTATGTGAGCTTATAATGATGAACTACAGATCAGGATTGAGTTTCAGTGCAGATCGGGTAATTATTGTGTACCCCTTGCAAACATAGATTTAGGATTTTTAGGAATCACTCTGTCCATACGACTACATCATAGTCAAGCAGTATTTGGTTTGTTTTCTCATAGCTCAAGCCGGTATTGGACATTGTATTGCTCTGAAATACTATCAGAATGCTTGTTCTATTGCCATCACTTGTTGTTCGTCATCCGGCGTAAACTTTTCCTTTAAAGATGTACTCCTCTGAAACCACTGGGCCAATTGGGACAAAACTTTGGTGGAATGATCCTTAGGGTATCTAGTGTGAAGTTTATCTTTTATATTTTTAACCGTCGAGAAACATGGCCGCCATGGTTAATGTTCCTGAATTGTTAATTTTAAGGAAATTTGGCAGTTTTAGGTTATCTTGAATACTATTATAGATAAAGACAAACTGTAAACAGCAAAAATGTTCAACAAAGTAAGATCTACAAATAAGTCAACATGATTAAAATCGTAAATTGACCCCTTACAGGAGTTTTTGCCCTTTACAAAGACAATTTTTCATATTTTTTTAATCATCTTTTTAAACTTTCAAAAATGTTTTACTCTGAAACTACAGGATCAAATTCAGCAAAACTTAGGCTGAAAGATCTTTAGGGTATCTAGTATAAAATTCATGTTTTATTTTCTTGTTCATCGAGAAACATGGCTGCCATGGCAAAACAAAATAGAACATAGGTGAAAAATGCACTTCTTGGCTCATATTTCAAAAACTAAACAGTATGAGCAAAGCTGACAAGATCTACCTGCCAGACCCCTGAATTGTTAATTTTAAGGACATTTTGCAATTTTATGTTATTAACTTGAATATTATTAAAGATAAAGACAAGCTGTAAACAGCAAAAATGTTCAGCATAACTTGAAATGAATAAAATGGTAGCTATGCAAGTAAATGGAGGGTCAAGGTCATTGAAAAAGTCCCTAGAAACCATATATATTTGTGTTTAGATACCTATAATTTACCTGTACAAGTCAAAAAGAAAGGTCAAGAGTTAAGGTCATTGAAAAAGTCCCTAGCAACCATATATATTTAGATTCAGGACCCTATAATATAGCTTTACAAGTCCATATTGAGGCTCACTGGTCAAGTTCATTGAAAAATCCAAAGCAACCAATGAAAGAGTACCTAGCAACTATATATATTTAGATTCAGGACCCTATAATATAGCCGTACAAGTCAATATGGAGGCTCAAGGGTCAAGGTCATTGAAAAAATCCAAAAGCAACTGATGGAAAAGTCCCTAGCAACCTGATATATTTGGGTTCAGGACCCTACAATTTAACTGTTCAAGTTAAAATGGAAGGTCAAGAGTCAATGCCTTTGAAAAATCCATAGTTACTGATGGAAAAGTCCCTATATATATTTGGGTTCAAGATTCTATATTTTAGCTGTACAAGTCAATATTAAGTTAAAAAATGTAACAGTATACATTAATAGGAACTTTAATCATTGATGGAAGATCTACACAAAAAATAACAGGTGAGCGAATCAGGCTCTTGGGAGCCTCTCATTTCAGTTACCGGTATCATAAATGGAATTTCTTTCAGGTACTTTTTGCACCCAATTTTTCTTCCAAAATCTACAGCTAATTTCAGATAATATCATAATTTCCAGTACTAAATCATTGAGAACATGACTTTTCCCCTAAATTTGGAATTTTTTTTCCAAATGTCCCACTTTGTCCCTAGTAGAAATCAAGTGGTTGCTTCTTTTGAAGTATTGGATTTGACTTGTTTATGCAAAAAGACTACCTCTCAACCAGCAAGCTAGATGTTATGGACCATGTCACCATGACAGATGGTATGTCACCTAAATTTTATAGCACATGACCCTGCAGATGTATTGTATATTTTCCATTTATAATAATAGATTGCACAAGATGAGGGCAAAATTGTTTACTCTGTGATAACTCCAGCAAAGACGTCAGTCATAGGCTGAGGTTTGGGCTTGGCTTAATTTGTAGATAAAGATGTCACTTATTAGATAGGAGATGTATAAATCACATCAGAAAGATTGCAACTAAGACACCTTGAAATTTTATGCATCTCATATTATTAGTAATATGAAGCAGTGTTGTGCAGCAATTAAGAAGATTAGCGACATTGTTTTGTGATAGGGTTTTAAATTATCTAATTAATCAATTAATGGAGATAAATTATTGTCACGATTTGATAGGAAGATGAAGTACAAATTGTTTAGGTACTTAAGGTATTGAATTATATGACAAGATTGATCCATATATTAAATTCCAAATTTTTAAAAGTTTGGAACAATTTATAACGGCTATTGTTGATGTGACAAAGATTGATATTCTTTGTGTTTAATTCAATATTTCAGTTCTTTGATCTTTGTTTGGGAATAGCAAATGACAGATTTTTGTTTGATAAGCCATATGACATTTCATATTGAAGTATATGTAATAATTTTTAAGGAAGATTATGTTCCACATTTCAGATACGTGTGAAAAAAGAGGTTTTAAATTGATTTTCCTATCTCTTGTTTTTTTTATTATTTTACTTAAAAAGTTTATTTTCACTTAATTCGACCAGTTGAAAGATGGGATGTCATTCAGTTGATATGAGAGTTTGAAATAGGGGTCAGTCTGATGCAAATTTGAAAAAGAAATTGTATGTGTAATTAAGCATTATCCATATTCCGCGATTCCATGATGAGAAAGTTTTCACTCCCATTATTTCCAGTATAAATTGTCTTCTAATCTGTCCTCTAATCTGTCCATTGGACATATACATGTGCTTAAAACAAGTAATTTACAAAATTTAATGGTCCTGAGATGGTACTCTTTCAGAATTGTATCCCATGACCCCACCCGTCATCCAAATGGCCGCCAGAGCCGAACATTGTTTAACAAAGGATCCTATGGGAAATTTACCTGAAACCACCAGTCTAATTGGAACAAAATTATGCAGCAATGCTCCTTAGATGGTCCTCTTTCAGAATTATAACTGATGACCCTGCTTGCCATCAAAGATGCCAGAGCCAAACATAGTTTAACATAGGACCCTTCGGAAAATTTACTTAAAAAAGTTTTTGTCTGAAACCATTTGGTTAGTTGGAACAAAACTTGGCAGCAATGGTCCTTAGGTGGTCCCTTTCAGAAGTATATCAGATGACCCCGCTCGCCATTCAAGATGGCCACCAGAACCAAACACATAGGACCTTATGGGAAAATTCACTGAAAGATGTTCTTTTTTGAAACCAGTAGGCAATTTGGCAAAACAAGTGAGCCAATTGGACAGCAATGGTCCAGTCAGGATGGATATTTCAAGGTGAACGATACAGCCTCCTATAGATCTATTTCTGTTTACGGTTTCCCAACTGACCCTAATTTGAGTGTCAACCCTAAGCCATTTTATTTCGTTGTAATTTGAAAGTGGAAGTACAAAATTTGTGAAAACAAAAGTAATCCATCATACTTTTCTGTCATTTCCACTTCTGAAAATTATATCAGTATGTCACCTAAATTTTATAGCACATGACTCTGCAGATGTATTGTATATTATCCATTTATAATAATAGATTGCACAAGATGAGGGTTTGATAAAGGTGGGGAAAATGGTAGGATTTCAAGAGTATTACTGACACGATTGCAACAGATATGCGAAACAAGTCGAAAACAAAAAATAAAAATGGAACTACCGACCTACCTTTTTCTGGAGGATGTAACCTTAAACAGATATATTTTTTGTCTTAAAGATGTCCATGAAGTTATGATGTCATTTGGAGACTTTTTTCCAGTTTTTCAAATTGTGGAAATTAGACATGTTTTGCAGCAATTGTTTATCGAGGGTACCAATTTTGTATAATTAGTTCCTACAGCTTTTAATCCAGATATTTGAAACTTTGCAGAATGTTTACAGACATATTGAAGATATGTATGAATGAGTATGATGTCATTTTAAGATTTTTTCCAGATTTTCCTCGTTGTGGAACTTGCACATTTTTTTTGCATCAGATATGTATTGAGGGTGATATTTTTTATAATCAACTCCTCCTAGAGCTTTTGATCCAGTTCTTTTAACTTTTAAAGCATATAAGCTGATATAATTTTATATTAAAGATACATATTTCTAATGTACTGCACATCTATGTAGCATTATTTTGCCTATTTTTACTAGACTGTTGCGGTCAGATGCATTTTATTTTGCAAATATTAAGAATTAAATGTAAACCTTCCTCCAAGATCATTGGTACAACATCAGTTAAATCTGTCATCTATGTAGGAAAAATTAACAAATGTGTTGTTTTAATTACTGTGTGATTAGCAAATACATACAATAAAACAACAAAAGCAATAATAATCTGACAGTTTTAGTGATGTTATAAGACTACTGTTTGTCCCACATAAAACTGATTTCTTGATGAAAAACTCTGAAATTAATTGAAATTTGTATGAAATAAGGTCGTGTATTGAGATTGATAAAAAGAGTGTTAAGTGACAATTCATTTCTTTCAAAAAAATGTTCGGCAGAGGCTGATGAAATTTCCGGATCCCTGCTTGAAACATTTGGGAAAAATAATTTTTTTTAAAATTAATTTTCAGTTTACAAATTAGGGTATGAACCAAATGCTCAGTTTTTCAAATTTAAGTTTATGAGATTTCAGTATTGGATCCCTTTCCAAAAATGATCGTTTGGTGTATTTTTTTTACATTTGAACTTTTACATTTCAACTTCGGGTTTGGGACAAATTAGTTCAAAGAAAACTTGACTCGGTAAAACCACAAGGTCCATAAAGATAAATAGAATCTTTTATCCCTATTAGCTTATTGTCCAGTCAATCTAGCATAAATTTGACCCTAACCTTAAAGTAATTGCAAAAGAAGATTTTTAAGTTTTAATCTTTAGCATTATACCCCAAATATACACAGAAAAAAGTCCAAAAAAATTTAACCTGAGGAAGATTAAAAAATCATGATTTAAAATTCCTATGGACATTTGCATTGAAAATGGGAGATAACTCTGCAAAAAAAAGGCAGAAATTTCAATAAAAATTGATACAAAATTATAACTTGACTGCTTCTATTCAGCAGAATGTATTGATTCTTGATATTTTAGCCGTCTTTAGAGTATAACAAACAACTCTAAAGTTTTTTTTCATATTTTTTATCAAGCTACAACCTAGATTTCGTAATTCATTAGTTGACAATTTATTAAATTTTTCAACTTGTCAAGGTAAAGAATCTCAAATTTAATAAAAATAATTAAGCATATATTCTTCTTTTTGTGGTTTAAAGTTTCTTTAAACAAGGAAGATGCTGATCAAATATAATTTACAGATATAAACAATACCAAATTTTCACATTATTTTTCCAAATGGTCAAAAAGCCACAAATTTGCAATTTCTTTAATGAAAAATGCGCAAAAAAAAATAAAAATACCCATAACATTTCGGTTTTGTACATTTCATGAGCAGAAGATTATATAATATAGTCAAATACGAACTTATAACCCCATCAAAGTATCATACTTTACATGAATTTTAAGAAAATCAACCAAAAACTGACAAAAAAAGACTCATTTTTGCAGAGTTATCTGCCCTTTCCAATGATAATTTCCATAGGAAATTAAAAATGCTGATTTTGAGTTTTCCTCAAGTAAGATTTTATGAGACTTTTTTCTGTGTATTTTTGGGGCTTAATGCTATAGATTAAAACTAAATCATTTTCAGTTGCAATTTGGCAGACTAGGCTGTCTCACTCCTGAGGGCTCAATTAATTTGTGTCTCAAACGAGTCTCTGCCGAGGTTGAGAAATAGAAACATTTGAGCCCAAGGGTGTGAGATTAAAAACCAAGTGTTCCCAGAATAGGAGTGATTGATACTTTTTATCATTTTTACAACATATATTTTAACTGTTGTTAAGGACAGAGTGTGAGGCTATAATATTTAGTCATGGACTAAGATGTGGGATTGGACAATCCCACCGGAGGGTTCACATTTTCAAGTCAGAAACGAGGCTTGTGGAGTTTCTTATGAGAGAAATTTTCTCACATTTCTACGCTGAAAATTAAAGGTAATAAACATGGCCGCCATGACACAAAAATGTGTTCTCGTAAACTTAAGCGACCTAGTGCAAAATAAATTCTATATTTGAAAAGATTGTATGCGTTTTGGTTTTTTACCAAAGGTACAAAACTTTAAAAAGGTATCTTTTAGGTTGTGCTGCACGGGTTATCAAGTTGAAGCAATGTAATTGTGAACTGAGGTTTTTTTGCATTGTTACGTCAAGGTAGGTCATGTGGTGTGAGATGCATGAATCTCACATGGAATATAACTGTCCCAGACACATAGAAATGTGAGAAAATGCTATCTCACACACTAGAAATGGTGTGACATCATTGTCTCATTTTGAGAAAATACTAGAGAGGAATTTCAAAATTTTATCTGGAGCTATAGACATCCGACCAGTATCATGGCACTGTCACTAAAATAGGAAATTACTAGTAAGCAAAAAAAAAATCTCCTTTGAAGTAAATGTGCCATTTGGTTTCTTCTTTTTCTTTACTTTCAAAGGTATGTCCAGGACTCTGGACCTTGGACCATATGTGGCCAGCAGTTACCTGTACTAAAAATTCGCAAAAACAAATGCTGAAGAATTATTCCCATGAACTATTTGGCCAATGGAATATATATACCTTTAGTTGAAAATGGGACAATATGACTGAAATCAAAGAAATTTTTCAAAGTGTTTCAACATCTATCTGGAAGTCATACATGTTGTCTTTATAAATTCCAGTTGAGCAATACATCCTCTTGTCACATTCTTTATCACTGAAAGAGATAATTTAAGCATTAACAACATGTTTTTTAAAATAGATTTAAAACATATATATATCAGTCATCAGGAGGCTTCTGATTATAAGCATTGTTCTGTTTTGAATATTCAAACTCTCTTGTGAGCCTCCACATACATTTATAAAATTTTTAAAATTTATTTTGATGAACTTTATATTAGAAGGTGCTATTAGTGTTTTAATAAAATGGCTGCCCTAAATTATCAAGAATTTGAATACATTATAAACCCTTTCCAACTTACAGGTTGATGGGATAGTGTCACCAACTATAGAAATTGATCATGTAATACATAATTATCTATTAAGACTGATGTATGCCATTTTATAGAACAGATAATCTATTTCTATGGTGTAAATACAACTCCAGAACTAAAACCAGGCAGTTTCCCATTTGTATTTGTCAAAATCATTATAATTGAGACTGTCACATGTATGGAGGTGATTTATTGAAGAAGACTTGGATTGTTTTCTGACAAAAACTCCATCCGAACCTCTGTCTTCTTTTGTTATTTATTTGATTTAGTTGATTTGTGAGTTTTAGACATGATCTGAATAAATCTCATTATTTACTGAAATTTACGAACAAATAAGAAGATTATATTTCCTTTGTAGGGGACAGTGTTATAAAAATCATTTTAGAAAGAAAAATCAGAACTGACAGGTCTGTCATCAAATTATCTTTCTATAAGGCTTCTTAAAAATTTGTATGATGTCTCTGATATGACAGGTCTTCATACTAAAACTTCATCCTATGTGATCACATTGTATAAAATTTTATGTTTTCATACTCAGTAATTATTGTTTTTGATATTACTTGAAATCATACCATAAGTAAAAGATTTCATTTACATGTACAAAGTAATGATCCAAAGTCAGAATTTTAACACATAGCAATTACCCTTACAAATTTATTTAAAATACTTTGTTTCCTATAAGAGGTAAAAGTGTTTAAATAAATTGTCATATGGATGTCATTACAAATTTATTATGGTTTACAATGGATGTCAATTATGAGTACATAAAATAATTCCAGTTTGACTACTTTAGTTTTCAAAACATTTTTACATAAAGGTTAAAGGAAGAGAATGCTTGCATTTGATTTGGATGATTTTCAGATTCATTGATTTGAGGTTTTGTGAAATTTTATTGGACTCCAATGATAAGAAATCTGCAATTTTTTGTAAGGTTTAAGTTTACAACTAAGGTTTATCAACAGATTTCTTATATCTTTATGGTTATTAATATGTAAGTTAAAAGGGCAAAAATAGAAACATTGCTTGATATGTAAATGTTTCATTTTTCATCCAATTCTTATTGGGATTTTTTCTTTTAATTCACCTTGATGAGTGATTTCGTTAGTATGTCAACAAAAGTTTTTATAACTTTTATTGTTCCGAGATACAAGGGGCCAAAATTAGTCACTTTGCAGGACACCTAAAAATTTTATTTTTCATCCGATTTCAACGGAGATTTTTTCTTTTAAATAATCTTGATGAGTGTTTTTAACAGTTTTTGTTTACAACATCGTTTACAGTCTTTGAGATATAGGGGGTTAAAGTTGCCAAAAGACCAACCTGGCTGGATTTCTAAATTTTGTTTTTCATCTGTTTTTGTGCACTAGTTGCAGTCATGTCATGATGCCCTTAGCAAAGCCGTATTTTTTTTTAGTTGTACATGTATCCTTGTGTCGTTTGTTTATTGTGTTCCATTCCCATGAGTTGTGTGTCTTTTCCTTGGATATTGAACGTACATACTTTTCCCACTGTGCTCTCGCTTCGGTATTCTTTTGTTGATACATTGTATTCAGATTGGATGGAAAATATTATAGCAATAAAGTTGACATGTTTAGGTGGGTATGAAGGGAATCTTAAGTTAATTTTCCCTGTTGTATCAAATATTGCCCCATTAGGCAAAGTTGAGTGCAATAGTTAGTATCAAGGGGACAGTCGTCAGTATATGTACCTTGGAAATAGGCAATGCACCCTGGTTTAGAAATGGATAAAATAGTAAAACTGTTGTCTAAATTTTTATACATAAAAACATAGTGAAATTCAAGAAGTATTATAATATATCAAATTTACTAATAGAGATACTTAGGGCTCTACCATAGCTGTTATTCCTATTTGGCTTCACTATGTTTTCTTTTAGTGAATGCTTTGTTTGCTGACTTCAACATGGACTTGAGAAAGTGGTAGTCATGTTGCTGCAAAGTATCTGAAAAATCGATGATAAATTTAGTCCTTTTTGAGACCAACAAATTACCTTGAAATAATAGGAACAAAAGGAACTTTGAGATAAAAATAGGGGTCTTTATCTTTTACTTACAATATTCTAGGACATCCCATCTTTTTTGGTGGCTGCAGTATTAGGAATTAGTCTTTAAAATTTCCAGGCCCCTGATATTCTGTATTGATTTATCCCAGAACAATCATTAAGTCCAAACACCTCTCCTATTTGGTATTCAGGTCCAGTAATAAGCTGAGTTAAAGTTTAAGTAAGGGTCTTTGAATACAAACTGGATCTAAACTGACTGCTTAAGTTTATATGGTTTGAAGACTGGAAACCAAGTGATGTCAGATGAGTCATGCCCTACTAGGTATCAAAGGAAGCATGTAATAAAGCCTTGAGACAAGTTTGGACAAAATTCATCACAGTTTTGCTTATTTATTATTGTAAATGAAGGAACACAATTAAATGCATATGCAATACATTGCACTAACACAGGTAAATAACCAGTACTGAGTGATTGATGTAATGCTGTGTTGCTCTGTTTAGAGAGAACTAGAACTATCAACTACATGTGAAATAATATAACAGAACTTAAATAAACTATCAAAATTACACTAATAAACATAATACTAAAGAAACAATTAAATATGGAGAAATAATGACATGGATGGTAGGATGTAGGTTTTCAACATCACTAGGTCACTGCAGGTTCTAAACTGATTAGAAACATGTGGTACATTTATGCCAAGGTTGGTCACATATTCCTGATTGCCAAATATGGAACTCTCAGTTAGGGAACTCCTGGTGTATAATTTTATAATGTAATTTTGTAGTATAGCAATTTCCTTCTTCCTTGGTATTTTGTTTGTGCACAATTCCTATACAAATATGGGAGTCCGGTAGCCGAGTTGTCTAGGTAGTTCGTTATGACTACTGATGATCACTAGCCTGTCAACGTTGAGGTTGTGAGTTCGAATCTCAACTGTGGTGGGGTGTGTTCGACTGATCTTAATTTACAAGGATTGCCAATATTCCTACCAAAAGTCATGGTTCTCTCTGGGTACTGAGGCTTCCTCCACAGTTAAAAACTGGCCGCCATGAAATAGCCAAATGTGCTGAAAATGGCATAAAACCTCAACTAAACAAACAAATATACAAATATGAGAGGCTGCGCAACCCAACCCTCGATCTATCCTCCTCAAATTTCTCAAATTTTAGATGTTTGCCTACCAGTGACCTGTTGTTCTGTATTGGTAATATATTTACTTTAAATATTTTCAGTTTAAATATGATTTTAACAATTTAACAGAAGGTTGATTGATGTACATATTTTGAAAGATTTTAATCAAGGCCTTATAGATGGAAGTTTGTCACTTATTTTGTTAATTCTTGTATAAGCAGCTTCAGTCTACAGTGTATATAAATGAAACAAACATTATGTCTTATTTTTTTACTATACATTTGGGAATATTCTTCTCAATTTATGTGATGACTGATTTCGTTAATTCTTCAGTAAAAGTCAATACTTGAACAATAATTTTCACACAGATAGATTTAACAAAGGTCTTTGAGGATTGATATGTTGAATATAATTGCATTCCTTCATTGTACATGTAAAAATTTGGGATAAAAGTGTCTTGTCATGCAATCTTGATATAAGATCCTAGTAGTAATCCTTCCTTAGGTTTTTGTTGACGCTGTTTTGATGTCTATTGACAGAGTTATGTTTGGTTGTTTGATCTTGTTACTTGATTCTTGTTTAATTGGCTTGTTAAATCTTATTTGTGGTGCCTTTTTAAAGGTCAATTAGAATGGATCATACAGGAAAGAAAGTCTACGCTTTAATGAAGTTGTTTTTCTTTTCTTTTCTCTCTCTCTCTTTGAAAATTAAGGGGTAAAAAATTGAACAAAAAGTATTATTATTAATATTTTGAAATAAAATTAGAATTTAATAAGATTGGTAATCAGTAAGAAATCTTTTATAAAAAAAAATACATGAAAATTACATTCCAGAAAGCCTCCTATGCAGTTGAATTGGTATCTGAGTTTGGCATTTTGAGACAGATACTAGTTTTAAATTGTTTTGGTCAGTAAGTGGGTAGTATAGGTTATCAGACAGCAAAACGGAGCTTTTAAGCAACAAAATTGTTACATATACACTGATATAATTGTCTTATAAAAAATTAGTTTCCCAATATTTAATTAGGAAAGAATTGATTTTAAACAAAAACAGAATAAACTTAGTTTATATATATTAAAAATTATTTGTTTTATATGTTTGTATACATATTAGGTCAAGTATTTGTTAGGAATTAGTTCATTAGGAAAAAATTGACAAAGCAGGATTGAGAATTAAATTAGGAAAAGTTAATGATAGCTTCAGGTCTTCCATTACAATTTCATTACAGACAGATTTCACTCAGACGTCTGGAAATGAGGATTTACGATCTGCCTGAAATGCATTCCTGACACTGTAAATGTGAATTACAGGAACTTTTACCTTTTAAAATTAATGCAAATGGACAATTCATTTAAAAACAAGATAATAAAGTTTCTTGATTGCCCAATAAAGAACATTTGATCCATAATGAGGACTGAACAGTGTGGTGTTAGCTGACAGCTATCCAAACTTCACTGTCTGATTGAATGGTGATCTACTGTGCCTTAAAAACTCTCTAAGTCAATGTTTTATTTATGGAATGGTTAAAAGTACAATTTTTTTCCAAAGGTTTCCAATAAAATCTACTTTCAAGTATTAATTTATTGACATATAAAATGTGATAAAGTACATGTAGTTGGCTTCAAATTATGTCCACTGTCTTGAAACACTTGGCAAGTCCTTGTAATTCTGGAAAGTAATTGGAACTACAGTTTGACATTCAGAGGCTACTAGCAGAAAATATTATTTCTAAGGATGTAAAAAAGATGATATTTTGCAAGATTGAACTCTCATTGCTCAACTATCTACACATTTCAAAGCTTTGTAAGATGCACTGTTATTGGCTATATTAGTCAATACAGAAGTAAAAGTCCTTAATTTTCCAAATATTTTCTGAAGTTGTGTAGTAGTAATTTGGAAAAATTAACATACAGTCAGTAACAAAACTCCTTCTTTTGTGTTTATATTTTTGCTGATTTTGACACATATAAGTAAAGTCAAGAAATACCCAAGGGATATTCAGAGGAGGTGAAAATCGAAACAACTGACAAACTCCGGAGAAATTTTGAACAACGAAGACAAGACCAAAACAATACAAGCACTACAATTAAAAACTAAAAACAACATGGTCCCCACCAAAAAACCAGGTGTAGACTCAGGTGTTCCGGAAGTCAGTAAGCAGTCTCTGCTTCCTGCAGGGCACGCCATGCTGCCCATGTCAAATCCGGTATGAGGAAGGGACAACATCAATGGAACAGGTCCATGTTCATTTGGAAAACGGTTTTTTCATATCTGTCAACCAAGTCATGATGACGTCCATAAAACTTTACTAAGGATGACTCCAACTTTAGCAACATACCCATGTATGAGCAACTTTTCTGTCAAGAGTCACAAGTTATATAGCTACAAGCTAGCCACTAGTCCTGTTGCAAAGATTTGAATTTTAGATTTAGAAGCCAAAATTATTCCTATTCCAAAATACTTTATAGTGACTAGATATCTTTGGCAATGAGATTACTCTGTGAGTGCTTTTATTCATGATCTGATCTATCTTGCAACTTTGACATTCAGAAGTTAGCAAAAAGATTACCTGTACATTTTGACAATCAGAGAATTCCAATAGTCTTCTTAAAATGATTTAAATACCAGTGGTGACATGCAAATTTCAACAAGTTTTTGTAAAGCTCTGTGTTTCCAGGAAAAAAATACTGACCCTTGGTTTTATAAAGCCATTACGGAGGTTTGTAGATTATTTTGACCATTCAGATATATTTGCAACTACTTTATCAATATCCTATAAATTATACCATTATAAGTAAGTTGTCTCGTTATTGGTTTGTGAATTTTTTTTATGTATTTTTTTTACCCAAATTTTGTTTCATGGTATTGGACATTAAAAATATACCGGTAGTTCTCTGAAGTTTTTAAAAAAAGACTGTTTGAAGCAGTAGGTTGCAGACATATTTCATCTAATTAAACCATTTAAAAACATCTTAAATCACAAACGTTTGAAGTATAAATATTTCCAAAGCAGTAAATCATTTAAAATTCCCCCATAAATTGCAAAAGGAAAAATGTTGGAAATGGAAATATGTCCCTATTTTTAATGGCAGTAGACACTATGACTCAAACTAATTGACAGCATGGATGTGAAAAACCATTAAATTTTTCTGTAGATAATTTATTTGCTCTTCACTCTTTAATTCAGTATTTTTCTTTTGTCCTTTAATCAGTTAAATGACTAACTTTACAATGATTATCCTAAGCAGGAGAGATTTTCTGAAGATTGATTTTCAAAACATTTCTGTCTTTGTGATTGATGGACTCGATTGTCATACAAAGGTGTTGCACAGGTAAACAAGTCAGGTGATGTGAGGGTTTACTTGCGTCTTTCTTGGAGTGTTCATCAGGTTGCTTCAGTTACCTGTTGTAGCTTCATACATGTATAAGGTTTAGTCCAGAGAAACATTGATATACTTTCCAGAGGTTAAAAAATTATATAGAAAGGCTTTTTATTTTAATGTAGATGTTTAAGTGTTATAAGTGTTTAAAGTAATCACATAATTTTTTTATTTTTATTAAAAGGGCATGGACATAGGAATAAAAGAAATAGGGAATCTTTTTGAACATTTTTAATTCAGCTTAATTTCATAATCTCACTTGTATAAGTGTCTGATATTTTTGTGTCATAATTTTCACCAGTTTTATTTACTCTTTGTAGAGGCACTTTCAGCATGACCTCTTGCATGTTTGATGACCTGGACATAGAAGCTGGTTGGAGTCAACATGCAACAGGGAATGCATGACATCACTTTGTGACTATCCTATTATTAAGTGGGTGTATACCGATTTAAATTAACTCCTGTACACCCTCTGACATGCACTTGAGAAAAATTATGATCATCAGACAAATGATATATTGTTGAAGGGTTTAATGGATTCTTTTATCACTGGGCCTGTATCAGACAGAATGACAAATGTTAGGGTTCCTGTCAGTCCAATCAAATTTCAAAAGCTCTGTCAATACTAGGACATTGCTGTAGCTAAAATCCTTGTCTAATAATGTGTCATAAATCACTCGTAAATGTTCTCTATGATGGACATAGTTTGATCAAACAAGCAACAAAACACAATTAAATCTAATCAATATTTTATACATCAGCCTTATCTTGTTTTTAAACCAGTGAACAAAGCTTTTGCATTGTGCCAAGGTAGGAGAAAATTACCTTTTTGGTTTTCTAGATGTTAATAGAACTCGGATGTAATTAATGATGATCAAATTTTTTTTTAGCTTGGTGGCGGTCGCCCTATAGTGATCAGTCTGTCCGTCCGTACATAAAAAATCGTATTTGCTGTATATTTTGCGAACTTTTATGATTTGGCATGGATATTCACTAGCAAGAGAGGGTCTGTCACAATGTATGTACAACTCTGTAGGTCAAAGGTCAGTGTAAAAAACTTAGGTCAAAGTTGAGAACTCCATGTCCTATGGTAAAGATCGTGTCCACTCTATAACTTGAGAATGGTTTGAAGTTAAGTGATGATACTTGGCATGGTAATTCACCACTGTCAAAAGGGGTGTCGCGATTATTGTTGCAAATTTCTAGTTCAAAGTTCAAGGTCCATAACTGAGGTCAAATGTGGGAACCCCATGTTCTTTGGTAAAGATTATGTCTGCCATATAACTTGAGAACGGTTTGGAGTTCAGTGATACATGGCAACCTTATGCATCACCATCAGAAGATGATTAATGTCCAAATCTCTACGTGAAAGGTCAAGGTAAAAAAATTTAGACCAAAGGTCTTCCCTGCTCTATAACTTGGGAACCTTTTGTAGTTAAGTGATGATGCTTATTTACCACTATCAGAAGGTGTGTCGTGATTAGTTTATCAAATCAATATAAAGTTTTGACCATGGGGCTCGCAGAGATGGATTCCATCTCCTTAAAGTCTAGTTACGATTACGTTTAACTTATTCAAGGAATTAGTTTGAAGTAAATTATAAGAGACCTCTATATGAAATATAAATATGGATGCAAAGTTTTTCTGTATTGGTATTTGGTATTTTCATCGTACTCCTTTTGTTTGCTACATAAGACCGGATTGACTTGAAAATTATTTTGAATAGTAACTTTTGATTATTTGGACAGGCAGAAGCAAATCTAAAGATTCATTGAATCTTCCAACAGCAGTTTTTGAACTATGAGAAGAGACAATGACTATTAGTACAAATAAAAACATGTATTTTGAATACAATCTCAATTTCAAAAGGGAAACAGAGATACAGTCCATTTGGCATTGCAGACCTTGTGAACATATAATATTTACAGAGTGTGCGGTAAGATAGGACTTTTCTTCTGTACAATTAGACAACATGCTTCTGAAAGTATAGACATTGACAAAAACCAGGGTCATTATTTAGAGGTTAATCTTGGTGGCTGATTGGTTTATGTAGTTTCTTTAAACAATTACTGTTTACTAGCAATGTCAGCACTGGGGTTTTGAGTTCAGTCCAAACTTGTTGCAGTTTGTTTTGAGTACAGTCTTAAATTTCCTGATGAAGGTTGGTTGTTCTCTCCTGTTACTCTCAACTTTCTCAATAAATTAAAATACAGCAAGTAATATGCTGAAAAGGGCATAACATTTCAATAAACAACAACATCCAGGAGTCTCCAGTGCAGTCATCAATGCAGAGGACCATGGGGTCCATGGTCTTAGACTTGATTTTAGCAGGTTAATTTAGAGGTCAATCATACTCTACTGTCAATTATTTATATTAATTTACCACCTCCTTTTTAACAAGATTTACAAAAGGAATAAATCCTGTTACTATGGATTCAGTTGTATTTTTTGACATCAGTTTTTGTGGATTGGTAAAAAGGGGCATGTTCTTGGGTTCTTTATTTCGTAGATTTCACAAATTTAAAAAATAATGTTGAAATGAAAAGGTACTATTATTCGTAGATAAACAGATTTTGGTCCAATAGATTTACTTTGAAATCCTTTGAAATTAGTAGTAATCAGTATAATCAATGATCTCTTTGCATTTGATTAATTTCAAGGTATGAATGACCATTTAGGGCTTAATCAAAGATTATATTGTAAGACAATTTATATTTCGTTGGTTCTTATATTCGTGGATTGATGATCTGTCCTTGAACAATGAACAAGAAGTGTTTCACACTATTAGTTTTGCAAATTATGTTTGGCGATCGGATGGATTCAAGTTGTTTGGGCAGGCATGCAGCCAGGTCCAAACAATGATGAAGGAAAATCAGACAGCTCTTTATTATATGGTAAATGACTGCAACCCATGGGTAATACTGATTACATAAAAATTTCATGCTTAATGTATTTTGACACTCTTCATCAATATTGAATCAGATTAAAAACTGACATGACTGTGTAAACACTGGACACTCAGAGTATCGAATAATGAATTTAGTTTTGACAGAACAATATATTTCTATATTTTAAACCTAACAATCTATCATTTGATATATCTTAATATGATTGATTAAGTCTGTCACAATATTAAATTTTATATTATTACGGAATTATTTAATTGTACCAAGGTGTGACCGATGTTTCAGTCCAATATTTGGTAGACTTGCATGGAGTTGGCATAATGAATGGTAATTTATCAATCATTTGATTTTAATCTCTCTCTTGTTCTCATTTTTAATGAAAAGGTTTTAAAATCATGGAATGTATTAATAATTTGTTTGGGAAACTTATTATTTCAGTATTAGAGAAAAATTCAGTGGTAGTTTTGTATGTTTTTTTTAAGTAAGTACTTTAATTCTCACAAATATATATATCAAATTTTTTTTTTGCAGAAGACAGATGATTCTAAAAATGATTTAGTATTGGTTATGTTAGAGATATGGGGGAAACACCTATTCTAAATTTTTTGAAAGTTTAAAAGTTGTTGTTTTAAAGATAAAATTTGGAAAGAAAGAACAGTTAAAATTAGTTTAAATTACATAAATTAATTAAGATATTGCAATATGCAGGTGCCCTGATTGTTTACGATCATTTGTAAATCTGTTTATACATAAATTTTAATGAAAAATGATGAAATATGATTTTAAGACAAGAGTTAGGTATTTGTCAAGAATTGAGGATGACACCTGTATCAGATAGGCAAATCATTAAATCTATCATCCTATGGGGAAATTGTAGATCATATCCTGTGAGAAAATTCATTATTCAATTATATTCTGTATTATAGACTCAATAATTTAGCTTTTTACTTGTGGAGGAGTTGAATTTAAATTGACAGACATGAGATTTTAGAATTCAAGACTACAAAAGGAATCTGTAAGTATTTAATGTTTTTGACATTTGATGAACTCTTCGTAGAATATTTTGTCTTTTTGAAAATTGAAGATGACTACATGAATCTCAAGAAAGGCAGCAAAATTTAAGTTTTGCAGCAAACTTTGGTTCACATTGGAGATGGTTATGGATTGGGCATGGGAGTGGGATGCCATGAGGGTGGGAGAGTCATATGGCACTTTCCCATGTAATGTTCAAAATATATTTTTAAAACAAATTTTGACCAATAGGATGAAATGCATGTGATTGATTTATTAATCCTGTCAGGTCTTTTCTATAAAAGCACCTATAGTTACTCTTTTTTATATTCCTGTGTATCTAAAAGATATATAATCTTTTTTCTGGCCAATTAATAATGAAAGCAGGTGCCAATATCATGACTATATTTTTAATGTTATTTTTTTCACTAGCAGATGTGTTCTTTACACAGCCTTGGGGTGGAATAGGTCTTGACCCAAAATCATTTTTCATTTTATAGCCTTCTTTTGTGCAGCTGCTACTTAATATATTAGTTAAATTCATAATGTTAATATTAATGGGCATTAATAATATGAAAGGATAGGTGTGCTGTTCTCATTATGTACCAGAGATCAAGCAAAGAAACATTTTCAATTGCAGTTCTTCATCTTAAAGTATTCATTTCTGTAGATCATAGTTATAGTTAGAACTTTGGATCCTTAGTAAATACATTTTATCACACAAATTTGCAATGTACAGGCAGGTGGGTGTGCAGGCTGCTCCCAACAGTGATGAGGAAAATTCAGTTTGTTGTCAGTCAGGTAGCTTTTTGTTTAATTTATGTTACATGAGTTGTTTATTATGAAAGACTGATTATATAACCACAAAAGAAAAAACTCAAAGAATTGTAAAAATATGAATTTACATTATCATTAATAAAGTTGTGCATGAAAAGTTTTTTTTTTAAATAATTTATGAAAATTAATGTCCAAATGAAATATCTTAGCAAAAGGAAAACTGACAGGAAAATAGCAGCTGTTTTCAGCCTCAAAGTAGATTCTTTAAGCAAATTCAAAATTTAAAACCCTTTTTCATTTCTTCACATATTGTAAGAAATATCAGAACAATAAAGAAAATTGAGGAGTCATGGAGACAAAGCCGATTAATGTACAAATAAAATGGCTAGAACAAAAAAAAAAGTTATGGGATGAGAATAAGATCCAAAATTGGAACCCTAATTGGAATTTCAAATCTCATTGCAGATTTACTAATATATTTGATGGAAGGCAAGGGCAGATTAGCAATTTGACCATTTTTGGCAAATAATTAGACCACTGAAGTTAATTCCAACATTCCTTTTTTTTTGCAAAATTTACTAACAGTTGTAATACAAATGTGCCAAAATAAAAAAAAAGATGAACATGGAGTCAGGAGGCAACATTTACAATATACAGACCTATAACAAATATGCTTAACTTCATTGGAATCCAAGGTTTTGTCTAATGGTAGATGATGAAAATATTAAGATGTTATATAAAAATGGCATTATACTCTAACAAAACTTTGGTTGTCAGAAAAATTTGATAAGTATGAAAAATTTCATTTTGAATTGGTGGTATAAGCTACCAGAACTTGTGATAGTACATGTACATGTAGCATTATATGTATGTTGCACAGACCATATTTAGAAAATGATTAATTATAATCATGACAAATTATTACAAAAAGGACAAATATACCTAAGGAGCAATCCAAAAAACACAATCCATTGGACAGACAAAACCCAGGAAGACAAATGAACAACCACAAGCATGACAAAGAAACACTGAAAACTAAAAAACAATGAACAACACAAACTCCTATAAAAACCAGGAGTGAACCCAATTGTTCCAGAAGGGTAAGCAGTTCCTGCTCTGTATACGGCACCCGTGGTGAAGTTCAACAAAGTCAATCTGGTGGTTAAGTCACAAGTCATTGGAGTTACATGAAATGTTACGACATTGGGAACAGGTCTAACATCATCTTAGATATTGGAACGTTGTAACGGTCAATTTGTGATGACAACCATAAAATTTCCTAAGTGATGACATCAACTTATCCCTGATAAGTTTAAAATGCACAACTTTGAAAATTAAATTGGCATCCAAATTTGTTGAACGAAAAAATGACTGGTTTGAATTCATATTATGCAAAATTTAAACCAAAAAAAGGGAGATAATTTAATTTGAAGATAAATGACAAATGTTATAAGCCATATCTACAAATTTATCTTTATTTGTACCTCTCCCTGTGGTTCTCATGTCTGCCACAAGTCTGTACATATTAAGTCATAAATCTCAGACTGATTAGTAAAGTGTGCACCCAAGGCTCATTAGTTTTCATTATATGATAAGTCTGGCATGATAAGCAGAGATAGATCATTTTAACATTTACCAAACATTACATAAGCTGTAAAACATCACATGTATATCATATTGACATCCATTATCTGAACAGGCTCCTCAAGTCTTTGCAAGTTTCACATTTTTCTATTGTAATTGTTTTATGTCAAAGATTGACCGGCTCCATTCTTCTGACTATCTGTGTTTTTGACAAAGTGCACCTATCAGAAAATATGCAGATTCCAATCTTTCCAAATGAATGTCAAATGTACTAAGCATGTCACAAGCAGGTTGTTTTAAATGATGGGTATAGATTTCAGTTTTACAAACTGGTAATGGAGAGAAAATTCACATATACTAAATTTTGGATAATATTTCTTTGGTCTTCAGGTGTTTAAGAGAAAAAAAAGGATTTCTCTCCCCTATAAAGTATTTGATTGATTAGTGAAGAATGATGAAATTAAAACTTAGATTTGACATTTTATTTAAAATAATGGCCTCATTTATCATTTGTGTTTTGTCATTTTCAAAAAACAATCAAAGTAAACTTGAAATTTTGTCAAAAGCCTCTGATCCATCAGTCTTTAAAATATGTTATTTATTCCATGATAGATGTTGAGAATGATAAATGTTTTTTAAGGTAGTGCTTTAAATAGATGTTTGATTGAAGTTACTATGTAATATGCAGTGGTAAGTATGTCATTTGTAAATAATTTAAGAATTTTGAATTTGAATTGGATTTAAATATAATTCAGATAAATATGAATCGATTGTCACCTTTTGCAAACTGAATCACAGAATTAAGTGTGCATTATTATGTAATTTCCAAAGCATTATGTATAATCCTTGGTGGGGAGCTCAGTTGGGATAAACCATGCAAAATATTTGGATACATTTAAACAATATACTGGTATTCATCAACACCTTAAGTGACTTTCCTGTAGCCTGCCTATTGTAGTAAAATCTGATTTGAGTGTTTCTTTTGCAACTGGTCTATTAATGGATACTTTTTCTTTTTATACTCACTAAGAAAAAGGGTCATTTCTCCCTGCATCTATTTCACTTCTAGGGCCATTTTCAAAAAGTCACCTAATTTTTTTCAAAATATATGGGCAAAACCTGGTATGTGGTCTCTAAAGACATGCTAATAATAACTAACAAATGAGTTACTAAATATTTGTCTGCATACCTGAATATTGCTTTGAGAGACAGTTCTTACACAAATTTACCAAATTAACATCTTTATGACAAGGACCAACAGAACCAAACCAATTTTTTGCTGTAAGTGAGTTTATGTATCTCCATTCATATAACAGTAGAATAGATTTGGTTCTGAATGTGCTTCTTGGCCTTAAAGTTATAGGAATTTACCCAAATCGCTTATATACAACCTTTGCCGGTAGAAAACTCAAACTTATTAATGATTAAGCATAAAATTGTGGTTTGTTAACATAAAAATGCATTGCTTACAATTGTTTATGATAATAAGTATTCAAACACTGAAACATTTAAAATTAAAGAATCAATAGCAAATACAGGGGAAAGTGGCCCTACTCCTTTTTGCTGGTTATTTTCGTCTATTAAAACTTTTGCCCAAACTAGTCCGGCACATGAAAAACTGTAATAATTTTGTAAATGAAATGATTTACTCTTACACTCTTACATAACCTGTTGATTTTTTTTAATGGCAGCTAGTATCAGATGTGACCAGTTAGACATTGATATAAGAATAACATTTTATGTTGTAGACTAATTATCACCCATGTTGGGTCTGTGAGTTCTTTTTAACATCTATTTACTTCTTCACAGACATTTATAATTTTACCAAATTAACATCTTTAGGACAATTTCATATATTCATGTCATTCTTTTAAGTATAAGACATGAACCATTAGCAGTTCTTGTTCTTTACATGTTTGGAGAACTGTCACATTCTCAGTAGTCGTCTTAAAAAAAAGTATCTTGTAGTCAAGCGACTCAGTGGCATTTAGTCCTATATTCACTCCAGGCTTCTAGGAATTCTCCTTAAAAAATTGGATCCAAGGATATAACCCCAAAATTTATGAAATAGCTATTGAATGCTATTCAGTCATTTTGCTCTGAGAAAAAAAACCAGTCAAATTGTGAATTTTAGAATCTCCAGAATCATTTAATTAGGGTAACTTCCCTTCATAAAAACAATGACGCTGCTTAAATCTGACAAAAGCTTCTTTGTGAATCAGAGTATAGGATTTATGTCTTTTTTCATTTTAATTCAAGCTGTAAAATTGATGATTTGTTTTATGTGATTTTTATCTGAAAATCAACAATAATGAACCATGTGTCAGAGAGAATTTGTAATAGAAACAAAATATCAAGGAAGAAAACAAAATACAGAAACTTGATACCATCTTTTAATAGGTACCCAACCATAAAACATTTTTATGTGATTTATGTTTGAAGTTATTGTCATATTTTATTGCCGAGATTGATGGCTTGTGATCATGACAGGTCTGTATTGGAAATCGCACCCAGTTTCACCGATCTTTCATGACAAAGGATCTTAATTTACATACTAGACCTCATAATGGATTGTAATCAGTCTTCAAGTTCTATATAAATCAGTGTATATTATTGCTTATGTCAGACTTATGTTTTCTCTTCTTCCATCATTGCATATCAATAACAGAAGCTTTGGAAAAATTTGTTTGTATTTTGATTAGAATGTCTTGGCCTGGTAATTTTATCTTTTACATTTTCTATATAATAAATTTGAATTTTCACTGCTTTGATTAGGTCAGTAATGAAACCTTTGACTTTATACAGATGCTAGTGATTAATATTTTCATTTTTTTAAGGGTATATATTTTGGGGATATCAGATTATGCCACATTTTCCATTCAATCTTTTCAAGAAACCTTTTGGTGAAAAAGTAGTTAATTGGAGTTATTTCCCCTGTTCTTCATTTTAGGATAATGTAATATAGTATTAATTAATGGGTGTTTTTATAATGGCCCTATAATGTGTCCAAAGTCTGTAATAATGACACAAGGAAGGCTGTAATGGCCCGAGGCAATGCTTAGGGCCATTATTACAGACCAAGGACACATTACAGGGCCACTATAAAAACACCCATTTCTTAATACTTTTATTAACCAACTGATGAAGTACAATTTTAGTGTAAATGTTTTAAAGGTATTTTATGCCTATTACAAACTATCATCCATTGTAACTTGTTATAAAATGTTTGTGCCGTAACAGTTATTCCACATCATATTTGCCCATTGCTAAGAAGAGAAATAGAATTTATTTTTTAACTACATGTATGTCTGATGATGTAACCATGTTGCAGAGCTTCATAATGTATCATATGATTTTAAAAATAGAATCTGTAGCAAATGGGACAAGTTCATTGAATATTAGGATTAATGAAAATTGTCAGTCTCAAACTTTATCTTCCCAGAGTAAATGTTAATTTGTTAATTGTTCTTCGCATTTTAGTAGATGCACATTGATTGCTATATCGCAATAAAAACACTACTGGGTTGTCAACAGACATGGCATTTTTACTTCTTGTCTTCTAATTTCTATCAGTTTCCGGGGTGAAAAAAGGTTAAAATACAGTCTTTTTAACAAATTCTGACAGAACAGAAATTCTTTATAGTCAATCGCATAAAACAGAATAAGCACAATCAACAACCAAAAATTCCATGCGACAAAATCCTCAGAAATGTGTAGCCATCTTGAATTTTCTGATTTTGCATAATGGCCCTGTTTTTTTTATAATCGGCCCTGTTATAAATAATGCCCTGTTTTGTTGTAATGGCCCTGTTAGGTAATACCCGTGCATTTTAGCTGTAATTATTCCTAATTGGTTGATAATGTTGTTTTAAGTTAATACATGTATTCTGATAATAAATGCTACAAACCTGCTAATTTTAAGTTTTTAATGAGCTTATCTTTTCAAGTCAAAGGCCATATTCATTTTATTTTGTGATATTACCCCATCAGAATAATTTTTACAGTGGTCTTTGTAATGTATTTAGTTTTTAGTTTTATTTTTCCATTGCTCATTTTATTGTTATTCTAAATGTTGATATTTATGTTGAAATAAGTTTAGTTGATTTTTATGTAATGGTAACATAATAAACTGTTTTGTTAGAGTTGCATCCCTTTGATTGCTGCAGCTGTTTGATTCTGATATAAATCCTGAAATAAACCTAATTTTGACATATTCCTTCTTGTGTGACATAAATATATTGGTCTGTGTGACATTCGTCTGATTCTTCTCTTTATCCTTCTAGTTTAAATGGAAACAAATTAGGATAAAAATAAGAAAAGTCAGTGATGGATAAGTTTTAATATCGCCATGGTAACTGTCAGAAAGCATCAAATAAAGTAGAAAAGCCATCAGTTGTATGGTCCCACATTGTCTGTTGGTTGACATTGAAATATGATGTTTAGCTGCACAGAGTGAGCTTCTTTTGACAGAAAAATAATCATAAATCCTTACAGTATTGTCTAAATGTTCTGGTAAATATTTTGATTGAGGACTATCAGTATCTGGTGTCAAACAACGAAGGGGATATTAAGGAGTCAGGCAGTGTAAATACATCTTATTGTGTTAAGTCCTTGATGTATGTCTCTTAGGTGTTAAGGCAAAAACATTTTTTAACTTTTTTTCCTGCATTTCTATCTGTCATTGGGGATTTGCAAGTTGTTTGTTATCCCCTTAGAGTCCAAGATAAAAGATGAAAAATATCAGCAATAAATTAGTTTATCTATTGTAAAGGTAATTTAGTTTATCTTGTAAACTATTTATTTTGTCTGCTAAATTATAAGATCTGTTCATCTTGTCTTTCATCTATGTTCTCCCATTTTTCATTATTTTATATCATTTATTTAGACTTTATGCACTTATTTTTTATAGTCTTTATAAAACACTGTCTGTGAAAGATTTTCTATACTGTGTACAACTTTATACATTTTGAATGGGATGAAAAACATACTATTTTTTTTTCCTTTTTTGAAATTGAAAATTTTGCAAGGAACCCACATATTTTCAAATGTCACTCACCTTGTGGGAAAAAACCAGCATGGTATCCATAAACTGAAGAGATTAGAAAATGAAGCATACCGTAATTGGAATTGAATTATAGACTGTGGTTTTGGCAATTTTAGGAGATAAATAGTTTTTGGCAAAAAATACAGATGCAATCATAATTAAACACAGGCAAGAAGCAACAAAACAATCCTTTTAATTTGTTCTAAACAAACTCCCATTGTGTTCTTTTTGTTGTGAATGTGAAAGTTTGAAGATTTTCTGACATGAAAAAGCCTTTTTGGAATTGGCTGCACCATGTGATAGATCAGAATCTCAGTTATTATGTGTCTTATGGCTAAACAAATTTTCAACCAAGAAAACCTTATTTACATCACTTGTATAACCTTTTGTTTACTTCAAATCAGTTTTATAGTATAATGAAATGTCTTCTGATTATTCAGAAATAATTTAATTTGATTTGAACACTGCATTTTGATTGGCTGAACAGCAAATAGTCCCACGTCATTATTGATGCTTGAATAGAGGAATCATCGTAATTCTGTTTGGAAATTAAATTAGGAATTTTTCCACTTCTTGAACAGGTTATACATCAATAACCTGGTTTGGGTCAGTGTACAGCATTCATAAATCGCTTTGCAGTTTATTATGCATAAACTGACCCAAACCAGGTTATATTGTATCATATAACCTGTTAAAAAAACATTCCTTAAATATTAAATAGCAATTGCCTGGTATTAATTATGTATTTGTGTCATCTATTTATGATTATTCAAATGGCCATAGATACAAAACATACAGGTTTTTCTAGCATAAAGTCAGAGACATGTATGTTTTATATGTCTCTGATAAAGTTAACCTGAAAAACAAAATACATTGGCAAAATCTTGTTTGAAATATTTCCGGGTTTTACATATGGACTGCTCTCTATTAATTCTGATGAAAGGCTGATGTCGGAAGAATCTTGGACTTATTAATAAGCTCTAAATCATTCTTCAGTGAGAGTAAAATGTCTTAAACAGCTAAGATAAACCCAAAATCAAATATTAAGTAAGACAGCAACTGGTCTTTCTGTTTTAGGAGAGGTGCTTAAGAGATTGGTTTAACTAGCAAACTTGCCATATATCTTTGTAGTAAAACTGAAAAGTTAGTTGAGAAGAAACTATGTGTGCTTGGCAATATATGTAACAGTCAACACACAAGTCTCAGAGTGCTTTTTGTCACCTTACAATTTTCTCAATATTACTGATGATGATTACTGGTGTAGTTACTGTCCTTAATGTCTTATAGTTAGAATCTAAAATATAGCACTGACCTCCATGTTGTAAGATTAATGTACTAATATTTGTACTCATTTGTTATCCATGACCTGCAGACATTGACCACACAAAGCATTGTATATCATCATTATAATAGTTTGTCCCCAGATGACCTTACATGTACTTGTCTGTCATCATTATCTGAATTCACCAATCCACATCAGATATGTACATAAAGTCATTATGTATATATGATTGTAATGTGTCAGATGACCATTTTATTTTGTGGATACAGTTGTGATTGTAATGCAATGTCAGTTATCCGGTTTTAATATTGTATCTTTATTTCTTGGCTAAAAATTGGGAAAAAAAATAGAGGTGATTTTTTTTTTCACTTGGTACATCTGTCAGACTTCAAGATACTTCAACATTCTATACCTGGAAAAAAAAGTTATAAGTCCTGAAGAAGGATTATATTATAATTGAGATATTTCATTAGATTGAACATGACAAAAGATTGATATTGTGGATTCATTTTTTATATGGGCATCAATTTTCATTGTTTAATGAAAATTCCTGATTTGTAACCCATTATAAAATTATAAAATGGGTATCTATATTGCATCGGATATTTAAACTAGTAGTTTTTTGCACCAACGAAAGTCATAAAATTTTTGTCTGAAATGATGAATTGATACTTCAAATTTACTGCTACAAAAACATAAAATTTGCAAAGACTAAGGAGTATCTCCCTCTTACATAGCTCTGTCTTTAGATTGATTTGGCATAACACTTTTGGTCATTTTGGTATTTTTGAATTTGTCTTTTGAAATATTGTTTCGGTTTTCATCATTTTAGGTCTTGAGCACAACTGTTGAGTCATAAATTGACAAAATGTGCACATCTTGTGCATCAAAATTGGCATCAAAGAATTTATTAATCCCCTTTATCTTTTAGACACTAGCCATTGTTTTGGAAATTTAAGAAATAGGATAAAAATAATGTTGAACTGGTTTTGATAGAGATGCTATATACTAGGAGAGATAACTCTAACTTTGTTATGGGTATGATAAAATAGCCTACCAGCAGTTTTGTGACAGTCATAGGATCATTTTAATCATCTACATACATTGTCAGTTTTGACACTGAGAGACAAACGTTCTGCAGCCATCATCTGAAGCAGAGACTCCACCTGATGTTTACTATTGCTTATTATGTTTATTTGTGTGTTTTTCACTTAACCTTTGATCTGGACTTCATAACTCACAAAGGAAGACAACTTTTAGAATTATATCTTGTCATAGTTTTTTACTTGAACAATTAATTAAATGGTATTAATTACCTGTAGTTTAGGTGTGACAAAGAGAATTTGATGGTAACTATTTATTATCAGATTTAGACAGGAGTGATATACAGTACTGAGATGGTATAGAAATGGCCTTTTTATAGAGGGGGCACAGCTGCTAGTAACATCTTGGTCTTACATCATTCTCTTGATTCATGCAAAACACAAGTTATCAGTCAAAGTCATAATGTACTAGTTTTAGATATAATTTATTGTGACAAATATAAATGAAGAATTTAATCTTTCATTTAGGAAATGTATAGGTTTATCATCTGTACAAACTGACAGAATTAAAACATGCATATATCCCTACAGAGGACTTTCCACAAACTTTGTTATACTCAATGCTACTATCATAAGTTCCTATTGGAACAAATATTGTATACTATATATTCCTTTTGGAACAAATATGATGACAAAATTTTCAGTTCCTTATACAGATTCATGCAGTTAAAGTTAGACATCAAATTCAGTTGTGTCATACCAAAACTTTTACATGATAGCGATGGAATCCTTGCATGCATTAGAATTATAAATATGAAAAGGTTGATCTCCAAACCCCATAATTAAGCTAACAAGAATGTAAAAAGTTATTTGATAGAGGAAAAAGCACACCCAAACTGGGTATGAATCCTTGTTTAAACATTGTTTGAAATTAATAATTATGAGAGTTTAAATAGTATTTTGATATGTGTATAGATTCATAATAATATTCAATCATCTTATCATTTGAATACTTATGGTTGACACCTAGACAATATGAAATTGATATCATTGACTGATTAGTGTGACAAAGACAGAAGATAAAATGAATGATGTGTGCAGTTGTATACCCCCAGTAGTTAAAGAAAAAGATAAATTAAGAAACTCTTGTCATTTCTATATAGAATGATGAGTCACAATTAAGATATTAATGATTTTTCTTTCCACCCTTTGTATTTATTATTCTGGGTTTGACAGGTAAATTGAAATAAACAGTTCCCCTGGGGGAGGAAATCCAGTGCTTCTCACTAACGGCTTATCAAAGTTTCTGTCATCTGTGTATATCCTGTCTACTGGAATCATTATGTTTTCAATATACAGTAGTCATTAGTTGTCAATCTCTTTTACTTGATCTAGTATTCAGCCATTGAAAGGGGGATTTATTCAGAGAGGTCTAACCAGTTTGTGAAAAAAGCAGTCTAATTCCAGCCTCTTGAATCCAAGCCTGTATGTTTTTCAACACACTGAAATTTGGGTTTATTTGTACTCCAAATACATTTTGTGACATATTAAGACCTCTTTTAATACTTCTTCATTAATATGCTGTGGATCAATAATTCTTCCATTATCAATCGTACAAGTTGTGAAATATTAATTAAATTAACCCCAAATGTAGCCCCACTCAGTCAACTTCTTATCAGGAATAATTAATACAGCTATTTTGTTTGATCTTTGAAGACAATTTTAATGATAAAACAAATTTTGGTAATGAAATTATGGCCATAAAGATAAATCTTATTTTGAAGCTAGACATTACAAAGCTGTCATGCAATATTGATATTTTTGTCAATTATACAAAATTGCTCAGACTTCCAAAAGATTATGACGGAGCAGGTAAAGAAATTTAATCTACCCATTCAATGATCTATTTTTTAAGTTTCATCCTTACAGCCTTAATTTTTAACTTCAGATTAATTGGCTGTTGACAGTCGTAAATACATGTAGTTAGAACACTGATAGTTATACAAATAATTTTTTACGGGTGAAAATAGAACTATATCAATCAAAAATATTAAAATAATGATTTTTAAAAATATATTTAAATGTTGCTTTTTATTGTGTGATTTTCAGTTTATTCAGATAAAAATACTTGTGGATTTGTTTCAATTTCAAACTTTACCTGGATGTTCCTTAGGGTATCTAGTTTCTAGTTTAAAAATTTTATCCATGGATTTGATCCATCAACAAACATGGCTGCTGTTGCTAAACGTAGAACATAGGGGGTGAAATGCAGTTTTTGGCTTATATCTAAAAAAATAAAGCATTTAGAGCAAAACTGACAGAAGTAAAAATGTTTATCAGGTCAAGATCTACCTGCCATGACATTTTCAGACAAATCGGTCAACCCTTTGTTGGGTTATTGCCCATGAATTGTCAATTTTAAAATTTTGCAGTTTTAGGTTATCTTGAGTATTATTATAGATAAAGACAAACTGTAAACAGCAAAAATGTTCAACAAAGTAAGATCAACAAATAAGTCAACATGACCAAAATCGTCAATGGACCCCTTATAGGAGTTTTGCCCTTGAAAGATAATGTAAATGTAAACAGTAATTATCAGTAAAAATAATGATCTGACATATTTTCACAGATGTTTAGAGCATTACTTGAAATAAATTAAATGGTAGCTGTACAAGTAAAATGGAAGGTCAAGGTCATTGAAAATGTCCATAGTAACCAATGAAAAAGTCACTAGCAAACCATATATATTTGTGTTAAGGACCCTAAAATATAGATGCACGTCAATATGGAGGCTCAAGGGTCAAGGTCATTGAAAAAAATCCATAGCAACAAATGGAAAAGTCCCTAGCAACCAGATATATTTGGATTCAGGACCTTACAATATTACCAGTTCAAGTCAAAATGGAAGGTCAAGAGTCAAGGCCATTGAAAAAGGCCATAGCAACTGATTAAAAAGTCCCTAGCAACTATAGATATTTGAGTTCAGGATTCTATATTTTAGCTTTACAAGTCAATATTAAGGCAAAAAAGGCAATGGTATACTGTATACATTTATAAAATAATTATTGATGGAAGATCTACACAAAAAATTACAGGTGAGCGATTCAGGCTCTTGGGAACCTCTTGTTTCATATTCCTTGGAAACAATTAACTTATTAAGTTCAGAGTTATATTATCTGTTTACATATGAACCATGATAGAAAATAATTGCCATGAAGTATTTTTCTTGATGGAAAATTATTTTCTGGCATATACATTATAGTAAGTTAGGTATATGGCTTATCTGTAGATTATAAATGACAATTACTGGTAACTCACAGTGCTTGAATTACGATTACATGCTCAAAGATTTCTCCTCGCAATTACATATACATTTTAAGTCATGTGATTGATTGTTACTTGATTTTCATCATCAGTGAGAATAATAAAAATGTTGTCAACTAGCTGAAATCAAATGAAAATTCATTGCAAAACAAGGTGTCAGATATCATTTAATGGAATGAACACTTCACCATTAATACCCATTTCTTACTGTGTCATGGGATTCGCTTTAATAATACCCTGGTTAGTCCAAATTGTAATAACAACTGATCATAAATCAGGCAACACACTGACAAGTTCTTTCTTATGAGGGATTTAAATCATTCATTTTCCACTAGGAAAGGTTGTCAGGGCTCTTCTGAATCCATACATTAAAAGCATCTGTCTGTAGGTTGGGTTAATAAATTAGTGGCTTTGATGGGGTAGAAATAAGGGTGTATTATAGAAGAATGTAGTCATTAAATCTCCTGTTGTCATTTTTATGGTGAAACAGTTGACATGCAATATACATAAAATTCCAATTTTTTTATGTCCCTATATGGGAAAAAATAGCTTGAGCTATCTAAAAACATTAATAATTAATTTTACAACCACACTGCAAATTTGGAATGAATAAGCATGTTCAGTCATGAATTAAGATCATTTTACATTTATACTAAGTATATTACTTGTTCAATTTTTGACAGAATAGTATGTAAAACTAAGGCTTGGATATTTTTGTCCCCCGCCGCAACGCGATGCGGGGGATATGGTAATGCCGGGCGTCCGTCCGTCCGTCCGTGCTTCCGTCCGTCCGTCCGTCCACCTTGTAAGCGCTCTAGCAAATTTATTTCTTGACCGATTTGGATAATATTTATACAGTAGCTTTAACTCAATGATACCTCAAGGGAGTTCGAAGATGAGTCATGTCGAAATATTTTTGTAGGAGTTATGCCCCATAATAACTTAGAAAATTGACAAAATTTTCATGTAAGCGCTCTAGCAAATTTATTTCTTGACCAATTTGGATAATATTTATACAGTAGCTTTAACTCAATGATACCTCAAGGGAGTTCGAAGATGAGTCATGTCGAAATAATTTTGTAGGAGTTATGCCCCTTAATAACTTAGAAAATTGACAAAATTTTCATGTAAGCGCTCTAGCAAATTTATTTCTTGACCGATTTGGATAATATTTATGCAGTAGCTTTAACTCAATGATACCTCAAGGGAGTTCGAAGGTGAGTCATGTCGAAATATTTTTGTAGGAGTTATGCCCCTTAATAACTTAGAAAATTGACAAAATTTTCATGTAAGCGCTCTAGCAAATTTATTTCTTGACCGATTTGGATAATATTTATACAGTAGCTTTAACTCAATGATACCTCAAGGGAGTTCGAAGATGAGTCATGTCGAAATAATTTTGTAGGAGTTATGCCCCTTAATAACTTAGAAAATTGACAAAATTTTCATGTAAGCGCTCTAGCAAATTTATTTCTTGACCGATTTGGATAATATTTATACAGTAGCTTTAACTCAATGATACCTCAAGGGAGTTCGAAGGTGAGTCATGTCGAAATATTTTTGTAGGAGTTATGCCCCTTAATAACTTAGAAAATTGACAAAATTTTCATGTAAGCGCTCTAGCAAATTTATTTCTTGACCGATTTGGATAATATTTATACAGTAGCTTTAACTCAATGATACCTCAAGGGAGTTCGAAGGTGAGTCATGTCGAAATATTTTTGTAGGAGTTATGCCCCATAATAACTTAGAAAATTGACAAAATTTTCATGTAAGCGCTCTAGCAAATTTATTTCTTGACCGATTTGGATAATATTTATACAGTAGCTTTAACTCAATGATACCTCAAGGGAGTTCGAAGGTGAGTCATGTCGAAATATTTTTGTAGGAGTTATGCCCCTTAATAACTTAGAAAATTGACAAAATTTTCATGTAAGCGCTCTAGCAAATTTATTTCTTGACCGATTTGGATAATATTTATACAGTAGCTTTAACTCAATGATACCTCAAGGGAGTTCGAAGATGAGTCATGTCGAAATAATTTTGTAGGAGTTATGCCCCTTAATAACTTAGAAAATTGACAAAATTTTCATGTAAGCGCTCTAGCAAATTTATTTCTTGACCGATTTGGATAATATTTATGCAGTAGCTTTAACTCAATGATACCTCAAGGGAGTTCGAAGATGAGTCATGTCGAAATATTTTTGTAGGAGTTATGCCCCTTAATAACTTTGAAAATTGACAAAATGTTCATCTAAGTGTTCTAGAAAATTTATATTCTCCTTGCATTGGAATAATATTTATACACTTGGACCTAAAGGGAGGTTTTATACATAAACTCCTATCGAAACTTATAAAATTGAAAAATACTGTCTTTAAGAGTTTGTTAGGCAGAATACTTTTGATCAAAGCATTTCTGTTTATTGAAAAGAAGTAAATGTACATTTGTATAAATTCTCAATACACATGGTAAAATAAGATTTCAACACTATACCCATATTGTATAAATGTCTTCATACCACTCATTAACTTGTAAAAAACTTTAGCAATAACCACAAATTGTTTGTCCTTCTATTCTCTCTCTTTGAGAAAATTTTGTTATGTTTCACTTGTCCAAGGGTTTCTGATGCTCTAGTGGCGGGGGACTTCGGAACGCTGTTCGATTTTTTTATACCAGGTATATAGGAATCAGCCTGTCCGTCTGTCTGTCTGTCTATCCCCCAATTTTTTTTTGTACCTGCAGTTTCTCAAACATGCCTTATCAGAGGTTAATTATACTTTGCATACTGTTAGATCCTAGTACGTAGATGTGCACATGTGAAGTATGTCCTGGTCCAATACTTTTTCCCATAATTTTATACCCTTTTATTCCCTCACTTATACTCAATTGGACATAGAAATTGTGAGACAATTCACCATGATAAGGATGCCCTAGTCCATTAAATTAACAGCAGGGGGGGGGGGGGTGGGGGGGGTATAGTTAGTGAGGTCCCCTCACAGTTCCAGTTGAAATTTATGGAAAGAAGTCTCATGGAAACAATTTTTTTTCTAAATTGGACCTTTAAGCAGTAAAAAAAAACAACCCAAAAACTATCTGTTCATGAATGTTAACAGAAATGGCACAATTCTAAGAATTGCTTGTTTATAATGTTAATGTCAGTGTTAACACACTAATGCAATCTCTTTGAATGCATGTTTTATAATGGGCTACTGGAAAATATTACAAGAAATGATTCTGTTTGAGTCTGGCGAAATTAAAATTCATTAAATAATTAGAATGCCATGTACTGGTTGACATAGGAAAACGGTTATTATGTTTGTTGACTAAAACAATGAATGACTAATATTGGAAACAAATTTCTAACATCAAATAAAAAGGATAGATTATTAAGATGTATTACCAATAGATGACACCTTGCTACAGTTTATTAGAATTTTTAAAAATGTTTATTATGTGCAACAACTGGGTAGTAATGAGTTTTGGGTGCATTGCAGTAATAAATAAAGAATACAATCGATAATTCTTAATTAAGCTTGTCAACAGGATTTGATACTGACTATATAAAATTGTTCAGAAATCAATTAAACTGTTGTTTTTAGTTTTCTTTTCATATTTACCTTTTGCTCGAAGAGGTGTGCAAAATTGTAAGTTACTATGGTAGCAATATGTAACATTGGCTTTCTGTTGATTTAATTGCTTCAGCAAGGTAACTGTAATGGTCAGTTGCTGGAATATTTATCACTGCAGGTTTTTGTTTCATCTGCAATGAAAATTCTGAAAAGTATTGAAAGATATTGAGTATTTGTATGTCTGCTCTTCTGCACTCGGTATTACCTAGTATAATATTGTGAAACAGCATGACATGAATCTTGACTGTTAGGTTAAAAACTTTTGACAAAAATTTGGGGAATTGTTTTGATATTCCCTCTTTTCATTTTATGTCTATTGCTATAGTACTAAATATAGAAACCGGTCAAAATAGTACTCAAAATTTTTTTCCTGATATAAAAATATATTGATATGGGCATGTATCAATGAGACAGCATCAGGGAAAAAGAAAATGGGTTTGTTGTGATCTTCTACAGGGATCAACAGCCCATCCACAAGAGCAACATTAAATGGCATGGAAACGCTGGTATTAAAAGGGAAGGACCAAATCGGCTCCAGAATTAAAATAACTATTGCAAATATACTTAAATATGTTTGTACAAAACATCATTACGATATCTACAGTAATAAATGTGTATTTTAAAAAATTGTTTTATGAAATGAAGCATTTGATAGTCGGCCATCTTGCCGACAAAAATGTAGGTGGTGACGTCACGACCTACAAAATCTATGTTAAAATTAATGAGGAATTTTCCACAACATGCTACCATTTACATATGGGCATTATATATGGGGAAACTGATTGATAATTACAAAATTATAACGATTATATCACAAGTTAATCTGTGTTTGTTCTTAATTAAAATTTGGTAAAAAAATATGTACCAAATATAATTCACGTAATTATAATTATGTAAAGAAATTCGATAAAATAAAGAATTAAAACAATTGTAATGCAATTCTGAATTTCATCATAACTGGAAAAAATTTGAAAAACATTTTGCAACTTCTCACAGGTGACGCTGAATATTTACATTTGATTTTAATTATAGCAACAACATACCATTAAGGTGATAATTATAGGTAAATGACCCCCGCTGGTTATGATTAAAGTTGTTTATTGATGCTAATTAGCACCATGAATGAGATATTTAAGTAGATTTTAAACGATACACCATTTTCAATGGAAATATAATAAGAGGAAAATAATAAAGTTATAAAACCATCTCAGTATTTGATTTTTAGGCTTGTTCATAGTATTAAAATAATTTTTTTTGTGTGTGATAAACATGAAAAGTTTGAATTACTTACCAGCAACTTTTAATTTATGATGCAAACTAAATAAGCGGAAATTAACGGAAGAATCAATTAATATGCCGACAATTAGCTATTTCATTTTCTTAAATAAATACACCACCTTTCAAACCACTTCAGTTTTAACATATAAAAAAAATCAGACAAACATCAACTGAATACACAATATGGGTATGGGACCATAGTTCCGAATTAACCCATCATTATATAAATATTTACAGCAGTTTAGATCTAGTGTTTTTACAAATAATTGAACAATTTAATTACTCCTTTTGCAAGGTGTTCATAAATTTTTATTTGGATTTCATGTTGATTATTCTGTTTGTTTTACTATAAATGTATAATTAATATGCAATCAAAAGGGACTTTTTGTGCCAACTTAAACGTGGTGATTTAACACGATTATGATTACCAATGATATACCTGTCACTCACCTCAATAAAGCCATAAACTAATTAAACTGATAATAACTGTTTATAATAAACAAGCCAACTGGTGACAAATTGAAACCTTGAGATTAAATCGATATACCAAGTATCTGCATTTTGTTTCAAAATTTCTTCCACAGACTATACAGAAATGACACATTTTTGTAATACTATTGAGAAATATGGAATAAACTGCAACAAAATTGACTCCCTTCTGTATAAACACATAAGGAAAACTATCCCTTTTTTCAATTTATTACTATATTATTATTATTTAGGAAAAAGAACACAAAAGAAATATCGAATTTCAGGTAGTTGTAAGATTTAAAAAAATAATAATACTTATAAACGATGAAATTTTTTTAAAGATTTACCATTAAATTCTCCTCAAAACACGAATCTTCGAAATGGTCCTCGCAAACTACTTGGTTCTTCGTGTGCATATACTCAGCAACCAGAATCCTTAAACTGAGAAGCCATGTCTCACATAACTCTGATTTCTTTTCTGTGTTTAGAATACTAAAAAGATGTTTTCCATTCCGGAATCCTTCAGCAAGTCATTATGAAAATGTATGCCCACGACATGCCACTTTTGATTTACCACACAATCATTAGTGAGAATGCTGGGCTCCTTTTTGAAACAGTCTCTTTCACTGAGGACAGGCGGCAAACATATTTCATAATTGTTTAATTTGATGTTCTGTTTGTTTGTTTTCTTGTAGCTATTGACCCTTTGGGGTGTAAGATGCTAATAAAATTATGACTTATAAGGACAGGCACTTACAGAGTGTGGTGGGGTTAAAAAACCCTTTCCTTCAATCCTGGGTCAGCGGTTTAAAAAGGCAAATGTATGACATTTCCAATACATGTAATGACTTCATTTAGTTTAGTATTAAAGCTTTTAAATGGAGAATAAAACTACTTGCTGATAATGGTCCTATAGAGCTTTCCCTTCAGAAGTGTGCTCAGCAGTCCAATTATCTACAGAAAATATTGAGCCAGTTGTTCTCTGAAACCACTGCTTGAAAAAAAAAATTTAACTGAAAACATAAGGGAATATATTTCTCATTAATTTAATAATTGGATCAAAATTTATTCAATGTACTCTTAATATTTATGCAATTAATATCTTTTTATATTTTCTTTACTCTTTTCTCTTTTAGTTGAAAGTAAGGACAGGTCTTAATTTTTGCTTACTGAATAGAATGGTTTAATATCTTAATTTGTGAAATTATCTTCAATTTAAGTCACTACAAATGACATTCACTCTTACATTATATTGATACCCAATAATTTCTATGATGATTATATAAATTTAGTTAGACATTTAATTCTGTATACCCGTAATTGCACAAATTATTATTGATGAGAACTCATCCCTTCTTTTTATTAGTTTTTGATCAAGAAAGATTATATATGATTTCAGTCAATTATCCTGTATTGTCATAACTTGGATTTTCAAGGTTAAAGATTTTTAGAGAAAAACAAGTCTTCACCTAAAAGTTTCGCTGTTGCTATATTGGGATTGTGAATTTATGATATATATTTTAAAGTCACATATCAGTAATTATTCCTTTTCAGACACTAAAAGATTTTTTTCCACCCTGTGTAGCAACTGAACGGGAAATCATCTCTATCCTGTTTAACCAAATTTTCTCAACTTTTCATATTTTGGGATGCATTTTAGTTTCTTCAGTTTTGTAAGAGTTGTCTCCCATCCGATCAGATATCTCAATATAGAAAAGACAGGGAAATTCAAACCCATAGGAAGTTGCTTTACCTACCTTGAAAACACAAATCTTTTTCAAATTTTTATGATGATTTTTGTGAAATTTGATATATTCTTCTATAATTTTTGTGTTTTGGAATTTCTTTGAAAAAATTCTTTAAAAAGTTACTTAGATTCCCTAGTCTTTTATGTAAGTTTAGAAATTATTGAAATTACCCACCCTTTGTACCTGTTACAACACAAGAATTTGATATTATCTTTATTTTAAAAGAAGTCTAATTACAAAGTAGATCTAGTAAGTTTTGCAGCAATTCATATTGGAGGTAGTTTTTGTCTCGTCTACGACGAAAAGTCGCAAAGGCGAAATATAGGTATTACTTTCTGGCAACTTTAATAACTTTGTAATGTAATACCTACAATTAAGATTTATAGTCCACAAGGTAGCTTATCGTATAAGGTTTGCCGCAGTATACTTGTATTGTGACTCTGACCTCATTTTCATGGTTCACTGACTTCATAAACATGGATTTTTGTGTCCAAGTTTCGTGGTTAAATCCATTTCTCAGCAACTGTAATACCTAGGCCAACCATATTTGGTCTATATATAGTTCTTAGTGGGTACATGCCAGTCTGACACCTGGCTTGGGACCTTGACCTTAATTTCATGCTCAAGTGACTTTGTCACTTTTTCCTGGTTAAGTCCATTTCTCAGAAACTGTAATACCTAGACCCACCATATTTGGTCAATATATAGTTCTTGGTGGGTACATGTCAGTCTGACACCTGCCTTTTGACCTTGACCTTAATTTCATGCTTGAGTGACCTGCATCACATTTTCTTGGTTAAGTTTATTACCCAGAAACTACAATACCTAGACCCACCATATTTGGTCAATAGATAGTACTTGTTGGGTACTTGTCAGTCTGACACCTGGCTTGGGACCTTGACCTCAATTTCATGCTTGAGTGACTTTGTGACTTTTTCCTGGTTAAGTCCATTACCCAGGAACTAGAATACCTAGACCCACCATATTTGGTCAATAGATAGTTCTTGCTATGTACATGGCAGTCTGACACCTGATTTGGGACCTTGACCTCAATTTCATGCTTGAGTGACTTTGTCACTTTTTCGTGGTTAGGTACACTTCTCAGAAACTGTAATACCTAGACCAACTGTATTTGGTCTATTCATAGTTCTTGATGGGTACATGCCAGTCTGACACTTGTCTCTGGACCTTGACCTCAATTTCATGGTTGAGTGACTTTCATCCAAATTTCTTGATGGAGTCCTTTTTTCAGCAATTGTAATACCTAGACCTATCCGCGTTTGGTCTATGGATTAAGTTCTTAGTGGGTACATGCAAGTCTGACACATGTCTCTGGACTTTGACCTCAATTGCATGCTGGAGTGACTTTGTCACATTTTCGAGATACCCACCATTTTTGGTCAATAGATAGTTCTTAGTGGTTTCAACTCTGTATGACACCTGCCTTTTGACCTTGACCTCAATTTCTTTTAACACATTTTCATTTGAATTACAAAATGTCGGGTATCAGATAATCATTATTCTGTGTCCATGTACATACTCAGGAAAGACATGTGGTGTGTCCACTCTTGTTATTACTCTGAGATGTAGACTGTTTCCTTGGACATTTGTTAACGTGTGTGAAATAATTTATACACCTTATCTCTTATTTCTGTTATGATTTATAAACTTTTGAAAGATTTCCAGACAAGGATTCAACTTTAGTTTTGACAGGCTAGTGATCATTATTATTTATGATAGACTATCTTGTTCATTCGGCCACTGCAGCCCACATTAATGAAGAAAGATCCCACAGAGACATTTTATTCCCAAGGTCAAGGTCACTGCAGCTGTCAGATATCTACTGGCAGCATGTAATGGGCAATAATGGAACTTGACTTGAGTCCACAACAGTGGGCATTGCATGTTTTGACAAGTTAGGCTTACTATTTCCTTCTTTTTTTTTGGTTAAATGGCAATTTTTAAATTTTTTTTGACAATTGAATTATTTTACATTTTGTTGTACCACTATAATCATTGTCGCAAGCTGTGCCGTATTTTTGGTAATACAAGTTTACATCTGCCTGTAGACAGATATTTTTTTTCATGACAAAAAAAAAATGGAAATAAGAGATTTGCTAATAGCACAATAAACCAATATTGTATGACAAAATCCTGTGACCTGCCCCACAGATACTTAAAGTTTGACAGATATCAAGGCAAAAATCAATATGTCACTAATCACCCAATAAAATGGGCATTTTTGTCAAAGCAGTGAAAGACTGACAGGTAAAAGTGAGGTCCACATCTGGTTAGGAATATATCAACACAATGACAAGTATTACGTTCTGTCACCACACACACCTGAGTGGCCAGGTAAAAATGGACCTCTCAGTTACAGCAGGTGAAAAGTAATCGTAAATCAGTGTTGACAACACAATAATTCTTCATTATAGTGTGTTGGTTTGAAACTGTGTGACGGTGGAATGTTGTCATAATGATCAAAACACCAGATAAAGGTAGGATCATCATACTTATGTAATTTACAGGTTTTAAAAAAAAAATTCAGGGGAAATGAATGGGGAAGAAATTTTTGACGGTCAAGTTAGATGATAATAAGGAAATAATTAGATGTTATTATTTCATAGCTGAAATGTATTATGTGCATGGTATGAAACATTTGAAAGATTTTTAATGTTTTTGGGGTTTTTTTTAATTGTATGGGGGGATAATTTTTGACCAAGACCAATTTTATTGCACTTGCATAAGGAAAGTTAGGACTAATCTTTGTAGACAAAGGTTGTCACTTTGTCACAGTCAGTGAATCAAAATTGTCATGAGATCCTATACAAGAGATGACTAAGTTAAGCCAGATAATATGGCAAGTGAAAAATAATTAAATTCCTTGAAATCTTTACTGGTTGTTCTTGTATAAAACAGCTGCTATATAAGGCTGATAACAATGGGCATAAATCAAGTTTTTCCTTTATCTGTTTATAAGACATGCTGGTCCAAATTTCGGAATCCATACATATTTTTTGTTTCTTCTGCTACATAAATTGACATTCATGTATTTGCACATTTTTAGGTGCTTCAAATAGAATTGTTGGACTCACAGCAGTTGCATCTTAATACGCTGTATGATGTATTGTTTCAAATTTTCAGTTACATTGTTCTTGAATTCAAACGGACGGGTACGTTCTGAACTTGGTAGATTGCCTATAGAACATTTTATTTTGATTCAGTCTTTGGTTTATCTAACTAGACGTCATACTGGAAACATTAGTCCTGTTTTAAAAGAAGCTTTATTACTGTCAAAACATCTTGACAGTTTTTGAACATATTCCTGGTATACATACGTCAAAAATGTCACTCCAAATGATATTTTAAAACAAACTTTAAAAACCTTGAGGAAGTTAAGCAGATAAAAAATCAAAATAAAGAAACTACTTGAAGATAGATACAAAATCTTAGCTACAAATAAATTTAATAGCTGAGAATAACAAATTATTTTTATGTAAAAATATATAACAAAACCATAATAAAGAACTATACTTAAAATATCAAGATTTGTCTTTTAGAACTTCGTTTAAGTGACCATAATCTAGAAGTAGAGAAGGGTTGCTATTTCAAATTACCTTAGAAAGGGTCATATTTGCAAAACATGTAAATTTGTAGAGAATGAAGAACACTTCCTTTTACATTGTAAAGTAAATAAAGATTTAAGACAAGTAATTTTTAATAAGTTACATTGGGACAAACTTCTATTAAATACAAATAACTAAAAAATTCATATTTACTGAACCCATCATCAAAAGAGCAGGTGAAGTTAATCAGCTCATTACATGAAGTCACTAAGGACTGAGGATAGAAGAGCTTTAATTTTCAACATATTGTTTTCTTTTGATATTGTGTTCTTGTTGTTTTCATTTATAATATTTTGTTTGTTTGTCATAAATATGTATTTGTTTATATGACAAGCTATTTGTATATGTATTTTTGTATTGTTCTGTATACTGTGTTTGACACTATCACTATTTAAAATAAGCAAATTGTCATTTCTAACCTGTAATATAGATATCATTAAACTTATTACTTAAAAAGTTTATTCTTCTTTGTCCTGTATTAATCTGTGACAGATGTCCCAAGGGTTGTAGATTAGCCTCAGAGATTTCTTCAGGAGATGGTTTATTACATTTCACACTGGTACATGGACATACTTTTCCCCTCAGACTAATTTCTGGGACAGTTTCAGCATACATATGCATGTAATAACTTGCAGTGAATTATGCCCTTGGAAAAGTACATCATACATATAACTCAGATATTGATCTATCATGACATTGTACATCTTATATAGTGTCTTTTACCATTAAAGTCTCAACAAATTTTGAGTAATGCATTCAAATTTATCAGAAATATAAAAAGTACATTGAGGTGTAAGTATACCTTTGTAAATAATGATTCAGCTTTATTTAGTTAAAACAAATCATTTATATATTGTGGTCAATTTGACAGCTCACTTGTATTCAATATATATTTACTTGAAGTCTTAGGACAGAATTTCTAATCTTTATTTCTTGAATATCAAGAAAATTACTATCTATATGACAGCTCACTATATTCACCTGATGCTAACAAAATAGTTACTAATTTCTGTGATAAAGATAATACAGATTTGAGACTTATGTATATGATATGATACCTTACTCAAAATTTGTGGGAGTGTACTTTATAATTTACAAGAGAAACCAAAAATAGTATAGATAGATAGATAGATAGATAGATACTTTATTTTCCAAATTAGGGCCCCAGGAGGGCATATTACAGAACACATATAATTTTATACATTCACAATCATTGACAAATGGGAGACAACTCCCTCCTACAACACAGAACTTAAGTAGTTCAACAGGTGAAGGAATATGAGAAATACTGGGAGCTATAGCCTTGTTTCTGCTGCTACATAAATTGACATTCAATCTATGGAATTTTTTGAGGAGTTAAAGATTTTAGACCATTTAAACCTTATTGCACATCTATTTTTGACTTGGACTGCTGAAACAAAAACTGAATGAGAGTTATTTCATTCATCACTGTTTGGAGACATTCACTGACCTATAACAACACATCAACAAATTAATAACATTTTTCTGTTAAAGAGATCCTTTTAAAAGTCTGTCAAATGATCTTCTCAAAACTTCATGTATTTAGATACATCTTCATTAATTTTGCATTAAACATGTATTCTTTTAAATTTGTTTTAATTTTCTGGGTACCACTTTTCATTGTTAAGAAATAAAAATGTTGTTTAGGAGGATATCAACCTTTCATGGTTTTGTCATTTTTTAATCTGCATGGTTATAAGTTTGGCAATGGACAGCCCACAAGTGGACGATCAGCTCCAAACACTCTATTTTGCTGTCACTTGGTGATAAACAGTATAATATTTAGTTTGGTACTAATATTCTTGGTTTCACAGAATCAACAAAAAGCAGAAAAGGGGTATACACCAAAATACAGTATATAACTAAAACAAATTGTGGTTTGGAAATACCCTTTTGCTGCAATTCAATATTTGAAGAAGTAGAGTTATACTAGCAGTGAATATTTGTATTAAAATGAAAGTGAATTTGAGATTACATGATTACACAAAGTTGTTATAATTGGTACAGTTTGATCTCCTTATTTCAAAGTTATCAATTAAACATATTTGAAGTGACAGGAAGTTTGAGATATAAGGAGTAAATATAGTGCTAAATCTGAATTTGGGACAAGCAGATTGCTTTTTAACATCATGAATTTCAGGATCTAAGACTTCTATATAACAAGAGATAATGTAAAAAATGTTTTCCCATAATTTTTTTCAGTTTTGATGGTATCCAGTTTTGGATTTTTTCACTTTCTTCTTAGTTCTAAGCATTCATTTTAATAAGTTATTAATTTTTTTTAGAATGGTAAATTTCTTTTCCTTGAAATATCTCTTGCCTCAGTTTTGGAAAATTAAAGATGTATTCTGTCATTTTTCATTGATTTTTTATACAGTTTATTTTCCATACAAATTTCATAAAAACACAACCTTGCATACAAAATCAATACAACTTCATATATAAAGATATATTCTCACGATTTCTACAAAGAAACAACATAAACTTAGATAAATCACTTTCTAAATGGGGGATAAAGAAAAAGAGGGTCTTCAGGTGAATACTTTATGTCTTTCTAATCAAACTATTTGTCAAAATCAGCATATGTAATATATCTAAATCATTATGTATGTATCTAAAGAGATAACATATTACCTAATTGTATGAAATATTTAGTTAGGCGGAGTTGTTTGTTACATTCTTACATTATAATCTGCAGTAACAATTTGTACAGTAAATATTTTGGTCCTGCTGAAAAGATATGGTTTTACTGCATTTTAAAAGAAAAATGCACTTTACACATAGCAATTTGCATTCACATGTATTTTGTTGATTGGTTTGTCTTTGTCAACCTTTTTCTGTCGTTACAGGTAAATGAAAAGGAGAAATTCTATTTTCGGGAGATAACTCTGCTTTAAAAAACCTTTTCATATTTAATGGTTTAAATATTGCTCATGCAGCTACAAGAAAATTCATAAATTTAATTTCACAAAATAGCTTTTAGTATTGAATGTAATATTTATTACAGTATATTAGATTTTTTATTTGGTAATAAGATTTAGCACTGGGATGGTATACTTTGTCATACTAAAATGTCACTTATCATTAAAATCCTAGGCAGTTTTATACTTTATATAATGACAGATTTATTACCAAATACCCGATATTGTGATGGATTATGGGTAGATTTAATATTTCGTAAATTTGAAACCCATCCTTGTTTTATGGTTGTATCTCCAATTTCTCGAAACACAATCACCCAACTGTCAAACGTCAGCATGTAATAAATCTAGCAGAAATGACTTATCGCATCCGTCTTTGACAATCTGTTTCATTATATTATGTCATAAAGTGCATGCAGGTTAACATGCTTTCGTGTGTCTAGGAATAAAACCAGATGATTATAAGTAAATAACAAGTGAGACATTTACCTGTAAATAATTCAAGGATGGTAATCTCATTTATAATTTCAGACATAATTATAGATCATTCAATTTATTATATTTTGACCAAATAGTTTTACCAATTTTTAAACTATTGGTAATTATTGATATGTGAGGTAGATGTTAGCAAAAACTCAGAAAAGTATAGCCTATCATATCAGATTTTAAATAAAAATAAAATCAGTTTTTGTAATATCTGTATATCAGTGTAATATTTGACAAATATCAGATATGATTGCCACAAGCAGCAGTGGCGTATCAAAAATTGGCATGAAAGCATGTGTTACCAGATTATTTTGACAAATATATGGGTAACGGGCAGATAGAAATAAAGATAAGGATCTAACTTTCCCTAGAAGGGAAGTTATTTAACTTTTGCAAAATTAAACATCAACAGAGATAGTATTGTTGCCCTCTGGCCCCCTTATGGATATTAGTATGTAAATTTTCAACATCAGTATTCTTAAATGAATTTAGATATTGCAAACTTTGCAAATTTTGATCTCAAAACACAACCAAATTTAGAAAAACATCTCTCAAAAATTGCATGGCCAGTGGACCTGAAACTTGATATGAGATATTCTATGGTAAAGTCACCATATACATTTTGTACCTTGCACATTTGCTCTGAAACCACTTCTTCACATAATCTAATACTCAATAAATAATGATAAAGGCATCAATTGGAGGGTGAATGTAATTTACATGTTACATTGTAAGAAAAACTGGTAATCTGTATAGTCAAAAGGAACCCTTTTTATTTTTATTTTTTTTGCTTTTTTTGTTTCAGGGCTATTTTAATCTTTTGATACATCATTATCTACTTTCATTTCATCCAATCTATTATTTGACATGTGCCAAAGGTGAATCAAAGTGTATTGTAATCTTTTTCAATAAAACAAAATTACTATACTTCATAATGGATACTTCTCGGAAAAAACCATGTATGTCCTTTCAAGTTTTATAGTGGACACACCAAGGGACTCCCCGACAGCTTGTCCCTGCTTTTGTGCTTCCATGTCAATCAATGGGTAGCTACGCAGCTGAACAGAGCTTAGTTGTGTAATAATAAAAAAGACATATGATTATTCCCATCAAATTTATGAAATTCTGGAAATTTTATTTTTGCAGTACTTTTTTCTGTGATAGACAGATTTTTTCCCCCCAAAAAAAATAAGAATCTGAAATCCTTTCTGATCAAACTGATTCTGATGATGAGAATTAATGCTTTTTTAGACAAACTGGGGAAGTTGGGAAAGAACATTATGATAGGTGATTAATGACAAGTACTTATATCAAACTCACTTTTCCTTTCATATAGTGTGATATACTATATCAGGATAAAATAGATCCACATCAGCAATATTAGGAATTAAATAGAGATGCAGTATATTATACAGTTCTTGGTCATTTCTAATGGTTTCTTAGAAAGCCTTTATTGTTGTGTGATCATCCATTGTTAAAACAGAACTGTAATCTTTGATTTTATAACCATTTATTAAAATATATTGTAAAGGAGTAGGTAGGTTGGTCCTTCTATTTATATAAATTTGCTTTCTTTGTAGATGAGTATAGGGAATTTCAACCAGTATTTCTCAAAAATGATAAAAATGCTTGGATTTATTAGAGATGTATTTAAGGTCCATATAAAATGCATTGACATCAATAAAACTAGAAATCTGATATATATATATCCATATTACTACGTATGTAAAAGGTACGGCCACTGTTTTAAGGGTGGAATTTCTTTTTAATTTTAAATTGATCTGTCGATATATTGGTAATGATGCAAATAGTTTACATTAGAACAAGGTGGGAATATTTCATCAATAAAAAGTATACAGTTAATTGTCTATTTTATATTTACAGCAGTTGGTGATGACAAAACATCTGGAAAGGAAGACAGTGATGACAGTCCTGAAGATAATGATAGTAGCAAAGAATCTGACAGTAAAATAACAATGGACCTAAAGGAACAAGATACTCAGGAAACTGTCGAAGGGGAGATAACTACTAATGGTCATGATAAGATATTGGACAAAGAAGGTGAAGAAAGTGGCAATGAAGCCAAGAAGAATGATGTTGAGGAAATGGATAGTGAACAGTCAGATATGGCTGTAGAAATTACTACAGAGGAAAATGAAACAGAACCTGATAAGTCAGTAAAGAAGAAGGTGGAAGATAAAGTAAATAAGGAGAAAAAAATTTCTACAAAGGAACTGAGTCGCTCAGACACTCCTCCATTGAAAAGACTAATGAGACAGGATCCCCTGCCATTGTTTATGAACCACCGACATCATTCACCACCTAAAAAGATATTCAAAGAGGAGCATCTGCATTCATCAAAATGGCAGGTACCTCTTGTTCCAACACCTGCGTTTTTGACAAATATAAAAAATGCTCCCATGCATCCAAGACAACATATGTTGAAATCCAAACCATATTCCAATAGACTGTTTTTATCACCGGCTGCTGTTTCATCAATTCATTCCATGGGATATCAAGCCAATCCCAAACATTATGATAATGACCAACCATTGGATTTGTCAAAGAAAACGGGCAGTTTGAAGTCTTCACCTTCTTCATCGCCATCATACTCATCACATTCTTCAAATACTAGTAAATTAACGTCTCGTCATTCTGCTGACAATATTCATCTTAAATCACGTCACAAGTATAGCAATGGGCTTTTCCCTGAAAATATTAAATCTAGTCTACAAAGTTTACAACAGAAATTTGGTGGGGACTATCATACTCGCTTACTACATAGACCTATCAAAGGGTTACATTCTATGTCCCATGAAATGTTCTATAAACAGTCAAGTGCTGAAAATGTTCTGCTGAATTCTATATCATCACTTCCAAAAAAGAAAAGTCCGACTCCAACTTTTACCGAAACATGTAAAAAGTCTGCTGAGGAAAAATCAGAAAACTCAGTTAACAATAACAGAGATTTAAATTCTAATCTTAAGAAACAAAATTCTTTGTCTGAAAATGATGAAGACAAACATACAAGGCATAAATGTGTTTGTAACAAGACTTTTAATTCACTGTATGATTTGAGTTTACACATTCAGGAGACTGGGCACCTTCCTGCTGGTGTGAAAAAAGCAAATTTGATGGAATATCCAAAACTTGTGCGAGGTCAAGATATGTGGTTAAATACCGAGTCTGAACAGACTAAAAGGATTCTACGCTGTATGCAGTGTGGGGAATCATTCAAGTCTTTACCAATGCTCACTGTTCATATGATGCAGACTCAGCACTATACAAAAATTGTTAGTTCTGAACATGGAAGACGTACGCATAAATGCTCAGCATATTGTGATCGAGATATAGATCGTGAATGTGTGTTCAAATGCAAGGTATGCAACAGTATGTTTGTTGACATGGAAGGACTTGCTAATCATATGATATTATCAGGACACCATAAGAGAAATATACTTCACACTCCAAATCAGGCAGATTTTGGAATTAAAACAAAACAGCATAATTCAAGTCATAATGGAAATGTGGTGGGTGAATCTGGAGGGAAAAGTAAGTCTCATGCAAGGTTATCTCCCCTTCAAGAAAGAATTTCAACCAGCAGTCCTGACAGTGATCTTACGGATGACAGTATGATTAGTTGTGAAAACTGTGGCGAAAGAATAGAAACTAACTGCTTTGTGGAACATGTTCGAGCTTGCCTTCATCAAAGTATGGTTGATGCTTTTGAATCAAGAATTCAAAAATTGAAGTCACAAGTGAATAATTTGCAGTCTAAGAATTCAATAGATGAAATTGAAAATGACCAAAGTGTGCTCAAAAAAGAAGTTAAACACAGAGAGAATCCTGAGATAAAGTCTGAAACTCCTGTTGATCTTAAACAAGAATCACATTCTGATAAGCAAGAATCACCTTGTGAGATTGAATCTGAAACAAGACAAGAATCTTTGGAAAAGAAAAATTTTGATTTAATAAATATTGAATCAATAAAAAAAGAATATATAGAGCCAGAAGCCAATGAAAACATTTCTGAAAGGAATCAAAATGATAAAATTAAAGACAGAAGTCCACTTAAATCAGATAGTACTAAGATGTTAGATATACTAAATCCAGAAAGTGAAGAGAATGAGGACAAGGATGGGAATTCTGCACTTCAAGCCATGGAATCATTTATTCAGAAAAGTTTTAGTTCAAAATTTAGTTATGGGAAAAACAAGTTTCAAATAAATATATTTAACAAACAGGAATCATTAAGTCCTCTTCTGAAGTTTGAAAAGTATAGGAAGTACTTCCAGCCATCTTTGATGATGGAACCTGGCTCCAAAAAATCAAATGAGTCTGAAATAAATGAAACTGATACTACTAAGGATGAGCTTGAAAAGTTAGAAAAACTGTGTGAAAATGTTAACAAAAAACAACCTAGTCCTAATTTAAATACTAAAGTTGAAACTTCTGAACAAAAGGAAACAAAGGTAGGAACTGAATCTTTCAGTAACAAGTACTTAAATCTTGATGAAGAAGAGCAGAATTCAGAAAAGTCATCAGCTCTTGATTCATTGAGCAGTTTTGTATATGGACAGTCATTGGATAGTGAACATCCGTTAGATAAACTACAGAAGCTCATAACAAAAACTGATATTCCAGGTGTGTCTTCTTCAAGTCGGACTATTATAAATGGGTCACCCGAATCCTCAGTACCTCTGAACTTAACAGTCAAAAAAGAATTAGAGGAAGACGATCTCATGGATGACATTTTATCAGATGGTAGTCATAGTGACAGTGGCAGTGATTCTGCAGTGGAATATCACTGTGTGGCTTGCAGCAGACATTTTGCTTCAAAAGGAACATATCGTTATCATCTAAGTAGATGTCATTTATCTACCATTAAAAAGTATGGTATTAAAGAGGCCTTCAATATGAGTCCATATGTGTATCTACCATTAGACCATACCGCAAAGTTTTCAAAATATTTCAAAATGGCAGAAGAATTAGTCAAAAAAGAAAAACATTAATTGATTTTTATTTTATACCTGGTGCAATTTATAGTGTCCAAAATAAAAGTTTAAATATTGTACCAGTAGGTACTGAATATTGTCTGTACAAAAATATTTTCTCTTAAATTAATGTCATTTTTTTTAATACAATAATTTGAACTAAGTAATTATAATTTTAAGGAACAAATTTTAAAGTTACATGGTAACTTTTACCACAGATGCTGGAAATAATTAACTACAACATTCTTCATATATTTTTATAAAGATGTTCTAAAATGCTTTTGTTACTTTTTAAAAATTTAAAAAATTATTTACAGTTTGATGAAACCCATGGTCATGTAAGCAGGACAGCAGACACATAAATTATTGTGGTCTCTTTTCAGTTTACATTTCTTATCTCATTAAAGAATTTTCTACCTTTTATAAAGTTAAAGGGGAGATAATTGATGACCTTAATATAAAATAGAATCATCTCCCTTATGAAACTGGTTTAAGGGAGATAACTGATTAATTAAGCTTATTAATTATAATTTTGTTTTCAATATCCCAAAGTAGATTATACTAGGTTCCTCATTCCATCACCCATGGATTAAAAGAAGATCATGCATATTCAACATGAACAATTCATGAAGTTATCTGATTTTTCCAATTGAATTTCAATAGATGGAAAAATTTACTTAACTCTCCATTTCAATTAACTTTGTTAGGTAATTGAAAATCAGCATCTTTATTAAGAAAACATTTTGTTGAATGATGATTATCCATTGAAAATTTAAATATTGTTTAATATGGAAACATGAAAACAAAGGTTTATACCCAAATTTGATGGAGTGAGGAATCGTGTGTTATCATTATATTTAAACAATATTTAAAAGGGAATTTATATAATGTTAGAAAACAGTCTCTTTGATTCATGCCCTTTTGAAGCAATTTTAGAAATGGAATTCATTAAAACATAATGCAGTAAATGTACAGTTTAATATTGATCAACTTTGTCTTTTTCTCATTTTTATGAATGTACAATTTTTTATACACATTGTAGATAAATTAAGATATAGATACAGTTATTTAAGGTCAGCCACTCAGACTACCTTTTATTTTATTAGAGGTATTGAATTTTCATTGATTTGTGAGAGACATAAAAGAACTGTGGTGATGGTTGGAAAATTTACTGTTCTACTAGTCATGTCATAAATGTCAATTGATAGTGATAAATATATCAGGATATTTGGATGATTTTTAATAACAAATATTTGAACAATAGGAAAACAGGAAATTTAAAAATCTAATAAAATGGATGGTAAACAAGGCATTAAATTTAAATTGATCTACTCTAGTAGCATATGGCTAGAAATGATATCAAGTATTTGGATATTATATATAGATATTCTAACATAAAATAGTTCTATTGAAAAAAATACAGACTCAAAATCACAGAAAAATGGATGCATTTTAAAGGAGGTTAAAAATATTGTCAGGCTTTAGTAATATCAACAGAATGTTCATGTTTTGTTGTGCCATACTTAATAAGAAATCCAATAATCTACAAAGATATATTTTGTTTTAAAGCATTTTTTATGTTATTTGTTTACTTTTAAATGAAAATCCAGTCTAAAAGTTAGTTTCACAAACAAGTGAGTATTCTTTAATTTCTTACTAAACTACAGACATTTAATTATTGTCATGAAATGACAACGGTATGTTTGTCCCCAGTCCTTCACAAAATTGTAGGCAACAGACTTATTTCTAAATTATTTTTTATTGAAGGAGCTCTGAATTCATTAAAATTAGTATTTTGTACTTAAGATTAAATTATTTTCATCAAGTTTTTAAAAAACAATTTTATCTATTCACCTTAATTAATTTACTAATGGGTAATAGGCAATTAAGATAATTTAGAGCCTTAAAAAATATTTTTTTCATTCGCTGAAACTAAGAAACGGATATATTTCAATCTGGTCTTAATTACTTTACTACTGATACTTGTGAGATTTGTGACAAATATCAATAGAGCTATGAATATTTCAATTAACAAGTTTGAATTTTGTTTTACTGAATTTTAAGATTTGCATGTCTACATATATTAATTCGTTATTCAGCAGTGTATTTTAAGCAAATTCTTCTGCCACATCCAGTTGATATGTACGTTGTCATCAGTATGTAGGTTGTTTTTCAGCATAATTGTAAAAAAAAAACCTGTTTCTACATAATAAAATATTTTTATAATCTGGGAATTCGAAATATTGGGGACATTTTAATGTTTTGAAAATTGAGGATGATTTAGATATTAACTTTGTGTGGACCTAATATTATTGTTATTGTTAGCTATATAATTTTTAAAATTCCAAAAGTAAAATTGTTAACTTCAACATAGGTTGTGTCATTTATATACATATCATGTCATATTAGTGCTGTTTTATTTTTATTTTCAGATGAAATCTGTAAATTGTTAGGTTATTTATTGTGTTTGTTTATTTCTCGTTTACCGTTGTAATGTATTAATTAGAACTGTATTTAAGTAGTCACCTTGCAGGTTTCTCAGACTTTTTGTTTGCATTCATATTGTGGATGCAGGTTAGGGGAGACAATCCCAAAATGTTTGAAAGAAAAAATGTCCTAAAGATAAAACCTTTAAATGTCATGTATGTAACATTTTTCTTGGTAGCAGCATGTTTTCACAAGATAAATAGGAAACAACATTATAACATGTTATATAATGTTTATATATCATTAAGTCGTGTTTGTAGGGTTACAAATGATGTACTCTTTCCAAAAACAATGTTTTACTTTTTGGGTGTTTTTATATAAAATTTCTCCCTTTATGGATTGAAAGTTTTGAAAGTCATCCATTTGAGAAAAACATAGGGGAATTTTGTATTTTCTCTTTTCTATAGAAACATTATCTTCTGATTCAGGATTCATGGTATTTTTTTTTTCTTTTCAAAACTGATAATTTTTCAGACATTATTTGTGTTAGTCTGAATCTAAAAAACATGACGATATTTTGGAATTAATTATAACAAATTACTTAAGGATTACCTCTATTCATCAAATTATTATGTCTTGTAAGTGTCAGCTGCTATATACATACCTTATTACAAAGAAAATCAGATTTAATCTAATTAAATTTGATTTGAATTCAACTATTCTAAGGATTTGTCAAATTGTCATCAGATGATATTTGATATACAATGAAATCATTGGGTTGTGTTGTGCTATGTTGTCATACATCAAAAGAATTTATGTGATTGAACAGATAAAACTGATTTAATGGGGAAGTATAGATAATCTGGCAAGAGAAATCATTATCCCCAGCGGCATAAAAAGATTTACAAATGGATAATTTTTACCTATCAAATCCTTTTTCTGGAGTTAATTCTTGCATGTGAAAAATTATTTGTGATTGAAAAAATCTGTAAATTGAATCTTCAACAAAAAAGAGAAAAAAAACCATTACATGTAATTTCAAAGATTGAATGCGGAGATTATTTACTTAACTAATCTTTTAACACATATCTTATGCATGGGAAGACATTTTTAGGTCATCCGTCAATCTTATCTGTTTAGCAAATGCCTTTAGTCATGAATCCATATAGGGAAAATTTATATCACCGATTTCAAAATGGAACCTATCAAGAGTATGATATAACATATTCTGCAGATAAATTATCCACTACTTCCCAGATTTATCACATAAATCATTGATTAATTTAAATTATCTTCACCTTTTATATTAATGAGCTATTTTGGAACACTATATCATTTAGTTAATTGTGGAGGTTTTTTTTTGGTGCAAGGAGAATCTGCAGTACACTTAGTAGTGAGTTTATACAAAAATATAATATGATTTAGTCCTCCTAATCAGTCTGGGTTCCTGTGTTCTAGTATGATTGTAGTGTCAAAGTTGTGGTAGGACACTAAACATGTGAGGATTTAAAGATGTTAAAGTTTAAATTACATCTATTGTTAAGGAAGTGCAAATTTATTCTTTTGATTGTTAGTTTGACCATCATTTACCAATATTTCTAACTCATCATACCAACCTGTCATTAAAATGCCCACCTAATTTAAAAATAGTATGTAAAATGTTTCTTTCCTTCTGAACTCTATCTGAAAACTTAATGTATTGACAGAGATTGCAAAAAAAAAAATATGGATATTTCCCCCCTCCACCCCCTTCCGTCCAAAAAAAACTTTAAAAATATGTAATTTTACAAATTATGATGGCTTTACAGACAGATTATTGTAGGTTGTATATAATATTACAAGTCAAAATACAAGGAAAATTCATTTATTGAGAAAAATGGGAAAATTATACCTTTAATAGATTTTCTGTCAACATCTGGTATGTCTAGATTTAGATCCTGATAAATGGAGTTTATTAAATAAAATATGAAAACTTGCATATTAAAATGTTTTTTGATGCATTTTGTTAACAGCTGGGATATATGATAGATTCAGAATTTATGATATGAAATTTATTTGGACAAATTTCAATAAAAGTTTGCAAATTCAGGTCATAAATTTTCATTATTGTTTTTGTGCTTTTGCCATACTTATATAACTGGTAAACAGTGAGTTGGTAAGCCAAGCTGAACAACTTTCTCTTAGGTTTAGTAATATGGTTTTATGTTAAACTAAAAATTTGAAAGCTTTATTTACTAGTATAATGTTTATTTATAAATGGCAGTTATTTGGTATATTGTATCTTAATGTGGCACATAGTCATTTGTATATATGATTTGCTTTAACTAAATGAAATCCAATGTGACCTCTATAATTTGTAAATATCTTTTCTGATGAATCATTTACATATTGAATATCATATTTTTGCATTTTATAAATCCAAAATGGCAATTTTGTGAAAGGACATATTTTAACAGACGTAGCATGTTCTTGGACACAATTGGTTATCCCGTTTTTTTGCCCAAGATATATATTGAAAGACTTGTATTGTTTTCCAAAGTCACAAATTGCATTAAGTTGTACCTGTATTCACAAGTGCCACTTAGTGGTACATTAGGTGGTGAGACATTGATCTAGGCATGCAGGCAGCTTTGTGAAGAAGTTTATATGTGTACTGTCAATTTATATTTGTTCCTTCCAACAGAAGTTGTCAACAATGCTGTAATGAATGTGTCATTTTGATAAAATATTCTGTACCATTTATTCCAATATTAAACAGTCATTTAATGGGAACCAGGGTCTGAGGTACTATCAATGAATTCTGTTGCTCTTGCCTGATGGCATTTGACAATAGGACACATGGATGATTCCGAGTACAAAGGGACATATGTTCTGCCTCTATAACCATAAAATAACTGTATTATTACCTTATTGAATTATTTTATTCAATTAACAGTGCATCGTGAAACAAATTTATTTCAACAACCATCATTGAATTTGAACTTTATGTATAGGGGTGGTTCTTATTCTAGTATTTATTTGAGAAAAAAACAAGAAAATATTAATTTCAACCGTTCAAGGAAACTAAGTACTGTGATTTGTCATTCAAAAAATCAAAATTTTGCAATTAGTCACAACACACCAGTGGATGAAATTAATTATATTTTTTGATTTTGGGGTTCCCATTTTCTGAATGAATTTTCAATAAAATCAAATTCAAATTTAACCATGATTTTAGATTTTACTAATCTATAGCTTACCACAAATATTTTTCTTGGCAATAGACCTTGCAGTTGTGCACAACTATATCAGTGATCCCAATTCGTCAATTACAGGTGGATAGGACACCTTTACTAGTGACCTGGGCAATAGAAATTTGCAATTGCACACAATGCACAAGTAATCTGAAATGTCAAAAATGTAGCACATACTAAATAAAACAAACAAAAACAATTCTATGATGTGACAAAATAAATTGTTCTAACAGGCAAATTCATTATACTGTTGTTGGTAAAAAAGTTTCAGAAGCAACAAATATACAATGACAAATGCAGGGATGAATGGAAATGAGAATCTGTGGAGTAGATCTATAGAGCCTTCATATTATCCCCAGGATGGAAGAGTTTTTTATTTTCAACCATCAGTTCACTGAGTAATGATTAAATATTGAGGCAGATAAATATTTGGAAGTCAATGTTTTCTTTTCTTTCAATTTGAAGTTTTATTCCAGCTCTCATTAAAAATACTTGTATATCAGCTCTCAAGTCCCAGGGATAATCAGATAAATCATTTTATAATTGTTATATGATATACTGCTTAAAGCACCCTTCATGTAGTGAAAATAATCATATATGTAATGCCATGCTTGTTATCCATCCTTTTCTTCTTTATATATTTTGTATTTACATGTTTTGATAAATCCATATCCTATAAACAATATTGTTACATTAAAATATAAAATCTAGCTAGTTTTTTTTTTTTTTTTTTTAATTTATGCTGTTGCTGGTTCATATTCATATACATGTAAAGCCAGAAATTGAGAATTTTTTTTTAATGCATCCACATTCCTTTGTTTAGATTGTTCAATAAAAGATCAGGTTTGCGAGGAATATTTGGAACTTTCAGTGGCCATGTTTGCATTATATAAATTCACACCTGGTACATCAGAATCAGTATCTTCAGAATGTTCATAGTTTTGTGTATGTAGGTGCAGTATAATAATATTGTCATGAAACTTCTGAACTTCTGAAAACTACTGAATAACTCCATCATGCAATGCTGTTTTCAGATAGAATGGGAATCGCCTAGTATGTCTCCACTGATGTGTGGGGAGACATATTGTTTTTGTATTGTCTGTCTGTCTGTCCGTCACAAAACTTTTTCATCACTCTATCTTAAGCATCATACTTTGGATTTGGATGAAACTTGGCAGGAATACTTGTTAGGATATGTAGATGTGCATGTGTTCTTGATTTTTTGATAAATAAATTTTTGACGGTTTACCAGGGTAAAATATGGACTTGGCCATTTTGCCTTAAGACTTGATGGAATAAATTTGGTCATCACTCTGTCTCATGCATCGTACTTCCGATTTGGATGAAACTTGGCAGGATTTCTTATTAGAGTAAGTAGATGTGCATTTGTTCTTGACTGTGATAAATCAATATTTTAATTTTTGTCATCACTCTAACTCGTGCATCCTACTTCAGATTTGGATGAAACTTGGCAGGAGTACCGGTAATTGTTAGGGTATGCAGATATGTATGTATTCTGGTCTTTGTGAAAATCAATTTCTGTGGGTTGACCGAGTAAAATATGGACTTAGCCATTTTGCCTTAGGACAGGAAAGAAGAAATTAATATTCATGCTTAGAAAGGAATATTGATGTCTCTTTCTTTCTTACTCATTATGAAATCCAATTACCAGGTAATTGCTTATTTGATATCAGGTTTGTAATACAACCGTTTTATGTTCCTTCCTAATAACGTGGGAGGGGGGAGACATATGTTTTTGTGTGCAAAAACAAACTGATTGTTTGCTTAAGGTCCAGTTGCAAATATTTCATGTTTCTTCAGGACAAGAACCAGTTCAAAATTTATCAAAACAATTCAAATAGGTTTGGGTTAGGACACAAATGGGAACCAATTCTGACCGCCACTGTAAAATGGTGGATGGTTCGTACGGTCGATAATTTAGCATTCTATAGCGGCATTAGCCTACTCTTTTTCGATAACTACAGAAGCGGTCTTAAGCGTGCAGGGAGCATAGCATTCTGCAAACATGTTACCCACTATGGTCTGCGGTAAGGCTTTCCCTATTATGACCTGACAACACCCCTACAACAGGGTCTCCCTATCTGGTACCTGGGGACGTGCTGAATGGATGGACAGACATTGGTATACGATAATACGTCCTGTCTACGATGGGCGCACAAAAAAAATTTAATTCAAATTTCGTTCGCTCACACCTACTTTTGTCATCCAAAAATCCAAAGAACGAAAAATCAATTTGGTGTGGCCTTGTGCTCTCTAAAGATTCAAGATACCTTATCTGTTCTGTCTTAAATATTGCAAACATTGTATTACTAACTTAGTCTTCTGACCCAAATTTTTATTTCATGTAAACATTTCATTTATATTTTTTCTCTAACTGAAAATTCAAAATGATTATCTCAGACACACAATGATGGACAATCTATTTAAAATGAGAGGCTCAGAGGGCTGAGCCTTTATCACTCACCTGGCATGAAAGCTATTTTTATTGATGTAAATCAAAGAGAGAAGTCACTTCTCCCTATCATTATGAAGTGTGTTAAGGCTTGTAGGAACCAAGTTTTTCTTCATCAAGGTCCTACTTACAGGTCAGGATATTTTAAAATTTGGCCTTTTTCCAGAAGATTTTTGCATGTGTTTCCCATAGGGTCTAATGTTAACCTAAGTCCTCTGCTGAAGGCCATTTTGAATTAGGGATCGGCACCAGAGTAACAATACTTGGTGAGCACATAAAGAGGAACATTCAGACCATGTTTGGTTTCAAGCAATTCTGCAGTCTTGTAGATTTTTGTTATATGTCATAGACACTTTCTGTCAAGTTTGGCTCTATTTGGCCAAGCAGTTTAAGAGAAAAAATTTTTTTTTTAAATCAACAAATCAGAAACAAGAATTGCCCATGGAAGCCATGTTTGTCACCTCATCTGGACAAAATAGGAAACTTTGTAAAAGAACCTCCAACAGATGCTTCCTGTCAAGTCTCGTTCCATTTGGCCTAGCGGTTTCAAAGAAGAAAATTATCAACCAATGAAAGACAAGAGCTGCCTTTGACGGCCATGTTTGTTGCCTGATCAGGACGAAATGAGGAAATTTTGTACAGAACCTCCCAATTAGATGCTTTCTGTCAAGTTTCATTTAATTTGGCCAAGCGACTTCAGAGATTTTTTTATATCTGCCAATCAGAAACAAGAGCTGTTCATGGTGGCCATATTTGTATTCTGATTGGGACAAAATGAGGAAACTTTATAAAGGACCTCCCATATATGCTTCCTTTCAGGTTTTGTTCCATTTTTGGCAAGCGATTTCAGAGAAGATTCTTTTATATAAGCCAATCAGAAACAAGAACTGATAATGGTGACCATATGTGTTCTCCAATCGGGATGAACTAAAGAAATTTTGTAAAGAACCTTCTATAGATTCTTCCTGTCAAGTTTCGTTATATTTGGCCAAGCAGTTCCAGAGAAAAAAAACATTTTTTTAATCAATCAATGAGAAACCAGAATTGCCTATGGTGGCCATGTTTTTTGCCAGATCAGGACGAAATGAGGATACTTTGTAAAGAACCTCCCATGAATGAGGAAAATTTATAAAGGACCTCCCATATATGCTTCATGTCAAGTTTTGTTCCATTTGGCACAGCAGTTTCAGAGAAGATTTTTTAACTCTCAGCCAATCAGGAACAACAATTGCCCATGGCGGCCATGTTTGTTGCCCGATCAGGACCAAATGGCAATCTTCATAAAGGACCTTACACAGATGCTTCCTGCCAAATTTAATTCCATTTGGCCCAGTGGTTTCAGAGGAGAAGATTAAAATGTGAAAAGTTAACAGACGGACAACGGACACCAAGTGATGACAAAAGCTCACATTGCTTTTGGCCGGACTCGCTAACACATGCTTCATATAAAACAAATCTAACAGTAAGTAGCCAGGAGTTGACGCTGAAAATACTGGGTGCTCAAGTTTGTTTTGACATTCTTTAAATCTAGCTTTATGCATAACCATACAAAAATTTTCATATTTGGATGGATGGATGGATGAATTATTGTTTAACGTCAAGTGGCAATTATTAAATGCATATCAGGACGATATAATCTTTGGGATATTTCTCCTTTCTTTTTATTCCCTTTTCTAGGTTGTGAATTCTTTATTATGTTATAATATGAAGAATGTATCAAAGTTTTATAGTGGTATGCACTTCCAACACATGAAGATGGATGAATTATTTTTTAGAGTTCAATGGCATTATTATATGCATATGTTGATGTGAAATGACTCTGAGCCAGATTTTTAATGTGCTAGCTCACAAGGTTACAGTTCGCAGGATGACAGATCACCTCTGCTGGGGGTCGAACCCACTTCCTTCCGTACTCGAGGCGAGCACACTACCACGAGACCACTGAGGCAGTCCACCTTCAAAACAGAAAACATACATAAATAACTTATTTTATTCATACACAAATGAAATATTTAATAAAATAACAAATTTTTTTAACAGCATGAAACCACATGAACAGTTGAATTCCAGAACTGTTTCTCAAAATGTCATCTATTTCACAGATAAAGAAAATTTCTTAGATAAAATATATCACAGAACAATTTTATCATACATGTACTTGAAACAAAAAGTAGTTTACCTCAGAAATTACTAACATTTAAATACAAGTCCTGCTAATTTTTCTATTTGCCCAAAAAAGGGAAAAAAAAGAATCAGGTATAAATAGCTCTTAGATTTGTGAAAAGGAGAAAATCTCATACACTCAATCATTACCATGTATAAAATTTAAATCAGAATTGTAGAAAAATAATGAGATGCATATTTAGTTTATTAAATGTATAATGCCTTCATAAGAAAAAAATATCATTGGCATCATTGAAAAATATTAACTGAAAACATTTAAAAACACTGAATGGTCTTTAAAAGTGGCAAGATTTTATAATCGTTCAACAAACTTTAAAAAGTTTGCTATATTTTAACTTCTTCATGAGTAGGCTCGCTTCCCTTCAAAATTCAAACACAATAAAAATCTTGACAAGCCAGACTGAACAAAAATATATCTATAGCACTATTAAAAGTTCTAAATATTTTTATTTGTACTGGTAAGTACAGTTATAGTTTGCTCACTAAAGCTTCTATGACATATAGAAACCTTTTAAATCATACTATTGTTTGAGTTAGCAAAATTGCATACACAACTTTAGTTAAATTCAAATTTTCCAGAAATTCTAGTACAAGCCAAAAAAGTTCCAATACATGCAATTATAAATGATAATAATTTTGTTATAAAGATGGTCTCTGTAAAATAAATCCCCATTTAGTTAACAAAGTTTTCTGCAGTTACAAGGTATATCCTGAATAATAAATTCTGATCGTGTAACACACCAACTTCATCATAAATATTTTTGACTGGAATCTTGCAATTTTCCATAAACATTTTACAAAAAAAGTTGGAAAAGCACATTTAAGAATGAAAAATAAACCCTATTTTTTCTCTCATTTGCTAGGTTCAGTAAAGTATTCTGTATCACATGCCGATGTCTAGATAACATTCATATAATCATCCATTTCATCTAAATTTATGCCGTCTTCATCTCTTGTGTTTCCACCATCTCCTTCTGAGCTTATATTGACTGTGGCGCCAGCTGGAGGGACATAGGATTTAGGAATATTCATAGAATGAACCATGTCCATATGATGGGCTCGTTTGATGTGAGTTTTGAGATTTCCTTTTTGTGTGAAGGCCAGATCACAATAAGAACATCTGTGAGGTTTTTCTCCACTGTGTTTCTTCATATGAATTTGTAAAGCATTTTTCTGATTGAACGATTTAGAACAAATTTCACAAACAAAAGGTCTCTCACCTGTAATATAAGTAATGTATTTTTATTTTCCATGAAAATTTTTTTCAAACATATACTTAAGTTGGTTTATTTTACAACTGGCTTAAGTAACATCAACATGTCAAGCTGTAAATAATGTGATTATTTCTACAATCAGTATTCTTTTATATATGCTTCCATTCTTACTAATGTCCAATTACTTAGTGTCATTAAGTGTGATTTCAGTTCAAAATATTATTTTAAATTCCAAAACTGTTACAAATGACAATACTAAACACTGCTCACTGAACTTTTTTTTCTCATTATAACCAAAACTGGTTACATTATCAAAACTAGAATAAAATATCACAACTGTGCTTTTAGATGAATTTATTTTTCAAAGCATTCTCAGATTGTCTATTAATCTATTTTATTGAACTGACTGGATGGCATTATTTCCTTTTATGTAAATTCAGGATGATACCTGTTATAAACATTCAGTAGCGTGAGTGTGATCTGATACATGAAGTACAAAAGAAAATGACATATACAAAAGTATTTAACCTTGAGCTATCTTATATGTTAAATTATAATATTTTTGTACATAGTGTATAAAAAAAATAGTTGTTAAAACTCTCAATATGAATACACATGTACTAGATCAATCTCCATGCAGGAGGTACATGTATACACAGATTTGTTTGTTTAGTTGGGGTTTTATGATGTTTTCAGCACATTTGGCTGTTTTGCAGCGGCCAGTTTTAATTTGTGGAGGAAGCCAGATTACCCAGAGAGAACCACCGACCTTTGGTAGGAAAATTGGCAATCCTTGTCAATTAAGATCGGAGTAGAACACACCCCACAACAGGTGAGATTCGAACTTATAACCTCAGCGTTGACAGACTAGTGATCATTAGTAGTCATGATGAACTACCTAGACCACGGGGCCACCGAGGCCCCTGTATACACAGGTCATTGATTGGACATATAATTGTTAATAAATTAATTTTGTTAACTGACACACCTAATGTGATTGACAGCCCCATAATTATTGAACCAATATAAGCTCTGCCCAATCAGGTGAAAATAAATAGAGTAATACACATCGTGAATGTATATACCTGTCACACACACTACCATTTAGGAAGGCTTTGTTTTCTGAAATATTACCTATTTGCAAACAGACAGATATGTTTATCTAACTGGCTTGGTTTTCCAAATAGGTTGGTTTAACTCAACATGTAAACTTGTATATGCCTTTCTGACAAAGTTTTTTTGGATGGTTTATTACCTGTATGTATACTTATCATATTTCCCAATGCCTATATCGACCTGCTGAGTCCTTCACAATTTCCTGTATTTCGGCACAGTGAAGTCGTAAAGAGTTGACCCGACCCTAATATGAGCTGAGCCGAATATATCAGCGACGTCATAATGTTTGACCCAACGTTGACCCAAATATATCAGGAAAACATCCGGTTATAGGCAGATGGCCATTGAAAAGTAAGAAATTCCATTAAGATTGCTAGTTAACAATACGATAAATTTATCATCAAGTTTTCTTCAAACAAATATTGTAAAATATAAGCCGCTCAACACAATATGAAGCTTTTTAGCTCATTCGCTACGCTCACTTGCCGAAAAAGCTTCACATTGTGTCTCGTGGCTGATATTTTACGATATAAGTTTGCAGAAAACCTGATAATATGTACATATATGCCTCTCTAACTGACTAGGGTTTTGGAAGGTATATTACTTGTATGTATACATATATGCCTCTCTAACTGACTAGGTTTTTGGATGGTTTATTACCTGTATGTATACATATATGCCTCTCTGACTAGGTTTTTGGATGGTTTATTACCTGTATGTATACATATATGCCTTTCTGACTAGGTTTTTGGGAGGTTTATTACCTGTATGTATACATATATACCTCTCTGACTAGGTTTTTGAGAGGTTTATTATCTGTATGTATACATATATGCCTCTCTAACTGACTACGGTTTTGGAAGATATATTACCCGTATGTATACATATATGCCTCTCTGACTAGGTTTTTGGATGGTTTATTATCTGTATGTATACATATATGCCTCTCTAACTGACTACGGTTTTGGAAGGTATATTACTTGTATGTATACATATATGCCTCTCTAACTGACTAGGTTTTTGGATGGTTTATTACCTGTATGTATACATATATGCCTCTCTAACTGACTAGGGTTTTGGAAGGTATATTACTTGTATGTATACATATATGCCTCTCTGACTAGGTTTTTGAGAGGTTTATTACCTGGATGTATACATATATGCCTCTCTAACTGACAAGGGTTTTGGAAGATATATTACCCGTATGTATACATATATGCCTCTCTGACTAGGTTTTTGAGAGGTTTATTACCTGTATGTATACATATATGCCTCTCTGACTAGGGTTTTGGAAGGTATATTACTTGTATGTATACATATATGCCTCTCTGACTAGGTTTTTGGATGGTTTATTATCTGTATGTATACATATATGCCTCTCTAACTGACTAGGGTTTTGGAAGGTATATTACTTGTATGTATACATATATGCCTCTCTGACTAGGTTTTTGGATGGTTTATTATCTGTATGTATACATATATGCCTCTCTAACTGACTAGGTTTTTGGGAGGTTTATTACCTGTATGTATACATATATGCCTCTCTAACTGACTAGGGTTTTGGAAGGTATATTACCTGTATGTATACATATATGCCTCTCTGACTAGGTTTTTGAGAGGTTTATTACCTGGATGTATACATATATACCTCTCTGACTAGGTTTTTGGATGGTTTATTATCTGTATGTATACATATATGCCTCTCTGACTAGGTTTTTGGATGGTTTATTACCTGTATGTATACATATATGCCTTTCTGACTAGGTTTTTGGATGGTTTATTACCTGTATGTATACATATATGCCTCTCTGACTAGGGTTTTGGAAGGTATATTACTTGTATGTATACATATATGCCTCTCTGACTAGGTTTTTGGATGGTTTATTATCTGTATGTATACATATATGCCTCTCTAACTGACTAGGGTTTTGGAAGGTATATTACTTGTATGTATACATATATGCCTCTCTGACTAGGTTTTTGGATGGTTTATTATCTGTATGTATACATATATGCCTCTCTAACTGACTAGGTTTTTGGGAGGTTTATTACCTGTATGTATACATATATGCCTCTCTAACTGACTAGGGTTTTGGAAGGTATATTACTTGTATGTATACATATATGCCTCTCTGACTAGGTTTTTGAGAGGTTTATTACCTGGATGTATACATATATGCCTCTCTAACTGACAAGGGTTTTGGAAGATATATTACCCGTATGTATACATATATGCCTCTCTGACTAGGTTTTTGAGAGGTTTATTACCTGTATGTATACATATATACCTCTCTCACTAGGTTCTTGGAAAGTTAACCTGTGTGTATCCTTATATGTCTCTCTAACTGACAAATGTAAGGTAAAAGCTAAGTTTTATTTAACCTTGGTGTGAACACATATGTGTACAAGTCTATAATCAACATAAGCTCTGTAGAGCTTTTTACCAAAAGCGAGATCAACGATCGTTTGGCAGATATGGGGTTCTCGCATGGTCACCAGGCTTGTGGGGGAGGAAAGCCCGATATTCCAGGCCTGAAAATCGGTGAAACCCTCGAGCTAGGGTGCCTGGAAACCTTGACACATGTGAGGTTCGAACCCACAGTGGTATCAGCCTCATGGTTTAAAGCCCAGTGCCTTTACTGCTTGGCCACCCTGCTCTAAGTGTTTGGAAGATATGTTACCTGTATGTATCCGTATATGCCTCTCCAACTGACTAGGTTTTTGGAAGGTTTTATTACAATGTTGACATTTATGATTTCCAGGTGATTTATATCGAGGTTTACACTCAGCCTGATGGGTCAATATATGTTCTTTTACATGTCCTGCTCTCTTGAAAGACTTCTGACAAATCTGTTAAAATAAATGGAGAAATGTGTCATTTTCTATTTAGATTTTTTTTAATTGCAGCAAATTGTCTTTGAAAATGAATGTATTATAAGAAGGGCTGAAACAATTTATAAACCATGATGCATTAGAATGCAGTTCGATTCGATTTTCGATTCATCTTCTTCAAATTCAGTACGGTTCCTGTCTCGGAATTTTCAACTCCAAATCTGTTTCAGTTTTTCATTTACTTTTTAATAATCTCTAAACATAAACAATATGGCTGAAAAACCACTGCAACTTGATCATCATATGGAGTTTCTATAACAGAAAGACACCGGGGAAATGAGGTCTGCCATATGGAAGCACTGAAGAATAAAAGAAACAGATAAAAACTTTGCTGTTTGATTATCATTATTGTGGAATAATATTGAATTTGACCAGATAATTGAATTGTCTATGAAAATTTGTCAGACCCTGTTCTCTTCTCACTATCAAAACTAAACAGTACTTTAACTAGTTAGGTAAAATATGAATTCTCTCAGATTTTGAGTAAAATTTTAATCTTTCATAAACTATTTGTAATCTGCATTTCTGAAAAACATATCAAACTAAAGAAAAAAGCCACAGGAAAATGATAATACCATAAATATTTATTATTATAGAACCGAATAAAAAATAACCGAATGGAAAAATCGAAAATCGAATCCCTTATTATAGGCAAGGCACATAATTTATTTTTTATTTAAAGTGATTATTAATTAATATTATTTAAGTTGATTAAAAATTTATACAAAAAAACATGTGTACTTCCCCTAATTATAATTGTAAAGGGATATAACTCCTATATTACTGACATGAGAAATCTTCATACGTGAAATCTTGGCATGATATTAAGTATAGCTGCAAAGTCTCTATTTAGTAGATTAAATGTAAGAGATGAAGTATTCAGAACCTTTTGGGGAAAACTGCTAAAATGGTGGTTCGAACATACTGCCACCTACATGTATCCCAAGGTACATAAATTTAAAACAAAAACATAATACATAAATCTTCTACAAAAGTTTTTTTACTATTTATTGTTTCCTTGTACTGTATGTACACACCTTTACACTTTATAATGATACTTTTGGAAAATCAAATTAAATGAATGCTTTCCTTGTGTATCAAAATATCTCAAAACCATTAAACTTATTATGTATTGTTCAGCTTTTATCAAAACTGTATATTAAAAACTACAGAAATCATTTATCATTAGAATGTGAGATTCAATCCACAGAGAAAACCTTACTCCACAGACATGCTGCCTTGTTGCATCATCATATTTGTGACCAGTGACTGGGTTAGCATGCTGAGATACATCCTGAAGATTTATGTTAGCTGACTGGCTTCCATGTGTTAGATTATCGTGATCAATGGTCTCTTGTAAGAGGGCATCTTCCTCTACTGTTCCATTTAAATTGTCCTCTAAACTATCATCCAGGTCAACATCATCATCATCTTCAACATCATCTTCCTGATTTCCTTCACCTACATCATGGATATCCCCTAGACCTTCAACTTCAGTCATATCATTTTGTGTCACTGTAATCTGTAAGTAATATTTTTTATCATTGTAACCGAATAATTGAAACACTAGTCTAAGGTATGATACCCAAACCTTGAAACTTGAATATTTTTTGAAGACTGTATTAATCAGCTGGCATAATAAACTTCTATGATGTCAACAAAGCCATGTCTAAATTTTATGCATACCAAATGACAAAAAAAATAGCCAAAAAAAAAACTGAAATGAAATACAATAAATTTTCAAAATATTTTCCTTTATATTTTACAAACAAGTGTTTTTATAATGGCCAGTTTAAGTCCATAAGTTTTAATTTCTGAATTTTCAAGCAGTCTTCAAACTACTATTCTTAATTATCATACCTGATCATTGGGAATTGTTCCATCTCCAGAAACTACAAATGCATTAGGCGATCCATCAGTGATAACGACACCAGATGCAGACATATTCTGATCGGGCAGTGTGATAGTTGACATGGGCTGTACTATAATGTTAGGGTTAATGGTATCCTGTTGTACCTGTACATTCTGTATAACATTAGGGTCAGCAGTCTGTATAGTCTGTGTCAGAAGATTAGGATTTATTGTAATGTTTATGTTTCCTTGTTGTTGAAGCTGTTGTAATAGATTGGCATCGATCTGAACTGTTTGTGAAAATATGTTAGGATCCAGTCCTGTAATCTGTAGACCTTGGTTTCCAGTTAACTGCAGCTGTATTCCCTCTAACCCTTGTAATACTTGTGTGGCTAAGGCACTTTCTGAAAGTCCAGTTTGGGCAAGAGGATTGTCAGCCGGCACAGTCAGTGAAACAGGTAAAATACTCTGACCGCCTAACATTGCCTGGTCAACAGTAATGACCTGTCCAGGATTTGTCTGGTTTATGGTCATCACATTCTGAATGTCTGTGTTTGGTACAAAGTCAACATTCTGTATTATTTCCTCTGCTTCCCGAGTCTTCCTTCTCTTAGGTGGATCTGCCTTAAAATGCTGTAAAACGTGACTTTTACGATTTCCTGATGTACGGAACCGTTGATCACAGTGTGGACACTTGAATGGTTTTGCCCCTGTATGAAGTCTCATATGCACTTTTAAACTTCCTTTTGTTGCAAACATAGCACCACATACATGACATTTGAAATTTTTGGTAGCTGAAATATATTGTAATTTATACTTTACTTGCAATTTTACTGGTTGTACTATGATAAATGTTTAAACAGTCAAAGGGATACAACTCTAACTAAATATTGTAGATAAATTTCAGCATATTCAGTCAGTTCTTCTGTTAGTTTTTTGTATGATTACATCTAGCTATCTTTGGTGTTCTGATCTCACCATAGAAGGTGTTGACAATCACATAAACTAAAAATATACTCAAACTCTAGAATTCATTCAAATCTGGTTTGTTTGGATTTTATTTGTGGTGAAATGATTTATTAAGACAGCTGCACAATCCTGTTCATACCACAATACTGTAAATCAAGAAATACATAAGATGATTTTCTTATTGCACAAAATAATTGTAGCAATAATTAAATCCTTAATTTTTCCCAATTATTTTCTTTGACAACAATTACATTGTACAATAAGTAGTATCAGAGCTTTCATTTTCTTAGCGATTTCTGAAATTATATAACATGTGTATAAAGATTAAAATACTGCTAATCAGACTTTAAGATTTGTACAATAACTTGAATTACATTCTGATATTTCAGAATCATTCAACAAATGACTTGGATATTTCAGAACAGCTGAAAATATGAATGAGTTCGATAATTTAGATTTTTGATTGAATGACAGTGTAAACCTTTATAATCCATTTACTTACAATTTTCATGAGTTCTCATATGACTATCGAGTGTAGACTTGACAGTGAAAGCTCTGGCACATGTATCACATTTGAATGGTTTTTCCCCTGTATGGATTCTGATATGTCTAACCAAATCACTTGGCTTTTTAAAACTTTTTGCACATTGATTACACTGATGGGCATGTTTAGGATAGCTTTCATCATTACTTAGGTCATCTTGAATCTGAGGAAAGAAAAAACAAACAGCATAAATTTTAATACATTTACTTTTCCTTCTATGGTTAATATTATAATAAATATAGGTGAGACTCAAAAAATAAGCTAGTAATCTAAGCATATGATGACTAAACCAATATTTATAATAAATATAAACATATTTAATCGTACATATTTCAATGTTTCCATTGGCGCTTAAAGTTCTAATAATCTTAAAATAATAAAACAGTGTCTCATTCTCAAAACGTACCTTTACTTCAACAACTTTTTCCTTTTCAGTAGATGATTCTTGTAAAATTTTGCGAGATACATTCAGTTGCTCCTCTTCTTTAACAATTGGATCTAGCTCCTGTGCTTGTTCTTCTACTATCTGTATAACAGCTTTAGGTCTCTTGTTTAGTGCCAAATCTTCCTCAATTACTACAAAACATTTCCTCACCATTATGCTTTCATTCTTTAACAATACATATGCATATGAAATTAAAAACACCTTTTCCACAATTAGCAAAATGACCTCTTTCCAGTTTTAAATTAATTACCTAAATATAAGATTGCCTCTATTATAGTATGTTAGAACATATGATTATAGTATGTTAGAACATATGATTATAGTATGTTAGAACATATGATATATAAGCAAACATTTTCCTGTATGAGTGTGTAAAACCTATAATATATAAAACCTGATGCCCCGACCTTTCCCCCACCTTGGCAATTAATCCATGCAGGATGAATGGATGAATGGATGAATGGATGATCGATTAAGATCCAGTAGCAATTATTACATATATATCAGGGTGAGAACTTGTTGATGTGATATTTGGCAAGAAATTTATTCATACATCTGTTTACAAACAGTACTATTTGACAATTTTATAGGGTTTGATGGAGTGGCAACAATTGCTTTTTGGTGAAAACTACTACAAAAAAAGTTTGGTACCATTAGAATAACAAATCAACTTACCATCACTATGGCAACTTTTCAAGTGTCTTCTCATCATACTGTTTGTCTTAAAAGATTCCTCGCAGTAGAGACATTTTTGTGACCTTTGACGATCATGTACAGACATATGTCGTAAAAGGGAACCTTGTGTAGTAAATTCTGTTTTACAGATATTACATTTATAAGGCTTCAGTCCTTCATGAGTCCTAAGATGATTTTTTAACACACTTGATGATATAAAACTCTTATTACACTGATCACAATGATACAACTTTTCACCTGTAAATACAAAATGATAATATGAATCATTCATAAATAAATGGAATGTTGTGTGTAATGGCAAACAACATGCAGAAATAAATCTACTGTGTTACTTCTTCATGGACCTTATTATCATCTTTAACGAGAAACACTGTCCTTCTGATTTTTTTCCCTGAACTGCAGTGTTCAAGATACTTCTAGCTACTTCTTATGCAATTATTTCTCTTCCTGATTTTTTGTTTATATAATTCCATTTCCTCATCTTGTATGTGTTTATGACATTACCCTCTATTTCAGTTTTGCCGTAACTTTTTAAAAAGTTTTGATAGAAAAAGGAAGCATGAAAATCTCTTTATGTTCTTTCTAATGTAAAAACTTGTTAAAGTTTTTTTGCTTTTACTTTGTGTGTTTGTTTGAAACTAAATTCATCTTTACCTAGTTTCCAATATTCTTAAAATGTAAATTAAAAGAACAAAAACAGCAGCATTAGTTGTGACCAATAATCAACAAGATTTCCACTACACACAGTGTATTATGATATTTTTTTCCTACTGTGACATCAATTGTTTTTGACAACAGTAGAGAACAATAGAATAATGTCAAAGAAGGCAACAAAAATCCTGTTTGTCACTGGTTACAAATATTGTTACTGTTAATGTTTTGATTCTCATGTTTAAAATTACAAAGTTTAGTTTTTTTTTATTATTTTACTCCTGTGACATTGCATAAGTTATCTGGGCTAAGAAGACATAATAAGAGACAATAAAATCCAATTTATCTGTATGTTTTTAATGTTTTATTTTTATAAGATTTCTACCACAACGACTAAGATTTAATATGATTTTTAAAAAGATTTGTCACACACTGACTTGACCCGTATGAGACCTTATAACTATGACTTCTTTTTATTAAGATTTCTTACACAGATTAGGAACAGATTATGTTGTTTGAGAAGTGATATTCTATTATACATGTAAGTATTGTTCCAACTTTACCTGTATGTGACCTTATATGCTGTTTAAGATGGGATGACTTTTTATAAGACTTGTCACACATGTTACACTGATATTGTCTAGAACCGTCATCATCATCTTTCTGTGGAGTGATATCTTGTTGTGTGGGAGCAGCTGGTTGTTCTTTATCAACTGTTTCAGCTTCTTCAGCTTCCAGTATAGAAACATCACTACAAAGTCAATAAACAAATATTACTGTCTTTTCACATAATATGTTTAATCTAAATAGGCTAACAGATTTCTGAATTAATGATAATCTACTAACAAACTTTACCTGTTGTTGAAATCTTATATGCATATTAAACTGCTTTTCTTTGTTCATAAATATTTGAAATTATTTTTGTGATCTCATGCCTCCCTTATTCTTCTATTAGACAAATTTGTGTTTTAATTGGGTTTCTTTATTTCTCTGTGATTTTTTCCTTAATACTCTTTTTTTTTCTTGCAACAGAAATTTCAGAAATATCACATTATTAATTATATCTAATTCAACCTGACCATTTTAAGAATAATGAAAACAAATTACAGTAATTAAAATACAAAGGCTAAAATATATACAAGTTTAAAGGACAAAGTAGACTTGAAGCTTGTTTCCAAATTATATTTTGTGTTAAGTGTTGTTCAGCAATCATATAATACTAAACTCCCATTCTGTGAGACAATGCTAAAAATAAAATGTTCATCATTACATACCTTGTCGGTAATATATTCTGCATGGATGTGCTAGGAAGGCTGGTTGTCAGTGATGTCACTCCCTGACTGAAATTTAGAGTATTTAAATCCTGCAGTGGTTGCCCCTATAAAACATGCAATTTTATTGAGTTAGACCGCAGATATAAAGTAGAACATACTATCTATGCAGTAGATATTAAAGCTTTTACACTGCACATTATAACTTGGATTACTCTTTTTGTCATTTTTAAATGATTGGTTTTTAATTGTCAAATTGTCCTGATGACTAGTTTATCAGACAAGAACAGTGTTTCAATGTTCCAATGTCCCCCCCCCCCCCCCCCCCCCCCCCTCCACACACACACACGTGGAAATAACTCAAACAAAAAAATAAAGGTACAGCACTGAAATATAAACTTGACCGAGATAATACTAAATCAGAACTATGAAATAAATTTAAGTAAAATCCATTAAGGTTTGTAGGCATGAGAGGTCATACAAGAAAAATTGACTAAATTTTTAGAGTTCAAAGGGCAATAACTCCAATAAAAACTAGAAATACTGTGAGCATACATAAGGTTGTATGGCTATATCTTAGATGTGAAAAACACATAAACAGAATAATGTCTAAAATTCAAACATAACTGATTTTTTGATTTTGATAAATCTTTTGTTTTCATCAATTCATCAAAATATGAAGTTAACATTCTAATTATATGAATAAACAAATAATAATGTATACCTGGATTTGTAAGGTATTTGGGTTGAAAATGTTGGCATCTAGTTGACCTCCCTGTTGATTGGTTAAAGATGTTGCCAATGATTCACTAAGGGGTGTGACAATAAGTGGTGTAGCTATCTGACTGGATAGTTGGTTGTTAAGTTGAGAGGTAATAACATTGCTTGGCTGCATCTGATTGCCGATTTGTTGATTTAATTGTGTAAAGTTTTGTTGACCTGTTCCTAGTAAACTCTGGCTGAATGTCTGAGGCTGTCCAAATATCTGAAATTTTCATAATTATGTAGATGTGATTGTTTGCAATTCACAGTTTATTACTCGACTTTCTCTCTTCATAACTCAAGGTACATTTTGCTCTCATTAATTCATTTTCATGAATATGCAACAGGTTTAATTAAGCGATGAGACTGGTGTTTACCATATTGGACTCTTTCAATTAAGGGGTAGTGGTAAGAGTATTGTTCATAATTATGTAGTCAATGTAAACACACTACAGTCTTTTAAAGAACTAATTCATTCTGAGAACCACATTTTTATTTCAGATTTTCTCATAATACCAATTAATCTAAAATTTTTATGAGAAAGGTGTTGAATATTTGAAAAAAATATATTAGAGGCATATCATTATGAAAAAAATACTATATTGGAAAAATAAAGATAAAATTACCTTGATAAACCAAAACATAAAACTCATCTGCAGACAAGATATAAATTAATGGTATACCTGATGATTAAGTGTTTGTTGAAACTGGTGGTCCAGAGAAGCAGTATTCAGAGCATCCTGTATAGTAGCTTGGGCCAGACTGTCAGTTTGGTTAATAGTGTTTGATTGTTCAGTTTGTTGAAGTACAAGGTCAGCCAGATTGTTTTCCTCTACCAGGTCAGTCTGATCTTTATCGGTAGCATCCTGACTATCTCCTTCAACATCTTGCCCTTCCTGCTGCAAGGCCTGAAGAGCTAATTCATGTCTGCAATATTTTTTAAACAATTAAAAAATAAGCCAATTTAGTAAATAATTTACATATTATGATATTTATAAGTTTTTAAGCTTCAATAATTCCCTTTTTTTTTTTTAAAGCTTCTTCCTTTGGATATATTTTTGTAGAATTTATTTTTTATGGAATACAAGTTTGATTATTTTGTGACAAACAATTTCCTGTAAATAATATAGCCTGCAGAACAGCTTTTTCAATTATTGCTTCAACAGAAAACCTTTGGACAAGAAGCTGTCTGTGTGACATCAAACCAGATTTTCCATTATAAATCACTGTATGAAGCCATCAACCTGTCCAACTGTAATCAGTGCAATACCAAACTAATAACACAATTTTTGCTTTGGAAAATCTGCTGAGATATTATTGAAATCAACATTTATACTTCTATAGTATCAATATTTATTGCCTTTTCAATATATCAAAGTTCAGGAAATAATTGATCTGAACTTGCCCATGAAAATGTAATATGCTGAATTATACTGAAACAAGTTTAAAAAGTATGTGTGTGTTGCATGTTATAAAACTAAGCCATTTTATTGATTTCCATAAACTAAATATGTCACTACTTTTAAGCAAGTTATACCCCAATTTTTTTTCAAATTCTAAGTGCCATACCTGTGAGTTTTCATGTGCTTTTTGCAGTTAACTGATGTCTTGAATGTTTTTTGACAATAAGGACACATAAAAGGTCTGACTTCACTGTGTGTAGACATATGACGTTTAAGACTCCCATTTGTTGTAAATAAACTATCACAGATAAGGCATTTATATGCTTTAACTCCTGTGTGAGTTCTGATGTGAGCTTTCAATACACCACTTGATACAAATGATTTCATACACTGTAAACATTTGTAAGGCTTCTCCCCTGGAAGACATTTTATTAAGATTATTTTTAATATTTGAACAAAATAAACAATAAAAGACAAAGTGGTTTATAAAAAAATCATAAAGGTGTGCAATCATAACAAATCGATCCTGGAAAAAAAATACTATTTTTTTAAGCTTTAACAAAGGTTACAATATTCCATAATTCCTTTGAATATGATTTGAAATAAACTTTAATTCTGAAATTTTCCAGAATATTTTAATTAATGAATAATGAGTACACATTTCAGTATATTATCTTCTTAACGATTGCTCCATTTTTGAAAATTTTTCTGTGAAACTATTAAACATGATATTTGTCAAGCCAATATTTTTCTTTGGTAAATATGAAATGATCTACCCACAATTATATTTTTCTTACCAGTATGAGACCTGACATGCTGTTTAAGATGACTAGATTTTTTATATCCACGAGAACAGAATCCACATTTGTACGGCCTATCCACACTGGCAGCCTCCCCAAGGTATTGATTCAGTAAATTATTTCTTGGAGGTTGTTGAATCAGTCCTGTAATACAAAACCGCAAAAATATAGGAAAACTGTATGGAATTTTTTGCTCTACATCTGATTACTAATAAAAACATTATATATATATCCTTACATTTGTTTTAAGACCATTATTAATTACAATGGTGTTTGAAGTAACAAATTTAGATGTATGGTTTTTTATGACTATATTATAAGCAAAAACTGAATTATCTTGGAAATAATACATAATGTATCACATTTGACATGCAAATATCATTTTCAATCTTTTTTTTACCACATTTAAATTTTCTAGTAATACCAAATTTTTAGTAGAAATAAAACATAGCATGAAGTGCTTATGTCCAGCATAACATCCTTCAGGTAACAGGTATTCATTACCTTCGTAAAGAGGATTTTTAAAAGGAGAAATCAAACTTTCTTTACCGATTTTAAAAAAATAAATGTAAATGAATTACTGTATGTCATGCATACTCATTTGCAATTGATTTTTAATTATTACAAAAAGATGTATAATTGTTTACTAGGTACTTCCGAAAAAATTCCTCTACCACTTTGCATATCCTAGAATGACAACCAAGGTACATGACTATTTTTTTTTTCAAGAATTTTTGTCATTCTGTCTTCATTTTTTGATCCAGCAAGATTAATCAGTGCACTTAAGAATAGGAAGATGAAATAATAACATACTTGCAGTATTTTTATTTCATTTTTCAATAATTTATCTTTTTCTTTTATTCCTTAAAACAGTTGTTTTAATGCTAAAGACAAAAATATAAGCACACTTCAAACAACCCGCCATGTTGTTGACAAATGTGCGACACGTGATCTGGGTCTTGGTCATGTTTTGTTGACTTGGTTGTCTTGTTAGAATATCTATAACTTTTAAATGTATAAAAAGTGGATTTTTTTATAAAAATTTGTTCACTTCATTCTTATATTTCAAATTCATTCATCTGAGAAATGAAAATATGCAAGTCAATTCAAAACTAGTAAATTTGTTCAATTCATTCTTATATTTCAAATTCATTCATCTGAGAAACACAATTATGCAAGTCAATTCAGAACTTGTAAATTTGTTCATTTCATTCTTATATTTCGAATTCATTCATCTGAGAAACGAAAATATGCAAGTCAATTCAGAACTTGCTTAGGTATTCGAAAGTAAACTTCCAGGTAGGAAAAAATCGATAAAATTTGTAATAAAATAGATGGTTTAAATAGTGTAGAAAGACGAAATAAACAATCCATATGTCACCAGCTGGTAATAATTATCGTAACTTTGACAATTGTGCAAGTGTAAAAAAAAAAAAAAAAGAGTTATCACAAATTCAATTTTCCTTGAATTTTCAGAAGTGTTGAAAAATTAGGGTGCCGAAAAATTAAGAGTCATTACAGTAACTTTTAACGTGCACTTTTGTTTATAAATTAAATTGAATTCCAAGCGCTTTTGCTCTTTTGTAACTATTCATATTCATAAGCTTAATTTCACTGGACTCAGAATTCAGCTTTCTTTAACACCCAGTTGTTATTCAACTGAATTATCTTTTTATACATGATATTCTTCAATGAATTACTAAACATAATCATGCACATGGTGTCTTAGTTCTTTGAACTATTGTAAAATTAGGAGTACTTTGCCCCTGTCCTTGAAACTGTAGTGATGCAAATATTCCTGAACTGCTATAAGCTTTACTTATCAAAATTCTGTCCTGGACTAAGAAAATTACAAAGTTTTATATTTTTGCCAATCTGAAATTCAACTATACCTGTATCAGTAATCAGAATGGGTTCTTGTAAAGGTATATCTGGTACAAGTTCTTGTTTTGTTCTACGGAATAATCTTTTAGGTCGTCCAATATCTCCCTCTTTGAAATGTGATGTGATATGACTTTTTCTGTGGGCAGATGTTCTAAAGCTCTTATCACACTCTGGACAATCAAATGGCTTAGCACCTAAACACAAACCGTTTAAGTAAATTAAATGTATTGGAATTTCATGTTTATACATATATTCAAACCAAATATACCTTTTCATTATATTTTACTTTCATATACTGGTAGGAATGAGAAAATATCTTAAATTTTACATTTTTTCTCTCTGAATTAATTATGGAAATGTTAAGTTACTTTTTAATGTTTACTGTTGTTTTTTTTAAACAAAATGTACTGATTTTGAAGTGTGAATGTTATGTGTGTGATAAACCATAAATTTTTTTAATTAATTGATACATTTTATAAAATATCTTTTCATTTTTATTGAATGGAATAAATTGATCTATGCTGTATAAGAAACAGAAGCCCCTTCAAAAGAAAGAATAATTAGCTACTTTCTAATATGGCATGCTGCTTGCCCTTTGCAAATAAAAATGTTTTTAATTTCCAATCTATTATGGGTTGCACAAGCCTGACTTGATAGTCAAAATTACAAAGCGATTCTTTTGAAAATCAACAGAGGAACTGTCAGAACTTTAAATTACTACAATTCTTTGGACTTTTTTGCTTCAACGTACAATAAAATTAAATGAAAAGAAAGTTTTATTGTAATCAAATTTATTGGGTATACTTTTCTACCATTTTGATTTCTTTTTCAGAAGTTCCAAAATCAAAATGGCTATCACATGAAAGGCCTTGCAGCACCACTACATTTACCTAATTTCCGTCTTTGTTATATTAAACTTAATAACTTATTCATGGCAGCCATATATTTGTATTAGATTTTAATATAGGAAACAATATTTGCTTAAATCTTACCCCCTGCTAATGCTCGGGATAAAAATTTTCTCAAATAATTAAAATCTCCAACGAATGTATGGCTGCCATGATTTATTTCTTATGTTAAATATAACCTTCTTATGCCAATATTGGGAAAAAAAAAATTTGCAAGTACTTACCAAAGTGCAAGATTTTTCTTATTCACCTGTTCTATTTTGCACAAACATTTGAGAAATTTTGGGCCTAAATGTCTTCAAAATGGCTTGCAATAAGAGTAAAAATGGAATTAAAAATGTAATAAGTTTGAAAATCGTGCCAAAATGAGATAATATTTTCAATAATTTTGCAAATTCAAAATTTTTGAAAGAGAAAGCTGATATCTATAATTTTACATCATTTTTAGCTTATTTATGTTTAGGGATGTTCCATTAAAATAGATGTGGGAAGGTAGGAAGAGACTTTCAAAATACCCCACAACCAACAACTTTTTTTAGATCTGATAGGTATATGTACTATAATAAATCTTCCCTTCCTATCCTCCCACATCCATTTGAATGAAATAGCCCTTAATACTATAATTCAAATAGAGAAGAGAGCTTTGTTCTGCCATAAATGGTAAGACAGTATTAAGTTACATAAATTTTTGTAACAAAATATTACACATCTTACCTGTGTGCATACGGAGATGTACTTTCAGACTTCCTTGAGTTGAGAACATCTTGTTACAAAGATCACACTTATAATCTTTGATCCCAGAGTGTGTTTTGATATGAGCTGTTAATGTGCTTTTTACAGCAAACGATCTGAAGCATTGTGTACATTTATAAGGTTTTTCATGTGTGTGGATACGTATGTGACGAACCAAATCGCTTGGTTTTTTAAATTCTTTAGCACAATAGGTGCACTGATGCCATCTAACACCATTCACCTGAAAACATAATGCAGTTTCCAATTCAATTATGTTTTGATAGAGACATATTACTAGATATTCATTATTTTCAAAGACAAAAAATTTGATATTGACCTATTCTACTGTATTTTCAAAAGAAAGATTTGTTTGTTTAGTTGGGGTTTTATGCCATTTTTAGCACATTTAGTATTTCGCGGCGGCCATTTTTTATTGGTGGAGGAAGTTGGAGTACCCGGAGAGAACCACGACCTTCGGTAGGAAAATTGGCATTCCTTGTGAATTAAGATCGGAGTCGAACACACCCCGCAACAGGTGAGATTCGAACTCACAACCTCAGCGTTTACAGGCTAGTGATCATTAGTAGTCATGGAAAACTACCCAGACCACTCGACCACCAAAGACCCTTCAAAAGAAAGAATAATTAGCTACTTTCGGTTAAAAGATGAGTGTATTATATCCATTTCTATCTTAAATTTTAATCACTGGACAACAGAAAAGGAATATACAAATCTTTACTACTTCACATTAAGCATTGCAATTTTTCCAGACAATGACCTCAAGTTAGTGAAAGTGACAGAGTTTCATGTAATAAAAAAATTTATCCTTCAAAACCATCAGATGCTATAATTTTTCTACAAATACAGAAGTGAAATAAAATATCGATCGATCTCAATTTGTTACAATTAACATACTTTTCTTATAATGTGTTTTTTCACTGAACCAGTAGCTGAATCTTGTAATGTCATGGTAGTCACTGTCTGTGTGATGGGTCCCTGTTGTAAAGTGGTAGAAGGTAAAGGAGCAACAGGTATCAGTTCTGTACTAGAGGTAGATGTAGATGTCACTACTGGTCCATTTCCTGTATCACCACTCGGCAAACCACTGTTCTCTAAAGCTTGTTGAAGGATGTCACTATTGGAGACCTAAGTAAAATCACCAATAAAATAAAATAAATCACATTTACATCTAACCATTTAAAACTTTATTTTTCATGTTAAGCATTCTGAGAGTATTGATGAGCAATACAATGTTCCCTATTGGCTACAGCTGTGAGAAAACACACCAAATGCTCCTTGACTATGTGAATCAAATGCATATGTATGGACATGGTGATTCCTAAAAATCCTGAAACAAAAATTCGGAAAACTTATATTTTGACAATAATTCCTATTTCCAAAGGCAGTAACTGTCACAATAATTATCTGATCAGCACGAAACTCAAACTTTATGAAGCTCATGATTATAAGCTCACATACCAAAAATATGATCAGTTGGTTAGTTTCTGAAAAAAATTTTGGAAAACTGTAGTGCAACTAACGATGGCTGGTTTCTCAAAAGGTCAAACAAAAATTTTTTATCCCACCAATGGTAAAATTGTGCAACTCAAACTCAATAATTACATGCATAAGCTTGTTACCTAATACGTACAGGTTTGCATCTAACAACCACAAAAATTTAATTCAGAAACATTTCATGGTAATGATCAGCTTTACCAACTTGTACACAGTATGATTCTATACTTGAACAAACTTTGGTAACTCGAAAAGATGATCCATTGGTGTTTGAACCAAAAAGTTCTACTGTTCCTTGGAAATACTTGTATTTAGCAATATTCTAAATGTCAATATGTATAAAGCCAAATCTAAAACAGGATATTATAAGAAAATACTGAAACTTTCATTAAGTTACCTGTTGACCATTAACAGATTGTTCCTGTGTTTGAGAATGATTTGTATTATCTTGTTCTGCAGTCTGTTCTGATAGTCCTAGTAACTGGTTAATAACATTATCATTTTGTTCTTCTGCTATTAATTGTCTGCTTGAATCATTTGGCATTGGCACTTCCTGAAGTAAAACGTAAATATTAAGTAAGTATAAAGTAATTATACATTTTTTATAATTGTTTTAATATTTCACAACATGAAGTGATCGGATTAACAGTCAGAAAAATCATCCTTTATATCCAAAAAATAAATTGTTTGACTCTACTACACCAATATTTTAAATATTTTCAAGATTTAACCTCAATATCTTTAATTTTGACATTATTGTAAAAATTATTGCAATAAAAATAATCAATAAAGTCTCCTGGTACCATTATGCTTGTGTTCAATAAAATTTTGTATTGTATTCTAGTTCACAGTGTTAATGAAGTCTGTTTTCCCTAGATTTTACGCCAAAACTGTCTTCAAATCAACTAGAAATATCCGATTTTTGTTTAGTTTCTCTATATTAGACAGTAAATTTTGCAGGATAAACACAATATATGTCAATGTCAGATAATATAAAGTTTATTTGTAATCTCTGTGAAACAGCTGAGAAATGTTTGGTAAACCTCACATTTCTACCTGTTCCTAAAACTTGTACAAATAAAATTTATATTTCAGGCCCTGTACATATATTGTATATGTATCAGGGGTATTGTTTGTCACATTGTCTCATCAGCAATTATGTGGACAAAAAAAAACCACAGGAAACTATACAAACTATAACTAAATACATGACTTACGAGTCTCAGCCTAAAATATTTCATTTCATCATGACATAATGAGAATTGTATGAATGGGTAAAAAAAATGAATCACAGGATAAATTACATAGTTCTGAACTATTAAAAATGTTATAAATCATTTCAGAATTTATGAAAACATGTATCTATATCTAATAGTGCCATACTGTTTGTTCAGAATGTTCACGGCTAATGTGGGCATTTAAGCTTCCAAGCTTCTTAAAGACACAGCTACATTCACTACATCTAAATGTTTCAAATTCTTCACCATCTGGAGGTAATGTGTGAACCCTCTACAAATAAAAAAAACAACAATATCGATACGAATTATTAGTTAATAGCTAATTATTAGTTACTTGTGTCATAGTTTATTCATGTTTTTGTTTTCTTGTTTGACATTTCAAGATGACATTAAGTGAATGTTACATAAAACATAGCATCAGCCCTTGTATTTTAACATTAATGATTGCCAAGTTAATTACTTTACTATAGTATTAAGGGTTTCTTTGAAGGAATGTATTGATGTGTATACTCATCAAATTTACCTACAAACAGAATAAAAGATGTTATAAACTGTATGCAAGTACACATAAATAATTCCATAAAAGCAGCCATTCTTAATTTTAATTACAATTTTATGTTATTGGAATTTCATCCAAATGATTGACAGAACAATAGGAAATGTGTTTCCAGTGCGCTGATTTGATGTATAACATATATCTTTTGTCTTGTCCTTTAGCGGTGAAACTCATCCTTTTTTGTCTAAAAATTGCCATATGTTTTCAATAAGTTTTCAAATCTCATTCTTAAGTTCTTCAAATCCCTCCAGATTCTTTGTTAATTTGAAAATCTCACACCTTCCTGAGATTTATCTCTCAAAAAACAATTTTAAAATGATCAAAATTTGTCTAAAATATTTAGCCTTGAATCAAATGGAGAAACAGATTTGACCATTTAACCTTGATGATTAATATATATGTCTACAAAAATCCTGCATTATAAATTTTGAAAATTAAATTATCTACTATGAATAAATATAACCAATGGGGTAATGTGTGGAAAAATGTATATAACTTCTGTAATAAAGACAAAATACTTCCGGATTGTGTGTTTATATAAATACCTTAATATGAGCTCTCAGATTTCCTTTCTGAGCAAATGTATGCGGGCAGAAATCACATATGTATGGTTTATCTCCTGTATGTTTACTCATGTGTATTCGCAGTGCCCCCTTCTGGTTAAATGCTCTATTACATAATGCACACTTGTATGGTCTCTCTCCTACAAAAGGAATCCATTTAATTAAAAAAAATGTTCAAAAGGTAAATTTTGTCTTTTGACAAAGTAAAATATACATTTGTAATTTGAACCCTTTCTAATTCAACAGGTATTACCTCCCTTTCTTTATAAGTCTGGCACTGTAAAATGAAAGATGTAATATAATTGGTAGACTTTTTACCTATTTGTGAAAACTTATGTTAATGAAATGATGTTTAATGATGTCAGTTCTTGTCACACATTCACTGGTCACAACAGACATAGTGAGAAATCAAGGGAGGTAATCAATTTGATTGTAAGTTGAGGAATTAAAATTACTCTTGAAGACATTTTTCCTGTACAAATATTTACCAGAATTCAAATAAAAACAATGCTTTTGTGAAGTGACAACTTTTCAAAATGCTTCTCCATAATTTATACATGTACACAATTCATTTGTATTAAGTATACACATGATGAATAACCTGTATGAATTCTGTTATGTCTGACCAATTGACTAGGTTTCTGGAAAGTTTTACCACAGTGAGAACATTTATAGTGGAAAGACGATCTATCAACATTCCTCTTGTATGGCCTGTGGTTTAAGGAGGCTCTGTAAAACAGTGAAAAATATTTTAAACATAATTTATGTTCATGTAAATGGTATTAAGAAATAAAGTTCTTGCTTTATTATACTATGATATAATTTTAGAACATGTTACTGTATAGCTTCTCTAGCTCTGCATTAAGAACTGCCTAAATCTTTTCTTTTAAATTTCATTTGAAGCCATAGGTACAATGAATTTCAAAATAAAAACAACAAATTATTGGCATTCTTTTTAAATTTAAAACAGGAAAATTTTTACCTTCCTTAGCATAATCTGCTTTACAGTACTATAAAAAGAGAGAATCATTTATAATTATCCTAAAAAATTTTAAGATTTTTTTATGTTGCATATGTACATGTTATAATACCTTTTATTATATCCTTTAGCACATATATTATTTGTCCTTTAAATTAGCAGCTTTATATATTTAATCTTTCTGTAGAAAATAATAATTTTATATACTTAAAAAAATATTTTCAATATTTATATTTTTAACAAGAGTGGACACACTACATGTCTTGCCTGAGTATGCACATGGATGCAGAATAATGATTATCTGATACCCGACATTTTGCAAGTCAAAGGAAAATGTGTTAAAAGAAATTGAGGTCAAGGTTAAAAGACAGGTGTCACCGACATGTATCCACTAAGAACTATTTATAAACCAAATATAGTGGGTCTAGGTAAAAGGTAAAGTTGCTGAGAAATGGACCTAATCTCGACAATGTGACAAAGTCACTCAAGCATACAATTGAGGTCAAGGTCCAGAGACAGGTGTCAGACTTGCATGTACCCACTAAGAACTATCTATACACCAACACGGATGGGTCTAGGTATTACAGTTGCTTAAAAAAGGACTTAATCAAGAAATTTGGATGAAAGTCACTCCAGCATGCAATTGAGGTCAAGGTCCAAAGACAAATGTCAGACTGGCATGTATCCACCAAGAACTATCTAATGACCAAATATGTTGGGTCTAGGTATTCTAGTTGCTGAGAAATTGACTTAACCACAACAAACTGACAAAGTCACTCGAGCATGAAATTGAGGTCAAGGTCCCAAGCCAGGTGTCAGACTGGCATGTACCCACTAAGAACTATCTATAGACCAAATATGGTTGGCCTAGGTATTACAGTTGCTGAGAAATGGATTTAACAACGAAACTTGGATGCAGATTTTAAATTCATGTTTATGAAGTCAGTGAACCATGAAAATGAGGTCAGGGTCACAAAACAAGTATACCGCAGCAAACCTTATATGATAAGCAACCTTATGGACCATAAATCTTCACTGTTGGTATTACATGTGCAAAGTTATTAAAGTTTTACAAAAGTTTACGCCACTGCCACTGCTAGAAAGTAATACCTATATCTCGCATCAGCGACTTTTCATCGCAGGCGACACAAAAATCATCAGAATACCTTAATTTACATACTTGATTTTATAATGTTGTTTCATGTGCTCCCGGAGAAATCCTGGTTTGTTAAACTCCAAATTACATTGTTTACATGGGTACGACTTCACTCCAGCTTGTTCCTGTCTGTGTTCATGTAAATGTTTGTCCAACTGAGACTGAAAATCAAGAGTTAACTCCCACTAGTAAGGAAAATCATGGATTTAATATTACCATTGTCCTTAAAGTTATTTACATTTATGGCATAATATAAAAAGATATTGTAATTTAAAAAGTAGATATGGGGTTAATGTACATGAGAAACTTACTCATGTAGTACTGGAACATATTTCAAAATTGAACTGAACAGCACCTTTATTGGTGTTCTTCGTCTTGTAAATGGCTGTAATAAGGTTTCAACAGTAGGCAATTTTCTAAGGATAATTTAAAATACCTATTTGTTTTAAAAGATGTCAATTTCAAAATTAAAACCAAACATGCAAAATGAAAATATTAAGACCTTTAATTTTCAAACAAAAAATTCTTCCAGGTGAAGGCAGAATTTACTTACTTTTTTATTCCACAATTTTTCAAAAATCTTTAAATACAGGTATTACAGAAAACTTCCAAAAATTATTAAAGACAGAAGAAAATGTTTTAAAAAAACTACTGTAGGTTGGGATGAGAACCCAGAAATGTTTTTTTACTGGTTGCCTTATGTACAGTTTAACAGACCACTTGATCCTTCTATCACATTCAAGGACTATTTACATGTAAAAGCTTACCTGTAAACCAAATTCATCTCCACATTCTGTGCACATAAGTGTTTCTTCTATCTCATGTAACATAATATGAGCTTTGAGACTCGCAATACGTGAGAATGTCTTCCCACATTCCGGACATGTTGGTTCCCCATCAGGTGGAACATGCGTTGCCATGTGGAGTTTGAGATTCTCTTCAATGTTAAAAGAACTACTACAATGAGGACAGCGGAAAGGTTTGTCCTCCTCATGGCTCTTCAGATGTCGTTGTAGTTGATTGTATTTTGGGAATATTTTATCACATGAGTCACAAGGAAATGGTCCCTAAAAAAACAAAATTATTCTGACATGTAAACCATACTATCAATAATATTCAATACAAAATTTAACAATGGAAAAATATTTGTTAATATAAAAAATTAAATTTATTTATACAAACAAATTTATGGTGAAACCTGTGTATACTGGCCCCTTCGGAACCTAAACTAGAGGCTCTCAAGAGCCTGTATCGCTCACCTGGATTTAACTTTTCACCTTGAGCAGGACTAAAAATTTAAGTGTTGCAGTCAATTTGGCTAGTTTTTCTATAGGGTTCCATATTAAACAAAGTTCAGCTGTGGCAGACACATTTCTAAAAGAGAACCGTCTAAGGACCATTTCTGCTAAGTCTTGTTCCAACTGGCTAAGTGGGTTCAGACAAGAAGATTTTTAAATGAATTTTCTCATAGGGTCCTATATTAAACTAAGTCCGGCCGTGGTGGCCATCTTGGTTGACAATCCGGGTGATGAGACACATTTCTGAAAGAGGACCATCTAAGGACCAATGCTGCCAAGTTTAGTTCCAATTTGCTCAGTAGTTTCAGACAAGAAGATTTTTGAGTGAATTTCCCATAGGGTCCTATGTTAAACTAAGTTCGGCTGTGGCAGCCATCTTGGTTCACAGTCCACAAAATCGGATACATTTCTGAAAAAGTACCTCCTAAGGACCATTACTGCCCAGCCTGGATCAAATATGTCAAATGGTTTCAGACAAGAAGGTTTTTCAATGAATTTTCCCATAGGGCCCTATGTTAAACTAAGTTTGGCTGTGGCGGCCATCTTGGTTGACAGTCTGGGTCACCAGACAAAATTCTGAAAGAGGACCATCTAAGGACCATTGCTACCAAGTTTACTTCTAATTAGCTTAGTGGTTTCAGACAAGCAGATTTTTGAGTGAATTTCCCATAGGGTCCTATGTTAAACTAAGTTTGGCTGTGGCGGCCATCTCAGTTCACAGTCCATGAAATCGGACAAATTTCTGAAAGACAACCTCCTAAGGACCATTGCTGCCTAGTCTGGTTCCAGTTGGTCAAGTTGTTTCAGGTAAGAAGATTTTTAAATGAATTTTTCCATAGGACCCTATGTAAAACTAATTTCAGCTATGGCGGCCATCTTGGGTAACAATCCGGGTCATCGGACATATTTCTGAAAGAGGACCATCTAAGGACCAAAGTTAGTTCCAATTGGCTCAGAAGTTTCAGACGAGTAAATTTTTGAATGAATTTCCCATAGGAGAACCTCCTAAGGACCATTACTGCCAACTTTGGTTCCAACTGTCCTTGTAGTTTCATAGAAGATTTTATTCATCCCCCCTTATCTATATTTAGTAACAGCAGCCAGTTGGAAAGGGGCCACCCAAAGACCTTTCCACCAAAGTTTAGTCTCAACTGGCCAAGTGGTTTCAGAGGAGAAGATCTTTAAAGGAAAGTTTATGCTGGATGCCGTCTTTAAAGGGCAAAAACTCCTATAAGGGGCCAATCAATGATTTTGGTCATGTTGACTTATTTGTAGATCTTACTTTGTTGAACATTCTTGCTGCTTACAGTTTGTCTTTATCTATAATAATATTTAAGATAATAACCTAAAACTGCAAAATTTTCTTAAAATTAACAATTCAGGGGCAATAACCCAACAAAGGGTTGACCGATTCGTCTGAAAATTTCATGGCAGGTAGATCTTAACCTGTTGAACATTTTTACCCCATAAGTTTTGCTCTAAATGCTTTAGCTTTTGAGATATAAGACAAAAACTGTAGTTTACCCCTATGTTTTATTTTTAGCCATGTCGGCCATGTTGGTTGGCAGATGGGGTCACTAGACATATTTTTTAAACTAGATACCCTAATGATGCTTGTGGCTTAGTTTAGTTCCATTTGGCCCAGTAGTTTCAGAGAAGATTTTTGTAAAAGTAAATGGACGACGACGGTCGACAAGTGATGAGAATAGCTCACTTGACCCTTTGGATCAGGTGAGCTAAAAAAGGTGGGTTTGGACAGTGGGCCGGTTTACTCGTGGTTTTTTTAAGACAGGAAGTTACATTTCATTACAACTATAGACAGAAGTCAGGCATGTTATTGCAACCAAAATTTGATTTACGACTCACTTGACAATTAATGGTTATAAAAACAGTTCATTAATTTAATTTTCTTTATCTATCAAAAGATAGAGAGCTTACCTGTAGCGAACCTTAGGTTGTAATACAATATATTTTTATAATTAAAAAATACACAAATTAATTACGCTACTAGTATTTGAAATGCAACAATACTTTTACATTTACTAAACTGAAATATCTATAAACAAACAAAAAATACTATCATTGTGTTCCAATACCTTTCCTACAGGAGGTTTAATGTCAGGTTTCTTTTGTTGAACTGCCTGGAGTTGCTGTTGTTGCAAAGAAGGTAAAAACTCCAAAGTTTGTATCTGAGTTCCTTCTGGTAACTGTTCAAAAACAACATGTTCTACATGGAGCTGCTGAGGATCAAAGTTTGTTAGTGTTATATTCTGAGTGTTTGGATCAATATTTTCTTGCTGATTGGGGTCAACATGTTGTTCCACGAAAGCAACAATTTCACCTGTGTCTGATACATGGGCAACATGTGCTATGGTGGCCTGGCTGATAAACTGGGCATAATCAACTAAAATCAAAATGATAAATATCAGTTAAAACAAATTTATAATTTAACTTGCAAAATGGTTTCAAATATTCATATACATGTATGGAAACCAATTGTTGCAAAAGGTGTGATTTCAACAACAGTACTTTAGGAGTCTCCATGAATTATTTCTTAAATAAACCGTAATAATTCTGAAACACCCTCACAATTCCATGCCTATCACATTTCTAATCATTAAATAACTGTTATGTATTGGGATATATATTTTAGTTACATTGAAGATAATGAATAGCAATCAAATCATTTTTGGGACTTATCATCTATATTTAAATTTGCTTTATAAATCCTCTCCATGTCTTTGGTACACAAGGCCAAAAAAAAAAATATGTCTGTTTAGGGTTACATTCCTCCCAAAAATAGGGTGGGTAGGTAGGCATTTTCATTTTATTTTTTTTTTTCATTTTATTTTTTCTCGACTAAAGTTGAGCCTATATTTGTAAAATGGCATCATGTTTAAGTCATGAAAGTGTGTGGTTTTAAGTAGAAAGTTTAATTTTTAACATACACACCTATTAATCATGTCTTTTATTAAAATACACTTATTTTTTTTAGGAATTTTGAACAAAATATAAGTACAATGTATTTTAAAATGTTACCTGTAAATATATTTTAAAAAGTTACAAATTTCTCTGTTCATTGATGTATTTTTTGAAAGACAAAGTGAAAAATGCATATTTATATGAATAAAGTGTTATCAAAATGTTTCATTCATTTGTTTTATTAAACCTTGAGTATGAAGAATGTCTGACATGTATGTTATAGATGTACAAATGTATGTATGTCTGGTACCGTAAAATAAGTGGCAACAAGCAGAAACCGCTACCCTGTCTTGAGCAGCTGAGTTCACTCTAGAACTGTACAATCAGTCTATTTGGAAGCGCTGACACGAGAGATTTGCTTTCTTGGTGACAGTATTTAATATATATTTTAGTGCCATGATACTCGTGGCTTCCACTGTGCTCATCATCAGTAATACGCTTGGATTTACGTTATATAAATCAGTCTGCTATTCAAACGTTATTTCAGTAGGTTAATGAAGTTTGAGATTCACAACATACTGTTAACAGCATATTGATCTTGTTTGGCATCAAAACTGAATTGAAATCAGGATCATAAGCATTGGAAATCAATATTTGTGATGCACCAACACTGGAGGAGTTACCTCTCTTTCCAAAAGTAATATATATGTGGGAAAAAGAAGGAAAAGCAACATCTACATTTTTAATACACAGAGAATATTTCATTAAGGCATTTCAACCGTTACTAGAAAATAGCCTGCATTCAAACATGTCTAAGCTTGACCATAGATGATAATAATACAAATGAATGGCTCAAAAACAAAAAATATATTTAACTATGATCATTCAAATGGGAGATAACTCTTACAAAACCAGAAACAAGAATACTTTTAAAATACCACTTACTCGATTGCTCCCCCTGTTTCTTTTTTTTCATTGACTTGGTACAATTGCCTTTTCATAAACCTTTTTCAGTTGCATGAAGACTCTAAAACTACAATTGCTTCCCTTTGGGGAAATAAGTACTAGATGGTTTATGAGAAGTCATAGGTAAGTAACTTTTAATCTCCTTTGATTTCTATATAATATAACTTAGTTGAACTTGAAGCAAGACATTCAATTGCTCAAGAGAGTTAAATTAGTAAATTGTACAAACCTCATAACCTATTTTGAATACTGTGAATCAACAACATAATTAAAATATTTCCGATCCGAATAAGTTATTCAAATGATTCTACCTGCACTTTTATGTAAGAAAATTCTTGAAAATTAAATTTAAATTTTGTAACAGTTTACCCCTAAACAAAAACTGCCACAAACTAAGATATATGGAAAAAGTTGATCCAAAATTTAAAACAATCCTTAACCAGTTAGTGGAACCCCAGTTATAATACCCTAATTGGAGTATAATGGTATATGAAAATTTATAATTTTAACTTTTTTGTTTTTCTGTGAGATTAAAAAATTTTAAAAATTTGAAGTGTTTTTTTTTTAATTTATTGCCATAAAATGATGAATGTTGAGGACACACATACATTTGAACAATGTGGCTTCACCTTTGAATGGATTATGTTTAAATGTATTAATAAACCTAGCTATTACAATGCAACTAGATATAAATGTGGCTTTACATGTAATATGTAATTTCTGTGTGTAGGTAAACATTATGAACAAGCAGATGTTTTCATCCAAACACTACAAATATTGTACTATATAACCAAATTGACTTGAGGATGGCACCCCCCCAAAAAAAAACCTGTTCTAGTTATTTTTGTTCCACTCCAAACTATAAATGACCAAAAACAAAATATTAAGAAAGTAAACACCATTGGTAGTTTTAGGTCAATGCAGGGGTCGCGCTGTCATTAAAAAAGTTGTCGCCAAAAAAATCGCCAAAGCATCATTTTTGTCACCAGTTTCAAAATGTTTTCGCCAAGTCACCCTCCCCCTTTTTTGAAACGCACAATTGTTTTTGATTCATTACTGTTTGAAAAAAAAACAACCTGAAAAGTATACTCTCTCAAAAAAGAAACGCAACATACAGAAAAAAGGAAATTTACTTCATATATTATTTTCATAATTTATGATATAAATAATTTACACAGGAATGCAAAAATTGGCACACTTCTTGTTCATGAGTTCTTTTACCTTGGAATATCACAGTTTGTCACATATTGTCAATAAATCATTCATAAATTGTCAATATCTGGTATGTCCACCATTTGCTTGTAACACAGCCCCGACTCTTCTTGGCATAGATTGAATTAAACGCTGAGTTCGAACACGCGGTATCCTTTGCCACTCAAACTGAAGTGCCTGCTGTAATTGTTGCAGATTTTGCGGTGGTGGTTGTCGTTGGCGCACGCGCCGATCCACTTCATCCCACAAATGTTCAATTGGATTAAGATCGGGTGATCGTGACGGCCAACGGATCACATTGACATTCTGTTGTTCTAAAAAGTCTACTGTTACACGTGCTGTATGTGGTCGGGCATTGTCGTCAGGGCTCACCACACTTGAAAATAACAGGGAGACTCAGAGTCTCCCTCAGGGTAGCAACAGGGAGACTTCCAAGTCTACCAGAGAGACTGTGTTTTTTCCCCCAATTCGTCGTCTGTCGAGTAAATACCTGTTATTTTGTGACTTATAGTGTATACTAAACATTCCTTTATTGTGTTTTATCCTGTATTGTTTGAGATTTTATCTACATTTACTCCATATCCTTCCATTTTAGTCATAATCTGAGATTTTGTCTCATGTGCATTTAATCAATATCCTTTGTCAGAGATTGTGAGTTTGTTTACATTTGATTTGTATACTTAGAGATGTTTAGTACTTTTTTACTATTTTTGCAGGTTTCCTCTACAGCCATGATGATATCTTGTAATAAACTGATTAATTTATATTTAAAATGAATAAAACTCAATTTCTGATTTTCATATTTTATTTATTTGATATTTGAATCCAGCATAACAGACATAATAAATATATAACTAAACAGGGTTCTCACTAAGAACTTTTCCCAGTCCCAGGACTCATCACCACTTATTAACGTACATTGCTGCATGATTTTGACCATGGTAGGCCTACTGTACTATTGTTAAAGTTTAATTAAAATCATGTGCTGCCTTAAAATACTGACGAATATAATTTGAAATAAAAAAAATTAAAAAAATGAAATTATGCAGTGGTGCTCCGAACTTGGAAGAAAATTTCTGTTACAGATATGAGCAAAAATATTTGTACCTTTTGACACAACTTATTTATTATTGCCATTTTATTTTTTAATATTTATTTATCTATAATCTTTACTATCATTTTTTCTCAAAAATACTCTTAAAATCCTCCCATTCACCTTGCTTGAACACCTTAATAATCAATACATGTATTGACAAAATTTCCATTTGTGCATAGATATGTCAAAATCCGCTAAATTTATTTTTAAATAAGGTCTACATATTGTTACCGGTCGGTAAAAAACACCGTGACCAATGAAAAATCACGAGAATTCCGATTGCCGCCATTTTCTAGCTTACTTTTTTGTCGTTTCTTTCCCCTTCCCCTTTGATCTCCAAGAAAAAATGGCGGCTCGAGATTTTTAATGAAAATAACGGTCTTCAGACGCAGCTTATTACGTACGTTGTTCGGAGGCGCCTTACTAAAAAACACAGGGCGACTCATTTGTCGCTTTGGAGCCGATGACAGGGCGACATTGGCGAGCATTAGGCGACTTAATCGCCCTAATTGCCCAGTTTGGTGACCCCTGGTCGTGCTGAAAAATTTCTCTCCGAATGTCAATTACGGGCAATAAATGAGGTCGTAAAATTTCGTCTCTATACCTAACAGCGTTCAGATTGCCTTGGATATGTATCAGCTGTGTGTTTCTGGCATAAGAAATAGCGGCCCACATCATAACACTGCCTCCGCCAAAATTGTCTCTCTCCACAACACAGTTTTGCGCAAAACGTTCGTTTCGGCACCTATACACACGTATGCGACCATCTCGCTTTTCCAGTTGAAAACGTGACTCATCGCTGAACCATACTCTTCTCCAGTTCTGTAAATTCCATGCACGAACTGTAGTACACCATCTAACCCTCACTCGGCGGTGTTGGCGTCTCAGTATTGCTCCAAAGTAAGGTCTTCTTGCCCTCAATCCATGAGAACGTAACCGATTGCGTACTGTCTGTGCTGATATACGGCGCAACCCAGGGACGTTTACAGCTGTTTCTGTTGCAGCAATAGTCCTATTCCGCAGATGGAAAAGTCTGATGTAACGATCTTGCGCCCTGGTTGTAACACGCGGGCGCCCTGAACGTGGCCGATCTGTCGTAGTACCAAGCTGCAGGTAGCGTCCCCAAAGGCGTGAAATTGTGCTACGATGAACATTGTACGTTACAGCAACAGCATTCTGTGATTCTCCGGCCTCTAGTCGTCCGATAGCGATATTCCGGGTAGCAGCGTCTAACCTTGGCATAGCGTCACCTCATCAGAATTTTATTTTACGAATGCATTCATGAAAAGAAATACCGGGTTTTTATACCGACTGACTGAGCTAAAAAATAACCCATGATTTGCACGTGAAAGTCGACCCAGTTTTTGGCAATGCGTAAATCGTAGGGTGTCCCAGATTGCGACCAAAGTCGTTTACGGGTGGATGAATCTAAATGATTGTACCTGGAAACTTTTTATGAAGGTGTAATTATGATCATGTGTACATATATTTTGATATTTATTGGTTATTTGTCCGGAAAAATAATATTTCAAAAAGATAATCTGATGTTGCGTTTCTTTTTTGAGAGAGTATATTTGTGATTAAATGGCAAGCCTAATAAAACATTGATCGTTCCCTGTTCCACGTTAAACCGGAAGTGACAACACAAACTTTGCCGATTGGAAATTTTATGATATTATGATTTTAATTATACACTGACAAATGATGTTTCTTGGTTACCATTTTAAAATGTTTTCACGTAAGGCCAATTAAAATTAATTGATAGATTTTCATCCCCGCCCGCCCCTCGAAAATCGTGCCGCCCCGATTTTTTTTATTTTCTAAAATTTACGATTTCCGGATTTTGTTCACCTCCGTTACCGTTATCCGTGTCAATAATTTCGTTTTTTGTTAACTTCCTGTAACAATTCAACATGGTTTTCATGATTCGACTATTTTTGTGACCTTTAGAGTCTTTTGGTCAGCTTAAGGCTGCAGAGATTGGAGTTGAAATTTCTATTGTGCATGTTTCTGAAATAAAAACATATATAAGCCATTTTATAACGTTACATATTAATAACACCTTACAAAATAGTTTCATATGAAATAAAAAATAAAATCCTCCCACCCGCCCAACTTTTTTCAAAAAGTTGGATGAAAATCTACTAATTAATTTTAGTTGGCCTAAGTGCCAGATTTTTTTCAAAAAAGACTGACAAATTCTGTCGCCAGAAATAATGCCAACTATGAAATTATGTCGCCAGATTAAATAAAAAATCGCATTTGGCGACATTTGCTAAGCCCAGCCCAGTCCCTGCAATGGAACCATTAACCAAATATTTGTTAAAGTTTAACAATTTCGAGCTTTCCAGGACTTAAACAAAAATTCATTCATGGAACATCCATGTACTACCTTTAAATTATAAAACAGGTAATCTTATGTGCATCATTCTCATGTATCTATGTTATTTAAGGTGTAGTTTTCATTTTTTATAATCTGACAACTTAATTCCACACTGCAAATAAGTTATAACGTGTCATACGTTGCTACAGTAGTTCCAGGGCACATTGTTGCTGAAAGTTTATATTGGCTTCTCGGTATCGTTATTGTGTTATTGTAGACTCACTGAAATGAATATTATTACCACTTTTGTACAGAGTCTAATGGAAGTGGATACTGGTGACATATGATACGAAGATAAAATGAAAGTAAAAGTAGGCGGACTTAAAGAGACGAAATTTGACAAGAAAAAAATGGGCACAACATCTGGCAAGATGTTTAATTCCCGTGTCTGACGGCTAAATTTTCAGAAAACACCATCTTACGAGCTCATCGCTCAATGACATCACTACTATTAAACGTCGTTTTAATAAAGTTTCAGTTATTTTAATGTATAATTTTCGATATTTCTACGCGTTTGGAGTAGGAATACGATTTAGTTGCAAGTTCAAGTTCTCCAACATATCATTGCGCCCGAACGATCTGGACAATGAACGCAGCGGACTATCCGGCCAAATAACCTGTCTTGTTGCCCTATACGACCCATAAATTTGATCAACTTTGTAGTCCTAGTCATATTATGTTTTCATATTACTCAATAAATCCTACCACCAATATTCTCTAGCTGTATTTGTGTTGTATTTGTCTCTTCAAGGGACATTTTTTGGTAAAAATTAATCCAAAATGGCGGTGAAGTGTTTCGGCCATAGAAACGAGGCTAATTGGATGAAACTCCCGGATGACAAGTGCAAACGGCGCGAAAATTTAAACACATGTTTTAACATTATTTAAAACTAGCATAGAATTCCTGTAAAAGTTCATAATGTTCTCAGACGTTCATGATGTTTATTTTCAATTTACTGTATCCCAATAATTTCGTTGCAAAAATATCGGATTGTGGGGTTAAATGACTAAAGTAACTCGGAACGTTATAAAATGAAGGCAACCCAGAGCATCCGGGCGGCTTTGTTGCATATCTTCGTTTTGAATGTTTTGGACTAATCAGCCACAGATATTCCCCTGACGGCAGTGTTTTATAATTGGATTAATTTTGGGCCCTGGTACACAGAGTGCAGCCCATCACCCAGCCATCATAAAACTGTGTGAGATTTCGATATCGCATCTACGTAATGTATGTCTCAGTGCCACGAAAACCTTCTATGATTTACTTCTATAGCCATTTTCATATTAAACATTTTTAGTGGTGTTTCCTGTATTAAGAATTTAATCAACAAATGCTTGGTAGAGATGACGAAATTATGTGCCGCTAAAAAAAGACAGTCTCAAGTTGAAGATAATATTGAGGGTATATCAAATGATTAAAATTCAAAAATTAAATATGCACGGGTTTCTTGGCAGAAAATTAATTTCATTTTGATAAAATTTGCCTGCAATAAACCTTCCCGAATCAGTCACAACATAAAACGTAAGGAAAACATGAAGGTAGCCACACCGACAAAAGGAATTCAGTGCGGAGAAATGGGCATTACTAAAACTAGTCCTTCTTCTTTAGGTATAATATTCCATCGACATCGGATGATTACATATTGTCGCATACATGGACTATTTATAAAATTTACCCTAGTTTAAACAAAGTATAATTATTTAGTGCTATGAAAATAATAAATTTGTGATTAAAACTATATACAATCTTAATTTATGCTATAAATAATAGTACAGAGAACAGCAGAAGTGAGTTGTTCCCTGAGGCTGTTAACTGTTGGTGCCTGAACAAGTACTCCACAGGGAGCTGATTCCACTTTTGTATTGTATAAGGAAAGTATGAATGTATGTAAGAGTCATTAGATGTATGTATGTGAGTGTATGGTTTTTCCTGGTTCTTGAGTCTGCTTGAATGAGTGTTTCAGATTGAATAGCAACAAGATGGTATGATATTTTATACATCATTACCAATCGTGTGCGTAGCCTACGTTCTACTAGTGATGGAGTGATGGTAATTTTAATGTGGTAAGCATGTTTGTAACACTACTGGTATTATGATATTTATACCGAGCAGCTCGTCGTTGGACCATCTCAAATTTGGATACCGCGATTCGGTTGTGTGAGGGTCCCAAACAGAACAAGAATATTCAAGACGAGTGTTTGGTATGCCTGGGTTTTTATGTGTAATTATTAACCAGTAGGGTAAAATACGTTGAAAATGCCTTATCTTTATGAGCAAAATGAATGCATTACAGCAGGGCCATTACAGCCTTTTGTTCATAATAACCGGCCATTACAGAATTTTGTTCATAATAACCGGTTATTACGGCTTTTTCAAAATGGCTGCTTTTTTTCAATACTCCACTTGGAAATTTCAGAAGGAGCAAACTAGAACATTTTAAAACATATTTTTTGAAAAAAACTGTCCGAAATTAATCTTTAAAACTGTTCTCACAAGTTTGCTTACTTACCATTATATTTGTGCTATTCGCATTAATGCAAATGCTATATACAAATTGGTTAATAAAAGTATTAAGAAATGGGTGTTTTCATAATGGCCCTGTTATATGTCCTCGGTCTGTAATAATGGCCTTCGGATGCTGTAATGGCCCTCGGCGTTGCCTCGGGCCATTACAGCAATCCTCAGGCCATTATTACAGACCTTGGACATGTAACTGGGCCATTATGAAAACACCCATTTATTAATACTATAAAATAATTTAATGCACTTAAATTGCCATGATTTATATGTAACTGTTGAATGGCGTTAATTATTATAATGAAGGAGTTATTCTCTCATGGGCATGCAAGAACTCACAATACACTAGATGAACGTGGTATATATCTCAAACAAAGGGTTCCAATCATTTTACCGATTGCACCTGGCAAAATGGACAAAATTCAAGGCCGTTGCTTGACGGAAGAAGATAGTCAAAACATTTAACGTCACCACATACACAAAACATGTCTGAACCCTGTATTTTCAGTGATTGCCTACTGTATCATTCAATGTTTTATATATGTTTCAGATGTACCGAACCGAGTTGTCATATTATACACTAAACATTGTCATTGATTGTACTGACCAACTTAATTGGTACAGGGAGAGGAATTAGCATATTGCATTTTTTTGTATTTATTTGGATATGCAGTGTTTGTAATAAGAGTTCGATTTATATAAAAGGCGTTAGGCTAAGAACTTAGCGCGGGACTGCTTTTTGTTGTCCGACTGCAATTGCAGTGACTCAAGGTACATAGAGGGTTGAATAGTCACAAACGTGTTAACCATATCATATTCTATATTCGTCTAATGTTCTCTGCATGTCAAACCCGGGGGTACCCCCTTAATCATCTGTACATAGGCTCTTCCCCGGAAAAAAATTTAACCCCCCTAAATAGTTGTCTAAATAAGTGGCCGCCCAAAAAATATCTAGAACAAAAATTTATCCCTCAATGTCCCATGACTTACATGCAAAAACAAAGTTTGCGCCCCGTTAATTTCTTGTATCAATTGATAAAGCTGAACAAAAAACAGTAGTAAAATGTCATGCCCTGTATCATGTGTATGGTCATTTCAGAAACTAATTCCTCTTCAGTACAAGGCTTAACATCAAAAGTTTGGAAAGCTAGTCAATAAACCCACAGTATGAGCAAACATATAGCCAAACTTGTTGAAACAGACAAAGAACGTATATTTTGTACAAATGGGCCTGCGAGCTGCCCACTTTCTGACATTGTCAGTATTCTAGTATTTCTAGTATATACGGTCAAAAAGTTGCCCTTTGTTATGAGAAATCCTTTATAGTCAAAAATGTTGTTTTTGTTTGTTTTTTTTTAATTTTGCTGAGAAATCCAATTTGTTATATATTTCTCATTCTAGTCAATAATGCTAGTTGTTTAAAATTACAACACTGCGTTTTTTTTAAATGTTGAAGTGATTTGAAGTTGTTTTTCACCATATCATTAAAATAAAACACCATTCTATACTTTATTGTGTTTTAATTCAGTGAACAGTCTTTATATTGATTATGTTAAAATTTCATAATTTCAAATTTTGCATTACAACATGTGAAAAAAAACTTTATGTTCCATGGGTGACGGCATAGAAAAAAAATTAACAGCATTAAAAAACTACCTGTCCCATGTCCAATCAGTTGTACCGGTTCCCCATGCCATGCCTGATAAATATTGCACGGTCCCCTATAATCTTTGCACCCAAAAATATCACATAATTCCTCAATCCCCCAAAAATAGCTAAGAAATATTTAATCCCCTCAAAATACTTTGAAATTCTCAGAAAATACAAGTAAAATTAAGAAAATTGATCCCCCAAAATAGTACGTAAGAATACGTACAGGAAAATTTTCAGATTAACCCCCTGGGAGGTCAAACCACACTGGCCCGACTTCTGGAAATTTATTTCCTTTTTATTTATTTTTTTTTATATATTTTTGTTTTGTTATCTTATTTCATGAGTATTTTAAATAAATATTCACTGTAACAACGAATATTCTGCGTTTATTATCAATATGCTATACACTATCTACGTCCTTATACTAAAAAATCCTAAGGACGTAGATAGTGTATAGCATATTGATAATAAACGCAGAATATTCGTTGTTACAGTGAATATTTATTAAAAGTACTCATGAAATAAGATAACAAAAAATAAAATAAAATAAAATAAAAAAGAAATAAATTTCCAGAAGTCGGGCCCCTGTGGTCAAACGGCTCGTTTTAAAATTATTAACTTATCTGATGATTACTTGAATATAGAAATGAGATAGATACACGGGTAGAAAATAAATCTTTTTGTCATAAAACACTGATAAGTGCCGATCTAAACGAGCCAGGCAAATTTAAAAAGGTCTTTTATCGTCAGAGGATATATGTTTCTGTCCTAGTAGCAGTCTCTTGTTTACTTATCTTAGGATCAAATTTGAAATAAAAAAGGCACGACCAGGATTTTGGCAAAATAAAAATAAAGGACCATTTTAGGTGTGAAAAAAAATGCAGGACCTGTGTCAATCAGGAATTTTTTCGGTTTAAATGAAAATAAACCAGAGGCTCCTAGGAGCTGTATCGCTCACCTGGTTTACAAATAGTCCAAAAAATCTCATTTAAATACTAGCCTGTCTATTTTGCCCTTTGAAGATGAACTGATAAATCTTTGTAGAGGACCTCAAACACATCATTTGTACCAATTATCAAAGCTTTGGATTTGTTCAATTTGGAAACAAAAATTGCCACTGGCAATGTTTTAGCCATATCAAGAAGATTTGAGGACACTTTGTTACAAATCATTTGCACATATAGTTTCAGAACAGAATATTTTTAAAGTTTCAGTTAATCAGTAACAAGATGGGCCCATGGCAGCCATGATTTTTGCCGGATCAAGTCAAAAAGAGGGATCTTGGTAGAAGATCTAAAAAAAAAAATCACTTGTATCATTTGCACTTGTAGTTTCAGAGCAGATGATTTTTAAAATTTCAGCCAATCAGAAAAAAGAATTGCCCATGGCAGCCATGTTTTTTGCCAGATCAAGTTGAAATGAAGACTCTTTGTAGAAGGCCTCACAAACATCCATTGTATCAAGTTACAAATCATTTGCACTTGTAGTTTCAGTGGAGATGATTTTTTAAATTTCAGCCAATCAGAAAAAAGAATTGCCCATGGCAGCCATGTTTTTTGCCAGATCAAGTTGAAATGAGGACTCTTTGTAGAAGGCCTCACAAACATCCATTGTATCAAGTTACAAATCATTTGCACTTGTAGTTTCAGTGGAGATGATTTTTTAAATTTCAGCCAATCAGAAAAAAGAATTGCCCATGGCAGCCATGTTTTTTGCCAGATCAGGTTGAAATGAGGACTCTTTGTAGAAGGCCTCACAAACATCCATTGTATCAAGTTACAAATCATTTGCACTTGTAGTTTCAGTGGAGATGATTTTTTAAATTTCAGCCAATCAGAAACAAGAATTGCCCATGGTGGCCATGTTTTTCGTCCCATCAAAATGAAATGATGAATTTCATAGAGGACCTTTAGTAAATAATTCCTGCAAAGTTTGGTTCTAATTGGCTTAGTAGTTTCAGAGGAGATGATCAAAATCTGAAATGTTAACAACGACGACGATGGATGCAAAGTGATTGCAATAGCTCACATGAGCTAAAAAGTAGATACGGGGTTAATGTACATGACAAACTTATCCATGTAGTACTGGAACATATTTCAAAATTGAACTGAACTGCACTTTTATTGGTGTTCTTCATCTGTAATAAGGTTTAAAATCCAAGACCAAATTTCGACGAAAAAAATAGACAGGATCAAGCATTTGATCCTAGCCCCAATAAAATCAAACGGTTGCTCCCTAAATGATTACAGAAGTGATAGATACATGTATATGGTTTTCTTGGTAGAAAATAATCCCTTCTGAAGTTTTATACAAGGAGTACGCTCTGAGGTCCCAAGGGCCCAAAACCATCTGACGTCATGTGCCTGTCCTGAGCCATGATTCTCTATTTTACATGGCTGTTTCATGTCTACTAATTTTGTTAAATTTATTTCATGGTATACTTTCTTTATTTTTTTTACTTTTTTGTGATCACTTTTGTTTAAGTTTAGGCAACATGTTTCTTGTTGGTGGGGTTTTGATTCTTTGTTAAAAACACCTAGATGTTATAAACCTTTCCTGAATGTTCACTCCTGCAGAATTTTGTTTCATTGACACATTCTCTAAATCCTTACATTTCACAGACAACATCATAGATGTAATATGAGCAATGATCCAGAACAATGTATAAAGTCTATGTGACTTTCCTAGCAAGTATGACCAAATTTTCAATTTTAAATAAGACAGAGAAATTCCATTACAGGATTCTGTGTGTCTTCGGGATGAATCTTTTAGAAAGAATTTTCACTGTATCACTGTGTCAGTTTTGGTGATTTAAACCTTATATTTACGGTACACCGAGCATAAACAGAACTTTGTAATTACAACAGTCATTTTTTCTTCATGTGAACGCAACAGTCACCTTAGGAGGGAAGACATATTTGTGTGCCTAATATTGTTATCCTATTTTTTACGTCCTCTCAGATAGAACAACTGATAATCCTGTAAACAAACAACATTCTTTGTGATTTGAAAAATCTAGATTTTCAAAAACAATGCTGTTAATGACTAGTAACAAGACAATTAAGCTACTGTAAATACTAAGACTACCCTGTAACGTATCTATTGTCCCTTTGTTTGATTTTTAACAAGTTTTATCAGAGTGAAGAGAAAATATATACTCTTTATAATTCTGTATACTGCCTCAGTTTACACTTTATACTTTTTTTACCCATTCAATCTGGTTCACTTATATTACTTTTTAATAGCTAGAACTTAGCATTTAATTCCACCAATTGAACTTTTGGTACAAAAGTGTATAGAAAAGACTTTTTCCCAAAGCTTTCAAGATGATAGTTTTTATAAGCTGTCAGTTGCAAAGATTGCAAGAATGACTGGAGGACAGAAAAATACCAATATTTACTCCCTATTTATAACTTTTCCAACGAATGCCACTTACTGTTTTCCATTGGAAGTAAAAACACCATAATTCCAATGTTGTTTTCAAAACATCAAATGCACTAATTTCATTGGCTAACCGGAACTTCTGGTAAAAAGTTTATAACTTGATAAATTCCTTTCATAATGTTGTGCATATGAATATGTACATGCAATATAGTGCATGAGGAAAATGTTAATTTGAAATGGAAAAGGTAATATTTATGCACTACTTTGGAATTATAAGTAATAAAGGTTATTTTTACGGCATTTATCAATGTGTAAACTTGGGCTTATCATCACAAACTTTGCATAAAGTCCTTCAGACTTTATTTAGTTTGTGAGTGAATCGCCTGAGTTTACACATTGATAAATTCCTTCAAAATAACCCTTATTACAACATATACTATAATGAATATAAACTTAAGTAAATATTATAAAAATAAATTTATTCAACAAAATAACAATTATTCCTAAATATTGATCATAATTTCTATATAGAATTGTCATTTTTTTTTGCCATTTCATTATATCCATTTAAAGTTATACATGGTTTTGCACTTTTCCTTGACTTGATAGATTTCATGTCAGTTTCAGTTGACTTTTTCACAGGTTTTATACATGACGTATTATTCTCCAAGCATTTTAAATGTGTCTCATTGTTTTCAGTAGACTCATATTTACTTTCATTTTGAGAAGACCAAGAAATTATACCATTTTCATTTTCAATGTCAAGGGTATCTCCTGAGTCAGCATCAGATTCTGAAGAAACTTCAATTGGCGGACATCGTATTATGGAACACAATGACGGACAATCAAATGGACACTCACGAACATCCAGCTGTTTCTTTATGTAGTACTTTTCTTTCACAAATTCATTGTAATGTAAATACTCTTTCAATTTGTCTGGTAGAGGTAAGGTTTGAATTTTATTTTTTGGATGTCGACCTAAATATCCAAATATTTGTGCCCTACAATGAAACATCAATGACCTTACTTTCCTTGACTCTCGTTTTAACCATTCATATATATCTGGTCTGTGATAAATTGATACTGGCCATTCTTCTTTTTTAACCCAGTCTTCCTTTAAGAAAGAAGGTTTTAAAGCTACCATAAATTTCATCACTTTTATCAATTTTTCATTGACTGCCATGAAAAAATAAGACTGTCCCTTTTCCTTCTTAAAACTACATCCATAGTGTATTAATGTAATTGCACAATTTTCAGCATGAACTGAGATAGCTTGTTCTAATGGAGTTTCTTTCCACTTATATTTTTTGTCCATTTTATACCCATATTCTAAAAGTATCCTGACCATTGCCGAATTATTATTCTCTATTGCTACAGCTAATGCAGTAACCCCTGAGTTAGTCCTTGTGTGTAATTTAGCACCATTTTCTAAGAGTATCTCACAAATTTCATATCGTCTGTAAGCTACTGCATAATGAAGAGCAGTGAGTCCAGTTTCTGATTTCGTCTGCAATTTGGCCAGGGAATTAAGTAGAAGTTCAACCATTTCTTTATTACCAAGCTGTATAGCCCTGAAAATATTTGTTTGTAAATTGATTTACTGTAGAATCCTTATATTTTAATTGATATCAGTTTTTGTTGCTGCAGCAGAACCACAAATTCAAATATTCAATAATGACTCATTTGGGTAAAAAACAAAATTATGAAATTTGAAAAAAACAACAAAAATATATGCCTATAAAAACAAATTACTCTACATTTTGCAAGACTGTGTATATAAAAAATAACTATTGAAATAAGAAGTGTCTGGATAATTGGAGTTGCTACCCGTAATACAAACAGAGACAATAAATAAAATGATAACAATAAATACTGATATATATATATATATATATATAAATTAATAATTTGCTTTCCTATCAAGATTTGTGATTTTTCTGGAGTTATCTCCCATGAATCACACTGCAAATTTCTAAAATCCTCACAAAAAGACCTGCATATTAAAAATATACTTTGACAATTATCAGATAACACATTTTAATTAGAGAAAACTAGAGACTCTCAAAAGCCTGTATCGCTCACCTGGATTTAACTTTTCACATTGAGCAGCACTAAAAATTTAAGTGGCTGGTTTTTCTATAGAGTTCTATGTTAAACTAAGTTTGGCTTTGGCAGCCATCTTGGTTGACAGTCCAGGTCAATAGACGCATTTCTAAAAGAGAACCATCTAGGGACCATTACTGTTAAGTCTTGTTCCAACTGGCCCAGTGGTTTCAGACCAGAAGATTTTTAAATGAATTTCACCATAGGATCTGATATTAAAATAAGTTTGGTTGTGGCAGCCATCTTGGTTGAAAATCTGGGTGATCAGACACAATTCAGAAAGAGGACCATCTAAGGCTCAGAAGTTTCAGACCAGTAAATTTTTGAGTGAATTTCCCATAGGAACCTATGTTAAACTAAGTTCGGCTGTGGTGGCCATCTTGGTTCACAGTCCATGAAATCAGACAAATTTCTGAAAGAGGACCATCTTATAAGGACCATCTTATATAATCCAGTTTTTATAAGATATCTTATAAACTTTAGAAGATATCTTATATACTTTATAAGATATCTTATAAACTTTAGAAGATAAGTTTGGTTGTTTCAGCCATCTTGGTTGAAAATCTGGGTGATCAGACACAATTCAGAAAGAGGACCATCTAAGGCTCAGAAGTTTCAGACCAGTAAATTTTTGAGTGAATTTCCCATAGGAACCTATGTTAAACTAAGTTCGGCTGTGGTGGCCATCTTGGTTCACAGTCCATGAAATCAGACAAATTTCTGAAAGAGGACCATCTTATAAGGACCATCTTATATAATCCAGTTTTTATAAGATATCTTATAAACTTTAGAAGATATCTTATATACTTTATAAGATATCTTATAAACTTTAGAAGATAAGTTTGGTTGTTTCAGCCATCTTGGTTGAAAATCTGGGTGATCAGACACAATTCAGAAAGAGGACCATCTAAGGCTCAGAAGTTTCAGACCAGTAAATTTTTGAGTGAATTTCCCATAGGAACCTATGTTAAACTAAGTTCGGCTGTGGTGGCCATCTTGGTTCACAGTCCATGAAATCAGACAAATTTCTGAAAGAGGACCATCTTATAAGGACCATCTTATATAATCCAGTTTTTATAAGATATCTTATAAACTTTAGAAGATATCTTATATACTTAATAAGATATCTTATAAACTTTAGAAGATAAGTTTGGTTGTTTCAGCCATCTTGGTTGAAAATCTGGGTGATCAGACACAATTCAGAAAGAGGACCATCTAAGGCTCAGAAGTTTCAGACCAGTAAATTTTTGAGTGAATTTCCCATAGGAACCTATGTTAAACTAAGTTCGGCTGTGGTGGCCATCTTGGTTCACAGTCCATGAAATCAGACAAATTTCTGAAAGAGGACCATCTTATAAGGACCATCTTATATAATCCAGTTTTTATAAGATATCTTATAAACTTTAGAAGATATCTTATAAGATATCTTATAAACTTTATAAGATATCTTATATACTTTATAAGATATCTTATAAACTTTAGAAGATATCTTATAAACTTTAGAAGATATCTTATAAACTTTAGAAGATATCTTATAAAGTATATAAGATATCTTATAAAGTTTATAAGATATCTTATAAATATTTTTTATATAAGATATCTTATATACTTTATAAGATATCTCATATAGTTTATAAGATATCTCATATAGTTTATAAGATATCTTATAAAGAAAATTATATTAGATATCTTATAAATTATATGAGATATCTTATAAACTATATAAGATATCTTATAAAGTATATAAGATATCTTATAAACTATATAAGATATCTTATAAACTATATAAGATATCTTATAAACTATATGAGATATCTTATATATTATATGAGATATCCTGAAGTTAGAATAAATAGTAAAACGGCTTGCCATATTTATTAGTGAATTTCCCACAGGGTCCAATGTTAAACTAAATTCGGTTGTGGCGGCCATCTTGGTTCACAGTCCATGAAATCGACACAGTTCTGAAAGAAAACATCCTAAGGACCATTGCTGCCGAGTCTGGTTCCAATTGATCAAGTGGTTTCAGACAAGAAGATTTTTCAATGAATTTTCCATTGGGCTGTATGTTAAACTAAGTTTGGTCATGGTGGCCATCTTGGTTGACAGTCCGGGTCATCGGACACAATTCTGGAAGAGGACCATCTAAGAACTATTGCTACAAACTCTAGTTCTAATTGGCTTAGTGATTTCAGACAAGAAGATTTTTTAAATGAATTTTCCTATCGGGTCCTATGTTAAACTAAGTTTGGCTATGACGGCCATCTTGGTTAACAGTCTGGGTCATCGGACATAATTCTGAAAGAGAACCTCCTAAGGACCATTACTGCCAAGTTTGGTTCCGATTGGCCTTGTAGTTTCATAGAAGATTTTTTAAATTCACCCCCCCTTTTTTCTATTTTTAGTAACAGCAGCCATGTTGGTTGGAAGTGGGAATGGCAGACATAAATTGCAAGGGGGCCACCCAAGGACCATTCCACCAAAGTTTGGTCCCAACTGGCTCAATGGTTTCTGAGGAGAAGATCTTTAAAGGAAAGTTTATGCCAGATGTCGTTTTTAAAGTGCAAAAACTCCTATAAGGGGTCAATCAACGGTTTTGGTCATGTTGATTTATTTGTAGATCTTACTTTGTTGAACATTTTTGCTGTTTACAGTTTGTCTTTATCTATAATTATATTAAAACTGCAACATTTCCTTAAAATTAACAATTAAGGGGCAATAACCCAACAAAGGGTTGACTGATTCGTCTGAAAATTTCACTGCAAGTATATCTTGACATGATGAACATCTTTACCCAAGTCAGTTTTGCTCTAAATGCTTTAGTCTTTTGCAAAAACTGCAATTTACCCCTATGTTCCACTTTTAGCCATGTTGGCCATGTTGGATGGCAGGCGGGGTCATTGGACATATATACCCTAATGATGCTTGGGGCCAAGTTTGGTTCCATTTGGCCCAGTAGTTTCAGAGGAGAAGATTTTTGTAAAAAGTTACATCGACAGACGCCAAGTGATGAGAATAGCTCTTTTGACCCTCTGGGGAGGTGAGCAAAAAAATGACATTTTATATATGAGGAAGAATATTGTATTCTCAGATGTAGAGATTTAACAAAACAAGTTATCTTTTCTTTTTATCAATTGTTAGACTTAATGAGAATTTTCCCTCAAATCATGCAAAGCATGCACAAAATGTTTTTACCTTGTTATACATAGCAAAATGATATTTTAAAAGGAGCCAACCTCCGACCCCTTTTCAAAATCAAAATCCTGAATCTGACAGTTTGGTTTATTATGTTCAAATGTTAACTTACTTAGTTAATGGTGTATCAGGACCATTTTCTTCACCAACTTTTCTCATATTAACATCTGCCCTAGCATGGATAAGAAGTCTGACTACCTCCACAGTATTACCTATCACTGCTTCATATAATGGAGTTGTACCTGTAATGCAAAACTCATGCTTAATCTCTTGTTGATATCTGATATTACAAACCAAAAAAAATAAAAAAGGAAAAGCTGTGAAATTTTAAAAATGCTATAATAAAGCGGTAACATGCTACTGTAAGAAGTAAGTGTGGATACTCTATTTGCTTGACCCAGTAAAGTATTGAACACAATAATATACATTGTACATTACTATTCTTCATTTACAAAATTACAATCCTTGTTTTCTCCCCTATTGACCTTTTTATCCTGAATAGGTTATTACCAGCAATATTCTAAAAGAAATGAGACAAAAAATAACAAGAGTGGACACACAAAAATGTCTCGCCTGTTGTGTATTTCTAATGAAAGTAAATGCTATCAGAAATACATTATTAATTTTAAGCTGTAAATAATGAGATAAAATATAACAGACCTATTGCATACAGTATTTGAAAAACAGAGCAAAACAAAAACTTAACTATAACCACTGAACCATGAAAATGAGGTCAAGGTCAGATGACACCTGCCAGTTGGACATGTACACCTTACAATCCTTCCATACATCAAATATAGTAGACCTATTGCATACAGTATTCGAAAAACAGGCCAAAACACAAAAACTTAACTATAATCATTGAACAATGAAAATGAGGTCAAGGTCAGATGACACCTGCCAGTTGGACATGTACACCTTACAATCCTTCCATACACCAAATATACTAGAGCTATTGCTTATAGTATCTGAGATATGGACTTGACCACCAAAACTTAACCTTGTCCACTGATCCTTGAAATGGGGTCGAGGTCAATTGAAAACTGTCTGACGGGGATGAGCACCTTGTAAGGTACAGGCATACCAAATATAGTTATCCTATTACTCATAACAAGAGAGAAATTAAAATTACAAAAAATCTTAACTTTTTTTTCAAGTAGTCACTGAACCATGAAAATGAGGTCAAGGACAATGTACATATGACAGATGGAAACTTCGTAACATAAGGCATCTATATACAAAGTGTAAAGCATCCAGGTATTCCGACTTCTAAAATATAAAGCTTTTAAGAAGTTAGTTAACGCCGCTGCCGCCGCCACCGGACCACTATTCCTATGTCGAGCTTTCTGCGACTTAAGTCACAGGCTCGACAAAAATCTACACGTTGAGTGTCATAACTTTTGGCCCCTTTATCTGGAAAACTGAAAAATAAGAAATATGTTGACAACTACTGAAAGCACTCCTCAAGATGAATTAAAAGACAAGAGTGGACACACAAAAATGTCTCGCCTGTCATGTATTTCTAATGAAAGTAAATGCTATCAGTATTCGAAAAACAGAGCAAAACACAAAAACTTAACTATAACCACTGAACCATGAAAATGAGGTCAAGGTCAGATGTCTCATGTCGGTTGGACATGCACACCTTACAATCCTTCCATACACCAAATATAGTAGAACTATTGCATACAGTATTTGAAAAGCAGGCCAAAACACAAAAACTTAACTATAACCACTAAACCATGAAAATGAGGTCAATGTCAGATGACACCTGCCAGTTGGACATGTACACCTTCCAATCCTGCCATACACCAAATACAGTAGACCTATTGCATACAGTATTCGAAAAACAGCCAAAACACAAAATCTTAACTATAACCACTGAACCATGAAAATGAGGTCAAGGTCAGGTGACACCTGCCAGTTGGACATGTACACCTTACAATCCTTCCATACACCAAATATAGTAGACCTATTGCATACAGTATTCGAAAAACAGGCCAAAACACAAAAACTTAACTATAACCACTGAACCATGAAAATGAGGTCAAGGTCAGATGACACCTGCCAGTTGGACATGTACACCTTACAATCCTTCCATACACCAAATATACTAGACCTATTGCTTATAGTATCTGAGATATGGACTTGACCACCAAAACTTAACCTTGTTCACTGATCTGTGAAATGGGGTAAAGGTCAATTGAAAACTGTCTGATGGGTACGAGGACCTTGCAAGGTATGCACATACCAAATATTTTTATCCTATTACTAATAATAAGAGAGAAATTAACATTACAAAAAATCTTAACTTTTTTTTTCAAGTAGTCACTGAAACATGAAAATGAGGTCAAGGACAATGTACATATGACAGACGGAAACTTCATAACATAAGCCATCTATATACAAAGTATAAAGCATCCAGGTCTTCCACCTTCTAACATATAAAGCTTTTAAGAAGTTAGTTAACGCCGCCGCTGCCACGGCGGGATCACTATCCCTATGTCAAGTCGCAGGCTCGACAAAAAAACCTTATTGAAATCAGATAAAAACATGTAAAGCAACATGAATTTTCATATGTACAATAAGTTCACTAATCAACTTATACTGATAATTCTCAATGACAGTGGTTTACTTCTTTTAAAATTAAGATGGATGTAGAGTGAGGATATGGTGCATCCAGTGATCACCTGCAGTAATCTATGAGAAATTGGTTATTTTCTTTAAATCATTCAAAATATACCAAAAACTTTCCTGTCTAACAGCCCTCCCCATCCTATCAATTTTTATTTTTAAGATTTCCTAAGGTTACTTCCCATTGATTACAATACATTTTCTGAAATCATCACAAAAAGACATCTGTTGGTAAATAAACTATAACTGTCCTGATGAATAATTGTAATTAACTTAATATATTTTTTATTTTCTAGTCTAAGATTCTTCACAATAATTATCTTATTGTATGTTTTCTTTGCTAAAATTAGGAAATTTATAGATTGAAAAAAATACAGAAATTGCATCCATGATTCACAATGTCCCCACTAGCTGCTATCAATTCTATATAGTACTGATTTCCAATTTCAAATCAATTTGGTAAAATCATACTTGTTATTGAGCTGAAATTTTAAATTTGGTTATTCTCTGCATTACAAAGGGGTATACTCCATAATTATGAAAGTTAAATCATGTCAACATGCTCATCTGTATTTACTGGTTCTTAACAAAATTTCTAAATTTCAAATGATTTCATCAAGGCTAATTTAAGATATTGACCAGAAAAAAATTTCAGGACTGACATATGGATGTATGGAAAAATGTAAAACTTAATGCCTCCTACATCCTTACGCAGGGGCATAAAAACATACAATGTACATGTACCGGTACTACAAATGACAAACCTGTTTGCCTATCTATAACATTAACTTGACATTCCTGTTTTCCATCTACCAATAATTTTATTACTTCTACATTCCTGTTTCTGGCTGCTATCCTGTAAAATAATAACAGAACAAAATCTGAAGGAAAGATCTATGTTTGGCCTTGTTTAATAATATAAGATTATATATTTGAATCCTTCAAAACTATAAGGAATTGTAGCTATTAACAAATATGATAATTTTAACTAAATATATTGTATGGACTGTAAACAGTAAATATACCTATATCTAATTTTAATTCAAAATTAAAGAAAATGGGGTGTCAGTCAGACTAATCCTACTGAAAACAAGACCATTCTTTAACCCTATGATTGTTCACATATGTAATTTTGATCTTAAATATCATGCAAAAAGTAAAGGGCCCAGATTATTGCACCAAAGGAATTCGATAAAAGGTTTTAATTGAGGTGAGAGGGGTTGTTTAATGTTTGATAACCCATCATAGAATCATATTTTCTCTAATTAAATATTGGATAAACCATTCAGCCAGAAAGTAGTATTCCTGTGGTATTTAAACAAATAAAACATTTTATGTTGGTATAATCAATGTTATTCTATTGATTCTCTTCTGTTTAAAGCATAAATCAAAGACATAATGAAATTCCATTTAATTATTTGAAGAATTTTTAATCGCAGTCTGAGAGATAAAGTGCAAAATGTTCACATCTACATTAAATTACTACATGTACAATTTTTTTTATCTCTTAATTTTCAAAATAAAAAATATATTTGTTTTTGGAACTGAGTAAATACTTTACAAATCCTGTCATGATATTTATTTTTGTACAACCACATACATGTTAACCTCCAGCCTAGATGGTAAGAACTGATATTTCAAGAGTTGTCCTTATTTAAATTTCTAAACTCCAGATCAAAATTTGAAAAAATAGTTAGATTTTGGTAGGAAAAGTATGAAATCACTTTAGTCTCTAAACATGATAATTAGACATTATTGAACACAAAATAATTCTTCACTCAATGGTAAAATAATTATAATGCCTTTTTTTTAATAGATAAATGTCATTTAATTATGCTATTAAAGATTTCAAAAATAATTCCCTTATACATTGTAAGACTAATATCAATTCTACTTTTAGTCTCGTTATAAAATATTCACATATTGTGAACAAACAGGCATGCTTAGTATAATAATAACAATCGATCAAAAAAAAAAAATTCATGAAAATTTCATTTTTTTCATGTTTTTTTTTTTAATTCCTTTTATGCTTTTTTAATTTTTTTTATTTACTTCAAGTAACAAGTGCCATTACAGATCATACATATATATGTTGTTCATTGACTAGAAATTCATTGTTCGTTTTATAATTATATTGTTCATCACAGATTTTAAACATATTTCTTTCTTACCAAACAGGCTTTCTTCCATATAAATTTTCATCATTAACATTAGAAGGACGACGTTTTGCATTCACCAAAATCTTTACCATTTCAACATCATCTTGTTCAGTGACAATAAGCAGTGGAGTAGAAAAAAGAGGATCATCTACATCTCTTGCATTTAAATCACAGTTCTTAGATTTTATTAATTTTTTCAGTTGGAGATGGTCCCCTTCTCGTATACTTTGAAAAAGGTCTGCTGTTTGTTCATTCATTGGTGGCTTTGTCTTCATGATCGCTCGTATTCCAGGGTCAATGGATTGGATGTCTAAAGCAAACTGAGTCTGAATTTTAGAGTTATTTCCCTTCATGCCATTTCTAGGCTTTGTGGTAGATCTTCCTGATTTTGGACGTGTACCTGCAAATGATCTTACTCTTCCCTTTTCTTTTTGTCTGAAAAAAGGTGTATCTGTGAACAAGTATATATATATATATAAAATTCTACTATTTCCCATACCGAAACATGAAGGACCAAATTATGCACTAATAATGGACCAAAAAAGTTTATCTATGTGCATTTTATGCAGAATAGTTTAGTAAACATCTATAAAATTGCCAAAAAAAAGCTATGATATCTTTGTGTTAGATAACAATTCAGCAATAATGAGTCAGTTCTATTCTTCTATGTGTATTAATATTAAACACGTTTCATTATTCCTCATTTAATATTGAAATTTTACATTTTCAAACATAATCCTAAGTTAAAAATCTCTTTTTTCATGTAATTATTTGACTTACCCAAGTCCCATGTTGCAAAGAAACCTTAATAAAACCATTCTTTATATAATTAAACAAAAGCTACACCATGATTTAAATCTCGGATTGTGGTTACATGTGAAAATTTATGTGAATTAGATTGTTACGATAGTTCTCACAACAGGGTATTAACTTTACCTACGGAAGGTTTTTTCAAAACTGGTTACTTATAAAAGGCACACGTCTCTCTTTATCTGATTTCATACAAGGGGTAGCCTATCAACCATCTATCAAAATTATATTTTAAATAAATTGTATTACACCTGAAGGATAAGCTGAAATCCAGTTGGAATTAATCTTATGAGTTTTTCAAATTTATTTAATATACAGTTTAATCTTCTTATTCAAATAAAAGACATAATTTGAAATACGTTTTTCAACTACATTCATGTAATAACGAAATTCTTGAAATCTTTTTTTAGGGACCCTGTAGTAATGTGGACATATAAAGGGTATATGTTTTTATCATATTATCTGATTTTATTCGTACTGATATTTGATTGTATCAGTATGTATATAATCAGATAATATAAAATTATATTGTTTTGTCCTATTTGGCAAGTGAGCACAGCAAACAAACTGAAGGCTTCATACTGCATTGAGGAGCTTATAGTTAAAAATGATAAAAATTCATAATAAAATATTTTGTCAATCAGGATTTTTTTTTATTTAAAGGTAAATAAAAATTTATGCCTCAATAGTGGCACCAAAAAAATCCCGGATCAAAAAAATTTTGGCGAAAAAATTAGACCACATTAAACATTTCATCCTAGACCTCCATTAAAAATCAAATGGTTGCTCCTTTACAGAATTTTGCTTTACCTTTTACATTTTACCTAGCTACATTCATGACATTGATCAATAGTCAAAATTTATAACAATACCACAATAAATTCCTCCACAATTAGTAAGCATTGAGTATAATGAACCTTAATAAAAAACATCAGCCTGATCTGACATGTTCATTCAATGATTGTAATAAAACATTGTCATTTTAAGATTTCTCCCACTTTTTCAAAGTTCTGGTCAACCCAGTTCTGTGCATAAATTTCTACTACCTTGGCCACTGTTATTATCTGCTAAACAAAGCATGTTGTTTTTATAATTTGTCTAATATTTTTTATACTGAAGTCTCTACTATGGAGAAAATATTTCCACAATTCCATTATAATATATTTAAAATTTCACATTCAACAAGTTGTATTAAAAATATCAAATAACTTAAAATTTATATGATTCGTAATTACATGCAAAAAGTAAAGGGCCCAGATTATTGCACCAAAGGAATTCGATAAAAGGTTTTAATTGAGGTGAGAGGGGTTGTTTAATGTTTGATAACCCATCATAGAATCATATTTTCTCTAATTAAATATTGGATAAACCATTCAGCCAGAAAGTAGTATTCCTGTGGTATTTAAACAAATAAAACATTTTATATTGGTATAATCAATGTTATTCAATTGATTCTCTTCTGTTTAAAGCATAAATCAAAGACATAATGAAATTCCATTTAATTTTTTGATGAATTTTTAATCGCAGTCTGAGAGATAAAGTGCAAAATGTTCACATCTACATTAAATTACTACATGTACAATTTTTTTATCTCTTAATTTTCAAAATAAAAAATATATTTGTTTTTGGAACTGAGTAAATACCTTACAAATCCTGTCATGATATTTATTTTTGTACAACCACATACATGTTAACCTCCAGCCTGGTATTTCAAGAGTTGTCCTTATTTAAATTTCTAAACTCTAGATCAAAATTTGAAAAAATAGATTTTGGTAGGAAAAGTATGAAATCACTTTAGTCTCTTAACATGAAGCCTAAAGTCCAGGCCTAATTTTACAAATATTCTGATCTGTATCCAACAAGAACATTTTTTATGCCCCACCTGTAAGGCAGGCCGGGCATATAGTTTTTCGGTCTGTGCTTCCATATGTCTGTCCATACTTCCGTACGTCTGTAGGTATCTGGTATTTTGTGTTAAATTTGAGATAACTAGAATCAAGTGTATCTTTTTAACTGGCTTTTTCGTCTGAGTGTCTGTGGATTGGATGGCATTAATTGTAGTGTGTCATTGTTGTCCTTTACTGTTAGTTTTATTTTGGCAGATGGGTGCATTGGTAGGAGGCGAGAGGAGTTCTCTGCACAATTATGAATAAAAATCCTTGTTTTTAATTTCATCGAGTTGAAGGGCATTCAAGGAGAAAATTTGCTAAATATCTTAATAATCCAATTTACTCAATTATCAGTACAAAAGGAAAAGAGTGAAGTCAAACGGGGAGTTAAATATCTATATGTACCAGTATATTAAGCCTTTCAAAATCTATCTCCATAACACATTTTTTAAACTGCATTTACAATCATTGAAGACATGATGTAAGAAAATATACCCTCCATTAACTCTGTTTTTATGTTCTGAATGCATGAACTACCCAGATTATTAAAGGTATGTAAATGATTAAAACCGTTTTTGTCAGGTTTTCATCAATATTCATGTTTATAACAGTAGGTAATTTATAAGTAAATACGGTAATACAAAAGAACAGATTAAAAGACATAATCCTACAGATTTCTTTAAAAATTAGATCACAAGAATAAAGGAATATGTTCAGATTTGTTGGCCTTTTTTTCACTTATAATAAAATAGCAATATGATAGTAGAATAAACAAGCAAGATTCCCAGTGTGTGGAAATTTTGGACTGGGACATTTCAGACTAGGATGTTTCGGCCAACTAGTTTTGAAAGTGTGAACATTTCGGCCAGATTTTTGTAATCTTGTATATTTGGCCTCGGACATTTGTGACTAGGACGTTTCGGCCAACTATTTTTGTAAGGGTGGACATTTCAGCCAGATTTCTTTAATTGTATATATTTGGCCTTGGACATTTTGACCAAATTTGCCAAGTATGTGTATATTTTTAAGTCAAAGAAGCCAAAAAGAAGATCACTGTGTAATAGAAACAAATAAGGACTAAATTGACATGGTGGCTTAACACTAAACAAACAAAGAAACAAACCCTCTCCTTTTATCTTTTATCTACAAGGGATCCCTTTACAATGGAAATAGACCAATAACCTGTACATTTGTGGAAATTTCATCTTTTCAATATTTTGTCATTTATATGTGGCAGTAAACATAATGAAAATGACATGGATGAGAAAAACCCAGATATAAGATATATGTAAACAGTTTCAACTTTATTTCTCCTAAATGTGTGCCAAAAATTTATGTTTTAATCCTTTAAAATCCTTTTTGTCTTTCAAATTCTTTTCTATAAATTTGTAGAGAATTTTTTAGAAGGTACTAAAATTTATGGCAATATATTTACAATAGAAGACCAAATTTTAATGAGAAGATCAATATCATCAGATCTGACTTTACGTTAATGTATATTTGAATCTTTTAAATAAAATTTAAAATATCAAATTTCATATTAAACTACAAGAAAAATTCATGATTAATCTCATTTAAGTTGCATCTAAATTGCTCATTTATCTGAAACCAACGATATCAACTTAATGACATAGATCTGATTTAAATAAGAACATTTCCATTACTAAGTTCAAAAGGAAAGTTTAAAAACCAAAATTAAGGTTCTTTTTTGCAATAGCATAGCCTTAACTTTACAATTAGGATTTGACTGAATTTTCAAAGAGTACAAGAACCCTCCTCCCACTAATAAAAAAAGAGAAATGACAACAAATTTAAAATATCATTAATATTTCAGTGTCAAAAATATATCAAATTATGAATTATACCTACATTCTATAACAATGGAACAATATTAAATCATGAAGGAAACAGCTAGAAATTCAAACAGTTGGTCATATACTGAAAATATACCATTGCATATTTAACATATTGCTTATTAATATCAGTGAACAGTTCTTTACATCTGTGGATATTATTTTATACACAATTTACCACAATCAGGGGAGATAAGTTAAATAAAGCTACATATTATTTTTTGTCATTTAACATAAACAGTTAAATTTGTTTCTTACCTTTTTTCCATGTTTTTAGAACCAAATCAATTTCAAATTTGAATGATTCCTTCTGTTTGATTAGCAATAATCAATCGTAACTTTCCTCACTCAATACTAAGATGTTTCATTGCTAAATCAATATTGTCCAAATAACGTTTTTTTCATTTGATCATTTGTAAAATCCGAAAATCCTAACTTAAACATTCCACTGTCTGATATACACTGTGTTTACAAGTATACTTTCCAACAAATTAAATATCTAACAACATCAAAATCTTATTTTACATCAAAAGACTTATTTTAAATCCTTATGAATTAAAAAGTCTTATACAATACTTCTGATATAGTCGAATCAAATGAGGCATGACACGTTCTCAATAACTCTTATCCTTATGAAAATAACATCAACTTTTTGTTTAAATTCTTTTGTATACTCAGAGTATTGATCATATACTAAACAGTTGTTTGGCTGATTATATTGTTCAAAAGATTGACTTTTTAATTATAATTGTAAATTTTATTTGAATATGCTCATGTTTTTTTCCTTTAAAAAAAACAATACATGGATATAATTATTTGTATATACTCCAAAAAGACTTTTTAAATATATTAACATTTGTTTACAATAATTTCAAACTTTAATGAATTAGTTTTTTAAACATTCAAACAGTTTAGAAAATAAAATAATGAAAATGTATAAAATTGAATGGACACAGGGTATACATTGGTGAGAGAACATTCTTAAAACCAGTTTTAGTCAGTAAATAAATATCATCCATTCTTAAGTTTTTTTAGGACCCATAGATAAAATCATTAAAACCCTTTTTGACCTTATAAAATGTTTATTTACTGGTACTGCAATTTTTAAACAGCTCTGAGTCATTTAAAAACTGCTGGTAATTCTATATTCAATACTTTTTATTGGATCAAATTCACAGTACTTTGTTCAAATCATCCAATGAACAATACTTCTGTACTTCTGTACTGTCTGCATGATTTCCCACAAAAAACTTCAAATATCTCTTCCGCTTGGAGTAAAAGATTTCTATATGAGTTATCTCCCATAGGATATTTGTTTTTCTTATGAGATTCTGATGTATTATGATCCAACTTATCATATGCACAGAAATGAATGGATATGGGGTATGTGTTGACAAGAATAAAGTATCTTTCACGAAGAAATCAACAATTGTGCCATCTTCCTAGTGTTAAAATGTGGTAATGGTTGCTTTCAGTTCTTTGGATCCAATGGAAGTATTCTTCAAGTCATATTTGTCTATGAATAGGAAAGCCATTTTCTCAAACATGCATGTAGTATAGTTTCTGTGATCTTGAGAGTATGCTTGAGGAAACAACAGATTTTCTTATACTTATTAAACATCCTTTTTTCATTCCTCTGATTTAGATGTCGATTGGATACTTATACTTAATCAATTTGGCAATACAGAGTCTAATGGACAAACATCTTTTTTTTTTTCAAAACAGAGAACTAAAAAACTATGTCATCTTTCTGAATTACCAATTGTTTACCGGTACGGTGAAAAAGAAAGGTTATTGTATGGCATATACAACATGTATATTTATGAGAGGACATCATCTGCAATACTAAATATATAAACCTAGCTTGATAGACAATAGGATGTAATATTATACTTGTTGGCTTTCCTAACATTGAGCATCAAAAATGAATCTCAAATTCAAAACTGATATTTAAATGTTTTTTTCCTTCTTTCTATCTTTTAGTTATGATACATTAAACTATATTTTATATGCAGTTAAATAGGTTTCCAAGGCTAGCTCCTGATAGGAGACACCTAACCTGTCACTAAACCCTAAAACTTCAAAATCATCTTTAATTAGTTTTTTTGGAAATCAATCAATTCCACAAAATCCAGTATTGGTTGAGGATTCCCTTTGTCTAGAATATATTGGCATGCACCCGACCACTGTTCATATGTTATAGAAAAATTTACGACATGAACTACAAGATGTACTTGTCTTATCAATTTTGTACTTCTGAAGTATGTACCTTAACAAAACAAGTGTGATATGACTCCTCTAAGAAATCTCCTGAGTGGAGGACAGAAATGTTACTATCTATTAAAAGTATCCCGTCGGGATCACAAAGAAGTCAATACCTTGACAGACAAGACATTGTTCTAAATTGAGCAGTATCATGGTTACAATAGAGACAGTGATGTCATATAACCATTAATATTCTTACCTGTTTAATCCAGGTAAACATTCACGTCAATTTCAATCTATATCTGAAACAAATAGATAAACTATATACTCTAATATTTTCTACTATAAAAATTTAAATTTAAACATTAACTATCAATTTCAGCTAAATGTTATTATAGAGGTATTTTATTTTTGTCAATATTTCATATAATTGGTATATTATATATGGAAATACCAAAATTATCTTCTTATTATCATTTCTAAACAATTACAGGCAATATCATTAAGTTCAGTATTTAAATGAATGGTAAATTGATCTTGATATGAAATTAAAGTCTTAATTGTTACCTCTATAATATATCTTCATTCTAATTTCTTTTACCAGTAACAACCTTAAATTATCATTTCATCTAACAACCTTTATCTTTAGAAACAGTACATATTTGTTAGAAATAATAATAATAACAGCAAAAAAAAAAAAACAAACAAACAAAAAAAAAAAAAAAACAAACAAACAAAACAAAAAAAACAAACAAAAAAAAAAAACAAAATAAAAAAAACATACCAAAAACATACATGTGATTATAAGAAAAAGAACAATAAAGAGTATTTTTTGTAATTTCTTCGTTATTTTTTTTCAGAAATTTTCATAGGTATTGTAATTTTATCAGACAAGCATTAAAATACAAATCAAAAAGATAAAATAATCTTAGTGTATGTTTAATCGACACAAACTTGGACGTTTGTTGAAGATATAAATAGGACAATTATCCTATTCCCAATAAACCCAACCAATATATTTTACCTTTCAAAAAGATTAGTTTAATACTAAAGCTCATTGTTGGCAAGATTTTTATATACATGTGTACTGCAGCTCATGCTCAGAATGGGCAAGTTTTTTTTTATACATGTGTGATTCATCCTCCCAAGTCAGGGTTTTGTATCCACGTTCTTTCTTACAAATCACAAATTAATATTTCGCGGCTCGGAAGTGAGCGATTTTCATTGGTTCTTCACAAGGTAACATGAGAATCCATTTGCGCCATAGGTAGAATTTTCTAGGTCACACACCAGGCCGGCGATATGTTGGACCCGCAAAATAGGAATGTGTGATGTGAGGGGTTTGTAGGAATGAACATGGCAAAACTCTGACTTCAGAGGATGGTCTGCTTAAGCTCATTGGCATAGTGGACAAGATTTTTATATAAATATGTAGTAAAGCTCATGCTCAGAATGGGCAAGTTTTTTTTCATATACATTTGTACTGAAGCTCATGCTCAGAACGGGCAAGTTTTTTGTACATGTGTGCTTAAGCTCATAGGCATAGTGGACAAGATTTTTATATAGATACGTAGTAAAGCTCATATTCAGAATGGGCAAGTTTTTTTTATATGTTTTTTATTGAGACAGTACATTATATTTATTTTCCTGTATCAAACAGGTTTCATTAATCCTGAGGTTTAAGTTTTACATGTTTTATTTGTGTACTCATATACAATGTCATATTTTCAAATCATACCTGTATGAACCAAACCCTTCTTGGACAGCATTAGAAAAGTTCCATTCAGACATGTTTCCAGTTTACAAAGAGTGTGATTAAGACAGGTTTCATTGTACATCTATTACCAAATTCTGATTTAATTGCCCATTCTATAGCTAGAATTAATACAACTCATTAGGAGTTTATATATGGCAGATTTGTTTTTTTTATACAAAGGTGTTTTCTTAAAGACAAAATTAATCCAATTAATGAAGTTACAGCAGTATAAGCTCAAACATTTCTTTGAAAACACAGGGATTTACTACCAGTAGCTGTATAACTGTTCATATTTAAATGAATTCTATAGTCTACTTGATTTAGTAGGAGATAAATCTTACGGTAATTATACATATCATAGCGACATTTCAAAACATTTGTACAAAACCATCACAAAGTGAAACTTCGTTCATAACAATAAACTGTCTACCTAAACATCTGACAAAAAGACATTTAAATATTGTGTTGTTACCGGGAAATTAAAGAGAGGATTTTAGATGTCAGGAAAAAGTTAAATAATAAATAAATTGGATTTTCACACTGACTTTCAAGTGCACTTCAATTTACAATTTAACAGAAAAATAGGGTATTTCATACTTTTAAACCTGCTCATAATTCATTAAATTACATTAATAACCTCTGTGTAAAAACTTAAAAGTCATCTGATGATAGACATACAAAATCTAGTTGCATCCAAATATGTACTCTTATTAAATGTCAAAGATTTTTTTGTTCCTAAAGTTTAATCAAGCAAAATACAACTTAGGATTGAGAATTATCTGGAAAACATTGTGTTGATTACTTTAACAGAGTCAACTCTTACCTAAAATTTATTATTTGAAATTATGACTCCTTCCATTGCTAAATTTTGAAAATTTGTATTCATTTTGAAGCTCACTTCCTATAAAACTTTATATAGCACATTGGTCAAACAACTCCTCTTGTCATTAAAATAGATTAAGATCAGCTGCACTATAACATGTCATAACAGGAGTGGACACACTAAATATTTTGCCTGAGTACACATATGGACATAGAATAAAGAATACCAATATCCGACATTTTAACTCAGAGGGAATGCATTAAAAGAAAGGGGGGCCTCGGTGGTCGAGTGGTCTAGGTAGTTCGTCATGACTACTAATGATCACTAGCCTGTCAACACTGAGGTTGCTAGTTCGAATCTCACCTGTGGCGGGGTGTGTTCGACTCCGATCTTAATTGCCAATTTTCCTACCAAAGGTCGGCGGTTCTCTCCGGGTACTCTGGCTTCCTCCACCAATAAAAACTGGCCGCTGCGAAATAGCCAAATGTGCTGAAAACGTCGTAAAACCCAAACTAAACAAACATTAAAATGAAATAGTTATGGTCATGTGACATAAATGTCTGAAAAATCTGGTGTAATTCACTCAAGCCTATAATTGTGTTTAAGGTCAGCTGACAAGTCTCAGACTGGTATGTAGCCACTAGGAACTTCCAATAGAACAAAAGTGGTGGGTATATGCATTATGGTTGCTGAAAAATGGACTTCAACCATGAAAATGAGGTCAAGGTCAGGTGACATGTACTTGCCAAAGATTATATGGTGGGTTATTTTAGGTATTACAGCTACAGAAAAATGGACTAAATGTGATGCAAGTTACTCAAGTGTGAAATTGCAGCCAATGTCTCAGATGGGCATGTATCCACCAAGAACTATCAAGAACAAAATATGGTGGGTCTAGGTACTAGTATTAAAGTTGCTTAGAGATGGACTTAACAGCAAAAATGTTATGCAAGGTCACGTGACAGACTGGCATATAGCCACCAAGATTTTCTATAGACCAAATACAGTGGGTTTAGGTTGATGAGAAATAGACTTATTTACGAAAATGTGTCAAGTTATTCAAGCATAAAATTGAGGTCAAGGTCCGGTGACAGGTATAAGATGGCCAACCAAGAACTGCTTGTAGAAAAAATACGGTGGATCTAGGTACGTGTATTACAGTTGCAGAGGAATGTACTATGGCAAAATGTGACAACTCAAGCATGAAATTGAGACCGTTGGGTGACAGGTATTGGGTTACAGGTATCGTACTGGCATGTACCCAAAATGAACTAGCTATAGACAAAATATGTGGATCTAATATTTCAGTTGAGGAATGGATTTTATTGCATTATTGTAGTGGAAGTCATTCAAGCATGAAATTGAGGTTAAGGACTGATGGCAGGTGTAAGATTGGCATGTACCCACCAAGAACTATCTATAGACCAAATATGGTTTGTTTAGTTTTACAGTTGCAAAGAGGACCAACATGTTTCTGTGTTTTGTGGATGCACCAAATAGTGTCAGAAATATTCATTTTTTTTCAGTAAATTTTTTATCTTAAATTTAACACAATGAAATTCTTATTAGTCAGATGACAAAATTGTTAAAACTCTAGGAATCAGGAATCTGAATGGCCTACCTGGTTTAATCTACCATTTACTATGTTGGTCATTTGTGTCAAAGTAAAGTCCTGCACTATCGACCATCCTGGATCAGCACTACGTAAAAACATTTGAATAGTTGTTGGAATAATAATTTGTAATGAGTTTCAACCAATGGCACAAGTCGTTACAGGGAATAAGATCTTTGAAATTAAACCAGTCAGAAAAGCACCTCTGGGTCTTTGTTGCCTTGTTTTTCAGAGGAACAGTTGAATAATAATAAGTTGGGTCCTCATATAGTTATTTTTTGCAAAGTTTCAATCTGTTTTTACTTTATACATTTAGAAGACTTTATACATTTCCTGTCGGGTCTATAATGTAAACTAAATCCTCTGCTAGCAGCCATCTTGGGTTTCTGACCAGTACAAAAGTCTTTTTAGTATTTAAATTAGTCTAGTATACTTTTCAGAAAAAAAGCTAAAAAGGACACTAATGTGAAAACAGGTAACAATTTAATAAGACAAAAAGAATAATATCAATCATCAAGACATTCAGATTCACATTAAATACAAATTGTACTGAACTCATTTAAACCATAAATAAAATATTATCTTTGTGCCTTTACTTTTATGTACCGTGGATTCATTTAATTTCGTTTGGCACCAATTTTCGTGGTTTTCACTTGTTACACAGAACCAAAAATTGAAATTTATAATGAAATCCATTTTTCATATTGTGTTATAACTATTCAAGAAATCAACTGTCAAACCAGGTTTTCCTACATTGCTGGATCTGACCACCCACCAATCATACTTTACGAAGTTAATAGTCTGATTGTTTTTGGTTTGAAAAACCAGTCAAATTACAAAACCACAAAATTTACTATCTTTCAAATAATGAATATTCACTAACCCACAAAAACTGATACTTATAAAAATAAATGCACCCACAGTATTTCAGAGATATTCTTCACACCACACATGTTGCATTTTTAGAAATAAATCAATAACCAGAAATTAAGGCACCTCTTTCTTGGATAATATACAAAATTACTTTACAAGTATACTTTTAATAGAATATAAAACTTCTTATTTCAAGAAACCTGCTACAATATGTTAGAATAAAAATTAATTTCTCATTGTTTTAATTTAAAAGTAACTTTTTTTTGATAAAAATATTTCAAAGTTACAAGATAATGATAAGATTTTGACCCTAGATATGATGACAAGATACCATTTGGAAATCTGGTCTTTTTCGGTATTCAGATTTCTTCAAATAATTGTCGAAAACAGATGTCATACATCACCCACAACATAGAAAAAACAAAAAATGCAGAAAGAAAAAGCTGACTTATAAATCAAATCTTTTCAATTCCAAATACAATTATATACACAGATGATAGCAAAATACTAATATTTCTTAGTTACATAAATGTGTTAACATCATGTATGAAAATTGATTCAATTATGACTTTGTTTTCACTATTGAAATCTTTCCTGTCATTGATCTGTCAAAGGTATTTATGAAGATTTACTTGTAACATAACAAAATGAAAGTTCTGATTGTTAAAAAGATTTCAAGAATCAATAAACAATAAAATATATCAAGAATTAGTTATATCCTTCCATTACAAATGTATGCCATTATTAAAATTCCTATATTTTGATTGGTCAACAATTTTGCTATATCCCGTGATATCTCATTCTCACTCATTCTGAAACCTATAAGTATTTTAAAACAATGGCCTGTCAAATTTTAATACAGCACTTTTCCTTTATCACTGTTTAGTGCCCACCAAATATCAGCCTGTCTATCAGACTTTTGGAAAATCTTGTATTAAAGGCATACATAAAGCTATTGCTTACATAATATAATTGAAAAGTGTGATTATGAAAAATATTTCACATGTAACCAAACAACACATGTAGAGTGTATATTTTCATGTAGTTTAGTCATTCAGAATATTTATCTTAATCAAATTTTCCAATTAGTTATGTTATAAATAAACCCGATCAATGCTTAATCATACCTTCTACAGAGTAGACTCAACACCCAACAGGAACCTAACCAAAAATGTACTTTTTCGCTTGCACAAGGGTGAGCTTTAAATTTAACAAGAGTGGACACACAAAAATGTCTCGCCTGTCGTGTATTTCTAATGAAAGTAAATGCTATCAGTATTCGAAAAACAGAGCAAAACACAAAAACTTAACTATAACCACTGAACCATGAAAATGAGGTCAACATCAGATGACAACTGCCAGTTGGACATGTACACCTTACAATCCTTCCATACACCAAATATAATAGACCTATTGCATACAGTATTCGAAAAACAGGCCAAAACACAAAAACTTGACTATAACCACTGAACCATGAAAATGAGGTCAAGGTCAGATGACACCTGCCAGTTGGACATGTACACCTTACAATCCTTCCATACACCAAATATACTAGACCTATTGCTTATAGTATCCGAGATATGGACTTGACCACCAAAACTTATCCTTGTTCACTGATCCGTGAAATGGGGTCGAGGTCAATTGAAAACTGTCTGATGGGGACGAGAACCTTGCAAGGTACGCACATACTAAATATAGTTATCCTATTACTAATAGTAAGAGAGAAATTACCATTACAAAAAATCTTAACTTTTTTTTCAAGTAGTCAATGAACCATGAAAATGAGGTCAAGGACAATGTACATATGACAGACGGAAACTTCGTAACATAAGGCATCTATATACAAAGTATAAAGCATCCAGGTCTTCCACCTTCTAAAATATAAAGCTTTTAAGAAGTTAGTTAACGCCGGTGCCAGATAACTATCCCTATGTTGAGCTTTCTGCGACTAAAGTTGCAGGCTCAACAAAAATTCAACAAAGAAATGCATAGAGGTATGATGCTGTTTTGTTTTAGCTATTTCCTTACAAACTTTAAGATGTGACACATCTCAAAGACCAAAATAAAATTTAATACTAGTATACTTATTTTGGTAAGTTGTGAGGGTGATTTTCAAATTTTGCATGTAATACATTTAATAATTCAGCTAAAAATCTGCATTATTTGTTCTTATAACAAAATTATCTACATTTTGACATAATATCATGTGTAATAAATAGAAAATTTGCACCAAGAAATGCCATAATAACTATAAATACTAGAAACTTGATTGCTCACCTCACTGTTCCAAGAATTTATCCATTTTTACTAATTACCAGTTTTAGCTCCTTTTAAAATTTGATTTGAGCTTTAAATATATGTTATGAAGGGTATGTTAGTCATCACAATGGGACTATATAGGCAATTTTTTATTCAGGCCCTCTTGTAGGTGTTTCTAATCCAGTTCCAGTTCTACTGACCAAATGGGAGAAAATTTTTGTTGTTGATAAATCAGAAAATAAAATTGCCTACAATAGCTATATCAGTTGTCGGATTCAACCCAAATATATAAACTCTGACCCTTCTATCAACAACAAGAGAAAAATGTGCAAACTTTGTAAGTTTCATTCATTTGGCCATGTGGTTTCAAAGAATTTTATTAAAATTCCACCAATAGAAATAAAGGCAGCCATGTTAGTTTTGCAATCAGTCAAATATATGCAAACAAACAGCCATGCTGGTTGTCTGACTCAAAATAAATATACTATATTATACATGCATCATTTGTACCAACTTTCAGATCATATGGCTATGTTGTTTCAGAGATGGTTTATGGACATTTGACACAAATCTGATATAAGGAATTGTTCCTGGCTATCAGTTTAGTTGTTTTGAGAAAAATGGTATGCGAAATTGATAAAAGGCCTTACACTGATGTATTAGACCAAGTGGCCATGCATCTTCAGATGGGAAGACTTGAAATTTGACAAATCAGAAGTGTACATGGTGAAAAAGTTAGTTGCTTGCCAAAATATCAACTTCATAAAGGTCTTTCTATAAATGTAACATACATGTACCAAGTTATAGTTCATCTAGGTCAGGACTTTCTGAGGTCAAAAAGTAACAAGTTAACAGACAGATGATAAAACCTCACTTGGCCCTTTGGGTAAGTTGAGTAAAAATAAATACATCATTTCATTCCAAGAACAATCACACAAGTTAGATACTAATACATATCATTCTAAATCATTCCCAGTACACATATATACCTATGTAGATTAGTTCACACTAGATAACCACCTAACCCTAAGCACAACAATCAAAGAAAATTATGTATAAAAAGAACTGTTTCAATTTTTGGTAATGATTGGTAATTTACACTACACGTAAAGATATCATAAGATGGGACAGCAAGAAAAACTAAAACTATAAATACATTTACAAATAGGTTATTTTTGCATTCAAAGAATCTTAGTCTCAGCTTGCTGTGTAAAATATGTATAAAAAAACTTGCTAAAAACATTTTATACCTGAAAAATATATGAACCATGGGCCAAAATGCTGTATTAACAGTGGGTAGAAGTCATCATTATGACCACATCATCAGATTATGTTTAAAAAAAGTTTTACAAATTCTGTTTTGCACTTAATGATTCTCAATGTTACTTTTTTGACAGAATGTTTATTGTTTGTTTAGTTGGGGTTTTATGCCGTTTTCAGCACATTTGGCTACTTCATGGCGGCCAGTTTTTATTGGTGGAGGAAGCCGGAGTACCCAGAGAGAACCACCGACCTTCGGTAGGAAAATTGGCAATCCTTGTCAATTAAGATCGGAGTTGAAAACACCCCGCCACGGGTGAGATTCGAACTCACAACCTCAGCGTTGACATATGCCTGCATTTCTATTCAGGGGGACTGCACTAATTTCATCATTCTTGACTCATCTGGATCTTTACACGATACTAACAAAATCATGCATAACAAATATAGGGCAATGCAACTTTACTGATACATGGATCTTTGTTACTGACTTATAAAACATTGCTAAGTTTTAGATCACTACACAAAATTAAACAAAGAGTCAGTAAAATGTATGTCATTGTAATTCCTGCATGTACTTTTATTACTATCTATCAAATAAAGCAATGAATTAGATTTTGTTTGTTTGTTTAGTTGCGGTTTTACGCCATTTTCAGCACATTTGGCTACTTCGCAGCGGCCAGTTTTTATTGGTGGAGGAAGCCGGAGTACCCAGAGAGAACCACCGACCTTCGGTAGGAGAATTGGAAATCCTTGTCAATTTAGATCGGAGTCGAACACACCCCGCCACAGTTGAGATTCGAACTCACAACCTCAGTGTTGACAGGCTAGTGATCATTAGTAGTCATGACAAACTACCTAGACCACTTGGCCACCGAGGGTCCACAATGAATTAGATCAAAAGGGTTATTAGCGGACAAATAACATGCAGATTTTTTAAAAAGGCAAGACAGGAGATACAGATCCCAATGATGAAAACATGAAAACCATGTATATGATTATTCTACTACATTCTAGTAACCTCAAAATATTCCACAAACCCAAAATATCACTATATGAAATACATTGTATTTAATACAGAAAATATACACATTTACAATTAAATACCAGTTTAATATAACAATTGACTATATCAATAATGCTTGAGGTTCATCATAATATCAGTCCTGAGATAGATGACACCAACTGATTATTCTATACGTACAAACATGTGTAAATATGACAATGGTTACAACAAATGAAAAATGGGAAAAAATTAAATACTTGTTAATCTTGACATTTTACATTGTTATGTAAAAACATATGACATTAGTATTATTGCCAGTTGTCCTTATAGGATTTACACACACTTTTCTGTATTCCATTACCACACTGTTAACAGAATACATGGATTAACATGAATATAAATAATGCATATAAAAACAATGCCAATAATGCAAACAATGTATTTCAAAAGAGAAAAAACCCTCAAATAAGATCCAATCCAGACAATGACTTAACATGGAGGCTGTATAGATATTATGCATTGGTATTTGTGGAAAATTGTCTTACCAACTTAAGGAAAGGTTTGATGACTTGATGAGATTAATGAAAGGGTCATTAAACTAGAGGCTCTCAAGAGCCTGTATCGCTCACCTGGATTTAACTTTTCACCTTGAGCAGACCTAAAAATTTAAGTGTTGCAGTCAATTTGGCTGGTTTTTCTATAGGATTCTGTGTTAAACTAATTTCAGCTGTGGCAGCCATCTTGGTTTAGTCCAGGTCAACGGAAACATTTCTAAAAGAGAACCATCTAAGGACCATTTCTGCTAAGTCTTGTTCCAACTGGCTAAGCGGTTTCAGACAAGAAGATTTTTAACTGAATTTTTCTATAGGGTCCAATATTTAACAAAGTTCGGTGTGGCAGCCATCTTGGTTGACAATCCACGTGATCGGACATATTTCTGAAAGAGGATCTCCTAAGGACCAATGCTGCCAAGTCTGGCTCCAATATGTCAAGTGGTTTCAGACAAGAAGATTTTTCAATTAATTTTTCCATAGGGCCCTATGTTAAACTAAGTTCTGCTGTGGCGGCCATCTTGGTTGACAGTCTGGGTCGTCGCACAAAAATTCTGAAAGAGGACCATCTAAGGACCCATTGCTACCAAGTCTAATTCTAATTGACTTAGTGGTTTCAGACGAGAAGATTTTTGAGTGAATTTCCCATAGGGTCCTATGTTAAACTAAGTTCTGCTGTGGCGGCCATCTTGGTTTACAGTCCACGAAATTTGACACATTTCTGAAAAAGGACCTCCTAAGGACCAATGCCGCCAAGTCCTGCTCCAATATGTCAAGTGGTTTCAGACAACACAATTTTTCAATGAATTTTCCTATAGGGCCTATGTTAAACTAAGTTCAGCTGTGGCGGCCATCTTGGTTCACAGTCCGGGTCATCAGACACACCTCTCTAAGAGGACCATCTAAGGACCATTGCTGACAAGTCTGGTTCCAATTGGTCAAGTGGTTTCAGGCAAGAATATTTTTCAATGAATTTTCCCATAGGGTCCTATGTTAAACTAAGTTCGGCTGTGGCGGCCATCTTGGTTAACAGTCCGGGTCATTGGACATATTTCTGAAAGAGAACTTCCTAAAAACCATTACTGCCAACTTTGGTTCCAACTGGCCTTGTAGTTTCATATAAGAAGGTTTTTGAAATTCACCCCCCCCCCTTTTTTTCTATTTTTAGTAACAGCAGCCATGGAAGTCGGGGATGCCAGACATAAGTTTGGAAGGGGGCCAGCCAAGAACCATTCCACCAAAGTCTGGTCTCAATTGGCTCAGTGGTTTGAGAGGAAAAGATCTTAAAAGCAAAGTTTACGCTGAATGCCGTCTTTAAAGGGCAAAAACTCCTATAAGGGGTCAATCAACGATTTAGGTCATGTTGACTTATTTGTAGATCTTACTTTGTTGAACATTTTTGCTGTTTACAATTTGTCTTTATCTATAATAATATTCAAGATAATAACCTAAAACTGCAAAATTTCCTTAAAATTAAAAATTCAGGGGCAATAACCCAATAAAGGGTTGACCGATTCGTCTGAAAATTTCATGACAGGTAGATCTTGACCTGATGAACATTTTTACCCCATGTCAGTTTTGCTCTAATTGCTTTAGTTTTTGAGATATAAGACAAAAACTGCAGTTTACCCCTATGTTCTATTTTTAGCCATGTCGGCCATGTTGGTTGACAGGCGGGGTCATCGGACACATTTTTTAAACTAGATACCCTAATGATGCTTGTGGCCAAGTTTGGTTCAATTTGGCCCAGTAGTTTCAGAGGAGAAGATTTTTGTAAAAGTTAACACACGACGACGACGGACGACGGACGCCAAGTGATGAGAAAAGCTCACTTGACCCTTTGGGTCAGGTGAGCTAAAAAGGGTATAAACTGTGCATGGTCAGAAGATTCGGCCTAATAAAGAAACTGATCTAAATGGTGAAATAGAGAAAGAGAAATTGAAAAGAAACTTTGGTCAAAGGGAAGCCACTCTTACTCATTATTAGACATATTATAAACAAAATTTGGTTGTGATTTTGTTGCTTGAAATTTGATTTACAAAATCAGATGAAGACATTTGATAAACAACATTTACCACAAAAATTAACTTAGATAATGTCTTTATAAGAATATTTTGATATAAAATCAAGCCTACTTTGTCAACAATAAAAATTAATATGGTTGTGAGTTATCAAAATTATATTTAATCCTGCTACCTGTTCTTGATTGACATAAATAAATTATAAATACTGAGACTATGACTATGATTATTAAATACTACTTACCATGTCAATGGCCAACTGACTTCAGGATTTCACCCCTCCCCACCCCCCCAAAAAAAACCCTCCAAAAAAAAAAACAAAGTTTGAAAAGAAAAAAACACTGACAAGATTAACAAAACTGAAGAACCAAGAAAATTCACTGAATAATGGATATATCTTATAGCTTCCTACCCCAAGCAGAGTCACTGAGGACCAACCTACTGTTGTGCGTTTCAAATACTTTGGCCAAAGGATTCTCTGTGAAATTCTTGTAGAATTACTACAATTCTTTCCATTCTAAATATTGATTAGAGATGTGAGTCAATATGGTCCAAACTTTAGGAAACCAGACTTGTACATAGCCAACAAAATCATTGTCAAATTTTGAAGAAATGTCAATGAGCTGGGGAAAAAATGAAATTCTCTCATGAAAAAAAATTATGGAATTTTATGATTGGACAAGGCAATAATTAATAACAAATAATGTGAACATAATGTAAGTAAGTTTTCAGAATTGATTTAAACAAAGTTTTGAGATATTTCCAAAAGATTACTTGCAGTTAATGAAAGTGACACAGCAGTCACAAAGATTCATTTTGACAGCTAAACTGTTTGCTTAAATCATACAGCTGACACCTCAGTGTGGTTAACAAGAAAGATTGTCAAGAAAAACCCAAATCACCTTTTCAGTGGTAACATAGCCCTCTCTACCATTCATGAAATAATATAAATGCAATACAAGAAGTTGAAAAAAAAAATCAGAGAGGTGTATGATATACAATAATTTACAATGAATTCTACAATATACAATTTTTAGAAATGAAAATATACATTAACCAAATCTGGAATTTAAAAGAAAATACTATTTGGTTACACCTACAAATATCAAACAAAATAGAAATTCTAACTGAATCTCATCAACATCCTTCTAAAAATAATTATTTGGATTTCCATTTATGGTATAAAATCAATACACTGGAAATAATCACATCCATTATACAATTTTATCAGGTTTTCTACTTTTGTCTAAAGAAATGATTTAAAAGAAAAAATTCTTATACAGAATATTTCTCTCCTTTTAATTCTTTGACAATAGAACTAAAATATTTCAAGTGTACATTCATTATAACATGTTTCCCTCACTTTAAAAAATAAAATCTTATCATATGGCTAATAACAACATTCCTCATAGAGAAGGAATACAAACCATTTTTTTCTGTTTAAAGTAATTTTTTTTATATCTTAAAAATAAAAATATTCTAAAAAACAATTGGATATAATTATAATACTGTAAATATGGAAATTATTGCGATGTTTTTATTATTGCGAAAATTGTGATTGGTTTGGGATCGCAATATTAAAAACTCGCATTTTTAATGCATATTTTCATGTCCAATTTATTTTAAATGTGTCACCCTTTGTTTAAATTCACACAAGTAAGTTTCTGGTCATTAATTGCCGACATCCGGAAACAGGTTAATTGGTAGATACTTAGTAGTATAGTTATTGTTTGGACAGCTATTATATATAAATGACATTTTGAATTTTAATATTTTTAAAACCATTAATTAAAACGATTTCATTAATAAAACTTCCATCTTCAATTTTTACCCGATCTCCGATTAAAATAATAAAGCCTTTTAGTTTTCACGCAGTTAAACCTAGCAATTTTGCCTGGAGCAGAGGAATCGCAATAATAAGTTGACGCGAAAATTTCTGAATTTACAGTACTGATCTTTTTGACAAGTGAATGACTGTCATATTACCTCCAAGTCTTGGCTTCACAGGAGTACTGCTAAAAAAAAAAAATGAAAGGGAGATAACTCAAAATATTAACTTGGGGGTGTTTTGTTGAAAATCTATATCAAATTGTAATTCATCAGATTGCAACAATTATTTTGTTGGGATTTTAACAAATCTTGTTAAAATAGCAATAAAATAATAGCCACCATTGAAGTCTTCCTAAATTAGTTAAAACTATTAATGTTGATCATCAGCTTGTTAATGTTTTCTTTAAATACGTTATAACATCTTTATTGTAGAGCATCTCCATGTGTTCTGCCCCTTTAATTGGATGGTAATAAACTTTCTGTTTCTGTTTGCCTTGCCAATGTAAACATCCTTTCAGACTACGAATATTCACAGTACCATCACCGTCATCCGTTTTCACATTCGGCTGAGAATTTGGCCACATGTTGCCTGTATACACTAATGTACCGGGAGTGGGAACTCCGTAACCATGGAGGCAATGAACTTCAACACCAGGTGGAGTTAGTGCTCTGATGAGATTTACAGTGTCTTGTCTCATGTACCAACCATCCATAAAATCTAAATCCATAAAAAACTGTTTGTAATCATTGACGGTATAATTTCTGCCAGGTCTCTGAACAAGGATCTCATCCTTTCCCCAAAACATGTCAGACGGCATCAGCCATGCTGTGCTAACCATTGATCTTTGTTGGACACGAACATTTATTGCTTTTACAAAAGCTACACCAAGATTGTCACCTGAAAATAATGAACACAAATAATAAATAAGTGACAGTTATAAAATGTAATTATAATACATAGGTGGCTCAGTCATCTAATAACTGACTATACAGTATCAAATGCTTTGAGAGAAAAAAATAGTTCTGACACTTTGAGAAATTGCATTCCTGACATGAAAAAATAAGACCGGTTTGGAGAAGTGGGTTTGCATTATAATCTATCAATTAACTTAAATTGGCTTTACATAGAAGTTTCTGACAGCTTCCAATTGTTGCTTTTTTTTTTGTTTAAAAAAATCAAATACCAGTGGAAGTGCAAGAAAGAAGTGTCTAAATATAACCCACATTAAGATCAGGAATTTACCAGACACACAAAAAATATACATTTCTGATGCAAGAAATTTCAACATTGCAATAATCCTCAAATATGTCCAATTGAATGCAGATGAGTAGTTAAGAAAGTTTTTAAGAACTCTGAGATTTACATGAATTTCTTGTAGAATTACTTCTATCATTTACTTGACAACAACAATGATGAATCAAACCATGATAGCTATATGTGTCAACCTGGGTAAAGTTTTCACATTATACATGACCTTAATGTCAAAAAAAAAATTCTGGTAAACCATTTCTATTACATTATGTATAAATGTTGATATGAAAAAATTATGGTCATTCTTAGGTCTCAAGTAATATAACATGACACTATTTTTTCAATTGGACCAAAAAATCTTAGTATTTTGGGGTTTCCTGAAAGACCAAGATATTAAAAGTGGCTGTAAACCCATACCAAATTTCATTCTCTGACAAGGCTAGTCTGACATAGATTAAGCCCTAGTTTAAGTACATTTGTAGCTACAAATTATGAATTGTACATCATGCAGATTTGCTAACATTGATTACCTGAAGCAAACAACCTGAGTGGTTTTACAGATCCTCCCCATACTCCTGCCAGTGTTATAAATGAATGTATAAATTTGTCTTTCCATGACTGCGGTTGATGATTCAGGAAGTATAAAGTTGTTGGGTTACCCATACTATGAGCGATCAGCACAACTTTGGTATTGTTGTTCGAAGCGTATGTTTCCTCTATTAAATCCTTCAATCTTTTATATAATTCATCATATTCATCTGAAAATAAACATTACTTTTTACTTTTTGGATTCGTTTCAGGGTCATTGTCTCAATTATATCTATTCCATACCACTTATAAATATTTTGATATAAATTGGTAAAAAAATGTTCTATTCTCTTTCATGAACTACATAACATGTGGAAGTAATGTACACTATTCTAGTGATATAAATATATTCCATGATACCCGATTTTGATGCACATTTCATCAATTTTAGACATCAGTTGTGCTAAAGGCCAAAGCTGAAACAAAACTCATGTAGAAGAGCAGATTCAGATTCAAATACCAAAATGACCAAAATGTTAAAGCCAAAACCTTCTATGCATGAGAGAGATGCTCCTTGGTTTTCACAAAATCTCACATTTCTATAGTATTTTAAGGGGGTAGGCCTGGGGTATGGGAGATAACTCCTATTGATATTTTTTTTCTTGACGTCAAACAATAGGAATGACGTGGCATTACTATGACGTACCAAATTTCCTCGCATTAGACGAAGTGAAGAGGCTCGGTAAGGGGCATCTCCGTAACGAATCTAAAACTTTTTCGAAATATGTGCAAAATCGATAATTACGTAGGATTTGATATATTGATGAATTATTGTTTAACATCCAGTGCCAGTTATGAAATGCATATTACGATGATGAAAAAGCCGCTCGAAATGAAGAAAATGCGGAATCAATATTTGCAATAATTTCATAAATCCTTACTAGAATTTTCTACTCGTCCCATAAATTCGTAATATATAATCAAGAATTAGCCCCCCCCCCCTGAGAAGTGTGTGTTTGTAGTGTGTGCTTATCTCGTCCTCATCTCAGTGCGTGGTTGCTTATATCACATTATCCTGTTAGTCTTATACTGTAACAGTAATAGTCCATCACACATAAAATGTCACACTCCTGACATTTTCAGGATTATTCTAAATAGCATTTAATTGATGAATCGAATGTTTTAGAGATATTTTCTGCCTTAAATCATATACTAGTAACAATGATTTGTTGTATAGCATATATAAACTACATATAATGAATGATAATGCAGCTTCAAATAGTATTATGGGAAAATCTTTATTTTTTTCAATGTCTTAATATCAAAATTGATCGAGTATTTTTTGAAAACTTGTGGTTAAAATTTCATAATTTTTTGTCATATAACACACATATATATGATATTTGTTTTAACAGTTTTTTGTAAGAATTAAACGACAGAATTTTTTTACAGCAGTGTTTGAATATTTAATGAGGCAAATGAAAATGAACGAAATTCCTAACATGTCTGGTACTTTTTACCTTTGAATTTGCATATAAAGAATGAATTTTACCATCATATTTCATTTTTGATTGAGACTATATCCCTGTTCTTCAGTTCAACAATTATAACTATTTTTTATCAAACATATGTCCTATGAGAGGTAGTAATATTCATTAATTTGTGTCATCTCATGGAATGAAGGATACCCATTAAATGCCAATTTTCAATGAACCCTGTGAAGGAAACGCGTGGTTGAATTTCAACAAAATTTTCTCAGGTGGTGTATTGAGACATATATAATGCATGACGAAAATATGAAAAAAATTAAACGAGTGGAAAATTTTGGCCTAACCCAGGCCTACCCCCTTAAAGTATCAATTTCAGGCTAGTATACAATACAATATAATGTCTATGATTAATGTATTAGCTTGTACCAGTCTGGTGATATGTTTACCTAAATCAGCAATAAGATTTGTTAAAAAACAACAAAATATGACATAAAAAGTATGTTTGGTCCTAGAAAGATATTTTAGGACATTTAGCGATAAAAGACCATGAAAGATGCTAATAAAACTTATTCTTACTTGGTGCTTTTCTGAAATCATAAGGTACTCCTTTTACAGATACATTACGCTGGTATCCCCATTTCACCAAAGATTCCACAATTGGTGAAAAATAGGATGCTGCAAGTACAAATATACACATATGGCAACTTTTCATCATTTAATAATGGTTATATTTATATACCTCCAAATATCTATGTTTTTTTATATATAAATGATCAAGTTGGTTGTCAAAATAAATATAATTTACCAAATACAGTGTATCATTCTTCTTTGAAAGACTTTCTAAAATAGTCTTCAGCTATTACAAGATGTATACATATAAGTGAAGAAGTTTTACTGAATTGTACAGAAAAAAATTCTTGTAAATCAATTCTACAGCTTTCTTAGTACAACTCACACTATCTCACTTGGCAGTCACTTAAATCTATTTATTCATAATTTAGTTTTTAAACGGAAAAAAATTGTACATATGATTTCATATTTCATAAAAGCTTGAAATGTTTAAAATCATTTGTCATACATTTGTACACTTTGAAAACAAACTCTACAAAATTCAACTGGCAGGAAACAGAATTCAAATGGCATAAAATATTTGAACCAAAACACATGATGAAAAGAGTATGTCCAACTATGCTTACAAATAAGAAATCTGACACATTGTGATTACCAAGTAGATGAAGAATATTTCTACTCCCCCCAGTTTCATCTATGTCCATATAATCCTTATTTGTGAAAATAAGAGATCTTTGTAAAGAATTCATATACATGTACATGAATAGTTCAGCTATAAAGAGTACACCACTCTGAATACAACTGGCTATACCATGGTAGCCATTTTTCATTGGTGGATGAAACTGATGAACTACCTATATGTAGACCAATTACAGGGGTGTTTACTCTTTTCTGGTGTTTTCAAAAATGTTAATGATTTTTGTCAGAAATGTTGGCCCTTTGTCAGAAATGTTGGCCCTTTGTCAGTAATCTCAAATTTCAGCATGAAAACTATCATAGTGACACACCATCAAAGTAGCTTATATTGTGTTAAGTCTAGAAACAATCCGAGTTTTCATCATCAATCTTGTTAAACGCTTTTCATAACAGGAAAATCAAGCACAAAATGGGAATAAAAAAAAAAATTAATTTTGGAACAAAACCAGAAAGCTTAGTTTCCGGAGGTAAATCACATAATCCGTATTTTATTAGTCATGAAAATAACTATGCATGCTTTTAACAGGTTTTTAAAAGCATTATATCATAAAATTTCCAATCAGCAAAGATTGAGATGTCACTTCCGGTTTAACATCAACAAACAGATGTGGAACAATTGATGTTTAACAAAATGTATTAATATAGGTAATTTCAGATGAAAGTTTACTGTCATTAAAACTTTATTTCATCAAAAATACTTTTCAGGTCATGTTATTTTAAATAGTAATGAAGAAAAGAACAATCAGGGGGAGGGTGACTTGGCAAACAAATTTGATGCTTTGGCGACAAGTTTTTGAATGCCAGCGCGGCCACTGAACACCTCTGCAATTAGTAAACCTGGCCCCTGTAAACACACATCACTGTCTTGATTTTACTTGATTATATTACACAAGTTTCAGTTAACCTTCAGTATGATTTGATTGATCATACATTTAAACCATTGCTACGAATGTCAGAGAATACTTACTAGGACTAATGTGTGAGGGATCCAGCCATTCCACTGTCTCTGTATTCCCCCATCCTGGTATCTGTATATCCACTCCAGGTGGATTACTGGTTTTATGTGTCTGTCTGTCATATACAAGTCTACAGGATAAAATTAGAATTAGGTAATTTTAATTTATTAAAGAGTGTCAAATTGAAGTAAAAAACCCAGCTTATTTGATTAACATCACTTTCTACCTACATGTACAGTTGTACTACGAGTACATAAAATACATTTTGAAAGCTTAAAACCCCACATACTTTTGTTCATACATTGTACATGTACAAAAAAATGTATATGTGGTGGAACATAGGTTTTCATTTGAAGCCAATATGAAATAGGAATATTGTATGGAAGATTCTTTTTGTTCTGTTATGCAAACAAATTAATTATGCAGAATTCTGCCTCCTTCATTATCTACTGTAGATGAATGATTCAGGCTCACTTGAATCTGTAATTTCAAATTGTCAACCTTAAACGAGTACAGAAACAATTACTGTGTTTATTTAATGCGATGTTGTCCCATAAACAGACACTTCATATGTTTTCATTTCATAATGAAATACTTATTATTAAATGTATACCTCATATTATCCGTGAAACAGTCTATGACAAAGGGAGCCAACTCTTCTAAATTTAGCCATAGACTAAAATAATAATCTGTGTTTAAAACACACCAGGAATGCGGAGCTGATGTTTTATTCAATTTTACTACAAATTCACTTCCTCCATCACCTGGCACTGAAATAAAAAAAGTCAATATAAATATGGATTTAAATTTTACTTTGATCACAAATAATTGAAAACCGGGAGCCTGTTTCGTTGACTTGGACTCTTGTCATGGCTCTCATAAGCACCAGACAAATTGAAGCCCATATTCAAGTTTTTTGTTATTACATTGTATTCTAGGTGAGTCCTGGAGTCATCAATTTTGGTTGGGACGCACCAAATTTCTAAGATTAGGATAAATTCAATTGTACGACTCAACTATGTAATGTATGAGTATTCTGAAATAGTATTTTGGGACTCATCAAATTAAAATCCTATTATATTTTGGATCTACAATAAGTATAGATAGAAATATCAAGAAAGTTGAGCCTCCTGACAGTCCCAGTCCTACATCTAAACCCAAGAATTCGCATCAAAATGACTTTAGCTCTTATCAGCACCCCTTGTGAGAAAACACATAATTTCAAATTAAAATGTCACTCCAATTATAATTTGTATAGTTGATAAATACCACATGTGGACTACGTAAGATTCTAAGATTCGCTATTGCTCAGGGGCATACTAGAAAACATGTGATGGGGTCATTGGATGGGCTCGTGGGATGGGGCCATGGGCTCAAAATGTCATGGGTTCATGGGCTCATGGGATGGGCTCTTGAACCATTATATAATTTTAAAAAGAGGAGGTATACTGTAATATCTGCATTCAGCATATTGAAGAAAAAATATCTGTTCTTCGGTATGCTGATTAGGTGTGTATCTGTATTACTGATTTGTAAAAGGAAATTTAAATAGAAATAATTACTCTGATGAATGAATTACAGCCGAAAAGTTCACTTTTAACATGACGTTTATACACAATGTAACGGTACCTGAGATACAATGTATGGATTATCAAAGGTGTCCATGCAGAAGGGTCAATGTTTGTCCTTTTTCTTTCCGTATACAAAATTATTATTTTCAATAATCTTCCTCTTCTCCAAAATTGCTGTAGAAAGTCAAAGAACTACATTTGTATATCTTTATCATAAAGTTCTCCAGATACAATGTGGACATGAGGGGCAATTATCTACTTTATCTCATACAATTTGACGTTCTTTTTTCAACTGAGACAGAAATACTAATTTTTATGTTGTTTTATCTCTAAATAAATGTACAGATTCTTGAATGCTTTCATTTTTCATCTGATACTTATAAAATATAATGTTGAAATCACCAATTGCTATTTTTTGTATCACTATTTTTTAACTTTTTTTTACTTTTTCAATTCCTGCTAATTTTATCAAAACACTTTTATGAATTTTATTAATTACCTGTACCATCTTTTGTTGCAGTAGCCTAGTAACATGTTGTATTCATCAACTTTACACACTATAATTGAAGTGACATATTAATTTGACATATGGTAATTTCTTAAGTGGGGCTGATAACAACCTCAGAAAATACACCCATCAAAATGATGCTTAGATGTAAGCTGCTACTTATAGTAACCACAGCTGTGTTGGTTGACAGGACGGTCATTGAAGACAACTAAGAACAGTTATGCCATAATGGATATATACGTTTTTACTTTGGTTCACATTGTTGAAAGCAGTCTTATGCAAAATTATGTTCCACGATTGTAGCCATCTTGCAATGTCTTGAGGAATCATCAGATGTAATTCTGACAATTTACGACCTAAATAACATTTCTTCAAAATAGCTACAACTTTTAAGAATTGAAAAAACAATTTTTCCATATTTTTTTGCCTAGAGCCCATCCCATGTTTTCAAGTATGCTTTGCTCAGGAAATCCAAAATTTATTTTAATTTTTTGTTGTTGTTGGGAGGGGGGGCACCGTGATACATACATGTATGCACATTGAATTAATTAATAGATATTAATATATATGCATGAAGGGGACACTACAAACCTGTCGTCTAAAAATTATCAAACTTTTATTTTTTTTTAAGATGCAGTCTTCACTTGAATTTGATTGTGTGATGCTTGTTCAATAAAAAATATTACTTATCAACAAACTTTAATATAGGTAAATAAAAATTTAGATGAAAATTTGATAGGAAGTGGAGACTGGGAGCTCTCAGAAGCCTTTAGTACTTAGTATGATCAAATTTGCCATTCTAATGTCATAAAGAATAAGTCTGAAACATTCAGAAAGGGAATATCATGTTGATTATTCTATCAAAGTTTATTCCAAAATGGATTAGTAGTATAATAGACGATATTTAAAGTATTTTTTCTTTTATTTTTATGTTTTGTAATTGTGACCATATTGATGAGATGTCTGTACACAGTTGAAAAGTGAACCAAGGACAATTTTACAAATTTTGGCCTTAAATTTGTCAACGGTTTCAGAGAAAAAGATTAAAATGTACAATTTTACCAAAGACAATAATAACATATGGTGACAATAGTTCAAAGGAACTTTAGTTGATTAAAATAATTATTAAAATCATGGCTGTAACTAGGGTCTTTTTTCTATGAGGCAAAAATCCTCATTTTTTGGCGAGGAGCTCTGGCCTAAATGATGCGTAATCCTCGATTCTAGCCATTTCCAGACATCCTTTTCCTAGTTTAGAAATACACAATTTTTTTATGATTTAATTTTATTTTTTTCTACTAAATCAGGCAATAGGATTATTTCGGAATCCATATACCCTAGAAATACATAAAACTTATTCACAATAAGTCTTAAAATCAGTTTGTATTTGATATTAAAAGAAAGGATACGGGTTATGCATTAATGAGACAACATCAGAATAAAATAGAACACGACAAAAATGCCGTTATCTAGGAGTCGCCGATGTGCAGTTGGGGTTTTACGTCGTTTTCAGCACATTTGGCTATTTTGCGGCAGCCAGTTTTTATTGGTGGAGGAAGCCGGAGTACCCGGAGAGAACCGCCAACCCTCAGTAGGAAAATTGGCAATCCTTGTCAATTTAGATCGGAGTCGAACACACTCCACCATGTGAGATTCAAACTCACAATCTCAGTGTTGACAGGCTAGTGATCATTAGTAGTCATGACAAACTATCTAGACCACTTGGCCACCGAGGCCCCCTAAAAATTGACCTTAACAAAGATGGTTACATGGGTCCACCCTTCAAAAGTCAGCATTTTTACACATTTTTACCAGTTTTATTCTATTTTCAGTAATGATAATTAAGCTATTAGGTTAAGGTTGCTAGTCAAAATTTTGAAAAGGGACCAAGGATCAATGCATAGTTTCATCAGAAGGTTAGTCATTTCCACTAATAGTTTGATAATTCTACTTGTCATAAAACAAGAAAAAGATATTGCAACATACATGTACCATATTCAGCAGCCCTGATAATACTACACAATATTTTGGGACCACCAAGAAGTCATGCCATCAGACCAAATGTATATTTTATGCACAATGTATTCATATTTACAGCCATGTTGATTCAATGTACATTGTACTGAACCCCCGGATCCAGATATAATTTTGAAATGAGGTTTCTAAATGGTCAATACAGTCATGCTATCATATTTGGTTCAAATCTGCTCAGTGGTCTCAGATGCAAAGTTTTTTTACAAATTTTTTCTATTTACATGTAGGTAACAGTGGTCATCACTAATTTTCCTGACCACTGTTTGGATCCAACAAAACTAATAACTAGATTTTCTGCTGGAAAATTTGGCTAATAAAATCTTTGGACTGTATTGCTTTCCATCTGATGTTCACTACTCCCTGTATGAAAAAGACACTACCAATCTCAATATCAAAATTGTTACAGAATAGCTGGTCTCCCTTGGCAATAATAATAGCATTAAATGTTGACACATAAAAATGACTTGTGAGCCTCCTTTCTAGTTCTTGAGGTTTAGTGTAGACACTGTCCATTTACTGACTGCAAGGGCAAGTAATATATACTTCTTTGGGAGACTGCTTATGGTTGCTAATTCAAGGATTTACATGTAGCTAGTACGTGTCATTTTCATCATAGACAAATAGATTCATCACTTTATTTTTACAAGTGTTATTAAAATAACATAAAAAAGTTCAAAGGCCACAATACATATTTACTTTCCAAGTCATTTATATTAAAGGCTGTTTAATAAGTTTCCTTGTTAACTGTCTGATAAATAAATTGTACATTTTTCATATGAATGTTTACAGGTTCAACCAAATACAGAACAAATCATAAGTGCATTAATTTTCTTAAAAACAAAATAAATTTTATTTGATTTTTAGAAAAAAAAAATACATTAAAAGCTCAAACAAGAGCAATACCAAATAAAGAAAAAAAATTGTTAAGAGATGCTAATAATTACTATGTTACTGTGTAATGACAAATAAAGCTTACACTGTATCAAGTGGATTATCTCATTTATCTGATCAAGATATTTAAATTATCTTATTTTAAAGTCCGAACCTTGGCGAGGAACTTAAAATCCGATAAATTCACTATCAGGATTTGATAAATCTAGACTATTGAGTAAAATTTTCATATCTATTAAACCCAAATCTCCTTCAGGCGCCTCTGCATTCCTGATTGTTACATCATTATACACTTGCTCAACATTTACTTGATGCTCTAGTGTTTTGATTCCAAGAAAAGTAAAAGTCGTTCTGACAGGTTATGAGATCTTGTTTTACCAATCTTCAACTGATATAATCGACAACAACACTTTGATCAAATTTTTAAAAAAAAAATGGGTTCAGAATAGGTTAAACTGACGCTGAATTTGAGAAATGTTATGCTAAAACCTCATATAGTGCACATGCACATGTACAATGTAGATTTTTATATGCAAACCTCGGTCCAGACTGTGGAACATATCTTTTTTTAAAATAATTTTACAACCTCAAGTAATTTTTAATCGTCTTACTACTTGGCTGAAAAATGCAATTAACTATATTTGTAACTAAAACAACTGAAGGGAGGTTTTTCATTCATATCAAAGACATTTTTCCTATGGAATTTTCAATGTAACTTTTCTTATGCAATCTTTATTAAAACATCATCTCTGTGTTGCACCAAATACAAATGTATGTGCCAATTAAAGTACATGAAAAATGACCAATTTTAAAAGGTGACTGGTCCGAATCCTTTGTATGCGTTATACATAATAAATTGACTGTAATTTGCTACAGGTTGAGTCATAAATCCAGAAAGTTCATTTTCAATCTTTAAAAGCGAGCGCTATAGGAGCATATGGGACATTAAATGAAAAATCTGAAGTGAATTTATTTGTTAAAGCGAATATGGCCATATTGTGCTTCATACATTATACTAAGGCTAGAAAAGTTTTGTTCGTTGGAAGAGGAAGTAACTAAAGTAAGGGAAATAACTTGCTTCAAATTATAATTTAGAGTCAGAATCGTGATACCGGAAATGAGTTTCTGGGAAGGGTTATCAATCTGCTCGCATCATTGGCCATGCCAACATCATATTATTCACTTATTTTTTTCATGTTTTCGTCAGTATTGTTTAAGAAATTAATTCTATATGATTGACCAACTGTAAAGTGGCTTGAAAAAAGTTTCAAAAGTCTCATTTCTTTGTTAAAATAATTAAATTATTTGTTTTCAATCAATTTATTTTCATTTAGTACATGTACACTGTATCTGTCATATTTTTGAATATCTAAAAAAAGACTCGTTATGTATTTAGCATGTTTAATAAAACATTCAATAAAAAAGAGCGTTAATAACGTTTAAAAGTGAAACATTCAAAAATCTAATAATAATAGTGTTTTGGTTTCTAATGTAAAAATCATGTAGAATACTATGAGAAACACCAGACTTTCTGACAGTGAAAATATCTATTTATAATGCTTCTAATCACCTAACAGTCACATGACTATCAAATCCCATGATGAATGACCAGACCACACTGCTCATATTTATATTGCCCATCATGACTTTTTTTTTCAGACAGGAGAAAAAACCATTAAAAATTTACTAGCAAAAACAAAAAATATGTGATGGACGAAAACATCACAACCAAACTATAGGTTTCCAGACATGACAGTACTGTCAGTGCCAGTGGTGCCTATAAGCTTATTTCACGTTTGTGTATACATGTATTTTTATGCCATAGTTAATCTTATAAGCCCTACTGATTTCAGGACTAATGTTAATTGTTGTCATGTATATATATATATATATATATACCGACTATAAATAAAATGTACTCACTTTTACTGCTACCACATGACAAAAGGGGCATTCCATGTTATTGTTAATATTAATTAAAAAACGCTTCTTCTTGTAAATTCGAGATAAAAATCTTACCTAGTACCACAGGGTTTAGTATCTTGCTTTTACAAATACAAATTAACAACAAAATGCAGAATGTTTCACGAAACATGGTTACAACTTCAAAATGCGTATCGAGGTGGTGTGACCTTTTTTTTTAAGGTGTGTCTAATCACGGAACAACACAACTTCCGGTATAAGCAAGAAATTTCCGAAAGATGAGGAGAAGCACCACTAATACCATTAGATCGTGTTAAAAAGTTTTCAAGTTATGATTTTATGATTTTACCGACTGCCAATCGGTCCAAAATCGTCATACTACATATACAATTAAAACTTTTATTGACCGAGTTATATACCGTGACCCTAGGTTGTCTTGTTCTGATTATAAATTTTAATTTCTCAATCTGATAATTACAATGAATTATATATATAATTTTGTATGTCCCCTTCTACTGCGATAATGTGTTCGACTTTATCTTTATTTAATCAGTTGATCATTTTAAACACAATTAGGGATAAGATAACATAAAAAATCCATCCCGCTAAATTTGTATCCTGAATTCCCGACTCGAAAAATTGCATTTTCCCGGACACCACCTCATTTCCATCCCCGTATTCAAAACGTTGAAATATGCCGATCCCGAATTTCCCTTCATGATCGAGATTTCGGAAGAAGTTATTATATTCACTAAATTATGACTGCCAGTTTAGCAAACTATAAATGATCACTGGAAGGAGAAAACACAAAGATGATCAAAGATCTAGATATTTTGAAAACAGTCAAAAATACAGAAAATGCTCCGTCGCGTAGTTGCTACAGAATTTCAATAAAACAAAGAACAGAAATTAGTTTATCGACAGACATTTTGAAAGGTTCAAGAATTTGCCTATAAGAGCATTTCGTTTTGCCTTTCAGTATCTATGTATACATTCAATTAGAAATAATCCCTTATTTTTACTCGGATGTTTCCCCTGGAAAAATAAATATATAGGGGAGGGTAGTCGACCGGTCGTTCTGTCGGCCCCAAACAGTAATGAAAGAAAATCCAGTTTGCTGTGAATCTGACTGCTCAAACTATTGCCATGATAGAATTAAGTAAAACTGAAAAAAGGGGCAGTGTTCAACCAGTTTAAGCTATTTTTGTTTACAATTTTTCTGAACAGTTAAAATAAGAATATCTTTGTGAATACATGAGAATAATTTGAATTGAAAATAATGCATCATTTTTCAAATTAATGAGACTTTCCACATTCAGTTACAAGTGTGAAAGTCGGAACCCGTTCCTAAACCGTAAATAGCATAAACGTAGTCTCATTTGCCTGGAATCATGTATGTAATATTTTTCCCGACTCTAGTATACAATTTTTCAGTGGCTTTTATGTAAATATTTTAATTCGTGCTTTAATTGTTTTACTCCTCGTCGGCGTCGTGATTGTTATCGTATTTCCCTATGGCTATATCGACCTGCTGAGGCCTTCAGAATTTCCCGTATTTCGGCACTGTGACGTCGTAAAGAGTTGACCCGAATATATCAGCGACGTCATAATGTTTGACCCAACGTTGACCCGAATATATCAGGAAAACATCCGGTTATAGGCGGATGGCCATTGAAAAGTAAGAAATTCCATTAAGATTGCTAGTTAACAATACGATAAATTTATCATCAAGTTTTCTTCAAACAAATATTGTAAAATATAAGCCGCTCGACACAATATGAAGCTTTTTGGCTCGTTCGATAAATTTATCATCAAGTTTTCTTCAAACAAATATTGTAAAATATAAGCCGCTCGACACAATATGAAGCTTTTTGGCTCGTTCGCTACGCTCACTCGCCGAAAAAGCTTCACATTGTGTCTCGCGGCTGATATTTTACGATATACGTTTGCAGAAAACCTGATAATGTGTACATATAAAACCTGTTGAAAGATATCAAGCGGCAATTTTAAGTTATTCCAGGAAAAACATTTTTTCTTCATTTTGAAAAGGTTGACATTTTGGAAAGAGTTCCATATGGCACCCCCAGCTGTGACGGAATAAGCATATAAATGTACTTATGGGGTGCCAAATGGAACTCTTGCCAAAATGACGTTTTGACTAATTAAATCTTTATTGCAAGAAATATGTAGTATTTCCTGGTATTTCAGATGAACAAAATGCGAAAGTTTTTGTCGAAGTTCAGAACTTTATCATAAAGAGTAAAAGATTTACACCTTGATACATCACTTTTCTTTTTCTTTCTTTTTTTTTAAATATAAGTCATGAATGATATAAATAATGTTATGTATGCATAGTTTCTCTTTGTGTAACGAGCATTTCGTCTTGATTATTTGTTTGTGTGAAACAAGGAAACAGATTTACATAAGCTTACAGCTTGTTTCTGAATCCTATTTTGTTATGCTCAGTCTGTATTGTACATATGTATGAATATTTATTTGAATAAATATGTTTAAACTAAGAAATATGTAGGTCCTAACAAATTACAAATCCTTGGGAATTGAAAACTATAAAAGATCAGCAAACACAGTTAGTTTTAAATTTACTGGACAAATTTATTCAAAGACCTTTTAATATATAGCCATATAAAACAAAATTAATGTTTCTATAACCAATATTTTCATCTTGGTCACCAAAGAAATCAGCATATACATGTTTGATATGTTGAGGTGCGGGGTTTGACATTTCATACACAATAAATGCAAATGTCTCACCAATATTCCACATAAATTTTGAGGTTACTTCAGATCTTTTCACAGTAATGGCCACACATATGAAATTTTGTGATATGTAAAAATTGCTCTTTCTCCCAATGACTCGAAGAATTTAAATTTATACTGACCTCTCACTAATACTGTCGATTGCTATCAAACTCTATGACGAGATAGCATAAAACCCTTTATGGGAGTATTATTTCTGACTTTTTCGTTTAATAGAGCGACAGTATGCGACCAACAGCTATGAGAGCCTTAGCTAGTTTAACAGTTAAAACGATAGAGCACATTCTGACCATGCCAAATTATGTACCGTCTACTCTAATTTTACAGTCCTAGCAAGCAATCACCTAAACTGTTGGTAATCTCGTACTGTATTGATTTTTATAGTATGTTTTATATACACCAGTTTCAGGATAGATAAGAGGGAGGTTTTGGACACATAAAACTGGTTCAACTCCACCACTGTTCAGTGTCTGTACCAAGTCAGACTAAGCTCTCTGTTGTGTTGTGATTTTTTGTTATCTTTTTTCCGGGATTCTAGCCGTCTGTTGGGTTGTATGTCATTGTTGACCTTTCCTGTTATCCATTTTGTTGTTTATTTCAATTTGGAGAATTGTGTTTATGTGGGATTTTTGTATGATACTGTTGGGTTTTTAAAACCAATGTTAATGGGAGCCATTTGGTGCTCGCGATGATATAAAGGGAGCAACCGTTTGATTTTTACGGCGGAGCTGCAAGGAAGTGGTCATTAAGAACAGTTTTTGACGGGTCCGAAAGTCTAGGTTTTGTCGCATGTTTCTTCCTTCTTTTATATCATAATATCACAATATACAACTATTTGATATAAATGTGGGTAAAAGCGCAATATTCAATCATGCATTTTCCTAAAGCCGTCTTCGTCAAATCTAGCAGTCAGCATTTTTTTCCATACAAATGCCTTGCCAATCCCTAAAAACAAAATGGAAATTTCCTAACCTGTTACCATATTAAATCTATGTGATACATTGTATTGTCTTATTGATATATCACTCCGTTTCCTATCATTTACTCTTCAGATGTACGTGCAGAATTTATTGAAACAAAACATATAGTAATATAGGTTACTGTCCTGGGATTGCTGTTATTGTAGTTATTGGAACAAAACATTGACTTTGCAAGGTCAGTGAAGATTTCGCAAGTCATGAAAAAATGGTGCTCTGTCTCCAAGCCTTGAATTATTGTCTATTTTTCAAGATTTAAGATGAATGCCAGTACCCATAGTTCGAGAAAAAAAAACCCAAATTTTTCTTTTTTTTTTCTGTTTGATGTTGCATAAGGCTGATTAAGGCACAGATGTTCTTAACAAAGTTTCTGCTATTTTGCTTTTTGCCAAGATGGCAGCCAACAGCAAATCAAATTGTATATGAATACACAAGATCAAGTCACAGATATTCTTTACAAGGTTTCCATCATCTTAATATTATTAGTTTATTTTTCTTTGGTAAAGGAAAGTAAGCTGTACACAAAACTTGGCATTTCTGTATATTCAATAGATCATAACAACATTATGGTCTTTGAGGTGCAAGGAAAAGAGTGAAAAACAGACAAGGTCACCTGGAATATCCCCACCCCTAATGAAAAAGCATGAATTAGACAGCATCAATCTTCCTTGAACACCCCATCAAATGTTGCTGCTGTATAACAATAAAACAATGAGGTACAGGTATCTATCATTCTAAGATTAACTGACTTAAACCAGGAACTGTATATAGTATTATATGATCCCTGCTTAAACTGACCAATTTGTTTAAGAATGTGACAGGAATGTGAAAAGAAATTTTCAATCAAACAATATAACCATGTTGGAAACGTCCTCGCCTGGACAACAGGAAATGAGAATTTAAAAATAACTTTGATCATCTTTTATTCAAACTTAACAATTGAGTATTGCACTGTAAAAAGACTGTTGATTAATTTGAATAATCATTATAAAATATACCTGGAAATACATACTATTACATAAACATAAAATACATCAATATAGTCAAAATATTCAAATATGTAACTTTTAATAAATACAGCTTTAAAACATATGCATGAATCTAACCATTGCAGAAAAAATCTTAACATGTTCAAAAGAACTTGATATTAGAAGTATAAATCCTGCAAACAATATTGTATGGCAACATTCATCAAAAGAAGAACTATATCAGAATTAAAACTGAACAAATCATGTTTGAACCTAATAGCCTTCTGCTGAAGAACAGTAATTTCTCTTAAAAATTCATCATTGAGAATGAAATCAACAATGAAATTTTGAAAGTTTCCTATCAAAAATGATCTTAATAATTTATCCTTCAACATAAATATGGTTCAAAACAGTTGCTATGAAAACTGTGCTGCGAGACAAAAAAGATAAAACTGTAACTGTAGTACAGAAGACTTACTGAGGTCTGCTGGTAATGACCAAATAAAATGAATACTATTTCTCTCCATAATGCTTCATCCAAAAGAATGATTAATTCAAACAAAATTGTTGAATCCAACCCAAACTCCTCACATTCAACAAATTTGCTTACATATATTTATGCTACTATGATAGCAACTTTTGACCCATGCTGACATGATGGTTGTTCCCCTCGAAAAAGAATCAAGATGGGTTCATAATACACATATATAAATCATATGACCTTGATCATTGTAATATCAATCCATGGGATTGTAATAGTAGAGCATTATTTTACCTCCAAAATTAACTATTGCACCAACTGGGATTCTAAAGTTAAGTGCATTGCTCTACCAACTGTGCTAAAGGAGTACTCTATTAGCACAGCTAATGGAAGGTGGTTATAAACCACACATGCCAATGCTCCGGATTTCTCCCGGAACCTCCGGACATTTGACTCCATTACTGGGTTACCGGGTAGACTGTAATATTCTCCCGGATTTCTAAATTTCCCAGGGATTCACTGGGGACCTAGGCCTTGCCGATTTTATCAAGGATTCTATGAAAAATATGTTGGCAAGTATGTAAACCTGTTATGTTAAACTTTGAAGCTCAAAATGTTAGATTCTTACTAACTCTCCTTTACCACTTTACCACTTATCAATCATCATCTAATAGATGAAAGACATTTAAAGTGCAGAAACCAAAATTGTTGAATCCCACCCACCCTCCCGTCATTCAACAAATTTGTCTGCACAATGAATATAAGTTACCATGATAGTAACCTTGGACCCACAAACAATGCATGGTACATTTACACTCTTAAATATCAACCAACAGTCCAGTTGGGTCAAGACGGGACTGGATGGTTTCATTCCTTCTAATACCAATCAATTCAGAGTAGATGGGTTGAAAGAATGAATTATGTGAAATAATGTGTAGTTATAAGTTGTATAAATATCCGGGATAAATATATGAATATCCCATGACCTTGAACTTTGAAGCCTAAAAGAATTGGATTCTTAATTATTACCTCAAGTATCATTCATCATCTACTGGATAAATGATAAAAAATTTAAGTGTACTGTATATACCATTCTGTTGAATCCCACCCACCCTCCTATAATTCAACATACTGGTGAATGTACACATTTAAGGTCAACATGAGCTGTATTATATGATAGAGTTGCTTCTCTCCATAAAATCAGCCATAAATGGTGGACGGACCGAAGATTATGGATGAAAGATGATCATGAAAATGCATAAAAATGTTGTATGTGCATTACAGACCATAGTGACCTTGACTTTTTAACTCTTTTTCTTCCCAAATGTTAACCTTCAAAGAAATTGGTGAAGATGAATTTTTCTTCACAAGCAAAATCAATATTCTATTGCAAATATTTGAACATCTCCTAGCACAAAAATAATCGAATGTGCAGTCAACAAAATTGTTGAATCCCACCCACCCACCAGATTAATTCAACAAATTGAATGCACATTTAAGGTCACCATGCAGTGGTTTTTGACCTATATATATAGCAAAGATACTTAGAATAAAATTCAACCTTGACCATAGGCCTAAGAATAAAAGTCCCCCCCCCCTTCTGGCTTTCAACAGCAACAATTTCCCTTTGTTTAGTCCTTCAGATACAAGATAATGATTTTCCACCTTCAAACCTTTAGCCATCATTATAGTTGGAACAAACTGAATTCAGCATAAGGGAGAGATAATATAGTATTAGTAATCAACTCAAGTCTTGTTAACATATAATGATAAACTAAAATTGAAAAAAAATCAGCCACTCTGCCATTTACTACTAAATCAATTTTGCAAGCTGAACAAAAAATATACAAGACAATAATATATAAAGATTGACTAACTACATAAAAATTCAAATCAAAATAAAGCTTTAAAATTAACACAACTTGAGATGTTAAATAGGTATTCTATTATTTGCATTTTAACTCTAAATATCCCCAACCTCCCACCAAATAAAAGTCAGACTTAAGATAAACATACATAAAAACGATAGGCACACACATACACACACACACAGATAAAAAAGAATCTCTCACCATGACAACTAACAAAATTTTCTTTAGATACTATTTGGAGCCACCCATCCGCCCAGCACACACTGTAAAACTAATAGCCAAATTTCTTGTTTAAAAAAATAGACCTGTTCTCATTCAAAACTAATCACAAAACTAGATATGGACAATGCCACCCCCCCCCCCCCCCCCCCCCCTCCCTTTTTTTTCTGCCCTGCCATATGCATGAGTATAGCTCCACATTTTCTAGATTTGACAAACAGTGATGTTGGCATACAACTTGAAACTGTTACGCTGTCTGTAAGACACAAATGATGCCCCCACCTGACCACAAGAAATTATAAATTCAACCATGATCTCTACCTGTCATTTTCAGAATATTTGGAAATAATCAAAATCCTGTTGCCATGCACACCTTCATTATGTGTATGAATATCCTACAAAATATTAAAGTTGTACCTCCAAAACTGTAGAAGGAGATAGCTGGACAAACCATGATGTCTTTATACAGATAATACCAAAAAATGACCAAGTCCAACTACCTGTCATTTTCAGGATATTTGAAAAAAATCAAAATCCTGTGGCCATGCACACCTTCATTATGTATATGAACATCCTACAAAATATTACACATGTATCTCAAAAACCTTGGGAGGAGATAGCTGGACAAACAATGTATCCTAATCCAGACGGACGGACAGGGGTAAATTATTAGCCCCCCCCCCCCCCCCCCCCCCCCCCCGACATTTTGTCACAGGGTCATAATGATGACCCCCTCCTCCCTATCCTCCTACCTTGTCCAAAATACACTGCAAAAAGAATAAAAAACTTTTCATAACTGTATGCCTCTCCCTTCCATCATCATTAACAATTAAATAATATTATCCAATGATGCTGACATGATTGTTTTAGAGGATGTACTCATACTGAAAAATATTTATATAAATAAATAAAAAGTTAATGATAAATTTTTTAAAACTCTGATTTAAAAAGCAAAAAAAAATAGTATAAAGAAAAAAAAATTATTCACCATACAATAAAACAGTCAAACCAAAATGCTAGAAAGAACCCAGATTCCAAAAAAAAAAAAATGTGAACAATTCAAACAATATCTGTTTTGCAGTAGGTCAAGTTTACGGTCATTTTCAGACACGCCAGTGACTTATGATCTTACGGCCTTATTCCATGCACGCCAGAGGATCACATCCTATTCTGCAAAACTATGTTGTATCTTCTCTTATTCACCAAGCAGAGGTTTTAGACAATCTTTGTGCACAGGACATCAAAGAGTGACATATGCTTAAAACTTGACTTGCTATTAAAGTATGCCCACAATTTTGAAAGTTATGGATTTGATAAAGAACTGTATTTACATAGGTGATCAGTATTAATTTAACCATTTTGTCGGTTTCCCCCCCTCAGCAATAAAATGCACTCTAAGTGGCTTTAAAAGTGCCATAATAGATTAAATAAGAGATCATACCCTCCGCCTGAAGAAATGGTATCCATCCGATTTGTAGTAGATCAAGTATACGGTCTTATTCATACACGCAGGGACTTACGAACAATATGCCACCAAAAGTCGTATCCTATTCTACAAATCACGTAGTACCAAAGGTGAACAACTTAAATTTTGCTCTTTTGATAAAACATTTTTCCCCATGTAAATCTGATAGAGTGCACTTATTTCCGAAACTAAAAAAAAAACATAAATAAAAATTAAAATTTAGGATCACAATAAACAAACCAAAATGTATTTTTTTGTTTTAATTGTTCTTTGAAAGATTACGATTTTAAAGAATCCAAAATAAAAAGAGATAAAAGCCAAAAAAAAAGAAAGAAAAAAAACCTCATGTCAGCAGCCTTGAGAACTATTAATGTTTCCTTATTTTAAAAAAGTACAGATGATTTTAGAACCCAGAATAAAAACTATGTAAATTATCAAAGAACAAAGCAATATTTTTTATTTGGAAAAAAGTAAAAATTTATTAATTAGATAAAATCAATATTAATTTGTAAAGTTGAAGACTCCTAAGTCAGGAACCTATAGCCGTTGTTAGTCTTGTGTGTTTTTTTAATTTTGGTTCATTTTTATGTTTCGGAGTTTAGTGTGCCGTCCATTTTGCTGAACTAGTATACATTATTGTTTAGTGGCCCCAGCTGAAGCCCGACTCCGGTTGTGGGATTTTCTCGCTCCGTTGAAGACCCATTGGTAGCCTTGAGCTGTTTTCTGCTCTTTGGTCGCGTTGTTGTCTCTTTGACACATTCCCTGTTTCCATTCTCTATTCTATTCAAGATTTTTTTTTTTCTAAACTGACCTATACTAGGAAACCCAAAACATTCATACCCATTCATCTTATTCATACATTGAAAATAAAGAAATCTATTAAAAGTAAAAAGATATAAAATAAAATATGAAAATATTCACCAAGAAAACATATTCCCTAATTGGCATTCCGTTATAGTTTTTTATTTTGACGTATGTTCTTGTTAATTTATAATCTGTATTCAAAACGTAAAAAAAAAGTTTCAAGAATATATAACTTTCCATTCTTTCACCTTGACCAATGAGATGTGTAAAAGTTGATGCAAAATTTCATATCCATAATTTTTTCCAGTTAAAAAAGAAAACAAAGACAACAGGATTATATATAAAGACTAAATACATACTTGACAGCAAAAAGTGAGGTCTAAATTGACAGCAAACTGGGTTTTCCTTTATCACTGTTTAATCCGCCCGCCCGCCCAGCAACACATCACCAAACTAATAACCAGATGTTCATGTTGGAAAACCCAGTTAAAAACAAATAATGTTAAGTACTGTTCTTCAGCAGAAGTCAAGCAAAAGGCAAAAAATATTCCTATAATTCTAATTCAAATAACAATTAAAAGATAAAATCTTCAGCCAATGCATACAATGTATTGATGTCAGTAAATATATTTTTACCAAAACAAATTATACATAAAATTTCAGAATCTAAAACGTTAAAAATTCTTTTTTATTCAAAGAACAAATTAAAAATTTTCCATCATTAAATGAAATTCTTTTTTCAGTTATGGTATATATCAAATACAAACAAATACAGCAGATCTTTGAATTTTGTTTGCTGAAACACACAAGAGAAGTGTGAACCATAGGGTAGTTAGATTAATTGAAGTTTGAGAGAATAGAGAGTTCGTTACATGATGGGACTTAAAATTTAGAAATTCTTGATTCATGGTGTTCAAGTTTTTCAAGTTCGAGTTACTAAAGTACTACTGTTCCGCAGCAATCAATAAGATGTTATTTGTTATTGGAGTTTGAGGGACTGAAGTTTTTCTGTTCTGCAATGATTCTCAAGATCTTCAAGTTATTGGAATTGAATGACCTGAAGTTCTACTGTTCTGCATTGGTAAATTTTACAAAAAATATATTTAACAGAATCTACATAAAAAAATAACATGAACAAAAAACACCCAAAAATGAAAACAATTTAAGAAAAAATGATAATAGCACTGTAGAATGTGATAAAACACTTAATGTAAAATTTTAAACAGACATAAAAATATAGAAATTTTAAAAAAATCCGGAGAAAATATAAGTTTACAAATTGTTATTTGTTGACATCAGCATTTATCGATATTCCATTAAAAAGTCAAATGTGCTGGGGTATGAACGATTTTTATTTTTGGACCTAATAGATCATGTAAACATTATATAATGCAAAAACATCATATAATAGACAGAACTGTATGTTGTCAATGGATCCATTTAATTCTCTTATTTGTACTATGACCCATGATACTTTTTAATAGAACATCTCTATACTTTTATATGAAATTCAAATTTTAGCTATCATACAAAAAACTTCTTTCTAAAATATTTTACTATATATTGTCTTCACTCTTAACATAAGGTATATAATGACAAATGGTTAATAATTTCCAGGTGTGGAGAAATATGGTGATGCCTTTAATTGAGCATAGAATGGTGGCCTTTTGTGGATAGGTTTTCTGGCAGGTAATTTTCGTAAAGCTCTAGTATTCTTTGGTACAATTTTAGACTTATCCATGAATTGGGATTCTTTGACAATGTCTGGAAACTTAATTTCTCTGAATTCTTCAGCTTTTGTGTTTACATCACCTCTTACTTGGACTGAGTTTTCCTAAAATACAGATTAATGAACATTAATTTTCATTTGCCCATTTACTGAGTTCTTCCTAGGATGCGAGAATGAATATGAAGTCTTCACACTGTAAATGAAACCTATAAAAGTAATAGCACTTTTTCATTTTCAATTCAAAAATGCTGTAATGATCGACTGTATAAAAAATATTTCAACAATTTATAGACATATCCTGGTCTTTCACACACACGACTACACCAATATTGCCAAATAAGCTAAAGAATACATACAGATTAATACACAAAATAAATCAATTGTACAAAATTGTACATCTTAAATTTCAAAGACGTTTAATTGTTTTAATTATTCAGGGCTGGGGCTTTACATTTCATGATTAGAAACATTTACTATGTTTCATACTTGTCACCTTACCTGACATTTCATGCATAATTCTTTCCTTGGACTATTCTGTGCATTTATAGGTGGAAGTACACATCTTCTGTTTACTCTTGCTACAGGTGCTGGCTTGATAACAAATTCTTCATTTTCATGGATGGTGGGGGTACTGATGGACATCATTGGATTGGCTATTCTTTTTCCAGGACGGAATCCAGAGAAGTTTTCTTGAGAAATGGATTTCATCTCTCCATTTCTGGGTGCATTCTTTATTGGTGGCAGTACAACGTGACTGTTGATTCTTGATAAATCTAACTTGGGAACAGCTGGTTTTTCTTTCTTAGGAATTTCTATCTTGGAAATAATAAGTGAAAGATCAGCTTCTAACATTTCAATACGTCTCCTCATTATTTTCTCCCTGTGATCAAGCCTATCATATTCCACAGTTAAATGTTCACATTCTTTAAATTTTCGTGGGTCTGGATGATATCTGGTTTCTTTCTTTGCTACAGCCAATATTTTGTGGAGATGGAATTTGTCATCTACTAAATCATCGTGCTCTGCTTCGATCTTTTCCAGTAAAGACTGGTTCATCTCTCGCTGTGCTTTTAATGTCTCTATGCCAATCTCCAAGTTTGCTAGAATACGATTAGCCTTGTGCAATTCTCTAGAGAGCCTGAAGACATCTACATCATTTTTCTTCATCCTTTCCAACTTTTCTAGAACATTTCTGAAAAAGAAAAATCCAAAACTGATAAGACAGTTCACTGATAAATGTAACATTATTAATCTATGTTCAAAAACTAGAGGAGTAATAGCAACAAAAATGCTACAGCCAGAAAAAATGTAACCTAGATCTTAAAAAGCAAAATAATATCTGTATGTGCAATTTCAGTTCCAATCATATTAAATTTCATTGAAGAGAGTACGTTCATAATCAGCTCTAAAATTTATATGTCAGAAAGGGCCATAACTCATGAAATAAATTATTTTCATACAGCACTGAAAATTTTTAAACAAGCATTGTGGTAAGTGACCTTTTGAAGTTCACTTATATCAACTTTCAGATATGTAGCATTTACAAACTTCTTTTTGTAAACAGTGAGACTGACAAGGGACATAAAAAGTGTCTTCCTTGGAAAGCGGTCATGTATATATATATATATACTGTTGGATATTTAGCAAGGACTGTAATGAACATGTGATCAGGTGATTTTTTCTGTTTTAATGGTGTAACTGTTATTTTAAACTGAACACCTATACAAATGCTGTTATTTTGCTAAGATATTTGCCGTATGGATGTAGGGATTTTGATTCAATAATCACATGAAAGAAATACTAAAGGAAACTTACTTTTCCTTCTTTGTGAGTTTTCCATGAGCATTAACAGAAGATCTAGAATCTCTGGTCTTTCCAGCAACTCCTTGTTTAGTAGAATTATTTCCATGCATTCCTGCAAAGGAAAAAAATCATATTCTCTTTATTTATCTCCCTTCTATACACATAATGACATTTGAACTTTTTTCCCCAATCCCATTAAATACTTAAACACACATAGAATCTCGGTGGCTCGAACACCATGGATTTCTTGACCCATTATGAAAGTCCTGTCATTTTTTCCATTATGCCTATGTAAATTAACTCTTGATTTTTCGAACACCGATTTCTTGAATTCATTTTCTGGTCCGTACAACAGTTATTTAATGTAATTTACACTCAGTAACTCGAACATAATTTTTGATTGTCATACATGACAAATAAGTTTGAAAAACCAGAGGTAAGATCGTTGCGGTAGTTGTGTCCTGGTAATCAGATTTACAAACTAGAGGCTCTCAAGAGCCTGTGTCGCTCACCTGTATCTAATGTGATTTTGGAAATTATGTAAAATTATATAATGATTGAGACCAAGATTGGTTTAATTTGACACAGTATTTAAAATTAAAAACAGGTCATCTTAGTGTAGTCTTACAATAGCTACTGAAGACATCTTATCATTATTATTTTTGAATATGTGGTCAAGTTGTGACCATTCAGAATTTTTTTTACAATTTTCTGATAGACTTCTAAACATCTTGGATGATGGATCGGCAACAAAGTAACAACACTTGGTCAGCACCTCATAAGGAACATTCATGCTATGTTTTGTTACATTCCAATCAGTGGTTCTCTAAAAGAAGTCATTTGTATGCATTTCCCATAGCGTCCAATGTTAAACTTAGTCCCCCGCTGGCGGCCATCTTTGATGATGGATCGGCTACAAAGTAACAACGCTTGGTCAGCACCTCATAAGGAACATTCATGCCAGATTTAGTTTCATTCCATTCAGTGGTTCTCTAAAAGAAGTCATTTGTATGCATTTCCCATAGGGTCCTATGTTAAACTAAGTTCCCTGCTTGCGGCCATCTTGGATGATGGATCAGCTACAAAGTAACAACACTTGGTCAGCACTTCATAAGGAATATTCATGCCATGTTTGGTTTCATTCCATTAAGTGGGTCACAAAAAGAAGTCATTTGTATGCATTTCCCATAGGGTTCAATGTTAAACTAGGTCCCCCGCTGGCGGCCATCTTGGATTATGGATCGGCTACAAAGTAACAACACTTGGTCAGCACCTCATAAGGAACATTCATGCTATGTTTGGTTTCATTCCATTCAACGGTTCTCTAAAAGAAGTCATTTGTATGCATTTCCCATAGGGTCCTATGTTAAACCAAGTCCCCCTGTGGTGGCCATCTTGGATGATGGATCGGCTACAAAGTAACAACACTTGGTCAGCACTTCATAAGGAAAATTCATGCCATGTTTGGTTTCATTCCATTAAGTGGGTCACTAAAAGAAGTCATTTGTATGCATTTCCCATAGGGTTCTATGTTAAACTAAGTCCCCCGCTGGCGGCCATCTTGGATTATGGATCGGAAACAAAGTAACAACAGTTGGTCAGCACCTCATAAGGAACATTCATGCCATGTTTGGTTTCATTCCATTCAACGGTTCTCTAAAAGAAGTCATTTGTATGCATTTCCCATAGGGTCCTATGTTCAGTGGTTCTCTAGAAGAAGTTCAAAATGTTAACGACGACGCCGGACGACGGACGCCAAGTGATGAGAAAGCTCACTTGGCCCTTTCGGTGAGCTAAAAACACTATAATGCGTAGTAACTCACTGCAGAATTTGCTCGTTGTGTAGGGGATGAAAAACAATGATCAAAGGGAAGTAATCAATTTTATCCAGAGACTACCAGCCAACAAATTTCAAGGGTTTATCCTGGCTTTTGTTTTTTGTTTTTTTAAATTTCAAGGACATTTCCTGGCCAGGAAGGCATAACATTAAATTCCAGGGTCTTTCAGTTTTACAAATTGCATGGGAACCCTGGGTAAAAATAATTTTGTCTTGGCCTTTTTCTTTGTTTTATATTTTATTATCTTCAGGAAAACTGATTTATTAAAATCAAACAATATTATCAAATTAGACAGGTTGTGTTCATCACTCAATACAAGAGATGAAAGACTGGAGAAATTGTTTTGATGATCATAGACCATCCAGCCTGGATTTTTAATTTCCTAAGAAATGTTTCAAATTTTTAAATCCTTATATTGTATTATTATTATTATTATTATTATTAGATGAAAATGATTACTGATAAACCACTTACCATCATATTGTCCAGATGCTGACTTAGCTGGTTTGTCAAACAGAGTATCCGTCTGTTTTTTGGGTTTTGCTGTTTTTGGTCTAGATTTCTTTGTAGGAAGCTTGTTTGTAGATGACATTGTTGGTTCTTGTATTATAGATGCTCTTTCCGGTTTGTCATCTTCATCTGATAAGGCAAACCTTATTTTCAATGGTTTAACAGAATCTGTGTTAACAGTTCTTTCCTCAGTTGAAATGGCAGACTTAACTTTGTGTGGTTTTTCCTCATAAGTTACAGCAGACCTTGGTTCACTAGATTTAGTGGATTCATTTCCCTTTGATTTTCCTTCAAATGGCTCAACAGACTGTGCTCTAGTAGATTTAGCATACTCTACTGTTGATGGTTTCTGCTCAGCTGATGTGGCAGATAAATGTTCAGATGACATGGCAGATCCTTCTGTGGATAAGTTATCTATGGCTGGCATAGTATATGGAGCTTCAGCAGGCTTGGCAGATCCTTCTGTGGATAAATTATCTATGGCTGGCATAGTATATGGAGCTTCAGCAGGCTTGGCAGATCCTTCTGTGGATAACTTATCTATGGCTGGCATAGTATATGGAGCTTCAGCAGGCTTGGCAGATCCTTCTGTGGATAAATTATGTATGGCTGGCATAGTATATGGAGCTTCAGCAGGCTTGGCAGATCCTTCTGTGGATAAATTATCTATGGCTGGAATAGTATATGGAGCTTCAGCAGGCTGATCAGATCCCATTGTTGGTGATTTATCTTCAGCTGGCATAACTGAGGGAGCTCTTGAAGAATTAGCTGATTCTCCTCTGGAATAATTTTCTACAACTGTCCTAGCAGATGGAGCTGTTATAGATTCAGCAGATCCTACTCTGGGTGTTTTATCTTTAAGAGACACAGCAGATGGTGCTCCAACAGACTTAGCAGATCCTTCTCTAGAAGATGTATCTTTAACTGGTAAGGCAGAGTGATCCCTATTAGACTTAGCAGACCCAATTCTGGATGGTTTATCTTCAACTGGCACAACAGACTGAGATCTAATAGACTTGGCAGATCCTGCTCTAGATGTTTTATCTTCAACAGCCACAACAGATGGTGCTCCAACAGACTTAGCAGATCCTTCTCTAGAAGATGCATTTCTAATTGGCAAGGCTGACTGACCACTACAAGACTTAGCAGATCCAACCCTGGATGTTTTATCTTCAACAGACATAACAGATGGAGCTCTAGTGGACTTAGCAGACCCAATTCTTGATGGATTATCTTCAACTGGCACAAAAGTCTGAGATCTAGTAAACTTGGCAGACCCTACTCTGGATGTTTTATCCTCAACAGACACAGGAGATGGAGCTCCAACACACTTAGCAGGCCCTTCTCTAGAAGATACATCTCTCAATGGCAAAGCTGACTGACCTCTAGTAGACTTAGCGGACCCTTTTCTGGGTAATTTATCTTCAACAGACACAGCAGATGGTGCTCTAGTAGACTTAGCAGATCCCCCTCTTGGTGATTTATCTTTGACTGACATATCAGACTGAGCTTTAGTTAAGTTATCAGATCCTTTTCTGTTTGAAATATCTTTGAGGGACAAAGTAGACTTTGCAGATCCTAGTCTGGGTGATCTCACTTCAACTGACAAAGCAGAATGAGCTCTAGTAGACTTTACAGATCCAACTACAGATATATCATCTTCAATACACACAGCGGATGGAGCTCTTGTAGACTTAGCAGACCCTTCTCTAGATAGTTTACCTTTAACTGGTATAGCAGACTGAGCTGAGTGAGCTCTATTAGATTTTGCAGATCCAGCTCTCAATGTTTCATCTTCAACACACTTAGCGACCCCTACTATGGATGGATTATCTTCAACTGACATAGCCGATTTAGCTCTAGTAGAATTAGCCGATCCTCTTCCGGATGGTTTATCTTCAACTGACATATCAGACTGAGCTATATTAGACTTAGCAGAGCCTACTCTGGATGGTGTATCAACTAACGTAGCAGAGTGAGCTCTAGAAGACTTAGCAGATCCAATCCTGGATTTTTCCTCTTTAACAGATGGAGCTCTAGTAGACATGGTAGACCCTTCTCTGGTTTGCTTAACTTCAACCGACATAGCAGATGGTGATTTAGTGGACTTAGCAGATCCAATCCTGGATTTTTCCTCTTTAACAGATGGAGCTCTAGTAGACTTGGCAGACCCTTCTCTGGTTTGCTTAACTTCAACTGACATAGCAGATGGTGATCTAGTGGACTTAGCAGATCCAATCCTGGATTTTTCCTCATTAACAGATGGAGCTCTAGTAGACTTGGCAGACCCTTCTCTGGTTTGCTTAACTTCAACTGACATAGCAGATGGTGATCTAGTGGACTTAGCAGATCCAATCCTGGATTTTTCCTCTTTAACAGATGGAGCTCTAGTAGATTTGGCAGACCCTACTCTGGTTTGATTAACTTTAACTGGCATAGCAGATGGTGATCTAGCTGAATCTATTCTTGAAGATTCATCTTCACCTGACATGGCAGACTGGGCTTTAGTTGACTTTGAAGATCCTACTCTGAGTGATTCTTTATCAACTGACCAAGCAGACTGAGCTCCTGTTGACCTAGCAGATCCTGCTCTGGATAATTTGACTGGGATAGCAGATCCTACTCTACATGGTTTATCTGGATTTGCCTCATCTGTAATGAACAGATAAATAATAGTCAGGTTGATGAATATTTGATACATGATAGGAACTGGAAGGAATTTCATAATCTATCATTGAAGAAAGAAAATAATTAATGATCATTAATAATTAACATAATACATATGAAACTCTTTTATGTCATTTTTCCAACACTCACAATTTCTGTGTTTATATTTTCACCAGGACAAATATTTTAAATCCGTTTTATGCTTTGCTCACAAAAAACACATTAGAATATTTTTTGACTTCTTCAAAAAAGTGATTCAGAAAGTATGACTCATAATGATCACAAAATTAACAATCCCTTTATTTTATTCAGATTCCACAAATTATGCAAGTTGCAATTGTGAAAGACTGTATTTTGGATCCATATGTTGTTTTTGGTCTCCACATCTTGTCAAATTGCTGTCCCTTAAAAATTTACCCACATATATATTTATTTTCTTAAAGTTATTGATGTTTAGGGCAATATCACCATATACCGTTTGCCCTATACTGTTACGGTATGGACCAGAGAAAATAATATGGCCTGAGCAAAGGACTACCGGTATTATAAATCATAATAATAATTTACATAATTTATCGTTATTGCTTACCCTATATGGATAATCACTGAATGAAGAAGCCAATGGTAAACGTTGATTATAGTTGGTGACACAAGTTCCTAATATGGCAATAATTGAGAAATGAAGAGCTTTGAAAGATGAAATTGTGATTTAAAGAATGAAAGGTAAAGTATGAAGAATGAAGAAAAGAACAATTCAGATGAAACATATGAAGATAAAGAGAAAAGAAAATAACCATAAGCTGGAGATGCTGCTGAGAAAGGTAGAGACATAGAAGAGAATCTCTGAAGGTTATTTGGAGAAGTAGAGGTTGGTGGAATAGGACATCTCCTTCCTTGTTCTGATAGTGGAGTAATAGTCCTCTGATGTTCTGTCAAGCTCACTGACTGGAATATATCTGATCTTGGTGAAAAATACTGTCTACTATCTACAGATCTTGAGGACAAGCTCTCGTACATAGCGGTTCCAGAAGCTACTGAGTACACCCTCTTCAGTCTTTGATCTGCTGGTGTCAAGGTGTTCAACTTTTGTCCGCGCCTAGCCCTTCTACTTCCAGCTTAAAAAGGAAAAACAATATATTATTTTTTTTATTTTTAGCTGTTATACAAGTTGCATGCATCCCTATAATTCTTATATTTAGCTGTATCAAGTGTTTTATTCAAATCTGAAAAATCAGTTCCTGGAAACTATATGTTATTCTTGATAGTTGCAATTGTAGTAGTCTACAAAACTTTAACTCAAATAAATTGAACACTTATGGGTATCTTGAACTAAGCTTTTTGTCACTAATTATTCTTGCAACTATAGAATTGTTCAAATTACCCAGTGGATTAACCATTCGTGGGGGAACCATTGGTGTTAATGGGACTTTTGGTTTACTGAAATAACTAGAACTGTACAGTAAGATGGACTTTCCATTAATTTAATACTAGCAGAACCAGAGGCTCCCAGGAGCCTGTATCGCTCACCTGATAGTGCATTGCCCATTACATATAGCGACCAGTTCCCACAGGGTTAAAAGTTCGGCTGTAGTGGTCATCTTGGTTGATAGTTTGGGTCAACGGACACAATTGTGAAAGAGGACCATCTAAGTTTGGTTTCAACCTCTCGAAAGTTTCGGAAAAGAAGATTTTTTAATTAATTTTCCATAGGGTCCAATGTTAAACTATGTTTGGCTGTGGTGGCCATCTCGGTTGACAGTTCAGGTCATCCGACACCATTCTTAAAGAGGACAATCGAAGGACCATTGCTGCCAATTCTTGTTCTTATTGGCTCAGTTGTTTCAGACAAGAAGATTATTTATTGAATTTTCCCATAGGGTCCTATGTAAAACTGAATTCAGCTGTGGCAGCCATCTTTGTTGACATTCCGGGTCAACCGACACAATTCTGAAAGAGGACCACCTATGAACCATTTCTGTCAAGTTTGGTTCCAATTGGCCAAGTGGTTTCAGACAAGAAGATTTTTTAATGAATTTTCCCATAGGGTCCCATGTAAAACTAAGTTTGGGTTTGGTGGCCATCTTGGTTCACATTCTAGGTCACTGGACATATTTCTAACAGAGGACCATCTATGAACCAGCTGCTAAGTTTGGTTGCAATTGGCTCAGTAGTTTCAGACAAGAAGATTTTTTTGTATGTATTTCCAATTTAAGCTAAGTCCCCCGCTGGTGGCCTTCTTGGATGATGGATCGGCATCAAAGTAACAAAACTTGATCAGTGCCTTGTTAGGAACATTAGTATCATGTTTTGTTTCAACACATTCGGTGGTTCTCTAGAAGTTCAAAATGTGAAATGTTGACAGACGGATGAAGGACAGACAGACGTCCTTTGGGTCAGGTGAGCTAAAAACAGGGCAAAAACTTATTCACATTTTTTTTTTGATTTCCAAGGGCTGTAGCTCCCTTAAAAATGTTGTTGGCGCTCACATCTGAACTCATCCGAGATATTATTGATATAATCCTTTTATATAATGGAAATCCATTGAGGAGTTTAAGGAAGAGATTGATTACAAAGTTACAAAGCAATTAACATCATTTATACTTAAAGGGATGTAACTCCTTCAAAAATATTGTGCTGGTTCTGCTTGCCCAATATAAACCTTTCAGATAAATTCTATAAAAGTCCATGAAAATTGTGAAGTTGACAGTGCTGCCAACACTTTCTGTTTTAGACCAGCAGTTCTAATATATAGGAATTTTGTTTTGTGTTATAACTGCTATAAGTTGAACTGATAACAACTAAAAATGATAAATTTTAGAACTGGCCAAAAAAAAATATAAAGAATGGCTTAAATAGCTTGTTTAAATTGGGCAGGTCTGTTTTATTACAGGTGTTAGCACTCTTTTCAGTCACAATGTTAAATTATTTTTAATATTAAAAAATGTCTAGCTTTATCCTAACCCTGAGGCAAAGAATGTGCTATATCTTCAGTTTAAATATCATTAGTTTGTGAAAATTACACCAAACTTCTCTGTTATTATTTAAACAAGTATCATTTTTCATCCTACCTATTATTTTGTATGTATAACTGACTTTATAATCTACATGTAACTTGTCCTCACTCTACTTAAACTTATTTTTCCTTAAATATTAAAGAAATTGTTTCATTTATCTCTGCTTAATATAAAGCTACCTTTCAAAGCTTGTTCAATATCAGCCTTGACTGACGGAACATAATATATACCTTGTCCAATATCAGCCTTGATTAAAGCTTCAAACTCTTTGGCTCTTTTCTTCTTAGCTTCACACTCAGCTAGTAGTATAGTGGCAATATCTGAAATTTAAGGAGTAAGGTTTCATAAACATGCTACCTACAGCCATAACAAATGAGGTCCTACAAGTTTGTAAATTTCCTAATACATTTCATAAAAAGCTACTTTTTTCAAAACACCGTCATGATGACAGTGATGTTATTTCTTATCCTATAATTATGAATTTCTACGATCAATCCCAGATGAGATATATTTAAAGTGTCTTTGTGTAAGGGAGCAACCATTTGATATTTATGGGGGGGATTGGGGGGGGGGGTGTGTTAGGATCAAATGTTTGATCCTGCTTATTTTTCTTTTCAAAATTTTGGTCTTGGATTTTTATTTGCAATTGTCGCCTAAATTTTCATTTCATTTAAACCAAAGAACTTAAGATCCTGTCTTTTTATTTTGCCAAAATCCTGGTCCTGCCTTTTCATTTCAAATTTGATCCTAGACACTCCCCCCACCTCCCATAAAAATCAAATGATTGCTCCCTAAGTAATCTGAACAAATGAAACAGGTATTAATTACAAACTTATTCAGTTGACGTTGAGTTGTTGTTGCATTTTTGTTTAACTATTTGGTTTTAACTTTAAATGATGAAATTTAAATTATAATATAAAATGCACATTTTTTCAAAAACAATTGTCAATTACACTATTAACAGTTACTTACCCTTTTCACCATCAAATGATGCATCTTCTGCACTCGTGGATGAAAACACTGGTCTATCCTGTGATGACATCCTGAAACATTGAAAAATATTATGTTCAATCAATGGATTCAGTTCTAATTAAGACTTGTCTACTGTATATCTGCAATGTAGGGCCTAATTTTAAAAAGTCTTGATTATCTGCTCTCGTATTTTTTTCCACAAAGTTTGGCATACTCTCTCCTTCACCATGACAAAAAGAGAGGCTCAAGGAAAGGATAATAAGTGTTTCTGTTATTATGCTGTTTGCCGTACGTACGTCTGTACGCACGTTAATAATGTCCAGGATAATCTCAGGAAAAACTGGATGTAGAAAGATGAAACTTGAGTGATTGATTGCACTGTGTATGGGGACTGTGCCGAAGGTTTCAGAATTTGAATAGCGCCCCTGGGGCTCGAGCTACAAAAGGAGCATAAGGATACATTATTCCTTTGTCACGCAACTCCTCTCAGGTTATTTGGAATACAGAACTGAAAGTTGGCTCATTAATTGCCCCCTCCCAGCCGATGCATGACATATGAACAAAGTGCATTAAAAATATCAGTTTTACAAATTTTATGATAGGTCTGAGTTAATAAATTATTCAAATTGTTAATGTTTTGAAATTTTCAAGTGCTTTGCTTTTTCTACTTAAAATTCCCCATTTAGAATCATTTTTGATGTATACAAGCATAACCTTTATAAACTTTAATTGGACGAATCAAAAAGGTTAATTAACCAGCAAAAGATTGTTTAATAATTCTTAAATTTAGAATTTAACTAGAGGCTCTCAAGAGCCTGTATCGCTCACCTGGATTTAACTTTTCACCTTGAGCAGACCTAAAAATTTAAGTGTTGCAGTCAATTTGGCTGGTTTTTCTATAGGATTCTATGTTAAACCAATTTCAGCTGTGGCAGTCATCTTGGTTTAGTCCAGGTCAACGGATACATTTCTAAAAGAGAACCATCTAAGGACCATTTCTGCTAAGTCTTGTTCCAACTGGCTAAGCGGTTTCAGACAAGAAGATTTTTAAATGAATTTTCCTAAAGGGTCGAATATTTAACAAAGTTCAGTGTGGCAGCCATCTTGGTTGACAATCCAGGTGATCGGACATATTTCTGAAAGAGGACCTCCTAAGGACCAATGCTGCCAAGTCTGGCTCCAATATGTCAAGTGGTTTCAGACAAGAAGATTTTTCAATGAATTTTTCCATAGGGCCCTATGTTAAACTAAGTTCGGGTGTGGTGGCCATCTTGGTTGACAGTCTGGGTCATCACACAAAATTCTGAAAGAGGACCATCTAAGGACCATCTAAGGACCATTGCTTCCAAGTCTAATTCTTTTTGGCTTAGTGGTTTAGGACGAGAAGATTTTTGAGTGAATTTCCCTATAGAGTCCTATGTTAAACTAAGTTCTGCTGTGGCCGCCATCTTGGTTCACAGTCCACGAAATCACACACATTTCTGAAAAAGGACCTCCTCAGAACCAATGCCGCCAAGTCTGGCTTCAATATGTCAAGTGGTTTCAGACAAGAAGATTTTTCAATGAATTTTCCCATAGGGCCCTATGTTAAACTAAGTTTGGCTGTGGTTGCCATCTTGGTTAACAGTCTGGGTCATTGGACATATTTCTGAAAGAGAACCTCCTAAGAACTATTACTGCCAACTTTGGTTCCAACTGGACTTGTAGTTTCATATAAGAAGATTTTTGAAAGTCACCCCCCCCCCCCCCCCCTTTTTCTTTTCTTAGTAACAGCAGCCATCTCGATTGGAAGTCGGGGATGCCAGATACAATTTTGGAAGGGGGCCACCCAAGGAGCATTCCACCAAAGTTTGGTCTCAATTGGCCCAGTGGTTTGAGAGGAGAAAGGAAAGTTTACCCGGATGCCGTCTTTAAAGGGCAAAAACTCCTATAAGGGGTCAATCAATGATTTTGGTCATGTTGACTTACTTGTAGATCTTACTTTGTTGAACATTTTTGCTGTTTACAATTTGTCTTTATCTATAATAATATTCAAGATAATAACCTAAAACTGCAAAATTTCCTTAAAATTAACAATTCAGGGGCAAAAACCCAACAAAGGGTTGACCGATTCGTCTGAAAAAAAAATTTCTTGACAGATAGATCTTGACCTGATGAACATTTTTAGCCCATGTCAGTTTTGCTCTAATTGCTTTAGTTTTTGAGAAATAAGATAAAAACTGCAGTTTACCCCTATGTTCTATTTTTAGCCATGTCGACCATGTTGGTTGGCAGGCGGGGTCATCGGACACATTTTTTAAACTAGATATCCTAATGATGCTTGTGGCCAAGTTTGGTTCAATTTGGCCCAGTAGTTTCAGAGGAGAAGATTTTTGTAAAAGTGAACGGACGACGACAGACGCCAAGTGATGAGAAAAGCTCACTTGACCCATTGGGGTGAGCTAAAAATGTGAAAAATCCATTTTATGAACTGAGGTTTGGAATTTTACCTAGCAACTATAGATTGTTTTTGATTATATTAGCTTTCAGATGAATCTAGATCAGATAAATTTCAAAATATGTGATTCCAATTTTAGCAAATTTCATGAAAGACTACTTTGTGATTTCTACTTAGCGACCATATATATATTTGGAATCACTATAGCAACAGCACTATAACAAAGTTAAGATTGTATGGATTTCAAAAATACAAGAGTAGCGCGAGGAAATGCAGCTGCAGGGCTGCTTCTACTAGTTAAATATTTGGAAACTGTGTTACATGCATCGTCAACCCTGACCAACAATATCAACATCGTCACTGAAATCTGAATGGGTCTTGTTTTGAAGCATCAACATGCAGAAGGCCTATATAAATGGTTTTTGAAAAATTCAAGTATATGAATAGGTAGGGTCATAAAAGTTCTGGCCGCACGCCTGTACCCAAACTTAGGTCAAGTTACTCCCCCCTCCCTCCCGCCGCCCGGGGAATTCATACTTTTATAGAATGAAACGAAAGTCCTCAAAATCGGATGTGCGATAGGTTTTCCAATTTTATCCTATAATAAACATTACTTACCTAGATATGTTTAAGACTGTTGCCTTTGAAAATCTTCCGTTTGCGCTGTCAAAAAATCACAAAATTTCAGCTCGAAATTTTGGTGGCCTTCCTCAACGTTACCGTTTCAAGCGGAAAGTGACAAAAATATCAATTGTGACGTCACTTGACGATTTGACTTTTTTACTTCGTGTCATATGAATTTACGATTAAAAATAGTACGTCTTTTTAGATGAATATTCATAATATAGTTTTCCTTCTTCCGAACCATCTATTTTTGACGAACTTTACTGATCGATATTAGACAAGCCATCATTAAAAAAATTGATAATAGAAGAAATATCACTTAGCAGTTTTCCTCGGGATATTCCGTGTCAGATACCGAAATCTATCGAAGACATCACCTGATAACGCCCGGAGTGATGGGGCTAATTCGGCCCCGGGCTACTTGCCCACAGTATTGGTGTATTTGTAAAAAGGACCCTGGCCTGTTCACGACAGGCAATTTGAAAAAAAATACAACGTTTGGTTTTATTGCCAACTCTATTTCCGGATTAAATATGCAACTAGAAATTCGGAATAAGTTACAAAATATTTTAAAATGAAACAGCCATTCAGACCTGTATTTTAAGATCTTTTAAGTTAAAATTATGCACCTTATAAATTATTACCCCGTTCTACGCAATTGTACTGAAAATGTGTTCAGAAAGACCGTGTCCGCTCAAACTACCAAAATATAGCCCCGCTCCCTGGGACAAGCGTTCGTGACGAGCATTTTAAAACGGCACTCTTAAAAATCAATGGTTACTTTGTATATGTACATGAAATAAAAATCAATGCATCAGACATGTCAGATGTTGGTATTGTTTGCTGTTAAAGTCATTTTGTTTTCTTGGTCGTAACTTAATTATTGTATTTAGCTCTGTGCCGTTTATAGATGCAAAATTTAGCAAAAATTAAAACTAGATTATGCAAAACGTTCATATAATAAACTTCATCAAAAACGTTCTACCTTGATACTTCTGGAAATACCGGAAAAGTTTGTAGCTTAATTGAAAACTAAGCCAGACGGAATAGTTTTGCAGACAAACCGCTGGTGTAGTTTATATGCAAAATATCACAAAATTTAGGAAGTTTAAAAATCCATTAATTTGTGAATGACTGAACCAAATCAAAATCTTTTATAAATCAGGGAGCTTAAATCTGAAGTTAAGCGGACTATATACACTATATGAAGACGTACTATTATTTCCTTGCTACCAATTCTTCTTTCAGTATCAAAAGAAGCTACAGCTGTTTTTCAAACATTTATGATCTAATTATATTTAATAACCAAAACTGTTCTCCACTTTTGCAGAGGTTTTTAAGACTTAAACATTTCAAAGCCGAATTTAATCAAAATCTCCACCAGAGACTCTTTCCATTTCAGATTCTGCATTTTGTTTTTAAGTTGGACATCCTTCCAAGTCAGGGTTTTGTATCCACGTTCGTTCCTACAAACCCCTGAAATCACACATTCTTATTTTGCAGGTCGAACATATCGCCGCCTGGTGTGTGACCTAGAAAATTCTACATGGGGTTTGTAGGAACGAACGTGGATACAAAACCCTGACTTGGGACAAGAACTGTATATGATAGTATTATATGATCCCTGCTTGAGAGGATGGAAGTTGGGAAGAATTTTTACTTACTTGTATTATTAAGTAATTATGTGGCCTTGGATTTCACAAATGTTAATGAAATCTTGTATATATATCTTGCATGGATCCAATTTTTGAACAGTATTGTTTAAAAAGAAGTACTTAAAATATAACATAATAATTTTGTGTTTCTATTCTTTTCCATTTTTGAAACTATAAAAAATCTACTTCAATCATTACTTTTTATATTTAACATTTTCTTTGGAGAAACGAGGTAACCCAATATAGCACGTTTGTTTTCTAGCGAAGTACATGTACACGAAAAAATTATCTAATGGGACGTTCACTCCACGATCCTGTGACCCTGACAACGAAGGAACGGATCTTCATTAATGTTTGATAAGAGTGTTTCATAACTAAACATACTTTTATACACGTGAGAAGATAAGCCTTAATATAAATATATCTTGCCACAATGCGTGAACATGTTTTTGTCATTATATTATACTTCTGAAGATGTGGCCAGTCCTTGCCATTTTTGTTTCCGTGGCGACAGTAGTCAATTGTCAGGTGTTTGGTATTGGAGGATGTCCGAAAGTTACACCTCAGGCTAACTTTGATCTTCAACAAGTAAGTTATTTCAAACGGTAACTCAGTAAAAACTTACAATACCTTCTTCTCTGAAACCTGACGATTTCATGATACTATGATTTTTATTAAAGGAACAATTTTCGCTATAACTTTTTTTGTCAGTTGTCTCCGTTTAAAAGAAAAGAAAACACTTCTAACCGTTTTATTTGTTAATTAAAACGAGTAAAAGGAAAAATACTACATTTATTTTTATGATGCTATATTCTGTAAAATCACTTATTTTAGTGCTGTCCCGAAATTGATATATATTTTATTTTCCGATAAATGACGTGCATGATCCAGTAAAACAGTGCCATTTTAAACCGTTCATTTCTTTCTTATTTTGCCGAAAAGTAGAGTTTTTATGGAATTATCAGTAATAAGAGTTGTTTTTTCCGCAGTTTATCGGTGTATAAACTCGACCAAATCACTCACAAGCTTAACAGTTGGTTGGTACACTGTTCTCTTTTATACACCGATAAATTGCTTCAAAGCAACCACAGTAATAACAGTAAAATATTTGAAGAGCCGAGGGCGTCAATCGGTGATTTGAGGGTAAAAAATGCAGTACCACATCAAATAAAACGCTGTTATTCCCTAAGTGTGTGAAACCTAAGAAGTAATTCCCTCGAGCATAACTCTGTTCTTTGATGGTTTTGGATTCACTCTTTTTGTCCTTTTGGAATTTTTAATTTGCTCTTCAATGTTTTGGATTATTGTTTTAGTAAAAAAATTTTAGGTATTGAACACAAATGATGAGTCGTAAATCGACGAAATATGTATACATCTTGTGCAGCAAAACCGGTATCATTAGAATTTATTTTGAATACTACTAATTTTATCTTAGTCTAGAAAGAAGTGGTCTACGTTTTTATGTAAAATATTTTACTCTAGTACCCAATTAAATTATTTTAAGCCCTCATTGGGACTGTTAATTGGAATCGCAGACACTCGACCTATGAACATAGTTTTTTTTTCTTCTTTTTTTGCATAACAAAAAATATTTCAGGGCGAGATATAACTGAAACATTTATTTGGTTGTTGTGTTGACGTAGGTCCAACCCAGCTACCTTAAATATCCAGCTTTATTGGATCTACATCGCGGAAATAGATTATGCAAAACGTACTGTCAATGTAATTCGCCTTCAAATATTTTTTATCATGCAGAAAAGGTAAAAAACTAAGTCCAAACTCCTGTGATTTGTATTGCTGACCAAGGATTATTGTATGCTGCGTAATTAATTCAAAGCCAAAACGATAAAGCGCCGTTCTGTTATTACTAAGCCAATCGTATAGGTCATATTCTTCATGCTCGTTTACGCATGAATAGCAGATCCTTAAATTATCACCCTTTTCACAGGAATTTAGTTGCAAGTCCAAATTTAACATGTGGAAATTTAGAAACTAATTCGCATTTTTTTTTATTTATCGCCCTTTATATATATATATAGCTATTAGACGTGAACTGTTCGCATCGCTTGAGGATTTCCCTGTCGATATTACTTGTGAAATCTTGTTGGTCGGTTCCAAAACGAAGAAAACTCTATAATAATGAATTTGGTTCAGAAATACATTATTAAAAGCAAAAGATTTACACCATAAAATTAATCATTTCACCCTGAAAAAAAGTATATATATATATATATATATATATATATATATATATATTTATTCTGCAATCAAGCTATTTCCGGTCTAATACAGGGGTAGGATAAACTTTAATCGTATTAGGTCAATGATCTAATAAAGTCTACTGGTACTTGTTTACATAAAGGGCGTGAGGAGCGTAGTGAATGTACCAGATGATGTCGTGCCGTTTCCCGCGTTTTCACGGCAGTTGGATTTCAACTTCAAACCTAATTTTAAGGCATTTTACACATCTAAAGGGGATTGCAGGATAAAGACAATGCGAATTCATTGTCGGAAAATATAAAATTTATTTGGGCTCGCTGCGAAACATGGGGAAAAGGCTCGCTAAAGCTCGCCCAAACAAATTTTATATTTTCCGACAATGACTATGTATTGTTTATATAGCTTTTGTAATTGCAATTGATTAGTTTAATAAATATTGTTTTAACCAATCATTTATTAAGTTTCCGGACACAACCTTATAAAGAACTAACACTGCAACAAAAAATAACTGAAATCAGACTAAGTACAATTTTAATTTACTTTTTCATTATGAAATTACAATTAGTGTTTTTAAAAGCCACTGTTATTTTTTTTTTATTTTCAGTACCTTGGAGACTGGTATGAAATATATAAATTCAAGGCCAATTTCGAAAACGGACAAAAATGTATCCATGCCAACTACCAGATTAAAGATAATGGACATATCCGAGTGAACAATTCTGGAACAACGTATGAATATAAATGCAGTTTGGAGATTTCAGATTGTGTATGACAAAAACAATGTTTTTGAAGTACATGAAGCACACCCTATTGAAAAATACGAAAGTCAAACATTATTTTAAAATCCAACTATGTCTTTTATAATAAAACTACAGCGAAATAATAAAACTATCAACTGTTCTTAAAAGCAGTTATTAAATAGAAACCATCTTCATTTTAATTCATAACAATACAAAATGCTCACACATTATTCCTCTTTGTAAGTGGGGAAAAAAATTACTTTTTTTCAGCGATGTTTTCAGTTCGAAAGTTCTTGAAAAGGATAGAAATTGTAAACTGCATGATGTTTGTGTGAACTACTCTAATAAACAATGCACTGAATAAAGAAAAGAACAAACTTTTAGTGGAATATTTCGTCAAAAGAATTTATTCACATTCGTCTTGAAAAATTTAGGTGTCATTTTCCTGCATTCAACAAGGATTTGAAGCGTAATCAAGATAATCATAGAATAGACTGGAGTTATAGTTGTATACTTATAATAGTTCCCTATTGAAAGTTATTTTAAAGAAAAAAGTATTTAGGTTTTGATAACTTGAATTATGATGCATTTATTAATCCCTCTGTAACTAGAAAACTTGTACTTATCATGTACATTTAAAAGCCAACTTCATTTCACTTTTTTCATAGCCTAATACATGTATGTAAAAATCTCAAATGCATGTAAATTTTGACTAACATAATTTGTATATTGACAGAGGTGGTAAAACTGTACAAGCACTGGGAGACTTATATATGCCCGATTCAACAAAGCCATCAACTCTTAAAGTAAAATTTGCTGAGGGTAAGTTGAAACAAATTGGCGACCATTTGCGAATCTTTAAACGGCGTTTAGGATAAATAATCATTTATATCAATCTTTCTCCTGTTTACCAATTGTAGATTAAGTTCGGTTTCGTGTGTTTTCTGTAGAGAATGGCACTATACTATGTGTAGTATTTAAAGAAATTTTGAACTTTTTAAACAGACTGACTTAAGGATTTCTGCCATGCATGCAGCCTAAACATGGACATTATAGTTATAATTCACATACAAAATTTGTGATCTCATAAAGTTTAAGATGAGTTGAGAGAAATGGAGGGGATTCCTGCGTCAAACACTTAAACAACAGAACCAATTAGGAAATACTAGTGCAGGCATTGTATATTATATCTAAGATTTTAAAGCTATTTCGTACATCGCGCAATACGATTTTAAACATTTCCATTTCAGCTGCACCATATGGTAACTACTGGGTCTTGGATACCGATTATAAAAAATATACTCTTATATACTCCTGTACTAATATTCTTGGTGTCAGCCATATTGAATTTGCATGGATTCTTGGAAGACAAAGAACATTGGATCAAGCAATTATTGACAAACTCTTTGCAGAATTTAAAAGTTACAATATAGATGTTGGACATTTCATGAAAGCTGACCAAACCGGCTGTTAGCTTTAAATGAATTGTAATCATTTATTTTGTTTCGTTTCTATATAGTTATTGTTTTTTGTACTGAATAAAACATAAATGAAGTAAAGATTTTGTTGTATAAATTAGGTCAACTGCTATATAAATAAGCTTAGTATAGGTACAATGTATACCATACACACATACAAACAATGATTCAAATAAAAACCAGTTGTCATTTATGCAGTTGTCATCCATAAATGACACTGAAAAACAAACAGAACGGTTAAAAACTTTGAAAATACTTTATTCCAGAAATAGTTTTACTTTGGGGTCCACACAATAACCTCCCAAACTCTCATTTAGGGGTTCGTGTCAATGAGACATTTTAATAGATTAAAATACTTCAATAGATTACTAGCAGCTACGAGAAGCTCAGCCAGTTTACAGTTAAAACGAACACATTTTGACCCTGCTATCTAAATTTTGTACTGTCCAACCAATGTTTGCAGTTCTAGTAAGCGCGGTCACCTTGTATTATGAGGTTTGGTCACCCGTAAAACCGATTATATCCCACCACTATTCAGTGTCTGTACCAAGGCAGACTTTCCTGACTTTTCTGTTTATGTTTATGTTTTATAGTCTTTTATAAACATATTTTTGTCCGTTGTTATGTCTATTGGGTATTTAGACCTGTTATCCGTTTTTTTTGTTTAATACATTTGTGTTACATATGTATGTTCTATCAGGTTTCTATTTTTATCGTAAAATGTTGGCAATATGTTAAAACTTTTTTTAAGAACGACTAATTGTGTCTAGTGGCTGGTATTGACTGAATTTATGGTAGTGTTCCCAAAAAATGTTTACTTATTTATTTATTTGCAAATTACACCCATACGGGTCAAAGCAAAACACACAATTTAACAAACACAATGCAATACATGTACAGATTAAGCGCGACAACATGGTTATATAGAAAAAATAAAACAATTTTACTCAAAATAAAATTGTACCGAAACATCTAGCTTTATACTTAATTTATTGCGCACAACGGACATCTGAAACAAGTATAGCTTTTGTGTATTTCAAGCCTAAAGTTATGGAACAACTTGACAAGCTGCTTCATTATGTCGTTGCCTCTCCTCTAAAGAGAGCTGTCAAACTAACAACAAACTATATATATTTTCCCTCTTCATTGTTTGTAGCCACCCGCCGTACATTGCCAAACTAAAAATCGATTTTTTTCTATCGTTTCGTTTTGTTTTGTTTTGTTTTTTAAGATTTGGGTATTTATTTAATTCTTTTTTTTTCTTTTTTTTTTGGGGGGGGGGGGGGGGTCAGGAAAAAAATGCCATTGCAGTGGGGTAAGTTAAAATGATGCCTACTAAGGGCAGTACCCTAAGGATGCTTCTATCTTTTGCAACCCGAAGGTTAAAGGATATAGAAAAGAACATACACATTTGAACCCTTACCGAACAAATGGTCGCCGTTGAAAACTGTCCGTGATGATTAATCTGCTTTAAGCTTATAGAAACACGTTGGTATCATGGTTAATAAGTGTTTATTTTATATCATGTATATAAATTATTAAGTTTACACTAAAATTCCAGAATTAATGTACACAAGGAGGATGTCTAATCGTTCGTGATATAAAACAATAATTCCATTTTAATTTGCATATGATAAAATACAAGAATTTCATTGGTCGGAAGGGCAAAATCATAAAACTTTATACATCGATAAACCCGTATTTGGCAAGTATATTCGTGCGCTTTCTTAATTATTTAAAGTTTCAAATAAGACATTAAATGTGAAGAATGCTATAAAAGAATAAATTTTAAGGATGATACTGACAATAAAAGTTAAAATTTAATGAGAAATGGTTTAAAACTTGATGGAAATTCCGTTTTCAAAAATTCCGCGAAAATTTTCTGCACGGACATCACAGTCAAGATTGCAACGTCATATTTGTAAACAAAATGAGTTGTATTCTTCAAACGGAAAAAAATCGGATATTACGTCGATTGTGTACGCTTCAGATTATATTAAAATCTATCAAAATATAAGTTTCCTTGTTTTTGTAAATGACTTGTTGACTTTGTTATTCAATTACTCAGCTGCCAAAAATAGTACCAGATTCAAGATGAACGTCGCCTGAAAAGGCAAAGTTATTTTTTTTCCATTTCGGTTAGGAACAACTTTTCGATATTTGAAATAGAGTCATTTGCCTGATTTGGTATAGTATACTATATTGAACAGCACATACATGTAGAATCTATATGTACACATTTTTCTAACCTATTTCAGTATTCAATATTTTATTATTTTTTCCATTAATAGGGATCTACTGTGATAAATGGTGATTTGGTAGGGGGCTTTTCTGGATTTACATATCTAGGGGAGCAAACTGAAAAAAACAACTACACATTACAAGTTCAATTTTACTAACCTTTGAGTTTGACTTGGTTTTGGAGAAAGGAAATATATAAATATATCACTTTCCCCCATTACCTCTGGTACTGTAAATGAAACAGCAATCCTTATAATTTTAGGACTACTGTTACGCAAAACTTTTAGAACACAACACACTACACATGTCACACTTGTGACTGATCTACTGGGATGTGACTAAACATCGAGTTCGAGTTAAAGTTAGAGTTCGAGTTGAAGTTCATGTTAGAGTTCGAGTTCGAGTTAGAGTTCGAGTTATAATTCAAGTTCGAGTGAACTCGAGATATTAATTTCTAGTATCATTTATCGAGTTACATTTCGAGTTAAAGTTCGTGTTAAGATAAAGGCACGTGTTCCTAGTACATTTTTTTTTTATAAATAGCGATGCCGATATTCGTACAAACTTTTTTTCTAATACGGAAATCAGTGACGAATTGGAAGCGTTGATCAACAGATCTAGACATTTTATTCACAGTTCACAAGATAAAATCCTGCTACGCTAGCCTTTAGAGTGCTTCATCTGCTAATTATTCTAGATTTTAAATTTTTTAAATAAAATGTCAATCAGAATATAAGCGTTCCTTTACTCTGGGTGTAGCAAAATAAATCAACCAGACTCTACCATACGACACGTGGACGGCGGTATATACACACTATATTTGCCCCAGATTTAGAAAAATGTGAACACGACATAACAAGCCTACAAGTACTCTATACCACAAACAAACTAGAGGCATGCATTGCAAGGAGCATATATAAGCTCACCTGTAAAAGGTTTCATTGGTTCGGGCATCCATCGACACAATTTTGAAACTGGACGCCCATAATTATGATTTAGACCAAATTGTCCAGTGTATTTAGAGGAGGTTTTAAAACTGCATTCAGATAAGGTCAAGTCCGGTGCGGTGGCCATTATGGTCGCGGAGGTCAGAATCACCCTCTAAAGATAATTAAAGTAGAGTTTGGTTGATATTGACTTTGTAGTTTCAGAGGAAAAGATTTAAGAATTTTCGTTCCCCCTTCTTTATAATTAGCTCCGGCAACTATCTTGGTCGGGGACAACAGACACAATTTTAGAAGGGGATTACTCAAGGACTATATATTCCACCATAGTTTAGTTCCAATTAACCAAACGGTTTCAAAGGAGATCTTCAAATTATATTTCCTATAGGGTCCTAAGTTTAATTATGTCGGGTCGTGACGGCAATCTTGGATGACGGACGAATACGCCAGATAAGAAGTTTAAAGGGGACCACCCCATAACTAATATAACCAGGTTTGGTTCCAATTGGCCCAGTAGTTTTAGAGGAAAAGATTTTTATATTAAAAAAAAAAACAAAACAAAAAAGATAAAATTCTACAATTCAGGGGCATTAACTCCAAGACCGGTAATCAGATTTCTACGAAATTTGAAACGCAAGTAGATCTTGTCCTCCAGATCGTTTTTACCTTGCCAGATTTTCTCTAAAAGGCATTTCTTCTGAGATAATTTTCAAAAACTACTGTCTGACCCATATGTTCTAAGTAACATAGGGCATGTGGTTGGACTTGCGGCATCCTTTGACACTTTTTTCTACTATAGACACCCTAGTGATGACTCGGGCCAGGTTTGATTCCAATTAGCCCAACAAGGTCAGAGTGATTTTCTTCAAAAAAAGTTGACGACGGCAGATGACGGAAAGCAAGTGCTGACGAAAGGCCACGTGGCCTTTATGATTTTTTGTATAGTTAACAGGGTATACAATCGGCACATCCGATACAATCAGTAAAACCGAGTGTTTACATTTCAACTGATTGATTGGTCAAGTATGAAAAGCCATAGAATTAAACTTTCTGCTTTCCACAAAAAAACATACCAAGCCATCCAATTTTAAACGTATCCTGTGTTACCGATGTTTTCGGTTGCGCCGGTTGTACACCGTGGTTAAGTTTTGTCTACTTATACGGTACATCGACGACATGAAGAAAACATCAAGAAAGCCAATCAAAAATGCACAGGGAAATAGACAGAACGGCAGACGGATCAGTATATTCGCCGCAGTTTTGCTGTGTTTGTCATGGCAATGCAAAATATAGGCACTGTGGCCTAGTGGACCACAAATAGCCCTGTCTCTAGGAGAAAACCGTTAAAGTTTATTGTACACATTACAACTCATTATCATTAAGCTTCCATACCAAGTATTAATCAATTCATACATATATACAAGCCAGGAAAACTTTGAAATTGTCATCCATTATGCCTAACAGTAAAATAATTGTTATTAATATAAACAAATTCAAACTAATGGTGACTTCAAGATGAAGAACAACAATAAAAGCGTTGTTTCATTGCTTTGCTTACCATGTATTAATTGGGATTGTGTCTCATTTACACTTACTCCATATCCCTTCATTTTTCATTCATAACTCATAACTAAACTTTTATCGTATACCGCAGTTTTGTGCCACAACCTTAAATCTCACAATTCAGTGTACGGAATATTTTAAGGAAGGTTTTAAAAACCCCCGGGGGTGTGAGGGGGGGCACTTACTATATATGAGGTGCTAGGTATGTTCTGACAAAAGGTGCCGGTTTTTTTTTTCGCAAAACGACTGTAAAGGGTTATACTTTTTTCTATTTTCTACAAAGGGGTAATATCTGACTATCTGGAATGGGGTTATATGTCAAGAACATCTGGAACGGGGTTATAATTTGAAGGAAACATAGAATTTCAGTCACAATCACATTTAAAAAGGAAACTTACATGGGGAAAACAAACATAAGACAAGTAGTTGAAGCCAAATCTGGATGTCAATGTTCTACATCTGGATTGCTGGTTAAAAAGGGGTATTATTTTAGACACAGGTTATCTGTAATGGGGTATGTAACATGGTCAATTGTTTTTCTGATTTTTCTGGAAAAGGGCCACGGTTCAAATGTTCTGGAAGATTTTTTTGACAATGTTTTATTTAGAAATTAAAACATAAAATACCAAAATAATTACATGAAAATGATTATGAATCCTTATTTGAAATTTAAATTTTTAGTACTAACGTACACGCACATACACACGCACGTCCACACTCACACGCACACGCACAAACACAGAGAGGGAGAGAGAGAGGGAGAGAGAGAGAGAGAGAGAGAGAGAGAGAGAGAGAGAGAGAGAGAGAGAGAGAGAGAGAGAGAGAGAGACTGAATACAAAGTATAACTGCCTTCGCATCATTGGTCGAGCCAACAGCATATTAGAATAATATAGCATTTATTATCAAGGATGATTCAAAAGATGAAATAAAAAGTGCATTCAACAAAATCATTTAGAATTTGTTGAACTTCACGACGGGTGCCGTATACGGAGCAGGAACTGCTTACCCTTCCGGAGAACCTGAGGTCACTCCTCGTTTTTATAGGAGTTCGTGTTGTTCATTGGATTTTAGTTTTCAGTGCTTATATGTTGTGCTCGTGGACGTTCTTTGTCTTCCCGAGTTTTATCTGTCTAATGGATTGCGCTTTTTTGAATTGCTCCTTCGGTATAACTAAAGACTATTCTTTCAAACACTAAATACAGGTATATGATATATGAAAAGCGTTATTCAAGCTTTCTCGAGAAATCCAATATCCTAAGGCAGAACCCATTTAATTTTTTACTTTGAGGGGATGGGAAAGGGGGGAGGGGTTTAAGAAATATAAAACAAAATGATGGGGTGGATAGCAGGCTCAAACATGTGGTTATCACATGACTGAATATCACCTGAAATCAAATAATAGTGGAAATTATTTACTTATACCATGTTATCGATTTCATCATTTTGATCTATATATTTATTGGTAATTGCATATTGACCTCTTACTGTTCAACGCTACAGTACTGTCATTCACATTTCTAGAACACGAGCTGAACATGCTGTGAATATAAAAACAAAATTATATCTATACATGTATATAAAACCAATTGTATAAACTAACTGACCAGAAGTCTGTATATTTCATATTTCATAAGAGATTTCATAACAATATTATCCACGAAGTGGTCAACGTGAGGTTACATTAGATAAGAAAATCCATATAAACTGTGTTTTCCAACATGCGGTCTCAACACTTTGAAGATGTGGCCAGTCTTTGTTGTAATTACTTTGGTTTGTGCAGCCAAAGCACAGGTACTAACATTTGGTGGGTGTCCTAAAACAACTACTCAGTCTCAACTCAATATTCAACGGGTAAGAGGAGCATGTTATACTAACTGTATGTTGTAGTACACTAAATACTAGTACACCTTAAATGAAATTTTCGAATAGGTATAAATCTAGCAACAGAACATCTACGAAACTCTCAATCGGAGCAATAAGGATTGTATTCAGTCTTTTACTGTCAAATAAAACCGACGTCTATGTCGTGGTCTCCTTCTCCAAATTAATTGCAACGCCCCGGACATTAGTTTTTGGAGAATAACTTATTTTTTACTTGAAAATTAAAATATAGAAGACAAATCTTTTCACAGACGATCGTATATTCCATATTCGTCCACATAACTGACATATATTTTTTTCTTTAATTTCAGTATATGGGAACGTGGTATGAAATCTACAAATTCTTTCAAATTTTTGAAGCAGGACAAAAATGTGTGAAGGCCAACTATCACTTGAAGGATAATGGTCATGTTTTGGTGAATAATTCGGGAATAAGGTTAGTCAATGTAATTTTTTTCATATGAAATTCCCAATAAAACTCTAATATGAATGCAAAGAAATTTAAAAAAAAAATTTTTTATTATAGTAAAAAGATATCAAATTATCGTTTCTGTACTGACTTTCCTAGGGTTTGCTTATAATTCAAAGTCCTAAAAACAAATATGAAACCTTTAAGAACAGAAGGACCGTAAAACAGATATGAATAACCTTTCCCATGTATATATGCAACCTGATTTTGTATGTACATATCAGAAAGCATGTCAATATAAGTTCATAATTCGGGTCACATGAAAATATCTCGTCCTGAATATTCGCGGGAATGCTAATTATCACGACTATATGTACTGCAATACATTTTAAAATTGGACCAATTTTCAGAATCGGGTAAAAGATTGAGCGGCTTTATCAGGCCATTCAAGCTGATTGTACTAAAACCTGAAAACAGTGTTGTGCACAAAATCCACACATTTGTCGATTATTTGAGGTCGAATGGTTGAATCGACCAATGAAAATGACCGTTCATTTCTTATTCATCACAAACAGTTTTGTCATATTACTTTGTCGAACATCATTTCGCCTCGCTGGAGCGCATTTAAGTGTACATCGCAAACAGTTTTGTTGTCATATTATTGTGTCGAACATCCTTTCGGTAAGCTGGAGCGCATTTAAGTGTATTGCAGCGTGATACCAAAGTTAGTGATACCGAACACGAGGCTGACCTTAATTTAGCTAATCGACAATTGTGAAATATATATAGCTGACCTAAATCAGCTCGTCTTACCAGTATTTTCTTATAGGATATATATACAATAAAGGTTGTTTTGAAGGAGTTATCAATGTGTAAACTCTTGCGATTCACTCACAAACTAAATAAAGTGAGTGATAAGCCCGAGTTTACACACTTATAATGTCCGTAAAAATAACCTTTATTACTTATAATTGCAAAGTAATGCAGAAATATGACGTTTTCCATTTGAAATTAACACTTTCCTCATCCACTTTATTGCATGCGTACGTATTCATATGCACGATGTCATGAAAGAAATATATCAAGTTATAAACTTTTTACGGGAAGTTGCTGTTTGCCAATGAAATTACTGCATTTGATGTTTTGAAAACAACATTGGAATTACTAAGCATTGTTAATCAAGATTACGCAAAGATGTTCGAAAGTAGATCATTAATCATGCTCCCTTAGGAATTGTCGTAGGTAAAACGTCCTTCTTGTAGCACTGGCTGAAATATATGAAAATTTGGCAAATTAAATGAACCAGAATTTGATAAGAAGGGGGTGATTCTTTAAACGAATGATTCAAATTAGGATACAGGTTTTCTCTTTTTTGTACATTAAAGGATTAACAAAATTTGCTAAAATGTAACTCAACAGTGAAAAAAAAGCTGAAAATTTCATCCGTGTATGGAATCTCAATATGTTTGTCTGTCATGTTCTTTGGATTTTGTCAGGTAATTTCACTCATGTTTAAATAAACACCGCATTTATGAAACAAGAAGATTGAAAAAAGGAAAGAACAAAAAAAAAAAAAAAAAAAACAATTACAATTTAAGAGAGAAAAAAGACAATGCCATTCTTTAATAGCACATGTAGCTTCATCTATTGCCCTTCTTTTCATTTTGCATTTCTGAAAAAAACGAGATGTGTGTACCCCTTAATAAAGTTATAAAGAGGTTTACTTCATCTGATCAGTACAAATTTATATATTTTAAAATTTATTTCAAGGTTTGGTAAAGAAGTCCATGCAATAGGTGATCTGTATATGCCTGATGCCAAAAGTCCTGCTAATTTGAAGGTTAGATTTTCTAACTGTAAGTTCAATATTTCAGTCTATTATATGCTAAATTTCATAAAAAAATATTAATGAAAAGTATTTTAAATTTTTATAGAAATGTCGAAATGGATATTACCACTGAGTGGATACCTCTGCTGGTGAACTCTAAATCATCAAGGGCACCAGCAGCCAGTTACTAGTATTTCGACACCAGCAGAGATTGATACTTTAAATTTACTGTTACAAAAATGTATGTTCTTAGATGGTTTTAGCTTTACCCTTTTGATCAATGTGGCATTTTTAGCTCAGCTGGTCCGTCGTCGTAAACTTTCATTTAAAGATCTTCTTCTCTGAAACCACTGGGCCAATTAGAACAAAAATTGGCAGCAATGGTCCTTAGGTGGTCCTCTTTCAGAATTATATCCGAAAACCTGGCCCGTCATCCAATATGGCCACCAGAGCCGACCATAGTTTAACAAAGGACCCTATGGGGAATTTACTGAAATATCTTCTTTTTTTGAAACCAATTTGAACGAAATTTAGCAGCAAAGGTCCTTAGGTGATCCTATTTCAGATGTATATCCAATGTCTCCGCTCGTCATCCAAGATGGCCACCAGAGCCGAACATAGCTTGACATAGGACCCTACGGGAAATTTACTTAAAAGATCTTTTTGAAACCACTTGGCAAATTGGAATAAAACGTAGTAGCAAAGGTATTTAAGTGGATCTCTTTCAGAATTATATCTGATGACTCGAACCGTCATCCAGGATGGCCGCCAGAGCAGAACATAGTTTAACATAGGATCCTACGAGAAATTTACATAAAGATATTCTTGTCTGAAACCTGGCAGCAATGGTTGTTAGTTGGTCCTCTTTCATAATTATATCCGATAATCCTGTCCACTATCCAAGATGGCCGCCAGAGCCGACCATAATTTAACATAGGACCCTATGGGAAATATACTTAAAACCTTCTTGTCTTAAGCCAACTGGAACAAAACTTAGCAGCAATGGTCGTTAGTTGGTCCTCTTTCAGATTTGTATCTGATGATCCTGTCTAACATCCAAGATGGCTGCGAGAGCGGAACTTAGTTGAACATAGGACCTAATGGGAAAGTTCATAGAAAGATCTTCTTGTTTGAAACCAGTGATCCAATTGAACTCGACAGCAATGTTCCAGGCTGATGGTCAAGACGAACATAGTCCAGGTGAGCGTTACAGGCTTCTGGGAGCCTCTAGTTTAGATTCGACGGATTATTGTTTTGGTCTTTTACATTTTAGGCTTTGAACTATTGAGTCGTAAATCGACGAAATGTGCACATTTTGTGCACCAAAACTGGTATCGAAGATTCATATATATACTATAATAGTAAATAGAAAGATTTTCATGTAAAACATACTTCTCTATTTTAATTTTATTTTGTAGTTTTTATGTTGTAACATTTCTTGTTATTTTCAGCTTCCCCGTATGGCGACTACTGGGTTTTAGACACGGACTATGACACCTACACACTTATATACTCATGTGGTTCCTTCCTTGGTTCACTTGGTCATGTGGAATTGGCATGGATAATGTCAAGACAGAGAACATTGGATCAAATTATAGTAGATAAACTTATGACAAAAGTCAGATCGTTTGGGATAGGCACAAGCCACTTCTCAAAAACAGATCAATCCGAATGTTAAATAATTTGATAATGTATTGTATGGCATATTTCGTATAGTATTTTTTTGTAAATAAAATAAACAATATTTCACTTTGTAAAAGTTACCTGTCATATTGAAATATATGATTGTATATATATATATATATATATATATATATATATATATATATATATATATATATATATATCAGTGTGATTTTGTCTTATAAAGCAGAATGATATTTTTATGTTATCTCTATTTCCCATAAATTTTAGGATACAAGCATTTTTATTTCATTTCCGAGAAAAACTTGGGCAAATACAATGGCCCCCGCAACTTTATTTATTTAAAAAAGGGGTTTTATTGGAAAGTCCTTATGTTACTCAATCTGGAGCTATATGGACGATTTTGAACAATTCGGTGGAAGCTGTCATGAAATGGATACCTTCCAATGACCTCTAAATGTGGTCAATCTTTTTCTGTTGGCATGTTGTTTCATTTGACACATACTTCCTGTTCGTATACATTTTATAATATCACGACATTACAGCAAGCTTTAAAGAAACAAAACTGAATACTGAATCCGTACATAGTATACATAGGTGTCAATACGAGTTAATGTACGGATTCAGTCTTTGGTGGGGCTTTTACTAGATGTAATGCAACTTTTACAGAAATATACTGATACCGATTAAACCGTATCCAAGGAAACATGTTCCTTTTATATCTCCTTACCCTATAGCTCTACAAAGAACCAATACTATTTGATATACTGGACACAACAATAACATGAAAGCTTGAAATGGAACTTAATCAAACGGAATTTTTAACACCATTTATTTTTGGAGCAAGTTTGTGTTTAGGCTTGGGTGTCTTAGTCTTAATGTGGAACGGGTTACTTATAATAAAAACCATACAACTCCCCCCCCTTTCCAGATGTCATGCTTAATGGGATGTTGTTTCCTACCTCATATCCTGTTATTTTTATACAATGTGGCACTATTAATCAGTCTTATCAGGTGTTAAACGTATATTTTCATACAGCTTTTTAAGCACCATATATGTATTTTGTACAAAAAAGTTTCATTTTATACTAAGGGGATTTGTGTGGCGATTCAGAAGAGGGTAGAAAACTTGATCTCGCTTTTCATGTTGTAGCTTCCAACAGCCTACTTGCCAACACATATAAAAGAAAGGTTCCCGTGTAATATTTAAGTTTAAGACACCCATCCCCCTTCCCTACAACCAACAAACAAATAAACAATCTGTATATTTAGCTATTATTTATCACGTGAATAAAACCAGCGTGACCATGTTTTAAGAAATATATTTATTCTGATATGAAAAACCCAGAAAACACACAGTAAGTATAGACATCACTATATAATTCCTCTGTATTGTCGGGTGTATGTTTGATATACACACGGTCTCCTTTCTTCAACTGTAACGCCAAACTTGCTGACCCTGTATGAAATCCAGGACCTGGGTATACTCCAATTATCCTGATGTCATTTTTCCAAAGATGAACATGCAGGTTCTTCCCGTGACGAGACATAACGGTGCTAGATATTTGGTACAACCCCGATCTCGGTACCGTAAAAACACCTGTGTGCGATGAATAACCTCCTCCAATATTAGTCCAAACCTTTTCAAATTTGGCTATATGTTTTGGTCCGGTAAGGAATTGAGATTTCGACGTGGTTGCTGTAAAGGCAGGGGTTTCAAATTTCGGACAATTGGTGCAAGAGGAATGTCTTAAACCTGTATGTAGAAAATTCCTATTAAGTTTATTCAAAACCAAGATATGTGATACTGTTAACATAAATGAACCAAAATTGTACATGTACAATTTATACGAATGCTCTGAAGATTTGCATTTTCTTCTTTACAACCAATCAATAAACATAGATTTAAAATTGTACAGGTGTTCTGTCTGCGCTGTACAAAACAACCATCTTAAAGACAGAATGTACATTGGAATAAAAATTAAATATAAGATTAAATAGATTATATATATTCACATTAAATACCCATTTTTATATTAGATATATGAATAATTTGGTATACCTGACTCCTTTAACCTTGATATCATTGCTTGGAGATCTTTAATAAGTGCACGATCTGAAAATTTAAAAGATTTTAAAGCAAAAGTGGCAAAAGGGGTCATTTGCATTTTTTTTCTTTTTTTTCAAATGAATAAAATTTTCAGTTTTTTTTTCACTCAAAACTGGATAACATTCGCGAAGATAAATTATTTCAATTGCAGCTTTATGAGAAAAATGTTTGAAAAGTATTTAAAAAAATCTATTTCTAGGAGAATTAATGTCCAACTCCTCTAAAGTCATACAAAAATTAATGCTTTATTTTTTATACATTGAAAAAAAGTACCTTTATGTAGTCAATTTTTTTTTATCATATTTGTATATTTCATTTTGACTGAAAATGAATCGGTGTTAATTCGATTTAATATATGACGTAAAATCTGCGTCTTAATCTGAAAGTGTCGATAAGAGAATACCGATACCAATTTCCGTTATGCATTGTTTAATGTTTTAAACGGAGATACAATATCTATATTTATATATGTAAATGGTGTTAATATATATCACCATTTCCAAAAGCATATATGTCAAATCAGAAATCAAAACGGCTACAGGAAAACTACATGTTAAACTGACCTTGATGTGAATTATTGAATTGAAAATTATGGAATTTTTGAAATTCAATCAAGCAAATATGGTAAAATTACAAAAAAAGATCTCCCGTATAAAATTGTGTTTTATTATCACATTTACGTAAACTTACCTAATTTCTCATTGCAGACAGCATCTGTTTGAATCATCTGCTTTACAAAGACGGAAAAAATCAGACAAAATCCAAGCTTCATTTTTGATGCAGTTTTTTGAAATTAATAAATGGTATTGACTCTTCTCAGTTTTTATATAGTATACCACACACAAAAAAATAGTCGTAATGTTATTCAGTATCACTAGAATATCGTGCAAATGTAACAGCTTGAAAAAATACCATTACGTTTAATTCGAAGAATTTAGAGTTAACAAAATGACAACAATTTATTTTCAAAGTATGAGATTCATGCTTATTATATTCAAACGGCTTGTTTTAACATCGGCTGATTCCACCTGACGTAAGATGGCACTCCATATTTAAAAGTGGGAAACGTTGGGAACACAATACTGTTTAATGTTTTTTTTTTAAATTTAGAATTGTAATTTTCTGACAAGAAAACCATTTCTGGGTCACTTTTGCAAGTATTTGAATAATGATCTAAAAAATTGTATTCGTCGATTGAAAGTTCTGTTTTTGACCCATCAAATTCGTCATCTATATCAAGTTTTACTATATTAGTTTACTTCTCACTTATTTAGGGAATTTGTTCAGTAAGAGAAAAAATCCTATTGATGTAAAACATGGTAGAAAATATATGTTTTAGTCGCAAAACAATAATTAAAATACTGAATGTGGTCAGAATAGGCTCATATCCAAGAAAGAGGAATCTCTAAAGTGTTCACACTTCAGCATTAGATGGGGACTTTACTAATAAAAGAATTAATTCATTCATTAAATGGCATATTTATATGAATTAAGAAAAAAATATTTTCCTAGATAGGGACTTTACTAATAAAAGGATTAATTCATTCATTAAATGGCATATTTATATGAAATAAGAAAAAAATATTTTCCTTAAATACTACTTTCCCCAAGTAGACAGGAAAATCAGACAACATGCATTTTTTATGAATTAACAGAGTTGAATATTTTCGATCTTAATGGCAGTTAAATAATGTTAACGATCAATTTCTCTCTTCTTTTTTTATTTAAATTAAAAGTTTATATATGCCATTCAGTGCTCAATAAAGCCATCAAAAGTACATTAAAAAAAAATTTTTTATGGGAGGTGCTGGGTAGTTCTAATGAATTTTATGTAAATCTGTTTGTATGTTCTACGGCTCATCATCGCCGGAAACCCACAGCCGGTCTCGCTTACGCTTTGCTTCCACTTACTGACCGTGGGTCAATTCATTCACTTTTTCTCTTTCTCATGAAAATATTCATGAACCATTTTGATTGGTTTCCTAACGATTTTGTAAAGGGAATACATCCAATCAAATGACAGTTAAAAGGCCAGCTTTGGGTCAAGATATATGTCATCGACGGTACGCAATTCCAGTGTATTTTCGATACAGTTTTCAAACAAAGTAAACAAGTTGTCATACTTTCAAAGATACTGCATTACTGACCACGTGAAAAAATCATTACACAACTGCATTACGCAGGTGGGCACCGTTTTACTTTCCAAAGAACTTTTTAATCCCCAAAGTGAAGAACGTCACAATTGTTAAAATCTCCAAAGTGGAGAATTCCATTATTGTTAGCTCAATTTGATTCAGGATTATTCATGAAAACGAGAAAAAATGAATGAATGACGATGACGCCTCATCAGTAGTATATGTACTTGGATTAATGTCACGTTATCTGAATAGATTTTATCATGTGATCACGGGGTTAAAAATGGGTACGCCAGCGAATTTTGAGACTGTATTTTCTGACGATGGATTTGCTATAATTCGGATGCTTAATGGACAGAATAGACTGAACCTTAATTTCTTGAAGGGATTTAACGATGCATTGGATCGTGTTTTGGAGTAAATATTCTTGAGACATCTAGCTTTTTAGCACAACCAGTGCAGTCACAGCTAGGTGATAAATATGCATGGGTAACGGGTTGAAAGAAAATATTATACACGAGAGAAATATCTGTATTCCAATCGCCTGTTTTCATTAGTGGTTAAAACTACTTATATAAATTTACTATTGTCGTTTAATATGAAGTTTTGAAGGGTTGGTACATTTGTTTTTAACAATATTTTTTACTGTGACCAGTGACGTTACTCGGATTCATATGGTATTAACTAAAACTATTTAATTTACAGTTTTGATATAAAATTTGTATAGAAGAGGTGGTTATTATAGAAATAAAAAATAGCCCCACCTGACATCAGGAGAAAGGGCTACAATATATCCAACAGTTCGATCATATAGAGGTTTAAATAATCTGAAATCGTCTTGAATTGAGAAAAGGAAAAAAATCCCATGCAATATTGGAACAAAATTCAAAATTCAAGTAAAAAACTCGATCACTGATATTCCTTGAAGTTGCTGTAAAACGATTGGGTTTTGCTCACCATGTACACTATTCATGAAAGATTGACGTGCCACATACCGTTGCTTTCAATATAAAAGTAACTTTTATTTGTCATTTAACATCTTAAACATTAATTGAAATGTTTGTGACATAAAAAATGAAAAAGAATAAGAAAATCGGAAAAAAAAATTTAACATCCCAGTATTTACACTTATATAAATGATATTATTTTTAGCAACAAAACATGTAAAGCGTTGATAACGACCTCAGAGGGAAAATTCTACAGTAATGGAATAGATTTGGATTGGTTATTCAAACAAAGAAAAGACATAGTTGACAAATTCCGTTCAGAATTGGCAGATACAGCATGGCGGATAATGCATTTTCCTATTCCAACTGTTGCTGCGATAAATGGTATGCTACAATCAAATAGTATTCTATATTTTAGTTATCAGGACTAATTTTCTGTAATAGAAGAAGCAATCAAGACTAAACTTTACGTAAACTGTTTCGAAGTAATATCGACTAAGACAGTTCAGTCAAGTTTGAAGTAATCTTCACTAAACTTCAGTCAGTTATAAAGTAATCATGACTGCAAATTAATTTTGAATAACCTATCGGTATCATGATGCAATCAAGTTTTAAGTAACCATGGCTTTTGTACTAATATCAAGTTTAATGTAATTATGACATGACGAACGCAGTGCGGTCAGCTTTGAACTATTCACCACTTTCTTGATCCAGCCAGTTTTAAAGTAATCACTACTCTCTTGATGCAATCAGTTTTGAAGTAATTGCTATAAATTTTGAAATAATAAAAAATGTGATAATATCATTTTGTTTCTTCCACTGAAGATATGACCTCTCGAAGTTATCATTCCACTCGTGATGCATCAGTTTAAAAGAAATTAAACTTCTATAATCAATTGAGACGTAGACTTAATCTCGATTGACGTATTGCAATTAGTTTTAAAGTAATCATGAATAATGTAATTCAATCAATTTTGAAGTAAAGGAGCGGGCGAACACTTTTTATTTTTAATTTCTTGAAAAATGAAGAATTTCGGGCGATTTTTAAGCGTTCAATTTGAAAACTGAAGAGGCAAAAAAATATTTTCTTAGAATTTACAAAGTCCGAAAATTGAAGCGGCGAAATCCAAAGAAGTAAAAAAAAATTGGTTTGGCCTTACTCCAAAGTTTATTTCACTACGTTAGTCTGGAAAATTTCAAAACTGACTGCATCATGTTTTTACAAATAATTAATAGATACCAAATATGGGTTATGAATTTAACGAGAATCTCCCAGGAGCCTGTATCGCTCACCTGGATATTTGAGGTTTTAAGTTAATACTTGGTGACAATGGACAAAACGATCATTCATACAGGTTTCAGTCTCATGGGACAAGTCAATTCATAGAAGATCTAGGAAATTTAACCAATCATAAAAACCAATTTTGGGATTTTATTAATGTTCGTTAGAATTAAGAACAGCACTAAAGTATGAAAAATTATTCTGTTCTTCATAGGCATTAATTCCACTATGTATGGTATGAATCTATCTAACTGTTCTTCAGACGAAGAATTTTAAATATATTTTCCATAAGACTCAGTGTTAAGATGGTCTTGAATTTCCGACCGATCCCGAAAAAGTCTTCGATAGAACTTTGCAATAATCATTCTAATCCATTGGTTAAGTAGTTTCAGAGAAGACAATCTTGGAAAATTAACCAAACAGAAAATCCTCTTTTGAGGGCTTTGCAGTCATGTCTGATAACAGAATGATATCAAAGTAACAAAAATTATTCAGTTCCTAATAAGTACCAATTTCGTCATAATTTTTTTTTTTAAATGGCGGCCATCTTGGATTTCTAATCGGCACAATATTAACAACTCTTGAGGAGTAAATTGCAAATTTCAAATCTATGCGTCAAGTAGTTTCAGAGGAAATCTTTGAAATTTTCACTTATCAGAAAATCCACTTTTGGGGCCAGGAAGCCAAGTAACATAAATCATCTATGTCCTCATATAGGTATTAAATCTTAAAAGGATGGTATCAATCTGTTCAACTGTTCTTCAGAACAAGAATTTTTAACATATTTACCCATAAGGTCTAAAGTAAACAGCGTCAGACGATGAATGCCTTCTTGGGTTTCCGAACTGCATCATTGTAACAACACTTGTTAAGGCCACTTTCTGAATTTTCTCAATTTTTGCAGTATTTTAGTTGCGAAAAAATTGTGCCGCATGTAAATTTGATCTTCGCTTAAAAAAAACTAGTAAAGAAAAAAAAATTGGTGTTGCCTAATGACTGTCATGACGCGATCAGTTTTGATTGAATCATTATTATATAACGAGTGAAATAAGTTCATTTGTTATTGCAAAGGAAAAACTAGAGGAACAATCCCAAAAAGCACTTTTTGCTGTCTACACTAAAATAATAAATTATGCATTTACCTATTGATATACAGTTAATTTCACTCATGTTTAAATAAACACCGCATTTATGAAACAAGAAGATTGAAAAAAGGAATTAACAAACAACCAATTACAATTTAAGAGAGAAAAAAAGACAATGCCATTCTTTAATAGCACATGTAGCTTCATCTATTGCCGTTCTTTTCATTTTGCATTTCTAAAAAACGAGATGTGTGTAGCCCTTAATAAAGTTATAAAGAGGTTTACTTTATCTGATGAATACAATTTTATATATTTTAAAATTTATTTCAAGGTTTGGTAAAGAAGTCCATGCAATAGGTGATCTGTATATGCCTGATGCCAAAAGTCCTGCTAATTTGAAGGTTACATTTTCTGACTGTAAGTTCAATATTTCAGTCTATTTTATGCTAAATTAAAAAAAAAAATATATGAATGAAAATTAGTTTAAAATTTAATAGAAATGTCGAAATAGATATTACCACTGAGTCGATACCTCTGCTGGTGAACTCTAAATCCTCAAGGACATCAGCAGCCAGTTACTAGTATTTCGATACCAGCAGAGATTGATACTTTAAATTTACTGTTACAAAAATGTTGAATTTTGTAAACTTAAGAAGTATCTCCGTCGTGCAAAACTATGTTCTTAGATGGTTTTAACTTTACCCTTTTGATCAATTTGGCATTTTTAGCTCACCTGGTCCGTCGTCGTAAACTTTCATTTAAAGATCTTCTCCTCTGAAACCACTAGGCCAATTGGAACAAAAATTTGCAGCAATGCTCCTTAGGTGGTCCTCTTTTCCGAAAACCTGGCCCGTCATCCAATATGGCCGCCACAGCCGACCATAGTTTAACATAGGAGCCTATGGGGAATTTACTGAAAGATCTTCTTTTTCTGAAACCACTTTGCCAATTTAGCAGCACATGGTCCTTAGGTGATCCTATTTCAGATGTATATCCAATGTCTCCGCTCGTCATCCAAGATGGCCACCAGAGCCGAACATAGCTTGACATAGGACCCTACGGGAAATTTACTTAAAAGATCTTCTTGTCTGAAACTACTTGGCCAATTGGAACAAAACGTAGTAGCAAAGGTATTTAAGTGGATCTCTTTCAGAATTATATCTGATGACTCGAACCGTCATCCAGGATGGCCGCCAGAGCAGAACATAGTTTAACATAGGATCCTACGAGAAATTTACATAAAGATATTCTTGTCTGAAACCTGGCAGCAATGGTCGTTAGTTGGTCCTCTTTCATAATTATATCCGATAATCCTGTCCACTATCCAAGATGCATGGCCGCCAGAGCCGACCATAATTTAACATAAGACCCTATGGGAAATATACTTAAAGACCTTCTTGTCTTAAGCCAACTGGAACAAAACTTAGCAGCAATGGTCGTTAGTTGGTCCTCTTTCAGATTTGTATCTGATGACCCTGTCTAACATCCAAGATGGCTGCCAAAGCGGAACATAGTTGTACATAGGACCTAATGGGAAAGTTCATAGAAAGATCTTCTTGTTTGAAACCAGTGATCCAATTGAACTCGACAGCAATGTGCCAGGCTGATGGTCAAGATGAACAAAGTCCAGGTGAGCGTTACAGGCTCCTGGGAGCCTCTAGTTTAGATTCGACGGATTATTGTTTTGGTCTTTTACATTTTAGGCTTTGAACTTTTGAGTCGTAAATCGACGAAATGTGCACATTTTGTGCACCAAAACTGGTATCGAAGATTCATATATATACTATAATAGTAAATAGAAAGATTATGATGTAAAACATACTTCTCTATTTTAATTTTATTTTGTAGTTTTTATGTTGTAACATTTCTTGTTATTTTCAGCTTCCCCGTATGGCGACTACTGGGTTTTAGACACGGACTATGACACCTACACACTTATATACTCATGTGGTTCCTTCCTTGGTCCACTTGGTCATGTGGAATTGGCATGGATAATGTCAAGACAGAGAAAATTGGATCAAATTACAGTAGATAAACTTATGACAAAAGTCAAATCGTTTGGGATAGGCACAAGCCACTTCTCAAAAACAGATCAATCCGAATGTTAAATAATTTGATAATGTATTGTATGGCATATTTCGTAGAGTATTTTTTTGTAAATAAAATAAACAATATTTCACTTTGTAAAAGTTACCTGTCATATTGAAATATCTGATTGTATATTATATATCAGTGTGATATTGTCTTATAAAGCAGAAAGATATTTTTATGTTATCTCTGTTTCCTATAAAGTTTATGATACAAGGATTTTTATTTCATTTCCGAGAAAAACTTGGGCAAATACAATGGCCCCCACGACTTTATTTGTTTAAAAAAAGGGGGCTTTATTGAAAAGTCCTTACGTTCCTCAATCTGGAGCTATATGGACGATTTTAAACAATTCGGTGGAAGTTGTCATAAAATGGATACCTTCCAATGACCTCTGAGTCACCTCTAAATGTGTTCAATCTTTTCCTGATGGCATGTTGTTTCATTTGACACATACTTCCTAGACGTATACATTTTATAATATCACGACATTACAGCAAGCTTTAAAGAAACAAAACTGAATACTGAATCCGTACATAGTTTACATAGGTGTCAACACGAGTTAATGTACGGATTCAGTCTTTGGTGGGGCTTTTACTAGATGTAATGCAACTTTTACAGAAATATACTGATACCGATTAAACCGTATCCAAGGAAACATGTTCCTTTTATATCTCCTTACCCTATAGCTCTACAAAGAACCAATACTATTTGATATACTGGACACAACAATAACATGAAAGCTTGAAATGGAACTTAATCAAACGGAATTTTTAACACCATTTATTTTTGGAGCAAGTTTGTGTTTAGGCTTGGGTGTCTTAGTCTTAATGTGGAACGGGTTACTTATAATAAAAACCATACAACTCCCCCCCCCCCCCCTTCCAGATGTCATCAATTTATTGACATGCTTAATGGGATGTTGTTTCCTACCTCATATCCTGTTATTTTTATACAATGTGGCACTATTAATCAGTCTTATCAGGTGTTAAACGTATATTTTCATACAGCTTTTTAAGCACCATATATGTATTTTGTACAAAAAAGTTTCATTTTATACTAAGGGGATTTGTGTGGCGATTCAGAAGAGGGTAGAAAACTTTATCTCGCTTTTCATGTTGTAGCTTCCAACAGCCTACTTGCCAACACATATAAAAGAAAGGTTCCCGTGTAATATTTAAGTTTAAGACACCCCCCCCCCCACAACCAACAAACAAATAAACAATCTGTATATTTAGCTATTATTTATCACGTGAATAAAACCAGCGTGACCATGTTTTAAGAAATATATTTATTCTGATATGAAAAACCCAGAAAACACACAGTAAGTATAGACATCACTAAATAATTCCTCTGTATTGTCGGTTCTATGTTTGATATACACACGGTCTCCTTTCTTCAACTGTAACGCCAAACTTGCTGACCCTGTATGAAATCCAGGACCTGGGTATACTGCAATTATCCTGATGTCATTTTTCCAAAGATGAACATGAAGGTTCTTCCCGTGACGAGACATAACGGTGCTAGATATTTGGTACAACCCCGATCTCGGTACCGTAAAAACACCTGTGTGCGATGAATAACCTCCTCCAATATTAGTCCAAACCTTTTCAAATTTGGCTATATGTTTTGGTCCGGTAAGGAATTGAGATTTCGACGTGGTTGCTGTAAAGGCAGGGGTTTCAAATTTCGGACAATTGGTGCAAGAGGAATGTCTTAAACCTGTATGTAGAAAATTCCTATTAAGTTTATTTAAAACCAAGATATGTGATACTGTTAACATAAATGAACCAAAATTGTACATCTACAATGTATACGAATGCTCTGAAGATTTGCATTTTCTTCTTTACAACCAATCAATAAACATAGATTTAAAATTGTACAGGTGTTCTGTCTGCGCTGTACAAAACAACCATCTTAAAGACAGAATGTACATTGGAATAAAAATTAAATATAAGATTAAATAGATTATATATATTCACATTAAATACCCATTGTTATATTAGATATATGAATAATTTGGTATACCTGACTTCTTTAACCTTGATATCATTGCTTGGAGATCTTTAATAAGTGCACGATCTGAAAATTTAAAAGATTTTAAAGCAAAAGTGGCAAAGGGGGTCATTTGCATTTTTTTTTCTTTTTTTTCAAATGAATAAAATTTTCAGTTTTTTTTTCACTCAAACTGGATAACATTCGCGAAGATAAATTATTTCAATTGCAGCTTTATGAGAAAAATGTTTGAAAAGTATTTAAAAAAATCTGTTTTTAGGAGAATTAATGTCCAACTCCTCTAACGTCCTACAAAAAGTAATGCTTTATTTTTTATACATTGAAAAAAAGTACCTTTATGTAGTCAATTTTTTTTTATCATATTTGTATTTTTCATTTTGACTGAAAATGAATCCGTGTTAATTCGATTTAATATATGACGTAAAATCTGCGTCTTAATCTGAAAGTGTCGATAAGAGAATAACCGATACCAATTTCCGTTATGCATTGTTTAATGTTTTAAACGGAGATACAATATCTATATTTATATATGTAAATGGTGTTAATATATATCATCATTTCCAAAAGCATATATGTCAAATCAGGAATCAAAATGGCTACAGGAAAACCACATGTTAAACTGACCTTGATGTGAATTATTGAATTGAAAATTATGGAATTTTTGAAATTCAATCAAGCAAATATGGTGAAACTACAAAAAATGATCTCCCGTATAAAATTGTGTTTTATTATCACATTTACGTAAACTTACCTAATTTCTCATTGCAGACAGCATCTGTTTGAATCATCTGCTTTACAAAGACGGAAAAAATCAGACAAAATCCAAGCTTCATTTTTGATGCAGGTTTTTGAAATTAATAAATGGTATTGACTCTTCTCAGTTTTTATATAGTATACCACACACAAAAAAATAGTCGTAATGTTATTCAGTATCACTAGAATATCGTGCAAATGTAACAGCTTGAAAAAATACCATTACGTTTAATTCGAAGAATTTAGAGTTAACAAAATGACAACAACTTATTTTCAAAGTATGAGATTCATGCTAGTTATATTCAAACGGCTTGTTTTAACATCGGCTGATGCCACCGGACGTAAGATGGCACTCCATATTTAAAAGTGGGAAATATTGGGAACACAATACTGTTCAATGTTTTTTTTTAATTTAGAATTATAATTTTCTGCCAAGAAAACCATTTCTGGGTCACTTTTGCAAGTATTTGAATAGGTATTTGAATAATGATCTAAAAAATTGAATTCGTCGATTGAGAGTTCCGTTTTTGACCCAACAAATTCGTCATCTTTATCAAGTTTTACTATATTAGTTTACTTCTTACTTATTTAGGGAATTTGTTCAGTAAGAGAAAAAATCCTATTGATAAAAAGCATGGTAGAAAATATATGTTTTAGTCGCAAAACAATAATTAAAGTACTGAATGTGGTCAGAATCGGCTCATATCCAAGAAAGAGGAATCTCTAAAGTGTTCACACCTTCAGCATTAGATGGGGACTTTACTAATAAAAGAATTAATTCATTCATTAAATGGCATATTTATATGAATTAAGAAAAAAATATTTTCCTAGATGGGGACTTTACTAATAAAAGAATTAATTCATTCATTAAATGGCATATTTATATGAAATAAGATAAAAATATTTTCCTTAAATATATTACTTTCCCCAAATAGACAGGAAAATCAGACAACATGCATTTTTTATGAATTAACAGAGTTGAATATTTTCGATCTTAATGGCAGTTAAATAATGTTAACGATCAATTTCTCTCTTCTTTTTTTATTTATATTAAAAGTTTATATATGCCATTCAGTGCTCAATAAAGCCATCAAAAGTACATTAAAAAAAGATTTTTATGGAATTAAAGTGCTGGGTAGTTCTAATGAATTTTATGTAAATCTGTTTGTATGTTCTACGCCTCATCATCGTCGGAAACCCACAGCCGGTCTCGCTTACGCTTTGCTTCCACTTACTGACCGTGGGTCAATTCATTCACTTTTTCTCGTTCTCAGGAAAATATTCATGAACCATTTTGATTGGTTTCCTTACGATTTTGTAAAGGGAATACATCCAATCAAGTGACAGTTAAAAGGCCATCTTTGGGTCAAGATATATGTCATCGCCGGTACGCAATTCCAGTGTATTTTCGATATAGTTTTCAAACAAAGTAAACAAGTTTTCATACTTTAAAAGATACTGCATTACTGACCACGTGAAAAAATCACTACACAACAAAACATCACCAACTGCATTACGCAGGTGGGCACCGTTTTACTTTCCAAAGAACTTTTTAATCTCCAAAGTGAAGAACTTCACAATTGTTAAAATCTTCAAAGTGGAGAATTCCATTATTGTTAGCTCAATTTGATTCAGGATTATTCATGAAAACGAGAAAAAAATGAATGAATGATGATGACGCCTCATCAGTAGTATATGTACTTGGATTAATGTCACGTTATCTGAATAGATTTTATCATGTGATCACGGGGTTAAAAATGGGTACGCCAGCGAATTTTGAGACTGTATTTTCTGACGATGGATTTGCTATAATTCGGATGCTTAATGGACAGAATAGACTGAACCTTAATTTCTTGAAGGGATTTAACGATGCATTGGATCGTGTTTTGGAGTAAGATACTATTCTTGAGACATCTAGCTTTGTAGCACAACCAGTGCAGTCAAAGGTGATAAATATGGGTAACGCGTTGAAAGAAAATATTATACACGAGAGAAATATCTGTATTCCGATCGCCTGTTTTCATTAGTTGTTAAAACTACTTATATAAATTTACTATTGTCGTTTAATATGAAGTTTTGAAGGGTTGGTACATTTATTTTTAACAATATTTTTTAACCAATGACGTTACTCGGATTCATATGGTATTAACCAAAACTATTTAATTTACAGTTTTGACATAAAATTTGTATAGAAGAGGTGGTTATTATAGAAATAAAAAATAGCCCCACCTGACATCAGGAGAAAGGGCTACAATGTATCCAACAGTTCGATCATATTAATTGACGTGCCACATACCGTTGCTTTCAATATAAAAGTAACTTTTATTTTTCATTTAACATCTGAAACATTAATTGAAATGTTTGTGACATAAAATATGAAAAACAATAAGAAAATAGGAAAAAATATATTTAACATCCCAGTATTTACACTTATATAAATGATATTATTTTTAGCAACAAAACATGTAAAGCATTGATAACGACCTCAGAGGGAAAATTCTACAGTAATGGAATAGATTTGGATTGGTTATTCAAACAAAGAAAAGACATAGTTGACAAATTCCGTTCAGAATTGGCAGATACAGCATGGCGGATAATGCATTTTCCTATTCCAACTGTTGCTGCGATAAATGGTATGCTACAAGCAAATAGTATTCTATATTTTAATTATCAGGACTAATTTTCTGTAATAGAAGAAGCAATCAAGACTAAACTTAATGTAAACTGTTTCGAAGTAATCTCGACTAAGACAGTTCAGTCAAGTTTGAAGTAATCTTCACTAAACTGCAGTCAGTTTTAAAGTAATCATGACTGCAAATTAATTTTGAATAACCTATCGGTATCATGATGCAATCAAGTTTAAAGTAATCATGGCTTTTGTACTACAATCAAGTTTGATGTAATTATGACATGACGAACACAGTGCAGTCAGCTTTGAACAATTCACCACTTTCTTGATGCAGCCAGCTTTAAAGTAATCACCACTCTCTTGATGCAATCAGTTTTGAAGTAATTGCTATAAATTTTGAAATAATAAAAAATGTCATAATATCATTTTGTTTCTTCCACTGAAGATATGACCCCTCGAAGTTATCATTCCACTCGTGAGGCATCAGTTTAAAAGAAATTAAACTTCTATAATCAATTGAGACGTAGACTTAATCTTGATTGACGTATTTCAATCAGTTTTAAAGTAATCATGAATAATGTAATTCAATCAGTTTTGAAGTAAAGGAGCGGGCGAACGCTTTTTATTTTTAATTTCTTGAAAAATGAAGAATTTTTCGGCGATTTTTAAGCATTCAATTTGAAAAATGAAGAGGCAAAAAATATTTTCTTAAAATTTACAAAGTCCGAAAATTGAAAAGGCGAAATCCAAAGAACTAAAAAATATTTGGTTTGGCCTTACTCCAAAGTTTATTTCACTACGTTAGTCTGGAAAGTTTCAAAACTGACTGCATAATGTTTCTACAAATAATTAATAGATACCAAAAATGGGTTATGAATTTAACGAGAATCTCCCAGGAGCCTGTATCGCTCACCTGGATATTTGACGTTTTAAGTTAATACTTGGTGGCAATGGACAAAACGATCATTCATACAGGTTTCAGTCTCATGGGACAAGTCAATTCATAGAAGATCTAGGAAATTTAACCAATAATAAAAACCAATTTTGGGATTTTCTTAATGTTCGTTAGAATTAAGAACAGCATTAAAGTATGAAAAATAATTCTGGTCTTCATAGGTATTAATTCCACTAAGTATGGTATTAATCTATCTAACTGTTCTTCAGATGAAGAATTTTAAATATATTTCCCATAAGACTCAGTGTTAAGATGGTCTTGAATTTCCGACCGCCCCCCCCCCCCCCCCCCAAAAGTCTTCGATAGAACTTTGCAATAATCATTCTAATCCATTGGTTAAGTAGTTTCAGAGAAGACAATCTTGGAAAATTAACCAAACAGAAAATCCTCTTTTGAGGGCCTTGCAGTCATATCTGATAACAGAATGATATCAAAGTAACAAAAATTATTCAGTTCCTAATAAGTACCAATTTCGTCATAAATTTTTTTTTTAAATGGCGGCCATCTTGGATTTCTAATCGCACAATATTAACAACTCTTCAGGAGTAAATTGCTAATTTCAAATCTATTCGTCAAGTAGTTTCAGAGAAAATCTTTGAAATTTTCACTTATCAGAAAATCCACTTTTGGGGCCAGGAAGCCAAGTAACACAAATCATCTGTGTCCTCATATAGGTATTAAATCCTAAAAGGATGGTACCAATCTGTTCAACTGTAGAACTTTTCACAAAAAATCTTAAGAGAAAAATTACTCTTAGTCATACAGATTCTAGTATAACTTACGAGTGTTTTTACTCTTAAGATACTTTGTGAAAAGGGCTCCTGTTCTTCAGTACAAGAATTTTTAACATATTTACCCATAAGGTCTAAAGTAAACTGAGTCAGACGATGAATGCTTTCTTGGGTTTCCGAACGGCATCATTGTAACAACACTTGTTAAGGCCACTTTCTGAATTTTCTCAATTTTTGCAATATTTTAGTTAGAAAAAATTGTGCCGCATGTAAATTTGATCTTCGCCTAAAAAAACTAGTAAAGAAAAAAAATTGGTGTTGCCTAATGACTGTCATGACACAATCAGTTTTGAAGTAATCTTTATCATATAACGAGTGAAATAAGTTTGATCATTTGTTATTGCAAAGGAAAAACTAGTGGAACAATCCCAAAAAGCACTTTTTGCTGTCTACACTAAAATAATAAATTATGCATTTACTAATTGATATACAGTTAAAATTATTTGACTATCTCGTAGAACCAATTTTATTGTATGGGTCAGAAATCTGGGGCTTTGAAAACTTAGATATCATTGAAAAATTTCATTTAAAATTTTGCAAAGAATTCTTATGATTAGACCAAACACCCCAAAGTTCATGGTTTATGGGAAATTGGGGTGGTTTCCACTAGAAATAAAAGTGAAAATAAGAATGTTGTCATTCTGGAATAGATTGACTAATTAGTATATTTTATAAACTTATATTGTAACTACACGATAATGAAATATGTACATTTAAATGGCTAACATGTGTAAAATCTATTTTTGATAATTCAGGATTGGGTTACATATTTTCAAGTCAATATATTGAATATGCATTATATAAACATCTTGTCCAACAGACCTTACAAGATCAGTTCCTTCAAAAATGGTTTAGTAGTATAGAAAATTCTCGTGGAAAATATTATAAATTATTTAAACAAAGTTTGGCCTTGAAACTTATTTATTAAGGCTTCCAGAAACAAAAGAATCTGGATTTATAAATTGAGAACATGTAATCTAAAAAAAATTCCTGTCGAAACTGCGCGATGGCACAACAATCCTATATACGATCGAATGTGTAGTTATTGTAAAGAAAATGTAGGTGACGAATTTCATTATTTATATATCTGTATAAATTCTGTCATCTTAGAAAAAATATATCCCGAAGTACTATATTTCTAACCCTTCCATTTACAACATGAAATATATGCTTTCTTTATGTCATTCTCAGTTATTATCGAATATTAATTCTAGTATCATAAATTAAAATAAAGTGAACAACACAACACTTCATTATGTGAGAACATTTATAATTTATTGGGCAACTATAAATTATCCGCAAAAATTCATCACATAAACAAACAGAAAAATCATTAGAAGTTGCAACTAGCTCAGTCATTAAGAACGCAGCAAACGTTTTTTTTTTCGAAAACGCAGAACATGAAGCAATAAACATTATTCCGATACTGTGACTGAGTTGAAAGAAATTTTGCACATTTATTTTTTAGGCCATGCGTTTGCTGGTGGTGCCTTTTTGGCCATTGCGCATGATTATAGAGTAATGCGGTCAGATCGTGGTTGGATATGTTGGAATGAAACTCATTTGAAGTTGCCAATTGGTGAACCTCTTTTAGAAATATTAAAGTAAGAATGGTTGTTTTCATCACGACTAATTATTTTGTTCATTCTTTACTGACAATCATTGATTATTAAGTTAACAATTTTTGGGTTATATATATAAGCGACATATAATAACATTAAACATGCATATATATAAAAACTGAGTTAATAGTTTGACCCGGGGGGGTTACTCCGTTAAAAAGTCGGTATATATGTGCCAATTGTGGTGGTCAAACCGGAACCTGTTTATGACCCGGAAATTTGGAAAATCATGCCCTGTTAGTGACATTCAATGTTCAAAGGTAACCCTGTTAATGACTTGACGGTCAGTCTCATCACTGATGATCAAAGATAACAATATACATTGTAATTAGCCTTACATTTGAGTTAAAACAGAGTGATTTATAGTGTGCAGCAGATCCTGTGCATGACAGGTGATTTATATGTTCCACAATGATGAATGTATGAAAATGTAATCCTGTTATTGACAAGGGTAAGAATAGCAACCCTGATCATGACAGGACATGTGTGAAAAATGGACCCTGTTTTGCAGCACATACATACTACCATTGCTATTGGAAGTACACCCCCCCCCTTTTTGGTAGTTTTCTTTTTCATATATTACAGTAGATACTGTAAGGTCATAAATTGCACATTGCAATAAATAAAATTGACTGGCATAGATAGCAGATTATCTAAAATTTATGTTCAATTTCGATTGCGTTTTACATGGAATATTGTTACTCTGTATCATATATTCTTTGTAAAATATTAAAACTTACACTATTTGACTATGTTTTACTGAGAGAATTGAATTCAATTTTGACCTTTTTGGAATTGAATAAAAGCGAAAGGAAAAGTGGAGGGTTTGGAAGGGGTGTATAGAAGATAGAATAATGCCCTAAAATATTTGCGAATAGAAAATAATTAAAGATTAATGAACAAACACGGAGCTTACTATTAACCTGTAGGTGACTATTTTATTATTTTCCAGCACAAAGGTTTGGAATTTAGATGCAAAACGGGAAGCTGTTGTTTTTGGGAGACGGATAACTGCTCCTGAGGCAAAAACTTTATCCCTTGTTGATTCTGCTGTGGAATTAGATAGTCTTATACCGGATGCAAAACGTTTAGCAAAACATGCGCTTGGCAATAATAACATTGACAGAGGAGCCTTAACGATAATGAAAAGAGATATGTATGTCAGACGAATACCGTCATCGAAATTGTAACGCTTTTTGGTCAGATTTATTTGAAGTTGACTTTTTATAGTCGGAATCTATGTTTCAGATATTTAATTAAACAGAGAAAGAAAAAGGATTGAATTAAATGAATAATTATACCGATCCGAGGAAAATTTAACTAGCGATGATATTTTTGTATTATTCGATATGAAATAAAATACATGTACAATGTATTTTACATCAGAGTATAACAAGTAATTGTTTATTGAATTGCCTAAAACCCTATAGCGGATTCAACTGGAGTCTTTTGCAAGTTTTCATGGTTGGTCCAGGACAGTTTCTCGTCATATATTTAGCTTACCTGGCCCAAAGGGCCATGTGCATGAGCTTTTGTCATCACTTTTCAGTCCGTCTATCCAGTTCCGTCCGTTAACTTAACTTTTTTCTCTTCTCCTCTGAAATCCCGTGTCAAATGAACTGAAACTTGATATGAAGCATCTATGGAATGACCTTTAAAAAGGTTTTAAAGATCGGAACCTAATATAGCCGCCACGACAAATTCTATTTTCTCATTGGTCAAATTTTAAAATCTCCTCTGAAGCGTTATAGCCACTTGCTATGAAGCTTCTGTGGAAAAACCAATATAAATTGTGTGTATTTTTTTTCCGAATAGGCAACTAATATTTCTTCAGACATAGTTAACTTTAAATTTTGAACCCATGAGTAGTGATTGGAAATCCAAGAAGACTGATATCGCAGGACTTCGTTAAAAATGATTTCTGGTGTTTCTCAAATATAATTCTGTTGACAATTATAATACCAACTTCAAGGCATATAAATGGGAATGATATAGGTACATATGAGCCGCTTGTTTTTTTTTTTATATCAATGAATAATGTGTTCAAATATGTAATTTTCATTCAATCGTATTCCAAAGTCGGTTACTTTTTCTCAATTGCCAAATTTTATTTCTCACTTCTTATTGAATATATGGGATAAAAAGTGTCTTTTAATAGTTAAGACAATGTCCAAATTATCCATGTGATCTTTTAACTTTCATTTAACATATTGATTATGAGAACATGACTTTGTCCGCCTTGTTAACTTATCGTTTTGTCAGTTGTCTTGTTAATGACGTACACCTTCGTTGTGGCTATAATTTATTGTCACTTATTTTTAACCACGTATAAGATACAGAAAAGGTAACATTTTTATTGTATGACAAGAAAAAGTGGGGAATTTTTCATTGATATTAATATTTTCTTAAAATTCGTTCGTAACTTCGAACTGGTTCTGAAATTAATCTGATAAAACACACGGATAACTAATAAAACCAGAAACTACACAATTCTGTTTCCGGTTTCGTTCCGTATTTACAAAATTTATCCACAGAGAATTTATATTTCAAGATTTGAAAGATTGAATTCAGGGCATAAAACGTCAAAAGAAATGACCGGCCTCCGTGTACATGTATTACCTAACTAATAACCGAATGATTTTTCGTTGATTAACCAGTATAAAAATTAAGAAAGCTGTCTGTTAATTTATAATTGAATAACCAATAAAAGAAGTATTAAAACGGGCAAATATACCCAAGAAGCAATAAAAAACGTAATCCATTGGACAGACAAACCCGGAAGACAAATGAACAACCACAAGCACAACAAATAAACACAGAAAACTAAAAAAAGCAGGTGCTCCGGAAGGGTAAGCAGTTCCTGTTCCGTATACGGCACCCATCGTGAAGTTCAATAAAGTCAATCCGGTGGAAGTCACAAATCGGTGTAGGCACATGAAATGTTACGACAGTGGGAACAGGTGCAACACCATCTTAGATATTAGAACACTGTAACGGTCAGTCAATTGGTAATGACCACCGTAAAATTTCCTAAGTAATGACATAAACTTATCTCTGATAAAACCCTGGTTAAGAAGCTTTTGTGACAACAGTAATCCTCTTTGTCGAAAGTCAGGTAACTCATATATGCTCTTGAAAATCTGATAAACTTATCTATGATATTATATCTTAAAACGATCGAAGACTTTAAAAAAGATTAACTTTTTGTGCAAAAGTTTACACCTGCAGTAGTCTATGTTTACTAAGTACCACTGGGTCCATAAATCTGCATGATTTTACGTTGATACATGTATTGTAAATTTTCTGTTCAGCTTCTATTAAGCAAAGAATAAATAAAAAGGTCAGTTATATTTTCTTTGTTCTTTGAAAAAAAAATCGACACTAATGACTTCGGCTCTAGTAATTGTAATTTCAATTGATAATTACAAATATTAAAAATAAACAATTCGTTTTGTTTTATTTCGTTCATTGAAATAGTGGTTCCCTTGTGAATTAAAGATCCAAGTCCCCTCGAGAATAGTTGTTCTCATACTATTCCGATTTCCCTGTTTAAGCCCGATTGATTATATTTTTCACCCTGTTATTGATGACTTCGGCTCTTCGAATTCACTATATGAATTCATTTTTTCTTGTCACATCTGGTTTGTCTGATTGCGCGTCATCAATTATTGTGTGTCTACCAGAGACAATGTGTATTTCACAATAAATAAGACTATAGAGAAATATTTCAATAGTTTATATTAAAACCATAGAAATTTATAGTTTCTCTGGTCTTTATAAACAATATTCAATATTATAAATCCAAGACATGTGTCGTTTTCTGTACAATAAGATCGTACCCAAATGTTCTTTTTGCTGATTTAGTTTATTCTCCATAATGTGGTATCTGACTTAAACTTCTACTTTTCCGTAATTTATATATTCCCGGGTAAAACAAGAGGTTTCCTGAAAACAGTAAGGCGTGGATTTCAGAAATTTTGTATTATCCAACCCATCTGTACACTATACTATGGTTTTCAAGTATTCATAAATAATATTTCTACAAATATTTAAGTAATAATTCATTGGAATTATAGAGTTGAAGTCATTTACACATGGACTGGGACTTTATATTCGGATATTTTATACCGAGCGAAAGCGAGTTATAAAATGCGAATATGAAGACCCAGTCCATGTGTAAATGACTTATTTATATTCTAATGGGACAAATACGCTAATTTTGCTCATTTGAGTTGTCCTATATGTATCTGACATTGGTTTGGCCTTTCCATTTCTCTTGGGATTAATATGTTGCATTCTGTCCTTTTAAGAGCATATTTTGAATAAAACAATTTTCATAAGATAACCATTTGCAGAGCCAAATTAAGTAATCCTCATCATCAAGTAAATCCTGGTTTTTATAGGAGTTCGTGTTGTTCATGTTTTTTAGTTTTCGATGTTTACTTGTTGTGCTTGTGGTTCATTTGTCTTCCCGGGTTTTTCTGGATTACGTTAGAGGCTACCATCGGGATACAAAATACATCAGCTCAGAAATTTTGCATTCGAAGACATAGTACATATAAGGGCGAAGAAGACAGACTTTTACAAAATTATGTGAACATTTTGTGTAACCTGCTTAGGTGAAACCTAAATAAACATTTCAAGCTTGGAGTCACTTTAGCATCGGAGGGTCATGACAGATAAGGGGAGCTTTGGGTATTCTTAAAACCAGTTTCACTCCACTACTGCTAAAAATGTATGTACCAGTTCAGATTATTATGACTCTGTTGCTTACATGTTTGTGTTGTGTGTTCTTTATTGTTGAGGTTTGAGATCTGTGATCTCTTTTCTTTCGTTTGTGGATTTTTATATTATGTAGTTTTTATTACTTGTATATATTATATTTCTTGGGCCAAGTTAACAAAGGTATCTTAAAAATATCATAACATATATCTGATCAATTTAAAGAACATCTTAAAAGCCTATCATATGAAGTGAATACGGGTGTAAATCAAAGCCGTCTTAGGATGGTCTTAAGTTGTAATACCACAATTCATACATGTGTATAAATTGGTTGTTGTAAATAAAGAGTTAGAATGTTTGATAAATCCATATTTATCAATATAGAAATTCTAACTGGAAATTTGTGGTATTTTATGGTTTTTAGAAACCTACGGAGTTGACTTTTAATTTTCATATCAATGAGATGAAATTAAAATTCAATACAACACACAACCCTGCACAATCTCACCTATTAATAATTGTAAAATAGTATTTTTTGTATAATTTTTGGATATCTTCTCCAAACCTCATTGATTTAGATGTGGGAGGCCACACGCTTTTGGGAATAGGGAAAATGGGTGATTTTTTTGGGAATTGGAAACAAGGTTTAGGGAATTTGGAAAATTGAGCAAAAAATTCAGGGAATTGGGGAAAAAGAGGCAAAAATTTTAAGGAGTGGGAAAAAAAATGGCAGTTTTTAAGGGAATTTGGAAAATAATACCACACCTTAGATAAGATGATCTTATTCTTTGAAAAAAGTTTCAGGGACTTGGGAAAAATTGAGCAAAAAATTCAGGGAATTTGAAAAAAGAGGCAAAAATTTTAAGGAATGGGAAAATTTACTTTTTTTTCAGGAAATTGGGAAAATCATACCCTCCTCCACCTTATAGATAAGATGGTCTTATTCTTTGTCCTCATTTAGGATAACAGTTGCAATACATACATATACATCCTAAATAACTTAAGACCGTTTCATTAACCTTGCGCCAGATTAACGACGCTGTCGTATCATTTATCCCCAGGGCTTCTTAAGGAAAACCAGAAGAAGTTAGCCCGTACCTTTAATTTCAGCTTCCGCTACAAAGATGATGTTTTATCACTCAACAGTTCACGTTTTGGGAATTTCTTACATCTCATCTATCACAATGAGCTCGAAATTAAGGATACCACAGTCACTGCCAAGTCTGCATCTTATCCTGACCTTCACCTCGAAATTGACACCAGAGGAATGTTGAATACAAAACTTTACGACAATCGGAATGACTTTGACTTTACAATCGTCAACTTCTCATTTTTGAGCGGCATTATTCCAGAAGCACCGATATGGAGTATTTATTTCACAACTCATACGTTATTCCAGAGTTTGTGACGTATACATTGACTTCGGCTCCTGACAGAAACGTTGCTCAGACAGGGATATGTTGCTCCTAAGTTGGAGTCATCCTTACTAAAGTTTTATGGACGTCATCATGACTTGGTTGACAGGTATGAAAAAACCGTTTCCCAAATGAAAATGGACCTGTTCCATTGTTGTTATCCCTTCCTTATACCGGATTTGACATGGGCAGCATGGCGGGTGTCCTGTAGGAAGCAGAGACTGCTTACTCTTCCGGAGCACCTGAGTCTACCCCCGGTTGTTTGATGGGGTCCATGTTATTCATATGTTTTTAGTATTTAATTGCAATGCATGTTTTGTTTTGATCTTGTCTTCGTTGTTCTCAGGAGTTTGTCGGTTGTTTCGATTTTTCCCTCCTTCGAATATCCCTTTGGTATTTCTTGACTTTACATATGTCCGTCTTAGGATAAATTTCGAACCATTTTAAGACATGACTGTGGCTGTAAATTAAAATTGTCTGAGGATCGTCCTATAATCCAACATAAATATATTTTTGAATAGCTGTAGTGCAAAACAGTATAAGAATATTTAATAGATTAATATGTATTAAAAAATAAATTCTTATTGAGGCGTAGTTGTATCGTTTGTGGTTTGACAAAACATTTGCTAGGAACATAAAAAGCCTATTTTTGTTTTGCACATAGGTAGAACAAACGCAACTTAAAATGTGACAATACATATTAATAGACGATGTCAAATTAAAAATCGATACACCAACATCAGCTTATAAAATGTAAAATGTTATCGTATTGTTAAAATTTTAGAATATCTTTTCCAAATTATTGTTTTTTTTAATATAAAATTATTTTCTAGCTTATGTTGTCTTAGCTTTAGGATAAAATTTAAGAACGTTTCTGATATCTCTTTAGACCATCATAAGATATATATTGGTCATAAGACATTATCGTTAATCTATGCCCTGATTTATATGTTTAAATACATATAAAACATAACACAGTGATACAGATGTCATTTTATTTAAATAGACATACATAATATACACGAAACAATTGAAAATGTAAATATCAAAGTTAGAGCTAAAAAAAATCTACATATATTTTCAAAATAATTCACTCAAGTCATGACTTAATCTAGATCTAGACAACAATTAATAGGGACGTGTAAAGTAGAAACATTCTAAAATAAAAATTTAAAATTCTGAAATTTCACAAATTATCTCCAACGTGTAAGATCAATGTTAGGCCGTATTTACTCCACTTTTTAATTTAAATCTTAATTTAAAAAATAAAAACCCAAGGATAATATCAAGTGTGTTTTTCCTATCACTTTCTGCAAAAATATACATATTTCATGTATTTCAGATGTCGACACTTATCAGTACTGTGAATATATATTGGCAAAAGAATATATGGAACAATTTCTAAGAGAACGTAAAATATATGTGAAGATTAAGTCATATTTGTAAGCAGAAATTTCGTTGCGATTGGCCACTGAACAGTGATGACTTCCGTAAATGTTTTTTTGACAATATCAACAAGTACTGATAATAACCTTGAGTTAGAAGTTCATTTGACAGTAGTTTCGCTCTGTTGAGAAAGTCAGCATCATATCAACCGTCGAATGTATAAAAGAGATGTTCAACGGGAAATGTTGGTATTTATCAATATAATTATCAAATGTTAATTAGACATTTGTGGTCACTTTTGAGAACATCTGACATCTTTAGTGCGTGACTTTTGGTATGGACTGTTGGCCTTATCAAAGAACACACAGCGAACACCAGATATAATAATTTTTTCCGGCTTTCTTAATCATGTTGCCTACCACATATCCTTATATTTTTATCAAGTTTTTTTTTATGTAAGAGAATCAGACGTGACTTATTCTTATCACGATTTCTGTTTTACTCGTTAGGTCGTTTTGGTTGGTCTAAAAACAAGTACATACATTCTAAGGAACATCCGATGGGGAAAATAGCAACAACAACAAATATAAATTGTTATACTTTGTTTCATGTTTTGAATTTTTTTTTACTTTAAAGCTTTGAAGAGTTAGCTATCTTCAATCTGTATATCCTGTATTTTGTTGTCCATTTGATGTAGCATTCTGCCTTCTGCAACAAAGAAAATTTTTCACTGCTTGCCGGAGCTCCTTGAAACGAAACGCGTAAATGAATGGATTTATTACGCATTGAAGGGACACAAGTAGAGTGGAAACTCCACCAACTATAGGAGGAAACGGCATTCCAATTGCATCTGTGACCAGACAGACTATCAGTGGACCATGAAGCAACATTGTCGATGCAATGACATACCCTGATGTTGCTATAGCCCTCAATTCCCACGTTTTCAATGTGCTTTTGGAATACGAGTTCGTGACTGGTTTCATTCTACTATCTGACTGCGATTCTTGGCGACTCATTCTTTTGTCTGGGTTATGTCTACAATACGGATTCTTTGACGATTTTTCACCCTCGATTCTAGATTTCCGATCGGAAACCTTGTTTCGGATATCACCTACGTCAACGTCAGAAACCTCATCTATGCGGCTAGATAACACAAGATCGTTATTTGTTTCGGTCCAGACCGTTCGTGTTTTTTGTTTTACATCGCCAGTGCGATTTTCCTCTGCATGTTGCTTCTTTAGGTCTGTAGCTTTGTCTTCAATGTTGTTATCAATCATGTGTGTCATTTTACCTCTGTTTTGGTCAACTCGAATTTCGGATAGGGGTTCAACGTTTCTCTTTATTCGTACGATGACTGCCATCATACTTACAATCACGGAATACAGTATTATTATTCCGAGAGCTAAAACTACAAAAAGACCGGACAGTAATGCCATTATCAATTGGTAATGGTTAGGGTGGTAAAAGGATTGCATGTGACAGGAAATAATGGGGCCTTTCCTTATAGGTACTGCAAGGAAACAGATGATGATGTAACATGTCGTAATGACTAAAAGACCAATCACTGTTTTCTTTTTCCATCCATCCTCACGAGCCAGTCTTCCATAGTTGTTCGTCTTGACGGCTACGAATCGCTCAACACAAATCATCAGAGCAATGGTTAAACTCATACTGACAGAAATGAAAATAAGGATTATCTGTGATATACAAAATCCCTCATATCTGCCCTCTTCCGGTAACAAAATTCTGACTGCCAACATGAACAAAGAAACGCCGTATAAGCAGTCGCCAACACTCATGGAGATAACAAGCATGTTGTGTGCTTTCTTTTTCAGCGTCTTCACGCCCATAAAGAAAAAGAAAACATTGACGACAACTGTCAGAAAAGCAAATGGAGCTAACACGAAGTATGTAAACCCACCATTTGGACTATATGTTGAGTTCGTGCTATTTGTCATCTGTAAAAAAGAGAAACATACATTGACACAACAAATAAGCCAAATTTTCTTCATCGTTTACTCACACAAGTTTGAAATTTAGAAACCAGTTTCATCCATATATGTTAACATAATAAAAGCGCGTTTTCAAAGAGAAAAATAAGACAAAAAAAAAAATAAAATAAAATAAAAAGTGGTAGGATGAAACAACCATAGTCCATTAATGGTACTCAGCTCTTTATTTTTCTGACTCTTGCATCCTAAACACACGAGGTGATCTCGGAACGAAGCACAGCAAAATGAAACGAAAAGAAACGTAATGAAACGTAACGAAACGAATCACGAAGAAACGAAACGAAACAGGACGAAACCAAACGAAACAAATACAATTTAAATGAATTTCGATACATCAGAACAAATACTCTAACGATACATAATTCAGTGATATTTGGTCACTGACTGTATATCAATTTTACTGTGACGTCAGTAGTATATGCGCACAGTTCAGTTAGTATTTGTGGAGAAGGTGACGAAAGTGACGCCAAACAGAAATGACGTCACAGGAAGTACCCGGAAGTGGTTTTTGCGCGCATGCGCAACCGGAAGTAGGGGATTTTCCGGTCAATTGTTTACGGAAGTGATGCAAATCACGTTCTAGGACCCGGAAGTGTGGTCTGCGCATGCGTGACCGGACCCGAAAGTCGGTTGGGCAACCGGAAGTAGTGGATTTTTGCGCCATTTTCCATTATTTACTTACGAAAGTGACGTCAGTCACGTGGTGGTACCCGGATGTGCCGGATCAGAATTAAGATAGAATTATCTCTCTTTTCCCGCACTTCTCGGTTATCTCTGGATTTCTCTAGGGACTGATACTCTCACTGTTATGTCGAAGTCCGAGAGTATACGATTATCTCTCCTTATTCCGCTCTTTTCATCTGCGGGTGATGTTTTCTGTGAGGACCAAAGGAAGGATTGGATTATGCCCCCTTATCTCCAAGTGATACTGTCACCAATAGATCAATGAAGGGTGTCCTTAGCAACCGCCTTAGCAACGGCGGTCCATTTCATTGCTCTATGACGAACTTTGTTTCTCTTCTCTTGCTCCATGCTGCTCTTCCCTGCTCTTTGCTGCTCATCGCTAATCATGACCTTACTCGCGTGCTCATTTCGGTCCTGCTGATTGTTTCTGTTCGTCATCGCTGCTCTTCTCTTGCTCATCGCTGTTTTTCTCTTGCTCTTTGCTGCTCATCGCTAATCATTACCTTACTCGCGTGCTCATTTCGGTTTTGGGGTATTAAGTATCTAGCAGGAACCAATAAATCGAGAGGCGTATTTAGTCTCAGATACCACCACAGAAGCCGATAACGAGGAATCGGAACAAAGTAGTGAACATGAGTCCAACCAAGACTCCAAAGAGCAATACGAACAGTCTCCATGGGCTGTCATTGTGAATAGAACATTTCAAGTACATCAATCGGAATACTCACAGAAAGTAAACGAACTACTAGCCGGAATGGAAGAAGACGAGGCACGCTTGACATACAGAGACGAAATGCGAAAGCATTACATCGGACTGATGTCCTGGCATCAAGACATGAATAAAGACCCCGTACATAGAAAGATCAAGAAAACTGCTAAACGATTGAGAGAAGAGGAAGACTACGAATCAAAAGAATCATGGGAATATGCCTTAGAAAAACGAAAATATCTGCTTAACCGTGTATTGAACGACTACGACCCACCACCAGCTGAAGACAGCAATGTGCATATTACAAAGAAAAACAGAAAAAAATGTTTATACATATATATAGCCAGTCACAAGCCTGGACAAATGCAGAGTGCCTTAAAACATTGAGGAGGATTAATGCAGCCTAAGCACGCGAGTAAGGTCATGATTAGCGATGAGCAGCAAAGAGCAGCAAAGAGTGGCATGGAGCAAGAGAAGAGAAACGAAGTTCGTCATAGAGCAATGAAATGGGCCGCCGTTGCTAAGGCGTTTGCTAAGGACACCCCTCCATTGATCTATTGATGACAGCATCACTTGGACGTAAGGGGACATAATCCAATCCTACTTTTGGTCCACAGAAAACATCATCCGCAGATGAAAAGAGTGGGATAAGGGGAGATAATTCAACAGTGTACTTCGTATACTCTCGGACTTTGACATAACAGTGAGAGTATCAGTCCCTAGAGTCCGATGAAAGATCCAGAGATGACCGAGAAGTGCAGGAAAAAGGAGATAATTCAATCTTAATTCTGATCAAGCATGGCACATCCGGGTACCACCACGTGACTGACGTCACTTTCGTAAGTAAATAATGGAAAATGGCGCGAAAATCCACTACTTCCGGTTGCCCAACCGACTTCCAGGTCCGGTCATGCATGCGCAGACCACACATCTGGGTCCTAGCATGTGATTTGCGTCACTTCCGTAAACAAATGGCGGGAAAATCCCCTATTTCCGGTTGCCCAACCCACTTCCAGGTCCGGTCACGCATGCACAGACCACACATCTGGGTCCTAGCACGTGATTTGCGTCACTTTCGTAAAAAAATGGCGGGAAAATCCCCTATTTCCGGTTGCCCAACCCACTTCCAGGTCCGGTCACGCATGCGCAGACCACACATCTGTGTCCTAGCACGTGATTTGCGTCACTTTCGTAAACAAATGGGGGAAAATCCCCTACTTCCGGTTGCCCAACCCACTTCCAGGTCCGGTCACGCATGCGCAGACCACACATCTGGGTCCTAGCACGTGATTTGCGTCACTTCCGTAAACAAATGGCGGGAAAATCCCCTACTTCCGGTTGCGCATGCGCGCAAAAACCACTTCCGGTTACGATCGCATGACTTCCGGTTCCTGTGACGTCATTTCTGGTTGACATCACTTTCGGCACCTCCTCCACGAATACTAACTGAACTGTGCGCATATACTACTGACTTCACAGTACAAAACCTTTGAATTTTACTATTAAGAGGGTAGGTATGGGGTAAGGGATTTATGTTTTTTTTCTTGACGTCAAACAATAGGAATGACGTGGCATTACTATGACGTACCAAATTTCCTCGCATTAGACGACGTGAAGAGGTTCGGTAAGGGGCATCTCCGTAACGAATCTAAAACTTTTTCGAAATATGTGCAAAATCTATAATTACGTAGGATCTGATATATTAATGAATCATTGTTTAACATCCAGTGGCAATTATGAAATGCATACTACGATGATGAAAAAGCCGCTCGAAATGAAGAAAATGCTGAGTCAATATTTGCAACAATTTCATAAAACCTTAGTAGAATTTTCTACTCGTCCCATAAATTCGTAATATACTGAACCGCAAAAGAAACGTCGCTTTTTCAAAATGTTAGCAAAATTCAAAATAAATATTAATTAATGATTTTTATATAATCAGTATTACGATTACATCACCAGGTAAGATTAAATTACCTGTGAATTAAATTTTCGGTTGAATAATTTTCAGTTGATATCGTAGAGCGACCGTACCTAAAACCGCTCGTGGGACACACTTGGCGGTAATTTTTCTTAAATCTTAAATGTTCGTGAAATTCATGCTCCTTTATGGGTATAAAAGGCCGGAGAAAATTAAAGAGTGTTAGTATCAGTGTTGACACAGAAGCTATGCCACATCTGACTCCACAACAGAGAGAACAGGCCATTGGTCGATTGGATGCTGGGCAATCTGCCAGAGTTATTGCCAACGACTTCAACTGTGCTGTTCGAACAATTGAACGTCTACGGACACGGTACAATGCAACAAACAGCACAAATGACCGTCCACGGAGTGGTAGACCCCAAGTCACTACCCCTAGACAGAATAGAGGCATTGTTCGTCACCATTTGATGAATCGGTTCACCCCAGCTGCCGAAACTGCCAGAAACACTGTTGGAACACATGGACGACCCATAAGTGATGATACGGTTCGTCGGCGATTAGCTGCTAGAAACATGAGATGTCGCCGTCCAGCAAGAGGACCTATTCTTACTTCTCGACACCGTCAAGCTCGTCTTCAGTGGGCCACTCAGCGACAGAATTGGCGAAATCGACAATGGCGTAACATCATCTTCTCTGACGAAAGCCGTTACTGCATTTCAACAGCCGATGGCAGAACCAGAGTGTGGAGAAGACGCGGGGAACGCTACGAAGACAGCTGCATTCTGGAAACAGACGCGTGGGGAGGACCTAGCATCATGGTATGGGGTGGAATCGGCCTTAACGTTAAACTTGGTACAGTCATCTTTCAGAACCTTGGCCCAGGCAGAGGAAATGGCGTAACAGCTGCCCGTTACATCGACCAAGTCTTGACACCCCATGTTCAGCCCCATTTCGCACGTCATCAAAACAAGACTTTCCAACAGGACAATGCACGTGCGCATACCGCAAGAGCCACAAGAGACTTCCTACAGCAGAATAACATTAATGTTATGGATTGGCCGGCTTTGAGTCCAGATTTAAACCCTATTGAACATTTATGGGACGAAGTTCAAAGACGGTTGAATAATGAGCAGCCAAGTCCGACAACTGCAGCTGAACTTTCACAAGCGTTTCAGAGAGTATGGGCACGTATTCCGATGGCGTTTATTAATCGGCTCATCAACTCCATGTACCGAAGATGTGCAGCAGTAATTGGTGCCGGTGGAGGACATACACGTTATTAACGGACGTGGGAGCACAGCATTGAAAACATGTGACGTTGCGACAATTGTGACGTTTTTGTGAACATTGTAACCAAAAGACTGTAAATCATTCATTAAATTTTGTAAAAATTAATTTAAAATATATAAATGTCACTTTGAAATAAATGTATGTGGACATGTCATTTTGTGCGACGTTTCTTTTGCGGTTCAGTATATATAATCTAGAATTAGCTGCCCCCCCCCCCCCCCCCCGAGAAGTGTGTGTTTGTAGTGTGTGCTTATCTCGTCCTCATCTCAGTGCGTGGTTGCTTATATATCATATTATCCTGTTGGTCTTATACTGCAACAGTAATAGTCCATCACACATAAAATGTGACATTTTCAGGATTATTTTAAATAGCATTTAATTGATGAATCGAATGTTTTAGAGATATTTTCTGCCTTAAATCATATACTAGTAACCATGATTTGTTGTATAGCATATATAAACTACATATAATGAATGATAATGCAGCTTCAGTTAGTATAATGGGAAAATCTTTATTTTTTTCAATGTCTTAATATCAAAATTGATCGAGTATTTTGTGAAAACTTGTGGTTAAAATTTCATAATTTTTTGTCATATAAAACACACATATATGATATTTGTTTTAACAGTTTTTTGTAAGAATTAAACCACAGAATTTTTTACAGCGTTTGAATATTTAATGAGGCAACTGAAAATTAACGAAATTCGTAACATGTCTCGTACTTTTTACCTTTGAATTTGCATATAAAGAATGAATTTTACCATCATATTTCATTTTTGATTAAAACTATATCCCTGTTCTTCAGTTCAACAATTATAACTATTTTTTATCAAACATATGTCCTATGAGAGGTAGTAATATTCATTAACTTGTGTCATCTCATGGAATGAATGGTACCCCTCTGAAGGAAACGCGTGGTTGAATTTCAACAAAATTTTCTCAAGTGGTGTATTGAGATATATATAATGCATGACGAAAATATGAAAAAAATTAAACGAGTGGAAAATTTTGGCCTAACCCAGGCCTACCCCCTTAAGTAATGAAATGTAACGGTTTTGTGGTCTTTTGACCGTTGCTTGCTTAACGTTTTCCAGCTATTTTGACAGATTATGTTTTTGCATGATAAAGAGAATGTGTATACATTATCTCTTAATAAAAAATTTTTTCGAACTCGGCACGGAACAGACGAGAAGAGCTCAGGAAGCCTCGCATTTCTACCTGTGTCTAAGCCTTTGTTCGAATAAATCTTATATTCCGAGACAATATACACATATTCCATGTATTGTCTAAATATTTACGGTGGGTGAACTAAATACATGAGATTTGAGGACAAAAATTGTTTTAAGAGTGGGAAAGGAACCTTTATTCGATCCAAAGTTTTGTCTTAATTATACCATTATTTGATTGTAGGGAAATATCCAATCCTGTCTTTTTCACAACATTTTTAACCTATATTCTTTTCAAATTCCTTCCAAGGCTTGTCCCCGCTCCCATTAAAAACTCAAATGTTCGTACTAAGATATTCAACGTAAAATGCCCATTTCCATTTCTGTAGAACCCGTTACTTTTGGGGCTTCGTCCCCCTAGATCCCTATCAAGACTCCGCTCTGGACCCACTGAGGGCCTTGAATAGTTTGACACATGAATATGAGTCTAAATAATTGTAAATACTCTCTCGATTGCTTTTAAACATTTAGTTCTGCTAAGTGTACATAAAAGAGTTGCAATATAACTTTTTAAAAATTCGTTTTGGGAGATGGAGAAATATCTATAATTTTTATAAGTATATAGTTTTATAAAATGTTTTCACGCAAATTCCTTAAAGACTTCGTATTGTTTATGCACATCAACTAGCGCAATGGCATTATAACTTACAGGCTCTATCACGTTGAATTCTGCAAGTCAAAAAGCATCTTTATTGTCAATTTATGATCTCCGATACGACGTCAATGATATAACATTTTATATCATAAAGGATATGTTTTTTTCATAATATTTGAGAAAATTCGTGAAATAATCTATGAACATGATGATGTAACAAAAAACTCTCGTTTTTGAGGTAAAATATGCAAAAGCAGCAAAAAGAAAATAACCGTTTTTTTTTTAAATTTAGTATTATTTAAAAATTATTTTCAAATATTTTAGTCAGGTAAAAAGTTATATAATATCAATTATATGATGTATTTATTTAATGCATGTCAAAATATAATAATAATTGACGAAAATAATTTATTGCATTTTCAAATTTTTTACTCTCGAAATCACTCCTTCCAATGAGGAACCAGAGTGAGTTATCTTTTCCTAACCAATGTAGGTAAGGGAGATAATTAAATTCTCTCCCTTTTGTCCTTAGGCTAAAAAGGAGACAAATTTATTATCTCCCTTACCTACATTGGTTAGGAAAATATAACTCACTCTGGTTTCTCATTAGTAGTTAAAGATTATGAACATTTTCCCTACTTTTGCGTATGTTCGTACAAAAATTATTTCACGAAGGAAGATAGACCTTTGTTTTCACAAAATTACATTAGTATCAGTATCACGCTAGTAAAAAAATACTAGAAACTGAGGTGGCGACACTCTCGGGAATTTGGAGTCAATTAGCAGAGGCATCGACTCAGTTGTAATAATAAAAATTTGATGAATGAAATAAAATGTCGTCATATATTATGTTCCACATAAATAAAAAAATTTAGCCTTAAATGTTACAAGATTGGTGCATTATATTCCATGTTAGTAACATGTCTGGAACAAATTAATATTAAGAGTTCTTTATAGAACCATTTGATGACATTAGTCTGAAATTTCAGTATTTATTATGAATTTTATAAAATCAAAGATATATTTTTATTTTGGAATCGTCAGGAATAAGATGATTATATGGTTTAAGTACCCAATTGTGACTTTAAAATGAAGAACAACAAGTGTTATTTCTTGTCTTGAACTTTTGTCACGTATTTCTATGGGTTTGATGTCAAGAATTTATTTACGATTTATATTTTTCATATTATTGATGGAGCAATGTCATTCATATTCTGGAACATTTAAAAAAATAAAGGGTCAGTCCTAATATTTTTAGAAGGCAAATGGATATTTCAAAAGTTTGGTGATTTTTTCCTTCATGTCCAAGCCGTTGTAGTGTGGTTTATTTATTAGTATAAAGTATGGCATTTCTCCTAATATTGAAAATACTAAGTCGCTGTATGTTATTTTACACCTCAATTTAATCTACAGTTAATCAAACGACATCATGAGAAGATATTCTTAGTCTGGATCGTCTTTAGGTCCCGGATGTGTACTACCACGGAAAATAGAAAAAAAACCTTTATGTATGTATGTTATAATCTTATAAACGTGTTTAAAATTAGTGATAAAGTTTAATAATCTTGTAGTACATTTCCTAGAATTTTTTTTTAAGCCGACGCCTTCTTGATCTTGTTGCAGCTTTGAGTCTCAAGGTAAAGAACGTCAATAGAAGCGTTATATTCACTTGTTTTTTTTATATTATGTTCCAGTATTAGGTTAATTTCCTTCTGTGTACATTAACCCAACTTCCGTCTCTTTTACGTTATTTTGTCTTTGTCAAATTCAGATACGATTTTATAGCAAAGAACAAATGATCTGGAAGGAATTTATTAGCAGTATATTTTCCGGTATAGCGTACAAATTTTAATTAACACCGGTATCAAAACAAAAGACATAGGGTAGAATAACAAAAAACCCATAACGTTTGCTTCCATTCAGGTCAATAAACTGTTAATTAAATAGGAAGCTTTTTTTAAGTAAACAAGAAACGTATTGAAAATACCTGTAATACGATAAAGATTAGAATTTGTTTTGAAATGCTTCAAATTTTTTTTATGGTCAAGTAGTTGTGATATTAAAGGAATACGATACAGTAGCAGGGGGAGATAATGACGTCGCCAAGAGATACACATTGTGACGTCATATTTGTTTTTTTTTCTCAAATACCTCTGTTAAGGTGCGTTTACACGATACGATTTTCCTTTCGATTTTCCATCCGATTTTATACCGTCGCCCAGGTAAATCGTACAGCGTTCTGTTCACACGATACGATTTTCCATTCGATTTTGAACAGATTTGAACAGGTGCTTTTAATATATTTCGAAACGCAGCAACGTCCGAAATTATCTGCAATTAATTTATCGAAATTAAAAAAAAATATGATATAATTGAATTAATGTTTAGCGATTGGTTAGTAACTTTTAACCGGAAGCTCCCAGGAGCCGGTAATTGCTCATCTGATTCGCAGTAACGAAGAAAAGGTAAAAACCAAAATGTGAGACAACTTTTCAACTGAAAAATTTGACAAATGACAAAATGCCCTGATGAATTAGTTTATCAATGTCTATGTAGTTGGGAATATTTTACAAAAGACCTGGTTATCTTTTTTCGTTAAAAAGTTAGAGACTTGTTTGTGACACTATTGAAAAATGAAAAATTTAGGGTTTTTTGGCTCAAATATACCAAAATCAGTATTGATTATCTTAAAAACTAAATCATGAAGGTATGTTTATTTTTACATATTTGAAAAGTATACATAAAAATTGACCAAAAATTCAGTGGAGGAACCTTAATGTATCGTATTCCCTTCACTGTTAGCCGTTCTTAATTTTATAAACTCTGTGAAAGACCAATTAAGCCAATTTCAGTTTAAAAATGTCAATTTTGTACGAACAAATATGTTATCTGATATTCTGTATCGTGTGATTAACAATACATTAAGGCATTTTTGTTGATGTTTTAGGCTGCCTTTACTTCAGTTTACGACAGTTATAATACCAAACGAAACAAAGTTGTCAGAAGTGTAATAACAGATATTTGAAATATGAAGGTAAAATAGTTGAATATATATTATATATATTTCTGTACTTCCCATTTCCATTTGATACAAAATGCAATTATCTGGGAAATAATCTCGAATACTATTTACAGCCATAGTAATATCAATTGAAACCAAGGATTTAAATATTCAAATCCTTGTTGAAACATTATTCCTCAGCTTTTATAGCAATTTTGTAATGTATTATATTTGATATATTATGTATATATCAAATAAATTATGTTTGTCTAATTTTTTTGTATGCAAAGTTGTATTTTATATGTATTTGATGATAATCCTATGTTGGATTTCATAGCAATAAAATTTGAACCTTTTTTTTTTAACTTGTGAACTTTTGAAGTGTATTTTTTTTTCACTAGTCAGGCAGTACCTCCTTTAATCATTTGGAAAAACGTGAAAGGAAACTATTTTCTGTTTTTTTTTTGGGGGGGGGGGACTTGTATATACATAGTTACAATTTTTGTCACTTGAATAGTGCCTCCATTCAACATGTTGAGTCGCTGTTAAATTTGGTGGAAGGTTTTTACTCATCATGACTTCGATCAGAAAAATTCTGAAAGGGAAGATCACTTTTCGTGAAAAAGACATCTAAAAATGTAATGGGCATCAAAGGCGCAAAAGCCGCGTTTCAACACAATTTGAAAATACATGTATTGTTAAATCAGTTGACCATGAAAACAGTAAGGAGTAGGGTCACTTTCTCCTGTATTCGTTTCACTCATAACCATGGATTTTTTAATCTTAAATATTTACCTATTTTGTAAACGATTGTATGCAATACATTTTCATGTTAACAAACAAAAATTGTATGCTAAAAATAGAATAAGCTCAAGTTTTGTATCCTCGAAGGTCGTGGATATAGACGATTTTGGACACTTTCTATCACTTTGGAATATTGCGAAGAAGGAACTTCAGAACCGCAACCTTTCTACTGTCATATGAAAGGGGAAACATAATCACAGTCTTTAACACCTAAAAAAATCGTTTTGGTGCTGATTGCCCTTCATGTTGAAAAACTGTCTTATAGACGTTTATTTTGCTATGCCCCCAGATTTTGTTATATTAACATTTTGATTTGTCAATAAAAACTTTGTAAACCCCCCCCCCCCCCCCCCCCACAAAAAAAAAACCAACTTTAAAGTTAGAGAGTTAGAGAGTCTTCCAGGATATTTACCAAAACTAGAATTTCAATAATTGAAATAAAATTGTGCCATTCAGCATTAAAACAGACCATAGGGTAATCTGATAAGTATTGAACCAATCCAGCAACAGGTTTTCCGAGATTTAGAAAAAAAAGAAGTTTTCCTCCCAAACAATTTAATGGATTAATTCCAGAATGAAAAGGCATTAAAGTATGATATTGTTTAGAAAGATATTGAAGTTTGTATGAAATCAGCTAGTAAAACGAAAAATGATGTCAATTCTCAAAATCTTTGATTTCTGAGTAACAAATAAGCCCCCCCCCCCCCCCCCCGCAAAAAAAAAACAAAAACAAATTGTCACTAACTGACATGAAATAAACAGGCCTAAAACACTCATATTGTCTTATAATATTGAAGTTTGGCAAAAATGTGCAAACCAAAAAATAAAAACTAATTCATTGATTGACCCAAAAGTCAATATCCAAATTTCATTTCAATGGGTTGAGGCAAACTAAATATATCATCCGGAAACGAAGTGAGGACACCCGCCCTCCCGTCCGACCTTCACCAAACTGATTGCCGAGTACAACTTGAATGCAATTCGGCTAAAAATATCGCATTTTTAAAGATTAATGTTTAGATAGTGTTATTTTATTTCATTTTATTCATTTATGCATCTTTTTTCCATGCACCCATCAAAATATCGGAAGAATTTGATTCTTTGAGAAACATGATATTGAGGACCAGTGTATCGGGAAAGAGAGGCTTGCAAAACATCATTGAGGAACATACAGCTTCGATTAAAAATCGAATACAGGACGGAAACGTAGTATACTGATCAATCAATTGAAGTAAGCTTCAGAATTTAAATTGCTCCACCTTGAGCTACACTAGTAGGCCAGATTTTAAAAGTTCTCTTGAAATGATTAAACTACTGTCTGAGTATTGAGAACTGAATCTTGAAAAAATACCTGGGGTCCGCAATACATTTGACTTTCTCGAACTCGGTGACTTTCGTTCTTCATCGCAAATCATCAAAGTTGTTGGAAATAGTAGAGATATCCGCCCAAAATCAAGTCATTTCTTATTTACCATAACAAAATTATTTCTGGTCCATAAAAACATCGCAAACACACGTGAACAGGCGAAGGACCTCCTTAGTGCACTAAGGACCACGGTGAAGCACTAAATGTATATGACACCTTAAATCAGCACTAAAGACCTCACCTTTCAATAATATTAGTCAAGTTTTTTGCTCATTAAGAATTAAAAAAACCGAAATTTATCAATTATATCCGGAACTGTCGTCAGGCATTCAAACAAATATGTTGTCATTACTTTCTATAAAAAGAGCTCGATAATTAAAGAACAAAGGAAATGATCTAAAATGACGTTTCTTACTGTTTCGAATAAATTATAAGGTTTTTCGACAACAATATCAATGCGATGCTAGGAACACACTCGGTAAGACACTCCGCAATGGTAACGGGGGACGGTATTATGGTATTAGCCTGTCATCGATGTCGGCGTCCGTAGACAGTTAGGTTTCTGCTCATTTACTTTTGTTCTATTGGATGTATCCCTATAAAAGTTTACCACAATGGTCCCCCATAAGAAATACATGTTGGGATTGATTCCGGAAAATGTGGTCCCTCCAGTTTGGGGAACTTAAGGGTTTCTTTGATAAATGTGGTGTAACTTTTTGAATTTTATCCGATTTTTATGATTTTTGGTTTACAATGTTCCTTGATAAAAATGAAAATACTTCTTCAAGATCTATTTTCCCTATCTCTTACCGTTTTAGAGACATAAGGGGTTTTTGTGGTAGTTCCAATATTTCTGTCTAATGTATGCTAATATTATAATGGGTCAAGCATAACAGTGTGTCCAAACTTGCTTTAATTGTTGACCTGTCGGCATTTTGCAGTCGTATCATACTGCGCGTAGCTAAGTTATTTATTTATTTAGTCACATAAATTATGCGGAATGGAAAAATTTCACACCTGAATCAATTCATGATTATCTTTTCAAATTTTGCAATATGTTATTTCCAATTTGTATGCAAATAAATCAATATTTAAATTTTTTTGTGTTAAAATCAATGAACATCTAGGGAAAAAAATGGTCATTAGTGCTGATTTAGGGTGTAGATGTCGTACTTAGTGCTGCTTTGTAGTCTTTGCGGAGTTTTTATATATCTGATAATTTTTTTTTAACCCCGTCAATATTTCCTATCCGTCTATTTCAAATGTAGTATCTTTTAAACCTTGTTTGCTTACTGCACAAAATAAAATATTTTTGTTGGACCTCCTCTTGACAAAAAGCAATTGTTGTGTTTTTTCTTAATTCTAGACTGTTTTAAGTGAACTAGAAGTAGAGCAATTTGAAATTATCTTGCACGGTCAACATTTTTATTACTGAAAAAAAATGGGTGGTAAAATAACGAAAGCGATAAAGTACACGAAAAACACAAAATTATAAATAAAGACATTATATTGAACAAAATATACAATTCTGATAAAATTAAATTAACAGACAAATAAACAAACACACAAAATAAATAAATAAAACAATAAATTTTAAAAGAAGTACTTTATTCGTTACAAGAAATAATGCCTTACCTTTTTTCAGTTGTTTCCGGATTTTCTTCAACGGAGAAGTTTTCTTTTCATCTGTAAACTTCCAACTGAGCAAAACCATAAAAAGAATTCTACCTTATATAATTAACTAAGTCATTAATTAATTTACTTTGCAGGGATGCTTGAAATACAATGGCATCTAATGACACCTGATAAAAGTGATTAGTTTTGATATTGAAGAATTTACAACAGAAAATTAAGTCCAGTAGATTGTTAGAATTACATTTTGTAAATGTTGAACTTTTATGAAAATAATAGATAGAATAAAAAAGGAATATATTATATAAAAAAATGTATTAAAAAAAAAAGCATAATATTTTATACATAACATATTTTTATATTGTTACATATAACAAGGGTTTTCCTGTTTTAAAAGTGTACCTTAATTTACGGCAGATCGTATTGAATCGTATTCATTCGACAAGAAGGATGAGGGGTCAAAAGTACACCTAAATGTTATTTTGAATAAAAAATTCTTAGATATTCTAAGTTTAAGGCAAATGAAACATTAATATGATTATATAAAACAAGCCTCTGTGTCGAAAACGACAGCTATCCGAGTACTCTCCACATGTCACATGTCTCTGCTGTTTCAGACATCACAGCACTTTTACAATGATATATCTGAACATGAATGAACTTTCAGACTATTTTGGCCCCTCTCTTTGTCCTCAGAAAGGATCTGGTTCATGACAGTATTACCGACGACCTTTCCTATACTATGTTACATAAATTTCCTCCAACTTTTTATCTGACTTCTTTTGACCATTTTTCCATAATAGTAGCAACCAACATGTTGATTATAATCATTTTGGAACTCTAAAACTAAATACCTTCCCAGGAATATACTACCATTTTTTTCTCTCTTCACAATGTTGAATTAATGTAATTCTGCAATTGCATATAACATTTTTGGGATTTCATTAATAAAAGTGCGATCGCATAAATATAATTATGCAATCTCATAAATAATAAACCAAATTGCATTAATTACACCATTGCATAAATACAATTGTGCAATGGCAAAATTAATTATGCGATGGCATAAAACGCCAATAATGCAATTCCATAATTATTAATGCCACCGCATAAATATAGATTCTCCTTCGGGTACGAGTGATTTATGGAACTAGTTTCTCCACCCGAGATAGTTAAATGTTTGATTTTCTACATGCGAGCTTAAACGAGCGTATTAAAATCTAAAATTTATCTATTAAGGGTCGAGAAATTATATAAATCACGAGTAAATTGAAGGAGAATCTTTTTCTCCTATGATTTCAACAAAAACCTCAAACATTTTGTTTACATGAACGCCATTTCGGAACTTCTCTATTTTATCTTTCCAATAAACGTAGAATAAAAGGCGGGAATTCCCATGCATAAATTTAATCACGGGGAAGTGGTTAAAAATATTATGTATATCCCACCGATTAAACACGTCAAGAATAGGAGAAATACAATTATGCTTTGGCATTAAAACGTCATTGTGACACTATGGTTTTTTGGGGCCCTTTAAAATTTACATCGTGGAAATTTGGCAACCCTAGGCCCGAAACTTTGACAATGAAAATTAAAACATGTTAACGAAAACATATTACTTTATCAATCCGTTTTAAAAATCCCCCCCCCAAAAAAAAACCCAAAAAACAAAACATAAACCAATTAAAAGAAAATAGATAAATATATATATCGTTAGATATTTTATTTGACCACTTCCAAAAGTTAAATGAAAATATTTATGCTGAGGATGATATTGAACCAGACTTTGATTTTTGATATTTCTAATGATGTTGATAAATTCTTAAATGGTTGTGTTAATGAACAAGAAATTAGAAAAGTTGTTTCAAATTTGAAAAATGACAAAGCTTCAGGTGTAGACGAAATACTGAATGGATATATGAAAAATACACTAGATGTATTGATGTCAGTGTACCTTACACTCTTTAACTTAAGTCTTAAAACTGGATTAATTCCAGATAAATGCATAGTCAGTGGGAATTTTGATACCTATTTTCAAAAACAAAGGGTATAAATTAGATGCTGATATGTATAGGGGAATTACTTTAAATTCTTGTTTAAGACTTCTTCAGCTATTTTATATAATAGGTTAAATGAATATGCTGATCATGTTGATTTGATAACTGTAGCACAGACCGGATTTCGTAGAGGATATTCTACAATAGATAATTTTTTGTCTTATATGCTTTAGTCATGTTAGTAACGATACATTCTATACGGGTAAAAAAACTTTTTTGCTTAAATATAATAAAAGGCCACACCAAAATAATCTTTAGTTCATTGGAATTTTGGACTATGTAAATTTTAAGAAAATTTTTTTTTGCCGACTTATTTTGCAAAAATATTGAAAATTCGCCCCAAATTCTTCATTTTTCAAGAAATTAAAAATAAAAATTGTTCGACCGCTTCTAAAGTTTGTAAAAGTTTGGATATTTTGCAATATTTTATTAGATTTTCGACTGAAAAAACAAATTTCCAAGAAAAAAAATTAAAATTAAAATTTCGCTCGCTCACACTTTTTTTGCCATCCAAAAATCTAAAGAACCAAAAATTAATTTGGTGTGGCCTAAAAGGTAAAATTTTCAATGTTCTTCATAATATATATATAGCTGAATATTAAAAGTTGTGTAAAAAGGGACATAGAATGTGATTGGTTTTTCTGTTGTGATACACGTGTCAAAAAAAGGAGAGAACTGATCACCGTTTTTTGTTCTCCTTATTTCTCAACGATTTAGAGTTATCTCATTGAAAATATATCGATCGTGTAGGAAAATATATGACTTGTGTCAAGAATCCCTAATTATGCATGTTAAGTTTTTTTTCTATTATATGCAGACGGTGTTGCACTATTGTATGAAACTGCGTAAGGGTTACAAGAAACACTTGGTTGCTTTGAAACACAATGTACTCGATGGAAATTAAAAATCAATACAAACAAAACTATTGTAGTGATATTTAGTAAGAAGAAATTACATAAACAAAACGAATTTTATAACAAATGGTGAAAACTTTGAAGTTAAAGATTCTGACTCATATCACGGGATTGCATTTAATTATAATGGCACTTTTTTTGTACAACCAGGAAAAAAATATTAGATCAGTCACAAAAATCTCTTTATGATTTATATATATAAAAAAAATAAAATATAAATATACCTGTGGACTTACACTGTTTGGCTCGCTTGTAAATCTAGTTCTTTTATATGCTTCTAAAGGTTTTGGTTTTGAAAACAAAGATAATATAGAGACTTTACACTTTATACAGTTTTTAAAGAAAATATTAAAAGTTAGAAAAGGTACCTCAAATTTTATGGTATACAGTGAGCTAGGGAGTTATTCGATGGAAATCATTGTTAATCAGAGAATGATTATGTTCTGGAACAATCTGTTGTTATATCAAACCAAACTTTCATTTATTCATAAATTAGTGCATAATTTGTATACAATTCAACCTACTATATTTAAGTGGATCTCATATGTGAAAACTATACTTGATAACTGTGGTTTAAGTTATATGTGAGAAGATCAAATACCAGTTAACAAAGTAGTTGGATATACAACAATGGCTTTCAGATTCAGATTTATTAAATGTGTAACATGAGGTCAAATGCAATACAAAATATGTAAATAGCATGACAGAAAAACATATCAGAAAATATATAATAAAATAATACTTTACACAAATATATTAGATATATATAGATTATAACATGGCATTTTTCTTATTACACCTATTATCAGCCCTAGGTCAAGATATCATGGAGATATTTGGAAAATCACAAACTCAAATATAAATACAAGCAAAGAAAAATTTATCATGACAGATACTTTGACAATATAAATCCCAAAAATGAAAGCTTAACTGTATCACATATTTCTTGCAGACGAGGTGAAATATGCACAAAAGTACAAATTCTGTCAACGATGTTACATGGTAGAAATTTCAAAATTTGAGAATGTGTTAATATATTTTCTTTCAAAAGTACAACACAGTACTATGAATTGTCTCAAGTTGATTCATTCTATATATTTGTTTTGAGTTTTAGATGAACATTATGACATGACAATATATAAAATTAGAAGACACTGTCTAATTAAAAAATCTTTAGGTCCCAAAATCCTACAAAATAAACAATAAACATAAAACAGCTATATATGTTGGTATTGTAGAATTTGGTAAATCAAACTACAGAATTTGAATTTAAAATTAAGCTGTAAACTTTTCTTATGAAGATTATATATCAAGTAACATCACTGACTCACATAGTTACACCCATGACTAACAATGTAACATCACTGACATAGATTATATAATGACTATAACAATTAACCTTTTGACTTAAAAATATTATATGTTTTAAAGCAAAATACTTACTCAAAGACATACAGTGAATGAACCCAATAAAAAATAAGCTTTGCCCATTTCATTGTTTTGGCATTTGAATCTTCAAGGAGACTGAAAAACACTAATTCAGGAATAATTTTGTTTAAAATTAGTTTCTGATCATGATTTAGTAGGGTACAGAAAAAAAATGTTATTAATTTAAGGTTTCGTTTCTATTTATTGGTGATTTTTTAATTCATTTGGCAGATACTACCAATCATTTATATATAGATATTTATATACATAACAGTATTAATATAACCCCCTCAATTACATTTTAAACTTATTGGAAGTTCCAGTCCTTCAAAAAAAACACCCAAAAAATAGGTATTATTAAGATACCAGATTGTCAATTTTTGTAGAGATACATATATTTGTCAGTAATGTTACATAGAGTAACCCAACATCTATTAATATTTTTTTTTCTATTTTTAGTATTTAACTTAAAAGAACATCCCACAGTGCAGTATATATTGATAGATATGTACATTGGCTAATAAAAAGGAAGCATTTAGAAATATTTGCCACTATCTAGAGAGTATCACGTCAGTGATGTAACATTAAAATGTTACATTTGAATTCTGATAGAAAGTATATTAATAAACTTTCACATAGAATGCCATGAAATAGGATATACAGTGTACAAATACATGACACCTTGAAGTTAAGCTGATTTATGACAAGAATTAAAACTAATGCATTATCTCAGTAATGTAACATGAAAGATCAGTGATGTTATATTTACCAAAATTTATATATGCTTTCATTTCATTTTGATCACAGAGAATTTAATTTTTTTTTTAATTCTTTTACTTTATAATACACTTTATCTTGAGGATAATGAGGAACCAGAGTGAGTTATCTTTTCCTAACTAATATAGGTAAGGGAGATAATTAAATTCTCTCCCTTTTGTCCTCAGGCTAAAAGGGAGACAAATTTATTATCTCCCTTAAATACATTGGTTAGGAAAAGATAATTGACTCTGGTTCCTCGTTTAATTATAAAGTCTTTATATATTTTAGTCACTGGTATTACAGAAAACGTCATTAATGTTAAATTAGCTTTCATAACATCAATGACTATAACACCAGCGACAAATTTGACTTAGAATAATTAAAAGTTTTATATGCAAGCTCTACTATCAAAGAAAACGTCAAATCTTCAAAATTTGCGAAAAGCATTTCCTGGATGTTATTCAACCTATCCATTGTCATGTGTTTATAGATATGCATGAAGTGTAACATCAATGAAACTATATAGATATGCATGAAGTGTAACATCAATGACACTATATAGATATGCATAACGTGTAACATCAATGACACTATATAGATATGCATGAAGTGTAACATCAATGACACTATATATATATGCATGAAGTGTAACATCAATGACACTATATAGATATGCATGAAGTGTAACATCAATGACACTATATAGATATGCATGAAGTGTAACATCAATGACACTATATAGATATGCATGAAGTGTAACATTAATGACACTATATAGATATGCATGAAGTGTAACATCAATGACACTATATAGATATGCATGAAGTGTAACATCAATGACACTATATATATAGATATGCATGAAGTGTAATATCAACGACACTATATAGATATGCATGAAGTGTAACATCAATGACACTATATAGATATGCATGAAGTGTAACATCAATGACACTATATAGATATGCATAACGTGTAACATCAATGACACTATATAGATATGCATGAAGTGTAACATCAATGACACTATATAGATATGCATGAAGTGTAACATCAATGACACTTTAAAGTTACTTATGTCAGGTTTAGTCAACTATTATTGTACATTTATGTCCTAGGCTCCTTCACAATTTCATTTCCAAATCATTTAACTTCAACAACATACAGGAAATGACTTTTAAGCAATATTATGTTGATACACTTTTATGGAAAGATAGTGTACATAGCATACCAAAATTGTGAAAGTAACTTCACTGACCATGTTTTGGAACTTATACTGTGTTCCTTTTTATTTATAATATCTGCATGGTTCAGATGATACAAAATTATTTTTTTCACAAGCACCATGTGTCTTGTATAAGAAAAACAAAAACAAGTCTGACAAAAAACGCATTTTTGCAGTAAAAGAATGTTAAAGTTGGTTTCACTTAATTGGGACACCCTATTTTTCAAGAAAATAATATATTTGATTGCATTTTACATTTAATTGTGACATGTTTGCTTCAGTTTAGTATAAATATCCTTTAAAACAGATTGTTTTCAGAATTTGGAAACAGATTGTTTTGAGAATTTGATGAATTATTTAATACATCATGGCTCTATTTTTGCAAGATAAATCGCTGTGACTTAAATGCCTCAATTTTTTGATAATAACTCATGTACAATTTCAAATTTTATCATAGGGTACAATTATACCTTTATTTTCTACAAGTATATGATAATACAATATATTGGATATAACTAATCAAAGGATACATACAACTTTTCTAATAAATAAAAAAGTCTTTTGTACAATTCAGTTTTACATATTGAAAGGAGCCCTTCAAATTTTACCATACTCAGATTTTTTTTTATAATAACAAGGAATATACTTATTTTATAGTGCCACTACAATATCGTGCCCACAAGTAAATAAAATATGGAATTCATCGCCTATGCCTTTATTACATAAAGGATGCCTGATTACATTTTGTCAATTAAGGTACTAGTAATTAATCTGCTAATTATGTGTCATGGTGCTCAATAATGTAATATATTCACAATGAATATAAATAATATATCATTTCCCGTGTAATTTCGTTCAAGGTGTGTAAGATAGGTGATTATGTTAAAGAAGCAGTGCAGCTGTACTGGTAGCTAGGTGTAAATATCGGCAAAAGAATACTGAAGCGACAACAAGGAGAAACTACTTGTACAGATAACTATCGTATGTACTTGTAATAAAAGGCTGGTAAAATACTAGCAGATCGCTGTCTATTTAAAATAAGATGTTTGTTAAAAAATTGACATTAAATAGTTCACGTTCAAGCAATGTTATTAGCGTGACATGTGTAGGAAAATAAACTATCCTTGATCCTGTAATATATATGATAATCTTAAATATCGTTGTAATTATCTAGGTTTAACTCCAGAAAAAGTGTCGTGCGTTTAGTTCGGATACCCAGGAATCAGTAGTGAATTTTTACATTTGCATGAAGTTTCACGAATTAAAACTTTATAATCTTTCTTTTATTCAATGTTCAATCACAATTGAAAATTAGGTTAAAATAAAACTCTGATCAAGAAAATGCGCAAAATGTCTTTTCTCTAGTTATCCCCTGATATTAGAAAATTTTGACAGTGGCAAATATGTTACTTTTCTTGTGCCATATCTTCATTAGATTTGGAAAATATTGATTGACGAACATACATGTAGAATCGAAGAAATACAGGGTATCTTATTGTTAAATGTATTTCGGTAGAGCCATTTCTTTTTCTGGTTCCTGCTCCACAATGTTAATGCTATTTTTTGTGTCCAGACTGAGACGCTGACGTTTGAAAATTAATGTCGGATAACATGCACCCCACCTCAACCCCCCCAAATTAGGTGGTTAAATTTCCTTATCGGATATCGATCTTTTGATGTCATTCCTATACAAAAACAAAACACATTAAGGGAACTTAAAGACAGGGAGTAAAAATATGGGTTATAAACTACACAGCTACTCTCCTAATAGCCAGTGATCACACATCCCACGAAGTAGTCTATTGAAATTTGGAACGCTTATCTAAAGTCAAAAACTAAGACCTTATTGCCATTCTATAGATGGTATGAAATAATTATATGAGAAACAAAATCGGTAAGCCTAATAAAGATAAAAGAAAAGTTAATGTCGCAAGCTTAAATTTACACTTTTCTGTACATGTTTAGAACCCTGTGTTTCAATAAAATGGAATATCCAAATCTAATAGCTATATATCGTCAATGAAATACGACAGAGGAGTTTATGACACAAGCTTAAAACTAAATTCTCTAAATTCGACCTTCTTACCAAAAGAAAGCAAAAAGATTATTTTAATTAATTTTCTGGAATTTTTTATTTACACAAAACGTGTATAATATATATTGTATACACAAGCTATATCGAAAGATCGTTACTTTTCCGTTCAGCTGTCATTTTTGTATTGGATATGTCATACAATTGTTTTTTGGTGCTGTTAATAATTATAGTTTAGCAAAAGTCAACAGCATAAAAACCTTAATAACAAACATAAGAGAGAGATTTGACTCAACGATATCATCGACCAACCGCCTTCACTGTACGGTTTCAGCGAGGTGTTCACCTTAGGAGACCATTTTAATATTGACCAGTGGTCAATGGCAGGATTTTATTAAGTTTTAAACACAACGCCAACTCTGGACCGCACATTAACAGAGCTTACCAAAATACTCTAACCTCTAGTGTTTTGCCAGTTTTTCTTCATAAGTACATACAATAGTTATCTGTGTACTATTAACAACTTGATATTATAGTACAAATAGTAATTAGTTACTTACACCTACCTACAAGTACAGCCTCATTGTTTCTTTTATATATCACCAATGTGTTATTGATATTCATTGTGAATATCTTACGTTATTAAACACCCTGGGAAATAATTAGCGAATTAATCCTTAGCACCTTACTTGAGGCTGTTAAAAGGACAGTAATACCGTAGTACTATCATAATGATATATTTGAATATGCATTTTACATAAAACATACAGTCTGTGACAATAAAATAATACGGTATAGAAAATGAGTTTAGGTCACATTATTTTTACGAAACTCTTTCTCAGAGAGCTCCGGTGGTCTCGTGGTAGCGGGCTCGCCCCGAGTGCGGAAGGTCGCGGGTTCGATCCCCGGCCGGGTCAAACCAAAGATATTAAAATTTGTATTTGCTGCTTCTCCGCCAAGCACGCGGCATCTAGGAGTAAGAGCAAAGACTGGTCGGCTCGGAGTCAGTATAATGTGTCCGAGTGAGGTGATATGTCTTCCTGTGGACAGTTACCTCGTGAGCTAGCACATTAAAAATCCGACTTAGCGTGTCAGTCTAGTACAAAGCAGGGATCATATTCAGTATCATATCAACATGTTCTCGTCCTGATATGCACCTGGTTGCCACTGGACGTTAAACAATAATTCATCTTCCCAGAGAGCTCCAATTCTTGAATATCGAAATTCTAATACCTAATTTTTAATTACATACATTTTATGGCAATATAAGAATAAAAGGCAAAACAATACTAGTAAATGAAATCAAAGAGTTTATGTCAAAAACTGTAAAATTCGATCACTGTGGGCACAAATATTGAACAAAATCGAATTCTAATACCTTAATTTGGTATCTACATACAGAAATAAAATGCATAAATTAAAAAATCAGAGGAGTTTAAGACATAGGCATACATCTAATATTTCTGAATTCGATTCTCTCACCAAAATGGATGCTGGAGAACATTTTAATTGACTTTTTGGCGTTATTCACTTCCAGAAAATGTACATACTCCATATTTTATACACAGGCTGTATCGGAAGATTTAATTTGTGACCTTATTGTTATTAATAGAATAAACTAATATCAAACTAGAGGCTCCCGGGAGCCTGTATCACTCACCTGATATATGACTATGTCCATCTTGACTTATGGACTGTAACATTGCTGCCAACTCCAAACTGGCTCACTGGTTTGAAACAAGATCTTTCATCCTAAGTTAAAAGTATGTTCCACTCTGGCAGCCAGGGTCATCAGATACAATTCTGAAAGAGGACTAACTAACGACCATTGCTGCCGAGTATTGTTCCAATTGGCCAAGTGGTTTCCAACAAGAAGATCTTTAAGTAAATTCACCGTAGGGTCCTGTGTTAAACTATGTTCGGCTTCGGTGGCCATCTTGGATGACGGGCAGGGTCATCGGATACAACTCTGAAAGAGGCACACATGAGGACCATTGCTGCGAAGTTTTGTTCCAATTGGCCCAGTCTTTTCAGAGGAGAAGATCTTTAAAGGAGAGTTTACGACGACGACGGACGACGAACACCGGACGCAAAGTGATGGCAATAGGTCACATGGCCCTCTGGGACATATGAGCTTAAAATATAATAAAACATTTTCGTAAATTTAGTAATATATATATATATATATATATATATATATATATATATATATATATATATATATATAGACAGAAGATACATAACTGAGCAATTAACAAAACAATATAAACATAATATTGGAGAAAGTTAATACTACAAAACTTCAAACAAACTTCTCTTCCGATTAGTTAGTTCATACTTTGATGTCAGCATAAACATTTTGATGGGCGTTCGGTTTGACAAGTCTTCCTCATTTTACTACATATATTTGAATTATTAAACAAATACTGATATGAAAAAACACTAACCACAGAACAAGTATGTTTGGTAAGACAAGTGACCATATTTTCAGTGGTTACTATTATACTATACTGGACACATTACAGCCAAGTAAAGATTTTGATTTTGTTATCAAAGTTTTCTTCAAAATAGTTATGGGATGATCCTAATCTTTCTACATTATATGAAAATAAGTATAGATTCTGATTCTGATTGTTGATTTTGTTGGAGTTAATTTAGATAAATTAACCATCGTCAAAATCGCTTTCCGTAGCTTGAGCTCGGTCATTTATCGTTGGGGTATTATTTTGGGATTCTTTTCTTCTACGGCATACAACAGCCTTCATAGCCTGTCGGAGCTCTTTGAAGCGGAACGCATAAATGAATGGATTTATTACGCATTGTAAGGACACAAGTAACGAGGCAACTGAACCAACTCCAATAGGAAATGGAATTCCAAAGGCATCAGTTAAAAGACAAACAATAAGTGGACCACGAAGCAATATTGTCGAAACTATAACATATCCAGAAGTCGCTATAGCCCTCAATTCCCACTTTTTCCATGCTTTTCTTGGATCCGCTTTTCCAGATTCTCTAGATTCGTTGATTTCCCTGCTGCTAGACTGATGTTCATTGTCGCCGACGCTAATTTTTGATACTGGTTGACTTATACACGGGCCTTGTTGAAGATCATCGCCGTGGAATACAGACCTAGTGTTAGATACTTGGAAGTTGAAATTAACTAAGTGCACGTCAGAAACAGACAGTTTTTCATCGTCTACTTGGTGCTCACAAACATCGTTTATTGGATCTGTCCATGCTTTCTTTTTTTGAGGTTTAACGATTTCTGTTTCAGTATCTGTGGTACTCTTCTGTGGCTGTTGAATTGTCTCGCTCTCTTCACCTTCCGTGTCCTCATCTATATTCTGTGAAAATTTATCTCTATTTTGATCCAACTGTATACTAGATAAAGGCCGAACTTTCTGCATTTTAATCTGGTACATGGCCAACATAACTACTATGGCAATATAGAGAACTATTATTCCAAGGGATAAAGCTGTAAAAAGACCTGAAAGCAAGCCCATGATCAATTGATAATGATATGGGTCGTAATAAAGAGTCATGTGACATGCATACAAGGGCCGTTTATTTCTAGGTACTGCAAGTATGCAAATAATAACGTAAGATGTCGTTAAGACCAATGAAGCGATAGCCATCTTCTTTTTCCATCCATCCTCACGTGCCAGTTTTCCATAATTGTTCGTCTTTACGGTGATGAATCGATCAACGCAAATCATCAAAGCAATAGTCAAGGTCATACTTATGGAAATGAAAAGGAGAGTGATCTGTGATATACAAAACTCCTCATGTCTACCTCCCACTGGCAACAAATTTTTAACTGCCAACATGAATAAAGAAACGCCGTATAAACAGTCTCCACCACACATTGATATAATAAGCATGTTGTGTGCTTTCTTTTTCAGCGTTTTGACTCCCATGAAGAAAAAAAAGACATTGATGAAAGTAGTCAAAAGAGCAAATGGTGCTAGCACATAGTTTGAAAACTCGACATGGGTTGTCTCTGTAGAATTTGTTAAATTGTTCATCTGAAAAAAAAAAGAAATAGATAGTTTCACGATAGTTCAACTAATGATGCGTTCAAAGGTATATTTAATATGAATTGAATATTTTTTTTCAATTTAGAACGAAAACGGTTGTGCATTATCATGTCTACCATGTACCGAAAACCATCGAATGCGTATTAACTGATGCGCCTCACAGAGATACGTATTCAATAAATCATTGATTTGTTACTAGTATATCACAACCATCCACTACAAAAGATAACTGTCTGGTTCTGACTGCAAGAGAAACTTAAAAAAAAAAAGATTTGAAAAAAATGATTGAGAAAGAAAAAAATTATGTTTCATGATTTCAAAGTACATGTTCTGTCCACAAGAAAGCAATACTATTTGTAAACTGAAGTTGGTGGAATGGATTTTTTGGCATTTTGAAAATCTAAATGTTAGAATTCTAAGACGATATCTTGTTTGTCAATTAACCTTGTTGAGTCATACAAGAAAACATAGAAATTTTATAATTCTTTAAACAGTTTATATGTGTACACCTCTAAATTAATTCTTTCAGTTACGTGATAATATAATTCCACTGGTTAAGGTACTCAAATTTTGAAAAATCTATTTCACAGTACTTAGATAACGCAAATGCCAAATAGTCATTATACAAAAATTGGGGTATTTGGAAAATCAAAAACTCAAATATAAATACAAGCAAAGAAAAAAAATCATAACAGATACTTTTGTTGATACTTAGACAAGATATATCCCAAAAATAAAAGCTTGCAGACGAGGTAAAATATGCACCAAAGTACAAATTCTGTCAATGATGTTACATGGTAGAAATCTCAAATTTTAAGAATGTGTTAATATATTTTCTTTCAAGAGTACAACACAGTACTATGAATTGTCTCAAGTTGATTCATTCTATTTATTTTGAGTTTCAGATGAACATTATGACATGAAAATGTTTAAAATATAAAATAAGAAGACACTTTCTAAATAAATTTTTTTTTAAATCCCAAAATTCCTACAAAATAAACAATAAACATAAAACAGTTCTATATAATGGTTTTGAATTTTTTAAATCAAACTGCAGAATTTAGTTACATCAGTGACTAACAATGTAACATCACTGACATAGATTATAAAATGACTATAACAATTAACCTTTTGACTTAAAATATTATGTGTTATAAAGCAAAATACCTACTCAAAGACATACAATGAATGAACCTAATAAAAAAAATGAGCTCAAGATGGTATAAATGGTATTTCGTTCATGCTTCTGTAACATTATTGACTACTGCAGTAACAACACTGACAGTATGAAAAAGGATATAGAATGCATGTCTGTGAGACAAAATATCATTTGGAAATATGCAGTAATATATTAAGTTTTAGATTCTGGATCATCTTTTGACAACGTGTGACCAATCCAAGCCTGTTGAACAAGGTAAAGCACTTAATTGCCCCAAGGTATTGATATGAAAACTGACCAACCACAGTTATTAGGAAAAATGTATAACAATAAAATGCCAAAAAAAACCTCTGATAATACATGATCCTTCCTTCATCTACGTATGTATCCTTAGAAATGTATTTGTAATATATAAATGTAATATCTCTCCCCTCTGCATAGCTCTGTCATTAGATCAGGATACAGCTATGATAGCCTTTTTATCTAGTTTTAAAGTTTAAACGAGCACATTCTGACCCTGCTATCTAAATTATGTATCTTCCAGTCAAATTTTGCAGTTCTAGCAAGTGGTCACCTTGTTGGTAATGATACTGTATTGATTTATATGCCCTGTCTGTAAGGCAGGCCGGGCATATAGTTCTTCGGTGTGTGCGTCCGTCCTTCCGTCCGTCCGTCCGTACGAGGTTAAGGTTCATGTTTAAGGTAATTTTTCAAGAAGGAGTTACGGTATCATCCTGAAACTTTATACATGGATAGCTTGTGGTATAAACAGCAGCATTTTGATGCGAAACGGATGTTGTGACCTTGAGCTCATGGGTCATCGACTTTGGATTTCTTTATAGAATTTCAATATTTTTTATTGTGTTTTGTGCTCTTTTATATTATTTTTTGTTCGTAGTTCTGTCAGTTGTGTTTCTCTGGTTGATTGGTATGTCATTATTTACTTTTCCTGTTATCCATTCTGTTGTATGTTTACACAATGTAGCTTCCATTGCCCCTTTCATTGTTTTGGCATTTGAATCTTCAAGGAGATTGAAAAAACACTACTTCAGGAATAATTTTGTTTAAGATTACTTTTTAATCATGATTTAGTAGGGTACAGAAAAAATGTTAATAATTGAAGGTTTCTTTTTTATTTATTGGTTATGATTTTTAATTCATTTTGTAGATACTACCAATCATTAATATATAGGTATTTATATTTATACATCTAAATATTTACAGTATTAATATAACCTCCTCATTACATTTTATACTTTTTACAAGTTCCAGTCCTTCAAAAAAAACTAAAAAATAGGTATTATTAAGATACCAGATTGTCAATATTTGTAGAGAATCATATATTTTAATTGTGACCTAATTAGACTCAACCCACTATACATTAGAAAAACCAAATTTCTAAGCCAACACCGTGCAACTTAGAGGGTTTTTTAATTGTTTGCATCAGCAACAAAATCACGATGCTGGTTCCGTAAATGGAAAGAGTAGTTTCCGAAAAGGAACATAGCTACAAAGTGATTATTAACATGTTTGTATAATACTTTTTAATTTAGTTTATTACTTAAGTTTTATTCTTACTAGATTTACCATATTTTTATTTTTTGTCAAATTTTCGATGTGTACGCAACTGCATTTTTGCGTACGGGTTGCTACGCGCCTGTAACATTTGTTATGTAAGAACCAAAACTGAAATTTCACAAGTGTAAAAATACCCGCACGTCATGGGTCAATTTTATCCCACAGTAATGAAATATCCTTAGGTAGATTAATCATGAAGCTAGTGAATCTAATCAGGATGTGTTAAAACACTAGGTTTATTCTTTGTATACATTAAAGTTGGTAGCAATGTATACCAAGGGTTTTGTATCAAACGTTGATATACCAGCAAATTCCGGAGGCAACTTCAAAGCTAAATATTAACACAGTCAAACTGCAAATATGGTGGACAAAAAGGTTTTATATTTAGAGTGGCTATAGTGAAACACATGTATTTAGCATTTCTGGAAAAAATTGTTTTCTTTGGCAGATTCCACATTGAAGTTCTGATGACTAATTACATGCAGTGTAACAATAAGAGATTGACAATATAACGGTTCATATGGTAATATTTAACAGTTATATGTTGCAAATTTGTTTGAACATTGATCTGATACTGAAATTAGTAAGTTAATGAATCACTTAGGTAAAGTAATTGTAATTTACTAAAACATGTGTGATGGTAAATGTAATTTAACTGAATATTATACATGTAATAGTAATCCTACACATGATAAGTTTATCATGTTTATAGCACTTTAGTATTGTTTAGGTTCAAAATGATGATAAACAAAAACAGTAACCCCATATGGAAGTATGGAAAAGCTTAAAGGTGTTTTTGTTTGTTTAGTTGGGGTTTTACGCCGTTTTCAGCACATTTGGCTATTTCACGACGGCCAGTTTTTATTGGTGGAGGAAGCCGGAGTACCCGGAAAGAACCACCGACCTTCGGTAGGAAAATAGGCAATCCTTGTCAATTTAGATCGCAGTCGAACACTCCCTGCCACAGGTGAGATTCGAACTCACAATCCCAGTGTTGACAGGCTAGTGATCATTAGTAGTCATGACGAACTACCTAGACCACTCGGCCACCGAGGCCCCTCTTAAAGGTGGTTTCAAAAACTATAAATAAAGCTTTGAAGCACTGTAGTTATTTTGTCATTCTAGAAACACTGCAGTTATTTTGTCATTCTAGGAACACTGCAGTTATTTGTGTCATTCTAGAAACACTGCAGTTATTTTGTCATTCTAGAAAGAAAATATTATGATGATAGTTATCTATGTATTAGAAAAAAACATTCATGCTGGTATTCGTACTTAAAAAGGACAAATAAACCTAAGGAGCAATAAAAAAGACGTAATCCATTGGACAGACAAACCCGGGAAGACAAATGAACAACCACAAGCACAGAAAACTAAAAAAAACCAATGAACAACACGTATAACTCCTATAAAACCCAGGAGTGAACCCAGGTGTAGAAAGTTTTTGAATTTGTCGTTATTTAACAACAACACGTCATAGATGTAACGAAATCTCTTTTTCATTGATTGAATATGCCATAAATACCAACCACCAAAACAAAGCATTCCCTTTTTCGCATCATTCTTTTTCAAATTTACAAACGTTTAATTCTAGTTGATATCCAGTTCTGGATTCTTTTTGCCAAATTTTGAGCCTAACTTTTTTAAAATTCATTTTTTTGCCTCCTTATTATAACAAATGATTGTTCGTCCGGTTTTTAATGTACATGTACATTTATTCCACGCCCGTTTTCCCACTGTTTTATGGTTTTAAACTAATATATAAATTAAAACAATTGAGTCGAAATGATCTCTGAAACAGTTTTGATAAAGAGGAAGAATGAAAGAATAAAAAAATAAACATGCATGAAAAAGTACAATTTTTCAACATGAAAATTATATACTTTACTTACATTTTATTGGAATACAATCTAATTAACTAACCTTCACATGCTCTGGAGTGTTCTATAAACCTGTCAATAATTATGTGATGATTATGATTGTGTATTGTCTGTTGTTATTATAATAATTCAATTTGAAAAAATGAATATCAAATTAAAATAAAATTGAAAGAACAGCCAAAAATGTAATATCATACAAGTGATATGTTTATATATCTATACCGTAAACATGTATTTACGACAAACTAGTTTTTGCTAACAAAGACTCTTCATTAAGAATACAATAAAACCTCCGTAATGCCATATCGCCGCATAAATAAGCTCTAATTGGAAGACGTCTGTTGCATTTCTCTAATTATCTAATAATTTATTTTCTTGGCTTTATTGCGTAGATACAACAAAGGTACGACAAATCGTCACACCATACACAACGTGTCGAGTCATTACGGCTTCAAAGTGTACTAGTCGAATTCGAACAGACCGAGATACAAAATTGAATACTTTCATCTGATAATGTCGCAGTAGAAAGAATTAAACATAGTGTATGGGCAGCACACAAAAGGGTTAACCAATCAGAAGACGTCTTATATCTATATATTAAATCATTCTCCAACATGGCCATGATATTTATACACAAAAAGAAAAAAAAGTTTCCTGTTACTGGGTGTTAGCGAACAACCATTTGATTTTTAAGGCTGATGGAGCAAGGCAAGGAGGTGATTTAGGATCTTGGAATTTCTGTTGTGTGTGCATGTTTCGCATCATCAACGAACCTGCATGGATATACATATTATCAAGCGAACTTGCCCGCACATTTTTCCTCAATAAATAACTCGTTCATTCTTTTTATATTCAGTCTCACGTTTTCTTCTCACATTTCTTTTTATCCTGTAGAATTTTTAGACATCATTTTTCATATTCTCTCCTCCAATTTGTTTTTCTTCAACACATTATTGGCTTTATTATACCGTCCATGTGCTGTTTTCTTTTTATATGACATGTATAAAAACGTTCATATTCATGTATGATTAGGTGTCCAACATGGCTGCATTTCCATACGCCCTGCTGTGACATGCATAAGATAAAGAAGTTAAAAAGTTTCTTTTCAAAAGGAAATAAATGTTTTCTTGCTCTGATAGGATAATTAAGATGTAGTAAGGTCCGAATGGCTTTCAGCACTTTTCTCTCAACTTCATATGTGGGGGCGGGGCAAGAAGGGGTCCCGGATTAACAGGTTAACAATATTTGATTTTGCTCAAAACAGATAACAGTAAATTTAAAATACTGATAACAGATAACAGCAATTTAAATGAGAAAACAGAAAACGGTGAATTCAAAACTATAAAAAAAACAGTTACAACTGAACTGAACTGAACATTCATTAAACTTTAAAGAGAATATAATCGCTGACCTTGTTTTTAATAAGTGCATTTAACTGTGAAGGGTCCATATATGAAATTAAGCATTCTATTATAATGTCTTGATTGTCTATATTTGGAGCGTCTGGAGTTTTTTCCAGGTTGTGTTCTTGCGGTCATATGCACAATTAAATGTATGGGGAGAGAAACGTACATGATCGTACCTTATACTTGGTTGCATTATACTATGTATTTTCCTCCTTTTATAGGAAGAGTCCACAACCCTGATGATCTCTGATTGAGATCACTGAGATGGTCCTTTATCCGCATTGTTTCTAGAGATTTAAAAAGGGGTAAATAATATGAATGAACATATAACCGAGATAAAATGTGTAAAAAACAGTTAACAATGTACTGACCATTAACAACTAACAGGAGTCATTTTTTTCATAATAACAGTCAACAACAATGTCCATTTTAAGAAAACAGATAACGGCTCATTAGTCAATAACAGTTAACAGCAAATGTATCTGCAAAATAACAGTTAACAAAAGTCTAAAAATGCCCGAAACACCTTAACAGAAAAGATATTGCCCCCCTCTCATATGTACATATTATCAGGTTATCTGCAAACGTGTAACGGGATGGCCTGGGTGACCAAAGTATATAAAATATATTTCAATTAATTTGGGAAGGTAATAATTTTAAAATTAAAATATGATTGTATAATAAGTTGTATTTAGACAGGCTAATACCAGTTTAGTACAGTTCCAATGATTAAATTGTAAAACTTGTTAAAATTGACCTTTAGAAAACATCTATGTACCAAACATGGAACAAATTGTAAAACTTGTTAAAATTGACATTTAGGAAATAGATATGTACTAACATGATATTTCGATAGAGATGTATTGGAACTGTATTTGGACTGTTTATGTTTCATATGTCAGGTGCCTATTAGTAATAGTACCATTTTGGGATGCTGTGATTGACGTTTGAAGGACTAATTTTCTATATTCGTTTTATATTTTCTACGTATTATTTTATTATTCTACGCAGTATTTTATCTTGTTCTAACTGGTTTTTGGGGCTAGATTATAAATACGAGCGACATTGTAGTCCGCTCAGTTGGGTTTTTACTTCAGTTCAGTTCACATCTTAACCACTGTCTGTTACTGTTAATTGATCTGCATAATAAAGTATTGGAACCACACCAGTCTTTTCATACACAACGCAAGTAACCAGTAAGCAGTAATCTACCACTATCCGATCAACGACCCATAAGCCTACAACAGCTTTATTGGTGCCGCAAGACCAGGACCTAACTGGACAACGTACCAGAGTTGAAAAGTTTAAGGTAAGACAACTAAGTATTTATCTCTAAAAAGTACCTTAGTAGACTGACCTTGTTAAAATTTAAAATATGGTTTGCCTAAATTAATCGTAAATCGCTTATTTAAGTAAAGCTAGGTTTAATTGCAGTTTTTAATAATTCTTAATTATTAAATTAAAAGTAAATAATTTCTCAAATGTCTTTAAGTAATATGTATGGCAGATGTCGATTACTTCTGTAATTTAGGACAAGATGAAAGTCAAAAAGCACACCCAAGTAGTATTGAAGTACAAGTAACTGAACCCGCCAAATTTACTCCATTTATAGGAGGGGGACAACCGGACTCTAGTTTCAACCCTTTTGGGTCACTTAAGGACAAATTGGATGAAAATAATCCAAACTTTTGGGCTAAAACAGCCTTGGATCAATTAAAAGCACTGCAAACTGCAGTATCAGTACCTCTTTTTAGTGTAGTCCAGACATTTGAGGGGGACCCTACCCAGTTTGAACAATGGGTTAGAAATATAGAAAGATATGCACAAATGGCAAGGTTAGAGGACACAGATATACCTCAGGTAGTTCATGTAACCTGTACTGGGTTAATAGCCGATTTTGTTAAACGATATATAACAGAATGTCAGTCAGCAGGGGAGCCACCTAAATGGCAAGATCTTAAGATACTGTTACAAAAACGGTTTGCTGAGATCACAGATCCACAACAGGCCTTGGCTATGCTTAGAAAAACAAAGCAGAAGCCAGAGGAAAGTGTTCAAATGTACGCTGAAAGGCTGTTGAGGATAGCTGAGGATGCTTATCCTGAATCAGTACAAACTGATTCAAATGTAGTAGGGTTAATCCAGCAACAGTTGGTTGATGCCTTCTGTGATGGACTGTATTTCGATTACCTCCGTATGAAAATTATGAGGGAGGAACCAAAAACTTTTGATAAGGCCGTTCAATGTGCTATGAAAGAGCAAAATCTAAGAAAGCGTTTTAGGGATAGAACAGATACGTTTACTGAACTAGAACCAACTAATAAAATTGTCAGGGTAAGGGAAACTCCTTTCCAACCACCGTCATGGACGGGGGGCAACAATAACAGTTTCTTAACACCTGTTCCTTGGCCAACAGTAGGAAATTTTCCTGACAACCGTCAGATAGAGCCAATGGAAATAGGACATTTAAGGGGGAAAACTTGTTTTAGGTGTGGCAGACGGGGTCATAGGTCAAAAGAATGTCCTTTCAGATCTTATAATGTCTTTGCAGCTAGGGATTCTAGGGAGGAACCCATGGTAGTAAGTGATGAGGAGGAGGTCGAACAAAAAAAGGTGCCCAAAAGAAAAAATAAAGGGTATTTGCCAAAAAGGGGTCAGCAGGGTCAAAGACAGGAAACACCCCAAAAACGAAGAGGAAATTATCAAACTCGAAATAGGGTTGAGGAGCCTGACTGGATTAGGGGGGCTGAATGTTGGATTTGTCATATGATAGGTCACTTAAAAAGAAACTGCCCAAACCGTAATGTTCCGGAAAAGAACAGAGTCAAAATTTTCAGACCCGCTACTTGGGCTGATAAACCATTTAGGGGATTTCAGGAAAACTAAAACCCTCTCTTCACAAGGAAGCCGGTGAAGGGAGGAGAAAAAGTTTTCAGGGTAAAATGAAAGAATTTTGGAAATCACAAGTACTAAATTTATCTTTGGCAGGGAACCCAGGGTCTTGTATAATGAAGATAGGAAAAGCGCGCTATCGTACTTTGATAGACACAGGCGCGGACGCCTCTTTAATTAGTAAGAAAATGTTTGATAAGTTACCAGAAAAACCAAAAATTATGCGCGTCATGCCGCTTTTACAGACCGCGAATGGTGAGTCATTATCAATTATAGGGCAAACGACTATTTCATTTACTATGAATGGACTTCCGTTAACACAAAAATTTTTCGTTACTGATGGACTAAATCGAAATTTCATTCTAGGCCGAGATTGGTTGAAAGAATACGGCGTAAGAATATATTTCGACTTAGGAATGATAAGGATAGGTAAGACTTATGTTAAATTAGAGGAAGACATTCATATTTCGTCAATCTTAAGGACAGATAAAGAGGTAAGACTTAAACCCCAGACAGCAACTGTTTGTCATGTTAAGTTGAATAAGGGCTTCCGCATACCTGACTCAAGACTTGTAGAAATCTCAAGTCTGTACTCAGGATGTTTACTCGACGAACCAGGACTTATCCTACAAGGTTCAATAGGTAAGTTACAGAATACTTCGAGGATACCTGTGATGATAGTTAATCAAACAAACAAGTACTACAAACTGAAGCGAGGTTGTGTAGTCGGAAAGAGACGTGGACTCCTTTCTATCGAATTATAGAAAGAACAGGACCTCTTAATTTCATCATCCGTCATCAAATGAACGGAAAGGTAAGTAAAACTCATGCCCGACACATCAGGCCAGCAAATGTAGAAGGATGGGAGATACCAAAAGACGAAACAGGTCGACTCCTAAGAAAAAGTACGTATGTAGTACCACCGGAAGAATCAGATGATTCTTCGGACCAGGAAGAGAAAACAGCTCTCAACAAAGTTATTCGACATCGTCGAATGGAAAGAGAGGACTCTTCAGATGAAGATGATATTCCCTTAGCGGAACTTCAGAAGAGGTTAAGAGCTAAACAAGAAAACTATCAACAAGATGTTGAGGAACTTAAGGTAATTGATCAAGTAACCGATCAAGTAAGGGTTGGCTCATCAACCGAGGTTTGTAAAGACGCGCGCGCAGAAATAAGTGTCAAGGTAGGCACGGATAAAGATGAGGTGATAAGCCCAATGAAAAATAAGGCTTCCAAGGAGGAAACGGATCATCCTCCCATTGACCATCAGAAATTAACGAAACATCTCCTTGCTGCGATTCAAGCAATGCTGTAAACCAGCTTGGTGATCATGTTGAAACATACATTTGTTGTCTTTGGGACACCTTTCCCCTTCCGTTATTTCCCCTGTGCAACTAAAGATACTCTTAGTGTCCACTTAAAGCAGTTTAGTTTAAAGCGTTTTGCACCTTAAGAAGTAATGTTTACCCAATAATGACATTTGTGTCTAATGCAACTATTTATGGAAAGGGCAACTGGAATTAAGAAATATTGTAAAATAATGATTTCCACTTATCCTACAAGACCTCGGGCACAGTACTTGACCGACGGACATTGGTTAGTCATTGCCGAGAAAACTTTGGCTTTTAGTATCTCCTGTAAATCAAAATCGACATCTGAATTACGGACCACCAAATTTCCCTTAGATATCATCAGACTTAACTCAACTTGTTCTGCTTATAATGCATATATGACATTGTTACCCTATTGTCATAAAGAAAGTAAATTCAATGTGACGGACGTATTCAGACAATTCTTGAGAAGATACTCATTTGGCATAATGACCCTTTGGAAGACAATTGACACAACCATACCAAATTTCAATGATTCTAAAATTCCCCCGAAACTTAAAGAAATAAAAGAGATTCCTATAAATAAACTAAAAGAAGAAATAGACAACATGAATTTAAACGAAGAACCCATGCCTGCAAGTCCTCGATATTGGATATGTATAATAGGAACAGTAACAATTATTTTAATAATTATTATCTTTGTGAAATTTAGGCGCAGGCTTCTAAATTACATAAGGTTAAGGTTAAGGTTAAGGTCAGTCAAAGAAGGGAAATGAGGAGGTGAGTCAACAGTTGTCAAGGCCACAACCCAGTGCACCACGACTACAAGATGGTGAAGAATCTTCGGTCACCTTCAGCAGTAGCCCTTGTCACTCTGGTACAACGACAAGATATGGTAATGGTACAAAGGACTGGTCACGATTACAAGATGGTAATGGTACAACGACGTATAGGCCTTATGTCAATCTTTCCCGACGGTACTTACAAGAAAAGTATGGACTGGTACCAATGGAGAATATGACGATATTGAATAACCTGAACGACATGGTAACCTCTACCCAATCATCCTGCACACACCAATCGCCTGACGAAAAACAACGGCCGATATCCGATCCAAGCAGCTACAAGGAGTATGGTCAAGGTAACGATCCCATGAATCCTGGCGACAAGAAATATGGTCAAGATGATACTTCCATAACATCGCCGATCCCAGTTCCAGAAGATAATCCGATGGTGACGGCAGACATTGCCGAACGTGATGATTACACGGAGACTGAGGTGCAGACAGTCTCACAATCGAAAGGATCAAATTCTGGTCATTCTGTGAAGAGAGTAACAAACTATCCAATAAGGAAACCACAAGCAAAACCACAACAATCTATTTATCCCAGTTTACGAGAAGAACTAAAAACTACTCAGTGAAAAGACAATCTTGATGTTACAAGAACTTTTAAGTATCTCGGTCACTAGTAATGAACATTAGTAAAAGGACATTTACGTATTATATCCTGATCATCAATCCTTATGCTAGTCACATGGATATTATATGGACAGTCTAAATCCTGGCCTTAGGAAGAAAGAACTGTGTAAATCCTGGTCAGGAGAAGAAAGAACTGTTTAAAGAAAACATTTACGACTATGACTAGCGCCAGTCTGTTCCAATGACGGGTAAGCTCTTCCATAAGGAGGACAACCTATGACAGGGGCAGCGGGCAGTCATAGGGCTAGCGCCGATCTGTTCCAATGACGGGTAAGCTCTTCCATAAGGAGGACAACCTATGACAGGGGCAGCGGGCAGCCACAAACGAACAATCATGAACTGAAAAATACTATCCTGGTTATCAAGATTACGACTGATATTCCTTCCTAGTCACCGAGATGTGTAAATAATATGAACATTTTGCTTGGACATTTTTATTTCTGGTGGACAATTGTGCAATGAACTGTGAAAAGACAATATAATAATTGTGCATGTTGCATGTATATTGAATATGTATATAATAATAACGATTAGTAATCCTGGTCACCCATATGTTGATAAAGAAAGAATTGGCTAATTTATTTCTTTCGGAAAGGGACGATTGTAACGGGATGGCCTGGGTGACCAAAGTATATAAAATATATTTCAATTAATTTGGGAAGGTAATAATTTTAAAATTAAAATATGATTGTATAATAAGTTGTATTTAGACAGGCTAATACCAGTTTAGTACAGTTCCAATGATTAAATTGTAAAACTTGTTAAAATTGACCTTTAGAAAACATCTATGTACCAAACATGGAACAAATTGTAAAACTTGTTAAAATTGACATTTAGGAAATAGATATGTACTAACATGATATTTCGATAGAGATGTATTGGAACTGTATTTGGACTGTTTATGTTTCATATGTCAGGTGCCTATTAGTAATAGTACCATTTTGGGATGCTGTGATTGACGTTTGAAGGACTAATTTTCTATATTCGTTTTATATTTTCTACGTATTATTTTATTATTCTACGCAGTATTTTATCTTGTTCTAACTGGTTTTTGGGGCTAGATTATAAATACGAGCGACATTGTAGTCCGCTCAGTTGGGTTTTTACTTCAGTTCAGTTCACATCTTAACCACTGTCTGTTACTGTTAATTGATCTGCATAATAAAGTATTGGAACCACACCAGTCTTTTCATACACAACGCAAGTAACCAGTAAGCAGTAATCTACCACTATACGATCAACGACCCTTAAGCCTACAAACGTATATCGTAAAATATCAGCCGCGAGACACAATGTGAAGCTTTTTCGGCGAGTGAGCGTAGCGAACGAGCCAAAAAGCTTCATATTGTGTCGAGTGGCTTATATTTTACAATATTTGTTTGAAGAAAACTTGATGATAAATTTATCGTATTGTTAACTAGCAATCTTAATGGAATTTCTTACTTTTCAATGGCCATCCGCCTATAACCGGATGTTCTCCTGATATATTCGGGTCAACGTTGGGTCAAACATTATGACGTCGCTGATATATTCGGGTCAGCTCATATTAGGGTCGGGTCAACTCTTTACGGCGTCACAGTGCCGTATTACGGGAAATTCTGAAGGCCTCAGCAGGTCGATATAGCCATAGGGAAATACGATAAGACAAAAAGGGCATCGTTATTTGTTTGTTTCTGCTATGATTTACAATATAACTAATAAATGCGGATAACACAAACCTCACATCACACCCATGGTCCTTAGATGGTCCTCTTTCAGAATTGTATAAGATGACCCAACCCGTCATCAGAGCCGGACATAGTTTAACATAGGACGCTATGGAAAAGTTACTTAAAGATGTTCTTGTTTGAAACCGCTTGGCCAATTGGAACAAAACGTGGCAGCAATGGTCCTTAGATGGTCCTGTTTTACAATTATATTCGATGACCCCGCCTATCAACCTCCAGAGCCTAACAATCTACAACGAGTTACCGAACAACACATTAATTCACGAGTGCGCGTAGCGCACGAGTGAATTATTAGTGTTTTTCGGTCACGAGTTGTAGATCTTTGGTATTCGAATTTCAAGATTAGTTATGCTGTTTGTTACATTGAAATATTCCAGCTCGGCGTTATACAATATTCAATCAATCTTTTATAAAAACGTACATTTGATTTATAAGCATGACAAGTTAATTATTTGAAAATATACCATTCCTGTTATTTTGCATCCATTGTATAACCTTTTCGTGCTGCGAATGGTTAATGGTAGACTGTCAGCAGGATATTACTAAATGTCTGTAGACACAATGGTAGAATATACGGTCATTGTATCTATATTTTCACATAGTATATCGTTGGAAATATCAATTTGCTTTTGAAACAAATAAAACTGAACTGCAATCAAATTTTCTTCTGCAGTGAGTAAGGTCTGACAACACTGTTTGTTTTTTTTAATCAGCAAATGAACGACTAGATTTATTATATTTATCAATTCTTTTAAAAATACATATATGAAATGTTTCACAATGTGTCAGTATCAAATTATATACTAAGCAGATCTTACAGGCTCCACATTAAATTTGTGTTTCCCCCAGTTTATTACATATATACTCTAAAATAATTTACAAAACGCATCCTTTCATATTTAATAATGTGGAAAGATGGGCTTTCCGTACGGTACCCACAAACCTCACATCACACCCATGCTTAAAACTTTAGACTTTACAGTATAATCAATAGATGTTGTTTTTTTCTAAGATGGTATAATGTTACACTGAACATACAGTTACAACCGATACCAGCAGCTGTGAGAGAATTAAACTACAACGAAATTCAATATAAATGGAATTGATGAGCCGTTAAAAGAGCAAAGAACGACTGAAACGTAGTATAGAAGACAAAAGCCGAACACAATTAAATCGTGACAAAAATGAAAAGGTTAAAAGTTAAAAATACCCAACGTTTCGGCCAATATGGCCTTGTTCACGAGCGGGTATAAATAATAGATGTTGACTCTTTGAATCCCATAGTAAGACTTAGTCCGCACATTAAAAGTAAATACATGTAATAAGAAATTTGGGGGTACTTTTACGGTTGTAGCAAAAACAGTAAAATATATTAAGGAAACATTTTTTGACGTTAAAATTCCAAAGAAACGTAATTTGATAAAATATAAGATATCTTATAAAGTTTATAAGCTATCTTATAAAAACTAGATTATATAAGACATTTTATATCTTATATGAGATATCTTGAAGTTACAATAAATAGTAAAACGGCTTGCCATATATACTGTATAGAAGTGTATTTAATACTCCAGCTGAGGGTAAGTATGAAATGGGGGACTTGATAACCGTTTTAACTCCACTTTTGCCAAATGACTGTACATTAACCGTATATCCGTTTTCTTCTTATTCTGAGAGAACACTTGCAAGAACACAATCTTTCCATCTAATAGCTTAGAAATAAATATGAACGAAAATTCACATGACAAAACAAACCAAACAAAATCTGTTAGAGTGAAAAAAATGAAATAATAAAATAAAAAAAAAAATAATAATAAAAAAATAAATAAAATGTAAGAATATAAAAATATATAGTAATTTTTTTATAATGAGTAATATACCTGATTCAAGGCTTACCTTAATTGGTTCGTCACAAAAGACGCGTGTTCTATTCAGCTATAGACTTCGACTGAGCACAAATTATAGAAAGGATGTCGCATGGAAAAATCTATTATCCTGTATCAATTGTAAATTATATATTGTACACGAGGTGATCAATTAAATACCTTCAATTTGCGAAAGATCGGTGGCTGTACTAATTAAGACAAGATGGTCTTTGGCAAAGTAAAATGGGAAAAAACAAACAAAAAAAAAACGTCGTTCCATAGTTATCCTCAAATTTTTTTTTTTTTAAATGATGATATATAGATGATAAGAAAGTCAAAGCTAAAAAAATAAATTAAAATTTCTTGTTAAAGGAACAAATTATACCCTTGCTTCCAAATTAAACAGCCAAAGGTGTGATTAAACAATCAAAACCCTATAGAAAAAGCACTGTTGTTAATTATGAATACAGACAAAAATATGAACTTTTGAGAAACGGGTGAAATACTTCATCATACGGAGTCTGTATGTTAATAGTTCAACGCAAAATTCAGATTGTCCAGTGCCGTAACTACATATAGGCAAATGAGGCAAATGGGGCAAATGCTCCATGTCGAATTTGACCAAAATAAATAAAAAGAAATAAAAAAGAAATTTTGTGTTTAAAAAATTTAAAAATATAAATATGATATCCGCTAAATATATCGCTTATTTGATGTCTACGGTAGAGATGGTTACCGCTTGAAGTCTACCGAAAGCGTTGCGATGAAAGACATAACTGACTTCAAAGACAATTGGACATCAAACAGACTATCGATCACGGAATCTAGCATCATTTTCTCACGTTTTCCTTCTAGTCACTGATGTCGAAGGACGGTTTGTGTAATTTCTGAGAGTGAGACTGTTTTTCGTCTTAGTACTTGTTATGTGAATTGTCTGTTGCTCATGATTGAAGGCCACACGTCGGCGACTCCTAGATGACGGTTTACCGTGTTCTATTTTATACTGATGTTGTCTCATTAACGCATACCCCGTATCCTTTCGTTTACATAACAAATATTACAAAAACCAATCTTACAAAATAATCTGTTATATGATATTTCATTTCAGCCTCCACAAAATCTTGCCTTCGCGCAAACTTAATGATCTGTATTTATATTTGATTAATTGCTATTGACAACAACCATTCTGTGAATGTAGAGTTTATTGGTATTGTCATGTTGTTTTAATTACAGTATCCTTCCTCTACCGATTTATGAAAAGACCTTTTGTTGTTGACCTTTTTTGTTCGTTTTCAACATTTATTTCATCTGTTTTCATTTGATCTAATAAAGGCAGTGAACAGCATATAAATGGTTTTTTCGGTGGCGCAGGCAACGAAGGAATCAGAAAAAAAAATCAATGGTCAAAGATTTGCCATGAAGAAAAGCCAGACTTTAAAATGTTAGTGGTAAAAATTGAATTATGATCATTTAAGAAAATAAAAACCATGCATACAGGCAAGCAGATGAAGAAGACTTTCCAGGATCATGGATGTTACAAAAAAATAAATAAATAAATGAATAAAATGACTGGAGATACTAAATAAAGAGACTCGAATTTGTGTGTCGCTTCTTCTTTCGAGTAAAATCCAAGAATATACTGATCAACGCACAGTGTAGTTTGTCATCAGCGAGTTTGATGGTCTGTTTTGGGGTATTTTGAGAGAAAAACGGAAAATAACCACTTCGGATTCACAGTCCTTCCCATTGTCCGACTCTGAATTTTTTTCCCGTCTTCATTTGCGGCTGTCAATCATTTCAAAGGGTACATGTCAAAACACTATATTCTGTGCACTTCAAATTTGCATTCAGATAAACCATTCTAATTTTTAAACGTAAAACTTCATCTGTGATTTGGGCCCGATCTGTCCTATATGAATTCTCACAAACAAATATTCCCTTTCGTTAATCAAATACAATCCATTTCTGCACCTGGTGAATCGGCACCTGGTCATTTCGGGACTGGTCAAATCTTACTAAATAAAGAGTCTCGAATTTGTGTTTCACTTCTCTTTCGAGTAAATGATCCACGAATAAGTTTTTATAACATAAATGATAAACGCACAGTGACGTTTGTCATCACCGAGTTTGAAGATCTGTTTTGGGGTATTAAATTTTGTGTGTGCAAAAAATATCTGTACGTCAGGTTAAAAACAAACGGGTCGAACAAGTTATTAAAAATAGATATTATAACTTCGTGTCCGCGATTTTTGCTGGTGTAATCTAGTTTGCCTTATTTCTTTTGGATTGTTATTTTGAAACTCCTGAGACGATGCCTCTGCATGATGGACCCTAGGTCCCCGAGGGTATTCGCCAACCCAGTCGTCAGACTTGTCTGACATGATTATTCATTGATTTGTTACAGAAATTACCAGTATTTAGCAAAATTCAAAAATAATAGAAATACTAAGGGTTCATTCCTTGTACTGCACATTGTAGCTCTCCTTAGCTGAAATTTGGCTTCCTATTTCGGTATTTTTGGTTTTGAGTACTTCTTGTTTAAAATAAGTTTGGTTTTTGGTCTTCCAAATGTTTCGGTTTTAATGCTGCTGATGAGAGGTAACTCCTTGAAATGCGTCGTATACAGCATAGTTTAAATTTACTATATCTAATATTAGTATCTTTGGATTGTTATTTTAAGAATCGATATATCATGTTACATGGCAAAATTCGATACTTTTCCGAGCTGGATACCTGTTTTATATTTCATTCATTGTTCCCGCCAACTTTTTTAGCTCATATGACCCAAAAGGGCCATATGAGCTATTGCAATCACTTTACGCCAATCGTCCGTCGTCTCCGTCCTCGTCCGTCTTCCGTCGTCGTCGTGGTCCTCTTTCAGAATTATAACCGATGACCCCGCCTGTCATGCAAGATGATCACCAGAGCCGAACATAGTTTAACATAGGATCCTATGGGAAATTTACTTGAAGATCTTCTTGTCTGAAAGCACTGGTCAAATTGGAACAAAACTGGGCAGCAATGGTCCTTAGATGGTCCTCTTTCAGAATTGTATAAGATGACCCCACCCGTCATCAGAGCCGGACATAGTTTAACATAGGACGCTATGGAAAAGTTACTTAAAGATGTTCTTGTTTGAAACCGCTTGGCCAATTGGAACAAAACGTGGCAGCAATGGTCCTTAGATGGTCCTGTTTTACAATTATATTCGATGACCCCGCCTATCAACCTCCAGAGCCGAACATAATTTTACACTATGAAACAGTTACTTAAAGATCTTGTCTGAAACCGCTATGCCAATTGGAACTAAACTTGGCAGCAATTGTCCGTAGGTAGTTCTCTTTCAGAATTATATCCAATGACCCTGCCTATCATCCAATATGGCCGCCAGAGCCGAACATAGTTTAATATGGGATCCCATGGGAAATTTATTTGAAGATCTTATTGTCTGAAACCACTGGCCCAATTGGAAAAAACTTACCACTGGCCCAATTGGAAAAAACTTGGAAGCAATAGTCCTTAGGCGGTCCTCTTCCAGAATTGTATCTGATGACTCTTCCCGCCAGAGCAAACAAAGTTTAACATTGTTTGGAAAATTTACTTAAAGATTTTTTGTCTGAAACCATTTTGTCAGTTTAAACAAAACTTGGCAGCAATGGTCCTTAGGTGGTCCTCTTTTAGAATTGTATAAGATGACCCCGCCCGCCATCCAAGATGGCCGCCAGAATCAAAGATATTGTAACATAGGACCTTATTGGAAAATTCACTGAAAGATGTTCTTGTTTGAAACCAGCAAACAATTTGGCAAAACCTGTGAGCCAATTGGACATCAATGTTCCAGACTGCAAGTCAGGATGGAAATAGTTTAATAATTTATTCTGCAAATGATTCCCAGGTGAGCGATACAGGCTTTTTGGGAGCTTCTAGTTCTAGTATTGTTCTATGGATTTATTGATAAAATATATTTACGTTAGAGGGGCAGCCCAGGCAAGGATTACGGTTTGCGATTACGTTTATGCAAACCTCTTGACCTAACAACGATAATTTGATGATTTTTTGGCTTTCCTGGTCACAAGTACACCAGAAATGTTCATTACATGCACATTCTGTAGCATGAACCATGCACCGAAATATATGCAATTTAACCACGAGACCATTATATCCTCAAGTATCTATTGCCTCTCTTGGTCTACGAATCGTCTCCCTAAAATGGTGGTCAGAGAAGCGTATACTACGTGAAATTTTTCATATGCAAAACTTGAATTACACAAAATAGATCTGAAGGCATTTTACAAGCTAAGAAAACAGAGTTTCCTCTTCTACAAGATGCTTTTCGATGCTGTAAAGAACTTCACCTGTCTAACAAACCAACTTGGTATTCATCAGTAGAACATTTACTAAAAGTATTAAAAATTGATACTAATTTTATGAATCAAAGAGAATACAGATTTAATAAGTCGTTAAAAAACATATAGATAAGAAATATCTCAATGATTGGAAAAAATCTAAGATGGTAAACTTACGACTTATACTTTCTAAAAAAGTAATTTTACATTAGAAAAATATTTGATTTTGCTGAAGAAAATTTGATATAGAAAAGCATTCTGTAAGTTTCATGTATCTTCACATAGACTTTTGATAGAAACAGGTCGTTGCAAAAAAATAGTCAGAAATGGAAGAAAGTGTAAAAAATTGTTCCATTTGGGGAGGTTGAAGACAAAGAACATTTTCTAACCAGGTGTGAAAAGTATACTAATGTGAGGAAAGAACTATTTTTATTATCAAAAGTTCCCCCCTTCACAAATCTATCAGAGAGACAAAAGTTATATTATATTCCCAATTGTGAAGATCCTGATATATTAAACTGTTGGCAAATATTTACATGATAACATGCCATGAGTCTTAATAATGGTTTATTAATTTATAGTGAATGTTTTCTGTCATATAACTGCAGTTTTCTATAATGATCTATCAATCAAGTAACTTATAGTGAATGTTTTCTGTCATGCAACTGCAGTTTTCTATAATGATCTATCAATCAAGTAACGTTTCCCCCTTCAAAGTTTTTTGTTAATCTGTAACCTATTGCCCCTTAGAGGGGCCGATAATTGGTTAATAATCATTATCTTATCTTATATACCTACGTTGTGATTAACTAAAGTCGGTAGTAGCCCATACAGACTTATTTTCAGTAACATTTGTCATATAGTCAGCACTACCGATTCTTAAAAGGACCTGAGCTATTACGTTTGGTTCTCAATTGCATAATGGGTTAAGCGGAGACAATTTTTTCTTCTGATAATTGTTAGTATCTTAGGTCGTATCGAGCCAAGTTCTGGACTCTCAAATGCGATTATGAGAGGATGCAAACAACGTAGCATTTAATTAATGATAAAAATAGTCCCAATAAATCAGTATTTCAAGAAGTAAGAAAAAATTGTAGTTATGTCTCCCCCTACCTTTCCGGGGTTTGCGGGGTGGGAGGGGGGTATATTGTTTTTGTCCTGTTCGTCACAAAGTTTATAAAGGACTAGGCAATATTTATCGCAGGGATGAGACAGGTATAAATGGGCATCGGACAAAGACTTTTATTACTTGTAAGCCACGGGGAGCATATTTGTTTCAAAAGAAATGTCAATGGGACCAACAATATCTTCAAGGTGGTGAACATTAGAATCTGTGTCTGTCCCTAACCCTAACCATAACCCTCTTTCCGACTTGAACCTTACCTTGACACCAGTGTTTGGACGTGATATACTCGCTATGGTGGGACACTGACATTTTTAAAAGCAACTACAGGTATGGGATAATCATTTTTCTGGTAACTAAAATTTTTGTCACCGGTTCTATCCCTGCGATAAAAATTGCCCAGTCTCTAATATCAAGTTCTCTGACACTTTATACTGAAATGAAATGAAACTTGACAAAATTGTTGCATACTATATATTGCTGTCCAAGACATCAAGGCTTTCCTGGTCGGATTGACTTTTGACGTTGCCAACAGGAAAACATGTGTCATTACTACACATGGGGAAGTTTGTGATTGTAGTTTACATTGTACAATGAAACAAAACGAAATTTGGCACAATTGCTGTTTGCCATATGTTGTTATACAAGACATAAAGGTTTTTGATCAAAATGATTTTTAGTGGGGTTTCTCATGGCAAAACATGGACTTTGCCATTACATTGTTGGGAAGTTTGCGATTGCAGAATCTCCGACAGTTTTCTTTGGAATGAAATGACACTTGACAGAATTGCTGCCTGACGTGTCCAGTTGTGTAAGACACGAAGGTTTTCGTGGTTGGGTTGATTTTTGGGTTGCCAACTTTTGTCATTAATATTTATGAAGAAGTTTGTGAATGCAGTCTCATAATTTCTATTGTACTGAAACAAAAGTTGACTGAATTGCTACATGCAGCCATGTGTAGTTGAGCAAGGCGTAATTTTTGTTATCAGATTGATTTTAGAGGTTTCCAATAGACATGGACTTTGCTATTACTATTTATTTGGAATTGAATATGGGAATGAAACGAAACAATCAGATCGATTTTTCGGGTTTTCCATAGCAAAATATGGACCATTTTCACGTATATCTTAGGTTACACTGCAATGAAACGAGAGTAGACAGAGCTGATGTTGTACAAAGCAGGAATCTTTCTTCTAGGGTTCAAATAGCAAATTGATTCATTAACATATTTAAGTGTGCTCACGCATTTCTCATCACACTTTGCTTTATTCCACTGTTTCCATCATATTTCCATTTAATGAAGGAGTTTATATCGAAAACAGACTTACTTTATGCCGATTTTTATAATATTCAAACTGTACTTAACTCATTGTATCATCCAAAGTTACATTACTTTTATAATATTTTTTTTTTATAATACCGAAAGAATTTGATGCACTGTATGGCCATTTCGTTGACTGACAACTCATCATCAGTGCTCGAGATCAAAATGTCGGAAATCCGGTTAAAGATATAATGATGAATTAATAAGCACAACCATCAAAACCCGAAACAATTAAAACAAACAGGAATCCAAACTCAGCTAAGGGTTACCTCTGCATCAAAAGGAAGAGCCTTAGAAATTTCTGGTAAATTTTGTCAAATTTTGAACGGAAAATTTAAAGGTATTTATGTAATGAATCATGCCGGGCTGATAAAACATGTTTAAATACAAATGCTACTAAACATAACTATAACTTACATGTATTTAAATGTATCACAAAATACCTAAATAAATTTGATGCAATGTATGGCCATTTCGTAGACTGACAACTCATCAGCAGTGAACGAGATCAAAATGTTAGATATCCGATTAAAGATATAATGATGAATTAATAAGCACAACGATCAAAAACCAAAACAAGTAAGACAAACAGGAATCGAAACTCAGCTAACGGTTACCTCTGCATCAAAAGGAATTCGGAGAGCCTGAGAAATTTCTGGTAATTTTTGTCAAATTTTGAACGGAAAATTTAAAGACATTTAAATATGAATAAATATGAAACAAACTGAGATTTTGCAAATTATTTAGCCCTGTTAGTACTTCAGGTTCCATTGAAGCTATATAAACCACAAATATATATTTTATTATGAATTCAAATTGTTTCATTAGATACATATATATAATGAAATAATTTGAATTCATAATAAAATGCTTTAAGGCACTGAGAAATGTGACTTTGTCGAATACAAAATATCTCAAACTATAGGAGTCTGTATCGCTTACTTGGATTTAACTATTCCATTAAAATATAATACCACGGAATTAAACAAAATGATTAAATTTTAAAGGATTTAAATGGTACTATTTAAATCCTTGATTAAAACTAAATTTTGACATCTGCGCTTTTTGATGACTTTTTAAAAGCATTGACCGTATTGCTCTATGGAACAGACCCCAGAAAAAAGTTAGAAAGGGGACCATCTTAGGACAATGCGACCAGATTTGGTTTCAAAGACGAATTAAGTTTTTTTACATAAATTTGCTGATTTATCTATTTCTATAAGAGTGGTAATGGCAGCCATATTGGTCGGAATTTAGAGACCCCCAAACATAATTTTTAAAGGAAGGCCACTCGTAGTAGTTTCAAAGAAGATTTTTAAATATTTATTTTGCTGATTTTTTTTTCTAATTTAAGCTAATCTGACCCAAAGGGCCATGTGTGCTTTTGTCATCACTTGGCGTCCGTCGTCGTCGACGTGAACTTTCCTTTAAAGATCTTCTCCTCTGAAACCACTGGGCCAATTGGAACAAAACTTGGCAGCAACGGTACTTAGGCGGTCTTCTTTCAGAAATGTATCCGATGACCGCAAGAGCCGAACTTAGTTTAACATAGGACCTTATGGGAAATTTACTTAAAGATCTATTTGTCTGAAACAACATGGCCAATTGGAATAAAACTTGGCAGCAATGGTCCTTAGATGGTCCTCTTTCAGAAATGTATCTGATGACCGCGCCTGTCATCCAAGATGGCCGCCAAAGCCGAACTTAGTTTAACATAGGACCCTAGGGGAAATTTACTTAAAGATCTTGTCTGAAAGCACTTGGCCAATTGGAACAAAACTAGGCAGCAATGGTCCTTAGGTGGACCTCTTTTAGAATTATATCTGATCACCCTTGTTTGAAACCAGTAAGCCAATTGGAACTTGACAGCAATGTTCCAGGCTGCCAGTCAAGACAGACATAGTCCAGGTGAGCGATACGGGCTCCTGGGAGCCTCTAGTTAGTAATGACAGCCATATTGGTCTGAGATCTGTGGTCTCTGGACCTCTAGATACAGTTTTGAAATGGAAACACCTAACAACCTTTCCTTCAAATTTTGTTCTCAATTGCCCCAGTTGTTTTCACAGAAGATTATTTAATATTTTTTCCTGATTTTATTTCTGTTCTTCAGCTTTAAATCCCACTAAGACAATTAACACAGATTAACACCAACTTCCAGATGGCTCTTCAAACTCATTTGATTAGAACGGCTGTCATATGTCTAGCATGTTTCTCTATAGTAAGTCTGATGTTGTATAAAGAAGGCAGTATGTATAGTAATTGTTTCTTAAAACATTTTCATTGATCATCATGCTTTATTTTGTTCACTCCAATAATACAATCAATATGCAAGATCTGCTGAACAAGTTCAATTACTGATAACAAAATATGAATTTTCACTCCAAGTATTTCCAATACACCATCTGAAAACAGATCAGAAACTTTACCATTCCTATTAAAACCTAAATATTTCCCATTTTTCTTTGCTTTTCTTATTTCCTCTAAAAAATGCAAGTACTCTTTTAAATCAATTTGTTTTGAGGGTGAATTATTATGAAACAAGACTTTTGGTAAGCTCAATAAAGCTTTACTTAACATATTACAAACTAACTTCACATCAGTGCAAGTATTTTTGCCCATATATTCAAGAACAAATTCAGAAACAAGAAGTTCAAATGTCCCTCCACCTCCTATAACTGAAACTTTTCCTATGGTTAACCTTCCATTTCCTACACTTTGATCTTCTGTCAAATTTCTGCAAGTGATGGCTGTTCTAAGAGATTTTAAACATTTCAGTAAATTTACAAAAACCTGATCACGAAATCCTTCAGTTGGTGCACAAAGAAGTAACATTTTGGGTAAATCTGAATCTCTTCCGATATCAATATGAGCACATTGTCTACCATTGATTACCAAAGGTTTACATGCTTTTGCTTGAAAATACATTTTACTTTCAATTTTTTCAAAAATACTCGTACAAGGACTTATTTTCAGGCTGTTTATTAACCAATTGCAATCTTCCTCTGGAACATATGAAATAACATTTACGTTTGATAACTGAAAGAGTTCCAAAGCTCCGTCCGAAACTTGTTCACTACATAAAACCAAATTCACTTTATTCAAAACACACATTTCAACAAATTTTCTTAACAATGCTTGATGGTGATTCATGAATTCAATCATGCTATTTTCATTCCTTAATTGGATTATCTCCCTTGTACCAAAACTATTGTGGTGTGTAGTTATAGGAAACAAACAAATAATGAAATTAATTCCTTCAGAACTGCTTACAGAATAATAATTAGAAAATTGTCTTTGGATAACAAATGGTGGAAGAGTTTTTGATTCAGTATATGGCAAATTTGGAATCTTGATACAAATATGGTCAAAATTTTCTGTAAGGTGCTCAATACATCTTATGGGGTCTTCAAAGTTCTGTTGATGCTCAAATATCACACTGCTTAACAATGATACATAATGGTCAACAATTCTTGGAGAAAAACAATTTGCCAGAGAAGTTTTCATGATTCCACTTAATATTTCCAGTGAAAATTGCTGAGGTGAGTCTGGTAATATACTTGCTATAAATGTCTGCAGTTTTCCATTTAATTCTTGTTTAATCTTCTGAAAAGCCTTTAAAAATGCATACCTTCCATCAGCTTTTTCAAAGTGTTCAACAATTTCTGTTACAAGATGTGAAACATATAAAATGTAAGTTTTACTACCATCTCCTGTAAAATTAACTGTTCTTGTCATTGAATCGATTATTAGTCTTGCAATTGGATGTGAGAAGTGCAGTTTACGTAAGACTGTATTTCCATCACTTGAAATAATTACCTGACCAGTTTCTGATGCAAGGAGATTTTTTGTTCCTCGAGGTCCAAGAGAATGAGCAACAAGCTTCTCTAAGGTATCACAAATCTGCTTGATGGATTTAAGTTCAATGCCGTGACAGTTTTTTGCCATCTTTATGGAAATAAAGATGTCAGATCTTTTTTAACATGTTAAAATGGCTTTTGTTTGGTTGTTTATAAATCCAAATTAAATCTGATACTATATTTATTTCTGTTTGGCTAATGTACAACTGGTGTCTACCATAGTCTTTGTTTGTATGTTTCTATTGATTCCTGTAAAATGTCCACTAGGTTTCCAATCTTCTATATCAGTAAAAATCCCTGAAAAAATAGACTTTAATATCAATATGGTGATTATGTAAAATTAACCTCAATATCTTGTGTTTCAGGATCAATATAGAGTAAAAAATATTTGTAAAGGGAAAAGTAAAGCAAGGTTTACTTGTAACTGAAATTAAGATGTGTATCAAAATTTGTAAAAGTATCAGATTTGGTAAACTACAAGTACAAGCTCACAAATATATATCCCCCACTATGCCTACAATAATATATCAAATCAAATACTTTATTGTCATAGAAATCCAATAATTATATGATTTATGACAAACAAAACAAATAAATCAAACAGACATCAAATTAATCAATATAACATTAAAACATCAGTCAAAATTAAAGTAAAGAAATGTATAAGTCTATGTTTGTCTATGGAAAACACCAAAAATCATTTTGATTAATAGAAGGTGTACAGTGGATGTCCTGAAATTTTCACAGATATCCATTCACTGGTTTACAAGGAGTTGTGGATGGGGCATGCCTACCCCGTTACTTTACCATATTATGAAAAAATGGCAAAGTCCATATTTGTCTGTAGAAAACCCTAAAAATCATTCTGTTCCAAAATAAAATAGGTGGTGACCAATGGCAATGTACAGTGAAGATTCCCTGAAATTTTAACTTAAATCCATTCAATGGTTTAGGAGGCGCTGTGGACGAGACATGCCTACCTCCCTTATTTTACCATATTATGAAGAAATGGCAAATTCCATGTTTGTCTGTTGACAAGCCCAAAAAATCGTTCTTATCAAAAATTAAACAGATTTTGCAGAGAACAATGTTAATGTAAAATGAAGATTCCCTGAAATTTTCACAGAAATCCATTCACTGGTATATCAGTAGTTGCAATAAATAGGTGAAGATGGACAGACAAAGGGACAGATGAACAAACAGAAGAATGGAATTCCCCATCTGCTTAGCTAGCTGGGGATAAAATTAAATTTCTCCTAAATTTCCAACTTGAGAGTTATGATACAACTTGTGTCCTCAATCAAAAGGGAGATAACTGTCTTCAGCTATCCAGTCACAGTTATCTAAGGTGGTAATAAAATAAAATGTACTAGTAAATTCACCTGTACAGGAGGTTTTATGAGACCACATGGTGTTTACCATTGATCATCACAGTAATGATGTTGTACAATACACAAGAGAAATGCATGTCAGCACTTCCTAGTGGATTTTACACCTCAGAGTGATAAAATTGTTCAATAACAAGAAAAAAGTCCAATGTAGTAAAATATCAAACAAAAACAAATTACTTAAATAATTTATTTAATTAAGTTATACAAATTTCTCAACTGCTATGTGCCTTTAACAGAAGATGTTTATAATAACACTAATGAATATTATTTATTTATTTACTATATACATAAAAATTAAAATTAAAAATTATAGTTAGCTTAATTACACTTTATTTTCAGGATTGATGTTTTGAATAATTTGAATAATGATGTCATAAATTAGGAGTTACAATGTGAATCTGGGAGTAATAAAATGTTTTATTACTCCCAGTGTGAATATATAAACATCCATACATAAAACAACAACATTGTTCAAACAAACAATCATTTAATTTTCAAGGAGCAGAACAATTGCAACATTCATTAAAATATTTACATTTGATTATTAAATGATTTTGTTGATTATAATGAACTAATTGAATAAAAACTTAGAATCAAAATTATCTACTTTTATATGACATAATGCAGAAGATAAACTTCATCATGTTCATCTTAATATGACCAGTTAAAAATAATCTATTTTTAACAGTCCATTTGAATTAATAGATTTAGGATATAAAAATAAGTTGTGACATTGTTGCTAATGTTTTATGTTATATGAAATGTGTAAATAATTGATTTTCACTGGCAATTGGTAATTAGCTATTTTGGAATGTTCACATATTGTATTGTTTAAGTTATTTTGCCATGTTTGTGACAACAAGTACCTACATGTATGTTGTAAATAGGAATTATCAAAAGGAATTAATTGATTTCCTTAATTGTGGTCTTTTCCTGTTAAGTTAGATTCTAACTGATAAATTATCTAACATGGTCTAATCAGATTATACAGGATTAAGACTAAGATGCCAAGTTAGGTCATATTCTTTGTTCAGTAATAATTATCCTCATTTTGTGTCATATACTATGAAAGATAAATTGTTAAGCTGTTAGGGTTTTAGAAGTTCAGTTCAAGTTCAAAAGCTTTATTTATAGACAAGATCATTTTACAGAAAACATAAGCTCTATTGAGCTTTTATATCGTCTTATTACAAACAAAACATCTAAAACGTGCACGTTTAAAACAAAGCAAGCATGCTACACACACAAAAGCTACACAAAGCAAATCATTACATTGAAGCATTCATATATAGTATACATGACATGAAGACGTTAAATATGTAATACCATGCAGAAATATTAAAAATACAATAAGCAACTCAGTATTAAAAACATATAAAGCACTTTAAAACACGTACGCAATTACAGCACATTAAGCAGAAAAAAGCACTAAAAATTAAAGCATTAATTATTTGCAGGCATTGCATTGGCATGAACTACCATTCCAGGTAACAATAAGTTTAGAAAATTGGTTAAAATTGTTTTCATCTCTAAAACTCTGGGGTAGTTCATTCCAGAATTTAGCAGCTGTGTATCTAAAAGAATTGATGCCATAGCTTGTTGTTCTCACCTGGGGCTGTTCAACTGTATTTTTATATCTGAAGGAATATTTGTGATTTTTTATATTAATAAAATCATGTAAATAAGACAGACTCTTTTTGTGTATAATTTTAAAAGTTTCTAAAGCTATTGCTCGTAATCTTCTGACTTTAAGAGATGGAAGTTTTGACTTGTGTAAAAGATCTTCATAGGAGCTATTATAATCCTCATAAACAAATCTCAAGGCTCTCTCTTGCATTTTTTCCATCTTAACTGTGTTTTTTCACTACAAAAATGCCAGGTGACTGGGCAATAATTAAGATTAGACAAAATAAAAGAATAATAAATTGTTAAATGACCAAGTCTATTCAGATATCTACCAATACGTTTAAGAACACTAAGTTACAAATCTCAGATATATGTTTATCAAAATTTAATCTGTAGTCTAGTGTGACTCACAGTAGCTTTACATCATTTTCACATTCTATTCTATTTCCTTGAAGATTAAAAACAATATCATGATTAAAAGTTTTTTTGCCAATTGCCAGAGCTTGAAATTTATCTGGATTAGCTTTCATTAAATTGTAATCAAACCAGTCCAACATTTTTAGACTATCACTTTCTAAATTTTTTATGACATTCTGTATATCAAAATCAGCTTAGGATAAGGTGTTGTCATCCGAATAATTATATATAGTACTATTGTCAACCAAAAATGTCATTTATGAATATATTAAAAAGCATAGGTCCAAGTATGGAACCTTGAGGAACACCTTTGAACATAATTTCAAAATTACTACAAATATTATTAATCTTTACACATTGTTTTCTGTTTTGTAAGTAGCTCTGTAATAAATCTATAAAACTATTTGATAAACCATAAGTTTTCATTTTTAATAATAATAATTCATGCGGCAAACAGTCGAATGCCTTTGATAAGTCCATTAATAATGCTGCGACAAATTTGTTATCGTCCAGTGCCTTCTTCCAATCCTCAATAACTTTGAGGAGGGCAGTTTGACACCCATATCCTGATCTAAATGCAGATAACAGGGGGTTAAAGTGTTTTTCAAAAAACTCAGCTAATTGATAAAAAATAGCACGTTCGTAAAATTTGGATATACTTGGCAACACACTAACTGGGCGATAATTTCCTTTGTCCAGCATATTGTTTTTCTTAAATAGTGGTCTAACCTGGGCCACCTTTAGCTTATCTGGAAAAACTGAAGTTTTAAAACTTTTATTGATTAGTGTTTTGATAGGACTAATAATTATAGGTTTTGCCAATTTTAGCATTTTAGCTGAAATACCATCATACCCTGTAGCCTTTTTAGCATTAAGCTTATCTATTTGCTTTCTGACAAAGTCATCTGTCACAGGCTGGAGGGTTAGTTCTTCGCCCTCATGTTTACAGCGTTTAATTAAGTTAATACTAGAAGAAAACTGTTAAAAATATAGAAAACAAAAGTATGGTTACATCCCCTTTTGGGATTTTGTAAAATATGATTGGTTATCAAATTTTAGGCATTGAAGAACTTTTTGTTTGAAATTTAGTATATCAGTCAGTTAGTTTTTGGTAATGGCATATTGAAGTTGATATTTTAATTTTATGCGATCTGAAAGTGTAAATTGTGAAATGAACATTTTGCGACTTAGAATTTTGTAGATAGATTGTGCCTTGGAATCAATGTTACTTAGTTATATAGTAAATGGACTGGATTTTGTATATATGTAAATATTATAATGTGATTGACAATAATAATCTAAAATCAACAGACTTATGTGGTTATTTACAATATGGACGTATGCATTTTCCATACTTATTCCCCATGACTTAATTATGACTCAAGGTTGGGGCTGCTTTATTAAGTTCATTACATCACCGTGCACCTCACCTTGGTCATATTAATTTCATTATACAACTTACAAAATCTCAATGATACAATAAAATGACAGTTGATTTACATCTTTTAACAAATATTGTGATTTCTTTCAATAAAATTTATTATTGTTACCTAGATAAAAAAAGCAAAATACTTGTAATTCAATGTAATTTTTAAAATATGACATGACATGAGTTTGTATTCATGTAGTTTTTAAATAATTACATACATTTCTTAGTCAGTCTATCAAATTTTTATTATTCTTTCAGGGATCATATATTTTGTTTGTTTAGTTGAGGTTTTACGCCGTTTCCAGCACATTTGGCTATTTCGCGGCGGCCAGTTTTTATTGGTGGAGGAAGCCGGAGTACCCGGAGAGAACCACCGACCTTCTTTAGGAAAATTGGCAATCCTTGTCAATTAAGATCGAAGTCGAATACATCCCGTCACAGGTGAGATTCGAACTCACAACCTCAGCGTTGACAGGCCAGTGATCATTAGTAGTCATGACGAACTACCTAGACCACTCGGCCACCAAGGCCCCAGGATCATATAATACTATCGGGATATGTCACAGGGATATAATAGGATAATTCTAGGACTCATATACAAAGCTAGGAACCGATGATTTACTTTCGCATTAAAAATTACATGAACAAAGCTAGCATTATTTTTGTATTTAGAAAAAATAAAATCGAGTTCGGTAAGTTTTGACAAATATCCGGCTTTGAGTAATTCGATTTATTTATATTTCAGGGTATTTCTTTAAATGGAGGTTACTATATAATTTATTTTGATATTAATTTCAGTAATTTATTAATTATATATTGAGTATGTATATAATGTTTCAAAAAGTTATATCGAATCTTCTGGGACACACAAGCTTTTATTGTCAATTGATTGTTGATGAATTTTTTTTTCTTTTTGATGTCCCGTAATTTTATAAAACAATATCCATTCATTACACCGCTAACGACTTTTTACAATTTCATTTTGTCGGTATTGATCATTAAATGATTTTTTGATTGTTTGATTACTTATTTAATTATGTCTTCAATTGGTGCTTTGTCTAGTTTTTAATAACAAGGTATAATTTTTGAAATTTAAATAAAAAATTTGATTAGATTACATGTATACTTTAGTTTAATAAGATACTAGAAATGAAACCTCTGGGTGTCAAGTTAAACATTGAGTATCTTTTATATAATATATCATCATTCATTGTATTCCATCGCTGCTTTGGTCACTATTCATTATCAAAGAAAGCATCAAATCAGATCTTATAAAAATTCTAATTTCAATTTGAAAATTTTATGTCATGTGCCGCCCTTAGAATATATTCTGTGGTGGTCCCTGAACAGATAAATAAAAATTAACAACCTGTGATATTTATCATTTTAAACATATATGAAAAAATATTTGTTTTATGAAAAATCTAACGAATAATGAGATTCAGCAGTTTTTAATTGAAAAAGTACATGGTATTTGGAGATTAAGTATATATGTAGAATTCAATGCAAAATTGTAAAACACTGTCAGGCTTTGTAGTAGGCCCATCAATCAAATGTAGATCAGGAATCTCCCAGAATCTGTTGTCTGAAACAAAAAGAGCATGATTATTGAATTCTCAGGAAGGACAGACCTAAATGCTCCTGTCATTAGCAAGACAGACAGTAACCATAAAGCCAAAACATTCAAATATTTTTGGCACAATATCTAAAAGTATTTTGCTCACAAATTATTATAAAAATCAAGCCAAATTTAAACAACTTCTAGCCCTCCTAATTAATGTTTAGAATAGCAAACACTTTATAAAATTATATTAAAAGTGTCACAATATACATTAGTTTTGAGAAAAAAATGGTTTTAATGAACTGGAATACATGAGGAAGACAGCCATAAAAAAATATTGGGTTATGAGGGTCATTTCTGGAAAAAAACCAGTGTAATTTAAACAACTTCTAGTCCTCCTAATTAATGTTTAGAATAGCAAAAACTTTATAAAATTATATTAATACTGTCACAATATACATTAGTTTTGAGAAAAAAATGGTTTTGATGAACTGGAATAAGTGATGAAGACGGCCATAAAAAAAACATTGGGTCATTTCTGGGAAAAAATCCAGCCAGATTTAAACAACTTCTAGTCCTCCTAATTTATGTTTAGAATAGCAAAAACTTTATAAAATTATATTAATACAATCACAATATACATTAGTTTTGAGAAAAAAATGGTTTTAATGAACTGGAATAAGTGATGAAGACAGCCATAAAAAAACATTGGGTTATAGGGGGTCATTCCTGGAAAAAAATCCAGCAAAATTTAAACAACTTCTAGCCCTCCTAATTGATGTTTAGAATAGCAAACACTTTATAAAATTATATTAATACTGTCACAATATAAATTAGTTTTGAGAAAAAAATGGTTTTAATGAACTGGAATAATTGATGAAGACGGCCATTCGCGAAAACATTAGAGCATCAAGGACACATATTGGACAAAACTTTCAAATGCAGTTAACATCACTCTTTAGACAGCTTGGTAACTGATTACATCAATGTAAATGTTTTAAACCGGATTAATATACAAAATATAAGTAAAACACAACATTATGGCATTAATAACTTACCCTATTAACACTTTCTCAGGATCAAATTAACGAATTTTGTAATTGAATTTTTTCACTCGTGCTAACAAAATGGCGTATACCAGAAACGACCAGGTGATCCTGGAGACGGATTCTTTCCGCCGAGTTGCAGCAAGATCTGTCAATTTACAAAGACTTTACACATAGATTCATGTATCCTTCATATACAGTTCATGATTCTTTTAATCGTTATTCATAACTGACCATTTTAAAACAATTCACCCTTTTCTAAAAACTAGATGACAGTGGCAGATAATCCAAATTTACGTGTAAAACTTCTTTGAACTACAAAGATTGTACAGTGAAAATGTGTGTGGGCCGTGTTAAATCTCAGATTTAAACACTTATACTTTTTATAAACATAATTTTGTTTTGAATAACTGAAATATTTTTTTTTCTATGCTTTTGAGTTTTTTAGGTATGAAAATTGGTTTAAAACAGAGAAAATTAAGCTATCGGGGTTGAGTTGACATACTGTGTCAATTGTAACGAGCCCCTGTGATGGCATAATGCAGTTTTCACATGATAAGCCTCATAAATATAAATTTTCCATAGAAGATTGAAATTTGACAATTTTACATAGGAAGGAAGAGGAGGGGGACATATTTTTTTTGAAACAAGAGCCTGTGCCTTTTTACCTTTGAAAATGTATACCAATGTAATTTATCAACTTTACGTTCATTTGATAAACTTGGGAATTACAAACACCCAGCTGACGGAAATAAACGCTCTTTACGAGGGAGGTTTGTAAATAACACATTTCAGATATCTGCGGGAAATTCAACGAAAGATGGATATTTTCGACGAAAAAGAACTTGAAAGTAATTCTACATGCTTACCATGTAAAATGTCTTGACCTATTGATTTATTTTGTGATCATTTTGCAATTCATATTATTGTCACTATCTTTTTTTTGTTGTCCTGTTCTATTATTACAAATTATACAATCATTGAAATCAAAATGTTCTTTTGACTTTTATTAGTTTTATGTTTATTTAAGGATTGGCTGTAATTTTTCTTCAGTCTATGAAGAAATAACCTCAATCAAGTGGTACACACTAAATAACCCGCTATGCGTACATGTACAACGCGCATATTATTTTAATACAATTAATTGTTTTTAATTTCAATCCGACGTTTTTATTGATTCCTGATTATTGTATGATTAACAACTTTCACACCTTTATTTAAAATGGTTATTTAGTTTAATGATGTCAATCATCGATCGATTAAGGATGACATGTATTACGGTTTACTGATTTTCCAGGTAATACGTTGTTTCGGCCGGTTTCTGGAGGTTAATTTGACAAGAATATATATGTTTTGTACCGGAAAGCATGGCCGGTGTTCGGAATTCAGAGGGTCCGGTTTTCAGAGGATTTTTTTACTTGAATATATAGGCAAAAATTCCGGACCGAAAGTAAAAGTTTGGTTTTCAGAGGAATCCGGTTTTCAGAGGGGCCGGTTTTCGGGGGTTCCACTGTATTCATTATAAGCGCTTTTCAAAAGCTCTCTTGGAGAGTTCTCTAGCCTATACAAATACAGAAATAATTGCTTCAGTAATTCTATATATAATTTGTTTGTTATTATAATTTTTGCTACTTTTCCAGGTGAATCTTAGACCTATCATATTTCTTGGTTTAAGATAATTTCAATTTTTGGGCTCACCTGTATTTTGAAATACTAACTAATTTTGATTTTGGATTCAGCAAAATAAATCCTAATTGAAATCCTTTGTAATGTTTCTGATATATACAGGGTTCGCACGGGTGCTTGAAAACCTGGAAAGTACTTGAAATTGAAAATTGGAAATTAAGGTCTTGAAAGTACTTGAAATTCAAAAGAGGTCCTTGAAACTCCTTGAAAAACTGTGTTTTTGAAGAATCAAAAAAATTGGTTAAATTTTCTGTCATAAAAGTGTTTTTAATTCGTTTTCAGATCACTCGGTCTCGCGTTTATCGGTATTTTTAAGTTTTGCGTATTTTCCCTTTTCTAAAAATAGCTACTTTTATGTGAAACAGGTGCGTAGTAATTTCTGTGATGCGTTCAAGAAATAAATCTGACTGCGTAAAAGTTTTAGTAATTAAACGATCCAGATTGATTTTTTGGTAACTTAAATTAACTTTAACTAATAAAACATCTTTCATTTACTTGATTAAATGTATTTTGCCGATGAATTTTAGTCACAGTGAGCAAACTGAAACTGAAAGTAGTTCGAAAGAACGTTGATGACATGCCTGGGAAATGTAAATTCTGGTCCTTGAAAATTTGGAAATTGGTCCTTTAAAGTCCTTGAAATGTCCTTGAATTTTGTGGTAAAAAATGTGTATGAACTCTGTATATAATTTCAGAACTTAAACGAGAAAGAAAGAAGGCTGAAAAGAAGGACAATTTGAAAGAAGTTGCTCAAATATGTAACTGTATAGGGGAACTATTAGTCAAATATGGCAAGTTTTACCAGTTTAACTGGTTATACATTTATCTCAATCTCAAATGTAAATGTGAAATATAACTCATAATGATAGCTGATCAAACTAACATGAAATTTTTCAAGAAAGAAAAAAGTCATTAGTATATACCAACAAATGATTTGTTCAGAAATTGAGCTAAGAATATCCATATGATGATTGTGACATCACTGAACTTGCATTTTATTATAGAGAGTGTGTTATGAAAAAATATCTATACTTTAGGCCTAAATGAAAATATTGTTTGTTTGCTGTCAGCCGACCAACCCAAAAAAATCGCCGCGACCAAATAATTTTATTGCCGTTTTTGAAAACATTTTTTTTTATTCTGGAATTTTGCCGGTTGCGGTTTAGAATCAAGTGCTGATTTCCGGGTTACATGCGGTTTTGATTTCTGGTAGTACATTGAAATGTTTCGAAGGTGCATATATAATAGCAGTGAATATATCTAGCAGAACACAATAAAGAAAAAAAGAGCAGATATACACATATAAAAGAATATATAAGAGGTGAAGGTTATAGCAAGTGACACATAAATGCATGCATATGCAGAGATAAAAGATGTACGAGGCTCCCTACATTCATACTATTATATAAACATCCAAAATATTTTTCCAGAAAAAAAATAAAATAATTTACCTACCTACCTACCCACATAAAAAATTCTGGGTAGGAGAATGGCAAACAATATTTTAATTTAGGCCTTATGATAAAAAGTTAAAAAAGAATGTACTATCATTGTTCTTATAGGAAGGTGGGAAGAGGCAAAGACTGAACATGAAACAGAATTATCCATCAGTGAAGCTTTGGGAGATACAATTGGTTCAGCAGTGGCTTGTCGTAAAATTGGGGAGTGCTTTTGTGGAATGGAACAGTATGACAAAGCACTTCAGTTTCAACAACGGCATTTACAACTAAGCAGATCCTGTGGAAATTTACTGGAAGAACAGCGAGCCTTGGCAACAATAGGAAGAACATACTTGTTTCAGTGTGATAGTGCTCGTGGAAAACAAAATATGCTGAAAGCATCCAAGTGTGCTGAGGAGGCTTTCAGTAAAAGTTTGATAGTGTGTGAAAATTTAAAACAGCATGTGAAGAATGTAGAGTATATGGAAATGAAAGCAAGACTTTATCTTAATTTGGGTAAAAAGAATTAACATCAGAATTTGTTTTTTATTGTTGATTGATTGGTTTTCAAAATTTTTGTTATGTCTAAGTATTTATTAAGGAATTAAGAAGTTTCAATGTACTTCATTTCTTCATTTCTACTGAGACATACTTTGCTGATTATTATATATGTATGTAATGTTTGGGCATGAGGGTCTTGAGGTTTAATAACATAAATATATGTTTCACAATAGTGTACAAATGTGGATAACTGATTTTTTCCTGACTGTAGTTATATTTAAAACGTAAAGAACAAACTTCTGTAAGTTATAAATTTTAAAATTAGCTATTCCTGTTTCCCACATACCACTACTTAGTCACTTAAGAAACTTATTACCTCCTTGTTTCACTCAAATATATAATGCTTTAAGAAAAAAAGAGAAAAAACTTGTACTTGTTTATTTTTTATACAGAAATTGATTAGTAGTTCATATAAGAAATAGGAAATCTGCCATTGTTGAAAATTTGAGGCATCTAACTTTTTGATAATGGTTAATAACAGCCAAAGAAAACAAAAGTTAAACCAATGTTTTTTATTGTTAAAATATTCCCAAAAACAAATTTCAAATTGTATTAGATACATAATAATGTAATTTACAGTAGACTCTGTAAGACTGATATAAAATGTATTAAAATTCTTTTTGGTTTTATGTATGATAACATTTAAAATGTCAGTGTAAAATATTTGTTTTATGAATAAGTTAGTTCTGTCAGCTGTGAAAATAAGCATAAAATATCTTTAATTAACATTATTTCAATGGTTTTTTGTTCCAGGTTTGGTTTTTGATGGAAGAGGTAATGCTAGACAGTGTGCTGAATATATGAAGAAAGCTATCACTATATCAGAGTAAGAATAAAATTTGATTATAAAAAAGACATACACAGTCTGGCTTTTTTTGTGAAATTAAGTGTTTTATAAATTTTTCTTTAAAAAAATTGCTTTTTAATGTTTTTTTGAATATTGTTAAAATTTTCATGCTTTAAAGTATATATTAATTCAACACGGTTTTTCATGTTTTTTGTGTTAGTTAAAACAAATTTGATTACAAAAGCCATCATTTTGTAGAACTCAATGAACTGAACATTAGAGTTTTCCTGACAATATCCAGATAATTACTTTATTTCTTCATTCTGTCTTCATTTTATTCACAAACGAGAAATAACTCCGATACAAACCAACAAATTTTACCACCTGCAGATGATACAGTGGTAAAGATAATTTTAGGGCTTTTGTATTTCTATTGAACTGTGTACAAGTATTGTTCTTCCTTCTGATTTTAAATATTTCCATCTCATCTCAGACACAGGGATTTGACACAACTGGGAAAAAACATTTGTTTTGAATGCAAGTGATCAATGGTTAGACATAGAATCATAAATTTGATAAAATATGGCAGTATATGTGTAACAACAAAACATAAGTAAAAGAACTAAAGTTTGGAAAACACAAACCCCTATAAAAACCATGCATAGGAACATGTGCTCCAAAAGAGTAAACAGACATACTTTGCACATAATCTGAGATGCATTGTCCCTTTCATATTAAAGTATAAAATTAGTAAATTTATTTGAATTGTCAGCTTTGAAAATGGGGAAAAATCATGGAAGAAACTTGGGCATTTTTTGTTTGAAAAAATTTGGAAATACTGCTGAGAGATTTGCAATCATAAATTTCTTGGTTTTAATATTTTTATTGATATTTCAGAAAGATTTACTTATAAATCTAAGTTTGACTTATAATTAATCAATTACAAACGATTGACTGGAAAAGCAACAAGATCTCACCCGACCTTTCCTAATCTTATGTGTAAATGAACAATATCCCTAACCAATACTTTTTTCATCACATATCTAAAGTTAATAAACCAATTCATGCCATTGTTTACAAAATATTTCGATGTTTTTTTCCAATTCATGAAAATTATACTTCAAAGGTTTGATACATGAATATTGAATAGAATTTTATTGCAACCACAATGGAGTGAAAACTAATTAGATTTTATAATGTATAATTTGTAGACAGCATCATCTCCATAGTGATCTGTTTAGATGTCAGTATTCCTTAGCAACCATGTATCAGCGTAACAATAACTTCAGTCAAGCATTGAGATATTTGGAGTCAGCATTGAAAAGTGCATTAAAGTTGAAGGACAAGTATCTGGAGAGTGATGTTTATGTGCAGAAAGCTCTTGTAAGTTGTTTTCTGTTTATAAATTACCATTGTAAAACTTAACAATGTTAGTTTCAACTTGCTATATTAACAGATTGTTTTATGTCAATATGAGGCTTGATACAGAAAATGTTCTGACAAAAAATACAGACCTGTTTACCACTACGATTTTGGCGTAGTTTCTACGATTTTTTGTACTCAAATTACGCTCTACGCCCAAATAGGTCATTTCTACGCTTTCAAAGATGTTACAGTAAAAAAAATACCCGGCAGTATGTAATTTTGTGTCTAAAGGAAGTTACCTGAACGCAAAACGGAGTCTTTGTCTTTTACGCGCTTGATAATGAATATATAATTATGTATTACAAACGCTCTGGTGATCGTTGACTGTCAAGTTGGACACATGGCGCGATGCCGAAACGAAAGAATATATCATTATTGTGTTCAATATACATGTAACTAATCCTATTGAATTTATATATTTGGTATCTTCAAAACATGACTCTAAAAGCTCTCAGAATGCAGGATTTTGCATCTAGTTTTTCAAAAAATTTCGGTGGGGGGGGGGGTGGGCATGCCCCAAGACCCCCATAGCATGTTTGCGGCGCGTTGCGCCGCTCATCGGTGATAGTAATTTTTAGGACTTGTAAAATCTAAAACTACACCTAAATATTGAAAACTACACTTTCTAAATGTATAAACTACACTACTAGCTTAAATGGGGTAAACAGGTCTGAAAAATATTGAAAGTTTGTAGTGTATTAGTTTGAAAGTCCAATAAAACATTCAGAAGCAGGACAAGAAAATTATGGCTGATTCACTGTAGTCACTGATCAGGGAAAGATTTACAAAGAATCACATTTAAATTCCTTGACAATGAAAAATTTGATCTATTTTGAATGCAGACTGTTTAAAATGAACAAATGATAAGAAACAAAAATAAAAATGACTAGTAAGAAATAAAAACAACAATAAAAATTTTAAAATATCAAATAACCTGCACCATGAAATAACACAAAAAAAGATATTAAATGCTCAAAATCTGATCAGTGACTGTTAATTTTTTTTGTGCAATGATTTTAAATAAGCGTCTTTTTACATTGAAGGTGTGTGTACAAGTTGGAGACATAGCTAACAGTAAACATTCATTAAAGAAAGCACATAAACTTGGTTTTCCTACAGCAGAAGAATCAGAAAGAGTTATCAGATATTTCAAAGCTGGTAATTAAAACATGGAGTAAAAAGAGTTATATTTGTTTATGGTTTCAGTTTTATATATGAGGAGGGCAAGATATATTTAATAATGATTTTAATTGATAAATCAGAATGCCTCTTCTTTTTCATTACTGTTGCTAAAATTTCATTGCAAAAATTAATGTTTGAAAAGGACAGATTTTTTTTTATGTATAAATTACAAGCTTGTAATTGTCATGGTTATTGGTACTTCAACATTATTCCATGAATAGGTTACTCTAAGTTTTAATTGTGTAACATCTCTTTCTTCAAGTAAATTAATTCATCTGAAATGAAAGGAATAAATACAATTTCTAAACAATGTTAAAACAAGTTTCTTTCAGTACAGGGTTCTCACACAACTTGGGAAATAGGAATAACCCTTTGTCTTTTAATTTCATGCATTTGTGCCTGGGAAATGTCGTTCAAATTTTATAAAATGGCCAAAAAAAAAAAAAAATGGTTAAACTCTTGTTAATCGAAGTCATTAGATGAAATAAAGATTACTCCCCTTTGACCATTGTTTTCAATCCTACAAAGCTTCAGACGGCAAGTTCATGTGTTTATACTATAATATTTTACATGGGTATTTCTGTATTGGCCTTGTTATTGGTCCGAGGTGGAGTTGAAGGCCAATACAGAAATAATCATGTAATGATATCTTTTCATAATAGAATAGAGAATGGAAATGGGGAATGTGTCAAAGAGACAACAACCTGACCAAAGAGCAGAAAACAGCTCAAGGCTACAAATGGGTCTTCAACGCAGCAAGAAAATTCCACACCCGGAGGCAGGCTTCAGCTGCCCCTGAACAATAATGCATACTAGTTAGGCGCAATAAACGGCACACTAAACTCCGAAACATACAAATGAACCAACATTTATGTACCTCCCGATTCGGTTAAGTTTTGCATTTAGTATCATTTCTCAGAAAACTATAGTAATATATCAATGATATTTCACCACTACAGTTCTCTTGTATAGTACAACGCAGTTCAGCAACACCTATATTGTTTTTAGGGCAGGGCATCCGTGTCTTATAGACACATTTTCTAGTTTTTTATGAATCAACTCGTAAGAAAAAATTTGGAAGTATGTAAGCGATTTAAAATTGGAAAATGTAATGAAATATATTTTCAGTCAGTCAGAGCTAATAATAAATAATTATAGATTTTGAAGCACCTTCCTTCAAATAGGATCAGACATTTTCTTTAATTATAGCCCATATATAAATTCAGATATAGGTAATATATGTAATGTAAATATTTTGGAGTTTTCCTAAGTATCCCAACTAAAGCGTAGAGAAAATTGACTCACCCTATATTGGGAGAAAAATCTGCATTGGCTGGGTTTTTCTATATTGGCGGAGTTAATGATTCTGTATTGAAAGGACAGTTTTAGTTGAAGCCAATAATACACTGAGTAGTATTATATGTGACACAAATTGCTTTATGACGAATGTTAATGGAGCGAAACTAATCATGACTTCTGCGTCATAAAAGTGTTTGTTAGTATGTAGAATTACTGTGAAGGATAAACAGACACTGCTTTGTAGAGAATCTGAGATGCATAGTCTCTTTCATAAGTAAAAAATGAGTAAAATTATTTTAATTATCACCCTTGAAAATGGGACAAAATCCTGGAAACTCCTGGAATTTTTTGTTCAGAAATGTGTGGGACCTGCCATATCAATATAATATTCAAAGCAAGTGTCAAAACAATTTTATGTTCTTGTTGTCAGTGAAGTTGAGTTGCAGGTTCAGATCTCTACCTTAAAGGTCAAGGTTTCAAATGTAGTTTAACTCTGTAACACCTTAAGTGCATGTTTACAGACTGTGTTAGCTCACTGTCTTCAAGTACTTGGAATTAAATAATAAAGTTAGTTCCCAGCCACTAGAAGGTGTGTCAAAAATGGGTATTAATGGTGTTGAAATTTCAACCTAAAAGATCAAGGTCACATACATTATTGGTGCATATACCCAAACTGTGTTTGTTTTCTATCTTCAATACTGTAAATTCAGAAATTATTGCGTGCATTCATTATTGCGATTTTGTCATTTTAGACCAAAATGTGATTTTAATGTTTGCGATATTGAAAAAAATCCTGCTTCATTCATATAAAAAATTCCAAAATGCGAGTTTAAATTATTGCGATTACAACCCTGTCGCATTTTTCGCAATAATAAAAACATTGCAATAATTTCCGAATTTACAGTAATTGTTGTAGTTCAACAATTATGATTTGCATACTTGTTGTTTGCCACTATAGGGTTTGTCTCAACACTTCCTTGAATACAAGACTTTGTTTCGCTTTGCAGACCATAGGACACTATCAGCTTTCTATCTTTAATGATTTAATTTTAAAATAAAAGTAATCTTTCCAGATCATTGTTTTTATTTTGAAATTAAATAACTTTGAGCTGAATTTTATGATATTATATTTTCACTTGTTTTTAAACCTATGTTATATCATTATCTGTATATGAAAAAATATCATTAATTTTTTGTACAGTTAGTAAAATAGAGGAAGCTCTGACTAATTTGGAGAACCATCAGCCAGACAGTAATACAAAAATAAAGCTTTATGAACAGTTAGGAGATGGCTCTTCAGATATCGGGAACTTCAAACAAGCACTGGAATTCTACCACAAAATGGTAATAACTGATTTGAGGTGATGTTTGTACCTCAATTTTAAAAGTTAACAGAGTTAATTCATGTTTAAACCTGATTGACAAAATACAACAACTTTTGTCTTAATTGCATTTACTTGTAAATTTCCAAGTCTTCAAAGTCATATAATATAAATAAATAGCATTGAATGAAGCTTGTAGTGCAGCTGCTGACTCAGCTAAACTTACAGTATCATCTGCATTTTAAAACAAATACAAACAAAACTAGACTGAGGCAGTAGAAAACAACAGCTATCCCGCACTCCCCACGTGTCAACCTTTTTCACAATTTTACCTTTGAATACTTTTGGAAAAAAAATATTTATACAATATTGTGAAATTGTGAAGCTCTGTAATGTAAAGTCTAGTCCTGTCTTTAATAAAATCCATAATAATATCTAAAATATCATATTGAAATTTAAGAACATTTTAAATCTTCTTCATTGAACATACTCAAATATCCAACAATCCTCTTTTTTTTTAAGAATTATAATTTTTAATTTATAAAGCAAAATTTGAAAACTATCAGTCTTTTCAAAAAATGTTAACTGGGTAGAAATAAGTCTTCCTTTTTGTCAAGCCTGCGACTTTTTGTCGCGGAAGTGAGACATAGCGATCCTACATTCACTCTATGGTTAAAGTTTTTAAAACATTAATAACTTTCTTTAACCATCCTGGATTTTTACTAGACTTGGAAAAGAAGCTTGTTCATAATCTAAAGATAGTATCCAGAGGAAAATTTTGTAATAATTTTTTTCCATATTTTACTTACAAATGGACTTAGTTTTTCTCCCTGTTAACATTACATGCAGTCTGCAGTTAAAATTTTAAAAACATTAATTATTTTCTTAAACCATCCTGGATTTTAACCCAACTTGGACAGAAGCTTGTTCAAGATCAAAAGATAGTTCCTGAGGAAAATTTTGTAATAAGGTTTTTCCCTTTTTTCCTTATTTTACTTATAAATGGACTTAGTTTCTCTCCCAGTTAACATTATATACAGTCTGCAGTTAAAGTTTTGAAAACATTAATTCTTTTTTTAAAGCATCGTAGATTTTTACCAAACTTTGACAGAAGCTTGTTCATGATCAATAAATAACATTTGAAGAAAAATTATTTACATTCAACTATTACACTGAAAACCTAGACAACAGCCAAAGCAGGGGAGAGACACTGGTTTCTGTGGAACCCTTACAAAGTGTTTAAAACTCTTCTTCTCTGAAACCATATAGCCAAATTATCTGATAATTGGTATGAAACATCTATGGAAGATCCAGTATAATTTTTACTTGATATGAAATAAAATGGATTGATTGTGGGACTGTTAGGTGAGCTATACACTCTCAATTCTCTTGAGTCTCGTGTTTACAATGTGTTTTTGCAGCTGGAGTGTAGTATTGACCAACAGTTACAAGGAAAAGATCTGATACCTATATACATCTCTCTAGCACAGACCTATACAGATAACAAACAGTGCGATAAAGCTATAGAATATTATCATAAAGAAAAAGAATGTCGTGGAGAAGATTATGAACAGGTTAGAAGTACATTCTGGATAATAAGAAGGGGCTTAAGATGTATGTTGTCATATTGAACCCCATTTCATACATGAATTACTATGGATAAGTTTTGCATGTACAAATAAACAAAACTATATAGTCTAGTAGATAAGACCCATGAAAATGTTTAATTTCTTATTTGTAAATTTAACTATTATTTTGTTAATCAGACAATCAAGCATACTTTGTCGCCACATTACATTTGATGGTATATCTGTCTGCTGTCTTACTTTATTTTATTGTTCTTTCTTTGAATGTATTTTACCAAAACTATTTAAAAATACAGTTTTATACCTTTCAAACTTTCCTGACTCTCTTTGTTTTGTGCTTTTTAAAAAAAATGTTGTCCTGGGTTCTGTCTGTTAGGTGGAAGTGATAGGTTGTTACTCCATTGTTGACGTTTCCTGTTATCCATTTTGTTGTTCATTTTCTTGATAAAAATTGTTTTTACTAATATGAAACTTTTTAGACCCATGAAAGTTCTTAAATAACACCTCAATGTCACACTTTATCTGAACCGTAGAGCTACCATGTATTGAACTGATTCTGCTCTGATTTATTTGCAGAAATGGAGCTTGATCAAATATTTTAAAAGCTACATATACATCATTTTTAAGGCATATTTAATAACCAGCATATATATTGACCATGTGATTAAAAGTTGGTACATCTTTCTTGTAGATAATATCTTCAAGTTCACTGATTAATGATTTTGATTAATTACAGTATTTATAAACCAAACATCAAACCATTCATACATCAATGTACATGTATACACATTTCATTATCTGATAAATTATTGTTGAGGTGATAAACTATATTTTGACTTTCAACTTACTACTTCCAGGGTTTTCAGAAGTAGCCAGTAAATACTGGATTTTCAACCTACTAGTCTTACATATTATTGACTTACTTTAATTTTACTAACAATTGCATTTCAATATACAGACAGGTAGCTGCATAAAGTTAGTTTGGTATGGCTGCTTTCAAAACTTTTGAAAGTTATGCAGCTTCAATTAAAACATGACTTTTTCAGTCACGGGACTCTGGTGTAAAAATTGTGAATCAATTGGTCTAGTTTACAAATCAGTAAACTCTGGGGAAAAATTAGTTTGATCCTTGTTCTTTAAACAATTATTTGATCCTTTGTCTTGAATATGTACTTATGTGGTTGCATCTGTCAGAACTTTTAACCAGTCACACTTATGCATTTCTGGTTATGCTTAACATTTAGGAACTATATTCAATCAACATATAACATACATGGAAAATAATTGCTTTTACAAGTTTGAGTCATCAAATTATTTTACTTATAAACTCCCTTGGATAATAAATCATAACGTGTCGCAAAGCAATGAAATAATATTATAGACAGCAACAATGTTTGTACTTGCCTGAATTTCTTAACAAAACAATTGTAAGATTTTATCATTCTGCCATTAAAGTATTTTATTTTTTTGTGGAACAATTTAATAACCATTATTACTTTGTGTAAAATCTGCAATACTTTTTATGACACCTGGATTGTTTTAAAATACAAAAGTCATGTTGTATATATAGGTACAGAGAAAATTTGATTCAGTGGTAGTGCTGATGTAAGACATTACAATGAAATTACAATTTGTGATTATAATTTGTCGTTTTCACAATGATGATGAGTCAAGTTCTTTTGAAATATATTATTTATTTTAGAATTATTTTATATGCCAACAAAAAGCCCAAAATACACATTTTTGTTAACCGAAAATGTTCTCTTCTTCCTTCCTATTACTAAAGATCTTTTAAAAAAAAAGGTGTTTAAAAAATCAATAACTTGGGTGGCATGTCATGTAGTCTGTCTAAAGATTTAAACTTTATATTTGAAAAATATATTTTAACCAAAAAATTATATATTTATTACTGTGTTCTTATGATGCAGTATAATTAGAGAGTCCTAGAGATCAGACATTCATGGGGATATGACCTTTGTTTTAACCCCTTTTGTGATTTTTTTTTTTATAACTTTCAATTTAAAAATATTTTTACCCATTTAATTTGTACCATAAATTACACTATTACACTATCCACAAGTTAACCATCCAGCTGTGGTTGTTATATATTATATTGCTAACTAAGGGTCTCTCACACTAAATTTTGGCCTGGGCTATTGAAATTTTAGCAGGAGTAGCCCAGCTGGCAACTGTGGATTGTACTTTTGCCAGCCAAATTGATGACCTAGATATTCCTGATAAACAAAGCTGACTGACACCTGACAACTGAAAACCATATATTTTTCTGTTTTTTTTTTTGTCTCCCCTGCGACTTTTGAGTCGTGAAGGCGAGATATAGGTATTACTTTTGGGTGTAAACTATAAACTTACAGTATAAACTTTGCCACAGTATACTTGACCCGGACCTTGTTTTCATGGTTCACTGACTTCATAAACATAAATGTAAAATTTGCGACCAATACACAAGTCGAACAAAACCATATATAAAATTGTAAAAAAACAACAACAATCAAACTAAAAAGTTAAAAATACCCAATGTTTTGACCAATATGGTCTTGATCACGAGCATGTAAAAAATAAAAATAAAAATAAAAAGGTGTTTACTCTTTGAAACCCAGAGCAAGACTCAGTCCATAGATAAAATGTAAACAAAAGGAACATGTATTTGACGTGGGTGTCGATCAGTAAACATACTTCATAGAAAATACATAAATGGCAAGGTAGATGGTAAAACTATATAGTAAAAATAAGTAATATAATATCTTTGACGTTATGATGTATAGAAACCGTACCATATATAAGATAACTGAACCGCAAAAAGTTAGTGTGCATACTTAGTAAATGAATTGAAATTAAGAATTTTTTACATTAATTCCACGGGGTCGGAGTATTTCTTTTAACACATTTTCCTCTGACTTCAATGTTGGTTATCAGATAATCTTTATTCTGTGTCCATGTGCATACTCAGGCGAGACATTTAGTGTGTCCACTCTTGCATAAGCTTATCCTATGTAAAAGTTGTTTATGAGCTCACAACCTACTGACCATAAAAATATTTATGACATGTTTTTATTCTAAACTATGTACACTAAGTAAACCTGCCATGAGTGACATAGGAAAGCTTTTCTTTTATTTATGTAGGTTTTGTGTATTATGGAACTTGCAGTTAAGACAACAATCTTATCAAAAGGTACACAATCTAAAGGATTTAAAAAAATTATAAAAATATTAAAATATTTGAATATTGAAGTTTCTAGAGGACCCAAGAAATGATAAGACTTTAGACAATTGTTTAAAAATTTTAATTTCTTATGTAAGCTATCTGTATTACAGATCTGTAGAACATGGTTAAACATAGCAGAATGTCAGGAACTTGATGGTGTAAGTTACGATGATGTCAGCAAGTCATATCTTAAAGCATTTGAATGTGCTAGAAAAGCTGCACATTCTAAGTTACAGGTAAGTATTTTTGTCTTCGATTGAAATCATATATACTAAGCTATTTATGAGTGTCCGAGCTTGCGGCCGCACTACCGGCCTTCATAAGCAACATTTTATTAGTACTGGACCCATAATGACAAAAACACAAAAACGGAACAATTAACCTGACGTCATAGTAAATAGTCATGGATATACAAATTAAGGAAAAATATTTATATATATATATATATCTATGCTGACTGAACATAGCACCTATGGGGATAATTCTTTTAAAAATCTTCCATTTCTGAAAACATTTGGCCAATTGGATCCAGACTTGGCACCTATGTTCCTTAGATGGTCCCTTTCAGAAATATGTCAACCAAGATGGCCTCCACAGCCAAACTTAGTTTAACATATGACCCTATGGGAAAATTCATTTAAAAATTTTTTTCTGAAAACACTTGGTCAATTGGTACCAGATTAATTGCAGTAGTCCTTTGATGTTTCTCTTAAAAATTATATTCAATGACACACACTGTCAACCAAGCTTGTCAATTAAGTTATGCTTAGTTTAACATAGGACCCTATGAGATAATTTTATTTGCAAATCTTCATGTCTTAAACAACTTGGCCATTTGGAAACAGACCTTACAGCAATAGCTCTTAGATGGTCCTCTTAGAATTGTCTGATTTGGACTGTCAACTAAGATGGCCATTACAGCCGAACTTAGTTTAACAAAGGACCTGATGGGAAAACCAGCCAAGAAGACTGCTATACTCAAGTATATGTATAAAAAAATTAAACTTTTTATACGACCCCTAATATTTGTGGTCGTATTATGGTATGTCGTCGTCATCTTTTATTTTCTGGTCGTCATTAATTGTTTTTTTTCATTTTAGTGTAAGTTTTTTAAATTAATATGATTTTTGGTATATTATGTTCCTTAGAATGGAAAAACCTCTCTACGATAATTTTTTTTACTATCTCTTACTGTTTTAGACATATAAGGGCCCAAAATAGGGATATACCTTAATTTTCGAAAATTTTATTTCTTATCCAAATTTGGTGATTTTTTTAAACAGTTTGACATAAAAAATACAATAAAAGTTACTCAAGGCATCTTTTTATTACTTTTGTTGTTGCAGATATAAAAGGGATTAAATTGGCCAAAATTAGCCATTTTGCAGGACACCTAAAATTTGTATTTTTTGTCGAGCCTGCGACTTTAGTTGCAGAAAGCTCGACATAGGGATGGTGATCTGGCGGCGGCAGCGGCGTTAACTCGCTTCTTAAAAGCTTTATATTTTAGAAGGTAGAAGACCTGAATGCTTTATACTTTGTATATAGATGCCTTATGTTACGAACTTTCCGTCTGTCATATGTACATTGTCCTTGACCTCATTTTCATGGTTCAGTGACTAATTGAAAAAAAAGTTAAGATTTGTTGTAATGTTAATTTCTCTCTTATTATGAGTAATAGGATAACTATATTTGGTATGTGCGTACCTTACAAGGTCCTCATCCCCGTCAGACAGTTTTCAATTGACCTCGACCCAATTTCAAGGATCAGTGAACAAGGTTAAGTTTTGGTGGTCAAGTCCAAATCTCAGATAATATAAGCAATAGGTCTAGTTTATTTGGTGTATGGAAGGATTGTAAGGTGTACATGTCCAACTGGCAGGTGTCATCTGACCTTGACCTCATTTTCATGGTTCAGTGGTTGTAGTTAAGTTTTTGTGTTTTGGCCTGTTTTTCGAATACTATATGCAATAGGTCTACTATATTTGGTGTATGGAAGGATTGTAAGGTGTACATGTCCAACTGGCAAGTGTCATCTGATCTTGACCTCATTTTCATGGTTCAGTGGTTATAGTTAAGTTTTTGTGTTTTGGCCTGTTTTTCGAATACTATATGCAATAGGTCTACTATATTTGGTGTATGGAAGGATTGTAAGGTGTACATGTCCAACTGGCAGGTGTCATCTGACCTTGACCTCATTTTCATGGTTCAGTGGTTATAGTTAAGTTTTTTTGTTTTGGCCTGTTTTTCGAATACTATATGCAATAGGTCTACTATATTTGGTGTATGGAAGGATTGTAAGGTGTACATGTCCAACTGGCAGGTGTCATCTGACCTTGACCTCATTTTCATGGTTCAGTGGTTATAGTTAAGTTTTTTGTTTTGGCCTGTTTTTCGAATACTATATGCAATAGGTCTACTATATTTGGTGTATGGAAGGATTGTAAGGTGTACATGTCCAACTGGCAGGTGTCATCTGACCTTGACCTCATTTTCATGGTTCAGTGGTTATAGTTAAGTTTTTTTGTTTTGGCCTGTTTTTCGAATACTATATGCAATAGGTCTACTATGTTTGGTGTATGGAAGGATTGTAATGTGTACATGTCCAACTGGCCGGTGTCATCTGACCTTGACCTCATTTTCATTGTTCAGTGGTGTGTTTTGGCCTGTTTTTCGAACACTGTATGCAATAGGTCTACTATATTTGGTGTATGGAAGGATTGTAAGGTGTACATGTCCAACTGGCAAGTGTCATCTGACCTTGACCTCATTTTCATGGTTAAGTGGTTATAGTTAAGTTTTTGTGTTTTGGCCTGTTTTTCGAATACTGTATGCAATATGTCTGATAGCATTTACTTTCATTAGAAATACACGACAGGCGAGACATTTTTGTGTGTCAACTCTTGTTTTCCAATTTTAATGGTTTTTTTTCTTTTAATTCATTTGATGAGTGTTTCCATTTATTAGTAGTATATCAACAGATTTCTTCTAACTTTAGCTTTTTTGTCTCACCTGGGACGAAAAGTCGCAAAGGCAAAATATAGATATTACTTTCCGGCGGTGTTGGCGGCGTAAACTTTTTAAAAACTTAAATAACTTTTTACATATAATACCTACAATTAAGATTGATGGTCCACTAGATAGCTTATCGTATAAGGTTTGCCGCAGTATGCTTTTCTTGTGACCCTGACCTCATTTTCATGGTTCACTGACTTCATAAACTTGAATGTAAAATCTGCATCCAAGTTTCGTGGTTAAATCTGTTTCTCAGCAACTGTAATACCTAGGCCAACCATATTTGGTCTATAGATAGTTCTTAGTGGGTACATGCCAGTCTGACACTTGTCCCTGGACCTTGACCTCAATTTCATGGTTGAGTGACTTTCATCCAAGTTTCTTGATTAAATCCATTTTTCAGCAACAGTAATACATAGATCCACCGTATTTGGTCTACTGATAGTTCTTGGTGGATACATGCCAGTCTGACACTTGTCCCTAGACCATGACCTCAATTTCATGGTTGAGTGACTTTCATCCAATTTTCTAGATTAAGTTCATTTTTCAGCAACTATAATACCTAGACCCACCATGTTTGGTCTGTAGATAGTTCTTAGTGGGTCTTGACTTTGACCTAAATTTCATGCTTGAGTGAATTGTCACATTGTCGAGATTAAGTCAATTTCTCAGCAACTTTCCTAGACACACCATATTTGGTCAATAGATAGTTCTTAGTGGGTACATGACATGGGTATGACAACTGCCTTTTGACCTTGACCTCAGTTTTATGTGTGAGTGACCTGTGTCACATTTTCATGTCCATTTCTTAGCAACTGCAATACCTAGGCCAACCATATATGGTCAATAGATAGTTCTTAGTGGGTACATCCCAGTCTGACACCTGTGTCTGGACCTTGACTTGAATTTCATGCTTGAGTAACTTGTGTCACATTTTTGAGATTAAGTCCATTTCTCAGCAACTGTATTACCTAGGCCCATCATATTTGGTCTGTAGATATTTCTTAGTGGATACATGTCTAACACCTGTCAGCTGAAAATGACCTGAATTTCATGCTTGAGTGTTTCCTGATTTAGTCTATTTGTCAGCAATTGTACTACATTTGTAACTAGACCAACAGTATTTGGTTGATAGAAGTTCTTAGTGGGTATATACCACTTTAACATCTGATACCTTACCTTTGACCTCTATTTCATGCTTGACTGACTTGTTTTACGTTTTGGGTTAATATCCATTTCTCAGCAACTGTAATACATAGACCAAATATATTTGGTCTATAGATAGAGCTTGGTGGGTACATAGCTGTCTGAGACCTTGACTTGAATTTCAGACTCGAGTCAAATTTTCATGATTAAGCCCATTTTTCTGTAGCTGTAATACCTATATCCAAATTGACCTCAATTTTAGGCTTGAGTGACTCTTATCTCATTTTCACAAATAAGTCAGTTTCTCAACAAATGTTATAAATGTATTAAATAAACCCACCATTTTTAGTGGGTACATACCAGTCTGACACCTGTCAGCTCACTTTGGACACAGGTTTAGGCTTGAATGACATGCATGAGATTTTTCAGACAAATTTTTATCTGACCATTACTTTTAATGCATTTTCCTTTGACTTGCAATGTCGGGTATGAGACAATCATTATTCTGTATCCATGTGTATACTCATTTTGTGTGTCCACTCTTGTTGAGATAAACGGGTTAAAAGAGCCAAAAAAGCAATGTGCCTTGATGTATAATTTTTAAAATTTTTCATCCCATTTTAAGGGGGATTTTATCTTTTAATTCACCTTGATGAGTGCTTTCATACATATGTCAACAAGTTTTTCGTACCTTTTATTGTCCCCCACCGCAATGCGACGTACGTACCTAGTAATGGTCTGCGTCCGTCACAGTTATTTGTGGACGCAACTCCTCTGAGACCGCTGATCAGATTTCGTTCAAGTTTTGTAGGATTGTTAGTCACCTTTTGTACTTGATCCTATTACGGATTTACCTCGGGAAATTACGCTTTCCGGTTTTGTACCAAAATTATTTTTTGTTTATTCTCTCTATTGTTAATGCTTCGTAATTCCGCTTGATTTTCCAGTTATGAAAAGTGTTATAACGACATTGTTTCTAGACTTAACACAATATATGATGCTTTGATGGCAAGTCATCGTGTTTCGCAAAGGTAGTTTTCATGATGAAATTTGAGATTACTGACAAAGGGCCCAAATTACTGACAATAATCTTAAACATTACTGAAAACATCAGAAAGGGGTAAACACCTATGCCATTAGCTGATAAGACAGTTTTACTAGGTTAAATAGACCTAATTGTGCACCTGTACTTCTGTAGACATTAAATTGTAATTTTATTCAAATTCTCAGAATTCAATTAATCAATTTGAACCAAACTTGGTAGCAGTGGTCCTATGTTTCTTCAGAAACAGACTGCCATTGCTGAAATAAGTTTCACATAAAACCCTGTTGGAAAATTTACCTGAAGATCTTCTCCTTTGAAACCACTTGCCATCAGTTGGTCCTTGTTCAGAATAATATCAGTTAACCACCAATCACCAAAAAAGATGGCTGCTAAAGTCAAATATTTAGTACTTCTTTAGATGGACAGTGAGCCTCCCGTGAGCCTCTTGTTTAGCTGTAAGTTGATTTAAAGAAATTTATATGAATAACTGAAGAAATTTAAATTAATTTTACACAATAGGGTCAAAAGCTCAAAAAATTATTCAATATTTTAGGTACATGTTTTAAAATCTCTTGTTGAAGTCCAAAAATCTTACAAGCAGAAAACTCACCAGAAACAAATAGAAGGTAAACTTGAAAGATTGAAAGCGAAATATAATATTGGCAGTGATGATGAATTGTCAGAGGAAGAGAGAGACAGTCAAAAATCTGATGGTTTTGATAATTTGAGTATTTCAGAGTTATCTGAGTCCGGTGAGTTTTTTCAGACTTTTTTTTTATTTTGTTGAGTTTAATTGATGTATTTAGGATTATCTTAGTCTTGTTAGTACAACATTAGTATTCAGATTTTTCAGATTTAGGAACAACAGTAATAGGATTTTAAACTTTAATGACTGGTGAGTATATTCTGAGTATTTCAGATTTGCCTCAGTTTAGTAAGTACAATTGGATCAGGTGAGTATAATTTTAGCAATTTGGGGGCTAAATTGTTTTTATCAGCCATAGTATTTTGGATTTCCTTCAGTCTAATGAGTATCATCTGATTATTTATGGTTATTTAAGTCTTTTTGGTACATCCTGAGTATTTCAGAGTTATGTTAGTATGGTCAGTATAGACTGAATATTTCATAGCTATGCAAGTTTGGTGAGTAGAAACTTGGTGTTTCAGATTTCTATAAATTTCATTAGTACAAGAGGGTATTTTAAAGCAGTATACATTTTTACATGTAAGAATACTGGATAAAATTCAAAGTATATATATGATTAATCCAATTCTAAGGAATATAGCTTGAATATTTCAGAATTATAGTTTTTATACGTCCAAATAGCCAGATGTGCTGAAAACGGCGTAAAACCCCAACTAAACAAACAAACAATTTTTTCATTCTGGAGTTGTGGGACTTAGATTTTGCAAATATAAGCAAGAATACACCTTGACTGATTTTCTCCAACTTTAACACATTTTCACAAATGGTGATCTGAGGGTCTGTATTCTTTTTGATGATATTCACTTTTCCATACCAGGGAAACCAGTGTTTATTTCTACATTATGAGTCTTGTAACATAAATATTTCAGACTACTACCTGTAAACCTCAGTCCACTGAATGGATTTTTCCTAATTTTAATACCTTAAATCATTTTGAATCATCTTAGTACTTAGTAGACAGATGCATTTAGCTAAGTCGTAACCAATACTATTAAACTTACCTTATTTTGCTCAATCATGTCTTTAAGAGAAACAAAAATATTTTGCCTGTGGAATTTTCAATGTAAAGGAGAGATAACTCTTCATGTGAGATTTTATTAAATTTCATCCCCGGGTTGCATTAAACATACACAAAATGCATGAAAAATATATAAAATAACAGTTTTGCAAATTTTAAGAAAGGTCTAAGTCATTTCAAATTTTAAAAATTTTTCATCTTTTTGAGTTCAATAATATTTTCATTGAAAATTCCCCATTCAAAGAAATATTTTCGGCTTGAAATATAACATTTGTAAACATTAAAAAATGTTAATGTTTTCTTAGACGACTCAATGAGGTTAATTGACCATCAAAATCTAACATTTAGACTTTCAAAATACAAAAAATCCATTTTGCGAACTAAGGTTTATAGACAGTAGCTATATAAGTCAGTTAATGATTGAGTGAATTCTGTTAATGATGAACTTTTTATTACAAAAATCCTTATTTCAATGACCTTAGTAGTTGCCTGAATTGAAAAGGATCACTTCATGAGATTTGTACAGTTCAATTTTATTAATGAAATACTGAGTTTTCTTTAATTGTAGTTAACAATTATTTGTAATGTCAGACTAGTAAAGTTGTTATTAAATAAATATCTTTCAAGGAAGTTTATAATTTATCGGTATATGTGCATTTGTCATCATACATTAATTGTGTTTATAATTTGTATTTGCAGAGGAATCTAAAGAGGAAGGAAGTAGACCTAAAACTGTACCCAGAAAGACAACAAAGGCTAAAGCTACTGTAAATATTATACTGTATTAATAAATAATAAGTTTTCCCTGCAGACATTATATTTGTATATTTTCAAGCAAGTACCTTGGGTTTTTATGCTCTTGGAAAAAAGTTTCAAATAGCAGTATAGTCGTTACTTTGTTCCACCATCCTTCTGACTGTTTGAAACAGTTAATTTTGTGTCAATAAATTAACATGTTCTATGTATATAAAGTAAAGGACTAATCTAGGTGATAAAATGGAGGTTTAAGTCGCCCAAAATTTCCAAAATGCCTTCTAGTAGCTGCCTAAGTATTTTTAGAGCTAAGAAATTGGCAAGAAATTTTTGCAAATGGAAACAAATCTTATTGTTTCTTTGCAGCATTTTGTAAACTAACAAAATAATGTGGATTGAAGTTTGTGCTATCATTTTATTGTTTACATTTTGAAAAATACTTCAGATCCTGATAAGGCCATGTACGTACAGAATTAACTTTGATATATTGACTTCATAGAATATTTTAATAGTATTTTTATTATTGAATATGTCAACAAGAGGAATGAACTGGATCTTGTCCTTGCTTTGTTCCACCATCTCTTTGACTAGTTAAATCCCCCGATAATAAATTAACAAATGTTCTATATAGATAAAGATCAAATTTGTGCAAATTCTACCATGGATGGGGGAGTGGGATGAGGAAAAGAACACCATTGATTTTTGGTCATTAGGTCAAAGGTCACTATTACTAAACGTATAATTTTTAGTACACATATAGTTTCAGATGATAATGAGTATATCTTCACGGTTTGCACTAAAACTTATACAGATGAAAGGGACTAGGTATATCAATTTTGAAGTCAAAGGTCAAGATTAGCATTACTTAAATAATTTTTTTTATTCATCTGTGTATTGTCCTGAAATAAATTGCTTCCAGATGATAACTTGATTTTTCTTTTGTAAATATTTTTTCATTTGAATATACATTTTTTGCCTTTTTTCATTAAATGTGTAGTTGTTAGGAACATTTTTTGGCAATGACAAATTTAATGCTCATCAGTGAGGTGTTGCGATCACTTGGTGGCCATCATATCAATTGTCTGTAAAATTTCACAGTTTGAACTTGTTGAGAACCACTAAACAGAAATTAACCAAACATATAATAAATGCCCCTGGATCCTTATTTGGTTCTTTCTACATGTTGATTTGGTGCCCAATTGTTCAAAAGACAGCTGCCAGGGCTTATTCTAATTTCAGATCAGTTGAAATTTGAAGAGTACTTTTCTACATTTAATGTCAGACCTGATAGAATCATACAATAAAGATGTTTCTCTAAAGGTCCTTAACAAGCATTTTTACATATTCTTTTCATTGACCAATATCTTAAAATGTTTGTTCATACTCCAGGAAGTAGATTTCAATTCATGTTCAAAAGTATAAAAAATATTAAAACATGTATTTATAGGAAAGAATGGAAAACTTTCTCTGGGCAATTGTTTAATCATTTATTCATCTTATTTCCTAATATTTCTTTTAATGACAAAACAAAGCAAGATAGAATGGTATAATGTACTTAAGTGACATAGTGACACAATGAGATACTAACCCAGTATAAATATGTTATAAATTTTATGTCAAGTATTGGTTTCCTGAACTTCCTCTATATTAATTTGTCTAATCAATAATTACAGTAAGCATTATATTTGTGTCTTCTGAGATATTTCTAAGTTACTTATTTATTAGGGCCCAGCCCTATTTTTTACCCATTGACCCCATATCTTTTTTTTATTAAATAAAAATTTTGGTTGCATTTCTATACAACCATGAGGTCAATTTGATAGAAAAGAAAATGGCAGCACAAACTTGTTATATTTTCTTTTGACAAAAACAGGAAATATTACCAAAAAAGGGCTAACTTGGTATCTCTTAGTGGAGTGTTTGTATTTTTACTTATCATGAAAATTAAGGAAGTGACCGAATTACAGTTTTACTTATATTTAGCTCACAGAACACAATTTAAAAATTACTGTTATGAAATACAATGCGACAGATTTAAGTGTTGACTTTCGATGTCAATACAGTTTAGGAAAATGTGCATCAAAGATAGGTCAAGTCTCTCCCACTAATACATTGTATTAATACAATTGGAGGCAATGTCACTGTGGCCTGCTGAAATTATATAAAAGGTCAAGGTCTATATCAGTAGTTTACAAATTTCCACACACAGGTGTGCTGTTAAAACTAAGACAGAGCAAAATGCCTTAAAAACGAACATATTTCTACAAATTTTAAAAATCATAACTAAAAAAAAAAGGAATTTGAGAACATAAGAATTCAAACAGTATTGTTGAGTGACATTCTAAGAGAAGGTTATTTCTTTTCGAATATAAAGTTCTTTAATATTCCAAATTAACATACAGACTTTTTAGCTCACCTGACCCGAAGGGTCATGTGAGCTATTGCTATCACTTGGCGTCCGTCGTCCGTCCGTCGTCCGTCCGTAGTCCGTCGCGCCGTCCGTCCGTCGTCCGTCCGTCCGTCCGTCGTCCGTTAACTTTTTCAAACGTTAACTCCTCCAACACCATAAGTCCAACTGCAACCAAACTTGGTACAGTTATTAATTGGTATGGGTGCTACAAATCTGTTGTTTGGATTTTTGATTCGTATAAAAACATGGCCGTCATGGCTAAAAATAGAACATATGGGTAAATCGCAGTTTTTTGCAAATAAGTCAGAAACGGTCACAGATATCAAAATTCTGGCAAAGGGTAAAAGTGATCAGCACCTCAAGATCTACCTGCCCTGAAATTTTGAAGAAGATCCAACCACTCATTTCAGAGTTATCACCCTTTTTTTGACATTTTTGGCTTTTTTTTTTATGTTATTATTTCAAAAATCTTCTCCTCTGAAACTACTGAATGGATTTGGATAAAACTTAGCATGATTGTTCCTTAGGGTATCCTGCACAAAGTTTATGCTTCGATTTTTGATCCATCGAAAAACATGGCCACTGTTACTAAAAATAGAACATAGGGGTCAAACAACAGTTTTTCGCAAATATCTCAAAAATCATTAGGTTATGGCAAATTCTGGCAGGTTGAAAGTGTTCAGCATGATGAGAGCTACCTGTGTGCTTATTTTCGTGAAAATCTGTCAACTGATGTTAGAGTTATTGCCCTTTTTTGACATTTTTGGCTTTTTTTTATGTTATTATTTCAAAAATCTTCTCCTCTGAAACTACTGAATGGATTTGGATAAAACTTAGCATGATTGTTCCTTAGGATATCCTGCACAAAGTTTATGCTTCGATTTTTGATCCGTCGAAAAACATGGCCACTGTTACTAAAAATAGAACATAGGGGTCAAACAACAGTTTTTCGCAAATATCTCAAAAATCATTAGGTTACGCCAAATTCTGCAGGTTGAAAGTGTTCAGCATGATGAGAGCTACCTGCGTGCTGATTTTTGTGAAAATCTTTCAACTGATGTTAGAGTTATTGCCCTTTTTTGACATTTTTGGCTTTTTTTTATGTTATTATTTCAAAAATCTTCTTCTCTAAAACTACTATTCAAAATCAAATGAAACTTGGTAAGATTGTTCCTTAGGGTATTCTGCAAAAAGTTAATGCTTGGATTTTTGATTGGTCAAAAAACATGTCCGCCCTTACTAAAAATAGAACATAGGGTCAAAATGCTGTTTTTTGCTATTCTTTCCTGAATTATAGAAATAAAATGAAGATGAAAGCTACTTTCAAGGCAAACATGGTATCCCGAGTTGAATGGTGATGATGAAAGTTTGTTTTGGATGGCCATTTTTAAAATGGCTGCCATTTTCCCGCCATTTTTTACACTTGCTCGGATTTCAACAATATTTGGTTTTTAAAGTAAACATGGTATCCTTAGTGAATGGTGATGATGAGAATGTTGTATAACAATGATTAAACTTCATAATATGTGAGCTTTTAATTGCCATCACTTGGTGTCTGTCATAATCGTTGTTAACAAATTTTCAACATCTTCTCCTCTGAAACTACTTGGGGGAATTTGATGAAACTTAGCATGATTGTTCCTGCAATATTTCCTTTTCAAGTACAATAAAAAGCCTTAACCCACAATTTTTACATAACTTCTTTCAAACATTTTAAAAACGAAGACAACATATAGACCAAAAGATTTATACTTGTATTTGAAGATTAATTAAAGCTTGTATTTTGTATTATGAATCATCAGATTGACCATGACTGTATCTTAATCAAGCGTAGGGAGAACTCATGCCCATTTCTTTCCAGAGGTTCTTAAAGGTTTTTAAAGGTATTTTCAGCATTTTACGTGACCTTTAATACTCAGTTTAGTTTACAACAAACATTAATATATTAATTTAGTTCATAGTGCATTGTTTACCAGGTGAGCGATTCAGGCTCTTGAGAGCCTCTTGTTTCTAAACGCCTTAGGTATTGAGCTGATTTTTGGTATGTGAGTCTACCATGATGAGTTACAGATCGAATTTACGTTTTGTTTTGCTGCGCTGATTTTTGCCAAAATTACGGGCCTTGGACATTGAATTCCGTCATTCTGTCATTCTGCAACGAACAGTTATACAGACTTTTTTTTCTAAACGCCTTCAGATAGTGAGCTGATTTTTGGTATGTGAGTCTCCCATGATGAGTTACAGATCGAGTTTACATTTAGTTCTGTATCCGCTGATTTTTGCAGAAATTATGGGCTTTGGACTTTGAAAATTTTGTGAAAATAACAGTTATACAGACTTTTTTTCTAAACGCCTTCAGGTATTGAGCTGATTTTTGGTATGTGAGTCCCCCATGATGAGTTATAAATCGAGTGTATGTTTCAGTCTGCTCAGCTGATTTTTTGCTGAAATTATGGGCTTTGGACTTTGAAACTTTTATGAAAATAACAGTCATACAGACTTTTTTAGCTCACCTGACCTGTCGTCCACAATTTACATTTTAATCTTCTCCTCAGAAACCACCGGCCCAATTGGTACCAAACTATGGTGGAATGGTCCTTGGGTGGTCCCCTTCCAAAATTGTGTCTGGTGTCTCCAACTCTGCCCCAGCTAAAAATAGAAATGGGGGGGGGGGGTCAAAAGTTAAAAAATCTTCTCCTCTGAAGCTACTATGCCAATCCTAGCCAAACTTTGCTAAAATGATCCTTAGGTAGTTCCATTTGAAAATTGTGTCTGATGGACCCCACATCCGACCAAGATGGCTGCCACAGCAGAACTTAGTTTAAAATAGGACCCTATGGGAAATTCATTAAAAAATGTTCTTGTCTGAAACTACTGAGCCAATTGCTACCAAACTTAGCAGCAATGGTCCTTAGATGGTCCTCTTTCAGAAATGTGTCCTAAGAACCGGACGATCAACCAAGATGGCCACCACAGCCGAACTTAGTTTAACATAGGACCCTATGGGAAATTCATTTAAAAATCTTCTTGTTTGAAACAACGAAGCCAATCAGATCAAAACTTGGCAGCAATGGTCCTTGTATGGTGCTCTTTCAGAATTATGTCCGATGACCTGGACTGTCAACCAAGATGTCCACCACAGCCGAACATAGTTTAACATTCGACCCTTTGGGAAAATTCAGTCAAAATCTTCTTGTCTGAAACTACAGAGCCAATTAGAACCGGACTTGACAGCTATGGTCCGTAGATGGTCCTCTTTCAGAAATATGTGCAATGACCTAGAATGTCAACCAAGATGGCCACCACAGCCAAACTTAGATTTACATGGGACCCTATTGGAAAATTCATTAATAAATCTTCTTGTCTGAAACCACTTGGCCAGTTGGAACCAAATTTGACAGGAATGGTTCATAAGTGGTCCTCTTTCAGAATGTGTCGTCAACAAAGATGGCCGCCTCAGCTGAACTAAGTTTAACATAGGACCCTATGGGAAAATTCATTAAATAATCTTCTTGTCTGAAACAACGGAGCCAATTAGAACAAGACTTGGCAGCAATGGTCCTTAGATTGTCCTCATCCAGAATTTCGTCTGTTGACCCAAACTATCAACCAAAATTGCCACCACAGCCGAACCTTTAACCCTGTGGGAACTGGTCGCTATATGTAATACTATTAGGCAATGCCCTGTCAGGTGAGCGATACAGGCTCCTGGGAGCCTCTGGTTTCTAAACGCCTTCAGCTATTGATCATATTTTTGGTATGTGGGTCTACCATGATGAGATCAGGTTTACATTTCGTTCCATTCAGCTGATTTTTGCTGAAATAACGGGCTTTGGACTTTGAAAATTTCGTGAAAATAACAGTTATACAGAATTATTTTTCTAAACGCCTTCAGGTATTGAGCTACTTTTTAGTTCGCCTCACAATTGGAGTCACCTCGGCATCCACAGCCAGTTCTCAGTAACTAGTTGAATTGGGTCATATATAGGTGCATGATGAAGAGACTGACCATGTGACATAAGATGAAGGTCACATGACCCATATTACACAGTTGACTGGCTTTTAAGAGAGGGCAACTTGTCTTATGCGATAGGGCAAGTTATCTCACTGAGTGGGTGCGTTGTCCAGTGGGCGACTTGTCCAGGAGGCAACTAATGTCCAGATACCTGGAGTATGTATACATTTTAATCCGAAAATAGTAAACTTAATATTCAACATGCCCAAGAGCAGGTTTGGTGTAGAGTTACGATGACATCAAATGACATTTAGTGAGTGTTGAAGTTGAAACAGTTTTGAAGAAATTAACTATACAATGATTGAATGTAATTAAATGTGTTTAAAAAAATAAAAGGTAAATATTTCTTTGTTAAAGAATTGATCATGATCTTGTATACATCGACACCATTGATAATCATGGGTCAAACCAGAAGATATAAAAACAATAAGAAATCAAACAGAAATAAACAAAAACATATTAACCATAAACTCAAAATCGTACATAAATATAAATCAAAGAAAGCTGAAATGGCTAATGAATTTGTACTTAATTTGTCAAAAAGAAAAATTAATGAGACTGAAACATGTGTACTAGCTAAAGGTCTCAAATTTGTCCCATCAAAGAAGTTAAATCATGGACAACTACTAGGAAACTTTAAAACATTTGAAAGATCTATGAGACTGAAATACTACTTTGGTAATAAGAAGGAAAATAAAGCTATCATGTATCCATTTAAAACAAAATCAAAATTTGAAATACCATTGATAGGTGATAATCCTATAGAAAAATATCTGTTCTATACCAAGATTGAACGAACTAAATATAAAGCAGTACATAGATACAATCTGTCAATACAGGAAATACAATGCATAAAAAGTCTAAAGAATGATGCATCTATTTGCATTCATAAAGCTGACAAGAACAGTACAACTGTTGTTCAAAACAGAAGTGACTATATTAAAGAAGGTGAAAGTCAACTAAATGATGGCATTCACTACAGAAAAATACACAATATAAGCATAGATGAGACTAGACGACTGATTAATAGTATTATATTCAGAATGAAAGAAAAAAAGAAATTGATGATCCTACTTTTAAATTCCTACGGGAAGAAGGAAAAGTGTACAAAATTCCAAAATCATATTTCTTACCTAAAATCCATAAAATAGACTTGATGTCGAATCGTCCGTGCGAGACCTAAATAGGTAGTCAAGGACGTTAAAAACTTCCCAGTCAGTTGATGTCGAACTATGTAAAGGAACTAAATTCTCGCAGACAAATGTACTAGATATTAAATGCTTTACAAAGAAAACTGAAAGCTTCCAATACCTTCCGAAAAATTCCAACCATGCAAATTCATTCATTAAAGGTGAAGGTATCAGGATACTGAGAAATACAAGTGACAAAACTGAACTCGAGAAAAGTAATCAATTATTTGTAAACAAACTATCCAAAAAAGGCTATGAAGAAACGCAAGTGTGGAAAATATTAAATAAAATATGTCACGAAGAGAGACAAATAAAATTAAAAACACAAAATAAAACTAAGAATAAATATCAAAATATGTTTATTACTTCATATCATCCAAATGCGGAAAGACTGCAAAAAATAATTAAAAAATTCTGGTATATTATACGCAAAAATCCAATTACTAGAGAAATATTTGAATCTAAACCACAAGTTGGATTTAGAAAAAGCAGAAATATTGGCAACACAATTATCAAACATTAACATGTCTATACTAATGATACAAAGATGTAATCTGTCCATGCAGAATGAGACAAAAATGAGTATATAGTTATGTAATCTTTGTATATTACACATTCTTAACATCTTTTATCTGCAGGATGTCCATATGCATAAATAGTAGCGATCCTACTAATAATAATACAACAGGAAACTCATAAAAACACAAAGAAAATGTGAAATTTTTAAACAGTAAGCTTCCATATGACCATAAACGACGGGATAACTGAAATATTGAAATGACCTGTGTATCCTAGCACATAATTGTCTCAAAACTTTTACAATATGCAAGTTTAAGATCGAAGAAAAGACCTGAATCTGAAAAGAAAAAGAAAAAAAAAATATATATATAGATATAGAATATTAAAAATAACTAAAATAATAATAAAAATTAAAAAAAAAAAAAAAAAAAAAAAAAGGGATGGCCTCTGATAATGGGTTCTCCCCGGGAAAGTATCCCAAATAAACAAGAGACATTGAAGAAATGATGTACGCAATGTCAGGTCAGTGATACGATCCATACCATGAATGGGTGGGTAACATGATCAATTCTTTAACACTGAGATTTCTTTACTAAAATTTTAAATAGATAGTCAAATTTACCTTATAAAATTGTTAATTTTTTTTTTTAACTGAGTATATGTACATCCATCATGCAAAACACACTCCAAATATAGTTTTGGCCAATAAATTGTCTCCAGTATAGGCAATCTTTATAAGAAATACATTTGTCAAATTAATAAATTTATCAAACAAAGTTACAACAAATAATTTCACCTGCATAAATCTTAGAATAATTAAATGAAGTATTTACAAGAATGTTCCAGTAAATAAGTATCAGCACTTATATATCACCTTCACTTTTGCTACTATGAAATATCCATGATTATGCAACAGACAAGTTTTATATTTCACAACTCACGTAAGTATGTCACATTACCAAAGTTAATCTGTGGAGGGTTGATCCAATAATCTCCCACCTTCTGTGTGAATACGTCCCATTTCTCTACCATCATTCATTCTGCTTTTGTTTCCTCCCATGAGATCAATAAGTCTGGTGACGATATCCTGTCTTCCTATAATTTCCATCAAGTGGATAAGTGGGTCCAAATTGTCCTCAGAGAAGAAATGATTATTAAACAAAATACGAATAATATCTGCTGGATATTTTAAATTATCAAATTCTTGCCCAAAATACTGATGATTTAATGAAAATGTCAGTTTAATGTCTGAAACATTTCTATCATCCAGTGATCTTGCAATATCTGTTAACACTTTAGAAAAAAATGACAAGGCCATGTTAATCTTCTTCCTATCATTCACTGAAATGATTTCTTTTCTTGCCTTTTAAGGTGTTTATTCAATAATTCTAAAATTTACAAAAATATGAGCAGCTGCCAAATGCTCTGTTTCGTAGTTTCCTGTACTTAAAAGATTTATTTGTTTTTACATGCAGTAAACATGATACTACTTGTGTAAGTTCCGATGTTCTTGATGATTTCCTATTCAAATTTCTATATTTTACTTGTGTAAGTTCCGATGTTCTTAATGATTTCCTATTCAAATTTCTATATTAAATAATAAAACAATATATGACATGTTAGAATCACTAGACAGAAGAAAACTTCTCATTCATTGTTGTCTTTGTCTGTAGTTATCCATGGACTTTAATATTATGTCTCCCTCCTTTGGGAGGGGGTGGTAGATATGATGTTAACTATCTGTCTATGTGTCTGTCTGTAACAAAGGTCGTGAATGAAAAATAGTATACTTTATGCAAAATCTTGATTTTTCATTGATTGACAGAGCTGTGGAATTTCAATCCACCGGAAACTAGACTTCACCCCTCTTGACGACGGGTGGTATTCCCACCTTAGAGACAGGAATACCACATGGGAGAATACCACCCTCTTGCCGGGAAACCACCCTTCGCACCGGAAATGAGTTTTACCCTCTCCATATGTGGAGGTAATTGGCATTCATATCGATTATAACATGGCATTTTTCATATCACACCTATTATCAGCAAGAGTTATGATTTTTATCATATACTTCAACATTGGTGTTTTATGGGTCTCTATGAAAATTCTTATCTCAATGATTTCAGTTTCATTGCCATATTACCAAATATCCTCAAGGCGCTGAAAATCGTCATTGTCCCTCATCCATTTACTGGTAGTCAAAACGTTTTGTCGCTTAATGTTTTTCTGTTTGTATTAACATTTTTGAGCGAATTAATATAATCCACAGTTTCGTCCCGCTATCGTCTGCCGTGTTTCTATGTGCTAGTTAATTTAGAATCAGTTATGGAAACGATTGATTTATAACACGATTACGGATTAGGGGTGTGATATAAAACGGAAGCAGTTGATATAAACCAGAAACAGTTGATAACAAAGTCATATCAACCCGCTAAGCCAATTCTCATAAGATTTGGGCAGAAATATGTACAATTTCCAATTTTATCATAGCGTAAAATTTTACCTTTATTTTCTATAAGTATATGATAAAGTATAATATAACACATAATGCCTACATCTCGGGTGATATTTTGCCTTCGTGTGGTAATCTGGCATACCACCCCCAACTGAAGGCAGTATGTGTATAAGATTTTTACTTTGGAATTTGGCTGAAAGACAGAAAAGTTTTTCTGATCAGATTAATTTTTTGGGTTTCCTTCACCATTACTATATATGCCATTATGGGGAAGTTAAGAACACGAAATCTCACACAGTTTACATTGGAATAAAATGAAAGTTGACATATAATTTTAGTTTTGTGAGAAATAAATGATTTCCTGATCAGTTTGATATATGGGGTTTTCTGAAGTTTGTGAATGCAAATCTCATACAGTTTGCATTGAGATTAAATGAAACTTGCCAGAATTAATGTATGGTTTTACAAGACATAATACCGGTACATTTTCTGATTGTATTGATTCTTGTGTTTCAAATAGTAAAACATAGACTTTGTCATTTTTGTGCAAATTTGTGATATGAATTAAATGATACTTGTCAAAATTGATGCATTCAGTTGATATTGTGTAAGACATAAAGGTTTTCCTGATCTGATTGAAAACTAGGGGAAGTTTGTAGATACAATATCTCCTATAACAGTAGTTTACATTAGAATGAATCGAAAATTCTGCTGCATATGTAGTTGTGCATGACAGGATTTTCCTCTAAACTGATTGATTTCTGGAGTTCATGTAGCAGATTGTTTCATTAACATATTCAAATGAACTTACTTAAGTCTCATTCACAAGTCCGCTTCATACTTCCATTCAATGAAGAATGACAACAAAAGAAAAGAGGAGTCATACATCTTTGTGTCAAACATTTTTTTTTCTTTCTAAAACAACTGGGCCAGTTAGGAATTTGAATTTTTCAGAACTATGTCCATTGACAAGTTTGCCAACCAAAATTGCCAGTACAGCCAAACTTATTGGACACTTAGGAATTTGCACAAAGGTCCACATAACTTGTTGAAAGAAAATTCTTGTCATTAGAATCATACAAATTATAGGACAGTTGTACTTTCTTGATTGGCTGAACCAATGGATTTTTTGGGAGCAAGGGCATCCATATTCTATGGACATTTTCTCCTATGTCCATGTTGTATGAGGTGAGGGATATTAAGTGTTATTTAATGTATGTCCTTCTGTCCAACTTACTTTCTGCACTCTATCTTTGAGTTCGCCTAGAGCAAATGCTTTGGAACTTATAAACCTTGATATTCTTTTCAAGTTCAAATTTGGGTATTGTTTCTTTGACTATTGTAGAGGCTCTTTATAAATGGAAAAATTCAGAATTTGTACCTTCAGCACTTAAACCTTAGATTGCCATGGCCAAATGTTTTTAAACTCAAATAAAATGCTCATTACGACAATATTCAGATCAAATTGGAATTTGGGTATAATAATTGTGCTTTTTACTGCCTATAACTGTTCCAGAATTATGTCCCTTTCTAAATAAAAAAAAATGTGACTTATGTAATTTGCACAAGCAACCTGATTTTGCATTGACCAAATGTAAAACAAAATATAAACATTATTTATTACAACAATATGCAGATCATTTAGCTGTGTTTTCTAGGCCTTTTAACATTCCAGAGTTAGACCTTTTTATGAATGGAAGACCTTTTTATGAATGGAAAAGGGGCCTCGGTGGCCGAGTGGTCTAGGTAGTTCGTCATGACTACTAATGATCACTAGCCTGTCAACACTGGGGTAGGGAGTTCGAATCTCACCTGTGGCGGGGTGTGTTTGACTCCGATCTTAATTGACAAGGATTGCCAATTTTCCTACCGAAGGTCGGTGGTTCTCTCCGGGTACTGCGGCTTCCTCCACCAATAAAAACTGGCTGCCGCGAAATAGCCAAATGTGCTGAAAACGGCTTAAAACCCCAACTAAACAAACAAACAAAACGAATGGAAATAAAACACAATTCCCGAGTCTGCCCTGATGATGTGGAAAATAGCCAAAATTAAGGATTACGTTCAATAACTTGAGTGTTGATTCACTAAATCATTTAAATTTGGAATTATTGTTATTGACCACTTAACATGGATTAAGTTCAAATTTAAAATATTTCACTTTTTGTCAAGACGCAGTTACAACCCTATATTATGTGGAAAATAGCGTTATAGTTTTAACTGATTTTTCCTTCCATTTTCTTTGGTCAAGTACAAATGTATTTGAACGTAGCCTTGACTTCATTTTCACAGTCCACAATGGAAAGTAATCCTTAACTAGACCAGACTTCCCATTGGTCTAATAAAAACCTCACTATTAAAAACAATTTTGTTAAGTATCTCATAAGAGAAGAGGCAACAAGTTTAAAGATTAAAGTAGTCATTTTATATTTGTCCTTGGGCGATGTTATCATATTATATTTAAATTCTAATACATGCTGCTGTTGCAACAATACTCTTTAGTTGACTTATTTGCAGTAATTTATTTTCACAGCAGAAAAATAATTATATAATGGTATATGATTTGTTTGCAATTGATATCTGAAATGTTATCATCTTATAATATCAGGCTTAAAAATTATTTTATTTTTGAGACATTGACCTGATATTGACTGTATACTATATCTGTAAAAAAACTGTTCACATAAAATAATACTTTTTTGTGTCGCCTGCGGAACGCATGGTCGACACATAGGGATCACTATCTGTCGTCTTGCGTCTTGCGTCGTCTTGCGTCTTGCGTCGTCACACTTTTCTTCTATCCTCAACTCCTCCTAAACCGCTCAAAGGAATTTGATGAAACTTTCTCTGTGCATTAACCTTAATGCAAAGGTGTGCATATATATTTCATTTTTAGAAAATTTCAATTTTTTTTGTGTAAAAATTGACATTTTTGCAAAAAAAAGGGGGGGCAAAACTTCTATCCTCAACTACTCCATAACCGCTCAAAGGAATTTGATGAAACTTTCTCTGTGCATTAACCTTAATGCACAGGTGTGCATATATATTTTATTTTTAAAAATTAAAATTTTTTTTTTGTAAAAATTGACATTTTTGTAAAAAAAAGGGGGGGGGGTTCAGACTTCTATCCTCAACTACTCCATAGCTGCTCAAAGGAATTTGGTGAAACTTTCTCTGTAAATTAACCTTAATGCACAGGAGTGCATATATATTTCATTTTTAGAAATTTTTTATTTTTTTTCTCTAAAAATTGACATTTTTAAAAAAAAAAAAAGGGGGGGTCAAAACTTCTATCCTCCACTACTCCATAACCGCTCAAAGGAATTTGATGAAACTTTCTCTGTACATTAACCTTAATGCACAGGTGTGCATATATATTTCATTTTTAGAAAATTTCAAATTTTTTTAGTTAAAATTGACATTTTTGCAAAAAGGGGGGGGGGGGCAAAACTTCTAGAAGAATTTGATGAAACTTCCTCTGTGCATTAAACTTAATGCACAGGTGTGCATATATATTTTATTTTTTTAAATTTAAAATTTTTTTTGGTAAAAATTGCCATCTTTGAAAAAAAAGGAGGGGTTCAAAACTTCTATCCTCAACTACTCCATAACGGCTCACAGCAATTTGAAGAAACTTTCTCTGTCCGTTAACTTTAATGCAAAGGTGTGCATATATATTTCATTTTTAGAAAATTTTAATATCTTTTGTAAAAATTGACGTCCGCAGGCAACACATGTCTTCCTTGGAAGACTCACACATTTTTTTTGTTGTCCTTAAGGATGTATTCTTCTGATGTTTCAGTCTAGTTGAAATCTCTTTCTGGAATTATTTCCAAAACATGTGATACAAGTGGAAAATATTAATGAATTCAAAAAATATTAAAATCCAACTTATAATCCAACTAAACTCTGTGAAAAAATAAGTAGTTTTTGAGTAATAAAATTTTCAAATTTTAAAACCAATCTGGTCAGTGTCATCAGCCGAAATGTTGAGAAAATGGATGAGGAGTACAAAGAAATGATTTTATCAAAAATATGTACATCCCATATCAATATTTTCTTTTTTAAATTCTTTAATATGTATTTTTTCAATCATTTAAAACAAGGAAGTTGAAATTATATGCTCTTTGTTCTAAAAAAAAAAATGAGAAAAACCCCAAATGTACTAAATTGACTGCATGGTCGTTTTGACACCAAAAAACAACAAAATTTTATAAAACTTTCTTTTATTAACACATACCTATAGTTTTTCTCTCGCCTACGACGAAAAGTTGCGGAGGTGAGATATAGGTATTACTTTCTTGCGGCGGTGTAAACTTTTTTAAAACTTTAATAACTTTGAACATGTATTACCTACAATTAAGATTTATGGTCCACAAGGTAGCTTATCGTATAAGGTTTGCCGCAGTATACTTGTCTTGTGACCCTGACCTCATTTTCATGGTTCACTGACTTCACAAGCATGAATTTTAAATCTGCATCCAAGTTTCGTGGTTAAATCCATTTATCAGCAACTGTAATACCTAGGCCAACCATATTTGGTCTATAGATAATTCTTAGTGGGTAGATGCCAGTCTGACACCTGGCTTCGGACCTTGACCTCAATTTCATGCTCAAGTGACTTTGTCTCTTTTTCGTGGTTAAGTCTATTTCTCAGAAAATGTAATACCTAGACCCAACATATTTGGTCAATAGATAGTTCTTTGTGGGTAAATGTTAGTCTGACACCTGGTTTGTGACCTTGACCTCAATTTCATGCTTGAGTGACTTTGTCACTTTTTCGTGATTGAGTCCATTTCTCAGAAACTAATACCTAGACCAACTGTATTTAGTCTATTGATAGTTCTTGATGGGTACATGCCAGTCTGACACTTGTCTCTGGACCTTGACTTCAATTTCATGGTTGAGTGACTTTCATCCAAATTTCTTGATTAAGTCCTTTTTTAGGCAACTGTAATACCTAGACCCATCCTTGTTTGGTCTATAGATAGTTCTTAGTGGGTACATACAAGTCTGACACCTGTCTCTGGCTTTTGACCTCAATTGCATGCTAGGGGCCTCGGTGGCCGAGTGGTCTAGGTAGTTCGTCATGACTACTAATGATCACTAGCCTGTCAACGCTGGGGTTGTGAGTTCGAATCTCACCTGTGGCGGGTTGTGTTCGACTCCGATCTTAATTGACAAGGATTGCCAATTTTCCTACCGAAGGTCGGTGGTTCTCTCCGGGTACTCCGGCTTCCTCCACCAATAAAAACTGGCCGCCGGGAAATAGCCAAATGTGCTGAAAACGGCGTTAAACCCCAACTAAACAAACAAACATCAATTGCATGCTTTAGTGACTTTGTCACATTTTTGAGATTAGGTTCATTTCTCAGCAACTTTAATACCTAGACCTACCATATTTGGTCAATAGATAGTTCTTAGTGGATATATGTCGGTATGACACCTGCCTTTTGACCTTGACCTCAATTCCTTTTAACACATTTTCCTTTGACTTGCAAAATGTTGGGTATCAGATAATCATTATTCTGTGTCCATGTGCATACTCAGGCGAGACATGTAGTGTTTATTCAGTTTGGTCCACTTCATCTTTACGGAAAGTATGAAAAAAAGTTTAATACTGAAACTGTGATTTTTTCATGATAATAGCCCAAAAATGGGTAAAAATTGATGAAAAATGGGAAAATCAGCAAAAATGGGATACTTTCAAATGACTGTAGCAAAAAAAGAAGTCCACCACCATATGAATTTTTCTTCATAAATTACTTTCTTACAGTCATATAAACCCCAAAATCAGGTTAAGAAAAAAAAAGTTTAATACTAGAAATTTTTGGCTCCTCAGAGGTGTACATCCTTAAATGAGTGACTGAATGTGAAGAAAATGAAATTGACATTTTACAGAGTAACACTTTTAAAGTGTTTACAAGAAATATATAGAAAGCAAAGAGACCTACAATAGAGAATGATTAAAAGTATTTACCACAATGATTAAGTTTTGGGAAGTAATATGCTATTTCATTTCAGAGAAATGAAAAAGGAGAAACCCCCTTACATAGAGCCTGCATTGAAGGGAATTTAAAGAAAGTTCAAAAGCTTATTGAACAGGTTTGTATAGAAAGTTGCAAAGTCATCAAGAAATTTCTGAGATCAAGAGTTATCAGGAAATATAATCTGTAAAAAAATGTCAAAAGTTTATTATATTTATTTCAATAAAGAAATATGTATTTATTCATAATGAGAATGATTCAACATCAATATTACTTTTTACCAGAACTTAATCCAAATTTTGTATTAGGCCACACCAAATTGATTTTTAGTTTTTTGGATTTCGTCGCACCAATTTTTGGGCTTTGTAAATTATAAGAAAAAATTTTTTTGGCTCTTCATTTTGCAAAAAATGCTGAAAATTCGCTCTAAATTCTTCATTTTTCAAGAAATTAAAAATAAAAAGTGTTTACCCACTCCTAAAATTTGGTAAAAATTAGGTATTTTTTCCATTTTTTGCAATATTTTAGTTAAAACAAATTTCTGTTGCAGGTAAATTTGATCTTCGCTTGGAAAAAACTCGCACCTATTTTTGAAATAAAAAAAGCAAAAGAACTAAAAATCAATTTGGTGTGGCTTAAATAAATTAAATAAAAAGGGTTAAACAAGAATTTAAATACAATCATTCTGAATAGTATTTTGATGGAAATTTCAGGGACATCCAGTCAATCCTCGTGATCATTGTGGATGGATTCCACTCCATGAAGCAGCCAACCATGACTTTTATGAAATAGTTTTATATTTATTGGATCATGGTGCAGCCATTAATGACAGAGGAGGGCTACATTGTGGTGGAGTTACTCCCCTTATTGACTCGGGTAACTGTGGCAACATGGATATCATGCAGTTATTAATAGAGAGAGGCGCAAATGTTCTTGCTAAAGATGATGAGGTTCAAGTTTTGTGTTTATTTCATTTAATTCATATGTTTATATTTTAAAAAGATTATTTTTAAAGGGTTCAAATAAAGTTGTTTAATAACTGAAAGAGCAGGAATATTGCTTGCTGTGATGCGAAATTCTATTCATAAATCTTGCTGTTGATACTAAAATTAATGAATTACAGAATACTACACCAGAAATCAACTTCCAGTCTCAAAGGACACAGTTAAGTGAAATGATGTGTTCACATGTAATGTGTTCTAAAACGTTTTAGCCAAAAGCTTTACTTTAAAACGTTTAAGGAAACCCTAGCATTCATACAATTTAATTAAAATGTTTTTGAAACATTTTGTAAAAGTATTACATTCACATGATGCTTTTATAAAAATGTCATCTTGTGACATGTTTTTTTGTTATCCCCGTGCTTCAACGAAGCACAAGGATATTGTTTTGCTGTTCGGCGTACGTACGTACGTACGTGCGCACATATGTTAGTAATGTCCAGGATAATCTCAGTAACCACTGAGAAAGTTGAAACTTGGGCCATTGATTGCACTGTGTGTGGGGTCTGTGCCAAAGGTTTCAGAATTTGAATAGCACCCCTTGGGGCCGGGCTACAAAGGGAGCCTAAGAGTACATTATTCCTTTGTAACATAACTCCTCTCAGGTTATTTGGAATACAGAACTGTAAGTTGACTCAGTAATTTACCTGCCAATGTAAATTTTGCCAAAGGTTTAGGCTGAATAGCACTCATGAGAGCTAAACTACACCGGTAGCCTATGGGTACATTACTCCTTTGTCACGCAACTCCTCTCACGTTATTTGGAATATGGAACTGAAAGTTGGCTCAGTAATTGCCAATGTAGATTGTGCCAAATGTTTCAGAATTTGAATAGCGTCCCTGGAGGACGGGCTAAACAGGTAGCCTTAGGATACATTATTCCTTTGTCACTCAACTCCTCTCATGTTATTTGGAATACGGAACTGAAAGTTTGCTTAGTAATGGTACCACTTATGTAGATTGAGCTAAAGGTTTCAGAATTGTTTTAAGATGCAGTTCCATTTTTGGTAAATTTCCTGGAAGTCTCAAAGACCATTATTTTTTTATGATTTTTGACAAGAAACCATGTATTTTCTGGATCACATCAGCAGTAACACATATTGGGATCATCTAGATGTCAAAAATATGTGATTCCAACTTTAGTAAATTTCCTGAAAGTGTCTAAGACTATTAGTTTTGGAATTTTACTTAGCAATTATAGATTTTTTTATCATATTAGCTTTAAAACTTATCAGGATCATTTGGATTTCGAAAATATTAGATTCAAATTTTAGTAAATTTCCTGAAAGACTCAAAGACTAGTTTATTTTTTATTTTTACTTAGCAACCATATTTATTTGGAATCACTATACCAACAGCACTAGTTTGGATTGTATGGATTTCAAAAATAAGCGATTCCAATTTCGGTAAATTTTCTGAAAGTATCTAATACTATTATTTTTGGAATTTTACTTAGCAACTATAGATTTTTTTGGATCATATTAGCTTTAAGACTAATTTAGATCATTTGAATTTCAAAATATGTGATTCCAGTTTTAGTAAATTTCCTCAAAGACTACTTTATTTGGAATTTCTACTTAGCAACCATATATATTTGGAATCACTATAGCACAGTCCAGGTGAGTGATACAGGCTCGTGGGAGCCTCTAGTGTAATGAAAAAGGCAAATCCAGAGAAATAGGTAGTTCAAAATTAACGTTACATTGATGAAATGTCATTCTCAACCTTAATTTGATGAAATGTTATTCTTACACACCTTTTTGCTTGCATTAGCATGACAGTGGTATCTATACAGAAAATTGTCAGTTCAACCAAAATATTTCTTCTTATCAACTGTTCACATTAATATGAGATAGATTTGATAATTGTGTTTTTCATTTTACTAGGGAAACACAGCATTAGATTGTCTCAGAGCATGGAGAGAAAGATGTGATGATTTAGATGATGAACTTATTAAAAAGTTCAATGATATGGAAAAATTACTTGCCTCTAAAAGGGGAGGTATAATTTTTATTTTTATACTTAATGTCTTTTAACTATAAATGATGACAAGGTGTTTAATTTTCTTGGGACTAGGAAAGAAATGTGTTTGAAATCAAAAAAGTAATGAACAAATTTGTGGATTATTATTGTGGATTAAATATTTATTAGGGTTCAAGTAAATGTGATAAGGTTATTTTAATTCAGGAAGCAGTTTTATGCATGTGACAAAAGCTCTCATTACAGAATTATGTACTTGTCTTCATGTCAACAACCACTTACATAAAGGAAATTTATGAAAAAAGGTTACAAAAAGGCTTTTAGTGCTTTATGTATTTTCTCAACATTTCCTTGATCCGTTATTGTCCTGTTTCGTTATAAGACTATTTTATCTACTTTTTGATCTTTGAATTTAAATTAAATAAATAACCAGAATTAGATTTTTCATTTCAAATGGCTTGTAGTCATCAGACATATAACAAAAGGAATGTTAAATTTTTACTCAAAGACAAGATATTATCAAAAGTCTAAACCACGTCTTATTTTAATGCTATGAAATAGTTAAGTCCGCTGAATGGCAAGCTATATCCCTCTAAGTGATACAGGCTCTTGGGAGCCTCTAGTTATTGTTCTTTATATGAAGATTTTTAAAATATATATGACATATACAGGTAGTTAATAGGGATGTGCAGAAAGAGATGCTATATTGATTATGTGGCAGTCAAGGGGATGGGGAGAAACTTTGGTAACAGTTAATACTATTTAGCTGTAGGTTTTGATGCAAGTAAATCATTGGCAAACATGAATGAAAGATCATCAGTGAAAAAACAGAATAAAGCATGATCATATAATTCAGAATAAAACCTTTTGTCAATATATTTTCTACATGTGTATGCAAAAAGCATCACAAAAAAATAATAAAATAAAAAAAGTGACATGACGTCAACAATACAATCTCCCATTAGATTAAGCATGTACATTTGTATTTTAATAGAGGGAGAGTTAAACCAATCATCAATCTGACATGTAAATATGACCAGTCACATTTGTAAATTTGTTAAATTTTCTTCACATGACTGTGTTTTTCATGATATCAGGAAAAAATTCTAACCAAAATGTATTACCAAGAAGTCAAACCAGAGGGCAAGAAAATCTCAGTCAAAGAAGTCAGCGTGTTGTAGAAGAATGTGATCTGCCTCATTTGTCATTACCTGAAAGAGCAAAGAAAAAGAAATCAAACACTGGTCATTCTAGAGATATGAGGTTTATATTTTTATAACTCTTAAAGAAATATTAAGTACTAAAGGGAAACAATATGTCAGAATTTTAAAGCATGTACCAATGCATTGTATACAAACTTTGCTGTAGTAATCCAGAAATAGAAATGTTTTCACAGTAGTTAGATAGCACGGGGGTCCTCGGTACTATAAGGCCACTTCTGATTCTGAAGGGACCCCATAATAGAGGTTTATCTTGCATAAGACATAAAAAGGAACATCCTTGAACATGATATTTTCTCCAAACCATAGAAAATGATAACAAAGGTTAAAAAACATGAATCCAAGGTTTAAACAGAAGTTTCAAATTAAGGAAACATCATGTAGGTGAAAATGTTCTGTAATATATTTATATTAAAAACAATGACAGAATAAATTGTCTTTTTTATTTTAACTACAGTACTTTAGTTAAGTATCAAAAAATTTTCTTTTTCAATTTCAGGAGGAGAATGTCATCAAGTGATTCAGATGATACACCTGTTCAAAGGGAGAAAACTCCAGATCTTTCAGACTCAGAAGAGTTCTTTCTCAATCCAAGGCTAGATGATCACATCAATGATGCATTAACTGCAACAGATACCTATAAGTCAGCCATTGAGAATTTAGGTGGTCACAGTAATAGGAGGAATATTTCGTCACAAAGTATTCTGCAGGTAAAGCCTTCTCAGCAGACAACAGCTCTAGTAGATGCTGAAGAATTTATTGATGATGATTGGTTAATTGATGATATGCAACAGCCAAGCAAAAGACAGAGACTTGATATAAATGGTGTCTTCTCCACAAACAGTTCACGAAAGAAAAATGGGGATACTTTAAGGAGGAAATCTTCGTCATCATCAGTCACAAAGAAAAATAGGAGTCTTATTATTGAAGATGATGATGATGATGAGATAAGTGGTTTTCAAAACAGTGGAGATCAGAGTGATGTTAATATTGCTCAAAATGAAGATGAAGTAAACATTATAACCCAAAATAATACTTTGCCTGCAATAAAAACAAAGCCCAGACAGCTAAGGTTGACAAACTTTGCTGTGAGAATGTCTGAAAGAAGTAATCAGGAATCAGATATTATTTATAACAAAATATCAACAGAAAATCCTAATAATAGCAGTACAAGGGATATATCAGGTCCAGTAATGAGGGTCAAGGTCAGGGTGAAGGACAAATTGCTGTTAATACCTGTGCCAAATAGGTAAGATTGTGAGGATATTTCATTGACCTACTTGACTGAATATTTACTAAAATTTCCCAGAAATTGAACTGAAGTATAGTATGAAGCATTGGAATTAGTATTTAAAAAACTCGTTTAGTGGTAAACATGGAAAGAATTCTTTTTGTTAGTTGAGTGACAATCATGGGGGGTGGGCAGGCATCCACAATAGGATGGATGATATTTTTGTTTTGCCAAGCCTATTCAAACCAGATTTTTAAATCTTAAAAGACTAAGAAGCCGAATCAGTGGTACATTTCTGGGGGAAACTTTTTTTAGTGATAAATCACAGATTTTAAGAATTGACAGTATCTTTAGTGGAACTTCACTTCTGATGATTTCTACCAAACTTCAGTATAATTTTATATTTTGGGGAAAAGTATATAACAACAATATAATAAAGTAATAAACTGATATTAATTAAAATTAATTAAAATTCAAAAATTGAAATTCTAACTGGTATATTGGTAAATATCCTGGAAGACTCTCAGATCTTTAATTTTGGAAAAAGATATAAGTTGTCAACTGTGAAATAGCAATTGCTTGGAAAAACTTAATTTAAACATTGCAACTCCACTCTTGGGTAAATATCCTAAAGACTCTTAGGCCTTTAATTTTTGAAAAATGTACCTATCAGCCATATAATAATTTAATCATTGTGAAATATCAAAGCTTGGATTAGTTGAATTTCAAACATTACAATTCCATCTTTGATGAATATCCTGGAATACTCACAGACCTTTAACTTTAGTGAAAAATACATAACAACCATACATTACAATAAACAAATATGAAATAGTAATTGCTTGGAACAGTTGATTTCCAAACTTTGGAATTTCCTGAATGGCTCATTAATTTATGGGAGAAGTTACTTAGCAACCATGTATCATGGTAATCATCACTGTAACAACATCTGCTTTATTAGAATATTTCTGGAAGAATATCAGATATTTACTGTTAGGAGAATTTCATTACAAAATATATCAACAATGGAACAGGAAAATTTTGATGCCAATCAGTAAAGTTGTGTGATTTATTCTATTCACGATTACCGGTAATATTCTAATTATCCCATAAACATTTAATTCAATTTAAAAGTACCCTTATCATACTTCAAAGAGTTGTATCTCAAAGACAACTTGCTTAATTGAGGTAACTGACTTGTCTGTCTCTTTTCTTAATGTACTTCTTACTTCTTCTGGATTTATATCCTAATATCTCATTAAAATCAATCACACAATGTCTGACATTGATTAAATCTCTATATGTAATAATATTATGAACAATGTAAGTTAGAAACTGCATACATATTTTAGATCTTTTCTATACAGTGAAACAGAGAAGACAATATCATGGTTATGTCAGGAAGCTGCTCAGAGATATTACAGCATGTGTGGGTTACGTCCCTTGTTGAGTTTAAGTACAAAAGATGGAGCATTTCTGTCAAATACTGATGAGATTTCACAAGTTATATCTAGTAATGAGGAGGCAAGTATAGTGGAAATTTTGACTTTATTTGTAGAGAATAATATATCTTATGACATTAGTCCATATTAAAGATTGGGATATCGTTCACAAATCTGAGAAATCGGAGTCATCCTGTATATCTACTTACACTTTTATTGCTTAAATAAAACTTGAACATTTTTGGAGTTTTTCATATGAAAGATATTTTCCTGGTAAATGAAATATATACCAGAACTATCCATAAATTTAATGAATTAGTTGATAATAAAGGTGTAATGATAAACAAAATTTTATATGGTTATATTGTTTTTACCATTCTGTGAAATGCCTTATTCTAATTATTCAGGTTGAAGGTGTTGTAGACAGTTGGGATTTACCTCCCTTGGTAGATAGATATCAGCAAGCTTGTACAGCATTGAATACAGGTGGGAAGACTAAGTGTATGTTTAACACAAAACAAGCTACTATCGATTCATTTATTTTTAGCTCACCTGGTATATAGGGCCATGTGAGTTATTGCCATCACTTGGCGTCTTCCGACGTAAACTTTCCTTTAAAGATCTCTCCTCTGAAACCACTGGGCAAATTGGGACCAAACATTGGTAGAATGGTCCTTGGGTGGCTCCCTTCCAAAATTGTGTCTTGCATCCCTGACTTCCAACCAACACAGATGCTGCTACTTAAAATAGAAAAAAGTGGGGATGAATTTAAAAAATCTATGAAACTAAATGGCCAGATTGACCCAAATTTGGCACCAATGGTTCTGAGGAGATCCTCTTTCAGAATTGTGTCAAATGACCCAGATTGTCAACCAAAAAGGCTGCCACAGCTGAACTTAGTTTAACATAGGGCCCAAAGGAAAATTCATTTAAAATTCTTCTTGCCTGAAAACACTTGACTTGGCAGCAATGGTCCTCTTTCAGAATTGTGTCCGATGACCTGTACTGTTATCCAAGATGGCTGCCACAGTCAAGGTTAGTTAAACATAGGACCCTTTGGGAAAATCTTCATACCTTAAACTTGGCCATTTGGAACCATACATGGTAGCAATTGTCCTCTTTCAGAATTGTGGTTGATAACCTGGACTGTCAACTACGATTGCCACCACCTATCAGAAAACCAGCCAAGATAACTGCTACACTTAAATTTTCAATCCTGCTCAAGGTGGACAAATTAAATCCAGGTGAGCGGTACAGGCTCTTCAGAGTTGTTGGTACTAATTTTTAGCTCACCTGGACCAAAGGTCCATGTGAGCTTTTACCATCACTTGGCGTCCGTCGTCGTCGTCGTCGTCGTCTGTCGTCGTCGTCTGTTAACAATTTTTCAAACGTTAACTTGTCCGACACCATAAGTCCAATTGCAACCAAACTTGGTACATTTGTTTAGTGGCATTATGTGTACAAAAAAATCGTTCGGATTTTTGATTCGTAAAAAAACATGGCCGCCATGGCTAAAAATAGAACATAGGGGTAAATTGCAGTTTTTTGCAAATAACTCAAAAACCATAACAGATATCAAAATTCTGGCATAGGGTAAAAGTGTTTAGCAGCTCAAGATCTACCTGCCCTGAAATTTTGAAGAAGATCCAACGACCCATGTAGGAGTTATTGCCCTTTTTCTGCATTTTTTCCAAATTTTGCACTTATTAAGCTCAATATCTTGGATACTATAAAAGAAATTTGAAAAATTTAAATTCATATTGTTAGGCACACAAAGATCTACAAAATTTGTAACAGGATCGAAGTTGTAGGTTCATTCCTTTTAGGAGTTATTCCCCTTAGATCATCAAAATTGACCATTTTTGCAGTCTTTATTCATTGTAATAAAATCGTTAACTCCTCTTACACCATAAGTTTAATTGCAACCAAACTTAGTGTAGTTGTTCCTTGGCATGAGTGCTACTAAACTATCGTTTGGATTTTTGATTTGTAAAAAAACATGGCTGCCATGGCTAAAAATAGAACATAGGGGTAAATTGCAGTTTTTTGCAAATAACTCAAAAATGGTGACAGATATCAAAATTCTGATGGGAAGCTAAAGTGTTCAACACCTCAAGATCTACCTGCTTTGAAATTTTGAAGAAGATGTAACCACCCATGTAGGAGTTATTGCCCTTTTTCTTGATTTTTTTTTGAAATTTGTACTTATTAAGTTGTTGTCAATAGAGAAAAGCTGTTGTTTGCTTAAACAATCAGCTCATTGAGCTCTACAAAAGTCTGAATTGGGTCGAAGTTGTCAGATGATCCATTATAGGGGTAATAGCTCATGAAAGACTCCCTTAAAGCTTAAGGACCAGGTGAGCGATTCAGGCTCCTGGGAGCCTCTTGTTGTGGTTTTGTTATTCCTTGAAAAGTTTTTGGAATACTCAATTTGGTGGATTGTCAAATTATAAACTGAGAACTTTTTATTGCAGATCTACAGTAAAGTGCTTCAAACAAATATCAGACTACCAAATTCAATGTGCAAATTCATATTTTAAGTGTTTAATACTTGAATGCTTTTCATTGAAGTATGTATACTAGAAATTAATCTAAAAAACCAGGTGTGAAAATTAGAATAGTGTCAATTAATGATATTGAGATTCGGAAATGTTGACATGTATATCCAATTTTAATGACAGACATAAATATATAAAAGAACAAGAAATGGTTCAACTGACAGCAAATTGGATTTACTTTTGTCACTGTTTGAAGCCAAAGCCACTTGCCTGCCAAACCAACAGCCGTCCTCCCACGCAGTACAAATGGAATGGTTATTGGAGTTTATACTCATTATTCTGGTTATTCTTGATTTTTTTCCAATAGCAAATTCGTTTAGACAAAAATTACAAAAAAGGTTTTGCCCCATTTAATTTGTGATTAACACTGAATAAAGTTGAAAACCAGTGATATACCATGATATATTTTCATGACCAAATTTTTTACAATAATTAAAACAGTTGAGTTTTATTTGTCAAATGCACTAGTAGATATACAAATGTTTCTCACAAAGTAGTAGCCAATTTATCATATTCATTATAAAAATACCCATATACCTCCCTGTCATCACAACCTTCATTGGAAGTAATCCATCCCTACTATCAAACTTGCACATAAAAAAATTGAAGTTAGATACTTTTTTTGAACATTTGAATTCATGGCTTTGTGGGATATTATACCCGCACTTGTAAATGGGGGCTATACTGCATTCACCTTGTCAGTCCATTTGTTCGTTCGTCCACAAATATTTGCTGTCACCTTTTTCTCAGCTGCTACAAGGCAGAATGGTTATTTTGGTATGTAGCTTTGAATTGATGAGTTGTATGTTGTCTCCTTTTTAACTCACCTGGCTATTGCTAGGGTGAGCTTTTGCCATCACTTGGCGTCCGTCGTCCGTCCGTCGTTATCTTTTCATTCAAACATCTTCTCCTCAGAAACCATTTGGCCAATTCCAACCAAACTTTGCATGAGTGGTGTATGGAAGGTCCTCAACAAAATTTCCTCATTTAGTTCTGATTGGTCAAGAAACATGGCCACCAGAATTCTTGTTTCTGATTGGCTGATTTTCAAAAATCTTCTCCCCTGAAACCGCTGGTCCAATTGGTTTGAAACTTAATAGGAATGATCTATGACATGTCCTCTACAAACGATCCTCAATTTATTTTGATCGGACATTAAACATGGCTGTCATAGCTAAAAATAGAATATAGGGGTGCATGTGTTGTTTTTGGCTTATAACTTAAAAACCGTTACAGATATCAAAAATCTGACATAGGTAAAATTGATCAGCATGACAAGATCTACATACCCTGAAATTTTAAAGGAAATCCCAAAACCCATTTACGAGTTATTGCCCTTTTTTCGTCAAATAAATTTTCCCTGAACAATTGAACCAATTGCAACAAACTTGGTCAAATAGTTGATTAATTGTCCAGTCTGTCGGACCCCAACTTCCCATTTGACGGGACTTTGACTTTGTAAAAATACAATTTAACACATTTTTCTCAGTTTCTGCAAGGCAGAATGATTTCAGATTTTGTCTGTAGCTTTGACATGATGAGTTGTACATTTTCTCCTATTTTCAGTTCTGCCGGACCCCAACTCCTTGTTTGACGGGACTTTGACTTTGTAAAAGAACAATGTTAAACATAAAAATTTATGTCACATTTTCTCATCTTCTACTTGCAGAATTTCCATGTTTTTTTTACGAGTGGCGGTACAAATGTATCTGTAGCATGACATCGCATGCAACTTCTTGTTCAATTTTCGTTTTGTTCATGGTTACCCACAAAAAAATCATAAAAATTTGTCTAAAAATTAAAACTAGTCTACAGTTAAGTCATAGGTCATGTTTTGTTTTTAGTTTGTTACAGAAATATAAAAACAGTTCTACAGTCTTGTGATGCTTCAGCCAAACTTGATATATCAGATCTTGGACTGCGACCTCTACAGATACAATCTGTCTTCAGGGCTTTACAGTGTCAGAATACTCTGAAAGAACTCAATATACCAGGTAATATAATATATATGAAAAAAGAATAATTTAAAAATAAAATGCTTTTATTTTACATGCATTAAGAATTTTGGTCAAGAATTTTTCCACATTATAAACCATATCCTTATTTCATTCCATTCAATCAAATATGGCTTCAATTGATAACTTCAGTGAAAGATATATTTTAATTTTTGAATGTTTTTAAAATTCTACTGTTTAACAAAAGTTTTTGATATTTTAATATTCATGAATTATTCACAGGAAACAGAATGGGAGATCATGGATTGGACGGTTTTCTGAAAGTGTGTACAACATTACCAAATCTATCGAAAATAAACTTTAGATGTAATGATGTTACAAGTGTTGGACTGAAAGCTTTGGCAGATTTTCTCCAGAATAGTGAAACTCCAGTATTCCAGGTACAGTATGAATTATGTAGGCATCTGAAATGCCAGGCATTTGTAAAATCTGTGTCCCAGTTCCAAGATAAAGTCCATTTCTCAGCAACGTTAATACCTAGACCCATCATATTTCATCTATAGATAGTTCTTATTCGATAATTGCCAAAAAATGACTGTCTTAATGAACACCTGTCATTATACCTCAACCTGAATTTTATGCTCGAGTGACTTGCAATACTTCTTACCATCAAGTCTATTTCTCAGCAACTGTAATAATTACACCCATAGTATTTGGTCAATAGAAGTTCTTAGTGGGCATATACCCGTCATACATCTGACACTTTACCTTTGATCTCTATTTCACGCATGAGTGAAGTGTATCACATTTTTGCAATTAAGTCCTTTTCTTAGCAACTGAAGTACATAGACGAACCATATTTGGTCTATGATGGCGAGTATATGCCTGTCTGAGACCTTAACCTGAATTTCACACTTGAGTGACTTGGAGTCACATTTTCATGATTAAGTCCATTTTTCTGCAGCTACGCTGCAGCAAAATAAGCGAAGCTTATGAAGCTGTAGAGGAACATAGATTTGCAACGTATTTCAACTTTCTTTGATAGGTGCATCCGTACATGTAAGAAGTGCAATGTTTTACAAAACATCCATTGACAAATGTAGACTCATTGTCAGGTTTGACGGTATCAAATCAAATCAGCACTCGGTAAATTCGGCACAAGTACCAATGGTCAATTGGGGGCCGATAGATAGGAATTTCAATATCTGTCTACACTTAATTCCACACCAAGTTATTGTGTTGAAATCTAACTTAAACAAAATATAATCATATAATACAATATTGCGCAGGTTATTATATCTGGAATTTGTTATCAAGTATATACTATACATTTTTTGACTTTGATATAGGTTAATACCTGGTTTTATCAACCCTGACAAAATTATATCCACCGAGCCAACGGCGAGTGTGGATATTATTTTTGAGGGTTGATAAAACCTGGTATTAACCTATACCAAAGTCGATGAATGTTTTATTATATGACTGTTTTTACTTTTACTCTGCAAGTTTCTAATAAAAAAAAAGAATAACAGTAACAACTTATTTCAACGATCACAAGTTAACAGTAAAACTATCACATTTCTAAGTGAAAGAAATTCTATTTTTAACGACTGGAAAGTGATAAATTTTTTCTATTTTTAGCTACTCAAAAGTCAAAACCTTTATATCACTCTATTTTTAACTACTTTGAAGTTAACATATCCTTTGCATTATACTTTTCATGGTATCCTGGGCCAATCAAAATCAAGATAAATATTTGTCATATAATAATTTGTTTTCTTTCTGAAATTTTTCAACATGAAAATAAAACTTGAAATACTTTGACAATTATTTTAAAACATTCAAATCATGTTATTACTTATGTATAACTAATAAATCTTTGATGAAGGAATAATCATTGGATAAGATTATCATAGAAAATCATCAAACACTATATATAGCTGGTAAGTCATCTTTGTTTTGGTTTTCAGTTTATACTTTACAAGATTTTATGTAAGCTAAAATCCAAGCCCATCTTAAACATCTTTCCGATTTGACAGCAGACTTATCACTATTCAAGCACTGAATGATAGTTTAATTAATGAGTTTGGTAATATAACTTTTATCCTTAGGCACTGCCAAATTAAATATGTATAGGTGCTGATTTGAATATGTACTGGTGCCAGTCCTGAAATGACCAGGTGCCGATTTGACCGAGTGCAAAATTGACTTGTCTTCTGTTCAATCAGTGACATGTTCACTTATTGTTTCAGGAGTGTACAAAAATAGGAAATTTAGTTAATGAAACATTGTTTCTAATAAACAATTTGTCTAATAAAATTTTACTCCCATCAAAGAGTTAATAGAACACAGTTTATTAAGGTGTATAATTTGGCTCTTCAAGTTTATGAACTTACTGATTATGAACAGAATATATATCAAACAAATCGAAAATCAGACGGAAACGAATGCAATTGTAATATTGTAATGGTATCAGACAATGACAGGGATCCTTGCAACGCATCTACTAGATTCTAGGTGCATCATATACATCTTTTACATTTTTATAGGCATCAATTTTACTTCAGATGCCTCCCAGTATGCAACTGTGTATGCATTTGGATTCCGATCATGTCTAAAAAAGATACTAACTTTTGTAAATGATGCAAAGACGGCAGCCAAATCCAGGTAGTTGTCATAATAGAAATCTTTGATGATGTTTCCACAACAGTTGCTGTACACGACAATGAGGAAAGAGTTTTAGCGTTTGTGATTATTTTGACATTGTTTGTGCAGGTCAGTCTTTCAGAACAGGATGACTGCTTTGGTGAAATATATATATATATATATATAAAATCTTAGCCTCATTAATGAGGGTAGGCATGCGCTGTCTGCAACTCCTCTGAAACTATCAGGGAAGCGTCTGTGTACATTGCCAATGTGCACCACCTATTTCATTTTGATCAGATTGATTTTTGTGGTTTTTCACAGAAAAACATGGACTTTGCCATTTCTTCATAAATAGTATTGCAAGGGGGTAGGCACGCCCATCTGCAACTCCTCCTAAACCAGTGAATGGATTTCTATGAAACTTTCTTTAAATCTATTCCAAGTAAATTTATTTAACAGATTCTTTTTTTTTCACATTCAAATGTTAGTTAGCTTGAGGTTAAGCAAGTAAGTGTCAGTCTCTGTAGCTGTAATACTTATATCCACCATATATGGTCTGGCAAGTAAATGTCCTGACATTGACTTCAATTTCATGTTTGAGCTCTATTTACAGTTTTACAAGTAAGTTCATTCCTCAAATTTTATACATGTATGAAGACCCACCATTTTTGTTCTATAGATACTTTTTGGTGGGTACATACATAGCCAAGTGCAAGGATTCTTTCAGTATAAAAATTCCTTGATATGGAATACAAGGATAACCAGTTTATGTGTTAGATAAATAAATTGCTAATTGTTTGATATCCTACAACACAAAACCCAATCACAAGAATACCAAACAAATTTTGATTGAAATTAAAAAATATATGAGGTGGTATAATATGGATTTTAAATATTCTGCATAGAATTAAACTGTATTTTGGAATTCATTTGTGTGTCTCACATACGTCTGCAATTGATTTCTTGATAAAAAAATTCCAGACTTCATGACTATTCTAATTTGAAATAACAATTAGATATGTTTCAAAAGTTAACAAGGATCAAACATTTGGAAACAGAACTTGCACATAATATTCAACGTCATATATAATTGTGGTAAAGTCATATATGATGCAAAAATCAATGAAATTCACGCGAAAATTTGAAAACATCTCTATCAAAATATTTGGCGCATTTCAGCAGTGGAAATGATAATAATTAATTATGACTACTGAAAACAAAAGGTAGTGTAATACTTTTAACTTTAATTTTAAAAAAGCATCCGAGATATTCCTGAAAAACCACTTGCAGTTTGTAAAAAGACACACAGTAGTTTTGAAAACTTGATACTGTACCACTAAAATTGGAATGATTTAAGATGGGAAAAAATTTCCATCAACACACTCATTTAGTTATGTTTTATTTTCAGAATTTGACAGAATTAGATCTGAGTTATAATTCGTTAGGAGATACATCTTGTCAGTCCCTGGCAATAGTTATAGCATGTCTACCAATACTGACTACACTATCTATAGCTTCTTGTGACTTCACAGCCAAACTTTTTCAACAACACAGAATTGCTCTCGTGGAAAGTTTACAGAGTAAGCAATTAACATTTTTTGTGTGTGTTTAATTGTTTATGTGTAATCAATATAACATGTACATCTAAATTCAACTGTGTTTGGTGATGTATGGCTGAAAACTCCAATCAGTGATGCAGGAAAACCATGTTTGTTAACAATTTAATAATTTTCTTTTACAAAAAAGCCTGCATTTATAGATTTGAAAGTTAACAGAAAATATTTAAAAAAATTTGGAATTTTATGGTGGGAATTAAAGATTTATGGAAAAATAAGCCAGTACCTTTTAAGTATATGAATATCAGGGAACTTCAGAATTAAATTTTCTCTGTCCTGAAGTGGCTTAGATTAGTATTAATGTATAAAAGTCTGTAAAATTACAATGCAAGGCATTGCTAGTGTTAGGCATGGGAAATTTATTCAATTTTAACTACATGTATTTCTGTAATTAAACATCTGTAAGATGACTGAAATAACTGTTTGTTGAAACTAGTGTCTTTCTGTAGTGTTTTTGTTTAAATTAGTATTACTTTCTTATATAAGAAAAAACTATTAAAGGTATTCACACAGATGAAAAGAGCTAATCGTTAAGTCTGCCAAAGTGATTCAATCAGCAGAAATTATAAAAGACGTTGCCAAATAGAATACATACAACAGCTCTTTACAGAATTCTCCTGGTCTCCCCTTTGTAGAAGGGAAACATATTGTTTTTGTTGTATTTCTTCTTATTCTTCTTCTTTTCATAACTTTTTTGTCTTTTGACCTAGGCTTATACCCTTTGGTATGTAGGTGTATTACAATGAGTGGGTGTGTCGTGTACCATTATGACCTTCATTTGACCTTGACCTTTGAACTCAAGTTTAAATTGACTAAAATTATAGTATTTCCTTGTCTGGGTTATAACCTTTTTAGCTCACCTGACCCAAAGGGTCAAGTGAGCTTTTCTCATCACTTGGCGTCCGTCGTCCGTTGTCCGTCGTCTGTCGTCCGTTAACTTTTACAAAAATCTTCTCCTCTGAAACTACTGGGCCAATTGAACCAAACTTGGCCACAATCATCATTAGGGTATCTAGTTTAAAAAATGTGTTCGATGACCCCACCTGCCAACCAACATGGCCGACATGGCTAAAAATAGAACATACGGGTAAAATGCAGTTTTTGTATTATATCTCAAAAACCAAAGCAATTAGAGCAAAACTGACGTGGGTAAAATTGTTCATCAGGTCAAGATCTACCTGTTATGAAATTTTCAGATGAATCGGTCAACCGTTTGTTGGTTTATTGCCCCTTAATTGTTAATTTTAAGGAAATTTTGCAGTTTTAGGTTATTATCTTGAATATTATTATAGATAAATTGTAAGTAGCAAAAATGTTCAACAAAGTAAGATCTACAAGTAAGTCAACGTGACCAAAATAATTAATTGACCCCTTATAGAAGTTTTTGCCCTTTAAAGATGGCATCCAGCGTAAACTTTCCTTTAAAGATCTTTTCCTCTCAAACCACTGGGGCAATTGAGACCAAACTTTGGTGGAATGGTCCTTGGGTGGCCCCCTTCCAAAATTGTGTCTGGCATCCCCGAATTCCAACCGACATGGCTGCTGTTACTAAAAATAGAAAAAAAGGGGGGGTGATTTTCAAAAATCTTCTTATATGAAACTACAAGGCCAGTTGGAACCAAAGTTGGCAGTAATGGTTCTTAGGAGGTTTTCTTTCAGGTGTGTCCGATGACCCAGACTGTCAACCAAGATGGCCGCCACAACCGAACTTAGTTTAACATAGGGCCCTATAGAAAATTCATTAAAAAATCTTCTTGTCTGAAACCACTTGACATATTGGAGCAGGACTTGGCAGCATTGGTCCTTAGGAGGTCCTTTTTCAGAAATATGTCTGATTTCGTGGACTGTGAACCAAGATGGCCGCCATAGCAGAACTTAGTTTAACATAGGACCCTATGGGAAATTCACTCAACAATATTCTCGTCTGAAACCACAAAGCCAATTAGAATAAGACTTGGAAGCAATGGTCCTTAGATGGTCCTCTTTCTGAATTTTGTGTGATGACCCAGACTGTCAACCAAGATGGCTGCCACACCCGAACTTTGGGCCCTATGGAAAAATTCATTAAAAAATCTTCTTGTCTGAAACCACTTGACATATTGGACTTGGCAGCATTGGTCCTTAGGAGGTCCTCTTTGAGAAATGTGTCCGATCACCCGGATTGTCAACCAAGATGGCTGCCACACCAAACTTTGTTAAATATTGGACCCTATAGGAAAATTCATTTAAAAATCTTTTTGTCTGAAACTGCTTAGCCAGTTGGAACATGACTTAGCAGAAATGGTCCTTAGATGGTTCTCTTTTAGAAATGTATCTGTTGACCTGGACTGTCAACCAAGATGACTGCCACAGCTGAAATTAGTTTAACATAGAATTCTATAGAAAAACCAGCCAAATTGACTGCAATACTTAAATTTTTTAGGTCTCCTCAAGGTGAAAAGTTAAATCCAGGTGAGCGATACAGGCTCTTAAGAGCCTCTAGTTGTCTTTTGACCTAGGCTTATACCCTTTGGTATGTAGGTGCATTACGATGAGGGTGTGTGTCATGTACCACTATGACCTTCATTTGACCCTGACCTTTGACCTCAATGTCAAATTATGATTAAAATTATAGTATTTCCTTGTCTGGGTTGTTACTTTTTTGTCTTTTGACATGGGCTTATACTGTTTGGTATATAGGTATATCACCATGCTACAGTGTGCCGCATACCATCATGACCTCCATATGACTTTGACCTCAAGGTCAAATTATTACTAAAATTAGAGTATTTCCTTGTCTTTGTTGCAACTTTTTTGTCTTTCATATATTGGTGCATCACCATTTGGCAGTGTTGCATACCATGTGACTTTGACCTTTGATGTCAAGGTCAACTCATACTGAAATAAAATTACATGTATTTCCTTGTCCGGATTGTAATTTTGTTTTCTTCTGACTTAAAGCTGATATCCTTTGGTATGTAGGTGTATAACTATGAGACAGTGTGTCTACCATAATGACCTCCATGTGACCTTCACTTTTGACCTCAAGGACAAATCATGACTAAATTAAAGTATTTCTTTGTGACAAAACAAGTTGAAAGAAGTATATGTGTAAAACCTAGGGTGGGGGGAGGGTCAAATATTTCCTGCCTAGGCTATGTTTAAGTTTATTTTAGAGGTAGACAAGATTGATCTAGAATAAAATAATTTACAAAAACAGGTCCACCTAGTTATTTTTTGTACTTGTCTGTCATCATGATCATTTTAAAGAAATTTCAATGCAGACAGAAATATTGATAAGAAATTCAAGCTAATTTTATTGTTTATAATTCCAGAATGTCCTTTACAAAATTTGAATGTTTCACAGAATAAGTTTGGAATGCTTGGTGTTGAGTTATTACTTAAAACCTTGAATCCAGCTACATTGATGTCATTAGATTTAAGTAGTACAGTACTGTCTAGTCCACAGTCGTATTTCTTACTGCACATACAGAATTTTTTATCACAGGTAATGAGAATTTTCACTGCTCACATGAAAAAACATTTGTCTGATATTTCGTTACATAAAATACCTTTCTTTTATAACAAAGTGTAGTATGTATCATTTGCTGAATGATTTGCTAAATTTATCATTGACTCATTACTTTTTGTACTTTTCAGTTTTTATGCTGCATTTTAACTAACATACTAAGGTACAAGCTGTAAACCATGGTTCATTTTTGTATTTTTATGTTTTTGTTTTACAAAATGGATGATGTACATTTTGTTTCTGTATTTATAAAATACACTTAATTGTTAAAGAGAATGTAGAACCAGAAATACATACTAATCCTTCCTATTACATTATGTGTTGTCTTTTATCTTCAATTTCAATTCCAGGGAATACTTTGCATGATATTTAATTTTTATATTGCAGAATTACTTTTATTCCAGATTATTATTAATTTAATTAGCAGTTGAATATATTTTGTGTTTTTTTTTTCAGGATAAATGCTGTCTACAAGAACTCAATATTTCTGGTTGTCACCTGACAACAGAACATACAGATTTTCTTGTCAGGTGAGATGAAAACAAGTTTCATGCATACTTTCTCTTTAATACAAGAAATACTGAGATTTGTATATGAAATTTCTGTACATTTTCAATTGAATAAAAGAGAACCTGACATAGTTTGAACTTAGACTATTATATATTAAAATGCATGAAAGGAATTGAATAATACTTGGTAAGGTCAATGTCAGGAACTTAGTTTTAATTTTTTATACCCCAGATCCATATTAACAAAGTCATATCTGTCTGATAACTTTTTATATTCCCCACTAGTGAAGCAGGGGATATATAGTGACAAGGTGTTTCCTACTTATTTACTGAAACTACTGTTACACCATTGAATGGATTTCATTGAAACTTTCACAGAATCTTCATTTTAAAGTGGCATTCTCCATGACCTATTTTATTTTTGATCAGGATTTTGGGGTCTCCTTCAGACAAACATGGACTTTACCATTTCTTCATAATATGGTAATGTAAGGGGGGTAGGAATACCCCATCCGCAACTATTAAATTTTTCTGTAATTGTTATGAATTTCAGGTAAAAATTACGGTGTTAAGGTTTATAGTCTGTCATTATGGATTTCCGTTCATTACCAGTCCAAAACCGTTCCTGGTTTAGATTTTAAACTTTCATTTCAGGTTATTATCGTGTAAAGATAAAGCGCAATAGAGAGTCAGATTTTTAAATACTTTCGGGATGTCTCAGGATTATTTGCTTTATAAAACGATCTATTTGGTGTTTGTATGATTCCGAATATATTGATGAATGCAATAATATTCTATGAATAATTATGATTACTGAAAAAAGTTGCAAATTACTGACAACTCAGAATGTTTTTACTGATAGGACCAAAGGGGGTTGGCATCTATGCCTTTATTAGTTTTGATCTGAAAAATTTTTGGGGTTTTCCGCGGACAAACATGGACATGTCATTAAATTTAATGTTAATGGGGTAGGCATGCCCCGTCCTCAACTCTTCCTAAACCAATGAATCGATTTCTATGAAACTTTCAGGCAATCTTCAGTATACATCGCTATTGTGCACTACGTATATTATCCACAACTCCTCCTAAACCAATGAATTGATTTCTGTGAAACTTTCAGGCAATCTTCAGTATACATCGCTATTGTGCACTACGTATATTATTTTTGATCAGAATGATTTTTTGGGTTTTTCACAGACAAACATGGACTTTGCCATTTCTTCATAGGGGGGGGGGGGGGGGGGGGGGGGTAGGCATGAAACTCCTCCTAAACCAGCGAATGGATTTCTGTGAAACTTTCTGGGAATCATCAGTGTACATTGCCATTGTGCACCTTCTATTATTTTTTTTTTTATCAGAATGATTTTCGAGTTCAAATAGAAAAACATGCTGATAAATTTCTTGATATTATTATAGCCATAGCTGGGGAATACATTTTGCTGTGCTCACAGTACTTCTAGTTAATTATGATGGTATTCAATGAAACTGGATGATATTGTTGACCTCCATCAGAGGGTGTGTCGTGAAATAAGGTTTTATTTTCTACCTGCAAGTTCAAGGTCCAAAACTAAGTTTAACTTTACATACCTCATATCCAAATTACAAATTCATACAAAGGTATGTCTCTTAACTTTTAATGACATGAAGGAATTAAATTATGCTTTTCAATTATGGACTTTTGACGAGGTCAATACGTTATATATGGACCTGTTCAGATTATATTGACTGAGGAAATGTTAAGATTCGATGTTTTTGTCTCGCCTGTGAGGATATAGGTATTACTTTCAGGCAGCGTAAACTTTTTTAAAACCTTAATAACTTTACACACATAATACCTACAATTAAGATTTTTGGCCCACAGATACCTTGTGGCCTAAACTTTGCCACAGTAAACTTGTCTTGTGACCCTGACCTCGTTTTCATGGTTCACTGACTTCATAAACATAAATGTAAAATCTGTGTCCAAAGTTTCTTTGGTAAATCCATTTCTCAGCAACTGTAATACTTAGAACAGCCATATTTGGTCTATAGATAGTTCTTAATGGGTACATGCCAGTCTGACACCTGGCTTGGGACCTTGACCTCTATTTCATGCTTAAGTGACTTTGTCACATTTTCTTGGTTAAGTTCATTTCTCTTCAACTATAATACCTAGACCCACCATATTGTGAATGGTGAATAGATAGTTCTTGGTGGGTACATGTCAGTCTGACACCTGCCTTTTGACCTTGACCTCAATTTCATGCTTGAGTGACTTGTGTTACATTTTTGAGATTAAGTCCATTTCTCAGCAACTGTAATACTTCGACCCATAATATTTGGTCTGTAGATAGTTCTTAGTGGATACATGCCAGTCTAACACCTGTCAGCTGAACATGACCTGAATTTCATGCTTGAGTGACTTAATATACATTTTAATGATTATTGGATACATGCCAGTCTAACACCTGTCAGCTGAACATGACCAGAATTTCATGCTTGAGTGACTTAGTATACATTTTAATGATTTAATCTATTTCTCAGCAACTGTTACTAAATAGTTTTTGTTTGTTTGTTTAGTTGGGGTTTTACACTGTTTTCAGCACATTTGGCTATTTCGCATTGGCCAGTTTTTATTGGTGGAGAAGCTGGAGTACTTTAGAGAACCACCCACCTTCAGTAGGAAAATTGGCAATCCTTGTCGATTAAGATCAGAGTTTAATGCACCCTGACACAGGTGAGATACGAACTCACAACCTCATTGCTGACAGGCTAGTGATCATTTGTAGTCATGATGAACTACCCAGACCACCGAGGCCCTGTTACTAAATAGACCCACAGTATTTGATTGATAGAAGTTCTTATTGGGTATATACCACTTTAACATCTGACAAATTGCCTTTGACCTCTTTTTCATGCTTGAGTGACTTGTTTCACCCTTTTTGGATAATGTATATTTATCAGCAACTGCAATACATAGACAAATCATATTAAATCTATAGATAGACCTTGATCTGAATTTCACACTTCAGTCACAGTTTCATGATTAAGTCATATGCACTGTATATGGTCTGTAGATACTTCTTGGCAAGTAGGTGTCAGTCTGACAACTAACCATGGTCACAAGTTTAGGCTCGAGTGACCCATCCCATTTTTACAAATAAGTCCATTTCTCAACAATTGTTATAAATGTATGTAGACCCTCCTTTTGTGGTTGGCACATGGTAGTCTGAGACCTGTTAGATGACCTTGGACACAGTTTTAGGCTTGAATGACATGCATGAGATTCTTCAGAAAAAGGTTTCTTGACCATTACTATTTCTTTTAATGCATTTTCCTTTAATGCAATGTCAGGAATCAGATAATCTGTATTCTGTGTCCATGTGTGTACTCGGGCAAGACTTTTAGTGTGTCCACATTTCTAGGAGTCACGCCCCTTTGAACTTAGAATTTTGGCCTAAATATATTACTGCAACAGTTTGTCAGTGCATATTCTCTGAAACTACACAACAAAATTTCATGAAACTTTGCAGATAATGAGGACATACTATGTAGATGTACTTATCCCAAGAATTTAATATCAGTTGACCTTTATAGGACTTTTAAGACTTTGAACTTAGGAATCTGGTGAGATTTTGTTTGCCCAGTGACATTGTGTGGGCGTGGGTTATGTGAGCATGCTCACAAAGGTTCTTTCATTTGCACAGTAATATGAATTTGAGGGTTATAACTTTGGTAGCCAGTAGAAGAATGGTAATATTTTGTACAGTAACATGAACATGAGGGTTATAACTTTGGTAGCCAGTAGAAGAATGGTTGTAATTTTTTGTACAGTAACATGAACATGAGGGGTATAACTTTCCCTCACAGTATCTATAGTTATTAAGTTAGTTATATGTTAGTGTTGTTATCAGTGTAATTGTAGACTAAATCTTTCATTTTCAGGATTCCCATAGCTGGTAAAAGACTCACAACTATTAACTTATCCAACAATCCAAAACTGGAAAATAATGTATTGGCTAAATTACTAGAAACGACCTACATTAACAACACATTTCTGGACAAGCTTTCAGCTGATGGGTGTGGCATTACTTCCCCATTAGATACAAATTTTTTAGATGCAATAAGCGATAAATTGTCCTCAGAACATTCACTCAAGTATATAAGTTTTACATGTAGAAACTTAGACAAAGTCGATACAGACAGTTTATCACAAATATGGAATGAACATTGGAATGAGTCAGCTCAGATAAAAATTCATGAACAATTAGTTAGACTTAGTGTTTCTAGTTCTTGACTTCATTTGTATGTTACTATGTTCATATGTATTTGTATCATAATATATAAATTCAAAATAAAAAATGAGCTCTGAATACTGTTTATGATTTATGTACAATGTATATATTTTAACTCGGATCAGGAGAAAAGGAATTAGAATATGTAATTCCATCTTTGGTAAATTTCCAGCAAGAAATTGAATATCAGTAAAGAGAAAGAAATAGCTGCAAAGTTCTGCTTGACTGATTTTGTTCAGAGTCAGTTGTATTTACCATAACAGATTTGTTTAAGTACATTCTTTTCACTTACATTAGCCTGGGTAAGAAAAAGTATGTGCTAAACAACCCTTCTATTATAATCTCACCGATCCTTTGTTCATTTTGGGCTATGCAACTCATTGCGGAACCAACATCAAATTGGTGAATTTCCTGGAAGACTCAACCTAGTTCTTCACCTGTTTTTGACACAAAAGTTGCCCATAGATGAAAAATCTGGATAGATATTAGACCAGTCATATAATTTTACGTGAAATGGTGGAAAATATACTCAGATTTCTTTTGTACAATGCACATTTCTGAAATATCTTCATCAGGTATGCTCATCACCCAACACTTTATAAAGCCACATAGGGATCACTATCTATAGTTGGTATCCGTATTATGGGCAGTATCACATTTATCAAAACTGCAACTCCTAAACCATTGAATAGATTTCAATGAAACTATCAGGAAAACTTTAGGATCTAACGTCATTGTGAACTGCCTATTTTACTTTTTGTAAGATTTTTAGCTCACCTGTCCTAAAAGGACATGTGAGATTTGGCCATCACTTGGCGTCCGTTGTCCGTCTAAAACTTTTTCAAAGATCTTCTCCTCTGAAACCACTGAACCAATTACAGCCATACTTAGCCTGAATGATACTTAGGGTATCTAAAATGAACTTTGTGTTTTATTTTCTTGTCTGTCGAGAAAGATGGCCGCCATGGCTAAAAATAGAACATAGTGGGTAAACTGCAGTTTTTGGCTTATATCTCAAAAATTGGTCAAAGACACAAATGGCCGGGTTGCTAGGTGTTTATTGTAGTGGTGATAAAGGTGATTACAAGATCATATTGCACATTGGCTGTCATGAATATTTATATAGACAAAATCAGACACATTGTATGTTGGTGTACGAGCACAGAGGCAGCCATCAATTTAATTAGAAATAGGTGAAGTAAGCAATATTTGATTTGATTACATGTTGATAAACACTTGTTTGGAAAAATGGGAAATAATTCCTGAAATAATTCCATAAAGTGGGGTGCACATCTTCAATATGTATTAAAAGATTCTGTGAAGTTTCAATGATGTGGGTGAAAAACTGTAGGAGTTGATTTCGCAAAATAGGTACCCTCTATTGAAGATGTCGATAAAAAACGACTAAGTTCCAAAGTTTGGAAAAGTGGGAAATAATTCCTGAAATAATTCCATAAAGTGAGGTGCACATCTTCAATATATATAGAAACATTCTATGAAGTTTCAAGCATGTGGGTGAAAAACTGTAGGAGGAGTTGATTTCACAAAATAGGTACCCTCTATTGAAGATGTCAATAAAAAATGACTAAGTTCCAATGTTTGGAAAAATAGGAAATAATTCCTGAAATAATTCCATAAAGTGAGGTGCACATCTTCAATATATATAGAAACATTCTATGAAGTTTCAAGGATGTGGGTGAAAAACTGTAGGAGGAGTTGATTTCACAAAATAGGTACCCTCTATTGAAGATGTCAATAAAAAAACAACTAAGTTCCAAAGTTTGGAAAAATGGGAAATAATTCCTGAAATAACTCCATAAAGTGAGGTGCACATCTTCAATATATATAGAAACATTCTATGAAGTTTCAAGGATGTGGGTGAAAAACTGTAGGAGGAGTTGATTTCACAAAATAGGTACCCTCTATTGAAGATGTCAATAAAAAACGACTAAGTTCCAAGGTTTGGAAAAATGAGAAATAATTCCTGAAATAATTCCATAAAGTGAGGTGCACATCTTCAATATATATAGAAACATTCTATGAAGTTTCAAGGATGTGGGTGAAAAACTGTAGGAGGAGTTGATATCACAAAATAGGTACCCTCTATTGAAGATGTCAATAAAAAAACAACTAAGTTCCAAAGTTTGGAAAAATGGGAAATAATTCCTGAAATAACTCCATAAAGTGAGGTGCACATCTTCAATATATATAGAAACATTCTATGAAGTTTCAAGGATGTGGGTGAAAAACTGTAGGAGGAGTTGATTTCACAAAATAGGTACCCTCTATTGAAGATGTCAATAAAAAACGACTAAGTTCCAAGGTTTGGAAAAATGAGAAATAATTCCTGAAATAATTCCATAAAGTGAGGTGCACATCTTCAATATATATAGAAACATTCTATGAAGTTTCAAGGATGTGGGTGAAAAACTGTAGGAGGAGTTGATTTCACAAAATAGGTACCCTCTATTGAAGATGTCAATAAAAAAACAACTAAGTTCCAAAGTTTGGAAAAATGGGAAATAATTCCTGAAATAACTCCATAAAGTGAGGTGCACATCTTCAATATATATAGAAACATTCTATGAAGTTTCAAGGATGTGGGTGAAAAACTGTAGGAGGAGTTGATTTCACAAAATAGGTACCCTCTATTGAAGATGTCAATAAAAAACGACTAAGTTCCAAAGTTTGGAAAAATGGGAAATAATTCCTGAAATAATTCCATAAAGTGAGGTGCACATCTTCAATATATATAGAAACATTCTATGAAGTTTCAAGGATGTGGGTGAAAAACTGTAGGAGGAGTTGATTTCACAAAATAGGTACCCATTTTCCACGCCCGCCCGCCGCCGCCCGCCGCCCGCCCGCCCGACATTCACCATACTATAACCCGGATTTGCACTCTGTGCAACCCGGCCAAAAACCAAAGCATTTAGAGCAAACTGACATGTGGGTAAAAAATGTTCATCAGGTCAAGATCTACCTGCTGTGAAATTTTCAGACGAATCGGTCAACCCTTTGTTGGGTTATTGCCCCTGAGTTGTTAATTTTTAGTAAAATTTGCAGTTTTAGGTTGCTATCTTGAATATTATTATAAATAACTTTAAACAGCAAAAATGTTCAGCAATTTAAGATCTACAAATAAGTCAACATGACTAAAATCATCAATTGACCCCTATAGGAGTTTTTGCCCTTTAAAGACAATTTTTCACATTTTTTTTTTCGTCATCTTTTTAAACTAAAACGGGGTCACGGTACTACAGAGTAAATAGGTTTATCATAGGAAAACATTGAAAATCACTTTAAGCATACATGTGACTGAATTTCTGACATTATTTAATTCTCATTGCACAGATCATCCGGAGTTTATGCTATAAAGATATGTTCTTGCACGGAGTTTTAGCACACCTGACCAAAGGCCATGTGAGCTTTGGTCATCACTTGGCGTCCGTCATCCGTCACTCCCTCCCTCCACATGTTTCCTTAATTCGCCCCAATCGGACTACAAATACGGCCGCCATGGGCAGTTCTTGTTTCTGATTGGTAAATATAAAACATCTCTGAAATCGCTTGGCCAAATGGAACGAAACTTCACAGGAAGCACGTATGGGAGGTTCTTTACCAAGTTTCCTCATTTCGTCCCGAACGGGCAACACATTGCCGTCATGCGCAATTCTTGTTTCTCATTGGTTGATAGTAGAAAAATATTTCTATGGAACTGCTTGGCCAAAACTGTCAGCCAAACTTGGCAGGAAGCATCTATGGAAAGTCTTTGATAATTTATTTTTTTATCCTGATTGAACGACAATTCTTGTTTTTGATTGGCTGATATAAAGAAATCTTCTCTGTGACCGCTTGGCCAAATGGAACGAAACTTGACAAGAAGCATCTGTGGAAGGTATTTTTACAAAGTTTCCTCATTTTGTCCAGATCAGGCGACAAACATGGCCCCCATGGCCGATTCTTGTTTCTAGTTATTTTCTTAAACCATGTTTTGTTATCTCCCTTGTTTAAGTCGAAATTTCACAAAATTGTTAATAAATATTTTCTGTTAAGCAAAATTGTTATAATATTGGTTAAATGTGATATATTTTATCAATTGTTGTTTTAAAGACAATTTTTTTAAGGAAGTAACAATAAAAGATTTTATTTTTTGTCTCGCCTTGACGGAGTCAAAGAGCGAGACATAGGTATGCTGTTTCCAGCGTCGGCGGCAGCGGCGGCGATGGCGTCAACAATGTATTAGTTTGTGATTAGCTCAGTTTTATGGGGATCCATTAGTGGTAGGTCAATGATAATTGGTATGCAGATGTATTACCATTGCCACATCTCATTGCCATGGAGATTATTTAGCTCCACCCCCTCAGTCATGGTCTATTGACTTTGAATGGTTTGCTTACTTTACATGTATTAGTTTGTGATCAGGTCAGTTTATGGGGATCCACTAGTGGTAGGTCAATGATAATTGGTATGCAGATGTATTACCATTGCTACATCTCATTGCCATGGAGATTATTTGGCTCCACCCCCTCAGTCATGGTCTATTGATTAATATTATATTTTATTGGACACAAAGCCAAGCAAAAAGATTTTTGTCTCGCCATGATGAGGTTGGGTTGAAAAGCTACTCATAGGTATGCTAATTCGTGCATATTCATTGACTGAATATTTGCATAACTTACATGTTAAAGTATTGCTATCAGTGGCAAATCCAGAACTTTTTGTAAGAGGGGTGGGGGTGGGGGGGGGGGGGGGGGGGGGGCGCTGACTGACTTAAGGGGGGCCCCACTCTAGTCACACATCAGTGATTCCCTATATAATCAACCAAATTTTTCCCACAAAATTTTTGTATTTAGGTTTGGGAACGACATAATAAGTCAATGGTATTAGGTATCCAGTTGTATTAGCATTCACACATCTCATTTAAATGGAGATTGTTTAACCATGTAACTCAGTCATGGTTCATTGACTTTGAATATTTGCATAACTTGTGTAAGATGTTAAGGTATTGCTATTATGATTTCAACATTTGCATAATCAAAATTACAAAAAGGCGAGACATATCTCTGTGATAACAGTTTATTTTAAATAAGTTAATACCAACACATTGCCGTCATGCGCAATTCTTGTTTCTCATTGAGAACATTGAAAAGGTCTCTATTGATAATTTCCAACATGCTAATCTCATGATGAGGTAGTGATTTTGTCCATTGATGAAGTCTGTACAGTAAAGATTAGATTAAAATAAATTAGATCAATAAAATTAAAGAAATAAATTAGCAGAACTTACTCTGATTACTAACAGTACATTAGTGAATAAGACGAAATCAATATATTACTTTATGATAGTTATCAGCAGTAAAATTTTAATGTGAAAGCTTATATTTCGATGTGAACAAAAATCTCACCATAACCACCCCCAGTCTCGCTGGTCTCACTCATACCCATTCTGAATTTGTCCCATGTATGGATTGATTGATTTAAAAAAAATCTCTCTGAAACTGCTGGGCATAATAGAGCCAAACTTGACAGGAAGTGTCTATAGGGGGTCCTTTATCTCTTATTTTGTTACAGTTGAATAACAGACATGGCTGCCACATACAGTTCTTGTTTTCTAACTAGGTGATTTACCAAAAAATATTTTCCTCTGAAACCATTGGGCCAAATGAAACGAAAATTCACAAAAAAGCATGCAGCTGTGGAATGTCCTTTGCAGATTCCTTATTTCATCTCAATTGAAACCGAACATGGCCTGAATATTCCTCATAAGGTGCTACCTAAGCGTTGTTACTTTGATGCCAATCCCTCATTCTATTTGAAAGTTTGAACAAAGATTTAATGATCTATTCGAATTTTTTCCTCTTCATGGGATAGACTATTCTGTTCAATATTACACCATTTTAAAAGAAAGACGTGTAATTGTCTGGACAATTTTATTAAATTGACTAATATGATGTTTCATTGAAACGAGGTACTTCTGCAGTCCATTGTATCACCCGCTTCGCCAAGCGGGGTATATAGTGATGCCCCGTCCGCAACTCATCCTAAACCAGGGAATGGATTTCTGTGAACTGTAACACTCATCTGGAATGAAAGCAGTTTTTATTGATGTACCTCGAAGTCATTTCTCCCTATCATTATGAAGTGTGGTAAGCCTTGTAAGGACTAAATTTTTCTGCATCAATGTCCTTCTACCTACAGGTCAAAATATTCTAAAATTCAACGGTTCTCCAGAATATGTTTGCACGTATTTCCCATAGGGTCTTATGTTAACCTAAGTCCTCTGCTGGTGGCCATCTTTTAATTTCATTAGATTAAACATGTATTTATACGTTGGAACTATTTTGCTCAGGACAAAGAAGAAAATTTGCTTTCCAGTGACGTCAAACTACGTACAAGTTCGCGAAAAAAATTGAACCTTACGACCCATTTCATTGTAAAAATTAAAGAAAAACACAAAACTTCCTCGACATAGAAAGGAGGTAAAATCGACGTCGCATTTTTCTTTGCTTTTCGTCCGAAGATTATATATTTTTACCACTAAAAAGGCAAAACCGGGGGTAAATCGATCCGTTATCTACGTTTAGCGCGGGCATCGAGATTGTACCCCCCCTCCCCCTCTTTTCAGCATCACCGTACAGCCTTCGGCTCCGCCTCATGTGAAATGTCGGAAACTCAGATATGGACCATAATTTGGTATTCGAATCGTTTCCTGTAACAATAAAAAAGTATCAAAATTGCATATTTCTTTGATATGTACTATAATTAAGTTGCAAAATAATTGGTTGTGTGTTCCTTTTATAGCTGCGATTAATATTTTCTAATTTTTTTTTTCAAAAAAAAATATTTTATTGCCCATATTTGTGTCACACAAAAAGAAAAAGTTATTTCAAGAAGTATATAAATATGAATAATAAAAAACTCCCACCACATGGAAGTCCCATCAACAGTTAAACATCTTTGTTATGGCACTTTGTGAATTTGAAGTTGCTTTGTAGGTAATAACGTAATTTTTGTTTCCTAAACCAAGAAAAAGATCATTTTCTTAAGGAGTTTTTGTCATGTTAAGGAACTAGATAGCTTGTTTAAGCTTAAACAATTTAAGTGATAGTTATTTTTGTCTGTACACTACAAAAATACAAGTGATTTAAATTCAAATTTTGGTCCCTAACATTTTTTACAGCAGTTTCAAATGCTTTGTTTGTTATATTACACTTGGTTTCCAAATAACGCTAACCAGATTTTTTTTTCTAAATATTGGAGAAATGCATTGCTAACAGGAGGTGCAAAAGCACAATACAAAAACCCAAAATGGCCATCTGAATTTGGTGAAATATAATTAAATTTTGAAATCTGAGAAATCGAGTTTGAAGAAGCAACATTCATGGTTTCTTTTGTAACACCATCTTTTTGTCCCTTAATTTGCTATACATTACAAAAGTTCAAAGAAAACAAAGTTTTTTTGCTTGTTGCTCAATAGTTTGAGAAAATGATCTATGGTCCAACAACTTGCAAGTAATCACACATAATAGGTAAATTATAGATCATACTTGTTTAGTTTCTTTTGGTTTCCTGTCACAACTTTTTTTCAAGTATCGTTTATGTGACGAACCATATGTTAATCTTTGTTGTTTTAAATATGTGAGAGAGATATTACTCAAAGAGCCAAAAAAATGGAGAAAAGGGCTTGTATATACCAATTTTTTTTTATATTTTTAATTAGGAAACAACAGACATTGTTTCTTCAGTTACGATGTCTTTTTAAATATCAATATTTGCAGTCCAGAAATTGAGCAGGGAAAAATCTGAAAATTCTCCCTATCAACTGCATCATGTAGTTTGCAATTTATCTTGCATTTGCCATAAATACATGCCATTTTTACAAAAAAAGAGATATTTTAAAAGCTCTGTTTCTTTTTGTTTCCTGTCACCCTTATAAATAAAAATAGAATGTTTGGCTTTATTGACCCTTCATCTGATAATAAAAAAAATGTCTCATCAATAAGTTCATTTTGACCATCTATTAGAGTATACAAAACATGATAGAATGCGAATAATATTGGTTCTTTTGAGGAGAAATATCTTGACATCTTTCATTGTGGTTTCTTTTGGTTTCCTGTCGAAAATTGAAAGTATAAATTCAGCATTTACAAATGCATCATGCATGCATAAAAACTTATGAAAGAGACAGAATCGGTCTTGGATAATGCTATTATAAACACAAAATTACACAATTTTCTAATTTTCATTTCGGTATCTCATGGTATCTTGTCACGAAAAAGGTGTTGAGCAAACAGGGTTTAAAGAAAATCTTTTGTCCATCTGATTCTCTTATAAAATGTTGTTTTATACATATTCCAAAGATCAAAAATTCAAATTCAAGTGATTAAAAATTTGGAAACCAAAGAAACCAAAGGTTCGAATACCAGATTATGGTCCATATCCAAATTCCTTGTGTGCGATGCCCATTTCTAGTTCTAACGATCAGATATGCTCGTTACCTACCTTTTGTAATTAAAAAAATAAACACCAGAACACTTTAAGCAATACAATCAAACGGTCCTAAAAGTTAAGCTAAAATCCAGGCGAGGTCAACTTTGCCTGAGAGAGCTGAAACCCTACTTTCACAATAAAACACCCAAATGACGCAGGCAAACCAAAATTTACACGTTTACCGTTGTTATGCAGAACAATGACGTTCTCTTTTTTGTTGTCAAAACAAGCTATTCACAAGCACAAGGCAGTCATGTCTGGAAAAAAAAGCGACCACAGTGTAAGCATCATGTTGGATCATCAGTATCTTGGTAGCTTAAAACAATCCTTATCTCAAAGCAGCTGTAAAAATACCAGTGATACTTTTGTAGCAGAAAGCAAAGAGCAGGAAACAGATGAACTAAATGCTAACGCAATACAACAGTGCTTTCAGAATATGCTACAGATGACGGCATTGTCCGATTTAGATTCTAAAAAACAGTCATTGGTAGATAATGTAGGAGAATGTAAAGTGTTAAGATTGGAATTAAGTTTTGATAGTAGTATTGGTTCTTCTCTCAGGCAAAGTATTGGGTCATCTTCGGCTACATCGGTGAAGTCAAATTCAGTGTCCAGCGATAAGGATCCTAAACTGAAGCCAGATAGTGGTGAACCTCGTTCTAAGAAAAAAGAAGTATCACAAATTACAACATTAGCAACAGAAGATGACGAGAAACGACAGAAAGAATGGAAAAAATTAAATCGTGACTTTCAGGAAGAAGTTCGGTATAACGCATTACTACAGTACACGATGGCTTTACTTATAAAACGATGGATGGAATATCTGGCCTTTCCATCTGAACAAATGTACAAGTTTGAATTGGAAAACGCACGAGCTTCAAATCTTACGGACGATGTGATAGAAATTCTACAAGACAGAGATTTGCACGTTTGGCAAATAATTGACATGATTAATGATTCGTAACTTTTCAAAATGAATGCATATAATAAATAAAATCAAGACTCTGTAAGGAATTTGCCGAGCTATACAAAAACCATGTGAATTGAAACTAGTCCGGTTGGACTCTATATGGGGCTTTTACAGAACTTTTCAAGTTCTTTATTGTGATATTTATAAGGAATATTTTGAAATATCAATAGTAATCATGAAGCGATTTGCAACCAATTATGTTTAAATATAGTAATTTTGATTTTTTTAAAATATTTTAGAAGTATTTTATGTTTTACCGATTTTTTGATAGTCATGTAAATTTATACGAGTTATTTATTAAACAGTATGGTAAAATACGTTAAAAATGCCTTATCTTTATGAGCAAAAAGAATGCATTACAGCAGGGCCATCACAGGATTTTGTTCATAATAACCCATTATTACGGCTTTTTCAAAATGGCTGCTTTTTTTCAATACTCCACTTGGAAATTTCAGGGAGAGCAAACTAGAACATTTTAAAACTTATTTTTGAAAAAACTGTCCGAAATTAATCTTTAAAACTGTTCTTACAAGTTTTGCTTACTTACCGTTATATTTGTGCTTTTCGGAATCCAAATGCTATATACAAACTGGTTAATAAAAGTATTAAGAAATGTGTTTTTTCATAATGGCCATTATGAAAACGCCCATTTATTAATACGCATAAATATTAGTAATAAAACAAATCTAACCGTCATGAAACGTCTTTGATTTTGTCAACGAAGTCTTATTGTTTATATAGTATGATCGAAGGGATATGGGATATATATATACATATACGTGTTGGTGATGAAAATATATTCAGCAAATGAACCGATCTTTATAGCTGTTCTTTATCTTTAAGTCACAACGAACCTTTCAACACTGTGATATCGATATAGTGGCAACAGTAACTGGATGGTGTACAGCTATAACGTCGTCAAGGTTATTTTATTGAGATGTATTGATTTTCAAGAGAAGATTACCATGGTGTTTTCAACCAACTGATGCAAGTGTTTCGTACATGGATCTTTTCCCCATTGGCAATAGCTCATAAGTAAGTGTAGCAAGTAAACAGTAATGTACAGGTTTTAGCAGTACAAATATGTATTCTAATGTAACACTGTATGTAACGTCTATTTTGATTGGATGACGTCCAAATTTTCACGGCATCAATTACACAATTGATGGTGTGAAATTTGCAAGGCATGCGCACTTGTATTTTTGGGATTTTAAAATCGTATTTTTAACGTCTTTTCGTACAGTTACATTAGAATCGAGATAACAGTATTGTATTTTAAAATTTCACGGCATCAATTGTCGATTTGATGGTCGCAAATACCCGTTTACTGGCTCCGCTGACGCGTCGCCAGTAAACTCAATTTGCGACCATCAAATCTCCAATTGATGCCGTGAAATTTGAAAATACAATACAGTTATCTCTTAAGTAGAGAGCAGCTTTTGTACACAAGTTTTTTTGGGTTTTTTTGGGTTTTTTTTTAAAAGCGCATGGTAATACTTAATAAACAGCTGCGCCACGAGCGCATGATACGCCCGTCGTCTTGTAAAAAACAATAAATGTTTTTGGAATCCCCCTTTATTTAGTGGAGCTGCTGGTGGGATGTATATAGAAACCCGGCAAAACATTAGCGTGTAAAATATTAAGCAATAGAGATACGACTCGAAATGTGACCAAAAAAGACTACCTTTTTTACCAAAAAGCTCAATAAAAATTCAATACTCAAAAATAAATTAGGAATCATCACGAAAATGTATACAGATCTTCAGATTAATATAAATAACATGTGTGTGAAGTTTTATGCAATAATCTTAAGTAGTTTCTGAGACACGGCGAGACATGTGAACCCACCCCCCCCCCCCCTTTTGTTTACAAAAAACTCAATAACTCTAATATAAAATTTTGAATCATCACCAAAAAGTATACAGATCTTTAGATTAATATAACTAAGAAGTGTGTAAAGTTTTAAGCAATAATCATAAATCGTTTTTGAGATACGGCGCGACATGTGAAAAAAACGCATCCCTATTTCAGTTACAAAGTCCCGTAACTCAAAAAGTTTTAATCTTATTTTCACCAAAAAGTAATATACAGATCGTTTGACCATCATAAGAACAACTATGTTAAGTTTCATGAAATTTGGATACGTTGTTCTCAAGTTACGGTGCGACATGTTTACGACGGACAGACGGACGCCGGACATTTGTATACCACAATAGGTCCCGTCAAAACTTTGACGGGCGTATAATGAGCATCTTGTGAAACCCTTTTATCCATACAAAAAAATATTTTTTGTGTTTTTGTTTTTTTTGACAATTTTGAATTTGAACGTTGGATTTTTGCATTTTTGGCCTTGTTATAATTATCATTATTGTTTTTTTATATTTATGGCAGAAACTGAAGAATCATTTATTAGAAGTCAATTGCACATCCTCAATTTATTGATTAATTCCTGTTAGCAGTATGTATTTGTCTCTACATTTCAAAACAGATATAAGAATTTTCCACCTCTATTTGATAAAAAACAAATAATAAACGAAACTAAAGAATATAATTTTTAGGCAATATAATAGATTTTAAAGGTACTTTTAAAAGATCTATACAGAAGTTGTCAAAGAAAGACCAATTCTATTATATAACTGTGAAGTTTGGTTTATGGAGAATTATCTTCCCATAGTTCGAGCGAAAGACAGAGCCAACAGAAATTGTAATATATGTGATACTTTATCTCTGATGGATAAGTCTTCATATGAAAAAATACGTAACAGATATTGTAAATCCATCTTAGGACTGAAGAAAACAGCATGCTATATTGCCCTATTGAATATATCAAATTCAAGTGATGATGAATTTTTGTACACTTAAATCTGACAAAATTAATCCTTTGCTGAAAGAAGCATATCATGTAAACAAAAATTTTGATAATGAAGGCATGTTTACCTGGTATACACATGCCATTTAGATTATGAAAATTTTGATTAACCTTTTCATAATATAAAAAATAATTTGAAAGTTCTATTAGACAAACTGTAGAAGATAAATATAAAGAACAAATAATGTTAAAGCTACCAAACCTAACCAATGAATCCAAATTGTTTTTATGTAACCAGATTGAGACCAAATTTGAAAAAAGAATCAATCTTTAAAAAAAGAATCTTTAAACAAAAGATAATTTTTTACCAAATTTAGAGTAAGTGACCATACTTTAAATATACAGATAGGGAAATGTAAACATATTTTGAGAGAAAATTGATTATGTACCGTGTGTAGAGAATTTGAGAACGAATACCACTTTTTCCTATACTGCAATGTGAATAAACAACTTAGATAAAAACTTCAATTAAGTCAAAATATTGACATTAACAATAAATTGGAACATATCAAACAAATATTAAACCCTAAATTAGAACTTTTACCACATGTTTGTGACTTTATAAAGCAGTCATTGGAACTACGAAAACTAGGGCACACATCGGTCAAAGTTCATCGACTGTATTGTATGTTGAATTATAATTGCTTACATGTTCATTTGGTTTGTATTTCTGTCAATTTTGTATGTCATGTTTGTATTGCATTGACTACTATGGGTGTATTTCTTGCAAATAAAGTTCAGTATTATAAATATTACCTGGCAGTTCATGATTGCATTTACATGAATGAATGAACAAGTCAAATATTTAGCAAATACATGTACACAGAATTTAGAATAAAACATAACAGTATTAAATATATTTCTTATAGAAATTTGATAATTGATTTTTGAAATAATATATGATACAAGAAAAATAAATCCATAAAATTTTTATATCAAACGACAAACTTCTAGCATGTGCTTATGTAAATATCTCTTCTGAGCGAAAGCCCTTCCACATTTCTCACAAGTAAAGTTTTTAGAGGTAACACTATGAATCAGCATATGTGAACGAAGATTCGATTTGTCAGCAAAAGCTTTATCGCATCCCGGTGTTGGACAAGGGAAAGGGCGTTCTCCAGTATGCGTTCGCATGTGACCCTTTAAAAGCCAAGATCTTGTAAAAATTTTTCCGCAAACCCCACACCTATTTCTTTGATTAGAATGAGAGCGCACGTGTGTCGTATAAGCCGAAAAGAGAGTAAATGCACGGTCACAGTCTTGACATTTAAATGGTAATTGAGTCTCTGTTTTATTTTCGACGAGTACTGAACTGGACATTTCTTTAACCCTGTTATCGGATTCTTGCTCTCGGTTCCCTGCCAATGAAACACCTAAATATTTAGCTCCTAAATTGTTACTGCTGTCAACTATAATATTCGTTTTTGATGTCTCCGACGACCGATCTTGGATTTCGTCCTGTAAACGGATGTCACTGACACTTTCACAAAGTGCATCATTGCTGTCAATATAATTTTGGTTTTCATCCTCAAAATCGTAAAATGCATTGATATTGTCATCCACACCTTCAAAAACTTCTTCTTCCAGTTCGGAGCTGTTATCGTCGTCAACAGAATCGAATCCACTGCACGAAGAAGTGCTTCCGGAACTGTAAAAATATTCATCTTCCCCAAAATATTCCAAAGTTTCTTTTGGATTAACTCCTGCTAACTCTAACTCTGGAACTCTCAATGCGATGATAAATCTCGTCACAAACGACATGTAACTTAAGGATTTATACTTTATAACTGGATATTTTCTCGTCACCGTGTTCTCTCTCCTTTGTCTTGGTACTGGGTTTGATGGTTTCACCGGTGCGCCTTGTCCTTTGGTGACAGCAATCTTTCGAATCGACAAGCCAGATCTTGTTGTCATAACATGTGGATCGTGATCTAGAAAGACAGTAACAAAAAGATACAATATATGTTTTTAAAGCAAATTCTTGGAGTAATTGTTGCTTTATAAATACATTGTACCTGTGTTTGAAAGAGAAACCATTTATACCTATTTTATGTCCTATAAGGAGCAGGAACTGCTTACCAACCCGGGGAACTTAATTCACTCCTGGTTGTTTATTTAACCTGGTCAATATTTGAATTTAGAAAACTGATAACAAAATTTAGAATAAGTGACCAAAATTTACTAATAGAAAAGGGGAGATATCTTACAATACCAAAAGAAGAAAGATTATGTAAAAACTGCAAAAAAAAATTGATGATGAAATTCATTTCTTTTTTATAGTCATATTAGAAAAGTTTTGATTTTTTGATAAATGAGAACACAAAATTTATAGATTTAAATGATATAAATAAAATTACATATATCCTCAACCCAAGATAACACATTCAGATTCCTTTTTAAAACAGTCGATAGAGCTGAGGACAGGGGACTCTTGAAAATTTACTCCACAATGTATATAAGTGATCACGTTGATGTTGTTTTCATTTTGTTATGTTGTGTCACATACTATGAAATTTAGTATTATGACAATAAAGATTTGAATATAACTTTCAGTTTCCAGTTTTATAGTTGTGTAACTTATGTTTTAATTGCTCAGCATGTATTTTTATTCTTTTTTTTACTCTGAACCAGAAAAAAACCTGTTTTATGTCCCAAACTCTTATCTTTGAAAAAGCTAATCTAGAAAATCCGGTTAATAACCACAAAATTATTATTTATTGTAGTTACAAAATTAAAATAATTATATCCAAGATGGCAAGAAAACCCCGGCCAAAACAATGATTCCCCGGAAAAGAGAAAGGAAGGTGAAACTATATTGAGGAAGTTCGAAACGACAGCTATCCTCCCACTCACCAATTTTTTATCCCTTGCATTACTATCACATCATATGTTAAATATGAAATTTACTCCAATCAACTTTCAACTGTTTTTTATGCACTATTTCTTAGAAACGGCCTCGGTCAGGATAGCTATAGATAGCTGTATGCCCCAATTTTGAAAATCAAAATTCTAATACCTTATTGTTTATATTCATATAATGTATGACAATGATGTATAGAAATCAAATGCATAAAATAAAAAATAAAAGAAGTTTAGGTCACAATAATAAATTCACAAAGTCGAAATTTGACTCTTGTCTGCCCCCATTTTGGAAAATCAGAATTCTAAAACCTTATTCTTTATCTACAAACAGCCTATGACAATACTGTAAAGAAATAAAATGCACACAGTAAAAATGAACATAGAGTTTAGGTCACAAACTTAAATCACTTCCCCTTTTTCAAATTCACAAAATCTAAAACCTTATTGTGGTGTACAGTATATGACAATACTGTTGTTACTAGCAGATGGTAGTTCTGGGATACAGTATATGGGGTGTGAATCAGACCAGAAGTAAATTCAAATCAACAACATTTATGGAAAAACAAGACAATTAAGAATTTTGCATGGATATCCAACTCACAGTTCAAAGTACAATCAGACCATGGACAAATTGTCCATTCAGACGAGTAACCCGTCCTGAACTCCTGAATCTATCTGAATCTATCAGACAACAAAGACGTCTTGAAACCATCGAACCACTGCCTGGAACACTCATAAGACAAGGCCATCTTCACATCAGAGCGTCAAAAGTCGGACAGTCCGACCAGGTATATGTATTAACAATGTATTTTGACCCTACTATCTAAATTAAGTTTTCTAACATTTGGTAACCTCGATCAGGCATTCATTGTACTTGGTTTTATCGTATTCTTTTTGCATTTCATTTAATTTGTATTTTTTTCACCTATATTGTCACTGAATAGGTATTTTATATTATACTGCAAAACCTTAATTTTGTCGTTTGTCAGTAATAACGAAGTGATATATAACACATACATGTACTTCCAAAAATATTTAATCAACTCTTTTCTTCACCATTTCACCAAACCTTCGGCAACGAGAATTACCTCCCTTATTTGTTTTAGATGTAGCAGCACTTCTTACTTGGACACTTGGTTGTTGAAACCAACTCAATGAAGGTCGGCTCTTCAAGCCGAGAAATAATAGTTGAAGCATTTTTCATATCTAAAAGACTGAAAACAAACATGCAAGGGGATTTTTACACTGGTACTTATAAAATAAAAAAAAGTCATTTGATGAACCTCGGTAAAAATGGCATCCTGTCTATAATTAGCAAAGCACCTGCTTGTCCCAGTTGTGGCCCGCAGTCTGGTCTTGACTGTTATTCAAATACTTTGTTCGTTTGTTTAAATCTAACGTAGATCTTCTTTTGAAAATCCATTTCTCAATAGGAGAATGAAGCTAATTTCACAAAAGAAATAGCAAAAACTTCAATATCAAGTGAAGGTAAAATCGGGTTGTGCTAAAATAAGAAACGAAAACAAAACGAAATAAACGAAACGAAACGAAACGAAACCAAAATCGATCGAAACGAAACGAAATGAACGAAACGAAACGGAAAACGAAACGAAACGAAACGAAACGAAAACAAAATGAAATGAACGAAAAAAGAGTTTATCTATGGGATCAACCATTTGATTTTTTTTTTAGGGAATGGGGACTACGATCAAATTTGAAATAAAAAGGCAGAGAATTCACCGAGGAGGAAAACTTTCGAGCAAACACTTTTTTTTTAAATAAATGACATAGAGAACTAAAAAGATACTTCATTTAGTACATCTCGTTTAAGGAGTCTGGACTACAGTAATTTCAAAAGACCACAACCGTAGAAAATGCGCTTTCACTCGCTTTGTATAAACTTCATCATTCATGATTTGTTACACGAAACTCCCATTCCTTTGCTGACTGGAAATCCTGATTAATCTTACTTCGAAAGAAAACCATTTATCAGGGGATCCACGAAATCTGTTCATCAAGATTTTTTTTTTAAAGTTTAGCCTATAAACTAAAACTACAAAACATCCAGATGGTTTTTGTTAAATGAACAACTTTTATTCTTTTGCTTTATTTTAATTATTAGTTCGTCATGACTACTAATGACCACTTGTCAATACTAAGGTTGTGAGTTCAAATCTCACCCGCTGTAGCTGGGGTTCGACTCCGATCTTAATTGGCAAGGATTATCAATTTTCCTACCGAAGGTCGGTTGTTCTCTCTGGGTACTCCGGGTTTCTCCACCAATAAAAGATGGCCGCCGCGAAATAGCCAATGTGTTGTAAACGACGTAAAACCCCAATTAAACAAATAATTATTATTTCTTTAAATAATCATGTATATTGAAAAAGCCTAGTAGATCTTGCAATGTCTTAGATTAAATCGTTTTGCACCGAAACTTCAGAGGAGCCTAGGATTGAGACCCCCTCTGGATTAGTTGCTTCCTCCAGGACAAGGAACAATTACGGTCCTGCCTTTTGGTCATTTTTGCATTTTTGAATTTGCTCTTCAACTTTTTGGATGGTTTTGATTTTCAACATTTTAGGCCTTGAGCACAACAGATGAGTCCTAAATCGACGAAATGTGCACATCTTCTGTATCAAAATTTAGCATCACGGAGCAACGTGCGCCCTTGTTAACACTGGAGAAAATGACTTTTCGCCGTCAAATTAAAAAAAATTGGAATACTGCAAATTAAGTTCGACAGAAGGATGATGCCTACTAGTTTTATTTTTCAGCGTCAATGGTTAAGGTAAACGTGGCATTTTAGCGTATTTTAGCGTTGCGGAGTCTGGAGACCTTGGTAAACATATTCAGTATATAACAAACATAAAGAACCAATCCAATGACTTTTCAAGGTGACAGGTCAAAGGTCAAGGTTACAGTGGTATTTTACCTTTTCCCTAAGACCTAGTTGATGGACGTGAACATGTTTAAGGAGGGGGTGGAAAGGGGGGTACCTTCCTCTTTCTCCCTCCCCTCGTCTCCTTTCTCCCGCCCCCTCTCTCCATTCTCTTGCCCCTCTGCTTCCATCTCCCACCTTAACAACCGTCTTTTTTCAGATCAATCGATTTTAATACAAATTTGAATTAATATATGACCATATATAGTGGCATAGGTCTTTATTAAAGCATATACTGATTTTACGAACAAAGCCTGCCTCCGACTCGTACGCAAATTAATACACAATGTTGGAATGTTGTCAATGGTGCATTGTGCATGCCCCAATGTCAAGAAACTCATTTGTGATATGTATGGTCATGTACGAGGATCATGAAATTAGACATAGTTTTTTATTGTGTCATCTCTATTTTTCCCTGTCATCGAGAACACCTTACTTTGTATGGTCAAGTGGATAACGTAAATATTTTAAGGTGACCTGGAAAATTGTTGAAATATGCATGGACTATCCTGACTCTGTGATGTGTTCTGTGCTCTTTTATGTTATTTTTGTTTGGGGTTCTGTCTGTTTGGGTGATGTTGATTGGTTGGAATATATGTCATTGTTGACCTGTCCTATTATCCATTTGTTGTTCATTTATAAATGTGCAGTAGGTCGAAATTGGCCTATACAGAGTCTACACACATTACCTACTTAAATGCCAAAGTTATATTTTTATCTTTACAAGTATTAAGCCCTCAGAAGTATGGTTTCTGGGACGAAGATGTACTATTCCTATGCCTAAGTATCCCACATCAAACCCACGCGTAAACGTGGAGAATTTAGATTTTTCATGCGTAAAGACTTAAGCATGTTAACAATGGTTTGAAATGTCGATAAAATAATTTGTCTATAGTATCATGTTAGTTTAAGTCAGATTGAACATCAAATTCTTTAATGAAATGATCGGAAATGGCAAAAATGGTTTGGGAAACATAAATGCTGCCTTTTTTCAAAGATTTGTCCATTTATTAGAACATTTAGTATCCAGTTTTTTCGTTTTTTACTGTTTATTTTTTTTTTCAACATTAAAGTTCGCCTCCCTTTGATAGTTCTCCCACCTTTCTCCCGCCCTTTCTCTCCTTTCTCCCGCCCCCTCTCTCCTTTCTCCCGCCCCCTTTCTACTTTCTCCCGCCCCCTTCTCCCTGTCTCCCAATACCCTTTCCACCCCCTCTTTAAGATATCATATTTTTCAACTGATTTGAATCAAATTTCATTGTTTTCAATTAATACTAAAAGGTTTTGGATAATTGAGTTCATAGACCAAATGTCAAGGCAATTGTGACATGTTATAGCTTATTTTACCATGTTTACTGCATTTTGAACAAAATGGAGACTTTTACTACACCAAAGATTGGTAATAAGTATACTATGTCAAACATTTTTTACTGTATCAAATATGAATGCTGTATCAAAACTGTTTTGTTCACGCTTGAATTCTTTGTTGTTCGAAAATCTTTCGTATTCTGGCGCCACACTATTTTTTCTATAATAATGAATATATCAGAATAAGAATAATTTTATTATTATTAATTCCAAGCAATAGGATTGTCACTTAATCAAATGTGCAAAGGAATGGGATGGATGATTATTGTTTAACGTCCAGTGGCAACCAGCTGCATATCAGGACGAGAACATGTTGATATGATAATGAATATGATCCCTGCTTTGTACTAGACCGACACGCTAAGTCGGATTTTTAATGTGCTAGCTCACGAGGTAACTGTCCACAAGAAGACATATCACCTCACTCGGACACATTATACTGACTCCGAGCCGACCAGTCTTTGCTCTTACTCCGCGTGCTTGGCGGAGAAGCAGCAAATACCAATTTTAATGTCTTTGGTTTGACCCGGCCCGCGACCTTCCTTACTCGGGGCGAGCACGCTACCACGAGACCACCGAGGCGCTCAAAGGAATGGGAGTTTCGTGTAACAAATGATGAAGTTTATACAAAGCGAGTGAAAGCGCATTTTCTACGGTTGTGGTGCCTTCTGAAATTACTGTAGTCCAGACTCCTTAAACGAGATGTACTAAATGAAGTATCTTTTTAGTTCTCTATATCATTTATATATATAAAAAAATATTTTTGGTCGAAAGTTCTCCGCCTCGGTGAATAACCCTGCCTTTTTATTTCAAATTTGAGCGTAGTCTCCATCCCCTCAATAAAAAAAAATCAAATGGTTGATCCCATAGATAAACTCTTTTTTCGTTCATTTCATTTCATTTCGTTTCGTTTTTCGTTTCGTTTCGTTTTGTTTCGTTTCGTTTCGTTCGTTTCGTTTCGTTTGTTCATTTCGTTTCGTTTCGTTCATTTCGTTTCGTTTTCCGTTTCGTTTCGTTCATTTCGTTTCGTTTTTCGTTTCGTTTCGTTCATTTCGTTTTGTTTTCGTTTCTTATTTTAGCACAACCCGGTAAAATCAACGACATTCTCAAATATTCAAAAGATTAACGAATTAATTTAAATTTTCGTACCATTATTTCCCTTGTATTTTCCAGTTCGGTAACCTCTAATCGCATTCATGTAACATTTAGGCATCCTTCTATCAAGCTGAAGATCAATTCAGGACAAAAATTTTAGTAAACTGAGGTTGTCAACCGTTGTTTACAATGGCGACGTCTGCATAGCACACAACTTCGCGCGTGATGACGTCAGTTGCTATGTTACCACCAATCTTGTAACGTTCTATTAACCGCGCACCTTGCAGCTGTGTAAGTGTTGTGTGTATGCGAATGAAGTTATATATATCATTCCTGTTTTGACGTTATAGAGAAGATTGTAGGTACTGACAATTTACTTGAATACATTTTCTACAAGGTAATTCCAGCATTTTCGAAAAATAATGTTTTATTTGTTTTTACTTTTACCCGTATATATGCGTATGGTGTAATTATTTCAAGTAAAGAATTTAAATCGTACTGTTCGCCATTGATTTTTTTGTGTTTTGTTTTTATTGTTTTTTGGTCGGAACAAAATATTCGTACAGTCCATAGGTTACGGCACATTATATCCTCGGTAGTTTGAACGTAAAAATGATACGAAATATAACTTACGAAGAGTCTACGAAAGAAGCGATCCGGTGCGTACGTCCTCGAGTAAACTTAGAGTACATGTACTAGTAAGTATTCTGACCCTAAACCTAATTTAATCTTACATAAACAGTTAATCTTATATAAACAAACACGTTTTGGACACTCAAGAATGTCCACTACACAGAATTTTATCGGACATAACAACTTCACGTGGATGGACATTTGATTTTCTTATATTAAAAACCTCACCGAAAATTTTAGAACCACTTTTGTATAGAAATGATATATACAGTTGTTTGTGTCGTTTGTTTGGCTTTTGGTGTGACCAAAGGCCAAGTTTTTGGTACTGGTAAATGTCCAACAATAAAGACACAACAAGGTTTTGACATTAATAAGGTTTGTTTATTTCTGAGACTTTGATCTTGCATATTTCTAAAATAATTTCAATTTTGTAATCAGATTAATATTTATTTTAATTCTCAGTGTTGAAATACTGAGAGATTTTAATCAGACTTCTAGCTCATATTAAATGAGCTGTAAATGAATTGGAAATACACTAATATTGAAGATTTAAGGATGTTAGAACTATTTCAGTAATCGGATTAAGAAAGTAAAAAAATAAAAAGTTTTGACATATATATAACATTAAACGTCTGATTTATTCTGTGATTGGTCAAATTTGTAAAGTTTACTCTGAAACTGCTAGGACAAAGGAACTAAAATTTCATATGAAGCATCCATTGAAGGATATCTATAAAATCTGCCCATTTTGTCCCAATCAGATTGCTAACTTAGGTCAACAGACATGACCAAACATTAGTTACTTCTAATTGGTCAACGTGCTTGGCCAGAACATTAAGTGTTGTCAGTGGGGTAAAGTTTAGTACTGTTTATATGATGGTTCAAGGGCGGTAAATGTTCATTGAAGTCTAGTTGCTTTTTTAAAATTGTTTGGATGCAAATGGCCTCATAATGTTTATAAAACTGCACAGCCATAGATTTGTTAATTTCTATGTTCAGTAACATATATTCTTCTTGTTTTTTTTTTTTTTATAAGTATCTATGTGACTGGTATGAGATTATTTATTGTTCTTTGTTTTTTTTCTAGTATCTAGGTGACTGGTATGAGATTTATAAATTTAAAGCTGGTTTTGAGACTGATCAGGTCTGCAATAAAGCAAATTACCAACTTAAGGATAATGGACACATCAGAATCTTTAACTCTGGATTTGGACCGTGAGTATATCTCCAGTGTGTTCAATGTTTTATCAAATAAAAAATAAGTGTTTCTTTTATAAATTTTGTTTAGTGTACATAAATTATGACACTCTGCTTATTTAAACCAGAGAAATTTAGGTATGAATTTACATTCAAAGAAGCTGAGCTATGCTTTGGACAGTCAAGTCATTACTGTTTTTCATAACCTTAATATCAACAGAGATCACATTCGGTTGTGACAGAAATTCGTTGGGTGTCCTTTGTATCGGGCTATGTTTGATCCTGCCTATTTTTTTTTTTCGTCGAAATTTTGGTGCTGGATTTTTTTTTGGGGCGCTATTGCAGCCTAAATTTTCATTTCAACCAAAATATTTCCTAATTGACACAGGTCCTGTATTTTTTTCACACCCAAAGTGATCCTATCTTTCTATTTTGCCAAAATCCTGGTCCTGCCTTTTTAGCTCACTTGTCCTAAAAGGACATATGAGTTTTTGCCATCACTTGGCGTCCGTCGTCCACCCGTCCGTCCTCCGTCGTAAACTTTATCAAAGATCTTTTCCTCTGAAACCATTGAACCAATTAAGCCATACTTAGTCTGAATAATCCTTAGGATATCTAGAATTAGTTTCTTGTCCGTCGAGAAACATGGCCGCCATGGCTAAAAACAGAACATAGGGGGTAAACTGCAGTTTTTGGCTTATATCTAAAAAAAAAATAAAGCATTTAGAGCAAAACTGAAATGGGGTAAAAATGTTCATCAGGATAAGATGTACCTGCTGTGAAATTTTCAGACGAATCGGTCAACCCTTTGTTGGGTTATGTCCCTGAATTGTTAATTTTTAGGAAAAAATTGCAGTTTAAGGTTGCTATCTTGAATATTATTATAGATAAAGACAAACTGTAAACAGCAAAAATGTTCAGCAAAGTAAGATCTACAAATAAGTCAACATGACCAAAATCGTCAATTGACCCCTTATAGGATTTTTTGCCCTTGAAAGATTAGTTACATGTAAACAGAAAATAATGGTCTGACATATTGTCACAGATGTTTAGATAAAGGTTTCTGGGGGCCATTTTGTTTCACGGACTAGAAAGATTTATGCAAAGTTTGTATAGGACCTTCCATAGATGCTCCATACCAAAAATCAGTTCATTTGGCTTTACTGTTTCAGAGAAGAAGAAGTTTTAAATTTCGACCAATCAGAACATGTAAATGCTCATAGTGGCCATTTTGTTTCACGGACCGGGATGATTTATGCAAACTTTGTAAAGGACCTTCCATAGATGCACCATACCAAAAAAATCAGTTCATTTGGCTTTACGGTTTCAGAGAAGAAGAAGTTTTAAATTTCGACCAATCAGAACATGTAAATGCTCATAGCGGCAATTTTGTTTACGGACCGGGATGATTTATGCAAATTTTGTAAAGGACCTTCCATCGAAGCTACAGGCCAAGTTTCATTTCAATAGATCCAGGGGTTTCAGAGGAGAAGATGAAAATGTAAAAGTTTATACAGACGGACGGATGGACGGACGACGAACACCATGTGATGACAAAAGCTCACATGGCCTTTAGCCAGGTGAACTAAGAAATTAAATGGTAGCTGTACAAGTAAAATGGAGGATCAAAGTCATTGTAAATTCCATCTCAACGGATGAAAACGTCCCTGGCAAAGGATGAATACGTCCCTAGCAACCATATATATTTGGGTTAAGGACCTTATAATTTACTCGTACAAGTCAAAAAGAAAGGTCAAGAGTCAAGGTCATTAAAGTCCATAGCAACCAATGAAAAAATCGCTAGTAACCATATCTATTTGGGTTCAGGATTCTATATTTTAGGTGTACAGGTCAATATTAAGGAGAAAATTGTGACGGTATACATTAATTAGCAGAAATAATCATTGATGCAAGATCTACACAAAATAACGATTCAGGCTCTTGGGAGTCTCTTGTTATTTCAAATTTTATGCTAGACGCTCCCCCCCCCCCCCCAAAAAAAAAATAAATAAATAAAACGGCTGCTCCCTTAAAACGGTTTGTTCTTCTTATATACTATCAGTTCTTCATCATTGAAAGAAAAAATACAAAAGTAGATAAAATAAGGAACACACACTCACTGGAAAAATGATGGTATTAAATTCAAATAGTATTTGATTTAAGCAAATTATCGCTTTTTCCTTTTTTTGTATAGTGATGGTACACAGACTTCAGCTGAAGGTGACGCGTATATCCCGGACAAAAAAGACGCCGCACGACTAAAACTTAGGTTTGCATCTGGTAAGTTTCATTAAGGTCCATAAGTTTTCTAGTTGGTCATATTTTGACAGATCTTTTTCTTTAAAACTTTTAGGAGAAAAGAACTGAAATTTCATACACAGTATCTACTCAAGGGTCTCTATCAAGTTTGCTCGATCGATCATTTTGTCCAATTTGAACTTTAATGTGGTTCTTGAACATATGAAATAAGATACAATATGAAATAAAATTTCATATGAAGCATCAAAGGGGGAATCTCTATGAAATTTGCTGATGTGAGTGAGCTCCTGTTCCTTCTCGGATTTATTTTTAGTGTTTTTTTTATCCAGGTCAATAAATTTTCGAAAAGTTTTTAATCATATCTTTGCAGACATGTGGACATTTATTTTTTTCTTGTTAACCAATATCACCTGATATTTTACTTTTTCAGCCGCACCATATGGGAATTACTGGGTACTGGATACGGATTATAAAATGTATACATTGATATACTCCTGTACGGAACTTTTGTTTGGTGTAACACATTTTGAGTTTGCCTGGATATTATCTAGAGAAAAGTCTATCAGTGATGAAATCAAGAACAAACTTTTTACAGAAATGGAAGGATTTAATATTAATACACAAAATTTTATGAAGTCAAATCAAACTGCTGTATATTGTAAAAATTAAATTCGATCAAATATGAACTAGCATTTTTTTTTTACATTTTACTGAACTATCGCATTCCCGATAACGGACCCTCTAATCTTAGTACAAGTAGTTATTCCCATGTGTTATTGATGTTTAGTGAATGGGCTACATATTACATGTATTAAAAATGGGAGTCTACACATGAAAATGAGAAGCTTCTGTCAGAAAGTTACACATGTTGGTGAACTTCTTGACATGTAATAGGTTCTTATACAAGTAATCATAAAAGTCTGTGATAAATGTACATTCCACACAACGAAATCCATACTTTTCCCCGAGTTAAACGAAACACATTATATAGTTTCTCATTCTCTAGTATTCGACAGCCTAAGGGGTTAAATCAAAGACTTTAAAATTGGTATTTGATGCTCCTCTGCTAAGCCGCGGCATTTAAGGTTAAGGGTAAGCAGAAAGATTGGTCGGCCCAGAGGCAGAATATTGTGTCCGTTTTGAGAGACATGTCTTCTGTGGACTACTACCTCGCTAGCTAGCTAGTTAAAATCCCGCTGTACGTGTCGGTCTAGCTAGTACAAACATGGCTCATATATATATATATATATATATATATATATATATATATATATAATTCAACAGTTCATTTGGCTTTACTGTTTCAGAGAAGAAGAAGTTTTAAATTTCGACCAATCAGAACATGTAAATGCTCATAGTGGCCATTTTGTTTCACGGACCGGGATGATTTATGCAAACTTTGTAAAGGACCTTCCATAGATGCACCATACCAAAAAAATCAGTTCATTTGGCTTTACGGTTTCAGAGAAGAAGAAGTTTTAAATTTCGACCAATCAGAACATGTAAATGCTCATAGCGGCAATTTTGTTTACGGACCGGGATGATTTATGCAAATTTTGTAAAGGACCTTCCATCGAAGCTACAGGCCAAGTTTCATTTCAATAGATCCAGGGGTTTCAGAGGAGAAGATGAAAATGTAAAAGTTTATACAGACGGACGGATGGACGGACGACGAACACCATGTGATGACAAAAGCTCACATGGCCTTTAGCCAGGTGAACTAAGAAATTAAATGGTAGCTGTACAAGTAAAATGGAGGATCAAAGTCATTGTAAATTCCATCTCAACGGATGAAAACGTCCCTGGCAAAGGATGAATACGTCCCTAGCAACCATATATATTTGGGTTAAGGACCTTATAATTTACTCGTACAAGTCAAAAAGAAAGGTCAAGAGTCAAGGTCATTAAAGTCCATAGCAACCAATGAAAAAATCGCTAGTAACCATATCTATTTGGGTTCAGGATTCTATATTTTAGGTGTACAGGTCAATATTAAGGAGAAAATTGTGACGGTATACATTAATTAGCAGAAATAATCATTGATGCAAGATCTACACAAAATAACGATTCAGGCTCTTGGGAGTCTCTTGTTATTTCAAATTTTATGCTAGACGCTCCCCCCCCCCCAAAAAAAAAAAATAAATAAATAAAACGGCTGCTCCCTTAAAACGGTTTGTTCTTCTTATATACTATCAGTTCTTCATCATTGAAAGAAAAAATACAAAAGTAGATAAAATAAGGAACACACACTCACTGGAAAAATGATGGTATTAAATTCAAATAGTATTTGATTTAAGCAAATTATCGCTTTTTCCTTTTTTTGTATAGTGATGGTACACAGACTTCAGCTGAAGGTGACGCGTATATCCCGGACAAAAAAGACGCCGCACGACTAAAACTTAGGTTTGCATCTGGTAAGTTTCATTAAGGTCCATAAGTTTTCTAGTTGGTCATATTTTGACAGATCTTTTTCTTTAAAACTTTTAGGAGAAAAGAACTGAAATTTCATACACAGTATCTACTCAAGGGTCTCTATCAAGTTTGCTCGATCGATCATTTTGTCCAATTTGAACTTTAATGTGGTTCTTGAACATATGAAATAAGATACAATATGAAATAAAATTTCATATGAAGCATCAAAGGGGGAATCTCTATGAAATTTGCTGATGTGAGTGAGCTCCTGTTCCTTCTCGGATTTATTTTTAGTGTTTTTTTTATCCAGGTCAATAAATTTTCGAAAAGTTTTTAATCATATCTTTGCAGACATGTGGACATTTATTTTTTTCTTGTTAACCAATATCACCTGATATTTTACTTTTTCAGCCGCACCATATGGGAATTACTGGGTACTGGATACGGATTATAAAATGTATACATTGATATACTCCTGTACGGAACTTTTGTTTGGTGTAACACATTTTGAGTTTGCCTGGATATTATCTAGAGAAAAGTCTATCAGTGATGAAATCAAGAACAAACTTTTTACAGAAATGGAAGGATTTAATATTAATACACAAAATTTTATGAAGTCAAATCAAACTGCTGTATATTGTAAAAATTAAATTCGATCAAATATGAACTAGCATTTTTTTTTTACATTTTACTGAACTATCGCATTCCCGATAACGGACCCTCTAATCTTAGTACAAGTAGTTATTCCCATGTGTTATTGATGTTTAGTGAATGGGCTACATATTACATGTATTAAAAATGGGAGTCTACACATGAAAATGAGAAGCTTCTGTCAGAAAGTTACACATGTTGGTGAACTTCTTGACATGTAATAGGTTCTTATACAAGTAATCATAAAAGTCTGTGATAAATGTACATTCCACACAACGAAATCCATACTTTTCCCCGAGTTAAACGAAACACATTATATAGTTTCTCATTCTCTAGTATTCGACAGCCTAAGGGGTTAAATCAAAGACTTTAAAATTGGTATTTGATGCTCCTCTGCTAAGCCGCGGCATTTAAGGTTAAGGGTAAGCAGAAAGATTGGTCGGCCCAGAGGCAGAATATTGTGTCCGTTTTGAGAGACATGTCTTCTGTGGACTACTACCTCGCTAGCTAGCTAGTTAAAATCCCGCTGTACGTGTCGGTCTAGCTAGTACAAACATGGCTCATATATATATATATATATATATATATATATATATATATATATATATAATTCAAACTTAGCAAAATTTTCGGATCACTGAGATCCTTCATCAGTGCTGTCGCGTTGCGAAATGACTAATTAATTAAATGTAGAAAACAATATTGCTAATCGTGATCTTGATCTTCCTCATGTGTAACAACGCATATAAACAAAAATTAAAATAAATAATCCTTTAACATGAGGTAGAGAATTATTTTACATAATTACAACATCATAACAAATGAAAAAGTACACGAAAAAATAAATAAAGCACTTGGAAATAACAATAAAAAGGATTATTCAATATCTGTATCAATTGACAAATAAATTTATTTCCTTTTATTTATTATCTGTATCAATTGACAAATAAATTTATTTCTTTTTATTTATTCCCCTTGGATATAAGGTGCCTAGTTCTTTTATCCAGAAGCTTTCTCTTGTCTGCCTTTCTTGATCACTCTAAATCAAATTTTGTTCTATAATAGAAACTTATTTTACCAAAGTCCCCCAGGATTGTGTCCAGTCGACCGAAAGTGTTGGCTGACGGGTAGAAAGTCTTTCTTTGTTATATCACTTCTATGGCCGTTCATTCTTTTGCTGAAAGCTTGCTTACTTTCTGCAGTGTACTGCAGATTACAAATTCCATACTCCAACATGTAGATCACATTGCTTGATTTGCAGTTTACAGTGTAGAATATTTTGTAATCTTTGGCTGTTGTGTGACTTTTAAAGCTCTGTGTAGCAAGTCTTACACCTTTTGTCTGAACAAGCCTGACATGTACATATTATCAGATTTTCTGCAAACGTATATCGTAAAATATCAGCCGCGAGACACAATGTGAAGCTTTTTCGGCGAGTGAGCGTAGCGAACGAGCTAAAAAAGCTTCATATTGTGTCGAGCGGCTTATATTTTACAATATTTGTTTGAAGAAAACTTGATGATAAATTTATCGTATTGTTAACTAGCAATCTTAATGGAATTTCTTACTTTTCAATGGCCATCTGCCTATAACCGGATGTTTTCTTGATATATTCGGGTCAACGTTGGGTCAAACATTATGACGTCGCTGATATATTCGGGTCAGCTCGTATCAGGGTCGGGTCAACTCTTTACGACGTCACAGTGCCGAAATACGGGAAATTGTGAAGGCCTCAGCAGGTCGATATAGGCATGGGGAAATACGATAATGGCCAGTTGATGAAGACATCTTGCTAGTGATATCAGCTCGTACAAGAATGTCTTTCAGGCTTTTCGGTCGTCGGAACGCCAAAACTAGGGGCTCTGGGAAAAGTCTGGAAAGGTCGGGATTTTTTTCTCCCTCAGGAACCGTTTTTCTATAGTGTTGTCTGGTGAGGAATCGTGTCCTCGCCTATCGACTCGGGTACTTTACCTCACCAGACAATACCTTTAGTATATAGAAAACGGTTCCTTCGGGAAAGTCCATAACAGATTAATCCTTGCCACTGGACTTCAATCAAGCTTTGCAATATCAAATCTCTGGAATTATATTTTGCAAAGTTTGTACTAAAGAAATTTGTTAACCTCTGTTATCGTAAATTTTGTACCATTGTATAATCCTTTAATTCTTCAAAATAGTTATCTCCTTTTGTTAGATAATACATGTACACGTAGATATAGGTTATAGAACAAGTACGCGTGTCTTTTCTAGGTACATTCTCTCTTACATAATTTGAACTTTTACGATTTTCTTACATTAGTTCAAACGCCCTTAATATAAATATTCAATTCGAAATGAAAGAAGAATGAATATTTGGAGTGTGTCTGTTGAATATTAGCAGGATTTGTTTTTTATATTATGCGTTTCCGAGGACCTAAATCGAGTTCGACAAAATTATTTTGTCATTTTATTATTTATTATTATTATTTTTTTATTATTATTATCCGCAGCTCAGTTGCTAGTATTTCGATACTAGCCCGAAATTGATATTTAAAATTTACTGTTATAAAATTATTAAATTTGTGAAAACTAAGGAGTATCTCCCTTGTGCATAGCTCTGTCCTTAGATGGTTTTGGCTTTACCCCTTTTCCTCATTTTGGTATTGTTGAATTTGCTCTTCAACCTTTTGGATAATTGTTTTGGTTTTCAACATTTTAGGTCTTGAGCACAACTGATGAGTCGTAAATCGACGAAATGTGCACAACTTGCACATCAAAATTGGTATCAAATAATTTTAATTATGCCTTAATGCAGAAAAGCGTAACTAGATATATTCTACCTTTATCATACTTAGTTATTTATAAATGAAAATCCTAAAATATTCCCCTCCTAAATTATTAAACGCATTTATTATTTGCACAGGGTATAGTACATGTATATTGGTATAAATAAATTATATCCCTATCGGACCCACCCTCAGAGGTAAATCGTGTATATAACAATATATATAATCAGAGTATACATGATTTAAATGTCATAATCTTGTTTAATGTTATGGATATTAATTAATATATCCCTATAGTGCTGCCTTTATATGGCTTAAGTCTCAGACATTTTATTCTGTTCTTCGACATTTCGGGTTATTGTTTACAACAACGTTCCAACATTTATGAAAATGATGCAAATATGCAAAATTGATATCCCAAAATATTCATATCTCATAAATTCAGTCAGGTCATTGAACTCTACCGATTACTATTCAGTGGTCACTAGTATAAAATGCTCGCGATTTTGTGTTGGCCAGTGCCTTATCTATTGTTTAAGTATTTTACATAATTCAAGAAACAGTATATAAATATATTACGTACGAAAATCATTAAGTCATTAACATATTCATTGACAATGGTGATCACGGCTGTAGGTGTGCTGTTAGTATTACTGGGGCTATCGTATGCCCAAGTTCCTGGTGTAGGAAAATGTCCTCAAGTTGTAACACAGAAAGAATTTGATGTAAATCAGGTAAAATAAATTAAGTTCTTTCAAAATCTTTCTCAATTGTTTCAACGATTGTCAATTTATGACAATGTATGACAAATACTGAATACTTTAGTGTTAAATGTTAATTCTTTTGTGTGTCCCTTTCAATGATTAAATATGACAATGATGACAATAATGAAACAATATATACTCTAACAGCATCACAGTAAAAAAAATATAGAAAAATGTGGTATATCTCACTATGAAAACTGTCCATAATATACTGATTTATTTAATACATTGACAACATCAATGGATCGTCGTCTCCGGGGAGATTTCGTAGGGGCGAGTAGCTACTCTCTGCAACCCAATCATGTCAAATATTTCACTATGCTACTAAAAATGTATGCTCCATCATATTTTTCAACAAACATATAATGAATCCATTTGGGATACTTGCGATATAATTGATAAATTTACAATCTTAAACATTACATCTAAATTTCAATCCTGTTTCATGATAAAGTGTCCGATTTCTGTCTGTTGGGTTTCTTTGATTGATTGGTATGTCATTGTGGACCTTTCCTGTTATCGTTACCTGTAACTTTCTTTATCGGATCAACCAAGAAGCAATAGTCCATACCAAGAAATATAAATGAAACCTTTGTAACGTCATTAAGACCGTCCTCCAGAAAATATATTCCACAAAAATCAACATATAAATATTTAATATTTTCTATCCAGTACTTGGGAGATTGGTATGAAATATACAAATTTAAGGCTGGCTTTGAAGATGGACAGGAATGCATTAAAGCAAATTATCAACTTAAAGAAGATGGCCACATACGAGTTTTTAATGAAGGGATAACACCGTAAGTATTTATGCATTTGTAACGGTGTAAGGGAGATTACTTCTGAAGTATTATTGCACGATCAGTGCAACTATATAGTATAAGGGAGACTACTCATGAGGTACTGTCACGTCGTCTATATTACTAAATAAAGAGACTCGAATTTATGTGTCGCCTCTTCTCCTGAGTAAAATCCAAGAATATGCATTATTGTTTAGGGACCAGCTGAAGCCCGCCTCCGAGTGCGGGATTTTCCCTCTGCGTTGAAGACCCATTGGTAGCCTTGAGCTGTTTTCTGCTCTTTGGTGGGTTGTTTTCTCTTTGACACATTCCCCATTTCCATTTTCTATTCTCTTTTATAATATAAATGATTTTTGAATTATAACTATATTCATCAGTAAGAGTGCTGTCGCGTTGCGAAAAAGGTGTTTCGCAAAGCGACGGCGCTGATGAAGGATTTCTGTGATCCGAAAATTTTGCTAAGTTTGAATTATTTTTATAATTCAAAATTTTATTTGTTTTATTTTGATGTTGTTTTGCAACTTTTTAGACGTTTATTTATTTTTATTTTGCATTGTATCGTTACTTTATTATCGGTCCAACATCTAGTAAGTTCGAACGTTGGTTATTACTTTAGACGTATATATATATATATAACACCCATCAAAAACGCGCTATTGGGCTATTAGACCAGCCGTCTACACGGAGATATGTTTGTTTCAGGAATGGAGAGAAAATTACAGCTGAAGGGGATGCTTATAGTCCTGACCCAGACGAACCATCCAAACTGCTGGTTAAATTTACAGAAGGTATGATGAGCGGTCATATAAGACAATAGTTTTATTATTACATACACTGACAATGAAACCGGAATCATGCGCTGTATTTGAAATCCAATAAGTATCAATTAAAGGATATAATGTAGTTTTAAAATCTGTCCCAACACAGATTATGTACTGTAAAATGAAAGGATATGGAATGTACGTCAGCGAGACAACATTCAATAATTTACCATGTTAATAACATTTAGGGGTCTTGCTGGGAATTTGCATACGCCAAATGTATTATTAAAATCATTGATTTCGACAGTAGTTTTCTTCTTGTTTCTGTTTATACTATCGAATGAAAAATTTAGAGATCAGACTCGATTTTCTTACTTTCTGGCCCAGTGTCTTAAAGTCTGTTTACATCACTGTGTGTTAGTGTTAAATATCTATTCATTTGTTTAAATATGATATATTCTATTTTGAAATACACCAACTGCCAGTCAAAATCGTGATCTTAAAGGGTTTTATACAAATACAGCCTCCGTGTACAGATCCTAAGGCTGTCCGTAAATCTAGACTAGGCCCTCTACATACGATTCCGTTATGTAATTATAATACTTTGTACAGAGCACTGACAATTACTAAAATCTTTCGCTCCAGAGGCCGTCATGAAGTTGTGGCGAGGTTATGTATCAATGCACAGGCATTTATTTTATAAAATAAAATAACCCCAGCGTACGGTGTTATTTTTTTATATATAAAACAAATGCCTGTGGATTAATGGGCTGAACTTGTTCAGTAATACAGATGGACTGGACAGGATATCGGGAGACGGCGAGAAGCTGGAAGATCAGGCAGGGATAAGGGAGAGGGGAGAAAGGAGATAAACACATGAAGGAAATCTTATCTGATCGTCATAACATTAAAAACAAGGTGACTCCATATTCGCTGAGATGGATATTTTTTTTTTTGTCAACAAAATTGAAATATAAAGTAATTAATAACAAAACCTCATGTGGAAGAAGGATGCATGACGAAGGGGACGGGAGAAAGGTACCTCAGTCCAACCCCACAATATGTGTGTAATTTCTTTTTATCTTCGATGTTATTCATAAACTTAAAAAAAATACGAGAAAGATGGAATAACCTTTGTATTTAAATATTTTCGTTTCAGCTTCTCCCTATGGAAACTACTGGGTATTGGACACAGACTATGAGACATTTACATTAATATATTCTTGTACAGAAGTTATAGGTGTACGCTTCGAATTCGCATGGATTCTGGCAAGAGAAAAAACAATATCAGATGAGATAAAAAACAAACTGTTTCAAAAACTGGAAAATTTCAATGTAGATACAGAAAACTTTTTAAAAACAGACCAAAGTGCTCCATACTGTCCTTAATAAATACTTCAGGAATATATTTAATTTGGTCTGTGTCAAAGTTTGTTTTATTTGTATTTTTCGTAATTTTAACATTTTCTGACAAATTGGATTTTCAGATACATGTTTATGTTACCTGCCGAGCCCCCCCCCCCCACCTTTCCCTTCCACCACCCACCTTACCACCAAACAAACACACATACAGATTACACACATTTAAAAATGGACTAAACATAGACGGGAATGCTAAATGGAAAACAACTCGGTGAAACCAGCTTTATGTCAAAGTAAGTCGACGCGTGTCAATTGTTGGAAGATTATAAAGTTATTTGTCATACCTGGCCTATATATATTGTGTGAAGTGTTAAAGTATAATTGTGAAACAATCAACCGTCTTAATCAAACAAAGAACAAAATTGATGCACAAACAAATGGAAGGCAAAGAATAAATAAAGCCACCTGCTTGGTGTTTCTTGCATCAACAAATCTTGATCTAAACCGTCTGTAGGAATAAATCTATCTATCATTTATCAAAGGCTTATTTCATCTATTTGTATGCACAGAACTATTTTGTTTTTGCTTTGCTTTAAATATAACCCATATATAAATTCGTAATACACCTTTTCTAAAACAAAATAATTTCTTTTAATTATAATTTCAATCGACCTTATTGTTCTAAATTTTATAACATTTTAATTTTATTATTATTATTATTATTTGCAAATTTATATAAATATAATTTGTCTGCACGATAATTTTGTGTAAAGTAACGAATTTTTAAAATTTTCTATCAGTAAATTATAATCAGATTTTTCTCCAACTGGGAATATTAAGTACACTGTGAAGATAATGTTAATTTTCGGATAATCCAATTACCTCGTTAACATTTATCTATAGATCAATATCTAAATGTACACAAGTGAGATCTTCCAAACTTTTTTTACTTAGTAACAAAATCAATAAGACACAACCTGTGTATTGTAACTTGTCTCCGTACCTGAGATCGATCAATTCGATCGTTCATGTGTACATTAATTATTTATTTGTCGCGTAAATGCTGGAATTACTCTCAAACAAAAATTATCGTTATTATATCTTATCTTCATTGGAACATGTGGCGCTTGTTGAGTTAGCTGTATTGCATAGTCTTGGCCAATAGTAACGTGCGGCCATATATGGATACCCGACCCAAGGAGTCTGATATTGTATTATGTCCGACATTTTCGCATAATTTATTCACCCTGTCGATCAGAATTTCGCATCATCGTGTAATATCTTTTCAATATAGAATATGATATTTAATTCATAAACAATTTTCGATAACATTTGTGAAGAGTTTAAACATGGCTACGCCTGCGCTGCAGCTTTGATCGACACAACAAGAACACAAGTGATTTGCTGAGAAACAACGCCATCTTTTCTTTTGAAACAGATACAGAGTCAAGTGAGTGTTTTAGAAAAAATACTTATATCTGACGTATTTCTTATGTAACAATGTGATTTTATAGCATGATAATCCGTTTCTCGCTGGAATATAGTCCAAACCACATCATCGGTCAGTAAATGTGAGGATGAAATTGTATAACAATTATTATTCACCTGACTTTTTCTTAATTAACCTTAATTTACACCAATTCATTGATTTCTGTTTCTGACGAGTCTCACTGGATTATGTCAGCCATTTTGGATAGAGAATGCCGGTGAATTATTTTCTTGGTGGATTTATGTGGATAATGCTATTTGATCGTGTGAAAATACTTATTTAGTGGAATTTTTAAACCTCCCTCCATGTGGGTAGCATCTAAATGACAACTGGAGGAGGTCGTTTCGATTTTGATGATGGGGGCACGTATAGTGGAGGATGGGAGGACGGAAAAGCTCACGGACATGGAGTTTGCACAGGCCCCAAAGGAATGGGGGAATACTCAGGAGCATGGCAGTATGGTTTCGAAATATCTGGAGTTTACACGTGGCCTAGTGGTAATTCTTTCAAAGGCCAGTGGTTTCAGGGAAAACGCCATGGATTAGGCGTTGAAACAAAAGGGCGATGGGTTTACAAAGGGGAATGGACTCAAGGTTTCAAAGGGCGATATGGCGTCCGACATTCGACGTCATCTGGGGCTCGATATGAGGGAACTTGGACTACCGGATTACAAGATGGTTACGGATGCGAAACCTATGCTGATGGGGGTAAGATATTTGCATGGTATTCAAATATTCTTACATACCTGTGCATGACCCATATGTTTCAGATTAAGTAGAATTAACTAAATCTTACACATTTCAAATTAATATTTCCCCCTGCTTTTGTTGTCTCTATATATTTATTGTAACACGTACAATGTATTTGATTTATTTAATTACCGAGTTATAATTTGGTGATTTCGTTTGTAAATTGGAAAATTAACAACAGATACTGATTAGAAGGGTGTCATAAGATATTTGGTTAAGCAAATCAATAAATATGTTTGTAATCATGATGATAGATCAAATTACTACACCATTTCAGATGGAATGTATAGGTTACGACCTTTTCAACAAAAAGGTCAAGGTCGTCAAAATTAAATAACACATGCAGAAAGCGAGAGAGATTTTCGATATTCCCTGAGTTCCTTTGTTAGAAGGGGGTATACCTATTTAAACCATGATACTTTTCTAAGGGAAATTGTTAGCTCTAGAAGGGTTGGGGTCTTTCAGCAAATTTGACCTTGTGCAGTGGTAAATTAAAATCAATGAACTTTTTAAAATTGCATTTATCTATTTTATCAAGAATTTATTCACATATCGTTTCTAACCTACATTTTTTTCGACATGTTTTACTTCTATTTTATTCTGGACAAATACTTCCCTTCTGGCCCCAGCAGTGAGCTTCAAACAGGTGCATCACCGAAAGAGATTTATTTTGTATAGTTTACTGTCAAATATTTGTACATGTAGGAGTTCCAAACCCATTTAGCGTAGTGTATGTATTGGATATTCCCCTCGGGGCGTTAGCCCGACAGGGGTATATCCTATTTACACCATGATACTTTGAAGTGTGCATATGATAGGTTTTAATAATTTAAAAATTTGTCACAGGAACTACATTATTGTAGCTAGCCTGAAATGAGACAGATTTGACCTTCTTGTTTGGATCCCTAGACCAAAATCAAAATTCCGAAATCTTATGGCATATCTACACTGAGACTAGCTGGGAAAGTCTTGGGTCATGGGCCGTTTGGTACATTGCGTGAAGGTGATGGCCATATTAAATCATAGAATGGCCTATCATGATGTTTTACTTTCTAATAGATGATACTACAATGACCCCTAAAAATCTTTCATTAAAGGTCTTAATGAATTTTTTTTTTACCCCAGTCAGAAATCTACAGGGGATTAGCCATCACAGAAGGAATTTCAGGGACAATTAAGACAGGGTGGACGCAGATAGACACAGAAAAATGTAAATTCGGAAATACTTGCGTGCATTTTCCTATTCATTGTTAGATACAGAAAATGGACAATCAATGGATGGAACAGAAAACTACCAACAATTTTAATAATGTCAATTTTGATTAATGGGATGATCATCCTCTTGCAGGTTTTACTCATCATATTAATTAATATCTGAATCCACAATACCTGAAAATTTTCATTTCAAACTGTGGGTATAAAATTTTGTAGTCTAACAACTGCTATACTCGCATGTAAACAAAACAATTACATGGAATACTGTAAGCTAGTCGTTGGGAACATCTAAAAATCGATCATTTACTTTACGAATTTAATGTTGGTTTAACATTACATAACATAACGTAACATATATTTTATTGCCACAAGGAGCAGGAGAGCAGTACATATGGAGAAAAGAACAATGATTGATAGAAGAAACAAATATACACAAAACACAAAAATCACATCATACCAAAGTAAATTATCTTCATTGTTAAGTGAATGAGTATGTTTTTGTTCATTACGAAGACTCAAGAAATTTGGAAATGTGTTTGCTAGTAATTTTTTTGAGAACATAATTTTTTACAAACACGTAAAAATTGGGTTCATCTTCAACTAAACCACTGGAACAATTTCTACATAATGTTTCAGACCTTAATGTTTTAGAAAATCGGCCAACTTCGATTTGCAACCTGTGTGCTGAAATTCTTAATTGCCTTTGATTAGAAATTGTCATACAAGTGAGATAATTCTCGAAACCAATCAGATATAAATCTATCCGTTGATAACTTCTAAAGCAGATTATCAAATGAAAATTTGCTGTAGTTTTTAAAAGTTATTTGATACCCAAATTTTCAAGTAAGCAATTAACAAATGAATACCATGAATGGTTTTTTTCCATTTTTTTTTGTTCCGACTACACATTAAATAAGAATCTTTCAACAATGAGAAATTGTATGCTATGGTCTCAAATCTATACCAATATTTAACAACAGACTTAATAGTATTATAGTATAAAGGAAAAGCAAAATTAACATTTTTCTTAAGAACACCAAGTATACATTTTGCAAATTTGATATGGAAGTTTCTCACAAGGCAGATTCTTATATAAATTTTCGTAATTAAATAAATGTATTTTTGTACTAAGAGAGCTATAACTTCCCCGGATTTCAGAGAATAGGTTTCGATGTTTGGTCAAAAATATGTAAACATGACCTTATGCTTAGATTTAGACTAAGAAATTCACTTCTCAATTTGAAGTATGTCTTAATGGCTTTTTAACATAGTTCCCCTTTCATTAAATGAAAAATTTGAGATGCAGTGAAATAATTGTAAGATATCTATAGTTTGATACACATTCTAATGGTGTATTTTGAAATATAAACTTCTACCGGATTTTTCTTCCAGTTTTATTAAAAATAATGATTTATTTTTTAATATTTACCTTCAGGTACCAGCCATCGCAAAAAATTTCTCACTGTTTTAATCTCTCTTGAAGACCACGAGATGAACTAGAAAAAATGATGTCACCTGCGTACATCAGACAACGTAGTTTTTCTTAATAAAGTTTAACAGCATCTGCACAAGCTTGCAAATAAGAGGGAAAATCATTAATGAAAATTTTGACAATGTATTTTTTTACGATAATACTTTTTAACAGAAATATAAAATTTTGAAAAAGCAAATGAAAAAATAAATACACAAACAAACCTGATGTTATTAATAAGCCTTAAAAAGTGGAGTTCATTAACCTTAAATTTTATTAAAAGTATTGAAGGATCAAAGGATATGCTGAATCTGTGAATGTATTGATTCTGTTTGCAAATAGTAATAGTACAACATGTTAATGTTTGTGAGGTAGAACATATTTAACAACTTCAGTCCTATTTTTTCTCTCCTGTGTGGAGCCTCACGAATTCTGGTGCACATGCATGTAATGACTTTACAGTGCCATTCTTAATGATATACAGAAATACCTGCTTGCGAAAACGAGATATTATTGTAGCATTGTGTTGTTTTCTTGTTTCCATGGTAACTTATTTGGCATTCGAAAAAATAATTGTATCTCATTTGTTTTCAATTAATAACCTACAGATTCTGACTGTTACATAACTGCCTATAACGTTTACCATAGAAACTGGTCAGTAATCAGAAAACCATATGAACACTGTGGAAATACAAAGAAAAGTGTTAATTTTTACCCTAAATTTAGACCCGAGATCAATCCCCCCCCTTTTTTTTTTAACTTTTTCTGTGCCCAAATGACAGACGTATTGTATATGGAAGTCTCTACGTATAAACAAGCAGAGGTAAAATTTCAGTGGGTTTTAACAACTGACTGAGACTATGAGGATATGATCATTCAAATTTGTTAAATACATATATGTCAGGCGGGGGGGGGGGGGGGGGGGGTTGGATGGAGGAATGTTAAAGAAAGACCGGATCCAAAATTTTGTAACTAATTGGGACCATATCAATAATGACATGACTAAATATCACCTTGTTATTTTTAAAGAATTAAGTTGGGCGTCCTTGCACGACGAAAACTAAATTCAGGCCCATGGATGCCACGAAAAAATACCGTGAAAACGACTTCTTTGCCCCTCGCCTAAACAGATCAAGTGGTTGCTCCCTTTATGGTTTAATGAAAAACAGGAAATAATACATCCTCCCAAGTCAGGGTTTTATATCCACGTTCGTTACTAGTATGTGTGGTGTTTGGTCTCATTGAGAACATTTTTTCGTTAATATGAAAGAATAAAGAGTTTGACTTTGTGAAAAGGATGAGAGAACAATTTCACTGCACTGCAACTGCAGTTTAACCTTGCACTAACACGTGAATTTTAGATTATAAGAAAACTCATTAGTCAGTAATTATATTTTTCAAGGAAAACCTTTACATCGTGTACCCAACCAAAAATAAAACTGTGTATTGATTTGAGGCAATACACAAAACGCACAGAAAGATATTGAATCTTGGAAGTAATCCATATTTATATATCTTACTATATCCTCCATTTTGCATGACAATGCACGTAAACATACCAGATTACACCATTCAACATGAAAACAATCATCTGAAGGATTTTTGTCACCATAGTAACGAGTCAGATGGTAGAATTATTGATTTCGTTTAACCTATATTATGTCTGGGCGACAATTCTCACTCGGAAACACACAAAACGAAGATATATCATCTTTTCTTCGTTTAGTTATCACAGCATTCGGTGACAAAGATGTATAATTTGATTAATCTTTCAAAGCACTGATTAATTTGTCCACACTGTTTTTAACAGAAAGGATAGAAAAAGACCTCAATACAATAAGCTCAATGATTTTAAAACAGGCTAGCTTGTACTTTTAAATCAAATTTCAAACAACGTTTATTGTTAACAAAAATATTCAAGAACGAAATATCTCGATATCATTTTAGTATCTGAATAAAAAAATCAATATCCATAAAAAATTCTTTAAGAGCAGTCGCAAGTGAAAATTATATGTTCATGTACTAGTAAATGAAAGGATATGGGATATGCGTTTAGTTGCTCAAATATGTAACTTTATCGGGGAAAATGTCTAATAAATGTACACCTATTGGGGTTAAAAAACCCTAAGACTACTTCTATAGTTGGAATTGCCTTCTTGGGCTCTACGGTTCGTAGAGTACAGTCGAAGAAGTAAAAACAATATTTGATAGATTTTTGTGTTATCTATTTCACGTTTCTTTGATATAGCTTTGTATTTCAATCATGCTAGTTATACTTGTAATGAGTAATTAATGTATTCGCATTGTCGCTGCGTTTTGGTCGCACGGATCCCCCTTTGTCTTACTGTTTCGGTATTTTTCGAGAAAGAAATAACAAACAAATCACACACACACACACATACACATACACAGAAAAGAAATCGTGCATTCTCGTATTCTACACTCTTGATAAAAAGATACCCACAGCTAGGACACTTGGTCTGGATCCGTAAATTCTTTGTATTCTTTGTCTATATACACGTCCGTATCTAGATACCAGGGATATAATTAGATGTGCTTCTTGATTTAAAGATAACAGAAAAGCAGGTTTAGATTTGTACATTCATCCGTTATATTTAATTGCCTGGTTTATAGAGGGTGAAACGACCGTAAAATCATAGCAGCATCTGTTTTAAGGAAGACTGATTAACCGTCTGCTGTTCTAATGTTCTAATCTTTGTATCTCGAATGTATCTCAGAGTATCTGGAATGGAAGTAGAACTTTCTGTTATACTTCGCCTGCATCTACTTCGTGTAAGAGGAACACATTCATGAAATACGTGTACATTTACATGTATTATCAAAATCATTGAACCATAAAAACTGAGTCCAGGTAAATCGACCAAATTGTATATGGAACAAATCTTTAACCTGAACGCCCTTACCGTTGTTTTTAAAACTTAACTATATATCGCTTCTACAAACCAAAAAAGGCAAGTTTTCTAGAAAGTCATGTTTACATGTTCGCCCTTAAACAAGTGCTATGCATGAAGCTGCTTGGCGTTTATCCTTTCTTTTACATAGTACTGTATGTAGTACATTTCCTATACCCCATGTATTGTAGATTTCGTTTACACTCGAAGACATGAGGGTGTGGATGGTGCTTACTGAATATTTCATTATCTAAAGCATTAAATTAATTTTAAAAAATGTCTTCGAAAGTCACGCATATTTTTGTTTCTGACCTAAAAAATATCAACATCACAAGATTTTGTAAAATAAGCATATTTTTACCCCTGAATACAGAATTTCAGGTCCCCCAGCCAGACCCTCAGAAATAAATTTAGGGTACTTTCATTCTCAAAGAAAATTCTTTTCAGGTACATCTTATATAGATATATATATATGCAGCTTAATGTTCAGTCAGTTTATTTCATATACTTTGTATGCTTATCACCCTCTGTTGGTAGACAGAGCTCTTCGAAACGTATTCAGACTGTCTTACCACTTCCCACTGGAACAAACACGACTTACGCAAGAATGTGTATCTTAAAATCCAATTACTTATATAGATATAGAACCTACAAAACCATAATTATCATGGATTACTCTAGCTTTAATCATATCCTGTGTTAATTAGTCACCGTTTCCTTAGGAAAAAACATCTGTTTATCAATATTAACTTACGCATACACTAACTGATGAAACATGTACGACAGCAATATCTGAGGTGTTTTGTTATTTAGTACTTCGTTTGTAGAATGGTTTCCATGGATATACCGAATTCCTTCCGAATCATTGTATGGGCATGCAATTTATTATTTATTTATTTATTTGCCAATTACACCCATACGGGTCAAAGCAAAATACACAATTTAACAAACACAATGCAATACACGTACAGATTAGGCAAGACAACATGGTTTTATAGACAAACATGACAGAATAAAACAATTCTATGTACAGTAAATTTTAAGCACTGTTGAATTCTACTTTAACGGAGGTGGACCCTATTTTCGCAATGCCAATGACTGCTTTATAAAGTCACAAATGAATGGTAGAAGTTCAAGTTTTCGGTTTAAAATAGATTTAATATAGATAAAATGTTTCGTATATAAAATAACCATGTAAATATTTAAAATAAGCACACGAGGTATTAATTAATTCAATCAATGATTTTCTTAAATGATTGTTGTTATTACACATAAACAAAAAGTGTTTCTCATCATCTATTTCCCCTTGTATAAATTTAAGTTGTTTATGTCTAAGTTTTGGGGGATGTTTAATTGTTGAAATAAGACTGTTCTAAATTTTTTATTGACATTAGAATGGAATAAAAAGTGATCTTCGTCTTCCAACTCTTTACAATTAGTACATAATCTAAGATCTCTCTGAATATTTTTATATCTACCAGTTTCTATGTTTAGGGCATGGTCACTAACTCGAAATTTCGTTAATAATTGTCTATTTTTGAAACTATTTTCTTACAGTAAATATTCTTCTAGTTTTATTTCAGTTTTGATTTGTTTATATAGAAATAATTTAGAATTATAATTTAAATTTGATAGTTTAAATAGTGTTTGGTTTGTGTAATGATCATTTACAATTTGTTTTACTTTTTGTTTTAAATTAAAATTTAATTCATTGAAAGGTTTATCAGAATGTTGATAATCGTTAACATCTACTTCTAATTCATCAAAAATTTTAACAGCAAGTGTATACCATGTGTATAGTCCTTCGTTATCAAAAGTTTTATTTATATTAAATGCTTCTTTTAAAAGAGTGTTAATATTATCAGAATTTAATCTACAAAAATACATAATACATTAGGTTTTTATAAATGAGTCTAAAGGAAATCTCCCAAGATCGGATTTTGCTGCAATATTACATGCTGTTTTCTTTAAACCTAAGACAGATTTGCAGTATCTGCTATGCATTTTTTCGTATGGAAGTCTATCTAAAAGAGAGAGAATATCGCAGGTTTCCCCATTTTGTGTTGCTCTATATTTTGATCTGACTATAGGGAGATAATCTTCCATAAACCAAATTTCACAGTTATATGGCATCACCGGTCTAATTAAGGTGTCAAAAAGTTAACATAATAAATTAGGGGGCAAAGACTGAACGTTAGAAATATTGCTTTTAAGCCTTTTTTGGCCAACTCTTGAATTGATTTTTTAAATGTGCCTTTAAAGTCGATAATATTCCCTAAAAAGTTATATTCCTTAGTTTCATTTCGTATTTGTTTTTTAAAATAAAAATGACTTGTAAAAGAGTATTTAGGCCAAAATAAAAAATAGGTGTGTTTCCGGTCGGCCCGACCGACCCTACTTTTTGGCTCCGACCCCAACTTTTTTTCCCCGAAAAAAAAAGAATTTAGGTAATTTTCACTGTGATCGGAAAATAAGCTCTTCCTTTAGCATGTCCCAAAATAGTCTGGGTCTATTTTTAACGCTATTAAGAAAGCGTTTTATTGACCGTGATTGATTTAAAACAAATGGCCGGCTATAATGGCAAAGTTTGAAAATTTTATAGGCTGGAAATCACGGTCATGTCTTCCGTGACTTTTGAACACTGACTCTTCATATCTTATATAATTTACACAATGAACTGAAAGAATAACAGATTGATTATAAAAATACACAAAAAAACGCAATAAAATATAAAAAGAAAAAACGCGACCTACCGACCCTATTTTTTTGGACATGCAACAGGTAACACACCTATTTTTTTGGCCTTATTTGAATTAAACTATTTATTGTTTGTGTTTATCCACTAATCCTGAATTAAGAGGAGGTTGAGTACTTATGAACTGATTTTCTAGCCTGAACCTTTATTTTATGAATTATTATTCTATCAGTCAAAAGTCAGAATTCTGTATTATTTGGCCAAGACTTACTAACTCCGAGTTAAGTCGTGGCCATGAGTTATAATTATTTTCTGCACTATACATTTTAACCCAAATAAGCTTTCGTAGTATTGCCATGGTTGTCTCTTATATGGAATATTGTGTGAGATTCGAAGTTTTGGTAAACTTGTTATAATTGGGGACAGTATGGAGGTCATTTAAAAAGGTTGTCTTGTGGAATGCATTGTTTTTCGTTTTTCGATGCCACATTACAACCTATAGGTGTACGCGAATATTGCAAGTTTTGGTTTATAGGCGCAACCTTTTACTTTTATTTTAATAATTTGGAAACGGACTGAATAGTCGTCAGTGTTTCAGTAATTCCAAAGATTCTTTACAATTTTGCAAAAAAGTAAAACTTTTGAAAGAACAATCTCTATTAAATGTTGCATAACTCTCTCCTTTTGGGATGTATTCCACTCTGTTATATTTAGGTTATTGTTTTAATGGCCTCTAATTTTCATTTTGAAAGCGTGGAATCAAAAAAAGGAAAAATGTGTCTACATACGCATATGGTACATCATATTTACATTCTGTAAATCTATTGAATGAAAAAAAAGATTTGCATTTTTGTGACGTCACCAATGAATACCAGACATGTATGATTTATGAATGCAAATATTTTAGTAACTCACACGTACAGAGACATCTCAAAGCTGATAGGAAGTTATTTTACTTAAAATAATAAAGTCGCTGGAAAGAAAGGTTTCTGGAATCCAACGCTTTTTTGCTACCAGACCCCTTATATGTTTGGTGTACCTGTAACTCTAAGAATGATTGCGTCGTGGTTTCTGTCATTTGACTCCCGTTGTTTCTTTTTTGTTCTTCATGCATTTGTCACACTATCCTTCATAAAATACGATAGAAATTAGCTGTACCAACAATTAATAATTACATGCATGAGGAATTAAAGACCAGACAATTAAATTTAAGTATGTGAAAAAGTTACAGAAGAGTAACATGCGCGTTTTTCCTGTGAAAATCATCAAACAATCATTGGTGTCGAATATAAATAATAAGGGGAAAAATTCGATATAGTATATATATACATATATGTAGATATATATGTATAGTGTGCTCGGACGCCCAAAGCCCCCAGCCAGTTTAAAGGAAAAAAGGCCGGTCGAACTCGGATAAATTTCGGAATAGACACGGATTTATTTATACAAATATATGAGGGTATGGATGGGGTTTGTAGGTAGATAATAATGGCTTAAAAATTAAAAAGAGAGAATAATTGCCTAAAAATTATGATACAATATATAGGACAATTAAAAATAAGTAATGCACAGAATTACGACAGGACAATACTTTATTTCATTACAGACACACAGGTGTCCCAGCATATGTACACTAACTCACCGGACAAGATATTTAACGTATTGTAAACATGTGGTTAATATTTTGTAAAATTTTTAAAGTTTTTATAGAGTTCAACAGTGTTATACATCAAAAGTAAGTTTGCGTTCACTTAGTTTTACACTATAGTATTGTGGTATATATTTATCCCTAAGGTACTTTATTTCTTGTTTTTGAAAAATAAATATGAAATGAAATTCACCCCCAGTCCGTTTCCACAAAGATGACATAATCTTTGGTTTTTCGTTTTTATACGACCGCAAAATTTTTGCGGTCGTATATTGGTATGACGCTGGCGTCGTCGTCGTCGTCCGAAGACATTTGGTTTTCGCACTATAACTTTAGTACAAGTTAATAGAAATCTATCAAATTTAAACACAAAGTTTTTGACCACAAAATGAAGGTTGGGATTGATTTTGGGAGTTTTGGTCCCAACAGTTTAAGCATTAGGGGCCAAAAAAGGGACCAATAAGCATTTTTGGTTTTTGCACTATAACTTTAGTATAAGTTAATAGAAATCTATGAAATTTAAACACAAGGTTTATGACCACAAAAGGAAGGTTGGGGTTGATTTTGGAAGTTTTGGTCCCAACAGTTTAAGAATTAGGGGCCAAAAAAGGGCCCAATAAGCATATTTGGTTATTATCTTGGTGTAAGGGAGGTAATCCAAACACATTTAAAGTAAAAGGTTGTGTATGATTCGATTACCTCCCTTACAAGTCGTAAATTATGTATAAAGAAATGGGGGGGGGGGGGGGGTGAAAACAAAATGGGGGGGATGAGAAATTGGGGGGGGGAATATTTTTCTCATTTCAGATTTCAGAAATTAAAAAGAAAATTTCAAATCTTTTTTTGCAAAAAAGGGGGGGGGGGGGGTTACAATAATTTTTATTGTTTTTTGTTTTTGTTTTTGTTTTTTTTGGGGGGGGTCAATGTGCAACTTCATAGTGTATTGCATAAAAGGAAAAAAAGGGGTAAATAATTTTTTTTTTTTGGGGGGGGGGGGGGCAATTCGCCACAGCATATTGTATTGCACAAAAAGCAAAAAATCGAATATAAATTCAAATCATATGACCAATTCTAAGTTCTTTGATTACAGTTATTCTGTGTCAGAAACCTATTATGTGTCAAATATTTAATTACAATCCAAATTCAGACCTGTATCAAGTGCGAATATTGTGTCCATTTTTGCCCCAATTGTTCAGGGTTGGAGCTCTGCGGTCGTATCCAGCTGCGCTCAGCGAAGCAATTTATTCTAAAATCTATTTTGCATTAACACTTTAAACAACCTCTTCAACAAACTTTTAAAACCCTACATTTAACTGGTTTGATCTGTGAAATTTAGAATCTCTGACCTGAAAAAACTTCAGGCTTGTACGGTTATACAGAATAAGAGTCTTTTTATTGAATAGACAGAAATTGGGAAAATCTAACAGAATACACAATATTAGACCCCCCCCCCCCGACCTCTGATACTACAAATAAAACAAAAGCACATGTTCGAAAACGTAATAGTTTTAAATGTAATTTTAATCGCAAGTACAACTTGAAAACTACTTATCGATATAGACAGTTTTATAAAAGTAAATTACATACTAATAGCATAGTACTAAAAGTACAACAATCAAATGACTTTTAAAATAGTTAGAATTAATAGACTTCTTATCTGTTTTTTGAAGTTTGCACTTATTATTGCATAATAACAAGTAGAAGCTCTGATTTTATCCGATTTATTTTCTAAGATTCATTAAACCGTATAATGAAAACACAAAAACCGCTTAGCAAGTCTGTCAGATCGTCTTCCGGTGAGAGATCAAAATGGTTAACCACGACCACTTGTCAATGACTATACAATTGGAAATTTTAATCACGAGTTTCAAAAGAAAAATAGCAGACTATCAATATTGTAATTCCAATACTAACCAGGCATAAATATTCTTTACTTTAATGGAATTTGTAGTTTGAGGTGAAATAGAAAGACAAAGAGAAATACCGAAAACGAGAAGTGAATGGTTTGCTTCTTTTCCTCCGTTCATTTTTCTTTATAACACAATGTAAACAGTGTCCCATCAAGCTTGAAATAGAGGGCACAGTGCCCTGTCCCTTTTCCAATGCACCCCTCTGCCCTCTGCAGAAAATGTAATTGAGAAATAATTCACGGTGGCTTCACAATATTCTGATTCTACCACGGGTAGGCCATGCATGCCAAATATTTTACCACGAGCGATAGCGAGTGGTAAAATATCGGCATAAATGGAATACCCATGGTAAAATCAGGATATTTTCAAGCCACCGTGAATTATTTCCATTCTAATAGGACAGTTTATACGATATTTTGAAACCCCGTAACATAGGTATTCAGACACGAAGACGCCATTAATAACGCAAGTTATACTATGACGTCGTTAAAGCTTGTTGGAAACTTTACCAAACAAGCGGTCTGGCCTATGTGACGTTGGAACCAATATATCCATATTTTACCACGGATGTAGACTGAAAGCGTTTGAAGCAGGTCTTATTAGAATATGAAACGCATTAATATTAATGCTGAATTAATTGAAATTGAATTCAAGAGCTAAGGAACGAATAGAACAAGGGTATTAAATAAGTGAATAATTGATATTTTTAAAAATTTACTTGATCTTGTTTGCACTTTTAAGATATGGAAACGCGTTAAAGTGCACCCTATCTCAATATATGCCACCTTTGCCCTTAAATCCTAGCTGAAACACTGGTAAATAATGCACATTCATGATAATCCGAAAATCACCGGTATCCCGATGAATTATCAGAAGACCCATTGGTTATTCTAAATCACTGGTATCCCATTGATCAGAGGAATCGTTGTTCAGTCAGAAAAAAACTGAAATCCCATAATCAAAGGACAGAAATGGGAAACATATTAGGTAAAGGATAACGGACAACTAGACAATTTCAAATTGGAACAAACACATGAAAAGATTGATTACATCTTTGAGCTCTTGTATGGCGTTCGGCGATTAGACCCCCCCCCCCAAAAAAAAAATATAAATAAAAATAATATAAAATAAAAAAAATGGTATGCAAAATTCGACTATACAAGGCCCATAAATTGATCCCTCTTTTTATACGACCGCAAAATTTTTGCGGTCGTATATTGGTATGACGTTGGCGTCGTCGTCGTAGTCCGAAGACATTTGGTTTTCGCACTATAACTTTAGTATAAGTTAATAGAAATCTATGAAATTTAAACACAAGGTTTATGACCACAAAAGAAGGTTGGGATTTTGGGAGTTTTGGTCCCAACAGTTTAAGAATTAGGGGCCAAAAAGGGCCCAATAAGCATTTTTGATTATCTTGGTGTAAGGGAGGTAATCCAAACACATTTAAAGTAAAATGTTGTGTATGATTCGATTACCTCCCTTACAAGTCGTAAATTAGGTATAAAGAAATGGGGGGGGGGGGGGGGAGGAGGTGAAAACAAAATTAGGGGGGTAAATGAGAAATTGGGGGGGGGGGGCAATTTTTTCTCATTTCAGATTTCAGAAATTAAAAAGAAAATTTCAAATTTTTTTTGCAAAAAAAGGGGGGGGGGGGTTACAATAATTTTTATTGTTTTTTGTTTTTTGTTTTTTTTTTGGGGGGGGGGCAATGTGCAACTTCATAGTGTATTGCACAAAAGCAAAGAAAGGGGTAAATTATTTTTTTTTTGGGGGGGGGTGGGGCAATTCGGCAATTTTGATATTGTATTGTACAAAAAGCAAAAAATTGAATATAAATTCAAATCATATGACCAATTCTAAGTTCTTTGATTACAGTTATTCTGTGTCAAAAACCTATTATGTGTCAAATATTTAATTACAATCCAAATTCAGACCTGTATCAAGTGCGAATATTGTGTCCATTTTTGCCCCAATTGTTCAGGGTTGGAGCTCTGCGGTCGTATCCAGCTGCGCTCAGCGAAGCAATTTATTATATCATGACACTCTGAAATTGCAAACGATAGGTTTTAATGATTTGTAAGGGAGGGTATGTCTTTCAGAAATTTTACCTTGTGCAAAGATAAAGTATGATAAATACAGGATATCTGGTTACACTTAATGGTGTCTTGATATAAGTATTTGATATTAAAATCTCTTGCCAGTCCCTCAGACAAGAGAATGTTATATCCGATTTACACAATAGTAATAAATTAGTGTTGGATTATTTTCTATTGTCACTGTATGGTCATAAAATTTATAAAAACTTGAAACACCCGGACTTGTTCATATGATCTTCTATGCTTTCTCCCAAAATATTTTATGGGCATCACTGATATATTTTCAGTTTTAATTACTAAACAATTTTGTATGGATTTTAAAACATCTGCCACTTTATCATTTAATAAAACCTTCAAATTAAGGTGTTGATTAAGATACACCTATTGTGTAAATCATATTGTATTATTCAGTTCTTATTAGCTCACCTGGCATAAGGGCCAAGTAAGCTATTGCCATCACATGAAGCCCGTCGTCATCGTCGTCGTAAACATTCCTTTAAAGATCTTCTCTCTGAAACCACTGGGCCAATTGAATTAAAACTTTGCAGCAATGGTCCTTAGATGGTCCTCTTTTAGAAATGTATCCAATGAACCCGATCGCCACCACAGTCCAACATAAGACCCTACGAGAAAAATATTCTTGTCTGGAATCCGTAAGCCAATTGGAACCAAACTTGACGGCAATGGTCCTTAGATGGTCCTTTATGATAAATATATCCAGTAAACCCACCCGTTATCCATGATGGCCACCAGAGGAGAACTTAGTTTCACAGGACCCTATGTGAAATTCACTTAAAATCATCTGAAATCAGTAAGTTAATTGAATTGTTCCTCTTTCATAATTTTATCTGTAACCCCGCCCGCCATCCAAGATGGCCACCAGAGCCATAGAACACAGGGCCCTGTGGGAAATTTTACTTTAAGGATCTTCTTTTTTGAATTCACAAAGCCAATTCGAACAAACTCTTGCAGCAATGAATCTTAAATGATACTCTTTCAGAATTGTACCCGATGGCCCTGCCGCCATCCAATATCGCCACAGATCCGAACATAGCATAACATAAAATGTAGGAGCCTATGGGAAATTTACTTAAAACATCTTCTATTTGAAACCACAAAGCCAATAGGAACAAAATTTCCCTGCAATGGTCCCCTTTCAGAATTGCATCCGTTAACCTGTATTGTCAACCAAGATTGCTGACGCAGCCGAAATTTGTTTTACATAGGGCCCTATTGTAAAAATTTATTTACAAATTTTGTCTGAAACCACTTGACTGATTGGAGCCAGACTTTGTTGATATGGTCCTTAGATGCTCCTCTTTAAGGTCTTCTTGTGTGCAACTCGTTCCACTTTAAACAAATCTTGGCAGTAATGGTTTTACATATAGATGATATAATATAAAAAAAAATTCCATTGATCCCAACTACCAACCAAATAGCCTTTTACATGTAGTTACAGCTTTTATGTTTGTTGATTGGCAGATTGAATCCTGGTGAGCGATACAGGCTCATGGGAGCCTCTACTTCGGAATGTTTACAGGGGATAAATACACTCCCACTTAATCACCGCCATAAGAGTATTTTCCTTACCAATTTTGTCTTTCGAACATGTTCAGCTTTGCATATGTACATGCCATTGTCACATTGTTCTTAAAGAAAGCCCTAACAGGCAACTTTAGACAAAATATTGATGTTTAAAAAAAAATCATGTAAGTTACATAGAATGATAGCTTTCTGCACATGTTATAGGGGAAACAGAACGATGGTTCTTTGCAAAATCAGAACATCTTTAACAAGACTTGTTATTTTACATGCTATCAGGACTCCACACAAATAACGGAAAAGTGTTCGTATCGGGTGAGTGTCACCCTTTCCCCTTAAATTTTCACCTTTTTAAATGTCGTTTTTCACAACTTTTGTTCATTTGAAAATGTTGTAACTGGTTTTCACTTTTGAATTTCAAACATTAAAATTACCACAATAAACTGAGCACTGAAAGTACACTGTAATTACACTATAGTTTGAAGTATATATTTTGCATAAACTTAGAATATTTTCAGGTTAAACTTCACGTTTCAAAGTTTTTTTTTCAGTAGTAAAATTAATAGCATGATATATTTTTTCTTATATGTACTCATGTTGTCTTGTTGTCCATTTTATTTGTTGATGTTGTCGTATTACATGTAACATTTATGGTATTCAAATATTTTGAAAAAAATTTCATTTATTATTTTTTAGGCATAAGTTTTATATGAATCATGGTAATAAAATATTATTATTATTTTTTAGAAATAGATTTGAACTGTTGGCACCAACAAAAAATCTACCGCTCTTAATTTTAGCAAGGTTTCCCCCGTTTTCAAGGTTGTATATCTTATCCATTTTCCAGTCATGCAGGTAGAAAGGAATTTTAGCGCACAATACTAATTCATTTTTCTGCATATTTTGTTGAAAAAGTTGCATATTACAATAACTATGCTTGGTAACAGATGGCGTTTACGTAACATTGCTCAATGTATCGACCGGGCATGTAATGATCAGACAAAACCAATAGGTAATAACTCAAGTAACTTTTATGGAAAGTTAATGATAGTTAATGTATAAAGTTGCGAAGTCATAAAATGATTCAAATCTTGTATACATATATGTAAATGGTACGTATTCTTATGAGAATGTCAATAACAGCCAATGCAAAACTTTGTTAAAAATATTCTTATGTTTGGAGATTTGTCGCAAATTAATATAGTAGTAGATATTTATTCCCAAGATTGCAAAATGTGAGTGGTGACTTCTGAAGTCACCATTGATTTACTAGTTACATCTAGTAATTCATGGATAGTTTTAAAATCATCATGGGTTATGTACGCCTACCCTTCATTCGAGTCTCACGGATTACTTAAATAATATAGATAAGTATAAAATAAATTCATACATGTATCATGGTATGACGCGAATTAATTAAAAACACACATGTTAATATTTTCCGTTAAATTCCTCTCAAGCCGATGGTAAGTAAAAAATATAGGTAACTATAAAATCAATATAACCATATAACATATGATGCGAATTGATAAAAAACTCACATCTTAATTTTCACCTAAAAATTCCTTTCAAGCCCAATTATTTGACATCATTCATGCCGTAAGAAATGGAATTTACGTCACAGTTTCAACAGAAAACTTGAGAACAGAGGTAATAAACTTCCTTGTTATCAATTACAATACCCCCTTTTAGATCCTCTGTGATAGACAAGGTTCAAAAGATTCAGAAGATGCCAGAAAACATGCACTCGGCACGTGTATCAATCAACATGACTTTCAGATAACTCACGATTTTGGCGATCGTCCAATTATCTTGGCATTTGTGTATTATGTGTTATTGTATTTATCTGTCATTATCAGAAAAAAACTTCTGTTTGCCCTCTGACGAAGACCACATCTGGTTTCCGTTGAGAATACAAACTAAAATTATATTTTTCTAGATTCATCTGAAATAAGGGACCGTGATTAACAATTTCATGCTTTCTTCTGTGTTACGTTGCGTGTACATGTCTAACATGCTTTAAATCCAACCTCATCTGGTATATACTTTGTACGGCGCTCGAGTCTTTTGTCAAGCTTTACATTTAAGAGATACAAGACTATAGATATTTACATCATGATGCCATAAAATGTAACCAGATATCCTGCATTTATCATAGTTTATCTTTGCACAAGGTGAAATTCCTGAAAGACCCCCCTTCTAAATTATTAAAACCTATTGTTTTTACTATTCAGAGTATCATGATATAAATATGATATACCCCTGTCTGGCTAACGCTCTCAGGGGTATATCCAATACTTACAGTTTGGGTTTTGGCATTTTATAAATTGAAATTTTTAAAAAGGTTTTTTTGTAATGCGTAAGGTAATTTTTAAATTACGTTTCTTTCATTGGGGCTGTTAAACATTTTATGCGTATTTTGTGAAAGTTTGGCATCAGCGAAACTTTGGTAATGACTGTGAATTAGTCCAGGTGAAAGGTGGGAGACATGTACTTTTTATAGTGAGCTTATTCGTCTTGTTTCTTCGAAAACAAGTACATCTTGTACAGTGTTTCAGCGAGCACAAAATAGAAGGGAGCATCACCCTGCCAAGAATACCCCTTTGCCCTTTCAGCGCTCCACTCTGCTCTCTGCAATAATACAGAAAAAACACTGTTTAAGTTATTTATATATGAAGAATACAGAACGATACTTATATGTATGCTAATGCCGGGTTAGCCCGGTGACAAATAGACGACTACGAATTTGCTTTAAGTTTACCAGAAATAGAAGTTTGCAATTAAATAGATTTATCGGGACATTCAATATTAGGCGCGTGTCCAGGAAGAGTAAGCGTCATTCCCACAATTTTCGCATAGTTTTACATATATTTAATGAACGAAGTTTTGGGAAATCTTATGGGACGCCATCAAATCTATAGAATTTATATTAGCAGGTCGCATACAAGATAAAACAAAAATATTTAACTAGAGTACTGTCGTAGACGACAGTTATACCCGCACCCCCACAATTGTTTCACTCAAGGGATGATTTTGATGCAAATTTAGGTTCAGAACAAAACTTACCTCGAGTTAAAATAAACCATGCAAAGTTTATTCTAGGATCAAAGATCTTTATGTTAATCCCCGACATTCTTTAGTTAATCAACATCTTAAATTTAAGACTTTCTGATAAACTAACGACGTGGATTCATGTGTCTCAATAGATCTTGGACCAACATCCTTTTAAAAATTTAAAGTGATAAACTAACAATGTCTCATTAGAGCTGGGATCAATATCTTTAATTATAAATTAAAGGGATAAACTGCCTGAAGTAAAAAAAATAAAAGGTTAACTAACAGTGTTGATTCATGTGTCTCAATAGAGCTGGGATCAACATAAATTGTTAAAATATGAAAATATAAAAAAATATATATACAAATATATAAAAATATGTATAAAAAGATATAAAAAACAGTACCCTGGTGGACTCGTATAATCTGTGCGAGTTTGAGGTTCAATTCCTCTAGTCTGTATACATATTTAATTTTTTTTAAATAAGAAAATAGTTTTAAAACACTTTTTAAATAACAAATTCAAAAGGAATTCCACAGAAAGCAGTGTCACATCTGCATTACGCTGTTTTCATTTATTTAGTTTTAGCAAAAACCATTTCAGTCCATCCCACATAACCCAATTAGGGGATGACCATTTGAATTTGAGGGGAGGGTTGTGGGGTGCTGGCAGATTTGATGAGGTTAGAAAATTTATATACATTTTTGCTTTAAATGGAAAAAAAATCAACAGCATATTTTGATAATTATAATACTTCCTATATGCCATTGGTCTAAAATTGTGTGTTGAGCATCTATCTATGAAGAAACCAGAAGCCGAGCATAAAAAATGCCCAAGAAATTAATGTTTTAAGCATATTTTGAAAATTCGCTCATTTTTTGTCCCAATTTTCGGTTAATGAATGAATTCAAAATTTTAAAACCTTATTGTGCATCTACATCATATGTACAATCATTCTATAATCAAAGTAGAAGCCTAGCACCAATAATCATTAAGGAGTTGATGTCACATTCATATTTTGACAATTCTTTGATTTCGTCCATTAAGCGAAAATGAAAATTTTGAAACCTGTCTTTCCATCTTTACACCATGGACAATTTACCTATAAAGAAACCAGAAGCCTAGAATAAAAAATGCTTCAAAATTTGATGTTTTAAGCATATTTTGAAAATTCGCTAATTTTCGGTCCCAAATTTTGCTCCACGAAAGAAATCAAAATTTCAAAACCTTATTGCGCATCTACATCATATATACAATTATTCTATTGTCAAAGTAGAAGCCTAGCATCAATAATCAATAAGGAGTTGATGTCTCATTCATATTTTGACAATTTGTTGATTTCGTCCATTAAGCGAAAATGAAAATTTTGAAACCTGTCTATCCATCTTTACATCATGTACAATTTACCTATAAAGAAACCAGAAGCCTAGAATAAAAAATGTTTCAAAAACTGATGTTTTAAGCATATTTTGAAAATTCGGTCCCAAATTTCGCTCCACGAAAGAAATCAAAATTTTAAAACCTTATTGCGCATCTACATGACATGTACAATCATTCTATACTGAATGTAGAATCCTTGCATCAATAATGAATGAGGAATTGATGTTACAAGCATATTATGATAATTCGCTCGTTTTCTGTCCCACATTTCACCCGTTGAGCGAAATCAAAAATTTTAAAACCTATATGAGGAGTTGACGTCACAAGAAAGTGTGACGGACGGTGAGACGGACAGACGGACGGACGGAGACAACGACAATATACTTCAATGCTGCTTATTATCCACTTCACTCAATTTTATTTTACTCACTGGCAATGTGAGGGGTGATGTAAACCCATGCTTACCCTTCCGAAACACCTGATGTCACGTCAGGTTTTTAGTGGGAGGTCAACATTGCTAGTGTTTTAGTTTTTGCTCTGTCTTGATATCCCCCACATTTTCGGAGAAAGTTCGGGTATATAGCGATTATCTCTGTCCGTCCGTCGCACTTTCTTGTGACATCAACTCCTTCTTCACTTTTGGGTTTAGGAATCTAATTATCCCCGCGGTAACGAAGCGGCGGGGATAATGTTTTGCTGTTCGCCGTAGGTATGTACGTGTGTATGTAATGTCCAGGATTATCTCAGGGACCATAAGAGATAGAAAACTGAAACTTTGATCATTGTTAGCATTGTTGATGTAGATTGTGCCGAAGGTTTCGGAATTTTGGAATTTGCCCTTAGGGCATAATTATGAGGAAGATATCCAGTAAATAGTGAAATCTTCTAAACTATTTGGACTGATTCTGACTCTTAAACCATGAATAGTATTACATATGGCAAATTCAAAAGTGGCATGAGAATTTTTCTGAAACTCCTGAGGGCATAGCAACAATTGTATCGTGATGCTTTGAGCAAGTATCATGATACTTTAGACTTGTATCATGATATTTTTGATAAGTATCATAATTCTTTTGACAAGTATCATGATACTTGTTAAAAGCATCGTGATACTTGTTAAAACCATCACGATGGAAAAACTATAATGACGGAAGTATCATTATTTTGACATGAACGGCCACTCATAGTTATCTTACGTAGGCAGTGAAACGTACAAGGGGGTATCAGTGTCTTATTGGTCAAGGTAGCTTCTTGTAACTATTTATAATCACGGGGTTTGAATTTGAAATCCTACTCGTAACTGACAAGGACTGCCAGTTTTCCTGACGTTGGTCGGTGGTTCACCCTGTCTTGATGTTCTGATAAAGTCCAACTAATCCGTTTTTCATTTTAGTAATAATAATCCTGCTTCCTACACCAATAAAAATGTGCCAACACAATATAGCCACATGGCATTCAAAGTGGCGTAAAACTGAGAGACAATGGTCCACAAATTAGATACACTGTGCACATTACAGTTAAAAGTCACTGAAATGTGGCTACAAGACTAAATAGAAAATAAAATATAATAAATACGTGTATGTACACTAAAGAAGTAACTTCGATCTTATCTCAGTCGTCTATGCAAAGCTTATTGATTACATTTGCTACATAATACATCAAGTATTCAAATAAAGTGGAATTGGATCGCTCTCGACTAAGCCTCGGGGGAATATACTAAACATAATTCATTATCGTTTTGTTGTATTTATTGTTTCATTTACATTCGGTAAATTCCAACGGTGTATAAAGACCTTGAAAAACGATATTTTAAATGATCATTTATTTACATCTGCAATGGTAATTAATTTGTAAAACATGTGATCGATCGCTTACCTTCCGATTTATGAACACAGCAATTGTTGACGTATTGATCTCTCAGCTTGTTGATCTAATTTCAACAATTTAGGCTAAATTATTCAAAACGCTTTTGACAGCAGATTGTCAACAGACTAAGCGAATATACAATGTTTTGTATATATATAGTATGTATGGCTTTATATGTGTGAATTTAAAATATTGGATTGTTGAAGGAATGCATGTTTGTGTTTTCTCGTCATTAAGTAGGAATTCTTTATAACCATTTTTAATAAAAATTAAATGCAGAATTCCTTAAATTGATGTATTTTCTTAGTCAATTTACATTTCTATGTTTTTTTTTGCTCTGAAATAACTGCATGTGTCTTTTCTCAGCATTAACGCTCTTGTAACAGAGGTCTGTGACTCCTTCCTAACAAAATATAATTGTAACATTATGTTATAAAGCTAAACAGAAGCTTTAGAAAATAAATAAATTTTCCCCCAACTTTTAATTGTTGTATAAAAACGTCAAAGTATTTTTATTTCAAGTTGATTTCCTTTGATCTTCCTTTTTGTGTTCTAATTTCTAATTATTTTTAAAAAATTCTAGGTACATATCACGGACAATGGTTGAGAGGGATGAGACATGGTTATGGCGTTCGACAAAGTGTTCCTTACGGATTGGCCTCTCATTATCGTCCAAAGGCTTTACGGGCTTCTTTAACATCCCTACGCAGCGAAAATGAAGATGAATTGGTTGTTAAAAGTCGTGATAAAAAGTTAGATGAAAGCCGTGGTGGATTTGTCTTAAAAGCAAAAAGTGATGAAACACCACCGACTCGAAGGAAATCTATTTTTGATAAACAGGGCCGTACTAGTTTACGCAAAACTCTCATGTCCGGATTAAAACTCAAGAAACAAAAAAGCACCGGGGATATAAATGATTCACCAAAACGTCAGACAGGCTCTGTTCGGAGCACTATTAGTAGTATCAGTCACGTCAGTGCAGATTCCACACAATCAGGGATGACAAATGCCTCCATGTATACCGATAGTAATCTTTCATTCGTTAGTCAAGATGATATCACTGACATTAACGTAACAGAAACATATATGGGAGAATGGAAAAATGATAAAAGATCGGGTTTTGGCGTAAGCGAACGATCTGATGGATTACGTTATGAAGGGGAGTGGTTCAATAATAAAAAATATGGATACGGAGTGACTACTTTTAAAGACGGAACTCGTGAAGAAGGAAAATATAAAAACAATGTGTTGATATCATCAGGAAAGAAAAATAAACTATTTTTAATTCGGACTTCCAAATTACGAGAACGGGTAGACAATGCAGTTATATCAGCTCAAAGAGCAGCACAAATAGCACTTCAAAAGGCGGATATAGCTATTACTAGGTAGGTTTGTCCGTATCAATTATTTGCATAATTTAGAAAAGTAGCTATATAGATACATTTCAACCAACAAACGTACTCACAATGAATATAGAAAACCCTTCATTGAGATAAATCTGTGCCATGGTACTAATAATTTATAATATGGTCCAAAACATAAATGACAGTCTTAACTACCGAAAAACCAAAAAACAAAAAAAAAAAAAACAAAAAAACAAAAAACAAAAAAAAAAACAAGTAAATGGCACCGTCATGCAATAAAAAAAATCAAGCATCAAATTCTTTGCTTACACGTGTACAGTACCTAATTTTGGATTAACCTGCATCAGGTACCTTCATTACTATAACGTCTGAAAATAACAATCCAAAGATACTAATATTAGATACTCACGAAATTAACCTTTCCAGGCGAACGATGCCCCAAGGCATCGATACTCCTTCCATTCTTTTGTATGCCCCTTATCCTATCCATTGATATTTGGATACACATTTTTGGTCTCGATTGCAAGAGAAACATGGCTACAGAATCAGTAACATTTGGGATCCAAATTCACATGTATGAATTAACAGTACAATGCAGAATAGCCTTGGTGCCATCATTTCTAACAAAGGATGAATTAAGAGGGAGAGGTGGGCTGATTTGAGCCCCATATGGAATATTGTGGGATGGGAAAATTTTATTTATGAGCTGTACAGGAACAGCGAGGGTCATTTAATACCTCAGTGGGTGTGAAATATTTTTAAAATATTTTTGAACTTTTGAGCACCATTAACAGTACAAAAATGCCTAAACTTGCACTTTTGGCCTTCCATACATCGATCCTACAATACCATTTTAATTAGTTTTACCTCTTTATATGAATGAATGGAAGATGGCAGCCCATTCTAACACATCATGCATTACTAGGTATGTGCTGCCTTCATTCTGGTTTCCATAGAAACGGAAAGTTCCCAAAATCAGCAAAAATAGGCATTTATTCTGGTGGGGAGGGCTTTTTGATCGTGGTAATAGAAAGTAACAAAAATACTCATTTGTCAATAGAAATATAAACAAATAAGACTTTGTCAACAGAAGTAGGCACATATTTTCAATGTGAATAGGAAGCAAACACTGTCACAGTGTTAAGGCCAGACTTTTTTTTATTTTCTGTTTAACGTGAGCCCGACCCGATTTTTGGAAAACCAAAATAAAAATAAAATGAGGTTGTATTTTCATTTTCTCATCCGACTCGTGCTTTTATACGACCGCAAAATTTTTGCGGTCGTATATTGGTATGACGTTGGCGTCGTCGTCGTCGTCGTCGTCGTCCAGCGTCATCGTCGTCCGAAGACATTTGGTTTTTGCACAATAACTTTAGTATAATAACTTTAGTATAAGTAAATAGAAATCTATGAAATTTAAACACAAGGTTTATGACCACAAAAGGAAGGTTGGGATTGATTTTGTGAGTTTTGGTCCCAACAGTTTAGGAATTAGGGGCCAAAAGGGTCCAAAATTAAACTTTGTTTGATTTCATCGAAAATTGAACTATTGGGGTTCTTTGATATGCCGAATCTAACCGTGTATTTAGATTCTTAATTTTTGGTCCCGTTTTCAAATTGGTCTACATTAAGGTCCAAAGGGCCCAAAAATAAACTTAGTTTGATTTTAACAAAAATTGAATTCTTGGGGTTCTTTGATATGCTGAATCTAAACATGTACTTATTTTTTTTTATTATGGGCCCAGTTTTCAAGTTGGTCCAAATCAGGGTCCAAAATTAAACTTTGTTTGATCCATGACTATGATGTCATTTTCTATTTTAATACGTTTATGGTGTATTTAAATGGGCTGTTATGGTTGCAAAGGATAAAGAAATGGGGGGGGGGGGATTTGAAAACAAAATTTAGGGGGGGTAAATGAGAAATTGGGGAGGGGCAATTTTTGTCTCATTTCATATTTCATAAATTAAAAAGAAAATTTCAAATTTTTTTTAGCAAAAAAAAGGGGGGGGGGTTACAATAAATTTTATTGTTTTTTGTTTTTTTTTTTGGGAGAGGGGGGTCAATGTGCAACTTCATAGTGTATTGCACAAAAGCTGAAAAAGGGGGATATTTTTTTTTTGGGGGGGGGGGGGCAATTTTCCACAGCATATTGTATTGCACAAGAAGCAAAAAATTGAATATAAATTCAAATCATATGACCAATTCTAAGTTCTTTGATTTCAGTTATTCTGTGTCAGAAACCTATTATGTGTCAAATATTTCAAGAAATTTTCAATTGCACAGTATTGCGCAATAGCAAGAAATCTTCAATTGCACACTATTGCGCAATAGCAAGAAATTGATATGTGTGCCCTGTTATCAAAACTTTGTTATTTACAAATTCCATTGGAAATTTGCCAATAACTTTAGTTTAATGAACTTCATTGGAAATTTGCCAATATAAAATGTGCTGATGAAGCTTTTTTATTTATCTCATCTAAACTGCTTTTAAATTATGTATATTTAAAATTTGCCATCCATGACTATGATGTCACTTTCTATTTTAATACGTTATGGTGTATTTAAATGGGCTGTTATGGTTGCAAAGTATAAAGAAATGGGGGGGGGGGGGGGGGATTTGAAAACAAAATTTAGGGGGGGGGGGGGTAAATGAGAAATTGGGGAGGGGGCAATTTTTTTCTCATTTCATATTTCATAAATTAAACAGAAAATTTCAAATTTTTTTTTAGCAAAAAAGGGGGGGGGGTTACAATAAATTTGATTGTTTTTTGGGGGTTTTTTTTGGGAGGGGGGGTCAATGTGCAACTTCTTAGTGTTTTGCACAAAAGCTAAAAAAGGGGTAAATTTTTTTTTGGGGAGGGGGGGGGGCAATTCTCCACAGCATATTGTATTGCACAAGAAGCAAAAAATTGAATATCAATTGAAATCATATGACCAATTCTAAGTTCTTTGATTTCAGTTATTCTGTGTCAGAAATCTATTATGTGTCAAATATTTCAATTAATTTTCAATTGCACAGTATTGCGCAATAGCAAGAAATCTTCAATTGCACAGTATTGTGCAATAGCAAGAAATTGATATGTGTGCCCAATTTTAAATTTTAAATTGGTTATTTCTGATTTATATATAAAAACAAATAATACTGATATGGTTTGAATAGGTAAATTAAAAATTTTTAAGTTCTTAGACAACATTCATTCTGTGTCAGAAATCTATGCTGTGTCAAATATTTATTCAGCATATTGCCACTTATATAGGAATTCCTTGTTGAAAACAAAACATGTTCCTTAAAATGCAACTTTTTATGAGTACCTAATGATAGCGGAGAGTAAATTTTCCATTACTTTTTGATTTTGGAAGTCAAGGGGCCAAATCATACCTTGTCCAACCGAAAGTAAAGTTATTTTCTTTTTCAAGCTACAGAGACAGTCAAAATAACAAATATGATTAATATAAAGTCACGGGATACAAAGTATACGTCGATGACAACATCTCGCTAGACTAAACATGGCAATACATTGTATAGCTACAATAATGTAGCTCCTTTGACATTTTTTGACTCGGCGGAGCTACAAAGCGGTTCCGTTACTCGTAATGGAGCAGCCGGGTGCATATTTTCCACCTGTTTTGGTTCACAAATTGGAAAAAAATTATATTTCTATCATTATCATTTAAAATAAATCAACATACCATCACCTAACGGGTGATTTCCAATCCAGAAATATGGCATTCAATATTTCCATCCATGTTTTGAATGAAACTCTGGGCGAGATTCTCGCTGAAGTCACGTTCCAAATAAAGAAGTTTCCATTGAAAAAATACTAGTTCCCGCGATATCTATATAAGGTCAGGCATCGTCTCCTGCGATCTTGGGCGGAAAGAAAACAATTTTGAAGCCGACAAAATGACAAGATGTGCAAAACAACGATTTCAATATTAATAATGAAGTAATTTTACATTTAATATGCTGGAAATTATACAGTTCAATGATATTTCAGGTAAACATGACCTTTTTTGCCATACCTAAAAGTTATGTTTGCCCCATTACGAGTAATGGGACCGCTTTGTAGCTCTGCCGAGTCAAACGTTGTCACAGGAGCTACATTATTGTAGCTACACATTGTACAGATATACATTTTTTTAAGCCACAAATCAAATAAATTATCGTTATAGTTATTATTCACTAATATCCACATTGCGTTGGAAATTTGTTTTTATTGATGATAATAGATGTCGGTGTCAATGTCATTCCTATTACAAATATGTCGTCGAAATTAAGATTTTACATTAATGGTGTACGTGCACCTGCTATGAAGAACTAAGAAGTTAATTACGAGGGATGAAATCGATTATTTCTTGTGTAAGCGTCTGTCAGTGTTTCTTTCTAATTGGTCGATATTTACGTTAACACGGTTTTCCTTCAGTTAAACATAAAAATACAGTAAAATGCAAATCCAACTTTGCTAAATATAGTCCCAGGAAAAATTGATCTGGCTTTCCCAAGGACACGTTTGAGAATGCTTACATTTACACGTGAACGCCCAGGGACATTTATTTGGTATTGCTTCCAATTATCGTTATATTGATAATAAAGTGACAAATTACTTAATTTATTACATTATATAGTTTATGCCTTAGAAAAATTCACATTTTACAATATTCTTTCATCTACGTTATACAGTTGCTTCAAATAAGTAATGGACACCTTTAGTTAACTGGAAAGCAGCCCCTTTCTGTAGCCCCTTTCCTTGGCATCTCTAATTTAGGTCTGTTACTGGGTCTTATCTGCAACAGCTACATGTATAAAGGTTAACTTCAGATATTCCGAAAAAATCTAGTTAACTAAAAAGTATCCCGGGGGTATCCCAGTTTATGTCTGCCACAGAGTATTCCATAGAACAGCTAATTTAAACCTCAATCGACAGAGGCTGCTTTATTTCTAGCTAGGTTTCGGAAAATGTTTAAAACTGATGGCTAAAATTTGCTGATAATTATGATTTCTGACCACAAAGTTGATTTATGCTGAAAGAGAGGATATTTTGCAATTGATTTAAGCTCATTTTAATGGTTCAATGTGTATGCATGGACTTAAGCGGCATCTCAATCTGGCCTTGTATATCAGCATCTTGTGTGATTTTTTAAGTGTGTAAATTTTGCACGAAGTTTTGAAATGTAAGTTACAAAAAATGAGCCGAAAATTAAATTTTTTTTGTTTAAATGGCCCAATGCTATGTTTAATTTATGACATGTGTCATATCCATTGAAATTATACATTAAGGTGATAACTTGTCCTAGACATGTGTCAATACAATACATTTTCAACAATATTTTGAAAAAACTTATTATTTTTGTTTCTATTGTAATCCAAGGAAAAAAAGATATTTTTGAAAAAATCGTGAAGTTCCCCAGACCGGCATTCTTTTCATATATACATATTTGGGTCTTAAAATCAAAATAAAGGGTAAATTGTGCACGACATACAGCTACAATTTCATATTTTGTGGCTAAAATTCAACTCAAAACCACAATTGTGTAATACTACCTTAGTTCTTAAATAGAAATGAAAGAAGATAATGAGTTAATATCGGCGAGAAAACAACCCGGGAACGGAATCAATTAAAAAAACAACCAAACAAAAGCCCTCAATATTCATTTGGCATTGAAAAAAATGACAAAAAGATTGATTAGTTATAGAATAATGCATGCATTTTTGCGTATCAACACTTTTATTAGCCCGAGACTTTGATATTGGCCACGAAGGCTTTACCCGCTGACCGATGTCAGTCGAGAGCTGACAACAGTGCTGATACAAAAAAACGCATATAACATAAAAACAATGGATAAGGAAACGATTTTTTTAAGTCTTATGTAACCTCCGAAAAATAGTGTAAGTTCATTTGTTTTTCATACTCTCAATAAACTGGTTAGTATCTTCCTCTGACACGCCCAGCAAACGATTCCGGACTGCTGGCCATGGTTGTTGATCCAGATGACATCTGATAGTTGGTAGGAAATGACGTCGTGGGGCTCACTAGAAGACTGTTAACATGTTTAATCGTCCCTATTGATGGTAATTGCCCCGTGTTTAAGTAAGGAGAAATCTAACGTTAATGGTGTGATGATACAAAAAATGTACATATCGGCTCTGGTACATGTAACATCCGGGATGTTATGGAGTTCGATACACGTTTCACTTAAGACCTTATCAGTTTAAATATAACCACTGAATAGATAGGCTATAATTATGTAGTCTAGGGGTTTCAGCGAAAAAAGTGAAGTGTAAAGAGACATGCTTACACGAAAATATCATTACAGACAAATATCTGCAAATTAAGATTGTATACTTTTGTAGATGTAAACTAATGCCAAAGATAGGTACTAAGAGGATTTTCCCTTTGTCGGAGACAAACTTGATTAATTATGTTCACAGAATATATAAAGAGCAGTTTTATCTACAAATCCTGTGTAAGACATTACACGAATATAGTGTACTGTGTACAAAAGTGATAGATCTTACAAACAAAATTCTCAAAAAACCATAAATTCACAGAATATTGCTCAGAGATAATATCAGCGATGTTCTTGGCACGATCTTAACAGCTTAGATATGTATCACCGCTCTTCTTCAGTAATTACTCATTATATTATTAGATACTGTTTATATATGGAAACCATGATAACACAAGTGTTTGCTATTATCTATGAAATGAATATACTAAATATTATAAATGGGATAATCTAGTGCAAATGTCTTCAAATTGTAAACTAAGACGGACAATTACTCGCCTGACCAGAATGAGAAACAAGAAAACTGACATGTCAGCAAGTCAATACTGGGAAATTGTTGATTTAATTAGTTGGAGCAAACTCGACTTTTCGTACTAATACTAACAGTAGAAAATTCGCAGTTTTTTTTTTATTAACCACTGTTAACTCGGGGATGTAAAACCTAAAAACGGACAGAAATAATTGTAGCTTCAATTGATCAATCCAATCTTTCCATAAAAACATTATTACGTTATATAGTTTATGTCTTAGAAAAATTCACATTTTACAAAATTATTTCATCCACGTTATACAGTTGCTTCAAATAAGTAATGAACAAATCTAACAAACGAAATGTGAAAAAATTGCACAACAAAATAACTCCCGAATGACAAATCCCGAAAGGCACCAAAATTGCCATTTTACACATGTTATAAACTTCCATTACTCCTTAACCAAAAATTTGAAAATCATAAAAAATGACAGTGAACGTCGTTTGAGTGACTATTTTTACATTGTGTCAGCGCATTGAATCAACGCATCGGTCCAAGAAATCTCGCATTATGGAGCAATATGTGGAAAATTACCAGTTTTAAAGACTAGATTTCCACAACTCTTGAACGACACATTTGAAAATCGTAAAATATAAAAGGGAGATTCGATTCATCAGTTCCAACATTATGGTAAAAACTGTGAACATTGGTCCTATTGTACAAAATGTTTAACAATTTTTTCAACAATCCCCAAAATTGCAACTTTACCTAGCTAGTAATAGTCCTTTTGTGTGTTTTTTTTTAAAATTGTATCAAGTCATTCCGTAGGTCTTCCAACACGTTTAGATAAACCAAATGTAGGTATAATATAGAGCCCTCGTAAGTTATTACTGAAAGAGCATTTCTTGTGTAAACACAAATATTTCGTCAGCAGCAAGTGTTTAAAAAATGGGAATTTAATATTTTAGATACAGTGGTTAAAAATATCGCATTGGTATTTATTGTCGATTTATATTTCTGCATGCCTACTTAAATACATGTTTGTAGAGACAGGCCGTGTCAGTTTTATTGCATTTTCATCACGTGCATAGCCTTTATGATACTCATAGTAGAGTGAAATATGGAAAAATGATTAAAGTGAGGTATCCAAAAGACGTAACTGAAAATACGGGGTTACAAATGAATAAATATAAAAATAACACAAAAAATCGAATTTATGAACAAGAACTGTTGAACTAAAACAAAAAATAACACAAAAAAATCCACTTCATACGCAGGAGTGAATGACAGGCGTCTTGGACATACATTTAGTTAGTTGCAAGCCCCTCTTTTTTTCTCTGCAAAACCATTAACAATAAACATTTGTTTTTTCTTTATTTCATGAAAGAATGAACGACCTATTATACTAATAGTACAAAAATCCTGTGTCCACATTTTATCAGCTTACACAGTGTGAAATAGCGTTGAAGTCTTTGAATTGGTGTTTTTTTAAGAGAAAAAAGGTGGAATCAGAGAACAAGTGGGATATAGTAAAGTAAATCCATGTCCCACGAACCAACGAACTTCGTATTTCGCAGTCGTTATGCTGTCCATAGAGGTCAATTCATACTGATATCAGATTTTGGTGGTAAAGTGTAAAAACGGGGCAAAAATATTTAGTAAGTTACGGTCAAATTAATTTTTGTAATGTACAAAAATGTAACTAGTAGCGACTGTTCTTCCACAAGTGAGATTATACATTTACACGAACGAATAAACTCAAAATAGAGTGGTATTTAATGATAAGTTATCCGGAAAATCTGAAGTCATAGTATTTATTCCTTTCTTTTTTAGAATGGCTAACGCACGTGCAAAATCTGAGCAGGCAGAACAAGCGGCATTAAAAGCAGACCAGGATTCGGATATAGCCAGAATTAAAGCAAAAGAATATGCTCCGGAATTCCACCAACCAGGTATATTTAAATAGGTCATTAATACCACAAAAATGAAATTAATTGTGAATATGAACTGGAACGGTAGACTGCAAATAAATGTATGTATACCAGTCGAATTGAAAGTCAGCCAGAGGCTATCCTAAAATTGCAGGGAATTGTGCGAAGTTTTACTGTGTTAAGTTCTTACTGTGACTTTAAAGTGAAAAAAAAACAACTCAAACGTGTGTTTACTTTTTTTTCTTAAACAATGATGAAAACGGGTATTTTGTGTCAAGATTTTGTTTATCATATCCAATATTTACTTTCTATGAGAGATGATCTCTGGGGGAAAAACAAAAGATATAAAGGCCCTTTACCTCTTTTCATTAAACATATGTGAAATTGTCTGGATTGTGAAGAATTTTTTGTTGCGATGTATTGTTCATACTTTATACTATATACTTTAGGTCAAAATAACTATTTAGATTGTCTTAGAAAGGGTATTTTAACCTATCGCCATGCTTAGGTTGATAATCTACTGCCTTGGATGGAGCCTATAGATAATGCTACGAATGAGTGCGTGAAAACTAAATTATCCTGCTCTCTATTTAAATAACTAAAGTATGAAAGCATTCAATATAATAAATTAGTTATATATTTGACAGGATGAAAGAGGCCTCGTTACCGACAAAAAAAAATAATTGTTAAACTTGGTCAAAAGTGATTTTTAGGCAAATATTGGTTCTGTCACCATGTCTTGAATATCATATTATTTATAGTGACTGGATATGAGGAGAACAGTAAGTTTATTATCCCCGATGTACAAACTATTGGCCCGACGCGAAGACGAGGGCAATAGTTGGTATCGAAGGAATGATAAACTTATTATTCCCCGAATATCCAGTCATATACCGAAATACAATTTAGCGGTCAATAGTTTCCGATTTAGATATAGACAAAATATTAAAATTATTGTCTTAAACTTTTATATAGGAAAACATACTGAGGTATAATAAACGTCTTTTTAAATCAAGATAAAACTCGATATCAATGATCATATAATAAGTACACTTTACTTACAATAATTTGTTTTGTTATAATAGGTACAGATATATTAAAGAAGAAAATGGAAGAAAACGGGGAAGTTGGAAATGATGAATATGATTTTAGTCATCTCAAAGGAATACCAAATCACAATCCTCACGGAAGATCGCAATCATTGATGGTTAGAAAGGGGAATGTTGACGAAGATCACATTGACGCCGCTTTATCCGGATGCCTGTTGTCTTCACCGGAAGAGAGCCCTGTTCATCATTCTCATTTGGAACAAAATCATTTAAATCCTTCAAGCCTTCTCTCGCCTAACCCATTAAACTTCAGCAGCAGTAGTAAAGATAATGTTAGCATACCAAATCATTCACCGCGAAACCGCAGTCCATCATTAAAAATCAGACGTTATAGCTTTCTTGCCGGATCCCGTCGGGGTCGAGGATTTAGTGAAATTTTCAATTCCACCATTTTAAATGATCATTTTGATCAATATTCTGCTCAGAGAGACGATAGTGGTTTGGGTCGGGACTTATTACCAGGTGAAGATAAATACCGAGCCAATCATATCGGAGACCCTTCGCCCGATTCTGGTGTTTCGGAATCGATGGACGAAGATGCTAAAAATAAGTCTCTACAACGGAGACGAACAATGCCTTGTATTGTTAAAGAAGATGATGCCAAACAAACAGTTCGCGAGAAAGAGACAGCAATTAGCAGTGAGAACATTGCTGGGAAAAATCCGGAAACCTATGTGATAGAAAACGGTATTCGGAAGCGAATCAAGGGAATTCAAAACAGGATAAACCCAAGTTCGTCTCGAGGTAACCTTCAAAATGCGTTCCGAATAGAGAGCGAGAGGCAACTAAGGTCTGGAAAACATGGTAGTCTTCCCGATATCCATACTGTCCAGACGTCAGATCAAATCAAACCCATGTCAAGGCAAGAACTGTATCAACTGGGAAGTGCACGCAGAGAAGAATTAAGGCGTCTTCAGGAATTAGCTGAACGACGCAGACAGGGTGATGTAGGAGTTATACTAGGAGATCTTAAGGTTAGTTGATGTGGTGGGGGGGGGGGGGGGGTTTTCATTAAACTGCAGAAAAATAAAGTTCATAAAAAAAGTATCACAAGGATCCCAAATAAACGTCTTGTATCCCATCGGGTAAACTGCCACAGGATAGAAGGTATTGTGTGAATACTTAAAAATGGTTACCAACTAATTTTATCTTCCTACAGGTTACAAATTTATTTTTTTTATCATTGCTATGAAATCATTTTTGAAGTACCATGACAAATATTCTGTTCTGGAGGCAAGTGGTCTTTTATAGAAAAATTTTAACACTTTAGTACTTTTCGGCAGTTGTGAGTTAACAAAGAGCATACTAAGTCCAGGTTTTAAGATCGCAGGTTGAGTTTAAATCCGGCACGCATGGAGGCTACATGTTGCACCTTGTTGAGGACATCACGGGACGACCATAGATGCAATTGAATCTTTTCCCTTATCGTGTGTAGTCCATGCTATGTGACGTTTCCTCAATGACTCTTGCCTAATATCTTTCACTTTCAAAGGGATTCGTATAAAGGTTATTACGATTTGTACACCAAAACCTAATATTGAACGGGAGATAAATCAAAGTCGATATTCAGTTGAAAATAATTGTACAAGTACGTCAAAATTTTGGCCCAAGTCGACACGATTTGAAAAATTAAGAATATACATTATTTTTTTTCATTTTGCCTAATCGTATAATATAAGGATATATTTGTATACTCTTTTACTGGATGATATATGTACTATTGAAGCAATTAAATCAGTTATAATTGTTGTGTTTTTATATGGGCGCGCAATTAAGCTGTCAAAATTTGATTTTGCTCCGGGGTGGACGGAGTGTCCAATTGATGGGTTCAAAATGATTAATGCCTGTATTTTCCGTGTTACTTTTAGCTTTTTTTTAGTTTAGGGTTTTAATTTTTTATAACGACAAAGTCTTAATTTTTTATTTTGTTCCCGGATGCTGCCTCTATTATCCCTTCGAACATTTTTTGGTTGGCTATTTTAATTTTGTTATAGACTCAAAGTCAGAATTTTAATTTTGTCTGGGGTCTAAACAAATTTGTTCACAAGATTAAATTAAAAAATTTTGAACTTCCATTGTTGCTGGCCTGAGTTTTATAAATAAAAAAATCGAAGACCTACATCAAGTGTATGATTATACTGTATAGAAATAAAATGCATAGAACGAAAAATTAAATACACATGTAGTTTAAGCAACAAGCTGAAATTCACAATTATCGAAATTCCAACCCCTATGGGCCTTTTTTGAAAATCATACGGTACATCTACAGGTGCTGTGCATTCATCTGAGGCATTCATTCTATATAGAATTTTTATGATCCCTACACCCAAAGTGAAAAAGGACTTGATGTCACAAGAAAGTGTGACGGATGTACGTACGAACAGGGATAAAGACAATAACCTCGAAATCTCATCCAAAAGTGCGGGAATAAATATTTCACCGAAAAGTCTACACAATTTATAACCCGAATAATCCAGTCGTTATATTCGCTCACTTCGATCACTCCATCGTTACTGATGGAGAGATACGGAAACGGCTGGAGTTATTCGAGTTACACAATTTAGGGAATTTTTTATTTCTGAAGAAAGCAGACGACCTGAGAAAACCACAATTTTTCAAAACAATCGTAAAAAAGTGTTCAAAGTGCGTTAAGATGCTTCTGTTTAAGGAACTTTACACTAACGTGAAAATTAGAGTTTTTATACAAAATTTGAAAATTTTGGAAAATAATGAGTACCATATTCTTTAAAAGATGGTTGTTTGCATTATCGTTTTGGTCGTTTTTTTAAGCACCTGACGTTTCATAATTTGGGTATTTATATTATACAATGAATTCAACAGAGTCAAATAATTTCCGTTGCAATAGGTACACATTTTCTATCAAGGTATCCGGACCATAAATGGCCACGTGATTATTTAAAAGTTCCTGGATGCTCCATACAACATGTACAACGCAATTGAAATGATCTCGGTAATTATCGGCAAACTTCGGAAATGCCAATATAACTAACTTATTGAGAAAAATATATACACAAAATTCCAGCTTTAAATTGTTTGGTTCGGCCATTCACGGTCAAAAGAGATACAATTTTCGATCATTATATATTATGGTTCGGATACCTTAAAGAAAAAATCTTCTTGCACAGGAAGTCTCTAGCCAATCGAAATACGCTGTAATATTTTATGGCTAACATTAACAAACAAGTATAGCAAATAAGATTTGTATTTGTGTTTAATAATACATGAAAACAACATTTCCAGGAACAACATTTGCCCAGTTCTAGAACATATATTTGGTAATAAATAAATGGAGTGTACCATTTGTGTAAGAACAATCTCACTTGTACGAAAGCTTTGTACTATAATGTAGGCTTTTTACTTGACGCTTTTCATTAAGCCAAGGATAAACTTCATTAAATTAAAACACAAAATAGGAGTTGAAGCTATATGCTTAGCATTGATTAGCAGTTGACCATTGAAAGATACTTATCTGAACAAAGTATGTTTCAAATTCCAACAAGACATATTGAGCCCATCTAAGTCGACACGTTTTTTAATTTACCCGAAAATTGCTAATTTTGTGATTGTTCGTGCATATTTGATTTTTTTATGGACAAGGCGACTTAACTCCAGAACAACATCTGACTTTCATCAGGTACCAGTAGATGAGCCTAAGGAAATGTCACTAGATAAGTCTAGTGAGTCTTGTACCAGTCTTTTTAGCAACTTTAATACTCTGATCACAGATACAAAGAACTTGGCAATATTTTGTAACCATTTTTCACCATTTTAGTAACGATGAGTTAAGTTTTTTTAGGATAATTATGAATATTTAAACTGGAAACAATAAGAAAAATGTTTTCATATAATTATTAATAAAGATTCATGTTTTTAAGTAGAAAGGCTATAGAATGGTTTGTAACCGTGAGGGTTGGTAACTTTAATAAGGACCAATATGCATATATACAAAATAATTTTGTAAGTTGAATATGTTATAATAATAACTCCAGTATTAGGTAAAAAGGAGTAATGCGAATAATTTCAATATTTCCATTGCAATATTTTCATCCAGAAAGTACTATTACACATATCACATTCACATATCGTTTGAAGTATCAAACAAAATAGAAAATGAATTGTTATATTTATTTATTTAAAATAAAAAGATCTTTTTGTTTAATTTTAGGATTTCGTGCAGCATCGCCAGTTATTGGTACTAGTAATTGCTTTGAATCTAAGTTTAGCTACCATGTTCTTTAACATCATGTCTTGATGACCATTTTACATAGCTACCATGGGAACCAACTTCTGCCACGATCTTGCGGAAATGACATGGAAGCGGTGTTTACGGGCCCGGATGTAACAAGGGAGACGAAATAGCAAAGATGTAACACTGGCAAAGAAAATGGTTGTTGTTTGAATTGGGACATATTGTACCCTTGATTGTCTGGAGAAAATTTTAGATCACCAAATACTTTTTTTAAATGCCAATTCCAGTCAACCTAGCATCTTTTTTATCTGGTACCGTACCAGACGCATCATTTTGTACGTCCTTGTATCATTCCCCTAAAGATGGAGTACTTTTTTGGAGTCTCCAGTTTTTAGTTGAGGAGCATGTTTCTTTCATTCCTATAGGGGATAATTCTGAGATTGAAATTGTTGAATAGATGATTGATGCGTGTTTGCGTCTTTGTTTGTAATTATAATATATTTAATTTATTTTAGAAAAGTGCCAGTTAAATGTAATTTGTTTTTCCACAAAATGTGGTCGTATTGTGATTCACATTTTAATTTATTGTTTTAATGATATATTAGATATTTATTAATTTTATTTAATAATTGTTGAGAAAGTTAGGAAAGTGCAAAGTAGTTATGAATGAAGTTGTGAAAGATTTGATCGGATCTTTTAAACACAAATATCAAATCGTTACATGGAGGAGTTTAAATTGTTTGTTTCATTTTTGTTAAGTTGAAACGTCATACAATCACGTGACCACTTACCATGATGTCATATCTTAAGGAATTGACCAACTTGTTAGAAGGATTTCAGTGTGGTCCGTTAAGTCTTTCAGCTCCGTTTACTAGTTGACCTTTGACCCGCGGTTGTAGAGGAATGTTGTGTATAATACCATTATTTATGAAAATAATATACATTACCTATTTCCATTTGTGTCTTCATTTTTCTTACGAATACCTGCCATTGTTCTCATAGTATATGAAGTTATATTGGTTGATATGAAAATTTACTGGTAAAAATGGCTGAAAAAATAATCTTCTGTAGTTAATAGTACATTCGTTTATAAATAAGAAGCTATAAAAACTGACTTTCCATATTAGTCTCAGAAGTGATATATAAAATTTTATGGTACCTGATGTAAAAGAAAGAGTATGGTAGATTAATTCTATTGATACAAACTCTCTACATAATTCAAGCAAAGCAACAACTTTTTAATTGCTGTTTCTTCATCTTAAAGTAACATTGCGCCTTTCAAAACGGAGAAAACTCTTGCACTCAAATGCAAGTTCAAGACACCCCCTATTACCGGTTTGAGCTTTGATGAATGTGTATTATGTTACATCTATACATAAAAGGTAAATCAACAAATTATATACATTAGGCCACCCCAACTTGATTTTTTGTTCTTTGGATTTTTGAGGGCAAAAATAAGTGCGAGCGTGCGAAATTTTAATTTTAATTTTTTCTTGAGGACTTGTTTTATTTGGGCGCAGATCAAATTTACAATTTTTAAAATGAAATATTGCAAAAAATGGGAAAAATATCTAAATTTTTACCAAATATTAGGAGCGAGCGAACAATTTGAAGCCGCAAAAAAAAAATTCTTAAAATTTACATAGTCCAAAAATCGGAGCGGCGAAATCCAAAGAACTAAAGATCAATTTGTTGTGGCCTTATAACGTAGAAATACTGTCATAATTCTACGATCTGACACGAAAGTCCAACTGAAACATAATAAACGTATTAACCATTACACCTCAGATAACATGGCAGAAAACTGTGTATAAATTGGGCGTACAAGATTTGGACAAATAATTCAGACCAATAGAACGAAAGTGACGAGTTTATGATATGTTATCTTAAGAATAAATACGTCATAGCTATAAACACATAATAATAAACACCTTATATAATTCTAGTACAATATTCCATATGTCCCTTACTACACCGAATCTGTACCCATACGCCACTTCATATCTGGTCCAAAACAACACACTGGGATATTTTGTCGGCTTTATGATTATAAGTCAGCAATATTCCTGTTAGTCACACACTATATAACAACAGCGACACACACTATATAACAACAGCGACACAAACAAAGTGCTCAATGCAGGTAAGATGTAATCGTGCAAGAAACACCGGTGCTTTCGGATTTTGACAACCGTTCCATGACGACAAATTGCTTTTGAGCCACAAATCAAATTGCATTTGCGCCAAAAATAATTTCATTGCACCAATAACACGGGTAAATAATATAAGTAAAAGAAAATATATTTCATTTTACAAATATCTTTTACTCGTAACTAACCTCTTCCGTTTGCCAGCATAATCTGTTTCCCCTGCTTACCGCGCGGAGGTGAAAGTGGGTTTTCAGGCAGGATATATGTCCTATAAAATGAACTGTTTGCAACATAAAACTATCTTCATTATAACGAACCACGAAGTCATCATAAGAGCACTAAAATGTGTTAAAACGTCCAAGTTTGTCATCACAGCACTAAATGTGTTAAAACTGCAAGTCTGCTCTGGCACAAAACGTATACGCGACTTTTGTGATATGGTAAATTCTATAGATTTCATCTAGTTGGAACATGTTCTTCTCCAGTATACGTAGATAATCCGTTTTCTTCCTTTTCACATCTTCACACGGAGACTGGTGTGGAGATCTCATTTTGATGTAAGTAGTTGTTTATATTTCCTAATCACGTTTATGTAAATGAAAATATTTAAAATGAGCATGGAAGGATTCTGGCCCGTTGTTTGTTCTCTTAAAGTTCTCGTTCGAAGCTGCCACCCAAAACAATGGCGGGTATTTATAGCGTCGGAAGTTATATAAATGTCCAAGACATAGTCGGCAAATTTATCACACCTGCTATATCTGATGATATCACCAGCAAAACAATCTTCAACTTGGTCTGGTGGTAAATACAGTAAACAAATGAACAGCGATAACCATTAGCCATCGTCATACTCCTTCTGTTTATATTCTGTACCTCTGTCCAACTGTCTGAATATTACGCCACTAGTTTTGTCCTAACTGGAATCTACAGCAGTCAATCCCGACATTATACCATTATGCATAGTCTGTTCGAAATATATATGAATAGACTAGTTTAGTACAAGATTTCTGTGTTTGAAAATTTTTAGATATCAAATACCACATCTTTTCGTAGCATTCTTCACTTTTTCTTGGCAACAACGCATATAAAAGTGGCGCATAATTACAAGGACCTTATTCGTAAATATAAATCAATGTGCAAACATCTTATATGTTTAGGTATTTCACATCCCATCTTTTATGGTAATCTTCTATACAAAGCACAAAAATGTCGTCATTCACCTGAAAAGCTAATCCAACCTTTAAACAGACTTATCCACAAGAGATATATTTACGATACTGTTGTCAAGTCTTTAAAGATGGAATTTTTTTTAATTAATATTGATTCACTCATAGGGTCTTTGCATCGGAAATGAACACATTTATTCTAAAACCTGTTGTTGGCATGAAACGGGTTATGTTCTTCTCGTATAATTTATGATGGCATGATACTAAACCCAAAAAACGGGAGGGATTGTGGCTGATTCTCTATATGGTATAGACATAATCTTTCGACCAGTTTAATTGAGGTCTTGAACTGGCATGTCAGTAACTGCTAGTAGTCCTTTGTTAATATATATTGATCATTGTCATTTTGCTTAGTTTCTTCTGTTACCTTTTTTAACATCGGACTCGGACATCTTTTGAACTGAGTTTTACTGTGTGTATCGCTTTGTGTTTGTTTATTCCACATTGGCTAGAGGTAAAGGGGGGGGGGGGGGGGGGTTGAGATCTCACAAAACATGTTTAACCCCGCCGCATTTTTGCGCCTGTCCCAAATCAGGAACCTTTAGTCTTTGTTAGTTTTGTGTGTTTTTTTAATTTTTGTTCATTTTTATGTTTCGGAGTTTAGTGTGCCGTCCATTTTGCTGAACTAGTGTACATTTTTCTTTAGGGGACGGCTGAAGCCCACCTCCGGGTGCGGGATTTTCTCGCTGCGGTGAAGACCCATTGGTGGCCTTGGGCTGTTTTCTGCTCTTGGTCAGGTTGTTGTCTCTTTGACACATTCCCCGTTTCCATTCTCTATTCTATGTATTGTGTACATTTGGAGAAAAAACTTTGGGCAACATTTGAAGGTTCCAATTACAAATATATCTTGCACATCTTTTGAAAGGAACTCCATATTAGCAGTTCAAGAAAAAATAACAATTCCACTTTCAATGTCGTTTATCAATACAAAATTATCTGATTTGTTTAGGTCTCTCACTACCTCAAATTCATTTATGTTGGTTTCGGTAATGTGGAATTGTGTTTTCTATGTTCACGGTATACGCCAAATGACGTAGATTTTCCTCAATTCCTGAAAATAAGTGTAACTGTCTTTTTTCCATTCTAATGAAAAGAAAGACAACTCTGTCTAACAATATATGAAGGAAGTTTCCCTTTTTTTCGAAATTGATTTGTTTTGTAAATTCAAATGTAAAAGTACAAGATAAAACGTTACATGATGTTTTTTATTTTGAACTTTCCTTTAAATTACAATTTGAAAGCGTCATTTATAACATCAAAGACAATATTTTACATTGTAATTCTGTTCGGATAATCTTTCGTGGTCTTTCAGAAATGTCACCAGATGCTCTGCGTACTCTTAGACTCTGTTTTCTGCTGGTCGACACCATGGTTATGTTCATTAATGTTTTGATGATAGTTTTGTTGTCTGCATCAGTAGTTATTCTTGCTTTACAAGGTTTTCCGTTAAAAAGTTGGACAACCGGTATTTGTGGTCATAAAAAATAATGGACTTGTTTCCTCTATTTGTCTCAGACTGAACTGTTTCCATCTTGATTTCATGAAAATGGGTTGAGCGTCTTCCTTGATAACCATGGCGTCCCGCTAAATTAATTGTTTTATCCAAATACAATGTAAGTAGTTATTTGAAAAAAATTGGAAGGCAAACTCAAACTTACCTCTTTATCCGTGTCCCTAGTCGCCACTTGATCAACGTCCCTACAGGGTGTTTTTATATCAAGGAGAGCGGGGTAAATTGAAAATAAGTAATGGTTATTAATTAAAATTAATTACATTTCACTATGTAATTGAAAGTGGTTTGTAATTGGGTCATTTTCCAATTACATGTAATTGTAATTGAATTAATAAAACGTATCACAAAATACCTAAAAAAATTTGATGCAATGTATGGCCGTTTCGTTGACTGACAACATATCAGCAGTGCGCGAGATCGAAGTGTTGGAAAACCGGTTAAAGATATAATGATGATTTAATAAATGGTCTAAAATATATTGTAATTGCAGTTACTTTTCAATTATATTGAAATATATATATATATATATATATTATTATGTTCCAAGTTAAAATTGCTTGTCAATACAACTGAGCAAGTGATCTATCCCATGCATGCTGGCGCTCTGTTTTTTTTCAATATGTTTTGTGGTTTTTTTCATGTTATTTTTGTCTGGGTTTCTGTCGACTGGATGGTGTTAATTGATTGGTATGTCATTAATGTCATTTCCTATTATCCATTTTGTTTATCCATTTTAGACAGACTGTGTAATAATATTTAAATGATAAAAACCATATCTAATGCACAAAATATGTGGGTGTATTCTCCGAACGTCTGGTGGACTAAAACAACACCTCATTAAATATGGGATTAAGAGGCCTTTACAGCATATAATACCACTGTATTTTAATAATAAAATTATACATCGTAGAGAGTGATGGATGTACGACTTAAGGTTCACATCAAACAGAAGATTTATTATAGTTTGTCATCAACAAAATATATACATGTAAATACCATAAAAGAAGAATTAAAATTTATTGTCAGCATGTATATAAAATTATTCAAAAATAGACAATTATTAACGAAATTTCGAGTTGGTGACCACGCCCTAAACATAGAAACTGGTAGATATAAAAATATTCAGAGAGATCTTAGATTATGTACTAATTGTAAAGAGTTGGAAGACGAATATCACTTTTTCTTCCATTGTAATGTCAATAAAAATTTAGAACAGTTTTATTTCAACAATTAAACATCTCCCAAAACTTAGACTTAAACAATTTAAATTTATATATTAAATCTATTTTAAACCCAAAACTTGAAGTTCTACCATTCGTTTGTGACTTTATAAAACAGTCATTGCCATTGCGAAAATAGGGTCCACCTCCGTTAAAGTAGAATTCAACAGTGCTTAAAATTTTCTGTACATAAAATTGTTTTATTCTGTCATGTTTGTCTATATAACCATGTTGTCTTACTTAATTTGTACATGTATTGCATTGTGTTTGTTAAATTGTGTATTTTGCTTTGACCCGTATGGGTGTAATTTGCAAATAAATAAAAAAAAAATATATAAAATCATTTTTACACTTGCAGTTAATGCTTTCTAGTTTTGTATTTGTGTGTTTAAATGTGCTATTGCTGTAAACATTTATTAAAATTTCTTCCTCTAATGAAGTTGAAAATATCATAGCAACGTGTAACGTGCTTTTTGATAATAATTAAAATGCCAAAACAACGTGTCCAATGCCACATGTTCGGACGTTGATCAAATGTAAATCGGTGATACAGACGTATGCTAGTGCTTGCTTTAAGATTTAAGAATAAAAACTAGAGGCTCATAAGAGCCTGTATCGCTCACATGGATTTAACTTGTCCACCTTAAGCATGACTAAAAATCCAAGTGTAACAGTCAATTTGGCCGGATTTCCCATAGTGTCCTATGTTAAACTAAGTTCGGCTGTGGCAGTCATTTTGGTTGACAGTCTTTGTCATTGGACACAATTACGAAAGAGGACCATTTAAGATCCATTGGTGCCAAGTCTGATTCCACTTGCCAGGATGGTTTCTGACAAAAATATTTTAAAATGAATTTTCCCGTTGAGAACAATGTTGAACAAAGTTCTGCTGTTTCAGCCATCTTGGTTGACAGTCCACGTCATTAGACATAATTCTGAAAGAGGACCATCTAAGCCAATAGACTCGGTGGTTTCAGACAAAAAGATTTTTAAATGAATTTTCCCACCGTGTTCTATCATATATTAATTTCAGCTGTGGTGGCCATCTTGGTTGACGTTCAGGATCATCGGACACAATTCTGAAAGAGGACCATGTAAGGACTATTGCTGCCAAGTCTGGTTACAATTGGGTAAGTTGTTTCAGATAAGAAGACTTTTAAATGAATTTCCCCATTGAGTTCTATGTAAAACAGAGTTCGGCTGTGGCAGCCATCTTGGTTGACAATCCGATTTACCGATGGAGAGAATCGGATACGGAAACGGCTTGAATTATTCGAGTTAAGCACTATGCTGCCAAGTTTAGTTCAAATTGGCTCAGTGGTTTCAGACAAGAAAATTATTAAAAGAATGTTTCCATGGGGTCCTTTGTTAAGCTAAGTTGTTGCTGTATCGGCCATCTTGGTTGACAGTCCAGGTCATCAGACACAACTCTGAAAGAGGGCCATCTAAGGACCATTACTGCCAAGTTTGGTTCTAATTGGCACACAATTTTCAGAAAGAAGGTTTTAAATGAAATTTCTCATAGGGTCCTATGTGCAGTCTGGTTCATCAAACACATTTCAGAAAGAGGACCAGGTAAGGACTATTGCCTCCAAGTTAAGTAGTGGTTTCAGACAAGAAGATTTTTAAATTAATTTTCCCATAGGGGCCTTAACTCGAATAATTCAAGCCGTTTCCGTATCCGATTCTCTCCTTCGGTAAATTAATGGAGTGATCGAAGTGAGCGAATATAACGACTGGATTATTCGGGTTATAGGGGCCTATATTAAACTAAGTTCGGTTGTGGCGGACTTACTTCTGTCACTTTTGCATAACTATTATATAAATAAAAACCAACTACACTTACAGTATGATTACCAACAAGGTGGTACAGCTTCAAAATGTGGTTTGACGGTACATAGTGTAGATAAAGGGTTTAATGCTATGTCGTTATAGAATTCAATAGCAGTATTCGTGAGAGCCAGTAAAAATTAAAAGTATTAAAGTTATTTTTGAAAAAGGGCATTTTTACAACACTACACAAAATCTCATATTTGCAACAATACACACGTAACTGTGAAAGATTTAAGTAAGTTCCAAGTTTCTGTGTTTTATTGGCGAGACTTTTCATTTATTCCCGATACTACAATAGAAACTAGGATTTAAAACTTGTTCATGATAACTGCTTTTCTGGAAGCTGAGTTTTTAGCTAAAAGATGTTGATTTTTTAAAAGTATTACGCAGGTTGTGAGATCTATAACCCTGTAATAGAAGTTTTTTGTAATGGTATGGTTTGGGTCTATAAAATCTTCTAACCTTGAGCAAATTCGTGCAAAACGTACAAGCTATATACATACCATAAGATGGTGACAAAGGCATGTCTCTGCCAAGAAAGGGCAAATTAGTAATTGAAATTTCGTCCCTATATGCTTTGTATTTATGTTATGTTAATGTTTAATGCATGTAATGCTGTCAACCCCTCGGGGATAATTTTGCATTTCAAATAAATAAATAAATTTATCATGAATTTTAGATGTATCTCTCCATTTTCAATATTTATTGTAAGATATAAAGAGAAACAACATCGATTGTTCATATTAGCTTTGTTCAGATGTAGCTATTTTGGATAAATGTTATTTTTTCTGCACATATTTTAAAGAAACCCCGGATTTTCAACTGTAAGTACATCATTAGGATACCTGCACTTGTTAAAAAAAATAACTAAATTTACCTTGAATCTCTACTTCACCTTTAAGGAGTTTTTTTTATAAATATAAATGTTCAAACCAATATAAAAATAAGTCTGCAATAAGATGTGTGCAGTTTATAGCCATAGGAATTCGAATGACCTGCCGACAAACAGTATTGCCAAAAACGAACAAAATTTTGTCCAGCAAGACATGTAGGGCCTTGCATCTAATTAATATATCAAACGACGAGTTATTTTGGTCGTTTATCGGTGCTCTAAGTAGCAGTAGTAACCGACTTTTGATTTGGGCATTTAATTATGTCTTGATTTGCACAATCTCCGAATTTTAAGACAGAAATAAGGTACCAAGACCAAAACAAGATATAAATATGGTCTGGAAGGCAAGTTTTATGCAACCCTTAGCTGAGTTTGGATTCCTGTTAGTTTTAATTGTTTTGTTTTTGATGGTTGTGCTTATTAATTCATCATCATATCTTTAACCGGTTTTTGTTGTTTTTTTACGATTTTATATTTGGTTTTGTTCGACTTGTGTATTTCATACATTTTAGTCGTTTTACCCTCCTTTTGACAGCTCACCATTTCCATTTATTTTGTCTTGTAATCTATTGTCGCATAAGCTGTTTCGCAACATACTTAATTTTTGTTCAGTTCCAACATTTTGACCTCGAGCACTGCTGAAGCGTTGTCAATCAACGAAATGGCCATACAGTGCATCAAATTTCGGTATTTTGTGATACATTTTATTATGGGTAGGAAATGAATATACAACATTCGTATAGGCACATACCTGTTTATACTCTCCGTTGACTGAGGTCGAAAGTAATATCGTCTCGTAGTAAAATACTCATTAACTACAACTTGATGACTAGGTTGATAGAAAAATGCATTGGCTACAATATTTTTTTTATATAAACATCAAAGCTTCCCGACTTTGTCTACGTCACTCATTTGAACTAATGCTGTATTTTTCACCTAGATTTATTTGTATCGTATATATTTCGAAAATTTTCACCGATATGAAACATTATGACGTATAATAACTAAATAATTAAGAGAAATTGGGGTCAGAATTAAACTTGAAGCACACTCTCACAATGAATATTATCTCAGAATTTTAACAAATTAAACACTTATGCTAATTATATAACGGTAGAAATACATTTGTATTTTGATTTTCTGGATTCTGAAATCTGCGATTTCATGTATTTTAGAGATTTACAATTATTTCAGGTAATAAACAGGATAAATATAAAAAATGTTCAGCATGTATAAATATATTTTTCACTTTTAAACCTATGCAACTGCACTGAATTAATAATGTCATAATTAATTAACTTCCAAATCATGGAACAAATTAACTACCTGTGATCATCTTGGAATTCAAGTTAAACAAAGTAAAAACAGAAAAAATGACATGTCTTTGTTCAGTAGGAATATACTTTGGTATTGTAAAAAAGTTTTGCTATAATATTAAAACACTTTACAATCGGTATCTTATGACCAATCTGTATGTATCACAGAATTTGCAATATTATCCCCTTCCCGTTAATTAAAGAATCGATTGAATACCATGTATTACAAAATGCTTTGAAAATTTTGAAAGCAATTAAAAACGCTCAATAGCTAAATTTCAATTCATATTGTTTTAAGAAAATGTGGATAGACAAACAATATTTTGAGGAAAATTTATACGACAGTTATGAAAAGGCCTACTCTTAGTTTTAATTTCATTCCATATCACTTAATGATCTATTTTAATTGCTATAGATAAAAAAAATGACACAGAACCCAAATCAAAAATTATTATGTCGGAATAAAATAGTAAACATAAACTTAGATACCCAAATTACTTGTATACGATGTGCCCATTTCTGGATTAATGTTCATTATGTAGTCCCATGACCAAAACTTTGTAAAATTGATTACAAAAAGATTGTTAGGAATAAATGTACAACAAACGGGCTTGAAAATCTGGGTAGGGTCAACTTTGTCTAAATGAAGTTGAAATCATACTTTTAACAGAATTTCAAAATCAATGAACTGGAAATTTCAACATATGTATCTTAATATTATGCCATATGCCATTAAAACATTGTAAGAAATACACTAAAAAAATTAGCCAAAATTCAGGTAAGTTAAACTTTGCCTGAGTTAGCAAGGTTTGCGCGGTTATACATGTTTATTCAGTATTTTTACCCATATTATATACCACTACCATTGCAAAGCAAGTCTTTTTGAAGGTTAAACATAAAAATCTTGAGAAGATCAATAAGATGTAGAGAGCTTTTGTAAAGGTTCGTTTATTTTGACTGTTTGATTTATTACGTGGGATGATATCCTCAAAATATTTGCAAGCGTTGTTTGTATAAAGGCACAGTGCCATATTCTTTACCGCAGTATGTTTTAAGTTGGTTTTCGTGGGCAGATTAAAATCCTCGTCAACATTTTCAAGTATTGCTCGAGGACCAGAAGTTTAATACTAGTCATTTTGCTAAAGGCTAGATAAACGATTAGTGATAGTAAGATTTATATTTCATCGTTTGGCGATCCTGTATCAGTATCAGAAAATATATTATTAACTATACCATCCTAAGCTACATGACTCGTTCTTCTGAATTTCCAGGAGCTTAAATACTTGCACAGTGAAAATAAAATTTGTGTCCAGTAGATTGAAAGGAACTTAAATTTTTTAGCTGTGTTTCTCCATTTCACCTGGTGAATAATTACCGTAAAGATTTTCATAATAAAATTGCACTGATAAGTGTACTTGTATTGGTTCCATTATTGACCAAAATGAGTTGAATTCAGGGTTTCAATACAAACAATTTTTTTCTTCAAAAAATGCACATATCTTCAACTTCTGCTTATATTTATACTTTGTTACACAAGTTATACAACTATGTACAAATGTATGTTGATGCTGAAATCTTGTGTATCTTGAGAAACAAAATCCGTCTTCCCAGACCGGAAGCTTTTTATAAATGTTCAATATTCTAATTATTTAAATCAATTTTGAGAAGTGTAAAAAGACCCTTTTTTGTCTATAGCATTAAGAAACTTTCCCAAGTATAAGTTTAATAAAGGAAAATTCGGATTAAAAGTCTAATAACGTGTTATTTTGTAATTCTTGAATAGTACTAAGCACAACAATTGACACAGCTACTTTTAAGTGATCCGTATAAACATTGCATAGCCCGGGCTAAGTGCACTTAGCCCTATGAAAAGCACTTAGCTCGTATTGGAGTCGGGATATATCATAACAACCTGTGGTCACCCCCCCCCCCCCCACCCGGGTAATTAATTATATAATCATCAGACCGTTAATGAATTTTTCACCAATTGAAATCATTTGTTACATGCCGATGACAGAAATGACACAAAAAAGAAAACGATTTAAAATATAAATGATTTATATACGAATCATATCTAACATAACAATGAGAATAAATAACAGCTGCTTATCGTTGTGCATTTACTTTATCTTTTTTCAAGAAATACGTTTCGAACGTTTGTTTTGTAATTTACGCAACGTCAGTACGCGTACTATTATTTTTCTAGTTCTTTTCGGCTTTAGATGCCTCAACACTGTACGCAACGTCTCTACAATATCATGTACAAAAAAATAAACGGGAAGTATTCAAAATATATTAAAGTAAAGAGAAACCTCGTAGTTTTGTGAAACAGATATTTAATTAAAAAAATAGTAGTAGTTAAAGATGTTTTATGTATATTTCTGTCCTTAGGTGTTTTTGTAGCTTCTTTTAATTTTAATCTGCCATCAAATGTATAAGTTTTTATTATAACTTTTTTCAGAATCGCTTGGGCGTTGCTGGTGAGAGAAGTAAATAGGTACAGTGTATACTACATTGTATATTCAAAACAAAATTAATGCCTTGGTAAAGAAAGTGGTATTTATTTTTGTTTTTAATAACTCAAATTTGAGAAAATTCCAAACATTTTACTGCTTTTTCGGAAGAAGCCAAACAGACATTTTAAGAAATAATTTACAAACAAAAGGAAGTTTAAATTCCTAATATACAAATGATTGGAAATAACATGGTAATTATTGTTTATTCCTTCAGCTTGACTAGGTAATTACTCCAGCCGATACTTTGGCAGAATTCGCCACGTGTCAAGAAAAAGTGTAATAACTTTGTTATATCTTTAAATTCATACACCAAATTTTAAACACAATGTTTTTTTTTTATTGTATATATTAAAATGTGAAAAAAGATAATAAATATCCCTTCCGATATGGGCTAAGTGCATTTAGCCCTGGCTATGCGGTGTTTAGACGTATCGTTGTAGAATTCAGATTTTTACATAGATACTTAAACTCAAATTTAGAACATAATCACTTTTTTCGACCAATCAAAAGTCCTTATTTTTATCTTCCCTTTTGTGCTTTTGTTCAAGGTAGCAGAAACTTTGAGCCTTCCACCTTTTACTTTTTAGCTCACTTGGCCTAAAAGGCCATGTGCGCTTTTGCTATTACTTTGCGTCCGTCTGTCCACAATTGCAAAAAAAAAAAATCTTCTCTGAAACTGTTCAGCCAATTGGGACCAAACTTTGGTGGAATTGTCCCAGGGTGGTGATTTGGAACTTTGAATTAATCATTTATAGAAAGGCCTTGAACAATAATTCAAATTTGATCTGTTACAGCTTTCATGAATATTTCTTTATATGTATTTCTGGCTTTCAAATAACTTTTCCATGAGACATTTCTACCAAAATGATCATAATTTATTAGGGTGTCTGGATGCAATTCTACTTTTAGGTTGTTGCAATTTGAAAAAAATGTTCTTTCAGTGGAGAAACTTGCTCAAATCCACTAACTTCACGAGAGACTTTTTATACATTTTTTCCAATGGACAAACAACACAGACCCCAATAGCCACTCTCTAGGTATAAAATCTATATATAAAATCACAACTTCTAAATTAAGCTACCTTTAAAAAATCTCGTTTTCCTTAAACATCGTTTATTTATTTTTAAATCAAGCACACGCAGAATACAAAGCGTCATCCCATTTGCTTTATGTTTTTACTTGGCGCTCTGCATTCAAACAAACCAATTTTCATTTTAAAATGCGATTGAAAATGTGCTTCAAATAAACATATATGTACCGGAAGATGGGCAGCTAGTGGTTAAACAAATTTGATGTTGATGTTGTTTCCTGTGATCATCGAGAGGTTTTTTCCTGGGTCTGCGTTTGGGCTACATTTTGTTGTGTATGAAAAGGACGAAATGGATGTGATAATATTTCTGTTGATTCCATATCTGATTTACGGTAAGTAACCTATTCTGATTTTTTTCCACATTACTTTACCTTTTGAACTTTTACGTCCCATTTTAGATGGCATTTGTATTTCATTTTAGTACATGAATAGATAAATAAATATATATACATGTATATATTTATTCATATTTAATGTTTAGAATCGCTGGTACAACTCACATATACTAGAGGTTTTAAAATTTCAAATCCTAAATAACTCTGGATGTTTGTATGTGGCCATATTAATATTAGTATGATGTAGCAGCGACAACATTCTATGGAGAACTATAAGATATACAGTATACATGTATGTGTATGTATTTGTTTTTTTAAGTAAAATATATCCTTTATCTATTCATTACAAAGCTGAATAATCGACATTTATACGATAGCAGAGTGGTTTCCTTTTATGAGTTAAATTTAATTTAAATATTTTCGAATGGATATTTATTTTATATGTGAAAAACAAACATTTTATGACAGAAATTTTACTTAACTGACTGAAAATGTCCACCAATCCTGGTCAGAAAAAAATATAAATGAAACAGATTTAAATAGGAAAATAGCCCATTAGGTACATATATATTTATTCTCTTTGAATGCTCAAATTACTGAAAATAAGGAAAAAATAAAGGACCAACCATTTAAGTTCACATTGGGGGGCTATGGTGTTTTCCTAAAAATATATTCTGATCCCCTATTTCATGAAAAAAAATATTGTGGTCAAGCAGATGACAAAAAAGAAAATATTCCGACTCCAGATTTTCCCCATAGCGTATTAGGGGATGACCATTTGATATTCTAGGGGGGGGGGGATTTGTTTTGGGTGGGTTATTTATTTTTGTGGAAAATAAAGACAGATTATTTATTTTCTGCACAGTTGAAGCATGATTTTTCATTTTCAGTAAAACAAGGGACTGCTTATTTATTTTCACAATTTTATTTATAATATTTGAAATACACAATTTTTAAATTCATGTTTTTATTCTTAAATAAATAACATAGTCAAGGTTGTATCTGTTCGGATTTTTTTTTTGTAATATATATTTTTTATTTTTATGTCATTTTTCAATCTACAATACAAAAAACATATATAACAGAAGACAATGTTTTTACATAAAACCTTCAATAAAATATACACTTAAAAATTAATGCTCAGCCCAATGCCTCGGTTGATATTATGTTTTTAATGTTTAACCATTTGTCTCTGATTTTATTTGACTTTTTGATAGAGCATAAATAACTGGGGGCCATATCAACCCTGTAATAGTATTTTAGCCACTCAATGGCCTCATTTATAGATGGAGTTTTGATTTTAATTCTGCAGAGATAGATATATCTCTTAAGAATCAAAATACATGTGTTAAGAATGTCAGTGTAATCATGAAAATTGATACTCAAGATAATATTCGCATTTGTGGGGTGAAAAATAATATTACAAAATTCTTCCAATTTTTGACCGAAGTTCAACCACAATGTTCCTACAGGAGGACACTCATAATAAGAGGCTCACCAGAGCCTGTATCGCTCACCTGGAGTCTAGTTTTCATTGGACAATTAATCAACTATTTGACCAAGTTTGTTGCAATTGGTTTAATTGTTCAGGGAAAATTTGTTGAAGATTTTTTCATAAGGTTTAATGTTAAAATATGTTCCCTGGTGGTGGTAGTCCTGGCAGGAAGTTGATATAATTGACCAGGAATAAGGGTGAACCTTAAATAAATGTAACAGAACCCGACCTCAAATTACACAAACCAATAACTCCTAAATAGAATTTGCGATTCCCTTCAAAATTTCAGGGTAGGTAGATCTCAACATGGCAAACATTTTTCAAATTTACATTTCACTTCTATCTCAAATAGTTTTGGAGATAAATTACGAAAAATGTTAAAATTTTGAAAATTTGACGAAAAAAGGGCAATAACTCCTAAATAGGTTTTGGAATTTCCTTCAAAATTTCAGGATAGGTAGATCTTGTCATGCTGATCAATTTTACCTCTGTCAGATTTTTGATATCTGTAACGGTTTTTAAGTTATAAGCCAAAAACAACACATCCACCCCTATATTCTATTTTTAGCTACGACAGCCATGTTTTATGTCAGATCAAAATAAAATGAGGATCGTTTGTAGAGGACATGTCATAGATCATTCCTATAAAGTTTCAAACCAATCGGCCCAGCGGTTTCAGAGGAGAAGATTTTTGAATGAAAAGTTTACGACGGACGGACGGTACGACGGACGGACGGACGACGGACGAAAAGTGATGGCAAAAGCTCACATGGCCTTTTGCCAGGTGAGCTAAAAAAGGTGTATATAAGTTTCTTTAGTTTCTGAGCAGAAAGTACAAAGTTCTGTTTCACTGATGTTGCATTTCATAAGTAAGCTATTTGTTCCTAGAATTCTATGGAGTAGTTTATACTGAAAAGCTCTAAGTGTAGTATTTTCAGTTATTGATAATGAAATGCCAAAAAAGAAGTCCCATTCTTCATTCTTAAACTCCGTTTCCAGTTTTGATTCCCATTTCTGCTTTATATTGGAAGTGCTTCTTTAATTTTATCAACAAAGATTTTATAAAAATCTTTTGAAGCTTTAAATATTTTTATGGCTTTTATTTATTTTTGAGTGACACAATTCAATTTTGACTTGACTTGAGCATGTATAATATTTTTCCATTCATTGGGAATTGCATGTAATACTCCATAGAATTCTAAGAAATTTGTATCAATTTCTAAACTGTTCTTAAATTCTTCAAAATTATAAAATTGTCCATTTTCCTTTAATAGATCATTAATAAAATAAACACCATATTTCATCCATTTGTCATAAAAAATAATTTTTCCATTAATTCTAATATCTTCATTTTAAAAAAAGTGGTTGAGACAAGACTTGGGGCTGCAGAAGGAGTTTCATACAGTGAAGACCACGAGGTTATAACATCTTGCCAAAAAGGGTTAATTTTTTTTTTATTTTATCAAATGCTGCTTTTGAAAGATACCAGATGTTTTCCCCACCTAATATTTCCAAAGTATCGGACAGCAACACTTTCCAAGATGAAGTATTTTCAGGGTCTAAGAGCTTTTTGAACCATGACAGTTTGAGGGATTTAATAAAAGATTCAATGTGTGGCATCTTTACACCGCCTTCCTCATGGCCAGAAATTAATATATTCCTCTTAATTTTGTCCCCCTTACCAACCCACACAAAATTAAATAGTATCGTTTTTAGTTCTGCTAGGATATCTGGAGGTGGATCTGGTAAGACAGTGAAACATTGAATAAAAATTGGTAAAGCAAGAGTTTTAATAATTGTGATTTTTCCATAGATGGCTACATTTCTAAAACTTAACAGATTTTTTACTTTTTGGATTTTTTTATGTAATTGTCTATAAATATATTTGGTTTTGAGAGTCAATAATTTATACCAAGAAGTTTAAAATTACCTGAAATGTTCCAAATGATACTTTTATCTGTTTTCAACTCCTCACTGCAGCCCCTTTTTGCCCCAATCCATACAACTTGTGTTTTATCAAAATTGTCTCTCAACCCTGAGCAGGATGCGAACAAGTCTATCTTATTTAAAGCATAGTTTAAAGACTCCATATTATCCTCGAGGATCAAGGTGGAGTCATCAGCATATTGGCTAATTAAATATTCCGAATTTTGAATTTTTATGCCGTTTATATTATTATCAAATTTTATAGATGCACTAAGAAGCTCTAGACAAAGAATAAATAGGTAGAGAGATAAGGGATCTCCTTGACGGACTCCTCGTTCTATAGTAAAAAGGTCAGACAAATAGCCATTATTTTGAATACAACTTTTTAAATTTTTGTATAGTGTTTTGAACCATTTCACTATTGTGTTACCGAATCCTAAAAATTCTAAAGTATCACATATGAAATTCCACTCTAGAGAGTCAAAGGCTTTTTCAAAGTCCAACAAAACAAGCAAGCCTGGAACATTTTCCTCTTCCATTTTTTGGATTAAATCATATATTAAACGAGTACATTCATTTATATATCTACCTTTCATAAAGCCAGTCTGAGTTTCACTTATTAAATAATCAAGTACTTTTTTTTATTCTATTTGCGATGCATGTTGAAATTATTTTGTAATCAACATTCAACAATGAAATAGGACGCCAATTTTTTAGAAAATGTTTTGGTTTACCATCTTTTGGTAAACAAGTTATTACTCCTTGAGTTTGGAAAATTGACAAACTACCTTTTAGTATTGCTTCTTTGAAAGAGCGCAGTAGGAAAATATTGAGATCATGCCAAAAAAATTTAAAACTCTGTTGTAAATCCATCTAGACCAGGGGACTTTTCATTTTTCATATTTTTAAGGGCTGCATGAATTTCAGGTGGTGTTATCTCCCCTTCAAGATTTTTGCTCTGCTCATCTGACAAGATATTAATATAAGGATTTTCTAATGAAAAGAAATTTGATTTGTGAATATCATTGATGTTAGTTTTTTGGGATGTATAGAGTTTCTCATAATATATTTTTTGCTCTTCACAAATTTTATTTTGATCATCAATTACTTCGCCATTATCTATTATCAAACTAGGGATAATTTTTTCCATATAATTTCTTTTTTCCAAATTAAAAAAGTATTTTTTGCTTCTTTCTCCCTCAATTTGCCATTTTGCTTTTGCTCTCATTATTGCCCCTTTTATTCTGTACTCTCTGATGGTTCTAAGTTCAAATTGAATCCTTGTGATATTTTCAATATTTTCACCTACAATTTTCCCATTATTTAATACTTTCAATTGATTCAATAAATCTGTTTCTTCCCTACAGCGCTCTTTCTTCTTAAATGAAGAGTAGGAGATTGTTTTGCCCCTCATCATCATTTTAAGAGTTTCCCAAAACAGCTGATCAGATATTGAAAATTGAATATCTTCCAAGTTGTCACAATTCTGTATACATGCATTTATAAAATGGTTTAAAAGACCTGCTGAGTTATTTATTTTCAATACATTGTAGGTCAGGTTATTTATTTTCAAACTACCACAGAACAAACCATTCATTTTTGTTATTATCAAGGCTGAGTTATTTATTTTCAAAATCCTCCTGCCCCCCCCCCCAGAATATCAAATGGTCGTCCCCTTATATTAACTTTTGAAGAAAAAATAATTTGAATGCTAGCGCTGATAAACTAAAAAAAAATCTGACTACGACAAAAAAAAAAAAAAAAAACATTCTTACCCCACTTTGAAGTTAAATCGTCGGTCCGTAAGGACAACAACCATCTACATGCAGAGATAAGCGTAATTTTTTTTATGTTATACCTAAATACTAGCAACTGTCAGAGGAATTTCTGAATAAAGATTAAACTTTTGCCATATCTCAAATGAGATAAGATATTGTGAATTCATTTATTGTCGTTGACATCAATTTTCGTGGATTGGGGGTAAAAAGACATATTCGTAGGTTCTTAATTTCGTGGATTTCAAATTTCTAAAAAAAATGAAAAAAAATATGGCATTAGACCATAATAATATTAAAATAACTATGTTGAAGCTAGCCGACAATAAGAGCCGACAATAATAAAGGTGCGTTCGTCAACTGTACATAGGTAATCTACGAAAAAAAAGATTTAATATATTTGAATGCGTGACCCTTCATTCGTGTAATTCTGCCTATATTTGATGTTTAGAGAACAAGACTTTAACATCTAGGGGATGAAAAGGAGAAAAAAGGGGCGGGGGTAAAAAATTGAAGGGAAACATTTAAAATTGTTAGTGAGCTAAAGAATGTCGAATTTCATGTTAGCTTGATTCAAAAAATGTTAAAAGGCACTGTTATGATATTGTAGTTATTATATTTATTTATCTTGGCCTAATTTGTTTTGCGTAGCCTTATAACATGTATACTATGTTAACATAATACTTATAGTTGTTTACCAAATAATGTTATAACTGCGCAGTTTAGAAATCACTGGAACAATAATAGATACTGGTGGAATGACTAGAACTTTCTATTTGACTTACGTAATAATTATGGTGTGATTCGAACTTCCACCGTATTCCAGAAGTTTCCGTTCTACAGTATATATACGGACAAGAAATTTAGACTTTCAGAGCAGAACGTGTTGGACCAGACATTCTTGTGTTCTCAGCTGTATGATTTATTTACGTTTCACACATCGTACTTGACAGACTTTTATTTTCGTTACATCATACTAGATTGTGACTGATTGGATATAATATTCCGTTTGTATTCCCGCAACAGTGACGAGAAGAATTCCGGATTAGGAAAAGGCGAAGGATTTTGAACAGTTAAGTTGACATTTTAGTTTTCTTGTAATATTTTTTGTAAACTTTGTATATAATAAATCTTGTTAAATTTTATTATTGATTTGTGTCTTTTGTTGGCTACAATTTAAAGGTGATTTCGGCCGTAACAGCACCCCCCCCCCCAAAAAAAAAAAAAACGGAATTGAATAAATTAAGAATTTGTGAAGTTTTTTGGTTTTTTATATTACTTTTTAATTAGCTAGTTAACTTCCTGGTATGGACCAGGTAGCAGAACACTAGACCTTTCCAATGGACTAGCCCTTTTGGACCCTACACCCGTACGACAACTTGGCAAGCCACTTTGGCTAGACGACCCCCCACCCCTTTTTGCGTTTTTTTTTAAATTTTAGATTTTGACAAGTGTGGGCTGGACCCACAGTAGGCTTTCCGGTTAACTTTCTGGTATAGACCAGGTAGCAGGACACAAAAGCTTTCCAATTGACTAGTCCTTATGAACCCTAGACCCGTAAGAGAACTTGGCGAGCTTTGGCTATTGAAAACACAACTGATACAACTACAAATTAATTAATTGCAACTTGAACTGACGTTTTTCATAAAAAAAGAATATTCATCCTTATCTTCTAATCGCTTTACGTAAATAGAAGAACGCCAGGAGAATGGCAAGCTTCCAGATAATTCTGATTCCGGAAGCGGCCTCCAATCAAAACCTTTCTTTTAATATGTAGATTAACTAAAATACCGAGTTCTACATGTAGCTGCTAAATAAATTCAATATAAATTGTTTAATCCTTGAAACAGACAATATTCAATGTTTTTATGCCGTACATGTAAATGAAAGTTAAAATTGCATAAAAATCTTCCTAGTTAATGACATGGGGAAAAAATGACAAATACACTAAAACACGACACGGGTAGTTAAGGTATCCGGACCATAAATGACCACGTGATTATTTAAAAGTTCCCGGATGTTCCATACAACGCAATTGAAATGACCTTGGTAATTATCGGCAAACTTCGGAAATTCTAATATAACTAACTAACTAATTTTTACAGATTCTGCATATAAGCAACAAAGTGTGTTTCAACTTGAGAAAAATATATATACAAAATTCCAGCTTTAAATTGTTCCGCCATTCAGGGTCAAAAAGAGATACAATTTTTTATCATTATCTATTATGGTCCGGATACCTTAACATGGTTAATTCCGGAAAACATCTGAATCAAAATGCCTTGACCACCGTAATGATATTTTCCATTTTTCTCCGTAATTTGTTAATTCTTTAAGTTGAAAATTGGTTTTTGGAATTAGAATTTCTATTATTTACTTGCAACAATAGTTAAAATTAAAAAATATTAAGGAAAAGTATGCAAGTAAAGAAAATTGATTTGATTTCGCTTTGAAAACACACTTTACTGTTTAAAATTAAAATTATCACGCATTATGAAAGCATTTTCGTATTTTTGTAAGTCTTTTGCATTTATAGAAATCTTAATACTTCAGGTAATAGGTGAAATAAGGGAGGAACAGATTTCTAAAAAATCAGTTTATCAATTTCTTCTTTATACAGTACCTTGGAAAGACATGAAATTTCCTAAAATGTGACCTTACGAATTGCGTACGACCTGTTAAAAATGAAAATATAGACATTGTTCTTTCATACAGACACATTTTTATCCGTATGTTATACCGGTATATTAAACTTGTTAATTAAGCGTCTTTTTCTACATCTACCGCAGTACTATTAACTACAGGTTGTTTAAATATAATTTAGAGTATGAAAGTTTTTAAAATATTTTGGAAGACAAAGATATCTATACTTTTTGTAAATTCAGAACTATAAATCACAAACTACCAACTGGGCTTTGGAATGATACTGACAGGAAAAACAGAATCTGTTCAAAATGCAACAGTAGATGCATTGGTGATTAATATCATTTTTATTATGGAGTATAAAACAAGGGAAAAATTAATAGACGAAAATCATTCGAAAGGCCTAATAATTTAAAATTCAAAGAGATTATGAATTGTACAGAAAAACCTAAGCTAGAAAAATTATGTAGATCTATAAGAAAAATTAATAAAGCATTTGTTTTCTAGGCAGCACATAACTCTCTCCTTTTGTAAATAGCGTATGCAACTGTGAGTTTCCATTATTACCCGCGCGTGTGTGTGCGTGTGTATGCGTTTGCGTGTGCGTGTGTGTCTATTGCTCAAAATAAGTTGTTTGTCTCGTCTATATATTGTACTTGTACTGTCTCTCTACTGTTGTGATGATGGTTTATGAGAATAAAGATTGTCGTCGTTGCTAGAGAAGATGTAGATTTGATTAATGTTAACTAATGATCATTAATCAAAACATAATAGTATGATAACAATGTTTGCTACCCATGCTAGAAACAAAGCCAAAGAATTTACTAAGTTAGATATAGATTTAAAATTTTAATTGAGCAATCAAAACCTGACAAATATCGCGGAAAATCTTACTTTAAATGAACACTTTTGAATGTACATCAAACGAGCATCTAGCATTCTTGGCAACGACTCCGAACATTTCGATTTTTCTTTGGAATAACAAAAAGTTATAAAAGCGATTGAAATACATATTTCGTTGGGTTTTTAAATTCGTGGATTGGGCTGTACACGAAATCCACAAAAATAGGTATACCACGAATAATAAGTTTATTTATTTCGTCTTAGGATTGTTGTTTCAATGACATGAAACGAATATCTTTATTTGATTTTGAATTCCTTACTTACAATGGTCATATCTGCTCACAGGTACGCTCTTGACCATAATTTTCAAAAGCCAAAATTAATTACCAACATATTGTCACCGGGAAAACTGGGTGACTAGATAAGATTGTGTAGCAAGAGCCTGACTGAATGGCCTCTTGTTACTGAAACTGTGTGATGCACCTGATCACACAACGAACGAATGATCTGAATAGCAATGACAACTCTGGATCTGAAACTCTGGTGAAAACTAACTCTTGAGACTCCGGAACTAGCGATGAATAATTCAATAATTCAGCATGGAATACTTTTATTACAGATGGACTGTGTTCAGTGTAAAGTCCTGAGTCCAAATCTTCATTATCAAAATTATAAACAACTATTTATACACAATTTAAATGACAAGAATAAACATAACAAATAACAATTAATTTGAGTAATATTGTTCACTGACAAAGATTAAACTATTTTTAGAACTTGAAGAATAAAGTTAATTTACTAATCTGATTATGATATTTAAAAACATATAATTATGAAAAAGGTAAATTGTCACTAATTAGTTAACATAGTAAAACATGTCACACAATGTCCAAACTAAGAATTAAATTGCACATCAAAGCATGTTGATTTTAAGTCCTGGATATGAAATGTAAATAGAAACGAAAATATAAAATACAATCATTATGAAACACAGAGAATTAAAGTCTAAATATCAAAATTGAGAATTTATATTAAAGTCCTAAACAATAAAATAAAGCTGCCTTTTCCCTGGTCGCATATGCCTCTCCTCCCAATTAAGTCCGTCCTCGGACTTAGCACTATCTGAATCGGCCTCCTCTGCGGTTGTTATAGTGTCTGTTGTGATAATTGGGTCGCTGTTGGTTTTGGCTGGAAGACAACATGTAGTTTTCATGACGAAGGCTATGAAGTTCTTCTGTCAGTTGTTTGGTAGAATTTTCATGAAATTGCAGTTTTGAATGAAGGTCTGATTTTTCATTTTTCAATGTTTGTATTTCGTCAGAAAATTCGATGGAACGTAAATAGTATAGATCATGCACCATTTTCACAGTCTTGTCTTTTTCCTTTACCGGATTCTCCACCAATCTGTCACCGGGAAAACTGGGTGACTAGATAAGATTGTGTAGCAAGAGCCTGACTGAATGGCCTCTTGTTACTGAAACTGTGTGATGCACCTGATCACACAACGAACGAATGATCTGAATAGCAATGACAACTCTGGATCTGAAACTCTGGTGAAAACTAACTCTTGAGACTCCGGAACTAGCGATGAATAATTCAATAATTCAGCATGGAATACTTTTATTACAGATGGACTGTGTTCAGTGTAAAGTCCTGAGTCCAAATCTTCATTATCAAAATTATAAACAACTATTTATACACAATTTAAATGACAAGAATAAACATAACAAATAACAATTAATTTGAGTAATATTGTTCACTGACAAAGATTAAACTATTTTTAGAACTTGAAGAATAAAGTTAATTTACTAATCTGATTATGATATTTAAAAACATATAATTATGAAAAAGGTAAATTGTCACTAATTAGTTAACATAGTAAAACATGTCACACAATGTCCAAACTAAGAATTAAATTGCACATCAAAGCATGTTGATTTTAAGTCCTGGATATGAAATGTAAATAGAAACGAAAATATAAAATACAATGATTATGAAACACAGAGAATTAAAGTCTAAATATCAAAATTGAGAATTTATATTAAAGTCCTAAACAATAAAATAAAGCTGCCTTTTCCCTGGTCACAATATTGTGAATTATGCGGGCATCAAAACACTAGCCAAGGTCAAGTTGGTCTGCGAAAGGAAAGTTAAACACTACTTTCATCCGCATTCAACTTAAAGACAGCAAGAATCATTACTGGTCTGTTTTATAATAATTCATAATCGTAACTATATAACATGCATGCACTTGTATGATTGTTTGTCACCTTTTAGAATTAAAAATACATGTGTACTAACCAAAATTCAGGTAAGGCCAGTTTTACTTGAGAGAGTAACAGAATCCACCATAATTTTTTGATCAGAAAAGTTCAACACAGGTTTCTGAAACAAGGCAATGATTACTAAGTAATTGATACCCTCGGGGACTTACAAGTTGTTTTCTATCGGGTAAAAGATATTGGACACAACATTTCTTGATCAAAATACTGTTACCTCGGTAATCATTTGTAACTTTAGTGAGAGACAAGTCAGTGTGATACAAACAAGGCACATGTTTTCGTCAATTTGTGACCCATCAGTAGTGCTTATAAAGAGGCATCATATATTAAAATAAAAAATACCCCCCGTATATTAAAAAACGCTCGGTAAGGAAAATATGCCTTTTTCTGCAACCAGTCCCCCCCCCCCGCGTCAAGCACGGAAACGAACGCATCCTATTCAGTATTTTGTACACTTGAGCGTTTGAATGAAACCGTCAGTAATAGCGATATTTGAGCGCTAAAATGACCTAAATAGTAACAAACAAAAGGTCATTGACTATATTTGTGGTCTCCGTAGTCTCCCAAGTCAATAAAAAGTCGTCTTGCAATGATTTGAACTTTGATATGATAACGAATATTAAATTAAAATCAAACATGTTAGGAGCAAACAATCAAATGCGGGGTAAATTTCAAGTGATGAATTTTTTTTCAAAATCATATGCAAAAGATACAATTAATGCACTCTGGTGCCAATAAATCTTTAGTCCACCACCGTGTTGCTCATTGCATCTAATTGTAGTATAGGTTTGATTAATTGCTGAAAATATCATGAAAAAAGTCGCTCGCTTGAATTAATCTGTTTTGATTAAAAAAATAAAATTTAGAAAATTCTTTCGCCTCTGAAAAATTATTTTCTGAAGAAACAAAAATATATGTATATTGCTCACTCGCACCTTTCATTTAGACAAAAAAACCGAAGAACAAGTAATTAGTTTGTAATGGCCTTCAGACATGAAGGACACTCAAAACCAAAACGAGTGAAATTATTGGAAACAGGTCAAAACGCCCCCACTTTCTGTCAAAACGCTCCAGATTTAGAGTGTCTTCAACAAAAAGTCGGAATTTACTGGACAAAACGCCCCCGTCCAATTGCAAAGTGTCCACAACTTTCAAGAAGGTCCATGGAAAACTTCCTTAACTATCCTCTACATGTTATTTATAAAATAAAGTAAGCATTGAGAAAAAAAATTAACTAGAGTCCAAATACATTTTTACAACTAACATAAATATATGCAGATTTCCATTTCTGGTTATATAGTATCAAACTATGTTTCTTTAACATTATTGATATCAATGCTAGAGTTTAAATAAATCTTCTTATTTTATAAATTCCCTTCGTTCAAACGAACATAAATTATTTATGTACTATTCTACATAATTTCTAGTATAAAAACTATAAATGACCGACTGACCCATCTCTATCTGATCTCCTTCAATATATCATTAATAACTAAAACACTAGTTTTGGATCCTGACAGGCACGATGACCATTCTTTTTATTTTTATATAAATAATTCAAACAGTATATTAAACAAAACAGTCCATATCATTAGAAACGTCCTCTGTTAAAAACAATTAATAGTTGCACTTTATATTGATTGATTGATTGATTGTTGCTCAACGTCCAGTGGCAAATATTTCATGCTTCTTCAGGACGAGAAGCAGTTCAATTTATCAAACAATTCAAATAAGGGTGAGATGTGACACAAAAGGGAACCAATTTTCACTGTCACTGTAAAAGGAGGATGGTTGGATAGGGTCGGATAATCGGCCACCAGCCTACTCTTTAGAAAACTAAAGAAGGGATCTTTAGCGTGCAGGGAGTGTGGCATTGCCCACTATGGTCCACGGTCAGGATTTCCGTATTATGATCTGAAAACCCCCCAACGGGAGGGTCTCACCTATACGCCACTCGGGGACGCGCTAGGCAGCTCTGTGGGTTGAGCTCCCGTGATCCGTCACCATGGTCACAGGTGCCTAGCACTTTATATTGAGAATAATCTTCAAAAGAACAAATTATATTAAGAATACAATAAAAATTTACTTCTGTTTCAGTATTCAAATCTGCATATACATTTTTTAGATGTAAGTAAAGCTACAAAAAACAATACGTGTATACTAGACGTATGGTCAACGCCCTTGTCGATACTATCAAATCGAGACTACCTTATTTATACTCAGGTTCTTAAAACCGTTTGCAATTCTATTAAGGTAAAGTTTGCTGTCACAGGGAGATAACTCGAATTGAAAAGTTCTGATCACCTGAGCGTTTAATCTGTTGAATTTTTAACAACGTCGAAAAAGCGCGTTGCGTACAATTATCGTCTGACAAAATGTCAACACATCCTTGCAGTGAATTGAATCACATGTTTAACGATTAAGAATCAAAACATTGCTCTATTGATTGGAATGCATTCGGGAACTATATCAATGTCAATTTAAGCAAAATTTTCTGTCAGAAACAGTTGAAAGTCTACGCAATTGCCGAAGCGTGTATCTATGTGTTGAATATTGACCAACGTTGATTTGGGAGAATATTTTTTCAAACGACAAAGTCTCATGTTTATGAACAACTTCATCGTTGCCGAAGCTTTGAATTATTAGATATTTCAGAAACTGGTCGTCTTGAACATGGCCAGATAATATGAGGATACAGTGAATAAATCATTATTAGAGTCGCAACTTGCTACAAGATTCAAACAACGAACTCAAGGATGTCATAAATCCAGATATTTCCACTGAAAATCTAACCTCTAACAGTTCAAGAAGAGATAGCTACGTGCATTTTGACTTCATAAGTTCAATAAAAATGTCCATTGACTTTCTGGTCTTCATCGACTTTAGGGCCCATTCTTTTACTGTAGAGCTATGATTTGGTAGGGATATGGTTAGCAGAGGGATGGGTTCCTTCATGCAGGTCAGAGCCTATTACATTTATAATTTGATGTTTTTTCTTATTTCTATTTAGAATATAAAAAGGGAAAACTATGCAGTATTTTTCATACATAACAAAAATTTTAAAAAAAATTTAAAAAAAAAACACATGCCATGCATGAGGAATGTTTTCTAGTTGAATATACATTGCGAGACGATGCAAGTTAAACAGATCCAACACAATATTTGCTTAGTACTTTGTTTTACTGCACTCGGATTTAAACTTGATCAAGATACTATCAAAACAAGTCTTCCATATGAATTTCATCAAAAATCTGCAAATGAATATAGCCATGAGAGCGCTTACAATGGGCACGAACGGACAGATGGACGGACGCCCGGCATTTCTATGTCCCTGCATTGCGTTCCAACGGGGGACAAAAATTATGCTTTGAAAACGGCTTTCAGTGATTGATTTTCTTACAAACGCGAAAAATACTTCATTTATGTGTTTAAGAGGGGTTAATATAGCATCCGTTTCCATGGAAACGAGATCGGGGACATATGAATTTTATTGTTTTATTTTAATGGAAATATTTAAATCTATGAGTTCTCAATTTTTCATGAAATCGTGGCATCCGGAAACAGGACGGTTTCACCTTTTTGTTGCCATGGCAACGTTTCTATTTTTTCAAGGAAATATTAAAATGTTGTGTTTTCGTGATTTTTTCTAAACTTTTCATACATATTTCATAAATAATATCTAGAACATAACGATTTTTACAATTTTCATTAAAAACTTTAACGGTTTTAATACTTAGATATTTTTTGTTCTTGAAAATAGTAAAATAAATACATTGTGACAAAACTACCAAAATTCCAAATTTTGAGCTGATCTTACAAAAAAACTGGACGGGCGATTTTCTTAAAAACGCCACAAAATAAGAGAGGATCCCCCAATGAACAAGTAAGTATATCAAATTACTACAATATTATAATGATAAAAATCCAAGAAGAGCGCAAACCTTACCTTAATATTAGACATCATACGAAATCGATTACTATACCGACTTCTACAAATACACAGATACCCACCAGGGGCCATGTTTTCGAAAGTATCGTAAGATTGATCGTAAGACATATCGTAGACATTACTTGCGACTAAGTTATGGTGGTCTTAACGACTTATCGTATGATGTAAAACAAAGGTATCCTAAGACAATCATAGTTACGAAGATCGTATGACAGTCGCAAGTCAGTAATGACAAATAATGAAATTTTAAATGATTTAACAAAGTATGCAATTTAATTTTAAAAAAGTACACGTAACTAAAAGAAGAAAAAATAAATAAAAAAGAACGTTTAATTAATTTTAATTTTCATAGCCTTTTAAAAATGATTAATGCATATACGTTTACTGTACATGTGTAACATGCATGTACATGTAATTCAATTATGGAATGTGACAATCTATTAACATGGATCAATAAAACCATTGTAAAAGTTTATCGTTCTACTCTATTTTAATATGAATAAGAAATGCCTAGGGTTCGAACATTCAAATTCCCGCTTAACGAACTATTCGTGCTTCTATACATATACGATCATTATTAGACCATCTTACGGCACCTTCTTTGGTGTCGTAACTTTGTGACATGTCACAAGTTGCGATCCTTTCGAAAACACATTTTATGTCTGCGACACGTGTAAGACCATCTTAGGGACGAGATCAAAAGTTCAATGTCGGATAAAAAACTTAATTCAAATAGTTTGGGGGTGGGGGGGTAAAAGTCACTGGAAGTTTTGTTATCCGACATCGATTTTTGTATACGCCTATATTGGTCAATCAATTTTTCCCAAATTAAGTTAAGAGGGGGGTGGGGGGGTCAGTGAAAAAACTATGTGAATTAAGTTTTTTATCCGACATTGAACTTTTGATCTCGTCCCTTACGATATGTATATAAGACATCTTCGAAAACCTGGCCCCAGGAGTAAACTCAAAATACCTTTACCTACAGGTAACTTTTTGATTGATTCTATTTTTAAATTTTAGCAGGAGTTTTTTTTCCTAAAAATAAACAATTTATATGACCAAAGCAAAAACGACCAATAAAGACGTTGTGTTAATATATATAGTTAGATAGAAAGATTCCTATCAATATTCAAGGTCAGAAATCAAACGTCTAGTCCATAAGGAAATGTTGTACATGTAAGGGAGCAACCATTTGATATTTATCGGGGGCTATAGGATCAAATTTGAAATAAAAAGGCAGGACCAGGATTTGGGGCAAAATAAAAGACAGGATCACTTTACGTGTGAAATAAAATGCAGGACCTGTGTCAATCAGGACATTTTTGGTTTGAATGAAAAAATAAATTTTCGTACAATTTTTGACCTCGACTTTTTTCGGCCGCTATTTCAAACATTTGATCCTGCCCCCCCCCTCCATAAAAATCAAATGGTTGCTCCCTAATTTGCAACTGCGAGGGAATGATCCGCCTGGCAGTGTCCTTGTTATATTAAGTAAATGTCCGAGGTAACGGCTATGTTGAAGTTAAAGGTATAGACAACATTAAGTTAATCTAGGCAAGTTTTCTCGCTGAAGAGAGAAAATTCCACAAATTTGAATAAAAACGCTAAGAACTAGGGTTAAGGATGAAGACTTTCATCAATGTAGACCCAAACTTTAACTAATTATAGAAAATTTGTTTTAACTTAAGGGGAAAGTTAATTTATTACTTAAGGGAGGCATCAAATCCGTACATTTCCAGCAATATCATATCATTCATCAGTATATCTTTTCTTGAAATTTTCGAAACACTGTTTTTGGATAAAATGTGTTTTTCTGGCTAAATTATGTACTTGGATTTTTTTTTATATATAACATGTTATTCCTAGAGGTTATTTTTGGATTTAAGTCCATGTGGTAGTCTCGAGATCGGGAAGGGGTGTCCATGTGTTCGATCCACGGCCTATCAAACCAAGCACATAAAAATAATATTTGCTGCTTCTCTGCCTAACATGCGGTATTTTGGATTAAAAGCAAAGTCTGGTCGGCTAATAGAAAAGATAATCTCCACGAAAAGCGTTGCGTGTCTTCTTCCGGGCTGTAAGCATTTGAGGCAGCATGCTCAAAATCAGCCTGTCTGTTTAGTACAAAGCCGGTTGTTTGCATGTTCATTTGACGTCCGTCGCCTATAGCCAGTCTGTGCTGATTGGGCGCAAAGCACCAACAATCAATAAATCCAATCAATCAATCAATCAATCGTTGATGAATATACAAATACAGATCTGTGAATTTTCAAATCCTGGAATTTTAAAAATTCCTTCCTCGTTCATATAAGGAAGAAACCATCTATTGTTCTATTTTGATGAGACAAGGGACTCTTACTTATTTTGCTTGTATTTCAGTTTGTATATTATGGTACTGTTTTATTTGTTTTTTTTAATTTTGTATTTGTCACAAGTTTATTTTGATGACAATTTAAAAATCTATCTGAAAGCAAGATAAAACAAACACGAAGACATTCTGGTTTCAAGTCTGAATCTCCCATTTCACCTTTCTTACTATGAAAGGGCATCACTGCCACCATTCTAAGTTCTAAGTTTTAAATTATAAGTTCTAAGTTTTAAAAGTCTCGACAGAAAGTATCGCGAGTATCTCATCTCGTCCTGCGGACTCGCTGTGATAATCGTGATATTTTCTGTCACGACTTTCAAAACATCCGTTATTCTATATATATCAGATATCTTATAAACTATATAAGATATAGATATAAGATAAACCAGACTACGTATCACCATTTAAGGTGAGTTAAAAAATCGTTGCAAGTTGTAACTATTAAAATAAAGTGAGCCGGATCATCTAAGGCCGGGTCGACTCGAAAGCTAAATTCTAGGTGACATAATGACCGTAAGAGGGTGATATACCATGATGGGAGGCTACTATTCCTTGATAGAGGGTGGTTATACCAATGACCTCCCCATCATGGTATACCCCCCCCCAACATGGAATAGTTGATAAACTACGGTCGGAAAGTCATGGGGTTACATCTAAAAGGGGGCTTTGGAGGGGCTCTGATCCCGACATACCGGGCTTAAAGTCAAATTGAAAAAATCCGAAGGGGTGATCAATGCCCATAAATCCAGAGAAAAGACAAAATAGGTATGACAAACAAGTTACACATACACAACAAAAAACTAAAAAAGTATGACCACCATAGACCCCACCAAAAACCGGGGGTGAAATTAGGTGTACCGGTATGAGTTAAAAACATGACATCCCGAATTCCGGAATTTTAAAAAAAAAATTAAATCCTGATGTCTAAAAATTTGAAATGGGAATTCCAGATCCCGAAATTCCAAGCCAAGCTTAAAAAAGCCCAACTCCGATTAAGGTTCCCCTCATCTTCCTGGTTTAGGGTCATTAGTCCATGATAAAAATGGGGTGTTATACCATGATATTAGGGATCATGTACCATGGTAGGGAGGTCATTAATCCATGATAAAAGGGGTAGGTGTTATACCATGATAGGAATCATGCACCATGGTGGGAGGTTAATATTCCTTAAGGGGTTTATATACGAAAGGGGGGAGGAGTCGTATGGTCCTGATCCCGAAATCCCGGGCTTAAAAACGTGAAATCCCGAGGTTCCGAATTTAAAGAGATATTTCAATCCCGACATCCCGAAATGGGAATTCCTGGATTCCGAAAGGATCAATCCCGAAATCCGGAGCTTAAAAATACCTAATCCCGGAGTCCCAATAAAGGTCTGACCCCTCCCCTCATACAGGTTAGGAACAACCCCCAAATGAGGGAAATCCCTTAAATGAGGGACTGTCCCTCAGACAAGGGATTATTTTGCTGTTGTATAATAACTTAACCTTTTAAGCCGAAAAGGGGGAAAATTCATTATATTTGGAACAACTTTTCTAAAATTTTCAAAAATAAAGAAGACTGAAATCCATGAATATTCCATAATTCATGGACATGCTTTTTGAATATAATACAAGATAGATGTATTGTTCTTTGGACAAAGTTTCTACAAATAATATAAACACGTGCCCTTTTGTAGTAAGAAGTGGTTTTAAAAAAAATTATCACTTGAATTCAACCCCTCATAAAAGGGGTAGTCACTACATTCAGGGGTTATCCATCGTTTGAGGTGTTGTTCCCAACCTGTCATATACGATGAAGGGAATCTTATCCATGATTTATCATTTATGCATCATGGCATGGTGGGAACATCACTTTTCCATGTCCAATCCGTTTCAGCGTATTCTGATGCAGATGACGGAGATAAACAGCGCCATCAGTGTAGATGTCGGTATAGGGAATTTCTTATGATGTCTATTATAATAGACAGGATTTGAAAATTTACAGATCTGTATTTGTATATTCATCAAAGATTGATTGATTGATTGATTGATTGATTTTATTGATTGTTCGTGTTTTGCACCCAATCAGCACAGACTGGCAACGGACGTCAAATGAACATGGAAGCAACCGGTTTTGTACTAGACAGACAGGCTGATTTTGAGCGTGCTGCCCCAAATGATAACAACCCGGAAGAGGACACGCAACGATTTTTGTGGAGATTATCTTTCATACAAGCCGACCAGACTTTGCTTTTAATCCAAAATACCGCATGTTAGGCAGATACGCAGGAAATATTATTCTTGTGTGTCGTGGATCGAACACATGGACATCCCCCCCACCCCACCACCTCCTTCCCGAGCTGGAGACGACCACATAGACTCCAATCCAAAAATAACCTTTCTGCAGGACTAATATGTTTTATAACAAAAATCAAAGGACACATTTAGTCAGAGAAACACAATTTATCCAAAAACAGTGTTTCGCAAATTTCAAGAAAAATTATACTGATGAATGGTATGATTTTGCTCGAAATGTACGGATCTGATGCCTCCCTTAAATAATACATTAACTTTTCCCTCAAGTTAAAACAAATTATCCATAATTAGTTAAAGTTTGGGTCCAACATTGATAGAGGTCTTCATCCTTAACCCTGGTTCTTAGCGTTTTTATTCAAATTTGTGGAATTTTCTCTCTTCAGCGAGAAAACTTACCTGGATTAATTTAATGTTGTCTGTACCTTTTAACTTCAACAAAGCCGTTACCTCGGACATTTACTTAAGTATATAAGTATATAACAAAGACACTGCGAGGTGGATCATTCCCTCGCAACTGCAAATTAGGGAGCATTTGAGTTTTATGGTGGGAAAGGATCAAATGTTTGCTTCTGCCTATTTTTTTCGTCAAAATTTTGGGGGTTTTTTTCGGTCGCTATCGTGGCCTAAATTTTTATTTTCATTCAAACCTAAAAATTCCCTCATTGACACAGGTCCTGCATTTTTTCCCACCTAAAGTGATCCTGTCTTTTTATTTTGCCCAAAATCCGGGTCCTGCCTTTTTATTTCAAATTTGATCGTAGTAACCCCCCCCCCCCCTCCCCTTTAAAATCAAATGGTTCGTTTTTGCTTTGACCATTTTAGGAAAAACAAACTCGTGATGAAATTTTAAAATTAAGACTCAATCAAAAAGTTAACTGTAGATAAAGGTATTTTGAGTTGACCCCTAGTGTGTATCTGTGTATTTGTAGAAGTCGGTATAGTTAAGAAATAATTCACGGAGACTCCAGTTTATCATTGTTTTTATACCACGGGCTAGCCATTTATACCTTTTATTTTACCCTGAGCGCTAGCGAAGGGTAAAATAACGGCATAAATGACCAGCCCTAGGTAAAACAATGATAAACTGGAGTCTCAGTGAATTATTTCGATTCTAATAGGATAATTACGGTGTTTTTTTTATATTGCCGTGACCGTTAAGCATGCTAAGGTGAACTCTGATTTCCGACGTATTTGGCTATTCCGGTAATTTGACACACAACGTCACAAGTACAACAAACCTGTTCGGTGCGCTGTTTTGGTTCTGTTTTTCTGTTTAGATGTAAGATTTTCACGAAATGAAGAGGAGAATGTTTATTTATCGATTACACCTATCGAAGATTTGGTTTAAATTGTCATATTGTAAGAATGGATTTTTACACAACGGTAATCTTACACATGATTTGTGTGTACATTATTTTTCCAAAGTACTTCTGAATCAGTATGTGTGGTGTCTTCAGGGAGGAATTCCATGTTGCCCAATTCCTCGTCAGACTGAGAATCCCTCAAGAAATCTCTCTCAAATAGGCACAATTCGTGTCTGAATTTCTTTAGGACGCGGCCTGATGATAATGATTGTATGCGAGATTTTTTTGTGGCAGGGGGGATCATAATTTTAATTAATCCGTGGTTAAATACTATTGATAAAACATTGTTCAAGTCCGTTTATTATGTTTTGTTATATTTATTTAATTTTATTCGCGCTACATCAGAATGAATGAAAATGTATTTATAACAACTACCAGTGGCGGATTTAGCGGGGGGGCACAGGGGGCACGTGCCCCCCCAGTTGAGGTCACACAAAAAAAAATTATACGTAAAATTACTAGATACACAGCTTCACATCGTTGAATATGGTCATAATTACCATAGGCAAATTTTAAGAAAGTGACCATAACATGTTATCTATTGTAATGGTTGATTGACACATAGTTGTGAAAATTAACATGTGTGTAACTTTTTACAAATCTGATAATAAAGATACGAGTTAATGAGATGGAAATGTATCACAGTGAAGAAAGTAAAATTAATTTTCCACCAGTTCCCCTTGGAAGATTTGCAAGAGTACCCTTCTTATACAGTGTCTTAATTACTTATTGATTAATTGTTAGCTGGCATGTATTGTTTTAAATACAAACAAAAGATTATTAAAAGATATCTATATATTTTTTTAAATTAATATATTTGAAATCCATTAATTGGTTAGTAAAAATATCTGGACTATTTATTTTTTTAATTTAAGTGTGTTATTAGTACAAATGGGCAATTACAATATCTAAAAAATATTTACTACCATCATTGACTATGATGTGTTTAAACTGTTCCGACATATGAGAGGTACATCAACATTTTTTTTAATAATTTTTACATCATAGAGACTTCTGAAATATAAATTTAAAACCTTTAATTTAATAAATTTTCATTTATTTTATTTAAAACTTGAAGATATTAATAACTGTCAAAAAATTTCTTCTCTCAGTTGATTGTTTTTTAGCACCTTGGTGGCCGAGTAAAAGAGCAAAAGTTTGAGATCCATTTTGAAATTTGATACATGTAACATCAGAGAATCCAAACTGCACTTTCTACCGAAAATGCAGCCACTTTTAACTTTAAAACTGCACATCTTTCAGTGATTTTGCATGACATTTTTGACGGAACAAAATTATTAATTATTGAAAGTCTAACTAATTACTTAATTTGGGTCCCCTTTTCAATTCGCTCATGGTACGTTTTTTAATCAGGGATAAGTTGATGTCATCACCTTGGAAATGTTACGGTCTTCATCGCGAATATCGAAGATGATGTTGGACCTGTTCCCACTGTAGTAACATTTCACGCACCTCCATCGATTTTTGACTACTACTGGATGGCGGATTGACTTTGTTGAACTTCACGACGGGTGTCGTATACGGAGCAGGAACTGCTTACCCTTCCGGATCACCTGAGTTCACTTCTGGTTTTTATAGGAGTTTGTGTTTGTCATTGTGTTTGAGTTTTCAATGTTTATTTGTTGTGCTTGTGGTTGTTCATTTTCCTCCCCGGGTTTGTCGGTCTAGCTATGATGAATTGACTTTTTTTTTTGTTTACTCCTTAGGTGTTTTTATCACCTTTCTTACAATCACTAATCATACACAGAGACCATGGAGGACCATGGAGGACCAGAGTTCAAACTAAATATCCTGATATTTTGTTCTACAACCTGACAACAGTAGTAAAAATATAATAATTTCATAAGCTTCTGTGACGTTAACCAAAAAGAAGATATGATGCTGTACCCCCCCCCCCCCCAACAATAAAAGTCGTAAAATCGTCATAATCCCCCCCCCCCCACAAAAAAAAAAACAAAACAAAAAAAACAAAGGCAGGTAATTATTCAAAATTGTGCCCCCCCCCCCACTCGTCGACCCTCTGGATCCGCCCCTGACTACAACGACATTCAGAAACCCCTATGCTAAATATAGAAATTTAATCAACGGTTCTCAGAATTGCAGAAATAACAACCAATCAAATTGAGCGGTAAACGATTTCCGGTGGGAGTAACTGCAGTAGAAAAACCAACTAAGTCGCGTGCAGCTCATATGGCAACTAATATTTTACCACGCTTGTGGTCCCAAAGCCTTTGAAGGCCGTCATATTAGAATAATCGATTTCGTATAATGTCTAATATGTAAGCCAGCATGTTCAAGACCAGCCTGTCTGTTTTTTTTTACAAAGCTGGGTGTTTGTATGTTCATTTGAAGTCCATAGCCTAAGGCCAGTCCATCCTGATTGGGCACGAACCGTCAACAATCAATAAAAATCAATCAATCGATAAATCTTTAATGAATATAAAAATACAGTTCTGTAAATTTTCAAATTCTGGAAATTTAAAAATTCCTTCTTCGTTCATATAAGGAAGAAACCAGCTATTCTTATATTTTCATGAGACACGGCACTCTTATTTATTTTGCTTGTACCCTATCCGAGCATGATGTATCTGTTTAATTCCACCGAATGTCAAAATAAAAGGTTTCTATGTACAAACGCTTATACTAAAACGCAGTGATGATGTAGACATTTCAAGCGTCCGGTCGGATAAAAGAATTTTTCGCAAATACCACGGCAGAGGGTTAAAAGTGCAAATAGATTTTGGAAAATACCCCGCTGCATCAGTTTTACCGCTGCATTGTTAACTGATTCCTGATATTTCAATTTATATTAAATATATAGTTCAGCAGTTGGGTTTAGTGAAAGTCAATAACTCTCGGATACCTGTATTTCATAGCTTCTTTATGTGTTTATAAATTTTACATGCACACTTACCCCTATTCCGTGGGATTTTTTTCTTTAAAAATCTTATAGAAAACCTCTTTGCAATATTTAAAAGGTCTATCATCTCGATTAGCATATATCAATATGGAATGTATGGTGGGTGCATTAACCATTCGTTTTGATTCATGTTGTTTATAATGTATTTAGAACGAAAAATTTTCCATTTTATAGGAAAGCCCAGTCCTCCAGAGGATCTGAAAATACAGATCGTTTGTAATGCATAAATTTGGGAAAAATACCCCTCTAATGAACCAATCAGATTACAGCATTTTTATATAAGGTGTAAATACAGTTTATATATTATTGTACTGTTCTGCTATTTGTTCTTTTTTTTAATTTTATATTTGTCACAAGCTTGTAATTATGCTTACCATATGACAATAAAGTTGATGGTTATTTTGATGACAATTTAAAAATCTATCTGAAAGCAAGATAAAAAAAAAGAACATTGCACGAGGACATCCTGTGTCCAAGTCTGAATCTCCATTTTTCATCTAGAATCCACTGGTTACAACTATATCTTTGCAGATTTATTTAAGCACTTTATTAAAAATTAAATAGCTAGGGAAGAATTTATAGCCTACGTCTTTTTACAATGCCTGTGCATAATTCCATAATTAATGCCTTCCTCGGCAATGAAGCTCAAATTGAAAAAAAACAGGATCACTGCCGAAAATGACGGATGGATTTTCGACAAATATTATCTCAAGTAAGTATTAGAATATGTCTGAAACCTGGATATATCTTCTAACTCTGTACACACTATACATGTATATTCCGATTTCATAATTAGAGTAATACCAAAAAATGAAGAAAAAAAATCTGGCAAATTTGCCAATTAGTATGTACTTGATCCAAGCCAATTCCTTACCTCAAAATTCAAATGGTTGCTCCCCCCCCCAGAGGGGGGCGATCCCCCAAAATGTTCCGTCCGTAGGCTTGCTTCACCCCCCAAAAATACCAAAACCTCAGTTATGTTGACATCATTTATTAAGTCGGAATAAGAATAAGTCCTACAAAGACACAATAGTAACAAAATAAATAGATTTACATGAAATGAAATTATCAAAATTACATGTAGCAAATAATATAAACATTACATATGCGTCACTAAACGACTATCAATTAGAGTGAAGTTATCATCGATTTAATTAACAGTTTATCTGTTCTTTGAGTCAACATAAAATATTTTTGTTTCTAAGCTACAATTAAACTAACTTACTAAAAGCTTAAGAAATCATTGTGAATATAAAGCACATAATACCATCCATTTCTTAAATCACGAAGTACGAAAATATAAACAAACACAAATATTTTGTTTAATTTGTATAAAAATAATTACTCCTATTTCGATTATTCAACATCATACAGTTATCATAACATCATGAAATAAAACTACAACATAAGTAATATAACCAAAACACAAAACATAACCTCAGCGTATGGTACAATTGCTGTTATAAATTACTGGTCTCCTTGCATTACTTAATTCTTTATTTCCTGTTTAAGTAATTAAAACAAAATCTTAAATAAAAACTAAACCTAATATATTTCAATTAAAATACATAAAGCTGATAAAATAATACCATAGAAATACCTTAACTTTCATAAAAAATTGTTATCAACAAATGCACGTGCGTTTATTTACAATTTACCGGATGTTTATATCAATCAGCTGATGCACGTCACCGCCATCGTGACGTTTCACATTCCTAACATACCTTAGTTCAGAGAAGGTTTCCGTGCTATCACGTGCTGTGCGCATGAAATCGGATTACATTAGTCAACACGTTCGTGAGAGACAATAATGATGCGGGATAATTATCGAACAATAGGGGATACTACCGATCATTGTTACATTAAGATAAGAAAAATAATCAATTCCGTTTAATTGGCAATACAATTAATTAACAGTAATTAAATTGATTAGTTACTATTCAAAAACTCGTTGATCTATAAATGAAATGTCCAATTATACCGTTAACTATTGGAGCAAAATATAGTACAAATTATAAAAAAACACATTATAAACTCTTAATGATAAAATAACTAAGTAAAAATGCAAAAAATGCTCAAACTGACCTTTATATATGAATTTCTCCAATCTAATTAAAAACCGATCTCTCATCGCTCCCGTTTTCTGATATGTCGCGTGGGAGATCTAACGAAAGCCGCTTTGAGGTCACATGTGAGTGACCTCGTAGGTGTGTCCTGTTCGACCAATGAAATTGCGGCTTAGGCGATCTTGTAAGTTGATCGTGTGGTAAAGGGATGTAACTCATTTTATTAACGAAGAAATCGTCAGTCCCCAGAATTCATAAACTTTTTTGATTGGCTTATTGATAGGAAGTCAACTCATTTGCATATCATTATAAATTCATAAGTTCCAGTTCACTCACATGTGACCTCAAAGCGGATTTCGTTAGATCTCCCACACGACATATCAGAAAACGGGAGCGATGAGAGATCGGTTTTTAATTAGATTGGGATTTCTCCTGCTGACAAGTATACTCCTGTATACTACAGTGGTCAGCGTGCGTGTGCCGCAAAGTTCCAAAACCAAGAAAAATTTACTTTAACCACGTGATTGTTTCCCCGGGAAAATTATTAATAAATAGAACTATCATACAATTATATATTGAATATATTGATACATGTGATAAAGAGAATAGAAAAAAAACAGGATTGTCTTTGATTATCTCTTGAATTGTTAATGAAATGATAATTACAAGCTGACGATAAATCATGGCAGTCAGTCTAATCAACAACAGGAATGTGGTTAGGTAGATTTTCAAAATTGGTTTCTTGTTATCACAAAGGGGGGGGGGGGGGGGGGGTTTGGTTCATTTTAAGAAGAGGGGGCGTTCTGGAATGGAGCATGAATTATGAAAGTTGGGGCGTTTTTTTGGATAGTTGTAAGATAATCAAAATTTGGGGGCGTTTTGGTGGCATGGGTAATTACGAAAGTTGAATGTATTTTGATGATGGATGTTGTTTAACGTCCAGTGGACGCCAGATGCATATCAGGACGAGAACATGTTGATATGATAATGAATATGATCCCTGCTTTGTACTAGACCTACATGCTGAGCCGGATTTTTGATGTGCTAGCTCACGAGGTAACTGTCCACAGGAAGACATATCACCCCACCCGGACACATTATACTTACTCCGAGTCGACCCGTAGATCTTTGCTCTTACTCCTAGATACCGCGAGCTTGGCTGAGAAGCAGCAAATACCAATTTTTATGTGTTTGGTTTGACCCGGCCGGGGATCGAACCCGCGACCTTCCGCATTCGAGGCGAGCACGCTATCACCGAGGCGGTGAATGAATTTTAAACTTGGGTCGTTTTGGTTGGGGCATTTTGGCGGTGGGGGGCATTTTGACATTATATGGGGGCTTTCAAACAACATTAGAATGGTTCTGGTTCTGAATTTACTTTTTTGTAATATTTCAAAAATAGATTAAAATTTATCCAAATCGCAAATATACACGACCTTTGCCGATGGAAAACTTGAACTTCTTAATGATTAGGCATAAAATTAATGTTTGCTAACATAAAATTCAGTGCATACAATCGTTTACGATAAAAAGTGGGTAAATATATAAGAATAAAAATCTTAAATATTTACCTCCTTATGAGTGAAACATACACGGGAAAGTGGCCATACGGTGCCTACTCCTTTGATCTTCGCCTGAAAAAAAACTAGTCCTCAAGAAAAAAAAATAAGGAATTAAAATTTCGCCCGCTCGCACCTATTTTTGACATAAAAATCCAAAGAACTAAAAATAAATTTGGTGTGACCTAAAAACTATCTATAGATGCACAGTAATGTTTTAGATTTTTCAGAAAAATTGGTTTTCTAGTTATTATTATAATATCTTTGTACAATAGATAACTCGAAGCTACTGTCAGAATCAGCAGTGGTCCCAACGCCCCCAAAAGTACATAAAAGGACATTTACCCAAAGTCACAAATATAAAAAAAAACTTATTGCCCATCTACAATGTATATAAGGTTTGTTATCATTTTTTTAAATGATTGAAAATAAAAAAAATCTGATGTCGCTAGCTTTAATTAACAAATTTTAACAATTAAAAAAAAATCAAATTTCATATAGTATATGCCAATACTGTAAAGAAAGTTAATCTATCAATTTTAAAATAAAAGAGGAGTTTATGTTACAAATTTAAATTCACACTTTTCTAAAATTGATTAATGTGGTTATTTATAATTGAATAAATAACTATTTGTTAACTGGTTCCTGATATTTCAATTTATATTAAATATATAGTTCAGCAGTTGGGTATAGTGAAAGTCAATAACTCTCGGATACTTGTATTTCATAGCTTCTTTATGTGTTTATAAATTTTACATGCACACTAACCCCTATTCCGTGTGAATCTTATAGAAAACCTCTTTACAATATTTAAAAGGTCTATCAATCTCGATTAGCATATATCAATATGCAATGTATGGCGGGTGCATTAACCATTCGTTGATTCATCTTGTTTATAATGTATTTAGAATGAAAAATTTTCCATTTTATAGGAAAGCCCAGTCCTCCAGAAGATCTGAAAATACAGATAACAGAAAATACTGTAAATGTTACTTGGACAACAACATTGAATAAGGGATATGTACGTATTGTAGTAACTGATTCTAGTGGTAAAAAACAGGTCGTAAATCAGAATGGCAGAAACTCTAAGGATATACGGATACCGGAATCACATTATGAAATTACTGGATTAAAACCATGTAAAGAATATACATTTACTTTGAAGTCGATTTCTAATAGCGAATTTTCTGAACCGGTGAACCAGACAGTCTTTTATATACCAGGTATGTTTATTTCAAGCTTCGTTTTATTTTATAATTTAGACTGCATTATAGTAATAGAGCCAAATTTCAATTAAAAGTATCGATATATAAACTCGACCGACTTCTTGACAAAAATAATTTAGTGTGAAGGTATGAATAAGATGGCCGGGTTTAGGTATACAAAGGCCTTACTTTCTTATACATTGTAATTTCAACAATATAAAATTTTCCAAATACTTGATAAATAACAGGGAATATGGTAATGAATGAATGATGCGAAACGTTTTTGCCACAATGGCATTGACCAATAAATCGTACTTTTTACGTTGCTTTCACCATTGTTTATCGGGAACATTAATATATACATATAAAGAAAATGAGCACTATAAAACAAGCAAGCGAAAAAAAAAAACAATTCACAGGCAGGTACAAAATACATCCAAACCTTGAATAGTGACCACATTTGTTAAACAATAACCTTTTTTATCATGTTTATGTGATCTTGATATTTAAATCTCTTTCAAGTGCATTTTATATTAAATTGAACCTTCAGTGACAACCTGACTTCTATAACCATATTTGCACATCTTGATAATGAATCAGATAAAGTACCGCATATTTAATTTTGTTTGTATTAGTAGGCTAATAGTATGTTTTTCGGGGCCTCGGTGGCCGAGTGGTCTAGGTAGATTGCCATCACTACTAATGATAATTAGCCTGTCAACACTGAGGTTGTGAATTCGAATCTCACCTGTGGCGGGGTGTGTTCGACTCCAATCTTAATTGACAAGAATTGCCAATTTTCCTACCGAAGGTCGGTGGTTCTCTCCGGGTACTCCGGCTTCCTCCACCAATAAAAACTGGCCGCCGTGAAATAGCCAAATGTGCTGAAAACGGCGTAAAACCCAATCAAAACAAAAGTATGTTTTTCATATGATCCGAACAAAATGAGGAATTTTTATAAAGAACCTTCCATACAGTTCTTTTTCCTAAATAATGACAAAATAGTAATAAGATTAAAAAACTAGAGGCTCTCAAGAGCCTGTATCGCTCACCTGGATTTAGCTTTTCACCTTGAGCAGGACTATAAAAATTTAAGTGTTGCAGTCAATTTGGCTGGTTTTTCTATAGAGTTCTATGTTAAACTAAGTTCAGCTGTGGCAGCCATCTTGGTTGACAGTCCAGGTCAATGGACACATTTTTAAAAAAGAGAAACATCTAAGGACCATTACAGCTAAGTCTTGTAGCAACTGGCTAAGTGGTTTCAGACAAGAAGATTTTTAAATGAATTTTCCCATAGGATCCTATATTTAACTAAGTTTGGCCGTGGTGGCCATTTTGGTTGACAATCCAGGTTGAATGACATCATTCTGAAAGAGGACCATCCAAGGACCAATGCTGCCAAGTTCAGTTCAAATGGGATCAGTAGTTTCAGACGAAAAGATTTTTGAGTGAATTTCCCATAGGGTCCTGAGTTAAACAAAGTTTGGCTGTCGCGGCCATCTTGGTTCACAGTCCACGAAATCCGACACATTTCTGAAAGAGGACATCCTAAGAACCATTGTCTGGCTCGAATCTGTCAAGTGGTTTCAGAAAAGAAGATTTTTCAATGAATTTTCCCATAGGTTCCTATGTTAAACTAAGTTCAGCTGTGGCTGCCATCTTGGTTCAAAGTCTGGGTCATCGGACACAATTCTGAAAGAGGACCATCTAAGGACCATTGCTACCAAATTTAGTTCTAATTGGCTTAGTAGTTTCAGAAAAGAAGATTTTTGAGGGAATTTCCCATAGGGTTCTATGTTAAACTAAGTTCGGCTGTGGCGGCCATCTTGGTTCACAGGCCATAAAGTCCGACAAATTTTTGAAAGAAGACCTCCTAAGGACCATTGCTGCCAAGTCTGGTTCTAACTGGTCAAGTTGTTTCAGACAAGAAGACTTTTCAAGGAATTTCCCGTAGGGCCCTATGTTAAACTAAGTTCGGTTGTGGTGGCCATATTGGTTGTCAGTCCAGGTTATCGGACACAATTCTGAAAGAGGATCATCTAAGGACCATTGATGCCAAGTCTGGTTCCTATTGTTCAAGTGGTTTCAGACAAGAAGATTTTTCAATGAATTTTCCCATAGGGCCCTATGTTAAACTAAGTTCGGCTGTAGCGGCCATCTTGGTTAACAGTCCAGGTCAGCGGACATACTTCTGAAAGAGAACCTCCTAAGGACCATTACTGCCAAGTTTGATTCCAATTGGCCTTTCAGTTTCATAGAAGATTTTTGAAATTCGTTCCCCCTTTTATATTTTTAGTAACAGCAGCCATGTCGGTTGGAATTCGAGAATACCGGACACAATTTTGGATGAGGACTCCCCAAGGACCATTCCACCAAAGTTTGGTGCCAATTGGCCCAGTGGTTTCAGAGGAAATGATCTTTAAAGGAAAGTTTATGTTGGATGCCGTCTTTAAAGGGCAAAAACTCCTATAAGGGTTCAATCAATGATGTTGGTCATGTTGGCTTATTTGTAGATCTTACTCTGTAGAACATTTTTGCTGTTTACAGCTTGCATTTATCTATAATAATATTCAAGATAATAACCTAAAACTGCAAAATTTCCTTAAAATTAAGAATTCGGGGGCAATAACCCAATTAACACTTGACCGATTCGTCTGAAAATTTCATTGCAAGTAGATCTTGACCTGATGAAGAATTTTACCCAATGTCAGTTTTGCTCTAAATGCTTTAGTTTTTGAGATATAAGCCAAAAACTACAGTTTACCCCTATGTTCTATTTTTAGCCATGTCGGCCATGTTGGTTGGCAGGCAGGGTCACCGGACACATTTTTTAAACTAGATACCCTAATGATGCTTTTGGCCAAGTTTGGTTCTATTTGGCCTCAGTGGTTCTCTAAAAGAAGTCATTTGTATGCATTTCCCATAGGGTCCAATGTTAAACTTAGTCCCACGCTGGCGGCCATCTTGGATGATGGATCGGCAACAAAGTAACAACACTTGGTCAGCACCTCATAAGGAACATTCATGCTATGTTTTGTTACATTCTATTCAGTGGTTCTCTAAAAGAAGTCATTTGTATGCATTTCCCATAGGGTCCAATGTTAAACTTAGTCCCCCGCTGGCGGCCATCTTGGATGATGGATCGGCTACAAAGTAACAACACTTGGTCAGCACCTCATAGGGAACATTCATGCCAGATTTAGTTTCATTCCATTCAGTGGTTCTCTAAAAGAAGTCATTTGTATGCATTTCCCTTAGGGTCCTATGTTAAACTAAGTTCCCCGCTGGCGGCCATCTTGGATGATGGATCAGCTACAAAGTAACAACACTTGGTCAGCACCTCATAAGGAATATTCATGCCATGTTTGGTTTCATTCCATTAATTGGGTCACTAAAAGAAGTCATTTGTATGCATTTCCCATAGGGTCCTATGTTAAAATAAGTCCCCCGCTGGCGGCCATCTTGGATTATGGATCAGCTACAAAGTAACAACACTTGGTCAGCACCTCATAAGGAACATTCATGCCATGTTTGGTTTCATTCCATTCAACGGTTCTCTAAAAGAAGTCATTTGTATGCATTTCCCATAGGGTCCTATGTTAAACTAAGTTCCCCGCTGGCGTCCATCTGGGATGATGGATCGGCTACAAAGTAACAACACTTGGTCAGCACCTTATAAGGAACATTCATGCCAGATTTAGTTTCATTCCATTCAGTGGTTCTCTAAAAGAAGTCATTTGTATGCATTTCCCATAGGGTCCTATGTTAAACTAAGTTCCCCGCTGGCGGCCATCTTAGATGATGGATCAGCTAAAAGTAACAACACTTGGTCAGCACCTCATAAGGAATATTCATCCCATGTTTGGTTTCATTCCATTAAGTGGGTCACTAAAAGAAGTCATTTGTATGCATTTCCCATAGGGTTCTATGTTAAACTAAGTCCCCCGCTGGCGGCCATCTTGGATTATGGATCGGCTATAAAGTAACAACACTTGGTCAGCACCTCATAAGGAACATTCATGCCATGTTTGGTTTCATTCCATTCAACGGTTCTCTAAAAGAAGTCATTTGTATGCATTTCCCATAGGGTCCTATGTTAAACTAAGTTCCCTGCTGGCGGCCATCTTGGATGATGGATCGGCTACAAAGTAACAACACTTGGTCAGCACCTCATAAGGAACATTCATGCCATGTTTGGTTTCATTCCATTCAGTGGTTCTCTAGAAGAAGTTCAAAATGTAAAATGTTAACGACGACGACGGACGACGACGGACGACGGACGACGGACGCCAGGTGATGAGAAAAGTTCACTTGGCCCTTCGGGCCAGGTGAGCTAAAAAGGTTTACGTAGAAGGCAGTCGATTTTATTACATTTCGGTCGTTCCAATTTCTCTCTCAACAGTATGAGAAAAATGTGTCAATTTTGTATACTTCGTGAAAACAATTTTGAAAAGGATTGCAGATAATCGGTATATCGCGCTGCAGACAATCTATCGAAGTTGGAGGTTTCTCCAAAAATTCTATACTGATGATTATATATATTATAGTTTTTTTCACATAAAGTGAAAATAGTTAAGCAAAAAAGGGTATTTCAACAAGGTCTAACATTTTGCTTGATAGATAAATTGAATGAACTTTATTTCTCATTAACTACAAATACATAGTTACAGAGAATATATACACACAATTACATTAAATATTAAAACACATGTGAGCAATACAGACTAACCAGGAGGAGTGAGTCTCACATTTATAATTATAATAAATCTACACAATTTTTTGAGAAGTATATGATTATTTGAGTTCATTAATTGTTGAAATTTATATGTATTTGGATAGAGAGTACAGTAATATGGTAATAATTTTTTTCTATCTTGGTCATAAGCATTACATGACAATATATAATGATATTCGTCACCAATATCTCTTGAGTCACAACCTATCATTTCTAGATATGTCATGTATGTTGTGCCATCTTCCCCTCTCAATAGGTAGTCGGTGACTTCCACATCTGAATTTACACAGTACAAATTGATTATAAATTGACAACTTAGAAAAATAACTTTCAAACTTCACATCAGTTTTAAAAATTTTATAACATAAACATTTAGGAGATACATAAATTTCACTAAGACAGTTTTGCAGAAATTGGTCTTTCAATTTCAACTCAAAATTTTAATTACCCATTGATCTAACAATTGATTCACCCAGAGATTTAACATTCCGCAAGTATCGAAAATGTTTTTAACATATGGTATCCATTTACACTCAAGACCATAGTTATGAAAATTTACATACAATAGTTTATATAATAGACATGAAATTTTATTTTCTTTACCATTTAGTAATCTACCTAAAAAACTAACCATGCGAACTTTGGCACTTAGAATAACAGGATATCTGCCCAATTCTGCATAAACAATACAACTTGGTGTAGTCTGTTTTAAATGTAGAACAAGCTTACAAAATTTCAGATGAACAGATTCTATGATATCAAAATTTTTATACCTCCAGATTTCCGATCCATAAAGAAGAATAAGTAAAACAATTTTTATCAAACATGTCTAATTGACACTCAATAGTTAACTGTTTTCTCTACATTTTTTTCAGTATTCCGTACATTGCTTTTTTAGCTTGTGCACAAACATATTTTCGTAACTTGAGAAATGGTCCAGTCCTAACAAAAAATATACTAAGGTATTTACAATCAGTTACAATTTCTAGTTCTCTGTTCTGGATAAAAAATCGAATATTTCTTGGTTGTCTCCCTTTGGAAAATATAAGAACTTTTGTCTTATTTACATTTCTTTTGAGTTCCCATTTTTGACAATAATCAGAAAATTAATTTAACATTTTTTGTAAATCTTCGCTATTCTCGGAAAACAGCACAGTGTCACCCGCATACAACAACATAAATATTTTAAAATACACTGTCAGCACTAATACAGTTAACGCTAAGTATATCTTTTTCTTCAACATAGTGTTGTAAATCATTTAAAAATACAGAAAAAAGTGCAGGGGAAAGATTTTCTCCCTGTCTAACCCCATTTCACAAGCAAATAACTCTGACTTCTCTCCATTAAATGTTATTTGCGATTTAACATTTTGGTACATATTTTGGATAATACGGAAAAATGTTCCATTTAAATTATTTTATAAGAATTTAAATAATAAAAAAATTCTCTGAATAAGGTCAAAGGCCTTCTCGAAATCCACAAAGGCACAGAAAAGTTTTTTCTTCCGTAATTTAAGTAACTCAGATAATGCATACAATGAAAATAAATGATCATTAGTGGAATGTCCATGTCTAAAACCGGCTCTCAATTAAAAAAGAATACTCATCAAGATAATAGAAGTGAAAATCTTACCAAGACAAGACAAAAGTGTGATAGGGCGGTAATTCTGTGGTTCAGTTTTACTACCCTTGTTCTTAAAGATTGGTATAACGTTACCGTTTAACCACACCGTGTGTAAAATACCAGAATCAAAAACAATATTGAATAAATACAAATAAATATCAATCATACAATCAATAGTAGAGGAAATGTATGCATTTATTATTATATCGTCACCATTCTTGATATTTTTAACAGCTTTCAGTACTTCTTCCGGTGTTATAGTTTCATTTAACATCATATTAGTATTTTCATTACTAACACTATTATTAATGTCATACATGTCGCCCTCATTATTATTTTTATTTATATCTTTAAAAAAGTTAAACATTGACTCCATGGTGATATTACAATTGTTTTTATGTTTGACTTTATTCCAAATTTTCCAAAATTCCCTCGAATTTTTAAACCGCATATCTCTCATCTTAGTAGTTAAATTTTCGTTATATGATTTAATATTCTCGTCCATTACCTTTTTATAATGTTTTTCTGACTGTCGAAGTCTTTCTTTAAATAAATTAGAACCATAATGTTTATATAGTCTTTGGTTTTTTTCGATAGTTTTGTCTAGCTTTTTTAAGTCTTTAGTGAACCAATCTTTATTTGAGAAATTCCGATTGTCGCTACTTTTTTAGCTCACCTGGCCAAAGGTGTCCGTCGTCCGTCCATCAACATTTCATTAAAAGATCTCCTCTGAAACCACTGAGCGGATTCAAACCAAACTTGGACTTATTCATCTTTAGAGTGTCTTGATTAAAGTTTGTGATTTTTGTACCCGTTGTTTATTCAAAATGGCCGTTTGGGCTAAAAATAGAACATAGGGCCTGTCTGTCAACTGTTCACAAAACGATCTTCGTCTCTGAAACCACTGAGCCAATTGAAGCCAAACTTGGTTTGATGCATATATAGGGTGTCTAGATTAAAGTTTGTGATTTTTGTGTCCGTGGTCCATTCAAAATGGTAGTCTGTAGCCTGGGCTAAAAATAGAACATAGGGGTATGAGCATGTTTTTTGCTTAAATATCATGATCTATCATGAAAACAGAAAAAAAAACCGTTACCTAAAAATGGTCAGAATGCAAAGTTTTTACTTTTAATCATTTGGTCCGAAACTGTCAGTTGCCGTCCTATATCAGTTATAGCCCTGAAATGACGATTTTTATCTGTTTTTGGTGAATTTTGCTTTGTTCTTGAAAACTATAATATATAGAGAGAAACTTTAAACTATGAAATTATCAAGCATGATAAGATCTATAATGATGGAACATGACCGATATCATCAATCAATTCTTATAGGTGTTATTGCCCTTAAATGACAATTTTTAGTCTATTTTTGTGAATTTTTTTTTTTTTTTTGTTGTTGTTGAAAACTTTGATAGATAGAGAGAAACTGTAAACTATAAAACTGTTAAGCATGATACATCTACAAACAAGAGATGTCTTTCAATTCATGCAGGAGTTATTGCTCTTAAACAACGATTTTCATCCGTTTTTTGTGAATTTTGTGTTTTTGTCTTGAAAAATACAAAAGGTAGAGAGAAACTGTAAACTTAAAAATTAAGCATGGTAAGATATACAAATGATGTAATATGACCGATATTGTCCATCAATTCCCGTAGAAGTTATTGCCCTTAAAAGACATAGTCTAACAAACTTGTTGGAAAATAACTAAAAAAATCAACCTGTCTTAAGCCACTGGGCAAATTTAAACTTAACTAAGTAGCAATGCTCTTTTTGGTCCTCTTTCTACTATATTCCATATTCACTCCAACAACCAAAATACTGGCCATAGCAAAACATAGTAAATTGCCAATTGGTATCAAAGATTGTACTTTGTGGTCATGACATATGTACCTGTATCCTCTGTTTTATAATGATTATAAGCTAACATACTTATGAAAATGTAATTACCAATTATAATCATGTCTAAGTGGACCATTTAAGTTTCAAACACTTTGTGGTGGTTATTCGGTTTTTGGGACGAGTTGTTTAGAGATGAATTGATTAGGGACGAAATGACATGTTTTTATATTTCTGAGTCGTTGAAACGTTTTTCCCCAATGAAGTATGGTCCTTTGGTGGTCCTATTTCAGATTTGCTCCAATGACCCAATCCGACATCCAAGAAAACAACTATAGCCGAACTTAGTTTAACAAAGGACCCTATAGGTAAATCACTTAAATTTCTTCTTGTCTGAAACCGACAACCAATTTGAACCAAACCAAACTTGGCAGCAATGGTCCTTAGATGGTCCTCTTTCAGATTTATGTCCGATGACCCAACCCAACATCCAAGATAGCCATCATAGCAAAACATAATTGAACATACGACCCAATGGAAAAATCACTTGAATTTCTTGTCTGAAACCATCGAGCCAATTCGAACCAAACTTGCCAGTAATGGTCCTTAGATTGTCCTCATTCAGATTTGTGTCTAATCACCTGATGGCCACCATACCCTAAATTATTTTAACAAAGAAAACCACTTAAATTTCTTCGTCTGAAACCAGCCATCCAATTTGAACCAAACTTTGCAGCAATGGTCCTTACGTAGTCCAATTTTAGATTTATGTCCGATGACCCAATCCGCGATCCAAGATGGCCACCATAGTCGAACATAGTTTAACATATCACCCTATGGGAAAATCACTTAAAGATCTTCTTGAAAATCTTTATAAGGTCTTCTCATCTGATACCACTTGGGCAATTGGAACCAAACTTTGATGGAATGGTCCTTGAATGGTGCCCTTCAAAACTTATTCCATTCTAGATTGGTGCCATAGCCGAACATACACTCTTGTTTACATAAAACCCTATTGGAAAATCACTAAAAGATCTTTTTGTCTGGAAACAATTGGATAATTTAAGCAAGATTGGGCAGCCACTGTCCTTAGGTTAATGTCCTCTTATAGAATTTTGTCTAACAAGATGGTCTGCCAACCAAAGATTAACTCAGGTGTTCAGGTGAGCGATACAGGCTCCTGGGAGCCTCTGGTTTAGAGTTTCTGGTGTATACCCAAAAGTATCTTTTGCAGCACTCAATAGAAAATGTCATGTTTCCATTTACCAATATGTACATTATTATTGTCATTAAACACTTCACTTTTAAGTTGCGTTTCATTTAAAACCATTTACTTTTATAGACAAACACACAGAGGAATGCATATCAGAAAATAATTTACAGAAATCTGAAACTTCCAAATTTTCTACATTATATAAAATATTTGCAGTACAAATTACATAATCTATTACACTGTTATTTCGACTCGTAGGTTTCCCTACTCTGTCTTTACCGACTCTTCCATTTAGAATATACATATTATTATCTATGCAAAACTGAATTAATTTTCTACCATATGCATTGATAACAGTATCAGAGCTGTGACGTATTCTTGCTATATTCAGATCGTCCAAGATGTGCACATCACTGAACTCATTTAAATCTATAAAGTCTGTTATATTTTCATCAAAATCAGATAAATCGAAAAAATCTTGTTCATTCGCAGTGCGACTATTAAAATCACCAAGAAGGAAAACAGAATTACTATTCTTTTGCAGTTCAAGAAATTTTAATTCAATATCTGACACCGGCTTTTCAATAGTATAACATGTATTTTCTGGCGGGATATAAACTATGCCAGTGATAATATCATATTATGTTTTAGATAATTTACGATCTATACTAAACCATAACACAAATGGACAATCTGTTTCTATACAGTGGATACATTTTGAATATTGTGATTTGTAGCCTAAAGCTATACCACCTGATCTAAAATTAGAATTTTTTTCCTATTTTTATAATGAAAAATAAAACCATCAAATAAATTTCATCTAAATCGTCCAATTTTGTTTCAGTAAGACACAATATATCATTACAATTTAATAAATCTCTAAACTCTTGATACAATAATTTACTTTTCAATCCACACACATTTAAAGACAGTACATGAACAATATCTTTATTTACATTATTATATATAAAGTTGGTGCTACTCACTTCCGTTCGTGCTATTTAAACTACTCTTACTTTTACTGTCCGTTAATCCTCCAGGGTTTACCTAGTATCTTCTACTATATTTGTGAGTACACCGACACGTACGATAATTTTGTTGAGAACCTCGTTTGCATGGCTCTTGGATTCATGTTTGTTTTGAATGTTTTGATTTTTGATGGTTGTGCTTATTAATTCATCGTTATATCTTTAACCGGTTTTCCAGTAATTTGATCTCGAGCACTGCTGATAAGTTGTCAGTCAACGAAATGGCCATACAGTGCATCAAAGTTATTTCGGTATTTTGTGATACATTTTATTTTTTATATTTTGAATCAAACATAGTCTTGTACCATTATCCATATCAATTTTTAACAAACTAGACTAGTCGCAACATAAACATTCGGATGGTAAAGGCATGCTTATGCACTTAGAGCATAAGCACCGGTTTGTATTATTTCGGCGTGGATTTTCTTCTATTTCACGTTGTTGCTTCGCATCACGTTGCGGAGCTATTAGTTTCAGTAGACATACACGCCATCTTGAAATAATCACTGATCGCTGATTGGTTACTTTATGATGCGGCTGAGACACAGCAAAAGCCATTGGTTTAAATGAGATAAAGAATTACAGACTTTACTCGTTCAGGATAAGTCATCAAAAGCCGGAAAATTAACTATGTATCAGTTCCGATCAACTGTCATTACATGTTTTTGTAGTATTCATATATTCTGAAATTCATTATTGAAATCAATTATTAATACGTGTATATTTGCTTTGTTAATCTGCAATACACACGGTTTGTTTTGCTTAATCGTATACACTTTAATGCTATGTTTACAACAAAAAATGCATGATCTCTACTTTATAACTTCTGCCAATCTAGGCAAACCTCCAGAGTCGTGTCTATTTGTTGTTTTCGCGCGGACAATTTTACTGGTCAACAGATACTGGGTTTGCAGATATACAAAAATTGATATTGCAAGTCTAAGATACATTTCAACATTTCATATCAATCAATATCTAAGAATACCACAATTCCAATACTAAATCAAGAACCACATCCTCACATATTACCATAAATTAAGATACAGCGAAGGAGTCTACAGCTTTTTAGAAAGCTAAAACTTGTCTAATTTAATTTGACTGTTCAATTTCAGCCAGTTCTTTGGTATATTCCTGTTCACATTGGAATGCTATAATTCCTTGTTCATAAAGTCTGATTCGTCATGAAAGAGATGACCAGGATATTGACGAACGAACGTACGAAAGCGTAACTTGACTAATCGTACGAAACGGGAGCTGTTGTTTACATAGTAATTATGTATAAATCTAACATTAATACGCACTTTGAAGTAAAGTAATTCGCATCGTCTATATGTAGTTAAAAATAGATTTTATCCGTCTCTGTAACTAACTCCTCACAGTAATAATTAAATGTTTTCTACAATAGCAAAAGGTGCACTTGATTTACAAGCCCCTGCTTTGAAAATTGAGGTTCCAAAGGGGGTTTTAATGAGTTCTGTGTGTAAAAAAGGGTGATAGCATAGATATCGAAGTTTACTATATTGATATTCTTGGTGATCAACTTCGATCTGTTCAGCAATTGTAGTTGGCTTATGCCCCCAGACCAGCCGGATTAGGCTGTGAACAGGGAACCACTGCGAAAATTAAAAAAAATGGGGTTCCAAAAGGGGGATATTATGAATTTGGGGGGGGGGGGGGCGTAAAAAGGGTGATGCCATTAATTAAAAATATTGAAGTTTATTATATTGATACATTTGATAATCAAATTATGCGAGAATCAAATTGGAGTTGCAACTCGGCTTTTGCATCTCTGATGCTCATTACATTTTTTTCTGCTCATTTTATTAGTTCATACATTGTAACCGCGACTTTATACGGAAATCAATGAGTTTATAGACTAAAACCAACAAGAGACACATTTATAAACGTTCATGTTATCCATAAGACCACGTCAGAGGAGTTACACACTTGATAGGATCCAACTTTCTAAGTACAAAGGGCCATAACTCTAGGAAAGTTGGATCAGAACACACTACTCCAGGTGGATATAAAGTACGTTTCACCTAGCTGAGCCTCACATTATGGCATTTCTTAAAAAATCAGATAATATAAAGAGAATATCATATTGAAATTTGGATTTAAACAAACTTACGGCAACTAAATTTTGTGACATGTTTCCACCTGCTATGGCTTGTTTTGTACTCATGTGGAAATCGACAATTTTGTGACAAATCCTAGGTACAAAATAACTTATTTTCCAGTGTTATCATGTTAACTTTTTTTCTACACTATATCAATCAGTTTATAACTAAATGAAATCGTTCCACATTTCCAAATTTTGAAAAACTGACCTCTAGGACCAAAAAGATTTATAATGGGGAAGGACAGAAATACCCTGCTTTCCCACATCAGTGGAAGGCAGTATGTCGAAAGTCCGAAATATATAAGAGTTGACGTACAGTTGAGATCAGTTCTAACCTCTAAACTATTCTGTCAGAGAGGACGGTTCTAGAACCATTCTAGAACGGTTCTAGGGTAGAACCAATCCTGTCATAAATGGTTCTAAGGTAGAACTGTCATAAATGGTTCTAGGGTAGAACTGTCATAAATGGTTCTAGGATAGAACTTTCATAAATGGTTCTAGGTCAGGACACACCATATCATAAACTGTTCTAAAGGTGTCAGGATGACGGTTCTAGTACTGTCCTAGAACAGTTCTTCTGACAGTTTAGGACAATTCTAATGAGAGGTTAGAACCGAGCTCAACTGTATCATCATCTAAATAATATTATTTGCTTTCTGACTATTTTGTGAAATCAGTGAAACTTGAGAGACTCAGATCAGTGAAACGTACTATAACAATCCGCAAATTTTCATGTGTATCACACAAACTATGTCAGAGGAGATACAATGATTAAGTGCATACTGGATAGGATTAAAATTTATAAAGTCAAAGACCTGTAACTTTGGGGAAATTTTTGGACTGCAACATACTTCCTTCATGCACGTATGCACACGAGGATCTAACAACCTACCAACTTTCATGTGGTTCATATTGGAAAGAGTCAAATTTCTAAGTTTAAAAGGGTCCTAACTCTGGGAAAAATCAATTGACCGGAACATTCTACCTTCATCCTTTAATGCTTTATATGAGGATTTAACAATGTCCTAACTTTCATTTGTATCCAACAAACGTTTCGATGACAAGGTACATACTAGAACGGTCAAATTTTTCAAGTCCAAAGGGACAAAACTCTGGGAAATCTCAATGAACCCGAAAGTATTATCTACATTGAGGTTTAAATATCATTGTCAGGGACTTATAAAGTTTCGTGAAGTTTAGACAAAGGACACAGGAAGTTGGTCGGCACAGACAGACAGACAGACAAAGATTATTCCTGTCCTATATACACCCAAACTCCATTTGCAGGGAAGAAGGGGGTATAAAATTTAGAAATGACATACACATGTACTCAATGATAATTCCTCAACCGCATTTATGATTTTGAGTCTGATTCGTTTAATGTGTTTCTATTAGTTCTATTTTAGTAAATCAGCTCGAGACTAATTAGTTTTCGCCGTGATATTGGCTGCAATATCGCCAGCATGGCGTTAAAAAACAATCAATCAATCTTTTTTTAGTAAATAACAATTTTTAAAGGGAATTTCCTTCAATTAGGACCATTGCAATAAAATTTTGAAATGATTTTGGCTGGATTTTCTACTTTTAGTAACAGCGGTCCGATTATCGGACAATAGTTAAAAGAGATCATTCCAGCAAAATTTAATCACAATTAGGCTTGCAATTTCAGGAGACAATTTTAAGTTGGTTTTTTGTTTTATTATTATTATTTTCTGATAACATCAGCCATATTATTTGGGGCCAGGGTCATCCAACATGTACATAATTCATGGGAAAAACCCAAGGACCATTCCACCAAAGTTTGATTTTGATTGACTTCATATTTTGATTTGTTTCTCGAAATAGACAATGTGGAACATCTGAAGACAAAACTACTTCATTGTTTTTAGTTTTCAGTGTTTATTTGTTGTGCTTGTGGCTGTTCATGTGTCTTACAGGGTTTTGTCTGTCTATTGGATTGCGTTTTTTTTATTGCTCCTTAGGTATATTTGTCCTCTTTGTTGATTAAAATGTGAAAAGTTAACGGACGGCCGGACAAAGGAACAGACGACAGAGGCCCAGTGGTGACTTTGGGTCGCGTGCTCTAAAAACAAGCAAACGTTTAAAAGGAACAGACAGTTGTATTGTAAAGCTGCCGTACTAACTTGATTTATCTTGTGAAAGAAAAACTAAAAAAAAGTTCTATGGGTATTACATCTTTTTTCAATGACAAAAACTTGTCCATACATACGATCCGACAACAATAATTTTATAAATTGTTTCAAATTATCAAAAACCTGCATTCATTTTTTATAACATTGCAAAAGTCTTCGGTGCGCTCAATTAATCCTGTGTAATGCAGTAATAAAACAACCACATTGTATCGATCAGATATGTAACACTTTCGGAAAATTTATTTTATGAAAACCTTTTTAAAATCGGTATATTGTATGCATTTCTATCTATTATCGTTAATGCAAATACAGTTTAAAGATGAGTTTAAAGTACGTTTGTAAGCATACAATTACGTTCGTTCGTCGAGATAGGTTCGTTTGTCAATATCCTGGTCAACTCTGAAAAGCGAAAAGGTTTCGTTATCTGAATCCGAAGTTGACATTTTGAAATTCATATTCTAGTAACACTGAGGCAGTCATTTACCCCAATTTTTTACTATCTGCGACAATCTTAAATATTATTTGAAAAAAAATGAAATTGCTAATTGTCGGTATATTAATTGATTCTTCGATTAATGACCGCTTATTAAGTTCGCATCGTTGGTATTCAAATTTAATTTATTCAATTATTGGTTAATCAATTTTCATGTTTATTACACATAAAAAAAAATATTTTAACACTACGAACAAGCCCAAAAATTAAATACTGAGATGGTTTTATAACGTAATTTTTTTCTTCTTATTATATTTTCATTGAAAGTGGCGTGTCGTTTAAAATCACTTAAAATTTTCATTCAAGGTTATAATTAGCGTCAATCATAATTTCATCAACGGGAGTCATTTACCTACAATTATCACCTTAAGGGTATGTTTTCTTATAAATTAATTCAATGGTAAATATTCAGCGTTACCTGTTAGAAATGTTACAAAATGTTTTAGATTTTTTTCCCGATGTGATGAAATTAAGAATTACATTACAATTATTTAATTCTTTATTTTATCGAATAAATTTCTTTACATAATTATAATTACATGAATTAAATTGTGATATAATCGTTATAATTTTGTAATTATCGACCAGTTACCACATATAATGCCCGTATGTATGTGGTAGCATGCTGTGGAAAATTCCTGATTAATTTTAGGATGTGACGTCACCACCTACATTTTTGTCGACAAGATGACGACTATCGAATGCTTCATTTCATAAAACAATTTGTTAAAATACACATTTATTACTGTAAATATCAGAATGACGTTTTGTGCAAACATATTTAAGTATATTTGCAATAGGTATGGTAATTCTGGAGCCGATTTGGTCCTTTTAACATAGTCATGATAGTATATAAATCGATTGATAAAATTTACCTGTCCTTTTATCCAATTAGTTTTTAAGAAATAAACTATAATTACTGAAAAAACAATCATACTAATTAAGTTTACACAGGACATGTGGGTAGAACAGGAATTAAAATTTCAAAAAGTGGGTAGAACAGGAACAAAACATATTTTTAACCAATTAAGTGGTAATGATAATTTATGTTTATTCCTAAAAAATGTGTCGCTTTATAGCCAAAGTTTACGAAGTAAAGGTTTATATAATCAGGTTTTCTGCAAACGTATATCGTAAAATATCAGCCGCGAGACACAATGTGAAGCTTTTTCGGTGAGTCGAGCGGCTTATATTTTACAATATTTGTTTGAAGAAAACTTGATGATAAATTTATCGTATTGTTAACTAGCAATCGTAATGGAATTTCTTCATTTTCAATGGCCATCCGCCTATAACCGGATGTTTTCCTTATATATTCGGGTCAACGTTGGGTCAAACATTATGACGTCGCTGATATATTCGGGTCAGCTCATATTAGGGTCGGGTCAACTCTTTACGACGTCACAGTGCCGAAATACGGGAAATTCTGAAGGCCTCAGCAGGTCGATATAGCCATAGGGAAATACGATAATGCAAATGAGCAAGACGTTTCACGAAGAAATCTGCCTTGATTATTGAGAAATAGTGAAATATTAATTCTAATCCAAATACAAACCGTAAAATGAGTCATAAAGGGTATCGGAAAAGGACTTTTTTAATAGATTCGACAAAAATGTAACAATTTTTGCACTCTTATATTCTTAAGTTTCACATTATATAACGATCTTCATTTTCAGTTATAATATTTAAATTTTGTGTTTACAAGATTTTACGGCACCTTTCTCTATGTTTTAACGTTTTGTTAGTCTCTTTACCTCAGAATCGTGATAGATATCTATGAGATTTGTGCAATCTCTAAAATTTGTTCCCTTCCTTCTTCAATCACATACGGTATCGAGTGATTTTCAGTATTACTGATGAGAAACAATTATCATTCATAATTTCATATCAGATACAATTTCTATATCCCCATTGGATAAAAGGTGATCATGTGTCATTTATTATTCAACGATAATTCTTGTCCGATAATGACGGTTCGTTATCAACTGATAATTCCCGCTGTTGCTTTTAAAGAGTTTACAATGAAAATGATCTTGAAATTAAATGCAAAGTCCAGAATGGTTCTAGGATAGAACTGTCATAAATGGTTCTAGGTCAGGACACACCCTGTCATAAACGATTCTAAAGGTGCGGCTTGGGCATTATCAGTGTTTCAATCAATACTACTGTACCTTGGGTAGTCTATATTTCATGAAAATGCCCTCTGCACAAGTAACTATTATATAATTAAATGCATTAATTTCGTGCGTGTCATGATAGTAAGCGCTGTTTAATCAGAGAACACATGTGTAAATATATTATAAATATTTAGCGAGTATATTTTAATGGAATTTAAATACATGTACATGTATTTAGTATATGAATAAGCCAAATAAGATTTTTTTAAATATGCAACACGCCAAGAGAAAAAGGGAGTTAAAAGAATACTTTTTTTTCAAAATATTACAAAATTCATATGACTTATTTCTTTGGTACGTATTTTAGTTTTTGCAATTCATTAAGTCGCACAGATAAATGATTTAATCGCTTTTGAAACGACATACGACACCTCTATAGGTGTCTCAGAATTCAGTCAAATCTTAAGTATTATCTTAGCTGAAGCATATGACTTAAGTGGAGTGGGCGGAGTTTCAATAAACTAAGAATTTGCTAAGCAAATTCTTAACTTAAGTGGTTTTATGCATACCACTTAGGCACTGTGGGCGAAGTTTATTTAACTTAAATCTTTTCTTAGCAAAATGTTTTATGCATACGGCCCCTGGTCACAAGCATAAACTCACAATTTTCGAAATTCGACCGCCGTGGGTCCCAGTTTAAGAAAATTAAAATTCTCAAACCATATTGCTCATCTACATATGGTGCTTGACAATGGTTTATAGAATAAAATGCATAAATTGAAAAATGAAAGAACAGTTTTAGATGGTTTAGGTCACAAGATAAAATTCACAATTTTCGAAATTCGTACAAGCATAAATTGACAATTTTTGCAGTTCGAGCCCTGTGGGCCCCAAGTTTAGTAAATAAAAATAGTTAATGCTCATCTACACCTGGTATGCAACCATTCTATATAGAAATTAAAGTCCTAAATCTTAAAGTGAAGGAGGAGTAGATGTCACAAGAAAGTGTGAAGGACGGCTTGTACATATTACTAATACCTAATATTATTATCTTACCTAAATCTAAATCATGACTAGATAATAAAAAAAACTATTTATTTCAATGTTTGACATATTTGTAAAAGAAGGTACAACATCATTTATATTACTAAGCAAAACTCCATGCTCTCACCGTGCATGAGGAAATGTAACTCATCCTCAACATTTGTAATGCATAACTGACATATCCTTTGATCAACTAATAGTTTCATGTATCGACCTCTTTCTATATTCAAATTACTATTACTAATTCGAATCTTTATAAAATAACTAAGATTTTGCTTTTCTAGATCTGCAAATATGTATAATTTTATTTTAAACGTCACGATAAGTTCTCAATTTATTTCCTCCTGATATTCTATTATCGTAATTAAGTAAATAGTATCAATAACTATTATATCTCTCCTGAAGTTTATTTGTAATAGCAAGTAGTGTCCTTCCCTTAGATAAAGTAGTTTGATTTTCCCATATATGCCCAAATTCTACATGTATTTTGTAAAAAGTATTTCAATATACTGAACAGGCTATCTTTAATTAAATAATTCTCCTTATATGAGTTAAAAACTAAATTTATATGATTAGGCTTCAGAATGTGGAGCCAATAACTAACACATGATTTAAGTGATTTCAAAGACAGAGGATATAAACCCAAATCCCCAAGAACAGCAATATTGGTGGGAGATTTATGAACACTAAGAAGATATTTTGGAAACTTATTTTGTATTTTATCAAGAATACATTTTTCATAGCTAGCTTTAAATTTTGAAAGATCATTACATTTTATTAACATGGGTAGTGCCAAAATCTTATAACAGTATACATGTTGTAACAAGACAAGTTTCACACGGGATTCAAATAATTTTAAGTGAAGTAGCGCATTAAATTTGTTTGAGTACAAGGACTTCCGTATACGAAATCTGCTTTACTTGGCTTTTTAGCCAACTGATTAATGGCGTCATAATAAGTACCTGAAGCTATAAATATAAAATTTATTTCACCAATGAATACATTTGTAAATAGGGTCACAGAAGGTAATTAAGAAAAATATTTGACACAGAACTTTTAAAAATTTCTAAACATTTCCAAAACTTATTTTGGGTATTGTTCCTATTCTTTCTACAAACTATGTGAATAAAAGGAGTAGAGCCACATAGTGGTGTTTTTGGCTCTGTCTCAAAAACTTACACTTTTTGTTTTTTCTGTTACAATCAAAGAAGTTGACTTCTAAAAAAAACCCCATTAATTTTAGAAAATTTTGGGGAAAAAATTTGGAAAATTACAAGAAACCTTTCATCTCCAACTGTTATTTGAATTTCTTTAATGAATCATTTACGTAGATTTCAGATTTTTTTATTACCTTCCCAAACCTGTTTGCTCGTCCGATTCCATTGAAATATAGGGGTCTTGCAGTTTTTATAAGAAAAAGTATTGTTCTTCTTCTTCTTCGATTACCACACTTACTTCCTCAGCTCTCTGATCACTGCCCCATAACTGTTAAAATGTTTTTTAGAATCCAGAGCATTTCAACTGACCTTTATTAAGGCCCAAACCAGTGACACCAAACTGGTCTAAACTTGTAGAGGAAGGGTTTATTTCAAACTTGGTTAATTCCAATCATCCAAGATGGCCGCCAGCGGGGGACTAAGTTTAACATTGGACCCTATGGGAAATGCATACAAATGACTTATTCTAGAGAACCACTGAATGGAATGTAACAAAACATAGCATGAATGTTCCTTACTAGGTGCTGACCAAGTGTTGTTACTTTGAAGCCGTTACATCATTCAAAATGGCCACCAGTGAGGGACTTAGTTTAACATAGGACCCTAAGGGAAATATCTTCCTGTAGTTTGAAGGTAAATACTGCTAACGCTGTTGCAAATGTAACCTATGTTAAAACACCTGAAGTACTAGTAGATGAAATAGTTGATAATTTTTCAAATCTTCTTAGTGCTACTAAAGGTACACATCGTTGTATGAAATTGAAAGGTCACCGAAAGAAGATAAAAAAGAAATGTAACAAAACTTGGCATGACGATGAATTTGACATTCAGCTGAGATATGTTAACAACTTGGATCGAGCTCTTGGCAATTCACCATGAAACAATAATCTCCGTTTTAAAGTTATTTATGATTAGAAAAATAAATTACTTCGTAAAGAATACAGAAGTTTTAAGGCAAAATTGCTAAATGCTATGCAAGAGACATCTAAAAAAAAATCCATCTGAATATTGGAAATTAGATAAAGATATACGCGAAGACCCCTGTAATAGTGTTGCTCCATAAGATTGGTTATCATTGTCAACCAGTTGATGAATAAGAGTTATACAGAACATTATACATGATTGTAGATTTTTGCATTGTAATAACGACATATTGAATGTTTATATCACAGATGTGGAATTAGTAAAAGCATGCATGTAAATGTTTAAAAATAATAAAGCATGTAGTACTGATTGTATTAGCAATGAAATGATATTATACAGTTATAGTCTTTTGTAGAGGTAGATATGAGTTTTAATAGACCTAAAAAATTAATATTGACCACCGCCGAAGGCGAAGTCAATATTAATTTTTAGCTCACCTGGCACGAAGGGCCAAGTGAGCTTTTCTCATCACTTGGCTTCCGTCGTCCGTCGTCCGTCGTCGTCCGTCGTCGTCAACATTTTACATTTTGAACTTCTTCTAGAGAACCACTGAATGGAATGAAACCAAACATGGCATGAATGTTCCTTATGAGGTGCTGACCAAGTGTTGTTACTTTGTAGCCGATCCATCATCCAAGATGGCCACCAGCGGGGAACTTAGTTTGACATAGGACCCTAGGGGAAATGCATACAAATGACTTCTTCTAGAGTAGAACCACTGAATGGAATGAAACTAAATCTGGCATGAATGAACCCTTATAAGGTGCTGACCAAGTGTTGTTACTTTGTAGCCGATCCATCATCTAAGATGGCCGCCAGAGGGGGACTTAGTTTAACATAGGACCCTATGGGAAATGCATACAAATGACTTCTTTTAAAGAACCGTTGAATGGAATGAAACCAAACATGGCATGAATGTTCCTTATGAAGTGCTGACCAAGTGTTGTTACTTTGTAGCCGATCCATAATCCAAGATTACCACCAGCGGGGGACTTAGTTTAACATAGAACCCTATGGGAAATGCATACAAATGACTTCTTTTAGTGACCCACTTAATGGAATGAAACCAAACATGGCATGAATATTCCTTATGAGGTGCTGACCAAGTGTTGTTACTTTGTAGCTGATCCATCATCCAAGATGGCCGCCAGCGGGGGACTAAGTTTAACATTGGACCCTATGGGAAATGCATACAAATGACTTCTTTTAGAGAACCACTGAATGGAATGTAACAAAACATAGCATGAATGTTCCTTATGAGGTGCTGACCAAGTGTTGTTACTTTCTTGCCGATCCATCATCCAAGATGGCCGCCAGCGGGGGACTAAGTTTAACATTGGACCCTATGGGAAATGCATACAAATGACTTATTCTAGAGAACCACTGAATGGAATGTAACAAAACATAGCATGAATGTTCCTTACTAGGTGCTGACCAAGTGTTGTTACTTTGAAGCCGTTACATCATTCAAAATGGCCACCAGTGAGGGACTTAGTTTAACATAGGACCCTAAGGGAAATACATACAAATGTCTTCTTCTATAGAACCACTGAATGGAATGAAACCAAACATGGCATGAATGTTCCTTATGAGATGCTTACCAAGTGTTGTTACTTTGGTGCCTATCCATCATCCAAGATTGCCGCCATCAGGGGACTTAGTTTAACATAGGACCCTATGGGAAATGCATACAAATGACTTCTTTTAGAGAACCGTTGAATGGAATGAAACCAAACATGGCATGAATGTTCCTTATGAAGTGCTGACCAAGTGTTGTTACTTTGTAGCCGATCCATAATCCAAGATGGCCACCAGCGGGGGACTTAGTTTAACATAGAACCCTATGGGAAATGCATACAAATGACTTCTTTTAGTGACCCACTTAATGGAATGAAACCAAACATGGCATGAATATTCCTTATGAGGTGCTGACCAAGTGTTGTTACTTTGTAGCTGATCCATCATCCAAGATGGCCGCCAGCGGGCGACTAAGTTTAACATTGGACCCTATGGGAAATGCATACAAATGACTTCTTTTAGAGAACCACTGAATGGAATGTAACAAAACATAGCATGAATGTTCCTTATGAGGTGCTGACCAAGTGTTGTTACTTTCTTGCCGATCCATCATCCAAGATGGCCGCCAGCGGGGGACTAAGTTTAACATTGGACCCTATGGGAAATGCATACAAATGACTTATTCTAGAGAACCACTGAATGGAATGTAACAAAACATAGCATGAATGTTCCTTACAAGGTGCTGACCAAGTGTTGTTACGCCGTTACATCATTCAAAATGGCCACCAGTGAGGGACTTAGTTTAACATAGGACCCTAAGGGAAATACATACAAATGTCTTCTTCTATAGAACCACTGAATGGAATGAAACCAAACATGGCATGAATGTTCCTTATGAGATGCTTACCAAGTGTTGTTACTTTGGTGCCTATCCATCATCCAAGATGGCCGCCATCAGGGGACTTAGTTTAACATAGGACCCTATGGGAAATGCATACAAATGACTTCTTTTAGAAAACCGTTGAATGGAATGAAACCAAACATGGCATGAATGTTCCTTATGAGGTGCTGACCAAGTGTTGTTACTTTCTTGCCGATCCATCATCCAAGATGGCCGCCAGCGGGGGACTAAGTTTAACATTGGACCCTATGGGAAATGCATACAAATGACTTATTCTAGAGAACCACTTAATGGAATGTAACAAAACATAGCATGAATGTTCCTTACAAGGTGCTGACCAAGTGTTGTTACTTTGAAGCCGTTACATCATTCAAAATGGCCACCAGTGAGGGACTTAGTTTAACATAGGACCCTAAGGGAAATACATACAAATGTCTTCTTCTATAGAACCACTGAATGGAATGAAACCAAACATGGCATGAATATTCCTTATGAGATGCTTACCAAGTGTTGTTACTTTGGTGCCTATCCATCATCCAAGATGGCCGCCATCAGGGGACTTAGTTTAACATAGGACCCTATGGGAAATACATACAAATGTCTTCTTTTAGAGAACCACAGTATGGAATCAAACCAAATATGGCATGAATGTTCTTATGAGTGCTGACCAAGTGTTTTTACTTTGTAGCCGATCCATCATCCAAGATGGCCACCAGCAGGGGACTTAGTTTAACATAAGACCCTATGAGAAATACATACAAATGTCTTCTTTTAGAGAACCACTGAATGGAATGACACCAAATATGGCAGGAATGTTTCTTAATTATAAAAAAGAAGATGTGGTATGATTGCCAATGAGACGACTGTCGACAAAAGACCAAAATGACACATACATTAACAACTATAGCTCACCGTACCGCCTTCAACAATGAGCAAAGCTCATACCGCATAGTCAGCTATAAAAGGCCCCGATATGACAATGTAAAACAATTCAAACGAGAAAACTAAAGCAATTATTGCCGTTCATAGTCAAATTTTTTTTAATCTCTTCCAAAAATCTTCTCTGAAACAACTGAGACAAATTAAACCATTCTTGACCACAGTCGTTAGTGTATCAAGTTTAAAAAAATGAGTGATGGCTGACATGGCTAAGAATAGAACATGGGGACAAAGTGCAGTTTTTTGCTTAAATCTCTGAAACTAAAGACAGGTTAAGATCTAACTGCCCTGAAATTTCCAGACAAATCAGACAACCTGTATTTGTAAGATCATTTTTCAGCTTTTAATTATTATAAATAGAAATAAATTGTAAAGTGCAATAATGTGCAAAGTAAGATCTACAAATATGTTAACATGGCCAAACTGGTCAATTGACCCCTTTATGACCATTATATATGCAATTTTTAACATTTTTTTACCAAATTCTCCACTTGATCTGGGCTGAATAGAAATAAACTTTGCCACAATTTTCAGTAGGTTATCATGACTTGTTTGAAAAAAAGTATCGGATGACCCTGCCATCAAACCGCCTTTGCTAAAAAGATCATAGAAGTTAACTGTTTAGAAGTCTATCAGAAAATTGTAAAAAAAATTCTGAATGGTCACAACTTGACCACATATTCAAAAATAATAATGATAAGATGTCTTCAGTAGCTATTGTAAGACTACACTAAGATGACCTGTTTTTAATTTTAAATACTGTGTCAAATTAAACCAATCTTGGTCTCAATCATTATATAATTTTACATAATTTCCAAAATCACATTAGATACAGGTGAGCGACACAGGCTCTTGAGAGCCTCTAGTTTAAGTCTATCAGACTCATATCGACCTATACAATGACTCTAATTGTTTTATTGCATAATAATCCAATAACTCCGTAACTCCGTAGACTGTTAAAAATTCGTTATTCCCCACCCCACAAAAAAAAAACAACATTTTCTTTTTAAATTCATATTTTTTTCATTCAAAAATTGAATAAATATACATACATACATTTCAGTAGATCTTGTAGAGTAGGGTTTTTTCTACGTTTGTCTAATAGGGTAAAATTACGAATTTTTATCATTACAAAAATCTTTAATTGAGATAATCGAACAGAATGATTTATTACATTAAGTGTGGTGAAATACCGGGAAATCAGATAATTCACCCAGTGAAATCGAAAGTCATATTTTACTCTAGGAAGTAACGTAACAATAGCCGTCGCCAACGATGTTGCTATAAAAAACGTCGTCGCGTAGTCGCATAAAAACATAATCCCTTGTATTTTTCTCGTTAAATTTTATGAATATACGGAATATGTCAATGTAATAAACATAATAACTAATCTTGAAATTCGAATACCCGTGACCGAAAAACAATAATAATTCACTCGATCGCACTCGTGAATTAATGTGTTGTTCGGTAACTAGTTGTAGATTTTTAGATATTCGAATTTCAAGATTAGTTATACTATAATCATTTTGCATAAAATATGCAAGGCTAAGGGATTGTTTCAGAGTAACTAAAATAGTGAAAATTTTGGCTTTTTTTCTCATGCTTCAGGTTTCGCATACGCGCAAACCACTTCCGATTCCGCTTACACATGCCAGACGAAACATCCGGATCATAGCACGTGACTGACGTCACTTCCGTAAACAAGAAAACTGGCGGGGAAAATACATCACCTCACCACTTCCGGGTAGTTCCGGTTCCGGTCACGTGACTTTCGGTTCCAGTGAGATCACTTCATGTGACGTCATATCTGGCCCCACCTCAAATGATAACTGAACTGTTCCCATATACTTCTATCCGTATATACCATCTGCATGAACAGAATAAAATTACAAAATCTTCTGAAATGTATGTATTTATAGTATAACCAATCTTGAAATGCGAATACCTAAAGATCTACAACGAGTTACCGAAGAACACATTAATTCACGAGTGGGTCGTGCTCTGGGTTTCAAAGAGTCAACACCTTTTTATTTTTATTTTTTACATGCTCGTGATCAAGACCATATTGGTCGAAACGTTGGGTATTTTTAACTTTTTAGTTTGTTGTTGTTTTTTTACGATTTAAAATTTGGTTTTGTTCGACTTGTGTATTTCATACATTTTAGTCGTTTTATGCCCCTTTTGACAGCTCACCATTTCCATTTATTTTTCTTGTTATCTATTGTCGCATGAGCTGTTTCGCAACATACTTAGTAACATATTTTATGCAACTGTCTCAAAGTTTTGTGGAGAAAATAGATATTCTATGTATTCTGACATTTCTTCTAAAGAAGACAAGAAGCTAAACATAGTTTCTCTTCGATTATATTTCGTTTATGACAAATGATGAAACTATCAATGTATTAACCCAGTATTGACGTTATCGATATGACTTGAGGGAACTGGACGATATGGTCAGGTAAGGGGAAAGACTGGATAAATCTAGTTTTCCCCCTGTTTCGTGGAAGGGAGTAAAACTGGATCATGGCTATTTTTCGGGGGGGGGGGGGGGTAAACTGGATCGGTCCAGGTTTTCTCCCGGAAAAATGGGCATGGGGGAAAATGACTATGGTACACGAAATCAATTTTAATGTTTTGGTTTTGATATCGTTTACATCATTGCATACTCTGTTTTTCTATATAAATAGTTCAATTCAGTAAATATATTGTCAGTCGATTTTCATCTTTAAATCGCTAACACATTCAAAGAACATTATTGAAACACAGTTATTCCTCATAACACTCACTCTCTGTCAGCCTTGACAACGAATGATAATGAATGACGATCTTTGCAAATAAAAACAACAAATATATTTCTATTAAAATGATGAAATGATATAAAAATTACACAAATAGAAAAAAGAAAATGTTGTCAAACTTCTATATAATGTGATATTTTCTGACCAGGGCTTGTATATATAAAACTTCTTAACTTAAGTGTTTCTCAAACTAAGATTTCACTAAGAATATTCTTAGTTAAAGAACACATTTAAGTGGTATGCATAATTTAACTTAAGTTATACATTCGCGAATGAAAGTGGCAATAAGTAACTAATCATGGTTTACACTTAAGCCAATAACAATATGAAAATATATAAAAATAAACCTTTACAGTAAAAATTGAAATAGTTAAGGGAGCAACAGTCTATTTTATGATAAATGGGGGTGACGGGGTGGGCAAGGAAGTGATGTTCGATCCTGGAACATTTTCAGCGACACTCATGAGCCTGCCCTTTTTTTGTTTGTTTGTTTTTGTTTTGTTTTTTTTTTTGGCGCAATCAACATTTTCAAAATAAAATATTTATATCTCAATGTAAGAGATATTCAATCCTGCCTTATTTACCATATATTTTCTCCTATCCTAGTTTCACAAATATTTGGAGCCTACTTTTTCAGTTTCAACTTCTCTCCTTGTCACCCCCTGTTCCTTACAACGTAAAAATCCTTAATATACACTTAAGGCGGATAAAGGGAACCCTCAAAATGCTCTTTCCGTGTATAATCATTAATTTTATATTAAAAAAAAATTGTTGGTAACAGCCCCTCCCCATAATGCTCATATGAAGATATTGGAAAATACTTTTGTTTTGTTTACACGTTGGGTACTATTCACTTAATTCAACTGTATGTACACCATAATGTTACTCTAGATTTACGATAAACATCAATATGCGATTAAAATTCAAGACCGTACCCAAAATGTTGTCCCCCACGATACTTATAATGGAAATTTTGATAAATGTTAAATTTACAAAAATCAACAAAATTAACACAATGTTTTTTATTTTCTATATAATATTGCATATGAAAGCGATAATTACAGTTTTTAAGAGTTAAATATAGCTTACTGTAATGTTTCGTAAGCTAAAAGTATACTTAAGTGAAAATTTGAAAGTTTTAATAAAAGAAATTCTATGCATACAACGGTGGAGCTCATGGCAACTAAGATTTTTTCTTAAACTAAGAATTTTTATGCATGCCACTTAGGAAAAATCGGCGGCATACCTATCTAAAGTGATTCCTTAGGAAAATCTTAACTTAAGTAGTTCTATGCATACGGCCCAGACTCTAGGAGTCTTAATGTCCGCCATGTCAGTAATCTTTAAAATGTTTGCTGACCGTCGTAAATATGTAAAAGAATAGATTAAATGTGATATATTTTTTTATCTAAATTATGAAACGATATTTTACCACCAGACTCTGTTTAGACGAGCCGCACAATCATAATTGGTAATACTGCAAAATTTTGTGGATCTCCACTCCGTTTTAGAGCGTAGAGTACCTTTTCAGTATTCCTACTGATGCCAAATCCTTCCGTTCAAACTTCAACCCATCCCTGAGATTGCATTTTATTTTGAATTCGTTATCTTGCAAAGTTATTACTTACAAAGTTAATACAAATATAGAAAATTTAAATTTATTTTATGTAAATGCATTCATACATGTATTGAGTGCTATTCACTTCAAATGTATGTACACTGCCGTAACTGAACTCCCGATTTATGAGTAATGTCAAGCAAGGTCATAATCAAACTTCTGCACCTCAGTGAAGACTGGTTTAAAATTGCATATGAAAGCGATATTGACAGTTGTTAAGAGTTAAATATACATGTAACTTATGTCAGTCATACTTTTATATTTGTAAGACTTATTTGGGTTTCTTGAACATTAAAAGTTTAAACTGACAATTTTATTCTCAGGTAATATAAAATAACTTATTTTTTTACCCTATCTACCTACCTACCTACCTACCTACCTACCAACCTGTCTGCATGACTACTAATGATCACTAGCCTGTCAACGCTGAGGTTGTGAGTTCGAATCTCACCTGTGGCGGGGTGTGTTCGACTCCGATCTTAATTGACAAGGATTGCCAATTTTCCTACCGAAGGTCGGTGGTTCTCTCCGGGTACTCCGGCTTCCTCCACCAATAAAAACTGGCCGCCGCGAAATAGCCAAATGTGCTGAAAACGGCGTAAAACCCCAACTAAACAAACAAACAAACCAACCTGTCTGTCAGGGGCAAGAGTCGCTAATCAGCAAACCAAATTTTTAGGTTGGCCTTCTTTTAAAATAATAATTAGTTTATCTGTTTTTGTCGTGAAAGTAAGCCATTGTTTGACGTAGATTAAAGTCTGTATGTAAACCATAACTAGTATATATATCTCAGATCACACCACCATTATTTAATTACAAGCAGTAAAATGATAGAAATCCAATAACTATATAAATAAAATTGATTTAAAACAACAAAACCAAAAGTCAGTAAACAATGAAAACGAGGTCAGGGTTGCAGCCATCTTGGATTTCATATTGGCATGAAAAGCATAAACTTGATAGAGGACCATGTAAGGATCATTCCTGCAGTGTAACGATTCAATTGCTTTTGTAGTTCCAAAGAAGAAGATTTTTGAAAATTCAGCCATTCAGAATGCATAATTGACCCTGGCAGCCATGTTGAATTTCGGATCAGCACCAAAAACATAAATTTGGTTAAGAAACGTTATCTGATCATTCAGGCATAATATTACTTCCATCTGTCAAACGGTTTCTGACAAGAAGCTGTTTGTGTGTATTTCACATAGGATCCTATGTTAAATGTGTCCCACGGTGGTGGCCATCTTGGTATATTACATCGGCACGAAACGTTATTTGATCATTCCGGCAAAATATGACTTCCATCTGTCAAACAGTTTCTGACGAGATATTTTATATGTATTTCCCATAGGATCCTATGCTAAATGTGTCCCAATGGTGGCGGCCATCTTTAATTTCAGATCGGCACAAAAACACAAACTTTGTAGAGGACCATGTAAGGATAAATCCTGCAATATAACAGTTCAATTGCTTTTTTAGAAGAAGATTTTTAAAAAATTTCAGCCAATCAGAGTGCGTAAATGATCCTGGCAGCCATACTGAAGTTTGGATCTGAACCCAAAACATAAAATTTATAGAGGACTATCCAATGAACATTCCCACCAAGGGTTCAATTAGCCATGGTGTTTTGGGGTAGAAGATTGAAATGTGAAAAGTTTACATTAGTGATGGCAATAGCTCACATGGCCTTTCACGCCAGGTGAGCTAAAAAGTGATACAAAATACTTGACAATTAATCAAAACCGCTTCAATACAAGACCTTTGCTTGTAGAGAACTTAAACTTGTTAATTATTAAGAATAACATTTATGTTTATTAACATAAAAATGAATTGCATACAATCGTTTACGAAAAAAAAAAATTCGCAGATATTAAATTTTTAAAAATTAATGGTTTAGAGTATAACAAATACAGGGGAAAGATTAATGGTTTAGAATGTAACAAATACAGGGGAAAGTTGTCCTACTACTTTCTGGATTAGTTTTTTCCTCAGGTACGTACACATACGCTCGTGAGTAAAACATGGAAAGCCAAAAAAAGTAAGAAATTCATTGTGAGCAATAACAACATAACAAGGTACATAGCCTAAAATCAGTTAAGATAAACTTTACCTAAAGGAGTTTAAACCCCACTTTTAACACAATTCCACAATTTATCAACTGAAAATTTCAACAGATGTATAAGAAAATCAGATGAATTCCGAAAGAATCATTACTACCAGAATCGCCTCAGTGGTTTACATGTACCGGTAGTAAAAATTGTATTGTGAAACTGTGTTCCTTTCTACTTAGGGTTTCTATTGTAATCCTAGATCAGGTTACCACACAGTTTAGCTGCTGGTCGAGTACTGTTGCTCTGCTAAGGATTTAATGATGTGTAATGTTTATTAATGATAGAAAGTATACTTGAATTTCAGAAGAGGTTATACTTTAATATTTCTAGGTGAGACATTTGAAACGGATATCGGAACTGATGTCAATATAAAATGGAGAACATCACTTGATAAACCATTCTCTGTAAAGACCACCAATAAAGAAATCTATAATGTGGACTTTGGGGGAACCATTGTACCAAATACCAAAGATTTAAAACACCAAATCCACAACACCTCAAGTGTGCAGAATATAAGTATTACTGTTACAAATGTCACCAAAGAAGACAGTGGTATATATAAGGCAGTTCCAAAAACGAACGATAACGTGGCAGATTGTACATTACTAGTAGTAACAGGTTTGCTCTTTTTTGTATTTTATCTACAAAATCAATCGTTCATATTCAGAAAAAATTATTTCTACAGGTATACCAGTTAAGTTAAATATAATGCCTTTTTAGCCACAATATTTTTCTGTTCGTATGAGATGAAGAGTTGATAATTTCAATTATTGGCCGTTTTAACCGTCTTAGAAATATTAATTAGAAATTAATGTACTTATGTATAGTGTATTGAAATTTTTTATTAGAGAATGTTTAATGCCAGAAGAGAGTGGATACTAGTGTTGATGGACTCGGGTCCCTTACTTATCATCAGTTCAGTTGCTAGCATTTGAGAAATCCTTCCTTAGATTGGTTAAACTTAAATCTGCCTCTACAATACGTTGACCTCCGTCATGACAAACTTACAATCCTTCTAAATAAATAGTTGAACATTTTCATCTATTGAGCTTTGCTTATGAGAAATTATTTGTTGATATATTCATATAAAATGCATCGGAATTTGTATCTTTTTCATAAATGGATTATTGTGGTAAAGTCCACAATTCGACTAAATTCCACAAAAAACACCGCTAAAGTCCACAGTAACAATTTCCCCTAAAGTAAACAAAATTGTACACTAAAGACAATAAACAAAAGGACGAGAGACTGATATTTTTGCATGTTGTATGGTTTTGATATAATGGTTTTTAAAAAATAATACTTATTTAATAAAATTTATAAGATCAATGTTCAATAAGTATCGAAGTCTACATGCATATTATGGTAACGATTAATTTATTAAAGCGTGCATGTATAGTAATTAAGGTTTCTAGCTCAAATGACTCTGTCGGTCATGTGAGCTTTTTCATTACTGCATCCGTCGTTCGTTCGTCCATAATTACAAGATAAATATTCTCTTCTGAAACCATTTGGTCAATTCGGACCAAACTTTGGTAGAATGTCCCCTTCAATAATTGTGTCTGTCATACTCCATCCGCCAACTACAAATGCCTCTAAACTCGGAAAAGGGGATGCGATGTTTTTTTTATATTCTCCTCTGAAACTGCTGTGCCAATGTAACCACACTTTGGTGGAATGGTCCTTGGTGGGTAGTCCTCTTTTATTATCATATCGGGTATTTCAAACCATCAACCATGATATGACCGCCCCACCCGAATTTTGTTCAACATAGGACCCTTTGGGAAATTTACTTTAACATCTTCTTAAATGAAACTCCCGAGCCAGTCGCAATAAAACTGGAGGAATGGTCCTCAGGAAAAATGTGTCAGGTGAGCGGTACAGTCTCCTAGGCGCCTCTGTTTAACTACCAAATGTAAACTCTCCCAAAAAAGAAACGCAAATGTGACAAAAATATAATTTCCTGCAAATTTTCAACATCATTCTAAATATAGAAAAAAAAAGGACAAATATACCTAAGGAGCAATCAATAAAACGTAATCCATTGGACAGACAAACCCGGGAAGACAAACGAACAACCACAAGCACAACAAATAAACACAGAAAACTAAAAACAATGAACAACACGAACTCCTATAAAAACCAGGAGTGAACCCAGGTGCTCCGGAAGGGTAAGCAGTTCCTGCTCCGTATACGGCACCCGTCGTGAAGTTCAACAAAGTCAATCCGGTGGAAGTCAGAAATATAGAAATATAGAAATAAGGATAACATTACACTGAAATTTTGCAAACTGGTTGTTCAAACATAAAAATTCCTTAAAATGTCAAAATTCATCAAATTGAAGTCAGATGACGCCACTTCAACTTCAAAATCTGTTGTGTCCACCATTAACCTGCAACACAGCCACGGACCCGTCTCGACATAGACTCGTGAATATTGTGTTGTGGAATTCTCACACATTCTTGCTCAAGCAGAATTTGCGGCGCTGGTTGACATCTGCGCATGCGTCGATCCAAAGCATCCAATAATGTTCTATTGGGTTCAAATCTGGTAATTTAGACGGCCACGGGAGTAGTGTTACGTTCTGGTTGGCTAGAAAGTCAACAGTAGAACGAGCTGTAAGTAAGGACGTCTGACGCGTAAGCCGTTTTCACGGAGACGGTTTCTGATTGTCTGTGCCGATATTCGTCGGAAACCTTGGGAAGCTGTGTCTGTTGCTACCACGATCCGGTTTCTCAGGTGAAGTAACCGGATGTAGCGGTATTTTGCTGCTGATGTGGTCCTAAGTCGGCCAGAACGTTGACTGTCAGCTGCTGAACCGGATTGCTAGTACCGTTGCAAGAGTCTAAAAATCGTGCTCCGGTGAACATTATTAAGTCTAGCAACTGCATTCTGTGATTCACTAGGCTGGATACGACCAATGTTCCAGGTAGCTGTGTCTATTCTTGGCATATCGTAGCAGGGTCGAGAAACAATTTAGTGACTGAATTCAATCATGTGTCTCTTATACACATTAAAGATAAGCCATGATTCGCACGTGCAACCGCCCTACCTATTCCCGTGCGCCTTCTTCGGACAGCATTACACATGCTGACCCGAAAAGGTCACCTGTGATCATCAGCCACTATTATGATTTTTATATCAATTATCGGAATTTAAATTTTAACATAATCATGTTTTCATATCTCAATCACGCAAAATTTGGAGAAAATTCATGTTCGGAATTTGTTTTTTTGATGTTTCATTTCTTTTATGGGAGAATATATTTTGTTTCGATGGACTTTAATTTAATTTGCTTTTAGCTCACAGAAGGGTCACGTGACCATTTGCTACCACTCGTCGATTCCCGTACGTCCATCCGTCGTAAACCTTTCGTATTTTAGTCTTCTCTTCTGAAACCAAACTTGGCAAGGATGGTCTTTGGGTGGTCCCCATTCAGAATTATATCCGATGACCTTGTCCTCCAATCTAGATGGCCGTCATTGCAAAAAATAGAAAATTCGGCTAAAAAGTCAATAAAAATCTTTTCCTCTGAAATCAATGGGCCAATTTGGACCAACCTTTGGTGGAATGGTCCTTGGGGGTCCCCTTTCAGAATTTTATTCGATGACTCTGCGACCCAACCAAGATGGCCGTCATTGCTAATCATAGAAAATTCGGCAAAAAATTATTTAAAATTTTTGCTGTCATATTTTGCATGAAGCATCAGTAGGGCGTGAAGATTTAAGTTTATACAAATGAAGGAACAGGGATTCAAAAGACCCGAGCACTAGGGGTCCAAAGTTTAAAATAAGGCAACAGCCGGGGAAAAGCTTTAAAATTCGTCTTCTTTAAAATCATAAAAGGCAAGGCAGTCATATTTTGCATAAAGCATCAGTAGGACATGACAATTTAAGTTCATACAAATGCATGTCCATGGGGACCGAACACTAGAGGTCCAAAGTTTAAAATAGGCTTCAATAGGGAAAAAGCTTTAAAACTATGTTTCCTTAAAACCAGCAATGGCCAGATTGTGAATGAAGCACGAGAAGATGATGACGGTTCAATTTTACACATCTACAATGAAGGTCCAGGGATCCTGGCAGTGGGTGTCCAAATTGTAACATGGACTTCAATGGAGAAAACTAAATCTTGGGAACTATCTATGAAAGTGCAATTATATTTGACACTTATCATTAATGGTACATGCTTATCCAAATTCTTACAGAAATATATTCCAGGTGTCCATGGATTACTTCATTTTAAATGAGCTTATTTAGGTCAGGTGAGCGATATAAGATCACTTGAACATCTACTTTTAATAATTTTTAACCGAGGTTTCTGTCATTCATTAAATTGTAATGTTCATTTCTTACTTTTTTGTTTATTAATCATCCGGGGTAAGTGTATACTTTTCATATAAATCTGAAGGTATTAACCTGGTTTATTCAAATGCAACCAATTTCCATTAGGAGTGTTTGGATCTAATTTACATCTTCAAAATGTTTTACGGTGACCTTTCCTTGTTGAAATAAAATCTTTAATACTCATTTTACGAGGTAGACCATGGGTAAAACACAATGCTCTTAAGTTTTTTTCATTCATCTTCAACTCATTCTGAAACAGCTACCTTTTCCTCGTTGAAAAATCAATTGTGGAAACCAATGAGTGGTCGAAATCTGCTTAGCACCATAAAATGCGTGTGTGGTTTTGTTTTTCATTTTGATATCAAACTAGAACATCATGGTTTAAAGTCTAACCTTGAGATTTATGGATCGTTTTGGCTGCCGTGGGACCTAACAAAAACTGAATTCGTTTTTGTGTTTTATAAATGTATGCAAAGGAACTTTCAATGTCAAATATAGGCTCCAAGATCTGTCAGTGTCTCTAGCATATACATATTGAAGGCGCTATTTCTTTCTTGTGGGTGTAACAATCTGTTTATCGTCATATAGTTACTATATAAGCAGTACAAAGAGAGCACCACAATAGATAACTTGACAGAAATGTTGTCCTAATTCACAGAAAATCACAACACAAATTAAAGATCTAGTTAATGGAGGATCAAAATCCTTATTTTTTAAAGATACTGCAATCCTTTTATCTATGAAACATATAATTCAGATTTATTAGAAACAAGTAATGATTGCAACAGGATGCTCTCCCAAACGAACACCAATTGAACCCTCCCTCTAAACCAGAAATCTATGATTACAAAATTCGCCTCGTTCCCCCTACTCATTTTTTGTGTAAGGCTGTGTAGCTCCCCAAGATGCACCATTTTAGCAAGTAATATGATTGTAGGTCGCTTGGTATCGGAGAACTGAACTCGGACGTAAAATTTAACCTAAGTGCAATAAGTAGGTCGGAGTGGCCTAATTTTGGTTGGAGGTTGTGTTACTCCCCGAGATGCATCCACACTTAGTAATAGGATTGTAGGTCACTTTGTATGTTAAAACTGATTTTTGACATAAAACTTAAAGATGTGACCTTTATCTTATGTCACATAGTCTCTTCAACCTGCACCTGAACACAAAAATATATAACCCTATGCCAACTAGTAACTGAGAACTGGCTGTGGAAGGCACGGCACGTGGACGCCGTGGGTACTCCATTAATCCCCCTCAACTTCGTTGAGGCGAACTAAAAATTTGGGCAGGGATTCTCCTAGGCTCAGCAAACTCGCCGGGTCTGGGGGCAAGCCCCGATATAAGTATGCTGAAAGAGAAGATATAATGAAGGTAAATAGAATATACATTGTAGTAACAATAGACTTCTATAGTAAACCCTGCCCATTTGATCCCCCCAAAAATACTTTCCCTCTCACATATTGCAATACTTAACTCTTAGGATCATCTAGGAACATAGGCCTAAAATGCCATTAAGTACCGCCGACTTACACTAACCGTTTCCAAGATCCACTCTGTACAAGTTCAGCTGCGAGAAAGAAACGGAGGGGAAAATAATAATAATAACAAGTAAAGCAGTGTTTGGATGCCAACACAAAAGTCCCTAAAACTGACATTTTGAAAATTTTCAATGACAGAAATCATTTTGCCATATTACAATATACTTGGAAACCAAACTTCGTTGAAACAGAAGCATGATGATTTTTTCGGCAATTTGGTCGCCATTTTGATTTTGAAAATGGCGGCCGATGGAAAATTTTCGATGACAGAAATCACTTTGCAATATTATTATCTGTTTGGAAACCAAATGTCGTCCAAATCGGAGCATGTTGAATTTTTCCGCATTTTTTGCCATTTTGAAAATTCAGAAACCTTTATGCATACCTATTTATGTACAAAGTTTCATTAAGTTCGCTTGAATGGTTTTTGAGATCCGTTCCGGACAAGTTCATGGCTAAAAAGAAGAAAGGAAAAGAATTTTATATATATATATATATATATATATATATATATATATATATATATATATATATATATATATAATAAAAGAAAAATAATAATAAGAAACGTAGCAAAAACAATAAGTCCTCCAAACGCTGTTTTGGGGACTTAATAAGAACGGAGCAAAAACAATTAGTCTCCAAACTTCGTTTGGGAGACTTAATAACTACATAAAACAAAATTGCATGCTTTTCATTATATTATGGTGATAAAAAAAAAAACAGCAAAATGATTTATTTTATGAAAGAAAACTGTTTGTGGACTTCGGTGCAAACTTTTTTGGCCTTTAGCGGAAATTGTTACTGTGGAATTTTAGCGGTGTTTTTTTGTGGACTTTAGCGGATGTTTTTTATGGACTTTAAGGGCGTTGTGGACTTTAGCGGTATTGTGGACTTTAGTTGAATTGCAGACTTTAAAGGTGCCACAGATCATATTGAATATTTACATAACAGACTTGGTTTAGAAGCTTTTATTCTTTGCATGATTTCTACCATAAATACTGTCTTGGTTATCCTTGGACAATGAAAAGGAAAACGTTAACATTCTAAATAAAAATCCAAAGATACTAATATTAGATATAGTAAATTTGTACTATGCTGTATACGACGCATTTCAAGGAGTTAACTCTCATCAGCAGCATTAAAACCGAAACATTTGGAAGACCAAAAACCAAAGTTATATTAAACAAGAAGTACTCAACCAAAATTACCGAAATAGGAAGCCAAATTTCAGCTAAGGAGATCTACCATGTGCAATACAAGGAATGAACCCTTAGTATTTCTATTATTTTTTAATTTTGCTAAATACTGCTAATTTCTGTAACAAATCAATGAATAATCATGTCAGACAAGTCTGTATATATTTAGTAAGATATTAGGTGGATATAATCATTATTAAATAAATATTTTATTCTAAAAGATTGCATTTCTTATCCCCTATCAAAAAACTAAATGAAAAGTTCTCTCCTTTCAGACCAAAAATTACTTGATTATATGAATTAAAAGGTTATAATTCCCCCACAGATATCGCTCTTACGTTTGTATGTTATTATATTGAAAGATGTATAAAAAAATATCGTTACAACTTATGAATAAATTATCCGCAAATATGTTTGACGTGAACCGTCTTTGTTATTTCAGATAAACCAGAAAAACCAAAACTCCAACTTGAAGATAAACATCCTTTTATTGGTGATAATGTTACATTCAACTGTTCCTCAGCAGTCAGACGATGGCCTATGGTTAGACCGTCTAGTTTAACATACAAATTTACTGGTAGAGGAGATGCCAACAATAATAGGTTATCCATGCGCCATTTGACATTGTCTGATAACGGAACTAACATTTCATGTTATGCAACTGATGACCTCGGAAAAGAATCCGAGATGAGTAACATTATCACTCTGTATTCTTTCTGTAAGTATCATATTGTACCAGATTTATAACTGCACACAATACTATTATTTGTCCCTTTAACTCTGCTTAATTTGTGTACAGAAAAATGTATTATTGTTATAAATTGTTTTCTGTTTCAAATACATGTATCTCATACCTCATATGCAAAATATTAAAACTTTTCTATCGTAGTAGAAATGTAGTTATTTTAACATCCTTGAAAAAGTAAAAACCTATAATGTCTCCTCCATCAAATGAATGGTGAGCTTTTCAGAGAAAATAAAATGTTTCTAATATTGCCAGTGGCGTTTCTTCTACTCAGGCTGTGAGGGAGTTGCCTCGCCAAAAAAATGTAGAAATATTGAATTATTAACGATAATTAAAAACTTTGAAGTAACGTATATATTGTACAGTCGTATTTTCTATGTACGAAAAATGGTCTGATTTTAGATTTAAGGTATTACTATATCATGTAAAAGTTTAATTCGAGGTATAAATTCCGTTTTAAAATGCCTGTGTATACATTTATTCGTTTCCGCTAAAACTCTAAAAAACAAATTGAATCGATAGAATAAAAAATTAAATAATTGTCCAAACCAACAGAATTTGTTCAAGAAATGACCATACTAACTTTTTATCTCTAAATCACCTAAAATATTCTAAAAAAATATCTGAAAAATCTGTAAAAGAAGCCACACTGATAATTTTGTGCCTCCAGTTTATTTATGCATCTGATGTCACAGAATGTGTAATTTCTTCATATAAACGTGAACTGAACCTTAAATCAAGGACAGGTCGGCCAACGGAAGTCATTTCGGCATTATTTTTTAATCAAACATATATTGCTGGAATGTGATCATTTGTCTGGAATCATAAAGATCATCATATTCTAAGAGTGGAGAAATACAATTCATCCAAGTATTGTCGGTTTCCGTTTATTTAAACGGGTAAAATAATTGTTTGAAGAGGAGAAATTAAAGTACGACTTCGTAAAATCCGTTATAAGATAATGGTGCCTTTTGTTATTGGACTGAATGTTATACATTTCCAAAAATCACTATCTCTTCTGCAATGCTCAAAGTAAAAACTAAATATTGAAATCAGTAATAACTAGATTGAGCTCGAGGTAGTCGGAACCGACAGCTACCCCGCATTCCCCACATGGAGTATCCCTGTGCGCCTTTTTCAAAATCATATCTTTGAATACAGACCAAAATTTTTGAAAATCAAATTCTAAAACCTTACGGCACAACTGCATACAGTGTATGACAATACTGTACATTTATATATATATATAATGCATTAATGAAAAATGAAAGCTTATGATTCCCAATTTTCAAAATTCGTCCCAAAAGGACCCAATTTTTGAAAAGCAAAACTCTAAAACCTTATTGCTTATCTATATCCCGTGTGTGTCAATCCTGTAAAGAAATGAAGGGCATATAATGAAAAAAGAGGTTACTTCACAAGCTTAAATTCACTATTTCCAAAATACATGTATAACCCCTGTGGGACCAAGTTGTGATAATCAATATTCTAAAACCTTATTGCGCATCTACATACAGTATGTGACAACACTGAACAGAAATTAAAAGCATAAAATGAATTTTTGAAAATCAAAATTCTAAAACCTTATTGCACATCTACATACAGTATGTGACACCGCTGTATAGAAATTAAAATAATAAAATGAAAAATGAATGAGGAATTTAACTCATAAGCTTAAATTACCAATTACCCCTGTGGGCCCCAATTTTTAAAAATCGAAATTCTAATACCTTATTGTGCATCTAAATATAATATGTGACAATACTTTATAGAAATTAAATGCACGTAGTTAAAAATGAATGAGCAGTTTTGGTCACAAATTTAAATTTCCAATTTTCGAAATTCTACCCCTGTGGGCCCTATTTTTTTAAAATCATAATTCTAAAACCTCATTGCGCATCTACATAAGTTTGCGACAATACTATATAGAAATTAAATGGATGAAGTTAAAAATGAACGAGGGCAAGGTTATCTAACGCACGGACAAACGGACGGACAGACGGACTTAGAATTATAAACACTTCAATCTTTTGAAATTAATTTTTTTATTATGTCTAGAGTCAAAGAAAACTGATAATATTTGAGTCTTCATTTTAAAGTCACAGTGAGACCATTCCTTCATGTTAAGAGAAAATAACAAGTATATACTGTTGCCATACTAAGAAAAAAGGCCTTCAACCATTTCTGGGTTCTGAGTATTTCTATAACTACAGATAATTACAGTAATACCATGATACCATTCCTTAACGTTAAGAAAATAAAAGGATGTGCAAGTATCTGCTGTTGTCATACTAAGAAAAAATGCCTTTTCTGAGTATTTATTTAATTACTAAAAGTCAATAAAATCTGAAATGATAATGATGAATGCAATCGATTTGGTATTGGATAAAACTATACGGTACTCCTGCATATAAATCTGGAGATATTTTTAAATCAAGGAGGTCAAAACAGTAATTTGAAATTTAGAAAATTTCTCTATAAAAATTATGCATGTCCTTTGTTCAAGTAGAAGAAAATATCTGCCTTACCTTAAGAAAGTCGGAAACTACGAAACTGATTGATATTGACCAAATGACTCTTTAAATCATCCCTTAATGAATATTCTTCTCTAATTAAGTAATAATAACAATTGTTACAGATGGACCCAATAATCTAACAGTATCACCTTCAGACAAACATATTACTGTAACAGAAAACAGCACCGTTACTCCTTTCACCTGTTCAGCAGAGTGTTACCCACAGTGTAAGATTATATGGCGACGCAAAAACGATGATGGAAACAACTTTATTGATTACACTACAAATGGGACTTTATACCTTAAGAATATTAATCGCACTGATCGTGGAATTTACCGATGTCGTGCAACACATGATTACAAAAACCCAAATGGTCCCGAGAGACGCTCAAGAACAGATATACACATCAATGTTTTATGTAAGTTAATGTATCAAGTATATTAATTTGTTATTTACATATATTTACAGCATGCATTTCTTGGTGGCATAAATGAATTAGCATAATTTTATTGAAAATAGTTGTTAATTCTTAATAATTTGTTTACTATGATTATCTATACATATATAGCATTTTATTTACTGACTTATTTCATTTTTTTTTCTCAAAATATTTTATGAACAACTTTGGTTTTTTAATTGGGCTATTACAAGATATGAAAATGAAAAGGTCAGTACTATAATTCGAGATTTGCTCTAGTAAATAAAAAATATCAAACATATTCCTAATACATGTTGTACTAGTATCAATCATTAATAAAGATTGCTTTCGATATGTAAAACGGTATGCAGTCGTGTGATGACAGATCACATTCTTTATTTAAAATGGAAAAATTATAATTTTTCTATGGTTTTGTCGTATAATACATGTAAATCTGATAATATCATACACTTGTATATATTAGTCTTGTTTATCACCAGGAGCTAATCAGTGTTGGAAACTTAAATGACAATAAACAGTAATAATACCTACATCAAGCTGATAGAAGTATTTACGCTTTTTGTAATTCTTAATTGTCAAGAAAATTGCAAATATAGATACATGTATTCCATGAAGAAGCAAAACATATAGGTTTTCCACTAGCGAATATATATGAACATGACGAAAGACCGAAAACATCGATATATGTTTAACATGTTTAAATGAAAGTATGCTCTAACGTCATGTGACAGTATTCAGTCAGTCTGCGAGAAAATTCCATTTATTTTTTGTTTAGTTATTATATATAAAAAGTATTTTTATGGTCAAAAGATATTTCCAAAAGAAATGATAGAAAATTGGCCTTTTCGATTGAAATGTACATTTGACAGTCTTGGTATGATTTTTTTTTTCATTTGAATAATAATTATATTTTGAGTAATCGTGTTATTAAGCAAATTGAAAACTATTGTTTTGATAGTTTTAAGCAACAGTGGTATAATCAAATAAATTCAAATGTTAATAAGAAAAATCTTTTTGTGTTGAAAGTTATGTAAAGCATACTATGCCTTGTAAATATAGATGTGAATTAGCAAAATTTCGGTGTGGTGTGTGGCACCTCTGAAAATTGAAACTGGTAGATATGAGAATTTATTGTTACAAAATCGAGTATGTTTTAATTGTAATGGGAATATTGAGGATGAAAAACATGTACTGGTAAATTGTCCAATATATCCAGATCTACGTAATGCTCTTTTTAATTATTCTTTTTATGCTGATAACAATTTTAATAATTTCTCTGATGACGAAATTTTTTTATCTTTAGTAACTGAAACTGGTATTATTTAACAGACAAAGTCTGTCACAAAGTTTTAATTAGAAGGAGAAATGCTTTATATTTGTAATGTAAAAGTTTAAACAATAGTCTCTCTCTTATAAGAGTGTTTCTTAAGTGTAAACTTGGGGGCCTCGGTGGCCGAGTGGTCTAGGCAGTTCGTAATTTCATGATCAGTAGCCTGTCAACACTGAGGTTGTGAGTTCGAATCTCACCTGTGGCGGGGTGTGTTCCACTCCGATATTAATTGTCTGTGGTTCTCCCCGTATACTCCTGCTTCCTCCACCAATAAAAACGAAATAGCCAAATGTGCTGAAAACTGGGTAATACCTTAACTAAACAGACAAATAAGTGTGTATTTTTTATGTCATTTTATTTGAACTAATATGTTTTTACATTGTAAGAGGTGAGACTTTAATACAGTCTGTTTGTTTGTAAACTCCGTACTTCGAATGAAGTTCGGGGATATTTGTAATCGGTCCGTCTGTCCGTTTGTCCGTCCGTTAGATAATCTTATCTCCAGAACTCCTTGTTCATTTTTAATTTCACGCATTTAATTTCTATACAGTATTGTCACAAATTATATGTAGATGCGCAATAAGGTTTTAGAATTTTGATTTTCAAAATAGGGGCCTACAGGCCCTAAACTCCGCATATCCGTTAGATAATCTTGTCTCCAGAACTCCGCATTCATTTCTCGTTTTATGCTTTTAATTTCTATACAGTATCATCACACACTGTACGTAGATGCGCAATACGGTTTTAGAATTGATTTTCAAAATAGGGGCCCACAGGAGTCGAATTTCGAAAATTGGAAATTTTAACTTGTGACCTAAACTCCGCATTCATTCCTCATTTTATGCTTTTAATTTCTATACAGTATCATCACATACTGTATGTAGATGCGCAATAAGGTTTTAGAATTTTGAAATTTCAAACATTTGGTCCCACATGGGTCGAATTTCGAAATTTGGAATCAGTCACAATCTAGTATGATGTGTGTAACGTAAATAAAAGTGTGTCAATCCAACATCTGAGAACACAAGAATGTTAATGTCTGATTCTGTTCTGAAAGTCTTACTTTCTTGTCCGTATTTATAGTTACCACAGAAATTCATAGAACTTTGTAGAAAGGATCCTTCTAGAATACGGTAGAAGTTTGAATTACACATCGCATATTATGATCATTCCAGAATTAGTACGTAAGTCAAATAGAAAGTTCTAGTCGTTCCATCAGTATCTATTATTGTTCCAGTGATTTCTAAACTGCGCAGTTATAACATTAACTGAATATTATATGCAATCAGTCACAATCTAGTATGATGTGTGTAACGTAAATAAAAGTGTGTCAATCCAACATCTGAGAACACAAGAATGTTAAGGTCTAATCTGAAAGTCTAACTTTAGTGTCTGTATATATATATAGTTGTCACGGAAATCTCTAGAACACTGTAGAAGGGAAACTCCTAGAAAAATGTAGAACGCAAACTTCTAGAATACGGTAGAAGTCCGAATTACACAGCGTATATTATGATCATTCCAGAATTATTATGTAAGTCAAATACTGTAAATTCGGAAATTTTCGCGTGCACTTATTATTGCGATTCTTCTACCCAACGCAAAATTGCGAGGTTAAATTATTGCGATCACTGTCCGTGTGAAAAAAAAATTTATTACTGCGATCGGAGATTGAGTAAAAATTGAAAATGGAAGTTTGATTAAAGTAATCGTTTTAATAAATGGGATTAAAAATATTAGAATTCAAAATGTTATTATATATATTATAGCTGTGAAAACAATACCTACACAACAAAGTGTCTACCAATTAACCTGTCTCCGGATGTCGGCAATCAATGACCAGAAGCGTACCTGAGTAAATTAAAAAAACGGGGACAAATCTAGAATAAATCGGACATGAAAATATGCATTAAAATGCGAGTTTTTAATATTGCGATGCTAAACCGATCGCAATTTTCGCAATAATAAAAACATCGCAATAATTTCCATATCATTCCATCAGTATCTATGATTGTTCCAGTGATTTCTAAACTGCGCAGTTATAACATTATTTGGTAAACAACTATAAGTATTATGTAAGCATATTTTACTTGTTATAAGGCCACACAAAACAAATTTTTTTAGGCCAAGATAAAGAATATAATAATTACAATATCATAATGTGCAATAAGGTTTTCAATTTTGAAATTTGATTCAGGGTTCCAATTTTCAGACTGGAATTGTTAAATTGCTAATTTTTCACTGTTAATTGGTTTTTGACTTGTGCAGTTGATGGACATCGTTTCTGATGGCACCAATTTCTAGTTCATATTTATAGAGGATTGGGTAATATATTATAGCCACTTGTACTAGTCCTTCTTTCCCTTCTGTTATGTGAACGGCCCCATATACACGCGCATTTTAGTATACTTTTTTTCGACATATAGAGCCGATCCATTCGAAGACTCACAAAGTTTATCCAGTCCTACCTTGCTATTGATGTTTATAAGGCATGGCAAACTCAATCTCTGATATGAACATCCCTGTCATGGATCAGGGACCAATGGCTTCAAATGTCGATGCATTAACCTCAACAACATTTATTTATTTACTTTTTTTGTTACATTATAAAGTGCAGTTCTTTTTTAATGCACGAATACTATAATTCTTTTTTTAATGCAAGAATACTATAACTACAAAAGTGGAAACACACTCAAAAACATTATAGGATTAAATACGATTTTGTATGAGTTTATCGATGAGTAAACTCGGTCGACTCACTCACAAACTAAATAAAGTCCGAAGGACTGTATGTTGAGTTTGTGAGTGAAAAGGCCGAGTTTACACATCGATAAACTCATACAAAATCGTATTTAATCCTTATAATTCCATTTCAAACATCGAAAAGTTGTTCCTAACCGAAATAAAAAATAACTTTGCCATTTTCAGGCGACATTCATCTTGAATCTGGTACTATTTTTGGCAGCTGAGCAATTTAATAAAAAAGTTAACAAAGTCATTTACACACTGAAAAAACAAGGAAACTTACGTTTTTATAGATTTTAACATAATCTGAAGTGTACAGAATCCACGCAATGTCCGATTTTTTCCGTTTGAAGAATCCAACGTGCGGTGTTTACAAATAAGAGGTTGCAATCTTGCCTGTGACGTCCTTGCAGCAACTTTTCGCGGAATTTTTCAAAAAGGCAATTTTCATCAATGTTTAAACCATTTCTCATTAAATTTTTACTATTATTGTCAGTATCATCCTTAAAATTTAATCTTTTACAGCATTCGTCACATGTAATGTCTCATTTGAAACATTAAACAATCAAGAAAGGGCATGGATATACTTGTCAAATACGGGTTTATCGATGTATAAACTTTTATGATTTTGCCCTTCCGACCAATGAAATTCTTGTATTTTGTCATATGCAAATTAAAATGGAATTATATATTGGTATTCTTTTTAATTTGAAAGTATGAAAATAAGATAAGACAAGAGCTAAATTGTCATTTAATACAAAATATGGGTAACATTTTAAAAAGAAAATCTCAAACATATCTATAAGGGGCATCTTAATAAAAAAAAACAAATATCTGGGTAAGTTTAACGAACTTTTTTTTTATTTTATAGGTAGTGATTTACCTTACAGAGGTTTCATTGTATTTATTGTACATTGTGTATCGTTGTTTCATTATATTTTTATTTTCATTAATTTGGTTGTTTCTTTCAGATCCTCCATTGATAACTGCATCGGATGTCAAGAAGGATGGACAAGAATTGCCAAATGGCGACACGTTAAATGAAGGTGACAATGTGGATATTCATCTCAATATAGAAAGCAACCCTTTAGCAAATTTAACACTTAATAATTCTGGCTCGTTCTTTACTAACTTGAATGTAAGTCAAAGGGACACAGATTATAGTATTAGATTACCTTCACTACAGTGTGAAAATTCTGGACAGTTCACAGTTGTGGCTAACAATGGAATCGCAGAAAGCGCTTATAGGAATACTAACTTTAACATAACGTGTATGTATGTTATATTTATATTTAAAATCAATGAACGCTAATTTGATATTTTATTACATTTAGAAAGGTACATTTTTATTATATAAATTATACATTTACATATACATATATTACATATATATTTTTTAAGTCTGTTAAAATTGTTCTAACCGAATTTAATCAAAGATATCGGTTATTGTCTGAAGATTCGTCTATATTTTACACTTACATTTACCTGGAACTCCGTAATTAATAGGCATTTGCCCACCAGCATGATATGTCCCTCCAAAAATGCTACTTCAAAAGGGTCAATACATATACATGTAATATGTTTTTCATTTGTGAATTTTTTAAAAGTTACCAGGTAAATAGGTAAACAATTTTATAATGAAAAAGGAAATTTATGGTTGAATAATGACGATTATATCATAACAAAAAAGCAGGTGCGATGTTAATCAAAGAGTCGACGTTCATCTTATCCTGCTGAAAATCGGAAATACAATTCTGCAAATTTCTGAAATGAGAATGTGAAAAACGGACATGGAAGTTCATGTATCATCTATTTAAATACACATTTATGTCCTTGAAATAAATTGTCACATGCAAGTTTTTCCATTTACTGTAAAAATATTTTTACCGAATTTAGGTAAACCCAAAGATGTTAAAATAGCTGACGAAAAAATCGGAGCAGAAATTGGAAAAAAAATTCCTGTAAGCATCAGTTTTTTATCAAACCCAAAGCCAAGCGTTATTTGGTTACAAGAGACAACGAGACTGACGACTTGGAATATTCACAAAGAAGCAACAGTAGCATATAATGCATCATCTACCATCAACATAATGGATGAAGGAGACTTTCATACCTACAGCTTCAAAATACGTAATGATCTTGGTTTTGTTATAGAAAATATAACAATAATACCAACAGGTATGTAATTTTTTAGATTAGGTATAAAAGTAAAAAAAATCATATGCTCTTTGGCTCTAAATTTATAATCAAGAAATAAAACTTGATGTATTTACCAATATGTGCTCGTTGTAAAACATATTCAATTATTTTTGGCATGATGAAAAGTAGGAAAATTGTGCCTTATAGATTTCAATGACAAATATCATTGCTCGTAAAAGTATTTGCTGTTCTTCTTCACTTTTTGTATAATTACGTATAGCCGTTACTAAGTGTTTAAAATGTACAATCTGGGAGCGAGTATTGAATTACCACCAATCTATAATATCAAATTTGTAGACCGAAATTTTCTAGCCGTTTTACCTCCGAGCCGACGATCGTCAGAAATATTATATAATGCTAAATAGTTAGTGCATGTAATATAAGTAAAGTCAAAATAAAAAGGGATATTCGAAGGAGAGAAAAATTGTAACAACTGACAAAACTCCGGAGAACAACGAAGACAAGACCAAAACAATACATGCACGACAATTAAAAACTAAAAACATATGAACAAAATGGACCTCACCAATAAACCTGGGTAGACTCAGGTGCAAAATTCTAATACTTTCTAATTTCATATAGTAATTGCTTTAATTAACGTAGCTTAATTTAATATACCCAAATTATCCGTGATCCGAGTTTCATTCCGTTATGGTCTTGATTATTATTTCTATACAAAGTTCAAAGTTCAAAGTTTTATTAATAAAAAGGACAAATATACCTAGGGAGCAATAAACAAAACGTAATTCATTGGACAGAAAAAATCCAACAAATACACATAAAATATAAAATATATAATAATTAGACAAACATATACATGCGCAAAAACTATGCAAATAAAGAACTGAAAACTGACTGAAAAATACACAATACAAAACTGACTAAAAATATGTAATTGTAAAACTGAACTAACATCAAACATTAAAAAGATAAACAGACTTACTGGGCTACGCACAGTGTGTTAAGATATACATACATTTAAAGGCATGGGGGTCATTGTGAAGTGATCCCTCCACGAACGCGAACATGTCAGTAATATATATATATATATATATATATATATATATATATATATATATAAAGAAAACAACAGCAAAATGTAGCAAAGATAAAAACATAGAATTTATCATTTAAGTATGTGTAAAATTTGCACGGGAGGTGGGGAGGATCGCTTTATTGTGTCGCCTGTGGAACGCATGGCCGACACATAGGGATCACTATCTGTCGTCTTGCGTCGTCTTGCGTCGTCACACTTTTCTTCTATCCTCAACTACTCGTAAACCGCTCAAAGGAATTTGATGAAACTCTTTCTGTGTGCATTAACCTTAATGCAAAGGTGCATATATATTTTATTTTGGTAAAAAATGACATTAAAAATTTACATTTTTGAAAAGGGGGTCAAAACTTCTATTCTCAACTTCTCCATAACCGCTCAAATGAATTTGATGAAACTTTCTCTGTGCATTAACCTTAATGCAAAGGTGTACATATATATTTCATTTTTAGAAAATTTTAATATATTTTGTAAAAATTGACGTTTTTAAAAAGGGGGATTAAATCTTCTATCCTCAATTACTCCTAAACCGCTCAAAGCAATTTGATGAAACTTTCTCTGTGCATTACCCTTAATGCAAAGATGTGCAAATATATTTCATTTTCCTACCTTAAGTATACAAAAACAAGGTGTTACATATATAGTGTTATCCTTGTTGTACCTTCTCATCTCCTGCTACACATACCTCTTCACTTTCAGTGATTTTTATACTAAGTTTTATAGGTGATTGGTTTAAATGTAGCTTTTCCTGTACGCAGGCGACACATGTCTTCCGTGGAAGACTCACACATTTTATTGTCACGGAAGGACACAAAGATCCATCCAAAAATCATAAATTACAGAACTAGAAACACATATCCAACAATCGTGATCATCACTTGACCTCTGGTAGTACATATGTGTCAAATAATGGCTGTCGATTTATCAATACAAATCAATGGGACTTGTTAATTATATGTCCATAACTTATTTATTGTCGTGTATTTAACACCATCCAACCCCTCATTGTATAGCTTATCACTCGGTCGTTCTCGATATGTACTTTAAATCAGTCCAAATCGCATTTGAATTTTTCATGTTTAAATACATATCACATACGTGAAATTTGCATAATGGACTCATTTTCGAAAAATAATTTCGATGATTTCTTCTTGATATATAATACCACCCAATCCCACAAAATAAAGTTAATATATGATAGAATATAATTATGAAGACCAATTCATTTTGGGCCCATTTTTCTTGCTTCAAAATAGGGTTGAAATGTGTTAGTTTTTCACATTGTTGTGAAATTATTCAAGATTGCGCCCATCCCAATCAGCTTCTACCTTCTTATAACAAAGTAAATATCGTTCATGCGGGTAAATAGAATTAATTATATAATATGTCAAATGTTTTCAAGATATAAATATCAAAAAAGTTAAATTTTAATTTAAAATAACTTCAATTGTTACCTATCTGACATTTGAAATTATGTTTCATCTCTGCATTCAAATTTGTGATACCCCCTTACATATACACCTCTTTATTAAAATGCTGCATTAATTATAAAAAATGAAATCACGCTGGTTTTGGTCAGCAAACGGTTTACGTGTATACATATAATGTTCCTGTGTACCTTAATTAAGAGTTCGGAAAATAAACATCCAGACAGTCAACGTACAATATACATGTCAAATTGTTAATTAGTTATAATTACCTGAAACACACAGCATGTTAATTGCGGAGAACAAGTCTCTTTCCATGTAAATTTACTTCAGATAAAAATCAAATCAAATTTTACCCCACAAAAAAAATCGCTTTTCTTGTGGCTTAAAAAATGAAAAAGAACTTGCACCATAACCCTTTGTTACGTATAATTATGCCAGTTTGTATAAGTTGGTGATCAATTTCATATTATTAATTGTTGGCACAATTTCATAGAGGTTTTTGGGGGTTCCACTGTATTGCAATTATAATTCATGTGGAATGTTACTACATATTTCAAATGAAATGTTTTTCAAAGTGAAGACAAGGAGTTCATGCTATAATCAATATAGAGTTATCGAAGTACGATAAATGTCTGGCATGAACGGGGCCAGTACAAGATAATTGGGTAACCAGTCAATAAGTCTAAACAGAGTTACCTAATTTAATTATGACCGATATAGTTTCATACGGTTTATTGATACAAATCCTAGATGGGAAAGGATGAGAACAAACACACAAACAAGAAAAAGCTACAAAACAACAAGAAAACTAAAATAAGCATGAACAAAATTGGACACCATCAAAAACCGCTCCGTGGCCAAAGATTATCCGTATGGGTAAGCAGTTCCTTCCTCTTATAACACACCCGACATTCTGCTCTTTTTGTTGATCCTGTGTTGACAATGATGGTATTGAAGAAGATATGCAGATGTCATTCGTCTAACCCTTAGACATCGTCATTTATGAAATCGATCGGCATATGTAAGTTCTCTTACCCTGAAACACAACCGAAACGGAAAGCTTGAAGCAAAAATATGAACAATTTTTAAGAAAAAGGAGAGACAAGATTATGACATAAAGAACGATACAGGCATAGAACAAGACAAGATCACTGATTCAACACTAAAAACTAAATTATGAACAGCACTGGCATGATGAAGTGATCAACCGAACCATAAATTGTCTGAATATATCTATTTACAGGTATTCAATTCAAATATGGCATTCATGATAATTAAAGGATTAATCAATTAATTGACGAAAAAAACTATTACAAAAAAGACTGGGGAGTCTTGATGCTGGTGTTTTATGTTATACATGTACACAAACATTTCCTCTGATTTTTCTTAGGAAAAATAATGTGCACACATTTCGAAATCAATAAAAAAAAAACTCGCTTGTAAAAAGATCACCATAATACTATACCATGATTTAAATGTTCTTGAACGCCAAGATCCTCTATTTTTGTGTACGTTTCTATGGAATGCCGAGGATTTTTTGTGACGACTGAGAAAGTGAAATGCCAGTATCTTGATGCTTGTCTGGTAATCTTAGCATTGGAGGTCGCTCTTTGACTCCCAGTGGCTTTTCCATGCACATCATAGTTTGAGCGTTGTTTCAGTTTTTTAAATTAATAAGTAATCAAACGAAATGGCCAAGACTTGTTTATCTTACTTTATTTACATGTAAAACAACGAATACTAGTTTATAAAGACTTCTTAATTGTGTAATATTTTGAAATAATATTTTTTCTAGTTTATTTTGTCACTAAACTTATGCACATTCTTTAGGAAAACCGGAGCCTCCAAAGAACTTTTCATATGCAAATGTTACTAGCAATGCAGTAGATTTATCCTGGATTGCTGAATTTGATGGCGGTGAAGCACAATATTTTGATGTACTGTACAAAAGGAAAAAGGAAAATAAATGGCACAAATCTAAAGTACAGACTAGCGAAACACGCAAAGGAACACTTATATGTCATACATTGTCTGGACTTGTACCAAAAATGTCTTACCAGATCAAATTGATAGCATCAAATAGTTTTGGTAAAAGCAACACTTCACTGGAATTTATTACCTCTGGTAATTTTATTTATATTGTCACGAAAGGACACAAAATCCATCCAAACATCATAAATTTCAGAACCAGAAACAGTTTACTGATACAAATCCCAGATGGGAAAGGATGAGAACAAACATACATGAAAAAGACACAAAACAACAAAACACTAAAATAACAATCGTCTAATCCTTAGACATTACCAATTATGTTATCGATCGGCATATGTAAGTTCTCTTACCCTGAAACACAACCCAAAGGGAAAGCTTGAAGCAAAAATATGAACCAATTTTTAGAAAAAGGAGCGAAAACATTATGACTTAAAGGACGATAGAGGCATAGATCACCAAACTATTGTATGAACAACACTGGCATGATGAAGTGATCAACCGAACCATAAATTGTCTGAACATATCTATTTACTGGTATTCAATGTAAATATGGCATTCATAATAATTAAAGGATTATTCAATTAATTGACAAAAAACTATTACAAAAAAGGTTGGGGAGTCTTGTTGTTGTTGTTTTATGTAACACATGTACACAAAAGTTTCCTCTGATTATATAAAAAAGACCTATTCTCAGTTAGAAGCAAGACCCCTTATTTCACAATGCACATCCATTTAAAAAAAACAGAAAATGAAAATGTCGTATCATACCGTTATTCAAATTGAAAGTTTATGCTCCTGTGCTTTTAATTGTGTAAACAGATTTCTGGTTCTTTATTTATTGACACCGTCCGTGTATAAGTCCGTATATTAAAATGAATAGAACTGTCGAGTCCATGTGTTTTTCTAGAGTCAGGTTTACTTTAATATAGAACTAATAAACCAATAAGAAGTGAACACACAATGTGTAATATTTAAATATTTATTTCAGAGGAACAAATTCATACTTTATCGTCTTCCTCTCGACCCATACCTATCATAATCGGTTGTGTTGGTGGCTTTATTCTAGTCATTTTTTTGGTAATTATACTGATTGTAATCATGAAAAGAAGAAAGCTCGCAAATGGTATGTTTTTATTTGTTTTGTTTTCAATGAATGGATATTATTTCCTGGTATAAATTTGCAAAATACGTGTATGAACGGAGGTATTCTAACTATGAACTAAACATTTCGTTCTTTAAAATGAATAATGGCTTAAAATACAGTTATATGATATTTTGATATTGAATTATATTTGTAACTGGGTGAAATGTCGACAATTTACTTAATAGCTATAAACTATATGCCATTTAATAGTTGAAGAAAAAATGTAAAACAAATTATACACGATGTGTATTTTAGTCCAGTCAATCTAGCATAAATTTGACCCTAACCTTAAAGTAATTGCAAAAGAAGATTTTTAAGTTTTAATCTTTAGCATTATACCCCAGATATACACAGAAAAAAGTCTAACAAAATCTACCTTGAGGAAGACTAAAAAATCACGATTTTAAAATTCCTATGGAGATTTGCATTGAAAATGGGAGATAACTCTGCAAAAAAGGCAGAAATATCAATAAAAATTGATACAAAATTATAACTTTACCGCTTCTATTCAGCAGAATGTATTGATTCTTGATATTTTATCCGTCTTTAGAGTATAACAAACAACTCTAAAGGTGTTTTCATGTCTTTTATCAAGCTACAACCTAGATTTCGTAATTCATTAGTTGACCATTTATTAAATTTTTCAACATGTCAAGGTAAAGAATCTCAAATTTAATAAAAATGATTAAGCACATATTCTTCTTTTTGTGGTTTAAAGTTTCTTTAAACAAGGTAGATGCTGAATAAATATAATTTACAGATATAAACAATACCAAATTTTCACATTATATTTTCAAAATGGTCATAAAGCCACAAATTTGCAATTTCTTTAATGAAAAATTTGCAAAAAAAATAAAAATACCCATAACACTTCGGTTTTGTACATTTCATGAGCAGAAGATTATATAATATAGTCAAATACGAACTTATAACCCCATCAAAGTATCATACTTTACATGAATTTTTAAAAAATCAACCAAAAACTGACAAAAAAAGACTAATTTTTGCGGAGTTATCTCCCCTTTCCAATGTCAATTTCCATAGGAAATTAAAAATGCTGATTTTGAGTTTTCCTCAAGTTAGACTTTACGAGACTTTTTTCTGTGTATATTTGGGGCTTAATGCTATAGATTAGAACTAAAACATTTTCTGTTGCAATTAGTTTGAGGTTAAAACTTAGTATGACTGGACTATTCGACGAATTTAGACGCAAGGAATTTATCATCAATTTAATTGTTATTTTATTTTATTTGTCTTTTTTTATACAAATACAGGTCGCAATTAAATTATTTTTTTTCTGTGTAGGAAGTAACAAAAAATAGCCTGACATTTGAGAAAAAATTAATGTAAAACAAGATAAAACTCATCTTCATGAAAGTTAAACTGTTACCATTTTGCACGCTTTCTCACAGAATGTAACTTCTTATAAGTAGAAATGGAAGCAGGTGTAGATATGCGGTAAATTTCAATAAAAACACAGTTAACTCTGAAACGAATTCAAACCGGGTTTGTTACAAGTGTTTTTTTTTAAGTTTACGGTCGAGTTGTTCAAAAGTTAATCACAATTTTTAATTCCCCATATTTCCTCTATGAAGCAATATCTTCCCACAAATTTTCTCTTAATTCCCAAAGCATTAAGATTAACCCTTCTGCAAATTTCCAGACCATTACAAGGGAATAAACCAACATTTGAAAACGAAAAATGTTCTTAACTTTTGAACAACAAGCCCCAGGTGACAGTAAAGATGGATTTCAGATTTATGTCCGCACTTATATACTATTAATTATTATACAGCCGTAATTATAATCCAATGAGAAAACCTTATCCATGACACGTGACCGTACAATATATTTTATGTATTGTAAAACCGGAAATGTACCAAAAAGACGTATGTTTTGTGTATTGTACGGTACGACGCCATCTTTTACATAGATACTGTATAAACCGGAAACGTACAGAAAAAAACCGTCTTTTTCCACCTTGGATTTAGCTGAATAATAAATAGGTCAAATAGGTTTTGTATGCAGTCAGAGACATATATAACAATATGTTATATATGTCTCTGATGCAGTCTAGCCTTGTCACTGTTATACATTTTGAAGAAAATAATATTTTTTCCGCAGTTAACTTCGTAGTTTTCCCGTAAAGGAAATTGACATCGTTTTCTTTATTCTTATATTGTTAAAATTTCTGTTAGTATTCTTGTTACTTATAAAAAATAAAAATTAGAAATATATTAAAACTATAATAAAAGTTTTTATAAAATAATGTTATTTGTTTGATAATATAATTACAAGTTTCCACTTTAATGTTTTCTTCAAATATGTTGAACTGTATAATAAATATGGTATTTTACAGTGTTATGTACAATACGGAAAATATTGTACTCATCCGTATTGTATTGAAAACCGTATTGGACTCCAATACGGTTTTCAATACAATACCGGCTCGGGTTGCACTCCATAAATTAATAGTACCATTTTCTATGTGAAGTGGGCTAACAAATGTCATGGTCTTGTGCCATCTTCAGAGTAAATAATACCCATATACATATATATATATTCTGAAAGGCCATTATGTTAGCATTGCTTCAATCATGATAAAATAAATAAAAAATATCCATGGAAACCTAGTTGGCATAGCAACATTTCAAAAATGTTTATAAAAAAGCTTTAAAAGTGTTAAATTTCACTCCACTTCGGCTTAAAATTGAGGTCTGATGCAGCGTTTCAATCCAATTGAGACTTAATTTTTCCTATTCTGCATAAAATTCCATTACATATGTTGGGAAAAAAAGTTTACTTTTCCGGCTCTTTTTTCGCAATTTAACTTACCAGTGCAGGTGCCGATTATCACTGTCAAAGTTTTACACACCACATGTCAATTCACAAGTCCCAGCGTATGACCTCCCATTACTTGTCAGAAGCAAAATAAGTTAATGTTTTCGCATTTTTTGAAACTAAAATCTATCCTCTTTCAGTCAATATTACAATTTTGAGGTAAAGACATTAATTATTTATCTATCATGTAGTCAACCTTACCAATTCTAATAATTAATTAAATTCTGGGGGTGCATTTCTCTGAAACTAAGATAATTAGTGGAGTCTAACCTCGTGCAATATTTTTCCCTATAATACATAACACTGTAAAATAATATATCAGTATTTAATTTTGTATTATACTTTTATATTTAAAGATTCAAACAACTCTAACGTAGTTTATGCTGCCGTTGATAAAGACACAAGACTAGTGAAGGACATCGATACTGGTATGGGATATTCATAATCGTGACCAATGTTGCTATAAATTACGTCACGAAGAGAATGGGGTAGAACAATACAATGTTAAACCCTATATTACTTTGAAATTCTCACAAAATGTTAAAGTTGTAACCGCAATTATGAAAATGTAAGAATATGGTGTATGCATCAATGAAACGGTTTTAAATAAGATTGCAAAAAGGAAAGTTTGATTACATTGTCGGATGACTTTCAACAATGAACAACACCCCCAGTAACAAAACAACCACTTAATATCACCTGAATTTAAGCACAAATTGCAAAATAAAAAACACAATTTAATATATCATAAATAAATATATAGCAAAAATTATACAAGATACAGAATTTTTTATATAAATATATTGGATTCATTTTAAAAAGAAGCAGAATACGCCGAATCTGCCATTCTTTTACATCTAAATGCACTGAAAATACAAAGCACTAAATTTAGTATCGAAATGTGTTCATCTTGTGCATCCAAATGTGTATCATAGATTTATTACATCAGTGATTGAATACCTCAACTGGTGTGTTCCAAGTCCCGTATGGTATCATCAGCTTAGATGCTAGTGTTTCCATACAAAACTGGGAGTGATTCGTGTATTAGATGGTTTTGACTTTATCAGTATTGTTGTATACGTTGTTTTATACATCATAGCGAATTTTTCGTTGTTTATTACTAATTCATATGAGACCCTACTATTCCGAGTGCAAAAATTGGCAGCTAAAATAATTGAAACTATTATATAATGAATTTCTCCTTCTTTATTGTACATTAGACCAAGATGATACTGAAGAATCTGGAAAAACGTATTCTGTGGTAAAGAAGAAACCAAAAGGGTCCAAGGAAAATGGTAAGTATAATGTTTTATGTGAAAAATGAACAAGGATAGTTTACATTACATATAATTTGACATAAAATATCCAGTATTCAAAGCAAAATACTTTTGCTTTAACTATAGGGATTGAATTAAATCCCCTTCTGTTCCCTTTCTAGAAAAATTACAAGTACATGTAAGTTGATCACAGTTTTAAAAGGATGCACTTTAGGTAACTGAAAAATATTTATTGTTATTTTCAGATTTTCCTCCTGAACCTGATACTACAGAGTACGCCGTAGTTGACAAGTCTCGTAAAAATAAAGGTAATATGGCTTAAGACATTTAAGAGTATTTCCCAGCCATAAACTATATTCTTAATCGTTTTTGCTTCAGATCTGTTTTGGTGATCTTTTTGTATTGGATATTATCTTCGCAATACGAAAACCCTTAGATGTGAATTATGTCCTCCGTGTTTAGTTGGAAACTATAGACGCCAAGGGTAGGGTAAATCCACATCCTTACATTTTCATATGAAGTGCATCAAATTTGGTATCTCATAATGTTTAACTGTATAAACTAATTTTGAGTTCTATGCTTGCCTTGTCTCTTGATTTCATTCTTGTGGTCTTATTATATCTCGTTTAACGGGTGTTAGTGTCAATAATATCATTCTGTATACACGTGAAGGAATCATTGCACAGACGCTTTTTAAGTAGTAAGATTAAAAAACACAAATTACAAACCCTAATTGGCGTGTAAAATTTTCCTGATTTCTCGACTAGGGCTATTCCATATTTTCCTTTTGCATCATTTCATGCGGGGTTGTCGTTAATAATTCTCACGCTGAATATTCCATAAACACTAGCTGTTAGACATTAAACATTAGACAATAACAATAAAAAAAATAAATGGTTAACAATCCTTTTGATTTGTTTAATCTTGTAGTTTTGGACGATGAAAATGTATACTCAAATCAAGAGGATGACCGTCTGCCTATAGTTCATTCGGAAGGGAATAGTTCTGGTCGGGTGAGTAAAATAGTTGATTAAATTGTTGAATTACATGTAAATAAATAATGCCTCTGACAATTTTTTATGTTCATTTTAATGTATACGTTCAAATTGTTCTTTTCCTTTATATTTATAAATTGTTGGTTGACTTTGATTCCTCGGTTAAACTGACTTGATGTAATTGACAAGGATTTAGCAAAGAATCACGAATTTTGAAAACAAGTAATAGGGGTCTTCTTGATCCTGAAGTTGGGTGAGATGTTTTCAGTGTTGACGACCTCATAGTGATTTTCAGATTAACAGCAGCAATAAAGCACTGTCCCTTATTTCATTTGTCAGGCGCATATAGGGAGTTTTTTGTCATGACTTGATCTACCTCCTTCTTTCATATTGTAGACACTGAATAAAGATGGTTTGACCTATATACAGGTATCCTTCAGTAAAGACAGATCAAATGGGAGACCTATTATTCGAGGTGCAGATGAAAGAACAAACTATGTTGAAATTGACTTCACTAAAAAGGCAGAACCGCTACAATAATCCGGAATAATCATTTCTATCACATCTTTGTGCATGTCAAATGAACTCTCTGTGTTTCATGTTTTTAGTGCCAGCATCTTGATGAATTCTGACGAGAGTCTGGCTGTACAGAATTTTTAGATTATTAGCTTTATAGAAATATTGTTATTTAATTGATATAAACATTCTTTTGGTTATTTTGCAATTTTTTAAATTTAATTAGCCTATAATCACTTATGGTATGTACATAATGGTGTCTTCAAGGAATGCCAACATGCAAAATACAATAGATGTTTTGGTAGTAGCTAAGTGCTTGATTACAGGTAAATATCAGAAATTTACAGTGGGGTCTAAATAAATTAAATTTATAAATGTGTATTAACAAAAAATATGTTCACATTGAAAATAATATTTTTGAAAGTATTAAATTGCAGTATAAACTACTGTATTATTTCTAATAAAATATTGATTGGTGAATTTATTGGAGAATAAAATGCATGGTTTGGATGATTTAAGAAAATTATACATACATCATACAAAAATGATGAATAAACTGCTGCGCCTTATGCGCATGATACGCCAGTAGAAACGGTTACATATGGATTTTTTTTTTAGCAAATTAAGTGTCATGTTACTTTTTCAATGGCTTAAGGTATCTAAATTATAACACTGTAACAACAAACTAAATATCATCTTTGTGTAAGCAGGAAATTTTATACTTATAAAACAATGCTTTGGACAATCTAAGTCCCATAACTCTGGAAGGATAAAAGTGAAAATCGGACCACCATTTGTAAGAATGTGTAAAAGTTTGAAAAAAATCAATCAAGGCGTACTGGAGTTAATGTGCGACATGTGAAAAATTGCTTATATTTGGACAATCTAAGTCACATAATTCTAGAACGATAAAAGTGAAAATCATCAAAAAACATACAGACCTCCAGACCACCATTTGTTACAATGTGTTAAACCATATATGGTATCAGCTTTGCTTTAAACAAACTTGGTATCTGGACCTTAAGTTTAGAGTGAAGACCATACGAAGTGATAAAGTATACTGGTTATGCACTACCCGTAACTGTCCAAATTTAACTATTTTAAAAATATGGTTTCAGTGTAATTTTGAAATTACATGTACAGGTGAAATTTGATTGCTGTTTGTTTGTATAAAACAACCACATTAATTCGTGATTGTTTATACAACATTCAAGTAATGCCAACAAATTTTCCTACCTTTTTATACATATTTTTCAAATGTTGGCTTTTCTGGGAAGAGTCCTTTTGCGCCAATTGCATATTTTTGGAGGTATCAATTGCGCCACATATTTGTATTTTGGTGGTTTGAATTGCGCCAGTTTTCGGAACTTATTTGCGCCAGTTTACCTGTACTGATTTTTACGTTCACCAAAAGATCAATGTTATTGCAGTGAATAAACATTCAGTGGTAAATAGTTTTTATGAAAGATCCCCCCTAACAAAATTAAGTATTACTGAATAAAAGAAGTTGAAAGTATAGGATACTTATTAATGAAAAGATTAAAACTAATGTCACATGGTAAAATCAATTTTACGTAAATCTTTGAAAAACAAAAAGTGCTCACTGAGATTTCATAAAATCAGTCTTTTCAGTTTATCATTGACCATGGATGTCACAATACAGAAGTTAGAATCTAATAAAGGAAAACCTGTAATTTCAATAAAATATCAGAAGTATGCCGACGGGGAACTAAGTCGACAAGAGTACGTGTTCGTGATGAGCTACAAATTCCAGCCATTAATTTGAATTGAGACTGATATGCAATTTTAAACTGTTTAAGTTTTAAATATGTTGTAAATACTCTTTTAAATTGATTTCTCACTTATTAAAAAATAAAGTAAAAAATGACTGTAACTCCGCCAGTGAAAATAAACTGCCGGTCCCAAGCCCGATTTAAGGCCTGCATTTTCCTAAAACATTAATATAAGTGGCGCAATAGGATTCATTATTTATTGGCGCAAATGATCTTACCCTCTCAAAAAATATGTTGGCGCAATTGATATACTGGCGCAATTAAGTTGTGGCGCAAAAGGACGTCAAACTGGCGCAAACTGATATTTCCCGCTTTTATATTTACTTTATTGTTTGTTTTGTATAAATTATGGAATATTTCAATTTTAATATATCATTTTTATGATTCTTTTAGATGAAAAGATTTTGTGCTTTAATTTACATGTATAAACATTCTATGATCATACCAATTTTACTGTAAATTTTCCGTTCAAAATTTGAAAAAAATTACCGAAATTTCTAAGGCTCTTCCTTTTGATGAAGAGTTTGGATACCTGTTTGTTTTAATTGTTTTGATTTTTGATGGTTGTGCTTATTAATTAATCATTATATCTTTAACCGGTTTTCCAATATTTTTGATCTCGAGCACTGCTGATGAGTTATCAGTCAACGAAATGGCCATACAGTGCATCAGATTTATTTTGGTATTTTGTGATACATTTTATTACTGCATACATAGGCTGCATTTCGACAAATTATATCTTAAAAGGTTAAAGATGTGATGTAATTCTCTCGTCTAACTATGAGGTTTTAATTTGCCAGGAATCTATATAATACTTTTTTATTTATGTATATAAGATACACAACGGCTAAAAATCGAACAGCAAGGCTTTTACAGTCAATCTCGCTTTAATTGGCATCTCTATATATCAAATCACTGTCTTTAAAGGGAACATCGAAAATGTCCCGGTTATCAACAAAGCTTGTAAAATTAATTACATGTAAAAGCGTCTTTGTGTGCACCTTTAAACATGGGTTTGATTGCAATTTTAAGATAACATGAAACTAAATGAAAATGGATTAATGAATCAAAGTAACACCACATCATCTTAGTTTTTGATGATAAAGACCAAAATAATATATATTCAGATTTTATAGAAAATCATTTGAACCTTTTGGATGAGCTTAATATTCTAAGAGTAAGGAATAATACTGACTCGGGCAAGAATAGGTACGGAACTCAATTTCTTGAACTCTGTAAGAGTAACAATCTTTTTATTTTAAATGGTCGGCTTAATGGTGATCGTGAGGGACATTTTACATGTAAAGGTGTGAGTGTTGTAGACTATTGTATAAGCAATACTGATTTTATGAAATGTTTTAGCAAGCTAACTGTTAATGATTTTTCAAGCCTATATTCAGATGTTCATTGTTCTATTACTCTAAGTTTACATACGCACAGTAAAGGTGTTCAGTATCCATGTCTGGTACACGGGGTTGCAACGAAGGTGAAAATTAAAGAAATGGAATCATGAGAAAGCATCTGATTTTCAGTCTAACATAGATCAAAATAAAGTCAATGATTTAGACTATATATTAGGTCTCCCGAGGGAAAATGTTGATTTGGACAGTGTCAATATGTATTTGGAAAACCTTTCTAACATATTTATAGACAGCGCTAAAGAAACTTTTGGCACATACACCCCCTCTTTTAAACAAAATAACAGATGTGACAGCAATGATAAACCCTGGTTCAATGGAGAATGTAAATCTGCCCGTAAAAATTACAGAAAAATGCGACGAAATTTTAAAAAATCTAGAACATTGGAAAATAAAAAACTGCTTTCAGATTCTGAAAAGAACTATAAGAAAGTGCTTGACACAAGTCAAAGTCAATACAGAGTTGAAATGGGGAAAAAAATGAAAAATATGCGACATCAAAACCCAAAAGAATTTTGGAAGATTCTAAATCAGGGTAAGAGGAAAAAACAACCCGATATACCTATTGACGTGCTCTTTGACTTCTTCAAAGAACTCAATAGCAACACTATAGATACCGATATCGATACACCAGCAACAGTCGAAGATCAAGAGCAAGATCATGATGACCATCAAATGAACATTGATATTAATAAATTCATAGACAAAGATGAAATTTATAAATGTATTTGCAAATTAAAAAATAAGAAAGCATCAGGGGAGGACGATATTGTAAACGAATACATCAAGAGTACTGCTGGTCTATTCTTAGATGTTTACGAGAAGCTATTTAATCTCATTTTTTGACACTGGTATTATCCCAGAAAGCTGGCTAATAGGAAATATAGTCCCTATCTATAAAAATAAAGGAAACAGTCAAGACCCTAAAAACTTTAGACCAATTACTATCGTAAGCTGCTTAGGGAAACTTTTTACTGCTATCTTAAGTGATCGTTTGAATAAATTTTCAGAAGAAACACAACTACTTAACGAGAATCAGTGCGGTTTCAGACATGGATATTCAACAATTGACAATATATTTACTTTATACTCTTTTTTGAAATTTTGAAACAAAAAAAGGAAGAAAATGTTTTGTGCGTTCATTGATTTTGAGAAGGCTCTCGATAAAGTATGGCGAAATGGACTTTGGCATAAATGTATATTGAGTAATATAAATGGTAAAATGTTTAGAGTTATTCAGAATATGTATAATAGCATAAAATCTAATATAATCTATAATAATTGTACATCAGATTATTTTCAATGTGAAATGGGAGTACGTCAAGGCGAAAACTTGCCCCCTTTTTTATTTGCTCTTTACCTGAATGATGTTGAAGAATTCATGAGTAGAGATGATTTTCTTGGCTTGTCTACATTATCAGATGAATTAGAGCGTGAATTAGATATATATATTAAAATGTTTATTTTACTGTATGCCGATGACACAGTCTTAATGGCTGAAACACCGAAAGATCTTCAAAAACAACTGGACATTTTTCATGAATATTGTTTGTCTTGTAAATTAAAAGTCAACGTTGATAAGACAAAAGTCCTATGCTTTTCTAGTGGTAGATTACCAAATAATCTTCAATTCTACTACAATAACAGGAATATTGACATAGTCAGTGAATTTAATTATTTAGGAGTTCTGTTATCAAAAAGTGGCAAGTTCAAAAAAGCGATCGAATCGCAAGCCAACAAAGGTAAAAAGGCAATGTATGAAATATTAAAAAAGGGAAAGAAACATAACCTTTCAATATCGTGCCAGCTGGACCTTTTCGACAAAATTGTTAAACCAATCTTATTGTACGGTTCAGAGGCGTGGGGTTTTAGTAATATAGAAATCTTAGAGAGAGTTCAATTGAAATTTTGTAAATTATTATTAAAGCTAAAATCATCCACTCCAAATTGTATGATCTATGGAGAACTTGGTCGATATCCGTTGAATATTGATGTGAAACAAAGAATGATTTCATACTGGACAAAACTTTGTTCAGGAAAGGAAAACAAGTTTTCGCCTATGATGTACAAACTTATATATAAATCATTTATTAATAACCAATATGTCTCCCCATGGATAAATCATATCAAAACCATTCTTGATGATTGTGGACTTTCATATGTCTGGATTTCGCAATTTTTTATGAATGATATTTGGCTAAAAAATACTATTAAATTGAATCTATGTGACCAATTCAGACAGGAGTGGAACAGTTCTATTGACAACAGCCCGAAAGCCAACAATTGTAGACTCTTTAAAGAAACATTTGAATTTGAGAAATATTTCGATATTCTTACTGATAAAGATTTCTTAACAAATTTAGAACAACAAATACACGATTACCAATTGAAGTGGGCAGATGGAATAACGTATTGAGAGAAAACCGGTACTGCCTTTTATGTAATAAAAATGAAATCGGAGACGAATTCCATTATATCATGCAATTATTTGAGAAAACGCTCTTACAAAAGCCCTAATGTTATTCTTTTTAAAGAAGTCATGAATACCCAAAACAAACCAGATCTCATAAAGCTATGCAAATTCATACGTACAATAAATAAGATTGTTGGTGCTCCAGGCTGAACTGCTCTTTACTCTTTAATCCTCCTCTCTCCTCCCTATACATTCTGTATTTTGTAAATATTGTATATATTGTGCATGCTTTTTGCTTTGTATGTGTGTGTGTGTGTGTTTATGTTGTATGTATATCTCTGTACCTTATGATATGGTGATGAGAAATAAAGATATATATATATCTTATTGTAATCAATGTCTCTATTTAAATTTAATATTTTAGTACATATATTTTTTTATTCGAAATTCTTAAAAATGTATAATGAATTAAAAACAATAATAAATAACAGAAACATTTTTCACTCATAATAATTTTAAATGCATTTTTATGACTATGTTTAGTTATCCATATCTAAAGTTACATGTGCATAAGAATACATTTAAATATTGAATCTCTTTCATTATAAGCAATTTTATCATATGAAATATCTGAAATTATTTAAACTTCTTAGTGCACGAAGTTTGATCATTATCATAAGTCCGCAACAATAACCAGGTTGATCGAATAGAATACGAATATACTCATAAACTATATTATATTCTTTGGTTTTGTTTCATTATAAACACGACACATACAATTTCGAGCGATTTGACAATGAACACCGTTAATTTATGAAGTATTTCAGAGCGTTTGTAGTTTTACCCTAACTCGTTTTGAACATAATTTTCTTTTTATACAATGAATTTAATAAATTACCAAATAATCTGATGATGGAATACATCCTCTGACAGTTATCTGCTTGTGTGTGTGTTTAATCTCCATTTTCCAAAATAACCACAATTCCATTTTCTAAAAATAACCACAATCTCCATTTTGCCAAAAATAACCACATGCTCCCTTAAAACCGTCCGGAATTTTTCGCTCAAATAAAAAAATGACATTAGATAATATGAGAAACGACAAAGAACCATTTAATATGATATTGCTTTAAGGGCACTATTAAGAAAAGGGAGAATGAAAGAACTGATTCAAATTTAGCCAGAAGGAGTATTGGAACAACAGTCATTAGTTTGTAAATAATAAGTTCAGTTCAGGGAAAAAGAAGAGCTGTTCGATCGATTTGTTCAAAATATAGTTTGTAACAAAATTTAAAAAAATCAAAATAAATGTAAACATTTTTACTTTGATATATTATGTTCAGTATTAATGTTAAATTCTACCGTTTGTCACATACAGTTTTGTGTATAATGGCAATAAAGAATGTTTGTTAAAAATCGAATTCGAATAATAAGTGAAATAACTTGGTTTTTAAGAAATGCATATGTATTATACATTCTCAAAGGTAATTGCTAATATATGGCATACTTCACCTCCTTGAAAACTATAAAAATGATACTGATATTCTGTACTATGTAGTAAGATTTTTAAAAATGTATTTGTCATTTTTTAATTCATTAATAAAAATTAGCTTTCATTTTGATATTGAGTGTATTAAAGTGCCTTTAACATTGTAGTTTAAAAAGTTATGAAAATATGACCTTTAATTGTTTTCGTGTTTTAATTGGAAAGAGGAAGAATATTTATTTCTCAAAACTGTTTCTAAATCGGACACAGGATTGACTGGTACGTAAGTCTTCAGTGTAATGGTCAATTGTCTATTTCCTTACATTCAAGAGATTTGATGTAGAGATTAAAGGGAAAAACTTTTTAATAGAAAATTGTACTTCGTGCTATATCTCTAAGGACGATGTTTATTTATAGGACCAGAGAGTTCAATTCGTAAATGTATCCGGGTTGTCATTTTATAAAAAAAAATAGTTGCTGTTACTAGTATTCGTCCAAATGATACCAAAACTTTTACTGTTATATAATATGGAATAATTAGTAACAAAGGTGTTCTTTACTTGTTTATAGAAAATCAATTGAAATGGTGAACTGTTAAAGGGGGCATAAAATGACTTGCATGTACAAAATACAAAAGTCGAACAAAACCAAATACAAAATAAGTAAAAGTCAAAATTGCCCAACGTTTCGACCAATATGACCTTCCTTCATCAATTGATCTTATTGTGAAGATGTTGAAATTTTATCTTAATTTTGTTTTGCAAATAGAGGGTAAAGAAATGTTTCGGCGAATACACTAGGGGACCTATAGAAGACTAACAGACCTTTGCATCGAATCTGTTTTTTCTAATACACTATTACTGGATACCAAACTACAAGTATGATTTATTCACCGCATGCGCATTTCGTCAATAGATTTTTCATCAGTGGTACTCAAAGCCCACGGGAAAAAATCAAAATATTAGGATGGTATAAAAGCAAACAATCAATGAAAGTGAAGACAGAAAAAAATTGGCATGAGAGAGGCTTTCTCAAATAAGGCAATATAAAGAGAGCTGCAATGATCAGGGATGTTACTTGCTATTTTGTTGAAGTAAAATTCGACGTTGCCTTTCACTGTTCCTAAAGAAAAATAATAATGTGATTATCAGAATAGAAAGCATCACTCTATCTGGAATACATATTTTAGCTCCCATTCAACTTATAGACAAATCAATCTCGGGAGAATTTGAGAATGAACTAAACTTTATCTGTTTAGCCAATGCGTATTTTCATTATGTCCAGAACTACATGCATCTTGACAAAGAACTAAAACAGTTGGGCTATTTCCCCCAGAATTTTCAACAAGTCGATAAAAACCATTCAAAATCTCTGAGGGCATTGACTGGTAAGTGGTCTCTAAATAATTGCTAATAATAACTGAAACATTTTTCTGAATTTCCTGAATACCTTTTCGGGTGACAGTTATTCTAAAGATTGTTACAATTGACCCGAATCGCCTATATACTCGACCTTTGCAGGTTAATACTTAAACCTTATAATGATTTAGCATACACTTTTTGTTTATGAACATTAAAATTCAGTGCATACAAGCGTTTACGGTACAAATTAGGCAGATATTTCAGACTGAAAAACCAATGGTTATGAGTGCAAACATTAACAGGGGATTATGGCTTTACTCCTTTCTGAATTTTGAGTTGATCGTACTTGATGAAGGTCAAGCCAATCCTTAGTTTTGGTACCAGAGTTTGCGCTTCTACGTAGAATTCATTCTTCTGAGTTTACTTCCGTAGGTCTGGAGAGATAAGAAGATCCAAATTGTAAAAACATTGCTAGTACAAATTCGAATCTATTTAACATAATTTACAATTAACTGATGAACTGTGGTGCATATTTTGATGTGCCCTATGTGGAGGGGGAGGTCGGGGGGGGGGGGGGGTGTATATCTTCCTGCGGACAATTACCGCGTGAGCTAGCACATTAAAAATCCGGCTAAGCGTGTCGGTCTAGTACAAAGCAGGGATCATGTTCATGTCTTATCAACATGTTCTCGTCCTGGAATGCGCCTGAAGCTTATACAATAATTCATCCATCCAATTAAGAGATATAAATGGACATCCCATTGGAGTTCATAATTATATTTTCATAATTACTTCAAGTACACTATGTGCAAATAATAATAGTGTGGTAGTATGTTTCTTTTTCATAGTCAATTGAAACAAAAAAAACAAATGACACACATTTCTTACTTTAATATTTCATACATTGTAAATAAGAAAGCTGTCACAATACGATATCGTCATCAGTTAACAATTGAAAAAAAACACACATATATCACAATAATTATATCATAAATTCAGTAAATGTATAATAAACTTTAAGTTTAAATATATATATAGGTTAGGGTTAGGGTTATAATAATATAATATATATATGAGCACCACCAAGAGTTTGTATCAATGTGACAATGAATTCCGTAACCTTTTTCGACCAAAAAAACTCAACACTTTTAGAAAATAAAACTTGTTGATAAAGAAATTTTAACTTGTACTCCGTCTAATCCTAATCACTTATGAAAAACTTGTTTAACCGAAGAAAACGTATACAATAAATGTAAGTCCTTGGGTACTTTTGATTTTGGTTTCTAGTTGTTAATGTTTGTGATGTGTTTTCTCTATTACTGGCTTTATCGTACTTTTGATTTACATATTTTGGAAACGACTTCAATTTAAATAATGTTTTATATATTGATATTTTTACTATTTTTGTATTTACATTTTAATAAAGCAATATTTAATGGTTATGCTTAACGTTGGTTATCGAGTGTATTTAATTGCCTTTAAAATGTTCAAAATAAACTATGTTGTGAAACATGATATTATATTGATTCGTGTTTTAACGGGAAGAGGAAGAATAATACTTATCCAGAATTAGATTCAGATGATTAATCTAACGGTAAGTGGAGAGTGACATGGTCTAGTGTTTATTTCCCAATTTTCGAGAGGTTTTCCAAGTATACATAAGTCAAGTATATAGATGTATCTTTAGTTACTAGTTTATTATTGTTTTACTTGAATTTCCTGATGTGCTCAGACTTGTTGAAAGCGATTTTATTTCTTTATTCAATAAACCAGATAATTTGTTAAATATTTATTAATTACCGGAAATTCATTGGATTTGCTATGTATATTTAAAAAAACAACCCAATATTCAAGTTCATTATTTTGATAATTATCCTGTTTATATGATCTGTTGTGTTGTTAATATATAAACACATTTATATCATGATGCCAAAAAATGTAACCAGATATCCTGCATTTATCATAGTTTTTCTTCATACTACGCCCTCGGGGATATAATTCAATACTTGCGCAATAGGTATATCTTTTATCAGCAAAATTTGAAGCTTTTGGTCATAATACCTCATTGAATGATAATGTTGTGGATGTTTTAAAAAGTATCAATGATTCTGAGGATGTCATATTAAAGTTCGGGGGAAAGTATAGTTGATCATTTAAACTTGTCTGTGTGTTCTCAGTTTTATAAACATTATTACCATAAATTATGATCAATTATCCACAGTTAATTTGTAACTATTGTGTAAATAGCATATACCATTCTCTTGACTGACTAATCCGTGGGACTGATCGACGTCCCTTTTTATTATAATATCCATAACACAATAGGTGTATTTTCATGAAGAGAAATTGAAGTTTTGGTCACAAAACCCCATTAAATGGTAAGGTGGCGGAGGGTTTAAAATACATACATAATTATGCATTAATTAAACAAAGATATTAGGGATGCTGACACTTTATCTACAGAATACCCATAAAATATTTTCGGAGAAAGTATAGACGATCATATGGACAGGACTGAGTGTTTCAGGTTTTTATCAAATTTTATGACCATACAGTGACAGGGGAAATAATCCAACACTAATTTATTACTATTGTGTAAATCACACATAACATGCGACGACCCTTAGATTAGACAAGAGAATGTAATATCCGAATAATGCTTTGGTAACAATACCCCATTAAATAATATAAAGTCGGCAAAGGTTTTTACTTTTTGGTTTTAGTAATTAAACCAAAGATATCAAATGATGCTGACATTGTCCATAATGACATATTATTGGAGAGAGCATAGAAGATAAACAGGTCTGAGTATTTCAAGTTTTTATCAATTTCATGACCATACAGTGACAAGAGAAATAACCCAACAATAATTTATTTCCATTGTGTAAATCACATAAAACATTCTCTTGTCTACTCTGCGGAGAGTTGACAAGAGAATGTAATATTGTTAGAGGTAGGACCCTAAGGCCCAACATTTTTTTTATTTCCAATGTTTCCAAATTATTTTTATAATGTTAAGGTATCCGGACCATAATAGATCATGATCGAAAATTGTCAAAATTGTATCTCTTTTTGACCGTGAATGGCTGAAACAAACAATTTAAAGCTGGAATTTTGTATATATATTTTTCTGAAGTTGAAACACACTTTGTTGCTTATATGCAGAGTGTGTAAAAATAAGTTAGTTACATTGGCATTTCCGAAGTTTGCCGATAATTACCGAGGTCATTTCAATTGCGTTGTATGGAACATCCGGGAAATGTTGAATAATCACGTGGTCATTTATGGTCCGGATACCTTAAAATGTTTCAAGTTAAATTAATTCTTTTTAAACAAAGTTAATAGTGTTTTTATTAATAATTATTCAATAAAAGTTGTTAATTAATTGTCAGACTGACAATGGAAGTTAGGATTTTTACAGTATTCAGAATTGTTGTCAGTTACAATGTTGAAATAATTGTTTCCAAAATTTCACAGGGCTCAAATTTCGTGTACTTAATGTATTTTATAATGAATTCATATTTTATAATGATAATTAATCACTTTATGCAAGAAAAAGGCACATATTTCACGTTTTTCCAAGTTTCAAAATGTAAACAAACGTCGTCTACAAAATTTTATCGTTTCCGACAAAAGTCGTCTGCTATAATTATTAGGGCATGTAAAAATACGTAATGTCTATTTTCAAAGCATTGCAACACTAATAATCTTATTGGTTATACTTATTCATGAGAAGTTTATTGATATAATGTACGTTTTGTGGGAATTATTTGCAGACAGCCATACTACAGTCTACTACGCCATTTTTGTATTATACCGCCACTGCCTGGCAAATGGTTTTACGCTTGCCTGGTTACGTTTTTAATATTTTCTCATGTTCATATCTAGTTACCTAATTTCTATATAGCCATGGCTAATAATTGCCAAGAAGCTGGCAAGCTGACAAGTAATAATTAGTTCAGTAAACACGAAAGTTCATCCCAAATCCTGGCACTGCTCCTCGAGGTATTTTTATAACGATTACCGCGATTGGTCAATCGGCGTCATGTGACCCGGAATTTTCCTATATAAACGGGGCAACTGTCAAAAATGGCGAATAGCTGCCAAGAGCGGTAAATACAAAACTAGAGCCAAATCTCCAGAATTGAATTTTCGTAGAGTATTATTTATTTACAGTTAACAGAACAGTAACCAGGAAAGGTACATAAATATTTCATAATAATAATGAAATTCTATACTCAGCAAATGGTTTCAATAAATAGTCCTTTTCCAGGGAGAACTCCAGAATAATATATGAAAATTAAAAGTAGAAACAGCTAGCAGCTATTCCCCATCACATCGACCTATAACATGTTTTTCCACAAATAAGGGACCAGATTAGTATTTTTCGACCATAGTTCCAGTTTAGTGTTATAATATTCTGGATGTGCCAATTGTAATTTGGATGTGCCAGCACAATATTTTGCCAGGTAGTGGATCATAATATTTAAGAATATGTTATATTGTTATACTTTATTCATAACAGAAAAGAACATATCAGAACAGATTAATAAATTATACTGCCCTGTGATTTATCTTTGTTTTACTACAAGATGGAACTGAAATTATCTAGTTGATAATTATACATACATGAAAACTTACCAAGGTTGAACAAATGGTTACTCAAGTGTGCATGTATTGGCGATTTTGGTCTGGTAAAATTGCCGTATTGGATTCCTCCTCCCTGGATTTTATATAGTAAAATAAATACAGGCTGGATCAAATCAGAGATTTTAGAATTGGCACCCTGGCTAGTGTAAACAGAAGATGATGTCTATCCTGACAAGACCCCTGGTCCCCTTACAATATCCAACAGATAAACGAAACATTCAGAATTAAGAAAATCAAAATAATCCTGCTAGTACACATAGACTTCGGTTAAATATTTAATAGATACCCGGTTGTTTCGATATCCGTAATAATCCCTGTTATCATCAAACGCGGTTACTCCCTTTTGAACTATTTCACTGTGTTCAGAGGTCGTAAATAGTCCAATAGTAAGTAGCTTATAGTCCAAAAATTAAACCTTGCTCCACCACTAAGTACGTAGGTTTCTGAAGTATTTTTAATCTAAACAAATACATCTATTGTTTCGTTTCTTCCAAATTGCACCAATAACATAGTGGCCATCACCAATATTTCATTCTGAAAAGTTAAAAAGTTTATTTTAAAATAATCTTGTTTAATTTGAATTAATCTTCTCTGAGACGTCTGAATCAAATGGATTAAAATTTCATATGAGTCATCAATGAGGGATTCTATGTGAAAAATGCTTATCTTATCCCTACAGCATATCATCAATAGCTAATACTTGTTTCTGTTAGTTCAAAATTTTAAAATCTCTTCTTTAACTACTTTGCCGTATGAAGTTTGTCATGATGATTAAGATAATTAGGCTTACGGTTACAGTGATATTGTCTCCTAGCAGCCTCTAGTTTTTGTTTTTTTTTTATAATCGATTTACTGGTTAGTTTTTCTAAGTTTTTTTTTGTTTGTGCTTTCATACCCATCCTCATAGAAACAAAGTTTGAGAGTAAATACATGTAGGATATGGACTCGGGTTATTTGGTTGGGCTTTAGCGCGTCTGTCGTTGATTATCTTTGCATTTGGTCGACTTGAGAAATAATTCAGCATTGTGCCTTGATCGTGTAGCCTAACATCCTTTGTGTAACTATTTATTATAAATATTGTATATCCCTATTTTTCTTTTCACTAAAGATCTAACAACATGTAGTCCTGTAGCATTGACCCTTGGTACCGTCTGAATCGGACCTACTCTTTATTAATGTACTTTAGTCACAGTGTGTATTCGTTTATGGATCTTTACAAAATTTTTATTATATTGTTTTTTTTCTTCCTGCATTTGCATTACTTGATTAAACTCACCATTGTGCTTAGATTATGACGAGAACTATATATTAGTGCTTCTCTTTATTAAGGTTCTTTGTTATATTTCTTTAACCCAAGAGGTCTTATATTGCTCTTGATGTATCCTTGTTTTGAAATGCAGATTCTAGATGCATGTTCAATGGCTAAGTGTTTAATTCATTTTATTGGTGTATTTGTTTGTTCATCCTGTATAATCATTGTCATATTTTTGTTCTTAGCTGGGCTCTTCATTTCAGAACTGAATGCTTCTTTTTGTAGTTTCATTGGCGTGTAAAATCGATGACCGAAGTCTATTTTGAAGCGGTTATGATTCATACTCAAATGTAAACACTTTTACAACCCTACGGAATTACTAAAAGAAGCATTCTTATAATTACATCTCGTAGTAATATTATGGTATATTCTGACTGAATGCAACTCGAATGTAATTATTGGATATTCTGATTATTAGTCTTATATTTCCGTTATATCAATGAATCTTGTAAGCCCACCTCCTAAATTCAATGCACCATTTGAAAATATGTACAAATGTATGAAGCAAAATAATTCCTGTCCGACATTGTAGGATTTAATTCATCAGATGTTATAGACATTGTAAGCGTAAATCCTCTTCAACCGTATGATTTATTTCAGAATAACTTCACATTGTTTAGTGTCTGTACCAAGTAAGCTATCCTGACTACGTGTTGTGTTTATGTTCGTGTTTTGTTCTCTTGTCCGGGGTATATTCGTGTTAGAGACCCTATTTCTAAAAACTGAATTTTAAGAATAAATATGTGTTTTTCAATATCTCTTTTAGCATCCGAATGACATCATATAAAATATGAAAAGATGCCATGGTGAAAATACATTTCCTTCTTCTGATTTTCATCCTGAATAATTATAAAGGTATGACCTTATTGCAAATAAAAACAACATATTGTAAGCCCTACGCATTAGATTAGTTATCTCCAAAAATTATACACAGGAGTTTTAATGATGTTTTTCAAATGATTAAAAGTTTTTGAAACATACAAAGTCATTTGTATTAAATTTTAAAAATACACCAAATATATTTTAATTTGGTATTGAAGGTTTTCATCTGTTTTATTTTAGTAGAAAATTGAAGCTCACATGTCATAAGTTGTGATAAACTGTTATACAAGATATTAAAATTTATTCAAATTCATACAATTCATATTGTAGTCACTCTATTCTTACAGTCATTGAAACATTTAGATATTTGAACAGGCATTGAATGTTGTGTGGAGATATTACCAGACATCGTTAATGCTAACAGCGCTTGCTCAAATTTGACACGTGTCTGTTCCGTGTCATGCCTTCCAAACTACATTTACTTTGATGGTAACACGACCAAATCCTATAGTTGTCATGGAGACGGCACGTGGTTTCCGGCAGTACCATCGTCAGGATGTTTAGGTAAATATCCCAAGATATCAATTTTGACACACAACATGTGTACATTTTGCCGATTTATGACTCAGCAGTTGTGGTCTATAGTGTTGAAAAGGGAAGAGATGTATTGTTGAAAGGCCAAAAGAGTAACCCAAAATGTTGAAGAGCAAGTTCAAATACCAAAATGTATAAAGCGCGGAATTAGTAATATTTAAGGAGGTCCTCCATTATTTATGGACCTCCACAATTCGATTTCAGGAGCTCCTTAAATATTTCTGAACCTCCACAATTCGATTTCAGGACATCCTGAAAACAATTATTTACGGAGGTCCTGAAATCGAATTATGGAGGTCCAGAAATATTTGAAAAGGTCATGAAATCGAATTGTGGAGGTCCAGAAATATTTGAGGAGCTCCTGACCGCGAATTGTGGAGGTTCAGAAATATTTGAGGAGCTCCTGAAATCGAATTGTGGAGGTCCATAGATAATTGAGGTCCTCATTAAATAATAATAATTTTGACTAATTCCGCGCCTCATAACGATATCCGAAAAAAGTAAAGCCAAAACCATCGAAGGATAGAGCTAAGTACAATATGATATAAGTACATGCAAATACCGAAGCAGTAGAAAAATGAAAAGTCTGTACAATTAAAATCAAAAGACATGTCCTGCTCTGTTAACATCGCAAAGTGGGTAAAGTACGGTCAGTTGCAAAGTCCAAAGAGGTGTCGATTTCAGTAAGACCAGAAATCAGTATTTAGTTCTTATCCAGATTCTATCTTGTTTTTATAAACACTTATCTTTTTAGTTCAGTTAACTAATGGTCATTTCATGGAAACAGGATTTACTGCTTTACATTGTGGCAGTAATTACTGTACAATTATAGCTTCCTTGAAAAGTCATACGTCAGTTATTAACTTCATCTTGAGGGTTGGTATAGTTATTTTCATGTTTTTTTTTGGTCATTTTATTTCACGAGTGTCCGTGCTGATACATGTAGGTCGTTGTTCAGCCCGTTTCTTGTAAATTGAGAAAACTGCAACTTTCAGATCAGATTCCTATTTTCTTTATATTTTCTTTATTTTTTCGTTAATCGTCAACGACATTTTTTATTTCTCGTTCGGCGGTGTCCATATAACTCCTGTACAACCCTCTCCCCTTCTGTCTATCATAAACAATTTTACCTATGACACATATCTGAGAAAACATTTTTTTGTTGGTAGAAAGAACGCGGGCAGTATTTTGGTTGAGATTCGAAGTTTCCTACACTACAACGGGACTTGCATATTACTGTCGTGAGGCGCATGAGCAAGCACTGAATGAAAGTAATGAAATTTTAATACAGCAAATATCATTGTATTGCAACAACCCCTTGGTCAGTGTTGGAACAATTTCTATAGAAAAAACAACTTCAACAACGTCGAGTTTCACAGTAAGTTGCATCAATTAACGCCTTGTATGTGTCATATACTTCAGAGCTTCAGCTGCTTTCTCGACGAATATGTGTAGCTTTACTGCAATTTAATTTCAAATAACGACCCGTCTATGTTCTAAATATATCACCACCAAGCCTTTGTACATAACTTGCACATAACTAACAAATCACAAATATATTTTTTTCTCACACACAAAAAAAATGGGAAATCTGCTCTCTTAAAAAATTAGAGCCACTTCAGAATTGGAAAAGACATAAAATTAGTTATGACTAAAGGAAACAAAAGGAACTAACATAGTTTTTATTGATATATTTGATTACCTTTTGTTATATTCCCAGACCTAAAACAGACAATTTAATTTACATGAATATTAAGATAAGATACAGTTTTAAAATAATGTCCCATTTTTAAATAGTCGTTATTATTCAGCCTAATCCGTGAATTGGAATATATGGAAATGTTTGATAATAAGATACGATTCGCATAATATGAAAAATGTAAAAGCATTTTTCGGACTGTCGGGACAGTAGTTTTATAGGTTTTATTCCTTCTTGGAAGTTAGTCTTAAATAGATAGAAATATCATTTTAAAAACGGACTCTAGTACCACGTCAGTTTTATGTAGATGGACACTACACACATTTTTCCGAAACCGGAAAGTAAGATTACGTAAAATGTTAATACATAAATTGTTCTGTTGTTCTAAATTTCCATTTGTTCTGTTGTTCGGTCTTTTCATAGATAACTACAATATTTGAATTAGAGGTCGGAGATACATCTACTACTGAAAGCAATAAGGATGCATGTGCCAGTTTGTTAGCAGTAAATGTAAACAGAGATAACTTACTTGTATACGGGGACTCTCTTGAATGTAGTACAGGACAGTCAAACATTACAAAATCATCAGCAAGTGTTACCAGTGACATCAGTAGGTGCCCAGATTTAAACATTCTTGTTACTGACAATAAGAATGATGATTTCTGTGGTAAGATACGTCTTAATTGGCTTATTTTAATCCCTTTTGTCACTAAGAGATTATATTTCTAGATTGTTTTTGGAATGTCATCTATACTTGATAATTGCTTCATGTTATGTATATCTTAATTATAAACTTTTTTCTTAGATTTACTTAGTATTTTGATGACTTCTTCAAGACTTCATGTTACAGACATGTATTTGAATTGCTGATTCTTTGTATTTACTATTATACAATTTATCTTAGCTTTTTTCTTGGCCATAAGCTTAAGTATACGTAGAATTGTAGTCAAGGCTGTGACATTTCGGTTTTACTGATTATTTCCATGTTCCTTCTAAGGATTTTTTTTGTGTTTTTTAGTGCCGGATATTCCTATCCTTGCTGTCGAATCGTTTTTATATACAGCTAACATCAGCCAGGATATAATTTTACACTGTGATATTTTATTTGGGAGTCTGGTGACATCTATTTTATGGAAACATAATGACCAGAATATAACTATTTCTGATACTGACAAGTACAATGGCAGTATGCCATCTTTGCCCAGTTTGACCATACACAATATAACTTACGATGATGCAGGCTTATATATGTGTACTGCAGAAAATATAAATGGTGTAGGTAGCAGCTCAGGAGTAACACTGAATGTCATTGCAAGAGCGGAAGGTAAATATTTATTTCATTTTACTTTGTAATGATAAACTCAGATTCCAAATTGCCTGCGCATAGTGTAGATTTCTGGATTAATCTTTATGGGGTACGCTCCTGACAAAAAAAAATTGAAAGCCAAATGTGCATGTTATAACGGTATCTAATTTTTTGGAAAGCAAAATATAATGACTTCCGTCAGCTATTATATTTATCCTTCCAGATTCTGTTTTTGGATCTCAAATCAAAACTTACAACCAAACTATTGTGAGCAATTGAATTCAACTGGCCTTTATACACCTAGCTAAAATTCAGGTAAGACCAACTAAGTCTGATGGATTTTCAACAATTTGTCAAAATAAAAGGTCATGTATCTAAAAGTCTTTGTCCTCATGGGGAAGTACAGTCGACCAGCAGCGGCATTGTCTCAATGATAGTAAATTATATCCGATATCAAATTCCAGAGTATAAGCCTCATTTCTTGATTAATTTAAGCTCGTTATTAAATGAATAAATAGGAAAATTTGAAATTTTCTATATCCAATAGAAAGTGGCCGAAAATTTTGTTTCCTAATTTCAAAAATGTTAACAGGGTATTTTTAGCTCAGTTCATACTGTACATCTGGGTTTTAACCACTTTTTTATAACTGTCCTTAAGGGACTTGGCAATATTTATCACAGGGACGGAATCGGTACAAATGGGCAATGGACATAGACTTTTTAAATAATTGTAAGCTATGGGGTACATATTTTTATTTTCCAAAGAAATGTCCATAGGACCAACACTTTATAATGGTGAAAATTAGAAACTGTATCTGTCTATAACGCTAACCCTCTTTCCTACTTGGACCTTACAATAACATCAGTGTTTGGAAGTAATGATTTACTCACTATGATTGTTATGATATTGTAATTATTATATTTATTTATCTTGGCCTAATTTGTTTTGTGTGGCCTTATAACATGTATAATATGCCTACATAATACTTATAGTTGTTTACCAAATAATGTTATAACTGTGCAGTTTAGAAATCACTGGAACAATAATATATACTGATGGAATGATTAGAAATTTCTATTTGACTTACATAATAATTCTGGAATGATCATAATATACGATGTGTAATTCGGACTTCTACCGTATTCTAGAAGTTTGCGTTCTACAGTTTTCTAGGAGTTTCCCTTCTACAGTGTTCTAGAGATTTCCGTGACAACTATATATATACAGACACTAAAGTTAGACTTTCAGATTAGACATTAACATTCTTGTGTTCTCAGATGTCGGATTGACACTTTTATTTATGTTAACTACATCATACTAGATTGTGACTTATTGGACATAATATTCTGTTTGGATTCCTGCAACAGCGAAGAGAAGAATTCCGGATAAAGAAAAAACAAAAGGATCGGACAAATATTTTAACACTTAAGTTGACATTTCAATTTGTAATATATTTTTTGTAAACTTGTGTATAATAAATCTTGTTAAATTTTATTATTGATTTGTGCCTTTTGTTGGCTACAATTTAAAGGTGATTTCTGACCGTCCAGGATAACTTTAATATCTTATTAAAATTTTTTCAGTATATTTATTAGAATTAGCGAACATAATTCTACAAAATGGCATTTGATGCTGGTAAATTTTAGAAAACGCCAGACCTGAAAGGGCTTGATAAACTAAAGAAAGAAGAATTAGTGTTGCTTGCTAAACATCTACAAATAGATTTTAGAGGATCTATGAGAAAACAAAGTATAAAAAATTTGATAATAAGTTAAATTAAAACAATTGGAAAAGAAAAAGATGAATTTAAATTAAAACAGGCAGAACTTGAAATAAGGGAAAGGTTAGAGATGGAGAAAATAAAAATAAAAATGGTCAAAGTAGAAAGCAACACTAAATATGAGTCAAAATCAAAACATTTTGATGCAGCAAAAAATATACGTTTGGTTCCCAAATTTTGTGAAAAAACAGTTGATAATTTTTTTCCAGAGTTTGAGAAAATTGCTCAAAATTTGAAATGGCCAAAGCCTTATTAGACTACTATAATGCAAAGTGTTTTTTAAGGCAAGGCCGCTGAAATTTATTCAGCACTTTCGTCAGAAAAAAGTTCTGATTATGACACTGTTAAACAGGAAGTTTTGAAAACTTATGAGCAGTGCCAGAAACACATAGACAGAAATTTAGGTCTTATAAAAAGTTTGAAATACAAACCTATGTTGAATTTGCTAGGGAAAAAGAAGATCTATTTGATAAATGGCCTACGTCCAAAAAAATAGATAACAATTTTGATAAAATAAGACAATTAATGTTATTAGAAGAGTTAAAGCAGTGTGTTAATTAGACTTAAAAACACATTTAAATGGCAAAACTGTTGAGACATTGCAAGATGCAGCTGTTGTTTCCGATAATTATACCCTTTCACATAAAGGAAATTTCAAAGGTCAAAATTCTAATACTTCATGTGGAAATTACAAAAATTAAAGTACTAAGCGTACTGATAGTAAGCCTGTTGTACAGAATAAGAGTCAGTCTAGTTATAATATGTCTGGTCCAAAATTTCATACTTTTGAGAAGAAGTCACTAACTTGTACTTATTGAAAGAAAAATGGTCACCTGATGGCTGATTGTTTTAGACTCCAGGAGAAGAATGAAAGAGATAATAAGCCCAAGTCCAGTGCTTGTACGACACCCCTTGTTACCAATTAGTTGGAACGTCCTGCGAGTCAGGCTTTTAAGTCCAGTTTTTGTGATTACATGCAGGATTTTAAACCCTTTATGTCTGATGGGTTTGTATCTATTGTTGATAATACTACTCCTCAGCCTATTAAGATTTTACGGGACACTGGAGATTTTCAGACTTTGTTATTAGAAGGTGTGTTGCCTTTGTCCGAGGAGACGTCCGTTGGTGCCTCTGTTTTGTAACAAGGTGTATAGTTAGGTTGTATAGATGTTCCCCTCCATCGTATTTATTTGAAGTCACTGGACCAGTTGTTGTGGGTGTTCGTCCTAATTTCCCTGTTGATTGGTGTTTCATTATTGGTAGGAAATGATCTAGCTAGGAACAAAGCGGTTGCTGAACCAATTGTTACCAGTGAACCGTTGTTGGATGTTAAATCACCTGAAGATGATGATGAACTGTATCCAGCTTGTGTTGTTACTAGGGCGATGGCAAGAAAACAAAAGATGAGAATTTACATGAAGACCAGTACGATTATATAGACCATTCTGACACTTTCCTTGCCGACATTGAAGGTCCCGGTAGCTCAATAAGACCACCTGGTACTAACAAGCATGTAATTATGCAATGGCCAGACGTGAACAGCCATTCATTAGACAAAAGAAAATTTATGGAAGAACAAAATAAAGACCCTGAGGTTCTTCAGCTCCGCAAGAGGGCTCAACCACAAGAAAAAGCAGACAAAGTGGCCGAATGCTACTACCATCAAGACGGCATTTTTAAGAGGAAGTGGAGTCCCCCTGATGCTATCCCAGAGGAGGAATGGAGAGTGGTATACCAAGCCTAACCAGAAAATACCACCAGCACCACTTCTGCTAATTCCAGCCTTTGAAGAATCTTTCAGCCGAGTACTCATTGATTGCGTTGGACCTTTACCAAAGACCAAGACTGGAAATGCGTATTTATTGACGAACATGTGTACATCCACTCGCTTTCCTGAGGCTATTCCGTTAAGGAATACCAAGACACCAACTATTGTCAAAGCTCTTATCAACTTTTTCACATTGGAAGGACTTCCTAAGTCTATACAATCCGACCAGGATTATTTCAGCAGGTCGTTTACCAGTTAGGGATTGCTCAGTATAGATCATGTGCTGATCATCCAGAATCCCAAGGTGCCTTAGAACGTTTTCATCAAACATTGAAGAACATGATTAGAACTTTTTGTCTTCAATTTGACAGGGACTGGGATGATGGTGTTCACTTTCTTCTTTTTGCGGTCCGAGAGGCTGTTAAAGAATCTCTTGGTTTTAGCCCCTTTGAGTTGGTGTTTGGTCATACTGTAAGGGGACCTTTGAAATTGGTTAAGGAAAAATGGCTTACTGAACACACTGACTTGAATCTTCTAGACGATGTATCTAGATTTCAAGAAAAATTGTATACTGCACGTCAAATTGCTCAGAAAAACTTAAAAACTGTACAGAATAAGATGAAAATATGGTATGATAAAGATGCCAGGGACAGATTTTTTGAGCCTGATGATAAGGTATTTTTGCCATTCCCTGGGCATCCTTTACAGGCTAAATACTGTGGTCCTTATACAATAGAGAGTAAAATCAATGATTTGAATTATATTGTAAAAACTCCAGGTCGGCGTAAACAAAATAGAGTGTGTCACATTAATATGTTAAAACCATATTTTGAGCGTACTAATGAAGGTGAGAGTAAACCAGTTGCCACTTTAGCCATGGTTAAATTGGAGAACTATTATGACAAACCAGTTATAATTGAAACATCTTTTGATTCCAAGACTATGGAACAAACTGTTAGATTGAAAAATTCAGTAATTTTGTCAAATTTAGACTCAAAACTTGCACATCTGACTTTCAATCGCAGAGAAAAATGTAGGCCATGCTTCTCCAATTAAGCAACATCCTTACCGACTCAATCCACTTAAACTTGATTTTATGAGACAAGAAATTAGATATATGCTTGACAATGATATTATTGAGCCGAGTAACAGTGAATGGAGCTCTCCTTGTCTCCTTGTGCCCAAATCAGATAAAACCTTTCGTTTCGTTAGTGATTTCAGAAAAGTAAATTCGGTTTCAAAATCTGATTCCTATCGATTCCAAGGATAGACGATTGCATTGATAACATTTGAAAAGCAAAATTTGATTTATTGAAAGGTTACTGGCATGTACCTTGACACATAGAACTTTTGTCACTCCAGACGGCTTATTTCAATATACCGTCATGCCGTTTGGTATGAAAAGTGCTCCAGCTACATTTCAAAGAATGATATAAAAGATTTAGACTGTTGTTATGCTTATATTGATGATCTTATTGTATTTGACTGTTAATCTTGGTACAAGTGAATTTTGTCAGGCCACTGTTGATTATTAAGGGCACACAGTTGGCCAAGGTCAAGTGAAACCTATTATGGCTAAAGTGGACGCAATTACCAATTTCGTCCTCCTACAAATAAAAAACAACTTATGAGATATCTAGGTATGATTGGATTTTACAGAAAATTTTGTTCAAATTTTGCTACTGTTGTTCAACCATTGACTCATCTTTTACGGAAAGATTCTAAATTCATCTGGAGTGATAATTGTCAAAACGCTTTTGAAAAAAGCAAATCACTTTTAATTAATAGTCCAGTTCTTATCACTCCAAGCTTTGAAAAGCAATTCAAACTTGCCGTTGATGCAATTGATGTAGGAGTTGGAGCCGTTTTATATCAAGAAACAAATGATAATGTTGTGAAACCTATATCATATTTTTCTAAGAAATTAGATAAACTTCAGAAAAATTATTCAACTATTGAAAAAGAGTGTGTTGCACTGTTATCTGCACTTCAACATTTTGATGTATATTTAAATCCCACTATGAATCCTATTCTGGTTTATACTGATCATGATCCTCTCGCCTTCATACATAAAATGAGAAACAAGAACCAGAGGTTGACTAGGTGGAGTGTATTGTTACAGGAATATGATATTATTGTAAAACGTATTAAAGGTAAAGATAATGTAATTGCAGATGCTTTATCTAGATCTTATTCAGACACTGTATACATACTACATATTTTTGTATATATTGTTCATGAAAAGTTCTCGTTACACTCAAACATCTTTTAAGGGGGAGGTGTTATGATATTGTAATTTTTATATTTATTTATCTTGGCCTAATTTGTTTTGTGTGGCCTTATCACATGTATAATATGCTTACATAATACTTATAGTTGTTTACCAAATAATGTTATAACTGTGCAGTATAGAAATCATTGGCACAATCATAGATACTGATGGAATGATTAGAACTTTCTATTTGACTTACATAATAATTCTGGAATGATCATAATATACGATGTGTAATTCGAACTTCTACCGTATTCTAGAAGTTTGCGGTCTACAGTTTTCTAGAGATTTCCGTGACAACTATATATATACAGACATTAAAGTTAGACTTTCAGATTAGACATTAACATTCTTGTGTTCTCAGATGTTGGATTGACACTTTTATTTACGTTAACTACATCATACTAGATTGTGACTTATTAGACAAAATATTCTGTTTGGATTCCTGCAACAGTGAAGATACGAATTCCGGATAAAGAAAAAACAAAAGGATCGGACAAATATTTTAACAGTTAAGTTGACATTTCAATTTGTAATATATTTTTTGTAAACTTGTGTATAATAAATCTTGTTAAATTTTATTATTGATTTGTGCCTTTTGTTGGCTACAATTTAAAGGTGATTTCTGGCCGTAATATGATGGGACACCGACATTTTTTAAACAACTACTGGCATGGGAGAATTATTTTTTTCTGGTATCTAGACCATGGGACATGCTATTTTTTGTTTCTCTCCCATAACAATGTTTGTACCGGTACTATCCCTATGCCTGCGACAAATATTTCCCAGTCCCTAACTGTCGGCAGGACTGTTATAGAATGGTTCTAGATTTGTAATCATGACAGTTTTAGAACCGTTTATGACAGGGTGTGCCCTGACCTAGATTCCTCCCAACCTAATGTTATTTTAGCATTTGAATCTAAATCTATTGTACAACGTTCTGTTTTATTGTTTCAAATTTAAAATATTGTACAAAGTTCTGATTTATTATTTTTGAATTTTCTGGTTTAATGTTTCGAAATTTGCTCAAGTCCGATGTTATAACATACGCACGTACATGTAGAGTGCTTCAAAATTGATATCAGCGTTTATGTAGTTTATGAGAAAATTACGAAGTAAAAAAAATCGTATTTATAAGTCGGAAAATGTAAACATTTAGTTATGCATTAACGAGACAACAGACAATGGTCCATAGGACTGAAAACGGATAAAAAATAATACCATCTAGGCTGATTGGTGGTTCTGTGATCTTCAGCAAGAAACGAAAGTACACAAAACAAGTAGACATAGCCTGCATATCATCGAAAAACGCAAATTTGAATATTTTGTAAACACAGATACTGACCAATCAGATCATTCAAAACTTAAAATTTGAAAAAGATCAGTTCAAGAAAAATTTCGATATGCAAAATTCCGTGAAACTGGACTCTTGTCTACGTTATGTAGTATGTAGTATGTTTATTCCTTCTTTTAATATTTTTTTGTTCAGATATTCCACAAGTCACAATTGAGAAAGATAATTATGAAGCTATAGCAGGAGGAAATATTACACTGGTTTGTAAAGTTTCTGCTTACCCAGCTGTAACAAATGTAGAATGGCTCAGAAACGTATCGGGTTCCATGGAAACAGTGTCGACCGACAATAGCAAATTCTTTGGTAGTTTTCCAGAGGATCCATCATTAACGATAGTCTTAGCTGAATTATTCGACAGTGGCTCGTACATGTGTACGGCTACTAATATTGCTGGTACTGGGGAAACTTTTATAACAATATTAACTGTTAATGGAGGTAATATTTTAATAAGTTACTAGCTAAACAAATAATATTGACTTTAAATGCACGAAGGTCTTCTGAAACGTAGTAATAGTCTATAAATGCATGTAACTCTTCATGAACCTTAGTTATGCATATTCCAAATGCGTGTAAAACGTAATGTACCCTAATTATAGAGAATATAAGTGCAAGTAAGGTTTTACGAAACCTATTTATAGAGAATCTAATTCTCTAAATTCATGTTACTCTTCGCTTAACATAGTAAATATTGACTCTCAATGTGTATCTTCATGAAACGTACTTATTAGCTATATAGAATCTAAATTCACATAACATAATAATATAGACTCCAAGTGCATGTAAATTTTCATGAACCTGAACCATCTTGAAGAAAGGAATCATATGATAAAGGTGAGGATACATGTAACGAGCCTAAAAGATATTTTTACGTCAACTTTTTTCTGCCTAATATCAAAAATGGTATCTAAGTAAAAAATTATTATGATATCTTTAAAATTTCTGCATGATTTATAAAAAAGTAAAACGTTTATTTAGAAATATCTATTTAAAATCAAAAAGGGACAGTTCCCTGATATTATCCTAAACAGTTAAACACGTTAGATTTTTATTGTTTAGTTCTGCATCCTTGCAATAATCATTACCAACCATTGTTGTTCAATAGGAATAAACATGGAACCTATTTTAACATTTTGGTATAGCAATAATTTTGATTTTATTAGTTCTTTAACTGATATCATGTAATCCAAAGAAATTAATTTTTTTCAATCTAGATTTACCAAATGTTTACATAGCAGAAGAATCATACACAGTTGTTCTTGGGAGTAATGTTACAGTGAATTGTAACTTCACTTCAAACCCACCGGTAACCAATATTCAATGGAAACACAATAATTCTGGAATAATAACTGATATTGAAATAGATGGAAAGAAGTATTCAGGGAGCACCTTACTCCAACCATCATTAGTCATAGCCAATGTTAGTTTTCAAGACTCAGGAGAGTATTTATGTACAGTGACTAATTTCTTAGGAAATGATACTGGTGACCACATTAACGTCCACGTATTTGGAGGTTTGTATTATGAATATAGCAATTATATTATTATTCCTTTTTAGGAAACTGTATGCACGCGGATATGGATTTTTAAATTTTAGGTGTTACGCGCATTTATTTTAAAAGAGAGAGTTTATCACAAAACTATGGCAAGCCGTTTTACTATTTATTCTAACTTCAAGATATCTCATATAATATATAAGATATCTCATATAGTTTATAAGATATCTTATATACTTTATAAGATACCTTATATACTTTATAAGATATCTTATATAATTTATAAGATATCTCATATAATTTTCTTTATAAGATATCTTATAAACTATATAAGATATCTTATAAACTATATGAGATATCTTATAAAGTATATAAGATATCTTCTAAAGTTTATAAGATATCTTATAAAAACTGGATTATATAAGATATCTTATATATTATATGAGATATCTTATATATTATATGAGATATCTTATATATTATATGAGATATCTTGAAGTTAGAATAAATAGTAAAACGGCTTGCCATACAAAACATCATTTTAAAATTATTCTTGAATGCAAAGAATTTCTATGTCATCAATTGATCACTGAATTAATAGATATAAGAAATATTTGACTTTAGATGACAGATGATACCTTTCAGATGCAATTTCTAATACATGTACATGTATCTATTAATATCATCACTTACTACGAATTTTCTTTTGTAAATAATTATTTCAAACCTTTCTTGTATATATAAATGTTGTTAATTTTTCATTTCAGAGGTTCCTTCTGTTGAAGCCTTCCCATCAGTTTATTCTGTGATAGTTGGCGATAATGTTACAGTGAACTGTAACGTGACGGGAATACCTGAACCATTACATGTTTCCTGGATAAAAAATGATTCTGTAGGAAATATCTCACCGATTGGCGAAAATAGTACAAAATATATTGGTGGAGAACTGGGATCGCCGTCTCTCAGTATTTCTGATGTAGATAATTCTGATGAAGGTTTCTACCTTTGTAAGGCATCTAATCTTGCTGGAACATCGTATAGCGAGCCTGTGTATTTGAACGTTACGGGAGGTATGATATATAGCACACAAATTATAAATGACAATAAATCCGTGTTAAACATGAAAGTATTTGAACAGACGAAAATGTGATGACAAAAAAATTAGAATAACAATAAAAAAGAAATATATTTAAAAGCATAAATTAAAATTACTTAACAATAAATAAATGAAATAAAATAATGGCTAATTACTGTAAAAATTTCACTCTTCAGATGTTTGCAGTTAGTAGTATCATTTGATTTGATGTAAAATATATGAGAAAAGACAACTATGATAAGTTTTACTGCAATTTTATTTCATGTTCATGCAAATGGTCTTATGTCATCATTTCTGAGATTTTTTGTTTGTGTGCCAAGGTACATATTTCCAGTGAAGAAAATGGTAGTCTTATTATTTTCAGATGTACCAGAAGTTATAATAGAATTAAAAGAGTATACTGTGATCTTTGGAGACAACATAACTATGACTTGTTATATCAATTCACACCCAACGTATACATCTGTGTTTTGGCAGAAAAACTCATCTAAAAGTTATGTAGATATAGAAATTGATCACGAAACCTATGTTGGTGGAGCCATCGGACAACCATCACTCACTGTTTGCAGTGTAAACTTTACTCATCAGGGATATTATCGGTGTGGGGCAAGGAACCAGCTCGGTGTAGGCGTCAGCAATTTTACCTTTTTGAATGTAATTGGAGGTAATTTTATTTAATCAGGTGCTTTTCACTTATTTAAAATTTTTTAACTCTCTTCAAGTAATATTTCACATAACTATATTGAATAACAAAACGGACTAGAAGAACGTGAAAAATATTTAATTCCCATAGATGTTGGAATGACGTACTGTTTACGAGTGGAACATCTGGCAAAAACTGTCCAACTATTTATAACTGTTAAATTTCCCGGTCTGAAGTATATTGAAATTCGTTTACACAAAATGTATTTGAAAAATGCAATACTTGTTCGATTCATTGACATCTGTATTTTTTTTTAGATGTTATTAATTAACTAGTGTTATTATTGGCTTCAATACAACTAAATCTGTCCTTTCAATACAGAATCCTTAACTCGGCCAAGATAAAAAAAAAACGGCCATTACAGACTTTTTGCTGTATTAGCCGACTTGTACCCGGGTGGCCCATATAGGGCGAGTCGATTTTCTCTAGATTTCAGATACAGAAAAACCATGTAATGATATCTTTATTAATTAACTAGTTTTCACAATGTGAAGCCCAGTGAAAATCAAAATATTGTTTAGCGCGCGATGACGTCAATGCAACGAAGTAGTATTTCAAGACAATACCGAGAATATAAAAACATTGAAGTCATATTTTATAATTGTCAAATTTAAAACGTAATTATAAGAATTGAATGCAACATTTTAGTAGTTTTATGGGGTTTTAAAGCTTTGAATCTGAAACAACAAAAATGAAGGATTAAATTCTAAAATAAAACGTGGGATAAACGTCAATGAGATTACATATCCTCAGCTTTGTACTTGCTACCTTACATTCATAGTTGTTGTTTTGAATGATGAGCCATCTAGCAAAATACAAGACAGTATTGAGATTTCAACAGACATGATAAAACATCTTATAAGATCTAGAACACCTTATTTTTTAAGATGGAACAAATGAACAATTTTTAAACGAACGAGACAACAAATACCGTTCTGGCTTGGTATAGACACACTCACACAATGTGGTGAATTTTACCTTGTTTGTTTACACCATGAACCAATACAAACAAGTTTTCATTACTTTCGTCCAGACAAGCCAGCTGTTCATCTTCGAACTACAATCTACCATGTGCTACGTACGGATAATATAACGTTGTTTTGTAACGTTAGTGCAACACCATCTGTGACTGGGGTTCAGTGGCTTCTAAATAGAACGAATGAAACTGAACTAATTATCACAGACGACAAGAAATATTCTGGTAGTACAGTTGATGATCCATCCTTAACAATGTGGAATGTGAATAACAGTAATGAAGGATGGTACATATGCTCAGCAGAAAATTTGATTGGTATTACATTCAGTGATCAGGTTTTTGTCAATGTTACCGGAGGCAAGTAGATTTATTTAATTCTCTTCGTTAATCTCATCAAATCAAAATTAACAATAAAGATATAATTATATTGTCTTAGCTCGTAAAACAATATTATTTACCAGATTCAAAAACAAATAATAAAAAAAACAGGAATAGAGAAATGCAAATATCAAAATAAACAAATGAATGTCTTCTTTTCAGATATTCCACTAGTAGTCATTCCACATAATAGATATGAGGTGGTGCTTGGAGATAATATCACTATTCCGTGTTATATTAACTCCCATCCAGTAATAACTCGCGTATCATGGATACGAAACATTTCTGGAGAATTTACTCCAATAGAAACAAGCAGCCAGACGTTTAGTGGGAGTTCAGTGACGGAACCGTCCATTATGATTAGTGGTGTTAAGTTTGGTGACCAGGGAGAATATGTGTGTGTTGCCTCTAACTTTGTTGGGGAGAGCAAAAGTAATGTTACGATCCTTGTCGTTACTGGAGGTAAATTTGAAATAAAAAAACGAAAAAAACAAAACTTTCCAGAAAAAATACTAAAAATAAGTTCATACGAGTTCTTTCGGTGGGCTGTTAGGTTTGTTCCTTCATGATAAATGTTCTGTGATACCTTTTCGTGTGCATTAGATATGCATATTTTGTCATATTGACTAACTGTTGTCCTCCTGACCAAAATTGTACTTAAAAAACACATTAGGACACAGCGATGCAAGTAGAATAAACTCCTTAGTTTTCAGTAGAGTTAACCATTTTATAAACAACAATTTCTGAAGTTTTAATTTCACGCCTCTATCAAAACATCGGCAAATGAACTGATGGCAACAGCGTAGACCCGAGTCTAATTACGCAATCATTCTGTCAAATGGATATAAATACTAGTACATTTTTGGAAAGATCAATAAGAATTGATAAAAGTCTAAGATTGTAATTGATTTTTATGATACAATTAAAACTTCAAGATTGTGATAAAAAAGCATTCAATCAAAATCAGATATAGTTTTAAAGAAATGTAAACTCACAGATCTATTTTTTCTCTCTAGACCCACCTGTCGTGTCGTTGGAATCTGTGCAGTACCATGTTACAGAGGACGATAATATTACGCTACACTGCAACGCTTCTGGAACACCAAAAGTTCAAACAGTATCATGGAAATTAAATATCACTTCTTCAGCAGATGATTTAGTTAGACTCGTCGGTGGTACAGTCTTTGATCCTTCATTATCAGTCATAAATACCGAAATAGGTGATACTGGATGGTATACTTGCACTGCCACAAATTTGGCGGGAACAACATATGGTGAAGCAATTTATCTTAACGTAACAGAAAGTGAGTTTTTGTTTAAAGTATACCAATTATTGTTATATTAAGTTCCTTTTCATTATCATGACGGGTAACGCTAACGTCCATTCTTGTAGGAAGTGAAATGGAAACCTGCACCTCCACCTCCAGAAAATAATCAAAGATAAAAATCTCCCTCTGTGAAAAATCTGCATAGGGTAATAGCTGTAAAAATAAGGGATTTATATGAAAGCAATAATCTTTCTAATTTCAATTCGATGAATTCGTATTTCGTCAAACCCCGTCTCACGGACAATCCATGTTGGAAGCCGACATAATAGCGCAATATATTCATGTATTGTAGAGCAAATCCGTTCTGTTTTGTAGTGTACGACCTTTTAGTTATCCTACTAAGAAAGGTATATTTATCTTTAAACATAATGTAGGTTTTTTGTGCCTCTACATACATGTTGCATAATAACTTAAGCAATTTTTTTGTATTTTTAATAGAGTGCATAAAATATCTTCCGGATGTAGGAAATTCTTTTCTGGAATGTACATTCAATAATGGTTCAGGTAGTTGCAGCATTACTTGTAATAAGGGCTACATATTTAGATATGGTACAGGAAGTAAAGACTATACATGCGCTGGAAGACGTAATTGGTCCCCACCACTACCAATCCCCACATGTCTTGGTACGTAATGAAAATAAACATATGATAGAAAAGTTTAATAGAGTGAATATTCTACTGAAGCAGTTTTCGTGTTAGTGTAAACTGCCAATTTGCTACATTAAAAAAATGTGGAAATACTTACAAACAACTGTCAATATTTATTAGCAAAAACAATGTTAGAGTATGTACTTTGGGCAAGTGCAGATGTACCCATCTTAACAATTAATTCGTTGCAGGTGATTTTTATGTTGACTTTCTAGACACATATTACTGAAACATAGGTTGATCGTCAGTCTTTGTTGGTATTATCACTCGTGCAATGTATTCTTCAAGTTTTGATATGAAGATGCGAACTTTATACATCACAGATATGATTATATTCCGTCTGTTTCATGTCTTGTTGGGATGATGTTCTCTAATTCCCAAGGAAATGTTTTTACGTCTATGGAACCTGTTGTAACTCCGGATTTTTAGCATGTTTATATAGGTTTTGTATCGTACAATTATTTTTCCTCCACCTAGATTTAGCTCGTTTGTGTATTTTAATCTTATGGACGATTCCCTCATTTTCAAGTATTATTCCGATTTTATTTTGTCAATATTCTCAACAATCTACATTTATTTGTTCCCTTCGACGCCCCTGTGGGTTTTATTAATAAAAAAGTAGTCCTTACATTCTAACAACTACATTTAAATTTCATCTCATGAACTGATGTTTCAATAAAGTAGGTTTTTCGTTTTCTTTTGTTGTTGTTGTTCAAGCTAGTCCTATATGTATATAAAGACTTTATATGTATATACTCTATTATATAGCTGAATGTATTTTGCATTTATCATATACAGAAACAGCGCCATCTACATACTTACTGGTTCTTAGCATAACATACAGAACATCAGCTTTAGCTCTTTCCTGTCTGGAATCACATGATCAAGCTGTTATTGGAGGATACGATACTATGATTCAGCAGCTATCTGTATACTGCAACAATGCTTTAGTGAATGTTGGTCCTATTGTCATAAATAGTACCAATTCTTCAACTTCAAGCTTTGATGTAAGATTTTATTCAACTTTTTTTTGTCTCCTCTTATAAGAGGTGAGTACAAAGCCAACTGCAAGTTTTTTTTAAACTCAAGAGCAGGCTTATTTGAATTAAACGGAAAAGGCAGCAGGATTTCTATGACTTTACTGTAATAAATAGAAACAGAAGTGTTTAATTTGAATAAAATATATTCCTAATAAAAAAGGAAATCGTCTTAACAGTAGCACTATTTATATAACTCTATATAACTAATAGAAAAGACAAACAAAACTACAACCCGAAATTAAAAATTGCTTCTGATATCAACTGAAATTTAAAGTTGATTATCTAACGATTATTTTCTTATGTTTGTCGATTAAAGCAGTTTGGAAAAAATGAATAAATTGTTGTTTTGTTCAAGATTACGACGACATATTTCATTATCGTTGGAGATCAGTCCATTTCTAAAAGCAACAAGGATGCGTGTGGAAGTCTTGTAGAAGTTAATATACACAAAACTGATCTAATGGTATATGGAAGTAGTTTACAATGTCCGAAGGAAACGTCTACAGTAACTAAGACGGGTGGATTAGTTATTTCCAAAGATAATATATGTCCTCGTGGATTCTCACTTATTCAAGATTCTAATATTTGCGGTAAGTGTTTGGTTATCTATTAATATTCTTACCTTGTAATAAACGTATACTATATCTTGCAAATATATCATACCTTGATAACAAGCCAAGACAAATAAAGGACATGGGATATATATCAAGGTCACAACATCCCACAGATTATTTATGGTAACGGATTGGTAGCATTTATGAGTAGCCTTTTAGCCTTTAGCGAGGTGAAACAGGCGTCACCACAAAACATAAGCAAACAAAAACATGGTATTTTTTCTGTTGAGTAAAATTGAAATGAACGTTGAAATCTAGCAGAGTTATACATTTGATTCAACCTTTCACTTCCCAGATATATGAAACACAAATGGGTATATGCTTTCCAAAATTTGACAGATACAAAATGGTATTCTCTGAAGAAATGGTCTACAAATTTTAATTTAGTCAACAACTTGTCAGGTAAATATTATATTGGCAGTTGTAGCCAGTAAACCAATTCCCAAGGCATTGTCTTTCTTCTCGCGTTAAAGATAGTATATTTTTTTGTGAAGGTAGCAATTTTAGTATGATATGCATGTAAACTGCAAGATACATCTATCCACGCTTCCTGTCAATTAACGGGTATACAAAAGGGTACCTGGGCTTGTTATTGCATAATCATGGGAATATAATGTAATAGCAGAGCCATTCGAGCTGTGGCAATGTAGTTTTATAGTATTATGAATGTTTTTTTTCTAATTTTGAATTTCTAATCGTCAACTTCCCATTTTTGAGCGGCAACATTCCTGAAGCGCCGGCGTATGGAGTATATATTTCACAACTGCTACGTTATTTCAGAGCTTGTAACATATACATTGACTTCCTGGACAGATCTCGGCTATAGAAATTAAATTCCTAAACCCAAAAGTGAAGGAGGAGTTGATATCACAAGAAAGTATGACGGAGGACGGACGGACGGACGCAGAAAATCGTTATATCCCGAACTTTCTTTGAAAGTGCGGGGATCATGAATGTTTTATTGATATACGAATACCCCATTATCCCCGCACTTTCGAAGAAAGTTCGGGGATATAGATATTGTCTCCGTGCGTCCGTCCGTCACTTTCTTGTGACATCAACTCCTCCTTCACTTTCGGGTTTAGGAATTCAATTTCTATCTAGAATGGTTGCATACCACATGTAGATGCGCAATAAGGTTTTATAATTTTGATTTTCTAAACAAGGGGCCCAAATAAGTTGAACTTCGAAAATTTGGAATTCAAGCTTGTGACCTAAACTCGTCTTTCATTTTCAATTTATGCATTTAATTCTAAACAGTATGGTCATGAACCATATGCAGATGCGCAATAAGGTTTAAGAATTTTGATTTTCTAAAATTTGGGCCCACAGTGGTCGAATTTCGAAAAACTGTCAATAGAAGCTTGTGACCTAAACTTCTCTTTCATTTTAGAATTTATGCATTTTATTTCTATACAGCATTGTCATGCACCATATGCAGATGCACAATAAGGTTTTAGAATTTTGATTTCTAAAATTAGGGCCCACAGCGGTCGAATTTTGAAAAAATAGCAATTTAAGCTTGTGACATAAACTCCTCTTTCATTTTACAATTTATGCATTATATTTCTATACAGCATCGTCATGCACCATATGCAGATGCGCAATAACGTTTTAGAATTTTGGTTTTCTGAAATTGGGGCCCACAGGGGTCGAATTGTGAAAAATTAGCAATTTAAGCTTGTGACCTTAACTTCTCTTGCATTTTGCTTATGTATACATGTAGTATTGTCCTACATTTGTTCATTTTTCATTAGGTTTATTGATTTGATTTCTTTATAGAATGACTGCATACTGTTTTTAGATGGGAATAAGGTATTATATTTTTTACTATAGGTAAGTGGCCCAACTACTTACAGGGGGTGTGGGGATCACTGTCGATTCAGACAGTCCAGATTTCTAGTTTAAAGTTTCTGTTTTTAGTGTCTGATATACCCCGTGTTGGGAGCACGGAACCATCATATTATACCAGTACCGGAAACAATATGACCCTTTTTTGTGACGTAGCATCTGATTTACCAATATATTCAGTTTACTGGGAATTTACAGCACTTGATGCATCAGATGCGTCTGCGATACATACCAACGATAGTAATCGGTATGCAGGTGGTACTAAAGGGGAACCTTCGTTGACTATTTTTAATGCCAGTTATGCAGATGTAGGTGTTTATAGGTGTGTGGCAGTGAACTCTGCTGGAAGTGGCACTGGGCCTGCGATATCTTTTGATGTCATATCAACTGAGTATGGTAAGTAAGATGTTTATATCTTAATTTTTATTAGTTTGTTCATCGTTTATGAACTTTATAATGCTTACATGTATTCAAATCGGTTTTTACAATTACTATTCCGCATTTATTCTATCAGAAACCAAAAAGTTTCAAAATGTGACTTTGGTGTACTCATTTAATATTTAAACATAGAGTGCATTACGTTGGTAAGAGTATAGCTTTTTTAAATCTTTAGAGCAGCTTCTGACAGGCTCACCCGAATCACGCATATAATATACCACATTAACATATTATTGTATTTATAACAGTATTGAATTAGAACAGATACTAGCCAATCTGGAACAAAACAACTATAATTCTCTATACCAAAACTGTTTAGAAAAACTTCAACAGTTTAAACAAATGTAGAAATCACAGAGAACTCTTTAAAGGCTAGAATTATTGGCAATTTTAGGTGTCTGATTTATTTTTCATTTGCAGATAATCCAATGTGGTTCTTTCTTTTTAGATGTACCTTCAGTTGAAATTTCCTCAAGTAATTATGAAGTTGTGCTTGGAGAGAATATTACATTGGGCTGTATAATTACATCTGATCTTCCTTTGACAAATGTTAATTGGCAGATTGGGGACAATGGTGCCTTTAGGGACATCATTATAGATAATGTTAACTTTCGAGGTAGTTCAGAATCGGAGCCAGATCTTATAATAATTGATACAGGGTTTACTGATGAGGGGCAATATCGCTGTAGAGCAATAAATTACGCTGGCAGCGGAATTAGCAACGTTACAACACTCACTGTTATTGGAGGTAGTAAGAGATTTTCAACTATATGGATATCATTTTTATCAGAATTCATTTATATTACATATTCTATAATTTAAATCTATTTTTATATAATTTATACAACTCACCAAAACAAATTTCTAAAATATGCTATAATATCTATGGTGAGCGTCGTTTATATATAATTTTATTAATATACATTTTCTATTCACAAATAACGACAGAACAAAATGCTTTAAATAAAAACATTGAATATGAATTTTGGATGAATTTTTGTATCTTAGAAATAATATCTAGTCAATTCATTTTCTATTCAGCCTTATAATATCAAAAGTTCCTTCTCTTTATTTCAGACAAGTTATTTATCACTTACTGCATCATTAATACGTTTCACAGATATCAATAAATCTTTAATTTAAACAAAATTACAATAACTTCAAATAAAAATACATTTATTATCATGTGATATCAGCAATTCAGCATTTCTTCTTCTTAAGCTTAAATATTACATCTTTTCATGTCTATATTCCCTCTTTCAGATTCTCCATTTGTGACTGTTAGTACAACATATAACACAGTACAGTTTGGCGAGAGTATTACTTTGCATTGTAATATATCTGGTGTACCAACACCTACCAACGTAGTTTGGGTTCGCAACAACTCTGGCAATATTGTGGAAATCGATGGAAGTTCTAAACATTATACAGGATCCTCAGAGGATGACCCGTCTCTAACTATTGTTTCTGCAAATACTACTGATGAAGGCTGGTACGTGTGTCGTGCTGTGAACCTCGCAGGGACAACAGATAGTCAACAACTATATTTAAATGTAACTTCAAGTAAGTTTTCCCTAATTGTATCACATATGGACAAGTTATCTTTCCTGACAGAAGGTGTATTGTATTAAACATAAATCGCAAAAAATACTTTTAATGCTTTGTACAAATAAAGGAATAGGGATAGTATGCGCCGCGATTTGGGCAAAAATTGCAAAAATATGCTTTTAAAAATGATAAAATGTACTTTAAAGAACAACAAAAAAACAAAAAACAAAATTGTTAGTTGAAAGATAAATACAAATTGTAATATAAAACGAAAATGTATGAAAAAATACATCAATTTTCAAAAGACAAATTGTCAGAAAAGACAGTTCGTTAGAAAAGACATTTTGTCGATATATTCATGTATATTAAATATATTGATGAAAGTATTCAAATATGTAAAAATATAGGGTATGCATATTAAGCAAGAAAAAAGAAAGTTTCTGTCTTTTTAAACAGAACAACTAGTAATATATATATACATACGTTTTCGATGAAAGCATTTCTGAATTGTTTTTTGTTCAATAAATATATAAAGACATTCATATATAATTTGGATGGCATGCATGTATATCAGCGACAGATCCGTAATGCTTCCAATCAGGGTCTCAAGACCAAGGGGGATTGAAGCCCAACCTTTTGCTAAATTTCAGCGTAAATTTTCAACAATTTTCATCTATATCTGTGTTATCGCTATCTCGACATTCTATCCTTCAAGAATTGTATTTCAGAGAATTCCAAAACTTATGGAAGTCATCAGACCTGTAGTTGAATAATACTGATATAATTTTTTCTGGTACTCATACTTTTTTCTTGTGGGCTGCTTTTTTTAGTTCTTTAACAAAAAATGTAAAGTGAAATCTTATTAGCTATAAGGAACTCACTTCGGTTTGCTCGCCCCGCTCCGCCCCGCCCCGCCCCGCCCTTCTTAACCGTTAAAAATTCACTTAATATACTCCAGCTAAATATTGGGTGGAACTAATGCCTGCCGTTTCCATTTCACCAGAGGCCCGAAACTTTTTAGATCCGTGGGAAAGATTCGTTGTATATATACACACACTTCGGTCTAGTCGCTCATTTATTCCAACTTAACTTATTTATTGGGATCGTATCCTATTTAAGGAAGTTTAAGACAGTATGTGAATTTAATTAAAAAGACAAAAATTCTACGTGAAAACAAAAAGAAACTAGCCCAATCCTTTAATTTCACTTTTCGTTATATAGATGATGCGTTGTCGTTAAATAACGACAAATTCCAAGACTTTCTACATCTTATCTACCCCAGTGAGCTTGAAATTAAGGATACTACAGATACTCCAAAGTCCGCTTCATATTTGGATTTGTTTCTTGAAATAGACTATGAGGGACGTTTGAAGACAAAACTTTATGACAAACGTGATGACTTCAACTTTCCTATTGTTAATTTTCCCTTCTTGAGTAGCAATATACCAGCTTATCCGATTTTCAAGGGCATGCGTGAGTTACCCTGACTTTCGACTAAGAGGATTACTGCTGTCACAAAAGCTTCTTAACCAGGGTTTTATCAGGGAAAAGTTGATGTCATCACTTAGGAATTTTTACGGTCGTCATCACGAATTGATTGACCATTACAGTGTTCCAATATCTAAGATGTTGTTGGACCTGTTCCCACGGTCGTAACCTTTCATGTGCCTCCACCGATTTGTGACTTCCCCCGGATTGACTTTGTTGAACTTCACGACGGGTGCCGTATACGGAGCAGGAACTGCTTAACCCTCCGGAGCACCTGGGTTGACTCCTGGTTTTTATAGGAGTTCATTGTTTTTTAGTTTTCTGTGTTTATTTGTTGTGCTTGTGGTTGTTCATTTGTCTTCCCGGGTTTGTCTGTCCAATGGATTACGTTTTTTTGATTGCTCCTTAGGTATATTTGTCCTTTTTATTGAATTAAATTTGAGTTTTCTTGCTCAATATGAAGCAATATATATTTTTTTTTTACATATTTAAATACTTTTATCAATATATTTAATATACATGAATATATCAACAAACTGTCTTTTCTAACGAATTGTCTTTTCTGATAAATTATCATTATATTATAGGGTCCTGAATCTATATATATGGTTGCTAGGGGCTTTTTTCAATGACCTTGACCCTCCATTTTACTTGTATTAGCTACCATTTAATATCTCTAAACATCTGTGACAATGTGTCAGACCATACATTTCTGTTTTATATTACAATTGTATTTATGTTTACAAATTTATCTTTTATCTAACAATTTTGTCTTTTTTATGTTTGTTGTTCTTTAAAGTACATTTTATCTGTTAAGGGGGTAGGCCTGGGCTAGGCCAACATTTTCCACTCGTTTAATTTTTTTCCATATTTTCGTCATGCATTATATACATGTATGTCTCAATACACCACCTTAGAAAATTTTGTTGAAATTCAACCACGCGTTTCCTTCACAGTGTTCATTGAAAATGGGCATTTAAGGGGTACCCTTCATTCCAGGAGATGACACAATCTAATTAATATTACTACCTCTCATAGCACATATGTTTGATAAAAAATAGTTATAATTGTTGAACTGAAGAACAGGGATAAAAAATGAAATGAAATGGTAAACTTCATTCTTTATATGCAAATTCAAAGGTAAAAGGTGCCAGACATTTTAGGAATTTCATTCATTTTCAGTTGCCTCATTCAATATTCAAACACTGCTGTAAATAAATTCTGTATTTTAATTCTTACAACAAATATCATATATATGTGTGTTATTTGACAAAAACTTATAAAATTTTAACCACAAGTTTTCACAAAATACTCGATCAATTTTAATATTAAAACATTGAGAAAAATATTAATATTTTCCTATAATACTATTTTAAGCTGCATTATCATTCATTATATGTAGCCTACATGCTATACAACAGATCATGGTTACTAGTATATGATTTAAGGCAGACAATATCTCTAAAACATTCCAGTCATCAATTAAATGCTATTTGAAATAATCCTGAAAATGTAAGGAGTGTGTGATGAACTATTACTGTATAAAACTAACAGGATAATGTGATATAAGCAACCACACACTGAGATGAGGACGAGATAAGCACACACTACAAACACACACTTCTCAGAAAGGGAGGTGCCTAATTCAAGTTTATATATTACGGGACGAGTAGCAAATTCTAGTAAGGAGTTATGAAATTATAAAAAATATTGATTCAGCATTTTGTTTATTTCGAGCGACTTTTTCAACATCTTAATCAAATGGCGGGTCGACTTTATATGGTACCATCCAATTATCTCCATTCCTGTCGAGAATTTTATACTGGAATAATGTTTGAACTTTGATATTTGAACGAATCAGTTTCTAGTTTTGGATAGTGTTTGGTCTTATAATTGGTACATGCTGGATGCTTTTCTGTCTCATAGTGTGTTTGATAATTTCAGACCACCGTCAGCGTTGCGAAATTCTTCTCTCTTTAACTTTATAATTCCTAATAAAAAATAGAGCTGGGAGCAATAACTAGATCCTAATCCCAGACTACTGCGTGTCTCAAATACATTTTTATACTTCGGCAACAGAATTCTACATGAAATACTCGACCTCGCTATTATTCAGTACTTTTAAAATAACAATGCGGTATATATATCTCATTGGTCAACATGGATCACACTTTCGGAGACATAACTTGCACATATTCTGCAACGTCACATTTGTCTGTGGTGACGTCATATATGATGCAAAAATCAGTGAAATGCACACGAAAATCGGAAAATCAGTTGTCGTTAAATATTTGGGACATTTCAACAGCAGAAAAGGCAATAATTCGTTACCACTATTGCAAACAAAGGGTAGCGTAATACTTTTTTTCTTTCGTTTTAAAGAAACTTTTGAGATATTCCCGAAAAACAACTTGCATTTTGGAAAAGACACAGAGTTTTTTTAGAAGAGCAAAACCCACATCAAAGAACGAAGATCAACGAATACAAAACATCACGTTGTTGGATGAACTACAGGATGCAAAATGTCCCTGGTCACTACGTATACGGACTCGGGTGCCGTCAGTAATCATGTAAACAATCCGTGTTATCAAGCTGCTTGAAACAAAGCTTCTCTTACAAACGCATCAGCGATTATAAAAAGTCAATAGGAGTTATCTCCCTTACCTCATGCCTGCCCCCTTAAGCACATTTTTGTAATTTTCGCCCGAATGACCGCCCAAGGGTATGTCTTTCATCAGACATCTAAAAATGTGGGAAAATATATCCCAGGACATATTATTAAGGCGTGTGGAGGATATTGTTGGAAAGAAAAAATGTTTTGCAGAAAACTGACAATTTGTCCGTTGATATCTATGGAAGAGACCTTCTCCAAAGAGCAGATATATAACTCCGTAAATGGGAGACAACTCCCACGTACAACGAGTGAAAAATAATAGATAGAACTGTTTTATAGGGTTATTTATTTAAACTGTTCAATGATAAATAGCATAATTCTTCATAAACTCTTCAATATAGGAATACACCTACTGTAACACGTTGAATCCAGATAAAGTAAAAATTAATTCTATGGATATAGTTTATAATTTCTGTAATTTCATTACAGACAAACCAGTCATTAAAATTCCAAACCTGCAATATAAAGTGTTTGCTGGAGAAGAGGTAACCTTAGACTGCATTGTAAATGCGTATCCGCCAGTGATTTCCTCGTTATGGACAAGGAATGTAACCGGTGAATTTGAAAATATCAACATTGACGACACAAAATTTACTATTGTCAGCATGTCTGTGCCATCTTTGACTATAAAAGCTGTGGGTTTAAACGACACAGGTAGTTACAGGTGTCAAGCAACAAGTGATGCTGGGACCTCGTATGGGATGTTTATACAACTTACGGTTCTTGGAGGTACGGATAATTCATTAGTGAAATACTTGTTCAAATTATTGAAAAAACCTTGTGCTGAGTTTGTTTTTTAAGGAATTGTTTTTTTTAGCAATCTCCATGGAAAAAATATTTCTATGAACGCCTTTTTTCTTTCAATTTGTTTTGCTATAGAAATTGACGAGTTTGATATGAAATGCTCCAATACTCCAAACATTCATTGAAATAAATAGTGAAATAATTCTGGATTACTTGAAAACATAACACACACACAGATATATATATATATATATATATAGAAACTCTCAGTCTAGACATAATATACTTTCTAGAACACTGTCATCCTTTTCCTAAATGCGTTCTTTGAAGGCAAGGTGAAAAAAAACACTTCGAAAAGTCGAACTATAAGGTAGCAATTTTCTTTTACAATATCAATTTATTATATTACACATCTTATTTCTTTCCTGGATTATGCGACAAGCATCTTTTGGTAGTTTTACAGGAAAAGGTCAATATTTTGACCATGCCATTAAAATTAAGTACCGTCAGTCCTGTTTTACCTTTTCCTGCTAATGCCTATCGCCTTAGTAAAAATTTTGTATTGGCTTTTTAATAGTAATGTATACACCAAGAGGTCGGGATAAATAGATAGATGAGGAGACAGCCTATAAAAACAGTCTAACCACAACAATACATGAATCTGCTCGAAGTCAGACGATCTATATTCGCTGTTGGTTTTATATTTGTATTTTGTGCTCTTTGTTGTGATTGTTGTTTTTTTTTCTGGAAGGCCGTTGATTGGATGTAGTGAATAATTAGTTAAATTTATTTCGGTATTTTATGATAGGTTTTATTACATTGGTTTTGCTTTTCTACCGTAAAGTCTTATTTTCGTCTTCAAGTGTTTTAAAAAAAATTATTGAGACAATCACCTTTTATTATGTTTGTTAAAAAACACTAATTTGGTATATTATTTTAGAGAAGCCCAGTGTTCATATGATGCCAGAACATTCTGCTGTATTTGGAAGTAACATTTCTCTTACCTGTGATATCAGTTCTTTGCCAAATTTAACCGACATATCATGGAGGACAAACATTAGTGGTACATTTATGGACATCATTATTGATTTTATCAAATATTCTGGTGCAAATTTGGAGGAGCCATCGCTCACAATTTTAAATTTGAATTTTCAAGACAGCGGATATTATTTGTGTAGTGGAACGAACTTTGTTGGAACAAGCAGTAAAATAACGGAGTTGAAAATAGAGGGAGGTAATTGTTTTCCAAAAAGTTACTTTGTAGGAAAATATTTCCTATTATCAGAGGTTTTTATAGAGTCATAACAGAAGAGAATATTAATAGGTCTTTTATGCAGACATTGTACCGATTTCTTACCAAACATCAAACAAAAAAAATTTGCTTTGAATAATTGGTTTATTTTTTACATTTAAATTTTGTAAATTTTAAAAAGTAAGATTTTCAAAATCACAGTTTATATTGATTTGCCTCCAGATTTTAACAGTTTTTAGGTGGACTTGGTCGATGAAATCGACTAAAAATATGTTATTTAATACCCTTTACTTGGAAAAGGATACGATATGAATCTAAGACAGTACTTAAATTGAGTCTTCCTAATATTTAACTCATTTATCGTTCTTTTTTGTAAATAATACTAGCATAAATTACGTTCATTTAAGTTCAGTTTTGGTATTTAGCCAAATAGTTTTTGCTATGTTTCAAAATAACTTACTCTCACCTTTGAAATCACCTTGTTTTAGGGATTATTTTAATATGTGTTATATTTGCGTTGTGTTGGACAGGTGTTCCCAGTGTTTACGTTTCATCAGATGTATACCATGTCAGATTTGGTGAAAATGTGACTTTGTTTTGCAATGCATCTGCTACCCCCAATATTACAACTTTGAGATGGCAAACAAATACTTCTGGTCTGTCAGATATCAATCATACAGGTGGAACTATGCCAGACCTACGGTTAACCCTATATAATGTGGATGAAACAGATGGTGGATGGTATGTCTGTACTGCTACCAATGTAGTTGGAACTGGACAAAGTATACCCGTATTCGTCAATGTCACAGGAGGTCAGTTTAACTGGTTTTTCTGAAAGGAAATGTTTATAGCTTTTGATGAGAAGTAATTAAAATTATCATGAAGTGGAAAAGAATAAAACACAATGTGATATAGTTGCAGTTTGAAAACGTCACATATATTGCTAAATTGTTATAAAATTATGTTTATTTTCTTTACATTACAGCTGAAAATATCAGTAGTAGTAGTCTCCTGTTTTATACCGTTTCATTTTATCTTGACCGAACTAAACATATTTCAGCTAATGCACGAACCCCTCTCCCCCTCCCCCTCACTCTCTCATGAGATAAAAAAAAACTGATAATAGAACACCATTTTTTGTTTTTACCGTTATTAACTCACGTAATCCGTTGTACGTAAACTTTTCACATTTTGATCTTCTCCTCTGAATCTTCTCGGCGGATTGCTTCCGAACTTGTTAAGAATAATATATGGAAGGACCTCTAAAGACCATCCACCTTTCCTTTGCTTCCGGTTGGATGAACAACTTGGCCGCCAGAGGCCATTTTATTTATTTATTTTTTTGGCCAATTTTAAAAAATCTTTTCAGAAACTACATTATGGGCTTTGTAGGATTGATGAATACAATGTTCAAATTTCTATGGAGACCATATTGGAAAGGACTTTTCTGTCATATGGTCGGGGCTTATTATGGGCGGATTGTAACAGGTGTTCAAAGTAATTTCATATAGAAGGAGATGCAAATGATCCAACGGTTTTAGGTCAAAGGTCAAATGTCAATGTCACTTTGATATTTTGAGTTTCTCTAACAGCCATGTGGATACAAACAGACCTTTCATTTTCAAATTGGCTCAAAGAAGCCAGGTGAGCGATTGAGGCTCAAATGAGCCTGTATTTAATATCTGCAATTTTTCTCTCTTTTTCTCAATTGATAAAAAATGTTTTAATAACGCATCATTTTTGCTATTTACGATAATTTATCATTTTTATTTTTAGAAGAAATATGTTCAGGTGATGTCTTCCCGTCCATCCGTAATGGAATCAGTACTTGTAGTGACGATGCTATATTGTTATGTACAGTCACCTGTAATAGTGGATATGTAACTAGAAGTGGAAACGCTATCGTATATTTCCGATGTGAAAATAATTTATGGAGACCACCTCTACCACCTCAAGGATGCATAGGTATTCTTTGCATTGAATTATTTCTATTATGCATACATGTCATGTAGCTCATGTCTATAGAATGTTTCGTAAAATTTGAAAGTACTGTCCTATAACAAATTAAAGGGGTTATTGTTTTAGTCTGTACAATTTGTTATCACCGAATATAGTTATGAGTGTTTGATTTGCATATATGTCGCGGAATCAGTTGTCATATTACCAATGTTTTTTATTCTATATATTGTAAAAATGTGCTAAATAATGCTGAATACCGTGGATTCATTTATCTTGGATGTCAGTTTTCGTGGTTCAGATAAAATTTGTAGTGTCAGGGTATACGATTAAAAGTATTATAGTAGTAATACATAACTGAACGATCGTGTCCTAGAATACCTAAATTCGTGGTTCCACTACAACCACAAAATTAACGATATAGAATGAATACACAGTCCTTAACTATAGCTAGTCCGATTTTCTTCCGTCTTAAAAAGGTCTGTTTTAAAACTGACGAGCTTGGGACGTCAGACGGCGCGCTTCATATATAAAACTGGACAATTTGAGAAACAGTTCACAGTAGCAGCAAAATATCCTGATTTTACCACTGGTAGGCCCTTTATGCCAGATATTTTGCCATGAGCGATAGCAAGTTATACTATGACGTCGTTTAAACTTGTAGGAAACTTTACTATGACGTTGTCAAACAAGCCGTCTGACGTCTGTGACGTTGGACCAAAATATCCAAATTTTACCAAGGATGTAGACTGAAAGCGTTTGAAGCAGGTCATATAAGAATTGCCAATTATGTCTAGAATGGACACCTGCCAATGTTTTACGACTAATACATCGTATTTTCCACCACAAAAATGTTATATACCACTTTTCTACAGCCATTTTTCTCTTACAAAAAGTTTACAGTTTAAAGTAATGTTTCCTGATTATTAATAATTTGATTAATACAAATTACTTTGTACAGATAACGAAATTATATCATGAAGTTTCATTTTACTTGCACAAAATTTGCAATATCAAATTAAAGAAAAAGATTTGTTTTTGAATATATAATTATTCAAATTGTTATAGAAGTGAAATATATAAGATTTTCCTGTTTAAAATTAATTTGAAATTCAAAGAACATTGATAAGCATTGTTTTACGGATTGTGCTATGGTGTTCCGCGACGTACTAGATCAGTTCTAAATCGTACTAAAACAGCCCGTTTAATGCCAGAGGAATCTCAGATTGCCTTTTTAACTTGCATACTAGCATTGATGTTGTAATTCATTTATTTCCTAGAAAATAAATTTGAAAGTGACCATAATAAGTCATATATAAAAAAACATACATGTATTTCTGATTTTTTGTTTAGATTATGTATTACCTTACGGCGAATTTCGACTGCAAATGACATACAATTTTAGCCAGACAGCCCTTTCTTGCTTTGCCAGTCATGAAACAATATTAGAGAGTTCAAAAACATCCTTTGGCCAGCAAGTTATAGATATATGCAACAATGATGTATTCCAAACAGGAATACTTGAAATTGTCAATATTACATCTCAAGCATCTGGATTTACGGTAGGTCATTTACTAATACTATATGTAATACATGTTTATTTATTAATTTACTGACTTGTTCAGTGATTTTACACCTTATTGAATAAGTGAAAATGAATAACAAATGAAAAGTATTACAGTAACAGTAATTCGATTCGATGTCAAATTTAATAATCTGAGGTGAAAAAAGCAGCCTATGAAATTTTAAAAAACCATTATATTTACTATATTTTTAAAATATATTGCTTTATCTAATTGTAAAGATTACGCTAGAGGGTATCAGAATCTCCATGAAAGGGGTGAGATTTTTGGCCATTGTTAGATAGTATTATCTTACCATGAATTTCAATGTAATAAAACCTCTGTTCACTAGCTTTTAACGTCTTTTTTTATCTTATTGGTCAGTTTGTCTTGTATATAAATATAAAACGTATCACAAAATACAGAAATAAATTTAATGCACTGTATGGCCATTTCGTCTTCAGCAATGCTCGAGTTCAAAATATTGGAAAGCCAGTTAAAGATATAATAATGAATTAATAAGCACAACCATCAAAAATCAAAACAATAAAAACAAACAGGTACCCAAACTCAGCTAGGGGTTACCCTTGCATCAAAAGGAAGAGCCTTAGAAATTTATGGTAATTTTCGTCAAATTTTGAACAGAAAATTATAAAGAATTTAGGTAATGAATCATGCCAGGACAAAAGTTTTGGCTACTGGACTGATGATGCCCTCGGAGACTAACAGTCCACAAGCAGTGACATAGACCGAAGTTGTTATAAAACGTATCACAAAATACCGAAATAAATGTGATGCACTGTATGGTCATTTAGTTGACTGACAACTCTTCAGTAATTGTTGGTATATCCATCTTTCACACATCTCTTAGATTTTGTTTTACCAAAATACAGTATCAGGCATTTAAGAAGTAATTTTACGTCATTCACATCTTTTGATTTCAGATTATCAGTAACTTTACTGTAAGAACAAAGTTAAATACAGCAACGAAAGCCGATAGAGATTTGTGCGAAATACTGCTTAATCATAGCCTCAAATCACTGTCAATCTTTGCTGTTACAAGTAACGTGTCTTGTGGTTCTGGGAGTAGCTCTGTTGGTGAAAAAGCAGGATTACTATTGTCTTCATCCAATATTTGTCCCAGTGGCACATCTATTGTTCAATCAACACAAGAAACATACTGTAGTAAGTTATTCATATTACAACACAAAACACACTTAGTCTAACAGTTGTTGAGAATTATCAGATGAAATTAATAACTTGTTACTTTATTATTTATTTTTTATTATTTTTATTATTATACCCCACGCAAAAAAAGGTTTGAGGGTTAGGAATCAGCCTGTCTGTCTGTCCGAACAAACGTCCGCATGTTTTGTCATATTTCAACCAAACTTGGTATAACTTTAGATAATGACAAGTTAACTTTGCTGTATTAAGGAATTTGTTGTCTTTCAATTCTTATTATAGCATTCTGCCAAGTTGGAGTTAGAAATTGTGACAAAATTCACCATGCATTTTTCATAGCGACTTCTCAAGCATGCTTTATCAGAAGCTCATGAAACTGTATACTGCTAGATCCTAATGTGTAGATGTGCGCATGTGAAGGATGTCATTTATTTTTGCCCTGATTTATTCCCAGTTGGACTAAAAATTGTGAGACAATTCACCATGAATTTTGCGATCGCGTATTCTCCAACATACTTCATTCACCAGAAGCTTATGAAACTGTGTATACAGCAAGATCCTAATATGTAGATGTGTGCATGTGGAGGATGTCATGGTCCATTTATTTTTCCATGAGTTACACCCAGTTAGACTTAGAAATTATAAGACAATTCACCTTGCATTTTGTAATCGCAACTTGTCCAACATGCTTCCCCAGAAGCTCATGAAACTGTGTATACTGCTAGATCCTAATATATAATTGTGCGCATGCGAATGATGCCCTGGTCCATTTATTTTTCCCTGGGCTGTACCCAGTTGAAATTGTGAGACATTTTGTCATCGCGACTTCTCCAACACGCTTCATCAGAAGCTCATGAAACGTTGTATACTGCAAGATCCTGATGTGTAGACGTGCGCTTGCGAAGGATGTCATGGTCCATTTATATTTTACTTTGTTATACCCAGTTAAACTTTGTTTCTGCAAGATCCATATATGTCGATGTGGGCCTGATTTACTTAGATATCGTTTAAAAGTAGGGATTGTTGGGGCGGGGGTATAACTTAGTGAGTGTGCTCACAGTTCTAATTCCATTTACTAATAATATCTTCATTTTCAAATGGGAAAAACATTAAAATTTTTATACAGCAATATTGACTACATATACGAGACATAAAATTATTTTTTAACACCAGTATTTCTTTTTACGTAATTAGTTTTAACATTGACATCCGTATGATATTTTCACTACAAAGATCTAGACAAGAATTGGGAAATATTTCAAACCTTTTTTTTTCTTATTTGTAGATCTTTATGTCACTTTGGTATTCGGTCGATATTTATATCGTTTTAGAGTTTTTCTTCATTTACTTTAATTCATTATTTTTTTTATTATTTATTCCCATGTTGTAGTTTCTGAAATACCCAGTGTTGTGATTTTAAAACCATTATACACAGCTGAAAAAGAAGATTCACTTACAATAGAATGTACAGCTGAGTCAAACATCAAAATAGAAACAGTCTACTGGATACGTAATCATTCCGGAGATGTTAACATCATATATGGAAATCAGACCGGCTATAGTGGTTCCACTCCGACCAATCCATCTCTAACTATCAATGATGCTGATTTCTCAGACATAGGCCAATATACTTGTGTAGCTGTTAATAGCATAGGTATTGGATCAAGTGCACCGACAATGGTAAATGTAATCGAGAGAGTACGGGGTAGGTTGATTGAAATTACTGCAATTATTATGTCAAAAGCATTTTATTTGAAAACTAACTTTGATACAAATAAGCTGATGAATTAAATTTAAGATGGGAAAATTGTGGTATTGTATACAATGCTTCTTACTAAAAGATCCATTAATACTATTAGTATTGGTATACTCCTGCAAATGAAATGTGTGCATTGTTTTCTTTGCAGACCTACCTATTATAACAGGTCCCAATACAATACTTCAATATGCAGTGGGCAGCACGGCTAAGCTAGATTGTTCTGTCAATGCGAAAAGTGAATCGTCTTTGGTATTCTGGCAGCACAACAAAAATGGCGTGCTACAAATCCTTCAACCTTTTACATTTACTAGTCGGTACAAGGGGAGTACCCCCATATCCCCAGCACTTGAAATTAACAACATTATAGAAGATGATACCGGCAAATATACATGTTTTGCTGTAAACATCCTGGGTGTAGGACAAGGAAAGTCCATACAACTTACTGTTGAGTCTGAAGGTATTATACATTAATAATTATGTTGTTCAGTTTACATATATTGCAACAAAACTCCAAAGGTTCATAAAGCTATTCATAACGTGTTGAATGGAAAAAAAAGTTGTTTCTTGATAAAAATAAATTTTATTAAGTTATTAACAATTTTACGTTTAAAGGAATTTTTTTCTTGGTGATATGCATATTATTCTTTAAAGTTTCTTTTATTTATTTGGAGAGGGCTTTGACGATATTTTGAAAAAAGAAAGCTTCTAAATTTTATGAAAAAAGCACAGGACACAAAATCTCCCGAAATCAAATAATGGTATATTTTTGAAGGAAGTTAAGCTCCCCGATAAAAAAAAAAGCCTCTGCAAAAACAACATCCAGGATAGATCACTTTTTTCTTGCCCCTCTAAAATTGAATGGTTGAATGTTTTTTTTGCATTAACTTTTGTATTTATTTATTTATTTATCTATTTATTTAGTAAAATATGCCATTTACTTTTCTTTAATTAAGCTAATTGTGGGTTCAAACAAGACCGTATATACCCAGTATCTACCAAAGAAACTGTATAAGCGCTTCAACTTTGCACTTTCATAGCATTCATTTTTAGAAAAAAAATTAACAGTATTTTTTACGTATTTTTACAGAATCAAACGGAGGTCCGGAAACAGGACAATCAACGAGTAATGCTAGTAACCTGTCATGTATACAGACATTCGGATTTATTCTTTTATTTGCTGTTATCGGGATCGTCTTGCTGACGTCAATTGCAGTTGTAATCTACATATTCTTACCTAATAATGAAGCAAGCCTTTTTATTGGTGAGTAAATTCCTTGTAGTTAATTCATTCAACTTAATTCTGCTGTCATATTTCTTCAATGAATACATCTGTTGAATGTACCTTTACCATAAACAGTATTATATTATTATATAAAATAAACTGAAGTTAAAATTGGTCTTTCTTCAATCTCTTTAGAAAATGCTAGGAAATGGACACTGTCTGTGAAGACAAGTATCATTATTATTGAAATATGTCTTTCTGTGGTGACCGCATGTGCGCTTTCTGGAATTATTACAGTCACACAATGCTCTGAAGACAGTACAGGTATTGTTTATCTTAAATGAAATCAAAATAGTATCTGTAGTATTGGGAACATTTTATAAAATAAAGGACATATTCAAGGTTTTGTACCTATTTCGTTTTTACTTTATCTGTGTAATCATGTTGGCATTGGAATATGCGCATTTTAAATTTGAACAAACTTTCCATTTTATAAGAAAACTTTTATATAATATAGGCAGATATCTACTGTATCATGTGTATTGTAGAGAATGTTTGGTTATTTTGTACCATATTTAAATTTACCTGAAAAGACATATCTTACATGTCTTAACAGTCATATTAATTCTCTAGGAGCCACGATGGGATTAACATCAACAGCTATACTACCTGGAATAGTAATTTCTATGTGTTACATGGCATTCTGTTGTTATATTGAAGCAAGGCAAAACAAAAAAATTAAAGCTCTTCCAGAATCTGAAGCAATGCTTGTCAGGTAGAACTATTTCTTATTTAATTGTTAGCATTGAAAAGAACGAACTACATGTGTTTTTAAGTCAAAATTTTCTATTAACGAACAAATGTAGACAAAACATCAGTGTTTCATGTAGTTTGGATATACATTATACATATAACGGTTAAAGTGGAAACAATAAACAATATGGTAAATTCATAACTATGATCCACTATTTTTTTAAATAGATATAATTGTGAAAGATAAACCGCACTACAGAATTTTGATATACATTTTAATTGGTAGATATATCGCTTCATTAAACAAAAACACAGATAAAAAAGTTATAATATAGATTTCAATAAAATTCTGGCTTTTCGATTAAATCGGCTAGCCGGAGAAAGCTTAGATTGAATATAAGTTAATTCATAAATATATTATACAGCTTTTCTTTAAAAACTGGTTCCACACATTGTTTTATATAAGTATTAATTAATATATGTTACAAAAAAGACAATTATGAAATGATCTAAAGTGAATTATGACAAGTTAAAACAAAAAATGTACCTTGCAGCTCTAGCCCTGTTATACCAGATGATGATGGCGGAATGAAAATATGGCGCTCTTTTCAACCATCTGAACATTTTGTGTAAGTTATGATCTTTGGTTATTTTTCCCTATTTCAGTAAGGCAGTAATAATGTTTAGTTTAATTTAATACTTTGCAAATAAAAAGTCTTATTTGTCCTAAATTTGAGCAAAATATAAAATTAAAATGTTTACGTCTTTTTACACGAAAAAGCTTCAAATAAATTGATTATTATTGTAGAGGAGATCGATCTAAATGCGACAGTAAGAGTTAACACAGTTAATCTCTCACCAAATTATGAAAAATTTTATAATTCAAAACGCACAGAATATCTGATAAAATGTAAATGCATTATATCTAAATTTCCAAATGAAAATACCTTCAATCAGTGGTGTTAAAACAAACAATGGTGGTCGATGAATACATTGTACATTATAACAAATACCACAGCTAATAAACATTGGATTCAAAACAAAATATCAGATTCTAAGGACCACTCTTGTTGTGACAACTTTGACATTCACTTAATAAATTTCCATTGATGTAGTCCTGGGTTTAATCAAATTTAATAATTTTTGCTAGTGTTGAATCAGAACCAGAAGGGATTATCGAATCAAAGGAACCAGATTTGTATGCTTCTACGTTTAAAAGTCAACCTATCATCTCTAAACCGTCCACGAGTACTGCCCTACGAAGACAAGCACTACCTCCGATTGAATATAAAGAATATTCAGAAGAAAGAAAGAAAAGACGAAAAAGGAGAAGAAAGAAACGGAAGAAGGAAACTTTTGACACAATGAATGATTCTTATGACGAACAATAATGATTTTTGTTATCAGCATGGACTGTCTCCAATGGCTACTAGATATATATAGATTCTCCTTCAGGCACGAGTGAGTTATGGAATTTCTCCACCAGAGATAGTTAATTTTTTTATTTTCAATACGCGAGCCTTTAGCGAGCGTGTTAAAATCTAAAATTTAACTATTGAGGGTGGAGAAATTCCATAACTCACGAGTAAATTGGAGAATCTGTTTCTCCTATGAATTTCGAAAAAAAAACCTTTAAAAAATGTCGTTGTTATGTAGTTTGTTTACATGGACGTCATTTTGGGACTTCTCTAGCTTATCGTTCCAATAACTGCAGTAGAAAAAACGGCGGGAATTCCCATGCAGAAATTTAATCACCGGGAAGTGATTAAAAATATTATGTATTTTTATCCCACCGATTATAAAAATTATGATATTTTTATGGTAGAATTTTATCTATATTTTCATTGTTTGTCTTCTATACTCTATTATATAAATATTTTTTTAAATACTTAATATCCGTCCACAGTACTAATTTCCCGTTAAATAGCTTTTGTATTTTAACAATTTTAACAATTATTGTAATTATTTTTTATATACTTATTTGATATGTGCTTTTCATTTTAAATTTGATTTAATAAATACATTTTTAACGTATTTAACGCGACTTTATCTCTTGATTGTCTTTTATATTCTAATATATAAATATTTTTTTAAATACTAATTTTTGATATCCGTCCACAATACTAATTTCCCGTTATTTTAACAATTTTAACAATTATTGTAATTCTTTTTTATATACTTATTTGATATGTGGTTTTCATTTTAAATTTGATTTAATAAATACGTATTTAACGCCACTTTATCTCTTTTTAATGGTTTGTTTCCGTTCAACTTACAGTTTATCGGTAGAATTATTCCTTTGTTACTAGAGCATGTAATCATTTACCCCGGGGGAGGGGGGCACTTACTTTATATATGAGGTGCTAGGTATGTTCTGGCAAAAGGACCCGTTTTTTTTCGCAAAACGACTAGAAAGGGGTATACTTTATTTCTCTTTTCTACAAAGGGGTAATATCTGACTATCTGGAATGGGGTTATGTGTCGAGAACATCTGAAACGGGGTTATAATTTGAAGGAAACATAGAATTTCAGTTACAATCACATTTAAAAAAGAAACTTACATGGGGAAAACAAACACAAGACAAGTAGTTGAAGCCAAATCTGGATGTCAATGTGCTACATTTTGTCATATTTTTCACCTTCTTCGCCATCGACCTAAGTTTACAGTGTACAATGGTGTATATATAGTGTCGAAGGAACCTGGGATTAGCCTTGTTCTTGGGTAAGGTCGATGTTTCTCATGGGTTTGTTATCGTAGATTATTGGTTCACACTTTCCTGTGTGTACAAGTATGTAGGTAATAATATATAGTAAGTTATCTTGCTTTTACGGTATGAGGTACCCAACTCCGCTATGATACGGACTTTTATTATATTTTGCATGGTGCTAGAATATTCGAAAATGCATCTAAATATCGAAAATTTTATATATTTATCTTTCATATTTCTTCAATAAGGTAGCTTTAAAATTTTTAAAAAATAAAAGCAGTTTATTGTAGATTTCATGTAAAATCAGACGAAAAATAAATAATTTCACTTGAAATCGTCGTTTCTCGAAAATATATCTCTAGAATTTTCTATAAAACTAGTATGTTATTGCTGTCAATACTTATGTTTTATTGATAATGAAAATGTAGGATTACCAGCTTTGTTTTGACAACGGTATCATCCAACAATATGTACACTATAAATCCACATTTTTTTAAAATGTATAGCGCGACGTCCTTACGAACTTACTCTTATTTTGGTTTTTGACGCTTTATTCGATCTACATGTAGTATACTCAAAAAATGAAATTGGTGACCCCTAATAAATTTTATATCTGTAAAAAACAATTCCATGGCAATAATCTGTTTTAAGAAATCCAGGAAGGATTTGGAGAAAATATAATTTAAAGTCTAAAGAACTGGCTTTTTAGAGCGATATCGACGTAAATTCTTTGTATTTACACATTTGTTGGCCAAAAATCATAAATCTTATTTGGGGAACTGGAACTGGAAGAATTAAAGTGACATACATTATTTTTTATGGTGCATGTTACATGCAAACTTTTATCAAAATCCTACATATAGCTCTTTTAGGTACTTCCAACCGTATGTGAGGATACGAGGTATGCGTCGATTAGACTGATTACATACAGGAGTCCTTTCAACACGGAGTACAGTTCACATGGCTACAAAATTATCCCAGAAACAAAAGTGTCAAAAACTAAATAATCAATACTGTATTCCATATTTCCACACAATAAGTAGACAGAAGACATTCGCTGAAAACACAGTTAGAGCTTTGGACAGGAATATAGAACTTGATGATGTGGCAAGGTGCGAGACATTTCTATGAGTACTCAACTCTTTAACCATGAATTAGTAGCTAAACAAAGGCAGGCGTTAAAAAATTTTAGTCCCAATAAGCACGTTATTCAGTACGTTTGGCACTAGGACAAAAAAACAGACATAATATCAAGTAAGTTGATATGACGATAGGGAAGACTTCAGGGTCGGGGAATACTAGTATCTAAATAATCAGTCCGCTTTACGTTTTAATTCATTATGATTACTTAAAAATATTTACTTTAGGATCATGTCTAATATTGCTGCATCTAGTTGAACTTGTAAAGCATTTATTCGTGAAATAAAATTTGATATATTATAATAGATTCCTTTAACTAAAATTAATCAATTAGCGAAAAAGCTATAAAAGCTATATGTTATATATATATATTATAATCAAAAGGTTGGAAAATGGGACAATTGATATTTGAGTTTGAGAAAAGTGCGTTATTCTGTAAAAATAAGTTAGTTTTAACTCAAGATTTGGTTCTGAGTGTTCTTCATCAGTTCAGGTTGAAAAACTGTTCTAAAGATTTTAATTTGGCATATAGTTAATATATTTCCTGATCTATATTGTAACTCTAGAAAAAAATTGAAATAAAGACATAGATCAAATGCTCATAAATAAGTTTAAGATAATTATTTGTGTACCATGCCTTGTAAGCTATATAAAATTTCTTTAATTTAATACGTTTTCAGGATGAGAACTATTAGAATTAAATTACGGTCGTGCAAACCCTTAAAACTCTCCTTCTTTGGTCAGTTAGAGAACGACTAAATAGAGTCTGATAGAGTCTGGTGGAAAAATATCGGAATATATACATGTTTGATAAAATTTTGTTGTCGTATTACATGTAGTGTTATCATAACATTATTTCATCAATTTAATAAAAAAAATTGTCATAATTTATGGTTTGTTGCTCGTATTTAAGAAGATCGGCAAACATTTTTGTTTATTGTCATGGTAGAAATATAGTCTAGTCGAAAAAGATCAGATTATGTACAAGTATGTCAATATTTTCTTGAAGTTTTTTATTAATGCCATTATTATTTCACCATCTTTATATAAATATATATTAAATAATTTGTATTTTGGAAGATTGAAAACACTGTCGCTCGGTGTCATAGTGGACACAAAAACTGGTGGGGAAATACTATATTTAACACGAAAATAATTGAAATATAATAATTTCAATTCATTATATTAACCATTTAAAGATAAATAACAACTGTTTCAATATTTATTAAAATCGATTTCAGTCTTTATTGTACTATAATATAGTTTGAAGTCGATGTAAACAATTAATTTCAGAACAAATCCGTGATAATGTAGAACTCTCCGTCATATTCACAACTGAATATTTTTCCAGACCCAACGACGTGGACGTGATTCTACTTCTGGGTCCTTTCTTCAATCAAATTTTTTACTGACTCTATAAAAATATTTCAGTACGAATTAAACATTTAAGGGGGTAGGCCTGGGTTAGGCCAAAATTTTCCACTCGTTTAATTTTTTTCATATTTTCGTCATGCATTATATATGTCTCAATACACCACCTGAGAAAATTTTGTTGAAATTCAACCACGCGTTTCCTTCACAGGGTTCATTGAAAATGGGCATTTAAGGGGTACCCTTCATTCCAGGAGATGGCACAAGTTAATGAATATTACTACCTCTCATAGCACATATGTTTGATGAAAAATAGTTATAATTGTTGAACTGAAGAACAGGGATATAGTCTTAATCAAAAATGAAATATGATGGTAAAATTCACTCTTTATATGAAAATCCAAAGGTAAAAAGTACCAGACATGTTAGGAATTTCGTTTATTTTCAGTTGCCTCATTCAATATTCAAACACTACTGTAAAAAAATCCTGTCGTTTAATTCTTACAAAAAACTGTTACAAAAATATCATATATATGTGTGTTATATGACAAAAAATTATGAAATTCTAACCACAAGTTTTCACAAAATACTCGATCAATTTTTAAGGCAGGACGTCATTACGTTACAATACGACGTTACGATAAGAGTTGTCGTTCCTAACGTTATCGAGTATAAACCTATTCTATATGTTCAAAGAACGCGAAGAAGATTGAATAGAAGACGATGATGACTTAAATTATAAACGGAAATAAATTTAAAGAAAATATAATTATTATGACTGAAAACCAAGCATTCTCTCTTAAGTCCTGTGATACTTTTAAACTTATTTATTTATAGTGGATTGGGAAACAAGTGATACCAACTTATACCAATCCCTCTTCACTTGGCGGATGCGAGAGGCCCTTGTAGCGGCATTTTAGCATACTCTTTTTCGACATCTACACAGGAGTCTTTAACGTGCTAAGGGTGTTTCCCTTCCTTAACAGGGGACAGCAATTTTCGTCCCCATCCGACGGATTAGCATCGTATACCGAAACCATTCTCGCAAATGGTGTCGATAAGTCCGGTCGCAAATTTGATCCTTGAAATTTTCATATCGAACGGGAATCGAACTAGGGACCTTTGGCTTCGTAGTTCGATGCGCTGACCACTAAACCACGGCGCCCACGGCGATAGTTTTGTAAGTTTACTTTTATTTGTCAAAACTGGGTTTTGTTTATAAAATACATGATCTAAAAAACATTACAGAAAAAATATAGACTGTCATGAAAGACTTGATATTCTCCTGAATCTAACAAATTACAAAATATGATGGTTAAATCGCCAGTGACTAAAAGTTTTTATAAATACAAAATAGGAAAGGTAAAGCTGTGAGAGGAAAAGAGAAGAATGGGAGCAAAAAAAAGAAAAAACCCTGAAATCGCGTTATATCGAAAAATCATGAACCAAAGACAATTTCTTCAAAAAATTTATTCTCCCGGGGTAGTCAATATATCCGAAAGCCGCGGAAGTGATCAAGAGGTATAGTTCTATAAATTTTTCTAAAAGTTTTGAATTTTCTGTTTATTGTTCCCATCTTCACTGGCTTTGGAAGAGATAAAATCCGCACGGGCTTTCTACGAGCTCGTTCCCAAAAGCTGCACATTAAAATGGAACCTTGTCTCACATAGACGAATTTACCAGCAAAACTTTTTACCAATAAATAATCTATTATTATGTATTATTTTTCATTTGTATTACAATTTGTTTTTTTTATTATTATTATTTAAAAAAAAAGATTGGCAAGGGTAAGTATTGCCGGTGTGGTGTAAAATATAAATATACCTGAAAATTATATATCTTCAATTTAATATGATTTAATTTAGTCCAGTTGTCCTCATTCACTTTGATAAGCCAACATATTTCAATGTTTAATATATCCACTAGAACATTTTGACCAAATGTTCAAAAGAAAAAAAATCGATTTCATTATATTTTGATTATTTACAAAAGTAAATAAAAAAGATAGACCATTCCATTAGGGTGGGGGTAAATAATCCATGCTATTTAATAACGCAATTATTATGGTAATGCTCGGGTATATCTGATTTTTATTTGGAATAAAACATGTCTTGGAACTTTGTCTGTTTATAACTGACTGGTAAGTAAATAGATTAGCGTAATCCCTGGATACCGAACGTACAGTTGTTCAAATACTACGTTCTTCGTGATATGCATTTCATAATTGCCATTGGATGTTAAACAATAATTCATCAATATATCAAATCCTACGTAATTATCGATTTTGCACATATTTCGTTACGGAGATGCCCCTTACCGAACCTCTTCACTTCGTCTAATGCGAGGAAATTTTGTACGTCATAGTAATGCCACGTCATTCCTATTGTTTGACGTCAAAGAAAAAAAACATCAATAGGAGTTATCTCCCATACCCCAGGCCTACCCCCTTAAGATAAATTACTTCTGGGGGAGAAAAAATGAAATAAATAAACAAACAAAAATAAAGACATGAAAGATGCATCTTAATAAATTTTAAAAAAAATAGAAAAGGATAGATAAATAAATAACTTAAACTATATACACAACAGATAATTGAAATAACAATAAAAATATAAAGAAGTGACCAAACATATTTTGAAAATACGGGAAAAATTGGAATACTCCAGCTTAGTCTGTCATATTCGTCGCGTGCAGGAAGAAAAAGCCAAAATAAAAGAAAAAAGAATCGAATAGTTCAGCTTATAAATGATAATATATACAGCAGTCAGGCGGAGGAAAAATGAAGTGGCCAAAAGCATTTTGAAAAATACGGTCAAAAATTGGAATACTAGTACTCCGGCTTGGTCTGTTACAGTCGGAAGAAAAAACCAAAAATAATAGGGGAAAATTTGAATACTTTTTCGACAAACCAAATTGCTTCAAAAACCAGAAACTTTGCTACTAAAAGAGAAAAATTCGGACTGGGGATATTATTAAAGCCAGAAATTTTAAGGCAAGCCTTGCTACTAAAAACAGAAAATTTGCGACTAAATGTTATTTACTGAAAACAGAAAATTTGAGGCGGACGGATTTTACTAAAAACAGAAATATAACGGCAAAGATGTATTACTAAAACCAGAAATATTACGGTAAATAAATATTATTAAAAACAGAAAAGCATGTTACTAAATAAACTGAGAGTTACGGATGTTACTGGAAATGGTTCAGCATGTTAATATACACAAAAAACTTGACAACCAAAAACTATAGCTACAGAATATTTGTCCCAAAATAAACGAATATTATACAATATATGTACATTTGAGAAAAATAATAATTTCTCTATAATGATACTGTTTAAAGATACTGTGCTTAAAGACTATTTACGTTTGATTATGTGTTGATTTTCTTATATTAGTAGTAATAAAAATTAGTCTGAATCAATTCAGTAATATCTTATTTGAGGAGTTCTTTTCACTGTTTGCAAAATGTGGTCTAACTTACGGTATGCCAATAACTTTAAATCAGCACAAGTGGAATAATTAGGCCACATTTTCATTTTTTCTATACAATTTTAAGTAAAATAAGTTAAACCTCTGTTCCCCTTACTTTTAAATCAATAGAAGTATATTATATTCTAACATTCTTTTATTCCCTCTTTATTCATTGGGTCTTATTATTGAGTTGTCTATGCTATTCCGTATTTGTTCTGAAATTAGTCTTTACATTTTGATGGCGATATTGTTTACATCGACTTCAAACTATATTATAGTCCAATATATAAAGACTGAAATCAATTAAACAAATATTGAAGTAGTTGTCATTTATCTTTAAAGGTTTAAGATAATAAATTAAAATTATTATATTATGTTAAATATAGTATTTCCCCATCATACTTTGTGTCCCATGACAGCGCGACATTGTGTGTCAATCTTCAAAAATACAATGAAAAACAAATTTTTAATATATTTTTTATTAATATGGTGAAATAATAACGGCATTAAACAAAAACTGATATAATCTGATATTTTTCGACCAGACTCTCTTTCCGCCATGAGAGTAAACGAAAATGTTTGCCGATCTTCGTAAATACGACCAACAAACCATAAATTGACTTTCTTTTTTGTTATTGAATAAATGAAATAATGTTATAATAACACTTATTTAACAAGAAAATGTTATCAATAAAATTAAATTGATTTATTGCATTCCAAACACTTTCATAGTTTATTGTTTGATTAACATTCCACAATTTATACTTTGCCATTTAATCCTTTACATAACCTTAAACGTATTACAGAATATGATTTAAAGCGCTTCATGGACATGATTCATATTTAAACGAGTGCACCCGGTAAATTTCATTCCACGTGCAGTTTTCCAACGAGAAAATTCAACAGGAGAATACTACGGGATTTCCTAATTATGAATGAATTAATGAACTTTATTCTCGTAAACTATGACATAGTTACAGAGAAGCAAAGTAATACACACAAAATATATAATACACATGTGTGGAATACAGAATTTATAATACAACATAATATAAATATTTAACCCGGAGGAGTGACCTTCAATGATATAATTTTGATAAACCTAACTAATTTTTCTAATATAACAATATTGGTAGAATTGAATAATTGATTAAATTTCAAAGTATTGACATTTTAACAAAAATATTCTGGCAGTAATTTTTCCCTCTCTGATTTAAAATGACTACATTGGAGTATATAATGGAACTCATCACCTATGTCCGAGGAGCCACAAAGATGACAAGATCTCTCTGTTCTTGGTATATTCTGCCATCTTCCTGTCTCAACAGGCAATCGGTGATTTCCACATCTAAATTAAGAATGCCTAGGAGAGAAAACTACAATCTTTAAGGCCACGCAGTAACCAGGAAGTAGAACAGCCTGTACCTGACCCTGATGTTCCTGAAGCTTTGCCTATTCCTGTGCCTAATCATGATGGCAATGTACAGAGAAGACGTGCCAACAGATGGCGTGCATGTGCACAAGTGCAGCAACCTGTACAACCACCAGACAATCAGCAATTGGGCCAGAATTTGCAACCACCTGCTAAGCAGATGAGAACAACTGCTGTTCAGGCTGAAATTGGTAATTGTTTAAATGCATCTGAGCCTTTGTTAGTGCCTTGTTCAAATGAAATTGATATATTAGTGTCGCTACAAATCAAACAAACAATTTGGAATTTTGAATATGTTGCATTTTTTAAATTTGCTTATACAAAACAGTCAATATTATAATAACACTGAACAAAAACAGAAAGTAACCATTGGAAATGGAATGCTTGTTCTTCCATCTAAGCCTGAAAAGGTCAGATCAGTTGATAATATTGAAGTTTGGACTGAAGCCTTTTCAAATTTTTCAAAGGTACTATTGCAAAGACATCCTGGTTTAGCACATGATTTATTTACATATATGTGTTTTATAATATAGCTATATTAATATGGGCTATAACTTAGCAAAACCTTGTTATGATTACAACTTTAAAGGGTTTTGTTACAGATATCAGTGTATATACAGTCATAATTGTATGAAATGTTCTGTACAGAATCCAGCCATTTCATGTGTTAAATTTGATAGGATACATGGTTATCAAGGATTTTCAAGGAGCTTTTTATAACAATTTTGCAATAAGGCCTTCTATATTTCATCCAATTAGACCTGCCATTTAAAATAGACCTCCAATAGTTAGACAAAATATACCATTTTTGCCTCAAAACAGATCCGGTTTACGTTCACGTTATTCTTTTTCTAAATTCAATTAATATTATTTAATTGACTTTCTTTCAGACTTGTCAACGGTGGAAAATGGGACATTCTCCTGTTACAATTGAAACATTAGAGTTACATTTATATGATTATCCAAATAAAGAGGACAGATTGATATTGTATGATGGGTTCAAATTTGAATTTCATTTAAATTATAATGGCCCAAGAATTCCATTTCAATGAAAAAATTTGAAATCTCTTTTAATTAACCCCGAAAGAGCAAAATGTAAAATTGAAACAGAAATTGTATCTGGTAGAATACCACGACCTTTTTGATAATCGTCCTTATCGAACCTCATGCGTTCCCTAATTGGACTCATTCCAAAGAAAACTGGTAGCTGGCGTATGATAAATGAGTGAATGACTTCATTGAAGAAACATTTACTTCTGTCAAATATTCTTCCTTTGATAATGCTATTAATATGTCGATGGGTTGTTCAGTGTCGTGTCCAACATTTGAAAAATTCTCAACTTTTTTACATTGGGCTTTAGAAACGAAATCTGGCTCAAAAATATACAACATTATTTGGACCATTTCATATTTGGTGGAAAATCAGATTCTGGTGAATTTAAAAAGCTCATGTCTCATTATGAAGATATTTGTAAAGATATAGGGGTTCCGCTTGCCAATGAAAAAACTGAAGGTCCTACTATATTGATTGATTACTTGGGACTTGCAATTGATACTACTGTAAATATGTTAATAAAGATTCCCCATGATAAGTTTCAAGATCTACTAGTAAAAAAAAAAGATTATCTAAAATAATATGAAAAAAGTAACTTTAAAGGAATTACAATCAATTTGTTGCTCTTTAGCTTTCTGTACAAAAGCTCTACCTGCAGGAAGAGCGTTCAGTTGTCGCCTGTACATGGCTACTAGGGCATCAAAGCCATTTCATTTCATTAGAGTAACATCTGGTATGAAAAATAATTTGTTCATGTGGAAATTATTTTTAGAAAAATTCAATGGAGTTTCATACATTCATGATGTTGAATGGGTATCAAATTTTGATCTGGAATTGTACACTGATAGTGCAGGTGGAAATGGTAAAGGATGTGCGACATATTTAAATGGTCAGTGGGCATATCTTCAATAGCCTATAGAATGGAATGATTCAGAAATTCGTACAGATATGATATACTTAGAAATAATTCCAATAGCCCCTTGCCATATACCTGTGGTTTGATAAATTTCATTTAAAAATATTTTGTTTCATTCTGATAATCTGGCTGTCGTAACAATTTTAAAAATATTGTAAATCTGAAAGGTTTTTTAACTCCAGTTCTAGAAAAATTTTTGAACCTCTTAAGGGTGAAGTAAATAAACTTACAACATTCTATTTCTGCAAATACAGTGAATGTGTAGGAAAATGCAATTACTTCTTTTGCTTCTTTTGCTAGCTTTCGTACAAGTTTTCCAAGTTGAAGAAATTTGGCCTCTTCCTATTGATCATTTAATTAATTATATAGCATTTCTTTCTACGGGAGGATATTCTTATAAAACTGCAAAATTCTATTTATCAGGAATAAATTATAAATTGAAACTTAATAATTGGAATGACCATTCTGATTCGTTTATTTTGGAAAAAATGCTCAAAGGAATTCAACGCCTTGGGAAAACCGCCGATTCTATGAAGCCATTTACTATTGATATCTTAAAGCGAATAATATCAGTTCTTAACTATGTTTGTGATTCTCTTTATGAGACAAAAATGTTTTCAGCAGCGTTTTGTTTGGCATTTTTTTATTTATGAGAATAGATGAAATTGCATATTTAAACAAAGCTACTGGTCGTATTCTTCATATTTTAGATATTTCCTTTAATAATGAAAACTCAGAAGTCTTTGTTGTGGTTTAAGTCTTCGAAGACTGATTAAATAGGCCAGGCAACAACTTTAATTTTGTCTAAGAATGAGAATGATGAAATTTGTGTTGTAAACAATCTAAAAACGTACATTCAATTACGTCCAACACTTGCAGGTCTATTATTTTAAATAATTTAGGTTTACATAATTTAGGCTACAAATTAACTTGGGCTGGAATGTCTGGTATGTCGGTTGTACCAACTGTTCAGAGCATGATTAATTTTTATGGTTTTCCTGATGCAGTACTGATACATTGCGGAGGCAATTATATTGGACTAGTTAATTGTGCAAAACTATTATTTGATATAAAGTTTATGTTGTATGTTGTTGGACGCCTGGTTTGCGGAAGTAAAGTGATATTTTCAAGCATTCTACCTAGATTGGAATGGAGATAATCGGATAATGCAAGAGATATGGATGTAACAAGAAAAAGAATTAACAGCGGTGTAAAATCATGTTTAAATAAAACAGGCGAGACGGGAATAAGTATATGTAAGAGAATGATAATCCCTTTCTTCATGATTAAGTACGAGCGTTAGCGAGTACTTATCATTAAGTAAATGATAATCAGCCTCGATCTCAATTTAAAATCTATAAATAGCACGTATAGCGGCATTTCATAGAGAAATTAACAGGCTAATTAAGCACATTTCCCCTTCATGCAACAATAAATGTATACCGAGGTGCACTATTCCAAATTAAAATCTATTCAAATGTAAATTTCCCGGCTAAATATGCAACAGTTTTGTCAAACGACCGCGACAAAATTTGTGACGGAAAACATGCTACGATTTACTTCGCCTTTCCAAACAGTTCGGAGGCGAATTAATAAATGCACGATATAGAACTAGAAAATTGTCAAAATAGTTGGCAGAAAGATTGCATGACGAATAGCCATGTTCTTTTCATTCGAAATACGTACAGGTTCCTTATTCGAATTACGTACAGGATACATGTTTGAAGAAATAATGAAGTATTATCTTCGACTATAAAGTACATTTACACTTAATTGTGATCAGAAAAGGAGGTCAATGACGTCAAATATTGACAGTTGTCAGTGATCATATCTGGAGTTATGAATAAGCTAACATTCTGTAATCAAATGTTCAAAGGTGAATGTGATTTGACATTAGAGAATCTTATTATGTTGATACTGAGTGATTGGAACATGTTTATCAATAAGATTTTAGCTAGTGTCTCTAAACCCTTAAGTTTTGAGACCCAAACAGAGGCTTCATTAACAAAAAGCTATTTATAGGTTTTTAAATTTTATTGACACCATTCTTAAAATGGCATATCCAACTGGTTAATCTGTTTCATTTGAAAAGGTTTCATTTTAATTACTGAAAACAAGCCGAAGAGAAAAAGATATATGCAAAGTCCCTTTACAAAACTGTTACTATCCACATGCTGAGCAGTTTCCGTAAATGGTAATCCACGCATTTGGACAATTATTTGTCTACCACGAGACAGAAAATCCTGAGTTTCAGTATTGCTTCCTGCATTATAATAAAAACACATGCTTCAGAACAAAGACACAAATCAAACAGAAAAAAATGTTTTATTATGAAACGAAAAGTGTTCGGCCAGGTTTTTTTTAACATGCTATACCTTTATGAAGATTCAAACATTTTTAAAACGGTTGAAGTTGACTAAAAACTCTTGTACTAAACAAGTTATACCCTAGTCAACAAAAGTAAAGATACACATGTTTGGAACCAAATATCTTGGTAATTCCTTAAAAATACTTAAGTATTAGGGCAACATTGGTTTGCTACTTCATTTCTTGATCTAATGCGTCTCATTTTGAAATTTGGATAAAGCTTGAAATGGTGGAAAATGGAAATTTCCAAAAGAGGGTTAAATTAATTTTGCGGAAAATCTAGAAGAAAATCTACACACATTTTATAAAAAGAAAATTCGGTGGCTGAAATCAGTAGAAAAAACTCAAATCTTTTTGGGTTAAAAATGTGATTTTTGAAATCTCAAAAATTGGAAATTTTTATTTCAAACTTTTTGCACATAATCCATGCTTTTGATGAGAAAACAATATACTATCAAAATCAGACGTGTGAGTCTTTTTTTCTGCTTAGTACATCTATTTGAAATTATGAATATATGAAAAATGCATTACCGTGTATCGTTTCTTTTGTTGACTAGTATAGTATGAAATGGATAGAAAATAAGGAAAAATTATGTCCATATTTAAGGAACGTTAAAGGAAACTTACATGTATCATATATTTAGGAGTGAATACAAGTACTGTACGGTCTGCTGTAATTTTCTCCTGCATTTAGAGGAAACAGACATCAGGTGACAAACACCAGACCATGTGAATGTAAGATCCGTTCTAGAAATGAGAGACGTTTGCATGTCCGTCCAGGAAATAACTGTGATACAAGCCTTAGTTGGTTCTGCAACTATTGTAATATTTGTGAAGAGTATACCAAATTATTGACGAAGTGTGAGAATGAGATAAATGCTTATGCTAATAATGCACTACCTAGAAATAAGCAGAACTGCTGATTATGGGTTTTTTTTTATTTGAAAACGTATTAAATCGGGTGTTTTGCTTACATCTCCCTGTTTTATGCCATTGTAAATATCGAAAATGTCTGAAAACATATCTATAAGGAAAAGACACGTTATAATACTCTACTTCTACTTGTCTCCAGACTTCAGTGGTCAAATGACTCTGTAAATTCTTCCCAACCCTTCATGTGCTCTGATGAAACAAAAAGATTATTTGACCTCAGTAATTTACTGAAGTTGATGGTATAATTAAAATTTAAACAGAACTAATTATCATAGTGATTCCACATTTTGTAGCCCATGCATCTTTAAAAAGGCATTTCAGGTATCCAAAAAAAAAGATCTATATTGACCTAAATACAAAATGACAAAATTTGATGTGTGTCTAAGCCAGACACATTTTACTCGGTCAAGAGATCCACGAATTAAGGGTCAATATGAAAACCTCTAAGGCGAATACAACAAGCAACATAAACAGAATCACAGAACTTTTGAAAACTTTATCATGTAACAAATTGATTCACTTCATCCAAATAATCAAAACTAGAAATATGTACTGTCGGAATTGACAATGATCCCCACACCCCATGTAAGTAGTTGGGCCACTTACCTATAATCAAAAATCTAATACCTTATTCCCATCCAAAAATAGTATGCAATCATTCTATTAAGAAATTAAATAAAAAAACCTAATGAAAAATGAAAAAAAAACCCATTCACAAGATTAAATTTACAATTTTTTAAATTTGACTTGAGTGGGCCCACGGTTTAAAAATCGATATTCTAAATCCTTATTGTGCAACTACATATAGTGTAGGACAATACTATATATAAGAAAAAATGCAAAATGAAAGAAAAGTTCAGGTCACTAGCTTAAATTGAAAATTTCAAATTTGGACCCCTGTGGGCCACAGTTTAGAAAATAAAAATTCTTAAACCTTATTGCACATCTGCATATGGTGTTTTACAATACTGTAAAGAAATAAAATACATAAATTGAAAAATAAAAGACAAGTTTACGTCACAAGCTTAACTTGATAGTTTTTCAAAATTGGACCCCTGTGGATCCTAATTTTAGAAAATCAAAATTCTAAAACGTTATTGTGCATCTGCATATGGTGTATGAGAATACCATATAGAATAAAATGCATAAATTGAAAAATGAAAGACGAGTTTAGGTCACAAGCTTGAATTTAAAATTTTCGAAATTCGACCCCTGTGGGCCCCTTGTTTAGAAAATCAAAATTCTTAAACTACAGGTAGTATTAAACCATTCTATATAGAACTTAAATTCCTAAACCCAAAAGTGACGGAGGAATTGATGTCACAAGAAAGTGTGACGGACGGACGGGGACAATCGCTATAATATCCCCGAACTTTCTTCGAAAGTGCGGGGTTAATGAGTTGACGTGTACAAGACACATTTAGCAAGACGGTACAAGTGTACTTTACAGTTGACGCAGGTTTGACTCTCGCATTTTTAAAACATCTATTAAAACAGAGTGTGAAATGATTTCCGGATCAGACTGTGACCTGGAGAAAATATTAGAATATATGGTGAAGAAAATCCGAAGCGTCAACCAACAATCATAGAATAATCCATAAACAAACACAAAACAGAGAAGGAGAAGGAAGAGAACAAAAAAAGACAAAAAAGAGAATGGAGAAGGAATAGAACAAACAAAGACAAAGCAGAGAAGGGATGGAATAGAACAAAGAAAGACAAAAACAGAGAAAGGGAAGTAAGAGAACAAACAAAAACTAAACAGAGAAGGGGAATGAAGTGAACAAACAAAGACAAAACAGAGAAGGGGAGGAATAGAACAAACAAAGACAAAGCAGAGAAGGGGAGGAATAGAACAAACAAAGACAAAAACAGAGAAAGGGAAGTAAGAGAACAAACAAAAACTAAACAGAGAAGGGGAATGAAGTGAACAAACAAAGACAAAACAGAGAATGGGAGTATAGAACAAACAAAGACAAAGCAGAGAATGGGGGTATAGAACAAACAAAGACAAAGCAGAGAAGGGGAAAGAAGAGAACAAACAAAGTCAAAACAGAGAAGGAAAGGAAGTGAACAAAGTCAAAACAGAGAAGGGAAGGAAGTGAACAAACAAACAACAGTAACTGTTACATAACACTAAAAAGCTATAAAAAATTATGAGCACCACGTGGACCCCACCATTTACGGGCGGACAACTAAAGGTGTCTGGTCCCGACTCTGATAAGACTCCCGCAGTGTTGCCCATTTTTATATCCATTGTTAAAAGCCAGATCGTCTAGCCCTTATACATCATCAATATGTAATCGAACGGTATTTGTAAATTTTCTAACCCTGAAAAAACGATCGAACGTGAAGGTTTAAAGTTTAAATAGTGACAATTTTTTAAAGACAAATGGAAGACGATACTTATAAGAACTTTAGGAAAACTAATTTTTTGAACAATACAATTTCACAAAAACAACATTAAAAACTAAGACAATACCAACATGGACCCCACAAAAAACCAAGCGTGAAGTCGTTCGTCTCATCCGAAATGGTAAGCAGTCCCTGCATATGTCAAGTCATCTGCTGTAAATAGGGGAGATTGGAATTCATCTGCATGGGAAATGAAACTCTGGAAAGAAATGCTTGTTAAATAAAATTGACTCGGAAATGGCTTGAGGACATCGAAAAACATGTTGAAATATTGGCAGTGTTTTTATTCTATTTTTATTTTTTAATTTTATTTTTAACTTATTTAATAGTAATAAGTTTCTATTTTTAACATTTGTTTATCTTTAGGTTTTTACTTAGATGAACGAGTGCTTGCCATGATGATCACTCAAACTACGTGTTTTCATGTTTTTCGGACTTTCAAAAATCTTTTGGTACAGTTACCCGAATTATTCACTCATGGTGGCTTCGGAATCAAATCACATCTACATTATAGTATATTTTATAATTTCATCAAACGGGTTAACATAGCAAATCTTGTGTTGAAGTTGGTTCGCGTGGAACTGATTGGACTAGTATCACAGTCTAAATTAGACAAGGTTCAACCGTATCGTTTAAAGTCTGTTATCAACGGCCTACCTGACTATTTCAATTATTGCCATACATATAGATGACATCTCCCCTGTGTTCTTCATGAATGGGATCGAGAAGTCAAACAAAGCAAGGAAACGTTTTGGCTCACTTATCCAGATCATGTGCAGATTGGGGAATATGATATTTCTGATTTGAATAAATGTGCACATTCCAAACCCTCAGGAAATATGATATTTCTGATATGAATAAATCTGCACATTCCAAGCCCTCAGGGCATATATATGATATTTCTGATTTGCCGGAATAAATCTGCACATTCCCCTCACTACAATGCAAATGCATAAACAAACAATATACATATATGTATCACTATAATTTAAGAAGATTTGATAATGGTCAGTAAAATTACATGAATTAAGAATTAGGTTTTTCCTGAGATTATCGTTGATTTTACAATTAAGGAACGGACATGAGTCTCGTCGTCTATAACATTAGTAGTATATGGGCACAGGCAAATTCGGATTTGTGGAGGTGCTGTGGAGGTGCCGGAAGTGACGTCACCGGAACCGGAAATGACGTCACAGGAAGTGGCGTCACCGGAACCGGAAGTCACGTGACCGGGACCGGAAGTACTGGAAGTGATTTGCGCGCATGCGCAACCGGAAGTAGTGGATTTTCGCGTCATTTGTTGCCGGAATTGACGTAAGTCACGTGCTTGGACATGGATGTGCGATCTGCGCATCCGTAGGCGGAACCGAAAGTATCGGAAGTGATTTGCGCGCATGCGCAACCGGAAGTGATGGATTTTTCCCATTATTTACTTACGGAAGTGACGTAAGTCACGTGCCAAGACCCGGATGTGTGATCTGCGCATGTTCAGGAACCGGAAGTACTCGGAAGTCAGGCGCATCCGCAACCGGAGTAGTGGTTTTTCCTGCCATTTCTTTACGGAAGTGACGCAAGTCACGTGTTAGAACCCGGATGTGTGTTCTGCGCATGTCTTGAAACCGGAAGTACCGGAAATCAGGCGCATGCGCAACCAGAAGTTATGGGGTTTCCCCATGATTTGTTTACGGAAGTGACGCAAGTCACGTGGTAGGACCCGGATGTGTGGTCTGGGCATGTTCAGGAACCGGAAGTCGTTTTTGCGCGCATGCGCAACCGGAAGTGATGTATTTTCCCGCATTTCTTGGTCGTCTCTGGATCTTTCATCGGACTGTATAGGGCCAGGGTCTCGCATTATATCCCCACGTGCTTATCCTCTCACTGTTATGTCGAAGTCCGAGTGTATACGAAGTACACTATTGGAATATCTCCCCTTATCCCGCTCTTTTCATCTGTGGGTGATGTTTTCTGTGAGGACCAAGGGTAAGATTGGATTATTTCCCCTTACCTGCAAGTGATGCTATCACCAATGGAGGGGTGTCCTTAGCAACCGCCTTAGCAACGGCGGTCCATTTCTATGATGCACTTCGTTTCTCTTCTCTTGCTCCATCCCGCTCCTCGCTGCTCTTCTCTTGCTCCGTGCTGCTCATCGCTGCTCTTCTCTTGCTCATCGCTGCTCATCGCTGCTCATCTCTTGCTCATTGCTGCTCATTGCTGCTCGTTGCTGCTCATCTCTTGCTCTTTGCTGCTCATCGCTACTCAGGACCTTACTTGCGTGCTCATTTCGCTCCTGCTGCTTGTCACTGTTCGTCATCGCTGTTCATCTCTTGATCCACCCTTTTCCCGCACTTCTCGGTCGTCTCTGGATCTTTCATCGGTCTCTAGGGTCTGATACTCTCACTGTTATGTCGAAGTCCGAGAGTATACGAAGTACACTATTGGATTATTTCCCCTTATCCCGCTCTTTTCATCTGTGGGTGATGTTTTCTGTGAGGACCAAAGGTAGGATTGGATTATGTCCTCTTACCTCCAAGTGATGCTGTCACCATTAGATCAATGGAGGGGTGTCCTTAGCAACCGCCTTAGCAACGGCGGTCAATTTCTATGATGCACTTCGTTTCTCTTCTCTTGCTCTATCCCGCTCCTTGCTGCTCTTCTCTTCCTCCATGCTGCTCATCGCTGCTCTTCTCTGGCTCATCGCTGCTCATCACTGCTCATTGCTGCTCATCTCTTGCTCATCGCTGCTCATCGCTGCTCATCTCTTGCTCATCGCTGCTCATTGCTGCTCTTCTCTTGCTCATCACTGCTCATCTCTTGCTCATTGCTGCTCATCTCTTGCTCTTTGCTGCTCATCTATACTAAGGACCTTACTCGCGTGCTCATTTCGCTCCTGCTGCTTGTCACTGTTCGTCATCGCTGTTCATCTCTTGATCCACCCTTTTCCCGCACTTCTCGGTCGTCTCTGGATCTTTCATCGGTCTCTAGGGTCTGATACTCTCACTGTTATGTCGAAGTCCGAGAGTATACGAAGTACACTATTGGATTATCTCCCCTTATCCCGCTCTTTTCATCTGTGGGTGATGTTTTCTGTGAGGACCAAAGGTAGGATTGGATTATGCCCCCTTACCTGCAAGTGATGCTGTCACCAATAGATCAATGGAGGGGTGTCCTTAGCAACTGCCTTAGCAACGGCGGTCAATTTCTATGATGCACTTCGTTTCTCTTCTCTTGCTCTATCCCGCTCCTCGCTGCTCTTCTCTTCCTCCGTGCTGCTCATCGCTGCTCTTCTCTTGCTCATCGCTGCTCATCACTGCTCATTGCTGCTCATCTCTTGCTCATCACTGCTCATTGCTGCTCATCTCTTGCTCATCGCTGCTCATAGCTGCTCATCTCTTGCTCATCGCTGCTCATTGCTGCTCTTCTCTTGCTCATCGCTGCTCATTGCTGCTCATCTCTTGCTCATCGCTGCTCATTGCTGCTCATCTCTTGCTCTTTGCTGCTCATCGCTACTCAGGACCTTACTCGCGTGCTCATTTCGCTCCTGCTGCTTGTCACTGTTCGTCATAGCTGTTAATCTCTTGATCCACCCTTTTCCCGCACTTCTCGGTCGTCTCTGGATCTTTCATCGGTCTCTAGGGTCTGATACTCTCACTGTTATGTCGAAGTCCGAGAGTATACGAAGTACACTATTGGATTATCTCCCCTTATCCCGCTCTTTTCATCTGTGGGTGGTGTTTTCTGTGAGGACCAACGGTAGGACTGGATTATGTCCCCCTACCTCCAAGTGATGCTGTCACCAATAGATCAATGGAGGGGTGTCCTTAGCAACCGCCTTAGCAACGGCGGTCCATTTCATTGCACATCGCTGCTCATTGCTGCTCTTCTCTTGCTCATCGCTGCTCATTGCTGCTCATCTCTTGCTCATCGCTGCTCATTGCTGCTCATCTCTTGCTCATCGCTGCTCACCACTGCTCTTCTCTTGCTCATCGCTGATCTTCTCTTGCTCCGTGCTGCTCATTGCTGCTCATCTCTTGCTCTTTGCTGCTCATCGCTACTCAGGACCCTACTCGCGTGCTCATTTCGTTCCTGCTGTTTGTTGCTGTTCGTCATCGCTTATCTTCTCTTGCTCTTTGCTGTTCATCTCTATTCAGGACATTACTCGCGTGCTCATTTCGCTCCTGCTGTTTGTTGCTGTTCGTCATCGCTTATCTTCTCTTGCTCTTTGCTGTTCATCTCTACTCAGGACCTTACTCGCGTGCTCATTTCGCTCCTGCTGTTTGTTGCTGTTCGTCATCGCTGCTCTTCTCTTGCTCTTTGTTGCTCATCGCTACTCAGGACCTTACTCGCGTGCTCATTTCGCTCCTGTTGCTTGTTGCTGTTCGTTATCGCTGCTCTTCTCTTGCTCTTTGTTGCTCATCGCTACTCAGGACCTTACTCGCATGCTCATTTCGCTCTTGTTGCTGGTTGCTGTTCGTCATCGCTGTTCATCTCTTGCTCCGTGCTGCCCATCGCTGCTCTTCTCTTGTTCATCGTTGCTCTTCTCTTGCTCATTGCTACTCATCACTGCTCATCGCTGCTCATCTCTTGCTCTTTGCTGTTCACCTCTACTCAGGACCTTACTCGCGTGCTCATTTCGCTCCTGTTGTTTGTTGCTGTTCGTCATCGCTGTTCATCTCTTGCTCCGTGCTGCCCATCGCTGCTCTTCTCTTGTTCATCGTTGCTCTTCTCTTGCTCATTGCTACTCATCACTGCTCATCGCTGCTCATCTCTTGCTCTTTGCTGCTCATCGCTACTCAAGACCTTACTCGCGTGCTCATTTCGCTCCTGTTGCTTGTTGCTGTTCGTCATCGCTGCTCTTCTCTTGCTCATTGCTGCTCATTGCTACTCAGGACCTTACTCGCGTGCTCATTTCGCTCCTGTTGCTTGTTGCTGTTCGTCATCGCTGCTCTTCTCCTGCTCATCGCTGCTATTCTCTTGCTCTTTGCTGCTCATCGCTACTCAGGACCTTACTCGCGTGCTCATTTCAGTTTTGCTGCTAGTGGTGGTCGATTGTCGTTATTCAAAGATTGGATCTGTGCGAGAGCACCATTAAATTCAGGTCATTTGAAAGGGCACTCTGCATTTGTCCAGGCTTGTGACTGGCTATATATATGTTTAAACATATATAGGCTGCATTACCCTCCTTCCCTTTTTTTTAATTATTTTTTTTAATTTTTTCTTTTTTTTTTCTTGTAATATGTTCCAATTCCTCTGTCACATAGAGTCATTGCTGTCTTTAGCTGGTGGTGGGTCGTAGTCGTTCAATACACGGTAAAGCAGATATTTTCGTTTTTCTACGGCATATTCCCATGATTCTTTTGATTCGTAGTCTTCCTCTTCTCTCAAGCGTTTAGCCGTTTTCTTGATCTTTCTATGTACGGGATCTTTATTCATGTCTTGATGCCAGGACAATAGTCCGAGGTAATGGTTTCGCATTTCGTCTCTGTATGTGTCAAACATGTCTCGATATGCTGCCAAGCGTGCCTCGTCTTCTTCCATTCCGGCTTCGACAAGTTCGTTTACTTTCTGTGAGTATTCCGATTGATGTACTTGAAATGTTCTATTCAAAATGACTTCCCATGGAGACTGTTCGCATTGCTCTTCGGAGTCTTCGTTGGACTCCTGTTCACTACTTTGTTCGGATTCCTCGTTATCGGCTTCTGTGGTGGTATCTGAGACTGAATCACTATAGTCTGTTGAATCCTTCTCCATACCGTGTGCATTTTTTTTGTGTCGCACTATGTTGAAGTTTTGCTTGGACTGGTATCCACATATGTCACAGGTATACATTTAAGACGTCTTTCTTTCCTTGGATTCAATAGTAGAATGAGCTGCGGTCATTACCCCACGTCGGTGGTTCACCTAAGCAAGCGTGACTGTTTGCCTCATGTTTGTCACGCTTGCACCAGTGAACCACCGACGTGGGGTAATGACCGGTTAGAGTATGACTACGGTTAGGGTTAGAACTAGGGTTAGGATTAGAGTTAGGGTTGGGGTTAGGACTCGAGTTAGGGTTATGGTTAGGACTGAAATCCGTAAATTTTCGTTTCCGTCCGGAAAGACTCTGAAATTTTCATTTCATTAGGGTGCTGTCTTTCAGGTCCGCGTTACTTGGGCGCACCCATCTTTGATGTCCATCGTAACATCAACGAGGCCGAGAACGTCCGGAAAGACTCTAAAACTTGTTTCATAAGGGTGCTCTCTTTCAGGTCCGCATTACATGGACGCAGCCATCTTTGGTGTTCATCGTAACAACAAGAGGTGATTTATAACGAAACAGTGAGAATTCCACCTTCACCTCCTCAGCAGCAGTAGCAGCAGCAACAACGAACAGCGAACTGTGTCGTCTGAATGAATAGACAAAAACAATCTTCGCCACCATGACGCCAATGGAAAGCTTTTAACGAAAATATATTCAGAAGTTTTGTTTAATTTCGTCAGTTGTTTGAAGACCGTCAAACAACACACACGTACCAATGGAGTCGAAAACGCCTCTCGGTTTATTGTTTCCTGCTAGATACTTAATTCCTGTGGATCTTTCAAAGACCAAAGCAAAACCAGAAGTGAAAAGGAAAATACTTCCAACCAAAGTGGAGAGAACCAAACGGCTGGACAACACAAATGGAGGACCCAGCAAAGTGGATCCAAACAAGAAATGTACAAAGTGTCAAATAAACAAGAGCTTTGGGGAATTCTACAAAAAACATGAATGTCTGCAAGGGGTGTAGAAGGATTAACAACGAGTGGACAAGACTTAATAGAGACCTCATCAGAAAAGTGAAATCTGAACTGCAACAATCTCGAAACGAATACTTTGCCAAACGTTTGTGTATGAATCAACAAGCCGTTGAGGAACCTGTAGGTAATATAAGCACTTGCAGGACGACCGCAGCTCATTCTACTATTGAATCCAAGGAAAGAAAGACGTCTTAAATGTATACCTGTGACATATGTGGATACCAGTCCAAGCGAAACTTCAACATAGTGCGACACAAAAAGAATACACACGGTATGGAGAAGGATTCAACAGACTATAGTGATTCAGTCTCAGATACCACCACAGAAGCCGATAACGAGGAATCCGAACAAAGTAGTGAACAGGAGTCCAACGAAGACTCCGAAGAGCAATGCGAACAGTCTCCATGGGAAGTCATTTTGAATAGAACATTTCAAGTACATCAATCGGAATACTCACAGAAAGTAAACGAACTTGTCGAAGCCGGAATGGAAGAAGACGAGGCACGCTTGGCAGCATATCGAGACATGTTTGACACATACAGAGACGAAATGCGAAACCATTACCTCGGACTATTGTCCTGGCATCAAGACATGAATAAAGATCCCGTACATAGAAAGATCAAGAAAACGGCTAAACGCTTGAGAGAAGAGGAAGACTACGAATCAAAAGAATCATGGGAATATGCCGTAGAAAAACGAAAATATCTGCTTTACCGTGTATTGAACGACTACGACCCACCACCAGCTGAAGACAGCAATGACTCTATGCGACAGAGGAATTGGAACATATTACAAAGAAAAAAAAAGAAAAAATTAAAAAAAATAATTAAAAAAAAGGGAAGGAGGGTAATGCAGCCTATATATGTTCAAACATATATATAGCCAGTCACAAGCCTGGACAAATGCAGAGTGGCCTTAAAAAATTGAGGAGGATTAATGCAGCCTATCTTATGATAGCCAGTCGCAAGCCTGGATAAATGCAGAGTGCCCTTTCAAATGACCTGAATTTAATGGTGCTCTCGCACAGATCCAATCTTTGAATAACGACAATCGACCACCACTAGCAGCAAAACTGAAATGAGCACGCGAGTAAGGTCCTGAGTAGCGATGAGCAGCAAAGAGCAAGAGAATAGCAGCGATGAGCAGGAGAAGAGCAGCGATGACGAACAGCAACAAGCAACAGGAGCGAAATGAGCACGCGAGTAAGGTCCTGAGTAGCAATGAGCAGCAATGAGCAAGAGAAGAGCAGCGATGACGAACAGCAACAAGCAACAGGAGCGAAATGAGCACGCGAGTAAGGTCTTGAGTAGCGATGAGCAGCAAAGAGCAAGAGATGAGCAGCGATGAGCAGTGATGAGTAGCAATGAGCAAGAGAAGAGCAACGATGAACAAGAGAAGAGCAGCGATGGGCAGCACGGAGCAAGAGATGAACAGCGATGACGAACAGCAACAAACAACAGGAGCGAAATGAGCACGCGAGTAAGGTCCTGAGTAGAGGTGAACAGCAAAGAGCAAGAGAAGATAAGCGATGACGAACAGCAACCAGCAACAGGAGCGAAATGAGCATGCGAGTAAGGTCCTGAGTAGCGATGAGCAACAAAGAGCAAGAGAAGAGCAGCGATAACGAACAGCAACAAGCAACAGGAGCGAAATGAGCACGCGAGTAAGGTCCTGAGTAGCGATGAGCAACAAAGAGCAAGAGAAGAGCAGCGATGACGAACAGCAACAAACAGCAGGAGCGAAATGAGCACGCGAGTAAGGTCCTGAGTAGAGATGAACAGCAAAGAGCAAGAGAAGATAAGCGATGACGAACAGCAACAAACAGCAGGAGCGAAATGAGCACGCGAGTAATGTCCTGAATAGAGATGAACAGCAAAGAGCAAGAGAAGATAAGCGATGACGAACAGCAACAAACAGCAGGAACGAAATGAGCACGCGAGTAAGGTCCTGTGTAGCGATGAGCAGCAAAGAGCAAGAGTGAGCAGCACGGAGCAAGAGAAGATCAGCGATGAGCAAGAGAAGAGCAGTGGTGACCAGCGATGAGCAAGAGATGAGCAGCAATGAGCAGCGATGAGCAAGAGATGAGCAGCAATGAGCAGCGATGAGCAAGAGAAGAGCAGCAATGAGCAGCGATGTGCAATGAAATGGACCGCCGTTGCTAAGGCAGTTGCTAAGGACACCCCTCCATTGATCTATTGGTGACAGCATCACTTGGAGGTAGGGGGGCATAATCCAATCCTACCTTTGGTCCTCACAGAAAACACCACCCACAGATGAAAAGAGCGGGATAAGGGGAGATAATCCAATAGTGTACTCCGTATACTTTCGGACTTCGACATAACAGACCCTAGAGACCGATGAAAGATCCAGAGACGACCGAGAAGTGCGGGAAAAGGGTGGATCAAGAGATTAACAGCTATGACGAACAGTGACAAGCAGCAGGAGCGAAATGAGCACGCGAGTAAGGTCCTGAGTAGCGATGAGCAGCAAAGAGCAAGAGATGAGCAGCAATGAGCAGCGATGAGCAAGAGATGAGCAGCAATGAGCAGCGATGAGCAAGAGAAGAGCAGCAATGAGCAGCGATGAGCAAGAGAAGAGCAGCAATGAGCAGCGATGAGCAAGAGATGAGCAGCTATGAGCAGCGATGAGCAAGAGATGAGCAGCAATGAGCAGTGATGAGCAAGAGATGAGCAGCAATGAGCAGTGATGAGCAGCGATGAGCAAGAGAAGAGCAGCGATGAGCAGCACGGAGCAAGAGAAGAGCAGCGAGGAGCGGGATGGAGCAAGAGAAGAGAAACGAAGTGCATCATAGAAATGGACCGCCGTTGCTAAGGCAGTTGCTAAGGACACCCCTCCATTGATCTATTGGTGACAGCATCACTTGCAGGTAAGGGGAAATAATCCAATCTTACCCTTGGTCCTCACAGAAAACATCACCCGCAGATGAAAAGAGCGGGATAAGGGGAGATAATCCAATAGTGTACTTCGTATACACTCGGATTTCGACATAACAGTGATAGTATAAGCACGTGGGGATATAATGCGAGACCCTGGCCCTATACAGTCCGATGAAAGATCCAGGGACGACCGAAAAGTGCAGGAAAATGGAGATAATTCAATCTGAGTTCTGGTCAAGCATGGCACTTCCGGGTCCGACACTGGCGTCACTTCCGTAAACAAAATATGAGAAAATGGCGCCAAAATCCATCACTTCCGGTTGTGGATGCGCCTGACTTCCGGGTACTTCCGGTTCCTGAACATGCGCAGACCATACGTCCGGGTCCTGGCACGTGACTTGCGTCACTTCCGTAAACAAAATATGAGAAAATGGAGCGAAAATTCCCTACTTCCGGTTGCGCATGCGCGCAAAAAACCACTTCCGGTTCCTGAACATGCGCAGACCACACATCCTACCACGTGACTTGCGTCACTTCCGTCAACAAATAGCGGGAAAACCCCTAATTTCCGGTTGCGCATGCGCGCAAATAACTTCCGGTTCCTGAACATGCGCAAACCACACGTCCGGGTCTGTGACTTGCGTCACTTCCGTAAAGAAATGGCGGAAAAAATCCCCTACTTCCGGTTGCGCATGCGCGCAAATCACTTCCGGTTCCGGTCACGCATGCGCAGACGAAACATCCGGGTCCTAGCACGTGACTGACGTTACTTCCGGCAACAAATGGCGCGAAAACACATTACTTCCGGTTGCGCATGCGCGCAAACCACTTCCGGGTACTTCCGGTTCCGGTCACGTGACTTTCGGTTCTGATGACGTCACTTCCTGTGACGTCATTTCCGGTTGACGTCACTTCCGGCACCTCCTCCTCAAATCCTAATTCAGAACCGCATATATACTACTAACAGTGCATTATTTTGCATAGTCTTTGAGATTTAGGTATTTTATAATATCTATCAGTCTCGATTAAAAGTTTATGGTCACTAATTCTAAATTTTGTGAATTTTTGCCTAATATTTTTATTTGGATGTGATAAATAATTTTCTATGATGAATTCATTATTTTTTAAGGATTTTTAAAGAAAAAGTTTGTTATATATCCTCGTTTAAACTTTCAATTCTGTTACTGGTTAAGGTCTGATAATATTCATCAGTCATGTTTTTTTATCATTATTTTTAAAAAAAAAATTGAAATGTCATTAGAACTGAGGAAAGAAGACCCGACCAGTCTTGATTCTAGTTGTAATGTTTAAATCCTAACATTATTAATGCCGGTTTATAAATGTGTAATTGCATAATGTGTTTGTAATGCTATTGCCTATGTATGGTCTTTTGATGCATTAATAAAAGTTATATTATAAGCGTTATATTATAACGAATCAAACACATTGTATCGGAATAAAGAACATGCTTTATTCAATCGTCCTTGGTATCTTATGTCAATTCCTTTTACTGATATCAATACTGGAAAAGTACCGAGATTTCCGAAGGGGTTGAATAAAATGTTTGAGGAAAATATGAAGATGTGTTCATGTCTCATAACTTAACATGCAGTCAAAGATCCCACTTGTACAAGTAAATTAAAATTTACTTGAATAGGTAACTGAAAAATTGCAAAGTGGATTGCCTCCCTTTTAATACTGTGATATTAATTTACTTATACAAGTAATTTTTTTAGATACCATCTAAACATCACAAGATGCTTTCAGGCCAACTTTCATATCAGAGTTGTTTCCCTTAGTTATTACTTGTACAAGTAAAATGCAATTCATAATGATAGATAGGCCTGTATGGTGTTAACCACTGGATATGAGTGGGATTTGTTCAGTTGAAATAATTGTTTGTATGTCCAAAAAAGCAATGTCCAATTGATTGATCCATACTTGTGGTCCTGACGCAGTCTGTTCATGGACAGATACATGCTAATCAATAATCAGCTTGATAGGTGCCTGAAATGTATCATCTGGGAACAGTAATGGAATATTTAGACTTACATGTAGAAGTATCATTTTGTCAAGTCTGAATGAGAAAAGGGCACTGCCAAGCGGTTGAACACCCCCCCCCCCCCCATTTTGTTGAATCGTAAGATTGATTAATGACAAAAAAGTGGCTTTTCCTATCTATTCTAACCAGCTTGAACACTTGAACGACCCTTAGATGATAGCATTTTTTTTTCAGATAGTGTCCCGTTGATGCATACTTTGTTTTTTTTTTTTCATATTGAAAAATAGAAACATGGCCAATTTATTTCTATTAGTATATTCTTTTAATACTTATTTTTAACATATACAATGACATAACTAACAAACTAAAAATATAACATTATATTTACAACCGTCATGGCAGCATAATGAGATAATGGAATTCCCACCATTTGAATTTCTTTTACATGCCTAATACAAGTGATACATGTAATGACACTAAAAATATAAAGATTATCAATATCAAGTAACACATGGACACATTTTATGACATCCCTGAGACAATGTACCATACATCATGAGAGACACTGTTTAAAACACTGAGCAATAAAATATTCTGTAAAAGAAAGAAAAAAACATGAAAAAAATATTATTAAAAACGCATTGTTTCAAATTAATATATATACAGCACAACCTATGATATGCTTGTGAATTTCTTTGTTGTTAATACCCCATATTGCAAGATAGAGCAATTGGGAATATTCAACAATGCATATTAAATCCTTCACTGTTCCAATAGTGCTCTTACAACTTCAAATAAAACTGATCTACATGTAAATAGTATATTATATAGTGTACAGGGTACATTTGTGTACAAGCTTGCAAAGTAAAGCATTCCGATATATACACTGAATACACAATTTTTCTGAAATTTACTTATATAAGTCTGATTTGTTTTACTCGCTGAAGTAAATCTTTTATTATACAAAATATTTGAACTTTGTCTTAATTCGGAAATTTACTTCTATAAGATTTAATGTTTTTACTCCACAGAGTAAGTGAAAAGTATATTTAAACTTTGCCATCCATGAAATTTTCATAATTTAAATATTTTTTTTTTGTCTTATAAAATCTGTGAACTGAAGTTTTGTTTTTTTTACTCCTCGAAGTAAAAATTTTTCATACAAAACATTGTAATTTTGTGTTGTGAAATTTACTTGTACAGGTATAGTTTTATTTTTTTACTCCTTAAAGTAAATCTTTTATTACAGGAAATATTAAACATAACTTTGCCTTGTGAAATTTACTTGAAGAAGTCTTGTTTTTCTACACTTTATAATTATACAGAAAATTTTTTCAACAGCAGTTCATGTAGTGCTTGTTCAATTTGGGACAGTACAATTTCAAATAAAATTACTTCTCCGCCTAATAAAAAATATTTGTGTTTTTGCTGAAATGCCTTAATAAGTAAAAAATAAAAATATGTCATGGTAGGCCCAAAAAATTAAGGTTGGTTTGGTTAGGCCGTAATGTTTTGAGCATATTACCTATTTCTTTGCTACTTAACCGAACGTCAAGGTATATTTAATAATAAAAAAAGACCAACTGCATACAAACATCAAATCATATGTTGTCTTAAATTATTAGTAATAAAGGTATAAATTTCTTATACAAGTAAACAAATTTTTACTCAATGAAGTAATTTTCTATATGAAATACATATGTGATATAAATTATTAAAACCTCACCTTAAGAGATTACTTGTATAAGTAAACTTTTTTCCTGATTGAAGTATATGGTGCTATTATGGCCCTTGTTCTTAAAATGTTTACAAGGTTAATGGTCCAATGTAAAAGCAAGAGTGCTGACCACAACTAATTGCAGTTGTGAAAGGATTGACCAAAGTTAATAAATTAAATTAGATATACTTTACATTACATTGTATTTGAAAGTATAAAGGATGCTTGTGAATTTCTTTGTTGTTAATACCCCACATTGCAAGATAGGGCAATTGGGAATATTTAATAATGCATATTAAATCCTTCACTGTTCCAATAGTGCTCTTACAACTTCAAATACAACTGTCCTACATGTAAATAGTATATTATATAGTGTACAGGGTACATTTGTGTACAAGCTTGCAAAGTAAAGCATTCCGATATATACACTGAATACACAATTTTTTCTGAAATTTACTTATATAAGTCTGATTTGTTTTACTCGCTGAAGTAAATCTTTTATTATACAAAATATTTGAACTTTGTCTTAATTCGGAAATTTAATTCTATAAGATTTAATGTTTTTACTCCACAGAGTAAGAGAAAAGTATATTTAAACTTTGCCGTCCATGAAATTTTCATAATTTAAATATTATTTTTGTCTTATAAAATCTGTGAACTTAAGTTTTGTCTTTTTACTCCTCGAAGTAAAATTTTATCATACAAAACATTATAATTTTGTCTTGTGAAATTTACTTGTACAAATATAGTTTTATTTTTTTACTCCTTAATGTAAATCTTTTATTACAGGAAATATTAAACATAACTTTGCCTTGTGAAATTTACTTGAAGAAGTCTTGTTTTTCTACACTTTATAATTATACAGAAATTTTTTTCAACAGCAGTTCATGTAGTGCTTGTTCAATTTGGGACAGTACAATTTCAAATAAAATTACTTCTCCGCCTAATAAAAAATATTTGTGTTTTTGCTGAAATGCCTTAATAAGTAAAAAATAAAAATATGTCATGGTAGGCCCAAAAAATTAAGGTTGGTTTGGTTAGGCCGTAATGTTTTGAGCATATTACCTATTTCTTTGCTACTTAACCGAATGTCAAGGTATATTTAATAATAAAAAAAGACCAACTGCATACAAACATCAAATCATATGTTGTCTTAAATTATTAGTAATAAAGGTATAAATATCTTATACAAGTAAACAAATTTTTACCCAATGAAGTAATTTTCTATATGAAATACATATGTGATATAAATTATTAAAACCTCATCCTTAAGAGATTACTTGTATAAGTAAACTTTTTTCCTGATTGAAGTATATGGTGCTATTATGGCCCTTGTTCTTAAAATGTTTACAAGGTTAATGGTCAAATGTAAAAGCAAGAGTGCTGACCACAACTAATTGCAGTTGTGAAAGGATTGACCAAAGTTAATAAATTAAATTAGACATACTTTACATTACATTGTATTTGAAAGTATAAAGGATGCTTGTGAATTTCTTTGTTGTTAATACCCCACATTGCAAGATAGGGCAATTGGGAATATTCAATAATGCATATTAAATCCTTCACTGTTCCAATAGTGCTCTTACAACTTCAAATACAACTGTCCTACATGTAAATAGTATATTATATAGTGTACAGGGTACATTTGTGTACAAGCTTGCAAAGTAAAGCATTCCGATATATACAATGAATACACAATTTTTCTGACATTTACTTATATAAGTCTGATTTGTTTTACTCGCTGAAGTAAATCTTTTATTATACAAAATATTTGAACTTTGTCTTAATTCGGAAATTTAATTCTATAAGATTTAATGATTTTACCCCACAGAGTAAGAGAAAAGTATATTTAAACTTTGCCATCAATGAAATTTTCATAATTTAAATATTTTTTTTGTCTTATAAAATCTGTGAACTTAAGTTTTGTTTTTTTACTCCTCGAAGTAAAATTTTATCATACAAAACATTATAATTTTGTCTTGTGAAATTTACTTGTACAAGTATAGTTTTATTTTTTTACTCCTTAAAGTAAATCTTTTATTACAGGAAATATTAAACATAACTTTGCCTTGTGAAATTTACTTGAAGAAGTCTTGTTTTTCTACACTTTATAATTATACAGAAATTTTTTTCAACAGCATTTCATGTAGTGCTTGTTCAATTTGGGACAGTATAATTTCAAATAAAATTACTTCTCCGCCTAATAAAAAATACTTGTACTTGTGTTTTTGCTGAAATGCCTAAATAAGTAAAAAATAAAAATATGTCAAGGTAGGCCCAAAAAACTCAGGTTGGTTGGATTAGCAGAAACACAGATATATATTTTTTAGGCCTTACTGAAGTAAGTTGTTACATATGAAAGTTTATCAGACTCTTGTCCTAATGCTAAAAAGTTCAATGGTAAAATGTAAAAACAATATAGAGTAACGTTAACAACAAGGGAAGTAACTTTCAATTGTGTCTTTCGCGCGAAAAATATGATCGCAATGTCAAAATAGAAAGAATGATAAATTATTAATGCAAGTTCAAATATCAAGTTATCCTTTACACCGACGCCTAAACAAGCACTATTTAAGTTCGAATGTTTTCATGGTACAACTTAAGGCAACATATATAAAACAAATAAAATGTAATGCCTACCTATCTACTCTTTTTTGGCATGTTAGCGGAAACGCAGGTATTTTTTTTATTAGGCCTTAATTAAATTTACTAACTAAAGTTTATTTTTTTTTACTCCCTGAAGTAATTTTTTATTGTGCAAAACATAATTTGTCTTACACGCCATATGAAATCTTACACGTCAAATGAAATTTACTTATACAAGTTTCATTTTTTTTTACTCCTTAAAGTCAATCTTTAGGGGACTAGTCACTTTTTCTTGTTCTTTATGTTTAAAATGTTCAATATTGTGTATTTGTTAATCTGTTTTTTGTTGTTGTCACAAACTATGTTTAAGGACAATAAAGTAATTTGATTTAAAAAATTAATTGAAATACTAAATAGAACATTGCCTGGTGAAATATACTTGTATAAGTTTTATTTTTCACTCTTTCTACAAATGATTGTTTGACAGTTCGTGAAATCCTTGCACAATTTTGACAATAGTAGAATCTCAAATAAATTTACTTCTCAGCCAAATAAAAAATACTAGTGTTTCTGCTGAAATGTCTAAATAAGTCAGAGTTGTAAGGTATAACATCGGGGTATCCAAATCGACCACAGGTACCCAAATCACACGTGGTACTTTATTTTTTAACCCAGCATAAAATGTATGAACTCATTTTACAGAAATTTATTAAAAATAACCTTCTTTAACAAAATGTAATTGTTTTTCCTGAGTTTCGTCAATGGGGCTGATATTTAACCATGGGCGATTTGGGGTACCCCAACGTTAGGCATTATTTTTTTATTTCTCTAATTTTACGTGCATTTTTCACATCTCTCAACCAGTGTTAGACTGAATAATTTGATAACCAATAATTGGCTGAAAGATAAACGTTCCATACCTTTATATGTATGTCAATGTATGTGTTTCAGGCATCTTTGAGAAGTGGTTTGGTGCACAAAAAATTCTAGACTCCATATTGAAAAGAAATGAAAGATTAAAATTTCCCTAACAGGCTTTTTCAACTAACAGACTAACCATTTTTTTTAAATGTATCCCATACTCCCCCACACGAAGGTGCTTGTTGCTTGTTCCCCATCCTAAGTACAAGCCCATGTGCCCCCCCCTCTCCCCCTCCCCATTTTTTGATTACTTTTAATATGAACACTTTAGATGCTTTAGGTATGAAACCATTTTTTTTTATCCATAAACATGTAAAACTCATGATTGGAGCCCCTGTCCCGACAGTTCGGAGACATGTTCCCATCCTGATTGTTGTCCCCAATAAATGTCGATAACGGTAGCTTCACGAAACAAGCTACAAGGACGCACGAGTTGTCTCCCCAAAATGTCTTTAAAATGAAAAGAAATATTTTTTTACTTGCATGCGTAAATATTAAGGAACAGTGGTCAACTTAAAATGACGTGCGTCAACCCATAACCGCAGTGCGCTTCTTCGTTATATAAATTCAAATTCAAATATTTTATTGGAAAGAGCACATAAGAGGCGTGATCCAAACACATTACATAAACATTACATGTATAAACATTTAAAATATAAGTAATCTCAATGTATGTAATATTTTACCAAACAATGAGTAACCATAGTCATGGAGTCACAATTCATATATCTCAACAATGAATATTGACTAGACAGTTGGATGGTCCCTGCTTTCAAACGCTTCCTTTATGAATAAACATAGGTTTCGTAATTTTTTTAAAGAATTTGGATTCAAGAATTCTGATAATGATTCATCAGTAATATTATCAGGGATTTCGTATTTAATTCGTAGAGAATTATAATGAGGACAATTAAACAAGAAATGGAATTCATCCTCCACTTGATCAACGCAGAATTTACAAAATCTTTCATTTGGTGGAGTTTTTGGTTTGGAGTATCTACCGGTCTCAATAGCTAATGAATGGGCACTAATTCTTATTTTAGTCAATTTATTTCTAAGTTCTATTGGTATGCTAAAATTAAGATATTTTTGTTGTTCGAATTTTGCACAGATTCTACTGTAGAACTTGAGTTTTCCCGATGCCTCTTCTTTAATTTTCGAAAATTCAAATTCAATTTTTGATTTATAGTAATCTTGAAGTTTTGATTTAAACAGTTGCTTAGAAATATTAAGGGTATCAATTTTTGTCTTTTTAATGAGTTCTTTTAGACATTTCGACCATGAGTTTTCTTTGTCTGAAAAGGATTTATCCGTTTCAAAAGCAGCCTTTAGAATACAGTGTGGACCATCCGCCTGTTCACCAATATCATTTAATCGTGAATAATAACTAAACATTAGCGAGTAACATTTCATATATATTGGGAGTGTACCCAGTTCACACCTTACTGCCATGTTTGAAGACTTACTATGAACACCAAGAATATTTTTTAAAATCATATTTTGTGTTTTTTCAAACTGGGCCTTATCTAGGGACTCAAAGTTTGGTTTAAAATCAGATATCCAGATTTCAGAACCGTAAGTTATAATAGGGGTTATCATAGAGTTATACAGTTTAAGTAGTGATTTAGCTGACAAATTGTTGTTGCAGGGTAGCTTTGATTTTAAGGCGAAATAAGCCTTCCTTGCTTTATCAGAAAGATTTGACACAGACTCCCTGAACTTTCCATTGAAATAGAACACTATACCTAAGTATTTGTATGAATCTACAATTTCAATTGCATTTGGCCCATAATAGAAGTAAAATGTATTCCTTTCAGTTTTTCTTTTAGAAAAGATCAAGATTTTTGTCTTACTTAAGTTCACAGTAAGCCTCCAATCGCAGCAGTACTTTTGAAGTGAGTCTATACAGTGCTGGAGACCAGTTGGAGTTTCTGAAACAAGCAAAAGGTCGTCTGCATATAGCAAGTGATTTATAGACTGATCACCTAGTTTGATAGGATCAGTAATTCTATCATCAAAATATTTTCCTATATCATCTACAAATATGTTAAAAAGTGTGGGGCTGAGACTATCCCCTTGTTTAACTCCTTGGTTTGCAAGGAATGGTTGGCTATATTGTTTTGAAATTTTGCAGCTGTAGCGAGTATCCATGTATAAGTTATGAATTATGTTATAAATTTTTCCAGTTATACCCTTTGATTTTAATTTGAGAAAAAGGGCTGCTCTCCAGACACTGTCAAACGCCTTCTTAAAATCAATAAAACATACATATAGTTTCTTTTTACTCTTATAGATATATTTATTAATAATTGTTCTTAATATAAAGATATGGTCAACAGTTCTATAGTTTTTCCTGAACCCTCCCTGGTTAGGGCTGAGAAGATTATTTGTCTCTAAGTAGTCACTTATTCTTTTTTGTAGAAGAGAAGTAAACAATTTACCAAGACAACTTGAAATACTAATCCCTCTGTAGTTACCACAATCAGCTGGATCCCCAGATTTATAAATAGAGGTCAATAAGGAAATGTTCCAAATTTCTGGGAAATGCCCTGAATTTAATATTTTGTTGAAAAGTTTAGTCAAAGTTAAGGTCAATGTATTTGACCCAGCTTTAATAAATTCATTTAAAACTAAATCTATCCCAGCTGTTTTACCAGTTTTAAGAGATTTAATCCCGTCTTTAATTTCTTTACAAGTAAATGGTATATCTAAGTTACAACTTTCTGGATTAAAGTTTTCTTGTTCCAGTTTACACTCAAGGTTTTCGTTCGTGACCAATAGATTTTTGTAGTGATCTACCACCTCTTTTGGAGGGATAATCGGATCAGTAAAATTTTCTTTCTTTTTATATTTGTTCAATTGACTCCAAAATTCTTTACAATTTTTGGGGTTAACATTATCTATTTCTTGTATTATAGAGTTAAAAAAGTCTTTTTTAAGTTTGTTCCTTAGCTTGTTGAATTCTCTTCTACAATTACAAAAAGTTAAACGTAATGCATTATTATTTGGATCTTTTGCTAGTCTGTTGCTTAAGGAACGGAGTTCTTTTCTTAATAATAGACCATCGCTTGACATCCATACCTTTTTGGGTACAGCTTTAAAGTGTTTTTTCTTCATCTGGGGTTTTAAAACATTAGGTTTGAATTTGACTGAGTTGTTTGCTGCTTGTATATAAATATTATTAGTTTTCTCAACTAGGAAATCTATATCATTGAAATTTTCATCGTCTAGCAGTTTATTCAAGGACAAAATATCCGTCATATTTTTGTCTTCTAATAAAGAGTCCACAAATGTATCTTTATTCTGGTCGGACCATTTATAAGATCCAGAAAGGGGCAGTAGTTCTTTGTCATCATGTTTTTCCGTTGATTTTGAGGAGAAACATTGCAAATGTATGGAAATCAGACAATGGTCAGATAAATAAGTAGGTGGAGTTACCACAAAGTTTCTAATGTAACGTAATAAATTCTTTGACACTAGCATATAGTCTACTGTGCTCTTACCATTCATATTAAAGAAAGTATAGTAGCCAAGCGAATCTCCAAGGAACCTACCATTGACAATCCTTAACTGGGAAGATTTACAAACGTCTGCCAGAAGAGAGCCGTGTAAATTTGACTTTGAGTCTAGTTGGTTTCTTTTCATGGGGGAATCAGGACAATAATCAGGTGGTATTGGGCAATCTTCAAAGTTTTCATTTACTGCATCATTGTATATAAAGTCAGTAAGTCCGCCAGTTCGCGCATTAAAGTCTCCCCCGACTATTACATCTCCTTGGTTTGAATAAAAAGCAATATCATTTTCTAATTGTGTAAAAGTAGATTCTGATAGTTCTTTATTTGTATACGGTTTAATATAAATGAAACATAAAAATATGTTTACATCGGTCTTGAAGTAATTTCTATCTAGTTTTAACCATATTGAGAAATGATTTTGTTTTATTTCAGATATACCTTTCTTATAGTTAGGTTTTGTATAGATAAGCATTCCGCCAGATGCTCTACCCTTTCTTTTGATACGTTTGGGTTTTACAATAAAGGGGGATGAAAAACCTGGTAAATTCCCTGGAGATTCGGTTGACATGGTCTCAGATAAACCAACAATATCATATTTACAAACAGAGGAGATAAAAAAGTCATCCTCAAACTTTATCTCATTTAGACTATGTATATTCCAATATGCAATATTCATATTAAATCAAAAAACCATTATATATGGGAAAAGGGAAGTAACTCGAACTCAATTCAGATGTTCCTCTACTTTAAATATTTTATAATTAATAGTGAAAAGAAATGTGTTGTTTCAATGCGTTATAATGACATTATAATAGTGAGTGAGTCTTATACTACTATTCTTTTTTTCATAGTTTACTTTCCATTGAAGCATTCTGAATTGAAATTGAATGCAAAGATATATTTTATTTTCCATTGAAGCATTCTGAATTAGAATTGAATGCAGAGATAAATTTTACTTTCCATTCATGCAAACATAAATTGTGCTTCCCGTTGAAGCAATCTGAATTAAAATTGAGTGTCAAGATAAATTTTGCTTTCCATTGCAACATTTTGAGTTAAGATTGAATGCCAAGATAAATAGCTAGTCAATTGATAATAAATATTGGGGATAATTGGTTACCTATGAAGGTGTAAAGCTTAAAGGAACAAAAAATACACTAAGTTGAAAAACCAGAGCATCAGAGGTCCTAGGACATGTGCTTTGGTTGTTCAACCTACAGTACCTTAAAAAAAAAAAAAAAAAAAAAAAAAAAAAAAAAAATATACAAGAATGTAACACCATGGCAAGATTAAACAATTTGAAGTAGATGATGTATAAGTCTGTCCACTTGCATGGAGTTGAACGGTGTTTGTTCATTCGTGTCAGATCTGTATCGTCCTGTACCCCATTTTGGTTGAGTATAGGATAGTTGTTGGTTGCTTTGATACAGGTGCCTGTATGGACGGGGTTGTCGACTAGTTACTTGCGGACCGTTTTGTTGTTTGTTTCGATACTGACCATGTGGATAGTTTTGTTTCCATGTTGGTTGGTCAAAATTGTACTCTTCATATGGTTTGAGACCAAGAATCGGATTCAAATGAGTTTTAATAACTTGTACAAGGCTCTTTTGGCCCAGTTTCGTGAAATGAATTCCATCGCTGAATAAATTAGCTTTGTCGGCATAAATAATGTGGTTGTCAATAAACATACAGCGATCCTCTGATTCACAGAAATATTTGATGTCGTCATTGAAATCTTTCACTTTGCGATTAAAGTCATGCTCTCCTACGCGTTCAAATGCCGGAAGAATATGTATTGTAGAGGATTTGTGACTGATTTTGGTTCTTTTTATAAGATTTTTCATTTTAGCAACACATGTACTGGTTTCTTTTGTATTTAGGTCGTTGCTGCCCACTCCAAACAGAATATGTTTTGTGTTTTTTCCAGTGATAACAGACACAAATTCCATGGCTCCATCTATTGATTTTTTACCCGGTCCAAGAACTGTCAATTTTGTTCGGACGTTTTTGTATATTCTTGAAGCTAGAATATTGTTTCCGTGAGAGTCAATTATGATTTCAACCTCTTTACCGGGTTGTTCATTGTTTGAGGGATTGCTGTTGATTCTGTTTCTCCTAAACGTTTGGAACTCATTTACCCCTTCGTTCTCAGTTTCTACAGGGGTCAGTGGCACTTTCTCATTAGTTTGTTCATCGGGAACTTCAGATTCCAGCACTTCATATTGGTTTTTCAGTTCTACAATACTGTCATAATTTTGAGATTTTGATTCTAGTGCCCATTTCAAACGATTCTCGAGATCAAGGACTTTAGATTTAAGTTGACGGTTTTCATCTTCCAGTTTTAAGTTTTGTTCTAATAATTGTTTGTTTAGAATTTCAGTTTCTTTATTTTCTGTTGAAAGTTTACTGTTGTTGTTTTCCAGCTCTAAGAGTGAATTACGCAAACTCTCGTTATCTCTGTTTAAATTGTTGTTGTTGTCAGCAGTAGTTTTAGAATTGATCATTGATGCAACTTTTTTCAGAATACCATCTTCAAGCTCTGATAGTTTTGAATTCATTACTGAAGAGTCAACAGTTTCTTTTTCTGAGGTTTTGTTTAAATTCTCAATCACTGATTTAAAGCTTGTTTGTTGCTTTTGGAGTTTATCAAAATTCATTTTCAGTTTATAGAAATCTTCATGTTCAAACTGTAGTTTTGAAATTAGTGTTTTCAGTTGGAGTTGTTCCTTCTCTAGTTTTTCAAAATTCATATTTAGGGTTCTAATGTTATTGTCTTCCAGACTTACTTTTGATACTTGAGTATTCATTTCACTTATTCTAGATTCTATTAACTGAATAGAAGATGTTAAGGCCTCCATTGTTACCTGATCTGACTGATGTTTTGCTGCTACGAGCCTAGGTGTAGACACCTTCATAGGTACAGTTTCACTATGGTCTAAGAGCGTGACAAAGTGGTTGTAGGAGCTTGAGGTTTCCAACACACTATTTTGGACCTTTTGTGAGTCATCACTTGCGTTGTTGGGCAGGTTAACGGGATGGTCAAAATGATAGTCAACTATTTCTTTTAAATATGAGAACTCAGTGTTATAGACTGCTTAACCATTCTGTTTTATCAGAAAACTCTCCGTATTTCTAGATAAAAGTTTTCTTCAACAAACCAATCTCTTGAAAACTAGCCCAAAAAACACAAATTACGATTAAAATATTTCAATAAAAACACTTTCATATTTACCTTTCAAAACTCCACGTGATATTTTCGATGGCTGTGATGTTCTGATTCTCCCCAATGCATTTCAGGAGTGCTCTGATACGTCAATAAGCGGCAATTTCAAAAAAAATGTCGATCTCGGGAAAACTCTCCGATCAACCATTTACGCGATCGCGTAAATTTGTTTTTACCCATATGAGTAAAAATCGATTTACTTGTACAAGTGGGATCTCTGACTGACATGTGTGAGTTCAAAGTTCGCTAAGAGTTTATGGGGTAACACTAAAGACCTGACAAAGACCGGACAAAGACCTGACACGGACCTGAAATTTTATGGGTGTCCGTACATAATTTGCTGTAGTTTCTTTAATTGTTGATAGATTTTTTTGAAATAAAATTATCCAAAAACTAGGATAATCAAGCTTTATAATTAATGACTATTTATTCATTTTAAATTATTTTTTAATTAAGGAAAGCGGACCTGACCAAGAGATTTATAAATACCTGACGAGCCTAACGAGGACCTAAAAATTGTAGGATATCGTTTCTAGCAGTTGAATTTTGCTTATGAATTCTATATTTCATTTTCATTGCTTTTATTTCAACAGAGAGGGATATATGGTTTCGGAAACTGCTGTTTGGCTTCATTTTTTATATTTCCTGTTCAACGCTAAAATATAATACCTAGTTTTGACAATATGTCTAGTTCACGTTCTAGAGAAACCATGCCAGACTTTCGATTTAGTGGTCATCATGAAAAATTAATCACTTTGTTTTTATAATGATTAAATTATGCTCTGTTCGCAAATTGATTTATGACTGTAAATGATCACCTATCAGTGAGTGGATTACCTTGTTTGAATTTGCAATGGACTAGCAGTTGAAGCCATAAAAACGTCGCTACCGGTCAACATTTTTTGGGGTTTTTTTTGTTTGTTTTTGTTTTGTTTTGTTTTGTTTTAATAATTTAAAGCTGGTGATTATGATCTTACTTTCAAAATTAAATAAATATAAACTACTAAACAGTAAATAAGATACAGGTATAACAAAAAACTCATTAATCATCTTTGGATGACTTTTATTGAAAATTTTATAAACTACTGTCAACTTTCAAAAAAAAATATTAAATTATCTTTGCCTGCCCACTCAATTTTCATTTATTGCACAAATCTGTAAAAGATTGAACAATAAATTAAATAAAGACGTCCTCTGATTTTCAGCTACCCGTCAAGGTTGTGTGTTATTTTTTTTTTTTAATTCTTTGTCGGGTTTTCATTTTCTTAATAAAAAAAATCATTTTAGCTAAGTTTAAAATCCATAATGATAAACTTTGATTACGTAAACTTTTTTAATTTATTTTTTTCAAGTAAAATTCACCAAGAAAAAAAATACAATAAAATAAATAATAATTTTCAGGTCTCGTTTGCTATGACAAGTCTTAAAATAAAATAAAATAATTTGTAGATTATCGTAGTTTTTAATATTTTTATTTTAAAAAACCCATCAACGAAAATACAAGAAACTGAAGGTTGACATCCTACATCTTTTAGGTCCTCGTTAGGCTCGTCAGGTCTTTATAAATTTCTTGGTCAGGTCCGCTTTCCTTAATTAAAAAATAATTTAAAATGAATAAGTAGTCATTAATTATAAAGCTTGATTATCCTAGTTTTTGGATAATTTTATTTCAAAAAAATCTATCAACAATTAAAGAAACTACAGCAAATTATGTACGGACACCCATAAAATTTCAGGTCCGTGTCAGGTCTTTGTCCGGTCTTTGTCAGGTCTTTAGTGTTACCCGAGTTTATGTTGTATTGTTACTTAACTTGTCGACTTTAACTAAAGCGGTACCGATATAACAGGTGCCGAAATGACATATTCCTTATTACAAATACGTTGCCCTCCCCTAGATTATAAATTCCCTGAAAGAAAATGAATGTGTGCAGGAAAATATTTAACATTTCGAGACCAAAAACTAATTATCTAAGCTTCATATACAGAATTCCTCACAGAAATTTTGTAACGTCAAGGGTGCTATGTAAAAGAGAAAGTAAGCTTCAATAAAGCTGCCAGCACAATAAATTATGTTCATGTACAATGTACATGAAGCCTTTTGTAGTAACGAAATGTTCTTCACGTGTAATAAATCCTTTCCAATCCTCTCTAGCTGAACTGCAGTATTGATTTTCTATGTCACAATATTGTTAATAAATGAATTATTCAAATTAGAGTGCAAGAAGAATGAATGTATTGAAATGTGAATGTTGAAATTAATACAGTTCGGAAGTGAGTTCGTCTAATGAAAATTAGATGGTAGATAATGATATTGTCTGGATACCTTAAATTATAAAGGCCACACTTCATTGATTTTTGTTAAAGCTTAAGGGGGAAGGGAAGATAAAACTCTGTCTATGATAATAAGACCTCCACCACAATATTTGCAGTATAGCGGTAGTTAAAAGAGAAAGCAGATTGTAATCTCAATCAGTTGTGAGTTTTATATTAATTTTGGAAAATACACTAGAATAATGTTCCAGTCTAAATAAAAAGATAAGATATATATAAGGGAATATTTCAAAATTAAGGACAGGAAGGATTACCAATATGGAAAATGGGCAATTCAGCCAAAAATGTTTGAAATATTCTGAAAGTATTGAGCAGAGATGGGAGTGTGTGTGGGGGAATTTGGATAATTAGAAAACTCAGACTGAAGTTATGAAGAAAGCCATTACATGTGAAAACCGAAGGTTATAACATGATAACGTATGCATTAAAATATATTGATTAGTTGAATTTACCTTCTCATTTCAGTACAAGAAATGACAGATGGTGATACTACAGTTGTAAGTATTTTTTAGATTAGGTTATGTTGTTTGTAAAATTGTTTTTCTTAAAACTTGGTTTGGGAATGAGATCGTTACTAATTATAGTATGTTTCTACTATGGACCTAACGGTTTTTTGTCCCAGAATATAGATGATGGCAATGATTAATTTGTTATTTATAATACTTGAAAAGTAAAGGATTGAATTTTTATACAACTGTAAATATTTGCAGGCATATTATGGTATGAGCCTGTCGTCGGGGCCTTGTCCATAGACAGTTAGGTTTCAATTCATTTACTTTTGTTCCATTGAACATACATGTAGGCCCCCATAAGAAATACAGATTGGGATTGATTTTGGGAAATCTGGCCCTTCCCGTTTTTTTCTAGCAGTCATTAGGGTTTTTTTAGTCCAACACTGGGTGTTTTGATAAGCTTACAACTAGCCGTGCTGGATTTTATTTTTCACCCGATTTAAATTGGGATTTCTTCTTTTAATTCATCTGGTTTCATCTTGATGAGTGCATGCAGAATCGATAGATTTCTTCTATGGCTTACAGTTTTTGAAATGTAAGGGCTTAAATGGGCTAAAAAAGCAATGTGGCTTGATACATAAATATTTGATTTTTCATGCAGTTATTATGGAGATTTCCTCTCATACTTCATCTTGTGTAATGTATATTTCTGTGTAATAAACAACAAAATGGATAACTGGAAAGGTCAACAATGACATACCAATCAATCAAAGCAACCAAACTGACAGAATGCCTGACAAAAAATAACAGAGTACAAAACACAAACAGTATGTATATTATAATACCCAACACTTTGGGATCAAGCAAAATAGTGTGTCCACACTTGCTTTAATTGTTCACCTGCCAACATGTTGAAGTCGTATCATGCTACACTTAGTGGAACTCTTTATAGAAATATTCTGTGAATCTAAATCAGTTCAAATGGTTTTTAATTTTTTTGTTTTTTTTTTTTTTTGCTGTTTTTATGAATACTTTTTGTAATTTATTTTGTTATCAGTTTTCATTGATTTCTGTTTTGCCCTTTGTCACAGATCTCCAAAGAATTACATTTTTATGTAATGATAAATTACTAGTATGTCAAATTCAATTGTTCCTACTCATCTTGATAAGTTTTGAATGTAAATGATAGAACTTGTATTTACATTAAATTTAGCTTCCCATCAACAGATTACATTATTTCACAAATTCCTTTGTTTAATAATATCAGTACCTACAATATGGTTACTTAAATTTACAGTTTCTTCTAAGAAGGGAATTTGGAAAAAAAAATCGGCTTCAAAATTTAATCAAAAGAAAGACAGGGTAAAAATTTAGTCGGATTAAATATTATCTAGAATCAAATAGTTGTTCAAATTATATTTAGAAAAAAGATACCCAGACTTAATGCCTCCACACCAATAAAAATCAAATGGCTCCTTTGTTACATTAATCGACATGACAAGCATAAGAAATTAGGGGGGGAGTAGTAAAGAAAGATTAAAGATTAAAAAATTGGATAATTTATCTAACCTAACGTTAAATTGTATATTATATATTATTATAAATTTTTGTGTTGTAGATCCAGGGTGTAACAACTCCAACAGATTATAGTAAACAGCTACAAGTTACTGGAGAAGCCTGTCCGCTTTGTAAATTAGGGTTAAAGATTAGATACACAGTTAGTATTAAATGAACATACTGCAAAGTATATTTCAGATTGGGATATATGTATCCTGCTTTAAGATTTTGTTTTCACTTTATTTTATCATGAAATACACTTTCATACAGAGATCTAAAAAATTAATCAGATTTAATGAAACTACATATACAGACACCAAAACCAAATATGTTGCATTTGATTTTCAAATTATTTTTGGAAAGGTTCACAGCTACATTTTTATGTAAACTATATCTTATATTTCATAGGATGTGTTGATATTAAGACAGTTCCTTACAACTGATGGTGAACAGTTACCTAGAAAAATTACTGGACTCTGTTATAAACAACAAAGGGAAGTAAGACAGTTAATAAGACAGGCCATGAGAGCAGGTACACTTTACTTGTTAGTTATACATGTATGTAATGTTCATCCTGCTTCAGATTTGCTTCTGACAGAACTACAACTTTGGTTTTATATTATTTTTACTGTTAGCACAGAGTGGATGGATACTTTCACGAATTGACAAGTCAGAAAGGATAACATCAGCTAAGGTGCTAGTACTTCAATACTTGTGTGAAATTGACACAATTTATGTGAAAATTGCTACTTTTAAAATTTTACAATTTTTTGGAAACTAAACAGTATCATAGCATTGAGCAATAATGATGAAACATAATTTGTTGAAATGATGCACATCTCATGAGTTAAATTTGGAATCACTTGAAAATTTAGACAAGTATGGTTTATAACATATGTAAAAGTCTATAACATATAACATCAAATATATCTCAGAGGAGCCAGAGGGTTTTCTTGTGGTGATAACACCTTAACCATATTTTCATGATTCATTAACTACAGTAGAACCGTCTTGGTCACCTGGATTCCTTGAGAGCTTACAGAAATGTAAATGTTGCAAGATCTTTCATTGTGATTTATTTTAATACCCTTAAATTAAAGTATGGAGGTAGTAGAAGTCACATTTATATTACTCCAATATACAGACATTTCAATTCACTATTACCTTCACTGTATAACAAGGTATGTACAATCATTTCTGAAACAGACCTTACACATATCCCATTTACAGGTTACTGTAAGTCTTTTTTGTTTTCAGTTTTTCATTTTATATACTTACTACTTTATAACAAAATGATCCATTTCAATAAAAAAAAAAAAAAAAAAAAAATCTCTCTGTGTTCTTTCATTTAGGCAAAGGTGCTTAAGGTTTGTAAAACATTCATCAGTGTGTCTGGAGTAATTCAGGGGTAGATTATACATATTGCTTCTAATTGATATTCTGTCACCTTGCTGTCACATACCAATCAGGCCTCTATTGGTCCAACTTGTAACGCTTGTGTGACTTGTATGCAAATTCAAAATTTTAGTTCAACTTGCCAAGTAAATATTCTTGGTACGGACGGTAAGCATTAGTGCAGAAAAAACAGTTTTATTGGATATCAAACCTATCTATCCTATCCCTCTGGTGTATTAAATATACTTTAAAACCTATTACAACCAATAAGGTGTTAGTAATGTTAAAACCAGGTGGATGGTACAATTTATGACTTTTATTTCTTGTAATGGAATTACTTGATGAAAAGATTTGGGGGGAAAATTCAAAAAAATTAAAAGCTAATCACAAATTGTAGAAGAAAGTGAAATAATAAAATGTGTTACGTAGAAAAAAAGGCTGTTAATTGGCTATAGTTTTTAGTTCGCCTCAATGAAGTTGAAGTTTTAACATACAAAGTGACCTACAATCATATTACTTGGTGTGTGAGGATGCATCTCAGGGAGTAACACAGCCTCTCACCTAAATTAGGTCACTCTGACCTACTTATCGCACTTCATTGACTGAGGTTAAGTTTAACGTCCGAGTTCAGTTTTCCAATATCAAGGGACCTACAATCGTATTATTTTGTGTGCAGGTGCATCTCAGGGAGTAACACAGCCTCCCATCAAAATGAGGTCACTCTGACCTACTTATTGAGCTTCATTGATTTATGTTAGGTTTTTCTGTCTGAGCTCAGTTATCAGGGACATCCAGTCTTATCGCTTAGTGTGAGGATGCATCTTGGGGAGTAACACAGCCTTCCACCAAAATTAGGTCACTCTGACCTTCTTGTCGTGCTTCATTGACTTAGGTTAAATTTTATTTCTGAGTTTAGTTCTCCGATACCAAGTGATCTACAATCATATTACTTGCTGTAAAGGTGCATCCCGGGGAGCTACACAGACACACACCAAAATTAGTGGGGGAACGAGGCGAACTTTGTAATCATAGATTTCTGGTTTTGTTTGAAATATTAATCAGATTTCATTTTCTTTTATACAGGACTTTTGACAGAATTTAAATTTCCCAATGGTCAACAAAAAACCTCAAGATCAAACTGGAAGTGGAAAAAGTATAATGTGTATTTTGAAGATGAAGACAGATATTTATTTTAGAAAAATAAATCAAATTTTGTTATATTTTATTGAAGTTAGGATTATGTAGCTACAATAATGTAGCTTCTGTGACAACTTTTGACTCTGCGGAGCTACAAAGCGGTCCTATTACTCGTAATGGAGCAAAAATAACTTGTATGGCAATAAGAGGTCGTGTTTACCTGAAATATCCTTGAACTGTTTGTTGTTGATGAACTTCCTAGACCACTCGGCCACCGAGGCCCCTCATTGAATTGCATAATTTCCAGCATATATTAAATTTTAAATTACTTCATTATTATTGAGATTGTTGTTTTGCACATCTTGTCATTTTATCTGTTTCAAAATTGTTTTCTTTCTGCCATGATAGATTCTCGTGAGATTGCAGGAGGCATGGCCTGACCTTATATAGATATCCTTACTACAACAATGACTGACAACATCCTGGGAAATAGTATTTTGTTAATGGAAACTTCCTTATTTGGAATGTGACTTTAGCGAGAATTCCGCGGGAAAGTTGAAAAGAAAACCAACCATTCAAAACATGGGTGAAAATTTTGAATGCCAGATTTCTGGATTGGAAATCTCCCGTTAGGTGATGGTATGTTGCTTTATACTGACTGATAATGATAGAAATATAATATTTTAACAGTTTTTGAATCAAAACAGGTGGAAAATATTCCTAAAACCCCCGGGTGTGAATCACACCGGGCTGCTCCATTACGAGTAATGGGACCGCTTTGTAGCTCTGCCGAGTCAAAAGTTAGCTACATTATTGTAGCTAAGGATTTATGTGTAGAATTACATAATTATAATTGAAAGAATTGATTCCAGTTGAACAGGACAAAACGCTTGTATTGAAGGATATAAAAAGTTGCATGCATGAAATATGTATAGTCCAGCAAATTGATGGCTTTCTATTCCAAGTCCCATCGTTAATGGGCATGTGAAAACAAAATCAAATTTATTGTGTATGACTGTAACTGGAAATATGTTCATCATTGAGCTTTGTCATTGCAATAATTTTGGGGAATATAAAAAGCCTTTCATGAACAATTAAATTCCATCAACAACAAACAGTTTCCAACCAGATCTTCCAAGATATTTTTGATAAATTTCAATAATCATTACTTTTTATAATCACCTATAATAAGCAATTAGCATAAGAAACAAAGATTTATTTAAGAATAGTTCAATATTTGTGCAGTATTGTGGGCAGAGTGGTTTCTGACTGAACAAATTCAGAGGAAATTGAATGGTCTCTTAGCAGTATTTAGTTCTCTTTAGTGCCAAGAAACCTGCCTTAAAAGGATAATCCTGTTATGGTTTTCACATTACATATTATTTGACTTGGTAAATTGGTTCCATAAGCAAAGCAGAAAATATTCACTGTTTAAGATTATCAAATATATTGGACAGATATTAAAATCACATTTTTGATGAATATGTTGATATATATGAATTTGATCCCTGCTTTGTACTAGACCCACACCCTGAGCTGGATTTTTAACGTGCTAGCTTACGAGGTAACCCCAAGATGACATATGACCCAACTTTGACACATTATATTGTCTCTTGAGCCAACCAGTCCTTTACTCTTACTCCTAGATGCCGTATGATTGGCAGAGAAGCAGCTAATTCCAATTTTAATGTCTGGTTTGACGCGGCCAGGGATCGAACCCACAACTATCCGCACTCGAGGCGAGCACCACCAAGGCAGTTTTCCAGCCAGGTTAAATATTGAACCTTGAATTTATAATTAGCAAGATAAGCTAAATGCATGCAAGTTCAACTGATGAACTGTAACCTTACAACTGAAAAATTCAGTACATATACATATATAAAAAAAATTCCACCTCAGTGACTGCAAAACAAATAAGAAAACACATTCAGATGTGAAATTGGTTCTTCCATGGTTCTCTTTCAAAAAAGTATCTGATTATCATGCCCACCAGATGACCATTTTAGGTACATTTATATGTACATGTAGATTCTCCCATTTAGGGTGTCAACTGTTCTTTGGAAAAGGTGTCTTCCATAGATATCAATGGACAAACTGTCATTTTTCTGCAAAATATTTCTTCTTTCTATCAACATGCACTCACATTAATGAAATGTAACTTGATATATTTCCCCACATTTTTCCATGTCTCACAAAAGCCTTCCCCAATTCAATACTTTTATAAAAAATTAAAAGTACTTTTTGCCCTTTGTGTTACAACTTCTGTCAGGAAAGATAACTCAGGCATATGGGAGACAACTCCAATATCCAAAGTAGGGAATACATAGGACCATATGGTAAAATTCATTTAAAATCTCTCTGAAACCAGTGAGAAATTTGTAACTCAATTTGGAAAAAAGGTGAGACAATTGGATCCCAACTTGACAGCACTGTTCCATACTGCCAACCAAGATGGACATTGTCAAACAATTTATTCTGCTTTAAGTCTGCAAATTTAGTTTTCAAAGTTTTGCCAAACATGATATTTAAAGTGAAAAAAATATAGGCAGAACTAAAGATTATATTGATGGCTGAAATAAATCTAAAAAAAAAAAATTTCAGATTTTTCTTCGTAAAGCCATTTTATAGATGTACATGTACCTTCTGAAATAGAAGATAATAATTACAGGGTTACAGGGTTTATACATATTATCAGTCCAAAATTTCAAGTAATTTTCCAAAACTTCCAAGGTCGAAAACTTGAACTTTCAAGGATTTTCTTATGTCAATTTACTTAACAATCTTTTATTTATGATCAAATTGAATATAGTGGTGCACAAACTATAACAGCCAAAGAAATTCCCAGTTTTAAGAACTTTCAACTACACCTTCTAGAAGTCAAGTTCTATAAAGTTCTTGGGTTTTCTGCTTGCAAAGACCTGTATGAACTCTATAAATAACCAGCAGTTATAAACATACAGGGAATATGTTTGTGTACCAATGAGATGTAGTTTTGAAGGTCTTGCTTTTAATCAGTCTGCAATGAAAATTGATCTTACAATAGGTAAGTTTCAGAAATTGGTTGAGGTATTACTAAGAAGTTGGGGTACTGCTAAATAAACACCTGCCTTCCTGACATTTATACGGTGTCTTCAACCTATGCCTACATTTTGAAAAATCATATTCAGCACGGATTTCTCTATAGTTTGTTCCACTCAGTGAACCATGAACTTGTGACACAGAGTATGTACAACAACAAAAAATGTAAAAACATACTATATAAAATTTTCCTTTATATTTACTATATCACAATTTATGAAGAAATAAGTAAACCTATTTGCTGCATTGTAAAAATTAGATCAAATTAAGCTGAATGATATAAATGTTAAAATGAATCAGCATACCAAATTTTGTTTTGTGTCTAAATAATGAAAAATAATTTATTGCTGAAAAAAAACTTATCTGGGATGTCAATCTGTATTTTCCCTCATGTACTAAAAAATTATATCTGACACCAAAACCTTTAATCTAATTGCTTAAAAAAACAAAGATGAGGAACAAGACCAAGTTATAATGATAAAACAAGACCATGAGAAGTTGTTATATCAGTAGTCATTAGATGTAGAATCTTTTTAGCATGTTTGCTTTCAATAGATGTGCCTGATACATAATTCATGAACAATATCACAAAGCAGAAAATTTAACCAGGCATACCACCAATGTCATGTGGTATTTGATAATAAAAACATTGGCCTATATGTAAATTTATGTTCATTTTGAAAACATCTTTTATTCTGTCATGAGTTTTCATAATTTTCTGTTTTTATATCATTCAGTCCTAATTCTTCATTTTGTTCAAATGTTCTGTCATAATTAAGGATTTCCATTTCTGGGTCATCGTCGGGTGCATAAACATTCTGAAAATAAAATTATAAATGTCCATTAGGTATCCACTGAGAACAGTAAATACTGTAAGTTAAGATGAACAAGCATCTACACAACTTTTTTTTGATGAGATAAGGTTTTACAAGGGGTATTAACAGTGACTTATGTTACATAAGTGTACTTAGCTTTTTACAATTAAAACATTAACTGCAAATGAGGTTTGTTTAATAGTGTTTGAAACCACTTTCAGCGCTCTCTTACTGCATCAGATACATGACTTCCTGGCTTTAAGATTATTTTCTTAGTCTATATCTTCTGAGTCTTTGTATTCAAATGTTACCTGTAAATAACTGTTTCCTGCAGGGTCATCTAAAACTAAATGAACATCAAGCCTTTTTCCTTGAATTATCTAAAATATTAAAATCTAACATTGAAAAATTTGTAAATAAATATTTTAAATTTAATGTTATATATATATCTATACTTTAACTGCGTTACATTTCTCATGAAAAAATACAACATTTTCCGATTATAGATTCCTATAAATCAAGTAATGGATACCATTTTCCATTCAAACTAGAGGTTCAGACAGATGAGCCTGTATCGCTTAGTGGCATGAAAGCCATTTTTATTGATGTACCCCAAAGACAGAAGTCACTTCTCACTATCATTATGAAGAGTGGTAAGCCTTTAGGAACCTTTTTTTTTTTTATCAAGGTCGTCCTACTTGCAGGTCAGCATATTCTAAAATTTGGCAGTTCTCCAAAATATTTTTGCATGTATTTTTCACAGGGTCTTGTGTTAACCTAAGTCCTCTGCTGAAGGCCATTATGAATTAGGGATCAGCACCAGAGTAACAACACTTGGTGAACACCTTAAGAGCAGTTCTGTAGATTTTTGTTATACGTCATAGACACTTTCTGTAAAGTTTGGCTCTATTTGGCCAAGCAGTTTAAGAGAAATTTTTTTTTAAATCAACCAATCAGAAACAAGACTTGCCCATGGCGGCCAAATTTGTCGCCTGATTGGGACAAAATGAGGAAACTTTATAAAGGACCTCCCATATAGGCTTCCTGTCAGGTTTCATTCCATTTGGGCAAGCGATTTCAGAGGAGAAGATTCTTTTATATTAGCCAATCAAAAACGAGACTGCTAATGGTGACCATATATGTACTGCGATCGGTATGAAATAAAGACATTTTGTAAAGAACCTCCCATAGATGCTTCCTGTCAAGTTTCGTTCCAATTCGCAAAGGAGTTCCAGAGAAAAATAAAATGCTCCGCTGGGCGCAGCTAGATACGACCGCAGATGTCGAACCATGAATAGTTGGGGCAATTATGAACACAACATTCAAGCTTGATACAATACTGAATTTGGATTGTGAATAAATATTTGACACAGCATAGGTTTCTGACACAGAATGAATGTTGTCTAAGAACTTAAAAATTTTTAATTTACCTATTCAAACCATATCAGTATTATTTGTTTTTATATATAAATCAGAAATAACCAATTTAAAATTTAAAATTGGGCACACATATCAATTTCTTGCTATTGCGCAATACTGTGTAATTGAAAATTTCTTCAAATATTTGACACATAATAGGTTTCTGACACAGAATAACTGAAATCAAAGAACTTAAAATTGGTCATATGATTTGAATTTATATTCAATTTTTTGCTTTTGTGTAATACAATATGCTGTGGAGAATTGCCCCCCCCCCAAAAAAAAAAATAATTTACCCCTTTTTTTAGCTTTTGTGCAATACACTATGAAGTTGCACATTGACCCCCCTCCCAAAAAAAAAAACAAAAAACAATAAAATTTATTGTAACCCCCCCCCCCTTTTTTTTGCTAAAAAAAATTTGAAATTTTCTTTTTAATTTATGAAATATGAAATGAGAAAAAATTACCCCCTCCCCAATTTCTCATTTACCCCCCCCCCCCCCCAAATTTTGTTTTCAACCCCCCCCCCCCCCCCATTTCTTTATACTTTGCAACCATAACAGCCCATTTAAATACACCATAACATATTAAAATAGAAAATGATATCATAAGTCATGGATGGCAAATTTTAAATATACATATTAAAAGCAGTTTAGATAAGATAAACAAAAAAGCTTCATCAGCACATTTTATATTGGCTAATTTCCAATGGAATTTGTTAATAATAAAGTTTTGATAACAGGGCACACATATCAATTTCTTGCTATTGCGCAATACTGTGCAATTGAAAATTTCTTCAAATATTTGACACATAATAGGTTTCTGACACAGAATAACTGAAATAAAGAACTTAGAATTGGTCATATGATTTGAATTTATATTCAATTTTTTGCTTTTGTGTAATACAATATGCTGTGGAGAATTGCCCCCCCCCCCAAAAAAAAAAAAAATTTACCCCCTTTTTAGCTTTAATTTTGGACCCCGATTTGGACCAACTTGAAAACTCGGCCCATAATAAAAAAGCTAAGTACATGTTTAGATTCAGCATATCAAAGAACCCCAAGAATTCAATTTTTGTTAAAATCGAACTAAGTTTAATTTTGGACCCTTTGGACCTTAATGTAGACCAATTTGAAAACGGGACCAAAAATTAAGAATCTAAATGCACGGTTAGATTCGCCATATCAAAGAACCCCAATAGTTCAATTTTCGATGAAATCAAACAAAGTTTAATTTTGGACCCCGATTTGGACCAACTTGAAAACTGGGCCCATAATAAAAAAACTAAGTACATGTTTAGATTCAGCATATCAAAGAACCCAAAGAATTCAATTTTTGTTAAAATCAAACTAAGTTTAATTTTGGACCCTTTGGACCTTAATGTAGACCAATTTGAAAACGGGACCAAAAATTAAGAATCTAAATGCACGGTTAGATTCGGCATATCAAAGAACCCCAATAGTTCAATTTTCGATGAAATCAAACAAAGTTTAATTTTGGACCCCGATTTGGACCAACTTGAAAACTGGGCCCATAATAAAAAAACTAAGTACATGTTTAGATTCAGCATATCAAAGAACCCAAAGAATTCAATTTTTGTTAAAATCAAACTAAGTTTAATTTTGGACCCTTTGGACCTTAATGTAGACCAATTTGAAAACGGGACCAAAAATTAAGATCCTAAATGCACGGTTAGATTCGGCATATCAAAGAACCCCAATAGTTAAATTTTCAATGAAATCAAACAAAGTTTAATTTTGGACCCTTTTGGCCCCTAATTCCTAAACTGTTAGGACCAAAACTCCAAAAATCAATCCCAACCTTCCTTTTGTGGTCATAAACCTTGTGTTTAAATTTCATAGATTTCTATTTACTTATACTAAAGTTATTGTGCAAAAACCAAGAAAAATGCTTATTTTGGCCCTTTTTTAGCCCCTAATTCCGAAACTGTTGGGACCAAAACTCCCAAAAACAATCCCAACCTTCCTTTTGTGGTCATAAACCTTGTGTTAAAATTTCATAGATTTCTATTTACTTATACTAGAGTTATTGTGCGAAAACCTAGAAAAATGCTTATTGGGCCCTTTTTTGGCCCCTGATTCTTAAACTGTTGGGACCAAAACTCCCAAAATCAATCCCAACCTTCCTTTTGTGGTCATAAACCTTGTGTTTAAATTTCATAGATTTCTATTAACTTATACTAAAGTTATAGTGCGAAAACCAAATGTCTTCGGACGACGCCGCAGACGACGGACGACGACGACGACGCCAACGTCATACCAATATACGACCGCAAAAATTTTGCGGTCGTATAAAAATGTGTGAGTCTTCCAAGAAAGACATGTGTTGCCTGCGGAAGTCAATTTTTACAAAAGATATTAAAATGTTCTAAAATTGAAATATATATGCACCCCTTTGCATTAAGGTTAATGCACGGAGAAAGTTTCATCAAATTGCTTTGAGTGGTTATGGAGTAGTTGAGGATAGAAGTTTTGAACCCCCCCCCCTTTTTTTCAAAAATGTCAATTTTTACAAACAAACAAAATTAAAATTTTCTAAAAATGAAATATATATGCACATCTGTGCATTAAGGTTAATGCACAGAAAGTTTCATCAAATTCCTTTGAGCGGTTATAGGGTAGTTGAGGATAGCAGTTTTGACCCCCCCTTTTTTTGTTAAAAAAATGTCAATTTTTACCCAAAAAAATTAAATTTTTCTAAAAATGAAATAAATATTCACACCTGTGCATTAAGGGTAGTGCACAGAGAAAGTTTAATCAAATTCCTTTGAGCGGTTATTGAGTAGTTGAGGATAGAAGTTCCCCCTCCTTTTTTTGCAAAAATGTCATGTTTTACAAAGAAAAATTTAAAATTTTCTAAAATTGAAATATATATGCACACCTGTGCATTAAGATTAATTCACAGTGAAAGTTTCATCTAATTCCTTTCAGTGGTTATGGAGTAGTTGAGGATAGAAGTTTTGACCCCCCCCCTTTTTTTCAAAAATGTCATTTTTTACAGAGAAAAATTTAAAATGTTCTAAAAATGAAATATATATGCACACCTGTGCATTAAGGTTAATGCAGAGAGAAAGTTTCATCAAATTCCTTTGAGCAGTTATGGAGTAGTTGAGGATAGAAGTTTTCCCCCATTTTTTTGGAAAAATGTCAATTTTTACCAAAAAAAAATTTGAATTTTCTAAAAATGAAATAAATATGCACACTTGTGCATTAAGGTTAATGCACAGAGAAAGTTTCATCAAAATCCTTTGAGCGGTTTACGAGTAGTTGAGGATAGAAGAAAAGTGTGACGACGCAAGACGCAGGACGCAAGACGACAGATAGTGATCCCTATGTGTCGACCATGCGTTCCGCAGGCGACACAAAAACCAATGAGAAACAAGAATTGCCTATGGCAGCCATATTTTTTTGCCTGATCAGGACGAAATGAGGAAACTTTCTAAAGAACCTCCCATAGATGCTTTCTGTCAAGTTTCGTTCTATTTGGCTAATTGATTTCAGAGGAGAAGATTTTTTTATATCAACCAATCAGAAACAAGAACTGCCCATGGCGGCCATATTTGTAGTCCGATATGGACGAAATCAGGAAACTTTATAAAGGACCTCCCATATATGTTTCCTGTCAAGTTTTGTTTCATTTGGCCGAGCAGTTTCAGAAGAGAAGATTTTTGAAAACTCAGCCAATCACAAACAACAATTGCCCATGGCGGCCATGTTTGTTGTCCGATCGGGACAAAATGAGCAATGTTTATTAGGCCTTGCATAGATGCTTCCTGCCAAATTTAATACCACTTGGCCCAGTGGTTTCAGAGGATAAAATTAAAATGTGAAAGGTTAATGGACAACGGACGGATGATGGACGCCAAGTGATGACAAAAGCTCACATAGCCTAATTTCTATTTGAAAACCAAATCAATACCACGGCAAATATAGAAACAGCCAATTAGTAACACTACAGACTAAATAGATTACTTTTCAACAAAATGAAACTTTATAAACCTTCCCCATAAAATATATTTCTTATAAGTTCTTTTGTGACATATTAAATATTTCTTGTGCAAGTAAACCAATTCATACCTCATCAAGTTTATCACAGAAAGATTCAATCTTTGTCCTCATTTCTGGGTCTGAACTATCTCCTTTGAAAAATGGATTGGATTCCTTTAGCTGAAACAAGATGAATGTTATTGATAATTCTGTTATAATGGTTTATTTCTTTCTTTTCCTCCAGACTTATGTTTATTATTGAAAGGATAACTGGCCAATTTATTTGCGAATGTTTCGTTGCTTGTCTTCATTTTTATTAAATCTTACTTCTATTTTAGAAAAGATCAGATGAGAATTTATTTCATAGTACATTTTCATACAGATTTACCTTAAAACTAAAAGCTAATATTTATATTTCCTTTCAATGATAAGTTATTGCATAATGGCATGGCTATTATATCAATGTTTACACTGTGTCATGAGAAAATGTTCACCCACTGATGCATACTACATATCCTTTTATATTCATGTCTAAACACACATTCTTTTAACAAATCACCAGGTTTTTCTTGAATAAAACCAATAAGAACTGACTCTTAAGTGATGTAATAATAAAAGAAATTCAACTTCTAATTGGAAGGGTGACTAGGAAAAATAAATATATATTGGTTTTCCTACAAACAACAAATGTTAAAGGTTGCATTAGAGTTACTATCAATAATAGGTTACAATTTTGATTTTAATGATTGATATTAAAAATCCATAGGTGAAAGTACAGAAGGTACCAGAAACCAGAGATTGGTAAGAATCCAATATTTTATATAGGAATATATAGAGACTACAATGGTCAAAATCTTGAAATCCGGCAAATGCCGGAAAACTTTCAGGCATAAAAATCTCAATAAAATAGGTAGGGGTAGTATCTCAAAACTAGCGTAAGGGTAGCTAGAAAACTTTTTAAGGGGTTTATTAGTAATATGCATTTATGTTTTCAATGTATTCACCTGATTTTTTATTTCAATGAGGATGCCTTCAACAGTTGTAAATCTTCCACCCAGTGTTCCTATACCAGTGCTGAAGTCAAGTTCTGGGATAGACAGGCTACTAGTCTCACTCTAAATAAAGTATCATACAAAAATTAATGACTGGTTAGAAGTACTACCAATCTACTTATCGGGTACATTTGCCTCCAGCTTCTGAACAGGGGTGCAAAATGAGACATCAGATGCAAACTTGTATAAAGTTAACTAAATAATCGTCTTTAATACCCATGACAAAGTTTAAAATAAATCTCATTTTGTCAAGATGATTAATTTAAGTGATTACCGAACAATAAATTTCTGAAACTTTTTTACAAAAATTGTGTCGTTGGCAAAGTTAAACTGTTGACATTTCCTATCACAAAATATGACATTAAATAACATTTACCTTTAGAACATCTCTAGTCATATCAGACATGTCTGTGATTTTAAGTGTTATTTTTTTCCCTTTTGGTTCAATTCCTGATCCACCTTTAACCTCATTTTCACGGATACCACATGCATCACAATTAGTAGCCATGATCACTACTTCTTTAAAATGAGGAATATCTGATAAAGTTTAGGAATTCAAAGTAAAACAACATATGTTTTCCAATCACTACTCAGTACTGTTATTAAAAGTTCTCAAAATCAAGATCATACATTACAAGCTGACTTCTATCTCCTTTATACTTTACCAATCACAAAAAAAACAGAGCTTCCAAACTGAAGCAAACCGGATTTTCCTTAACCTTGTCATTATAAAACAATGTATTCAAATTAAAAAAAGATTTGTTAAGTAGTTCTATCAATCAAGGGCCAAAATCAAAGAATGCGAAAGCAATTATAAAGGAAAATTAAATACAACCTTTATTTTTTGAAACTATATTCAATAATGGAACATAATTTTGAAGGAAAAAAATCAAGAAAATCATACCTGACATTTATCAAGTTAGTACCTTAAGTTTGTATTTAAAATTAAAACTAGAGATTATGTGTCTGTAAAACACAGATTCCCCATCCTCCTGCACATAGAATCCCCTTCTATTATTTATGACTGGATATCACTAAGACAATCCTTTTAAATACAGTTGATTCTCATTATCTCAAAGTGCAAGGGACCATGGGACTTGATTCAAGATAGCCTAAGTTAGACTAAAAAGGAGTGGAAATCCTTGAGTTTTGGACAAGGGAGATAAACATTAAATGACTTCAAGTTTCCTTTTGTAATATGAGATGTGTGTTCACGGATTGTTTTTACTTGTTTGATGATTTATTGTTTGATACATTCATTGCTTATCAAAATTTCATCAAAATGTCAAATTAAATTTTTTTAATCTTCACAGACTTTACAATACCAGGCCAAGCCATTATCAGCTTGGGTCTTCTGATTTGCATAATCACTTGATTTTGATCAATGACGATTGTCTCATTAAATATAAAGCTTAGTGATTGTTAATTAGAATTTGTTTCTTCAAATTGATAATCCTTTAATTTAGATATTGATTTTATAAAAGTCATATCTCATTAACATAATCCAAATTTTAGTATGAAAACTTCATTTTACTATTAAAAATGTCAAATTTATATTTATCACAAAATCTACAATTATATTGTTTAATTTTAAAAACCTAATAATGAATGTTTAAATAAATATTTAACTCAAAACAAGATTGTTATGAAAACACAATACATTTCGACATTTCTGACATCGATTCCCCAAGGGTTAATGATTGACACGTGCATATATTTAGTTCACCTGTATAGATGATCAATGAATTTGACATTAGTTTGTTTTGCATTTATTATATTTTCTGGCTACATAATATCACTTCAACACACCCAAAAGAGACAAAAGGAATAAAAATACAAAGATTATACTGCCATCTGCTCTGGACCAGAAAAAAGTTCGACATAACCGAAATTTTGAATCAAGGAATTTTGAGACAATGAAAATCAACTGTATCTGAAAGTTTCATAATATATTTGGCTTACATAGCTTTTATCCCTTTAATAGACGGGAAATAAAAAATACATTAAATGTTTCTTCAAGTAATTTAATAAAAACCACTCCAAACAAGAGGCTCCCCAGAGCCTGTATCGCTCACCTGGAGTCTGGTTTTCATTGGACAATTAATCAACTATATGACCAAGTTTGTTGCAATTGGTTCAATTGTTCAGGGAAAATTTGTTGAAGATTTATTTTTCATAAGGTTTAATGTTAAAATATGTTCCCTGATGGTAGTAGTCCTGACAGGAAGTTGATAAAATTGACCAGGAATAAGGGTGAACCTTAAATAAATGTAACAGAAGCCGACCTCAAATTACACAAACCAATAACTCCTTAACAGAATTTGGGATACCCTTCAAAATTTCAGTGTAGGTAGATCTCAAAATGGCGAACATTTTTCAAATTAAATTTCACTTCTATCTCAAATAGTTTTGGAGATCAATGCAAAAATGTTAAAATTTTGAAAATTTGACAAAAAAAGGGCAATAACTCCTAAATGGGTTTTGGAATTTCCTTTAAAAATTCAGGGTATGTAGATCTCAACATGGCAAACATTTTCAAATTTACATTTCACTTCTATCTCAAATACTTTTTGAGATAAATGACAAAAAATGTTAAATTTTGAAAATTTGACGAAAAAAGGGCAATAACTCCTAAATGGGTTTTGGGATTTCCTTCAAAATTTCAGGTTAGGTAGATCTTGTCATGCTGATCAATTTTACCCCAGTCAGATTTTTTATACTTGTATCTGTAATGGTTTCTAAGTTATAAGCCAAAAACAACACATCCACCCCTATATTCTATTTTTAGGTACGACAGCCATGTTTTATGTCAGATCAAAATAAATTGAGGAAAGTTTGTAGAGGACATGTCATAGATCATTTCTACTAAGATTCAAACCAATCGGCCTAGCGGTTTCAGAGGAGAAGATTTTTTAATGAAAAAATTTTGAAAATTTGACAAAAAAAGGCAACAACTCCTAAATGGGTTTTGGGATTTCCTTTGAAATTTCAGGGTAGGTAGATCTCAACATGGCAAACATTTTTCAAATTTGCATTTCACTTCTATCTCAAATAGTTTTGGAGATAAATGACGAAAAATGTTAAAATTTTGAAAATTTGACGAAAAAAGAGCAATAACTCCTAAATGGGTTTTGGAATTTCCTTCAAAATTTTAGGGTAGATAGATCTTGTCATGCTGATCAATTTTACCCCATCAGATTTTTTATATCTGTAAGGGTTTTTAAGTTATAAGCCAAAAACAACACATCCACCTCTATATTCTATTTTTAGCTACGACAGCCATGTTTTATGTCAGATCAAAATAAATTGAGGAGAGTTTGTAGAGGACATGTCATAGATCATTCCTATTAAGTTTCAAACCAATCGGCCCAGCGGTTTCAGAGGAGAAGATTTTTGAAAATCAGCCAATCAGAAACAAAAATTGCCTCTGGTGGCCATGTTTCTTGACCAATCAGAACTAAAAGAGCAAACTTTGTTGAGGACCTTCCATACACAACTCATGCAAAGTTTGGTTGGAATTGGCCAAATGGTTTCTGAGGAGAAGATGTTTGAATGAAAAGCTAACGACGGACGGACAACGGACGCCAAGTGATGGCAAAACCTTACCCTGGCAATAGCCAGGTGAGCTAAAAAGTGTTTTCCTGTATCAAACAAATAAATACTACAATTTCTTTTTATTTTGGATATGACCAGCATCTTACCACAATCTATGCTTAAAACCTAACTTATTGCTATAACCAGAAATTTCAAAGGATACCAACAACCTTCATATTGGTAGCACATACACTATTGCAATTAGGACAGTTAGTCTGGAATGTAGCAACCTGCAACAAATATTCAAAAGATAAGCATTAAAGTCTTTCCAAATACTTGCACAAATATTTCCCAAATAATTTTTCATTCCAAATCATAATTATACTTGAAGAGTTTATAAATGTAAATACAAGTATTACAACAGTCATAACTTTGTATCTCAAATTCCTGATATCTCTAGTAATATTTTATTTCTTGTAAAATCATAGTATATTTATTTATATCTCATATCATAGTTATTATTAGATTATTATAATTCTTATGGTTTAATTTTAAGGGAATAACACAACTATACCTCTTCTTTAGCATCAAATAACTTATTTTCTGACAACTGCTGTTCTTCTTCCTAAAACATGATAATGTTGTTTTATGCATTTTGAGGAAAAGATTATTCATAAACACTGTTGATTTTCTTAACTTTTAATATATAGGAATATAAATATAAGTAAACAAACCAACATATTCCAAATAAACTGCTGCACCTTATGCACCCCTAGAAAAATATTTGATTTTTTTTAGCAAATTAAGTGTCGTGTTACTTTTTCATATCTAAATTATAACACTGTAACAACAAACTAAATATCATCTTTGTATACGCAGGAAATTTTATACTTTTAAAAAATTGCTTATATTTAGACAATCTAAATGCCATAACTCTGGACCCTCAGACCACTATTTGTAATAATGGGTTAAAGTTTGAAGAAAATCAGTCAAGGAGTACTCAAGTTAGTGTGTGACATGTGAAAAATTGTCTTTTATTGGACAATCCGAGTCCAATTACTCTGGAACGACAAAAGTGAAAATCATCAAAAAGTATACAGACCCTCAGACCATCATTTGTAATAATTTATTAAAGTTTGAAGAAAATCAGTCAAGGCATACTTGCGTTCGTGAGCGACATGTGAAAAATTGCTTATATTTGGACAATCTAGTTCCAATAACTCTGGAACGACAAAAATTAAAATCATCAAAAACTATACAGACCCTCAGATCATCATTTGTAATAATGCATTAAAGTTGGAAGAAAATCAGTCATGGCATACTCGAGTTAGTGCACAACATGTGAAAAATTGTTTATATTTAGACAATCTAAGTCCCATAACTCCAGAATGAGAAAACTGAAAATCGTCAAAATCGAAAGGGAACTTTCTTCTGTCAATCCTAATGTTGTTTTAAGGTATCCGGACCATAATAGATAATGATAAAAAATTGTATCTCCTTTTGACCCTGAATGGCGGAACCAAACAATTTAAAGCTGGAATTTTGTATATATATTTTTCTCAAGTTGAAACACACTTTGTTGCTTATATGCAGAGTCTGTAAAAATTAGTTAGTTATATTAGAATTTCCGAAGTTTGCCGATAATTACCGAGGTCATTTCAATTGCGTTGTATGGAACATCCCGGAACTTTTAAATAATCACGTGGTCATTTATGGTCCGGATACCTTAAAATTTCAAGAGAATCGATTGAAGTAAATTTGAGTTACGGTACGAAGTGTTGACGGACAATTAGACAAAAATAAATCATTCTAGAAAAATTCTTGTATTTGTACAATCCAGTTTCAAGAATAAATATTTCCTGCACATCTACTCCAACTGACCTAATGACCCAATAATTTTTTATCCTTTGACTTCATTTTTTTCTGCAATGACAAATAAATCTGTCAAGTCATGAATTCAACACTTTCTATAATTAAAATATAATATGTCAGTGAAGGAATAATTTTAGATTTACCTGTGACAATCCAAGAAATTCATTATCAACCTTTGATCTGTTATAATTGGCTATCTTCATCTGTGGATCAGTTTGTGGAGCACATGTACTGATTATTAAGGTAGAATAACTCTAAGAAATATTTTAGAAAAACTATTACCATGGTTTGTAATCTTCAATAGAATTTTTTTGGTAGGGGGTAGATTAATAATTGTTTATGTTTAAAAAATTAAAACTGGAAAATTATATGGTGGAATATGGTTTACAACTGTGTACACTCACTGAAAGTTTTATGTCAAAAATATAAGTAGGCATAATAATCAGGAAATAATTCTTATTATCATATACTTGTAGAAAATAAAGGTAAAATTTTATCCTATGATAAAATTGGAAATTGTACATATTTTCCCCCAGATCTTATAAGATTTAGCTTAGTTGGGTGATATGACTTTGTTATCAACTGTTTCCAGTTTACATCAGCTGCTTCCATTTTATATCACAACCCCTAATCCGTAATCGTGTTATAAATCAGTTATTTCCTAATCGACTCCAAACTTACTAGCACATAGAAACATGACGGACGATAGCAGGACGAAACTGTGGATTATATTAATTTGCTCAAAAATGTTAATACAAACAGAAAAATATTAAGTGACAAAACATTTTGACTAAATGGATGAGGAACAATGACGATTTGGTGTGCCTTGATATTCGACAATATGGCAATGAAACTGAAATCATTGAGATAAGAATTTTCATGGAGACCTATAGCTATAAAACACCAATGTGATAAAAATATCATAACATGACATTATTCATATCAGACCCATTATCAGCCCATGTTCAAAATCATCCCTCGAGCCTGGCAGCTCTTTATCGGATATCTTGACCTAGGGATGATAATAGGTGTGATATGAAAAATGCCATGTTATAATCTATATAATATCAATAATAAACAAATTCAATCAGTGTCATTGTCAATATGTTTCTCTATCTTTTTTTTTCCAGGTGAAAACTTAAACCAATTCAAAAAATTTAAATTAAATCCTCTGGTTTTTCTACATGGAGTTGTCAATATGATACTGCACTTGAATAATATTATATCATAAAATCTTGATACATGTACTAGCTTTACAAATTACTTTGCATCAGTGTTTGAATAGACATGATGTTGGTGGCATTAATATCACTCAGTGTAATAAAGGATATAAATTTTCAATGAAGCTGTTACCACTTGGATCTGTAAGAACCTAAATATTACAAAACAAAAATCATAATAAAAATTCCAAACATTGCATTTTGTCATATTAATGCAAGAGAATTGTTTCTATAATCAATTAATACATAACTAATGCAAATACTTCAACTGCATATTTCATAATGTGCAACAAACAATTTGTTCATCTGAGCGCTAAATTATTTGGACACTTTGAAATTCTTAATCATCATATTCAAATGTTGATAAAAAATCATCTGACTGTAAAATAAAGGGCTTTGCTTAGCGCAGCATGATAATACTGAAACTTTAACCCTTTGTATCTTGGAAAAAATAAATGATCAAAAAAATTTATAAACATGCTTATGAAGGCACTAATCAAGGTGAATTAAAGAAATAATCCCAATAAAATTGGATAAATTTTTTTTCAAAATTTAAGCATGAAGCCACATTGCTTTTTTTGCCCTTTAAACCCCTTATATCTAAAAACCCGTAACAGATAGAAGAAATCAGTTGACATACTATTCGAGGCACTCATCAAGATGAATTAAAACAAAAATTCCCCACTAAAATCACATAAATGTTTGGTGTCCTGCAAAATGGCTAATTCTGACCCTTTAATCCCTTTTATCTCTACAATGACAAAAGAAACACAAAAATGCCTGGAGTAATTTTTATTACATTTCTTATGACGAACCATTTAAAAAAAATGATCAAAATGTGAGAAGAAAAAAAGTGAAAATTAAGGTGTGTCCCTTTAATGGCCCCTTTTATCTCTAAAACAGTAAGTGATAGTGAAAAACAAATTTTAAGAAGTTTTCCCATTTCCATCAAGGAACATTAAAAACAAAAAATCACAAAAATCAGCATAAATTTAAAAAATTACACAAAAATTACCAAAAAACCCTTAATGACCCCCGAAAAAAAATACAGAAGGGACCAGATTTCCCAAAATCAATCCCAACCTGTATTTTTTTAGTGGGGAACAGTGTGGTTAATATTATAAGGATAGAACAAAAGAAAATGAGCTAACTGTCTATGGACGATGACCCCAACAATGACCAGACAACGACAGACTCATACCATAATATGTCCTCAAATGTTTCCTGCTATATAAAAATTAACTTACAATTTCAAATGGTTCTTTCAACAATAGAAGTTCATTCAACTTTACAATAAAGCCATCAATCTGTGCTGCAACTTCAGGATGTTGAATCTAGAATGAAAAATAAACAGAAAATATGATACTGGTATGTACATGTACATTTATGTATTATGCTAAAATTTATAGTTTTAATTTATTGAAAATTAAAGTTTTTCCATTTTTTCCTATGTTTTTCACATAGAATTTCATTACATGTATTATTTTTTTCTACCTTTCTCAACGGCTGGTCCTGTGATAGTCCTTCTATAGCTCTCTGGATAATACCTTCTACAGTGGTTAAAACTGCAACAAGAAAAAAATTATTTCCAGATCATAAGCAAAATAATATTTTTTACAAAACATGAATAATAGTTCTTGTGAACATACAATATATATGCTAAGGGGTGTCACATCTTGGCTTTGAGAAATTTGTAAATTAACCAAGCATCTGTCTTTAACCTGATTATAAAACTGAATTATTTTTTCTAATTATAAAGGTAGATGGACCTCTGAAATGAATTTTTTTAAAGTTTTTTCTGCAGTCATTGTTGTAAAGTATTAACAAATGAGCATTAGTCAAACTTAGGTCAAGCTTTGTGAGGTTGGTTAATGAAATTAAGTTGAATTTTCAACACCACAGAGTTATGACAGAACTATGACTTGTTGGCTGTATAAGCTGAGATAAGTGCAGATAAATAGATACGAGATGTAGATTATACCTTCAGGGACTAATGTAAAATTTACCTAATTAGTGAAGACTGGAAATTATCCAAGAAGATAGGGCACTCATACTTATTTCATCTAATATCTACTACAGAAACCTATCTATCATTTATACATGTACATATGGAAGAATGAGACACAGTAAGGAGAAATTTATTTTTTTTGTTTTTGCTCATTTCACTTTCTAGAATATGCCCTACTATCATGGCAAATTTTCATATGATATTTAGGTTTATATCAGCCCATGAGATGATAGACCTGAAATTAGATCTTAATCTTAATAGACCATAACCACAATCCTAGGATATAAATTTGGATCTACAAATTTACAAGAATACTACAATATACCTCCTTTATTTGGTGGTACTTCAAAGTCTAGTTTAGGAATAGATAGTGTAGCTGTATTAGTCTGTACAACTTGTCTGTTTAAATCCTATCAAGCAAAAATAGAGACTTTTTGTATAGAAAAAATACATATTATAAACTTTTTTCTCTGTCAAGTTTATCATCATGTTTTCTCAGTATTAAACAGTAATTAATATCTGAGGTTTTCAACAATGAATGAGCGTTGATCCTAGGTGTGCAAGTTAATTCAGAGGTATTTTCATAAACCCAATGAGATACCTAAAAAAAAATTTTGGCTGATTTTCTATCACTTTTTTACTTGTGATATTGGACTTTATCTCATCAATGAAGGCCAAAAAACAATAATGAATTTTTCTTTGTTTTCATATTATATATATTTGTCAGAATACTGTATCCTATGGTTTTCATACACATACATGTATTATATAGTTCATTATGCTTTTCTTGATACAAGTATAGAAGGTGTCAAAAACCAGAAATTGGGAAGAATCCAATATTTTATATAGGAATATATACAGACTAAAATGGTCAAATCTGTAAATCCAGCAAATTCCAGAAATCTTTCAGACATACATGTATTGATACTAGTTAATAGCTTCCTGGAATTTTGTTGACAGCAAAAAACTGTGAATTTAAGTTTTCAGTCTGCCCCAAAAACTTTTTCATCTACTAGTCCGAAAACTATAAACATTTGTCACTATATGCCTATATAAAATTTTGAAAATTTTCACTAGTCCGAATCAATTACTACTCTGGGGTATGGGACTAGTGGCTAACAGTACAAACTGAGTTTTAATACATACATGTACATAAGGTATTTTTACTTGATAATTACAAAACAATGAAAATAAATGAATCCACAGTGCATAATTTACCTTTCGATTTTGAATATTGATAGTGTATTTGACTCCCTTCTCTTGAATCTTTCCGCCTGGCTGTAGTTCAGAATCATGATATCCACAAGAATCGCAGGTAAAAGATGATACTATTACATCTTTAAAGAATGGTATTCTGGTCAAAAATAGTCTTGTTTGGCCCTGCATAAAATAAACAGAAATTGTTGAATTTAAGAAATTCTTCAACCACACAAAAAAAGATCAAAAGAATAAAGTTTATTTTATATAGGTAATATGAATTTATTTTCTGTATCTTTCTTACTCATTAAGAAAAAAAAAATAATTTAGTATAAAGGTAAACTAGGAATCATTACATAACACAGGAAATGAATCACAATTAGTGATGGGAATCAAAAAAATTTTAATAATCAATCATCACTTATACACATCCAACTGATGGTCCATTAATAATCGGAACAATATGAAAACAGTTTTTTTTCATTCTTTAAAGTTAAATGTGCAATTTCTGTCAATACTCACATTCAAAATTAAAAGATTTAGGACACAAATTCTGTCTTACTGACTTGCTAACATCTTATTTCATCTTTAAACACTTTATCAGGGTCAAATTCAAATTGTTTTAAAAATTGATCTTTTACATATTTTCAATGAGTTACGACTTAATGATGTCATCCAAAACAGGAATCAAAAGTGAAAGTGAAAGTAAAAATTTCCCGATAAATCGGATCATAACATGTATAATAGATTGCTTATTTACCTGCAATCAAGCCATTTCTGGTCTAATAACAGGGGTAGAATAAACTTTAATCGTAATAGGTCAATGACCTAATACAGTCTACTGGTACTTGTTTACATGAAAAGCATGAGGAGCTTAGTGAATGTACCAGATGACAACTTGGCGTTTCCTGTGTTTTCACGGCAGTTGGATTTCAACTTCAAATGTAATTCTATAGCATTTTATGCACTGAAAGGGGATTGCAGGATAAAGAAAATACAAAGTCATCGTCAGAAATTATTTATTTGGGCTTGCTACAAAACATGGGAAAATGCTCGCTAAAGCTTGCCTTTTCTCATGTTTCTAAAGCTTGCCCAAATAAATTTTATATTTTCCGACAATGACTATGTATTGTATATGAATAGGGCCACAACTGACTGATTTTCGATTATAATTTATCGATCATCGGGACATAACCTTCATTTAAAATTTTTAAGACAGCTTGTTTATGGATTTTATAATCATTGTTCAAAGCTATGTTCAACACTTGTGTATGAAATCATAAATTAATTTAATGTTTTACGAAAAATAAGAAAATTAAATGTCTGAACTGTCAAAATCTTCAAACATCATGTTATATTTATATTTTAAGTGAAGCCATAAATATTATTTATACAGTTACTGATTTAGTTTTTGGGACTCTCCTCTGATCAAACAGCAATTAGAAATAAAAAAAATACTTTTGATGTCATTATTGTTTAATTTAACCTAAAAGACTTTAGTTAAACAAACCTTTTCTTCACACTGTAAACACACACTTTCTATTTCCATGACCTCTGGTGCTTCATCTTCTGCTGTGATGTCACGAAAGATTGGCTTTGTATCTGGCACTGTTGACTTTTCTTCTGAACTGGCCATGTCTGAACAATAAAAAATAATATCTACTTACAGTGGTTGCGGCAGATATTTTATTTCTGCGTGCAAAAAAACACAGCTAATTTTCAAATTTGCGTGCCGAAGATATTTCTTAATTTTTTTTCTTTTGTGCTCTATTTTCATTTCGTTTGTAGATGAATTTCTGGTCATTTTTTGTTTACATCTCTTAAAAATGTGATATAGATCAATATATATTTAACATATACTTATAGAAAATAAAAGTAATACTTTACCCTACGATAAAATTGGAAATTGTACATATTTCTGCCCAAATCTTATAAGAATTGGCTTAGCGGGCTGATATGACTTTGTTATCAACTGTTTCCGGTTTATATCAACTGCTTCCGTTTTATATCACACCCCTTCTCCATAATAGAGTTATAAATCAGTCGTTTCCGTAATCGATTCTAAACTTATTAGCACATAGAAACACGGCAGACGATAGCGGGACAAAACTGTGGATTATATTAATTCGCTCAAAAATGTTAATAAATACTGAAACATTTTGACTAAATGGATGAGGGACAATGACGATTTGCAGTGCCTTGAGGATATTCCGTAATAAGGCAGTGAAACTGAAATCACTGAGATAAGAATTTTCATGGAGACCTATAAAACACAAATGTTGAAGTATATGATAAAATATCATTACATGTCATTATTCATATCAGATCTTGATCCAGGACTGATAATAGGTGTGATATGAAAAATGCAATGTTATAATCTATATGTATAGACATCCAGATGTAGTAGACTCAGTTTTTACATGTTTTGTATATTTCTATGTTTTGTGAATAAAATGTTATTAAATGCTTTGTATTAAATTGTAGTGTAAGTTATTTCATTACACGTGTGAATTATTTATTTATTGTAATTTATCATAATTAGTGCTAATTGATTATTTTATTGTAGACTTGACTTGGACTTGACTGACTTAACAGTTTCGGTTTGGATTTGTTGTCTCACTATATATGGATTTTGTTCTTTCTGGTTCATGTACTTTTGATTTGACTGTTTGGGTACTCTAATTCAATCTACTTTACCTGTGCAGTCACCCACTCAGTTCTTAATTCTGATTGGCTGTACATACTTTCTACACTTTTTTTTGTTCTGAGGCAATTGTTAGAGGGAGAATTGATAAAGAAAAAATGGCTGTTTCCCTAAAGTTTTAATACTTGAATTGTACTATTACTACAAACTTATGCCAAGAAAATACTTTTATAAGGTTTGTTTCTACTTATTCTAGTTCTAAACATGTCCAAACTAATTACTTTTAGCCAGAATGAATGGTTGAATGTGTGATTCTGAGAGAAAAGAATGTGACATGGTAAAATGATAATTTATGAAGGTTATAAAATATTTTTAATATAATAAATATTATTTATTTACTTAAAAATCTTTAATTAACAATTAATTCCTTCAGAATAATGTAAATCTGATAATTATAACCTAGAATGGAGTATGAGAGAATCAGAGTGTGATTCTGTAAATAACTGAATAAATGAATATAATATCTTAAACATTAAATTTTGATAACTAAGCGCATTGTTCAAAATTAGTATTTGTGTATATATGTGTATTTTAGTCAATCTGACTATAATAAGCAAATTTTGTTATGCCGGTCAATTTTGATAGTCATTCGCCGGAACAGATGATTTTTGTTTACCAGTGCCTAAAGTATTATTGAAAGGCAAAGGCCTTTACACCTCGTGTGAGGTAAGAGAAGGTGTGTGTGTTTTTAATTGTAATTGTTCGTGTGCAAAATACTTGCACTGTTTTCTGTAATGTCTCTTTTTATGTGCAATATTAAATTTTTTTGTTATTAAACTTTAAAATGGTCAGACAATATAAAGAAAATAACACTTTTCTTATAATGCATATTTTTATTAGAAAACATATTTAAATTTGGGGTAAGGGTTATTCTAAATTTAAAGTATGTATTTCTCACATATTTTCACTTATTTTGTATTTATTTTGAAGTATTAGACAAGGTAGTAATTATTTTGTTAAAAAAAAAATAGGAAATGTGTATGTAAAAGTACTAGAGTTATCCTTCTTAGTACTGAACATTGTTATTTATATTTCAGGGTCATCCATCTATATATACGTATGATCAATTAAAATATTTAACTCAATGACTCGGTTTTTAGTGGAAAACTCCTGAGAAATCTGGTTACATAGATATATGCATACGTGCCCAAAAGTTAAATTTATGATGGGGATCAATATTTGTGTGCAAACAAGAGACCATCCCAACTGGTAATCAATCTGGCTTCTCAAATGAAATTTGGACGATGGATAACAAGGTCATGCCAACAGTACAAAGAACAACCCATATTGGTATCTCTAGAGACGCATCCAGCTCTACAGCAAGTACAATAGAGGAAAACATGAAAAAAGCACGAAGAGCAATGTACAGTTTAATGAACACAGGATTACATGGAGAAAATGGTTTAGACCCAGCAACGTCTATCAGTCTCTTAAAGACATATGTGTTTCCAATTCTTCTATATGGGCTGGAAGTATTAATTCCCAAAGGAAAAAATTTGGATGTACTAGAAAAACACCACAAAAAGATCATCAAACAAGTTCTTTCACTCCCTGTATCAGTAGCAGACCCTGCAGTTTACATTCTCTCTGGACTCCTTCCTGTTGAAGCAGAAATTCATAAAAGAATTCTTAGCCTTTTTGGGAACATTTGTAGAGCAGGTCAAAATTCAACAGAATGGAAAGTGGCTGAGCGACAACTTTCTATTAAGACTCACAAAAGTCAGAGCTGGTTTATTGACATCAAGAAACTTTTTATTAATTATCAACTGGGAGATCCATTGCAATTTTTATATAATGAAAGAAACAAAAAAGAACCTTGGAGACGAATGGTTAAGAAACAAGTAGAAGAATACTGGAGAGCTAAGATCCTAGAGGACTCGAAACTGTACACATCTCTCAGATTTCTGGGAAGTTCATACATAGTTGGAAGCTGCCATCCAGTGGCTGTAACAAACACTGTTAGCCTCTCAGAAGTTATGCAAATCCCAGTACGCCTGAAAATGATAACTGGGTCCTATTTACTCCAATCAAGAAGAGCAAGATTTAATAATGTAGAAACAGATGTAACTTGCCAGTTATGCCACTCACATGCAGAGAACCTAGAGCATTTTCTTATCACCTGTAGTAAGCTAGATGATGCAAGAGCACCGATACTGTCCTCAATCATTGATGTTACAGCCGGTATCTATGCCAACCATAAAATTGACATTGTCCCTGATTTACTCACTCTAATAGTAAATCCATATTTTTACTGTATAGACTTGGGCACTAGAAACAGTAAACTGCTATATGATATAATGAACAAATTGGAACCTCTCTGTAAGCTGCTGTGCTATAAACTACACACGAGAAGATACTACCTCCTTGGGATATGTAAGTAACTTTGAAACAACTATATCTAGTGTGTCTACAGATGCAGTGGGTCCTCTCAAATATGGAGTGCTCTTTTAAAGATGTTTTAAAGATGGTTTTGTTTTTTTTTTGACACTATTTTAGATATTCCTTGTGATATATGTACATACATTTTAATGTTCTGTATGGATGGACGTTTTATGTCACTATAAATAGGAGCACTACTTATTCTTATGGAAACTGGTGGAGGATAACTCATTCCGTACTCCAAGGGATTACACTGGAGGTGTGCCTTAACTGGCAGAAGTTAGATAACAAAGACAAAGATTGGATAATTGAACTTGATTCACAGGGAATATTTCAAAATAATGTCGAAGAGAACTAATTCTAAAAACTTCTGATTCAATCATTTTCATTGAAGTCATTGTGTTAAAAACACAATATAATGAAATCTAAGTAGAAAGGCCTAAAAAAAATATAGTTGTGTTTAGGGTAACCCGACCCTACCTAATTTTTAGTGCCTACCCTAAATTTTTTATAACCTTTCTTCAACAAGCACTGTTAAAGTCAAGGTGACTCCAGTATACAACCTAACTAAAAAAAATTAATGTAAAAAAAAAATTTCCCTACCTACCCTACCTAACATTTTTCCAGTGTGTTACCCTAAACACATGTATTTTTTTATTTGGCCTAATGAAATGTTACTCTTCATTATAAATATCCTTTATCAATTTTTGATCTAAATTTCCAGCCGATAACATTTTGAGAGTTTCCCTACATTCTGTGGATGAGGTACAATTTTTAGTTCGCAACTTTCCTGTTGACATGACGTGCATAACCTGACAAACAGACTCAATTACCGATTTTAATGCAATTCTAACTTAAATATGAAATTATCGAAGAAACAGAGAATTTTGAGAGGGAAGTCTAGTGGATAAACTAGAAAAGGAAATAACTACCTTCAATTTTATCTGCATGAAAAATACAAAAAAGGGAATTTATCTGTTTTATTTTAAAACATTTTGCATGAAAAATGCAGGATTTTTCATTAACGTTACAGCTCTACTTAGTAAAATTATTTTTTCCTCAGACAAGCAAGTAGATAGCAAATATTTTTTTTGTACCAACAGTGGGGCGGGAACCCGGAAGTAAGGGGGCGGGCAGCGGGAGTTAGGGGTGTGGTAACCTGGAGTAAAGGGGGCGGGATTTTTCTTAAATGGGAATGAAACTAAACAGATATAAATGGCCTTAATGGACTTAAATGCTTCTAAGGTAGTCAATACCAACCATTTTCAAATCTTAAATTTGATCTAAATTGGTTGAATTTCTAATGTCTTTTAAAATCTTCCGGTGCCGGATTTTGACAGAATCCGTTTCTGTTTTTGTTTTCTATTTAAGTGTACTGTTTCGGGGCAAAATGGCCTTTCATCTTTGCGAAAAATTATATTTGATTTCCGTTAATGAAATCTTTCATCTCCATGAAGCACTATCTTTAAATTCTGTCAATTTTGTATTATAAATACTTAAGTTTATTATGTTATACCCCTTCTGTTTGACATCGTTAAAACTCATGCTTCTGGACTAAATATGGTACAAAACAGTATGTACAAATGCATACATCTTATTTGGTACAGAAAAAGCTTACTTTGTCAAAAACCACACTGATTCTAACGAGAAGAACTCAGAAACCGATATTGTTAACATACTGGAATTTCTCATCGACAACATAAATTATTTGTTTTGGAGGACGTTTCTCAACAAACCATCAGTATTCCTATGGGACAAATTGTTGTCTGATCTGTTCTTGTTTTTGTATGAAGGTAAATTTTTACAAGGCTACTGCAGAAAATAGTAAAGAAACTAGCCGTTTTTTAAGATGAGTTTCCAATACATAGATGGTGTACTTTCTCTTAAAAGTACTAACTTCAAGGATTACTGATTTGTATTTTTTTGTTTGTTTGTTTTCTATTTTTTCGTGTATTTTGTATACTATTTAATTGTTATTCATATTTTATTATGTAATCAGTCCATTCTATGAATGATAACACTATTTAATTTTATTTTATTTCTTGTTTCATTTTTCAATTAACAACAAAAGAGTAACTACAAAGAACAATGAGATACAGTGACATTGGTCAAGAAACATTGATAAACATATGAAACCATTACAGCATTATATATTTAAAACTTTCATCATATTTGTATATAAATATGGACTATCTATGTCTGAAATAGGGGCCTTGGTGGCCGAGTGGTCTAGGTAGTTTGTCATGACTACTAATGATCACTAGCCTGTCAACACTATGGTTTGAGTTTGAATCTTACATGTGGCGGGGTATGTTCGACTCTGATCTAAATTGACAAGAATTGCCAATTCTCCTACCAAAGTTCATTGGTTCCTCCACCAATAAAAACTGGCTGCAGCAAAATAGTCAAATGTGTGTAAATAATCTACTATTTAAATCATTTAATATAAGTTTCTAAGGAGTAGTTAATACAAAAAAAGATAATGGAAACCATTAAAGCACTATACATAATAAGTCAAGTTCAGTATATATTGTACAAAGATATATAATGAGCACTACTGAGCACTGGATACAACATATGTTGTCTGACATTGTGGTAATGAGACCAATGACTACAAAGTTCCCATTTTAATAACATTCCTCAAATCTAGAATTGTTCAAATCTAGGTGCCAAAATGTCCAGGTACGGATTTGTCCCAGTACCGAAATGTCTTTTTACTAAAGTACCGAACTGTCTTGATACATTGTACCATTTACATGTAACACAGACAACCTGCGTCCATGTTCTGCACAACCACAGGTGGAAAAATTTTGAAAGCAGGAACGGTGTTCTTGTTATGACATTTTTTAACAGCATATGGACATATTTTTCAGGATAAGGCCAATAAGGGCTTATTTAATGTTATTTCAGGACTGAAAAGGACACACAAAATCATGCCAACTTTTAGAAATAACTTGCTTCAAATTATAATTTTAGAATTAGAATCGTGATACCAGGAATGAGTTTCTGGAAAGGGCTAGAGCTATTGCTGTGCTCGCATCATGCCAACAGCATATTACATTATACCGGATAAAGTGAAGAATAAGAACTAGATTCTGGTTGAACCAGAATTGTGCAATGCTGGTAGAAAAATTCATTCCAGAATTGTTCTCAACAATTCTGGAAATACCAGAATTGTGCAAAACAATTCTAGTATTTCCAGCATTGTATCCTGGTACAATTCTTGAATTCCAGAATTGTCAACAATTCTGGTATACATATATTTACCAGAATTGTAAAAAGATATTTACAATTCTGGAAATACCAGCATTGTAGGTCATACAATTCTGGTTTTACTAGCATTGTCCATTTTACAATGCTGGTTTTACCAGCATTCTTTGTTTTACAATTCTGGAAAATCTAGAATTGTATCATACAATGCTGGTTAAACCAGAATTGTATCATATACATTGCTGGTAAAACCAGAATTGTAAAATATAGAGCATTGTAAAATAAAGAATGTAAAACCAGAATTGTATGACCTACAATGCTGGTACACAATATTATAATAATATTAACAATAATGACAATTACATAATTGTTTTCACAGGATTGCAATAAATACAACTGAAACAAACTTCAAGGGTGATATTTCTACATCGATATAACCTTCTGGAAACACCAGCTGAACCTCATTCCTTAACACTTACTTATTTGTAAGTATAACACCTAAATTCCTAACTGTCGAATAACAATCATGAACTGAACAATGAACTGGACATGTGCCGATGTGGGATGACAGGTGAATCATGTGGAAAGGGGAAAGAAACGGTATCAGGACAAATCGCCTCCTAGACATGTCGCACCCAGGACAACTCGCCCCCTTAAAACAAGTCACCCCCACTAAAAAGTTGCCGATTTTAATATGCTGTTGGCGTGGTCAATGATGCGAGCACAGCAATTATAGCCCTTTCCAGAAACTCATTTCCGGTATCACGATTCTGACATCTAAATCTACATAATACTTCCGAACATCAATATGCTGATGAAGATGGAAGGCGCATGACAGGGAAAAAGAAAAACATAAACGTATATACAAATTTAAGGAGAAAGGATTTTTTTTTGTTTTTATTTAAGATAAAAACAAACAACAATGATTACTTGAAAAAGAGTGATTTAGCACCAGAATTGAAGGATTCCAATTCTGGGCTGTTGAACACGTTCCATTTGCAAAAGATCATCTTCCATATGATCATATGTGTCTTTTCACCGGTTAATAAATATTTATTCGTGAGGTATCTTCAGTTTGTACAACAATAAAAGAAATAATCTTAACGGAATTAATATTTTGTTGTTTTCGGGTATGAATTTGTCAAAATAGTGTTTGTGATTAGTAACGGAATTCTGTCACATGAAATCACATGAATTCTCCAACTTAAGAAATCATCAGAATTCTCTTTCTATAAGGTAACAGAATTCCGTTAAGAAATCATCAGAATTCTCTTTCCGTAAAGTAACAGAATTCCGTTAAGAAATCATCAGAATTTTCTTTAATTCCATTAACAAATCTTCAGAATGATTTTTCTATAAAGTAACAAAATTCCGTTAAGAAATCATCAGAATTCTCTTTCCATAAAATAACAGAATTCCGTTAAGAAATCATCAGAATTTTCTTTAATTCCGTTAAGAAATCTTCAGAATGATTTTTACATAAAGTAACAGAATTCCGTTAAGAAATCATCAGAATTCTCTTTCCATAAAGTAACAGAATTCCGTTAAGAAATCATCAGAATTCTCTTTCCATAAAGTAACAGAATTCCGTTAAGAAATCATCAGGATTCTCTTTCCATAAAATAACAGAATTCCGTTAAGAAATCATCAGAATTCTCTTTCCATAAAGTAACAGAATTCCATTAAGAAATCACCAGAATTCTTTTTCTATAAAGTAACAGAATGCATTTACTATAAAGTAACAGAATTCTAGTAAGAAATCATCTGAATTCTTTTACTATAAAGTAACAGAATTCCGCTAAGAAATTATCCGAATTCATTTACTATAAAGTAACAGAATTCTGGTAAGAAATCATCAGAATTCTCCCTGTTGAGAAATTATTAAAATATTAATAACATAATTCTGTTAAGGAAACAACACAATTTTTCTATCTAGTACATTTGTAACTAAATTCTATTAAGAAATTATCAGAAGTTGTTTATACCCATCAACAGAATTATGCTAAGAAGTCATCACAATAACGAAATTATTCACAGAATTTTGTTTGTGTGTTATAAGTTTTTCTTTCTGATAATAGAATTCAGTTAAGAGCTTCTACCTATTAAAGAAATCATTAGAACTTGTTGTTTCGAGTAAAAATGATAAGACAGCTGAGACATATATTTTAAAATTGTTTTTAATAATGTTGAAATTAAATAACAAATGGCGTTGATAAACATAAGAATAAATACATCATTTATTTCGGGGGGAAAAATCTTTTCAACAGATTTTATTTTGAAAAAAAAACATATTTGTCGTTAAATAACGACAAATTCCAAGACTTTCTACATCTTATCTACCCCAGTGAGCTTGAAATTAAGGATACTACAGATACACCAAAGTCCGCTTCATATTTGGATTTATTTCTTGAAATAGACTATGAGGGACGTTTGAAGACAAAACTTTATGACAAACGTGATGACTTCAACTTTCCTATTGTTAATTTTCCCTTCTTAAGTAGCAATATACCAGCATCGCCTGCATATGGCGTCTACGTTTCTCAGCTTATCCGATTTTCAAGGGCATGCGTGAGTTACCCTGACTTTCGACAAAGAGGATTACTGCTGTCACAAAAGCTTCTTAACCAGGGTTTTATCAGGGATAAGTTGATGTCATCACTTAAGAAATTTTACGGTCGTCATCATGAATTGATTGACCATTACAGTGTTCCAATATCTAAGATGATGTTGGACCTGTTCCCACTGTCGTAACCTTTCATGTGCCTCCTACGATTTGTGACTTCCACCGGATTGACTTTGTTGAACTTCACGACGGGTGCCGTATACGGAGCAGGAACTGCTTACCCTTCCGGAGCACCTGGGTTCACTCCTGGTTTTTATAGGAGTTCGTGTTGTTCATTGTTTTCAGTTTTCTGTGTTTATTTGTTGTGCTTGTGGTTGTTCGTTTGTCTTCCCGGGTTTGTCTGTCCAATGGATTACGTTTTTTTGATTGCTCCTTAGGTATATTTGTCCTTTTTTTTTTACAAAAATAAAAAGAAAAAACACATTAATATTTTTTTCTACATTTTGATAGCATCAAGCATAAAAATGATATTAATCATTAAATATTGTTTACCGTTAACACTTGACTCGTCTGATGGATAAAAATGAACAAATAGGGGACTGGATTTTTAGAATTCAGAAAATTCTAATTACTATTTAAATACATATGCATTTACACAAGCACCTTGAGTAAGTCAAAATAAACTAATTAGTACACCACATCAATATGTCTATCAGTGTTCAGGCGAGCATACTTGTAGTCAGTATTTTATTTTATTTTATTTTCTAATTCACCAAGTTCAACCGAACATAAAATATTTATGTACCCAAGCTCCAGTATTTCACATTAGAACTTACACCAACACAATTAGTGGAACATTATTGTTTAGGCCAGAAAGAATCAACAAAATCATTATGTTAGATTCTGACAGGTGCGGTGACCAAAATCAAAACTTCATTTATTATTCAAATACAAACAATATTCAATAATAATCTCACTTCTCAACATCTCACCAGTTCATAATAATGTCCACTACACTCATAACGAACACTGACAAAATTAATACCAATCTACAAAAAACAATAGAATCATAAATACAAAAATTATTTCATATAAACACACGACAAAAAGTACAATAATAGCATATATGCTTCTAAATTTAACTTCTGAAGTACCAAACGAGACGTCCTCTCAAATGTGGTCACCGCCCTTCTCGATACTTAAAATAGTTCACCTGTCAATTTATACTGTCCTTATCACAAAACCGGTTGTTTTCTATTGTTATTATAATAATATGAAATCCTTCCGCTAATAGTACATAAATATATTTATTTTCTAATTCACCAAGTTCAACCGAACATAAAATATTTATGTACCCAAGCTCCAGTATTTCACATTAGAACTTACACCAACACAATTAGTGGAACATTATTGTTTAGGCCAGAAAGAATCAACAAAATCATTATGTTAGATTCTGACAGGTGCGGTGACCAAAATCGAAAGAACAAAGAAAGAATTAGATAATACCCAAGTTTTTAGAAACTGATAATCTCTTTTTTAAATTTTCTGAAACATATCCATCCTTTGCCAATTCCGATTTCCATCTACCATGTATCTTAAAAAGTCTATCTGATACATTATTATTGGCGGCAGCTGTAGCTCCGCCCGCTCTAAAACTGTGGGTGCCAAATTTAGTAGGGTCTAGACCTATAAATTCTAAAGCATCTCTAACAATTTCTCTTGAACGTGTATATGACAGGCAAATATTTTTCTTTCTCAAAATGTACTTATCTGAACTTTTACAATAAGTCAAAGGTCTGAAAATGTACATATCTGATGATAAATCGATATTTGCTAACTCTAAATATCTAGACAAAATTTTGACAGGGCAAATATTACTCTCTAATTTTGAAATAAGAATATGATTCCCTTTACGGTAACAATCTGTCTTACTTTTTACAACGTAAACATCTAAATAATTCTCTTTAAAAATGAGATTCACAGCTTGTAAATGACAAAGTTCGTCGTATCTCAAAAAACCAAAATAAGATAAGAAACACATAGCCAGTAAACGTAAATTTTTCAAATTACAGCCATCTCCATAAAATGAATTAAAAAGTGTAATCAAAACGTCTGGTTGAACAGCCACTTTTTTCTTAACTGGTCTATTTAAAAGCCACTTAGCAGAGTCAACCAAACTTTGTACAACCGGAGATTCACACGGATCAGATACCGCAGCTAGTTTATGAGCCCACTTTATTCCATAAAATGCGGCTTCAATGGTACTGTAATGTTGTTTGGTTTGAATTAAGTTCTGAAGGTAAAGACCCACATAAAGTTCATTTGCAGGCAAAACGGAAGTAATTTCTGGATATTTACCTGTCCAAGTAACAAACCTTTTGAAACTATAAGCATATTTCGAAACTGTCGAGTTCGCTCTTGAATTAATACAAGATGATTGAAGATTCTCAAAAAGATTCTTAAGATCTGGGTGAATAATTTTGTTGTTATTTTCCCAAAATCCTGATGAAAATATTTTCTGAAAACAAAATTTAATAACATATCTTAGCATATTCATAAAGTAAACAGAAATGATAATTAAACTAAAAAATACAATACCATTTTAAAATTGCCATCAATCAGTCCAGTGACCAATCAAGATTACCCAGTGGTAAAGTAAACGAACAGGCCCAGTGACCCAATACAAATGTCCAGTGACCAAAGTCCAGTGACGAAGAACATGACAGTTCATATTCGCTATCTGTAAAATAAAGAATATTAATACAAAACTAATTCAAGCCAGAAGCATCTAAACGAACGGCAAGAACAGTGCCGCAATAACGCCCACTGCCGAACAAAGAATTGGGATTATTTCCTGCAACAAAGATTCTATCTACCTCATGAAACTCTAAAACGTCTAAAACATAAGGTTTATATGATAAACCATCTGCAAATATTAAAGGCCAAAAAGCAGATGACGGCCACTTCGGTACAACAAGTGTGCCCGAAGCTTTGCAATTTACTAAATGATTTATGCATTTCGGTACTAACGCAACAGGCGGTACAAGCCAGTTGTTATGATTCGCCCAGTGGCAAGTGAAAGCGTCAATGGCTGAAGCTCTTGGATTCCAGTATAAAGAACTAAATAATGGTAATTTTGCATTGTCCATGTTTGCAAATCTGTCATAAGAATGTGGTCCCCATAGCTCATTTAAAAATTAAAGAAATCTACTGAAATGCCCCAGTCGTCTACATCAATAATGCGACTCAAAAAATCTGCTTGTTCATTTTCACTTCTCGGTATCCACTTAATGTAAAAAGAGATATTTTCTGAAATACAACAATTAAAAATGTCCAGAGAAATATCCTGTAATTCTTTAATCTTACTACCTTTTTGTGCTATGCTAACAGCGTTTTGATTATCTGTGTAAATCGTCACCGAACTGTTTTTCAGGAATTGTGAAAAGGCTCTCAAACAAAGCTGAATAGCTTTAATTTCCCTCCAAGTGGAGCTTTTTACCTTCTCGTTCTGCAGCCACATTTTGTGCATAATCAAATCTGAATTTCTTACATAACCAGCTGCACCAGTGTCACTGGCATCTGTAAAAACGTGAAACTCGGAGGACTTTTGCAAAAGATCAACAGATTTAAGACTGTCGATATTTTGCTTCCTAAACAAAAGTTCATTCATACAGTCCGGATTAAGTCTAATATTTACGTACTGATCCCAATCTTCTCTCTGATTAATTACTGAAAAAATGCACCTTGTCATAATTTGAGTTACGTTACCTACAGCAGGTGTTAAAGAAATCAGTTTGCCACAAACTTTTGCTAATTGTCTAATTTTGACCCTAGAACCTGAGTTAATTACACTATCTAAAAGTGACTGGATGTCACACAGTTTTGATTCTGGAATAAAAAGTCTACATTGTACCAAATTCCACACAAAACCTAACCATACCAAGACTTGTACTGGATTCCAGACACACTTGTCTTTGTTTGGCACAAAACCTGAAGCTACAAGATCTGATTTTACTTTCTCTGCATGTTTTGAACATAATTCAAAATTTTCTGCCACTCCGAAACCATCATCTAGGTAGACCACGATTTTAATATTGTTTAAACGCCAATGTTTTACAAGTTGGCGTACTACCTTAGTAAAAATATATCCACTAACACTTAATCCAAAAGGCAATACAGTAAACATGTAAAATTTAACTACATTATCTTTAACCCATGAAAAACCTAAATACTGTTGAAAGGTGTGGAAAATATCAAGGTGATGGTAACCAGATTTTAGGTCAAAAATAAATCCATAACAATCTGAACTAATATATTGTGACACTGTGCGCCAATCTTCAAATTTGATTTTGTTTAAAACAACATGTTTGTTTACGTGTCTAAGATCTAAAATTAGTCTTTCTTTACCTCTAGAATTGACTGAAACGGATAATGGGTTAACTAAATGTGGTTTGTAAGATACTTCCTTTACAAGCCCGAATTTAACCAAATCTGAAATTGCACAATCTACAAAATTACTGTGTTCTAAAGCTGATTTATTGTTGCGTAAAAATACGTTATCAGGTTGACTAAAAAGAGGTATCTTAAAACCATTTTCAATAACATCAAGAATGAAATCAGATGTACCAATACTTTTCCAAAAAGAAATTGACTTTTTTAATCTGCCTTTTACATTAATGTCACATAAACCTGCCTCGTATTCAAAATAAGAGTCTAAAATTTCTACATCTTGTACCTGAAAAGTGTCCGAGTGGTTTCCTTTAAGCTGAAGATCCCCTGTTGACGTTGTATCCTGAAGCTTTGGCATCTTTTTTACAATCCCTGGCCCAGTGTCCGAATAATCCACAGTTATAGCACTGGTCTCCTGGCTTGGCCCTTTTTCCCTGGGCGAGGCCGGGTCGCCCGCTCCCGCGAAAGGGCTGCATAGCGTAACTAGAATAAGCAGTATTTCCACCATTATGCGAAATCTGTGTAGCCGAACCGGCAGCTTCTGCGGGTCTTTTACGTGCATTTGTAGACTTCTTCTCTGCTTTTGACGCCTTAATCTTTTTCACAGCGCGGCTGTCTGCGGCTCTTATCTTCTTCTCGTCCTCGGAGTCGCTGGCTACGTCGTCAGAGAGATACTCCTGTACCGTTTTCCAACCGCCTTCGGATTTATCTGCGATTCGAATGTGCTTGTTCCTCTTCTTGATCGAATCCAAAGACTCGTGCAAAGCGGATTCTGCCTTGTGATAACGTCTACTGCGAATGCAGGATACAGCCTTCTCAATATTGTCCTGTAGATCAGTATTAAATTCGTATTGAATTTGGTGTCCCTTGAAATTGAAAGTATTCTCAACCTTCTTCACTTTCTTTGACAAGCTTTTAGTAGTTTCGCTGAAATTATCCTCTATTCCGGAAAATTTACTGTTCATATAAGACGTTAGGAGGGAAAATAAATCTGCATTTGAAACTCTCTCCAAATCTGAACGCGTTTCTTGAACAGACGTACCTTGGCTCTCTTTAGTAAGGCGACTCAAATCCTCCTGTTCCTGGTCACTATTGTCGGACATTACTAACGACGATTTAACTTCTGAAGTACCAAACGAGACGTCCTCTCAAATGTGGTCACCGCCCTTCTCGATACTTAAAATAGTTCACCTGTCAATTTATACTGTCCTTATCACAAAACCGGTTGTTTTCTATTGTTATTATAATAATATGAAATCCTTCCGCTAATAGTACATAAATATATTTATTTCGTTCATCAGATAAGAGCAATCAGTAACATTCATGCAAACATAGTTCCAAAAAGTACATTAAATACAAAAGCGGCATTGTATAAACCGGTATTTTATTACACACTGAAGATATGGACCGAAAATACATTTTATAAAAACAGTCGGACCTTTTTTGCTACAAGTTTCTTGTCATCTTAATTTTCCTTTTCAATTTGATATAGATTTTATGAAATGGCAAAATACTAAGAAAAAAGAAAAAAACTTAATAGTTAGATAAATGATACACACCTTTCTTATCATCTAAAGCTCAACATAATGGCAAATATTACAATAAATTTCACATTTACACTGTATCTGTATCTGTGTAACACAACAGATTTCAATAGCATATGTCATACCTTAACGGTCCGAGAAAATACTGATTTTACCATTAAATATTTCAGACAGTGACATATACATTCCGTCAGATAATTAATAATTTTATCTTTAAAATAATTCAGCTGGTTAACGATTCATTAAGATAACATTGCCTTACGGTTTACTACCATTAGTCAGATGTTAATGATCTGGGGAATCGTAACGCGCTAATATCTATTCAAGTGCTTAACAATAAATTTCACACTGACAATAGTGACATCAAAAAAGGAAATTAAAAGACACATATATATGAGTGGCCGTTCATGTCAAAATAACGATACTTCCATCATGATAGTTTTCCATCGTGATGGTTTTAACAAGTATCATGATGCTTTTAACAAGTATCATGATACTTGTCAGAAGCATCATGATACTTATCAAAAGTATCATGATACTTGCTCAAAGCATCACGATGCAATTAAACTGACAATAGCATCGCGATGGAAGTCAAAAGCATCACGATGAAAGTCAAAAGCATCATGATGGAAATTAAAAGCATCGCGATGGAAGTTAAAAGCATCATGATGGAAGTTAAAAGCATCGCGATGGAAGTTAAAAGCATCGCGATGGAAGTCAAAAGCATCATGATAGAGATTAAAAGCATCAGGATGAAAGTCAAAAGCATCATGATGAAAGTTAAAAGTATTATGATACAAGTCAAAATCGCAAGGGCGCAATGTCCTTTTGAAGCTAAACCAATGAGAGCAACTCTTACAATTTACGCGCCGAATGTCTAGAAACGAGATTTTGAACAAGATGGCCGTTTCAGCAACAAACAAAGAGCGGTTTCTGACAGAAGTCCAAAACAATATAGACTATTGTGTTCGTCTTCTCTCTTCAGATACCGTAGATGCAGAAGTAACATCCAATATATTAGCCAGGTAAACATTTTTATCTAAAAATCAAGAAAAAAACTCCGTGTTCTATTGTTTATCGAAGTTTTTTTTAATAATTGTCATAATAATAATAATTTTGTTTATTATGTCAAATATTTTTTTTAAACTTATAATATATAGTTTTGAAGCAGACTGAAAGAGAGAGGGTGGTGTTACTTTGTGAACTCACTTCACGATATCTGTTATTTATAATTTCATTTATGATTTACTTAGGTTGCAGTCACTAGGCAGAGATATTGAGAGGACCGCTGGAAGCTTAATATCTCCTGAGGAAAAAAGTGTCCTGATGTCTATAGTAACCGAAATGACCAGTGACGTTGAAAAGAAGATACAGCATAGTACACGTAGTTCTGGTAGGATATATATTCGTAATGATGTGTTTATAGGAGGTGCAAATTTTCATTATTACATCAACTTTCTCTTTAGCTCACCTGGCCAATGTGTGAGCTATAATCTATTATTATTGCTTTGCGTCCGTTTTAAACAGTTTTGTGAGATTTAAAACTTTCCCCTATACATTTAGACTATGTGGTTAAATAAACACACAGTGATACGCTTGAATATAGAATGCTTGTTATATCTTACATCCAACAACTGGTCAAAGGCTGTTGTCCTAGTAGGTCAGCCTGACGTTGGTATATTAAATGTTTCGTTCTGCTCCGTGATTTTTTCCCAGAATCACAACCCTGCCTTGGACTTTCGAAATTACGTATAGTATTTTTCAAGACCTTTTTGCAGATAATTAGTTGCCGGATTTTTTTTATATATGAGCCTAATATGTTGAGTTACCAATCAAGTTTCGTTTTGTTCCACTCTGCTTATTTTTGCCGAAATTTAATACGGAAAAATGAGACTTTGAAAATGTCATCATATAACTGTGTTTAAGTCATCTCAGTTTTAATGTATCAGGAAAACAAATTTCTAGCTGGTACGGGCTAAATATTGCCATGTAATACTTTTGAAATAGGTTTGATAAATTCACAAATATCTTCAACATTATTTCTTGTACAGACCTGTTGTGATCTTTTTAAAATATTGTAAATTAAAATTATTTGCAGAAAATAAAAGTTTTATGGTAAATCGACCACAGCTCGGACAGTTGGGATCTCCAAGATTTCAAATAACAAAGGAACAACTTGAATTCCTGAATAACTACACGTTTTGCGCACCATTAATGGCAGAAACGCTTCATACTTCTGAATCAACAATCAGAAGAAGGCTTCGGTTTGTATTAATTTATTATACCCCTCTTAAAAAAAGGGGGTATACTGTTTTACCTCTGTCCGTCCGTCCCTTCGTCCAAAGAATATTTCGTCGCATTTTTCTCAGGAACTACATAACAAGGCTTTCTGAAATTTGGTATCAAGGTTCATACGAGTAAGTTATATATATCCTGTGATACATTTTCAGATTCATCGCTCAACAACTTCCTGTTTACCGAACACCATCATACTTTTACACGTGATAGCTAAGTTGAAAATTTTCGTCGCATTTTCTCAGGAACTAAATATCAAGGCTTTCCGAAATTTGGTATCAAAGTTTATATGAGTGAGCTAAATTGTGTGTTACGTTTTCAGTTTCATCTTTTAATAAATTCCTGTTAACTGTATACTTTTAGCGGGGTATCATTAGTGAGCAGTAGCTCAAAGATTCACTTGTTTATCAAGGTATATATCCGCTCTTAACAAATCTGTCTCATACAAATTTATCACTATCATTCTGTTACATATATCGTTCATCTCTTCAGATGTCATAAATTGTTTTTTTTTCAATGTTGTGACAGAAATGATCTTTTTGTAGGGAGTACAATATTAAACTACGGGAAGGGAAGCAAACAGAAATCAGTAATGACGATTTGGACAAACAAGTTAAAAAAGTCATAGGCACAAATAAAAGAATCGGACCAAACACCATAAGGCTGAGACTTGCATTAGAAAATTTGAACCTTTCACGACAGAGAGTTAGAGACTCATGTCATAGGGTAGACCCAGTTGGATGCTCTCTTAGATCCTTGGAAAGACGAAATACTCAACGGAGGACTTACAAAGTTGCAGGCCCCAATTCCCTTTGGCATATAGATGGTAACCATAAACTTATCAGGTATGGCAAGTTCAAAATAAGTAATTTATTTTTAAAAAATGAATATAATGTGAACAAACAGAAGGATAAACAGGCGATTAAGACATCTTTATGACAGGCCGTTTTATTATTTATTATATTATACAAGATATCTCATATAATATACTAGTATATAAGATATCTCATATAAGATATCTCTTATAATATATAAGATATCTCATATAATACATAAGATATCTTATATAATCTAATGTTTTAAAGATATCTTATAATTATATTTTATATAAGTATTTTATATAAGATATCTTATAAAGTATATTAGATATCTTGGAGTTGGAATAAAAAGTAAAACGGCTTGCTATACATCTTAGTATCCCCTTTAATTGCAACGGAGAGCGATTATTTTTCTTTGCTGTGCTTCCTTTGTGTAAAGTTTAATGAAATCTGTGCAGTAGTGTAGGTGAAATTGCACTTAGAAATTATGTGGACAGACAGAAATGGTGATTCCTTTATACTCCCCTGAACTTTATTTAAATTTGCATTGGTATAATGGTATCACGTTGTCATCGTCCGTAGACATTTGGTTTCCAGACAATAACTGGAGTATAAGTGAATTGATTTCTGTGAAATTTTATCACAATGTTCCATACCACAAAAGGAAGGTTAAGTTCGATTTTTGAAGTTATGCTCCCAACTGTTAAGGAATAAGGGGCCAAAAACAAACATTTTTTCTATTTTCCGGACAATAACTTGTGCATGTATGGATCTATACAAAATTGTACCACAAGGTTCCATACCACAAAGGGATTGACTTTGGGAGTTATGGCTCAAAATGTTTAGGAATTACAGGGAAAAGGGGGGGCAAGGATTTTCAGTTGGATTAAATGAAAAGGGTGTGTAAATAAGTATATATATAGTCTGAAAACTGATTTACTCAGTATTGCACAACAACAAGAAATCTTAAATTAAAAATAAATACAAATCTGTTAACCATTTTCAATTTGGGATTAATTCAGACTTGGAATTTTGGGGTTCTTACCGTGTATTTGATTTGGATATTGGGCCCCGTTTGAAACTGGTCCATGTTGACGGCCAAAGGGTTATCTTTTATTTTTTTTTAATTCATCAAAACTTAATATTTGTTATTCTATGATATGCTGAATCTAACCGTGTATTTGGATATTTTTTTATTTTGGGCCCCGTTTTCAAATTAGTCCATATTAAGGTCCAAAGTTAAACTTACTTTGATTTAAACAAAAATTAATTTCTTTAGGTTCTTTGGTATGCTGAATCTAAACATGTATTTAGATTTTTAATTTTGGGCCCAGTTTTCAAGTTGGTCCAAATCGGGGTCCAAATTAAACTTTGTTTGATATTATCAAAAATTCAATGAATTGGATATTTTGAAATGTTGAATCTAACTGGATTTAGATTTTAGATTTTGGGCCGTGTTGGTGCACGTTGAGATCCAAAGGGTCCAAAATTAAACCTTTTTGATTTTAAAAAAAATTGAATTCTGTGGTTATTTTTTTTTTAGTGCTGAATCTAACGTATTTAGATTTTAGATATTGGACCAAAATAGGTAAATGTCCAATTTCAGCTTGTTTTAGTTCTTTGGCCACATTCATTGTGTATCAAAAACATATGACGTGTCAAATATTTAATCACATTAAAAAGCTTGAATATTGTGTCCATACTTGGCCCAACTGTTCAGCGTTCGTTTAGTCACTAAACCATGAAAATGATGTCAAGGACAATGGTCATATGACAGACAGAAATTCTTATCATTAAGTCTCACTTTCTGCCACAGAAGTCGCAGGCAAGACAATGAAATAAAGTAGATTACTACCATGTTCCTCTTTACCTTATTCCTTCCACTATGGAATTAATACCCCCCCCCCCCCCAAAAAAAAAAAAAAAAAAAAAAAAAAAAAAAAAAAAAAAACAGCTTAATAACAGGACTTTCAATTTTTAAGCGTATATAATATATTATAAGTATTATAAGTGTGGGAATGCTTAACATGTCAATGTTCATTGTTGTACCTTCCATAATTTTGTTAAATTTCGATTGCAGATGGGGAGTGGTTATTCACGGAGGAATTGACGGCTTCAGTCGACTGGTTACTTTTCTTCATGGCAGCAATAACAACAAGTCAACAACTGTCTTTGACTTGTTTACATATGCTACTCGAAAATTTGGTATTCCTTCACGTATCAGAGTGGATCATGGGACAGAAAATGTAGATATATGCATATTCATGGAAGGATATCGTGGGGAAAATAGAGGAAGTGCAATCAAGGGTAAAAGCTCCCATAATCAAAGGATTGAAAGGCTGTGGGTAGACCTCTGGGACTCCGTCAGCAATGAATATTATAGCTTATTCTCATACATGGAAAAATCAAAGGTACTGGATCTAACATCTGCCTTGCACATGTGGGCCTTTCAGTATGTTTTTATTCCCAGAATAAATAAGTCTCTTGAAATGGTCCAACTACAGTACAATAGTCATGGATTATCCACTGAAAACAGTAGGACTCCATACCAAATCTTCATCCAAGGTGTTTTGAGGAACATGCATTCTGGTTGTGTATCGATATCTGACCTAATGCTACAGGCTGGTGACGCTGAGGAATTAGAAGGATTTGGACCAAACGATTATTATGATTATGGAATTGAAGAATTAGGAGATGATAACGAAGATAACACAACTGAAGATTATGATAGTAATGTACATACAATACACTGTCCATTAAATGACCAACAGATGGAACATTTGACAGCAATTGTGAATCCTGTTGAAAACTATAAAAACTTAGTGCATGGTATTTATATGTTTATAGATGTAGTGGCATATCTGGAATCAGTGCAACAAAGCTAATTATATTATAATAAATATATTTTTTTCTACATTGCATACAGTTGAATACCCCATGCAGTGATCCAAATGATAGACACATGCAAATTATTTGATTACAAATTGGATATGTAAATTTCTACTAATCCATCACGTTATTGATATTTGATTTACTGTTTTATGACACTTTCCCAGTCTGCAAAGGTGAGGGAACATAGAAAATTAATGCTGGGAATATATGCGTTTGGTTATCGTTATTTGACATTGTGAGCCCTCTCGTGTAAGTTGGCTAGGTGGCGTTTACCCAGAGGCGAAAAAAAACATCATGCCTTGTTCTCATTAGCAATTATACCACATCTTCTTATGTTTTTATTGTTGGTGTAATCTGTTAATCAATACACTTTCTGAAATTTTGCATTGAAGACAAATTTGCAGTCCTCTTAATAGCTGATCATGATAAAAAAAATGTTGACTTTTACCTACAATCACTTATTGTTGATTTAGGCCTTACAATAAGCAATTACTCATTTATATTTGGGCCTTTCAGAGCACACTGCTAAGTATGGGTTTCCTTTTTATGACTTGGTGACCACTAAATAAATAAATTTATTATATCTTGGTGGTATATTGTTGAAATTGTGGCATTTTCCAAATACCCGTTTCCAAGTGTAAAATAGGAAGGCTGGATCTACATATCATATGGTTTATTATATCCAAAGCTACAAATAGTTGTTGACTCAAAGTTAAGTATGTTGTCGCCTAGTTAATGCTTCCATCCACTGAAAAGATTTCATTCAAACTTAGTCATATAAAACGAGTTGGTGGTAAAAATTATGTTCACTAAATTATTCATCCAATACATGCACATATACTAAGACCTTTGTGCACGTTTCAACCTTTTATAATGAATCTATAATGTGTAATTTACAAACAAAACAATGCGTTTGTTGATTTATAATGGAAACCATGTCTGCTAATTTATTTTCAAGTTGAGCTTCCGATGTTCTTCGGCACGTTTTCATTGATGAACAATCAACAAAAGCATAAGGCATCTCTATACAAAGTATGAAGTATCCAGGTCTTCTGCCTTCTGAAATATTAAGCTTTTAAGTCAAGAGCTAAGGTTGCCACCACCGGATCACTATCCCTAAGTCTCGCTTTCTGTGACAGAAGTCGCAGGCGAGACAAAAACTGTGAAAAATGCCACATCTGTACTTCAAAAATTTTTTGGTTGACAAAAACTGTTGACAGACAGAGCAAATGCTAAATGGGGCCATATCTTGATGTGGCTTAATAGGGGGAGGTATTACATCAACTCAAGTAGATATCAAATACATAGTCACTGAATCAAGTTAAGTCTCATACTTCCTTCTAGATGAATAAGTCAATTCACCTGTTGAAAAAAATGTGTGATAATTGGGCTGTGTTTATTCATTTGTTTTTAAATATTTTCTGTGCGTTCCTGTTTGTTAATTAAACCTTGTAACAGTTTTATAATGATTGTGTATAAAAAGTCTTCTTTCATCATTGATCAATAAAAATGTGTTTATTAACGTAGGCTTCGTTTGTTTACATTTTCTTTTTACTTGCGCAGTTGCGGCTGTTGTATATCATGCATACGGAAAAGCAGTCGGTGATTCTTTGCAACAATTACACAACGGAATATAATAATTCAGAAGCCATACATGTCATGAAGTTTTAAATGAAAACAGACTTTTCACTAAAACAAGCATATGAATTAGTTTAATACTATTAAATAACCATTTAGTTAAAAAAAAAAGTTCACATTTTTTTTCAACACGGCGTTTCATATGACTTTAAATGAAGGCATAGCATGTTTAAAAACCTGATTGGGTTTGATTTTTCAGAAATCCATAATGGGACACCATTTTTTTAAGCGTGTGGTCGATGAAATTTTCATGATTATGGTTGTCATCTAAATAGTGACTTCATTTTTCTTGACAGTTTCCCTTCAAAGGAGTATGTGTGGTATGAAGCAATTTTGCACATGTGTTGAATCTGTTTCAACTAAGCCAGCACCCATTTTAAATAGGAATCCGTCTCTAGTGGCAAGTGACCTTTTATCCAAATTAAACAAGAATCAGTCAACTATTTCTAAAATTAAAGCAGGGAAAATAAAACATATAATGCCAAAGACAAAGATAGATAGGTAGATGGATAATCTTTATTAAGAATCTGCAAAGAACCTAAGCTTTCAGGAGTTTCGAACTGACATTACATTATATATTTACATACAAACACTAGATAGAAATAAGAGACAATTTGATTGGTTATCGTCGTACATACGGCTCCATCATATTGCTTTAATAACCTTAATCGTGATGGTTTTCATTTCCATCGTGATGCTTTTGAGTTCCATCGCGATGCTTTTAACTTCCATCGCGATGCTTTTAATTTCCATCATGATGCTTTTGACTTCCATCGTGATGCTTTTGGCTTCCATCGCGATGCTTTTAACTTCCATCGCGATGCTTTTAATTTTCATCATGATGCTTTTGACTTCCATCGTGATGCTTTTAACTTCCATCGCGATGCTTTTGTCAATTCAATTGCATCGTGATGCTTTAAGCAAGTATCGTGATACTTAAGACTTGTATCATGATACTTTTAACAAGTATCACGATGCTTTTGACTAGTATCATGATACTTGTCAAAAGCATCCTGATACTTGTTAAAACCATCACGATGGAAAAACCATCATGATGGAAGTATCGTTATTTTGACATGAACGGCCACTCATACATATATTTTACCAATGAATCTATGGTATATATTCCTGAGGTAGAGTTTTGTCTTGTGGGGCCAATCAGCGAACACAGCCAGATAACTAACAGATGTTTTCACAGTGGAATTACTGACTGTTTTGTAAAACATATAGCTACATATTTAATACCAGAGATTTGTTCTTTAAAATGTCACTGCAAATTATCAAATTATATAGTGATGAGGAAACTGCGGTCCGCTTAGAGATAAAATTATAGAAAGTATTTAATCAAATGATGATATAATCTAAGTACTTAACACCTTTTCACTCTTAAATGTGAAACATATTAGAAAAATCCAAAATTCCAAGCTACACGATTATATGTACCAAATCCCCGGACCAAATCATATCTCTTCAATTCAATTAAAAGTTTTAGTTTTAGATCTTATTCTCTGAGGATAACGTTTGGTTTGAACATCCGAGTCGCTATTCGGATTCATCGAATTGTCAGTGTACTTGCAAAGTTTCATCATTTGTACGGCATGACGTCTCCAGATCGCTCCTTCTGGAGTCCTTACAGCACACTAACGGTCCCGGGAAAGAGTCCCATATGGCAACCTAACCTGTGTATATCTTAGACGTAATAAGCATATAGATATACTTATGGTGGTGCCAAATGGAACTGTTGTCCGTTCCCGATTTTTTATCATTACTTGCGGGTTTCCACTTTTCTTCTCCCCTGTAATTTCGCATAATTACTGTTTGTTGATTGTCAACTCCTCTGAGTTTCTGCTTACTTGCAACGATTTATCAAATTGTTTATTATTCACACAAGGCACCGATCCTTTATTACCGACGTGGTTCCTGGAATTTTTATGTTGGGTACAAAAATTTTTTCCGCCTTTGTCGAAAATATTTTATTTTTTGGGGGGGGGGGGGGGGGGGGGGGAAACTGGAAACGATAATAAATAATTTTTTAGCCCGAAATTGATACTTAAACTTAACAGTTACAAAATTGTACAATTTGTGAAAACTAAGGAGCATCTCCCCCGTGCAAAGCTCTGTCCTTAGAAGGTTTTTGTCATTTTAGGTTTTTGGGTTGTTATTCTGGTTTTCAACATTTTAGGCCTTGAGCTCAACTGATGAGTCGTAAATCGACGAAATGTGCACATTTTGTGCATCAAAATTGGTATCGAAGAATTATAAATAAAAATTGTGCCCCCCCCCCCCCCCCCCCTCACCCACCAACAGTAATAAAATGTCAGTGCCTAACCTTTGATATCAGGTTTGAGTAAGCTTTCATTTTTTTCCACATTTAAAGCATAATAAAACAAGATTGATAGATCTCTAGCATCGTATTTCCGGTATTTCCGAAACGGACGAAAGGTTGACATGCCTCAATAAGATCGAACAATGGTGTCAATTCATTATTGTTACGAGAAACCTCGTGCATGATATTTTAAGCTACAGGTGTATATTCTACAACTGATTTAATACATTTTTATAAATTGTTTTATATTTTACTAGTAATAGGGAGAGAAAAATTCAGTGATATGGGTTTGTAAATTTTGCCAGTAAAATTTTAAACAGAATAACAAGTTAATAAAAGTAAATGGGGTGACTGGCTATTTAACCTGAAAAGGGGGGATGAGGAATGTTATTTTTTTCTAAAAATATTTTGATTAGAATTGGAGCAATCAAAATAATCTGGTCGGGGGAGATTGAAAAAAAAATACCATTCCTGGCATACTTCACGCAAAATATCAATTGTTTGTCTTGTAGTTGAGGATTTCATACCAAAAAACTTTTGGAAACTTTGATTGAGCATCGACGATAACTAAGAACATTGCTTTCATAAAGGTTCCAGCGAAATCTACCTGACTGTACGCCCTTCGAATTAATAAACATAAGGTGAATAACCAATACTTATTGTGTAATATTTTTTTTTTAAAAAAATAAGTAAATACAATAAGGTTTGATAATTAGAATAAGATATATAATAAATTATTTCATAATAATAATAAATAATTATACGTATCGAAAATAATATAATAACAAAGGGTTTCGCTAAACGCAGCATGATATCGGATAATATATTAAACGAGTTAAAAGTCCTTGAATAACTTCACAATAAGCACCCCATTAAAGAACATTACAATAACTCTAGCTATCAGACAATACAGTGAACTATACAGGTACCTTTATTTCTACTAACCATGTAAAAATATTTTCCGTTCTTCATATACTGAGTCCGTATTTAAATATAGAAACATGGAAACATGTTTTTCAGGAGTCAAGTTAACTTCAAAATAGAAAAATCGAGACTTTAAAGAAATGTCTTTTTAAAATGTCTATTGAAAAATACGATCTAAATATTTCATTTCATATTTAATACACAAAGTATTCGACCTAACAAAATATTTTTACGGAAATCAGGTGAAAAAATGTTACAAAATAACGTATCCTGAAATATTGCTTCTTTTAAACTACATGTTGCCAGGATACTCTGAAAGCACTGTAGATACTCTCCGTAATAAGCACTTGAACATCCACTTTTATCATTTGCAAACAACATTCTATTACTTGTAAAATTTACAGAAAAAATCAGCAGCAGATTTGTTCCCTTCATGAATCTAAATTTGCCAAATGATTCCAAATATTCATTTTATCTCGTCAAAATTTGCAAAATTTCCTATCTATTAATTCTATTAATCTTTCATACAATTATTTAGCTGAGAACAATATCTATATCTTAAAAAGATCGGTTTGCGTTTACACTGGTTCAGGAGAGATCGATGATCTTAATCTCGAAAATAATTTAACGAGGTTTTATAAAAATAGGAAAGTATGTCCTTAATGTCATCACATATCCGCTTAAATATTTCCTCCAGCAGAATACTCTGATTGGTCCAGTACACTCTCGTCACTCCCTGCACAGTTCCATTAAAGCACCGTTTCCTCGTGCCTCCAAGATTCACCTCGCTCTCCATACACGATTTTACTCTGAAGTGATACACCTGTAGTTTAGGCGCCAAACATGCGCAGCATCATTATCATAATTAAAAATATCATACCGTACTTTTGTTTAGATCGAACGCGATCGATTAAGCGTTTACATTTAAGAAAAATCGATTCATAAAAGATCCATCTTTGAAAGTCTACCTCTAGAGGTAGACTTTTTAAGACCGATTAAAGATCGATCTTTTCCGTTTACACATAGCTGAGTTAAATCAGTGTCACATATCTTAAAACTTAAGTCTCGTAAGTATTTTTTGCATATATCAAAAGTACACACAAAATGCCTTGTGTTAAATTTGAGCACAAAATGTAAAATTGTTTTAAAAATCAGCAACGAAAACTGATCGGGCAGTGTGCTCTAAAACAGTTGTACAATAAAGTGAAATCATAACAGTTAGGCAATTAACTGTTTCTGTTATTACATTGCATTCCCTTAACCCAATTTATCTCGAAACATATAAAAGAAAATGAAATATGTTGACTGAAAGCAGAAATCAAAATGAAATTAAAAAATTCGCCATTGGTATAAATATATACGTTTCCGGTTACATTGCTAAATAAATTTAAACCCCTCTGATCCCTTTTATCATGAAAAACGTATTAAATGGAAGACGTCTGTTGACACACCACTCACTACATGCACTCATGAAGATGAATTAATGGTACTATTTTGTACATTTTAGGAACCATTTGAAAAAATCAAAATCCGATTGAAAATAATTAAAACGATAAGTCGTGTGTCTAAGTTTATACGTATGCACCGTCCTCCTGCACATGTAATTCCCATATATTATTTATGGTGATAAATTGTTTTGAAAATTATTTTAAATATATGAAAGTTTCATAATATATCTTGGTTACATTAATTTTAGAATAATGAATCCATGTACTCAATTATGATTTTGACATAAGGACCGAAAAGCTAAAATTTAATCGAGCATGAAATGAAAGTTATGTGGACTTATATTTTACTGATCTGTGTTGAACTAAAGAACATATCATCGATATATCATCAATAATATCATCACATGTTTTTTGGGGGAAATAGATTAAAATGCAAAAACATAATCAAATTCATTCTACCATAAAATGTAGGTCATTTACGAATAGTGATTCAAATACAGAACTATTTTGTACTGTATAATAAGATAACTGTTATTATGAAATATCATTAATAAATTGCTATTTGTTCTTTAATAATACACATAAATTCAAAGATTAAATAAAAGTCATTCGAGCATGAAATGTAGTCCATGGTGACTCAAATTTTTCCTACTTGTGTCATACTATATCAGGGGAATGCGGTTTTGAAATATCATCAATATCCTACCATGTGTTCTTTAAAAATATACCTAAATGCAAAAATTTTAATAAAATCACTACGTAAAATATAGGTCATTGTCATTCAAATATTGCTGACTTTTGTTGTATTATATAAGATGAATGCATAGGTCTAATATCATTGATATTTCTCAAGAGGTTTCAGAGAAATGGCCCTCAACACACAAACTTAAGCCTAGTCACTCATGCATGAAATGTGGGTCATACTGACCCAACTGTTGGAGAAATGCATTATATACTGAACCGCAAAAGAAACGTCGCACAAAATGACATGTTCACATACATTTATTTCAAAGTGACATTTATATATTTTGAATTAATTTTTACAAAATTTAATGAATGATTTACAGTCTTTTGGTTACAATGTTCACAAAAACGTCACAATTGTCGCAACGTCACATGTTTTCAATGCTGTGCTCCCACGTCCGTTAATAACGTGTATGTCCTCCACCGGCACCAATTACTGCGGCACATCTTCGGTACATGGAGTTGATGAGCCGATTAATAAACGCCATCGGAATACGTGCCCATACTCTCTGAAACGCTTGTGAAAGTTCAGCTGCAGTTGTCGGACTTGGCTGCTCATTATTCAACCGTCTTTGAACTTCGTCCCATAAATGTTCAATAGGGTTTAAATCTGGACTCAAAGCCGGCCAATCCATAACATTAATGTTATTCTGCTGTAGGAAGTCTCTTGTGGCTCTTGCGGTATGCGCACGTGCATTGTCCTGTTGGAAAGTCTTGTTTTGATGACGTGCGAAATGGGGCTGAACATGGGGTGTCAAGACTTGGTCGATGTAACGGGCAGCTGTTACGCCATTTCCTCTGCCTGGGCCAAGGTTCTGAAAGATGACTGGACCAAGTTTAACGTTAAGGCCGATTCCACCCCATACCATGATGCTAGGTCCTCCCCACGCGTGTGTTTCCAGAATGCAGCTGTCTTCGTAACGTTCCCCGCGTCTTCTCCACACTCTGGTTCTGCCATCGGCTGTTGAAATGCAGTAACGGCTTTCGTCAGAGAAGATGATGTTACGCCATTGTCGATTTCGCCAATTCTGTCGCTGAGTGGCCCACTGAAGACGAGCTTGACGGTGTCGAGGAGTAAGAATAGGTCCTCTTGCTGGACGGCGACATCTCATGTTTCTAGCAGCTAATCGCCGACGAACCGTATCATCACTTATGGGTCGTCCATGTGTTCCAACAGTGTTTCTGGCAGTTTCGGCAGCTGGGGTGAACCGATTCATCAAATGGTGACGAACAATGCCTCTATTCTGTCTAGGGGTAGTGACTTGGGGTCTACCACTCCGTGGACGGTCATTTGTGCTGTTTGTTGCATTGTACCGTGTCCGTAGACGTTCAATTGTTCGAACAGCACAGTTGAAGTCGTTGGCAATAACTCTGGCAGATTGCCCAGCATCCAATCGACCAATGGCCTGTTCTCTCTGTTGTGGAGTCAGACGTGGCATAGCTTCTGTGTCAACACTGATACTAACACTCTTTAATTTTCTCCGGCCTTTTATACCCATAAAGGAGCATGAATTTCACGAACATTTAAGATTTAAGAAAAATTACCGCCAAGTGTGTCCCACGAGCGATTTTAGGTACGGTCGCTCTACGATATCAACTGAAAATTATTCAACCGAAAATTTAATTCACAGGTAATTTAATCTTACCTGGTGATGTAATCGTAATACTGATTATATAAAAATCATTAATTAATATTTATTTTGAATTTTGCTAACATTTTGAAAAAGCGACGTTTCTTTTGCGGTTCAGTATATAATATTAAACAATTATTGTGGTGAAGTATCATTGATATAACACCATGGATTCCTAGGATATGAAACTAAAAAAAACTTATCAGAGTCACTCATTCATTAAATGTAGGTCAAAATGACTCAAATGTTGTTCATCAGTGTTAATTTTCAGGGGGGGGGGGTGATTGTAGTGGTATAATATCATTGATATATCTCAATCGGTTTCTGAGAATGGACCTAAACGCAAACGCTTAACCAAGCTAAAAAAATGACTTTTTGTACATCTAAAACGGTAAGAGTGTTAGAAATTGACGTGAGAAACGGATGTTAAATATTTTTTTAATTTTTTAGCTAGGTACGTGATTTAAAACAAACTTCATAAAAATCAAATATATAAGAATAACACACAAATTATCAAAATTAAATTTATTGATACCAATTGGGCCTGTTTCCCAAACATTACTCCCAAACCGTTTATCTTAATGGAGTGGGTTGGCATTGAATGAGAAGGAAATTTTCAATAGAATAAGAGTACGTGTAAATGGTTTAAACAGAAACATAAATGTCTTCAAACGATGCGGACGACAAACTCATACCATTATACGAACGCAGTTTTTTTTTTGCGGTCGTATAAAAATCAGACTTATATATATATATATATATATATATATATATATATATATTCATGCTATAACATTGACCTTCTTAATAAATGGTCATTTATACGGCCAAGTTCTAACAATGTAACCTTAATCCATAATCTTTTAATCTGTTTCTTATACTCAGTGGTGAATTTCTGTTAATTGTGTGTTTGAATGATCCTGGTAGACAATCAGTAATATTCATTGTCATTTTCTCTGTGCAGTGGTGGGAATGAATGTTGTTCCATTTTTCTGCATTACATTTATTTCAACAGTGTCATTGCTGCATTGCACCACTTCACCCAAAATAGCTATAGTGTCCGATAGCTGACAATATTTTCTCCTGTCGTATATATCACGGTCTTCTGTCCGCATGAGTCCCTCTCGTAGCACCAGGTGTTGCATCGTAAATACCTGTGAAATGTTATTAACGCATAAAGAGTGACAGGTTTATAAAACTAGAGGCTCACCTGAGCCTGAATCACTCACGTGGCTCTAGTAGGCCATTTAAAAAGCTGTTTAATGCAAAATTGCCAAAGTAACCTTGATATTTTACTTTAGACCTAAAACTAGAAATCATATATTTTAGGTCTATCACTTATTTGAAACTGCATTTTCCCCCTATTGGGTCCTGTGGTAGCCATCTTGGATATCCGATCGGCATCAAGATTATAAATTTGGTACAGGATTATCATACAATCATTCAGGCATATTATCAATTTAATCTGTCAAACGGTTGTTTGTATGTATTTCCCATAAGATCCTAGGTTAATTATGTCCAATGGTGGCGGCAATCTTGGATTTCCAATGGGCACCAAAATTACAAATTTAGTAGAGGACAATCTAAGGAACATTCCTGCAAAGTAGAATCTCATTTGGCCTTGTGTTTTCTGACAAGAAGATTTTTTAAATTTCAGCCAATCAGAACACATTATTGGACCTATCAGCCATATTGAATATTCTATCAGAACCAAATTACAAATTCTGAAAAGGAACTTCCCAGGAACATTGTTGCGAAGTTTGGTTCCATTTGGTTGAGTGGTTTCTTTAGAATAAGATTGAAATGTGAAAAGTTAACGGACGGACGGACGACGGCGGACGCAAAGTGACGACAAAAACCAATCCAACCTGTATTTTCTTTTATCCTGCAATTCGGCTATCTTGCGGCAGCCAAAATGCATTGACTGTATATTAGGTTGTAATACGGTCACTCACTGTATATCACTTTTATTGTGGCGCAACAGTACATAAACTTAGAATTTTACTTGTCACTTGTGACGTTGTGAAATGCTACGATTTTGTGCTTGCTTTATGCAGAAAGTCGCTGTTTTCCAGTGATTTTTGCCAGACTTAATGTTTAGGATGTTTCAGGATAAACAGAATATGTGTACATTGTCTCTTGATATAAAATGTAATCAAACTCGGAATGAAACAGGTGAGAAAAGCTCGGCAATCCGCGCATTTCTAAGCCTTGTCCGGATGAATTTTATTCTTCCGACAAAATGAACACATATTCTATTCTATACCGCAAGTTCTTTTAAGCAACCAAAAAGTGTTGACTATACTTTCCGGTTATATATGGTCAGTGAGAGTATATTAAGAATCCGATTTTTTTTTAACATCAGGAGATTTTCAAAACGTGATCTACAGACATACCTTTCGAAAAAAATTTTTTTTTTTATTTTCAAATTGCAAAGTGCATGTTATCTCCCAACATAAGCGCATCCGATTTTAACTTTGCATTTAGAATATACCGTGATGCATTTGTATTACGCAGCCTAAACAAAAAAAATCATTAAGATGCCTCTCGCGTCTATCGGGCACAGAATACGCGTTTTCCATGTTTAATGTAAATACTGAGGGTTTCTTAATAATTGCGCTATTCCATAATTCAAAAAGATTTACCTGCTTGAAGTCATTTCTTTTGTCTAGATACTTCTGTACAAGTTCCTTTTCCTTTCTCCTAATGCTGAATCTCGTAATGTCGGGTAATGTACATGCATTTAAGTGATCTAACGGCCAAATAATGTCCTCGTTTCTTGCTTCAGGAGCTGGATTTTCAAGAAAGGAATTCCACCATGATATTCGATCTTCTGTGAACTTTGCAAGTTTGTAATCCTTATAAACCGCATTTTATCTTACAGCAAGTAATAATTGTAGGTCGCTTGGTATCGGAGAACTGACGTTGGGGTTTTACGCCGTTTTCAGCACATCTGACTATTTCGCGGCGGCTAGTTTGTATTGGTGAAGGAAGCCGGAGTAAGCGGAGAGAACCACCGACCTTCGGGAGGAAAATTGGCAATACTTGTCAATTAAGATCGGAGTTGAACACACCCCGCTACAAGTGAGATTCTCAGTGTTGACAGTCTAGTCATGACGAACTATCTAGACCACTCGGCCACCGAGCTCCCCCCCTCTTTTCCACGCTAAATAAGGGGTAACTAGACAACTTCCTTATTTTGTATAATAATCGATTTTGGAATAATTGTATTAATTCAATTCAATATTTTATTGCCAAAATGTAAGATATAACTATTACTCGTCTTTTATGAGTGCATAAGGTAATGAGAAATAAGCATATGGAGCTAATAGTTTTTTGATAAATAATTCCGCTATGATGGAGATTTTTAGATTTTGAAGAAAGCTGAAGATGCTTCTTACGCACTTTAAAATAAGATTTATTACATGTATTTCAAAACCACGGTAACAATATACATTTACTGTATGCAGTAATAACTCTATGATCGTGCATTGAAAATTAAATACATGTATTTATATTTCTGACTCAAGATAGCGTATAAAAAGAAGTTTTTATATTCGGGCGTTTTCCCCAAAATTGTCGGATGTATACAATGAATACAAATATGACAAGCCACCGAGTACTCTATTTTTGTAACAGATATTGCAAGATTTTGCGGAATAACGAAAGCTTATCCGTGATGTATATTTGGGTCGGTAAGAAAATAAAATTGAATAATATTCGGCGTAATTGTAGTTTTATGCATGTATGCTGCGATAAAATAAAACCAGAAGAACTATGGCTACAATAATATAAAGAATAACATTCTTTGATATCAATTTTGTTGCCCAAATGACCACGTTTTGTCTCATCAGTTGTGCTCAAGGCCTTAAAAATTGAAAAGAAAACAAAACAACAATCCAAAAAGTTTGTTAATTGGAAACATTCAAAATCAATTTGATAAAAAAAAATAGCTGGTACGCGATGCCAATGTACAGATTTCCTGATAGTTTCACAGATATCTATTCACTGGTTTTAGGAGGAGTTGACGATGGGACATTACCATATTATAAAGAAATGGTAAAGTCCATATTTGTCTGTGGAAAACGCCAAAAACCATTCTGTTGAAAAATATTACAACTGGTGCAATGTTTATTGAAGATTCCCTTTAATTTTCACAAAAATTCATATTATAACACAAACATTTGTAATATTCGTTCTTTTTCATTATTTTTTCATCTTCATATCTTGTTAATATTCTTGTGAATTTGTACTGCAAAATTCCACAGAAAATAACTTGCTTCAATATGATGTTACCTTCCCGTGGTGAGCAGGGGAAAAAGGTATGAACCTGGCTAACGGGAGAGGTATTTTTTCAGAAAAGTGACATTTAAATATATGCGAAAAAGGAACACAAACAGCATGGAAATTCTTCTCTGTTGAAATGACAATAATGTATATTTTTAACTTTTTTTTTAATTTATTTTTGATATCACCAAAACTACTATTTTAATATTCTATGAACTCATTTTTTCATATAAGCTCAAATACGTGGTGATAATAGTAAAAAATACTTTTAATTCATAAGCAAAACCGTTTTGAACAATGGTATATTGAAATTGTGTTAAGTATCTGTCAGTTATCCATGTGTGTAATTTGGAATAGAAATTATCTGGTACTTAATTATGCCATGCGTGTCAAACAAATTAATTGTTCCGATTCTTGTATATTTTATTGCCTTAATGTGTCAGAAAAATGAAGAAAGAATTTCAAACGCAACGCGCACGCTCTACTCTCAAGTAGAAACAAGGTGCGAGCAGATTGTTTTTGGAAATTATCTACAGCGATATACGTTTGACGGTTGGCATAACAGACATTTTATTGGTAAGCATTTTAAATTATTTTCTTCGTTTCAGAACATTTTCTTTGAGAGGCAACATTATCATTTTTATTTATTAAACTTCAACTTTTTTACCATTTATTTTTTTTTATAAAACACGATAATTTAGTTATATATTCTACACTTAAAATTTTATTAGTTTGTCACTTTATTATTTGTAATTTTCATCTTTTTTTTATTTATAAACTATTGAACTGATTGATTGAAATATGAATTTATCATAATTTATATATTTATAGATTACAAATAATCAGTCATTAAAAAATTCTTAATCAACTTTTATATACAAAATATAAGTCTGATTTAATAAAAAAATTAAAATAAAAAAAATCGCTAGTTACATGTTTGAATACACAAATCTCCAGTCATATAATTCACAATATTCCGTAACCCCAGTGTTTTTTTTTTTGTGTGTAATGAAGTAATTGATTCGGAAGGGGGATGGGTGGTGCCTTTTTTGGATACAAGGATTCATATTAATTTAAAGTTGGCGATATGGTACGGCAGGGAATTCCACAAATTTATAGATCTAGGAAGAAATGATTGTGAATGGTAGTTTGTGGGAGAGAATGGTTGTAAAAATTTATGTTCACGTGGTGATGTTGACTATATGATGTTGTATTTTGTAGAGCATGACAACAGATGTAAGTTGTCTTCTTTGTTGCAGTGTTGGTCAGTGTAGTTGTTGGAGCACGGTTGAAACGCTGCTGTGATAGCTGTATTGATGAAGTGTATACCTGGCTGCTCGTCTTTGAGTCATTTCTAATTTGTCATATCCAACTATAGAAGTCATCACGTGACTTTGGTGACGTCACACATCACCTATACCATGCCCAAGTAAATTGTATAGAAATGCACTTGGGCGATCAAAATCGATGAGGTATTGGGAGACAGGGAGAAAGGGGGCGGGAGAAAGGAGAGAAAGGGCGGGAGAAAGGAGGGAGAACTATCAAAGGGAGACGAACTTTAATGTTGAAAAAAAAATAAAGAGGTAAAAAAACGAAAAAAACTGGATACTAAATGTTCTAATAAATGGATAAATCGTTGAAAAAAGGCAACATTTATATTTCCCAAACCATTTTTGCCATTTCCGATCATTTCATTAAAGAATTTGATGTTCAATCTGACTTGACATGATACTATAGACAAATTATGTTATCGACATTTCAAACCATTGTTAACATGCTTAAGTATTTACGCATGAAAAATCTAAATTCTCCACGTTTACGGGTGGGTTTGATGTGGGATACTTGGGCATAGGATTAGTACATCTTCGTCCCAGAAACCATACTTCTGAGGGCTTAATACTTGTAAAGATAAAAATATTACTTTGGCATTTAAGCAGGTAATGTGTGTAGACTCTTTATAGGCCAATTTCGACCTACTGCACATTTATAAATGAACAACAAATGGATAATAGGACAGGTCAACAATGACATATATTCCAACCAATCAACATCACCCAAACAGACAGAACCCCAAACAAAAACAAGAGGCTCAGTGGGCTGAGCCTGTATCGCTCACCTGGCAGTCACAAACTTTTGATTTGACTAGATTGATTTCTGGAAACTTTGTATATGATCTTCTATAAATGCTTCATACCAAGTATAAGTTCATTGGCCAAACGGTTTCAGAGGAGAAGTTTTAAATTTTGACCGATCAGAACATATCAAGGTTTCTGGTGGCAATTTTGTTTCACGGACTAGAAAGATTTATGCAAAGTTTGTAAATAGACCTTCCATAGATGCTCCATACCAAAAATCAGTTAATTTGGCTTTACGGTTTCAAAGGAGAAGAACTTTTAAATTTCGACCAATCAGAACACGTAAATGCTCATGGCGGCCATTTTGTTTCACGGACCATGATGAGTTATGCAAACTTTGTAAAGGGCCTTCCATAGATAGTCCATACCAAAAATCAGTTAATTTGGCTTTATGGTTTCAGAGGAGAAGAACTTTAAAATTTCGACCAATCAGAACATGTAAATGCTCATGACGGCCATTTTGTTTCACGGACCGGGAAGATTTATGCAAATTTCCTAAAGGGCCTTCCATAGATGCTCCATACAAAAGTTCTCATCATCACCATTCACTAAGGATACCATGTTTACTTTAAAAACCAAATATTGTTGAAATCTGAGCAAGTGTAAAAAATGGCGGGAAAATGGCAGCCATTTTAAAAATGGCCGTCCAAAACAAACTTTCATCATCACCATTCAACTCGGGATACCATGTTTACCTTGAAAGTAGCTTTCATCTTCATTTTCTTTCTATAATTCAGGAAAAAATAGCAAAAACAGCATTTGGACCCCTATGTTCTATTTTTAGTAAGGGCGGACATGTTTTTCGACCAATCAAAAATCCAGGCATTAACTTTTTGCAGGATACCCTAAGGAAAAATCTTACCAAGTTTCATTTGATTTTGAATAGTAGTTTCAGAGAAGATTTTTGAAATAATAACATAAAAAAAGCCAAAAATTTCAAAAAAGGGCAATAACTCTAACATCAGTTGACAGATTTTCACGAAAATCAGCACACAGGTAGCTCTCATCATGCTGAACACTTTCAACCTGCCAGAATTTGCCGTAACCTAATGATTTTTGAGATATTTGCGAAAAACTGTTTGTTGTTTGACCCCTATGTTCTATTTTTAGTAACAGCGGCCATGTTTTTCGACGAATCAAAAATCCCCACAACAGTTATATGCAGGGTACCCCAAGGAACATTCATACAAAGTTTGGTTCTAATTAGTCAAGTAGTTTCAGAGGAGAAGAGTTTTGTATAATTGTTAACGACGACGGACGACGACGACGGACGCCAAGTGATGGCAATAGCTCACATGGCCTTTGGCCAGGTGAGCTAATAACATAAAAGAGCACAGAACACATCACAGAGTCAGGATAGTCCATGCATATTTCAACAATTTTCCAGGTCACATTAAAATATTTACGTTATCCACTTGACATACAAAGTAAGGTGTTCTCGAGGACAGGGAAAAATAGAGATGACACAATAAAAAACTATCATGTCTAATTTCATGATCCTCATACATGACCATACATATCAAAAATGAGTTTCTTGACATTGGGGCATGCACAATGCACCATTGACAACATTCCAACATTGTGTATTAATTTGCGCACGAGTCAGAGGCAGGCCTTCTTCGTAAAATCAGTATATGCTTTAATAAAGACCTATGCCACCTATATATGGTCATATATTAATTCAAATTTGTATTAAAATCGATTGATCTGAAAATAAGACGGTTGTTAAGGTGGGAGATGGAACCAGAGGGGCGGGAGAAAGGAGAGAGGGGGTGGGAGAAAGGAGCGAGGGGGCGGGAGAAAGGAGACGAGGGGCGGGAGAAAGGAGAAAGGTACCCCCCATTCCACCCCCTCATCGATAAAATAAACTACTTTTAGTTCATGCTGAAAAAAATTTGGTGCTATGTAGTACTTCCTCATATATTTAGAAATATACTTATGCTATTTGGAAACGTTTAAATTTTTGTCTTATCCCTTCCAAATGCTTTTGAAAAATTTGTCTTATTTTCCCGTTAAGTCCATATTGTTAAATCATCTAACTCCGATAAATTGGCTTTTTTGTCGTTTTTAACATAAAATTGCGATTTAACCAAAACTGATGGAAAAAGTTTGGTGCTATGTGCTAATTAATACATTTACAAATTTTTAAAATATCGTAAATGCAATAGTTTAATTTTTTATTATATCCCTTCCAAATTGATTTGAAAATTAGCTATTTTTCGGAAAATCTGTTATTATTTTTCAAGATGGCGACGATGACCGGAAATGGTACTAGGCGCGAAAATACAAACATTTAATGATTTTCAATTTCATATTTGCATCGAAACAAACGCTTATGCTTGACATATAAAGTATATATATATATATATATAAATAGCTGACATAACTTGTTAATAAGTGTATAGTTTCCAATTGCACTGCATATTAACTTATCCTCGCCAAGGGCGATATAGATTATGAAAAAAATATCGCTCCTTTGCCAGTATTAATGAAAACTAACACAGATGATGGATCATTTCATACAGACATCATTTCTTTTTAATCGAGGATTTTATTATATAATGTTTGTGTGATGAAGTTATAATAAAAAGGGGGATATGCATACTATAGATACTGATATATTACTAGAGACATATTGTTTTATGTCTCGGATGTAACTAATAAAGTATATCCTTTGGTCTTCATATATCATATGTTTGAGTAAAACCTTCATAACTTTTCGAAATATCGTAATTGCAATAGTTTAAATTTTGATTATGTCCCTTCCAAATTGATTTGAAAATTGGCTATTTTGAAATGTGTTATTTTTTACTATTATTATTTAAGATGGCGCCCATCCTAATCAGCTTCTACCTTGCCATAACAAAGTAAATATATATACGAGTAAATAGAATTACTCATATAATATGTCAAATGTTAAATATATAAATACCAAAAAAAATAAATTTTTAATTTAAAATAAATTAAAATGTTACTTATCTGACATTTGAAATTATATTTCACCACTGCAGTCTTTGTGACCCCCCTTTAAACACACACACACCTCTTTATTAAAATGTTGCATTAATGATCAAAAAATGAAATCACGCTGTTTTTGGTCAGCAAACGGTTTACCTGTATACATACAATGTACCTGACAAGTGTGTACCTTAATTAACGGTTGGAACAATGAATATCCGGACAGTCAAGCTGAGGTACAATATACATGTCAAATCGTTAATTAATTATAATTACTTGAAACACACAGCATGTTAATTGCGCATAATAAATTTCTTCAGATAAAACTCAAATAAATTTTACCAAAAAAACAAAAAATCGCTTTTCTCGCGGCTTAAAAAATTTAAAAAAAAACTTGCACCATTACCCTTTATCACGTGTAATTATGTACTTTTGACAGTTTGTATAAATTGGTGATAAATTTCATATTATTAATTATTGTCACAATTTCATATATTGAAATTATAATCCATGTGAAATGTTACTACATATTTCAAATAAAAAGTTTTTTCAAGTGAAGACGTGGAGAATGTGCTATAATCAATACAGAGTTATCGAAGTACTACGATGAATGCCTGGCATGAACGGGACCAGTAGATTCCCGATATTGGGTAACCAGTTAATAAGTCTAAACAGAGTTACCTAACATAATTATGACCGATATAGCTGCATATGGGATTAGTGATTTTTGCCATGGGTCCCAAATGATACTGCAATACTCAAGTTTTGGCCGAAGGTATGTTTTGTATGCAGTTTCTTTAGTTTTAATACTGTTGGTTTTTATGTTACGTTTTATAAATCGAAGGGATGAATTTGCCTTGTTTGAGATGGTGTTTATATGATTGTTCCATGTCATGTCTTTTGTAATTGTGATACCTAGATACTTCGCTTTGTCTGTTGATTTTAGAATTTTATTGTGCAAGGTATAATAAATAATATTGGTTTCTGTTTTCTAGTTATCCTAATAATTTCACATTTGTCAGGATTAAATGACATTCTTGCTCCCACTTTTCCAGTTTGTGTAGGTCGGATTGGAGTGTATGGCAGTCGGATAGTGATGATATGGTCAAATACACAATAGTGTCGTCTGCAAACAGGCGGACATTGCTTTTCAGACTGTCTGGCATGTCATTTATATAAATGAGAAATAAACACGGTTCCAAGACAGAGCCCTGTGGCACGTCTGATAAAACAGGACAGCTACTAGATGTATGACCATCAACAACTACCTTTTGTGAACGATTGCTTAACCATGCCTGAATCCAGTTTGCTGTTTTATTGTTTATCCCCATGCATTTAAGTTTTAGAATGAGCCGTTGATGATCAACTTTATCAAAGGCTTTGCTAAAGTCCATTACGGCGACGTCTGTTTGTTTTCCATTTATCATATCATCAAATATTTGTTGGGTGAATGTGAGAAGTTGTGTTTTGATCGAAAACCGTGTTGTAGTGGATAAAGAAGACTGTGAGAATCAAGATGTTTCATTACTGAGGATACGATTATATGTTCTAATACTTTGCTGAGAATACATGTTAATGAAATGGGTCGATCTGTAATTTTCAGGTTTTGATTTGGATCCTTTTTTAAAGACAGGGGTTACGAATGCTTCGTGCCAATCAGATGGTACTTGACCGGTATTGACAGATGTGTTGAAAAGGTCGGTTATCAATGGTGCGATTTCATTGCTTACTTCTTTAAGAAAATGTGGTGAAATGTTGTCAGGGCCTATTGCTTTTGATGGATTTAGATTTTTAAGCAGTTTGGTTGTGCCCTCTACCGTGATATTAATGTCTTTCATTTCTGATAAAAATTTATAATTTGAGGCAGGAACTGTAATATTATATGATCCCTTTTTGAAACAAGGTATTTCCCTTAATTTACTTACTTCCGTTTCCGGCGAACGAAACTTTTTCTAGCCTTAGTATGTAGCACAATATGGCCATATTCGCTTTAACAAATACATTAACTTCGGATTGCATAATGGCTGCCCCCATTAAACAAAAACGTTTCTAAATGGCCCATATGCTCATATAGCGCTCGCTATGAAACCATCTTTAAGACAACTTGCCGTTCCATCTCAGTACACTAATTGGCTACTTGGACAAACCTGGTTCGAAGAATTTTTTTAAAATAGTTTAATTTAATTCATCATAATAATAATGATAACAAACACAATGAAAATAGTTAGCTAGAAATTGGCGACGATAAAAATTATTTGCATTTTTATGTTCACTAAAATTAAAGTCCTGAACAATGGTAGCAACATTTATATAGTAATAAGAGTCGTTTTGAAGCAATTTATCGGTGTATAAATGAGAATGGGAATGGGGAATGTGTCAAAGAGAATGAACTCCGAAGGACAATAATTAATGTTAAGTTTGTGAGTGACCTGGTCGAGTTTTGCAGAAAAGGGAGTAACAGGGAGTGTTCAGTTTTAGTCAACCCAAAAATACAACGAGCCAAGGACCCAAGAAGGTCGGCCGGATTAATTAAGTTGTTGTCGGAACGAATTAAGTTGTCAGAAAGAATTAAGTTGTCGGAAAGGATTAAGTTGTCATTTCGACAAAGCCAAACTAATGGAAATCCCCCCAAGACTCGAAATAGAAAACCCCGACCACCGATAAAGAATGTAGAAGGTTTTGCGATATATTTCGACCAATGAGAAGAACAGACCCGCCCCTACGCATAAATTTCAACCAATCGCATATATAATTCTATCCATCTATGTAATGAGGAACTTATAGAAATCCTTCACTTCAACACAAATTTTCCACATGGACGCACACTTTAAAAAGAAGTTGACCAAGAATTTCGTCAGATTAGTGGCCGAAACTCCTGTCGAATCTGTAGTGGATTTCCTGAGTCAATCAAGTATTCTCAGCGACGAACTGACGGAAGACATTCTGCAATGAAAATATTCCAAAGCACTTGGCAGAGAATTTAGAAATATATCATTACCTATAAATGATAAATGGACCCCATTTGAACAAAATAAAGATTCAGGTATATCTTCAAATCCTCATGAATTATTGTGTAACCCCCTATTTTATTTAAATATGAGTTTACACCGCTGTTAATTCTTTTTCTTGTTACATCCATATCTCTTGCATTATCCGAATATCTCCATTGCAATCTAGGTAGAATGCTTGAAAATATCACTTTACTTTAGCAAACCATGCGTCCAACAACATACAACATAAACTTTATATCAAATAATAGTTTTGCACAATTAACTAGTCCAATATAATTGCCTCCGCAATGTATCAGTACTGCATCAGGTAAACCATAAAAATTAATCATGCTCTGAACAGTTAGTACAACCTTATAAACCGAAATACCAAGTTAATTTGTAGCCTAAATTATGTAAACCTTAATTATTTCCCAAATGTCTAGTTTGGCTGTGTGAAGATTCTTTGGTAATTGGTGATGATTCAATTATCCAAATAAAACTATAAAAACCTGAAACAATTAGACATAATTACTTCAAAATTTAACCAAATGTTCAATTCTAATATACGACCTGAAGGAATTCGAATTTCATCTACCCATCGATTTTATTTCGTCGTCCATTTTTCCGGCCATGGCGGCAGTAGTTGCCGGACCTATTCGAAATTAGTGAGTATTAAAATCATCAGCATTAAGATCTATAAAATTCAATGCTGCCCTCAAAACTGATAAAAACTGGTATCTACTGAGTGCATTGTGATTAAGATGGCAAAATAATGGACCTGCAATTTTTGGACGTAATTGAATGTACTTTTTTAGATTGTTTACAACACAAATTTCATCATTCTCATTCTTAGACAAAATTAAAGTTGTTGCATGACCTATTTGATCAGTCTTCGAAGACTTAAACCACAACAAAGACTTCTGAGTTTTCCTTATTACAGGAAATATCTAAAATATGAAGAACATGATCAGTAGCTTTGTTTAAATATGCAATTTCATCTATTCTCATAAATCCAAAAAATGACAAACAAAACGCCGCTGAAAACATTTTTGTCTCATAAAGAAAATCACAAACATAGTTAAGAGCTGGTATTATTCGCTTTAAGATATCAATAGTAATTGGCTTCATAGAATCGTCAGTTTTCCCAAGGCGTTGAATTCCTTTGAACATTTTTTCCAAAATAAACGAATCAGAATGGTCATTCCAATTATTAAGTTTCAATTTATAATTTATTCCTGATAAAGAGGATTTTGCAGTTTTATAAGAATATCCTCTCGTAGAAAGAAATGCTGTATGATTAATTAAATGGTCAATAGGAGGAGGCCAACTTTCTTCAACTTGAAAACTTGTACGAAAGATAGCAAAAGAAGTAATTGCATTTTCCTAAACATTCACTGTATTTGCAGAAATAGAACGTTGTAAAAGTTTATTTACTTCATCCTTAAGGGGTTCAAAAATTCTTCTAGAACTGGAGTTGGAAAATCGCTGGCCATTGGATTTGCACGAGATAAGGCATCAGCAACTGCGTTGTCTTTTGGGCAAAGATGAACAGACTTAAACTGAAAACTGGCAATAAGTGAACAAAATACAACTATTCTTAAAATTGACATAACTCTTTCAGATTTACAAGATTTTTAAAATTGCCACGACAGCCAGATTATCAGAATGAAACAAAATATTTTTAAATGAAATTTATCAAACCACATGTATATGGCAAGGGCTATTGGAATTATTTCTAAGTATATCATATCTCTACGAATTTCTGAATCATTCCATTCTATAGGCCATTGAAGATATGCCCACTAACCATTTAAATATGGTGCACATTCTTTACCATTTCCACCTGCACTATTAGTGTACAACTCCAGATCAAAATTTTATACCCATTCAACATCATGAATGTATGAAACTCCATTAAATTTTTCTAAAAATAATTTCCACATGAACAAATAATTTTTCATACCAGATGTTACTCTAATGAAATGAAATGGCTTTGATGCCCTAGTAGTAGCCATGTACAGGCGACAACCGAACGCTCTTTCTGCAGGTAGAGCTTTTTTACAGAAAGCTATATTGATTGTAATTCCTTTAAAGTTACTTTTTTTCATATTAGATAATCTTGTGATTTTTACAAGTAGATCTTGAACCTTATCATAAGTAATACATATTTGTCGTAATATTTCTGCTTTTAGTAAAATCCGTCCGCCGCAAATTTTCTGTTTATAGTAGCAAGGTTTGCCTTAAAATTTCTGGTTTTATCAAAACACAGAAAGGAACAAAGCTCGACAACTGTTAATAGTCCCGTTGAGGAGAGGACCCAAAGCGTTTGCACTTTCGTGGAAGCTCTTCTTAGGTCCGATTGCGAAGATCTGGCTGATCGTTTAGAATGCAACTGACGAACTTAGTCATTCAAGGAGTTTTAATTGACATGTACATTCGATCTCCGCGGTCTGACACATAAACTCGTCAATGTTCGCTACGATCCCCGTTTTTTCTCTGCCATGATTTGGCAACATCGGAGAATAGGTGGTAATTGTCTTTTTGTTTTCCAACGAAAAAATCAACTGTAACGGAAAGTGTCGGTCCTTGCAAGACGGTCGTCGACGCTAACGTCGATATACCAGACGTTTACAATCGATGGGATACGCGGTAAAACTCTCAAACATCTGCATAGTAACTGCTTCGCCGTGCACCAGTTGAGGGGACGAATTGATCCTGCACGTCTACCGAAGTATTACAGCTACGACCCCGAATTGTTTCCGGCAGTCATGTTTCGACGGTATGGAATGCATTTCACCTGTCACTTATCGGGGAAAATGATAATCATGGGGGAGATCGTTCCCTATTCCTCCCGGCGAGTTACAAGTTTAAAAATATTAACCATTAAGTTCCTCTGTATGCATTATATGTTTTTAAATGTAACATATACATGATATAATTAAGAAAACGTATATATAGGGAAGGGTTATTATCATCTGAGGGGATGGGAGCAAATCTTTTAGGTAAGTTTAGGTTTTTAATATTAACAACTATGAAGCTGCACTTTGTACATCCAAGCCATGTGGTGGCATTACCATAAAACAACCAAGCAGTGGACACATGAATGTTTTATTTTTTTTTACGAGATAATGAAAAACTATACTTATATATGTTTGTTCTCGTACAGATTAAAATTAAAGACAAAAACAGAATATATCCTAGAATCACACACACACACACACACACACACACACACACACACACACATTCATAACGTAAGATAAAAGATCTCGAATAAAGAAAATTTGTTTTACAAAAAAGGAGAAAAGGCGACCATTTTCTAGATATTGAAAGGGGAGATATAGAAAAAAAAGAAAGAAGAAAATATTTCATGTATTTAGGAAATTCGGTAAATCTTAAACTGAGGATGATACTGGATGAGATACAGTTCATTTTTAACTGTATCCATAGCTCCAAATTTATAAATTAAAGAAATTGATTTAAAATGTAAAATAACCGAAATGAATAAAACGATGACAAACTTCACACACTTTAAACAGATGAAAATCGGCTTATGCAGTTTGCAGGTCCAACGATAAAAAAAACTGAGGAACATTTCTAATAAATAGATAAAATTAAAATAATAGTGTTTGCTTAAACACAACTCTACAGACACATCTTTTTAACACCTATTTTTAAACTACAAGAGCAACTTTTTTTACCCTCTTTTCATTTAGATCTTCAGCGACAACCCCCAGCTGTAATGCAGTGCCCCCTTCCAAAAAAAAAAAATGCTCCAACCTTACTGGTTGATAAATTATGACCGTTCCCTTAATTTATAAATATGACCATTTTATGACGGGGATGCGTAGGTGAACGGGAACCCCCTACCCGAAATTGTCCACGTTATATCGAATTTGTGACCCGAAAATATCCAGGAAAGCTAAAATTACATAACTGAATTTATCCAAAAATAATAACATTTGTTATGATAATGGGTAGACCAGATTTCTCCTCAGTGCTTTATAAAAATCTGCAGAAATTTTTTAAATCCTGACCTGATTTCTCGAGGGTGTCAAAAAACCTGACCCGAAATCTCCGCCGGCTTTGTAAAATTTTGACCCGAATCGAGCCAAAGCAAGATATATTATCTTACAGTCAATCAAGATAGGTTAAGTTTGCGTCAGTTCAGCATAGGCAATAAAGTTAAATATTGCATAATTCGTTCTTAACTTTTGTGAACTAGTCTTAACTAGTCTTAATTGACTGCAAGACATTTTATCTTGTTATCTTGATTTTTTCTCTCACAAATTTCACATATTGTAAATTACTGTTAAAGATCAAAAGAGTCCTACCTTCCTACCTACTAGTCAGGGTAAATGCCCACGAGACAAAAAAAAACAGAAAACAAATAAGCAGATCTCACAAAAAGAGAGGACCATTCAGAATTCAACAGCTCTTATTGGCAGGCATAAAAAATAAAATAAATATAAAGAAAAAACAGATGTATATTTTATCAACTTTTAATTTCTGTTTCTATTTCCTCTACATTGGTAGAACAATAGTCATCAGAACATCATTCACTTATCTTTTATGCTATTTCAATTAAATAAAAGACGAGTATTACACTAAACAGGTATGTTTTCTATGTTGTTGCCACCTACAACTAGTAATATCAGCTTTCCCACTATGCTCCAAGTATGCAATATGGCAGTGAGGGGCACAAAGGTACAATGTACATTTTTGTTTGCAAAGCAAATCTATATTTAATTTTATAATCATTGCATTCCATAGCAGTTCAATAGGGTTTTTAAACTGTAATTAACTTATCTATTTGCACTTAGATTCGGGTATAAATTCTCAAATTAAGATTTTCTTTGCACATTACATATGAAAATCAGATGTATATATTTACTTTGATATTCACCTTTACTAGCATTTAAAAATATTGAAATTGGATATCTGGTTGACATGCACCCTGAATTGCCCTCTAATTGTTTATATTATATTTGAAAGTTATTTTTCTATTATATTAGAAGAAATAATATTTTTAGCTATTTTTCGAAATCGACGTCCACAGCCACGCCCACCGGGCATTAACCTCACGCAGGGTTTTTTTTTAGGTTTGAATTTCCAGCGCGTGAGTAACCCGAATAATCCAGTCGTACCGAAGGAGAGAATCGGATACGGAGACGGCTTGAATTATTCGAGTTAGCGCGTGAGTTATATTACGTACATGTAACCGGAAGTTTCATTTACAAACAGACGACAACAATGTCGTCAAGACTCGCAAACATCGATGAGGATGAAATAAATGTTTTACTTGAGGAGAGGACATCTATTACCAAAACTAACCAAATTTGTTAAATCAAACATCTATTAAAGGTGTTCAGTTAGTCAATATTTGTTCTTATTGGTTAAATATAATATAACAAATATTTCATGTGATTGTGGTAAATATACAAGAACATTTTTCCTCGGTACCTTGAATTGCATGGATATGTTATATTGCCCTCCGACGTTGGCGTCGGGCAATATAACATACCATGCAATTGGCGGAGGGCAATATAACATATCCATGCAATTTGCGGAGGGCAATATAACATATCCATGCAATTCAACCTACCTTGGAAAAATATTCTTGTATTTTGACCACAATCACATTCATTATTTGTATAATATTTTTGTTGTGAAATTAATTTGCAAAATATGACAGTATTTATTATATTTGTTTGCCTGTTTGTTATGGTGCATGTAGTATATTGATATTGCCCTGTATGTTCAGGTTGTTAATTGCAACTGACCTGAACCTTTATTGTAGACACGTGGACAGACAGTGGTAGGTTACGGAAGATACTGTCTGCCAGAAGTTGAATCAACCAACTCCACTACATAAATATTTTCTGTTTTTAAAATTGGCAATAGTGAATAGTCTTTATTAACGAAAGCACGGTTATACCCAAGATGGGTTGAAGGTTTTTTTTAAAACATAATAAATTTTGTACAAATAATACTGAAAAATGTGAAACAGACAAACTGAAACAGACATAATCATCTCATGCCGCTTCTTAGTCCGCTTTCCTCAGAGGTAATCTCCGAATTACATTTAATTTAGATGTTTACTGCGTTACCGGTAAATGGTATCCTCTCACTAAAACGGAACATTTCCATCTGCTTGGAAACTGTAAACGCCTGTAAAATGTTTTATGTGATATTAAGGTATTTTTCAATATCGAGACTACTCCAGAACAGGATAATCTTCATTTACATTTAGAAAGGAGCATTATGTCAAATTTTTGAGCGGAGGAAAATCAAAATTTAATTTATTGATAAAAAAATCTCCCCAGACTATAACATATTCAACGACCAATTTTGTTCTTCAATGCAAACGGTAACAAAACCTTTCAAGAGATTCTGTATTCACAATCATCAAATGTTGGAATCGAACATTCGGCTAATTCACTTTGGTGAACTCTTGGAAACTATCAGGGTATTAATTTTCCCTTTTCTCTTTTTTTCTATTGTATTAATACATATTTTTTAAATGATACTACGAATTCAAAAGACCAAAAAACAAATGAAAATTATTTCGAAATTTATGTGTTTCAATTATGGTAGAAGTACCCCTTTTGCTCAGCTGGTAGAGCTGTGGACTGCCAAGTGAAAAGTCCCAAGTTTCTGGTTGGCGAAAGGAATTTTGAAGGTAAATCATATTTGTCGCTACAATGGCGACCGACAAAAAAATCTACCGATGGTAGTAAAAAAGGCTAGTTGACAAATAGGTTGAATATCGTCATCGTCCTTCTTGGGTGGGAGAAGTTTACAATCACTCTCTCATATCTGAGCTATTGGATTACTCCTTTTCGTAAGCTGGTACAAATGAGAAAGGTACTGGGTTCGAGCCTGAGTCGCGGAAAAAATGGACGTAAAATCAGACTCCACATGCAGAAATAACCTCCACATTAACACGTTTGGCGAGTTAAAGTATGAATTGAAATTATTCCAAGGAGACCGAAAAAAAAATTATCCTTATAATTTAAATAGGGAATATTTCTTTATGACTTTACGATAAAAAGAAAAATTATAGTTTTTCTGAATATTTTGATACGTTAATGAATCAAAAGAAGATTTACCTTTACACAAATATGTACATCTCGACAAAAGAATATCTAATCCGCGTAACCATGGTAACTGTGGGGAAAGTCCATAAGATCGAAAACAAAAGGCAAGATAACCTCATGAGAATACAACGTAACAAATACCACAAGGATATATGTATAACTTAAAAAATTTAATTTAAAAAAAAGATGTAATTATAAGAAACAGAATTAGAAAAATACAGTGCAGAAACTAAAGCAAAAAGAGCAATCTACATTGTACATGCACTATTAGTTTTTTTTAAATATTAAATAACACTATCATGACTATACAATGTACTACAAAAGATAAATATGCAATAGATTAATAATAGATAAATGAAATGAAATAAAATAAAATAAAATAAAATAAAATAAAATAAAATAAAATAAATAAATAAATAAATAAATAAATAAATTTTTTAACAACTATATAACACAATATAACTAGCGGCATACATGTATTTTACATAAATGGTTACAAAACGTTCAACCCTATCATATCTATCTGCAATATTTTTTTAAGTTTAAAGAGTTAGTTCCTATGCTGTTTTGACAACATTCAGAAATCAATTCCTATTCTTCGAAACAGTTTTTCTCAAGAGTCTTTCCTAGATAACTAGTTAATATCAAATTTTGAAATTCTTCAGAATTAGACGTTACAATCGTTGCAAAACTGGGCGTGCTAATTAGGTAACTATAAATATTTGTTTTGAAATATGAAAATTTAACTTTTATTTTTCCGAAATCAATACATTTCAGCCTATTCGAGTTTTGCACAGTTGTTCTCATTTCGCAGTTAACTGTCAATTTTTCAAAGAAAAAATATTCCCATTTCAAATTAGCGAAAATACCCAGGTAGTTAGTACTATTCAAATAAGCAATGAAGCCAAGTAATTAACCCCAATATTTGTTAAAAAATATTACTCTTGTTAAAATTTAGCATATACTGAAATATTCAGCTTGTACAGAAATATTGGCGCGGAATCAAGGTCATAAATATTGATTTTAATATATACTAAAATGATATTAGTATATACTAAAATCAATATTTATGATTTCGCGCCAATATTTCTGTATAAGCTAAATGATTTTAGTATATACTAAATTACAATTTAGCATACCCTAAATTGATATATACCCTAAATTGATTTTGGGATACACTAGAATGATTTTAGTATATACTAAAATGATTTTAGTATATACTAAAATCATTTTAGTATACCCTAAAATCAATTTAGGGTATATATCAATTTAGGGTATGCTAAATTGTAATTTAGTATATACTAAAATCATTTTAGGATATACTAAAATCGATATTTATGACCTTGATTCCGCGTCATACCACCGGACGTAAAACAACAATTCATCCTACCATCATCTATTTTGATAAGTCCTTTGCTTTGTAATATTGTCCGCATAATGTGTCCATCATGTGTATATAATTGCCTATTTAATATTGTTCGGACAAAATTTCACATTTAATACCGTCCAGCAAATGGACATTTTCAAACCATGTAATATTGCCCGGACCATGTTATTCTACATTATTATGCACAGAAAGGGAGGTAATACAAAAGTCATTAAAATCTTTTAAGCTATACATGTACATGAAATTAAAAAACCAAATTAAATGATATTGAGCAAATTAGGTTTTTATAACATAAATATAATGTAATACATGTATATTGATGTCTATATAATATTATAGTTATATAAATGTACATTTGTACAGTACATAGAACTTAATGACACTAAGTCTTTTACATATGTAATATAGTCCAATGAACACTATGACCACATGTTAAGATGTCTAGAACATTTTTCACAAAACATATAGTCTTTTGCTATATTTTCTTGTCTTATTATCAGTTTTATGTCACCGTGACATACATCTATGTTAAAAGGTTCTTGGCCAAAATTAAATATACGTAAAAAAAAAAACAAACTAATTTTATGTCCAGATAAAATGACAAAAAAATATAACAAAGGACTATATTTAATAGGTGAAAAATGTCCTGGACATTCTAACAGATGGTAATAGTGTCCGGAGGAGAGAAATACATAGAGGACAAAATAATATATATATAATATAATAATCACCCTCATACAGTTTTAAAACCACATCCTAGGAAGAATTGCAGAATGTTTCTGGAATTATTGATGGTGTTCATGAAGGTGTATGATATGTTATCTGAAGAATTTTTCGGACATTTTCCTCATTTTGTGGAAGTTGGTCATTTCCTTGCAATAAAATTAATGTATTTGGAGGGTACCAATTTTGTTCAATCAACTGCTACAGACTTTAACCAACATCTCTGAATCTTTACAAAATGTTTAGCAACACATTAAAGGTGTTGTCGAAGAAATATATCATTTGAAGAATTTTTTCCAGAGATGTGGAATTTAGTCATTTTTGTGACAATTTTGCATGGTAGGTACCAATTTTATGTAATCAAAATTCAGATCTTTGCAACTCTGGAGAATGTTTATGGACATATCTTCGATAAACATGAAGGAGTATCATGCCGTTTGAAGAAAATTTTCCAGATTCTTCAAGTCGTGGAACTTAGTTATTTTTAAACGGAAGGTACTAGTACATATTTGGCCCTTTGTTTTTGTTGTTTTTCATATATGTGGACCATAGCCTATGGTCAGCATATATAAAAACAACAAGTAATGAACATAAGAGCTACGCTTCCAAGCTAAAGTTGTGAATAGTATCTGGCAAATGAAACCATCATTATCTTCATGAATGCATTTTATACATATCACAACTGTTCTCTTTTGAGAGGAAGTTGCCCTTATAAGTTATATTAAAATATCATACGTAAATATGTATTCGAGGCAATTTACCTTTTGAAAAAATACAACTTTAGATTTTCATACTTATATATATATATTAAATTTCCAATCTTTACAATATATTTCTAATTCATAAACGCTTTTTGTAAACCCTCTTGGTGTTCTTCTAGCAAAACTGTTAGAATAAGACAATAAGTTTTTACAAAAATATGCAGGGTATTTAATACGAGTTTACATTAGTAACAAAAAATTCTTACGCACATTGTGTGAATACAAGACGAAGTGTAAGACTTTAAAGTTCCCCTTGACATAGTGGAACATATGAGGTGAAACCATCTGATAGTTTTTCGGATCTCTATAAAGATAAAAAAAAAACTAATAAAGAAATTTAACGCAGGATAAATACAATCAGATTAAAGAATGAAATGCTTTGGATATCCTTGCGGCAACATTTGTCTGCTCGGAGATTTGATAGTATATGATAGCCCAAGTATGAATTCAGTTACTTTTACACAGATTTTAAGCAAAACGTCCTGTTTTATGTTTTATATCCAAGCAAATCAAATACAGTTTAAAGAGGAAACTTAAATGGATTTTCTCTGTGCATGTGAATATCTTGGTTAGTCAAAAAAAAAAATACTTATTAACGAACATCTATGAAAAATATTTTTTGATACATGTAGGTTATTGGTTCACTTCATTATGTTTTGTTTACGAATGCTTCCTTTCTAATTTCGACAATGTCCTTTCCTGTACTGCTGACTATTGTTTAGCATCATGACCTCTTAGATCTTCTTGCTAAAAAATATGATATTTAACTGAATTGTATGCAATTTAATATATCCGATCTTCAGTTTATAGCATAGTATTTCGTATAATTAAATGGTTATGTATTCAGTATTATTGTAAAGACGACGTCTTTGATAGTTTTACGGGTTATTTCCGGGATCTGGGTGGTGCTGCCATACAATAAATGGGTTATTGCACGAAAATGGGAAATATTGTCACTCGTAGAATATTATACCACACTCGCAAGCTCGTGCAATACATTTTGTATTACATTCTAATCGGGACGATATTTCCCAGTATTCGCGTGCAATAACCCTATGGTATAGGTCAAGTTCTCTTCAGTAGGGACGCAAAGAAGTTTTAATCGACGAATTATTGTGAATAAGGCTGTTATACGATAGTATGGGAAACGGTATAATACATGTAATTGGGTAAATATCAGGAAAAAACTGCAGGTAAATGAATACTTATGGGAGAAAAGATAGAATAATCGAACATCAATGTACGCTAGATAAAATCGGATGGTGTTAATTGATCGGTATGTCATTGTTGACCTTGAATGTTATCCATTTTGATAGGTAAGTTTCTACTGAGATAAAGTAATAGAACTTCTCAAAGTGAACCAAATATGGTGTATTCACCTTCTGACACGAATGGATGATGGTATTTCTATATGTTAGATAATTAAATTTTTGATTTTCAATAAGCAGCCCTTGGCGAGCATGTTAAAATCGAAAATCTAACCATCAAGAGTTTAAAAAACAATGTAATCTACGAGTAAACCGAAGGAAACACTATTTCTGCCTTAAGTGTATAAATTATATTCGATTACGACCCCAGCTGCTACCAACATGACGTAATATATGAATCTGACCAATGAAATTAATAAAAATTGCTGGACAACAATTTTGTTTGTTTTGGCAGGTCATTGGGGTTCCTATGGGTACAAACTGTGCTCCTCTTATTGCCGACTTCTTTTATACTGTTATGAACAGTATTTCATGAAAGAACTCCTAAAAGGTGAAATACAGAATCATGATGAATTAATTGATATTTTTTACAACTTGATGATGTTCTTACTGTAGATAACCCCGAGTTTCTTAAATATTCAGAAGACATTTATCCAAAACAGCTACATCTGAACAGAAGACATTTATCAAAAAAAGCTACATCTGAACAAGGCTAATAGGAATAGTGAATGCTGTTCCTTTTTAGATATTACTAAAAATATCTAAATGGAGATATCTAACATTTATGATAAAAGGGACTATTTTAATTTTCCAATTACTAACTTCCCTTTTCTTGACTGAATCGTGCCTGAGGCACCATCGTATGGAGTGTACATATCACAGCTTGTACGTTTTGCACGAGTTTGCTGAAGGTTAGAAGATTAAAACGAGTGAAACCATACAATTACTAAAAAACTACAGGGTGATATACATATACTTAACAAGCTGCTTAATGATTTCAAAAAAATTATAATAGATAACATCTTTTAGCTAAATACCCGGCTCCCAGAAAACCACTTAATATGAATAGGTTTTCCAATGCTAGTTTCTATTGTAATATCGTAACTAAATGCAAAAGTCCGGCTAATAACCCACAGACTTGGTATTTATTTAAGGTCTTTTCTCAGTAGGGATTACAAATATGAAATTACGGGTAATTCTGTAAAAATTGCTCTTTTAAATTTATACTGGCCTCTCACGAATAATGCCGATTTCTATTGAACTCTATAACGAAAAATCATTAAATCCTTTATGGGAGTGTTATATAAGACTTTTTCGTTTAGTAGAGTGACAGTATCCGACCTGCAGCTATGAGAGCATTAGCTAGTTTTACAGTTAAAACTGACACATTCTGACCCTGCTATCTAAATTATGTACCGGCCAACCTAATTTTGCAGTTCTAGCAAGTAGTCACTTTGTTGGTAATCATACTGTATTGATTTTTATAGTATGTTTTATACACCATAGTGTCAGGATAGATAAGGGAGAGGTTTGAGTACACATAAAACCGGTTTAACCCTTCCAGTGTTCAGTGTCTGTACCAAGTCTGACTGATGTTTTTATGTTTATGTTGTGCTCTTTTATGTTATATTTTATTCGGGGCTTTGTCTGCCGGGTTACTTTGATTGATTGGTATGTCATTGTTTCCTATTATCCATTTTGTTGTTTAATGTTAAAGAAAAAATCACGTGGGGATTAAATCCTTCTTAATCACTTGGCTAAGCGTCATGGAATATACATAGAGAAATCAAATTCACCTATTGGCTAAAATGATGCTAATTCAGAATAAAGAAAAGTTAAAAGTAATATGATAAAGTAAAAATAACTAGAAAATCCAAAGTTCGTACTTAGATTATCAGATTTACAAACTTTTCCCATGTGACAGTAGTCGGAATAAAATGTTTGACGTGTATCAGTATAAGAAGACTTGTCGACTAAATGTCGATTTAGGATCACTGTTCAAGTCATACTGGTGCATATAGTACTATTATTTTCTAATCATGAAATATATTAAAATTGTTTTTTTTTAATCTCTAAGATATTGGGATCTCTATTATGTCCAAAATGCATCACTTGTTAAAATGTAATTTTGGGCTGCGTAATGCATCACAAATATTTGGGAGATTTTTGTACGGAAAATAGCCATATTCATCTCCAGTTTGAACCAATCAAACATGAGGAGGATGGGTGCTGCTAACTTTAGAATTTATGACAGTGATAAAATCTATAAAACATAAAAGTATCATGATATGAATACGTAACAATAAAAATGGTAGTTTAAATATCAGAAATTTATACTAAGATTAATGTAAACTCTGTTTAAAGTTTTAATACCTAAGATATTTATCATAAGCCATATAATTCTTTGTTAATACCAGTAGTTCTAATGTTACACTTCTGATTGTAAACACAGTCCGTATGACAATGCCGAAGGTATGTACGGAATACCGTACTATTGGTACAATTTGTATTTGACTGTCTATATTTTGGATCTCGAGCACTGCTGATGAGTTTTAAGTGAACGAAATGGCCATACACTGCATCAAATTTATTGAGGTATTTAGTGATACATTTTATTTGTATAATTGTTATTCTAATATTTCTATATATTTTATTGAGCTAAATAAAGTCATTTATTCTTTGTATAAATAATAAAAGTTTTTATGGATGAAATGGCCTAGATAAGAAATTTCAAATTTTATTATGTTATTTAAGCTGACAGCATCAACTAATTGTTCTGGGTCTTCAACTCACGTGTACAATGCATGTGCAGGAACGTGATATCTATCTTGTTAGTGTTGGTTTATTTAGTATTTAGTTCCTGATAATCAACCAATGATAATTTAACATGGACAGAAAGCACGCTAACTGCAAGTGTGGGTTCTGCATTTAGCGTGGGTAGCAAGCGCCATGTTTGAAGCAGTTTTATAGAAAATTTATTTTTTTATTTTATTCTATTTATACTCAACGTTTAATTTTTGAGTATCATTCATTTATACTACTCTCTCAAAAAAGAAACGCAACATCAGATTATCTTTTTGAAATATTATTTTTCCGGACAAATAACCAATAAATATCAAAATATATGTACACATGATCATAATTACACCTTCATAAAAAGTTTCCAGGTACAATCATTTAAATTCATCCACCCGTAAACGACTTTGGTCGCAATCTGGGACACCCTACGATTTACGCATTGCCAAAAACTGGGTCGACTTTCACGTGCAAATCATGGGTTATTTTTTAGCTCAGTCAGTCGGTATAAAAACCCGGTATTTCTTTTCATGAATGCATTCGTAAAATAAAATTCTGATGAGGTGACGCTATGCCAAGGTTAGACGCTGCTACCCGGAATATCGCTATCGGACGACTAGAGGCCGGAGAATCACAGAATGCTGTTGCTGTAACGTACAATGTTCATCGTAGCACAATTTCACGCCTTTGGGGACGCTACCTGCAGCTTGGTACTACGACAGATCGGCCACGTTCAGGGCGCCCGCGTGTTACAACCAGGGCGCAAGATCGTTACATCAGACTTTTCCATCTGCGGAATAGGACTATTGCTGCAACAGAAACAGCTGTAAACGTCCCTGGGTTGCGCCGTATATCAGCACAGACAGTACGCAATCGGTTACGTTCTCATGGATTGAGGGCAAGAAGACCTTACTTTGGAGCAACACTGAGACGCCAACACCGCCGAGCGAGGGTTAGATGGTGTACTACAGTTCGTGCATGGAATTTACAGAACTGGAGAAGAGTATGGTTCAGCGATGAGTCACGTTTTCAACTGGAAAAGCGAGATGGTCGCATACGTGTGTATAGGCGCCGAAACGAACGTTTTGCGCAAAACAGTGTTGTGGAGAGAGACAATTTTGGCGGAGGCAGTGTTATGATGTGGGCCGCTATTTCTTATGCCAGAAACACACAGCTGATACATATCCAAGGCAATCTGAACGCTGTTAGGTATAGAGACGAAATTTTACGACCTCATTTATTGCCCGTAATTGACATTCGGAGAGAAATTTTTCAGCACGACAATGCCCGACCACATACAGCACGTGTAACAGTAGACTTTTTAGAACAACAGAATGTCAATGTGATCCGTTGGCCGTCACGATCACCCGATCTTAATCCAATTGAACATTTGTGGGATGAAGTGGATCGGCGCGTGCGCCAACGACAACCACCACCGCAAAATCTGCAACAATTACAGCAGGCACTTCAGTTTGAGTGGCAAAGGATACCGCGTGTTCGAACTCAGCGTTTAATTCAATCTATGCCAAGAAGAGTCGGGGCTGTGTTACAAGCAAATGGTGGACATACCAGATATTGACAATTTATGAGTGATTTATTGACAATATGTGACAAACTGTGATATTCCAAGGTAAAAGAACTCATGAACAAGAAGTGTGCCAATTTTTGCATTCCTGTGTAAATTATTTATATCATAAATTATGAAAATAATATATGAAGTAAATTTCCTATTTTCTGTATGTTGCGTTTCTTTTTTGAGAGAGTATATATCAATAGTGACGTTTATTATCACATGGATTTATGTTTTTTATTCTATTGAAATATTTCTTGCAATGGTTTGTGACGTTTGCGAATGAAACCTGCTAAAATAAACTAACGTTCGTACATTTGATGTACTTGTTGAAGAACAAACATTAAACCCGGACCAGAGACGCCAGAGGAACATCGTTGTGGTGTTGCAGTTCATTCCTGAATCATTTACAAAATTATAGGTAACCTCTATCCTTTATATTACCATTTATTTGATTTAAGTTTTTATAATGTCTGTCACATGGTTCTATGTATGTTAAGACTTGTACAGTTATTAGTACATGTATTTTAGCTTAGTTTAATGAAATTGGGATTTTGTTATTATAGTCCACATCAGGCAACTTTTTATTATTAAACCACATAAATATGCCACATCGTGTATTGATTCTGGGTCATTCATTTATACGCCGGTTAGGGTCGTTCGTAGAGAATCACCCAGATTGGGCTGACCTGGGATTTTATGATATTGTGTTGCAGTTTTGGGGTTTGGGGGGGAATTGGGGGCGGAATTCTCCGTAATGGGTCGAAATGTATAACGACCAAAGAAAATGTGGAGGTAATCAACACGTTTCTTCCCGATGCAGTTTTGAGATCGGAGGGAATGATCTTAATAGACATGGTTGCGATCCAATAAAGTTAGCCCGGGATATTGTAGCCTTTTCAGAGTTTTTAATTGCTGAGTATGGTATATCACAGGTAATAATTTGCCAGTTATTTCCACGTTTTTCTGACAGGTGTTGTTTCAATTACAATACACTTGTTAATTATGTAAACAAGGAGCTCTCTAAACTCCATAATACTGCCAATAGTGTATCGTTATGGCACAACAGAGGTTTTTGGCAGAACCCAAGGTCACTTATCGGTTATGATGGTGTGCATTTAAATCATCATGGAATGGTTAAATATGCAAAAAATATAAGGTCCGCTATTGGTATCAGTCAACAGCGTGGCCATTTTTAATGACACCGTATATATACAGGTATACACAGAGATATAACATTTACAATAAATATATAATAATTTTGTGCAGTATATTTAAAATAATTTACTGCTTACTCATGTATTTTCTACATGTACAGTTATTTTGGTAAACCCTGTATCATAAAATGTTGCAGGTATCTTATGTTATGTGGTTTTTTAAGAATGTAATGTAATTTATTTGTTACAAATTGGGAATTATTAACTTTATAATTCCTATTGTATACTTTTTGACAGTTTTATACTGTTTGACATTTTTCTAATTTTAGATGATAATGGTTAGCCACATATTTATTTTATGCATTGATTTTGAAGTATATTTATGGTGCCCTTACTTTGTAAAGGCTTTGTTTTACTATATGCCTATGTGCTGTAGTAAATAATTTTTCTTCTTACAATCATGGATTTTTTATGGTTTGACCAGTATTTTAATTAGGTTAATTTTTGTAGAGTACATTTATTACATTTTTTATAATATGTTTAGATAAAGTCACAAGTTGTGATTCTGGCCATCTTTACAACAATATACCTATGATTATTCTGGTTTTAATACTTTGCATATTTTACGATTGATAATTAAAATTAAATATATTATGTGTTATATGTCATGTGTATTACCTTTTCTGCTGGATCATTACATAGCTTAAGTAAATGTATTAATTTACTTTTTCGGTATGGATACTGCATATACTATACTGATCATTGCTATTTTTGTTTTAGCACTATCTCCTTAGAATTGAAGAACAGATTCAATGCCCTCATCTACATCGAAGAGCAAGATATAGACAACCAGTGGACTGAATTTAAGAACATTTACAACGAAACAGCACATAATATCATTGGTCCCAGAAAGAAGGCTAATAAAGAATGGATAAGCGTAGACAGCTGAAAGAAAATCACTGAAAAACAAGATAGACGGTACAAGATCAGAAAGAGTTAACAATAAACTGCGACAACAATACTGTGATAAAGATAAAGTGAAAAGGTGCATGAAGAGATACAAGAAACGATGGTTTGAAGAACTTGCAACTGAAGCTGAAACAGCAGCCAGTAAAGGCAACATGAAAGCTGTATATGATATAACAAAGACATTATGTAAAGATAAACCAAACTAAATGGAACATGTAAAAGATAAAAATGGTACACTTCTGACAAAGGACAGCGAAGTAAAGGCAAGATTGAAAGAACATTTCAACGAGGTTCTCAACAGACCTGAACCCCCAGAACTAGCAAAAATAGTTACACACGAAATTGAAACATTGCCAATCAACGTAGAAAATCCAACATTAAATGAAATTAAAACTATTATCAGAGAACTCAAGAACGGAAAATCACCTGGTGAACTACTTAGAGCAGATCCAGAAACAGCGTCAAAACAGATTCATCTGCTATTAAGAAAAATATGGAACGATGAGCAGAAACCATCTGATTGGAAAAAAGGACTAATTGTAAAACTGCCTGAGAAAGGGGACCTAACATGCTGTGAAAACTGGAGAGGTATTACACTGATTCCTACAACCTCCAAAATGCTGGGCAAAATCATTATAAAGCGAATTGCAGAAGTTGACAAACACCTTAGAGAAGAACAGGCAGGTTTTAGGGAAGGACGAGGTACAACAGAACTGATATTCGTCCTCAGAAACATCATCGAGCAAACTGTCGAATGGAATTCCAAACTTTATATATGCTTCATAGATTACGAGAAAGCATTCGACAGCGTACATCAAGAAACTCTATGGAAGATCATGAGTCATTATGGCATCCCTGACAAATTGGTAACATTAGTTAAATGTATATATCTAGACAATGAATGTGCAGTTGTAACATCAAGTTGAACATCAGACTGGTTCAAGATCAAATCAGGTGTAAAACAAGGCTGCAACATGTCCGACTTCCTATTTCTCATGGTAATAGACTGGATCATGAGAAAGGCAACAACAGAAAACAACACAGGAATTCGATGGAACTTTACTACCAAACTAGATGATTTAGATTTTGCAGATGACATAGCTTTACTCTCCAGCACTAAAGATCAACTACAAAGAAAATTTAACAACTTCAGTAAATATGCCCACTCCACCGGCCTTAAGATCAACGCATCAAAAACTAAAGTGATGAGACTGAATACAAACACCAACCAGTCAATCACCAGCACAGATGGGAAAGAAATAGAAGACGTTAAATCATTTAAATATCTCGGTTCCAAACTTACCACCACTGGAGGAACAAATGAAGACATCAGGAGACGACTTGGCCTGGCCAAAATAACATACAATAAACTAACACCTATATGGAACAACGGCCAAATCTCAAAGAGAACTAAACTCCGACTGTTCAAATCCAACATCATCTTAGTCCTTCTCTATGGAAGTGAAACCTGGAAAATGACTAAGAACGACGAAAACGTGGTAGACACTTTCCTCCATAAGAGCATCAGACGGATATTAAAAATTTACTGGCCATAGAAGGTTACAAATGAAGAGGTGAGGAAAAGAACTGGGATTGAAAAAATAAGTGATACCATCAAAAGAAGAAGGTGGAAATAGTTGGAACATGTGCTGAGAATGGAGAACACCAGGCATGCCAAGATAGCAATCATTGGACCCCGGATGGAAGAAGAAAGAGGGGAAGACCGAAAGAAACGTGGAGGAGAAATGTAGAAAGAGAAAGGAAAGATCTGGCTTCTCTTCATGGAATGATGCAGCCAAAATAGCACTGGAAAGAGACCAGTGGTGAGGACTTGTGAAAGGCCCGATTCTCCTCAAGGAGAGACGGAAATAACTCAAAGTAAGTCGCTATGCCAAGGCAGATAACCAAACGTGCTGCTGCTGCTAAGAATGCAAGTTGCCCTGATGAAGAACTCTCAGCATGCAGGCCTAGAGTTGATGAGAATTCAGAAGATAATAGTACCGTTGAATCCTTATATAATACTATAATGCAGAATTTCGTTATGCAAATTACAGACATGCTGTTTCAACGCAAGTGTGGCCAAAAACATGCCACAGATACCTGCAACAGATCAAAAAGTAGACAATAAAACACCTATTAAAGTTGCCCGTCTAAAAATCCACTAAAAAAATTATGATCCTATCCTAAAAAGATTTCTGATAGAATGATTCAGTAAGGGATTTCATTTAAGTACTAAAGATGACTTGTCAACAAAAACACTAATTTCTAAAAATCATAAGGGTGCTTTAGACAATGCTGATGTAGTATCCCAAAAAATTCAAAAGGAGGTAATGAAAGGGCGCTATGCAGGGCCTTTAAAAAATTCCCCTTTCTTAATATTTATTTGCTCTCCTCTTGGTTTAGTTCCTAAAAAGGAAATTGGTCAATTTAGGCTTATTCATGACTTATCATTTCCAAAGGACCAATCAGTCAATTCTTTCATCCCAAAAGAGAACTCGTCAGTTGCCTACCAGAATATTGAAACTGTTATTGATTTGGTGAAACATTATGGTAGAAATTGTATGATGGCAAAGGCAGATATTGAAGATGCTTTTGAAATTTAGTCATAAGCCCTGAGGATTATCATTTGTTAGATTTCAAGTGGGAAGATTGCTTTTATTATGACACATGTTTACCTATGGGTTGTTCTTCTTCCTGTCAATTGTTGGAAACATTTTCAACATCTCTGCAATGGATTCTGAATCATGAATTTGGAATAAAAGGAGTGTCTCATTTATTAGACGATTTTTTCTTTGTTGGAAGAGCAGATTCGCAACAGTGTAGTTTAGCTCTAGAAACATTTTTGTGAATATGTAAAGATATGCCAATTCCAATTAAGAGAGAAAAACCCAGCGCCCTGTCAAAACTATAGTAATTTATGGTATTGAGATTGATTCCACTAAGATGATAACCCGTTTGCCTTCGGAGAAAATAGAAAAAATTGCTTCCTTGCTAGCAGAGTTCAAAATAAAAAAAAAAAGTTACGTTGAAAGAATTACAATCTCTTCTCGGGCTACTTAATTTTGCTTTCTCTGTTATAATACCAGGTAGAGCATTTCTCCGTAGGTTGTTTGAACTTGTTATAGGACATTGCTCAATTTAATATAAAAAAAAATTCTCGAAATAACGGCAATGATTTTGTGCATGTAGGCAAGTATTACATTTAACATTTAATTTTTACATATACTATATATTCTTTACGTTTTGCATATCACTGCATGTATGTATTTAATTTATAATGAACAGGTAAACATTAGTTTGTAACTCAATTAATGATGTAATGATATGTCTCAACGTTTATAATATACTGTGCCTTTGTAAATGAATTGGTAGTTTCAACTAGATCTGTCTGCAGAGCAGGAAAAAAATCAAAACAAGTACCTTCAAACCGGTCTTGCGTGAAATGTGGTCATACAACAGGTGGTCACATAATACAGGCTTAATAAAGGGAAATAAAAAGTAAGGTCGCTTAATACAGTTTGTCACAATGGCAGGTTTGTTTGTAATATCTTAAGAAAAGGTATCCGATGTACATTGTCTTATTTATTTGTTTGCTTATTAAAAACCCCACGAAGTTTTTGCATTGGACATATCACATTAAAGTGTGTATTTAAATCATATCTGTACACTTGCATTACGTTTTTTTAATTGTACAAAATAGCTATTTATTAAAAACTCAGTTTTTAAGTGACAGGGGAAAGGTAATCTAGGTATAAACCTCATCTACAAGTTATATTATATTTAAGTCAATATTTAATACTTACAGCCTCCATCCTATGTCGGACACAAAATCTCTGGAAACCTCCCTTTGCTATTTCAAAGGCTTTGTCGTCATCTTTCTTGCAATATAGTCTTATTATTTCTTCAGCAAAGACACTAGGTAACATAAGAGATACCTAGAATGTAAAATCATGATACATGATACTGAAAATAAAAGAGTAATACAATAATCAAATGAAGAATTGGAGTTAGAAGATATGTGCAGTGCAGATTTTTTTGTCATGGGATTTATTTATTATTATAATTTTTTTAGTTATATACATACTTTTTCATGTTCATGCAATGTTTTGTGTAGCCTTGGTTTTCATTTAACCACACAGAAAATTGCTTTCAATCAATTCTGCTAGGTTCACGGCACTTCCGGATTTCAAAGATCATGCTTTTACGTAAAATATCAATCCTTTCTCAGAATGGAGATAACAGTATTGTATAATTTCTGTCTATTTTCTGACATAAATTTTTGATTTGATGTAACAAAATAATCGGGCTTTTGTTTAAGTTTCAAATTTAGAATTTTCGATCCGAATTTCGATCGCTGTCGGCCCGAACTGAATATCAAATTTCTAGTACCTCATTGTGGTCTTCATAAAATGTCTGAAAATACTTGCATAGAAATTAAATGAATAAATTGAAAACAGTTCAGGTCACAAGCTTAAATCCACAGTTTTGGTGTGCAACCAAAGAAAGTTAATCCCTAAGCAACAAAAACGAAAGAGGAGTTGACCCTTTAATATTTTATGGGGATAATAAATGTAGGATAAAAACTGTTAATGCCGCTGACAAACTAGATGGGCGGAAAATTTGCACACAAAAAACCTCTTTAAAAAAACGTTTCTATTCAGACTGAACACAAAAAGGGCCTATAAAATGAAGTTTTGGAAATCAAAATTGAAACTAATTCGTATTAATAAAAGATTCCTTCATCTTTCAAGCGACAACTTTCACTTTTGCATTCATGCCGGTACCCTTTTACAAAAAAACTTTAATAACTCAATTAGTTCAATTTGTCTTTTCAAGTAAATAGTACATGTACATAGACACTTTTTCTCGACATTTTTCACAAACAAAATCAATAAATAAATTAACATAGAGTTAAAATTGGAAATGTTTAATGAGCATTATCTTTGCTTCTCTAAAAAATAATTCAAATAAAGTAAAACAATACATTGAATAAAATTGACTTCATAAATTTAACACCGATATTTGTGTTTATTGATATAAAATTGTGCATTTGTCAAAATTTACTAACAGCTCTGTAAATTAGTGTAATTTTTTTTACTTCAATTTTGGTCTCCTATTTCAGAAGGACCATGCTGGCGACGCAGATTAGGTCTTGTTTATGAAAATCGCATATGTGGCAATCACCTTTTTGTAAAGAATATGATTTGCATGCCATTCGTGTAAAGTTCATATGTTTTTGTTTTAATAAAAAAAGGAAAATAACAATCATAATTATTGCAGATTTAAATCTAACACAGGTTAACACGCGGAAAAAAATATAAGAAAGTGTTAAAACTAAAAGTCTCAAAAAGGACTATCTGGAGAAACTTTTTTCAATTTCAGAAAAAAGCAGATATAAAAATCCTTGTGGGGGTAAAAAAACAAGAACATACATGTATGCATGTTAACAAAACAAATAAATTAAAAAAAAATAATAGAATATGCTAAAAAATGCAATTTAAATTTAATTGAAGATGAAACCATTTCTTTTTTGTGTTTCCAATATATAATACTTTTAGACAAGAATTCTTTAATAATGTTTTAACCAAATTACCAGATATAAATAACTTAATATAAAGAATACTTTCTCATAATGATCTTATACAGTTTGCTGCTCCATTTATAAAAAAAAGTATCTCGAACTTAGGAAAATGGACTCTACAACTGCATAGATTTTGTACAAGTTTGTGTTTGGTATATTAATAGGACTTTATTCTACTTTGTTTATTATGTTCATTTTGTTTGCTGTCGACCCCTAGGGCCATGCATTTCAAATAAAGTTAACCCGTGTTTTCTGTTTAAAATGACTCTATAATCTGATCAATTTTAGATTAATAAATAACTGTATATAAGATATTCAGAAATAAAACAAAATTATGAAAAGGGCTACAGCTTTTGTATTAATCAACTAACCGTGAAATCGGTATGATATGAGCATATTCGGATCATGGCGAATCAACACCCCACCCGAATGACTACTTGAGTGCAGAGGTCTGCACATCAGACATGAAAAGGGCTTTACATCTTGCAACATCTAACCTACCTTGATACCTAGATAACATTTGCGCATGTTTACATCATACCTATCAATTTATCTATTATTTTTCCTTTTTATATTAATTCTGTTTTACTTTGAAATTGTCTCAAAATGTATTAATAATTTAAAAGTTTTAAATTGTGAGACTCACATTTTATTTAAAGACGAACATGTATTACGATAAACAAAATGTTAAATTATTGATTACTAACGTCATCTTGTGATAGTCGAACAGCTCTTCCTAAATCATTTTTACGATAGAATTTTACATCATCCATTGGATTCTTCCTTTCAAATCCATAATCTAAATAAACTATCTAAAAGAAATACAATATACATTCTTTTGAATTATTTGTAACTTAGATAGAAACATTATCAACTTTATAAGAATAACATAAAAGGAAAAAATACATCAAATAAAAATCCAAAATTGGGATAACAGCAACATACAGTATAAATACTATAAAATGTATGTAAAGTCAAGAAATACCAAAGGGATATTCGAAGGAGACAAAAATCGTAACAACTAACAAACTCCGGAGAACAAAGAAGACAAGACCAAAACAATACATGCACTACAATTAAAAACTAAAAACATATGAACAACATGTAAAGAATTTTTATTTTAGAAAATCATAAAAGCAAAAAGAATTAGATTTAGTCTAAATAGTATAAATATGACATCCTTCCCCTTTAAAAAAGATCACAGAAACTGTAAAATATTACATAAAATCGCACAATGTTAACGTAATCATCTACAAACTCAACAGAAAAGAGCATATAAATTGTTGGTTTTGGCATATGCTTATATTTGAATTTTGTCGCTTGCATGGATACTTACCCCACATCCCTTTTGTACTATAAAATCAATTGAAGATCAGGAAATGCACATAGAAAGTGGATTAAGTACGTTAACCTTTCAAATAGCTTGACCAGCTTTGATGTCTGTATAAAATTAGTCAAAAATTATCTGGATTACTGTCTAGGTTAAAGGTAGTTTAATTGGAAGTAGATGTCATCTTATCACGCAATTTCATCAGAACATACAAATGTACATGTACCTCTAATGGGGTTTATTCTGAATTTAGTTGCTCTGTAAGAATATTTTTGGCAATAACATGTAGTGGGGCGGTTGATGATGCTTTACCAAATAGTGAGTCTAAGATTATATTGATATACTTTTTGTCACCTTGACCGTAAATGGTAGATTCGAAAAATCAATCAGATGCCTTTTCTCTATTAATAGTTGCTTTCCTTAGATTTATAAGAATAAATAGTGTTTTTTAGGATTTCTTGAATGCAAAAATGATTCGTATATCTTCTAATTTAGTTTTAACAATTGAATCATTATATATATGTTTTATCATTTTGAAATGGACTTTAATGTATGTCATAATTTTTCAGCTGATCTATTTAATGTAAAACCTATTTAGACCTAATTACAGGGAATATTGGTTGCATTGGTTTTTATGTTAATGTTCATTTATAATATAGATTTTGAATATCGTCGTATCTTTAATTCTTGTAACGTTAAAATATACTTTACATGTCCCATTAACAGATATAAGTCAGAATAGGACCCTTCAAAGCAATATATTTTCCTTTGAATTAAATCTCCTCTTTTATCTTAAGTAAGTACTTTTTAATGCTAGTGTTCAGAATTGTGCGAAACGTAAGTTAGTATGAAAGTCTTGCAAATAAACCTATTTGAAAATACAACTTATTTTATTTACGTCATATCCTCAGTTTATGCCAAGTTTATGCAAATCGCCACAGAGGAAATGAATCAAACAAATAAAAAAAACAGTAATGGTATTGAAAATATATATTTATCATTACCAAAATGTTGCAAATAAAGGATTTATTTGTTTTTTTTTAACTGATTTGTTCAGTATACCTTCAAAATTTTCATCAAATTTCGCAGTTTAATTTTCTTCATTTCTTTCCTTGCCCATAACCTCTAGCTAGGTGGAGGTTCCGTGTATTGAGCAAATAAACAAATTATGCGGAATGTATTGCTTTAATATGTAAGTATTTAATACTGCGTCATCTGAAAGTACTCCTTGTTCATGTGGAAATGTTCATTTCCTTATTATTAGCTGTATCATAGCAAAAGTTAGTTTTCTTGAGACGGTATAGGATTTATACATTACAAATACTTTTTTAAAATCTTTTATGAGTGGAAGGTTCATTCACACCCAAGAACGCAAAATATTTTCCAATTTTAAGGACTACAGTTGGGATCAGTTCTAATCTATCTTTAGAACTGTCCTAAACTGTCAGAAGAACTGTTCTGGAATGGTTCTAGACCTGTCATCCTGACACCTTTAGACGGTTCTACCCTAGAACCATTTATGACAGTTCTAGAATCAGTCACGATGGTTCTACCCTAAAACAGTTTTTGACGGTTTTACCCTAGAACCATTTATGACAGTTCTAGAACCAGTCACGATGGTTCTACCCTAGAACCGTTTTTAGACGGTTTTACCCTAGAACCATTTATGACAGTTCTACCCTAGACCCATTCTGGACGGTTCTACCCTAGAATAATTTATGGCAGTTCTACCCTAGAAACATATATGACGGTTCTACCTCAGAACCATTTATGACAAGGTTGGTTATACCCTAGAACCGCTCTAAAATGGTTCTGGAACCGTCTTCTCTGACAGAATAGTTGAGAGGTTAGAACTGGTCTCAGCTGTATCTTTTAATGAATAATGTAAACAAACATACTATAAACAAACATACTATCTGGAGATTTCAGTGCCTCTGATAAAAAAATAGTTGATTATTCAAACAGTTATCTCCAAAAAATCCTGTCCCTAGGACTTAGGACTTTTCAGCGCGAATTGCACAAACGCTTGAAGAACAAGAGAAAACATTCAATTTATCAGAATATACCAATTTGTTTTTTTTTTTACAAACGTTACCAGTGACAGTTTCGGGTTTAAAATTTTCGTAAACGCTAGTTCACTTCTATGTTCAGTCTACAGGTTTGTTAATTTCATCACTCCAAAAGTTTTACGCTCGTCATCACGAATTGATTGGCCGATACGAAGTTTCTATCTCGCATGTTAGACTAGATATCTTCAGTTAGATTTCTCATCCTTCTGAAATTGACACCTCACCGGACTTGACACCTCTCAGACTTGACTCTTCACTAGCAATGTGACGGGTGTCATCAATGGAGCAGGAAGTGCTTATCCTTCCGAAACACCTGATGTCACCGATGTTTTTTAAGAACTTCACATTGCTAGTGCTTTAGTTTCTCTACTGTATTGTTCTAGTTTTGTTACGTAACCTTGTGGCGTTGTTCGTTGTGTTCCATTCTCCTGACTTTGTCTTTTCTTTGGACTTCGAGCTGTTGGACTTTTCCAAAAGTTTTGTCGCTTCGGTATTTTTGCCTATATCATATTCCAAACTTTACACTGTTGGAAAGACATTGTCATCACTTGGTGTCCATTGTCGTCATCTGCCGTAAACTTTTACAATTTAGTCTTCTCTTCAGATTTTTCCGGGGTCTGTACATTTTGTACCTCCAACAAACATGTTTGTTGTGATAAATAGACGCCTGGTCGCTACAGAAGTCAATTTTCCATATTTTTACTGTGTCAAAGGGAGTAACCACAAGTAAATTAACGGATCTGTGCTAACTATTGAGACCATACTGATCTAAACCTTTGACATCAGTATTCATATACCCTCTCTCTGTGTTGCCACGGGGGACAAAAATAGAAAAATCGACAAAATAACAATAAAAAAATAGATTAAAGTTTATTGGAAAGGTCCTTTGGTGGCCCTCTTTCAAAATTGTGTTTGGTAGGTATGCACCATTGACCAATCTGGCCGCTATTACTAGAAACAGAAAATAAGTCATGAAATGACAGGCTGAAAATGATCACCTGGAATCAAACTGGAGTACATTTGGGGAAATTTTTGGGCGCTTGCACAATATGAAAAGGGAAGAAAGGAAAAAACTGGCTAATGGTCAGATTAGGTATTGGGGATCTAAAATGCCGGATTCAGTTATTTTTTGTCTTCTTTTTTCTGTATTCAGTTAAAAATATGTTTTGTCTGTAAAATGTAAAAGTCGGTTTTGGTTAGATATTCAAAAAGGCAAAGATAGATTCAGTTAAAACATAGGGTTTTGAAGGTAATAAGTTACAAAAGACTTGCGTGACTTTTGAAAGAGTTGTTAACAGTTTCTTTATCTGTACATTTATTATTTTGTGTGATTAATATTTTTTCCTCAGGTTCTTTATCCATCTTATAATAATTTCTATAGTAGAACATATTTATTCTGTATTCTTTATATTTTAGCTTATTATCCTCTTTTCATTAATTCTTAGTTTGTTTTATAAACTCAAGCCAGATCCCCATGAACGTGGTGAAAAATAAGTTTCAAAATTTTATCCACCAATGTGTCAAGAGCACATTAAGTTTAGGTAGAGCATGGATAATTAAATGCGTCTTGACTAGATAATAAATGATACTCTACTTTTTTGTTGTCAGACCTGACCGGATAAACATTGTTGCAATGACGTTAATATTTCTGGATACACCGAAAGCAATATTTATTTTCCTTTCTAAAGTCTATTCAATAATTTTCTTGCTTTGGTTTCTGGATGTGTTTACATAACTTTATAATATCGCTTACCGTTATAAGTTGTGGACATAATATAAAAAATTTCCGAGCAAAAAAAGAAAAAATTAAATTGAAAGTTTTCTCAAGGATCAATATTCCATGTTTAACTATAACTAGAGACTCCCGGGAGCCTGTATCGCTCACCTGGCATTAGTTTACCATTAAAACATCACAAAATGGAATTAAACAATATCTGATGCCTGATGTCTTTATTTTTGCTGTTTTTATTTTAGTACCAGTGATCGGAGCTCTATGGTCCTGACCCCGACAAAATTTGAAAGGGGACCATCTGTCCAAGTCGTTTCAGAGAAGATTGTTCTACTTTTAGTAACGACGGTTATATTGCTCAGAGATTCCAGACGCAAATTTGAAAGAGGGCCATCTAATGACAATTCCATCCGATTCTTTTCTAAAATTTTTCAGAGGAGATTTTAAATATTGCATTGCTGATTTTTCTATTTTAGTAACAGTGGCCATATTCGTCATAGGTTCTGACCCCCTGTAAACATTTAACAACCTAACGATCATTCCATTAAAGTATCGTATCAATTGGTCCAGCTGTTTCAGAGAAGATTATCTTTTTCGAAGATTTTTCTTTTTTTAGTAAAAGCGGCCATATTTATCTGCGCTCACGACGCCTGGATACAATTTTTAAAGGGATAACGGATTTCATCGAAGCCAATTGTCAATTGCCTCAGTAGTTTCAGAGAAGAAGTCTTTCAAATATGTTTTGCTGATTTTTGTCCCTTTTTTTGGAACGGTGGCCATATTGGTCAGAACACAAACTTTGATCTGAACTGTCCTAGTTATTCCACACACAGTTTTAAAATATGACCACCTAAGGACTATTCCTTCATGAAATTTTGGAATATTTTTTATTTTGCTTTTTTTTTTAGTAACGGTGGCCAAATGTTTTTGAGGTCCAAACCATCGGACGTATTTTTTTGTAAGGGGACCACTCAGTACCATTGTATCAAAGTTGTGTTCCAATTGGACCAGTGGTTCTAGAGAAGATTAAAATGTAAGTTAACCGACGACGTACGCCTGTTGATGCCAATAGGTCAAATTGACATTTCACCAGTAATTAAAGAACAGTTTTAAAATTATAGAGATAATCTTCAAAATTATCTACAAAATTACAATTGTTGCAAAATTTAAAGACAAATTATCGTAAAGTGATTTAACAGGCTGTAAATTTCTTAAACATCACTTAACCAGCAGCTTTTTACTCCACAACGAATTTTTTCAAAGAAAATAGTTGAGAGTAAATGTTTGGTATAGACTATCAATAACATATATCATATAGATTTTATTAGTCTTTTAATTCTAGTAGATAACTATTTAACGGCAGTTTGACTGAAAAAAATACAGGTAATTTCAGAGCCATTATCGTGTGAAAAAAAATTGTGTACGGTCCGGGTTCTAACTATTAAAGCTGGACATTCAAACAGATTTTCATTTTGTGTGAACCGTTCAGAGGGTGAACAATGGAGTATGGAGACAGAAAGTAAGTTTGTGATTTAATATTATTTGAAATATGATACATAATTTAAATAAATATTGTCTATTCCATGATAGCATGGAAAAAGGATATAGATATATATAGATAGAAAGTTCAGAACATTTGCCGTTGTTTCCAGACAGCATATTAAGATATATACGGCTATAAGTCTTTTGTCTTTAAACAGAGAGTAAATTTCAAATCTTTTCGTCCCAGAGTAATGTAGTCAGACAGATGCTTAATTCGTTTAAGTTTGTGTATCCCATACCGAGTTGAAATACTAATCGTAAATATATGCAAAACTAGACGCTCAAGTGAGGTAACCTGGATAATGAAACAAATAATATACTGAATATTGAATATTGTTTGTGTATCAAGACTTAGTCGATCATAACCTTCCATACACTACTCGGTTAATATTGGCTTTGTAGTTTTATAGAAACTATGATTCCAGAAAGCTTCAATGCAAACCTCAGGTACCATAGTCGTCATGTATGCCATCCGATCAACACAAAATGAGGAATCAATGTAGAGGGTATGCCAGTCATCATTCCTATAAAGTTTGAAAAGACTTGGCATTGTGATTTTAAAGAAGATTTGAAGATTTCACCCATTAAGAATCAAGAATTGGCTGTGGTGGCCATATTTTTCATCGGATCCAGATTGCCATATATGTTACCTGATCAATACCAAATGAGGACTATTGTTGAGGGATCTCACAATTATCATTCTTATAAAGTATGAAAAGATTTGGCATTTTAGTTTAAGAGTAGACGAAATTTGAAAAATTAAACAATCAGAATCTGGCGGCCGTTTTGTTTTCATTCAATCGTTATGAAATGTTGAATTTTGCTATATATCAATTGTTGTGGCAAATGTTTTATTGTATTGCTTGTTAATTTCACAAATTCTGGCAAACATGATACGAACCAAAACAAGTATGAAGTATTGTGCAAGATGCAAAACAAATCTTAAACTATCGTTCGGTAATTGCACGTTACACAATTATGTACTCACATCAACAACTAAATCATCTTTTGTCAAGATATCTCCTGATTTTTCACCGATTATAGTCATTATTTCGTCCCTTATATTTATGCTCTGTTCCGCTCTTGATACGCCAACCTTTAAAATAAATTTACATCAAAATGAAAGACTTCAGTGTTTTTAGCTACGCAGACTAACAAATACATGTTCACTAATATACGCATTTTGGGAGATTTCGATAAGAAGCATAGGCGTACAACATAGTACTCTGTACATCAGACGACAGATTTGTTTCATGAACAATTTACATCGTTTTAATGACAATACAGACCATTTGGATCTTCGTGGTTTAACTATGGTTCTTTATGTGAAGACTTTAGAGCGACTTCCAAAGTGAAAAAGTGTCGTCACATTATATTCCCGTATAATATGGGTAACATTGTCACACCATTTGTGTTTTGAAGAAAGTATAAGCATTGTAGTAAAATGTTGACCCAAGGAACTAGTAACGGTTTGAAGTCAACAGCACGGATTGTAACAACATTAGAAAAGTTTTACATCATATAGAGCAAAGCTCAGTGAAAGTAATGTGTATTACCATGCAAATGTTACCAGGTGTTCTCTAAAATCACCTATCGAAAATAAATTAGGATTTATCGTCTTATCTATCTCAACACCAGATGATAATACGGAGGATCACAGGATTACAAGGAAACAAAAAAACTACCCGCTCTGTATTTGGGCCGATGAAATTGGCATGTAATGTTGTCTTGTAATTGCCTAATTTTTGTTATTTAATAAATATAAGCATTTAGACTTTACCTTCAGCGTTTAAAGTTATAAACAATCAAGTCATTGGTGCAAGATAAATACAATTATGTATATTTAACGTTCGTTCGTCTTTTATAGAATAACTTGTTATTTAACTTTGAGAAATTTGCAACTTCCAACTAAGTTAGCCTTAGTTTGCTGTTTATATCATATTTTAATTATTACATTTATGTGAAAAAAAGCTTATATAAAAACATATTTCCCTACATTTTCTCAATAATATTTCCATTTTGAAAATGCTGAAACTTCGCTCGCTTTCCAGGTCGCAGGCGACCGTTAATTGACACAAGTATAAAAACTAATAAATCAGGCAGTATAAAAGTTCCTATGTCGAAAAAAACTGGGCAAAAATGAGTTATGGTTTGAAAGTTTCCATACATCCATTTAGTAAAATTTGATAAATGATATGACTAACTCTTAAACTAGAAAACTGGTTTGTTTAATTCAAGCAGCATGATCTGTAAAAAAACTCACTTTTTCTGATATCTGTTCAAATCGCAAAATATAATAAATTTTGAAGTGTCGATTTTAATTCCTGTAAACCATATCCTTTACACATTTTCAATATAAAAGATCACTCAATTAAACAATAACTTGAAAAGTAAAATTATTGTACTCCATATACCCTTTGTCAGAAAGTTATAAATAAAATCTGTAACATAGTACAGGTAACACATACTGTTAATTGGAATTCTAGTAAGAAGAGTGTAAAGATTGATTGATTGAACATTGTTTATCGTCGAGTTTGCGATATTTCAGCCAATATCACGGCGAAATAGTGTAAAGAACTCGCCGTCATACATGTAATAATGACATGTAGATCAATTAATTACAGGGAAGTGAACCAAACTGTAAAATCATTTTAGAAGTTGATTATTAACTCTGGGTAGATGCAATGAATCTGAATTCAATTAACTAGATTGAAAATAAAACTGGCAAATTAGCTCATGTTAAAATCGTTTCAGAAAGTTAATTAACCTAACTAAAGAGCAGCAAACTATTCGGCCGAGAGAATTTTAACAGATTTAAAATCTGTATTTTAATTGATATTATAGGGTATCTAATAGTTTTCCTATGAAATATAAAATATTTATTTACCTTTACTTAAATGACCCCGGCCCCCACCCTGCCCACCCCCTGTCCCCCCCCCCCCCCACATACCTCTCTATGTTAATTTTTAATCGTTAACAAATTGAATTTCTACGATATTAATTTTGATTAACACAATGAGCACTTTTTGTAGGTTTAGTACACATCCGAAGTGCTCCAGGCCTAAAATGTTGAACGTGTATCATAAGGTCCAATGTTAAATTAGGTTTGGCTGTCAACTTGTTCGACTAACTGGATCATCCGATACATTGTTTCAGACAAGATGAATGAAATATAGTAAATAAATGTCATATTGATTAATTCTCTTTCAACGTGTTATATAGGTAAAAAAAATATGTCAAACGGACAGAAACTTACGTGCCATATGTAACTACTTATGGTAGAACTATACAGTAAAAATCAGCTAAATATTACACAGATAGTGATAAATATCGGCAAAAGAATACCGAAGCGACAAAACAGTGGGAAAAGTCTACAAATTCGAAGTCCAAGGAAAAGACAAAGTCAGGAAAATGGAACACAAAAAATAAACGCCACAAATAGACATATATAACTTTAAGAATAAAAAACGTATACTAAAGCACATACAATCAGGTGCTCCGGAAGAGAAAGCATGCCCTGCTCCATTAACGGCACCCTACATATTACCAGTGAAGTGTCAAGTCCTTCGAGGTGTCAATTCCAGTTAAAAAAAAGTTATTTAGTCTCATACACGAGATAGAAACTTGGTATATTACTGCTAAGAAAGGGGAAGTTCACATTCTGAAAATTGAAATCGTCACGTTGTCATAAAGTTTTGATGTCAATCGCCCATTATCATCTACAAGTACAAATCTACATATGAAGTAGGAGGTCTCTTTAATTTCAAGTTCACTCGGATAGATGAGATGTAGGTAATCCTTGAAGTAAGGATTATTAAGTGACAAAACATCATCTATATAGCTGAAATTATTGCATTTAAGAAGACTGTCTAAATATCTGCGAATTTATTTCATTGTAATCCTGGAGGTACACCCAAATAGTTGTATCTTTTTTCATATTCTTATCGATATTTACCAGTTCATAACCCTTTTTTGGAGTAGTAAATCCTACACAACGATACAAATGGCGACGTTCGACTCTCTGAAGAATTTTTCTAGCCTTTTCCAACTTTGGATTTGTTGGCGAGAGAATCACGTTACAAACTGTGTCATTCAAATTAATGTATGCATCCGGCATATAAATGCTATCTGCCATTTTCACAAACGTTCTGTAAAAATATTTTTTCCCAATTTAGTTTTCAAATGACAGAAATTATAAAAGCTGAGGAAAATAGAAACAAGGATATACAATGATTTGAGTTTGGATAAAACCGAGACATTTGGTAGTTCCTTAGAGGCTTGATTTCTAACTTACAAAGTGCATTATATGACAGTTCTTTTAAGAATAACAATATTACTATGTGGTTATATTTCTATATAACTAATCATATTAAGTAGAGGAGTATAAAGATAATAAACGTTATCCCCATAGACCATATATCATCTGAATATGTTATTCGTTTCATTATTATTGACATGTATTATTTCAATGGCACCAACGGACGTCTCCCCGGACAAAGGCAACACACCTTCTAACAAAGTCTGAGAAGCTCCAGTGTCCCGTAATAGGCTGAGGAGTAGTATTATTAACAATAGAAACAAACCCATCAGACATAAAGGGTTTATAATCCTCCATGTAATCACAAAAACTGGACTTAAAAGCCTGACTCGCAGGACATTCCAACTTATTGGTAACAACGGGTGTCGTACAAGCTCTGGACTTGGGCTTATTATCTCTTTCATTCTTCTCCTGGAGTCTAAAACAATCAGCCATCAGGTGACCATTTTTCTTACAACAAGCGCAAGTTAGTGACTTCTTCTCAAAAGTATCAAATTTTGGACCAGATGTGGAGTTGCTCCCTTAGACTGGAAACGGGGAGATATGAAAACAAACAAAATGAAAGGATGTGCTTTATATTTAGTGATAAAATAGAAGATGAGAAACATCCGTTGCTTGCATGTCCATAATGTTAAATCTAAATGAATATTTTTTTAATATTGTTGCGTAAACCTGTTATAATATTTTAAGTAGACATAACACGTTCTTATATTTGTAATATTGTTAGATATTTTTTATTATTAGTATTAACTTAACAGTCTCTCATAATTCTTGTTTTAGAATGGCATTTGCATGTCTTTTATCCAAAATTGTATGATTTGTACTTAGTTGTCATGTAAATGGTGAGACTATAATAACAGAATGAATGATTCTATAACAAAATATAATGTCAAAGGCATGAATGTATTGATTGCTAACAAATTAATTAGCGATTTAATTAATTCTGATTCTTTGTAACCAAGTTTGATGCAAAAGATGTGCAAATTAAATTGAGATTGAGGCAGTTGGGCTTAAGGCCTAAAATGTTGAACACATTAATTCAAAACGCTGAAGAACAAAATTAAAGTAGGAAGACTATTGTTCGAAGAACAATTGCAAGGTATTTGCCGTGGGAAATCGATCTTGGTCGTTTAGGGGTAAAAACGTGAGATGAGTCATGATTCTAGGAATATATTAAAAAAGCAATATCGTAGGTACGAATTCATTATACCGACTTGACCAAAACACGACAAAGTTGAGAAGATTAATATTTTCCCTATATATGTCATCATAATTTTTGCGGTTTCCGATGAAAGTAAATCATGGCCCGTAAAGTGATGGTACAAAACATTTTTGTAGGTAATTTTCCAGATAAATGGATGTTTGATATGGACATTCTCGAATACTTTTGACTTTTCATTGTTGTTTTCATCTTAAATTTTGGTCTTGTCTTCGTTGTTCTCTGGAGTTTGTCAGTTGTTTCGATTTTCCCTCCTTCGAATTTTCCCATTGTATTTCTTGACTTTACTTATATGGTTATTAGAGAGAAATCAACCAGCTAAGGACCTTTGCTAGTCGTTAAATATTGTTTTGCAAGGTTTCCTGTTAAATCAATTGCAATATTTGTTAATATTTGATCTACTATCTCGGTCATAAAGAAAAAAAATTTCAGGCTAAAATATAAGACAAATATTTCCCTACCCATCCTGTCGAGGTACTATTGCCTCTATTTTATCTGCTTCGATGAGAGCATCTGTAATCCTGAAAAAAACTATAGATATTAATCTATTCTGATAACCTTTACTTCAGACGACAATCACGTAAAACAGCTACATTGAAGCAAAATGCAGTTTTATCAGATCATGAATTTTACTTAAAATCATCTTTACCAAATAGTTACAGTAAAGACTACTGTACCAAGTCAGCTCCCTGAATGATATTACCATTTAGGGAATACAATACAGTATCAAGGGGAGATAATGACGTCGCCAAGAGATACACATTAAGACGTCATTGTATCCTTCCAAAAAAACTATTATACCATCCTAAAATTTTTGTTTTTTCTCAAATATCTCTGCAATAAGCACATGGACCTCAACTTTTTTCTTTTGGAAACAGAAGCTCATTACTTCAAGATAATTATACTAAAGTTTAAGGAAAAAATCAGTGGAGGATTTTTTCTTCACGCATCTAAAGTTACCAAATCATTATCAGTATTCCTTATTTGGCTTAAATTTGCATAATTTCTTACTTAGTTTATCAATTTCTTTCATCAATTATTTATCATAAAACAATGTCTATGTAGTTTGGACTATTTTACAAAAGACCCAGTAAAGCTATCTTATTTTCGTTAAATAGTTGGACAGTTTTTTTGTGTTTTGTGACAGTCTTGAAAAATAAGAAATGTGGGGGTTTTGGCTCAAATATACCTAAATCAATGTCAAATATCTTAAAAACCAAATCATGAAGGTGTGTTTTTCTTTCTGTAGTTGAAAAGTATGCATAAAAATTGACCTTTTGGTAAATGGTTAGGAAAAAAATCAGCGGAGGAACCTTATTGCATCGTAGTCCCTTAAAACGTACAGATCAGAGGAGTTCTTTATTGATAGAACTTCAACCACTTCTGCGCTCAACCATGCCACAAAACAGTCGAAATTGTCCATGAGTATTTTAATGTTGATAAATCAACCGACATATCAACTAACACATAAAATCGACAAATACAGCCAGAATTGTCTGATTTGTTACTTTGTTAGTTTTAGAAACTTTGGCATTTTGGGTAGACAATTAACAACAAGACCTTTGACAAGTGTTTTACGTCACAAGACACTTTGGATTCATTAGATAGTTTTCAATCTATTTTGTATGTGGTTCTACTCTGATAGAGTTTTCAGTTAGAAAACTCCTGTCTGGGCTAAAGCAATTCTGTTTATCGAAAGGATACTGCATGACATTGTGCAATCATCTGGTATCTTGAAATTATAAAAATGTTGTAGCATCCATCCTTTTTACCCTTAACAGGTAGTACAATACTTGATACTATACCAATAAATTACCGGTAATTGAGATAATAAAAAAAAACTATGATTTAAGCTGGTGATGACGACGAATATATTTATTCAAAATAAAAACAAATGTTCAATGATGAAAAAGATATTTTCTAGATTTCTACAGAGACGATAAGGGGCAATTGAAATAACAACTTTACGACAGACATGATGATTTTACCTTTCCAATTTCCCTTTCTCAACAGGAATGTATACAGTATCCAGCCTGTTGTGTATACATTTCACATTGTAGGTTTTACGAAGACTTTCTCGATAGATATCCAGAAATATTTTACGTTTTCTAGGATTGACATCTCACTGGCCTTGATACTTCCCTTGATGGCACTGATCGGCAATATGAAAGGCGCCGTTAACGGAACATGGATATGCTTACCGATTTCGCATCGGTGTTCTTTTTAATTGAGTATTGATAGCGTCTGTTTTAGTTAATATATGTAAAAGGATAGCTTATAAATTGCAATAGAAGATTGAAGGTTGGAGATGCGTGTAATTCTAGAAGATACTGAAAATTCTTTACAGCTAAAATTGTTTTAAAATGTTAAAAAATCCCTGAAGATTCCGTTACAACAAAAATTGCTTATGCTGACAAATTCTAGGTTTTATAGCTACCTAGATTTACAGAAAATGTTAAATAAATACATCACCTGAATTCAGACATAATGCAATGAGTAACACAAAAAAGCAAGAACTACAGAGATAAAATTAAGAAGGCAAAAATATTTCATCAACATGACGTATAATTAGTTTATTACAGTTGAAACAAAATCTCTAGTAGAATTTTTTTTTATTGGGCAAATATTCAAAATAACAATTACAAGTATGAATACTACTCACATGATTGAAATAACATTACAAACTCTGTGCTGAAGAGCTCTTCTGTGTAATATTGATCGTAATTGAAACATACCATATACCGTTTCAGCTTCCTAAAACAAAAACAAACTATTTGGTGTCTTATTGATAAACAACAAAAATGGATAACAGGAAGGCTCAACAATAACATACAATTCAATCAAATAACCTAACTGACAAAACGTTGTACAAAATATAATATAAAAGAGTACAAAACACAAAAATGAACATAAGAGAATCAGGATAGTTTAATTGGTACACACATTGAATACTGATGGGCTTGAATCGGTTTTATGGATACTCAAACCTCCCCTTATCTATCCTGACACTCTGGTGTATACAACACACTATAAAAACCAATACAGTATGATTACCAACAAGGTGACCGCTTGCTAGAACTTAAAATTATACTGTACGGTACATACTTTACATACCATGGTCAGAATGTGCTCGTTTTAACAGTAAAACTAGCTAAGGCTCTCATAGCTGCAGTTCGGGTCCTGTCGCTCTACTAAACGAAAAAATCTGAATACTTCCATAAAGGGTTTAATGCTATCTTCTAACAGAATTCAAGAGAAATCGCCAGTATTTGTGAGACGCCAGAATAATTTTAAAGTCTTCAAGCCATGGCACAAAGAGCATTTTTTACAGAATTGCACATACTTTCATATTTTTAGCCCTTACTGTGAAAAGATCTTAATTAACTACCAAGTTTCTGTGGGTTACAAACGATACGTTGGCATCTATTCACGATATTACAGTAGAAACTAGGATTCAATCTGAAATCATTTTTAGTTAAACTGGAGGGAAAGTTCATGTGTGCTATTGCCATCATTTGGCGCTGTCGTCTCACTTAAAGGATATTTTTGGCTGAAACTACTAGATAAATTTGAATAAAATATAGCAGCAATGATTCATACGTGGGCCTCTTTCAGAATTGTATCCAAAGACTTGTATACCCCCATACAAGACGACCGCCACAGTCAAACTAAGGTTGACATAGTATCATATGGGAAACATCAAGTAAAAGATCTTCTTTTCTGAAACCACTAAGCATGGCAGCAATGGTCTTCAGGTGGTTTTCTTTCATAATTATATCCGATGACCTGGAGCGACGCAGCAGAACATAGTTAAACATAATATCCTATAAAGAATCTCTGGTCTGAAACCAGAGAGGCAATTGGAACAAAAGTTGGCAGGAATGGTCCTTAGGCAGTATCCTTTTAGAATTGCATCTGATGGCCACACCTAAACCTAATTCTTGGGACTAATGGGAACATATATATTTAAAAGATCTGCTTGTCTGCTTCCAATTCGCCAACTGAAGCCAAACAATTTATGTTGATGTACATGAAATCCAGATGAGCGATACATGCTCATGGAAACCTCTAGTTTTCATTTAATGTCAAATGTTTCAACATTACTGCGCGCGCGCTGTTAAAGAGTGTTATATGACTGTACTTTTAATATCTTACATTTATGAAAGACATATACAGAGTACCTTATCTCTTGTACATATTTGCAAACCATCGTCACCCTTCACAACTCTAGCAAAAATCATAAAACGACTGTGATCAAAACTGTTTCTAATACCAAGTCCATAACAATCACGTGCTAAATAGTCCCATTTATCTACATCTATACCATTTTTCTTGTTCGCCACAATCTGAAATCATTTAGACCCGTTCTTTATATAGTCACAAGCGGTGCATACCTGGCTACTGTACTGAACATATTCGTGATCGGGATACAGGTTGATTTGCAATAAATTATACTCAATACGTACTCGATAAATTACATGCTCATATTGTTTTTTTCGAATCTGTTCAAAATTTTGATTTTTCTACCCTATATACCACTTTGCCTCATAATCTCATTAAGAAGAAATTCACATACCTAATTAAATGGACATTTAAAAAGTCAGAATGTGAATATATATGTTCAAACTCTTTTAGGTCATTTTTTAGTAACGACAAACAAAAGAACTATGTCAATTGGACCTGCTTTGATATGATAACTGCACATGAATTTTTACTAGATACATTTTTGTTCGCTATGGAGATTCCGTATATCGCAAAGTTATCGGAATTCCAATGAGATTAACTGTGCACCAATTATTCCGGACCTGTTTCTGTATTGTTACGAATCACAATTTATATCTAAAATCAGCAAAGACCCAAACGAAACAACATTTGGTATAAAAATTTAATAATACTTTTAGATATTTTGATGATATTTTGGCTGTCAATAATGATGACTTCAGTATGTACACTAAAGAGATTTATCCTGTTGAACTTACTTTAAATAAAGCTAATACTAACAGTGAACACTGTCCTTTCCTGGTTCTTGATAACTATATCTCTAACGGGAAGCTTAATACTAAAATTTACCATAAGAGAGATGATTTTTCATTTCCTACTGTAAATTATTCGTTTTAAGATGGCAACGTTCCCTTGGCACCATCGTTCGGAGATTATTTATCTTAGCTTGTTCGATTCGATCGTGTATGTAACAACGTATTTGATTTTAAGGAAATAAACAAATTTATTCTCGTGTAATTTTTGATGACATGATACTAAACCCCTAACAGGAGGGATTGTGGCTGATTTTCTATATTATAAAGATATAATCTTTCGATCAGTGTAATTGAAGTCTGGAGCTGCCATGTCAGTAACTGCTAGTAGTCCTTTGTTAATATATATTGATCATTGTCATTTTGCTTAGTTTCTTCTGTTACCTTTTAAAACATCGGACTCGGACATCTTTTGGACTGATTTTTTATGTGTGTATTGCTGTGTGTTGGTTTATTCCACATTGGCTAGAGGTATAGCGGGGCTGAGATCTCACAAAACATGTTTAATCCCGCTGCATTTCGCGCCTGTCTCAAGTCAGGAACCTCTAGCCTTTGTTAGTCTTGTGTTTATTTTAATTTTGGTTCATTTTTATGTTTCGGAGTTTAAGTGTGCCGTCCATTTGTTAACTAGTATACATTATTGTTTAGGTGCCAGATGAAGCCCACCTCCGGGTGCAGGAGTTTCTTGCTGAAGACCCATTGGTAGCCTTGAGATGTTTTCTGCTCTTTGGTCGGGTTGTTCTCTCTTTGACACATTCCCCGTTTCCATTCTCTATTCTATTAATATATTAAACTTATGATGTATTCCATCCATAGCGGTATACAACCTTTCCAAGTATATAAAATTCCATAAAAGACTGGCACATTTATAACAGTGGCATGAGTTCAAATTAACTGATATTTGTCTAACGGTATTTTGAAATTTTATCCCTCAAATGGTTACCATGTTTTATTGCAAACACTACTTAAATATCACTTTATTTTTTTTTTTACCAATATATTTTCATTTTTACAAATTATATCTTGTTATCATGTTGGAATTTCGGGTTTCCAACGATTGTTTTTAGTTTAAGTTCATGTTCTAGTGCTGTCTTTTTCTATTTTTATTTAGTTTATTATATGTTTTATTCTTTTAGACATACATCTATCCTTCTAGCGTTTGTTTGTTTAGTTCCATTCTCACAACTTTGTCTTTTCCTGTGATTTCGAATTTACGGAGCTTCTCATTGTTTTGTCGCTTCGGTATTCTTTTGCCGATATTTTATAGTTTGTTTTTTTCTTATATATATATATATATATATATATATATATGAGTGCCTTTTTGTTTTATAAGAAATACTATGTTATACTTAATTTTTATCTCTATCTCTAAATTTTATAAAGTTTGTAATGTTTTGTCTATTGTCTCATGTATTATATATGGATTAGAATATCATTTTTTTTCTAATACTTTATTCTATATATACGATTTGCACATAACTGACATAGTGTTAAGGGAAATTTGAATTTTTTACTACTAAAAAAAACCGATTTCGAAAATTGACGTCTACTGGAAATTTTTAAATACTGTCCCCATGTGCATGAATGCTGTAATTCAAATTTTGGATAAATATCCTAGAAAGATACCACATCTTTAATTATCGTGAAATTTAAAGTAAGAAATCTTTTTTACTTTTATCTGCCGTACTTAGTAATGAGCAAACTGACATTTGTCATTATTATTCTGTTAGATATTATGTAACAAATGGCAGATCTTAAGATTAATTTTATTCTTCCCATGAAATGAAACTGCTTCATAATTTTAGTTGTCGGAGTTTGAGTTCTCTGATGATAAACCTGCCAAACGGTGATTGAGTAATAGCCCTAAAATGTATATAGTTATAACACCGGATTCCTTAGATAAATATGTTATGTTTACTGTATTTACTATTATCACCTCCAAACAAATCAAACAGATAACTAAATTCTTACAGTTGTAATTTCAAATGTTTTGAAAGTTCATTTGTCCTTTAAGTTTATTCCAAATTGATTCAGCAGCTCAAATTCTTACAAACAAATTCTTTTATTCTGTCACTCTGGATGTCCGTTAAAAATTTTTAAATGGGCCGTGTAAATAGAGCTTTGAATGAAGATTTCAAAGCGTTCTATTGAATACAATATAGTTTGAGACTCTGTTGGCACATGTTCTGGATTTTTAAAAGAAGTTTCCTGAAGCATGATCATGAGAATTTTTTGTCTATGTTTGAACTGAAAGTTTCTTTGCATTTGTTGCAAATAAAACCACCATAGAACTGACTGGTTATTGTTATTTTTATCATAATTATTTTTATCACCATTTTTTTAAAATCATAATTAACTCCTAAGATCCGATTTTCTACATCCGCTTTTTCAAATGCAACAATGATATCTGAAGTTGCCATTTTTATTAATGTTAGAATATACAGTAGATAATTGGCTTAAAATTGAGTATTGAAAATTCTAAGAAAATTGTAGTTAGTTTTGCTGTAAGTTCTACGTTTGTCATGCACTGAATTTTTTTTAAATCCATTTTTATATTTTTGTCATTTGTACTTTATGAGCTCAGAGACTTCCTGAATAAGTGTTAAAAACCAAGTGCATGTTCATTTCAATTGTAATTTTGAAATAAAGTTCAAAAGAGAACAAATATACCGAAGGAGCAAATAAAAAAAAACGTAATCCATTAGACAGACAAACCCGGTAAGACAAATTAACAACCACAAGCACAGCAAATAAACACTGAAAACTAAAAAACAATTAACAACACGAACTTCTATAAAAACCAGGAGTAACCCCAGGTGCTCCGGAAGGGTAAGCATTTCCTGCTCCGTATACGGGTGCCGACGTGAAGTTCAACAAAGTCAATTCGGTGAAAGTAACAAATCGATGGAGGCACATAAAAAATGTTACGACAGCGGGAACAGGTCCAACATCATCTTAGATATTGGAACACTATAACGGTCAATATAAATTTGGCATTTAAAGTATTCACAGATGAAAATTTTATTTATCCATAGGAATAAATACAAAATATGAAGATTTATACAAATGTACTTACAGGACACAAATAGGCTCAAATTTTTATTTGTGGAAAGGGGAAGGGGTGAATATTGTGGACTGGAACAATTTTTTTCAGTGAAGGCTATTATTACTTACTTAAAGTTTATTAGACTAATTACGTATTTTGTATAATTATTATCCTCTTTTTTTCCATCTGACAGTAAGTTTTGTTCATTGTTTTTTTATTAATGAAATGCATGTATATAAACTCGTTTCTCCATACTAAATGAAAGCTAGAGTTGCTTGTTGAGTCATTTCAACTATCGCTTCATGCGCTAACAAAAAATATATTTTGTTAGTGGATTTATATTATAATTCCACTTCTTTCTACCAAAAAATTATTTTGGTTATTGATTGAAACTATATTTTAATTCATAAAACAATGGTACAATTTTGTCACTTTTCATTCGGTATGGAATCAAAACTGTCGCAATGATTAAAGTAATCATTAAATTAAAAGTTTAAGCAAAGGTTCACATTTCATTTTCTTCTTTTTTCACCAAAAATGCCATACAATACTTTGGAAGTTGGATATATAACCAAATCGCAACTTATAAACCCTGTCCAAATTGATAACCTTTTTAATTGGTGCAAATTGTTAAGAAGATCCCTAAAACCCACTTCCTACCCAAAATTTCATTAAAAAAGTGTTGTATATGATATGTATGAGTAAATACTTAAACATTTAAATTAAGAGTTATTGCCATTTCACGCACAACAAAAGCACATTATTAGTGGACAGAATATTACGCTTTCAGAAAAAAGGTACATGGAATTATCAACTTAAACTATCACATAATATAGTTATCCCCGCACTTCGAATGAAGTTCGGGGATATTTGTAATCGGTCCGTCGGTTCGTCTGTCCGTCAGTCCGTTTGTCCGTCTGTCCGTCCGTTAGATAATCTTGTCTCCAGAACTCCTCGTTCATTTTTAACTTCATGCATTTAATTTCTATACAGTATTGTCACAAACTGTATGTAGATGTGCAATAAAGTTTTAGAATTTTGATTTTCAAAAATAGGGGCACATAGGAGTCCAATTTCGAAAATTGGAAATTTAAACTTGTGACCTAAACTCCTTATTAATTTCTCATTTTATGCTTTTAATTTCTATACAGTATTAACACATACTGTATGTAGATGTGCAATAAGGTTTTAGAATTTTGATTTTTAAAAATTGGGGCACACAGGGGTCGAATTTCGAAAATTTGGAATTTAAGCTTGTGACCTAAACTCCTCGTGCATTTAATTTCTATACCATATTGTCACATACTATATGTAGATGCGCAATAAGGTTTTAGAATTTTGATTTCAAAAATAGGGGCCCTATTTCGAATTTCGAAAACTGGAAATTTAAACTAAACTGCTTACTAATTTTTCATTTTATGCTTTTAGTTTCTATACAATATTGTCACATACTGTATGTAGATGTGCAATAAGGTTTTATAATTTTGATTTTAACACTTTGAGGCCCACGTGGGTTGTATTTCGGAAATAGTGAATTTAAGCTTATTCCTTAAACTCATCTTTCATATTTCATTTAGATTTTACAATTTTACTTGTATATACATGTATATATATTGTTCTTTATTTTCTGTAGATATGCGAAAAGGTTTTTAATTTTCAAAATCTATTATGAGATCAACTTCTGGGACCGAAAATTGTGATATTGCTAATTTTGCTTTGTTTCTGGAAATACTTATTCATTTTTTGTTTCAGTGATTTCATTTGTGTATAATATTGTTCTTCACTATGTGTAGATGTGCAATAAGGTTTTCAATTTTGAAATTTGATTCAGGGTTCCAATTTTCAGACTGAAATTGTTAAATTGGAAATTTTTCACTGTTTATTGTTTTTTGACTTGTGCAGTGCGGGGATTGACATCGTTTCTGATGGCACCAATTTCTAGTTAAAAATGTGATAGAAACTTAAAATTTGGCAGTTTTTGACTCAATTTCTGCAAATATACAGTTTTTATAATACACTCTATACCAAAAAAGATAATATTGCATTATAATTCATTCAAACTGGTTATTTCTAACAAACATAATAAACAATTGGAGTACATTTAATTTTATTACAACACTGAGACCCTAAGAGTGAACCCAATTGAATAAATATTTGCGTCAAGTTCTTAAATTTTGACCTTTAATTGTCATCAAAACTGAAGACACATCGGGTAAATGATTAATGGGTGACGTATACGGAGCAGGAACTGCTTACCCTTCCACAGCACCTGGGTTTACTCCTGGTTTTTATAGGAGTTCGTGTTGTTCATTGTTTTTTAATTTGCAGTGTTTATTTATTTTGCTTTTGGTTGTTCATTTGACTTCCCGGGTTTGTCTGTCCAATGGATTACTGTATTTTTATTTGCTCCTTAGGTATATCTGTCCTCTTTTAAGTGTCTTCTGGTTAGAGAAGGTCATAAGGTCAGTACAAGCTAAGCCATTGTTTACCCTTATAACATGCTATCCTTTACGGCCACAAAGGATTCAAGAAGTCAAATTTAGTAATATTGACTTCAATGAAAGTATATTGTTTACTTTCTTTCTGAATTAACTTTACTATGCACAAATTACGAATTAGTTGTAGCGAACAGATAACGCAAGCAATCCAGGAATAATAATTCAGTAAGATTCTATGTACTGATCTATTTACATACAGTAGAAAATGGTAAAGTTTATTGCATACATGTACCTCATAAAGAAATGCTTTCTTTTCATCTCTTCCATGGTATTTTTTCTAGAAAAAAATACTTTCATTGGAGTTATTATAGCAGACATCTGATGTCGTATCAATAACTAATTAGAGATGCATTCACTTTCAAAAAGTGAATAAAGACTTTTGAAATCTGAAAACTGTTTTCTATTAGTTGATGTATTAATTGATATAGAATCCTGAACAAAAAATGTTCCATCGAGCTGAAACCACTACTACTTAATGTCTTTACCAAGTCAGACTACCTTGGTTCTTTGTTTATTCTTTGTTTGAGTTTTGTGCTCTTTTATTCGTCAGAAGAATTGGATGGACTTTGGTTTGTCATTACTGACCCTTCCTGTGTTACTATTTATCTAGTTTTCTAATGGACAACTGATGACAGTCTATACAAGAAGGTTCTAGTTATAGATTTTTTTGTCGACACGCTCAGAAATTATTTTATCAATTTGCAGTTACTGAACGTCTGAAAATAAGAACGAAAAGAAAGATAAAATTTATCCAGTAATTATTCACCACTTACATTCTCTCCATTCTTGCTTGGGCCCATAATTTGTTCTTTAATAAACTGGATATCCTGGTCTGTTAATCCATACTTCTTTAATTCTTTTCTCAGTGATTCATTATTTTTTAGCATATGATCAAACATCATCACTGATGCCTCTTCGTGCTAAGAATATTTAAATTTATATGATTTAAAGCACATGAACTTCGGTAATTGTCCAAAAGAACATATTAAGAACAAAATAGCAATTAATGTTATTTTTCACACTGACAGTGATTAGTTCACGACAATTACCCCTAGGTATTGTGGTTATGAAACTATTTACTGGGAGCAAACGTTTTCCCCAGGTTTTTTCCGGAGTCTTCTGTTCTTATCTTTAGCAATGACGGACCCTCAGAATTCCAAATGATTAATAAGCAGACAACGTTAGACATTTCAATATGCATCTATTACAAATTTCAAATTATATAATTTGAAATATAACATTAATGTGCTTTTATCAATAGTTTGTTAGCCGAGTAAAATACAGCTGTTTGATTTTTGTCTATAGAATAATAATATAAAATGGCTCTGAAGAAAATAATAAGATATAGAAAAAAAACAGCAAACAAACGTGAATTAAACAAAAGATCACAAAGCACTAGCAATGTGACCTATAAAAACGGGGAATGATGACGGTTTCTTTAGTTGGGTACAAATGTAACGGCACACTGACATTGCAAAACGGTAAACTCAGGTCATGCGAGGTGTCAATTCTAGAAACCTCTAACTGAAGATACCTAGTCAAGTGAGACAAACATGATACAAACATGACAATCAAATCGTGATAATGATCGTTAAATTGTTTTGCACATATCATACACAGATTTGGTGTTGTTAAAGTTATTAATTACCCTTTCAATTAGCGGACTTAAATAGCAGGCTACTTTCAGATTGTTTCATTGTTTCCTAACCAGGATGGTTTGTACCAAGTCTATTCGTAACCTGGTCGATTTGTACTTGGGTCGATTCGTACCTGTAGAAAAGGACTCATATTGACTCAGTCATTACTTAATATAGATTTCCAAAAGGTGCAGTATTTACCCTATGCGGATATTAAAAATAAAAAAGATGAAGTCTTTTATAGTATTTTATTATCCCCGTACTTCGAAGAAGTCCGGGGTATTATTATCGCCCCGTCCGTCTGTCCGTCCGTCCGTCTATCCGTCTGTCCGTCTGTTCGTCTTGTGACCTAAACTCCTCATTTATTTTTAACTTCATGCGTTTAATTTCTATATAGTATTGTCACATACTGTATGTAGATGTGGAATAAGGTTTAAGAATTTTCATTTTCAAAAACTGAGGCCCGCAGTTGTCGAATTTCAAAAATTAGGAATTTAAGCTTGTGACCTAAACTACTCTTTTATTTTTGATTTTATGTATTTAATTTCTATTCTGAATTATCAAAAACTGTATCTACTAAGACGTACAATAAGGTTTTAGAATACTGTATGTAGATGCGCAATAAGGTTTTAGAATTTTGATTTTCAAAAATTGGGACCCACAGGTGTCAAATTTTGAAAATTAGGAATTGAAGCTTGTGACCTTTACTCCTCTTTCATTTTCGATTTCATGCATTTAATTTCTATACAGTATTGTCACATACTGTATCTAGATGCGCAATAAGGTTTTAGAATTTTGATTTTCAAAAATGGAGGCCCACAGGGGTCGAATTTGAAAAATTCGCAATTGAAGCTTTTGACCTAAACTTGTCGTTCATTTTTCATTTTATGCATTTGATTTCTATACGTTATTGTCACATACTGTATGTAGATGTGCAATAAGGTTTCAGAATTTTGTGATTTTCAGAACTCGGGGCCCACAGGCGTTAAGTTTGAAAATTTTAGCTTGTGACCTAAACTCCTCTTTCATTTTTCATTTTATATATTTAATTTCTTTACGGTATTGTCACACACTGTCCATAGATGTGCAATAAGGTTTTAGAATTTTTAATTTCAAAAATTTGGGCCTTTAGGGGTCGAATTTTAAAAAATGGGAATTATAAGTTGGTGACCGAAAGTTTTCTGTCATTTTTCATTTTATACATTTTATTTCTATACAGTATTATCATACACTGTATGCAGTTGTGCAATAAGGTTTTAGAATTTTTAAATATCTTTTTGGGCAAGGCTGTTGCTCACATTGAAATATTATTTCCCCTTGTTTCGTCCTGTCACACTGTCAGAGGTTGACAAATACGCAAATCAATTTTTGGTTCTATATGGAAGGATATCTGGAAGAACGATACATCACTATATGAGATACAGGGTTAGGGTTCACCCATAATTGTCAACATTTTTCACAAGTTTACAAAAAACACCCTTTCTGGAAACCCCCACTTCTCCTCATCGATGCTGAAAATAAAATCGATGCAGATAACCCTGGTTCCAAATATTATCTACCATTAAAAACTTTGATTGTCAAGTTTCTTTTTGTGGAGGGTGGGGAAGAGGGAGGGCCCTATATTTTAACTTGAAGAAAATGTTTACTAAGATTTATAAATATATGGCAGAAATATTTTTATAAATGAAAAAAGACAAACAAACAAAAATCGGAAACAAATGTGCACGATATTAAAAAAGTCTGACTCCCTAGAGCAACCCCTTCCACTTGTCCACTGGGCCCCCTCCCTTTTTCGGTATTTCAAACTTTACTGGTTTATAAAGGAACTTGTATATTAATTTTCGACAGGTAATTTTTAACAAATATAAATAAATAAATAAATACAAGTCTAAAAAAATTGAATCCCCCTAAAATTTCCCAACTCCCAAGCTGGTAAATAAATAAATAAATAAATTCCTGTATTTCTCTCGTTTCCCGAGGCCCTGTCTTTTCCCTCATAATTAAGTTGATAAAGTTCATAGATGGCTTAATTGTCTTGCACATGGATGGAGACGAGGTCTTCATAAACGATTATCTTTATATGAAATTGTGGAAATGTCCATCTTCAAAGGGCAATACGAAATCCATAAAAGGTATTCCAAAAGTCCATTTTCAATTTTTAAGTTGCTGTTCGGTATTTTTGTCTTTCGATAATACATTGTCTGATGTTTCAAGTAGTTCATATAATCAATGGTTATTGACCAAAAATGGGTATCCTAAGAAAGGGTAATATTATATTTAAGTACAACCAAGAACAATAACTCCGTTCATTATAATGTATGAAATATTATTAAACGATAATGATTATATCTGTGGAGAATCGCATTCATATATCATCTTATTATCTTTACTGTTAGTATTGTCTTTATATACTGAACCGCAAAAGAAACGTCGCTTTTTCAAAATGTTAGCAAAATTCAAAATAAATATTAATTAATGATTTTTATATAATCAGTATTACGATTACATCACCAGGTAAGATTAAATTACCTGTGAATTAAATTTTCGGTTGAATAATTTTCAGTTGATATCGTAGAGCGACCGTACCTAAAACCGCTCGTGGGACACACTTGGCGGTAATTTTTCTTAAATCTTAAATGTTCGTGAAATTCATGCTCCTTTATGGGTATAAAAGGCCGGAGAAAATTAAAGAGTGTTAGTATCAGTGTTGACACAGAAGCTATGCCACGTCTGACTCCACAACAGAGAGAACAGGCCATTGGTCGATTGGATGCTGGGCAATCTGCCAGAGTTATTGCCAACGACTTCAACTGTGCTGTTCGAACAATTGAACTCCTACGGACACGGTACAATGCAACAAACAGCACAAATGACCGTCCACGGAGTGGTAGACCCCAAGTCACTACCCCTAGACAGAATAGAGGCATTGTTCGTCACCATTTGATGAATCGGTTCACCCCAGCTGCCGAAACTGCCAGAAAAACTGTTGGAACACATGGACGACCCATAAGTGATGATACGGTTCGTCGGCGATTAGCTGCTAGAAACATGAGATGTCGCCGTCCAGCAAGAGGACTTATTCTTACTCCTCGACACCGTCAAGCTCGTCTTCAGTGGGCCACTCAGCGACAGAATTGGCGAAATCGACAATGGCGTAACATCATCTTCTCTGACGAAAGCCGTTACTGCATTTCAACAGCCGATGGCAGAACCAGAGTGTGGAGAAGACGCGGGGAACGTTACGAAGACAGCTGCATTCTGGAAACAGACGCGTGGGGAGGACCTAGCATCATGGTATGGGGTGGAATCGGCCTTAACGTTAAACTTGGTCCAGTCATCTTTCAGAACCTTGGCCCAGGCAGAGGAAATGGTGTAACAGCTGCCCGTTACATCGACCAAGTCTTGACACCCCATGTTCAGCCCCATTTCGCACGTCATCAAAACAAGACTTTCCAACAGGACAATGCACGTGCGCATACCGCAAGAGCCACAAGAGACTTCCTACAGCAGAATAACATTAATCTTATGGATTGGCCGGCTTTGAGTCCAGATTTAAACCCTATTGAACATTTATGGGACGAAGTTCAAAGACGGTTGAATAATGAGCAGCCAAGTCCGACAACTGCAGCTGAACTTTCACAAGCGTTTCAGAGAGTATGGGCACGTATTCCGATGGCGTTTATTAATCGGCTCATCAACTCCATGTACCGAAGATGTGCCGCAGTAATTGGTGCCGGTGGAGGACATACACGTTATTAACGGACGTGGGAGCACAGCATTGAAAACATGTGACGTTGCGACAATTGTGACGTTTTTGTGAACATTGTAACCAAAAGACTGTAAATCATTCATTAAATTTTGTAAAAATTAATTTAAAATATATAAATGTCACTTTGAAATAAATGTATGTGAACATGTCATTTTGTGCGACGTTTCTTTTGCGGTTCAGTATATTATATTGCTACCGTCTTTAATTCAGTCAAGAAAAGGGTGAAAAACCTTGATTCCTGTCCTGATCTGTCCTTATAACCTTATTATATATAGCATCCTTTGTGCATGTGCCTTTGATGAGGGGGTGGAAAGGGGGGTACCTTTCTCCTTTCTCCCGCCCCTCGTCTCCTTTCTCCCGCCCCCTCTCTCCTTTCTCCCACCCCTAACTCCTTTCTCCCGCCCCTCTGCTTCCATCTCCCACCTTAACAACCGTCTTTTTTCAGATCAATCGATTTTAATACAAATTTGAATTAATATATGACCATATATAGGTGGCATAGGTCTTTTTTAAAGCATATACTGATTTTACGAACAAGGCCTGCCTCCGGCAAATTAATACACAATGTTGGAATGTTGTCAATGGTGCATTGTGCATGCCCTAATGTCAAGAAACTCATTTTTGATATGTGGTCATGTATGAGGATCATGAAATTAGACATAGTTTTTTATTGTGTCATCTCTATTTTTCCCTGTCCTCGAGAACACCGTACTTTGTATGGTCAAGTGGATAACGTAAATATTTTAAGGTGACCTGGAAAATTGTTGAAATATGCATGGACTATCCTGACTCTGTGATGTGATCTGTGCTCTTTTGTGTTATTTTTGTTTGGGGTTCTGTCTGTTTGGGTGATGTTGATTGGTTGGAATATATGTCATTGTTGACCTGTCCTATTATCCATTTGTTGTTCATTTATAAATGTGCAGTAGGTCGAAATTGGCCTATACAAAGTCTACACACATTGCCAAAGTTATATTTTTATCTTTACAAGTATTAAGCCCTCAGAAGTATGGTTTATGGGACGAAGATGTACTATTCCTATGCCTAAGTATCCCACATCAAACCCACGCGTGAACGTGGAGAATTTAGATTTTTCATGTGTAAAGACTTAAGCATGTTAACAATGGTTTGAAATGTCAATAAAATAATTTGTCTATAGTATCATGTTAGTTTAAGTCAGATTGAACATCAAATTCTTTAATGAAATGATCGGAAATGGCAAAAATGGTTTGGGAAATATAAATGTTTCCTTTTTTCAAAGATTTGTCCATTTATTAGAACATTTAGTATCCAGTTTTTTCGTTTTTTTACCTCTTTATTTTTTTTCAACATTAAAGTTCGTCTCCCTTTGATAGTTCTCCCTCCTTTCTCCCGCCCCCTCTCTCCTTTCTCCCGCCCCCTTTCTCTCTGTCTCCCAATACCCTTTCCGCCCCCTCTTTGATATGTTATCAAAATATTATAAAAACGATACTATAGAGGATAATAAGTCATTCAAATCTGAAAATATTTTTTTTCAAGTTAACTTACATTGATGTCGTTATTAAGTTATCAAAATGAATGAATAAGTTAAACCATTTTAAATTCACGGTCGTTTTTTTTTCAATTTTTATGTGAAAGTCGCCATCTGGGGTCACCCAATTAATGGCAATGCGCACTCTGAACATTCAACCTTCTTATTATTTTGAAAGGGTGAAATATACGCTTTAAATTAGTAAAATTTTATGGCCAAAAATAAACCCTACAATAATACAAGCCGTCAAAATTCAGTATGAACAATACATGGACGAGTAAACTGACCTGCGCAAACATGACCTTGGAAATTCCCACTTCAAACAAACATCGTATGTCACGATGAAACAACCACTTGACCACGTCACGATGAAACAACCACTTGACCACGTCACGATGAAACAACCATTTGACCACGTCACGCTGAACCGTATGAACATCCAATCAAATCATGTTTAAACACGCACACCTCCCAGTTCAATGAATGGATTTAGAAATAGTAAACAATGAAACGTGTACGATAGTAAACAAACAAAATGATCCATATTAAATACTTTATCAAGATATAATTGTAACATAAAGAAAGAATTCACATCGACGTAGGGCACATGTAATACAAGGCTTCGCTTTGCAGTCATATGCACAGGCATTCGACGACTGAATTGTAAAGTTTCTTTGCACTTTAATGTGAATCTTATAGTATGGCAATGAAATGAATATAGTAACGCATGACAATTTATATATAATACATAATCCGGGACATAATCATGGTTGGAAAAAATAAAATTTTATGTCATCAGTGAATTGATAGGAGCACTGGCTGAGGGTAATCAAGGGAAATATTTGATATTTTGATTATTTAAAAATTTCTAACCATTTCAAAAACTTATGTCGGGTATTATTCCTAATCTTTCTACAAACTATGCGAATAAAATTTCATATTCAGCCAAACAAGACAATTACAATGTACATGTATTTCTATTAATGTATTCCAGAATTATTTTTCCTGAACCTTTCATTCAACTGTTAACTTTATATGCATAAACATAAGTCTATCTAACATTTTTTCATCATATATTTAAATTTCAAACATTTCTAAATATAATGTGCACAAAACACATTTAAATTGAGCACGCATTACGTCGTATTTTCAATGTTAGATTAAAATGTTTTGTTTGTCTTAACTTATAACACGTGCTGTTTTCTATTTTCTTCTCGCACGTAGTAAAATACTTTACATGTGGCTAACCAAATCTTGACAAAAGCTTGGATAGTAAAAAGCGCGGGCTATACAACAAGCCTTTTATGGTAATCGTTATTGCTCTCCACAAAAAACAGAAAATCTCGTGCAAAAACAAGCTTTGCAGCATTTTTGGCAGGATAATTCGTTTTGATTTTTATATCGTGATTTGTAAGTATTGGTCATTTGATTGATTGAATTTGTATGCTGAACTTCTTACTTGATTAAAATAGTAAAACTTAATTTCATTTATTTATACTTTGAATGGGAATTTCCTTCATTTCTTCTGCTAAGAAAGAGGGCAAAAGTACCTAAGGAGAAAATCAAAAAAAACGCAATCCATTAGACAGACAAACCCGGGAAGACACATGAACAACCACACGTACAACAAATAAACACTGAAAACTATTCTAGTCATTAACTGTGATAATACCATGATAAACATACCAAAATCTTCAACATGATCTCAGATAGACGAAAAGGATTTTCATATCAGTAAACGGTGTACATATGTTTCCTTGTGGATACTCAATTTATTCCTTTTCATTTATATGTATTTTTATATTAAATGAATATTTTCATATAACTGATACTGTAATATATAAATAAGTATTTATCTGAAAATTATTTTTAGATTTTTTAATATATGTTTTTGAGACTGAGACTGAGACTGAGACTGAGACTAGGTCATGTTTTAGTTAACTTAATATACTGGTCTCTCAAAATTCTTTTAGAATGGCATTGATATAGTTTTTACTGTTTGACGTCTTATTGTGAATAAACTTGTTGTTGTTGTATATTACTAATCAAATTTATGCTTTCAAAATTCAAAATTACAATACCCAATTAATTATATTGAAATTTCGTTAAATCGCGAAACTTTGTTTTAATTTTTTTCATATTTTGAAAATAAAATTATGGCTGTAGTTCAAGTTCATTTAATGAAATTAATGTATATATAACAGTTATAAAATTAATTATCGAAAGTATAAATGACAATCTCAGACAATTTTTTTCAGTTCCATACATAACTGCACAAGAAATACCATGTTTAACGTAAGAGGTGGTTGTATGCTATTATTATTATTATTATAACTATGACAGTTTTAAATTCTTTGATATACCATACCATCATACAAATTTTCCAATTTATTCGGTCGAACGTGGAAGCGTAAAATTCAAAAGAGCAAATTCAAAATCAAATTATTACAATATACATGACTTGCTTAAATGTCTTACGTCTTTTCCTTACCTTCCATTTTATGTCCGGTCTTGCTGTGGGGATAAACCTCAAATCAAATAGATGTGAAAATGGTCCATGACCTGCAGAGATGCATATGGATATTTCTAGTTTATTTATAGTTTGTCTTTGTGTGAATTTTGAAAAATTTAAACTAGACTAGAAAAACGCATCGATGATATCGAAAGCAACATGGAAAGAAAATTAACTGTCAAATTTTACACACTGTTATAACCGATCGAGTCAAGGAGAAGGTTGGTCAAGCGAAAGTAGATATTCAAACAGAAATAAAGGTTATCAAAGAAAGCATTGAGAAGCTTGATTTAATGCTGCTGATGAGAGGTAACTCCTTGAAATGCGTCGTATACAGCATAGTATAAATTTACTATATCTAATATTGGTATCTTTGGATTGTTATTTTGAAACTCCTGGGATGATGCCTCTGCTGGTGGACCCTAGGTCCCCGAGGGTATTCGCCAACCCAGTCGTCAGACTTGTCTGACATGATTATTCATTGATTTGTTACAGAAATTACCAGTATTTAGCAAATTCAAAAATAATAGAAAAACTAAGGGTTCATTCCTTGTATTGCACATGGTAGATCTCCTTAGATGAAATTTGGCTTCCTATTTCGGTATTTTTGGTTGAGTACTTCTTGTTTAATATAAGTTTGGTTTTTGGTCTTCCAAATGTTTCGGTTTTAATGCTCCTTGAAATGCGTCGTATACAGCATAGTATAAATTTACTATATCTAATATTGGTATCTTTGGATTGTTATTTTGATAAAACGTATGCAGATATAGTGTCGGCAAGAAACGTGAATAACGCACCTGACAACAAGACCCACTCGAAGGCTTTTAAAATAGCAGTTAAAAATCTACCTGTTGATCAGAGAGAAAACTCGGGTAACACCGCTTTGAAAGCGAGACTAGAAACTTTGGTCAAGGACGGCTTGAAATTGAAAGATGTAAAAAATTCTGGTGATAAATATCACACAAGTATAAAAACAATTAGATGGTTGTTTGATTTCTGCGAATTTAATCCATAAAATTCCTTCTTCTGAATCATCTTCCATAGTGACTCTTAATGTAGATAACAAATCTTTTCGGACCAAAAACCCAACTCCTCCATACCCTGTTCTAGCAATGATATGAATATGCTTTCGGTTATTGACAAACCATTCATAATTGCTAATTCGGATTGCAGCATCATTCATGACATGTGTTTCGGCGATTCCGATTATATGCAAATTTAGCTCACTAATGCAAGACCCTAATATTGCATTTTTATCACTGTTTTTATTGCGACTCCAACCGTTTATATTCCAAAACCCGCATTTATATTAATATCGTTTGAATCCACCAGTGTTTGCGTTGTGTCTTCTATATACACCATAATGTCCATTACCACGGTCTGTATTATTGATAGAAGGTCGGTTATAACGTTGACCTTCATTATAGTTCGTATTCGGTTCGTCAGCATTTACACTTATCTGTTTTTTCGTGATCCGTCCTACAACTGTTTTAAAATCTTTTTCCCAACCCAGGGCTTTAAGTAGTGTTCTGTTATTGTAGTCGTCCATTCTTTTCTCTCGTGGTAAGTCATTTTCGATATACACAGTCTTTTATTTAAAAGTATCTTTGAGTTGTCTTTTAGATTTCAATATCTACCTTTTATGCCCAATGTTAATCCAACAAAACCTATTCCTGTTTTAGCTGTTGTATTATCAAAATTATTTTGACTCACCATTCTCGTTACGTTTCTAATGTTTATCCGACATAAAACATCATTACTTCGTTTCGTTATTTTCCGTTCGTATCTTACAATTACAAGTTTTAGAAATCGCACGATCGGTAATCACGAAACGTGTAACGTGCATCGTGTGGTTTGCGTGCAACGTGTGAATCGTGTGAGTGTGGTTTGGTGCATTACACGTTTACCCATGTGTAATATATGATCGATAGCCGTACAAAGGTGTCTCCCTTGAAAACGATGTAAAAGAGTCCAGAAACTCACATGGGTCAATTATTCTGGTTTTAGGTGTTTAGTTTCGTTCTTTTAATTTTTTAAATTCCCATATATCAAACACGATGCATCTTACATCATTACACCGTACGCGCAAAAAAGGATGAGTTATATGATTGTATAAACATGGCAGTTTTTAGCTGAAGCAATCTAATTTTTCGCAGTTGTGCTTAGCTTACAGACAGAGCTTAATAAATTCTACTCTTTCAAAAATCTTTCATGCAACAAGTGTTGTTAACAAAACAGATATAGTATCATTTCATCAATTTTGGAAATTTGCCAATTACTGTATTAATTTGTTAAAACTGGCTGTTTTCACTTTCCCTCTAATCTTCAACATATATTGTTATATAACAAATACCTATCTTCGTTAAAGTATATAATTGAGTTGAAAAAATGAATATGACCACTAAACCCAAATCTTGGCGGCAGTTTATCTGGCGTCAAAAATTTTGTGTCCGGGTAACTTTAGTTCTTATAATGATGTCTGCTTTATATTCAAATCAGTTTTATAGTTAATAATTTATATTGATTTTATCAAGTTTATCTTACCCATGTCATGGCATAACCCGGCTATTTCTACACAGAGTATATCTTTGTTCGTAATATTTAGCTCTGGTTGGTGAATTCTCAAAGCTCGAAGTAATTTACCGGCCAGATGACAAACTCTAAAGACGAAAAAAAATCAGGTAAAAGAAAGTAATATTAAAAAAATTATATGCTGCTAAAATCTATTTAAATTTAAAAAAAACGAATATAAAAATAGTCAACAGTACACTGAATATATATTTATTGTCAGTATCGTATACGAAATGTGTAAATCATAAAAGGTCGTTCAGTTGTCGAACGGGCTAAAGGTAAAAAGCCAAACATAAAACACATAAAAAAACAAAAAATAAAATCATAAGATACAAGAAAATGCGTTTCAGCTTAGCGTGTCTATGAACACGACAAATTTACAAACAAATTGTGAACAAAGTTTCAGTGAACGCGCGAAAATTGTAACATAGAACTTAATTGGCCGCATCCGTATGCGAAAACCAATCAAATAAACAGACTACATGAGATTTCCAAATAAGGAAGTAGCGATTGCGTCAATGAAATGTTTAAACAAACAAACTGAATTTACTATTACTATATAAACTTTTCTCACAGTATTTAAGACATTGAAATAGCCAGTATATCTATAATAGATAACAAGAAAAATAAATGGAAATGGTGAGCTGTCAAAAGGGGTGTAAAACGACCAAAATGTATGAAATACAAAAGTCGAACAAAACCAAATATAAAATAGTGAAAAACAACAATAAACTAAAAAGTTAAATCTATAATATCTGTGTAAGAAATGAAAAATCACAAAAAAATTTTGGGAAGACCTCGAACATATTTTTTTTCAGTCAAAATGAGAATCAGAAAAAAAACATTTTGTTACATTTTGAAAACGAAAAAAAAACCTCAGTCAAAATGCCTCATCAGAAACACCTTCGGAATCAGATTATTTTTTTCTCCAATGTTGGGAAACAGAATGCCTTTTTTAGAAAAAAAAATTATACCCCACACCCTCCCCCTCCTTTTTCAAGACGGTTCAATGGTCCTAATACGGTTTGTATTGAAATACATATAAAAAAATTATGACAAGGTTTATCAATAGATATCACTGACGTGGATTTTTTGTTCAGTTGCTTGCATGTCGCCAGTTAAGATAAATACATGTGTTTAAGAATCCGTAATACTATATACATGTAGTATATTCTAATATTGTTCGACAACAGAATTAATATTGCTACTTGTGCAGTATGGGAATGGGTCACTGTTTACTCAAAACAGTATACAAAAAAGTATACAATTTTATGATCTTAAATATATGATACGGGTGGGGTGTACACTGCCTCAACTGCACAACCTCCAACAAAATAATAAGTGCCCCCTTGCTTTCCCGAGCTGGAGATGAGGCTACAGGCAGTGCCGTTAAAATAAGAAAATTCTTAAGTCTGGGAATATTCTGTACAAATTAATATGACGCAGAGTAATTTTTAGATTTTGAATGGTTGTATCATGACAAATGAAACCTTGGACTTGAGAATTTTCTTAAATACACGACTGCGACGGGGCAAGATCTCGAATAACTTGGAAAATGATCATTAATGCAATACAAATCTCAGACTGCTACACATAGATATGGAAAGCCAACGGGGTAAAAATTCTTAATTCGTAAATTGTCAATTTGTAACTTGTAACTTGTAACTGTGTAATTTCAAAATTCTTAATTCGTAAATTGTCAATTTGTAACTTGTAACATTCGACTTCTCTAAACTCTACACTACCATACCTCATTCTGAATTAAAAGATCGCTTAAAGCAACTAGGTCATCAATGTTTTTTCAAGAAAAATGGCACACGTAGGTATAAATTTCTAGTTCTAGGTAGAGAAAAGGCTTATTTCATGAAGAACCACTCTGATTGACAAAAACGTATTCTGAAGATGAAAATACAAACATGTTAGATGTTCTCATAGACAACATATTTGTTGAATTTTGGCGATCTATTTTTTCAACAAACAATTGGCATTCCAATGGTTATCAACTGTGCTCCTCTCCTCGCCGATCTGTTTCTGTATTCATATGAAGCGGACTTCATTCAAGGAATACTGCGTGAAGACAAAAGGAAACTAGCCCAATCCTTTCATTTCATTTTTCGTTATATAGATGACGTGTTGTCGTTAAATAACGACAAATCCCAAGAATCTCTACATCTAATCTACACCAGTGAGCTTCATATTTGTTTCTTGAAATAGACAATGAGGGATATTTGAAGACAAAACTTTATGACAAACGTGATGCCTTCAACTTTCCTATTGTTAATTTTCCCATCTTGAGTAACAATATACCAACATCGCCTGCATATGGCGTCTACTTTTCTCAGCTTATCCGATTTTCAAGGGCATGCGTGAGTTACATTGACTTTCGACAAAGAGAATTAATGCTGTCACAAAAGCTTCCTAACCAGGGTTTTATCAGGGATAAGTTGATATTATCACTTCGGAAATTTTACGGTCGTCATCACGAATTGATTGACCATTACAGTGATGTTGGACCTGGTCCCACTGTCGTAACATTTCATATACCTCCAATGATTTTTGACTTCCACCGGATTGACTTTGTTGAACTTTACGACGGGTGCTGTATACGGAGCAGGAACTGCTTACCTTTCCGGAGCACCTGGGTTCACTCCTGGTTTTTATAGTAGTTCGTGTTGTTCATTGTTTTTTTAGATTCTGTGTTTATTTGTTGTGCTTGTGGTTGTTCATTTGTCTTCCCGGGTTTGTCTGTCCAATGGATTACTTTTTTTTATCGCTTCTTAGGTATATTTGTCCTTTTTGTAACTGTGCAATTTCCAAATTCTTAATTCGTAAATTGTAAATTTGCCACTTGTAAATGTGTAATTTCAAAATTCGTATATTGAAAATCTATATTATTTTGCAACTTTGAAATTCAACATTTGTAACTTTGAGATTCTTTATTTGCGACTTTGTAATTCATTAACTCTAATATTCGTATAATATTTCTTATTTTGCCATTCTTCATTTGAAACCACGTCAATTTGCTATAGACACGCTGAAATTCGTATATTGATGTTTTATAACTTGACTGAAACATGTCGAAACTACATCATTAGTGGAAAACCCAGTTAATAAACGGTTTCTATTAATCCTAAAATGCTATTATCGGATCATTTGATTCTGACTGAGAGGGAAGGGCTGACAGATATATATTAATATACGTGGCTTCTAAACTTTACTGGTCAGGAAGGAATTGCCGCCACTCGATTTTTCGTCTTATAAAATTTACAAAATGTGTTGTAGACAAAAAGTCCCAGAGGCACAGGGTGTTCTTCAAATATTCCCGATTCCCTCCCCCTCTACTCAGGCTTTTACTCCCCCTACTCCGGGATTTCGCCCCTTCCCCTTGTCAACCCCTCCTCACCGTTTGCCACCATTTTGCCCTCCAAAATGAGCTATCACAGACACCCCCCCCCCCAAATCATGTGCAAAGATTTTCATGAAGATAAAATTGTTGTGAACAGATTGGCGAGAATTGTTTCTGTGGAAGTACTGGTCAAAAAGCTATCTCGCCGCCAAGTTTTTTGGCGCCTCTCCTAAAAGTTATACTTAAATTTGAAGACCTAACATCTAACAGATTGGTGATATTTTGCTCTCTAAAATGAAAATTTTCATGGAGAAATAAAATTAGGGTAAACAGATTGGCGATAATTGCTTCATTCATGAAAATCGCGAGATGGCGAGATCTTCTCTTTGACCAGTCGAGGGGGGGGGGGGGGGGGTGTCACTTTGGTTAAAAGTGGGTATAGGTGTGTAATAAAAAAAGAAACAGTTTCATAGTTTTACGACCATGGTCATTGACAAAATAGCCAGAGGGGACACCAGGACATCACACCATTATACTACTAGTATATGTCATGTCTCGACGATCCAGTATTCATTAAGTTTTCTGGTTGGTCAGATTCCTTTAGACTTTATGTCTATACATGGAACAAAATACTGCATATTCAATACAGTTTAATATATAGTATACATTAACTAAGTGACTCATTTAAAATAATACTTCTTTGCTCATTCGATTTGTTTTGCAAAGTACAAACATGATATAAAACATTTTTATCTTCATTACTCAAGAGCCAAATAAATAAAGATTTTTTATCTATTTGCTTCTTGTATCAAAAAATCATTTGATAGTAAAATTCTTTTCCAAAATTTTAACATTGAGATTATAATATTAAGGAATAATGGGCGTCAACCCATCTCCCATCATATATTTAGTCCAAAATGTCCGGCTCAGTCTTATTTTTCATGTATTGAGTCTGAACACAGTCGCCTGAAGCTTTCAAAATTATAGCGAAAAAATGGGAGAAACGTAGTATATAATACTACTAAAATATCACACAATACTATATAATACTACTAAAAATATCGCATTTCTCCCATTTTTTCGCTATAATTTTGAAAGCTTCAGGCTTCAACTGTGGTCTGAAAATTTTGACCCGGTCATATATTAAGTTATATATATATTATATTCCCGACCAAGTGACAGTCATATATTTGCCAACTTGAAAAAGAGACCCATTCCAGCGACACATCTGTATATACATTAATAAAGGAAGTGACACAACTCCACCCAGGTGTGATGACCAGTACAGTAAACATACATGTATATTCGAGGTCACCTCTGTGTGAAGATGTAAATTTTTATAGGACGAAAAATCGGGTGGCGGCAATTACTTCTTGACCAGTTAAGTTTAGTACACTTGGTTGAGCGTGTAAATCACAAAAAATACGTGTAACGTGCGAATCGTGTGCGTGTAACGTGTGAATCGTGTGCGTGCAACGTGCGAATGGTGTGCGTGTGGTTTGCGTGTGGTTATAAACGTGCGATTTGAATCGTGTAACTGTATGCGATTTCATTGGTGGAGACAAATATTAAAACGTGTGAATTCAAATCCGAGCACATTTCGAACTCGAATTGAAAGATTGCTGGAACGAACTTTCATCAGTGTCAACTATTTGACAATCTCGAGTTTATAATTTGTATCTATTACTAATTTAATTTATCAAATTAATTTGGTTTGAAAACATATTTTTTATTATAAGTCAAAAAGGTTTCCCAAATTAAATGCTCGTATAACGTGCAAAACAAATTTGCAAATTAAAGATAGATTTGAACTTTAACTTGTTTGTAAACATTATTTATTCTTGAAATCTTTTAAGGTATTAATTTTTTGACAAATGTCATGTATAAATTGATATGGTCTAGTACATGTTTTTTTTATATGAGGAATTGTTTGGTTATTATGTAACCAATACGGTGTGTTCCCCGATATAAACTGAACTAAAACAATTCCACATCTAATTAGACAAGGGATTAGGAGGTCCTCCAAAGGGCAAATATTTGTTTATCTGTACATCTACCTCAGATTTACCTGTTAGTAAAGAATGTTAAATATACATTTTTTATAATGGTCAAGCATTAAAATACCATCGGCGTTTCATATGATTATATGTTATAAACTACAATGTATGTGGATTCATTAAACAGGTAAGTTAATTTTAATTGATAAGAAAGTTATATATATATTTTTTTATAAAATTAAAAAACATATTTTGAAATATTAAAGGTTAATATATATAGGTTGATATAAATCTTATATTTTATTACTTATTCAAAATATAATTCATTCAAAACCATTGTAATGATTTTTTTAAATTTCATATTAAAATAAATATGCTTCACGTCATCAAAAAAAATATTTAACTTTGTCAGATTTCTTAATTATTCCTTTTTAAAATCGAAAAGCTCACCTCAAATAAATAGACTTTTTCCCCTTCAGATTATTTCTTAATCCTTTGTTTAATTAGGTGCTTTTTTAGATTAGCAATCATTCGGGAAATAAACCCCAAGGTATAATGTCTTTGTTTTAAAGAAGACATAAAATATTGTGGTGTAATATTTATTAAACTGAACCATTTATTATTATCATACAATTTTGGTTAATAAGCTTTAGCTTATTATGTAAAGAAAAAACATGAGACAGTTTATTGTTTGTTTGTTTAGTTGAGGTTTAACGCCGTTTTCAGCACATTTTGGCCATTTCGCGGCGGCCAGTTTTTATTGGTGGAGGAAGCCGGAGTACCCGAAGAGAACCACCGACCTTCGGTAGGAAAATTGACAATCCTTGTCAATTAAGATCGGAGTCGAGCACACCCCGCCACAGGTGAGATTCGAACTCACAACCCCAGCGTTGACAGGCTAGTGATCAGTAGTAGTCATGACGAACTGCCTAGACCACTCGGCCACCGAATGCAATTATATTAAATATTTCACTCTTATTCATATCCGATATAAAATCTCATTACTTCGTTTCGTTATCTTCCGTTCGTATCTTACAATCCCAAGCTTTAGAAATCGCACGATCGGTAATCATGAAACGTGTAACGTGCATCTTGTGGTTTGCGTGTAACATGTGAATCATGTTCGTGTATCGTACGAATCGTGTGAGTGTAACGTGCGAATTGTGGGAGTGTGATTTGGTGCATTACACGTTCAACAATGTGTAGGCATGTGTATTAATATATATCTGTCAGCCCTTCTCCCTCAGTCAGGATCAAATGGTCCGATAATCGCATTTTAGGATTAATAGAAACCGTTTATTACCTGGGTTTTCCAGTAATGATCTAGTTTCCGTTCTCGAGCGCAGCGCCACCTGTCGTCTTCAGAAAACAAGAAAACCGAGCGCCATCTGTCGTCATAATGATCGCTAGAATAATACAACGATCGACATTTATCGAATCTACATGTTTCAAGTTACAAAACATCAATATACGAATTTCAGCTTGTCTATGGCAAATATTTTTAAGTGACGTGGTTACAAATTAAGATTGGCAAAATAAGAAATAGTATACGAATGTAAGATTTAATGAATTACAAAGTCGCAAATAAAGAATCTCAAAGTTGCAAATGTTGAATTTCAAAGTTGCAAATAAAGATTTTCAATAAACGAATTTTGAAATTACACAGTTACAAGTGGCAAATTGACAATTTACAAATTAAGAATTTTGAAATTACAAGTTACAAAATGACAATTTACGAATTAAGAATTTTGAAATTACACAGCTATAAGTTACAAATTGACAATTTACGAATTAATAATTTTTGATCCCGTTGGCTTTCCATATATAGATACCCCTTCAGGACTTTGCTTATATTCCGACACTTGCAAATTTAGAATGGTAGGTATGGAGTACAGTGTAAACACCATGGTTTCCGAAGAATGTTCAAGGATATTATAATTAGATCGTTGGTCCGTTAGTCTGTCTGTCCGTTAGAAATACTTGTCACTGAACTTCTCATCCAGTTTCTGCATAGGTGTTCTATTTTTGTAAGTTATTGCTAAGAAATATATGCAAATGTGCAGAAAGATCTCGACCACCTTGTGAAACACAGCATTCTTTATGTTCATTTTTTATTAATTGTTTCTTGCATATTGATGCATGTATATACGAACATTTGTCGTTCACCAGTTGGGTAATCCTCTTGTGGTTTCGCTCTAGATGTTTTATATCCGTATTTTAGGATGTTTTTTTCTTCACTGAAACTGTTTTGTATTCATAAAGTGTTACAGTATCCCTAAGCATGTGTGCATACAGCTGTATGCACGAAGATGTCTCGTTTGCCAGTCCGTGTACGTCCATTTGTCACTTCTTTTAGAATACATGTACGAAAATTCAAGAGAGGAAGTCTGTAATTATTAGTACTTTATATATGTACATGTATCTATTTTTTAAACACTTTATAAAACTAAATCGTCCAAAATTCATGGTTTGTTTATTTTATGTTATAAACTACAATGTATGTGGATTCATTAAACAGGTAAGTTAATTTTAATTGATAAGAAAGTTATATATATATATATTTGCATATGTTGCCAGATGGCCGTTAAATATACACACGTTCTGTTTTCCACCTATTTCGCTTTCAAATACTAGTATACAAATATTTTGAAATAAAAGTTTAAGAGTGTCAGTTTTAATAGCCAGTATTATTCTATATTTGTAATTTGTTAATCAAAACTCTTAATTTACACTTGGTAATTCATAATAAAGTTTATGATATAGGCTCCGGAGGTTCAAACCCCCTTCGGTTGTTGGAAAACGAAACCAAAATATAATGTAAACAGTTGGGAGATGGAACACCTATTCCTTGGAATCTCTATGCTTTTTAAATGGCTGAAGCAAGATTAAATGATGCAAGAATGAATCGGCCGCTCGTACATGTATGTCATTTGTTTTCCAGTAATTGTTTATTATATAATGGATCATGTCTCAACAAAATCTTGTGAATTATTATCTATTTTATTTTTAACATTCAAGATCCTAACTTGTTTAAATTCTAGACGAAAGAACTTCAGCAGTCTTTCAACCTAACTTTGCTATTTTTAGCAAAGGTATTTCCCATTTAGTTACCAGCGATTACGCCCCGCCTTTTGAATTTGATTAGTCTGTGTAAACCACTGAAAACCGACGTAAGAGTATTGTTGTCGTAATGTTTGTTTCTGCTATTATAAGTTTTGTCACTACGCTAAGCTTAAACGCATTTCATTGTAAAGGGCTCCATGTTTTGGCTATATCATCGTGGTCACCAATACATAATACATGGATTTAGCCTTTGAATGAAAAGTTTAGACAAAAATTATACGATAAAAGATTTCTTGAATTTTAACAAAGAAATAATTATTATTAGAATGTATGGCTTTTTCTTGATGAAAAAAAAACAAGAACTAGAAATACTGTGAGCAAAGCTCACTACTTGATACCTACCCCCGCCTTACATAAGATACATGAAAGAAAATGTCAATATTGACATATGTCTTTGTTTGTCATTCTTAAAAACATTTTAAAGAGTTGCAGATAGCATAGTGGTATCCCTTTCAAATTAAATGACAAAGTCTATGTTTTGCTTTGGGAAACTCCTAAGTTGGTCAGGCAAAAATCTAATACAGGAAGTGCACAGTGGCAACATGTAATAAAGATTCCCTGAAAGTTTCATAAAATTACCCCAATTAGTTTAGGAGGAGTTTCAGATGACATAGTAGTACCCCTAACACAATGAATAACAAAGTCCATGTTTTGCTATGTGAGACCCCAAAAATTGGTCAGATCAAAATCTAAAATAGGAGGTGCACTATGGCATCATGTGATAAAGATTCTCTGAAAGTTTCATTAAATTCCATTCAGTTGTTTAGGAGGAGTTGCGGATACAAAGGTCGGACGCTTTTTACTTGTACAAAAGCGGGGGTATAATAAAATTTACCCTAGAGAGTGTTCAAATCTGTTATGGCCTGCTCCGGGATATACAAAATAAGTGCATCCTGTCTGTTTTATATATCTCAACCTTTGAAACTCGGGCGTATCAATTATATTTACGCATAACGGATGAATTTCTAGGTGGCCATGAACAGAATCGTTGAAGATCTGAAAAAGATGAAATGATATAAGAAAATATATATTTCTAACTTTGTCGGATTCTAGAAACACCATGTGAAATCTTTGAATTGTATGCTATAAAATAAGCTGAAAATTTCTTTTTACAGGTGATATACGGCTTATTTTAGTGACTTACTTTACAGCATCGTAACTCGAGGTTTTAAAAATGCTACCAATGATAAATATAGTAAAATGTTACATGGTAGTAAAAATGATAGGGGGTGCCGAGTTCAACTCAAAATGTTGACGAGATCGTCTAAGAGACGTTTTCCCCCCAGTTAGCCTCCATACTATAGTTTAAACACATACAATGTAACAAGAATATAAAAAGACATATTGATGTGGTAATATTTTTCTGAGTGATCAACTAGCTGCATACAATGTAAGACTTTACAGGGAGTTAAATTCTGTTTTGAAGGTACGTGACATTAGCACATTTATACATGTATTGCAACGAGCAGCATCATACATTGTATCAGAATAATGTTTTTTTTTTCATACATTGTAATTGAGGTAAGGTGTCATCCATAACTGTCAACCCCTTTTCCAAACTGTGCAAAACGAACGCTAGGGGGGGGGGTAAAAAATCATTAATTTTAGTGTACGCTTTCTTTTAATTTTCCGGATTTTTTTCCCTGTCCGTGGAGTTCGGTTTTATTTTATTGTACTTCTGCGTGTATATCTTTTGTGCGCTTGAATATAACGCGAAATCACACACCGGTGGGATACTTTTCAGTTATAGACGTTTATTTAATTTAAAATTTCTAATAATATCTATAAAATATCTTTAATAAGGCTTGGACCGCCTGAGTGGTTGCCTCGAGTGCGGAAGGTCGTGGGTTCGATCCCCGGCCCGGTCAAACCAAAGACATTAAAATTTGTAATTGCAGGTTCTCCGCCAAGAACGCGGTATCTAGGAGTAAGAGAAAAGGACTGGTCGGCTCGGAGTCAGTATAATGTGTCCGATTGGGGTGATCTGTCTGCCTGTGGAAAATTACCTCATGAGCTAGGACGTTCAAAATCCGGCTCAGCGTGTCGGTCTAGCTCAAAGCAGGGATCATATTTATAACATATATAATTAACATGTTCCTGATATGCACTTGATGGTTGCCACTGGACGTTAAACAATAATTCATCCAGCATTAGTTTAGTGTAAACTTATTTATTTATAGTGGATTGAGAAACAAGTTATACCAATCCCTCTCCACTTGGCTGATGCGAAAGCGGCCCATGTAGCGGCATTTTAGCCTGCTCTTTTTCGACATCCACCAAGGAGTCTTTAACGGTTGTCAAGTAAAAGTAGGACGTCATAATGGTTCACGTCACAATATAGCTGGAAAATTTTAATTCCGCGAATTTGACGCCACAACGTCATAATTTTAAGGGAAATTCGAGAAAAGGAAAAAAGCGGCCCGAGATTATGAGATTTCATGCCATAGCTCAGAAAAACGCACGGCAACCCCCTTTTTTATTTCTGTTTCAGGTTTGACTGCAGCTGTAAAAAAAAACGTAAAAAAATTAAGAAAAAAAAATTCAAGAAATTTTATTTTTCCGGAAACAGCGTAAATCCGTAGTTTTTTCAATTTTTTTGCCTTATAACATGGATATTTCCAATATCCTGTATATTATTCCTTGCATAACTATCATTTTTCAATTATTTGGGCTAAATAGATATCCGAAATACTGGGTGAGTTCTGTTAAGATTTTGTTTGAATTTGTAATGGACACGATTTTAATAAAATAGAGGACAAATAAAGGTATGGAGCAAAGCAAAAAGCGCAATCCATTAGACAGACAAATCCGGGAAGACAAATAAACAACCACAAGCACAACAAACAAAAACTGAAAACTAAAACAACAATGAACAACACGAACTCCTAAAAAAGCAGGAGTGCACTCAGGTGCTCCGTATACGGCACCCATCGTGAAGTTAAACAATGTAAATCCGGTGGTAGTCACTAATCGGTGAGGTACATTTGCTTGTTGTGTATAGTTGCTAAGTAAAATACCAAAAATAATAGTCTTAGATACTTTCAGGAAATTTACCGAAATTTTAATCACATATTTTTTAAATCCGTACAATCCAAACAAGTGTTGCTGGTATAGTGATATATATATGGTTGCTAAGAAGAAATCACAAATTAAATAGTCTTTGAGTCTTTCAGGAAATCTACCAAAATTGGAATCATATAAATTTTTGAAATCCAAATGATCCTGATAAGTCTTAAAGAAATATGATAAAAAAAAATCTATAGATGCTTAGTAAAATTCCAAAAGTAATAGTCATAGAAACTTTCAGGAAATTTACCGAAATTGGAATCACATATTATTTTAATTCCGTACAATCCAAACTAGTGCTGTTGGTATAGTGATTACAAATATATATGGTTGCTAATTAGAAATCATAAATAAACTAGTCTTTGAGTTTTTCAGGAAATTTACCAAAATATAAATCACATATTTTTGAAATCCAAATGATCCTGATAAGTCGTAAAGCTGATATGATTAAAAAAAAGTTCAACAAAGTCAATCCGGTGGTAGTCACTAATGGGTAGAGGTATATTTGCTTGTTGTGTATATATTACATGCAGGATATTGTGTCATGCATGTGCATCTACTTCGACCATACATCTTTCATATAAAAAAAACACTATACAATAATTCATATATTTAATTGAACAAAAATCTAACATGAAAACACAAGATACTAGTAAAACCATTAAAACTAGTTGAAGCAGTCCCGCTGCATATCCCCTCGCTACTCTGGTGTTTTTGAAATCCATACAATCCAAACTGGTTCTGTTGCTATAGTGATTCCAAATATATGTTTGCTAAGTAGAAATCACAAATAAAGTAGTCTTTCAGGAAATTTACTAAAGTAGGAATCACATATTTTTGAAATTCAAATGATCCAGATTAGTCTTAAAGCTAACATGATCCAAAACCATTTATGCTTGCTAAGTAAAATACCAAAAATAATAGTCTTTGATAGTTTCAGGAAATTTACAGAAATTGGAATCACATATTTTTTTAAATCCGTACAATCCAAACTAGTGCTGTTGGTATATATATATATATATATATATATATATATATATATATATATATATATATATATATATATATATATATATATATATATATATATATATATATATATATATATATATATATATCATAAAATACCGAAATAATTTTGATGCACTATATATATGTTTGCTAATTAGAAATCACAAATAAACTACTCTTTGAGTCTTTCAGCAAATTTACCAAAATTGGAAGCACATATTTTTGAAATCCAAATGATCCTGATAAGTCTTAAAGCTAATATAAAAAGAAATCTATAATTGCTTAGTAAAATTCAAAAAAATAATAGTCTTAGACACTTTCAGGAAATTTACCAAAGTTGGAATCACATATTTTTGACATCTAGATGATCCCAACATGTGATACTGTTGAGGTGATCCAGAAAATACATTGTTTTTTTTTGTCAAAAATCAAAATAATAATGGTATTTGGTACATCCAGGAAATTTACCCAAGTTCGAACCGCATCTTAAAACAATTCCGAAACCTTTAGCACAATCTATATTAGTGGTAAAATTACTGAGGCAACTCTCAGTTCCCTAGGAGTTGAGTAACAAAAGAATAATGTATCCTAAGTCTACCTGTGTAGCCCGGCCCCAGGGGCGCTATTCAAATTCCGAAATATTTGGCACAATCTACCTCTGGCAGGGCAATTATTGAGCCAACTTTCAGTTCCGTATTCCAAATAACCTGAAAGGAGTTGCCTGACAAAAGAATAATGTACCCTTAGGCTGCCCTTTAACCCGGCCCACAGGGGTGGTATTCAAATTTCGAAACTTTGGCACAATCTATATTGACAGGGCAGTTACTGAGCCAACTTTCAGTTCCGTATTCCTAATAACCAAAGAGGAGTTGCTTGACAAAGGAATAATGTGCCCTTAGGCTTCCTTTGTAGCCCGGCCCCCATGGGCGCTATTTAAATTCCGAAACCTTTGACACAGTCCCCATACACAGTGCAATCAATGACCCAAGTTCCATCCAGCGATTATTGAGATTATCATGGACATTACTAACGTACGTACATACACCAAAATAGCTGAAGCGCGGGGATAATAATTTATTTTTCAAAACAAGACACCTATTTAAAAGAAATCAATATTAAGAAGTTAGCATTTTCATGCCGAGCATTTGAAAATGGTTGATGTACACTTTTTGAGGGGCTGGGGGTCTGAAAAAGTGTGCTTTTTACACACTTTGGAAAATAATAATAAGGACTTAATTCAATAAATTCACTTACTCTCGATGAAATGGAGATTTAATTTTTTATTCCAAGTATGTCTATACAAATTCGCCAAAATATCGAATACATATTGTTTTGTGTTTCATTTAAAGCTTGTGCAATATGAAGTCTGCTCAGGAAATATTTATCCGCGCGCTTCTGTTTTGCTGTTCGGTGTATGAACGTATATACGTTAGTAATGTCTACGGCACGCCGTTTTTATATTTATTCAAATTCCGAGATATCTTATTTATTTAACAAGATATCTTATTAAGTATTAAGATATCTTATTAAGTATTAAGATATCTTTAATTTTTATAAGATATCTTATTTAATTTGAAAGTAAATAAGATATCTCTATAAGTTAATAAAATATCTCTATAAGTTAATAAGATATCTCTATAAGTTAATAAGATATCTCTATTAGTTAATAAGATATCTTATAAAGTATATAAGATATCTTACTTCTTTATAAAGATATCTTTTAAACACATACTTTATTAGATATCTTATAAAGTTTATAAAATATCTTATAAACTAATAGAGATATCTTATATATTTAATAAGATATCTTTATAGCCAGTTAAATAAGATATCTCTATAAGTTAATAAGATATCTTTATAAGTTTATTAGATATCTCTATTAGTTAATAGGATATCTCATTTAGTTTATAAGATAACTTATTAAGTAAATAAGATATCTTATTAAGTAAATAAGATATCTCTATTATTAACTATATAAAAGATATCTCTATAAGTTGATAAGATATCTCTATTAGTTAATAAGATATCTTATAAAGTATATAAGATATCTTACTTCTTTATAAAGATATCTTACTTCTTTATAAAGATATCTTTTAAACACATACTTTATTAGATATCTTATAAAGATTATAAGATATCTTATAAATTAATAGAGATATCTTATTAACTTATAGAGATATCTTATAAAGTTTATAAGATATCTTATAAACTAATAGAGATATCTTATTAACTTATAGAGATATCTTATATATTTAATAAGATATCTTTATAACCAGTTAAATAAGATATCTCTATAAGTTAATAAGATATCTCTATAAGCTTATAAGATATGTCTTTAAGTTAATAAGATATCTCATTTAGTTTATAAGATATCTTATTAAGTAAATAAGATATCTCTTTTATTAACTATATAAAAGATATCTTATATAGTTAATAAGATATCTTATAAATTAATAGAGATATCTTATATTTTAAATAAGATATCTTATATATTTAATAAGATATTTTTATAAACATTTTAATAAGATATCTTATTTAATATATAAAATATCTTATTTAATATATAAGATATATCATTTTATTATTAAGATATCTCAATTAGTTTATAAGATATCTTATTTAACTGAATAAGATATCTCGAAATTGAATAAATATAACAACGGCGTGCCATAAATGTCAAGGATAATCTCAGTAACCACTGGATGTGAAAAAAAAAAATGAAACGTGGGTCGTTGATTGCACTGTGTGTGGGGACTGTGCCAAAGGTTTCGGAATTTGAATAGCGCCCATGGGGGCCGGGCTACAAAGGGAGCCTAAGGGTACATTATTCCTTTGTCACGCAACTCCTCTCAGGTTATTAGGAATACGGAACTGAAAGTTGGCTCAGTAATTGCCCTGCCCCTGCCAATGTAAATTGTGCCAAAGGTTTTAGAATTTGAATAATGCCCCCGGGGGCTGGGCTACAAGCACAGCCTAAGGATACTTTATTCCTTTGTCGCGCAACTCCTCTCAGGCTATTTGAATACGGAACTGTTAGTTGGCTCAGCAATTGCCCTGCAAATGTAGGTTGTGCCAAAGGTTTAGGAATTTGAATAGCGCCCCGGGTAGCTTAAGGGTACGAAACTCCTCTCACGTTATTTGGAATATGGAACTGAAAATTGGCTCAATAATTGCCCTGCCAATGTAGACTGTGCCAAATGTTCGGAATTTGAATATCGGCCCTGAAGGTCGAGCTACACGAGTAGCATAAGGGTAAATTATTTCTTTGTCACGCAACCGCTCTCACGTTATTTGGAATACAGAACTGAAAGTTGTCTCAGCAATTGTACCACTAATGAAGATTGTGCTAAAGGATTTGGAATTGTTTTAAGATGCTGTTCCAACTTTGGCAGATTTCCCGGAGGTCTCAAAGACCATTATTTTTTTATTTTTGACAAGAAACTATGTATTTTCTGGATCACATCAGTAGTAACAGATATTGGGACCATCTAGATGTAAAAAATATGTGAATCCAACTTTGGTAAATTTCCTGAAAGTGTTCAAGACTATTGTTTTTGGAATTTTACTTAGCAATTATAGATTTTTTTTTATCATATTATATTTAAGAATTATGAGGATCATTTCGATTTCAGAAATATGTGCTTCTAATTTTTGTAAACTTCCTGAAAGACCCAAAGACTACTTTATTTGTGATTTCCACTTAGAAACCATATATATGTGGAATCACTATAGCAACAGCACTAGTTTGGATTGTATTGATTTCAAAAATATGTGATTCCAATTCGGTAAATTTCATGAAAGTGTCTAAGACTATTATGTTTGGAATTTTACTTAGCAAGAGCACTAACTTGGGTGGTATGGATTCAAAAACACCAGAGCAGATATGCAGCGGGGCTGCTTTCTTCTTCTTCTTCTTCTTAGATATAGTAGTTAAACCTCATGCTTCGACTAGTTATCGATTTTGACTTTTAACGAGGTTAATACATGTATGTTATATATGAACCTTGTAGAGTAAACTAATTGAGGACGAAGTCACAGATCGATATCAATCCATCAGGGGCCTGTTTAACGAAACTTTCCTAAGACATCTCTTAAGTCATATCTTAGGATGAAACTTAGGATGATCTTAGGATGATCTTATGTCATGTCTGAGACGTCACAACGTAGCCCTGTTAGGATCATCTTTGCAAAGATAGTCTTAAGATGGTCCTAAGATTAATTTCAAATTTTAAACTTCAAAACCGGTTAAGTTATATTTGAATTTTCTTATACACGGCGAAAATCATGCAACGCGTGCTATATGTAATGAGGGTGGATGTTTTCTATCCTGTATAAATAGAGTTCCTCTTGTTCTGAACTTCAAATACATGTACTGGGAGCCATGAGTAGAAAACGCAGTCCGAATTTTGGCGATGCTGAATTGGAAGTTCTTATAAATGGCGTTGAACAACACCGTACTACTTTATTCAGTAGACTATCTAACAATACCACAAATCAGGCAAAAGCCAAGCTATGGGAATCTATATGTTCAAAACTTAATGCTGCTAGTACCAGTGGTCACAGACGCACTGTAGAGGAGATCCGTAAGAAATGGTCAACCTACTCAAGTTTGACAAAGAAAGCAGCCTCGAAAGCTCGACGCGAGGCACGTTTAACAGGTGGCGAAGGGCCTCCAGAAGATCTGACCCCACTGCAGGACAAGGTTGTGGGTATTTAAGGCCCAACTCCTATTGAAGGACTACAAGGAGGGATAGACACCTTCGATGCTGCAGAGAACATGCAGGAAGATGCTATTCATTCCGAAGACGATTTATAAGAAAATGTTGGTGAGTAAACCTAATGCATTTAAGAGACTTGTCAAGTTTCACGACAGACTATAAATCAGCAGCTATATTTACTACAGCTATGTAAACTTTTATACATCCTGTTAAAAATAGGTCACTGCGATTTGTATTTCGTGCTTGTACAACGCTTAAAACGAGGCGAAGTTATTATCGATAATTAGCTAAATGTTTGAGGTTTGATTATTATCATTATTAGTGCCCCGACGACCTTCGCCAGAAACACTATAGGAATCGGCTCGGCTCACCCGTCTGTCAAATCCGTTAGTCCGAACACATTTTTGTTATAACTTCCTCAGCAACTACAATTGATGGATCCTTGATATTTGATATGCAACTTCATTTAGGGGTCCCATACCGCTCTTGCCGAATTCAGATATGTCGCATTTCAACTTCCTGTTAAACGACTTAAAGTATACTTTTGCAATATTTGTATTACACTTTTCTCAGCAACTACAGTTGATACTTTTTTAGATGTTTCAAACATCCCTTACTGATATCGGGGCCCTCTGTGATAGCTGCGATCACCTTTTTTTCTAGTAATGTAGATTTATCTAGACTTTTTGTCGGTAAAACTGTGCCCATGTCAGTTTATCTTTGTCATTTTATGTTATATGTCCTGAAATGACCACGGTCTTTGGTTGGATGTCCTGGGTATTATATTGACGGTTCGATAGGTTGCAAGGGGCCATGGATAGACCGTTATACAGGCAATTTGATTGTTATTTTTTTCATTGTTGATGGGTGCAATTGGCATTTATTCCATATCCCGTCTTTTCTTTAATGTACTTAGTAGATTGTATAGCACCAAGAATACCGGGTATACATGTCATTCATTTAAGAAGTTTGAGGTTTTATTAGTTAATTGTGTTTTGGTTTGTTTTTTTTTTTTTTTTGCGGATTCCGGAAGTAGTATAAGGTTAGAGCAAAGCATTCAGAAGACTGCATCTTCGTCACAACAGACAAAGGAATATACAGTCACCTCAAAACCTAAGAACACCAAGGAAGATCCGGGTAGTAAATTGATTGAAATTGAGCAAAGTAGACTTGCTGTGGAAAAGGAACGTCTAAAGGTTGAACAGGAGAGATTGGTCATCGAAAAGAAACGTTTGGAAGTTGAACAAAGACGTCTGAACATCGAGGAGCAGCGTTATCAGCTCTGCATGACCAAACTAAATTTTGATCTCTCTGCTAAGGGTGTATATGTTGGCTTTGAGAATACAAGCAACCCGCCATCTTCATTTCATTAAATTCGATTATACGATGTTATAAATAATTGTCCAGTATTAAACAAAAATTTTGAATTTCCTTGTCATTGTTAACAAATAAACTACTTGATTGGGATTTTTTCCATATCCCGTCTTTTCTTTAGACTTGATAATTGAAACAAAACCTTATCTACTACAAGCACAATTGTAAAGAAAATACGGGCTATGGAATAAATGCTAATCAGACACTAAATCACACATAAAAATGAGAAAAGTTGCATATGGAGTTGTTCAGTCCTCAAGAATGAAAACAAAAGCCTTCACATTGTATAACGGTCTATGTATGGTCCCAGATGGACAACACCCAAGCCATCCGACCGAAGACCCTGATCCTTAAAGGAAATAAATAATAAAATGGCAAATGCAAATCATAACATGGGTTCCTGACGGGGTTCAACATATTTTATGCACGCAACCACCCCCTTTAAATATTTATGTCACAAGAACAATAAACAGTTGAAACACACGATAAAATCAGTTACATAAATATGTGAATGCGTCAATTCATCCCGAAAAAAAAACATAAGACAATTAACAGTAAACAAAAAGAAGACAATAATTCAAAGTTTTCTGAATACTCCCTGTTGCAGACAGCTAGCCAAAACAACCTAAACGTCTGATCATAAAAATGACCAAGCACCCTGACACTAAATCCTTCACTCCCCTGACAATAAATCCTTCACCCACTTTAAATCCATCTATCAAACACCAGCATGAAAATTCAAACTGAATATTTGCAGTATGAATATAGAAAAGACGGATACCAATCGGACAACAAATCACGAATCAAAATTAAAGACTTCTCATACGGAGACTGCTGTACAGCCTTCAATAATGGGAAAAAGACATCACACTGTACAAAGGTCTGTGCATGGCTTCAAACATAGCAACCGATGGATCCCTCAACACAACACACAGGTCATCCAACTGAAGACCCTACTCCTCTCCCATTAGAATAAATTTGTTTCCAGTGTCCTAGCTTACCTCATTCATCCACCACCGGACATGACATCATATGAACGACTCGGCAGGTGTTTCTAGAAAAACAGAGAACGCTTACCCTACCGGTGCACCTGGTCCGTGCTTCCAGTTTTTAGTGGAGTTCGAGTCGTTCGTTTATATTTTAGGTCTGTATGTTTGTTTTCTTGTGTTGTCTTGTTGTTTTCCCTACTTTGTATTCGTCCTTCCATTTACAACTTTGAATACCTATATAAAGTTGGCTCCATTGATTTCAATTTTTAGGACATAGAACACGAAATGACAAATACATACTGGCTTAGAACAGGCACACACGAAAAGACTGAAAAGGGGGGGGGGGGTAACGTGTTTTAAACCAGCAACATTATTATACATATTGTATATTTTTAGCCCAAAAGTAGATACTATATAAAACTTTATTGAAAACGTCCATTAATTAGTCTTCACGCACCGTGGCACCATCATTAAATCTTCCAACATATGCCTCTGAATATGCCCACGGTCTGCTGGAATGTCTTGTGGTGGTGGAAGTCTGTCAATAATACACAAATTGTGCAATACTACAACAGCCATTATGATGTTGCAACATTTTAAAGCACTGTATAGAAGTGTTCCCCCACTGGTATCAATACATCTGAATCTAGATTTGAGTAATCCGAAGCTTCTTTCAATTACACTTCTTGTTTTCATATGAGCATCATTATATCGCACTTCTCTGGGTGAAGTTGGATTCATAACCGGTGTTAAAAGCCACGGTCGCAAGGGATATCCACTATCCCCCAATAACCAACCCTCACTTATAGTGCCGTCTTCAAATTTTTCACATAAGGTTGAGTTTGATAAAATGTATGCATCATGTGTCCCTCCAGGCCATTTTGCAACAACATTCAAAAATTTCATACTGGCATCACAAACCCCCATTACATTGATAGAATGATAGTTCTTTCTATTAACGTAAAAGTTCTAGTCCTCAGATGGTGACCTAATTCTTACATGTGTCCCATCTACTGCCCCGATTACATTGGGGAAATCGGCTATCTCATGAAATCCATGCATAGAATTTAGAAGTTCATCTCGCCTAGTAGGCATCTTTATAAATTGTCTACATACTGAAACGAGACATTGTGTAACGTCCCTAGTTATATTTGATACACTTCCTCTACAAATGTTGTGAACATCAGCATTAACTTGCTGAAAGCTTCCAGTTGCGTAAAACCTGAGTGCAACCATTATCTGTAGCGAAACAGGGAAGGGGCTAGATCTCATTGTTGGATGCTGCAGATCGTTTTGAAGCATATTGCACAATTTTATAATCAATGGACGTGAAAGTCTATATTTACACACAATTTCATCGTCATTTGCATAGTCCAACGGATTATCTCTGTCTCTAAACACTCTATTTCTTCTCAAGTTTTGTCTTCGTCTTCTTAACATTACATATGCAGCAGCCATGTTTGTTTTGATTAGTTGATGTCCTAAATTTTGTTACCTTCTTAATTAAGGAACATCTTAAGATGCTCCTAAGTCAACAAATTTAGCGTCCTAAAGTTAGGATATAAATTAGGAGATCTCTCAACTTGAGATGCTTTCGATGAACGGACTTAAGATGAAAATTTGTCTTAGGACCATCTTAAGACGTATCTTAGTCCTAAGAGACCTTTGTTAAACAGGCCCCAGGTCCATTTGATGTATTGAACGAGTTAAAAGTCCTAAATCGTTACATTAATTGTCTACACAAGTAACCTCTAATTATGTATATAACCTATTTATCGTTCACCAGGAAGACAAATAATTTCACAGTGCACATTTCAGAAAAAAGAAAGAAAATGACATGGACTGGATCATACCAGTATTTAAGAGTGAAACTACTACCATTAATTTTACTCATATTAAAGGATTTCTGGTTCTTATTTTAGTAATACAAAGTCCTTCTATGTTTCTAAAAATAGAAACATCGATTTAAAACAATGTTTTGCTGTATCGATTACAAGAACAGGTATGAAATGAACATGTAATTTTTCTATCACGATTACATACCCAACAGGGAAAACAATATAATTACCCTCATTGCAACCAGCCCTTTCTTAAAAATATATTATCTCCTCCGAAGTTCTGGTTTCGTGGGATTGAATGTCCGTTGTTCGTGTCCAGTTGTCTCAACAGATGTTTAAAATGGCTGATTATACGTCTGAAAATTATTTATCTATTTTCTCTTTTTTGAATCCCATAATATAATCACAATTTAATCTAGGTGGTGTAGAAATTACCTTGTCCCTTTTGATAATCTCATTAGTCATCCTTGTTCAGAACAACATTAGCAATTCTATCTGAACAAGTGCACGGATTTTGATTTTCCACAAAATAACGCACTAACAAAAAAATATTCGACATTCAAACTCAAGTAAAAGTTCTTGCGAATCCCAAGAAAGAAAACAAAAATACATTATACCTTTCTGTTGATTTCCTCTGAAATTCCTCTAATTGACTTCAGAATACATTTCCTTTTTTCACTATCTCTGTGAAAAGAAAGCAAAATTAATATTTAAGTGAGACAGATGACTCCGTGAGTTATCCACTGTTATCCACTGTGAGATTTTTTTTTCAAATTTTTCGAATTCGATATGGTTCTAGGACTTTCTTAACCTTTATTTTCGGAAAACCAAATTTTCATTCATTTACCTGTAAAAATCACACAAATTTTAACAAAAACAATTAGTTTTCGTTGTGGATAAAAAAAATCGAAAAACAAACTTGCTTCATAACTCTTTATTATATGTGTTTTTACCACGTGAGTAAAATATGGTAATAAATTCATTTTATAAATCATTCTTTACAATTTCATAATTGAAATTACAGTCCTTGTGACGTGTTACAACCTGCTGCAAAATTAAACTTTTAAGGCCTAAAAATCCGAAGACTGCAGTTTATTTTATATAATTAATACAGAGTTATCAGACTTGAAAATGAATGAAATAGTTAGGTACTATTCACATGGAAAATAATGTTCTTTGTTGTGTTTTGTGCCCTTTTATGTTATTTTTTGTCCGGGATTCTAGCTGTCTGTTGGGTAGTGTAATTATGTCATTGTTGAACTTTCCTGTTATCCACTTTGTTGTTTAGCACAATTTATAAAAGCAAATCATGTATATACCAACCGTATTGAAGGTCTGAATTCCTATTACGCCTTTTCAACATGTATCACAGTCTTTTTTACATTTTCGCGACAAATTACTTTTTCTTATTATTATTATTACGTTTTTCATAAGATTAGGAGAGGACACTTTCGTACCTATTGAATTGGTAGTACCTGTATCTTCTTCCAAAAGAAGATTATATATATGTGTGTGTGTGTGTGTGTGTGTGTGTATACTTGCTCTTGCTCTAATATTTTTAATTTTTTACTTAAAGATTAAGGAATCACTTACTTTACATCAAGATCTTTTAATGTTTCCTCAGTTAAGATGTCCAGCAATTCTTCTGTTAGTTTTGTTTTATCTGCAAAAATTATGCATACATGCAGCTCCTAAAAATAAGTCTGTTTCTGATAAATTATTAATAGTCCAAACTGCCTACAATGAACTAAAAGCAATCTATACTGTTAAATTTGGAGAGTTTTTTTTCATAGCCAAATCTCTTCAGAGCCCACAATGAACTAAAAAGTAATTTTGGTAATGATATATACTCTAAACCTGTCTCTGTTGTTGGGAATATTGGCATTTATTAAAACTAAGTCCCTATGATACTGATAATGTTTTTTTATGAAATTCTGTTAAACAATAAACGGATCTAATGTACGTATGCGTAATTTTCAAACAGCTTGGAGCTCGGGATTTTTCTCAATTTATTTTATTTTTTTTTCTAGAGCTTTCATTTCTCGGACCGCAATTCTAAGAGCAACTCGGACCGTTTTCATCAATTGTGCGGGGATAAATATAAAAAAACATGATGGATACAGTTTCCAAAACGTATGATTACTATGCCAGAAAAGAACGACAAAATACGGGAATAAGGTACGAGAGGATGGATAAAGATGCCCCTTGTCTAACTCTTTTTAGGTAGAAATATATAGTGTATTCGTATCGACAAAAAGGGGAGAGAAAGAAGAAATTTAAAAAGACATGATCCAAATTTTGGCTGTAAAAAAACAGGCTCAAAAGTATGTTGCAATGAAACGAAATAAAAATGCAGGTTCATGGATGCTGCAAAAATGTTTTCCTTCCTTACTTTCTAATACAAATAAAATGGTTGCTCCTTTGATATCTCAGTAGAATTTATCAAAACAAGTACACTGAAGGACATTAAGAGATTAACTGTAAAAAGAATCGACGATCAGTTTATTTTTTTAAATTTTGTTTCACTAAATATTTAAACACTTTCTATCATCAAAGAAATGCAATAAGAAAGGCGCTTTTGATGAGTTGTGTTTATGTTTGTGTTTTCTGCTCTTCTATGTTATTTTTATGACCGGAATTCTGTCTGTTAGGTGGTGTTAATTGATTGGTATATCATTGTTAACTTGTGATATTTTTCACTTCGTTCAAAATAAATAATTGGCGCCAAAACCCTTGATTTACGGTGTGTTAAGTTTGGTTGAAATATTTACTGTACATACGATACGGGGCTCACTATAAAAATAAACATTCTCAAAAGATTAATTTTGATTGGATAATTTTTGCTATTCGAGTTTTGATTGGTTAAGTTATAAGCTAGTGTCTTTAACATTGCCTTCCCAGTTGTGAGACATTCACGCATCGGTTTTCACAGCCACCCTCGAATCTATACCAGAAACAATCTAGAGAATGCTAGTTAATAACAGCTGTAAAAACTCTGACAATACAAACACTGCCAGACAAAGGGAGATAACTCCCATAAAACTAGTCTAGAGTATAAAGTATCATAATAAAAAAAAAAAACATAACATACTTCACTCCATGCCCTTTCAATTATTACAAAATAGCCTTATCTGTATGCCTTGAGCTGAAAACCTACATGTATAGTAGGTTAGAGTTACTGTAGCATGGATATATAATGCATTGTCTTTTGTTTGAAAATGTTCAGACTAAATTGTATTATCCTTCAACTAGCCTATTTAGTATGCATATTAAGGGTGACGAGTATTTTTTTTTAAGATTTCGCGCCAAAAATAAAATTCTGAAAATAGACTAGAAATGTGCCATTATAAGGACTTTTCTCGATATAAGATCATTTATAATTGCAGAATAAAAACAATATATGTACATTGTCGTAAAATATACAATTTATTTGTACTCGCCGCAAAATAGGTGTGAAATGTACAAATAAAGAGGACAAGTATACATAAGGAGCAAACAAAAAAAACGCAATCCATTAGACAGACAATTCCGGGAAAAAAAATGGACAACCACAAGCACAACAAATAAACACTGAAAACTAAAAAAGAATGAACAACAAGAATTCCTATAAAAACCTGGAAATAACTCAGGTGCTCCGGAAGGGTAAGCAGTTCTTGCTCCGTATACGGAACCCGTCGTGAAGTTCAACAAAGTCAATCCGGTGGTAGTCACAAATCGACGGACCTGCATGAAATTTTACGACAGTGGAAACAGGTCCAACATCATCTTCGATATGGGAACTCTGTAACGATCAATCAATTAGTGATGACGTCCGTATAATGTCCTAAATGATCACATCAACTTAAACCTAATAACACCCTATTTAAGCAGCTTTTGTGACATTAGTAATCCTCTTTGTCGAAATTCATGGTAATTCACGCATTCCCTTGAATATCGGATAAGCTGAGAAACGTAGACACCATATGCAGGCCATGCTGGTATATTGCTACTAAGGAAGGGACAGTTAACAATAGGAACGTTCAAGTCATCACGTTTGTCATAAAGTTTGTATTCAAATGTCCCTAATTGTCTTTTTCAAGAAACAAATTCAAATATGAAGCGGACTTCGATGTGTCTGTAGTATCCTTAATTTCAAGCTGACGGGGGTAGATGAAATGTAGAAAGTCTAGGAATTTGTCGTTATTTAACGACAACACGTCATCTATATAACGAAAATTGAAATTAAAGGATTGGGCTAGTATCTTTTATTTTCACGTATATGTAGGAGACCTTGATTTAAGTCCGTTTCATATGAGTACAGAAACAGATCGGCTAGAAGAGGAACACAGTTAGTTCCCATTGGAATGCCAATTGTTTGTTGAAAAATCGACCGCCAAATTCAACAAATATGCTGTCTATGAGAAAATCTAACATGTTTGTAATTTCATCTTTAGAATATTTTTTGTCAAATTCAGAGTGGTTCCTCACGTATATTGTGTATATTTTCCGACAATGTACATCTATTGTATATTTATTCACCATATACTCGTATATCGCGTATAAAAGTAGTTATTAAATCAACGAATCAGACACAATACAGTACCTGGCTTATTTTTGTTTTACGTCTGAACGCAATTCGCTATTCATCGTATGGACCATATTTTACATTTAGTTGCAGATTAAGAGTACCTGTGATAATTTTATAAAGTCAATTGTGTAAAATTGCAATTTTAGATATAATAAACGAAAAATATCTCTCTGATTAGATGAGCATACTAAACACTTCTAAACTTGACAATTGAAAATTTTAGAAGAAATATATCCTCGAAACCAAGCTGTCATATGAAATGAAGCATTTATAAACAAGAATATTCAAACTGTGAACATCTCAAAGTTGATTCCTTACTGTTGCGGGATGACTTTTTCAGTAAATACAAAAAAAAAGCAAGGATAAATATATAGGACAAACTGATCAGTTACATGCATATGATGATAGGTTTGTGGCGAAACACCCCGCTTCTTCCGTTAACACAGTTAAATTTCTACGTTTAAGTTGTAGCCAAGATACTCTAAAAGCCAAAGAAACTAAGGCACCGAAATCAGAAATCGGACAATCTTAGAAGTGCTGGAATATGGATATCCAATTCAATCACACTATTGGTCCTAGATCTCGTGTTGAAGAGACCAACTCCGGCTCTAGCAGATAAAAAACCACGAACTTACTCCCCCTCCGCCCCGAATGAAAAATGGATGAAATTGAAAATAATGCTAAAGGCACTGTTAATTGTCGCCTTTGTAAGTGGGGACATGCGCACTCGATGCTTCTATGATATCAATCATATATCTCCAAAGATCAAAATGCAGAAAGAACTCTTAGATCTATCTCGTTTGGATTTTCTGTTTTAGTCTCACACGCACACAACTGATATCAGAAATAATGTCATGATTATGCTTTAGATATTGAATTTTTAAATTATACGTAGACACATAAAAAAATAATTCCTTCCAAAGCAAATACTTCAACCTACATTTAAAGCAAAAATCGTAACATTGCATGTTAGATTTTGCGTTTTGAATCCTGAAATCAAATTGACTTGCTACTTTTCTGTTTCCAATCACCATATAGTAGTATTGATTGTATGTGGTTAAATTTTCATACATGAATAAACAATATGAATAACAGGAAAGGTCAACAATGACATACCAATCAATCAAAGCAACCCAACCGACAGAACTACGGACAAAAAATAACATAAAAGAGTACAAAACACAACCATGAACACAACAGAGAGTCAGGATAGTCTGACTTGGTATATACACTGAACAGTGGTGGGGTTAAACCGGTCTTATGGGTACCCAACCCGCCATGCTATCCTGACACTCTGGTGCATAAAAAATACTATAAAAACCAATACAGTCTGCTAGAACTGCAAAATTAGAATGGATGGGACATGGTCAAATGTGATCGCTTTAACTGTAAAACTGATAAGACGCTCATAGCTACACGTCGGATAAACTCGCTCTTCTAAATGAAAAAGTCTGAAATAACACTCCCATAAAGGGTTTAATGCTATCTTGTCAAAGAGTTCAATACAAATCGGCAGTATTCGTGAGAGGCCAGTATGGTGTCTTTAAGTCATTGGGAGAAACAGAAACTTTTACAGAATTGCACATAATTTCATATATGTGGCCCTTACTATGAACATATCTTAAGTAACTACCAAGTTTCTGTGGGTTACTAGCGAGACTTTTGCATTTGATCACGATATTACACTAGAAACTAAGATTGAAAAACCCGTGTTCATGATAAGTGCTTTTCTGGAAGCTGGATATGTAGATAAAAAGATGTTGATATAAATACATCATTTTAGCGTTTCTCTTTTTATTAATGTCCGTCGTCCATACTTTTTTTAATTTTGATCCTCTCCTATGAAATTACTTGGTATATTGTAACCACACTTGACACGAATAATGTACGGAAGGACCTCTACAAACGACCAACTTTTGGTTCTGGTTGGATGAATAACATATGACCGCTAGCTGCCATCTTTGATTTTGATTGGCCAATTTTCAAAAATACTCTCCCCTGAAACAACTCTGTGAAATCCTTTGAAACTGTTTAGAATTGATGACAGCAATACCCTCTATAAATGCTTCACTTTTGGCTGAGATAAAGCCACTTAACCAACCATTATGGCAGCTCAGTGTTTGATTGGTATCCAAGAGATATTTTTATGGTTTTAATAATTTATAGCAATGATATACTAGAATCAAAATACAAATGTCGTCAAATTAGCGCGAAGAACGTTGCGTTACTTCTTTACTTGTATTGTTGACGTAACTAAAAACTTCTAGATAAAAGGTTCAACTTTAAAGTCGTCTCTTTTTGTTACTCATAGTTATACTAACATTAAATGGTAACGGACCGCTGGAAAAGTATGGAATCCAAGTTAAAGGCCGTTCGGGCAGCTCACAGAGGAAGAGTGACAAAATTATTAAGGGAATTCGAGGAATTTCGACGGAATTCGGACTTCGAACGTTATTAGAAACGCTCATACAGAAACAGAAAAGTCTTTTGGAACTCAACGGGAAGATATTGGATCTAGCCACAGAGGAAGAAATAGGAAATGAAATCGAAGAGTCAGATGAGTATATGTTTAATTTAGAAACTAAACTCAAACAAGTTCAGAAATTCATGTCTATTCAAACACAAAATCAGCACACGCATGCTACAGCCACTTCATTTAACCCGATTGCAGAGAATTTTACTCCGCATCATGCGCAATGTCAGATAATGCCGAAGAGACAGGTTCAATGCCAAGACTAACAGCTATGTCAGAACCCACACGCAACCCACACACACAAAATATGCAATCAACTAGCAATATATTCAACCATATGTTGTCAATCTCAAACACAAGTAGTCAAAAACAGCGCCTTCCAAAACTAGATCTACCGTATTTCAACGGGGATATTCTTAATTGGCAGACCTTTTGGGACTCCTTTGAATCTACAATTCACTACAATCCTAGTCTAACTGATATACAGAAGTTCAGCTATTTGAAGGCTTAACTATGTAGCATCGTCGCTCAATCTATTAAGGGATTTCCACTAACAAATTGAAATTTATCAACCGCCGTAGATTTACAGAGAGAATGATTTGGTCAACCGCACTATATAATTCACGGATATATGAAAGCGGCCATGGATCTACCAGCCCCTACCAATGATTTATTTATTTTGCGTAAATATAGAGACAATCTAGAATCCTACGTAAGAGGTCTCGAGTCGTTAGGCCAGTCAGAGGATATGTATGGTGCACTTCTTGCGCCCGTAGTTTTAGACAAGTTGCCGGTTGATACCAGGAAAAATATCGAAAGGAACTGACAATTTAACTTTCTTGCACTTACGGGGAGCTATTTTGAAAGAAATAAATATTCTAGAAGTTGGTCATTTGTATGATTCACACGAAAACAATTCAACAGTGACATTTTTTACCGGCCGAAACAAAGTCGCGAGTTCAAAATGCTACAACCTTCACTTCAAGAGAAACAAAACAGCGTAAGTGTGCATTTTTGCGGAGGAATACATTCAGCAACAGATTGTTACAAAGTAAAAGATTCCGATGCTAGAATCGCGATCATAAAGGAGAAAAAGTTGTGTTTTAACTGCTTTGGGTCCCACCGAGTAAAAGATTGTAAATCTCAAAGTAAATGTAAAAAAAATGTCATTATAAACATCATACATGTTATGCAGAGGAAAATTTGTCAAACGCGACAAACAAGAAAGTGTAAAGAAAGAATCAGTAAATACTTCATGTAATAAGGATGTTACAGAGCCAACTGTAATGTACACGAGATGTTAAAGTCATGTTAAAGACCGCCTTCGCAAACGTTGGACATGAGAGACATACAGCGGCAGCACACATACTATATGATGAAGGCGCACAACGTTCATTCATAACAGGGAAGTTAGCTAGAGATCTTAATGTACAAGATGTAAGAAATGAGATAATTCAATTATCCGTCTTCCGTGATCCTGGGAAAAACGTTCGTCATCTCAAATCAGCGACAATCTATTTATGTACAGACAAAAAAGAAAGCATTCCACTGAATGTTTTAATTGTTCCAGACATTGCCGTTCCTATGCAAAACTACATGACAAAGAGTGTAACCAGTCTATCTTACCTAAAGGGACTGAAACTAGCAGATCCGATTACAAGTGACGAACATTTTGAAATTTCGCTACTAGTAGGCGCAGATTTATACTGTAATATTGTTGGTGATAAAGTAGTTAAAGGAGATGGTCCGACAGCGGTAAGTTCAAAATTGGGTTATTTACTCTCTGGACCGATCAACAATTCTACAAAGACAGTCGAATCATCAGTGTATTTGAACATTATTTCACCTCGCCTGGTGAATGACGACAACATCACGAAGTTCTGGAGATTAGAATCGCTAGGAATAAATCAGATGAAAACGACGACGAAAATTATACAGATTATCTAAAGAGATATCAACAGGACTCTATTAAGTACGAAATGGTTATTATAGTGCTACGTTACCATGAAAACATGACCATGCAGATTTACCCACAAATTATACAATCGGAAAGGCAAGAAAAGAGGGCACAATTAGGAGACTCAGTCGAGAACCGGATTTATTACAGAAATACACAGGAATAATAGATGACGAGGAAAAACGGGGATTTATAGAAAAAGTGGACAAAAATGGCGAGAGATATTCTAAGATACATTATATCCCTCATCATGCTGTGAAGAAAAAATTAACAACAACTCCACTAAGAATAGTGTATGATTGCTGTTGCCGACAATCAATTGAATATTCGAGTTTGAATGACTGTTTAATGTCTATTCCACCAGCAACAAAACAAATGATTTGACAAAGCTATTGGTCAAATTTCGACTTAACAAATATGCCGTCAGTACAGACATCGAAAAGGCTTTTCTGCATGATAAGGCGGACGAAGAGGACCGAGATGTTACGCGGTTCTTTTGGTTAAGTGATCCGACCAACCTGAACAGCACTCTTATGACTTATCGTTTTAAATCGGTATTATTTGGGGCAACTTACTCACCATTCATTCTTCGTGCTACGTTGTTGAAACATTCAGATCTATTTGATACAAACACTGCAATGACTATAATAGGGGATTTGTATGTGGACAATATTCTGTCTAGTTTTAGGAGCGAAGAAGAGCTTGTCAGATATTATAAAGGAGGCCGATAACTTATGTCAAAGGCCGGTTTCAACTTACGATCGTTGGCATCAAACAGTGCATTACTACGGGAAAGTGCAAAATGTGAAAATGTATTAGACAAGGACGCACAAACAAAAGTTATAGGACTACGTGGGGTAACCGCAACAGACAAACTGTCATTTTCAAGAGCCCATATTGATACAACTCTACAGATTGTCACGAAAAGAGAGATACTTCGTCAATCTTCTCGTATCTATAATCCACTTGGACTACTAGGACCCGTGACTGTTCGAGCTAAGATGTTGATTCAAGACTTATGGAAACTCCAAATAGAGTGGGATGGGCCACTTTCTGAAGACGTTCAATCATCGTAGGAAACATTAACCAATGACTTACAATTGTCGAATTCATTAAAATTCCATAGACATTATTTTACAAACTCATCAAAAGAAATGGACCAAAACTAACTTCATGTTTTCGTGGATTCAAGCTTGTCCGCATATGGAACGGTTTCATACATATGTAATGGAAAACAATCAAGTATCGTAATGGCCAAAATCGTATAGCACCCCTTAAAACATTGAAATTACCGCAGTTAGAGTTGATGGCCGTTTTGATAGGTGTTCGTTTAGCAAACCACATTATAGAAACTGTAAATGTTAAAAATGTTTTTTATTTCAGCAACAGCCAAATTGTGGTACATTGGATCAATACTACAAAACAAATCAAACTTTTGTCAAGTCCGGATCAGTGGAGATATTGCCCAACCAGCGATAACCCTGCAGACTAACAGACACGGGGCATATCATCCGACCATTTGGTGAATAACCGACTATGGTTCGGACGACCGGAATGGCTATCCAAGAAGGGAAAATGGCCGATTTGGAATTCATCGAAAACAGTGACTTTGTTTAATGGCACCGAAATTTTAGAAAATGAGCAAGTAATTGTAGAATTTATAGCGACCACGGATACCATATGCATTGAAAAACCAGGGACAGACGAAATCATAGATATTGAGCGATTTAGTACATTATAGAAATTGCTTCCAGTTACTTCATATGTATTGAGATTTATCCACAATTGTAGACAATTAAGATCAGAGCGTATAGTGGATGATTTAACAAAGGAAGATATACAAAAAGCAACAGAACTATGGATCATCAATTGTCAACATAGTAAATACTCGACAGAAATAGAAAACGTGATGTCCAAATCAGAAAAGAGATGTAATTTGCTTAAACAGTTAGGACTTTGTTTTGATTCAAAACAAATTCTTCGTTGCGCCGGGAGTATTCCCAATGCACCTTTATCAGAGGAAGACAAATTTCCGTATTTGTTACCTCAAAATCACACATTGACAAATTGATTATTATTGATGCGCATTTACATTTAAAACACTCAGGAGTACTAAATACTGTTACGTATCTGAGACAAACTTTTTGGATTCCCTGTATTCGACAGTGTGTCAAGAAAACTTTACGCAAGTGCATTGTATGTAGGAAGTATGAAGGGAAGGCTTACCGAGCATTCACAATTACAGGCGTTGATTACACTGGAACATTGCGTGTCAGAGAAAAACATGGAGAGGAGAAAAAAGTATATATTTGTCTATTTACCTGTGCAAACACTTGTGCCGTGCACTTAGAGATAGTTTCTGATCTTACTGAGGAATCTTTCCTACTTGCATTTCGACGATTTTGTAGCCGAAAATCAATTCCACGGATTATGATTTCCGATAATGGATCAACCTTTCATGCTGGTTCAGAAACATTAGAAAAAATCACAACATCGTCATGCATTAAAACTGATTTATCAAAATCTGGAACCTCATGGCAATTCATTCCCAAGCGTGCTCCCTGGTATGGAGGGTTTTGAGAGCGTTTGATCGGTGTTAAAAAGTCCTGTTTACGGAAAACTCTCGGACGATCTTACTTGAATTTGGAAATGCTTCAGACTGTGCTTATTGAGATTGAGGCAATTATAAATGATCGACTGCTAAAATACATTTCGCCAAGAATTGAAGATGAAGAACCTCTCATACGTGCTCACTTACTTTATGGACGAAGATTCAATACACAACCATATGCCGCTAGTGATTTGGACATGAACACCCACAGTAGAAGAAATGACATTTGTAACCCTGCACTAACACAAGCTTATTCTTGAACATTTTTGGAGTGGATGGAAAACGGAATATCTCACGTCACTTCGAGAATTCCAGAGTTACTGGTGACAACAAACGGACAATATGTGTTGGAGATATTGTGCACATTCAAGAGCATAATAAACCGAGAAACGGATGGAAACTATCGATTGTAGAAGAACTTATCATAGGAAATGATGGACATATCAGGGCTGCCGTAGGGAGAACAAACACCGGAAGAACTTCACGACCAATTGTAAAACATTATGCGATGGAACTGAAATGTGAAACTGAAACTATAGATGTGACACAACGCGAAGTTACTAAACATACAAAAGAGAACATTTATAGATGGACACATGGACTGTTAATTAACTTGATCAATTAAATGATTTCAATTATGGCCTTTAACATAATAAAGTGATAAGTGTTTCAGTATAATGGACTTTTAATTGGATTCAGTAATTTTAAGTGTGTATATATAGACTGTTAAGATTTAATTGAGTATTGTTTTTTTTTTCTACCATTTTTTTATTTATTGATTGTAATTTCATATACCTTCTTTTTGCGGCCCCAAGAATGTCGTAAAATTAGAGCAAAGAACGTTGCGTTATTTCTGTACTTGAATTGTTGACGGCGTCACTGTCAGTGACGTCGCCGTAACTGAAAACTTCTAGATAAATGGATGAACTTTACAGTCGTCTCTTTTTTTTTACTCATATTTATACTAACAACATTCATGATCAAAGTATGTAAAATTAACAGGTCTATAAAGGGCACCCAAGGGATCAATAAAAAGTGTCTTTATGAGCAGGTGCCCTTTATACAGAGGTTATTTTACATACTTTGATCATGAATGGTACTCTTTCATTGTGGCCTTTATATACAGTGATTTGCTATATAGAGGTGCCACTTTGAGTGTATTTCAATGATAAAACAGTTCACACCATTAACGATAGTTTTGTTGCGTATAAATTGATCCTTCACCGATCTTAACCATTACCAGCGGACCATATACGTGACCTGAAGTGAATGGAGATTTTCGTCTTTCATTTCTTTTATTAGTCAAAATAATGTGCTAAATTTTGTTACATATACATTAAATGGAAATGGAATTTTAGTATAAACTGGAACTTTACCACAACCCATCCTTTGATACTTGTATTTGTAAATGGAAATTCGTCGGAATTCACAGGCGTAAATGTTTCCCTAGGACCCTTGCTGGTTTGGATACATTAATCTAGAGAGACCTTCCAGCCTTTCACGTGCGTAGATATGGAAATAGTTGCTGATGATGAAAGTTTTTATTTCAAAGACTTAGAAATCCGGATTAATTCATGCTGGTAATGTGTAAAGAATTGGAAAAGTTCAAGATCATGAGCTTGATTTGGTGAAAAATGGGGTCGATGTTTATAAAATGTAGTGGGAATGTTGTCTAGATCATTATGTCATATGATGGTTGGAAAATAAATCTGTCTATGTAAGGTATGGTATGACAAATAAATGTCGGATTGTGGTTCTTGGTGTCTGTCGTACGTTATGATGCTTTTTGCGAATTCATTTTAATGCTATATGTATGATGTTAACAAAATGACCAATGCTTTAAATTTCCACTGCGACGAATATCGTTGAAAGTGGGACATAACTAATACTTTTTCAGATTTTTATTGTCATTTGAACTTTTCCTCATTTTCACATACAGTATTCTTAATTTGGTCTGTTCCTTTGTTACTTTCAGTGATAGCTCAATTGTATTAGGTCTGTATGTGTGTCATTATGTGTTTTGCTATTTTACAATTGACACCTGTCCTAGTTTTCAGCTGTAAGCACTACTGAGAGAAAAACATTAATGTAAACACAAAGGTAAGTGGGGTTTTTTTAACTGCAAAGGACAACTTTTTACTGTAAACGACTGCCGAAAGTAGTTTTTAGCGTTTGAAGTTGTTGTTTTAAGGATGTATTTTTCTGATGTTTCAGTCTCGTAGAAATCTCGTTCGGGAATTATTTCCAAAACATGTGATACAAGGGGAAAATATTAATGAATTCAAAAAATATTATAATTCAACTAAACTCTGGAAAAATATGTACATTGTACTTACAATAAGTAGTTTCTGAGTAATACAATTTTCAAATTTTATAACCAATCTGGTCAGTGTCATCAGCCAAATTGTTGAGAAATGGTTGAGGGGTACAAAGAAATGATTTTACAAAAAATATGTACATCCCATATCAACATTTTATTTTTAAAATTCTTTAATATGTATGTTTCCAATCATTTATAACAAAGAATTTGAAATTATATGCTCTTTGTTCTAAAAAAAAAGAGAAAAACCCCAAATTTACTAAATTGACTGCATGGTCATTTTGACACGAAAAACAACATAATTTTATAAAACTTTCTTATATTAACACGTACCTATAATTTTTTTAAGTTAGATTTATTCGGATTAGTCCACTTCATCTTTAAGGAAAGTATGAAAAAAGTTTAATAGTGGAACTCTGATTTTTTTCATGGTAATAGCCCAAAATGGATGAAACTTTATGAAAAATTGGAATATCATCAAAAATGGGGTACTTTCAAATGACCGTAGCAAAAAAAGACGTCCACCACCATATGATTTTTTTCTTCACAAATTACTTTCTTACAGTCATATAAACCCAAAAATCAGGTTAAGAAAAAAAAGTTTAATACCAGAATTTTTTGGCTCCTCAGAGGTGTACATCCTTGAACAAAATATTACTGCAACAACCCTTTTTTTCAGGCAAACATATTTTGAGTGTCACAACACTCACATGTGGTTGTAGCAGTTGAAATCTCTTTGTGACAACCTTTATCAAGTTGCAACAGATGTATTTTATTTATGTCAGACACGTTTTTACTTTAACAACGTTTTCTCAATTATGGATTTGATATTACTCAAATAAATTAATTTATCAGAATAATTTGTACTATATATAAATAAACGAGTGTATAAAATTTATTAAGTTCAAATTGCTGAAAAATTATATAGATAATTAGTAAAAAAAAATAATTTTGACCTGTGTAATTGTGAAATTAATGTTTTTGTTTATAAACGTGATTCCTTAAACAAGAGGCTCAGTGGGCTGAGCCTGTATCGATCACATTGCAGTCACAAACTTTTGATTTGATTTGACAGACTAGATTGATTTCTGGAAACTTTGTAAATCGATCTTCTATAAATGCTTCATACCAGGTATAAGTTCATTGGCCAAATGGTTTCAGAGGAGGTTTTAAATTTCGACCAATTAGAACATATAAAGGTTTCTGGCGGCCATTTTGTTTCACGGACTAGAAAGATTTATGCAAACTTTGTAAAGGAACTTCCATACATGCTCAATACCAAAAATCAGTTCATTTGGCTTTAAGCTTTCAGAGGAGAAGAAGTTTTAAGTTTCGACCAATCAGAACATGTAAATGCTCATGACGGCCATTTTGTTTCACGTACCGAGATGATTTATGCAAATTTTGTAAAGGACCTTCCATAGATGTTCCATACCAAAAATCAGTTCATTTGGCTTTACTGTTTCAGAGAAAAAGTTTTAAATTTCGACCAATCAGAACATGTAAATGCTCATGACGGCCATTTTGTTTTACGGACCCAAGATGATTTATGCAAACTTTGTAAAGGACCTTCCATAGATGCTCCATACCAAAAATCAGTTCATTTGGCTTTAGGGTTTCAGAGGAGAAGTTTTACATTTCGACCAATCAGAACATGTAAATGCTCATGACGGCCATTTTGTTTTACAGACCGGGCTTAGTCATGCAAACTTTGTAAAGGACCTTCCATTGATGCTCCATACCAAAAATCAGTTCATTTGGCTTTACTGTTTCAGAGAAGAAGTTTTAAATTTCGACCAATCAGAACATGTAAATGCTCATGACGGCCATTTTGTTTCACTGACCAAGATGATTTATGCAACTTTGTAAAGGACCTTCAATAGATGCTCCATACCAAAAATCAGTTCATTTGGCCGAACGGTTTCAGAGAAAAAGTTTTAAATTTCGACCAATCAGAACATGTAAATGCTCATGACGGCCATTTTGTTTCACGGACAAAGATGATTTATACAAACTTTGTAAAGGACCTTCCATAGATGCTCCATACCAAAAATCAATTCATTTAGATTTACGGTTTCAGAGGAGAAGATGAAAATGTAAAAGTTTACAGACCGACGGACGACGGACGGACGACGTCCGCCAAGTGATGACAAAAGCTCACATTGCCTTTGGCAAGGTGAGCTAAAAATAAATATTTATACATTGCAAGTTCTTGTATTGATCACATTTTTTCCAAAGGATAAAATTTTGCACCACCATTAGCAGTGCAAAATATATTACATAGAAATGCCTTCGGAATTAAATTATAGTTTTTGGCTCTCTGCGACGAATTTCGGGAAAGGCGAGACATAGAAATTGTTTCCAGCGGCGGCGGCCTAAACTTGTTACTTGAGCTGATCTTTTTTTTTTTTTTAACTTTTTTTTAAAGAGTCGACTGAGAAGGATGTAGTATATAAATGATTGCAACACAATTGCTATTATCTTTATTGCACTATATTTTGTAATTTGTAACAAGAATTCTTTAGTAGTTTATTCATTTTAAAATGTGAAATGTACATGTATATACCAAAGTCCATGAAATTAACTGTCCGCTATTAAATGACAGTAAAGTTCTACACTATAACCGTAAAAAATGGATATATATAAAATACTATGCTAACCGTGTAAGTGTTATGTGAATTTCATTAGACACTTTATTCTTTACTCGGCATCTATCATTTCTATTTACATGATAGTATAAAGGGACAAATATATCATTTCCCTAGATCTATGCCCTTTACAGTTTTGCCTTTATTTCCATCTAATTGTCTTTTCGTGTTTTGGTTTCTTTAATCTTAAGGTCAAGGCGAAGTAACTGAACGCCATCTAGTGTTCATTTGTTTACTGTTTCAAGGGTAACAGCCCCTTGTCATTGTATTATGTCCCCGACTGATTGTCTGACGTCGAAGCCGTTATGACGTTGACTCCGAACGGGCAGTTTTGTCGCCCCAAGGTAGAAATAATGGTGCATGTCAGACGTACTGTTATGACGCGCAACGCAGAACCTTTTCGAAACGTTTCAAAACGCATTGTGAGTTCACACGTCTCTTCATTATGAAAACGCATTCGAAAGCATTTAGTCACGTGAACACATATTTAGACTAATTCGTTTCAGTATGACATGTTGTTATTTGTACAGTAAATACTAAGCAAGTTATTTGGTTTCAACTAGGTATTTTTGTAATGTACAGTGTACTGCCTCCATGGTATTACCACGCCGTAATCCACCTTTTCACACTTAGATCATAGATACATTGTTATAAATTTACTAAACATCTCAATTCCTTTGAACTAAGTAAATAACGCGAATGCATATATGACGTCAGGTTGCGCTTCTTACATCACTTTTACTTTGATGGAGAATTCAAAAATATCAAGCAAGTGAAGTGAAGACGGTCTTCATTATCCTTTTAAACAATTATTGTTACTAGTTTTCATTTTTTATTAAACGTCTTTGCAATTTCGCCGTTTTCAAGAATTTGCATGGTATTGGAATTGATTTGTACCGCTTCCGCAATCGGTATTTTTTCGGCATTTGACATCCTCCCAAGTCAGGGTTTTGTACCCACGTTTGTTCCTACAAATCCGTGATATCACACATTCATATTTTGCGGGCCGAACATATCACCGCGTGGTTTGTGACCTAGAAAATTCTACATACGACGCAAATGGGTTCTCTTTGGACCTTGAGAAGTACCAATGAAAATCGTTCACTTTAGACCCGCAAAATATGAATGTGTGATGTCAGGGGTTTGTAGGAACGAACCCTGACTTGGGAGGATGGTATTTGAATATTGTGAATTAAACTGAATCGATTGTGACCGAAGTTAGCTTTATTTCATGATCTAGTGGGCGGATTTTTTCATTTTCAATTTTTTCATTTTTGCCGATTTTCGTATTTCAATTGTTTTACAGGTTAATTGTGCAACTAAACTGATCAAAGAATTCCCAGTAATATATATTGTTAGAAATAAGAACAAATAAAACACAATAAAACAATCGATTATGAACTGACGCAAGTGAGCTAACTATTATTTTGTCTAAAAACCCTCACTATCACAACAACGAACAAAGGATAGAAGCAAGACAGTTGCAAGAGTGCAGGTTAAGCGAAAAGCATTTGACGATGTAACAGTTCGTCCGTCAAAAGTTATGAGAACAGAACAACAGTATTTTACGGAGTCTGTCTTGGAACAACTTATTAAAGTTGTGGGTTACAAATTCCAAGCCAGAACAAACATGTAATTACATTTTCACTATTTTGCCTGACAGTGCTCACGTTTATTCTGACACTAGTTTCTTTTCAGTCGAAAGCAGACTTTTTAGCATTCTATCTAGTATCATATTCTTAAAAGATTTGTTATTATAATAAATTAATAGTTTTAAGTTTGTTTTAAATACCAAAATACAAATAATTCTTAAAATTTCCGCCCAAATGAAAAAAAAAATAAATCCGACCAAATGAAATACCACTTTCCGCCAAAATGATAGATTTTTTTCGTCCAAATAAAATAGTAATACGCCCAACAACCATCTCGTGACATGATGCAGTGAGAATGTACATTAATCTTTTTTCTTATTTTGGTTAATAATCAGGGAAACAAAATTGATTTTTAGTTCTTTGGGGTTCTTTTAAAGTAAATATAGGTGCGGGTGAGCTAAACTTTATTTTTTTTTCTAACGAACTAGTTTTTTTTCAGGCGAATATCAAACTTGAGTGTGACACAACTTTTTATTTTTAATTTCTTTGAAAAATGAAGAAATAGAGGAGAATTTTGAGCTCTAATATTTAAATGAAGAGGCCAAAAAATTGCAGCGGCGAAATTCAGCGACCTAAAAATCAATTTGGTTTGGACTAATTTGTAAGGAATTTAACGGCGAATATTTTAGCCAAAATAAAGCATTATCAGCTCCTTCTGTGCGAAAAATGTTTTCTTCGTCAGTTATCCTTACGGATCTATACATTCCCGCTTATCTCTCGCATGCAAGAATTTTTAGGTTAGAAGTTTTAATTTTTCTGATAACGACAATGCCCTCTAAATTTGACGCACTTAAAAATAATAAAAATGTTGTTTTCAAATAGCCTGGAGTTGGTCCACTTGAAGCAGTTCGAATTTTTCTTTAATATTTTACGGGACTATAAGGATAGAGTTGCAATACAAATCATCCATCGACAACATGAAAATAAAAAAAAGTCATTCAACAAATAATAAATAAAATCTGCAACTCCTTACAAAAAGCAAATATAAATATATAAACAAATAAATAAATAAATGAAAATTTAAAAAAAGATAAAAAACATTAACATTAAAAAATGTTCATCAGATTATAGAAAAATATTTGTTGTTCGACCTATAAATATTATTTGCAATACATATAGATTTTTCTTCAGGTACGAGTGAGTTGTGGAATTTCTCCACCCGAGATAGTTAAATTTTCGATTTTCAACACGCGAGCATATGCGTGGTGAGTACTGGGTGATTGTTTTATAAATTCAGGGTTATGGGCAATATTTTTGGTGGTTTAACCCCAATTTGCACACAATAATTCATATTTACCAAGTAAAATTGAGTGCAGAACTGCTTCAGATAGTTCTACATGTACATCGTTGAGGAGTCACGCGATATGGGACGAGAGTTTCTTCAGTTTCGCTGCAGCTACAGGACTATGACTTAGGGTGAGGAATTATTAAAAAAGGTTGATATTCATGTCGTCGAATTATTGGGGTGGTAAAGATATTGTTTAAATCTTGACAGTTATCCTGATTGATTCAGAAAGGTTGAAATTTCTATTATATAACGGATTTCTACCCTTTTTGTTTTGTTTTTTTAACCAAATTTTCACGCAATATTTAATATAAATTAGGTCACATTGAGTCCTACATTCATCATTTTTGTAAAACAGGTTCAGTTGTGGCGGCTATCGTGGTAGGATGATCATTTGTCGTAATTCTGAAAAAAACCTCTTTAGATCCTCACCCAAAAAAATAAGTCCTTTGTTATAATGTAAGCAAAAAAACAATAAAACTGCCAATCCGATCCTGATCAATGTGGTTTAAAACGGTTTATTTGTTATTGTACTAACATACCCATAAATCTTTTTGCCGCCTCTGGCCGGTCGCGCTCTTCCAATGCTTTAGACACATATTCAGTTGGCCATGTCAGGAATTCAAATTTCTTTATTTCTTCTTCCTCCATAGATATCGTAGATGAATTATTCGAAGGTCTTGCTGGTTTTTCTAAAGATTTGGGAAATCCGGAATCTTTGGTTTTGCTTTTCCCATTGGCGTTTATATAGAACACCTGACATGAAAATATTACAGTAATCAGCAGTCTTATGAATTATCAATATTCATGGGCAGTCTATAGCAGAAAAAAAACATTTTTAAAATATTATCTTTCAGCTATGGGTATGCAATTAGAGACCACTAGTAAACCAAATGGAATACATAGATTCTGTTTACAAAATTTGCTAATCATTCTTTTGTTTCTCACTTGAGTTTGTTGTTCACTTTTCTCAATAACCTGTGACCGGTCAATTTATAGAAGCATGGGACCGGTGCAAAATACAATTCGACAAACATTTTTTCAATGTTTCAATTAATGATACTCTGACTTTTCATCAATGGCAAGCATGGGACATGAACATTTTTCAACAAAGTCTTATACAATTTTTTTTTTATCAAACTCATACTATATTGTATCATGTTAGTACAAACACCAGTTATTAAAATATTTTGAATCTGTGAAATATTCAAATCAGATTAATTTTCTTTGATAATAAATGATTTTGGATGGACTTTAATTTTTTTTCTTAGAGTTACTGAAACCGTGTCAAAATAGTCGTCTTAAGGGATCCAATGTCTACATTTCAAAACAGATTTTAATGGAATTTTCGTCAAAGGTCAGTTCGAAAATCAGCACTGACTGATTTATTTTCTGAACAGTTACTTTGTAATAATATGGAAAACTGAATTTGTAACCGCTCTCATGCCTAAATATTCCAAATATTTTGATGAAATTTATGTCAATGGTTAATATCAGCATTCTCTTGGACAATAAAAAATCAGACTGACGCTTTGATTTTCTGAAGATTCATTCTTGTTTGAACAATAAAAATACGGAAAATATACATGCACTTTGTAAGTGCTTTCGCATCTACATGCCTCTACAGATTTTAATGAAAGTACTTAGCAACCATACGTGAAAGTAGTCAGATGTAAAACAGCAATTTCTTGAAACAACTGAATCAATAAATTGCAATTCCATCTTTGCTAAATATCCTGGAAGACTCTAAGACTTTTATATTTTCTGGAGACGTACTTAAAGTAAATAACTGTGAAATTTTAATTCCCATCTCAAAAGATTTTAATGAAATTAATTAGTTTCATTTTAAAGAATCCTTCGAAAAACGAAAAGCAGTAAAAGAAAAAAGACATGCACAATTGTGACATATATATGTCTCAGTAAACATTATTTATGTAATTTAGCGATTTTGTTATTAATCTTCTATTTGGGACAGTGAAAAAATCTATAAAATATATAAAATGTAACAACATTCGAATTAATTAGGATCATTGTGAATACTAGAAATTTTAGTTAAATTGGTTAAGTTAATCTATTATAAGCTAAGTTTTTGTTTGTTTAAAATTCGTCGATTGTCCTGTTTAAGTTAATCCTTATCCTTGGATAAGAATAGATAATCCTAAATTAATATAATTTTATATAATTCAGCTAAAATTCCGTTTGTCTAAAAAAATTTACATAAACTTTTGATTATAAATACTATACAAATTTGTTTTAGTGGGAGTTGGAAACCAACGGAAAAAGCCTACGGACATTACCATAGGACAACATTTTAATATTTTAGCGGATACCGTAGTGACATTTCAAAAGTGGAATATTACCATTGGGACAATTTGTATTTGAGCTGTTTATATCTATTTAACAGAAATATATTTTTGTACAACTGTGATGCATATTGGTTGAACTTTAATATAAAATCCATCAACACTCTCCATTTAGAGTTTGACTAATTCCCCGTGTAGTATCCCTGCTACAATTCACTATATCTACAGGGGACATTTGCTACTCTATAGCAATCTTGTTAATGTTAAGATATAGACTAACTTATTTACTTCTTATTGGAATACATTAAATTGTTAGATTTATAGATGTTTTGAAACTATTTATTGGACCATTTTTACAATTATAGTCTTTGGAATTATTTCAAAGTTCATTTACATAGCAATACATAAGTTTCAGTTTTTGAATAAGGATAAATTTTTACAATATATACTGATTCATGTCATGAAAAAATGCTTTGTTAATTTTTGATTATACAAATATATACATTTTCGTATGACCATGCACGAAATGTTGCCAATACGTTGGCCAAAGTTGTGTTCTTTAACATGGCACACAAACATTTTAACCAGGTAAAATGCATGAGACCAAATTATTTTTATCTTACCTGTAACCATGGGGTTAAAAGAATTGTTTCAATCACCGGTGCCATGCTTAAATAAATTTTGACGGTTTCCTTCTTTCTTCTTGAAATTGGAAAAGAATTTTTCACACTAAAGCCTATAGATAAGAAATTATATTTTATTCTATAAAAATTTGCTCTTTATCCCAATGACTTCAAGAATTTAGACTTATACTAGCCTCACACGAATACTGCCTATCGAACTCCTTGAAGAGATACCATTTAACGCGTTTTAGGAGTGCTATTTCTGACTATTTCGTTAAATAGAGTGACAATATATGACCAGCAGCTAGGAGATCTTTAGTTCGTTTTACTGTTAAAACGATCATATTTTGACACTGCCATTTTAAATTATGTTCCGTCCAACTTATTTTTACTTTTTGGCTATTTTAACCTTTTTTTTTGTGAACACTGTATTTGATACTAAAGTATCTCTATCCTTATATGATTTTGATATCCTTTTATAAGTTGGACATTCAGTTTATTGGAGGATGAATAGCATATTGGAAGATAATTAACTGAAAAGAATATAGATACATGAGATATTCATTATCTCGGGGTCACTGTGCTTGTTAAACTCAACACTACTATAAAACAAAACATGTACACATTTATTAATTACTTATTACTGTCTGTTCATTTATTTGTTTATGTTCTGTATTCTGCTCGGTCATGGGGTCAAATTGATAATAACATATATTCTTATTCTTCTGATTCTGCTTTAATAGTGTGGTTTCACGCTAAAAGGTCAGAATAAAAAAATGGGGGTTGTGTACCCATAAAAACGGTGTCAATTATTTAAACGTACACTTAAATACATGTACCAGTATCTGTCCTGCTGAAATATTGATTATTGACATTGCGTCTCATGTAAAATTGTGGTCACGATTAGCCAAATGTCTGCGAATGGTAACTTATTACATATAAATAGTGTAGATCAATGCACTAAAAAAATCAATTGCATGTTTAACAATTTTTTTAAGTAGTAATGGTGACCTTTTTGAATTCATTATATATTAATGATCTGGAAATTGAGCTTACATGTCAGAGATGCCAGCCTTACAAATTAAAGATACTTAATTTATTTTTGCAATAATGTATGCTGAAAATACACTTTTGTTTAACGAAAAATTGATGATTTAGTGGAATTTTGTATGTTTTGAAAGGACAAATTTCCCAATACTTGGCAGTTAATTTTTAGAGTCTTTCGTTTCATTAATCTTTTCTTTTGTTCACATTTGCTATTCTTTTAATTTGTGCATAAAATTTGTTTAAGATTAAATGTAATTATCATCATTCTTAAATCGGATGTTTTTAGAGTTTAGATAAGCAAACGTACCACAGGATAAAGTGAAGAATAAGAACTAGATTCTGGTACAACCAGAATTGTGCAATGCCGGTAGAAAAATTCACATTTATTTTTACATAATTACAATTTTTCAGCAACATTCTTAACACTTTTAAATTACAATGCTACTTTTCCTCTTTCAAAAAAACAGATCCATTCTTACAAAAATAAGAATTAGTGCTCACGCCCTCAATATAGAGACAGGTCGATAAAATGGTACTCCCCGCGACCAACGCTTTTGTAAATTTTGTCCATCAGAAGTTGAAACTGAAAAACATTTTATTCAACATTGTCCAAAATACCAAAATTCAAAAAATAGTTGCAATGAATTATTCCAAAACATAACTAATGAAGATGATTTTATCAGAGAGATCCTTAACCATAAAGATACTCTGAAAACAAAACAAATATGCCAGTACTTAACAGAAGCAAATAACATACGTAATGCATAATTAAATCATTATGCCCTATATATTATACACAGTTTATGTAATGTATCATTGTATTATTATTGTATTGTATTGTATTGTATTGAATCATATTATATTGTACTTGATGCTCGCCAACATATATGGTTTTTCATCAATAAACTATTTGATTTGATTTGATTTGAAATTAACTATAGCATATCAACAAAAGCTGATATGATCATTATTATAATAATAAATATATATCAAATAAATGCTCATGTAAAAGACGTTTTACGAAAAAATAAATTAATACCTGGCATTTGTCAAAAAATTAACAACTTTGTCAGATTTCAAGAATAACTTAAGATATTTTTTTACAAACAAGTTTAAGTTGAAATCTATGATGAATTTGCAAATGTTGTATGAAAGTTATATGGTCATTAAATTGCAGGAAACCATTTATATAATATATTATTTTCAAACAAAATTAATTGGAGAATTTACATTAGTAATAGAACAAAATTATAAACTGTGCGGAATTATCAATAGTTACGTTTTCAAATATTTGACGGTTATGAAAGTTCGTTCCATCAATCTTTTAATTCGAGTTCGAAATATGCTCTGATTTGAATTCACACGTTTGAATATTTGTCTCGACCATTGAAATCCACACACGTTGCACGATTCAAAATCGCACGTTTCTTACCAGAAGCAAACCACAAGCACTCGATTCGCACATTGCACGCATCCGATTCACACGTTTTACGCACGGGGGCCTTGGTGGCCGAGTGGTCTAGGTAGTTCGTCATGACTACTAATGATCACTAGCCTGTCAACGCTGAGGTTGTGAGTTCGAATCTCACATGTGGCGGGGTGTGTTCGACTCCGATCTTAATTGACAAGGATTGCCAATTTTCCTACCGAAGGTCGGTGGTTCTCTCCGGCTACTCCGGCTTCCTCCACCAATAAAAACTAGCCCCCGCGAAATAGCCAAATGTGCTGAAAACGGCGTAAAACCCCAACTTAACAAACAAACAAATGTTTTATGCACACGATCCACAACGTTTCGCACGTGCATGATATTTTTGGTGATTTACACGCGCAACCAAGTGTAAATTGCAGGAAATATAAATGGCAACTTTCAATTCTGGATTTCAAAAAGTAAAACTTGTTTTGCCTTAATTGTCCCTTATATGATGTTCAGAGTCGGTCACTGTAGACGGTTTGTTCAGAGTTTAATATTGTCTTTAGTATTCAAAATATTCTATATGGAAATGATCAAATTAATAATTCTCATAATGAAAAGTTGGTATATGCTGTTCATGATTTCATAAAAAATAGTAAAAGATTTTCATAATGTGAGACAAATATTAAATGGTGGACTATTACAGACTTGATTATAAATATATGTACTGTTCAGATATTTTATTTATTAATTTTGGTAATGATTTATAGTTAATTGCTATTACAAAACTGAAATATTGAGCACAAAATCTTTGGAAAATTTGATTATAATATGCAAAACCATTTTACTATTCAAATCGAATGTTTTAATACTTTAAATCAAAAATCTATTAAAGGTAACAAATTAGGCTAATACTAGCATTCTTACTTGACAAAGAAAATTTTTAAAGTCACTTTAAAATTTTCAGTTAACCTTGCAAATCATGTATTGATTTAAGAACGTTATTTCCACTTAAATCAATTTAAATACCTCGCTTTGGTCATATTTATGATGTCATTTTGTTTGTTATTTTGCATGTTGCTTTGAACATCGTATGGAGCGGAAATGTTACTCAGTACTACAGTAGATTGAGATCCGGGGGAGGGGGGTAACTCCCTATATAAACCTATACGGGGATGTGCGAAAAATTTGGGTGGGGTTTTCATGATTTTTGGTATTAATTCGGGGTATGTTCTGAAAAACTAATATTTATTCGGGTGGTATTTACCCAAACGTTGAGTGCTATTCAATTCCTCCGATATTTGTATATAACATCAGTATTAGTTCGGGTGTGCTTTTTCGATACAGCTGTGTTTCGGGTAGGTATTTTCAACAAAATTATTTTTCCCGGTATATTATTAACAGGTATTCTAGTATTTCCTCGTTTCCTCGGGTATCATTTCCGCACACACCCCGTCAAAAATCCAGAGAGTTACCCCCCCCCCCCCCGGTTTGAGATTGTAATTGTTGAGGATTTGACGACTTGATAAAAGTTTGAGTACTTTACTTTTTATGTCTTTTTGTGTATTGGTATTAGTCCGAAATTGCACTGACGTCAAACGGCTCACGTCTTGCTGGTTTGACCGGGAAGTTATTCAGTACACGATAAAGCGGATAATTTCTCTTTTCGAAGACATAGTCTCAGGATTCTTTAAATTCCCATCTGGGGGCCTTAAGTTATGTCTTCATGCCAAAACATCATTCCGATAATGCGTGTTTATTTCTTCTCCATACGGTTCAAACATATTACGATCAAGTTAATAAACACTTAAAAAATGCTTCCAGTATGCAAAAAATCAGTTCTGTGTTCATTGTCAGGGCAACATAAAGAATGTTGGTGTCACGGTGTTAGTTTTTTCCTCGTTCAAATTACATAGGCACAAGTAGTAGTGTGTCATTTGTTTGTAATGTTACCGAATCGTTATCTGTTCAAAAAAGGCCGCAATGAGCATTTTATTTATAATACGTTATCACCTACTTCATCTGAAAAAGAATCCTGGAGCTGCACGAAACATTAATGAAGCTAACACTTATATTGAAAAAATCAGGATATTTATATAATTACATGTATGTTGGACTACCGATATTCAGACGTGACAGTTGTATTTAAGTGGCTTCTCTGATTTCAAAGGAGAGTTTCAGAGTTTAAAACATTCATATATATGTATATATACACTCAGAAATGACAAAGTGAGGCAGCGCTTCAATCACAAAAAAAACATTTAACATTTTGTGAAAATTGTTAAAAAAAAATATGAAATTTTACCAGTGTTGGTCTTATCTGACCTTTCAATGGAGATGAGACTTTCAGATTTTACACAAAAAATTATTATATTTGTTAAATATAAGAAGAAAGATTTCCGGCTTATTATTCACATAATTTAACGTACCATTTCACGTCACAAAAATGCTATCACAAAATTCAAGTGCACATTGTACTACATATTTACTAGTTATTAACTGCTACTTTTGGTTTCAAAGCTTGTTCACTTTATGTTTTCGTACTTTATTATTCTAGAACATAGCTATCTTCTGTCACTCGCTATTTTTTAACTGTGGGTTATGATTATTATGCTGTCAAACTCAATACAATTCCAGGTGTGCACAATCCTAAACTTTAAGTAAGGGAAATCAGATGAGAAATACATGTACGAATGATCTCCTTGGGACGTCATTATGAATAGAACACTTCACAACTATTAGCCGGAACAAAAATAGAAAATATAAGAATGAGTCGATGACGGATTGAAAGATGACAAGGCATGCTTGGCAGCATATAGAGACATGTTTCGACCCTACGGGGAAGACATGAGCAAGCTTTACCTCGGGATGTGAATAAACCCAGCACATAAAAAAATCAGGGTTAGAGGGAGAGGAGGCTAAGACTATAAATTGAAAAAATAACCCTGAGAATATTCTGTGGAAAAAAGAAAATATCTGCTTAACTGTTTATTGATCGACTACGGCCCACCATCAACTGAAGACGGCAATGAATTTGTTCCAGATTGTTCAAGATTGCTGTTTTTACATTAACTTTTGTGAATATTACCAGTATTTAGCAAAATTCAAAAATAATAGAAATACTAAGGGTTCATTATTTGGATTGTTATTTTAGAACAATTTATTAGAATATGAATTCTAACCTGTATTACGAATTAAATCATATTTAGATTAAATCAAAATCACTCAAACGTGGTGTTGTTAGCTATTGTATCCACGTAATGTCTCCGGCTTATTCAAATCATTATTAAATAACTGGTGTTTTATTGACTTAAATACAGCTACAGTGGTCCGTATAATACATAAATCTCAACCAAGCCAATACAGAAGAATTCTGCCTTCCGCTATGTATTGGCCGAGTTTTTCCTTATTGGCCGACATCAGGTATTTCAAGGGGAAGCACACGAAAATAAACGCAGATTACATTTTATAGGTTTTAGGAGATATAAACATTTATGGAATTTTTTTAAGTGCAAAAAGTGCAATTTGATGTGTTGTGAATACAGGTCGTACCTTAACAATTTTTATAAAGTCTACTGTCACATACTAGATTTTCTCCCTACCCAGTCTTCCCCCCCCCCCGGAGAAATCGGTATATACTGAGTTTTCCTCCGGAAAATTGAATATATACTACCCCCCCCCCCCCCTTGAAAATTAGGTAGGAAAAATTAGTATATTCTAGATTTCCCCCTCGACCGAATCCATGCTAGACTTCCCCACCTGATTGAATTCGTACTATCTATTAAAAAACAATGCTCTGATTTTTAACGCATGGTCTCCTTAGGACGTCATTATGAATAGAACACTTCACAACTATTAGCCGGAACAAAAATAGAAAATATACGAATGAGTCGAAGACGGATTGAAGGATGACAAGGCATGCTTGGCAGCATATAGAGACATGTTTCGAACCTACAGGGAAGACATGATCAAGCTTTACCTCGGGATGTGAATAAACCCAGCACATAAAAAAATCAGGGTTAGAGGGAGAGGAGGCTAAGACTATGAATTGAAAAAATAACCCTGAGAATATTCTGTGGAAAAAAAGAAAATATCTGCTTAACTGTGTATTGATCGACTACGACCCACCATCAACTGAAGACGGCAATGAATTTGTTCCAGATTGTTCAAGATTGCTGTTTTTACATTAACTTTGGTGAATATTAGAACAATTTATTAGAATATGAATTCTAACCTGTACTACGAATTAAATCATATTTAGATTAAATCAAAATCACTCAAACGTGGTGTTGTTAGCTATTGTATCCACGTAATGTCTCCGGCTTATTCAAATCATTATTAAATAACTGGTGTTTTATTGACTTAAATACAGCTACAGTGGTCCGTGTAATACATAAATCTCAACCAAGCCAATACAGAAGAATTCTGCCTTCCGCTATGTATTGGCCGAGTTTTTCCGTATTGGCCGACATCAGGTATTTCAATGGGAAGCACACGAAAATAAACGCAGATTACATTTTATAGGTTTTAGGAGATATAAACATTTATTGAATTTTTTTAAGTGCAAAAAGTGCAATTTGACGTGTTGTGAATACAGGTCGTACCTTAACAATTTTTATAAAGTCTACTGTCACATACTAGATTTTCTCCCTACCCAGTCTTCCCTTCGGGGAAATCGGTATATACTGAATTTTCCCCCTGAAAATTAAGTAGGAAAAATTGGTATATACTAGATTTCTCCCTCGACCGAATCCATGTTAGACTTTCCCACCTGATTGAATTCGTACTATCTATTAATAAAAACAATGCTCTGATTTTTAACAAAATTTAACATTTGAGCGTAGTTTAACACAAAGAATAAGTTGGTCATGCTTTTATGTTTATATTGAGCCACCATTTTCCACACAGAGAACCAAAACGGATCAAACTCCTTGCTGAAAGAAAAGAAGACTTCATTCCCCATAGCTCTTCATTGTTATCAGTGTCATTCGTTTTACCACTCTGTCTTTTGTCTTGTACTTTTATAAAGCCCTATTTATCATGTTCTTCTTGATTTACCATATAGTCACAACTCCTTTTGACGTTATAAGTCAGTATGTTCTTCGGTTGAACAGTAAGACCTCAGTGCCTCCATTTATTTCAATTTTGTTTTTATTCATCTGTTTAGCGCATGTGACATTTCGGAAATTTCGCATTTTTCTTATGTTATATCGTTTTCTTTGACAACTTTCTCTATTGCATTTCTCATTACTTGGTTCTTTTAATTTACCGATACAATGTACTTACATTCGACATGTATACAATCATTTGCACTAACTACTATAGAAAGTAGTAAGAAATGATAATAATAATAATAATATGTAATTCGGGATGCCAACACATAATTCTCCCTGACTATCGGCGGGAGCCCTATAGATATCAGCTTGTCCGTACGTCCGTCACAAATAGTTTCCGATCAATAAATTTAATACCTCTTGGAGTTCAGTGATAAAAGTTGGCATGATTATTCTCTACTACTAGAGGTTGTGATACATACAAGGTAGAAAACCATATGTTAAAGGTCATGCTAAAAACATAGTTAAACCGTATCACCTACCAGATGCATGTGTTCGTCCGTCATAAATCATTCCTGTTACATAACTTGAAACTTTTCACGAATGGTAAATGTGAATTCATGATCAAAAACTAAGTTCCGACGTACCCCTCCCCCTTCCCAAATGTGATGGCAGCCATCATTTCATTTGGTTGATGAAGTGATTACCAGGTTTTACTATACAAAATTCTTAAAATTCTCTCTTTTTTTTCTTAAAGTCTCTGATATTTTCAAATAAAAGGTCCCCTCCTTCGAATATCTCTTTGGTATTTCTTGACTTTACCTAGTACTATGCTATAAGATTAAAATATTTTCATTTCATTTTATTCAAATCACAAAATGTCATTAATCTTTTACGATTAAAGTTATTTTTCATCTGTTTATTCAAAGGCGGAAGATGCTTCTAATCACTAATTTGAATTGCAATTAAATAATAAAGATATCATTAATTAGCCATTTCCGTATTGGTCCTCGGACGTTACTTGGCATCCTCGAACCAATAAATCAGCCAATACGGAAATGGCTAATTAATGATTCGACAACATCTGATGTCACTCCCAGTTTTGTGTGGGAATTCACATTGCAAGTGGTTCATTTTTCGGCTGTCTTGTTCTGGTTTTCCTAGGTTAGCTATGTGTTTTTACTCTTGGTCGTGTATTTGTTGTATGATTTTGCTGTGATAATTTTCTAACGAATTAGCCTTTGTTTTAGTCTTTGGATTTGGTTCTGTAGAATTTGTTTCCTTCTTATTGTTTCGATATTCCTTTTCAGATAATTTTAAGCCAACGACATTTAGCCGAATGGCCAATTTTTGGCACATATTTTCCTATATTTAGTATTTTATGAGTCATCCACCGTAGTCGGGCCGTTATGCTTTGTCTATGTGTCATTAATAAGCTCGTTCGTCCATCCCGCCACAAAATCAGGTCAAAGTTTTTAGTCTAGTTTTTATCCGATTTGCCACAAAGTATCGTGTTATTAACTTGATTCATGTTTGTGACAAAATGGCTCGGCATTATTAAAGATGGTTCTATGTACGAAGTTCAAATTCAAGATTTCATACAAAAATGGCACATAAAGTGACTAGGGATTGTTGAAGCAAATATTACCATAACATCCTTTGTTATGATTTAACTGGTTGGGAACGGAAGCAGTCGATACCATTCTAAAATATGATCCCGTTAGGAAGATTTTTGTCTTGAACAAATCAAATTGGTTCGGTAATTTTCCTACAAAATATCTTTAAGCAAATACTTCATAGCTTCCTTGGTTTCCAAGATACGTGTACTAAGTTTTAAGTCTTAACAGTAGACATTTTAGCTTAAATTTCTTAAATTTTGAAGTAAAAACATCGAATAAATTCAGTTTTAGAATATAGTATAGTTACATTTTGTCACAAAAGCTGCTTATTCAGTGTTTTATCAGGAATAAGTTGATGTCATCACTTAGGAAATTTTACTGTTTTCATCACGAATTGATTGACCGTTTCAGTGTTCCAATATCGAAGATAATGTTGGACGTGTTCCCACTGTTGTAACAGTTCATGTACCTCCCCAGATTTGTGACTATCACCGAATTGACTTTATTGAACTTTACGACGGATGCCGTATACGGAACAGGAACTGCTAACCCTTCCGGAGCTCCTGGTTTTTATAGTTGTTGTTCATTGTATTTTAGTTTTCAGTGTTTATTTTTTGTGCTTGATTGTTTTCATTTGTCTCCCCGGGTTTGTCTAACGGGTTGTGTTTTTTGGTTTGCTCCTTTGGTATATTTGTCCTCTTTATGCCAAAAAGTCTAAACGTGTGTAGGTTTTGATGATATAATTTTCGAACGCATTTAAAATCTAAACATGTTAAAGTTTGACGAAAATGTGTTTAGACTCTTACATGTTTTAGGAGTATTGTCAAAAGCAGATCATACATCACTTAGCAATATATATTTTAAAGACAAAACGGTATTCTTTTGCCGATATTTCATATCTTAACACTTGGAAAAGTGCAAACGAACATTGTCTCGTTTGAGCATAAACTAAAATATATGATTCAGTACAACAAATGGAAGATGGTAAAGTAGACCAGGAGATGACGTTATCAGGGGAAAAGGTAGAAATGAAAAGTCTTACCTACAAAATCCCAGAAATGTTAAAAATAGAAGTTTGGGAAAAGTAAAATTCTCACACTGACAGGGCTAAAAGGAGAAACTGTTAAGGTTTGGCCTTAAAGTGGACTAAACACAGATAAAGGCTCTGTGGAAGAGCATCCGTGAGAAGTACAAGATCTAAAGTTAGTAAAAAATCCAAACATCAGAACTTTTCTTACGACATTGTTAGAAAGTAAGATGCAAAAAAAATCGGGAATAGGGTAAGGGATTTTTCAAATTTCCAATCCAGCAAAAATCTGGATTGGCATTATTTTTTGCTACAAAACTTAGCGTAGTGAAGAAGCGTTTACGGCGCATGTACACTAAGTTTACTACAAATAGTCCAACGTAGTAAAACTCTACATATTTGGCGATCTTGCCAAACTCCTCTTCATCGATATTACCATCTTCCGAAGCTTTGTTGACACCATCTTCGATCGGTGATTTAAGGTTCGCACTATGTGCAAAGTGTTTTCATGTTTGTCTTTTTTTCTTACCAACAAGTTTTAAAATCAGCAATACTACATGTACCATGACAGCGGAGGCACCCAGGCAGACCAGCGACACCCACTCCCGTTAAAACGGATCCAAATATTGAACACGTTTCGATAGAACATATGCCCAAGGCAACAGACATAACATTATCCAAACGTTTGTAGACCTTCAATGGATATTCATATCTTTGAATCTCTTCTTCTATACATTCGACTCTCATCTGTCGGTAATTGCTATCTACTTCACCACTCCTTTATTTGTTGCCTTGTTGCCTAGAAAAGCATACCTAAGATTGGAACGTGCTTGAATGGGCTGTTAGGTCCTTAAATCAGTCCTGAACTATCATAGAATCTTCCTCCATGTTTAAAGGACAATTCATCTTTGTATGTCTGAGGTAGTTTAGCAAATTTTAGATTATAAAAAAAACCTCGAATTTTAATATAGGAATTATTTTCACCGTTTTTGAGGTAAAATTTAGATCCAATAACCTTGCTGACCTTGCTTACGGCTGCCCTACCAACCTACTCAAGGCACTGACACTCAAAGCACGTAACAGGGTTTTAATTAGGGTGGGAAGTGCAGAAGAGGGCAGACGTGTCAATATGGGTAAAATCCACCTTCTTTCTGTCGATTTCACTTGCTTTTGAGTTCCAAAATAATTCCACCTTTACCACTCTGCAACAGCTTAGTTTGTGCTTGTGAGACCGATTGTGACAAATCAGCAAGGCTCGGACCAACGTTGATTGCACAATTCATCCATGGTAAGGTCTGTGCAAAGGTCCCTGTAAATAAGTTTAAGATTTTATCAGAAGAGATAGACCGTCTGGGCAGCATGAATAGTTCTGACAGAGATAGAAGCAGTCGACGTTATTGTGTCATCCTCGCACGAAGTAGTCTTTGCACTTTTTCTGTTTTCTTACATCAAGTCGTCCAAGACCATCAGATTCTTAAGAGTCGCATCGAGTTCATGCTCGTTTTCTTGCTAAAAAAATGCTGCAAGGCCGGATTGGGCAGTAATGCATTGAAGATGTCTCGCAACGAATGTTGACAGTTGCTCTTAATGGAGAAGAATTCGATTATGTCTTCCTTTGAAAATCCCATAGCGTTGCATAGGCAGCTGGTAGATGGAATTGTAAAGTGATTTTCTTAAGACGTAAAGGCGATCGTAATCTAGCATTTCAGATCGGAGGAGATTCTTGTTCAGCAACGTTGTCTTACCATCGTCTGGGTTCTTGACGATCAGACCTCTGATCGATCACCGCGGAAGTAGATAGTAATTTAGCCTGTACGAAATTGCTTCAATATCATTAAATGTAAAAATGACCTACTACGTGAAATTTAAAAGGAAGACTAAGACAGCGACGAATGAAGACGAAGAGAATGGTTGTGTGCCTTTTGCGGTTCTGGAAAATCGTAGTTCGTGTCAACTACGTATACGTATACGTGTGCTGATGTTAAAAACCAAGTAAACAAACGTTTGCCGGTCTAAATGCAACTTCACGGGTCCTGGTACCTAACTGCATAACCGTTTGAAGGCTGGTGGTACAATTAAACGCTGAACGTGGTTGGAACCCATCAATCGAGTCGATCAGCCTGCATATCACACGATATTTGTTATGTTAAACACAAAGATACGGCCATCCACAACTCAATCTGGAAATAAGCCATGCTGACGTCACACGCCATCCAAAATCCCACCACGGGGGAAGTGTAGATCGTTCTTTGTAAAACCTCTGATTAATACAAAAGTACTATTTGGTAAGGTGTGAAAAAAACGTTTGTCAGATCAATTAGCAGATGATCACGAGTTACACAAATACTTCCGAATTAATTTTGAAAAACGACGAGTGATCGCCTGGGACATGGCTAAGTTATTGGGCTGCTGGTCTTTCAAGAGATAACAAGGAAAACAAGTTAATATTTAGTATCATATATGTCTTCTCCAATTACGGCTGGTTAATACCACTCAAATATAAGAAAGGAACGACTGGCAGAGATGCCTTCCAAGCCGTCTCCGACTAGCGCTCCCGAGAATTTGTGGACAAAGGTACCGAGTTCTACTCGGCCGATTACGAAAGACATTCGAGTGTAGTCGAGCGATATAACCGCACCATGAAGAAGACGATGTTCAATTACCTCACGTCTGTCTGGCATTTTGATCTCGTCCTGAACGATTGCCTCCTCTTCGATTAGTGTTCTCTTCAATTTGTTTCTCTTTAATGATCCAACTGTATCCCTTGATGCATTCTTTCTTTGCAATTTGCTGCAGTGGCTTCACTTAATGTTCACTTGGATCTATTATGGCCTCATTGTCATCCTGTTTAGTTGTCCATTACCTATGTCTCCAACAGAGTCCATCTATCCCGGAATCACTCTCGCAAAACTCTACTTTTTTTCCTATTGATGGTACGAATGTAGCACCATAGGTTCTAGCTACACATGCGTTTTGCACTTGCGTAGCCTATGGTATGGTCCCATAATGCCATTTCATGATTGCCGCAAGGTCCACTCTTATGTTGATTTTTTTTTTTGTTCCTCTTTCAGACCCTGACTGTTGTCCGAATCCCCTTCATTCTCCAAATCCTCTTCATTCACGGAATCCTCTTTATTCTCGATAAAAAACTGTTTGCAAAGCTCCGTGTTGCAGGCGTCACACTGTCCCGAAATTGACACCAGATGGCCATACGAATATGGAATTTTGAATTTTGCACGAAGATGGCCCCGAACTTGGTCAACAGCCAACCAACAGCCGAAGCAAGTACGATGCCTACCCGCAGGACACACGAAATCCACACGAAGGCCACACGATTGCTATGCCATTCTGCAGGAACTGAATTGTGATTGTGATTAAAGCTTTGGGAGTTACACACGCCTCTGCTCTGTATAGTTGCCCAGGACTGGCCGAGGAAGATGCTCTGATGCTGGCCTTTCATATGCCCACGTTACGATGACACAATTAAAACGCTTGAGCTACTCAAATTCAGCTGTCTTCGTAGACACCGTGGTCCCATCTCGATGTAATCGTACTATAATACGATGGTTAAACGACGGCATTGCGAGGGCTTCACGTAGTCGTGTTGCCTTCCTAAGACAATCGGGCTGCTTCTTGTTTCCTTCGTATTGTCTTCGTGAGGCGAAAAATGCCCGATGGCACCGATGATCACACGAAGTAAAGACGAAGATGACACGATTTGACAAGATGCCCTCACGATGGCCTATGAAGGGCGAAACGGACACACGAATTCAAAAATGAACCTTCGCAAGGTCTTTCGGCAATTTTGTGGCATGCCAAAGATTTTGCCATCGCACACGAAGTTGCTGCCGGAGCCTGAGAAACTCAATCGGCGGTCATACGATGGCTTAAGATGCCATCACGAATGGCCTGATGTTTTTACGATCAGATCCTAATTTGAACATTTCCTTGATCGTGTGTCCATCTGGTGTCAATTTGGGAACAGTGTGACGTCTGCATATCTGATGACATTGTTTTGTTTATACCCATTTGAAACATTCCACGTTCGCATGATTTTTTTCAATTTTCCGTCTGTCACATCCATTTTATTACTACTACGTTTTCTTTTTAAGATACCCCTTCCATTTTCTTATTATCTGCTTAATGCATTATTTTATAGTTAAGAGAAACTGTTCCTTTGCATTTCCCTCACCGCGTTTGGATATGTGAACGGGAATTTTGCCTGTTAAATATTTAAGTGGTATATAATCTGCATTTTGACACAATCATTCCAGTACCAAAATTCTTTTGAAACACCTTGAAATTACCATGATTATGTGACAATACTGTATATAAATCAAATGCATAAAATGACAAATGAACGCGGAGTTTAGGTCACAAGCTTAAATTGCCAATTTAAGAAATTCGACCCATGTGGGCCCCAATTTTTGAAAATAAAATTTCTAAAACCTTATTGCGCATCTACATGCAGTATGTGACAATACTGTATAGGAATTAAATGCATAAAATGAAAAATAAAAGAGGAGTTTAGGCCACAAGCTTAAAATCCAAATTTTGAAAATTCGACCCCTGTGGGCCCCAATTTTGGAAAATGAAAATTCTAAAACCTTATCGCGCATCTGCTTATCATATATGACAATACTGTATAGAAGTTAAATGCATGAAGTTAAAAGTGAACGAGGAATTTAGGTCACAAGAAAGTGTGACGGACGGACAGAGAGACAGACGAGGGCGATAACAATATCCCCGAACTTCCCGAACTTCTTCGAAGTGCGGGGATAATAAATGTTAACAATAAAGGTCGTAGGGTATTGCGGAGAAAAGGGGGGAGGGGCAAAGGAAAAAGGGGATGCAACACACTAATTCCATTCCCCAGGTGCCTGTGATTCAGGTGAACGATACAGGCCTCTAGGTGGTACCCTCTATTTTCTTTTTGGTGAAAAAATTGTTTATTCTGTTAGCTACTGATTCACAAAATCGTTTTTACTATAGTGATCGATAGAGTATTTCAATATATAATCAAATTTCTAGTTAATAATGTGAAAACTTAAAAAGAAAATTCTCTAAAAAACCATAGCTACTGAAAAATAAACAAATTACAACTATTAAAATTAAACATAACTTACCTATAGGTTATTACAAACTACATGTGACATAATATGTATTGATTTAAATCATTCTTTACAGACAATATACTTTTTATATAGTGTTTGGCCTTGCATATAATGATAAGAAAAGAATGGGACACACGATATATGTTTACCTTTATTTTTTCAGACAGTAAGATTACGTAAAATCAATCACACTTCCTTGTATCTTTTTTGGAAAATCCTTTTTTCCTGTGAAAATTTTTGTCTTTCTTTAAACATACTACTCGGTATACACTGTGTATGTGTTTTATACGCTGATAAATGAACAGGCTCCTTTAAAATATATATATTTATTTACTACCATTAATTAGATCATGTTAACTATCCAGGCGACCTTCCTATTGCTATTTGTTTTGTTTTGCTTTTTTGTTTTTTGTTCTTAAACTTATATAGTTTATAAGATATCTCATATAATTTATAAGACATTTCATATAATTTTCTTTATAAGATATCTTATAAATTATTTGAGATATCTTATAAACTATATGAGATATCTTATAAAGTATATAAGATATCTTATATAAAAAATATTTATAAGATATCTTATAAACTTTATATGATATCTTATATACTTTATGAGATATCTTATATACTTTATAAGATATCTTGTAATCTTTAGAAGATATCTTGTAAAGTACATAAGATATCTTATAAAAACTAGATTATATAAGATATCTTATTTATCATATGAGATATCTTGAAGTTAGAATACACAGAAAAACGGCTTGCCATAGAAATACCTTAACATATAAGATGTTTGCACGTTGATTTATATTTACGAATGAGGTCCTTGTACGGATGATAAAATTTAGTAAAGGTATTGACAAGTTTGTGTTATCGAAATCCCTGGCGTAATAATTTTTCAGTAATACAGAGATTTCTTTCGTTAAAATCAAATACGTTGTTACATACACGAGCGAATCGAACAAGTTGAGATATATAAACACCATACGATGGTGCCAAGGGAACGTCGCCATCTAAAAACGGATAATTAACAATAGTAAATGAAAAATTATCTCTCTTATGGTAAATTTTGGTATTAATCTTCCCGTTAGAGATATAGATACCAAGATCCAGGGAAGGACAGTGTTCATCAAAGTATTAGCTTTATCTAAAGTTCAACAGGATAAATCCCTTTAGAGCACATACTGAAGTTGTCATTATTGACAGCCAAAATATCTAAAAGTGTTATCAAATTTTTGTATCAAATGTTGTTTCGTTGGGTCTTTGCTGATTTTAGATATAAATAGTGATTCGTGACAATACAGAAACCGGTCCGCAATAAGTGGTGCACAGTTAGTCCCCATTGGAAGTCCGATAAATTGGCGATATACTGAATTTCCATAGCGAACAAAAATGTTATGTAGTAAAAAATCAAGTGCAGTTATCATATCAAAACAGGTCTAATTGACATAGGTCTTTTGTTTGTGGTTACTCAAAAAATGACCTAAAAGAGTTTGAACATATATATTCACATTCTGACTTTTTAAATGCCCACTTCATTAGGTATGTGAATTTTTTCTTAATGAGATTATGAGGGAAAGTGGTATATAGGGTAGAAAAATCAAAACTTTGAACATATTCGAAATCACCAATATGAGCATGTAATGTATCAAGTACTTCCAACGAATTTTTCACACTCTAAAAGTAATTAATACCACTTATTTGAAAAATTTATTACCAGGTTTTTGATTGTACAAGTGTACTACTAAGTAGAATAGACAGTTTTAGTGGTGGAACAATGGTTAGAACACAAAATAATTCTATATTTGTAAGGTATTTTGTGCAGCTTCGGAAGCCAGTACATAGTTGGAACTTTCATGTTATTCGGTATTTCTTGTAAAGAGGTAGCAATAAGTTTATGTGTGTTAACGATGTCATTTTCCAAAAATTGAGTCAGTTGGAATATAGGTGAATTTGTTATTGCATTTTGCAGAACCTCAATATAAAATTAAAAACATGTTTACTTCTCAACCAGTTTACCAAGGTAAGTAACCAAACAAACCATTTAAATATGGTAATTACATGCCAAGTAAAAACAAATATTTCAGATAAAATCCAAAATTATATTTATGTTCAGTTAATACAATATTTATATTTATCTCATTTAACATGTGTCTGATACAAAAAGTAATGATAAACGATAACTTTCAAAGATTTTTATATATGAACAGAAAAATCAACTAACAATCAAATTCTGTTTTTAAAAGATTCAAGAACGACAATTCAAAAGCTCCCCGAAAGCGCAAACCAAATAGCGACTTGTCCTGATAAGAGAGTGGATCACTTGTCTTATAGAGGATGCGACTTGTCCTACTACTTAAGGTTGCGAGTTGTCTTGGGGCGAATTGTCCAGCATGCACAAATATTACCCAGAATGCAATATTATTGAATATATAAAAACATATTACATATATAAGTTTTGAACATATTTTTTTTTTCATTTTTTGAATATATATAGAAAAATATTGCATATATATTTGTAAGTTTTGAACATAATTTTTTATTTCTTTAATATATATAGAAAAATATTGCACTAGTTTTGGACATAAATTTTGATTTTTTTAATATATATAGAAAAATATTGCATATATAATTGAAAGTTTTGAACATAAAAATTTTTTTTGAAAAAAAAAAATTAATATTAAAACGTTTGACATGCCATAACACATTCGCAGTTAAAATGTCACAAGATATATTTTGCAAGAAAATGGTCACACATTTGTAGAAAAAAAAGGGTAACATCCCACTTGGTCTACTCCCAGTTGGTCTATTCCCACATAGTCTATTCCCATTACACCTACTGTGGAATACGAAAAAATTCCAATTTAGTCTACTTATTTAAATTTAGTGTGTTTACTAGTGAATAAGAGGCAATTCCCATTTTGTCTACACCATTAAAATAAGAGTGTGTTTACTAGGGAACCAGAGGCATTTCCCATTTCGTCTACTTGTTTAAATTAAATGTGTTTACAAGGGAACCAGAGGCATTTCCCATTTCGTCTACTTGTTTACATTTAGTTGTGTACTTGGGTACAAGAGGCATTTCCCATTTCGTCTACACTTTTTTTATGATTAATTTTCCATTCCGTCTACTAGTATAAAATAAGAGTGTGTTTATTAACGAACAAGAAGCATTTCCCATTTTGTCTACACTTTTATGATTATATTAAACTTAATTTAGTGCTTTCGTGCGAAGTTAATAAAATGAATAAATATTTTATATTCAGTGTTGTGTATAATTATAAATTTTCGGGAAATAACTTAAATTCCATTGATTTGTGCCTTCTTGGTCTATTCCCAATAGGTCTACAATAACAAATAATAAAACTACCAAACAAAAATAGACTTTATGGGAAATGCCTCTTTTCCCTAGTAGAGACACTCTTTATTTAAAAGAGTAGACAAAATGACGAATGCCTCTGGTTCCCTAGTAAACACACTCTTATTTGAATTGAGTAGACGAAATGGGACATGCCTCTGGGGCCGTATGTATAAAACTACTTAAGTTAAGAATTGCTAAGAAAGGACTTAAGTTCAGTAAACTCCGTCCACATTGCCTAATTAGTATGCATAAAACATCTTAAGTTAAGAATTTGCTTCAAAACCAATTAAATCATTTATCTGTGTGACTGAATGGATTGCAGAAACTTAAATACTTAAAATACAAGCAAGCCATATGAATTTTATTATGTTTTGAAAAAAATATCCTTTTAACACGCTTTTCTCTTGGAGTGTGGCATAATATTAAAACAAATCTTATATGGCTTATTCATATACTACATACATGTACATGTATTTAAATTTTGTTAAAATCTACTCGCTCAACATTTTTGATCTATTTACACATGTTCTATCTAATTAAACAGTGTTTACTATTATAACACGCACGAAATTAATGGGTTTAATGGACGATAATTGATGCTCATCAACTACTTCCTTTAAAAAAGCAGTTATACTGAACATCGCTCGATACCGTATATGACTAAATAAAGAAAGGAACGGGTTTTTATCCCATAGATATCTATCCCGATTCTGAGATAAAGACACTAACAAAAATCTACAACATAGGGAATAAAGCCTTAAAAATGATATCCACACAATATAAAATTTTAACTCAAAATGAAGATCGTTATATAATGTGAACCATAGGAATGTAAGAATCCAAACATTGTTACATTTGTGTAGAAATTATTAAAAAGTCATTTTCCGGTACCCTTTATGACTCATTTTGACGGTTTGTAATTAGATTAGAATTAAAATTTCACTATTTATCAATTTTCTTTGTGGAACTTCTTGCACATTTGCAGTATACATGTAATATGAACCTTTATATCGTAAACTTTTGCAATAAAGCGACACCTTTTTACAGAATAAAAATAAATTATCACAATAAAAACATGGTTTAAAAAGGGGTCATCTTCAATAGTCATATATAAAAATTAAATTCTTCAATGAATAGTTAAGTAGTGACACGAGTAAACAATCCAAACAGATATTTGACAAAGAACTTTCAAAAATCCCTAGTGATATTTGTAAATACATCTTAAGAGTTTCATATTCGACCAAAAGTGACAATTATTTCATTGCTTATATTAGAGAAATCTTTTATAGTACTCTTCCTAAACCTTTTGCTCAAAATTAAAACTTTAAAATTAATATTTGTTGATATAAATAAACATCTATGATTTTTTCATCAGATATATCAATATCAGACATTGCAAAAAATGATTTGCCCGAAAACCGTTTCAATCGAGCTCTAAATAAATTTGGTTTGTCGTAAGTAATTGTAAGGCTCCAAAATATTGACCAATTTCTACTGGATCAGTGCTATTCAAACATGCCCGGGCTCCTTTTCAACCCATTAACAAAACGTAATTCGCATGAGAGTTATTTAAGAAGCAACAGCTAACTGGCGTGGATTGATATGATAAAAAGTGAGGGTTTCCGATGTAATATTTCTTAAGTTTTTCTTAGTTAAGTAGAAACTTAAGTCGCTTTATGCATATGACTTAAGTAAATTGCTTAGCTAAGTCAATTCGTAGCAAAATCTTAGTTTAAGAAATACTTAAGTTAAGATGTTTTATGTATACGGGCCAAGGTTCCCTAATAAACACACTCTCATTTTAATTGAGTAGATGAAATGGGAAATGCCTCTTGTTCCCTAGTAAACACACTAGATTTAAACAAGTAGACGAAATGGGGAAAAAAAGGTTAGCAGATTCCAGATATGGCTTGACCATATGTTTTTGTTTTTTAATTTTTAACTTTTTTCACAACTGTGTTTTTACCATTTATAGGAGAATCTTACAGTTTAATGTTAAACAAACAAAACATCACTATAAAAAATAGGCATTATTTACAGCAATTATGGCAGGAACTGCTGAGATTAATTACTGGCTTCACATGACATATCTTTCACTTTTTTTTTAAAGTACATATTTTACTTATATTAATTCTGTATGGACAATATAATATATTAGAATGATAAGATGATTTTATTCAAATTGAAAGTGATATAATGTGACTTTCTCCTTTATTTGCATTCAAACATGCATCATATAAATAACTTACTTCTTTCTTCGGAGCTTCTTTCGTGTGTATTTGTTTCTGGTGTTACCAGTATTTTCCAGTATCTATGCCTCTAGTATTACCAGTATTTTCAAGAGCCTTCAACTCTGGAATACCACTGTCTACCATTGACTGCAAGTATCTACCAGTGTTAAAGAGACAAAAATTAAATGACAATACTGGAAACCAGTATTTTCAAGTGTCTTCCAGAACTACTATGTATAGTGAAAAATATGCTAGTAACAATACTGGTTCAAAATTTTTTTCCAGTAGTGCACAAAATACTGGCAATACCAGTATCACGTTTGCATTCTTTTGTCTATCCCCTGGGCACCATTTAATCCATTTTGATCTCAATTACACTACTAGATTCAAAGGATAAGATTTTAAAATGTTTGCCAATGTTTCTAATTTTAGTAACAGCTGCCTTATTTGCTTTGGGTTAGGACTCCAGGACATAAAATATTCATATATTTGACCATTCTGTAAGGGGACAACCTGGGGATCATGCCACCCGACGCATTTTCCGGTGTATACATCTTGACGTTTATTGGGTTTTTATCCCCGCACTTTCGAAGAGATTTCGGGGATATAGCGATCGTCTCCGTCCGTCCGTCCGTCACACTTTCTTGTGACATCAACTCCTTCACTTTTAAGTTTAGGAATTTAATTTCTAAATGGAATGGTTGCATACCACCAGTAGATACACAAAAAGATTTTAGAATTTTGATTTTCTAAACAAGGGGCCCACATGGGTCGAATTTCGAAAAACTGTCAATTTAAGCTCGTGACCTAAACGCCTCTTTCATTTTACAATTTATGCCTTTTATTTCTATACAGTATTGTCATTACCATATGCAGATGCGCAATAACGTTTTAGAATTTTGATTTTCTAAAAATGGGGTCCACAGGGGTCGAAATTTGAATTTTTTCAATTTAAACTGTGACCTTAACTTCGTCTTTTGTTTTAAATTTATGCATTGTATTTCTATACAGTATTGTCAAACACAATACGCAGATGTGCAGTAAGGTTTTAGAATTTTAATTTTCTAGAACTGGGGTCCGCAGGGGACGAAATTTGAAATTTTTCAATTTAATCTGTGACCGTAACTTCTCGTTCATTTTGCTTATATATAGTATTATCCTACACTATATTTAGTTGCACAATAAGGATTTTTTTAAACCGGGGGCTCACTTAGGTTAAGTTTCAAAAATTGTAAGTTTAAGCTTGTGAACTGGTTTTCTCATTTTTCATTAGGTTAATTTTCTTTATAGAATGACTGCATACTTTTTTTGGATGGGAATAAGGTTTTATATTTTTGACTATAGGTAAGTAGCCCAACTACTTACAGGGGTCCGGGGATCACTGTCGATTCCGACAGTACAGATTTCTAGTTTAATTGATGCATTTCATTTCTATACAGTACTGTCATGCACTATATGCAGATGCGCAATAAGGTTTTAGAATTTTGATTTTCCAAAACTGGGGCCCACATGGGTCGAATTTCAAAAAACTGTCAATTTTATCTTGTGACCTAAACTCCTCTTTAATTTTACAACTTATGCATTTTATTTCGGTACAGTAGCCTTGCACCATATGCAGATGTGCAATAAGGTTTTGTAATTGTAATTTTCTAAAATTGGAATCCACAGGGGTCGAATTTCGAAAAACTGTTAATTTAGCTTGTCATCTAAACTCTTCTTTCATGTTGCAATTATGCATTTTATTTCTATACAGTATTGTCGAAATTTGAAATTTTTAATTTAAGCTTGTGACCTTAACTTCTCTTTCATTTTGCAATTTATTCGTTTTTCTTATATATAGTATTGTCCTACACTATATTTAGTTGCATTACAAGAATTTAGAATATCGATTTTTAAACCGGGGGCTCACTCAGGTCAAATTTCAAAAATTGTCACTTTAAGCTTGTGAACTAAGGTTTTTTTCATTTTTCATTAGGTTTATTGATTTAATTTCTGTATAGAATGACTGCATACTACTTCAGGATGGGAATAAGGTTTTATATTTTTGACTATAGGTAAGTGGCCCAACTTCTTACAGGGGAAGTAGGGATCACTGTCGATTCTAACAGTACAGTTTTCTAGTTATATCTATTATTATTCAAATGACTTCTATTAATTTGATATTTGACAAAATATATAACAGAAATCATTAAAAAGGGGCAACGTACAAAAAGCGAATAATTAGCGAGATAGTAACAGGGTATCAGGCGAGCGTAGAGACGGGGACACACGCGCTAACAGGGTAATTTCAACGAATCAATAACTAATACCGAGACAAACAATAAAAGAAAAGAAATCATTAAAAGGGGCAACGTATAAAACAAGAGGTTTCCAAGAGCCTGAATTGGTCAGCTGTTATCTTTTGTGTACCAGTAGATCTTGCATCAATGATTATTTTTGTCAGAACATTATTTTCTGTTTACATGTAAATAATTTTTCAAGGGCAAAAACTCCTATATGGGGTCAATGGACGATTTTGGCCATGTTGACTTATTTGTAGATCTTACTTTGCTGAACATTTTTGTTTCATACAATTTGTCTTTATCTATAGTAATATTCAAGCTAATAACCTAAAACTGCAAAATTGCCTTAAAATTATAATTTAGGAGCAATAACCCAAAAATGGGTTGACCGATTCGTCTTAAAATTTTAAGGCAGGTAAATCTTGACCTCATAAACATTTTTACTACATGTCAGTTTTGCCCTAACTGCTTTAGTTTTCGAGATATGAGCCAAAAAGTGCATTTTTACCTGTTCTATTTTCAGCCAGGACAGTCGTGTTTCTCGGTGGACAAGAAAATAAAACACAAAATTTATACTAGATAGCCTAAGGATCTATCAGCTATGTTTGGCTGAAATTGATTCTGTAGTTTCAGAGAAGATTTTTAAGTTTACAAAGATGACGAAAAAGATGTGAAAAATTGTATTTATAGGGCAAAAACTCCTATAAGGGATCAATTAACGATTTTTGTCATGTTGACTTATTTGTAGATCTTACTTTGCTGAACATTTTTGTTGTGCACAGTTTGTCTTTATCTATAATAATATTCAAGATAACAACCTAAAACTGCAAAATTTCCTTAAAATTAACAATCCAGGGGCAATAACCCAACAAAGGGTTGACCGATTCGTCTGAAAAGCCGGAAGATCTTGACCTGATCAACATTTTTACTCCATGTCAGTTTTGCTCTAAATGCTTTAGTTTTTGAGATATAAGCCAAAAACTGCAGTTTACCCCCTATGTTCTATTTTCAGCCACGGCGGCCATGTTTCTCGACGGACAAGAAAAAAAATCATAAACTGTATTCTAGATACCCTAAGGATCATTCAAACTAAGTATGGCTATAATTGGTTTAGTGGTTTCAGAGGAGATCTCTGAAAAAGTTTACGACAGTTGGACGACGGACGGACAACGGACGCCAAGTGATGGCAAAAGCTCACATGTCCTTTTAGGACAGGTGAGCCAAAAAGAATAAGGAACAAATAGGTAGCGAATAAGCAACAGGGTATCAGTCGAGCGCAGAAACTAGTACATATGCGCTAACAGGGTTATTTCAACTCCACGAAACCAGAACTATAACAGCAAAGATAAGAAAATAAAAGAAAAGAAATCATAACTAGAGGCTCCAAGGAGCCTGTATCGGTCACCTTGAATCAGGCTTTCCACTGATTTAAAGGTGTATAATGTTTTCATAAGAGTCAATGTTCAGCTAAGTATTGTAAGGCGGGACATCCTTGGTAACTTCAAATTTTAATGTGCTATCTTGTATACTTGATTTTTTTATTTTGAAAATCAACAGGGTTCAACCTAGTTACTTTTATACATGTGAACCTCCAGTATGTCCATATCGTTTTAAAACACTTTCAATAAAATTAAAGTAAAAAAATCAATAAAAAAATTAAAAAAACAAAAACATTAACAAGAACATCTTCAAGTAAATTTCCTATAGGATCCTATGTTAAACTATTTTCGGCTCTTGTGGCCATATTGGATAGCAGGCGTCGGTTACAATTCTGAAAGAGGACCAGCTAAGGACCATTGCTGCCAAGTTTGTTTCAATTGGCCTAGTGGTCTCAGACAAGAAAATCTTCGAGGAAATTTCCCATAGAATCCTGTTAAACTGTTCGGCTCTGGCGGCTATGTTGGATGGCTAGCAGGGTCATCGGATATAGTTCTGAAAGAAGACAACCTAAGGACGACTGCTGCCAAATTTTGTACCAATGGGCCATGTGGTTCCATGCAAGAAGAACTTCAAGTAAATCCCATATGATCCTCTGTTAAACTATGTTTGGCTCTGGCTGCCATCTTTGATGACGGGCAGGGTCACCGGATATACTTCTGAAAGAGGACCATCTAAGGACCGTTGATGCCAAGTTTTGTTCCAATTGGACCATTTGTTTCAGACAAGAAGATTTTCAAGTAAATTTTCCATAGGATCTTATGTTAAACTATGTTCGGCTCTGGCGGCCATCTTTGATATAATTCTGAAAGAGTACCATCTAAGGACCATTGCTGCCAAGTTTTGTTTCAACTGGCCCAGTAGTTTCAGAGGAGAAGATTTTTTTAAAAGTTTACGACAGACGACGGACGTAAAGTGATAGCAATAGGTCACACTGGCCCTCTGGGCCAGGTGAGCTAAAAAAGGGGCAACGTATAAAAAACGAATAAGGAACGAATAAGTAACAGGGTATCAGTCGAGCGCAGAAACTGGTACATATGCGCTAACAGGGTTATTTCAACTCCCCGAACCCAGAAATAACAGCAGAGACAAGAAAAGAAAAGAAAAGAAATCATTAAAAAGGGGCAACGTATAAACAAATAATAAGGAACGAATAAGTAGCGAATAAGTGACAGGGTATCAATCAAGCGCGGGCACAGGTATATACGCGCCAACAGGGCAATTTCACCTCCACGAACCCATAACTAACACCAGAGAAAAGAAAAGAAAAGAAACAATTAAAAAGGGGAAACGTATAAAAAACGAATAAGGAACGAATAATTAGCCAATAAGTAACAGGGTATCAGTTCAGCAAGGAGACGGGTACATACGCGCTAACAGGGTAAATTCGCATGAATTAAGAACTTACAACTTGCATAGGACAGAGAGAAAAAGAAATATATGAAGGCATCAAAAAGATAAAGTTATTAAAATCCGATAGTCTAGCGTTGATACGGTAAACACGTTTTACAGAATGATTTCGCCCTGATATAGGTTAATTTATGGTTGGCACATTTGCCTCTTTCAAAATATCTCAAAAAGTCGATTAAATTAAGAAACGAATGATCAAAGCAAATAATGTTATAAAAAGTTAAAAAGTAAGGAATAAATAACAAATAAGTAGCGAATAAGGAATAAGTAACGAGTAGGTAGCGAATAAGGAATGAGTAACGAATAAGAAATAAGTAACGAATAAGGACCAACTTGAAAAACTTCAAAATCATATACAATAAATTCCTTCCTGTTTTACAACGTAAAAATATAATGCTTGTGCTCCTTTTAACCATTGTGACTGAAATCGCATCAAATTACAACTATTGAAATGGAATAAAGTGTTTACTCATACGACAATAACACACAAGGAATATAGCAGTAATCGCGAGTCGTTAAAAGAACATATTTTTCTTCCTGCTTGTGAACAAAGCTATATTGGTCGAAACGCCGGCCTATTTCAACTTTTAAACGATATTGTTATCATTTTGTATTTGGTTTTGTTTGGCTTTTGACGTTTATACATTTTAGTCATTCTATGCCCCTTTTAACGGCTCACCATTTCCATTTTATTCAAACCTTACTTACCGCACCAAAAAGTTACTTCAAACCGAAACAAATCATTTTATTCAGTTGAACGGAGTTCAAGTTATATAATCTATAAATATTTGAATAGATTACCTTTAAAATTTAATCTATAAATATTTTCCGGAAAAATCTTCTTTCCGGGTACAAGTTGACTTTTTGAAAATACAGGTATTTAATACCATTGACATTATTACTGTGCTTTCCACCTGTAAGAATCGAGCTAAATTCAATAAAGATGATTTAGAGCTATCTTTAAGCTTTTTTTAATTTTGGAATCCCACCCTATTTGAAAGTTTAACCTATCAAATAACTAGAGGCTCTAAAGAGCCTGTATCGCTCACCTAGATTTAACTTAACATTGAGCAGAACTAAAAATTTAAGTGTTGCAGTCAATTTGGCTGGTATTTCTATAGGGTTCTATGTAAATCTTAGTTCGGCTGTGGCAGCCATCTTGGTTGACAGTCGGGGTCATCGGACAAAATTCTGAAAGAGGAGCATCTAAAGACCATTGCTACCATTTCTTGTTCCAATTGGCTTAGTGGTTTCAGACGAGAAGATTTTTCAGTGAATTTCCTATAGGGTCCTATGTTAAACTAAGTTCGGCTGTGTCGACCATCTTGGTTCACAATCCACGAAATCGGATACATTTCTGAAAGAGGACCCCCTAAGGACCATTGATGCCAAGTCTGGTTTGAATTGGTCAAGTGGTTTCAGACAAGAAGATTTTTCAATGAATTTTTCCATAGGGCCCTATGTTAATCTAAATTCGGTTGTGGCGACCATCTTGATTGACAGCCCGGGTCGTCAGACATAATTCTGAAAGAGGACAATCCAAGGACCATTGCTGCCAAATCTGGAGCCAGGTTTCGTAAGATGGTCTTATAATGATCATATATGTATAGAAGCACGAATAATTCGTAAAGCGGAAATTTGAATGTCCGAACCCTAGGTATTTCTTATTCATATTAAAATAGAGTAGACCGATAAATTTTTCAATGGTTTTATTGATCCATGTTAATAGATTGTCACATTCCATAATTGATTTACATGTACATGCATGTTACACATGTACAGTAAACGTATATGCATTAATCATTTTTAAAAGGCTATTAAAATTAAAATTAATTAAATATTATTTATTATTTATTTTTTCTTCTTTTAGTTACATGTATTTTTTTAAAATTAAATTGCATACTTTGTTAAATCATTTAAAATTTCATTATTTGTCATTACTGACTTGCGATTGCCAAATTTGCCGAGAGTTTTCAGAGATTTTTTTTGTAATTGTGGACGGACGGACAGACGATGGACGCAAGTCATGGCAAAAGCTCATACAGCCTTTTTAGGCCAGGTGAGATAAAATAATGAATTTAAGCTTGTGGCCTAGCTACTTATTCCTGCACTTTCGAAGATTGTCTCCGTCCGTCCGTCACCCTTTCTTGTGACATCAACTCCTCCTTAATCCATGTTTTGGTTTAGGAATTTGATTTCCACATAGGATGGTTGCATTCCATCATTCTAAACAAGGTTCCCACAGGGGTCAAACTTCGAAAATTTGGAATTCAAGCTAGTGACATAAAGTCGTCTTTCATTTTTCAATCTATGCATTTTATTTCTATACAGTATTGTTATGAACGATATGCAGATGCGCAATAAGGTTTTAGAATTTCTATTTTCTAAAATTGGGACCACAGGGGTCGGATTTCGAAAAGTTATCTATTTAAGCTTGTGACGTAAACTCCTTTTCTATTTTTTCTAATTCATGTATTTTATTTTTACACAGAAGTGTCTTGCGCCATAGATAGACGTACAAGAAGGTTTAGAATTATAATTTTATAAAATTTGGACCCACAGAGGTCGAATTTCAAATATTGTCAATTTATGTTTGTGAAACAACCTTGTCTTTCATTTTCCAATATATGCATATTTTTCTGTACAGTATTATAGTGCACAATAGGGTTTTAGAATTCTGATTTTTTTTAATTGGTGCCCACAGGGATCTAATTTTGAATATTGCCAGTTTAAGCTTTTGACGTAAACTCCTCTTTCATTCTTCAATTGATGATTTTTTATAAATTTCTATACATTAGTATCATAAAGGATTGACTGTAATTTTTTCAATCTATTAAGAAATAACCTCAATCACGTTGTGCACACTAAATAACCCCTATGTGCATTGAGGTTATTTCGAATAGACTGAACACAAAATTACTGTCAATCCTAAAATTTAATTCCAACGGTTGTTTTGACGTCTAAAACGTCGGGATTCCCTTTAATGACGTCATACTAGAAAAGAAAATTTAGTCTATATGATAGACGAAAAAAATTGAGGAGTCAAATGATGCGTTACACCCAGTATTAAATTATTGCAAACTAATTATGTTGATGTTCAATAAGGTTTTAGAATTTTAATTTCCTAAAATTGGGGCACACATTGGTCGGATTTCAAAAAGTGTGTGACATAAACTTGTCCTTCAGTTTCCAATGTTTGCATTTTTCTCTAAATAGTATTTTTACGCACAATATGTAGGCTTAAAGGCCTGTCTCGCTCACCTGGATTTAACTTGTCCACCTTCTGCAGGACTGAAAATTTATCTTGACTGGTTTTCCCATAGGTACAATGTTAAACAAAGTAAGGGTGTGGCGGCCATCTTAGTTGACATTCAAGGTTATCAAACTAACTTCTGAAAGAGGACCATTGCTGGCATCAGTTGGTTCCAAATGGCCAAGTTTAAGGAATAATGATCTGCAAAATAAAATTTTCCCACGTTAAACTAAGTTCAGCGTTGGTGGCCAGGTCAACTGACACAATTATCGAAGGGGACGATCTAATGACCATTGCTGCAAAGTATGGTCCCAATTGGAAAAGTGGTCTCAGATAAGATTTTTAAATGAATTTTCACATAGGGTCCTCGGACATAATTCTGAAAAAGGACCACCTAAGGACCATTTCTGCCAAGTTTGGTTCCAATTGGCTTAGTGGTTTCAGACAAGAAGATTTTTTAATGAATTTTCCCATAGGGTGCTATGTTTAACTAAGTTCGGCCATCATGGTTGATGGGTCATCGGACACAATTCTGACAGAGGACAATTTAAGGACCATTTATGCCAAGTTTGGTTCCAACTGGCTATGTAGTTTCAGACATCTTGGATTTAATATTGGCATGAAAAACAAACATGGTAGAGGACCGTTTAAGGATCATTCCTGCAATGTAACGATTCATTTGCTTTTGTTGTTTCAGAGAAGATTTTTGAAATTTCAGCCAATCAGAGTACATAATTGACCCTGGCAGCCACGTTGAATTTCAGATCGGCACCAAAAAACATAAATTTGTTCAGGACCATTATCTGATCATTCAGGCATAACATTACTTCCATCCGTCAAACGGTTTCTGACAAGATACTGTTTGTATGCGTTTCCAATAGGATCAGATGTCCCGCGGTGGTGGCCATCCTGGGTGTCAGATCGGCACGAAAAACATACATTTTGTACAGGACCATATAAGGATAATTCTTGCTAAATAACAATAATTCAATTGCTTTTGTAGTTTCAGAGAACATTTTTGAAATTTCAGCCAATCATAGTGCATAAATGACCCTGGCAGCCATGTGGAATTTTGGATCAGAAACAAAAATAGCTTTGTTAAGGACCATTATTTAATCATTCAGGCATCATGTTAGATCCATCTCTCAATCGGTTTCTGACAAGAAGATCTTTGTATGTTACTTTCCCATAGGATCCCATGTTAAATGTTTCTCATGTTGGCGGCCATCGTTGTTGTATGGAAATTCCACCAATCTGTGTAGGTGCACCCCACTTCTGGCTTTTATGAATCTAACTCAATAATAATAAAATGTTAAAAAATAAAGTTAATCTTGGTACATGTATGTGCATAGAGGTCATGAGTCGAGTGCGAAGACATGTACGTTGAATATCAACTCTCTGTTCAATTCTTTATGTTGTAGTCCCACTAATAAGGCACTACAGTCCACTATTATCTTTAGCAGGATGTCATCATCTTAGACGTCCAGATGTGTACCTATTGAGCTGTTCATTTTATCTATAACATTTTGTCTAAATTTTGTTCTTGCTGCTGAACATAGCAAGATGAAATGCTTACGATTCTCGTTTCCTTTTTCACATAACGTACAGGTTGGATCCACTGCATATTGGTTAGACTTTGCTTTATTGGCTTGTAGAGTAAATGTGTCTGTAAGTATTCTTGCTTTCTACATCTTTCGTACTATTTCTTACTGTTTTCAATACTGGATGACACACTCCTATTTGAAGCTGGTTCACAGACATCATAGCAAGACTTGATTTTGATGATTTTTCTTCCACCATTTGTTTAAGCCCAAATTCGTCATCTTTACTGTCAACCATCTTTTTGAAATGTTCTTTTTTTTCATTGGATGTTCTAAAAATAACAACCCAAAGATACTAATATTAGATATAGTAAATTTATACTATGCTGTATACGACGCATTTCAAGGAGTTACCTCTCATCAGCAGCATTAAAATCGAAACATTTGGAAGACCAAAAACAAACTTATATTAAACAAGAAGTACTCAACCAAAACTACCGAAATAGGAAGCCAAATTTCAGCTAAGGAGATCTACCATGTGCAATACAAGGAATGAACCCTTAGCATTTCTATTATTTTTGAATTTTGCTAAATACTGGTAATTTCGGTAACAAATCAATGAATAATCATGTCAGACAAGTCTGACGACTGGGTTGGCGAATACCCTCGGGGACCTAGGGTCCACCAGCAGAGCAAAAGCTGTAAATCATAAGATTCATATTAGCTTTGAGAACCAGCTTTTAATGTTTAGATCATATATGGCTATTTGTCTGTACGCTATCTGATTTTCAATTGATTCTTTATCTCTTATTATTTGTCAAAAAAAACCAAGCATCTTCTTCTGAACCAGTGCCTTGACTGTTTCTGCTCCTAGACGTAAATACAATGCTCCTGTGGAACATATCTCTGGGAGCCACTGGAGTTGTTTTAGTGGTTTGGTTTTGTCTGGACTGGACTAAGCTGGTTTAATTGTTGATCAGTTAAATGTTGAATTTCCAGACCATAAAGGAACCTAGGGACCATATAAGTAGACCAAATATTTTTCGATATTTGTGGATGCAAGCCATTCCTGCAATGTAATCCTGCTCAAAAAAGACTATATAGGGTCTGTCTTCCTGTGTTTAGCATCATGTCAACATTAGGTTTCCACTAATGTTTCTTGTGATTCGTAAGTGTGTTGTTGACTGTGTTTCATCAATATTCGAGTCGCAGTTCCCACCGTATATAAATATCTGGTGTGTTGTATCTCAAAATGTCACATTTAATGTTGTTTATTTTCATTCTCTCTCTGTTTAAAAAATCTTCAACAATGTATAGACATACTTGTAAGTCGATGGGATTGTTGGTTAGGCAACATATGTCGTCTGCACATGTTGGGGCAGGTATGTTGATGGCACCAATATATGCCCCGTTTCTGTTCCTCAAATGGCCAGTTTACATTACTTAAACAGCTCGTTAGAAAATTGCTTGTAAAGTAGAGCAGATAAAACGCCTCCTTGTCTAAACTCCTTGTAACATAAGAAATGAATTAGATGAATATTGTCCCATTTTACTTTAGTGGTGACTTTTGTATACAGATTGTGAAGGATCTCACTCAGATCAAAAGGAATACCAGTGAAAAACATTTTTCTAAGTAAAGATTTTATCAAAACGGTGTCAAATACTCTCTTTCCATCAAGGGTCACAACATATACTGGGCCTTTGCATTCTTTTGACTCATTGATGATTTCAGAGTGAAAAAAAACAGTATTTATACATGAAGCATTTTCAGTAAACCCCCTTTGTAATTTATCTTGTTAAGCAGCCAAACTTTTTCAAATAACTTTTCTAGGTTCATCAGGACTGTGATTCCTCTGTAACTTGTTGGTTCAGCTGCATTTTTGTTTTTCTTTAAAATTAGAGTAAGTAGACCCTCTTTAATTTCATCATGTACGATTAACAGGTCAAACATTGCCTAGAAAATGGAAAATATGAATTGTACGACCGCTTGTCCAGCGTGTTGAATGCGTTGTGCTGTAATTCCCAGTACATCTGGAGCTTTGCCTTTATTTAGACTTTTAATGGATTTTTGAACATCAAGAGTAATTTGGGTCTTGGCGTGTTCATTTCTGGCTTTGGCTGTGCTTCCGAACATATTTCAGTTCCCCAATTGATGATGTTTGAATAGACTCTATAACATCGAGATTTGAATTTAAAGTTGTTGGTATGTTTTTGCATTCCTTTTTCTATTAGATCTCTGTATTCTTCTATATCCATGTTATCCTAATGAATTTTTGGTGGGCATTATGTCAGCTGTGAGGAAGCATTTCGGTTGTGTTTTCCGGTACTCCTCAGTTCTATGGTTATATTTGCTGAAATTGGCCAATGATCTGAAGTGTTAAGCTGATCACCATTGTGCGTCTCTCAGCTTGTCCGATATTCAAGGGCATGCGTGAGTTACCATGACTTTCGACAGCGAGGATTACTGCTGTCACGGAGGCGGCTTAGCCAGGGTTTTGTCAGGAATAAGTTGATGTCATCACTTAGGAAATTTTATGGTCGTCATCACGAATTGACCGTTACAGTGTTCCAATATCTAAGATGATGTTGGACCTGTTTCCACTGTCGTAACATTTCATGTACCTCCACCGATTTGTGACTTCCACACTTCTGGAGCACCTCAGTTCATTCCTGGGTTTTATAGGAGTTCGTGTTGTTCATTGTGTTTTAGTTATCAGTGTTTATTTGTTGTGCTTGTTGTTCATTTTCCCGGGTTTTGTCTGTCTAATTTACTTTTTTTTGGATTGCGCCTTAGGTATATTTGTCCTCCATCATATCTGATTTTTATATTAGTTACTATATTTTTGTGCTTCTTGTCAATGAAGATATACTAGTAGTCTATCTGATTTTTTATTACCATCTTCATGGCAGTATGCTTCGCCTATAGGATAGCTTTCTGCTAGTTAGAGATTGTGTTCGGAACAGAAATCCAAAAAGATCTTATCTCCCTCATCAGGTTTATCAGGGGTTAAAGATGCATTCATATCTCCGCAGGGCAAAATGCATTTGTTCAGTAGCTCATTAATCTCATCAGTGGTTGTTGTACACACATTGTTATATTGTTTATATCCTTTTGATGGCATGTATGCTGAAATGATACCGAGCTTCAACTGTTTTGTATTCAAATAGTATCACTGCCCTCTTGTATTAAAGTAATGTGTGAGTCTATGTCATTTGTCCAACGAACTGCACTGCCTCCATATCCTCGTACTCGTTGAAATGGACATTATCATCATCATCAGAGCATTTTACATGTGCACCATTATTGTGTAGCTGTAAATGTTTTTCCTCATAATTGAAAAGCCAATGTTCCTGGACACATACTATATAATTTTTTGTGTGCATATCTTGCAGATAAACTTTGTTCCCGTGGTAATTCTTGATGTTCATTGTTGCTTTTCTCAGATCTTCTCATTATTCGTAGTTTAGTATTCATTGATTTCATCTTTAACATTGGTGGATGATGAAAGCTGCTTACTGAAGGGATTGTTTGGTATACTGGATTGAATGGTACCGTTTGATATTGCATCGGCGGAACTTTGTGTAGTATTTGGTATGGTACAGTTCTCGTCTGTATTAATACGGTTTTGTTATTTGAATGCTGTTTCAGCTGTGTGTGTTTCATTCGGCTTTCCTCTAAAAATGGTCCTGATCCTGTGCAATCTGTCCCTGTGTAAAGTTGTGTTCTACCAATTCTAATAAACTTGTGTACATCGTTGGTTTCTATGTTACTAGTCGACATTTCTGTGCCTTCCGTATTTAAGTTCTTTCAGCATGTACAACCTCTGGTATGTCCATATTTCCATTTTCAACTATTACATCAAAACTGTTACCATGTTTCTATGGTGTGTATGCTTTATTATGTTGTTTTTTTGCTATTCCACAGATATACGAGTGGAGGATAATTATATTTTCCATGGTGCTGTGCTGTCATGGTATTTCGTCTTTTGCTGATGACTCTGGCTGTCTTTTGAGTTTTTCATAAGGAGGTTTGTTGTCGATTTGGGAATTCTCTATCTCTCCGGTCTTCATTCTCAGGCTTGACTTTGTATTTCAAGTTGGTGGGACTTCTCTATTAGATTAATTCTACACTCAATTGTTTTGATGATATTATAGATACGTATTTGCTCCAACGGTGATGTTTGATTAGTAGGATTGGGGCAGTTGCACTGAAATGGCTTTAGAGATTCTTCACTCCTAAGAGTTGCTGTTAAGATTTGATGGTCGTCGGTCAGTAGGATTCTCATCTGAAATAGACTGACTGGCAAAATGTTGAATTTTCTTACGATGATTAGACATTTGTAGCTCTTTAATTTGTGTTTCTAATTTTGCTATGTATGCTTTTCTAGCTGCCATTTGAGTTACTTTTGTCAGTGCAATTCATTTCCATTTTCCTTATGTCTCTATTTCTTTGACAAGGCTTTCTCTCTTTGGTTAAGTTTCGGTTTTCATTTCCATTAGTTGTTTGGTCTAATGCTGAATTTCTGAGATTGATATCAACTGTCCTGGAGTTGTATTGATTACATTCGTAGTCATTGGTTGGAAGAAGAAGCTTGGAGTGCATTATTTTCTATGACATGCATTGGAGGTAGAGCTAGCGTGGTGATCTCCACATCAGAAACCCTATTTGGTGTTAGGCTATTGAGATTTTCATCTTGAATAAGGTTCCGTTGTTTGACTGTTGATGTTTGTCCTGTCTGATCATGTCAACAAGTACCACATGTGTAGTTTAATTATCCATCATTTTCGTGTTTCTTTATATCTTCTTTAGAAAGGCCTTCACAAATATAATGGAGCCAAGTGCAACACCTTGAACATTATATTACTCTGCCATCAGCTGTGACATGCTCTTTACACTGTGGACAATTTTAACTTTCTCGTTGTTCTCTGTAGGACTCTGGTTTTCAATGTTTTTAATCGGCTATTAAGTTTCAACCACATTAGTCATCCTAGAATCTTTTAGTTGCAATAATTATTCGCCTGAGCAAATGTCATGAACCACTAGTACTGTGTTCCTGATTTTTACTTCGGTATTAGTAGCATTTGAAACCGATTTTGCTGTCACCTCAACATCACCTCTCTTATTCTGTTTCTGTTGTCAGTTTTAACTTTGTTATAGTCAAGATACAAATTCGATAAAGTTGCCTGTACCTCTTTGTCTATCTGGTCAAGTATAGTATCCCTTACTTGGATTAGATGTTTGTCAAAAAGTGGTTTGTGCTCCCCTGCCATTAACTAGTATTCTACATTATGATATAGATTAATGGTGTACTTGCTGAATTTTCCAATAGAGCCATCTTTTAATCTATTTTGATTCTATATGTTTCTTCGATGATCAGATTGTTTTCATCTTTAAAACTTACAGTTTTGGCAGGCTCATTATTAGTAGTGTTATGAGGAGACTAGACAACGTTTCAGTAGGTGGCTATTTGTTGGTAATACAAGTAGCTAGCGTGGTGATGTCCACACCAGTGATTCGGGAACAGAAAATTATGATTGCCATTGGATCTATATAATTTCAAGGTTGACAACTACTAAATAAAGGAGCGTGGTAATGTCCACACCTGATTCAAACATTCTCTAATTATGGTATTTAGCCCCTAATTTAAGTACAATTTATAAGGAAACCAAAATTACTTGAATGTGTATTTAAGGTTAATAGCGAGGTATGTCCACACCAGATATTATTAGGTCTTTATAACTACAAAATTGGCAGTTAAGAGTAAAGAGCGTGGTGATGTCCACACCCAAATAAACCTTTTATGTGATGTTCTGACTGACCAATGTAAATAACAGTTATAGCCTATAGAACAATTATAAAAATATGAAAACAGCACTAAGCATGGTAATGTCCAAACCAAGATTTTATCAAATAACTAGAAAAAAGTTATAAACCTGATAAATATTAAAATACTTATGGTTTACCTTAATAGCGTAGTACTTATGGCAAGCTGTTCTCGTCAAAACTATGTTTAAACCCTTTTTTCAAAAAAAATTATACATTGAGATTTAAAAACCTTAAATAACACACTGAGAAATCGAAATTACACACCGAGATTAAAAAAAATGAAAAACACACATTGAGAAATTAAAATTACACACTGAGATTTTAAAAAGACACATCGAGATGAAATAAATTGGAAAACAGACACTGAGAATTGTTAATTACACACTGAGATTTCAAAAATACACATTGAGATTAATATGCAAATTACTAATGAATATTCACGAGATGAATAATTCAACAGATTAATATCTTGGTCCCTAGAACTCTTGTCATTATAATGAAATGTGGTTCCTTCAACCAACATTCATAATAAATTTCAAGACTTAACATCGTTTTTTTGTAAAGAGAGAAAGTGGGTATTTTTCTTGTTCTATTGGTCTTTTACGTTGTATTTCTAATGTATTTTATAAAACATTTGGCATCAGAGTGAAGGACTAATGAGTTCTGTCCCCTGCTTGTTTTAAGCTTGTAATAGATTAAGATTACGTATGCTAATTAGATATGTGCGCATAAAAAATGCGCACAAATCTCAGTGTGTAATTTTAAATTCTCAGTGCCTAATTTCAAATTCTCAGTGTGTATTTTTCAGTTTATTTCATCTCAGTATGTCTTTTTGAAATCTCAGTAATTTTCAATTCTCAGTGTGTGTTTTTCATTTTTCGTAATCTCAATGCGTCTTTATGAAATCTCAGTGCGTAATTTCTTATTCTCAGTGTGTATTTTTAGGTTTTTTAGTCTCAGTGTGTTTTTTTTTTAAATTCTCAGTGTGTAAAATTTTCAAAAAATGTTTTAAACATAGTTTTGTAGCAGGATTTATTGTATAACATATTTAAATGGGCATTAGGTTTTAGATTTATTATAGATAGGTATGTGTCCGAACTAATTGCAGGGGTACAATCAAACTTTTTAGTTTGTTATTGGAGCTATTGATTTAATTTCTTCATAGGATGATTCCATAACATCTTTAAATGGGCATAAGATTTTAGATTTTTTGCATTTGGGTAATAAAATGTATCACAAAATACCGAAATAAATTTCGTTAAGTGATGAACTGTCTAACTACAGACAGATACAAAAGTGATTACAATAGCTTACCGGGTATGTGGCCCTTTGGCATTAAACAAAAAATTTTAAGATTTCTGTATAGTTTTTAATAATTGATTTCAAGACTTATACCCTTACAGCACTTAACATATGAAACACACTTAAAACTACAAGTCTAACATGTTTAAGAAAAAAAACAGATCCAGTTAAAATGTCTTATTCCATGGGATCAAAAGTCCAATGGGACTGTAGTAACCAAGACAATAAAATAAGTAATATTTAGTTAATTGCACAAATCTTTTGATAAATAATATTGTATTATTAATTAGAGTTATAAACTAATCTAGAGGCTCCCAGAAGACTGTATTGCTCACCTGGACTATGTCCCTCTTGACTGGCAGCCTGGAACATTGCTGTCAAGTTCCAATTGGCTGACTTGATTCAAACAAGAAGATCATTCAGTGAACTTTCCCATTAGGTCCTTTATAAAACCAAATTCCACTCTGGCAACCATCTTGGATGGTGTTCAGTGTCATCGGATATAATTCTGAAAGAGGACCAACTAAAGACCATTGCTGCCCAATTTTGTTCTAATTGTCTAAGTAGTTTCAGATGAGAAGATCTTTAAGTAAATTTCCCATAGGGTCCTTTGTTAAACTATGTTTGACTCTGGCAGCTATCCTGGATGAAGGGCTGAGTCATCAGATATATTTCTGAAAGAGGACCACCTAAGGACCATTGCTGCCAAAATTGTTTCAATTGGCCAAGTTGTTTCACACAAGGAGATCTTTAAGTAAATTTCCCATAGGGTCCTTTGTTAAACTAAGTTCCGCTCTGGTGGCCATCTTGGATGACGGGAAACATCATCGAATACAATTCCGAAAGAGGACCATCCCAAGGACCACTGCTGCCATGTTTTGTTCCAATTGGTCCACTGGTTTCAGAGGAGAAGATCTTTAAAGGAAATTTGACGACGACGACAGACGCCAAGTGATGACAATAGCTCTGTGGGCCAGGTGAGCTAAAAATGGTAATGAATTTTTTATTATTATACCTGGTATATTTGAACATATTTTTTCTGGACTTTACATAAAAGTCATTTGTGAATCTGGTCCAGTTTATACATCAATAAACTCCGAATTTGTTTGGAAATACTCCCTTGTGACATTCACAAAATATAAGAAATGCATATAAATAACAAAAAAAACATGTTTGGTATAAGTAGCATGAATTCATGTTGCCATCAAAGATGTTTACGAAACTGGAAAGTAGTCAGTTTAACATCATCTATAAAAAAAAAAATTAAATCAGAATCAGATATGACAAACAATATTAAAGAATTTTGTCTTATTCAAATCATCTAAGAATTATATAATAATAACCAATTTCTGATTTCAAAAAGATATTAAAAAAAATTTGTAAGGGTTCCACAGACCCAGTGTCTCACCTGCTTTCGCTGTTGTTAATGTTTTCAGTGTAATAGTGGAATGTACATAATTTTTCTCCACATGCTTTTCACTGATCATGAAGAAGCTTCTGTCCAAGTTTGGTAAAAATTCAGTATGGTTTAAGAAAGTAATTAACGTTTTAAAAAAACTTTAAATTCAGACTGTATGTACATGTAATGTTAACAGGAAGAAAAACTAAGTCCATTTATAAATAAAATACGGAAAAATGGAAAAAAAATTATTACAAAATTTCCTCTGGATACTATCTTTTGATCATGTACAAGCGTCTGTCCAAGTTTGGTAAAAATCCAGAATGGTTTAAGAAAGTTATTAATGTTTTAAAAACTTTAACCACAGAGTGAATGAAAATGTTGACGCTGTTGACGACGACAGAATGGTTGACACTATGTATCGCTTTCGTGATAAAAAGTCGCAGGCTCGATAAAAATAATATAAAAATATACATTAGATATTAGATATAAAGCTATTTACTACAAAATGTTGATAAAGACTTTTTGGGACTAATTAAATTATCAACAATTATCAACAAAACAATACTTAATGTGGAGACAGATAAAAAAAAATCAAAGAATTCTGTCATTAAAATTATTTCACCAAGTTTATTTTCCTACATATATCAGTTGCTTACATGAATATATTACAAAACCCAACTAGTTGTATATATAAACTAAAATGAAGCATTTTCTAACAATAAAAAATCAGCAAAAGTAACAATATTGATTTCTTACCCTGAAGCAGCATAAAATTAAATAATAAGACATGGGATTGGTATCAATCAAATAATGCCATCGTTTTAAAAAATAATTATGAAAGAGGTAAAGGAAAAGTTTGCTGCATATGTTGAATATTGTATATACATGTAAAATGTTGTATGAACACAGCTTGATTAAAAATAGCACCATTCTACATGTGTATATCTAATCCACATGTTCTTCTATACATGTTCTTTGAGTTTAGTAATGAATTTTTAGAAGCATTCTTATGCTGTTTTTTAAATTTTCAATTGTATTGATCATTGACATCACAATGATACCAAACAGTTATAAAAAAAAAAAAACATAATTCTTATCTCTCAATAAGTATTGCCCATCTCATAACACAAAGAACATGATTTCATTACATGGTTGTTTCTGTATTGGCCTTGGTTATTGGTCTGAGGCTTGCTGTATTGGCCTGAGGCGGAGCCAAAGGCCAATACAGTTGGCCGAGGACCAACAACAAGGCCAATGCAGAAATAACCATGTAATGATATCTTTATTAATTAACTAGTTTTCACAACTGATATTTTGTATAAATTTTTTTCTGATTCAACTCTTTGAAAAAATTAATTCTTAAGTATTGTCATTAAAGGCTTTGAATGAGGGTTGTAAAAGATATTTTTAGTCAGAGCTATTACTGAATAATTTTGAAGCACCTTTAATGACAGACCATGTATAAATTTAGATATATAATGTAAACATTTCAGAGTTTTTGTATGTATTTAAACTAAGATCTAGAGAAAATCCACTCACCCTATATTGACCGGGTATAAGTCGGCCAATACAGCAAAAAATCTGTATTGGCCGGGTTTTTCGATATTGGCCGAGTTAATGATTCTGTATTGAAAGGACATATTTAGTCGTATTGAAGCCAATAATACACTAGTAAATTAATAACATTGTCATCTATGTAAAACATTAAACTGGATTTCAGAAAAAATTTGCACAGCAAGTATTTTTATTAGATAATCATCATACTAAAATATATATTTGAATACATTAACCAACAAATTGCATCTCAAAATTATAAAGTCATAAAAAAAGTTTTTTATCCTGCAACTCATCTTTAGCTGACCAATATAGCCTGCCTAATATTGTTTTCAATATTGGTGAGTAGCCTGGTACCCTTGTCCTCACATTCAATGATAGTTTTTTTTTTTGTGTTTAGGTTCAGAGTGTTTATGATGTCACATTTCCCTAGATTACCCATCAAAAACACCCCTTCTTCAAATCAGCTGTAAATGTTTGATTTTCAGGCATTTTCACTAAAACAGATAACAATTTAGTGTTGCAGGATAAAAACAATATACATGAACACAAATTGTCATAAAATATCAATATGAAACAGTTGAGAAATGCTTGCTAACCTAGCATTTCTACCCGTTTCTAAGGCTCATACGAATAAATTTTATTTTCAGACAATGTACAAATATTGTATTATATGGTTATTGCATGAATATTAGTGAATATTGTGCCAAGCAGACTTTATATTGCACGAGCTTGAGAGCAGTATACATGCAGTAACCATTTTATTATATAGTAATAAATATTTTCTTCAAACAAGATGATCTTTCAGTGATTTCTCCACTTAGGTCCTATGTTAAGCACTGTTTGACTTTGGCGCCTATCTTGGATGATGGGTGGGGTAATAGGATATAATTCTGAAAGAGGACCAACTAAGGACCCACTCTGGTGGCCATTTTGGATGGTGGGCAGGGTCATCGAATACAATTCTGAAAGAGGGCATCCAAAAGACCATTACTGCTAACTTTTGTTCCAATTGGCCACGTTGTTTCAGATAAGATCTTTAAGTAAATTTCCCATCAGGTCCTTTCTTAAACCATGTTCGGCTCTGGTGGCCATATTGGATGACAGGCCCCTTTGGGCCAGGTGAGCTAACTAGAGGCTCTCAAGAGCCTGTGTCGCTCACCTGTATCTAATGTGATTTTGGAAATTATGTAAAATTATATAATGATTGAGACCAAGATTGGTTTAATTTGACACAGTATTTAAAATTAAAAACAGGTCATCTTAGTGTAGTCTTACAATAGCTACTGAAGACATCTTATCATTATTATTTTTGAATATGTGGTCAAGTTGTGACCATTCAGAATTTTTTTTACAATTTTCTGATAGACTTCTAAACATCTTGGATGATGGATCGGCAACAAAGTAACAACACTTGGTCAGCAAAGTTTCATTCCATTCAGTGGTTCTCTAAAAGAAGTCATTTGTATGCATTTCCCATAGGGTCCTATGTTAAACTAAGTTCCCCGCTGGCGGCCATCTTGGATTATGGATCGGCTACAAAGTAACAACACTTGGTCAGCACCTCACAAGGAACATTCATGCCATGTTTGGTTTCATTCCATTCAACGGTTCTCTAAAAGAAGTCATTTGTATGCATTTCCCATAGGGTCCTATGTTAAACTAAGTCCCCCTCTGGTGCCCATCTTGGATGATGGATCGGCTACAAAGTAACAACACTTGGTCAGCACCTCATAAGGAACATTCATGCCAGATTTAGTTTCATTCCATTCAGTGGTTCTCTAAAAGAAGTCATTTGTATGCATTTCCCATAGGTTCCTATGTTAAACTAAGTTCCCCGCTGGCGGCCATCTTGGATGATGGATCGGCTACAAAGTAACAACACTTGGTCAGCACCTCATAAGGAACATTCATGCCAGATTTAGTTTCATTCCATTCAGTGGTTCTCTAAAAGAAGTCATTTGTATGCATTTCCCATAGGGTCCTATGTTAAACTAAGTTCCCTGCTGGCGGCCATCTTGGATGATGGATCGGCTACAAAGTAACAACACTTGGTCAGCACCTCATAAGGAACATTCATGCCAGATTTAGTTTCATTCCATTCAGTGGTTCTCTAAAAGAAGTCATTTGTATGCATTTCCCATAGGGTCCTATGTTAAACAAAGTCCCCCTCTGGCGCCCATCTTGGATGATGGATCGGCTACAAAGTAACAACACTTGGTCAGCACCTCATAAGGAACATTCATGCCAGATTTAGTTTCATTCCATTCAGTGGTTCTCTAAAAGAAGTCATTTGTATGCATTTCCCATAGGTTCCTATGTTAAACTAAGTTCCCCGCTGGCGGCCAACTTGGATGATGGATCGGCTACAAAGTAACAACACTTGGTCAGCACCTCATAAGGAACATTCATGCCAGATTTAGTTTCATTCCATTCAGTGGTTCTCTAAAAGAAGTCATTTGTATGCATTTCCCATAGGGTCCTATGTTAAACTAAGTTCCCTGCTGGCGGCCATCTTGGATGATGGATCGGCTACAAAGTAACAACACTTGGTCAGCACCTCATAAGGAACATTCATGCCAGATTTAGTTTCATTCCATTCAGTGGTTCTCTAAAAGAAGTCATTTGTATGCATTTCCCATAGGGTCCTATGTTAAACTAAGTTCCCCGCTGGCGGCCATCTTGGATGATGGATCGGCTACAAAGTAACAACACTTGGTCAGCACCTCATAAGGAACATTCATGCCATGTTTGGTTTCATTCCATTCAACGGTTCTCTAAAAGAAGTCATTTGTATGCATTTCCCATAGGGTCCTATGTTAAACTAAGTCCCCCTCTGGCGCCCATCTTGGACGATGGATCGGCTACAAAGTAACAACACTTGGTCAGCACCTCATAAGGAACATTCATGCCAGATTTAGTTTCATTCCATTCAGTTGTTCTCTAATAGAAGTCATTTGTATGCATTTCCCATAGGGTCCTATGTTAAACTAAGTTCCCCGCTGGCGGCCATCTTGGATGATGGATCGGCTACAAAGTAACAACACTTGGTCAGCACCTCATAAGGAACATTCATGCCAGATTTAGTTTCATTCCATTCAGTGGTTCTCTAAAAGAAGTCATTTGTATGCATTTCCCATAGGTTCCTATGTTAAACTAAGTTCCCTGCTGGCGGCCATCTTGGATGATGGATCGGCTACAAAGTAACAACACTTGGTCAGCACCTCATAAGGAACATTCATGCCATGTTTGGTTTCATTCCATTCAACGGTTCTCTAAAAGAAGTCATTTGTATGCATTTCCCATAGGGTCCTATGTTAAACTAAGTCCCCCTCTGGTGCCCATCTTGGATGATGGATCGGCTACAAAGTAACAACACTTGGTCAGCACCTCATAAGGAACATTCATGCCAGATTTAGTTTCATTCCATTCAGTGGTTCTCTAAAAGAAGTCATTTGTATGCATTTCCCATAGGGTCCTATGTTAAACTAAGTTCCCCGCTGGCGGCCATCTTGGATGATGGATCGGCTACAAAGTAACAACACTTGGTCAGCACCTCATAAGGAACATTCATGCCAGATTTAGTTTCATTCCATTCAGTGGTTCTCTAAAAGAAGTCATTTGTATGCATTTCCCATAGGGTCCTATGTTAAACTAAGTTCCCCGCTGGCGGCCATCTTGGATGATGGATCGGCTACAAAGTAACAACACTTGGTCAGCACCTCATAAGGAACATTCATGCCATGTTTGGTTTCATTCCATTCAGTGGTTCTCTAGAAGAAGTTCAAAATGTAAAATGTTAACGACGACGCCGGACGACGGACGACGGACGACGACGGACGACGGACGACGGACGCCAAGTGATGAGAAAAGCTCACTTGACCCTTTGGGTCAGGTGAGCTAAAAATGAAGCCCCTCAGTATTCTGGTACAGGCATGAATAAATTCTTGACGTTAATATATTTTCTAAAATTGGAATTAAAACTAGAGATTGTGTGTCTAGAGATGCACATAGAATTCCCATCTATCATTTATGATAGGATTCATTTTAAGAATTATTTTAAAATATTTGAAAGTTTTCATAATATATCCTGCTTTTAAATTAACTTTTAGCCCATTAAAAATAACAAATCCACAGTATTAAAATCTTTTTCTGACATAAGAACCCAAATTATAAAATTTAATGGCATCACTTAAGGATGAAATGTAGGTCATGTGGACACTTAAGGATAAAATGTAGGTCATGTGGACTTATATGTCAGTGATCTACATGTATGTTGAAGACAGAAGTAAAGAAGATGGTTGTAATGGTAAAATATCATTGATATATCATCGCAGGTTCTTTTTTAGAAATAGACTAAAATGCAAAAATTTAGATAGTCACTCTACCATAAAATGTAGGATGTACAGGAGCTGTGTTGTAATATATAAATGACTGTAATAACGAAATATCATTAATACATTACATAGGGTCTTTAATAATACACCTTAATACAAAAATTTAATCAAAGTCACTCAAACATAATATGTAGGTCATGGTCACTGCTGAGTTGTGCTGTACTATATAAGATGAGTGCAGTTGTGATATATCATTAATACATTACCATTGGTTATTTAATAATGTACCAAAACGCAAAATTTAATCATTGTCACTCAATCAAAAAATGTAGGTCATGGGAACTCAAACTTTGCTGAGTTGTGCTGTACTATATGAGATAATTGAAATCGTGAAATGTCATCAATGTGCTACTATAGGTCCTTTAAAAATATCCTAAATGCAAATTTTTTTCAAAGTCACACAAGCATAAGATACCAGTAAGCATTCAAATCACAAGTCGCAAAAGGCTATTTTCTATTCTTAATAATACTGCCACACTGGACCATCAAAAGACCAATCCACTAATGACTTTTCTTTAACAGCCCATCAATTTCAGCCATATCGGTTCAAGGATAGAAAAAGGGACAACACAAGAACTAATTTTTGTTCCTAAAGAACTGTACAGAAAAAATTTCTGAGGTTAATTTTTTTACTTTTAAAGGCATTAATATTGGTCAGGGACTAGATTAATGAACACAATTTTGAAAAGAGCTACTCAAAAGATATGATAATTATAGGTTTCACAATGAGTGAGAATTATATATTGCAACATATACTAATTTTTCTACACAATCACGCATTGACCTATCAAATGGGCAGAATTTTGATATCACTAGTTGATATCACACTGCAAATGATTTGATATCAAATTTTCCTCACTGTTTGAGAGTTAGATAATACCGGGCAATCATAAGAGAATGTAACAAGAGGCTCACCAGAGCCTGTATCGCTCACCTGGAGTCTGGCTTTCATTGGACAATTAATCAACTATTTGACCAAGTTTGTTGCAATTGGTTCAATTGTTCAGGGAAAATTTGTTGAAGATTTATTTTTCATAAGGTTTAATGTTAAAATATGTTCCCTGATGGTGGTAGTCCTGGCAGGAAGTTGACAAAATTGACCAGAAATAAGGGTGAACCTTAAATAAATGTAACAGAACCTGACCTTAAATTAAAGAACCTTTGTGAGCACGCTCACATACCCCACGTCTTCATATTGTCACTGGAGAAACAAAATCTCACTTCACAAGTAAAATGAACACAATCAAATGCTTACCTTCACATATTTATCCTAATTTGAATGGCAGCATATTGGGAAATTTAAATTCCAAGCGAGAGTAGTCAACAGTAATAGTATAGTGAGGCAAATAAGTTCAAAGGGGTGTAACTCCTAGAAAAAAATTTGAATCGTAATTTCCTGTCGATATGCACATCTACGTAGTATGTCCTTATTATCTGAAAAGGTTTCATGAAATTCTGTTGTGTGGTTTGAGAGGAGTTGCGATGACAAACTGTTGCAGTAGTACATTAAAGTAAATTAGTTCAAAGGGGCGTAACTCCTAGAAAAAAAATTGAATCGTAATTTCCTGTCGATATGCACATCTATGTAGTATGTCCTTATTATCTGAAAAGGTTTCATGAAATTCTGTTGTGTGGTTTGAGAGGAGTTGCGATGACAAACTGTTGCAGTAGTACATTAAAGTAAATTAGTTCAAAGGGGCGTAACTCCTAGAAAAAAAATTGAATCGTAATTTCCTGTCGATATGCACATCTACGTAGTATGTCCTTATTATCTGAAAAGGTTACATGAATTTCTGTTGTGTGGTTTGAGAGGAGTTGCGATGACAAACTGTTGCAGTAGTACATTAAAGTAAACAAGATGATACTTTGGTGTTTTCAATAACTCCCATAAAATTAATTGGATCAATAAGGCAGTAAAGTATGCACATCTAAACATCATGACCAACCATCCTACCAAATATGAAAGCAATCCATTAAGGGATTTCAGAGGAGTTGCAGTGACAAGATGATACTTGCTTTTTTAGCTGAAAATAGTCTAAGTCCAATAACTGAAATAAAATTAATCGGATCAATAAGGCAGTAAAGTATGCACATCTACACATCATGACCAACAATCCTACCAAATATGAAAGCAATCCATTAAGCGGTTTTAGAGGAGTTGCAGTGACAAGATGATACTTTGGTATTTTAACTGAAAATAGTCTAAGTCCCACAACTCCCACAAAAATTATCCAATCAATATGGTGGTATAGTATGCACATATACACATCATAACCAACAATCCTACTAAATATGAAAGCAATCCGTCAAGCGGTTACAGAGGAGTTGCAGTGACAAGAACAGGACTGACGGACGGACTGACGGACGGACGGACTGACGGACAGACGGACGGACGGGTCAAAAACATTATACCCTCCGCAACTTCGTTGCGTGGGGTATAATTACACAAACCAATAACTCCTAAATAGAATTTGGGATTCCCTTTAAAAGGTAGGTAGATCTTAACATGGCAAACATTTTTCAATTTATATTTCACTTCTATCTCAAACAGTTTTGGAGATAATGCAAAAATGTTAAAATTTTGAAAATTTGACAAAAAAAGGGCAATAACTCCTAAATGGGTTTTGGAATTTCCTTTAAAATTTCAGGGTATGTAGATCTCAACATGGCAAACATTTTTCAAATTTACATTTCACTTCTATCTCAAATAGTTTTGGAGATAAATGACGAAAAATGTTAAATTTAGAAAATTTGACGAAAAAAGGGCAATAACTCCTAAATGGGTTTTGGGATTTCCTTTAAAATTTCATGGTAGGTAGATCTCAACATGGCAAACATTTTTTCAAATTTACATTTCACTTCTATCTCAAATAGTTTTGGAGATAAATGACGAAAAATGTTAAAATTTTGAAAATCTGATGAAAAAGGGGCAATAACTCCTAAATGGGTTTTGGAATTTCCTTCAAAATTTCAGGGTAGGTAGATCTTGTCACGCTGATCAATTTTACCCCATGTCAGATTTTCGATATCTGTAACGGTTTTTGAGTTATTAACAAAAAACAGCAATTTACCCCTATGTTCTATTTTTAGTAACAGCGGCCATGTTTTTCGACGAATCAAAAATCCCCACATCAGTTCTATGCAGGGTACCCCAAGGAACATTCTTACCAAGTTTGGTTCTAATTAGTCAAGTAGTTTCAGAGAAGATTTTTGAAATAATAACATAAAAAAAAGCCAAAAATGTCAAAAAAGGGCAATATCTCTAACATCAGTTGACAGATTTTCACGAAAATCAGCACACAGGTAGCTCTCATCATGCTGAACACTTTCAACCTGCAGAATTTGCCGTAAGCTAATGATTTTTGAGATATTTGCGAAAACTGTTGTTTGACCCCCTATGTTCTATTTTTAGTAACAGCGGCCATGTTTTTCGACGAATCAAAAATCCCCACATCAGTTCTATGCAAGGGTACCCCAAGGAACATTCATACGAAGTTTGGTTCTAATTAGTCAAGTAGTTTCAGAGGAGAAGAGTTTTGTATAATTGTTAACGACGACGACGACAGACGACGACGGACGCCAAGTGATGGCAATAGCTCACATGGCCTTTGGCCAGGTGAGCTAAAAATGAACAACAAAGGATGACAATTACAAACTTTCTTAATATAATATTTTTAAAAGATATGTTTTAAACATAATGGCACCAATCAAAAGTAAATCTTATTAACAGCACCAATCAAAAGTAAATCTTATTAACAATCAAATATTAATTTATAACAATAAACATTTCTAATATTAATATATACCTAAAATTTAAAAACATTAAATACCAACATACAAGTTATATAAAACTACACTACTGAAGAGTAAACAATACTAATTAAGACCAATTAGATGTCTGGACCTGCATCACATGCAAATAAGAGAATTTTTAAAATCCACTGTTCTCAGTTTCCATAAAACTTAAAGTTATCTACCATTGTAAGATTTATCTTTGAATTCTATATTGATCTAATAAGCAAAAACTCAGTCTTGAGGCAAAAGGCATAACTTTTTTTGGTTGGATGGTTGTTTCTATGACACAATCCCCATTTCCATTCTTACTACTGGTATTATATTAAATGTCTTATCTAGGCCAAAAAGCAAGCATGAACAAGTCTGATATGTTCTGCTGTAAAACTGATTAAAACTCCTCTAAGGAAACACATGAACAAAAAGAAATAAAAAATTGATACTGGTATGATCAGACCTGATTTTGACAACAGGGAAAACAGAGCGGAAATCACACTTCGGCAGCCATTTTACTATGTATAATAAAGGAACCGTAATGGAAAAATCCGGACTTCCAAAAGCGGAAGAAAATCAGGTCTGTATGATACTGCTATGTTCATCTGTAATTGGCTCTATCTGTCCAATTTTCATAAGGGCTGAGTAAAAGGCATCAGATTTTCAGATTATACATAAAAGGTATATGTTCAAGATGGTCAAAATAACACTGCAAAATTTTAGAAATGCCAGGTAAAAGGTGTTGGAGTATTATATTACACAAACTAGAAACCCTTCAAACATGATGTGCCTAAATAAAACGACTAAGTTCAATAAATGATAAATTTGACATTTTTTTTTCTCAAATCACCCCCAAAAAGGGAAGTGCACATCTACAATGTGATTAGAATAACTGTACAAAATTCCAGAAATGGCAGGTGAAAGGTGTTAGAGTTTCACACAGATTACACAAACTAGGTACCTTTAAAACCTGAAGTTCAACAAATGATAAATCTGACAATTTTTTCTCAAATCACTGCAAAAGGGGAGGTGCACATCTTCAATGTGTTCAGAATTGGTCCACAAAATTTCAGAAGTCTCAGGTTTATGGTGTTGGAATTTTAGATTACAGTTAAGTACTAGGTACCCTATTCTGTGACAGACAGATGGATGTGACAGATCACACAAATTTTTAATGAAGTGGTTCAATTCATTTGTCTCTCTTCACACCACAGAAATTTTTGCCTCTCATAAAGAAAGTGGAAATGCTGAACGGACATTAAATTACTATGCATTATGGACGAATCTGGATTGCACATGGTGAAATTCCGGTAAAAAGTGGAATAAAATCATCCTTGTCTCACATAAATAATACACTACAGTAACAAAACAGTCACTGCCTAGGATTTCTATGCTGAATAATCACAGGTAATGAAAATAAGCGTACACATTAAAATGACAATCTTTGTTTGAACTTGCCAGCTGAGACAGGTGTGGATTTAGACTTGCTTGAAGGTTTGTTATCTGGAGTTCTTTGTTCACTCGTATCCTTGTCAGGTGTCAGAGAATCTTGCTTCTGTGAAAATAAATAAAATCCTCCAAAAATTATAAGACATTTTTACAGATATTTTGGACATTCTTTTAATTTTTGTGCTCTTCATTCCTCCTGTGACAATCTGTGTGGATTTTAATGAAAGGATGTATAATATATACCTAAACTAGAGATTGTGTGTCTGTAAGACTTGGACACCCCATCCTCCTGCACATGGTAAACAGATCTCAGAATTATTTTAGATATTTGAAAATTTCATAATATATCCCACTTACATTAACTTTTACCCCATTAAAAACAACGAATCCACAGTACTAAATTCTTTTTTTCTGAAATTAAAGAACCTTTGTGAGCATGCTCACATACCCCACATCTTCATATTGTCACTGGAGAAACAAAATCTCACTTCACAAGTAAAATGAACACAATCAAATGCTTACCTTCACATATTTATCCTAATTTGAATGGCAGCATGTTGGGAAATTTAAATTCCAAGCGAGAGGAGTCAACAGTAATAGTATAGTGAGGCAATTAAGTTCAAAGGGGTGTAACTCCTGGAAAAAAAATTGAATCGTAATTTCCTGTCGATATGCACATCTATGTAGTATGTCCTTATTATCTGAAAAGGTTTCATGAAATTCTGTTGTGTGGTTTGAGAGGAGTTGCGATGACAAACTGTTGCAGTAGTACATTAAAGTAAATAAGTTCAAAGGGGCGTAACTCCTAGAAAAAAAATTGAATCGCAATTTTCTGTCGATATGCACATCTACGTAGTAAGTCCTTATTATCTGAAAAGGTTTCATGAAATTCTGTTGTGTGGTTTGAGAGGAGTAGCGATGACAAACTGTTGCAGTAGGACATTAAAGTAAATAAGTTCAAAGGGGCGTAACTCCTAGAAAAAAAACTGAATCGCAATTTCCTGTCGATATGCACATCTATGTAGTATGTCCTTATTATCTGAAAAGGTTTCATGAAATTCTGTTGTGTGGTTTGAGAGGAGTTGCGATGACAAACTGTTGCAATAGTACATTAAAGTAAATAAGTTCAAAGGAGCGTAACTGCTAGAAAAAAAATTGAATCGCAATTTCCTGTCGATATGCACATCTACGTAGTATGTCCTTATTATCTGAAAAGGTTTCATGAAATTCTGTTGTGTGGTTTGAGAGGAGTTGCGATGACAAACTGTTGCAGTAGTACATTAAAGTAAATAAGTTCAAAGGGGCGTAACTCCTAGAAAAAAAATTGAATCGTAATTTCCTGTCGATATGCACATCTACGTAGTATGTCCTTATTATCTGAAAAGGTTTCATGAAATTCTGTTGTGCAGTTTGGGAGGAGTTGCGATGACAAACTGTTGCAGTAGTACATTAAAGTAAATAAGTTCAAAGGGGCGTAACTTCTAGAAAAAAAATTGAATCGCAATTTCCTGTCGATATGCACATCTACGTAGTATGTCCTTATTATCTGAAAAGGTTTCATGAAATTCTGTTGTGTGGTTTGAGAGGAGTTGTGATGACAAACTGTTGCAGTAGTACATTAAAGTAAATAAGTTCAAAGGGGCGTAACTCCTAGAAAAAAAAATGGAATCGCAATTTCCTGTCGATATGCACAACTACATAGTATGTCCTTATTATCTAAAAAGGTTTCGTGAAATTCTGTTGTGTGGTTTGAGAGGAGTTGCGATGACAAGAAACAGGACTGTTGCGTGGGGTATAATAATGACACAAATGCTAAAATTTAATAGAGTCCTTAAAGCATGAAATGTAGATCATATGAACTTTATATATTGGTGATATTTGTTGAACTTAAAGAAGATGACTGTAGTTGTAAAATATCATTGATATGTCAAAACTGATTTTAAGAAATAGACTAAAATAAAAACTTTAATCAAAGTCACTCTACCATAAAATGTACTCATAGTGACTTAAATGTAGCTAAGCTGTGTAAAATAGCTTTAATACATTACCACAGGTTCTTTAATAACACACATAAATGGTTAATTTAATAAAAGTAACTCAAGCATAAAATGTAGGTTGTGGTGACTCAGATTTTGCTTTCAGAGCTAAAATAACTGCAGTTTACATTACCATGGGTTTTTAAAAATATGCCTAAATGTAAAAATTTTACCATAATCACTCAAGCATAAAATATAGGTCATGGTTACTCAAATGTTGCTGACTTTTGTTGTATTATATAAGATGAATGAATAGGTTTAATACAAATAGTATCTCTCCATAAGTATCTGAGCAACCGAAACCGAAAAACTTTACTATGTCACGCATGTACGAAATGTGGGTCACAACTTTTAGAAATGTGAATTATATAATGTAAGAGAATTATAGTGGTGAAGTATCATTGATATAACACCACAGATTTCTAGGATATGAAAATTAAAGGCAAAACTTTATCAGAGTCACTCATCACTCATGCATTAAATGTAGTTCAAAGTGGCCCAAATTTGGTCATCTGTGTTCAGTGTTATAAGGAGGCTGTACTGGTATTATATCATATATCAATGGGTTTCTGAAAAATGGACCTAAACCTAAAACAAACACAAGACAGATAGATGTATGGATGTTCATACAGGTGACCAAGGGCGGATGGGGCATAAAAATCCTTAATGTTTAATTTTCAACTACCTATGATTGTTTTAAGAGTTTTTTTATGCAGTTCATACTATGACAGAATTGTATTTAATCAATGCAAAATACTGGATTCACTTCATATCTAAATAATCTTAAAAATGAAGTCTGGAAAAAGCAACTTTTTACCATGTGAAAATGGCTATGTTTACAAGAAAAGGTTTAAACCAAAGATGATTAGTTGAATTTTTTTCTTAAATCTATTCTGAGCTTTAGAAAAATTGTATGCAACTTAGGCCTTTTATTTTTAATTAATTGGTTTACGGATTTTTTTTTTTAAAAATAGGGTCGGTCGGTCGGGAAAAAAAAAGAAAAAAAAAGAAGGCAAATCGTGTAGTTTTGAACAATCTTGGTTGTATTGCCAAATATACAAAGGTTGCAAATGATTTGAAACCCAAATATCACAACACGTATCTTGAAAGGTGATGTTCAGTAGACCATTCCCTTTTTAAGGCATTCGACTCGTCAACTACGACAAGATAAAATGAGTGGATTCGATATCTTACGGAATCCAGATATTCATACAAAACGAACTTAAAAGCCGCATGGATTGTAATAGGAAATTCGTTTCATAAAACTTGTTTCGGAAATTGGCATCAACTAACGGCTATAAATAGATTTTTTTTTTTTGGATCATGTTTGCAAGTATTTTATTTAGACGAATTGGAACATCATCTTTTATGAAATTTTGATGCAAAAGGATTTTAATTTATTTTTATTTTTGGGATGGCTGATTTCAGAGGGTCGGCGGTAATAAAAAACCAAAATTTTCGATTTTATTTTTTTTCTTCAAATGGGCAAAATCGGGTCGGCGGATCCGTAAACCAACTAAATAAAAATAAATGGCCTTAGAAACACATCATTTTCATATAAACAAAAATTTAATAGGCTGTACCGGTAGATAATACATCAATTTAGTTACACACAAAAAAAAAATTATTGATGCACAACATATGGAACACTATGTCCGAGTCAATTCATTCAGGAGTTAAAACCTGTGCTTAACTTGTCTGTTACACACTTAATGTGACTTCATTTATTTTCATTGACATCAATTTTCTTGGATTGGGGAAAAAAATCATATTCGTGGGTTTTTAATTTAGTGGATTTCAAATTCCCATAGAATAAGACAGCCATTGGACCCCGCCGCAGAGAAAAATCGAAGCCCCACAACATATACAAAATGTGTATTATTGAAATGGCGACATAGGATCAAGTACAACAATACTACAAAATTTGAACGAAATCCAATCAGCAGTCTCAGAGGAGTTGCGTCTACAAAGTTTTCCTTTAGTGTCACATGCACAAAAACGTTAAATTCCCATAACTCCCGTAAAATTTGTCGAATCATAAATCACGGTGTGATAAGATAAAGTACAAAAGGTGACTAACAATCCTACAAAATTTGAACAAAATCCAATCAGCTGTGTCAGAGCAGCTGCGTCCACAAAGTGTTCCTATAGTGTCACATGCACAAAAACGTTTTAAAGTCCCATAACTCCCGTTAAATTTGTCGAATCAGAATCGCGGTGCGACAGGATCAAGTACATGTGGTGACTATCAATTCTACAAAATTTTAACGAAATCTGATCAGCAGTCTCAGAGGAGTTGTGTCTACAAAGTGTTCCTATAGTGTCAAATACAGAAAAAAGTCCCATAACTCTTATAAAATTTGTCGAATCAAAATTGTGGTGCGATAGGATCAAGAACATATAGTGACTAACAGTCCTTCAAAATTTTAACGAACATGGTCATTTGTTCAAATGTACATCAAACTAGCATCTAGCATTCTTGGCAACGACCCAGAACATTTTGTTTGTTTGTTTAGTGATCATTAGTAGTCATGGCAAACTACCTAGACCACTCGGCCACCTAGACCCCCTGAACATTTTGATTTTTCTTCTTACTAAAAGCGATTGATATATATTGCGTTGGGTTTTTAAATTTGTGGATTGGGCTGTCCACTGAATCCACAAAAAATGGTGTACCAAGAATAATAAGTGTTTCACAGTAAACTGAAATTGCATTTTGGATTTATTCATATTTTACCAAAACAAGGCATACACTATCAATATGCATTACCTTAACTCAACACCAAATTGCTCTTTTAATAGTTAATAAATAATGCCTCAAAAATTTATACATTGGAATCTTTACCAATGATTGAACTACAATATTTGATTTCTAAATGTTCTGTTTTATAGTTACTCTTGATATTCTGATTAAATACCAAATGTGTTACTTTGTTACTGGTATAGTTTCTAAATACTTCCCCAATTTTAAACCAAATTGTAAAAAAATGTATTAATAGTTCATCAAATGAAAAGTGCAACAGATGTACTGAAGGATGACAGAAGGATGCCAAATCTGTCATTCTAAACTGAAGGGGTTATTAACAATTATTAACCCAGGGAAACTTTTAATAAAAATAATTATGACAAATTATATAGATTTATTTAAAAAACAATATTTTAGAAATAAACAAATAACTATTACTGAAAACAAAAGCATGCAGATTAACTAATAAATTTCTGGAAAAAAAAACAAATAAATAGCATCATACTAGGTTATGAACTGATTTCTTTATGTATATCTAAAATGAACAAAAATATAACTGTAAAATATATAGCATCTGTATTCAATACAGCGTACAATATTACACAAATCTTATATTTTATCAGAGTATTGATTTTTTTGAAAACATTAGAATAAAGACAAATACATTGCTTTATTTACTAGTTTCAGAATACCTCATGTACCTGTAAAAACCATAATACTACAAAACACATTACAGAACTTACAGCTAGCAACCCTTTATCATCACACCATTTCTGAAAACAATCTTTGGCTAGGATTAAACTCTCTTCATCTGTCTTTTTACAATACAGTCTGATCAGCTGTTCAGCAAATACACCAGGCAACATCAAAGATACCTACAACATAAACAGCAGATTTTTTTTTCACTACTTCATTAAGTTTATTAAATGCAAATATTTCAGCAGCTTTGTTAGACTTCAATACAAAACTAAGTAACTCTTTCAGTTAAATTAAATCACACATACCCTTCATAGAATTTGTTAGTATGTACACTAAGCATTGTAAAGAAATAATACAGAAAACAAAATATTTCACTTCCTTATTAAAAAATAAAATTCTTCCACTGAAATGAAAATTTTCTATTCATTTCATGTATTTCCATGCCCATAAGTGCAACAGATGTACTGAAGGATAGCAGAAGGATGCCAAATCTGTCATCCTAAACTGAAGGGGTGATTAACAATTATTAACCCAGTCTTCAGTAGAGGTGAATAGCTTCAAATTTTGAAATCTACAGACAGGGTCTTTAACAATCGAGGAGTGTGGCACTCTCCTAATACATTGTATGTCTCCAACTATGGTCCTTGATCAAACTTGAATATTATGACCAGAAAAAATCTTCCCAAACCACATAATTATGCATCATGAATTATTACAGGTACCCAGTTTTAATTAAAAAGAATAAAATTCACTCCATGCAATAATTCAGACCTAAACTTGTGTAAAGCAAATTATATTAAAATACTTACATGATGTCGATCAAGTATAACTGGTTTTGTGATGTCATTTTTGTTGTAAAATCGAACACTGTTTATTGGATTTTCAGTTTTCATTCCAAAATCAAGGTAAACTAACTACAATAACATATTTTAATGATGAATAAATACAAAGTTACTAATTATATTTTTAACAAATTCTAATTTTTTGAAAACAAGAAATGAACATTAATTAAAAAATATAAAATTACGACAAAACCAACAATTTTAAAGTATACTTTTTCTCTTTAAATGCCTGACATTATATATTACTGCAACTGTTTTTTTTGTTTTTGTTTTTTTATTTTTCCTTCCTATCCATAATTATGTGTATTTATTTAATAAGAAATCTTTTTGTATTTATTTCTTACTTACATGAACAACTAAATCATGCTTCCCTAAGATGTCTTTTGATTCATCAGGAATATTTGAGATAATCTCCTCTTTGATTTTTGAAACATCATCCTGAAAAAAAGTCTTGTCTATTATTACGAGATGTACAAAGAAATACTGTTAATAAAAAAATTGTTCATACTCATTATTGTAATATCACAATACTGAGTGCCAGTTTGGTTTTTTTAAACATCCTAAGTTGTGTGGGCACTTTCAAAGCAAATGTAGTTGATCCAATATTTCTCTAATTTTCAGCCAATTTAACAGTCTCTCAACTGTGTTGGAAAAATTGATAATCTCACTAGTGATTTTTTGGTTCTTGGAATATGATAGGTCTTCAAAACATTTCCTTAGTTACAAATAAACAAACGCGATCACATCGTATGTTTTGTAATAAAAGATGTCCTAAAATGATTTTGAAAAAGGACTCAGAGCTACAGATGAGATTTCATCAATTGGGTTATTCACTCCTGTCTTTTTTAATAAAATGGGTGAAAGCTTTTTCCATTTGCTTTGTGATTTCAGGTTCACTACTCTGATAAATTTTGAATGGGTTTTTCCTTCCCCTCAAGCAGATATCTATTGGGTAACTTAGAACGCTTTCAATTTCAATGGTCATCATGGGTGAGTTGATGTGATAAATGTTTCTTATGCGCAACAAAATCATTATACAGATATTTGATAATGACATAAATAATGTCACCAACATATTCCTCGGTAAACAGGCAAATTAGAGGATAGCCAACATAAGGGGATACATACATGTAATGCTAGTGTTGCATGCTTAGTACATGTACACATGTACATGCTGGTGATGTTGCAGCACAAACTACCAACCAACCAAGAGAATACACATTCTGCTAGCTATTCCAGATAATCCTGAGGCCATTTATCATTTGGACTTTTTTTAGACCATCAGAGACGTTGCATAAAGATTATAAATAACCTTCTAAGGCTCTTCCTTTTGATGCAGAGGTAATCCTTAGCTGAGTTTGGACACCTGTTTGTTTTAATTGTTTTGATTTTTGATGGTTGTGGTTATTAATTCATCATTATATCTTCAACCGGTTTTCCAATATTTTGATCTTGAGCACTGCTGATGAGATGTCAGTCAACAAAATGGTCATACAGTGCATCAAATTTATTTCGGTATTTTGTGATGTTTTTTTACTACTTTGGACTATCTGCTGGCAGATACTGAATTTTAAAGTGTATGCTAAAACTTTTTGTAACTTTCTTTGTAGACTAAATAAAAAAAAAAATCTTGCATTTGAGTGTAAATCTATTACAAGTCAGGAAATTCACTGGGGAAGATCCAGGAATTGTGTGGGGACATGTATATAAAAGAGGGGTCTGGGGACCAGTGGATAGAAACCCCTGGAAAGTACTGGCATTTGATTTTATTCCATGCTTATTTCATTTCAATTTATATTCTTCTACTTTCCCTTACATGGCTTTTAAAATTAGAAAGAAATAGAGGGAAAAATCGGTGCCAGTAAAGATATGTGTAGCTAATGTATCGATTACAGAGCTCATCTTTTTCTGCAACAAAGTTAATGTGGGGCTTTTTAGTAATTGAGAAAATGAGGGGCGACAGGGCATTTTTCAGGACATTGGGATTGGGTGGTTGTAAGCTCGGAAATTTGGGATTTAATATGTCCAGGACCCATGATGCTTTTAGGGAATTGGGAATTTAGTATTTATTTCAACGTGAATTCATGATTAGACCTTTTTTTGCATGAATTAGATCAGACCCCCTCCCACCGACCAATTGAAGTGGGTACAGGTCACAGCCAGTATCTGAGGCATTTTCCCATTTTGGTACAAAACTTTTAACCTGATACATATCATGTCACATTTATAATGAGAGACGAAAAACTGGTTAGTGGGGAACCAGATCCAATCATATTTTAAATTAAATTTCTCCATTTAACAGAGCACATAGTTTAAAAATTGGTAGACGAGGTCACCCCCGAGAGATTCCAAAAGTCTTAATTGTTTACTTCCGATGATTTTTAAAAATGTATTTTTTCAACGCCAATTAAAGCAAAAGAAATGGGTTAAAATGTATGAACCTCCTGTTTATTTGCGTAATATAACGGGTCATCAAATGCTTGAACATAATTAGGTCTTTCTACTTTTCTGTGTAAAGACCTATTGTATTTGTTCTGATTATTTTTTTTTTTCTTCCGCCAAATTTTGTTCTTGCATTAAATTTTTGTTTCACAACATTTCGCTTAGATATTTCTTATATTGTATCGTACAGTTTTTTAAATTTCACCCTGTTAAGCCGAACAATTTTCTTTGTAAGAGTTATCTCCCAAAACACTGTTTTTCTTGTGCGCGCATCTCCTTTGCAACCGTAAAAGAAATCGACCTAAAATTTTTTGCAATGTCTTCAGTTTATCTGTGCGCAACTTTGTTTCATTTGGTCGGAAAGGATCTGACGACATTTCATAGGAGTTATTTCCCCCCCAAACAACTTTCACTTTTGGTGTATCATACAAATTGTTATTTAGAGTTGAGATATCAACATGAAACTTTGTATTTAGGGTCCACGACCCCAAACAAGTAAAATGAGGTCAAGGTCAAAGGTCAAAGGTCAAGGTCACGTTCTAAATTTTGACTTTTGCTAGTGATCGCTTCTCCTCTGAAACGGTAAAAGATAGCTGATAAAATGTAATGGAGAAAATGTTAAGTACGTTGAGACCTAGCTTTTGTTACATTTGCATAAAAGTTGTATGATGTCATTTTATAGGCGTAAGTGCCCCTATAACGTTTAAATTTTCAGTTTTTCGTTTATTTCTCAACAATGATACACGATAAAGGCACGAGGTCTTTTGTTTTGACATCAAGGATTCATAACCTTCAAATTGGCATCAAGGTCAAAGGTCAAGGTCAAGTTCTAAATTTTGACTTTTGCTGTTATTGCTTCTCCTCTGAAATGGTAAAAGATAGCTGATAAAATGTAATGGAGAAAATGTTAAGGACGTTGAGACCTAGCTTTGTTATATTTGCATAAAAGTTGTATGACGTCACTTTATAGGCGTAATTGCCCCTAGAACATTTAAATTTTCGGTTTTTCGTTCATTTCTCGACAATGGTACATGATAAAGGCATGGGGTCTTTTGTTTTGACATCAAGGATTGATAACCTTCAAATTGGAATCAAGGTCAAAGGTCAAGGTCAAGTTCTATTATTTGACATTTGCTTGTTATCACTACTACTCTGAAATGGTTGTAGATAGCCCAGGAAATGTAATGGTGGAAATGTTTAGGACATTGATGCGCAACTTTGTTACATTTGAGTTGAAGTTGTATGACGTCATCTTTTGGGAGTAATTGCCCCTAGAACGTTCAAACTTAAGGTTTTTCGTTTATAACTTGACGATGGTACATAATAATGGGGTCTTCTGCAATGACCTCATCGACCAATGACCTTGAAAAAGATCACAAGGTCAAAGGTCAAGGTAATGACCTAGATTACGTATTTTGCATTTTTTTCACACTTTATAAGGTTTTTCAGATTTTTAAAGCAATTAAAGTTCTTGAAAGCGCGAAATTGAGGCACTACTTTTGATTTCTTGGAACGTTGTTATTTCTGTAGACGTTTTTAGACGTTTTGAATATATTGGAATGTTAATTAATGTGGCAATGTTACAACCCATGAAAACGTCTAGAATTGTCAATTTATAAGGTCATATTAATGACATTTTTGATGTTTATAGTGCAAAACAGTATAATTCATCAAAAACATTTACCAGTAGTTAACCAGAAATAAACATTTTTCTTAGTTATTCAAACTAGCAGTCCATATAATTTTTTAACAATTGTGAAATTACCTATCATATCAAACCAGAAGTGATATTTGTAATACGGGAAGTAGCATAATACCTCCCTTATTTCAATCAAAAGTACATAGAACCATATATTTTTGGAATCACTGAAAGCTTAGCTATTCTCTAAAACCAACAATTATATATTTTTAAACCTCAATTTTTTTTTTATCAACATATGTGCAATTGAGGTGGAAAGACCTTCAATTGTTCTCTGAACAATTGGTTTTTAATTTTATTGCATTTTTTCAATTTTTAATTGCGTAATTACTCAAATACACAGCTTATCTGGAGCTCTGAAGGACATAAAATCCGACTTGTTCGGGCACAGACAGGATTCATTAAGGGTCAAACCTGAACATGCCATGTTCTTCTATTTCCTTTCCATTAGTCATTTTGACAGCTGTTTTGAAATACAACTCCCGCTAGAAAAATAGTTCCGGATTAAATAACAACTGACGCATGGAAATAATCTACCGTGTTTCACAATGATGTTGTTAAATTATATTTAATAGAAATTTGTATTTATTATGATTACTAAATACTTGCAAAGTGTCGGATATTTTTACATACAAGATTCGCATTAATACATAATGGTGACCATAGTGACGGGAAGACTTTGACCAGTTTTTAAAGCCTTTTGAAAATTAGAGAAACAGCCTGTTACATTATGATTCGTGGATTATCACATTTCTCCAATCTCGATAGTTAAATTACGAAATTTTAACCACCTCGATTGGAAAAATCCAATAATCCACTCGGAACAATGTAAGCAGCTATATTTTCAAACATTGAAAAGATTTGTAATTAGTTTCAAATGATATATGATGAATTTTAGAATTTGATAGATCTTTAGGACAATTCTTCCAATTTAAATGTAATAAATTGTTTTAGTATTTTGTATTAAAAAAATATGGGAAAATTTAAGAAAAACTAGAGGCACTCAAGAGCCTGTATCGCTCACCTGGATTTAACTTTTCATCTTGAGCAGGACTAAAAATTTAAATGTTGCAGTCAATTTGGCTTGTTTTTTTTATAGGGTTCTATCTTAAACTAAGTTCAGCTGTGGCAGCCATTTTGGTTGACAGTCCAGGTAAATGTTCACATTTCTAAAAGAGAACCATCTAAGGACCATTACTTCTAAGTCTTGTTCCAACTGGCTAAATGGTTTCAGACAAGAAGATTTTTTAATGAATTTTCCCATAGGGCCTTATGTTAAACTAAGTTCGGCTGTGGCCACTATCTTGGTCGACAGTCAGGCCATGTTGGTTGGCAGGCTTGGTCATCGGACACATTTTTTAAACTAGATACCCTAATGATGCTTGTGGCCAAGTTTGGTTCCATTTGGCCTAGTAGTTTCAGAGGAGAAGATTTTTGTAAAAGTTAATGGACGACGACGGACGACAGAAGCCAAGTGATGAGAATAGCTCACTTGACTTTTGGGTCAGATGAGCTAAAAATATTAGAACTTCAAAATACTTTTCATGATCTTTGTAGAAAATTCAGTTACAAGCGAATACCTTTGTCTTGTCTTTCACTGGAGTTGTCTCCCCTACACATTTGTACAACTGTCGGGATTCTATTCTCTGTAGAATCTGTTTTGATTTGGCTAAGTCTGGATCATCAGACATCAGCAGAATATGAAAGATACTGTCATTTAAATTGGTGTAAGCCTCAGGGTCATCTATGCATTCAGACAACCTCACCAATTTTCTGTGATAAAAATAATACTTCATTAGTATTGCTAGGATCGGTTTGAAATGTAAAAGATATGTCAATATGAAAATCTTTAAGTTTCAAAATTATTTACAAAGAGGTACCCTGTTTATCAAAAGATGAAAGAAAACTGATTTTCTGAAAATAATTTGTGAAAGATACACATATGGAAGAAAAGATTATCCGATGAAACACATGATTTAAGTCAGGTAATTTACACGTGTCAATCGTTTTCAAGTAATCATTGATAAAAAAAAAAATTCAATTTCAATCAATATCCAAAACGTTTATCCCTGTATTGTGATGTGCTAAGAAAATAATTAACAAATTTTAACCTTGCTGACCCATGTTTCTATTTAAAGTTTTCAACAGCAATACTAAAACTCACAATCTATCAATTTTTATGGCATAAGGTTCAAACTTAAATTTTATTAACGAAGAATATTGGAGAATTTTGCATTATGCTCTTGTTGGCCATTTTGAGCTTGTCTTGTGGTAAGCTTTATACTAAATATCAATTATTACTGTCTAATATGTATATGGATGAGAAGTTGTCTTACAGGCGAAATACTATTTAAACTAGAAATTTTCACTTCCATGTATTTCATTTAAATCAAAATTTACATGATTTCAACCAAATTTGTCTTACATGTAAATAATTAATCATTTCCGTTATTTATGAAATTTCATTAACAGTGCAGTTTTTTACTTGAAATTTGGTATTCTATTTTTTTTCAAATTTTCATTATATTACTGTAAATCTAACTTATAAGTTCAATAAGGTAAATGTATGTTTGCTGCTTCCAAAGGTTATAAAGTTTTTGTTACAGTTTGAAAGGATAAAAAGAAACAAAATAAGTAAGAAACCAAAGATATACCAATGAGATCATACTGATAAATTGAAAATTTGACTAGAAACAAGCCATGAAGAAGTAACTAGGATTTCGTAATATTTTTCATTTTACTTTTTAGATATAATTGATTCTCTGCAATGGATGAAACCCCAGAAGTCTGAAAAAAGGACAAATAAACCCACATTCAAATTTTGACATGCAAGCATCCTAAAGGTGAAATTCATCTGGAATGGAACATTTGCTGAGCTTGGAGTAAATCCTTTAATTTTTATATATATATGTATGACAAAATATCTTTCCATCTTACCCATTTTTCCCTGGCACAATTTTCTTCATATCTGCATGAATAAAAGCATCAGTTATCCTGAAAAAAACAACAGAGTGTCTCTATTTGACATCAGCATCTCGTGTAATAAATTCATCAAGGTATAAAGTTTATCAAATGTCTGCCAATTTGAAAGTAGCTTCCACAAAATCATGTTTGGTTAAGAGAAGCCATAGAAAGAAAATGCTGCCTCTAAAACATGATACAATCTGGTTTAATATTTTTCAGATAGAATTTTAATTACTGTACTTTTTAATACTTCTTTCTTTCCATATATCATAATTTGGTATGTAACTTTTTTTCATTGAAACAGCTGGAAGCTAAAAGACATCAAGAACATTCCAAAAATTCATCAGTAAAAAGGAAGTAACTGTCCCTAAGGCATACCTGTACTCATCATGGTCATGCTTCACACAAACTAAAATTACTTTGCTCTATAGTTGCTGAGAATTTGCCAACCAATTTGGCAGCAACGTGAAACATAACACAGGAACAAAATAAGTACCCAACTTACAGCTCATGATGGTCATGATTCACACACAGTATGAATTACCTGTACTTGTGTCCTATAGTTGCTCAGAATTTTGCAACCCAAAATTTCATGAAAAATGGTAGCATCATAAAACAGGAGGCAGGAACAAATTTAGTACTTACCTGACAACTCATCATAGTACATGCTTCACACTAGCTATGAATTAACTGTACTTGTGTCCTAAAGTTGCTCAGAATGTTGTAACCAAAACATATCACAGAATGATGGGCTAGACCAGTATACCAAAAGAGCAAAGGTATGCAAAAAAAATCACTGCAAATTTCGAACTTTTTCCTGATAGGGGATAATTCAATCTACTTTTATTTTATATCTCCAATCTACTTTTATTTTATCAAAGAAATTCACTGAGGTAACTTACATGTATGTATATCAAGAGAAATTTTGCACAACAATAATATAATATGCTGTTACTTTCTTAAAATTTACACGGAAAGCAAAATCTATAACTTACATCGTTTCTATTGCATTACACACTCTGTGTTGATAAGCTCTTCTGTGTAGAGTTGCTCTGATCTGGAACATGCTGTATAGTGTATCTGCTTCCTACAGTATAAAGTGTATACAATCAGTTCTGTTTACTTTATACGGAGTCAGATTAATAGAAGTATACAATATCATATACAACAAAAGTGTTGATTAAGCCACACATCAATCAAAAATACAGTATGTTATGTACACATAAATAAGATATTGGTAACCAAATGGTATAAAAGAAAATTTAAGGGTTTTGTGATTTGAGGTTCAAAAGAAATAAGAGTTTCTTCCAGCAGGCAACATCTGTACAATACAGCAAGCAAAAGCCATTCAATCAAACAGCCCAAAAAGTCAGGGAAGTGGCCAATGGAGAAATAAAATTCAGAGTTACAGAAAAAAACAGAAAAATACTATTAAAATACTATTAAGGTTACTGCTGGTTTTATACAATATTTTGTTTCTCAATGGGAACACATTCTCTTAACCCTTTGGTGCTAAATACTGTTAAATACACATGTATGGTTACAAATTACCTTTTGAAAGCAACTTGTTCAGAAGCAAATATCTATTCCAAGGGATTTTCATGCAAAAACAATTGATCACAATAATGACGTAGTAAATGAGTTGTGAAGAGAAACATATTGTTATCAGTGATAGATATCCTGGGCAAAGAAACCACAATATCAGATACTAAGTAATTTATCAAGAAATTTCAGTGATTCCTCTGAAGAAAAAAACTGATTTACACAGTTTGCAGATTTGAAGTTTTTGTTTCAGTTGCATTTTCTATTTTAATATTTGTTGGAATAACTGCCATATATTTTTCCCTCGTTTCAGCACATTACAGACAGTTTTACAGAAGATACAACACATAATTAATGATTGTCCCATGATAGAAAGGACAACCTTGGTATCCAAAGTTGTTAAACTTCTTAGTAGATGTTGTAAGGAGACTTCCTTTCAGAAAATATTTATTAATACTTGCTCAAAACAACAGTGATGTTCTCGTGATTGATTTTAATCAATTGGATAAAGCATTCATCTACATAATTGATTGTAAAATTAGTTGGGAATAAATACATTGTACTATAAATCCTTGAAGTTTCATATAACTTATCAACCTGTGTAAATATATTTTAGAACCAACAATTAGTATTTATTAATAAATAATCTGTGAACATCAAAGATGAATCTTTCTTGTATGCTCAGCACTAGTGTTCTTTTTACCATTTAAAAAATTGGATGAAAAACATGAATAATTGATAGTCTAGTCACATCAACCAATAGTAATAGATAATCAGTTGCAGATATCAACCAATTGAACAACACTACAAAACAATCAGGCACGTCTAATGAACAAGATAAACCTGTTCTTCAACATTTGCACCGTGTCATGGGATCTCTTAAAATTCAAGGAATTTTGAAGATCACTTGAAAATCATACTCCATTCATGGAGACCGTTTGCATTTTAGCACATTATCTACTAATTAAAGAAATGATCTTTTGATGTTGTTAATTTTCAATGACGAAATCTAGAATTGAGAGCTGGGACAATAATATAAAACCAATCATAAAACAGGATTTTGATTTATTCAAACATGTAAGAATTATCAGAAAATTAATCCCACTTTCCCACTAAAATTAAGTTATTACATTTTTTATGACAAATACATAGGTTAAAAAAATATTCGTCTGCATTTATATTTAAACATGCAATATAAGCCAGACCATGGTGTTATTGAGAAATCAAACTTTAATAAAGAATAACAAGAAGTTGCAAGCGATGTCATGTTAAGGATACCCCATCAAAGTCATGTCAAACAGGAAGTTGGAGTCTGGCAGAACTGGAAATAGGAAACAACATACAACTTATCATGTCAAAGTTGCATACAAAATATGAAAATATTCTGGCCTGTAGAAGCTGAGAAAAATGCGACAAACTTTTATGTGTAACATTGTATTTTAAACAAGTCAAAGTCCCGTTAAACAGAAAATTGGGGTCCGGCAGAACTGACAATAAGAGACAACTTACAACTCATCATGTCAAAGCTACATACAAAATATGAAATATTTCTGTCCTTTAGAAGTTGAGAAAAATGTGAGATAAATTTTTATGTGAAACATTGTATTTTTACAAGTCCTGTCAAACAGGAAGATGGGGTTCATCAGAACTGAAAATAGGAGACAATGTACAATTCAAAGCTACATACACAATATGAAATCATTCTGCCTTGTAGAAGCTGAGAAAAATGTGACATAAATTTCTATGTGTAACATTGTATTTTTACAAAGTCAAAGTCCCATCAAACAAGGAGTTGGGGTCCAGCAGAACTAAAAATAGTAGACAACGTACAATTCATCATGTCGAAGCTACATACAAAATATGAAATAATTCTACCATTTAGAAGCTGAGGAAAATGTGACATAAATTTTTATGTGTAACATTGTATTTTTACAAAGTCAAAGTCTCATCAAACAGGAAGTTGGGGTTTGGAAGAACTGAAAATAGGAGACAACATAAAGCTCATCATGTCAAAGCTACACACCAATTATGAAACCATATTGCCCTGTAGAAGTTGAGAAGAAGAGGCTCCCAAGAGCCTGAATTGCTCACCTGTTATTTTATGTGTAGATCTTGTATCAACAATTGTTTTTGCTAATAAAAGTATACCGTCACATTTTTGCCTTAATATTGACTTGTACAGCTAAAATATAGAATCCTGAAACCAAATATATAGGTTATTAGGGACTTTTTCAATGGCATTGACTCTTGACTTTCCATTTTGACCTGAACAGGTAAATTGTAGGGTCCTGAACCCAGTTACCCATGATGCTCTTTGAGTCTCATAAATGTACCCTTTCTTTCAGAATATGTTTTTGTTGTCATTAATTGACCAAATAAAGTTCAAAGTTTAAATATCTTTTGCTGTTACAGAAAAAAATCTGCAGAGTTGCTCCCCTTTGATGTTCAAGTTTCTTTTCAATTCAATTTTTTTTTTGACAAGGAAAACATAAAATTTTTATTTAATTATATTCTTCTTTTGAAAAAAATGTATTTCCCAAACTTTTTTGTACATATAATTTTATGTAGAACCTTTGTAATTCTTTATAATGACTAGGGTTATATTCATGCAATTAGTAAAGTGAGTGTCACTTCAGAGTCATGGACAGTGTTAAATAGTTGAACAACAACTTTTAAACTGCATTGAGTGCTAAGCCAAACAGCAGTTGTTTCCTTGGAAATCTGTGGAAATATTTGGCCAAACATTAATGTCAATTTCCCCTCCCCCCAAAAAAAACCTCCCTCCCTCATTCATTTTTTAAAAAAATGTCCTGAGAACCTAAGCATCTTTTTTTGGTCTAAACTCCTAGAAGTCGCCCCTCATTATTCTCAATTACTAAAAAGCCCCTTATGAACTTTGTTGCAGAAAAAGGTGAGCTCTGTAAAACTTTATGTTTAATGACAATAAAGTAATATGAATCTGTACATTACATACACATATTTTTCCTGATGCAGATTTTAAAAGGCATGTTAGGGGAAAGTAGAAGAATATAAATTCGAATGAAATAATGATCAGACATAGCATGTAAAAAATCAAATCCCAATACTTTCAAGGAGTTTCGATCCTCTGGTCCAAAGACCCCTCGTTTATATACACGCCCACACAATTCCTGGATCTGCCCCTGTGAATTTCCCTTACTAGTAAATAGATTTTTACTCAAATGCAAGATTATATTTTTTTATTTAGTCTACAAAGTAAGTTACAAACATTTTTGGCAAACACTTTAAAATTCACTTTCTGCCAGCAGATAGTCCAAATAATTATGCCTCCGAGTATGTTATTTATAACTTTTATGCAATGCCGCTGATGTTCTAAAAAAGTCCAAATGATAAATGGCCTCAGGATTATCTGGACTAGCTAGCAGAATGTGTATTCTCTTGGATGGTTGGTAGTTTGTACCTGCAACATCACCAGCATGTACACGTACCAACCATGAAGCTCTGTCAGCTTTATGTATCCTATTATGTTGGCTATCCTCTAATTTGCCTGTATACTGAGGAATATGTTGGTGACATTATTTGTGTCATATCAAATATATGTATTTTCAATGATTTTGTTGTGTATTAGAAACATTTATCACATCAGCTCTCCCATGATAACCATTGAAATCTAAATCACCCAATAGATATCTGCTTGAGGGGTGAAAAACCCATTAAAAATTTATCAGAGGAGTGAACCTGAAATCACAAAGCAAATGGAAAAACCTTTCACTCATTTTATTAAAAAAGACAGGAGTGAATAACCCAATTGATGAAATCTGGAGCTCTGATAAAGTGTTCATTTTCACCCTCAAAGCCTTCGGGTTCCTTTCTAGAATGGCTTTTCATTTCCTTTTGATGGGTCCAGATTATAACATGAAATACTGACAGCATACAGTTTGGCAATGACAAACATATGAAATTGATTCATTCTGTATATTACCTACCTTATCCCTGGAACAGATCTGTAAACTTCCATCTACATCCAGCACTCTAGAAAATTTCATAAATCTATGGTGATCAAAGTTGTTTTTAATCCCTAAACCATGACAATCTCTAGCAAAGTAGTCCCATTTATCTACGTCTATACCATTTCTCTTGTTTGCTACGATCTGAAACAATAAAGCACAATGAATCTGAATACAAGTCATAACAAAATACAATAAATCTTAAAGAAAGTATAGATCATAATGAAAATGTAGTTTAGTATTTCTTTTATCCCATTGATTTTTATTAATTGCTTTTTTTGCCTCAGTCACAATAGTATTAACATGTTTTTAACCAAAAGTGTTTAAAATTTGGAATTTACCTAAGGAGATGGTTTGTGAGAGTATTAAAAAGATATGGCTATTTATGTCAGTAATCTGTGATACTATAAACACATCCATATATATTTCTAATATCTCTGTAAATGAGGTAAATAGTATCTAAGATAATTTTTCACCCAAACGAAGGCTCTGCCAAGGTTGACAAATAGAAATATTTTAGCCCAAGGGCATGAGATAGCCAAGTCTCCCCAAAATAGAAGTGATTAATACTGTAAGCCACCCGCTGGCACCCTGTCTCATGCCTAGCAGATGGTTTACTTGTTTTTATTATTCCCGTATTTCAGTATTGATGTGTTTTGTCTTGTTTATTTATTTGGCTCATCTAACTTGTGTTTATACCATTTGTTGTCTTGGATGTCCAAGCAGGAGTATGATTACCATTAATTTATTACAAATCTACCCAGTGCACTCGTACCATATTTTTGTCCCCAACGGCGTTCCATAGTTTTAATTTTTGTGTCAGTATCCTTGTACTGGAGTGATATCTCTCCCTTGTTTGGGTGTGAAAGTATAATGGAAATCAGGATCAAGTTTAAATCAACAGTTTTATTCATGTTAATATGTACATAATAATAAATATTCTTATTAAACATTATTTGTGGTGTCCGACGTGGTGGGAGATAGCTTACTGTACTTCCTATGTAAACATAACAAAAATAGTATTTTATTTCCTAATAAAATGTTCCCAGCGACATAAAAATGTTTTTCTATTTATTCCCTATGTAAAATCCATTTTTCCGTTATTTATTCCAAATAAGATCCTCACCTAGCAATAGTTTTCTCTTTTACTGCTTTCGAAGTTTCCCGCTTGAGAACTTTCAGCTATCTGCCATCTTGGAGTGCGCTCGCGTTTATATAGGTTTCCAGTAGGTGTCACGTGACACGAACAACCAATGAATAATTGTCCTTGTTGCCGTTTTAGGAACTATATAATATAGGATAGTGGAAATTTCACATATTAACTATATGACAAGTTGTCCGAAGGTTGTCCTTCTATTTATATAATAAATATGAAAAGATACATGTAGTTAAACATACGAAAAACCTTTAAATAAACGATCGGACACCACTATTATGCGCAATAGTTTAGCAGACGATGTGCGCAATATTACGTTATTAAAAAAAAAAACAATATAGTTCAACATTCCATTGGAATTTATCACATAACATTAGTGTCCGGCAAGGTAAAAATATCACAAATATTTTGGTACTTTTATAAAAGAAAGGATTGTCAAAAGAATTGTTTGGTGACGTATCAGATTAAGATAAAAATAATGCTGGTTTCCATCCCCAAACATGGCTGTCACCGAATTTGCCGACAAGTAAACAAACAGGATTTACAGATGTCTTGCAGTTACTAAACTTCAATAATTAATCAGATACATAAAATGAGTAACTAGAAACTGTTGGAAACATGAGATGATACCTCAAAATATGATTACATAAAGGACAAATGAGAAATCTGATTGGGAACAGGTAAATACCCTGATGTGATAATTTCCAACAATATAAAAAAAATGTAATATTAAGTCCATTTGCACAATATTGGAGTGTAATGCATTTTCGACTTGAGAATTTAGACCAACAATAAATATTCACACTATGATTGCAATTATCATATAAGTAAAAATAGCTAAAAACCACCCCCCTTCCCACTTGACCTTACACTTCCCCCCGCTAAAAAAAAATCTAATTCTCCTGAATTTTAGCCTTAAAAAAATAGAAGTTAAATATAAGTTTCACATATTCGAAAATATTGTCCAAGCACATTAAATCACAGTTAATCATCCCCAAGGCGCAGTAGAACATTCTTATCATCTATTTTCTTTATGAGCTGGTCCAAAGTAATGTCTCTTTTCGTTAACGCAGCTTCAAGCATTGTCAAAAGCTGTATACTTGTTGAGTCCTGGTTATTGTTTTTAATAAGATGTTTGATTGTGTTGTACGTATAATAACGAGACTTTATTTGAAACTGTTTTTCCTCTTCCATCTTTGGTGTTCTTGTGCCAGGTAATGCTAAAAAGTTATATTTCAATAAAAGTTCTTCCTTTGTCATTTCTAGTGGCTTTCCATATGTTAGCTCCAAAGCTATACTAGCAAATTCCCATTGAAAATATCTCTGTTCAGCTGGCATGTTTCTCCAGTTTTTAGGTGGCCACTTGATAGTTGTTGGAGTTGTTATCAAGGTAACGATTTCATCCTCCTTCCATTCACGTCTGCCTGGTGGAAATAACGGCATGCCTCCTGTTCTCAGTAATTGTGTTGCTCTGTCACTAGTTGAAGGTGTCTTTTTCCGATGGATGTATTGTGTCGTTTGATTTTCTTCTTCCTGTCTCAGGGGTTCCTGCAGCTGCTCTTCCTTCCTCCCTTCACTTTCCGTTAATTCTATCTCTTGATCTATTTCCCTCTGCTCCAACAATATCCTTTCCTCCTCCATCTGCTCTTGTAACCTTCTTTCATCCTCCTCCTGCTTCTTCTGCTCCTGTAACTTCCTATCCTCCTGCTCCTTCTGCTGTTCTAACTTCCTTTCCTCCTCCTTCTGTTTTCGTAACTTCTCCTCCTCCTGCTTCTTCTGCTGTTCTAACTTCCTTTCCTCCTCCTTCTGTTCTCGTAACTTCTCCTCCTCCTCTTGTAACTTCCGCTTCTCCTGCTCCTCCTTCTGTTTCTGTAACTTCTCCTCCTCCTGCTTCTTCTGCTGTTCTAACTTCCTTTCCTCCTCCTTCTGTTCTCGTAACTTCTCCTCCTCTTGTAACTTCCGCTTCTCCTGCTCCTCCTTCTGTTTCTGTAACTTCTCCTCCTGCTTCTTCTGCTGTTCTAACTTCCTTTCCTCCTCCTTCTGTTCTCGTAACTTCTCCTCCTCCTCTTGTAACTTCCGCTTCTCCTGCTCCTCCTTCTGTTTCTGTAACTTCTTCTCCTGCTTCTTCTGCTGTTCTAACTTCCTTTCCTCCTCCTTCTGTTCTCGTAACTTCTCCTCCTCCTCTTGTAACTTCCGCTTCTCCTGCTCCTTCTGATTCTGTAACTTCTCCTCCTTTTGCTCCTGCAACTTCCTTTCCTCCTCCTTCTGTTCCTTTAACTTCCTGTCTTCCTTCTGTTTCTTTTGCTCTTGTAACTTCCGCTTCTCCTGCTCCTTCTTCTGTTCTTGTAACTTCTTCTCCTCCTCCTTCTTTTGCTCCTGCAACTTCCTTTCCTCCTCCTTCTGTTCCTTTAACTTCCTATCCTCCTGCTCCTGCTGTTCCTCGTGGTCCTCTCTTTTCTTCTTCCTATCAGTGTGACCTTCAGTGTGTTTGCTTCTCTTCAACACCTTACGCTGCTGTTGTCTCTTCTCCTTATCTCCTTTCTCATGTTTTTCTGGCTCCTCATCATCCTCTAGTGTTATCTCTGAAGTGGATGGTGTCTTCAGAGGGGACAATGGTTTGGTCTCTGTAACCTTCCTCTTCTTTGATGGAAACAATTCTTCCGTGGTGTGTAGCTCTTTAATAAATTCTTCTCCAACTCCCAGTTTCTTTGCCGCAACTCTGCTTACCATACTTTTTAGTTCATCCTTGATCTCATTAAGAAATGGTTTTACTCCAGAGTGGTTTACATTTATGAGGGCAGTCATCCTTCTGATCAGCGAGTCCAACATCCTTGGTTCCTTCATTACCTCGTCCTTCAGCGTGATCTTATAATCCCTGATTGTCACTCCCAAGTCAAGTTCAAAGATGGCTGTACAATTGTTTATCCCTAAGGTTAGTGCTTTCAGTTCCATGTCCTCGTAGATATTTGGTCTAGATGGTGAGTATATTCTCTTTGGTGTTGATGTTTCTTCATCCTCTTCTGATCCCTTTACCAATACTTTCTGGCACTTCCAACCCTCAATCCATTGGTCCTTTGTCCTTGCTGTTTTCCCTACTCTGGTAATAAATTCCAGGACTTCTATTCTCGCTTTCATGGCCTCTACTGAATTTTCATTTGAAGGAGTGATCACCTTAGCATAGGCTTCAGGGTAGGCTGCCATCCAGAATCCATTGTTTTCTGTTAGGAAGCTATTAGGCATCAACTCGATCTTGCTTCTGTGGTTTGTCATAATATGCTCCTTCAAGTCAACCATCCTTCTGTATGACTTCTCCTCTGGACACCAAATACAGATTACTGACAATCTCTTATGGGGTGCTGCTGCCAAATGGTTCTTCAATTGCCTCCTTGTCCTGAATGTCAGTGGGCATAACCAGCACTTTACTTCTACTTGAGATGATGGTCTCATTCTGAAAATAAGAGGTACAATTCCCATTATATCCACCAATAATCTACCCCGAGAATAATTGCTAATTTGTTTAATTTTGTCTCAGTGTTTTGACATTGCATGTAAATGTATGTGTGTTCTTGGTTCAGTTACTTGGTTTATTGTTTAGATATTTGGTCCTGTGAAACAGTTATTAACCCACAACCCGATCTGATACAGTATGCACCCATGTTTAGAAAAAGGTCAGGTATTTCTGAGGTCACTTAATTTTGTTTTGGTCAAATGTCACATTTCCTAGTTACGGTCGCTGTCCTTTTTTTTCGTCGTGTGATGATATACCCTGAAGGAAACCCATTACTGCATAGTAATCTCATTAACAGCATTTCGTCTCCATACTGTTCTCCTCCTGGCAGTCAGGTCCAGCCCTCGTCAACTGCCTTACCGCGGGATAACATGGTCCAACCATGCATATTAACCCTAATATGTACCCGGAAGCACTGGCCAAGCGCTACCTTACATATTCTTCCAGGGTGGTACCAACCCTGGGCAACCACCATCAGCTCCTCCAAACGCTGATTGTTTTATCATCCAAAATATAAAAAAAATACTGTTTCGTCCTTCACCACTTAAGTACCAAGTACCACTCATGTACAAAAGTGCATCACACTCCTTCAACACTCATAAAATTTACATTTCTTTTTCTTTTGAAAACCGGGTCGGTGGATTTCGTCCACAATAAGGCAATAGCCTGTCAATATGGTATACTTTTCCTGGTATCTTACGTGACCTCTTAACAAGGTAAGTAACATCATCTAATTTCTTAATAACAACATATGGTCCTTTCCATTTCGAAGTGAGTTTATGACAAACACCCACTCGTTTACTTGCATCATAAAGCCACACTGGCTGGCCTATTTTCAGTTCCCGTTTTACTGCTTTTAAATCATAATGTCTCTTTTGGTAATCTGATTTTTGTTTCAAATGTTTCCTAGCTAATGAATGAGCCGTTGTCATTCTTTTCCTTAATTCTGATACATATTCTTCTTTTTCAGGTGCATAACTGTTATCAGATTCTAGTGGCCTTGGGATTACAGCCTCCATTGGAAGAGTTATATTCCTACCAAGCATCATCATATTCGGAGTTTGTGCGGTGCTTTTATGAACTGAAGATCTATATGCCATCAAGATCTGTGGAAGAACATCATCCCAGTGCTTTTGATCATTTTCACAATAAAATGTAAACATACATGTCAGTGTTCTGTTAAATCGCTCCACGTTACCATTTGACTGTGGTCGCTGCCCAGTCGTTCGAGTTTTGTCTATTTTAAGAAAATCACAAAGTTCCTGAAACAATTTGGCCTCAAATGATCTTCCTTGATCCGAATGAATTTGTAGGGGTGTACCAAATCTGCAAATGAATTCATTAGCGATTGTCTTGGCAATAGTTAAAGATTCTTGATCCGGTATTGCATAAGCTTCCGTCCATTTTGTAAAGCAGTCACACAGTACCAATATGTAACGATTTCCACGTTCAGTAACAGGAAGTGGACCAAGTATATCTACTGCGACTCGTTCCATTGGTTCACCTACTAAGTATTGACCTAGTGGAGCTTTGTTGCTTACTTTCGACGGTTTTCTTGCAGCACATTTGTCGCATTTCCTGCAGTAGTCAGCTATAGATTCCTTCATTGCTGGCCAGTAAAAAGATTGTTGGATTCGGCCTAGCATTTTATCTTGGCTAAGGTGACCTGCTGATGGAATGTCATGGAAGTGCTTCAATACAGTCTGCCTATACAGGTGTGGAACAATGATTTGAAAATTATAATTTTCATCATTTAGATAAAATTTTCTGTAGAGTATTCCATTGTTTATTTCTAATCGTTCCCACTGCCTCCATATAGTTTTCAATGCTGATGATCCACTTGATACTTTGTTCCACTCTGGTTTCCCCTTGCCTTCTTCAAGGTTGGTCATTATAAGGGATATTTCCTGATCCTCAAGTTGTAGTTGTCTAATTTTGTCTGGTTCCCATCCACTTAAAATGAAACCACTGGCAGTGTTGTTTGTCTGTTCTGCTGTTTGACTTCTGGTGCATACCCGTACTATTTCTGATTTGCTTACATCGCTATCTGTTATATCCGTACTGTTAATTTCAACTGACTCATCATTTAACTGGTTTGCTTGTTCTTGTCTCAGGCATGATTTACATGGTTTTCTTGAGAGAGCGTCCGCATTTGAATGACTTCTACCAGCTCTATGTGTAACCGTTAAGTTATATGTTCCTAATTCTTGCAACCATCTTGCTGTTTGTCCTGTTGGTTTCTTTAAATTTTTCATCCACGATACTGCAGCGTTGTGGGTACGGAGTAAAACTTCCTGTCCATATAAGTATGGGTGAAAAGTCCGCAGTGCAGTTATCACCGCTAAGAGCTCTTTGCGAGTAATGCAGTATGCTTGTTTATAAATATTCATAGCCTTGCTCATATAGGCTATTACTCTCTCCTTGTTTTCCTGGATTTGGGACAGAACTGCGCCTGTAGCCTTATCACTAGCATCTGTGTCAAGTATAAATGGTTTGCCGGCTTCTGGATATGCAAGTATTGGCGTTGTGGTTAGAGTTATTTTTAGTTGGTCAAATGCTTGTTGGCATTCATCGGTCCAAATGAACTTGCTGTTCTTTTCACATATCTTGTGTAATGGTTTAGCTATATCTGCGAATCCCTTTACAAAGCGTCGATAATAAGAGCAAAGGCCTAGAAAGCTTCTTACTTGTTTTGCTGACTTTGGTATAGGCCACTCTTGCACTGCTCTCGTCTTATCGGGTTCTGTTGAAATGCCATTTTCTGATACAATGTGTCCTAGAAAACGCACTTGTTTTTGAAAGAAAATACATTTTCCTGGCTTAAGTTTCAAGTTTGCATCACGGAGACGTTGAAAAATACGTTCTATCCGGCTCATACCTTCTTCAAAAGACGAGCTCACCGATATGATGTCATCCATATACAACAATAGTTCTTTCCATTGCAGTCCTCTTAGTACGTTTTCCATTAGCCTTTCAAAAGTGGATGGAGAGTTTACAAGACCAAAGGGCATCACTGTAAATTGGTATAGACCTAAACTTGTTAAAAAGGCTGTCTTTTCTTTGTCCTCTGGTGCCATAGAAATTTGCCAGAACCCAGAGTTTAGGTCCATAGAACTGAACCATTTTGAGCCATTTAGAGAGTCCAAACATTCGTCAACCCTTGGTAAAGGATATGCGCCCTTCACTGTGACATCATTGAGCATACGATAGTCAACACAAAATCTGATTTTTCCATCTTTCTTTTGTACAAGTACAATATTTGAAGCCCATGGACTGTTTGATGGTTCAATAATCCCTCCGTTAAGCATCCTATTTACTTCTGCTTTTTCTACTTCTCGTTTACCAATTGGCATACGTCTAGGGCGTTGTCTTACTGGAATGGCACTTCCTGTATTTATCTTGTGTGTTACACGATCTGTTCGTCCAATATCATCGGATGTTTTAGAAAATATATTTTGGTATTTTAGTAGAAGCGCAGCTAATGTGTTACTTTGCTCCTCATTCAGGTGTTTTGAGCTTCTGGTCCATAATTCATTCAAATGTTCTTGTAAAACTCCCTCTTCCTGATTAATATTTAATGTATCTGCATTGACTGATCTTACTAGTTCTGGCTGTTTTATTTCATCTATGTACGATTCACATGTTCCTATTGTTTGTCTTTGATGCAGTGTTATTTCATTGTCATTTGGATTAACAACATTAAGAAATTTTGATTGCTCTGTCGTTTTTACAATACCAGGTATTGTTATAAAAGAGGTTGGCGAGTTAAATGTACATTCCACATATCCAAATTCCGTCAGATGGTCTGCTCCAGGTATTAAAACAGGCAACATAATACTTGTCATTGGAGGAATTCTTGTGGTTTCTTTTACCTCAACTCTACATACCATATTTGCTTTTCCTCCAATCCAGCACTGGATCTCTTTGTTATTACATGTGTGGAGCACCATATGTTCATAGTTAACTTTTCTTACCTGTTTTAGTAAGAAATCTTGTCCCAGTATTCCATCTTGACTTATATTACAAATAAGGAATTTTTGTAAAATAATTTCGTTGCCCAATTTAATCTCAAGTAAAATTGATCCTATGGAAAATATATTATTTCCATTTACATCATTTATTTCTGTTTCGTTTGGTGAAAGTGAAGACCAAGTATCAATTGGCAATTTGTCAAAAATGTCTGTTGATATAATAGATGCAGTTGATCCGCTATCAATTAAAAAATTAAAGGACAAATTAAGTACCGATCCCTCTGTGTAAAATCCATTATCCCATTTATTGTCTGTTTTCCCAATGTGCCCTGTACGAACTGGCAATTTACTGTCAATGTCAGGCCATTCACACTTCGCTAACTCACGGCCTACTGAGTCAGCGTTGATCCGTTTCCCTGGTTGCTATTTGCTCAATAGTTATTACTCCTCTGGTATCCTTGAAAATCTCCATTTGTCCTGCTTTTATTCTGTTTCTTTGGACAGTTCCTCATAAAGTGGTCTGCTGAGTTGCAAATGTAGCATCTTCCTTGGTTAACCCTCCTAGTGTTATTATAAGTCATTTTGTTCGCTTCTAATTTTTCAATTCTTTTCCGTAAGGCTTGGAAATTGTCAGACTGAGCGGTAATGTTTTTCCCTTCTGTCCCTGTAGATTCAACGGTTCTGACTATAGGTCTCCTCCTGTCCCCATCTCCAACTATTGATTCATACCTCTCTATTACATCCACGGCCTCTGCTACTGTTTGACATTCTTTATCAATGCAGCGACATTTCATTTCTATAGATATTATCTTGAACAACTGATTCAAGGCTAATGATTCTTGTGCTGCCAAGTCTAAATTACAGTATGCTTTTTGTGCCAATTGTCTAATGTCATCACCTACTTCTGCAATGCTTTCCCCAGGCATGCGCCTGCGCATTTCTAATTTTGATAGCCAGCGGTTTTTGTGTTTAGAACTTCCAAACCTTTGATCCAGTTTTTGGACTAATGATGCATAGCCACGCCTATCCTCTGGCGACAGACTCATATAAAACGTCCTAGCTTGACCCCTCAAACTAGCTGCTAAAAATAGTAGTTTAGTGCGGTTGTCCCATTGACCTAATTCTGCACAGTCTTCAAAATGAGAGAGGTACTCCTCCCAACAATCCTTACCAAAATATGGTTCTGGTTTTAAGGTCATCTGTATTGGGTTTGGTTTGGGCAAATTGTCCTGGTCCCCATAGTCCCTAAAATTATTTCTGGGGTTTACTGGCCGTGTTCTAGGTGGGGTTCTTGGTCGGTGGTTAATATTGCGGTCAATTCCCTCATCCTCAATGTCTGTGTTTAGGTCTGAGTCATTAAAATTGTTTTGATTCCTTTGTACAATGTGGTCAATGCCCCTGTCAGTCCGAAATTCAATTTCTGGGTCTGGGGTGGGTGCATCTGCTTCCGCCATACTAACAATTGAAAAACCCTCAATTTAAAAAAAATCCCTTAGCCGGATAGTACAGTAAATCCACCACATCAGGCAAACTTCCTAAAATTATGACAGGTATATTTCTAGGTTCGTATCATGGATGCTAATTAGAATTTAGCATCCCACTTCTGACACCAGATTGTAAGCCACCCGCTGGCACCCTGTCTCATGCCTAGCAGATGGTTTACTTGTTTTTATTATTCCTGTATTTCAGTATTGATGTGTTTTGTCTCGTTTATTTATTTGGCTCATCTAACTTGTGTTTATACCATTTGTTGTCTTGGATGTCCAAGCAGGAGTATGATTACCATTAATTTATTACAAATCTACCCAGTGCACTCGTACCATATTTTTGTCCCCAACGGCGTTCCATAGTTTTAATTTTTGTGTCAGTATCCTTGTACTGGAGTGATATCTCTCTCTTGTTTGGGTGTGAAAGTATAATGGAAATCAGGATCAAGTTTAAATCAACAGTTTTATTCATGTTAATATGTACATAATAATAAATATTCTTATTAAACATTATTTGTGGTGTCCGACGTGGTGGGAGATAGCTTACTGTACTTCCTATGTAAACATAACAAAAATAGTATTTTATTTCCTAATAAAATGTTCCCAGCGACATAAAAATGTTTTTCTATTTATTCCCTATGTAAAATCCATTTTTCCGTTATTTATTCCAAATAAGATCCTCACCTAGCAATAGTTTTCTCTTTTACTGCTTTCGAAGTTTCCCGCTTGAGAACTTTCAGCTATCTGCCATCTTGGAGTGCGCTCGCGTTTATATAGGTTTCCAGTAGGTGTCACGTGACACGAACAACCAATGAATAATTGTCCTTGTTGCCGTTTTAGGAACTATATAATATAGGATAGTGGAAATTTCACATATTAACTATATGACAAGTTGTCCGAAGGTTGTCCTTCTATTTATATAATAAATATGAAAAGATACATGTAGTTAAACATACGAAAAACCTTTAAATAAACGATCGGACACCACTATTATGCGCAATAGTTTAGCAGACGATGTGCGCAATATTACGTTATTAAAAAAAAAAACAATATAGTTCAACATTCCATTGGAATTTATCACATAACATTAGTGTCCGGCAAGGTAAAAATATCACAAATATTTTGGTACTTTTATAAAAGAAAGGATTGTCAAAAGAATTGTTTGGTGACGTATCAGATTAAGATAAAAATAATGCTGGTTTCCATCCCCAAACATGGCTGTCACCGAATTTGCCGACAAGTAAACAAACAGGATTTACAGATGTCTTGCAGTTACTAAACTTCAATAATTAATCAGATACATAAAATGAGTAACTAGAAACTGTTGGAAACATGAGATGATACCTCAAAATATGATTACATAAAGGACAAATGAGAAATCTGATTGGGAACAGGTAAATACCCTGATGTGATAATTTCCAACAATATAAAAAAAATGTAATATTAAGTCCATTTGCACAATATTGGAGTGTAATGCATTTTCGACTTGAGAATTTAGACCAACAATAAATATTCACACTATGATTGCAATTATCATATAAGTAAAAATAGCTAAAAACCACCCCCCTTCCCACTTGACCTTACAATACTTTTTCTCATATTTAACAAGAGTGGACACACAAAAATGTCTCGCCTGTCGTGTATTTCTAATGAAATTAAATGCTATCAGACATATTGCATACAGTATTCGAAAAACAGGCCAAAACACAAAAACTTAACTATAACCATTGAACCATGAAAATGAGGTCAAGGTCAGATGACACCTGCCAGTTGGACATGTACACCTTACAATCCTTCCATACACCAAATATAGTAGACCTATTGCATACAGTATTCGAAAAACAGGCCAAAACACAAAAACTTAACTTATTGAAATGGGGTCGAGGTCAATTGAAAACTGTCTGACGGGGATGAGGACCTTGTGAGGTACGCACATACCAAATATAGTTATACTATTACTCATAATAAGAGAGAAATTAACATTACAAAAAAATCTTAACTTTTTTTTTTCAAGTAGTCACTGAACCATTAAAATGAGGTCAAGGACAATGTAAATATGACAGACGGAAACTTCGTAACATAAGGCATCTATATACAAAGTATAAAGCATCCAGGTCTTCCACCTTTTAAAATATAAAGCTTTTAAGAAGTTATTTAACGCCCCCGCCGGATCACTATCCCTATGTTGAGCTTTCTGCGAATTAAGTCGCAGGCTCGACAAAAACTGTTGCCAAGGGCAAAGGGTGAGACATATAGATTCTATAATGATGACCAGTTGATTATGAAATTTATCAATTCGAGATTAAATTTTCATTTCTAAACTGCGAGGCTTGTCCGAGCAGTTTAAAAAAATAAAAATTTATTAATTATTGAGAGTGGATAAATTTCATAATTATAGCATCAAAATTTTTTAGAATCTTTTTCAATAATCACAATGTAAAACTCCGAGAGGTCTTCCAAACTTTTTTTGGCGGGAAATTTTGCTAGCATTTAACCAACATGTGGTGATATCAAAATTTATCAAACAGGTCAAGAGATGTATAAATAATCACAGAATTAGAGAAAAGGCTATATCACACCCTAGAAATGGCATGATGTCTATAGGATTTAAGTCAACACTCAGCTGTGGTTAGGGGACGACCATTTGATATTCTGGGGGGGATTTTGAAAATAAATAACTCAGCTTTGATAGTAACAACTAGAGGCTCTATAGAGCCTGTATCGCTCACCTGGATTTCACTTTTCACCTTGAGCAGACCTAAAAAATTTTAGTGTTGCAGTCAATTTGGCTGGTATTTCTATAGGATTCTATGTTAAACTAATTTCAGCTGTGGCAGTCATCTTGGTTTAGTCCAGGTCAAAGGATACATTTCTAAAATAGAACCATCTAAGGACCATTTCTGCTAAGTCTTGTTCCAACTGGCTAAACGGTTTCAGACAAGAAGAATTTTAAATGAATTTTCCTATAGGGTCCAATATTTAACAAAGTTCGGTATGGCAGCCATCTTGGTTGACAATCCAGGTGATCGAACATATTTCTGAAAGACGACCTCCTAAGGACCAATGCTGCCAAGTCTGGCTCCAATATGTCAAGTGTTTCAGACAAGAAGATTTTTCAATGAATTTTTCCATAGGGCCCTATGTTAAACTAAGTTCGGTTGTGGCGGCCATCTTGGTTGACAGTCCGGGTCATCGAACACTCCTCTGTAAGAGGACCATCTAAGGACCATTGCTGCCAAGTCTGGTTCCAATTGGTCAAGTGGTTTAAGACAAGAAGATTTTTCAATGAATTTTCCCATAGGGCCTTATGTTAAACTAAGTTCGGCTGTGGCGGCCATCTTGGTTAACAGTCCGGGTCATTGGACATATTTCTGAAAGAGAACGTCCTAAGAACTATTACTGCCAACTTTGGTTCCAACTGGACTTGTAGTTTCATATAAGATTTTTGAAAGTCACCCGCCTTTTTTTTTCTATTTTTAGTAACAGCAAAACTGCAAAATTTCCTTAAAATTAACAATTCAGGGGCAATAACCCAACAAAGGGTTGACTGATTCGTCTGAAAATTTCATGACAGGTAGATCTTGACCTGATGACCATTTTTACCCCATGTCAGTTTTGCTCTAATTGCTTTAGTTTTTAAGATATAAGACAAAAACTGCAGTTTACCCCTATGTTCTATTTTTAGCCATGTCAGCCATGTTGGTTGGCAGGCGGAGTCATCGGACACATTTTTTAAACTAGATACCCTAATGATGCTTGTGGCCAAGTTTGGTTCAATTTGGCCCAGTAGTTTCAGAGGAGAAGATTTTTGTAAAAGTTCACGGACGACGGACGACGACGGACGCCAAGTGATGAGAAAAGCTCACTTGACCCTTAGGGTCAGGTGAGCTAATAAAAACAATAAAAGAGATCCTACATGTACTTTCAAGTTTTACAATGTATTTTCAAATGAACTCACTCTATGGTCACTTTTAATTATTTGATGGAATTTATGTACTGAAAACAGAGAACCAGGGTAAATAATACATTAAACATTTCCTTACTTCATACAAAAACCCTTTTTTCTCCTCTCTTCCATGGTATGGCCATTCCTACAATATGAAAATAAAGTGTAATAAGGGAGCAGTCAGTCTACCTTGTGAATCTATTTAGATCTTTAAATTTTATTTCCTAAGATCTACCATTAGAACAAGATATTGATTCATGAATGAGGATAGGACACATGAGTAAATTTTTAGTGTTGTTTTGTCATTAGTTGTAGATTTTTGGTATTCCAATTTCAAGATTAGCTGTTTTGTTTATTACATTGACATTATCTTGTGATTTAATAAAACAAGAGGCTCACCAGAGCCTGTATCGCTCACCTGGAGTCTGCTTTTCATTGGACAATTAATCAACTATTTGACCAAGTTTGTTGCAATTGGTTCAATTGTCCAGGGAAAATTTGTTGAAGATTTATTTTTCATAAGGTTTAATGTTAAAATATGTTCCCTGATGGTGGTAGTCCTGGCAGGAATTTGATAAAATTGACCAGGAATAAGGGTGAACCTTAAATAAATGTAACAGAACCCGACCTCAAATTACACAAACCAATAGAATTTGGGAATCCTTTCAAAATTTCAGGGTATGTAGATCTCAACATGGCAAACATTTTTCAATTTACATTTCACATCTATCTCAAATAGTTTTGGAGATAAATGCAAAAATGTTAAAATTTTAAAAATTTGACAAAAAAAGGGCAATAACTCCTAAATGGGTTTTGGGATTTCCTTTAAAATTTTTTCAGGGTATGTAGATCTCAACATGGCAAACATTTTTCACATTTACATTTCACTTCTATCTCAAATAGTTTTGGAGATAAATGACAAAAAATGTTAAATTTTGAAAATTTGACGAAAAAAGGGCAATAAATCCTAAATGGGTTTTGGGATTTCCTTCAAAATTTCAGGTTAGGTAGATCTCGTCATGCTGATCAATTTTACCCGATGTCAGATTTTCGATATCTGTAACGGTTTTTAAATTATAAGCCAAAAACAACACATCCACCCCTATATTCTATTTTTAGCTACGACAGCCATGTTTTACGTCAGATCAAAATAAATTGAGGATCGTTTGTAGAGGACATGTCATAGATCATTCCTATTAAGTTTCAAACCAATCGGCCCAGCGGTTTCAGAGGAGAAGATTTTTTAATGAAAAAATTTTGAAAATTTGACCAAAAAAAGGGCAACAACTCCTAAATGGGTTTTGGGATTTCCTTTAAAATTTCAGGATAGGTAGATCTCAACATAGCAAACATTTTTCAAATTTACATTTCACTTCTATCTCAAATAGTTTTGGAGATAAATGACGAAAAATGTTAAAATTTTGAAAATTTGATGAAAAAAGGGCAATAACTCCTAAACGGGTTGTGGAATTTCCTTCAAAATTTCAGGGTAGGTAGATCTCGTCATGCTGATCAATTTTACCCCATGTCAGATTTTCGATATCTGTAACGGTTTTTAAATTATAAGCCAAAAACAACACATCCACCCCTATATTCTATTTTTAGCTACGACAGCCATGTTTTACGTCAGATCAAAATAAATTGAGGATCTTTTGTAGAGGACATGTCATAGATCATTCCTATTAAGTTTCAAACCAATCGGCCCAGCGGTTTCAGAGGAGAAGATTTTTGAATGTTAAAATTTTGAAAATTTGATGAAAAAAGGGCAATAACTCCTAAATGGGTTTTGGAATTTCCTTCAAAATTTCAGGGTAGGTAGATCTCGTCATGCTGATCAATTTTACCCCATGTCAGATTTTCGATATCTGTAACGGTTTTTGAGTTATTAGCAAAAAACAGCAATTTACCCCTATGTTCTATTTTTAGCAACAGTGGGCATGTTTTTCATCGGATCAATATAAAATGAGGATCGTTTGTGGAGGACATGTCATAGATCATTCCTATTAAGTTTCAAACCAATCGGCCCAGCGGTTTCAGAGGAGAAGATTTTTGAATGAAAAGTTTACGACGGACGGACGGACGGACGGACGGACGGACGGACGGACGGACGGACGGACGGACGGACGACGGACGACGGACGACGGACGAAAAGTGATGGCAAAAGCTCACATGGCCTTTGGCCAGGTGAGCTAAAAAAATACAATGGATGTTGTATTTATGTGATTGCACGTCAATCTTTGGTGATGGCTATTGTGATGTCACTTCTAGAGTGAAATATGACTTCTCTGTTTTAGTAGTGAATTATTGAATTTTCTTTCATTTTCTAACAAGTATTGTCCATTTTAAGCCTTTATCATATTGTCTGGAAGCTCAATGTCTAACCTTATATTGCCCACCTATATGTCATTCTACAGTTTCAAAGGTTATTTTTGCTTCAAATTTTGTGTCAAGCTAATTTTTGATATGGAGAATCACTGAAAAAAATTATAGGTCATCAAAATTGTTTTGTCTCCATAGCAATTTTTCTCGTGTGTTTTCTGTATATTGCTGCTTTGTGCTAGTTCATGGGAAATAAAAATGTTTTCTTGAAATATTTGCAATACACACACAATTTTTTATCTAGTGGCTCTCAAGAGCCTATATTGTTCACCTGGATTCACCTTGAGCAAGACTAAAATATAAGTGTACAGTTAATTTGGCTGGTTTTCCCAGAGGGTCCTAAGATTTTTTTAATTCATCCTTTTTCTATTTTCAGTCATAGCAGTCATGTCGGTGCCTGACCAAGGGCCATTCCATTAAAGTTTGGTTCTAATTGGCTGAATGGTTTAAGAGGACAAGATTTTTTTGTAATTGTGGACGGATGGACGACAGATGAAGGAGGCAAATTGATGGCAAAAGCTCACATGGCCTTTTAGGCCAGTTGAGTTAAAAATGATGAACATATTATTCCAGTCTTTTGTTATAGGTACTTATTTGTTCAAGATTTTAAGTCCTGACAACAAAAGATAGTATTTTATTTGCTTCCCGCTAAAAAATTACTGAGAACAGTGAAAAATACCGATACGATTGTTGGACGTCCTACCCATGTCTTAACTCCTGCTTTTTACCCTAAATCCTGTTTTGTGAAATCCTACCATTCATCTACGGTATTTGCTTATAATTCATTATATACATGTTTTATTTAAGGTTTGTATTTTTTCCTATAAAATTTCCTTAAACTCTATACTCTAGGAAATTATCTTAAAAGATCCCTTAAGATTTTTGTGTAAACAAAGTAATTAATATACGAAAAATATTTATAATCTTTTAAAACAAATTTGGAGGAGTGATTTCTAGAGTAAACAAAAGTTGAAAGCACAATAAAATGATTTTTTGTCGCAAGTAGATTATTATTATAATTTGAAATGTATTAAAGAAAAACATCTTATATATGATATTATATAAAATTTTGCCTGAAAAAAATCCATGTTTAATCTTTTTTTAAATATTTTTTTGAATTATACAAAATTAAAACTAGAAAATGTGTCTATAAGACATGGATGCCCTGCCCTAAAAACAATATAGGGGTTGCTGCACTGCGTTGTACAATACAAGAGGACTGTTGTGATGAAACATCATTGATATATTACTATAGGTTTCTGAGAAATGAACCTAAACGCAAAACTTAACCAAAGTCACTGAAGCATGAAATGTAGGTCATAGCGACCCAAGTACTGCTGAACTGCGTTGTACTATACAAGAGGACTGTAGTGGTGAAATATCATTGATATATTACTATAGGTTTCTGAGAAATGAACCTAAACGCAAAACTTAACCAAAGTCACTGAAGCATTAAATGTAGGTCATAGCTACCCAAGTGTTGCTGAACTGCGTTGTACTATACAAGAGGACTGTAGTGGTGAAATATCATTGATATATTACTATAGGTTTCTGAGAAATGAACCTAAATGCAAAACTTAACTAAAGTTACTGAAGCATGAAATGTAGGTCATAGCTACCCAAGTGTTGCTGAACTGCGTTGTACTATACAAGAGGACTGTAGTGGTGAAATATCATTGATATATTACTATAGGATTCCGAGAAATGGAGCTAAACGCAAAACTTAACTGAATCGACAGGTTTGACAGTAAATGATGCAACTTTAGTATTTAAACTCATTAGAAATGAAATCTAAATAGCATCAATTTCATATATCAATGTAAAAATGAAATAATATGGGGAATGTATTTTAACAATAACACAAATCTTATCAGATAAGTTGATTCCTGATGCACCAAAGTTCCAAATGTTTCTTTATTTTCTTAGTTTAATGGAAATCTATTGCCTATCATGAATTTCAAGAATTTTTTATTTTTCAGAAATAACCAAATACAAAATATGTCTTTCTTCAACATTTTTCTTAAACTTTTGGTTTCTCTGCATCAATAAAAACTGGTATTCTATCAAGTATTAAAAAAAAGTATGCCAAAACATCTACTTTGTAGGTGTGGCCTTAACCCATACGCAAAAGCGAACATCAAATTACCCTAAAAATACTGATGTAAAAACAAGAGTGGACACACTACATGTCTCGCCTGAGTATGCACATGGACACAGAATAATGATTATCTGATTCCCTACATTTTGCAAGTTAAAGGAAAATTTGTTAAAAGAAATTGAGGTCAAGGTCAAAAGGCAGGTGTCATACCGACATGTATCCACTAAGGACTATCTATTAACCAAATATGGTGGGTCTAAGTATTATAGTTGCTGAGAAATGAACCTAATCTCGAAAATGTGACAAAGTCACTCAAGCATGCAATTGAGGTCAAGGTCCAGAGACAAGTGTCAGACTTGCATGTACCCACTAAGAACTATCTATAGACCAAACACAGATGGGCCTATGTATTTCAGTTGCTTAAAAAGGACTTAATCAAGAAATTTGCATGAAAGTCACTCAACCATGAAATTGAGGTCAAGGTCCAGAGACAAGTATCAGACTGGCATGTACCCATCAAGAACTATCAATAGACCAAATACAGTGGGTCTAGGTATTAGAATTCTGAGAAATGGACTTAACCACAAAAAAGTGACAAAGTCACTCAAGCATGAAATTGAGGTCAAGGTCCCAAGCCAGGTGTCAGACTGGCATGTACCCACCAAGAACTATCTATAGACCAAATATGGTTGGCCTAGGTATTACAGTTTCTGAAAAATGGACTTAACCACGAAAATGTGACGCAGGTAACTCGAGCATGAAATTGAGATCAAGGTCCCAAGCCAGGTGTCTGACTGGCATGTATCCACTAAGAACTATCTATTGACCAAATATGTTGGGTCTAAGTATTACAGTTTCTGAGAAATGGACTTAACGACGAAAAATTGACAAAGTCACTTGAGCACGAAATTGAGGTCAAGATCCCAAGCCAGGTGTCAGACTGGCATGTACCCACTAAGAACTATCTATAGACCAAATATGATTAGCCTAGGTATTACAGTTGCTGAGAAATGGATTTAACCACGAAACTTGGACGCAGATTTTAAATTCATGTTTAAGAAGTCAGTCAACCATGATAATGAGGTCAGGGTCACAAGACAAGTATACTGCAGCAAACCTTATACAATAAGCTACCTTGTGGACCATAAATCTTAATTGTAGGTATTACATGTGCAAAGTTATTTAAGTTTTACAAAAGTTTACGCCGCCGCTGCCGCCGGAAAGTAATACCTATATCTTGCCTCGGCGACTTTTCGTCACAGGCGAGACAAAAAATGGTGAAGACTGCCAGAAAGGAAAAGATGAAAAGACAATCCTTAAAAGTCCTGGCTTGGGACAATCATATAGAACGTGGAAGATTTTAAGAGTTTATGAGATTTCAAACCTTTTCCTTGGTCTAGGAAAAAACATAAAATAAATGCAGAAAAAAATCCACCATACATTGGTATTAATTTAAGCAATTTACAAGCTGATAAGCTAGCAAGGTTCTGGGATATACTCACATCAGAAGAATCATCCTGAAAATGTTTTCTTTTATTAATATTGTTTTTCAACCTGATAGCTTTAGTTTACCTGCATGTCTACTAAACAATACCAAAGTTCTCATTACTTCCTTTTCTCTGAATAATTGATATCAATGCTGGTACAGTAGAATTGCCATTAGCTAAACAGTGGACTCTCGTTATCTCTATCTCGGACAACAAGAAAAATGCGAAATTGACAAAATTTGACTAAAAAGGAGCTGAACAAAAATTTCCTAGTTATAAAGAGGAGGTAATTTACTGCTTCCAGTAAATCTCAAATTTCAGTAGGTGCTGGAGTACTTAAAACGTTTACACATACTATCTAGACCTCAATTTGTTTATTAAATGTTCAGATACTTATAATATTATGAATGAGGAATGTACTTTGTGTTACATTTTATATTTATTTTGAATAATAAAGAGGTGAAGAAAATTTTATTACAATTGATAAATATGATTTGACAGTCAATTGACATATTCCAATATATATAGGCACCAAGTCAGGTAATCATTAAGTAGATTAACTTGTTGAATATAAACATTTGTAGATAAACTGACACAAATTAATGTATAAATCAAGGTAAATTGTTTTTACAAATCAATTTGAATTCACAATTAATCAATAGACACCAATTGTCAATAACCAGAAATAAGACCTACCTGTGACAACAATTATTCAATGAGGTGATGTTTTGACAGATGATGATTACTTCAACATAACAAATAAATTTTCTGCTGTTTTTATAATTTGGGGCTCAAAATTTAGTTCCAGATGGAAGAAAATTTGACTCATGCAAATTCAACTAAACAAAAGTCAAATGACATATATTTGAACTGTAAATCATTCGGGACATCATAAAAATTTTGACTCATACAAAAATTTGACTCAAGCGAGTTTGAGATAACAAGAATCAACTGTATTTTTGTATTTTGAATTCAGAAATTATCTTCTTTTTAACACAGTAAAAACATAATTACATAGTCTTAGTATTAATTAAATTTCATATTCTAATGAACATGCATTTATCCACTGAAATATGCAGAAGTTGTATTAATGATTCCCATCAATTGATGTAGAATTTCCAACTTACTGATCATAAATTTTGGCTATTTTTCTTGTAATAAATTCTAAAGAAAACCTCAATTGCCCATAATTCTCACAAACTGCCTAAAACATCTCTTACAGGCTGATAAAAAAAAATCTTCTTACATGAATGAAAAAAAAAAACTCATATTTTCTAAAATTCTCATAATGCCTGACATAAAATCCTATTTTCCTGTCTTATTCTACTGAACAGGAAATACAGTTTTAAATGAATTTCTTATAAGAACCTAGAAGTTCAATTTTCCATTAATTTCAAAAATCTTCTTACATGAATGAAAAAAAAACTCATATTTTCTAAAATTCTCATAATGCCTGACATAAAATCCTATTTTCCTGTCTTATTCTACTGAACAGGAATACAGTTTTAAATGAATTTCTTATAAGAACCTAGAAGTTCAATTTTCCATTAATTTCAATTGCGATTGAAGCCAGACAACACTTCTATCAATAATTTAATGTAATGGATTTTTGCCATTTTAACAGTAAGACTAAACAGAAAATTTTAGGTTGCTAATTAAACTTGAGTAGTCCAAGAAAACATAATAAAATACATGTATACAAATTTTTGTTGGGATTAAATTTTTAATCCTAAAATATGTTTATGAAGGGAAAATATATGTACCTGAAAATTTTAAAATATTAGTAATCTGGAAAAACTGTGGTATATTTGGTGCAATCTGAGACTTTGAGAATTTGAGACTTTTTTATTTCACTTAAGTTTGGCCAAACATGGGGTATGTTAGTACAGAGTCTAATAACAATCATTAAAAAAATCTGACTGAAATATATTTTCTGTAATATATATAATTCTGTGTACCGGAATGACACCCCCCCCCCCCCCCCCCCCCCCATTTGACATTTCCCTCCCTGTTTGAGTCTGTGTTTTCTAATAGACTCAGTACCGGCAATTGATTAGCTTATGACTGTACTGTTGTGCATGGTGTAACATTTCTTTGTAATCGGTTAGTCCTTAAATAAAGTACAACGAACATAGGTTTGGGCGAAAATAACCACAGTATTTATTATGCAAGAGCAAGAATAATTACTAAGTACAATGGCAATGAAAATTTAAGATTTAAAACTGTATGGTTGTCCCACACTTGAAACTATGATACACAAAGAACACAAAAACTAAACTATAACTACATTATACATAAACATTTCCAAAACAAATACAATTCAAAGGGAAGGGCGGGTAGGAATTTAAAACAATCTTAACGTCTTGCCAGTAACGTCTTGCCAGCCACCAAGCAAAATTCAAACTGAATAGGAATTTGCGTAATGGGGATAGCGTGGCTACTCGATATGTTTCATGATTGGTTAATCAATAATTACCAGTAAGAGATAAAGTTGTCTCCAAGGGGAAAGGGCATCATCAAATATGGTAAACCGGAAACAGCTACATGCAGGGGGTAGCTGATAATAGAATGGACACTGGATATGTAATTTGTAATTGATATATTGAAAAGATAAACTAACAGGCCCTTGCAAACAAAATTAATAAATCATTTTTTCCAAAAATATTCCACTTACTGTTTGACTTTTTTTCACTGGACCAGCAATCTGTTCCTTTATAAATCTTATGTCTTTATCCATTAATCCATACTTTTCAAACTCTCCTCGGAGATCATTACTGCTGATGAGATGATCAAACATTATTACTGAAGCATCCTCATGCTAAAATATAAAACACATATATCATGTATATAAGGCAAAATAAAAATCTATTTCAAATTTCTCTGTATGTCTTACTAAGAAAATTAATCAAAATTACAATCCAGAATCATAAATTTCTTGAATTTTGTCTTAAGATACTTCAAGAGAACATTAATAGGTTATATTTAGTGCTTACCTTTTGTGTGAGCTACTGCTTATCATTGAAGATCATCTTACAACCACTATGTTCCAATACCATGAATGTTTAATCTAATGTGATGTGTGATGTTGTCTCATTGATACATAAATGATCTGACATTGGCACATTTCCAATTTACCATTTATTACCTCCCCTGTTTTCCATGTATGGAAATTAAAACTAGAGGCTCTCAAAAGCCTGTATCGCTCACCTGGATTTAACTTGTCCACCTTCAGCAGGACTGATAAGTTTAAGTGTAGCAGTTATCTTGGCTAGTTTTCCCATAGGTTAAATGTTAAGCAAAGTTAGGGCGTGGTGGCCATCTTAGTTGACATTCAAGGAGGACCATTGCTGGCATTAGTTTGGTGTCCAAATGGCCAAGTTTAAGGTATAGTGACTGCAAATTAAATTTCCAATAGGGTTCAGTTTTGGTGGACCATTTCTGCCAAGTTTGTTCCAATTGGCTTAGTGGTTTCAATCAAGAAGATTTTTTAATTAATTTTTCCACAGGGTCCTTTGTTTTACTAAGTTCAGCTGTGGTTGACATACTGGGTCATCGGACACAATTCTGACAAAGGACAATTTAAGGACCATTTCTGCCAAGTTTGGTTCCAACTGGCTGTGTAGTTTCACACATCTTGGATTTCATATTGGCATGAAAAACATAAAGTTGGTAGAGGACCATGTAAGGATCATTCCTGCAATGTAACAATTCAATTGCTTTTGTAGTTTCAGAGAAGATTTTTGAAATTTCAGCCAATCAGAATTCATAATTGACCCTTGCAGCCATGCTGAATTTCGGATTGGCACCAAAAACATCAATTTGTTAGGGACCATTATCTGATCATTCAGGTATAATATTACTTATATCTGTCAAACAGTTTCTAACAAAAAGATGTTTGTATGTATTTCCCATAGGATCCTATGTTGAATGTATCCCCTGGCGGTGGCCATCTTGGATTTCAGATCGGCACAAAAAACATAAACTTTATAGAGGACCATGTAAGGATCATTCCTGCAATATAACAATTCAATTGCTTTTGTAGTTTCAGAGAAGATTTTTTAAATTTCAGCCAATCAGAGTGCATAAATGGCCCTGCAAGCCATGCTTTTGAATTTCGGATTGGCACCAAAAACATCCATTTTGTTGGGGACCATTATCTAAACATTCAGGTATAATATTACTTCTATCTGTCAAACGGTTTCTGACAAGAAGATGTTTGTATCTATTTCCCATAGGATCCTATGTTAAATGTGTCCCATGGATTTGAGATTGGCACAAAAAACATAAACTTTGTAGAGGACCATGTAATGATCATTCCTGCAATATAACAATTCAATTGCTTCTGTAGTTTCAGAAAAGAAGATTTTTTAAATTACAGCCAATCAGAATGCATTAATGGTACTGGCATCCATGTTGAATTTTGGATCAGAACCAAAAACACAAACTTTCTAGAGGACCATCCAATGAACATCCCCACCAAGTTTGGTTTCAATTGGCCATGAGGTTTTGGAGAAGAAGATTGAAATGTGAAAAGTTAACAGAGAGACGAAAAGACTGGCAAAGGACGCAAAGTGATGGCAATAGCTCACATGGCCTAAAAACTGTATTGTCTACTTAGGCCACATTTAAAAATATGTTTGTTCCCCCTCTCCCGACCCTACATTTCAGAGGAGGGTAGGTAGGTAGGTCAAAAGTTTGGTTTTTTTTGTTCAACAGAATTTTATATTATTTTCAACTTCATGAACAAGACCTAATGTTATAAGGTTTGCTTCCCTGCTTAGTCAGGCATGACATCAAAATTGTTAGTTAAATACGTGTCCACTACCAATCCAAACAAATATCCAATTAAGTCACCATTAAGAGATAATTTCTAAATCAATTACCAATTGTATCATTTATAATTTATAATTCCAAAACTACTAGTCGCGAAAATCATCTCGTAGTTGTTCAGTGTTTCGGTTTATGAACCACCTATCCTCATCAGGCACATCTAGCCTTTTGTTTATAAAGACGACATGAAAATGTGTTGCTGTCAATCACAAAACTTATATTTTAATTGAATAGGAATGGGGTACGACACTGGTGGTCTCATTCCATTAAAAAGCATCTTGCATTTATTTCATTTAAAAGAATTTTACTTTAACATAGATAATTTATTTAAGTGTAGCTGATGTGAGATTATCTTTTATATTTTTATGTATTTTATATGCAATAATAAGCAGTCTTTTAAAGATTCTGTTGCTCTCTTCATCTTTTTTGATACAATACCAATGCTTCTTAAAGAGTCGGGTTATATTCTGCTATAAATACAAGTGGGGTGTTTATCTTGGACTTGTTTTTTGTATTGAAATGTTCTTTCTCTGGTAAGGTTAATTTTTTGCATTATTAAAGGTTCAATTTTGCATCATTTATAACCCCTTTTGATTAGATTTATAATAAATATTTCAACTTGAGATATGAGGTCTTTTTGTTGGTAAGTCTAATCAATCTAGTTATTTCTCCCAATATAAATCCTTTAAACATGGAAGAGGGGTGTGCTGATGATCTATGTAAGTACTGAAAGTTTTCCGTATGTTTTGTACATACTGTTAAATCTAAAGTATGTAAATTTTGAATAGAAAAGAGAGTGGAAACAAGGAATGGTTCAAAGAGACAACACCCCGACCAAAGAGCAGAAAACAGCTCAAGGCTACCAATGGATCTTCAACGAAGCGAGAAAATCCCACACCTGGGGTGGGCTTCAGCTGGCCCCAAAACAATAATGCATACTATTTCAGCAAAATGGACGGCACCAAAAACATACAAATGAACCAAAATTTAAAAAAACACACAAGACTAACAAAGGCTAGAGGTTCCTGACTTGGACAGGGGCAAAAATGAGGCAGGGTTAAACATGTTTTGTGAGATCTCAACCCTCCCCCTATACCTCTAGCCGACGTGGAATAAACAAACACAGCAATACACACAGTAAAACAAAGTTCCAAAGAAGTTCCAGTCCGATGTTAAAAAAGGTAACAGAAGAGACTAAGCAAAATGAAAATGATCAATATATATTAACAAAGGACTACTAGCAGTTACTGACATGCAAGCTCCAGACCTCAATTAAACTGATCGAAAGATTATGTCTTTATCATATACAAACCTACATCCTTTAAATACAGTTAAATCTATGAATTCCTAGCTAGGGTCTGATATTTTACTTGTAAACTTTAGTAATGAATGAACCGTATTCGCTATTTCAAAAATTTTACGTAATTCCTCTATTACCATTAAAAATATTGAAACCGTCGTCTCGATACATGGACAGCAAGATTACTTTGTCTAAATGTATGTACAGTTCAATTATACGTGTTATTATTTCAAACATACATAAATCAGTAAGACTGGGAGCGATTGGAGCAACCATTGGTACCCCTATTTTTGTGTATACATTCTATTACTGAATTCGAATTCGTTGTTCTGAAGAATAAAATTAATTATGTCAAGCATAATTTTCTTAGGTAGAAAAGCTACCTCGAATCTATGTTTTATTAATCTAGGCCATGCTGTGTCAACAGCACTTGTGATTTCATTATGTTTCATACTAGTACTAGTAATGTCGAATGATGCTAAAATAACATCTTTATGCAGTGTCAGGTATTCAATTTTATTTATAAAAGACGTAGTATCTTTGTATATGTCCACTGATCGGATACAATAGGCTGTAAAAAAATAGTCTGTAAAGTTACTGTCCATGAACTTAGTACCATGAAACTTTCTTGATTTTAGACCGAATCCAATGAAAAATTAAAAAAACTTCCAGTCACAATAAAGCCCAAATCTTGTCCGGGAATGACTCCGAAATTGATCGGGAAATAAAAAAAAATGTTACGAAAAAAATGGAATAAAAACTTTTGAGTTGGCAGAGTTTTCACTGAGTCGGTTGGGCGAGGGGAAACAAACAATATTTTCATTTTGGCCTTATCAACTTTACCTCATCACCAGAAGAAATTACTACTTGCCAAGGATAGTTCTGGCATCATGTAACACACAAGTAAAGGTAAAAATCTGAATGTTTTTATATGTCCCACAATACAATAACAGAGGCATATAATCCTTCTTTACAAATCAGAGTGGTAATACTGTTAAAATGGAAAATGGTCAATATAATAAAAATAATTGTATTGTGAGATAACAAATTAACTACATCAAATAAATTAAAATGTACAACCTACCTTCCATTTTATTTCTGGTCTTACATGTGGAATAAATTTCCCATCAAATAAATGTGAAAAAGGACCATGACCTGAAAATACAAACTATAATATATATATAATGCTATAAATTTAGAAATTAGTGTAATGTTTTTAGTTATGCCAACTATGCGCACTATACATCATGCTTTGACAATAATGACTATGGGATATCTGTCAAAACAATATCAAATCTATTTGGAAAAAGTGACATGCACACTTTCAAATTGTCCTCAAACACAATCTGACATCTACATCTGTGCCAAAACTTTTTTTCATACACTCAGGACTCAAGTTACTTGAGGATTCTAGGGAGAAGAGACATCTCTCACTGAGCCTGAAACGAAACATGGACAACATGGAGAAATTATTGCCTCTCATCACAAAGTACCATATGCATATAAATGAGTATATTTTTTTAATAGCTTGTCTTATTCTCCTATTTGTAATGTTTTTGAAGAGATTCAGTTTCACTTAACCACATCTGTGCATTATTAATACAACTGGATACAAGCAAACTATACTTGCATGCCTATTAAGTCACTAATAAAAACAAATCATTACTTCATCAACATTCTATTTCTAATATTACTATGGTCTAAGTCATGCATGTAACAGACAAAATAATCCTTAGACCGCAGGCCAACTTTACACATATTCTTTCTGATCAGATTATTTTTTTTGTTATTGACTGAAAATTATGGTGACTTGGTTTTTGTCTCATTATGATTCAAAACTGCTATAATATTCCTAAGTTTGAAAATGGAAACATATAAGGCAATTGGTTAAATTTATAGGCAACTCAAATTTCACTTTTGAGTGATGAGTTCAGGCAATTTTCAGAGTGACTCAAAACTTTGCTTTTGACAAGAGGGAAGCATAAACCAAAATAATCAAGGCAAATTACTCACCAAGATCACCCGCTATGTGCACTGAACCTTCAGGTTAGTTGGGATTGACTTTTACTAGACTGGACAGAAAATTACCAGACAAAAGTAACGACAGAAGTATTTATTACTAGACAAGTCACACTAGTGACATATAATTATATTCAATAATTAGTAGTCCAAAGCCAATTTACTAACTTTGACTTTGGGCTAGTGTCTAAAGGCACAGAATGTTTTGAATCTATTTGATAGCCATTTCAGATGTTTAGTGTAGCAATAATTTTTTTTTATCAAGGAATCCATTTCTGCAATATGTGAACACACAACATCTTCTTAATTACCTAAATCATGACAAAGGCCAGCAATTTCCACACACAAGACATCTTTATTGGTTATATCTAATTCAGGTTGACGTTTCTTCAAGGTACGTGCCAACTGGCCAGCAAGGTGACAAACTCTGAAAATTAAAGTAATACAAATTACAATGTACTGAAAATGTACAGGATTATATACATATGTACCAAATAGATCAGTTATTTTTATTTCTTTATATTATCATTTCCATAATTGTTACACACATTAACTTTAAAATTTGCCCTAATAATTCTAATACCTCAAAAAATTTCTTGAAAAAAAAAGGCTTTTGTTATAATGTCATAGAATATTGTCTTTACTAGGTCATAAAATTATATACCCTATAGAATGTTCAAATCTATTATGTGAAGCTCCAGGATATACAAAATAACAAGCTCCAAGTTGTTTCAGATATCGTAATCTTTGAAACTGTGGTGTATCGATTATCTTTATGCACAATGGATGGATTTCCATATGTCCATGAACAGGATCATTAAAAACCTACAACAAATATTTGATTTAGTCATCATAAGTATCAAACAAGTATATTTAAAACCTATATAACAATTCTATTTCACGTTATAAAAATATTTTTACATTTCAATATTTGTTTATATTTATATCCTTAGCATGATTAGTAATAAGATCATGAACATTCTGAAAATAATTAGCTTCAGGCAGGATTACTAATAAAACCGACCTAAACCAGTGCAAGATTTCGGCTTAAAAATTACTTTTCATTAAAGTTCTCAGAATTCCCTTTAATACAATGTATAATCATTTCTTAAATTTTTCAAGAATGAAAATTAGATGAAAACAATAACTAAATTTTCATAGAAAAAAAATGAAAATTGCACATACTTTTCTCTGGTGTACATCTGAAATTCCTCTTATAAATTTTAAAATTGCTAACCTATCACCAATTTTTCTGGAAGAAAAGATGTAGATTAAAATATTTTTAGAGAACAAAATCACAATGTGGATTCATTAATTTTGTTTCTTTAATTTCAGTGATATGGTAAAAATTTTCCGTTCTCGTGAAAGTATGTGATTTTGAAACTTATATGGAACAACTCAATATGGTAGAGGTCCTTCCATACATTCCTTAATGTGTTTATTCCAATACTTATTTTTGTAGTTCCAATCGCTTAATTTTTACCACAGATTTAGTATTCAACTAGTAAAAACTATTTCAGTTAAACAAAAACCCATGTCTCCCCTTCACACATATTAATAATCCACATCTTCATCTCAATATGATATGTCCATCTTAAATAACAAAAAAAATTATGGCAAGGATATTTCCGAAAAAAGCTATCTTTTAACCTTGATTTGGTAAGTTGGGATTTAACGCCTTTTTCTGCACATTTAGCTATTTCGCGGTTGCCAGCTTTTATTGGTGGAGAAAGCGGTGGTTCCCAGAGAGAACCACCAACCTTCAGTAGGAAAATTGCCAATCCTTGTCAATTAAGATTGGAGAAGGTCAAATGAAGATAAAGATGACATGCAACACACTGTCTTATCAAGATATATCATCATTCTTAATATGATATGTCTATCTTAAAGATATTAAAGCATACTGCCCAAAAAAGCCTGTTATATGACCTTGAGGTCAAAGGTCAAGGTCAAATATTGATCATGAAGATCCACCATCTCATCAAGATACATCTACCTACCAAATACCATGAGTCTACCTCGAGGGACAAAAAAGTTATGGCCCAGACCAGGTTGTATGAGAAGAAAAAGAAGAAGACACATAACAATATATCAGGGATGATTCTACCATTACTGTAGGGCAGCTTGGTGGCCCCAAAAATTGCTGGCGGCCCTAAAAAAATTGTGGCAAAATTATAATTCCCCTAAAACAATTATCGGTATTCCCGGAAATTCTGAGCGGTCCGAAAATGACTTGTAATTAGAAGCGCAAATTCTTGATCACTTGAGCGCTTTAATCGTGTTATGAGGTTTCCATTTGATACGCTGCAGTTTCAGGAGTTTAATCTGTTTTAGCTGAAATTAATAATGCAGATTTTGAACAGTAAACAAACGGTAAGGACTTTATTGAATCCCAACAGGAAAATTTTAACTTGTAAATACTTCTTGTCTATGTATTGTAGAAGGGTAAATGGATCGTGCATTAATGCACACTGACAGTGTTCTGCAGAATTTCCCGTTCTGATTATTAATTTCATAGTAGTTAGCTGACATTCACAATTATGACAGCCTTTAGCAGTTTAAAGATTTTTTTATCCTAAATATTTTGAAAACATTCATAGTTAGCTGACAAAACTATACATTTTAACAGGAATACAAAAAGAGGAACATTTTTCAAAATATTCAAATCTAAAAGTCGTATGATTGTTGTTTATCATCTTGCTGTTGTCGGTTCACAATTTTTCCCAATTTTCTGGAAAATTCCCAATTTGATAGTTTGGGGACCCATTTTAAAACATGTGGAATCATCCCTGTATATATATATATATAATGAAACCTTAGTAATTTTATATCAATATTAAAATCATCTTATCATCTTGAGATATCACCATATCTGCAACAAAAGTGACCACATTATTATTCAAGATGTCCCCTGCAAAGCAAGTCTCAGTAAGTAAAGTCTTCATAAACAGTATATTTCTTCTTTACTATCATCAATACTGCACACAAACTACTAAGTAGGTTTTGATTTGGAAAAGATATATATTATACATATAGATGAATAGATGAGAAAAACATTAAAAATAAAAGGGAGCTTTGTTTTAGAAATCAAAACATTGTGTATAAAATTGAGAAGAATCAACTCGAAACTAACTCCTAGTAAGTAATCAAGAGCACTAATCTATTTCTACAGAGACTACCGGTAGTTAATATTTCTATAAAAACTTCAAAATTTTTGCTACCACTGAACCCCAATTTTTATAGCATATTGGCTGTAACCCAGATCAAGAAGTACCACAAGACACTTGTACATACCAATACATTTGTAACAGCAATAAATATTTTCTGAAAACTTACTCTACTCCAATTGCCATCAATCTTTCATCTGTTAACATGTCAAGTACTTCCCCTGATATATTTTCATCTAAAATTAATTAATATGTTAGAGTTTCTAATAAAGGTATTATCTCATGCTTTCCCAAGACCAATGTAATGAATTAAATAGGAAACTAGAGACAAGTACCTAAACACTAAAATTTAATGGAGTTACTCAGGCATGAAATGTAGGTCATGTGGACTTGTTGGTTACATGTATTTCTTTAAACTAAAGACGACTGAAGTTTTAAAATATCAATGATATAAAAACAGATTTTTGAGAAATAGACTAAAATGCAAAAATTTAGTCAATCCACCATAAAATGTACGTCATAGTGACCCAAATGTAGCAGACCTGCATTGTACTATACAAGACAACTGTAACTGTGAAATTTCATTAATACATTACCATTGGTTCTTTAATAATACAACTAAATGCAAAAATTTAATCAAAGTCACTCAAGCATAAAATTTAGGTTGTGGTAACTCAAAAAGTGCTGAGTTGTGTTGTACTATATAAGACGAATGTAGTGGTGAAATATCATCAATATATTATCATGATTCTTTAAGAATAAACCTAAATGCAAACATTTAAGCAGTCACTCAAGTGTAAAATATAGGTCATGTTGACTCAAATGTTGCTGACATTTCTTGTACTATATAAGACAAATGCACAGCTGGTATAACATCATTGATATGTGTCAATGGGTTTCTCATAAATGGATCTTAAGGTATCCAGACCATAACAGATCATGATCGAAAATTGTATATCCTTTCGACTGTGAATGGCTGAACCAAACAATTTAAAGCTGGAATTTTGTACATATATTTTTCTCAAGTTGAAACATACTTTCTTGCTTATATGCAGAGTCTGTAAAAATAAGTTAGTTATATTGGCATTTCCGAAGTTTTGAATAATCATGTGGTCATTTATGGTCCGGATACCTTAATGCAACTAGAACTAGTTTCATCAAAATCCATTGAAAGGTTAATTATCTTACTTCATGCACATCTACATATGATGCACAACCTTCATAAAAAGTTTCATCAAAGTCCATTGAACGGTTTAGGAGGAGTTACACTTAAAAGCTTTAAATGTGTAAAACCCTCAAGTTGGATTATCTCCCTTTGCAAGCATGCGGCTATAATTATCTTGCTTCATGCACATCTACATATGACGCTGGGGGAAAAAAAACTAAAGCAAGTTACTCATGCATGAAATGTGGGTCATATTGACCCAACTTTTTGAGAATTCCATTATATAATGTAAGATGATTACAGTGGAAGTATCACTGATATATCATCATGGATTCCTAGGATATTAAAATTAAGGCAAAACTTTATCAGAGTCACTGCTGCTTAAACGTACGTCAAAGTAACCAAAATGTTGTTGATCTGTGTTCAGTGTCATAAGAGGATTGTAGTGGTATAATATCATTGATATTTCTCCAATGGTTTCTGAGAAATGGACCTAAATACTAGAACTTAACCAAGCCAGATGTACAGACGGACAAGGTAAATCTATATGTTCCTTTCACATTCGTGGACAGGGCATAAAAACTGTCAAATTCTCAGCAAATCTGATTTTCCTTCAAAACTGTTTGGAGACACCACCCATGGTACTTCACCAAACTCATTTTTTTTCAGTCAAGTTGATGATATTTTCAAGGGAATAAAATTGAACTGTCCTTGCATGTCAAACTAATTTTTCTCACTGACAGAATGTGGAAATATTACAACATCTGCATTTTTAAACACATCTGGAAAAGTATCTACTGATATTACAACTTATCTGCATATATACATGCATTCACCTTTTTATCTTATCATAATATTTATCTAAATATCATGCAGTCTAATTTTAAGACATAAATTTTCAAGTTATGTAACTAATTCTTGACACAATTTTTTTCTCTTATCTATATTTAAATTTTACCTTTAAACTTTTTTGCTGCCTCAACTAAGCCAAGATCAATTAACTTCTGAGCTACACAATCCACAGACCATAAGAAGGACCCATCACTACCAAAGTTACTCTCCTGTGTGGAGGGTAAAAAATCTTCATCCTCATCCACAACAGCCTGAGCTTGTGATACATTTGATGAGGTTCTCTTGGGAGTAGTTTCTCCATTTGTAAATGGTACGTCTTCAGTCTTTCTTTTCCTGTTATTCATGACCAATCCCTAGAAATAGTAGAAGCAAAATTGCCTCTTTGAAGAAATCGAACAGCGTTCCGAAGTCCCCCGCCGCTAGAGCATCAGAAACCCTTGGACAAGTGAAACATAACAAAATTTTCTCAAAGAGAGAGAATAGAAGGACAATCAATTTGTGGTTATTGCTAAAGTTTTTGACAAGTTAATGAGTGGTATGAAGACATTTATACAATATGGGTATAGTGTTGAAATCTTATTTTACCATGTGTATTGAGAATTTATACAAATGTACATTTACTCCTTTTCAATAAACAGAAATGCTTTGATCAAAAGTATTCCGCCTAACAAACTCTTAAAGACAGTATTTTTCAATTTTATAAGTTTCGATAGGAGTTTATGTATAAAACCTCCCTTTAGGTCCAAGTGTATAAATATTATTCCAATGCAAGGAGAAAATAAATTTGCTAGAGCGCTTACATGAAAATTTTGTCAATTTTCAAAGTTATTAAGGGGCATAACTCCTACAAAAATATTTCGACATGACTCATCTTCGAACTCCCTTGAGGTATCATTGAGTTAAAGCTACTGTATAAATATTATCTAAATCGGTCAAGAAATAAATTTGCTAGAGCGCTTACATGAAAATTTTGTCAATTTTCTAAGTTATTAAGGGGCATAACTCCTACAAAAATATTTCGACATAACTCATCTTCGAACTCCCTTGAGGTATCATTGAGTTAAAGCTACTGTATAAATATTATCCAAATCGGTCAAGAAATAAATTTGCTAGAGCGCTTACATGAAAATTTTGTCAATTTTCTAAGTTATTAAGGGGCATAACTCCTACAAAAATATTTCGACATGACTCATCTTCGAGCTCCCTTAAAGTATCATTGAGTTAAAGCTACTGTATAAATATTATCCAAATCGGTCAAGAAATAAATTTGCTAGAGCGCTTACAAGGTGGACGGACGGACAGACGGACGGAAGCACGGACGGACGGACGCACGCCCGGCATTACCATATCCCCCGCATCGCGTTGCGGCGGGGAACAAAAAATCTTAGACTTTGATGTTTCTAAGGACTATTTTTAATAATAAAGGTCTTGGCCTAAAGCCATTTTATCCAATGTTCTGTTCAGATGTACCACAGACTTCCTTCTCAGATTCAAATGCATCCCATGTAAATTTTGAAAATTAATTCCCTCCTATGCTTCTGACTTCAGTTAATAAAGTTATACTTATTTAAAAATTAGAATTGAAATGCTTAAAATTTAATTTGCTCAAAGCAATTGCTCTTCTAATGATACATGGTTTTTAAGTACATGTACTTCTTCCCTAAATTTAAGATCTACTGGCTCTCAACCAGTACCCATTGAAATCATAAAGTAAATCAATTTGCCAAAAAACATGTACATGTATTAGGACACTTCATATTGTATAATTTGTTTGTAGATGTGGCATTCAAAGCCCTAAAAATCTTAATTTAAAAAAGTACAGAATTCCATAGATGTAATTAAACCAGAGCAAGTGAGCAGTATGTATTAAATCAGACAAAATTAATAAAAAAAATCCAATACATGTCTGTCACCAGAACAAGTCTTTTATTGGTGAATATCAATTCTGAATTTGTTAGGCAGTTCAGTGTAAAGCTTTGCATTAAGACTTAAATTTTCAAATATTGTATGAAATGATCACAAAACAAGTCTTGGAAAGAATCTCCTTATTACCTCCATAGTACTGGATTTGTAGCAAGGTAGGTATGTAATTATAAAAGTTGAATGATGTTACCCGGGTCTGGTGGTACATAACCTGAGGAAAAAATAAACATAAAGATGTTAGGAATAACAAGTGATATTGGCCAACTCAGAATATATTGAAATAGACGCTCGGAGGGCTGAGCCTGTATCGCTCACCTGGCTGAAACAAGAATTGCCCTTGGTGGCCATGTTTGTTGCATGATCTGGAAAAAATGAGAAAACTTTGTAAACACTACCCATAGATGCTTCCTGTCAAGTTTCGTTCCATTTTGGCCCATTTGGCACAGAAAAAAAAATTGTTTTAATCAACCAATGAGAAACAAGAATTTTCCACAGCGGCCATGTTTGTTGCCCAATCAGGACGAAAGGAGGAAACTTTGTAAAGAACCTCCCATAGATGCTTCCTGTCAAGTTTCATTCCATTTGGCCAAGCGATTTCAGAAGAGAAGATTTTTTTACATCAGCCAATCAGAAACAAGAACTGCCCATTACGGCCATATTTGTAGTCTGATCGGAACGAAATGAGGAAATTTATAAAGGACCCCCACATATATGCTTCCAGTAAAGTTTTGTTCCTTTTGGCCAAGCATTTTCTGAGGAGAAGATTTTTGAAAACTCAGCCAATCAGAAACAACAATTGCCCATTGACGGCCCTGTTTGTTGTCCGATCGAGACAAAATGAGCAAATTTTATAAAGGACCTTACATGGATGCTTCCTGCCAAGTTTAATTCCATTCAGAGAAAAAGATTAAAATGTGAAAAGTTAACGGATGGACAAAGGACACCAAAATTAAAAAGACAAAATAAAACCAAGAATAAACATCAAAATATGTTTATTACTTCATATCATTCAAATGCGGAAAGACTGCAAAAAAAATAACAAAATTCTGGTATATTATACGCAAAAGTCCAATTAGTAGAGAAATATTTAAAACTAAACCACAAGTTGGATTTAAAAAAAAGCAGAAATATTGGCAACACAATTATCAAACATTAACAAGTCTTTACTAATGATACAAAAATGTAATCTGTCCATGCAGAATGAGACAAAAATGAGTATATACTTATGTAATCTATGTATATTACACATTCTTAACATCTGTTATCTGCAGGATGTCCATATCCGTAAATTGTAGCGATCCTACTAATAATAATACAACAGGAAACTCATTAAAACACAAAGAAAATGTGAAATTTTTAAAGCAATAAGTTTCCATGTGAACATAGACGGGATAACTGAAATATTGAAATGACCCATGTATCCTTGCACATAATTGCCTCAAAACATTTACAATATACAAGTTTAAGATCGAAGAAAAGACCTGAATCTGAAAAGAATAGGAATATATATATATAATTAAAATTACAAAACAAAAAACAAAAACAGAAAACAAACAAAACAAAAAACAAAAACAAAAAACAACAAAAACAAAAACAAAACAAAAAAAAACAAAAAACAACAAGAGGCTCACCAGAGCCTGTATCGCTCACCTGGAGTCTGGTTTTCATTGGACAATTAATCAACTATTTGACCAAGTTTTTTGCAATTGGTTCAATTGTTCAGAGAAAATTTGTTGAAGATTTATTTTTCATAAGGTTTAATGTTAAAATACATGTATGTTCCCTGATGGTGGTAGTCCTGGCAGGAAGTTGATAAAATTGACCAGGAATAAGGGTGAACCTTAAATAAATGTAACAGAACCCGACCTCAAATTACACAAACCAATAACTCCAACACAGAATTTGGAATTCCCTTCAAAATTTCAGGGTAGGTAGATCTCAACGTGGCAAACATTTTTCAATTTACATTTCACTTCTATCTCAAATACTTTTGGAGATAAATGCAAAAATGTTAAAATTTTGAAAATTTGACAAAAAAAGGGCAATAACTCCTAAATGGGTTTTGGGATTTCCTTTAAAATTTCAGGGTATGTAGATCTCAACATGGCAAACATTTTTCAAATTTACATATCACTTCTATCTCAAATAGTTTATGGGATAAATGACGAAAAATCTTAAATTTTCAAAATTTGATGAAAAAAGGGCAATAACTCCTAAATGGGTTTTAGCATTTCTTTCAAAATTTCAGGTTAGGTAGATCTTGTCATGCTGATCAATTTTACCCCATATCAGATTTTTGATATCTGTAACGGTTTTTAAGTTATAAGCCAAAAACAACACATGCACCCCTATATTCTATTTTTAGCTACGACAGCCATGTTTTACGTCAGATCAAAATAAATTGAGGATCGTTTGTAGAGGACATGTCATAGATCATTCCTATTAAGTTTCAAACCAATTGGCCCAGCGGTTTCAGAGGAGAAGATTTTTGAATGAAAAAATTTTGAAAATTTGACAAAAAAAGGGCAACAACTTCTAAATGGGTTTTGGGATTTCCTTAAAAATTTCAGGGTAGGTGGATCTCAACATGGCAAACATTTTTCAAATTTACATTTGACTTCTATCTCAAATAGTTTTGGAGATAAATGACAAAAAATGTTAAAATTTTGAAAATTTGACGAAAAAAGGGCAATAACTCCTAAATGGGTTTTGGAATTTCCTTCAAAATTTCAGGGTAGGTAGATCTTGTCATGCTGATCAATTTTACCCCATGTCAGATTTTCGATATCTGTAACGGTTTTTGAGTTATTAGCAAAAAACAGCAATTTACGCCTATGTTCTATTTTTAGCAACAGTGGCCATGTTTTTCATCGGATCAATATAAAATGAGGATCGTTTGTGGAGGACATGTCATATATCATTCCTATGAAGCCTCGATCCAATCTGCCCAGCCGTTTCAGAGGAGAAGATTTTTGAAAATCAGCCAATCAGAAACAAGAATTGCCTCTGGTGGCCATGTTTCTTGACCAATCAGAACTAAATGAGGAATCTTTGTTGGGGACCTTCCATACACCACTCGTGCAAAGTTTGGTTGGAATTGGCCAAATGGTTTCTGAGGAGAAGATGTTTGAATGAAAAGTTTACGACGGACGGACGGACGGACGGACGACGGACGACGGACGAAAAGTGATGGCAAAAGCTCACATGGCCTTTTAGGCCAGGTGAGCTAAAAAGGGATGGCCTCTGATGATGGATTCTCCCGGGAAAGTATCCCAAAGGAATCCAAAACATTGAAGAAATTATGTACGTAATGTGAGGTCAGTGATACGATCCATACCATGAATGGGTGGGTAACATGATCAATTATTTAACATTGTTTGTTGTCCGATCCAGACGAAATGAGCAAATTTTATAAAGGACCTTACATGGATGCTACCTGCCAAGTTTAAGTAAGTAAGTAAGTAAGTAAATGCTTTATTTATAGAGGGTAACACAGTTGGTACAACCAATCTTCCCTGAGGCCCTCATTTCAATGATAAATGTACATGTGTAAAATTAAAAATATATACCAACAAAATGAATACAAAAGGATATAAAAAACAATACACATTGCAATGTTCTAATATAATGTTTAACAATTCATCAGCGAATTTATAAACAATCACACAAATATATTTTTAATCAAGTTCATTCCTGAATACATCTAAAATATGGTTTTTTATTTTTCCCCTAAAGACTTCAATACTTGGGGAATTATGTATAGTTGTTGGTAGGTTATTCCAAAGTACTGCTGCTGAGTGTGAAAATGTTTTTTTGTATGTTTCCGTTTTAGCCTTAGGGATATATAAATTCCCATATGTAACTGCTCTGAGAGGGTAGGGATTAATGTCAGAAAGATACCTAAAGTTATCAGTGAGATATGGGGGAGCTTCATTACATAAACATTTAAACAGAAGCATGTATTTATGGTACTGAATCCTTTGGATGACCTTCATCCATCCTAGACATTTAAATAAGGGATCTGATGGGGACAGGGGGTCTGCATCAAGTACTAGCCTGATGATCCTTTTTTGTAGTATATGATCAAAAAGATTATTTTTACTACATGAGCTCCATACAATACAGCAATAATCAATAAGTGGCAGGATATATCCTGTATAAAATAATTTCCGTGATTCAAGGTTAAGATATTGTTTAATTTTCGTAAAGATATATTCGAGATGAGACTTTTGAACAGACCTGATCTATTTGGTCTGACAGCGTAAGATTTGGATAGATTTTAACACCTAATAGTTTTTCACACAACGATTTTTGTATTGATACCGAGTTTAATGTTAAACAAAGTTCACTATTTTGGTTGTCTATTTTTTGTCTTGTCCTAATTATCATAAATTTAGTTTTTGAACTATTTATGAACATATTATTGTCTTCACACAATTTTTCAATGCAGTGTAAATCTTCCTGAACCATAATTTCCAATTGCTGAATACATTTTCCAGACTTATGAATAGTTGAATCGTCAGCATACATGTAGTAAGTTTAATTACATTCAGAGAAAAAGATTAAAATGTTAAAAGTTAACGGACGGACGATGGATGCCAAGTGATGACAAAAAAGGCTCAGTTACTCCGCATAAAACCTGGTACCGTATTATCTCTAAAATAACTAAATTGAAAATATTCTAAAATATTGATAACACAAAAGTTGAAATTAGAGGTAAAAATTTTTTACCAATTTTCACATAAAATATAGCTACATTGACAGTTATTCACACACCAAATAATCAATCTGATGCTTGAAGTTGATGAATTTAGGTAGTGCCCAGCATATAGACTTGACTAACAAACTACTACAAGACATCATAAAGGTGAAGGTAAATGACGAGTTTATCAATTGGCAGACAAAATTGATAAAAATTGTATTGAAATATTTCTGTCAAAATTTGTTGTGTTTTTTGACACATTGTTGAAAAGTAGTTAGAATCTATAAAAATCCACTTTCAAGGGTCAAAAATTGGTTTCAAAGATTGGAACCCATTACTATATATATAACAAAACTTAAAATATAAAATTAATCTAATAATCAATAACATGTATGATATCAATATTTAAAATATACTGTGTAAATGCAGAATATCAGTAAGCCCAGAAATATGTCTATACTTACCCAAATGACCCTTTCTTTGGTGCATTATCATACAATTTTCTGACATTTTCTAGTATCAACTTTCAAAAGTCTGAATTCATCACTTTAGAAACTACTTAACTATGCTCCTACTTATCCAAAATGTTTAATTTATGTTTAGCAGAATTTCTTTTTCTTGGCCACATAAACTTTTAAAAAAAGACAATCTCTATTACACAACAAAGCCTTGGTTATATATCTTGAACTACGAGAATGCATTAATATCAGACTTACTTTTTTCCCATATGTTTTAAAATTTAAATCTTAAAATTCAGATTCTATAATATTCATCTTAAGGTCACTCAGAGATACAATGTAAATCCTGGTCATAATTCCAATACTATTCATTATATATTTACATAATTTAATCTTATCAAACATTTGACCTGATTTACCTCAATGATAAAATATTTTTGCAATCCTGACATGTTTCAACAGCATAATTTTGAATACAACTAATGATTTGAATTTAAGAATGGTCAATTTGTAGAAGAAAAATTACATTACCAGAATAACTACAATTGGTTAGTCTTAATTGGATTAATTACCATTACATTTTGTCACATTAATAGAAGCTTAATAAACTTGCTGATAGTGAAAGTTAATAATTTTGTTACAGGTCACTTTATGCATGTTTATGAAATGATTCAGAACATGTCTAGAAAAAAATGATATTCCCAGTTGAAACAACTTTACTGTATGATATAAATCTGTCAGTTTTTTAGAAATATTTTATAATGATGCTAATTCTGGCATTTTAAACTTTAACAAACAAACAAACAAAATAACATAAATATGATATTCATGTCTATAAAAATTAAAATATTCCTGATTCATAGTATCATTTATTTTTTACTTTCAGTATATTAAAAATCCTTAAATTTATATTATTTACTACCAAAATTGAAAAATATTTAAAATCTCATACCAAAACGTACATTTATGTACCTGATAGGTATGAATAAATTGTGAAGAAACCTTAAAAATATAAAACAGAATCACATTTTTTAATTAAAATTTTTTTAACTCTCAATTAAGATTTTACAACTGAATATATATGTCATTCAAAAATTATGGTATAATGCTACCAATTAAAGCTATTGCCCAAATAATATCATGAAGAATTTTTTTTTCAGCACAATATTTTCATTAACTGATACATATGATGAAACTGAAAATAAGTAAATTTACAACTTACTCAGTTCAGTCCCATTCCACCTTTGATTTTAAATATCCATCCTTTCATATCATCATCTACAAAAATTATGTAACACTTTCATAAGTCACATGACTATTAATACATCCTGCATTTCACATCAACCATCTACACAAATTATCATTTTAAGAAGTATGCAACACTACAATGACTAATAATAAAGAATTATTGACTATGTAAACAGAATAATGGCAGTAATGTAAACTTAAATGTATTTATGGAAAGTGTTGACAAAATACTTAGTGAAAACATGCAAAATATGCAAATATTCAGCTGAAGATAAAGTCTAAACATTGTGATTAATTCTGATTTGAACTTGGCCTGAAATAATAAACTAGAGGCTCTCAAGAACCTGTATTGCTCACCTGAATTTAACTCGTCCACCTTAAGGAGAACTAGAAATTTAAGGATTATGTACACTTTTGTTGTTTCAATGCCAAACATATGCACATTTAGGTGTAATTCCTCAGTCTTGTACTCTTATATTTGAAAATTCTGTACTTAATAGATAGGGAATTACTGAATGCAGTGCTAACAATGATTTTCCTACAAGTTTTTAAATAAATATAATATTTAAAACAAGTACAAATATAGACCTACCAGGTATTCAAGTACACCTTCTAGGGTGTGCATGATTTTGATGACTCATCTTGAGGTTTTTTGGATTGTAAAGGTCGTTTAGGCCTTTTTGTAAACAATAAACACCGGCACATCATGGACAAAGAAGTGAGTAATCTATATTTAAAAGGTTATATAACGAAAATCTCTGTAATAAAGTCTGCAGATTTTTTCTTAAAAACCTTGTCTTGATTAGCCACAAAATTCCACATTTTCTAAATGCAATGAAACAATTAATATTATTGCTGTGAATGATGGTTCCCTTTGTTATATGTACAAACTGGCACCCTCTTTTATTCAGTATTTTTTTCCTGCTTTGATATTATAGAACTTTAAAAATTTATTAAGACATGTACACAGGTATACAGAAGGGCTCATAAACCATAAGTGTAGCAATCTTCTTGAGGGTCCTTAGTTGACAATCCGGGTCATCAAACGCAATTCTAAAAGGAGACCATCTAAGGACCATTGCTGCCAAGCCTGGTTCCATATGCCCAAGTGGTTTAAGATATGACAGCCATCTTGGTTGACAGTCTGGCTCATCAGACACAATTTCTGAAAGATTGTTTGTTTAGTTGGGGTTTTATGCTGTTTTCAGCACATTTGGCTATTTCGCAGCAGCCAATTATGAGTTTTTATTGGTGGAGCAAGCCGCAGTACCCAGAGAGAACCATTGACCTTAGATAGGAAAATTGGCTATCCTTGTCAATTATGAATTATGATCGGAGTCAAACACACCCGGCCACAGGTGAGATTCAAACTCACAGCCTCAGTGTTGACAGGCTATTGATCACCACTCCGCCACCATTTCTGTAAGGACAATTGCTGCCAAGTCTAATTCCAATTGGCCAAGTGGTCTCAGATAAGATTTTAAAATTAATTTCCCATAGGATCCTATGTTAAAACAAGCATTCTGAAAGTATTGCTGGGCAAGATAATGTTCCCTACTGGCTTGAGCTATGTAAAAACACACCAAATCTCCTTATGTGAATCAGATGAAGACATATGGGACAAGACGCACAATTGTTTTCCTGTTACAGAAGTCATGAAATAATAGGCTGCCATTAAGTCTGTGCATTTCATTGAAACATGGGAGATGGCTCAAAATGATCGCCATACACTGGCCCCTATCCAGTTAAAATTTTGGGGTGTGAAGTCAGTCTACTTTTTCCATAATTTGAGAAATCACGAGCCATGGTAAAAAAGTCTCCTTCCGCAAAGTAAAATGTACCTCTTTCATGCTCTCCATGTAGAATAAAAATTTTCTTGGTTTTATTTAGTTAATCATTTTAATATTTCTATGTCAAATGCCTGAGGTAAATACACTTTTAAAACAAAACTAGTTATTCAGTTATCATGGTTGGTTTTGTTACAGTAGGTCCATATATGATGGTGCAATTATAATTTTTTTTATATGGACTTCTTTCGTATCCCTCAGGTCAAAGTTCATTACAGGTTTTGAGCCATATAGACAAAGCGACTTCTAATATTCCTGAAACTATGTTTGCAAGGGGTACACAGTAATTACCTGATCAGCTTGCTGTGTAGCTCATCATTATAAGCTCACATACCAATAAGATCAATTGGTAAAAGGGTTTGCAAAAAAGTCCAGAAACTAATATTTTGACAATAATTCCTATTTCTAAGGCCTATAACTCTCACAATAATTATACAATCAGCGTAAAATTCAAACTTGATCTGTAATTGACAATAATTCCTATTTCCTAGGGCAATAACTCTGACAATAATAATTTGATCAGTGATATTTTTATTCAACTTCTTCAAGATTCAATGCCAAAACTAAGGTTCAAACTGCAAAAAAATCATCTGAAATTTGAACGTGATCTGTAACTTGTCATGGTAAAACTATATACCAAATATAAAATCAATATCTTCATGAACAAAATTCAAACTTGATCTGTAACTGGTTATGATAAAACTATATACCAAATATTAAGTCAATATCTTCAAGCACAACTGAAAAAAGTGTGGAAAACTTATTTGCCGGACTGACGTTTAGACAGACAGACGGAGTGCAAACCTAAAGGCCCCTTCGGCTTTGCCGGTTGGGGACTAATAAGCTTGGCTGTGCCGAACCATTGCTGCCAAATCTGGTTCCTATTGGCCTAGTGGTTTTAGACAAGAATATTTTTAAATTAATTTTCCCATAGGGTCCTATGTTAAGCTGAGTTTGGCTGTAGCAGTGGTTGACAGTATGGGTTATCGGACACAATTCTGAAGACAACCATTGCTGCCAAGTCTGGTTCCAACTTGCTAAGTTGTTTCAGTTCAGATAATTTTTAAATAAATTTCCAATAGGGTCCTATGTTAAACTGAGCTAGGCTGTGGCATCCATCTTAAATCACAGTCGTCCATTCGTACTGATTGGAATCAGAAAGAATCTCGTAATCAATCATCAACTACCTATAAATAACTTATGTCACTAATGATTGAATTATAATCGGCCATATCTAGGACTAGGTTATCTTTCGTTGGCAGACCTTCCTTTATTTTCATGAATCCAAAACACCAGTAGGTTCAAACCCTGAATTAGGTTTTCCTCCCTGGGAATGGGTGAAGCTTGTCAGTGTCTGCCATTTGTCAAGCATAGAAGACGTAATAGCACAATGTAGCATGCTTTGACTTCTGTCAAAAATACATTTTCCCTAAATTTGAATCTAATAACTCAACCTGATGACGTAATTACCAAAAGGTAAAGTAGAATAATCAATTACATGGATTTCTAATCAAGCACTTGAATTTCCCTTTATGTTTTATTTGTGAATTGTCATTAAAGTAAAGTATACGGGATTGAGGAGAATCGTGTGACAGTCCATACATTTGCTGTATTGCATTGTCAATAAAGATATAAAACCTGCTTTAATCGCTTTATCCGATAGCCATTTATAGAGTTTACATCCAACGTATAAACAAATTTCATAAGCAAAAGAGAAAAATATATAATGCAATTCCCTAGAATATATAGCAAAAAGTTATTTTATAAAAACTACACACATGAAAGAGATCAAAATTTCACCTACAACTAGAAGCTGTATCGCTCACTTGGCATGAAAGCTGTTTTTATTGTTGATGTACCTTAAAGAAAGAAGTCACTTCTTGCTAAATTATGTAGTGTTGTAAGCCTTGTAGGGCCCAAATTTTTCTGCATTAAGGTCCTTCTTAGTTCTACTTACAGGTCAGCATATTCAGGCCATGTTTGGTTTCAAGCAATTCTGCGGTTCTGTAGATTTTTGTTATAAGCCCAGACTATGCTAATGATTTTTTATTTTACAGGAAAATCGGTCTGGTAAACAAGCTAGCTTTACCAGACATAATGTAAGTTTACCGGACCAAAATTTCTAACATGCAAATCTCTTTACAAAAAGAAGTAGTATACAAACAATACCAGACATTTGGTCCCATTCAACAAACTTTTACCAGACCGATCCATGAATTTCGTGTAGTCTTTTTTAAAGCAATAGACATTTTCTGTCATGTTTGGCTCTATTTGGCCCAGCAGTTTCAGAGATATTTTTGTTATTTTAAATCAACCAATCAGAATTGCCCATGGTGGCCATGTTTGTCGCCTGATCTGGACAAAATGAGAAAATTTTGTAAAAAAAATCTCCCACAGATGCTTCCTGTCAGTTTTGTTCCAATTGGCAAAGCAGTTCTAGAGAAAAAGATTTCTTTATATCAGCCAATCAGAAACAAGAATTGCCCGTGGCAGCCATGCTTGTCTTCATTTTATCCAATACCTTTGTTCAACATCGTTACTTACCTGTATATTATATGGCCGAATCGACTGGTTAATGGCCAAAATTATGCTGGGCCAAACTGGTTTATGGCCGAAATGTCTCGAATTCAGTCGGTCGGTTACAGTATGTGGGCTCCAAACTGTGATAACAGAAAAATTAATGCTGTTTGCTGTGAATTTGACAGCTCAATCTTCTATCTTTGAAATAATATACCTTTGAAGCCATTTAAACAGTATGAATTATATATTGATTGTATATAAATATTCTTATTCTTATATTGGGGAACCAATTCCACCTTATTTTGTATCATGCATCTTGCAATTGTGCTTAATCCCTTTTGGAATTCTGTGTCCTGAGCTATTTTTCTGACTTTGCGGCAAAGTATTAAATTGTACTGTCTTGTACCTGGTGCTGTTTATCATTTAAAAACACCCTGCAGAACAAAAATAATTATGGCATGCATTAAATATTTAGATCATGTCATTTCTTCTAAGGACACTCTATCTGCATGATATACTTAACGCTACCTGGAAGTCAAATATATGGATTCGAAACATTATTTCATGCATCAAAATTTTCTTTTTTTCAATGAAACTATGCCTATAACATCTTTCAGACCATTCATTAATCACATCCAAAAGCAAATATATGACCAAAATTTACAAGATAAAAACTCAAAACTCAAAACTAAAGATTGTGAAAAATTATCCCTTTTACAAAAAAAATGTATGTAGTATCTTATTCTACATGTTTGAGGAAAATGAACATGCAGATTATGTTAATAATAATATTATGAAATCAGATCGATCAAATATTGCCAAATTAAGAATTTGTGCCCATAACCGTGAAATTGAAAGAGGACGTTATTTTCAAATAAATAGAGCCAAAAGACTTTGCAAAATATGCAGTGATTTAGAAATTGAAGATGAAAATCATTTCATTTAGAAGTGTGTAAAATAAAGAAAAGAAAGAGAAATATTATTTAAAAAAATAACACATTATATTATAAGAAAAATGTTTCAAACTTTCATAATGATACAATGAAATCAAAATTATTTCTTAATAGTAAATGGGTGTTAAAGATTAGACAACATAGTTTATCTTAATACAATTATGTCATTTATTTGTTGTTTATGATATTAATTTAGTATATATTGCATATATACATATCCCTATGAGGACTAAAAGTCTTCATGATTGCTACTGTATTACATTGTGCATTTATCGATTATTGTAAAATTTGCATTTATGCCAATAAAATATTATCTATTGTCTTAAAATTGTCTGTAAATGTATATATCGCTTTTATTTATAATACTTGTATTTTATTCCACCTGGGCACAACAATAGGAGATATTTTGGCACCATAAAAAATATTGAGGTGAAAACAATGCTGAATTGACTTCCATTATGAAAATTACAGTTTTAATGCCAATTTAATAAACATAGCACGAAGTGCTTTTGTCCAGCACCGATGCTAACATCCCACTGTAACAGGCATTAATAATTAGTTGATTTGTAAAGAGGATATTTAAAAGGAGGAATCAAATTTTTTTTCGTGAATTAAAAAAATTGGATGTAAATGAATTATGTCAGTCATATTTATTAGCAATTGATTTTGAATTACTATAAACAGATGTGTAATTGTTCATTGGGTCCTTTATAAAAAAAAAATCTCTTCCATTTTGCCTAACTTTAAGAAGATACTAAAAGTACTGAAACTAAAATTCACAAATTAAGGCCATTTATTTTTATTTAGTTGGTTTACGGATCCGCCGACCTGATTTTGCCCATTTGAAGAAAAAAAAATAAAATTTAAAGTTTTGGTTTTTTATTGCCGCTGACCTTCTGAAATCAGCGATCCCAAAAATAAAAATAAATTAAAATCCTTTTGCATCAAAATTTCATAAAAGATGATGTTCCAATTTCGTCTAAAAATAGATTATCCATTAATAAAATACTTGCAAACATGATCCAAAAAAAAATCTATTTATAGCCGTTAGTTGATGCCAATTTCCGAAACAAGTTTTATGAAACGAATTTCCTATTACAATCCATGCGGCTTTTAAGTTCGTTTTGTATGAATATCTTGATTCCGTAAGATATCGAATCCACTCATTTTATCTTGTCGTAGTTGACGAGTCGGATCCCTTAAAAAGGGAATGGTTTACTCAACAACACCTTTCAAGATAGGTGTTCTGATATTTGTGTTTAAATCATTTGCAACCTTTGTATATTTGGCAATACAAGCAAGTTTGTTCAAAAGTACACGATTTGCCCTATTTTTTTTCTTATTTTTCTCCGACCGACCGACCCTATTTTTAAAAAAAAAAATCCGTAAACCAATTAAATAAAAATAAAAGGCCTAAAGGATACTCAAAATTTAGATGTAATCTCAATGTTTTCAAATATATAAGACCAATCCTAGGTACCCCTCATACACCAATGAATGTGCGTCTTGTTATAAGGAGAAACAAAATACGTTTAGAGTTGAGATCTCAACCATTTCATAGTTATTTGAATGTTAAGGGGATTGACAGGATGGATAAAGCCCCCTTCTAAATTTACATGTCAGTTGACCGTCAATTTGCACTTCTTTTAAATTGGGAGACTTAATAATAAAAGCGCAAGCATGAATTATGACTTCTTTTTACAATACATACATATAGTCATCTTAATTTTTTTTTTACATCAAAACACAACAATGTTTAGTACAATTGGAAAATCGTCAAAAAATAGAATTTGTTCGTTCCGTCCCCATTTTTCACCCTACAATTTTGGCACAAGATCGACCTTGCGTATGCATGGTAAGAATAGGAAAACATAATAATACGTAATACTTTCGGCATCTTTATTTTATTTTGCTTTCAAAAAATTATCTTTCTTGTTTGTTCAAATAGCTGTTTTAATGTCAAAGTCGAAAACGGCAGCAAACTCTAATCGACCCGCCATACTGTTGACAAATTAGCTACACGTGACCCGGATCTTGCTCCAGTTTTGAAGCATCTCACAAATCATTTTTACTACACGTGTTCAACGTTTGTTGACATTCGACTTGTTAAAATATATATAACCATAACTTTTTAATATCTAATAAAAAGGATTTGTTTTCTAAAAAAATGTATTTCATTTAAATATTTCAAATTTATTCCTCTGGGAAACGTGAATACACAAGTCCATTCGAACTTGTTTCGTATTTCTTTTCGAAAGATAACTTTCACTTAGAAAAAAAATCAATAAAATATATTTTAAAATCGTTCTCATTACAACTATTTTTAATACAGTAAATGGTTGAAATGGTTAAGAAAGACGAAATGAACACTCTGTGAGGACTGAAAGTAATTAAATTACTGAAAATATTAAAATTACCGACTGTCACCAGTCGGTAACAATATTACGGACAATCTTAGTTGTAAATTAAATTGAATTTCCCTCGCTTTCTCACTTCTGTATCTTTCCATATTCATACGCTAAAGTTTGCACGACTCAAAACAGTTTTCTCTAACACCCAAGAAAGAGTTATCTTTCTATCTATGTTATTATTAAGTGAATAACTGCATGCAACCCTATGCATTGTACCTTGATTTAAAATTGTATTGAGTTCTTAGGAACTATTTTCAGATTGGGAGTACTTTGTCTCAGCAGATCGTCGTGTCAACAATACTCCAGCACGGATAGTTTTTATCAAAACTACCAGTGCTGGACTAAAAATGAACATGATAATTTTAATGAAATCTCCAAATTTACATTTCTTGCATACCTAAATGATTTTATATTTTGTCAGGATGCAGTTTTATCACTTGGTTGGGTAATAAATTTGAAGTAAATTTTTAATAGTAGTATAACAAAGAAAAAATCCTGATTTGTTTTCACCTTAGATATGGTTGATTAAAATTAAAATTTGAATTTTCGAAAATTAAAGAAGATGCATCGGGAAAACTCCTGTTTTACTGTACAATCTTTACAAAATTCAAACAACAACAATATCTTAATTTTAGCATACCAATAAAACTTGGAAATAAATTGACTAAAATAAGAATTAGTGCCCATTCATTAGCTATTGAGACTTGTAGATACTCCAAACCAAAAACTCCACCAAATGAAAGATTTTGTAAACTCTGTGTTGATCGAGTGGAGGATGAATTCCATTTCTTGTTTAATTGTCCTCATTATAATTCTCTACAAATTAAATATGAAATCCCACATAATATTACAGATGAATCATTATCAGAATTCTTGAATCTAAATTCTTTAAAAAAATTACGAAACCTATGTTTATTCATAAAGCTGTACTGACTTGTCCGAAGATTTTTCATGATTTTTCCGAATGTTAACTTTCATTTATTAACTTTGTCATTTCTTTCCCCTCTTTGTCATTTTCCCCTTTATTTACATTCTCACGCTGATGTCTCAGCATCATTTATTGACATATCTGCCAGATCCCGGCACTGTGTAGGTTTATAGCATATCATCAATTTGCAGAACTATTTATCGTAAACGTACATAGCATGTATTGTGTTTTGATGACGTATTAAACGTGGTAAATGCAATGATGACAATAATATGCCACGTCACCAAATTATTTGTTTTATTGTTTTGCAGCCGTTTGTTATTACTGGTAAACATCTAGAGACAACAATACACCATAAAAATGTTCTATATACATACAAATACCCTTTTTAATAATTTTTGTATGATTCTTGGCACCCCCCCCCCCCCCCCCCCCCCCCCCCCCCCCCCCCCTCTTTTCGACGTTTTTAAAAGTATGGAAAGCAGTTTGTGTCATAATTTCCATACATAATTTTTTATACTCGACACACTAAAAGCTGCACATATCATTTTACGCACAATTATGCAACCAAACTTGTTATTGCTTTTACTTTTTAAGTGAATGTATGGAACACAATTAGTGTCATAAGTCAACTTTGTATTTTTGTATGTTTTGTCTTACATTTTTGATTGATAGGTTTTATATTGTGTTTTTATTTGTTCTTTCAGCTTTTTACCGTTCATTTTGGAATTTTACTCGCCTGTCATCAATTGTAATCATTCATTGAACACCAGCATACCTTTGTTATTCATGCTACCTTGTGTTAATAGAGTGGATTATATGACAATAAATAAAACGGTTATCTTTAATGAAGTCCATTATTTGATGCCCAGCAAGAAATAGATGGGAGTCATTACAGAAGCATTTGAAAACAAGGACCGTCCCACTGTCTAGTCAATATTCATTGTTGAGATATATGAATTATGACTGTATGACTATGGCTACTCATTGTTTGGTATACTATTATATACATTGAGATTATATATGTTAGGCGTATATGTTAAATGTTTTTTCATGTAATATTTATGTATGGTGTTTGTATCACGCCTCTTATGTGCTCTTTCCAATAAAATATTTGATTTTGATTTTATACATGTAATGTTTATGCATTGTGGATCACGTCCCTTATAAAATATTTAATTTGATACACTGTGGCTTCTGATTGGTTACTTGCAATGATCATATTTATAGTGATGATACTTCCAAAATTAACCCTTTCACTGCCACAGCCATAACAGTGAGTGACGCTCCTAAAACGCCAGGCTTGTTTTTTCAAGTCCACATGAACGTGACGTTAACAATAGCAAGACGTCATAAGAAGACAATTGTCAATCCTTAGGAAAACGCGGGAAACGGAAAAAAATGGCGTATCTTTATTTCTTTGTATCTTTTTTACGTTTAAAAAAAGAGAACACATCAAATACATAAACAAAAACGTAAAAGGGAAAGAGATCGTCGTATAGACACAACCAATTTGCCAGTTTTGTACGACTCCTTTCTTATAAAGGTAAAATGAGAATGGGATTCAATAGGTTTATTCCTACTTTTTGTTCATCCTTGGCGTATGGTAGCAACCATTGATATTTTTCTTGGGTGGGGCTATGGATTTTGTTTAGGAAAAACTTTGTTACTCGGTACTTTTCAGAAAAAAGTGATCCTTAGATAAAAAAAAATTGTTTTGTTTTACCGTCAGCTGCTACCATTTATATGATGCAAAAATCGAAAAAAAAATATTTCCAACATGTCACAAAAGAAATAAATTATTGTTGTTTCGCTGAAGTTTGTCGCCAAAAAACCAACGCACCCCCTGGAAAATAAAATGGTTGCTGCCTAAAAGTATTGAAACATACAATACTGTTATTGTAAATATAAATAATGTGGGGTAAATTTGCTCCAAAACCAAAGTACGAATGCAATACTGGATCAAGTGATAATCCATATTTTTTATTAGCGCTGGATAGAATTAGCAGGAATCGGTAACAATAACGATTCTTTGTTACTAGTCAGAAAATGAGATACATGTATGAAACCATTAATTTATTTTATTGGTGACTTTTCTAGGTTAAAATATGATAAATGTACCCGTTAAATACTTCTATAGTTACCCGACAACATTACCTTTTCGTATATAATGTATCATACCCGGAAATTAGTCCGGGAAACAATAAGAATTTGTCCTTTCCAAGGAAAAAAATCGAAACATATATTGTAGGAAGTGTTTGGCAAATTGGGTTACTCATCTATTGGATCTTGCTCAATTTAAAATGAAGGACAGCAATAAATGCGTTGTTCCATTTTTTTATAATGTATAAATAATTGAAACAGTTTTCTATTGTACCATGCCAATACTCCTTTATTTTCATCTTCATTTCGTTTATGCTATAATATTGTATATGTTTTTGTTTTTTGTTTATATATTTAACAACACTGTATTGAAAGTTTAATAATATATTGAAAAGATTAATAATGTAATATTTTGCATTGATCCACGTGGTTACCATGTGCCGTTTTGATATCGGGCACTTGTTCATTGATTTTTACTTAACGCTGGGACATGACAGCATTTGTAAACGTTTTCAGTTATTTACCTGTGCCCTCACGATCATTTGTGTTGATATTTTTCAGTGTTTAGTCATTTGTATGTCTGGATAAGTGAGAAAGTTTACCTTTTGTCGTGTGTGTAACAACTTTCATTTTCATGTTGTACGATTTCCGGTAGAAAGCATGTGCAAGAATTGTATGCAAATTTGTTTGTGGAATGTGACCTGACGTGACCTTGTTTGTAAATTTTGTCGGAAAGCGAGTATGAATACGATCTGAGTGAATTTGAGCATTACGATTAATTTATGAATTAAAGTACAAATGATATTTATTGTCTAATTGCAATGTATTTTATGAACATTTTAGTGTTCCGTAAACATCTTGTTTACGCTGTATAGTATTTTTATGTGCTTGTCGGGGATTATTTTTCTGTCATTTTCGGATGCTGAACCGATATACCCGACGGTTGCTATGAACGCATGCTCGTTGCCCCGACTGTTCTAGGGGATATATAAAGGATTTTTCCGACAGATTCAGATCTTCTTTTTCTTCTTCTGCCACGTCTTCTGGCTCATTATCAGTCGAGTAGCTTCAGCTTATTCAGTTTCTTACACATTTTGGTTAGTAATCATGTTTTTCGCGAATTTCGGAATATTTTTCAAAGACCTTTCCTTACTTTTGGCATTTCTTATTCAAGTTTAATGTTCTCTTAAACTTGTATCAAAAATTAACAAGACAATTTAGATTTTTCCTGACTTTGAATCATTCTAGTGATGTTTAAAACTAAGTCAGAGTTAAACTTTGAGTCAAACTGTATTTTCCCATTGATCTGAATTGCAAGTAGCACAAAATTTCTACTTGATCAGATTCGTTTTAACCCTATCAGTTATTTCATTTTGTAGAAATAAAGTATTTGCCATTTTCCCATGCCCCTTTTTCATGTAAGGGTTAGGAATCATTTCATGGTTAAGATTTGGACATAGGAATCCTGATTCATTGCGTTTTCCTATAAATCAGAGAAACTCACATTTTGCTAGGAATCCTGCAATATAACATTGTCTGATATCATGTTATGCAGAGCAATAATTTCATATTTCTAAACTTTCAAGTATAGGGATAAGTTAATGGTTATAGGATTTTCATATAAATAAAGGATAGTTAAAAGTAGGAGTAAAAGTTATTTTAACTTCTGTGCACTCCAGAAGTTCATTTGTATTATTGAACAATTTACAGTTCAGAATAAGGGATATTATATGCTGTAGTATATAAGTTTACCATAGTAAAACTGGTTGAACACTGAGGCTTATTTTCATATATTGTCAATAGAATAACAAAGTAAATGTTATAAAATTTATTGTTATGAGTAATGCATTGTTAATTGAATCAGAATAATAGAATATCTGCTCAATACAGTCTTCTTTCTTCAACATAATTATCTCCCATATATAAGCAGCAAAGGCCCACAACATCTACGGTTCCCTGGCTATCTCGTGAGACATTAGACCCTCTTGCTGTCCAACAAGAGACTAATCGATTGCCAGATAGTCCCTGTTCTCTTCAGATAGTCTGTCGGTATCAGCCTAAGTTAGAGATCTCCCTCTGGAGTGTCGTTGGTCGTGCTTGTACCATATTCTGGGAGAGTCACCTCCTCCACAGTTGGTATCACTTCCGTCGAACGCATAACAGAGTGTGTGTAATATTTCCACAGACTAAATTGAGAGAACAGGTCCTTTTCATAAATTATTCTTTTCAACTGAGATTGTAACATTGAAATTTGTTGGATTATTCCCCATGTCCCTTTATACGTATCAATGTAAATGTTCAGAGACAAAATACACATAAAAACATAAATAACCTTGTTCTCAAAAACATTCAAGATTAGTTGTCTAATCTTGCATTCATTCGCTGTGAATTAGTGTCACAGTAGTGCTGGTAACCTGAAAATAACAATCTTTTGTCACAGCAGTATTTGGGGAAAAACGAGTGGCACCCTCCCTTGACCGCTACATAAATTTGGCATCCTCGGCGGGATCCAAGACGACCATCGGTTGAATTGGTTTTTATTCAGCCAGATAACAGATTGGATCCAGTGATTCGAACCTATTGAGAAGAATGGTTAAGAAGGGCCCACACAGAGAAAGTTGTAATGATGGAGAAGGTGACAGAGTATCAGTAACAGAAGACAGCGAAATGTACGAGACAATGGAAACAGAAGACGATTTTGATGAACGTTTACCAGGTGCCAGCAGAACAGGGGATGAAACAGAAGAACAGAATACTACAATGATTTTGAGACCAAGGTCAAAATTAAGAAGACCCCATAAAGAACCTACAACAGCAAAGAAGACTACTTCCAGACAGAAATTAATAAGAAACGACTCAAGAATAAGGGAGATAATAGAAGACTCAGATGTACAAGAGCCAGCTATAGCAGATAAAAATGAAGGGATATATAAATACTTGAAGCAGGCTTTTACAGATATGACCACCCAGATTGTCACGGCAATCCAGGCAACATTTAGAGGAGGTTATTCCTCTCCTGCATCAAAACACCTTCAAGAAGATAATATTTCCTGGCAGCCAAAAGAAAAGACTTCTAAAAAGAAAAGACTGACAGGAAGACAAAGATCATTATTGATCTCTAACCTCAGTGTTACCAGTCCATGTAACTCATCAGAGAGTGAGAGTAGCGATGAAGATTCTGCTAGTATTAGTACCAGTCAGATAGTACAAAGAAGACAAAGGAAATATTCAAGTGGCAATTTAAGCAGAATACCAGCATTTAATGGAAAAGAAAAATGGGAAGTCTGGATTAACCGGTTCGAAGCAGTATCAAGACTACAAAAGTGGGATGAAGTGAACAAACTTGAAGAACTGCTCCCAAGATTACAGGGACTGGCAGGAGAATTAGTTTTTGATCAACTGCCACAGAAATATTTAGATAGCTACCCCAAATTGGTGAAAGAGCTGACTAATAGATTTGGTACCCATGAAAGTAAGAAAAACTATAGATCACAATTTACTCGTAGGAACCAAAAGGCAGAAGAGTCCCCAGAAGCCTATGCTGCAGACCTTAAGAAGATATATGATAAAGCATATACTAACCGTGACGGTCGAATCAGACAAGAAGACCTGTTACAGAGATTTTTAACAGGCTTATATGATGAGAAGGCCAGAATTCACCTTGAACTGAATAAAGAGCCATGTACAATAGAAGAAGCAGTTGAAGACGTTATTTCCTATATTGAAGTAAATGATAGCTGCAAGAATAAAACTGACAAGAAACAAGTTAGGCAAATAAAAGGAAACAAGACAGAGACAAATTCAAGGAATGGAAAGTTAAATGGAAAGAAACAAGAAGAGACCAAAAAGGACAGCATACCTCTATGTAAAGAGGATATAGAGGAAATTTTTGAGAAGTTATATCTAGAAAAATTTAAGACCCAAACTAGAAATACAGACAGAAACTTTAATCAGATAAGAGGAAATACCTTTACCAGACCAAATGTGTCACAGAACCAGACAGGAACCCAAAATAGGCAGCCAATGTTGTGCTTCAACTGTGGTCAGCCAGGACATTTTGCAAGACAATGCTATGCTGCTCAAAACAATGGACCTAGTAGACAAAACAGAGACCAGAAACCCAATAGGGGATGTTTTAATACTGCGAACACTTCACTGGACAGTAATCCCAGTACAAGTGGCAAAACTCCCACCCCTCTACCCGGATTTGCATTAAACTAGAAAGGGTTGTTTCTAATGACCGAGAGCCAACCCCAGTTGAAGAAAACGGTCAAACTTTGGATATGGAGAATGACAAGACAGTACCAAGTAGTAGTAACCCACCTATTATTCATACAGTTGACGAAGTTGAAGCTTCTGTTAATAGATCAGAAGAGGATCTTTTAACATCCAAAGAGGAGAATAATTTTCATTGTACAAACCTTGACGAAGGCAGTGTACAAGTTGCTAGCTGTTATATTATTGGAAGACAAGTGCTACGGACAGATGGGGTATATCTGAAAGGTCTTATTCAAGGAACAGGAGTAACCTTAACAGTTGATACAGGCGCCTCAAGAACTGTCATATCAGAAAAGGTATACCACTGGATTCCCAAGGAAAAGAGACCAGTCCTACTTGAGTCCAATACATTAGCTAGTGCTGATGGTAAACCCCTACAGGAGTTAGGAAAAGCCATCTTTGAAGTTAAATTAGGAGAATTGGAGTTCTCTATAGAATTGGTTGTAGCCAATATTGAAGATGATGTATTGTTGGGTTTAGATATATTGATGAATAGTAGATGGGGACCAGCTGAGATCAGATTGACTGATGGAACACTACTACTTGGTGATGTTACCATTCCTTGTACTCAAATTGGCCAAACAGTTAGACGAATCTGTGTTGCTGATAATTTTGAAATTCCCCCCAGATGTGAGATGATTGTTGATGTATTTGTAGATAAATTTGATTCTGATAGCATTACAAGTCCTACAGATTTTATATTAGAGGCAAATGAAGATTTTCACATGAAATATCCTGTTGTTGTTGCACCTACGCTAGTGAATATTAGTAATGAGGTTACCAATAAAGTACGGCTAATGAACCCATTTGATGAAGCCTTCACTTTATATCAGGATACTGTCTTAGGAGAGGCAGAACCCCTTTTACAGAAGCCACAATTATTGGCTGAAATGGAAGATAGTAATGAGATAAATAACTTGTCTTCAATACGAAGAGTGAAATTGAATACTGAAAAACCTGTGACATGGGAGACAAATACTGGTATAATCAGAAGTTTGTCAAAGAGAGGGACAGAGGATGGAGGGATTGGAGGTATTGTTCCTCCTCATTTGACAGAAATGTATGATAAAGCAAGCAATTGTCACACTGAGAATGAAAAGATTATAATAGCCAACCTCCTGAATCAATATGCGGATGTATTTTCAAAGGACGAACCTGACCTTTGTTTGACTAACCTTGTTGAACATTCAATTGATACTGGAACAGCCAGACCAGTAAAACAACCCCGGTAAACTCCTGTGCTACATTTAGAAGGCCACCCTCTCCAAGACCACGTTGTACTCCCCAGTCGACATTTAGAAGATCGCCAATCAAGAGGAAGTTTGTTCCAGAAAGAACTGTGTCCCCTACAAGAAAGGTGAAGTCATCAATATATATAAATCATCCCCAAAGAAACTTACAAAGAGACCCCGTTATTGAACATTTCTTTATTATGGACATTTAATGTGTATACTAGTATATTTATTGTAATTTTTATGCATTTTTAAGGTAGAGTGTAAAAATTTTAAATGGTTTCAACTGTGTTGTCCAGTTGCTTTGCCATTTTTATTATACTTTTTTATTGGTGCTATTGCGTATCTTGGATCAATTGTATAATATTTCCCCTTTAACATTTAATGAGATATAGGTATTGTTCCTGTTATCTTGAAAACAGTGTCCGTACAAATTTAGGGATTATATTTTGGGTAGATTTTAATGTATATTTAGTGACGATTTAAAATGTAGTCACTAATTTAGCAATCTAGAAGAAAGATTGCTGTAGTCTTTTGATTACTTCTTGAACACTATGTGTTTTTAATGTAAATTATGTCTTGTTATTTGAGAGACATATTTATACATGATGTCTCATTGATGTGCCAAGTTGTTAAAAATTGTTACTGAGGTTAAATTATTTAAATCTATGTTTGTTTTATCAGAAAACTTTCATAAGTTTTGAGCAGATTGTTGTTTTCGTGAGGACACTGAAAACTTAAGTGGGGGCAAATGTAATATTTTGCATTGATCCACGTGGTTACCATGTGCCGTTTTGATATCGGGCACTTGTTCATTGATTTTTACTTAACGCTGGGACATGACAGCATTTGTAAACGTTTTCAGTTATTTACCTGTGCCCTCACGATCATTTGTGTTGATATTTTTCAGTGTTTAGTCATTTGTATGTCTGGATAAGTGAGAAAGTTTACCTTTTGTCGTGTGTGTAACAACTTTCATTTTCATGTTGTACGATTTCCGGTAGAAAGCATGTGCAAGAATTGTATGCAAATTTGTTTGTGGAATGTGACCTGACGTGACCTTGTTTGTAAATTTTGTCGGAAAGCGAGTATGAATACGATCTGAGTGAATTTGAGCATTACGATTAATTTATGAATTAAAGTACAAATGATATTTATTGTCTAATTGCAATGTATTTTATGAACATTTTAGTGTTCCGTAAACATCTTGTTTACGCTGTATAGTATTTTTATGTGCTTGTCGGGGATTATTTTTCTGTCATTTTCGGATGCTGAACCGATATACCCGACGGTTGCTATGAACGCATGCTCGTTGCCCCGACTGTTCTAGGGGATATATAAAGGATTTTTCCGACAGATTCAGATCTTCTTTTTCTTCTTCTGCCACGTCTTCTGGCTCATTATCAGTCGAGTAGCTTCAGCTTATTCAGTTTCTTACACATTTTGGTTAGTAATCATGTTTTTCGCGAATTTCGGAATATTTTTCAAAGACCTTTCCTTACTTTTGGCATTTCTTATTCAAGTTTAATGTTCTCTTAAACTTGTATCAAAAATTAACAAGACAATTTAGATTTTTCCTGACTTTGAATCATTCTAGTGATGTTTAAAACTAAGTCAGAGTTAAACTTTGAGTCAAACTGTATTTTCCCATTGATCTGAATTGCAAGTAGCACAAAATTTCTACTTGATCAGATTCGTTTTAACCCTATCAGTTATTTCATTTTGTAGAAATAAAGTATTTGCCATTTTCCCATGCCCCTTTTTCATGTAAGGGTTAGGAATCATTTCATGGTTAAGATTTGGACATAGGAATCCTGATTCATTGCGTTTTCCTATAAATCAGAGAAACTCACATTTTGCTAGGAATCCTGCAATATAACATTGTCTGATATCATGTTATGCAGAGCAATAATTTCATATTTCTAAACTTTCAAGTATAGGGATAAGTTAATGGTTATAGGATTTTCATATAAATAAAGGATAGTTAAAAGTAGGAGTAAAAGTTATTTTAACTTCTGTGCACTCCAGAAGTTCATTTGTATTATTGAACAATTTACAGTTCAGAATAAGGGATATTATATGCTGTAGTATATAAGTTTACCATAGTAAAACTGGTTGAACACTGAGGCTTATTTTCATATATTGTCAATAGAATAACAAAGTAAATGTTATAAAATTTATTGTTATGAGTAATGCATTGTTAATTGAATCAGAATAATAGAATATCTGCTCAATACAGTCTTCTTTCTTCAACATAATTATCTCCCATATATAAGCAGCAAAGGCCCACAACATCTACGGTTCCCTGGCTATCTCGTGAGACATTAGACCCTCTTGCTGTCCAACAAGAGACTAATCGATTGCCAGATAGTCCCTGTTCTCTTCAGATAGTCTGTCGGTATCAGCCTAAGTTAGAGATCTCCCTCTGGAGTGTCGTTGGTCGTGCTTGTACCATATTCTGGGAGAGTCACCTCCTCCACAGTTGGTATCACTTCCGTCGAACGCATAACAGAGTGTGTGTAATATTTCCACAGACTAAATTGAGAGAACAGGTCCTTTTCATAAATTATTCTTTTCAACTGAGATTGTAACATTGAAATTTGTTGGATTATTCCCCATGTCCCTTTATACGTATCAATGTAAATGTTCAGAGACAAAATACACATAAAAACATAAATAACCTTGTTCTCAAAAACATTCAAGATTAGTTGTCTAATCTTGCATTCATTCGCTGTGAATTAGTGTCACAGTAGTGCTGGTAACCTGAAAATAACAATCTTTTGTCACAGCAGTATTTGGGGAAAAACGAGTGGCCCCCTCCCTTGACCGCTACATAAATTTGGCATCCTCGGCGGGATCCAAGACGACCATCGGTTGAATTGGTTTTTATTCAGCCAGATAACAGATTGGATCCAGTGATTCGAACCTATTGAGAAGAATGGTTAAGAAGGGCCCACACAGAGAAAGTTGTAATGATGGAGAAGGTGACAGAGTATCAGTAACAGAAGACAGCGAAATGTACGAGACAATGGAAACAGAAGACGATTTTGATGAACGTTTACCAGGTGCCAGCAGAACAGGGGATGAAACAGAAGAACAGAATACTACAATGATTTTGAGACCAAGGTCAAAATTAAGAAGACCCCATAAAGAACCTACAACAGCAAAGAAGACTACTTCCAGACAGAAATTAATAAGAAACGACTCAAGAATAAGGGAGATAATAGAAGACTCAGATGTACAAGAGCCAGCTATAGCAGATAAAAATGAAGGGATATATAAATACTTGAAGCAGGCTTTTACAGATATGACCACCCAGATTGTCACGGCAATCCAGGCAACATTTAGAGGAGGTTATTCCTCTCCTGCATCAAAACACCTTCAAGAAGATAATATTTCCTGGCAGCCAAAAGAAAAGACTTCTAAAAAGAAAAGACTGACAGGAAGACAAAGATCATTATTGATCTCTAACCTCAGTGTTACCAGTCCATGTAACTCATCAGAGAGTGAGAGTAGCGATGAAGATTCTGCTAGTATTAGTACCAGTCAGATAGTACAAAGAAGACAAAGGAAATATTCAAGTGGCAATTTAAGCAGAATACCAGCATTTAATGGAAAAGAAAAATGGGAAGTCTGGATTAACCGGTTCGAAGCAGTATCAAGACTACAAAAGTGGGATGAAGTGAACAAACTTGAAGAACTGCTCCCAAGATTACAGGGACTGGCAGGAGAATTAGTTTTTGATCAACTGCCACAGAAATATTTAGATAGCTACCCCAAATTGGTGAAAGAGCTGACTAATAGATTTGGTACCCATGAAAGTAAGAAAAACTATAGATCACAATTTACTCGTAGGAACCAAAAGGCAGAAGAGTCCCCAGAAGCCTATGCTGCAGACCTTAAGAAGATATATGATAAAGCATATACTAACCGTGACGGTCGAATCAGACAAGAAGACCTGTTACAGAGATTTTTAACAGGCTTATATGATGAGAAGGCCAGAATTCACCTTGAACTGAATAAAGAGCCATGTACAATAGAAGAAGCAGTTGAAGACGTTATTTCCTATATTGAAGTAAATGATAGCTGCAAGAATAAAACTGACAAGAAACAAGTTAGGCAAATAAAAGGAAACAAGACAGAGACAAATTCAAGGAATGGAAAGTTAAATGGAAAGAAACAAGAAGAGACCAAAAAGGACAGCATACCTCTATGTAAAGAGGATATAGAGGAAATTTTTGAGAAGTTATATCTAGAAAAATTTAAGACCCAAACTAGAAATACAGACAGAAACTTTAATCAGATAAGAGGAAATACCTTTACCAGACCAAATGTGTCACAGAACCAGACAGGAACCCAAAATAGGCAGCCAATGTTGTGCTTCAACTGTGGTCAGCCAGGACATTTTGCAAGACAATGCTATGCTGCTCAAAACAATGGACCTAGTAGACAAAACAGAGACCAGAAACCCAATAGGGGATGTTTTAATACTGCGAACACTTCACTGGACAGTAATCCCAGTACAAGTGGCAAAACTCCCACCCCTCTACCCGGATTTGCATTAAACTAGAAAGGGTTGTTTCTAATGACCGAGAGCCAACCCCAGTTGAAGAAAACGGTCAAACTTTGGATATGGAGAATGACAAGACAGTACCAAGTAGTAGTAACCCACCTATTATTCATACAGTTGACGAAGTTGAAGCTTCTGTTAATAGATCAGAAGAGGATCTTTTAACATCCAAAGAGGAGAATAATTTTCATTGTACAAACCTTGACGAAGGCAGTGTACAAGTTGCTAGCTGTTATATTATTGGAAGACAAGTGCTACGGACAGATGGGGTATATCTGAAAGGTCTTATTCAAGGAACAGGAGTAACCTTAACAGTTGATACAGGCGCCTCAAGAACTGTCATATCAGAAAAGGTATACCACTGGATTCCCAAGGAAAAGAGACCAGTCCTACTTGAGTCCAATACATTAGCTAGTGCTGATGGTAAACCCCTACAGGAGTTAGGAAAAGCCATCTTTGAAGTTAAATTAGGAGAATTGGAGTTCTCTATAGAATTGGTTGTAGCCAATATTGAAGATGATGTATTGTTGGGTTTAGATATATTGATGAATAGTAGATGGGGACCAGCTGAGATCAGATTGACTGATGGAACACTACTACTTGGTGATGTTACCATTCCTTGTACTCAAATTGGCCAAACAGTTAGACGAATCTGTGTTGCTGATAATTTTGAAATTCCCCCCAGATGTGAGATGATTGTTGATGTATTTGTAGATAAATTTGATTCTGATAGCATTACAAGTCCTACAGATTTTATATTAGAGGCAAATGAAGATTTTCACATGAAATATCCTGTTGTTGTTGCACCTACGCTAGTGAATATTAGTAATGAGGTTACCAATAAAGTACGGCTAATGAACCCATTTGATGAAGCCTTCACTTTATATCAGGATACTGTCTTAGGAGAGGCAGAACCCCTTTTACAGAAGCCACAATTATTGGCTGAAATGGAAGATAGTAATGAGATAAATAACTTGTCTTCAATACGAAGAGTGAAATTGAATACTGAAAAACCTGTGACATGGGAGACAAATACTGGTATAATCAGAAGTTTGTCAAAGAGAGGGACAGAGGATGGAGGGATTGGAGGTATTGTTCCTCCTCATTTGACAGAAATGTATGATAAAGCAAGCAATTGTCACACTGAGAATGAAAAGATTATAATAGCCAACCTCCTGAATCAATATGCGGATGTATTTTCAAAGGACGAACCTGACCTTTGTTTGACTAACCTTGTTGAACATTCAATTGATACTGGAACAGCCAGACCAGTAAAACAACCCCGGTAAACTCCTGTGCTACATTTAGAAGGCCACCCTCTCCAAGACCACGTTGTACTCCCCAGTCGACTTTTAGAAGATCGCCAATCAAGAGGAAGTTTGTTCCAGAAAGAACTGTGTCCCCTACAAGAAAGGTGAAGTCATCAATATATATAAATCATCCCCAAAGAAACTTACAAAGAGACCCCGTTATTGAACATTTCTTTATTATGGACATTTAATGTGTATACTAGTATATTTATTGTAATTTTTATGCATTTTTAAGGTAGAGTGTAAAAATTTTAAATGGTTTCAACTGTGTTGTCCAGTTGCTTTGCCATTTTTATTATACTTTTTTATTGGTGCTATTGCGTATCTTGGATCAATTGTATAATATTTCCCCTTTAACATTTAATGAGATATAGGTATTGTTCCTGTTATCTTGAAAACAGTGTCCGTACAAATTTAGGGATTATATTTTGGGTAGATTTTAATGTATATTTAGTGACGATTTAAAATGTAGTCACTAATTTAGCAATCTAGAAGAAAGATTGCTGTAGTCTTTTGATTACTTCTTGAACACTATGTGTTTTTAATGTAAATTATGTCTTGTTATTTGAGAGACATATTTATACATGATGTCTCATTGATGTGCCAAGTTGTTAAAAATTGTTACTGAGGTTAAATTATTTAAATCTATGTTTGTTTTATCAGAAAACTTTCATAAGTTTTGAGCAGATTGTTGTTTTCGTGAGGACACTGAAAACTTAAGTGGGGGCAAATGTAATATTTTGCATTGATCCACGTGGTTACCATGTGCCGTTTTGATATCGGGCACTTGTTCATTGATTTTTACTTAACGCTGGGACATGACAGCATTTGTAAACGTTTTCAGTTATTTACCTGTGCCCTCACGATCATTTGTGTTGATATTTTTCAGTGTTTAGTCATTTGTATGTCTGGATAAGTGAGAAAGTTTACCTTTTGTCGTGTGTGTAACAACTTTCATTTTCATGTTGTACGATTTCCGGTAGAAAGCATGTGCAAGAATTGTATGCAAATTTGTTTGTGGAATGTGACCTGACGTGACCTTGTTTGTAAATTTTGTCGGAAAGCGAGTATGAATACGATCTGAGTGAATTTGAGCATTACGATTAATTTATGAATTAAAGTACAAATGATATTTATTGTCTAATTGCAATGTATTTTATGAACATTTTAGTGTTCCGTAAACATCTTGTTTACGCTGTATAGTATTTTTATGTGCTTGTCGGGGATTATTTTTCTGTCATTTTCGGATGCTGAACCGATATACCCGACGGTTGCTATGAACGCATGCTCGTTGCCCCGACTGTTCTAGGGGATATATAAAGGATTTTTCCGACAGATTCAGATCTTCTTTTTCTTCTTCTGCCCTCGTCTTCTGGCTCATTATCAGTCGAGTAGCTTCAGCTTATTCAGTTTCTTACACATTTTGGTTAGTAATCATGTTTTTCGCGAATTTCGGAATATTTTTCAAAGACCTTTCCTTACTTTTGGCATTTCTTATTCAAGTTTAATGTTCTCTTAAACTTGTATCAAAAATTAACAAGACAATTTAGATTTTTCCTGACTTTGAATCATTCTAGTGATGTTTAAAACTAAGTCAGAGTTAAACTTTGAGTCAAACTGTATTTTCCCATTGATCTGAATTGCAAGTAGCACAAAATTTCTACTTGATCAGATTCGTTTTAACCCTATCAGTTATTTCATTTTGTAGAAATAAAGTATTTGCCATTTTCCCATGCCCCTTTTTCATGTAAGGGTTAGGAATCATTTCATGGTTAAGATTTGGACATAGGAATCCTGATTCATTGCGTTTTCCTATAAATCAGAGAAACTCACATTTTGCTAGGAATCCTGCAATATAACATTGTCTGATATCATGTTATGCAGAGCAATAATTTCATATTTCTAAACTTTCAAGTATAGGGATAAGTTAATGGTTATAGGATTTTCATATAAATAAAGGATAGTTAAAAGTAGGAGTAAAAGTTATTTTAACTTCTGTGCACTCCAGAAGTTCATTTGTATTATTGAACAATTTACAGTTCAGAATAAGGGATATTATATGCTGTAGTATATAAGTTTACCATAGTAAAACTGGTTGAACACTGAGGCTTATTTTCATATATTGTCAATAGAATAACAAAGTAAATGTTATAAAATTTATTGTTATGAGTAATGCATTGTTAATTGAATCAGAATAATAGAATATCTGCTCAATACAGTCTTCTTTCTTCAACATAATTATCTCCCATATATAAGCAGCAAAGGCCCACAACATCTACGGTTCCCTGGCTATCTCGTGAGACATTAGACCCTCTTGCTGTCCAACAAGAGACTAATCGATTGCCAGATAGTCCCTGTTCTCTTCAGATAGTCTGTCGGTATCAGCCTAAGTTAGAGATCTCCCTCTGGAGTGTCGTTGGTCGTGCTTGTACCATATTCTGGGAGAGTCACCTCCTCCACAGTTGGTATCACTTCCGTCGAACGCATAACAGAGTGTGTGTAATATTTCCACAGACTAAATTGAGAGAACAGGTCCTTTTCATAAATTATTCTTTTCAACTGAGATTGTAACATTGAAATTTGTTGGATTATTCCCCATGTCCCTTTATACGTATCAATGTAAATGTTCAGAGACAAAATACACATAAAAACATAAATAACCTTGTTCTCAAAAACATTCAAGATTAGTTGTCTAATCTTGCATTCATTCGCTGTGAATTAGTGTCACAGTAGTGCTGGTAACCTGAAAATAACAATCTTTTGTCACAGCAGTATTTGGGGAAAAACGAGTGGCCCCCTCCCTTGACCGCTACAATATAATAGTTTAATTTTACACTTATTATAATTATAACTAAATTGAAAGTTTACTGCTCACGAATAACGTGAATAAACGTGAAAAAAAGATGTACAAAATACGCGATAAAATGGCCATACTCCTTTGGATTTTCTTCTGAATCAAGCGAATATACCATTACAGTGTTTATAATGTATGTTATAATGTATGTAAAATTGTGACAATATCAACGAATTTTAGGACTTTGTAGCATTTTGACATAAATGTTTTAAAAGTAAGACAATGTTGATGTAAACTAAAGAGATATATTAGTAATTGATTTTTTGTTTTGTTTTGTTTTGTTTTGTTTTTTTGTCTTTTGTTTTTTTGTTTTTTTTGGTTTTTTGGTTTTGCTACAAACCGAACCGACAGACTTGCTTTTTATGTTTTAGTAAATATTGTTAAATGCCATATTGTAGTTAGCCTGGTTGACTTCTTTGATTTCGGTATGAGTTTATTGTCGGCGGTTGTATCTCAAGACACTTTTACCCGGGATTTATTTTAAATAATTTTTTTTTTTGGTTTTTTTTTGTTGTTTTTTTTTTTGCGTATGAATTTTCGACATTTTCGAAACGGTACATGAAATAATAACCCCTCACGTAGCGTTGATAGACATCTTGCAACTCATTCCGCTCAAACGGCAGGGTTTTTGAAAAGATTTTTGCATTCATGTCAGACATTCGGACTCTATATGTTTGTCAGTCCAAGTAACTTTCTTCAGCCCCTTATATTACTTATACATTAAAATCAAAATTTTGTGTCAGACTTCGGAATAACAGGAAGCAAATGATGTCAGTCCGGCACGATTTTTGTCAGCAAAAACCTTCGGACAGACACTTTTCAAGAACTCTGAAACGGGTCCTAGGGATTGTCTTGAGCTCGTTATGAGGTAAGAGTGCTTGCTCATTGTTGAAAGCCTCATGTTGACTTAAAGATACAGAACGACAATAAAAGCGTCTCGTTCAGTTGCGATTGTTACCATGTATTTTTCTTGTCTTATGTTCATCAACCCTATATGGTCAACACTCTCAATTCAAACAAGAAGTACATACAATTGTATAAGTGATATCTACGTGCAGGGCAAGAAAAACACTGAAATATTTATTTTGACGGGAAAATTTTTAATTTGTTCAATGGAAACATCAGCATGATCAGTTTTCTTGGTACTTGTTGTTTCGGTTGCCAGATACGGGATTTGGTAGTGATTAATTTAACATTTTCATATTGTTTCGTTGTAACTTCGATGGTTTTTTTATAGCTCCGAAACTGTCTAAATCTTTCATTCTGTTTTATTTTTTTTCACCTGTTTGTCTCAATAACGAATTTCTTTACTAAATTCAATGTAAACATCAGGAAAAAATACACAATTGGTTTTGCGTCAGGTGGCGGCATATTTTTTGGCCCTGGATTCCCAACCAAATTTCGTACATCTCTTCGTTCTGGTGGAAAAACCCGAAACCAGACTTCAGCCATTGTGAACGCTCTGTGAACGCTGGTAAAAGTACATTTCCGTTACGTCACTATTATATGACGTCATAAAACCACACGTAATAATGACATGTTGTTTTCTAGAGACGGCCAATTTATTGGCCCTTTGGCAACGAGAAACCAGAATAGCTGGGCCATTTTTTTGGCCCTATGGCAGAGAAATGGTTAATATCATCACAACCCCCCCCCCCCTTATTTCAAGCTTTAGACAAGGCAATGCTAAAGGAAATGGTATGCATTTATTCATTACTTCTTCGTGCAAACTCCCTATCCTTACTTTTTAACTACCCAATCACTCACTGATGCATAACACCACAGCCTCCTATCACCTTCTGGCGCTTCTTTCCGCCGCCTTCTTCTTCTTCGTCTTTTCTGTGCATTCCTCCTGCTAATGAGGGGCACATCAAATCGGATTAAAGTGTTTATATACGGGCATAGTAGTCAATCGCAGATACGGCTTATATTACATGGGCACATTAAAATCCATTTTAAAAGAAAATTTCTATATATCACTAAAAGTCTTCATCTATACATTATATAGTTTAAACGATAGTTTTTTGTTTTTTTTGTTTTTTAAAAGGTGAAAATTTCATACTGAAGTATAAAACTTATTATTTCAAGACTAACGTTAAGTGGCTACGTAGTGAGACTATGTTAATTCATGACAACACTATTGCAATTCATGCAGGTACAGCAAGCCACACATTATGCCATTCGTTAGCAATAATATTAATAATAATTAAGTGAGCACCTCCTGCATGGCCTAGGGTTTCATGCATGAGTTTCTGTTAACTATTCGTATTTTAACTTTCCAACGAGGCGAATACAAGTCATTTCGGCACCCGGTCAAATAGACGTCTGGTCTTTCTGGACTAGTCAAATCTACACCAGTACATAGTCAAATCGGTACCAATATATATTTAATTTGGCATTGTTATTAAAAGTAAAGTTAGTACGTAAGACAACAAAAAAATAAAATGAAAAAGAAATAAATATCCAGAAGTCGGGCCCCTGTGTATACACATTCCGACTATAAACACAGGGAACTAAGTATGTTGCGAAACAGCTAATGCGACAATAGATAACAAGAAAAATAAATAGAAATGGTGAGCTGTCAAAAGGGGCGTAAAATGACTAAAATGTATGAAATACACAAGTCGAACAAAACCAAATATAAACTTGTAAAAAAACAACAACAAACTAAAAAGTTAAAAATACCCAACGTTTCGACCAATATGGTCTTGATCACGAGCATGTAAAAAATTAAAATAAAAAGGTGTTGACTCTTTGAAACCCAGTCTCGCTCATAAGGTATACTCTCAAAGCATATGCCCACATTGGTCAATCAATTTTTCCCAAATTATGTTAAGAGGGGGGGGGTCAGTGAAAAAAACTATATGAAGTTTTTTATCCTACATTGAACTTTTGATCTCGTCCCTTATGAAATAAATTATCACATGGAAGTATTTTTAATTGATTTTAATCGTGGCAGGGGTAGTAAATCCAAAATGGCGGCGTATATCCCTTTCGGATTTTTTAGTATAAGGACGTGGATAGTGTATAGCACAGTGATAATAAACGCAGAATATTCGTTGTTATAGCAAATTAAAAGTACTTATGAAAAAAGACAACAAAACAATAAAACGAAAAATAAATAAATATCAAGAAGTCGGGTCCGTGTGAATATAACAAGAGAAACATGATCTCTCTACACTTTATAACCAGCGGACTGAATATTTGCTAACAATTAGATAAACACAGGCATACAAAGTTCAATGTTTTATTTTTTATTTAAAATCCAACATAGGATGATCATCAAATTACAAATACACATGAAATATAACATAATTAGACAGACATACAATGTATACATGATATATATCAAATATAATACCAAACTTGTTCATATGTTGTTATCACAGCTGAGAATGTTTCAATATATATTACTATGGGTGTATATAAATATTCGAGATTACATACAATGCAGCTAATTGTATCAAATGGAAAGGGGAAGTAAAGAAATATATAATACATATATTAAACTATATTACCTACATATTTTAATTATCTGTTATTTGACCTTCTTTCAAAAATCATACATCTATATTTCACTAACTCTCTCAATACAAAGTTTTGTGATATCATAATCGTATAAAATGAAATTTATCCTTCTCGGAAATTTTGTCAAAAGAGGGGACAGTAGCGTTTAACTCGGAAAGAAGTTTTTTTTCTGGTTGGATTTAATTCCACACATTTCATTATAAAATGAAATCTATCCTCAATATCAGATTTACAAAGAGAACAAGTTCTTTGATGCAGTGAAAGATTCTGATAACGGCCTTGTTCTATTAGCAGTTTACTATTGCTTATTCTAATTTTTGTAAAAATATAAATCTTTTCTTTTTCCAAGTTTACTGATAAATATTTTTCCAGGGCATATTCTGTTTTAAGTTCCCTATATGTCCTTAATTTATTTTTGTTTTGGTTTGTTTTCATCGTATATAATCCTCTCTTCCAGAAAGCTGTATAATTTTCTTTGAAAAGCAAATACCAATTTATTTTTAGAAAAGGTATTTTGATTGTCCTATACATGTTTGAATCCGGTTTTGATTAATACTTGTTGAACTTTGCAGCAGTAATTTTTACTACGTTTTAGCTTCAGATTAGAATTATAAGCCAAGTATACAAGTCTACTATTATTTGCATTAATCAAATGGTACCAGAAACTAATAGACAGTTTAAGTGCGTCCATACCAATTGGTGTAATACCTAGTTCTGATAGTACGGCAGAGTTAACTGTCCCTTTATTGACACCCCCCAAAAAAAACAACAACAAAAAATATTTAGCAAATTTCAATTGAACTTTGACAAGAGGGAAAGAAAAATATTTGTCCTTTATCTTTTATAAGTAAATCCAAGAACCAAAAGTTCACTACAGTATAATAAAAAAGGTTTGACACATGAATCTGATTATTTTAGTTTTATCAGTTTTGACTTGAAGATCCCATTTCTTGCAATAATTATGAAGGTTGAATGCCTATTTCTGACTCAGATAGCAATACAATATCGTCAGCATATAATAAATAGTATAAGTGTTCATTATCAAGAGAAGGAGGCGTGCATGATATATCAAAGGAATTTACAAGGTCATTGATATATAATGAAAATAAAGTTGTGATTATATACACCCTTGTTTAACTCGTACCTTTGAAGGAAAAAAAATAGTTTCCCAACCCTCTAGTTTTATTGAATATTTAACCTCTTGATACATGTTTTTTTAATATATTTAAGAAATTACCCTTTAATCCACTCATAATAAGTTTATAAACCAACAGATTTCTATTCACAGTATCGAAGGCTTTCTTCAGATCCACAAAGCAAGCATATACTAGTAGTCGCTTTGAGGATCTCAAGGCCTTATCGATAAGAGTTTGATTGTCAAAATATGGTCACTAGTCCTACTCCCTCTACCGAATCCAATTTGAGTTTTGTCTATAATGCTATTATTTTCACAATATACTTCAAGCCTGAAATGTAGGATTTTCGCAAAGAGTTTCCCCAAATAACTGGAGATTGCTATTCGTCTGTATATAGTTAGATGGATTATTGTAGCACCCCCTTTAAATATTGGCTTAATATAATTTTCTTTCGATAAGTTGGGATACATTTCTGATTTAAGAATTAAGTTGAAAAGTAAAACATATACATCAACTTTGTAAGCACAAGACAGTCTCAACATTTCATTATTAATACCATCAACACTACTAGATCTGCGAATTTCAAAGACTTTACTGCCTTTAACACTTCCTCAGCCGTGATATCGATTTTCTTTTAGGTTTTAGTTATCCAGATGATGAGTCACTACTATATCGTGAAAATAATTGAACCGTTATTGGACAATGGTCAGAGATTACAAGATTAAATGATTCAACTGTAAAATTTAAAACATTTTGTAGTAATTAAATTATTACTACAAATACGATAATCAGTTATTGCAACTCCATTGTAGTTAAATAAAGTAGTTCTTCCCTTAGAATCTCCCAGCGTTCTATGGCTGGGCTTCATTACATAACTCTAATACTTGTTTGCCACATTCGTTTGTATTTTGTACTATTTCATTTATTTCTGTATTCCGTTATTTTTTAATAGAATCTGCGACATAATTACTAGGAAGGAACTCTTCTAAAACACCATTCATATCATCTGGGACTATTATACTAACTAGTATAATAGTCCCAGATATCATGTGAAATAAAATCCGTACCAGTTGCCATAATGTGAGCATTTAAATCTCCCAACTATGTCTCATAGAATAGAATATTTTGAAATATCTTGCTCAACTTTATCAAAAATTATCTTATCACAACTAGTTTTTTTTGTATATATGACGAATTACTGGGGAAATGTACAGGAAGCTTAAAAAAAGATCTTTTTTTAAAATGAAAGAAGTTTTTGTCTAATTTCATCCATATAATGTCAGGATATGAGATTTATCCAATACTTTACATGACACACAAAAGCATGCAAATGGCATAAGCATTTATAAAACCCAGCACATACAAATCACATTAAATCAATATAAAAGGGGTTACTAGACACGAAATAAAGAATAAAAGCAACACAATTATAATTACAAAAAGCAGCACATTCAACCGATAGAATAAAAAGCACACAATTATAAGCACAAAAGCATATAAGTATAAGCACAAAAAAGAGCACACAATTATAATTACAAAAAGCAGCACATTCAACCGGTAGAATAAAAAGCACACAATTATAAGCACACTGAAAGCGTATAACTATAAGAACAAAAAAGAGCACACAATTATAATTACAAAAAGCAGCACAGACAAATAACATATACAACCACAATTTTCAGCAATTAAAGCATCATGCAATCTAATTAAAATAAGTTCTCTGCCCTTGCTCCTTATTTTCGTTCGGCTCTTTATATATACATGTATATAAAACAAGGAAAATAAATTGAAATGGTGAGCTCTCAAAATGGGCATAACGAATAAAATGTATAAAATACACGTCAAGCCGAACAAAACCAAATACAAAATCGTAAAAAAACAACATCCAAACTAAAAAGTTAAAATTACCCAACGTTCCGACCAATATGGTCCTATCACTAGTAAAAACTAAAAATTAAAATTAAGGTGTTTACGAAACCCAGAGCAAGACTGGGCATTTGAATACTGATTATAGTCACATGTGATGCAGAAATCAGAAATTGTTGTCAAAACATGGCTACTTTTGCAACTATCTAAATATACTAAAATTAAGGGCTCGATTTCTTTGGGCCGTCATCATGGTCATCACGGAACAACTGCAATAGACACAATTTGACTGAATGAGGATGAATGTGTTGTCTGAAAATTTCATACGTTTCTTTAAATGCTGAAATTATCGATAAGTTAACACGATAAAAACCAATCCGTCATGTTTCCTTACCCGAATAATACAGTCGTTATATTCGCCATCCTCCCAAGTCAGGGTTTTGTATCAACGTTCATTCCTACAGGAACGCCGCGGAACGTGGATACAAAACCCTGACTTGGGAGGATGTATATATGGAAAGCCGTAACTGCCTTATGTGTACTTGTTTTTATATATGACATGCTTTTCAATATATGCATATAATTTTTTTATACATACCTTTTCTATAAATGCACATAGTTTTCTTTATATATGCCAAGGACGTATAACTAACATATACGTACATATTATCAGGTTTTCTGCAACCGTATATCGTAAAATATCAGCCGCGAGACACAATGTGAAGCTTTTTCGGCGAGTGAGCGTAGCGAACGAGCTAAAAAGCTTCATATTGTGTCGAGCGGCTTATATTTTACAATATTTGTTTGAAGAAAACTTGATGATAAATTTATCGTTAACTAGCAATCTTAATGGAATTTCTTACTTTTCAATGGCTATCTGCCTATAACCGGATGTTTTCCTGATATATTCGGGTCAACGTTGGGTCAAACATTATGACGTCGCTGATATATTCCGGTCAGCTCATATTAGGGTCGGGTCAACTCTTTACGACGTCACAGTGCCGAAATACGGGAAATTGTGAAGGCGTCAGCAGGTCGATATAGGCATGGGGAAATACGATAAGTCCTTGTATATGCACATAGTTTTTCTATATATGCACATACTTTTTCTATATATGCACATAGTTTTCTTTATATGCACATACTTTTTCTATATATGCACATACTTTTTCTATATAAGCACATACTTTTTCGACATACGCACATCCTTTATATGCACATACTTTTTCTTTATACTTTTTCTATATATGCACATACTTCTTTATACTTTTTCTATATACTTTCTCTATATATGCACATACTTCTTTATAATTTTTCTATATACTTTTTTCTATATATGCACATAGTTTTTCAATATATGAAATACTTCGAATATTTCCCGTAAATCTTATAGATATGGATCCTTTATCCACTCGTTTCTGGTATGGATCATATCTCTGGTCTTACGTTGATAACTAAATTGATACCGTATTCAACGTTTCGGGTTTTTCAGCAAATTTGTCCTAAGGAAACCTTCTTCAGAGGCGCCCTTTGTGTTTAAATATATATTATTTTAAAGATATATAAGTAGTATTAATTGCATACAGCACTTCATGTGTCTATTTTTCACGTGTTGTTTTCATTGACAATTATGTAATTTTACTGGGAAGTGTCAAATATGTAACTTGCAGGTGGTCCTACAGTTTGTTGATGGGCCGTTTTAATTGATCGCCCTTTAGGCATAATTGATAGTTTCATGGTTATAGATATTAACCATATATCATTAGAAGATATTTGTATTTACTTGTAGTCATTTTTAAATTATAGAATATTTTAACTGCTGTCTCGTTTAATATATTCATGCATGCAATCCGATGTATTTTGGATAACAGTGATGCGTTTTGCAAGAATGTTTCTTTCTTTTTAGGAAAGATTAGAGTGTTTGGTTGGTTTTTATTTTGACAATTCCAATTTGCTGTTTTCATTGAAATGTTAGGATTATTGTGAAAGAAATATGATCATCTCAGTTTTCTTTCAAACACTCTAATCTTTCTTAAACAGAAAGAGACACTCTTGCAAAATGTATCAATGTAATCCAAAATACAAGGTATAACATTGGTGAATATATTAAAATATATATTACAAAAAGGGAATAAATTTCGTCCGTACCTGCGAAACATCGGGAAAACAATTAATGAAAGACTTTAGGATTTTGAAAGAAAATTAAGAATATCATATTTCCGTTCACAATAATTCTAGCATTTCAAAAAGAAAACAATAAATTGGAATTGTCAAAATGCAAACAGCCAAACAATCTAATCTTTCCAAAAAAGAAAGATACACTCCTGCAAAATTTATCAATGTAATCCAAAATACAATGGATTACAGTGGTAATAATTTTAAAATGGATGTAATATTAAAATGGATGCAAAAAACAAACATGTACTTTTATTAACTAGTTGTGTAAAATATGTTATAAATTGGCTATGCAATACTAAATGTCAAGAACTAATAACAAACAAAAAACTGGACCAATACGGATTATAGCCTCAATATGGAAATATGAGCCAGAAAAACAGGACCGATATGGATTTCAGCCTCAATATGAAAATAAGGCCTAGGCCCAATCTGGATTTGTTTACTTCCGCCATGTTTGCAAGCAGATGACAAAAACCTAGAAAATCGATGCAAATAATATTGGGAGGAGACAAAGCTATAATTTCTTTCTATAATAGTTGCTTGCGTAAGTATTAAAAAAAATTACTACAAAAACAACTGTAAGAAAAGAAATTTAGCATGTAACATCACACATCCATCAATGACCTGAAGGTAAGAAAGAAAGAATATGAAGATGTGGCCATCGGAAACCGTTGCCAATGAAGGTATATATTTTTTATTTATAAACAAGTGAACAAAAATATCACAATACAGCTATCCTTGGCCCAATCCTTGGACATAATACTGGACCAATATGAAAAAGCCCATTCAATAACCCTATATTAAAATTCACTATGAAATAAGTGAAAACTGCTTAAAACCGAGTTTAGTATAAAAACTAATAACTTTAATTAGAAAATTTTATATTATACATATTATACATGTAATTAAAAAACAGAGAAAAAAAACATCTATTGTTTCTGTTATTAGTAATATATCTAAAGCTACCAAACAATAATGTATTTAATCACAAAAAAGTAGATTATTGACATTCTAAATTAACCAATAAAACGGTACCTATTCGCATCTGTGAGAAGACTTTCAACAATATCACTAATAAAGAATATAAAAAGCAAAGATGCTCCCTTTCACATAATTTTTTTCCCCATATTTCAACTAAAAGGTGTGGTGATACTTTTTAGTTGTTCAGTTATAAGCTCTATCGGGAAAATGGGGCGAGTTACAAGGGGTTGAGTTGGCAGTGGGGCGAGTTGGAGTCGGCCGAGTTGGCAGTGGGGCGAGTTGGAAGCGGTCGAGTTCGCAGCGTTTGGAGTTAGCAGTGGGCGAGTTGACTTGGATTCGGGCTATTATAATTCGCGTATATCAGTAAATATTGTTTGCCAGCTTAAAATATAGTCTGTCGGGTTTTGTATGAACTGTTCCTTTTCTATGGCTTTTTCTTTTCTTTGTTGTTTTTTCTAGTAGCTTGTGTCCATTTCTAGGTCTTCCCGCAGCATTCCATAGCCTTTGTTTGTTTTTACTTGCACTGATAAGTTTACGTACTGTTAATGCTGCTTTCTTTTTGGTCCTTTTAATTTTATTTTCTGCAGGGTACCGCCGATTTAGTCACTGTTCCGGACGAACATATTTTAATCCGTAGCGGCAAAATATATTACCCGAAACTCATGTGACTTCCGCATCATCATAAAAATTTCATGTAGAAGATCTATAGACAGATTGGAAAATTAAAATGTATTCAATGCCAGAGCTGACATTCAATATTGACCATGGTTATCTCGAAGGATTAGTTCGGGGCTTCAAAGCTGGTATTTTAACACAGACAGATTATCTAAATCTAGTGCAGTGTGAAACTTTAGAGGGTAAATATTGGATCTCTTGTACTTGGCGATTGCAATACTGGTATATGTTCACAATACTGGTATTTGTTCAAGTTATAAAAAAATGTTCAAGATTTTTACAATACTGATCTACCAGTATTGTAATCAACAAATCAGTATTGTGGTTTGTTAAGAAGTGTAATGGTACTCAGTCATGACATCAAAAGAAAAAATATTTTTATAAGCACGCCAAGCGAGCTCGTTAAGGCAGGTGTCTAAAAATTCTGAAGTAGCGTGCCATAAAAACAGTTTCAGAAACATGGTTGAAGCCAAGCGAAATCTTTTTCAGTCATTTGCTTCATGCGTAAATATACTATGTATACAATGCAGTCCAGTGGACTCCCGCACCTAGAGGTTATGGGTCAAGTGGAGTAAATTGCTGGTTCTACTGTACCACCTTCACTTATATCCTAAGAGAGATATTTTCTTGTAAAGTTTTAATTTTGAAATCAAACGTTACAGAACAAGTATAAGTAATATGTTGTCGGGAAATTTGCGCAGCGTTTAATTAGAATTCAAATCATTTTCATGTTAATGCACTGAATAGGACAATGTGCAGAATTACCCGAAAATGGCTGTATATCGGACTGCTCAATGCCCACGCTTTTTGACAATTGCCCACAAACTATCCGATCCACGTTGGCTGGTTATTGACTTCGTTGAAAGTGGGCATCCGTTATTAGGTGAAAGTTCATTTTGACTGTGGGAAAACATGGTGAATGGTCATCAGATTTTTAAAAAAAGATTGATATGTCTTGTTTTTGGATATAAATATAAGACTTCGTCATCCAAAACCAACTTTTCAAGTCAAATGGTTGCTCCACAGGAATTTCCCATGCTGCAAGATTGTCGATATTACTACCAAACAGTGTTCAGATAATTTATATGCTTTGTCAATCTAATATTTGATAATTGATGCTTCATGCTTATAACAATTCAAGCGACTATCCTATTTATTATGTTTAAAAAAACAACTTAATTGTTGATTAACATGTCAATAATTAAATGTACACGTGTATAAAAAAATTATTATCCAAAGGATATTGAGCTTTTTCTTATAATTATCGGTATTTAAAAATCACAATGTTTTTTACATTAATACAAACATGCCAGTATTAAAGAATTACACAATTAAGGTAAAACTAATGTTGAAAAAGTATTTTTCGTGTGTTTTTTATAAATTATAGTTCTGAAGGGTAAGCAATGTTTTAATATTTAAAATTCCCAAAATCCACTATAGAGCTTTTATGACTATTTATTCCATACTAGATATATATACATTGTATATATATATATATATATATAATTACCCGGTAACACTGTCATACTCCGAAACCATGCTTTAATTGTAAGCTCACAATAAGACCTTCAGTTTGGAATAACAGGTGTGTTGTAAGGAAGAAATACATGTTAACAAACAAAATTATATAAACACTCACTGCAACTAAGCAGTATTTGGACATAATAAATAAGAAAGTATACATAGAAGAATTACATACATGTATTCACAACATGATAGAAGATGTATTGACACTGATATTCTCAGAAACGTAACTCACCTGAAGAAGAAAAAAATTAGTATAATCAGTCCACTTTATTATAAATAAATAAATAATTGATCATAATTACATTGAAAAACAGGTCAAGCAGTGGCCTTATGTTTTTACAGGAGTTAAAGATAACTATCGGCAAATTACTAATACTGCAGACGCCAGAATAAACATTGGTACATTTTTATGACACATACATGTGTAATATCCGATTTTAAATATAAAAACATGGGATTGTTAACACAATGATCTCTTTAAAGACATTCAAATTTGATCACATTCATCCAGTTAAGCCATATATGTTTGGATCTGCAAACATATCAAACTGCCTCCCAGATGCAAGTGTTGTTTTCCCACATCCCAAAATTAAAATAAAATACCAAAAAGCAAACGTTAAAACCTTACACTTTGCTCGCTTTCAAGGTCACACCTGTTTCATAGAATTATAATTAAGCATCAAAGTAATATAAATATATTAATTAACATCAAACAAAGTTAAAAATTTCAATTATTAAACTTTAATTGAAGAAATGGTACATCATTGATAATTAGATTAAATTTGATTAAACATCAGTGACATGAGAACTGAATTTCATAAACATAACTTTCCGAAACAAATGTCTGTTATTGACAGAACACAGGTCATGATCATTATCTAGAGACATAGACATAATTATTTTAAGACATTCTCCACCTTTAGAATACACAAGGAGTATTTTCATTTGGAATAAGACATTTGTCTGTCATCAAATACCAGAATAGGCATAAATTTAGACCATATAGATCAGATGGGTATAAACAATTCGGCATTTCATTACATATTGGCTTGGGTGATTAAAAATCATTTGAAAGATACTGAAAATCATTAGGTGAAAAAGCAGTGGCTTTGCTTTAATACAAAACATTCTAAACAAAGATCATGCATATCCTGAAAGTCAACATTATTCATCACTTGCACATTCTGACATCTTTACATGTTGATGTTGGGGGGCATCGGTGGCTGAGTGGTCTATGTAGTACGTCATGACTACTTATGATCACTAGCCTGTCAACACTGAGGTTGTGAGTTCGAATCTCACCTGTGGCAGGGTGTGTTTGACTCTAATCTTAATTGACAAGGATTGCTAAAACCCCAACTAAACAAACAAACATACTGATGTCCTATTTCTTGAAGAAAAAAAACAATGAAATGTACACTGACAATGGAACATCTGCTCTCTTTTAATTAAATGCCAGTAAACTTCTGACTGGAATCACCTAAAAAAATTTGGGACTCATGAACATTTTTGTGGGACTCACCAATTTTATAAGTGATGTGTCCAGGAGTAACTGAGAAAATAAACCTATGAGGAACCCTGAATGTAATTCAAGAGTATGCATTATGCAACCATTTCATTAGCAATGCCAAGCCATTTTTATACGACCGCAAAATTTTTGCGGTCGTATATTGGTATGACGTTGGCGTCAACGTCGTCGTCCGAAGACATTTGGTTTTCGCACTATAACTTTAGTATACGTTAATAGAAATCTATGAAATTTAAACACAAGGTTTATGACCACAAAAGGAAGGTTGGGATTGATTTTGGGAGTTTTGGTCCCAACAGTTTAAGAATTGGGGGCCAAAAAAGGGCCCAATAAGCATTTTTCTTGGTTTTCGCACAATAACTCTAGTATAAGTAAATAGAAATCTATGAAATTTTAACACAAGGTTTATGACCACAAAAGGAAGGTTGGGATTGTTTTTGGGAGTTTTGGTCCCAACAGTTTAGGAATTAGGGGCTAAAAAAGGGCCCAAATAAGCATTTTTCTTGGTTTTTGCACAATAACTTTAGTATAAGTAAATAGAAATCTATGAAATTTAAACACAAGGTTTATGACCACAAAAGGAAGGTTGGGATTGATTTTTGGAGTTTTGGTCCCAACAGTTTAGGAATTAGGGGCCAAAAGGGTCCAAAATTAAACTTTGTTTGATTTCATCGAAAATTGACCTATTGGGGTTCTTTGATATGCCGAATCTAACCGTGCATTTAGATTCTTAATTTTTGGTCCCGTTTTCAAATTGGTCTACATTAAGGTCCAAAGGGTCCAAAATTAAACTTAGTTTGATTTTAACAAAAATTGAATTCTTTGGGTTCTTTTATATGCTGAATCTAAACATGTACTTAGTTTTTTTATTATGGGCCCAGTTTTCAAGTTGGTCCAAATCGGGGTCCAAAATTAAACTTTGTTTGATTTCATCGAAAATTGAACTATTGGGGTTCTTTGATATGCCGAATCTAACCATGATTTTAGATTCTTAATTTTTGGTCCCGTTTTCAAATTGGTCTACATTAAGGTCCAAAGGGTCCAAAATTAAACTTTGTTTGATTTTAACAAAAATTGAATTCTTGGGGTTCTTTGATATGCTGAATCTAAACATTTACTTAGTTTTTTTATTATTTGCCCAGTTTTCAAGTTGGTCCAAATCGGGGTCCAACATTAAAGCTAAAAAAGGGGTAAATTTTTTTTTTTTGGGGGGGGGGGGGGCAATTCTCCACAGCATATTGTATTGCACAAAAAGCAAAAAATTGAATATAAATTCAAATCATATGACCAATTCTAAGTTCTTTGATTTCAGTTATTCTGTGTCAGAAACCTATTATGTGTCAAATATTTGAAGAAATTTTCAATTGCACAGTATTGCGCAATAGCAAGAAATTGATATGTGTGCCCTGTTATCAAAACTTTATTATTAACAAATTCCATTGGAAATTTGCCAATATAAAATGTGCTGATGAAGCTTTTTTGTTTATCTCATCTAAACTGCTTTTAAATTATGTATATTTAAAATTTGCCATCCATGACTATGATGTCATTTTCTATTTTAATATGTTATGGTGTATTTAAATGGGCTGTTGTGGTTGCAAAGTATAAAGAAATGGGGGGGGGGGTAAATGAAAAATTGGGAGGGGGCAATTTTTTTCTCATTTCATATTTCATAAATTAAAAAGAAAATTTCAAATTTTTTTTAGCAAAAAAAGGGGGGGGGGTTACAATAAATTTTATTTTATTTATTTTTTTTTTTGGGAGGGGGGGGGGGTCAATGTGCAACTTCATAGTGTACAAAAGCTAAAAAAAGGGGTAAATTATTATTTTTTTTTGGGGGGGGGGGTGGGGGGGTTGGGTCAATTCTCCAAAGCATATTGTATTGCACAAGAAGCAAAAAATTGAATATAAATTGAAATCATATGACCAATTCTAAGTTCTTTGATTTCAGTTATTCTGTGTCAGAAACCTATTATGTGTCAAATATTTCAAGAAATTTTCAATTGTACAGTATTGCGCAATAGCAAAAAATCTTCAATTGCACAGTATTGCGCAATAGCAAGAAATTGATATGTGTGCCCAATTTTAAATTGGTTATTTCTGATTTATATATAAAAACAAATAATACTGATATGGTTTGAATAGGTAAATTAAAAATTTTTAAGTTCTTAGACAACATTCATTCTGTGTCAGAAACCTATGCTGTGTCAAATATTTATTCACAATCCAAATTCAGTATTGTATCAAGCTTGAATGTTGTGTTCATAATTGCCCCAACTATTCAGGGTTCGACATCTGCGGTCGTATCTAGCTGCGCCCAGCGGAGCATTTTATATTATTTTCAATTCGAAACTCAGCCCTTTTGCTCTTAATCCAAAAGATTTTGAGGCCTACAAATTAAAAAAGGACTCAATAGCAAAACAACTTCCCAGTTCTTATATACAGTTGTGTGTAACAGGTGTTTCTCGGTTTTAAGGTGTAATGGTACGCTTCAGAGCCAAAATTGGCCATTTGGCCGCAAACGATACTGTTGCAGTATTTTATATGATACATGTGGCAATATGTATTGTAGAAAAAAGCGTCAATCAGTTCAACCTCCATGTGTTTTGAAGGCCCCATGCGAACTTACAAATTTATTTACATCGATACGCATGAGGCTATTACAAGATATTTTGGTAGAGTAGAATGTGCTAGCAAAATTTTTCCATCAGATAACTGCATAATGTATTAATTTTACATGAAAAATAATTCAGTAATTTTGAAATTATAATCGCATACGTTTTAATATAAACCTCATAAGACTGAACATTCATTTTCACAAAAAGACCCGGGGTCACCCCATGTACATGTATACTTGTAAATCTTTGTAGAAAAATTTTAATTTTATATTTTTCTTTTTCAGACTTAAAATTACATTTACAGAGCACAGATTATGGTAATTTTCTTGCAAATGAACCAAGCCCTCTTACAGTGTCAGTGATTGATGATAAATTAAAAGAAAAATTAGTTGTAGAGTTTCAGCATCTTAGGAATCATTGTCTAGAACCATTGGCAACATTCCTAGACTATATTACGTAAGATAATTTATATAAAACATGTAAAAAATATTCATTCGACAACAGATCACTCAAATTACTCAGATAATTATGAGAAAATTAAGATATAGAGATAAGAATCAGTGAAAAAACATCCTATATGATAGAACATGGGAATTAATTATATGAGCTTAAAAATAAATTGCAAAAAGTCACCTGAGTGATGTACTAAATTTATTTAGCTCACTGTTGAGATTACCATAAAATCCTTGGTTGTATATAGCACATGCTGTTATAGCTGTGAATGTAAGGATAATAGTGAGCGCAGCGAGCGCTATTGGAGCATATGCATTTTCTACGTATGGGTCATTTAGAAAAGTCTTTGTTTAATGGGGGCAGCCATATTGTGCTGCATACTAAGGCTAGAAAAAGTTTTGTTCGCCTTAAACAGAAGTAAGGGAAATAACGTGCTTCAAATTATAATTTTAGAGTCAGAATCGTGATACTGGAAATGAGTTTCTGGAAAGGGCTATTGCTGCTCGCATCATTGGCCACACCAACAGCATATTATATCAGACTTTGTTTATTATCAGTTGTAATAAATAATTTCATCTGAAATGTAAAATATACCAGTAATATTGCTGACCTGTGAACCATGTCAATTTGTTGTGTTTATTTACAATCTAATTAAAATTAGATCTACTAATTGCTCCTTTCAGTCACTGCATGATTGGTTTATTTTACTATGATCATGATGATAGAAAACTTATGATGTTTATTATATAACAGACATAGTTCTATGATAGATAACGTGTGACGTTTATTTTACTACAGATATAGTTATATGATAGATAACGTGTGATGTGTATTTTACTACAGATATAGTTATATGATAGATAACGTGTGATGTTTATTTTACTACAGATATAGTTATATGATAGATAACGTGTGACGTTTATTTTACTACAGATATAGTTATATGATAGATAACGTGTGACGTTTATTTTACTACAGATATAGTTATATGATAGATAACGTGTGACGTTTATTTTACTACAGATATAGTTATATGATAGATAACGTGTGACGTTTATTTTACTACAGATATAGTTATATGATAGATAACGTGTGACGTTTATTTTACTACAGATATAGTTATATGATAGATAACGTGTGACGTTTATTTTACTACAGATATAGTTATATGATAGATAACGTGTGACGTTTATTTTACTACAGATATAGTTATATGATAGATAACGTGTGACGTTTATTTTACTACAGATATAGTTATGTAATAGATAACATGTGACGTTTATTTTACTACAGATATAGTTATATGATAGACAATATTATCTTGCTGATCACAGGAACACTACATCAAAGACCTCTCAGTGAACTGATACCAAAATGTCATCCTCTTGGAAGTTTTGAACAAATGGAAGCCATCCATATAGCATCAACACCAGCAGAATTATACAATGCTGTGCTGGTTGACACCCCACTTGGTATGATATACATGTTAATTTTAGTTGAAGTCATTTTAAAGTTACAGCGTGTTAAATGTTCAGTGAAGGATGGAAAATTGAGTTGAAATGTGCCTTTTATTAGCTCACCTGGCCCAAAGACTTAGATAATTCACACTTTTTTTCGTCATGATTGAAGATATTTATTTGATATTTGGTTACAGATTAAGCTCAGATTTCCTTCTGTTCAGGATAATTTTTTTGCAGTTTGGACCTCACTTTTGATATCGAATCCCGAAGAAGTTAAATAAAAATAGTACAGATCAGATTATTATTGTGAGAGTTATTGCCCTTGAAAATAGGAATTATTGTCAAAATAATAGTTTTCCAGAGTCTTTTTTGCAAATCCTTTTACCAAGTGATCTTATTTTTGGTATGTGAGCTTAAATTGATGAGATACAGATCAGTTTTTAGTTTCAAATGGATAAAAATTGTGACAGTTATGGCCCTTGGAAATAGGAATTATTGTCTAACTAATAGTTTTTACGGATTTTTTTAGCAAACGCTTTTACCAATTTTATTTTTGGTATGTGAACTTATTATTATGAGCTACAGATCAAGTTGGAATTTTACGATGATAGTATAAATATTGTGAGAGTTGTAGGCCTTGGAAAAAGGAATTATTATCAAAATATTAGTTTTCTGGACATATGCAAACCTTTTTACTAGTAATCTTATCGGTATGTGAGCTTATACATGTAATGATGAACTACAAAGCAAGCTGATTGGGTAATTATTGTGTATCCCTTGCAAACATAATTTCAGGATTTTTAGAAGTCACTCTGTCGATACATCTTCATCTGATTCACATACTTAAGCAGATTTTGCATGCTTTCTCATAGCTCAAGCTGGTAGGGGACATTGTATTGCCCAGCAGTACTTTTAGAATGCTTGTTAATTATTAATGTGGAGTTGTGGTCCTTGTTAAATATCAAATAATGGGAGGAAAATATCTGTCTTTTTTTATACGACTGCAAATATTTGTAGACGTATTATGGTACGATCCTGGTTAGGTTTACACTCAATTACTTTTGTTCTATTGAGTTTTTTTTTCGGGGGGTCATTTAGGGTTTTTTGATAATTTTAGGGTAACTATTTAAATATTTGTCCCATTTTATGATTTTTTGTTTTTAGTGTTCCTTAATGAAATTGGAAAAATTTATTCGGATCCATTTTTCACTATATCTTACTGTTTTCAAGATAAAAGGGACCGAAAAAAGGACACGGTTTAATTTTTGCAACTTTTTTATTTCTTATTCGATTTTGGTGATTTTTTAAATGGTTTGTTATAAGAATACAATAAAGTTAATCCAGACATTTTTGTGTAATTTTTGTCATTGAAGAGATAAAAGGGATTAAAGGGGCCAAAATTAGTCATTTTGGGGGACTCCTAAAATTTTTGTCCCCCGCCACAACGCGACGGAGGGGCTTAGTAATGGTTTGTGTGTCTGTCTGTCACAGTTATTTGTGAGACCACTGATCGAATTTCGTTAAAATTTTGTAGGACTGTTAGTCACCATATGTACTTGATCCTATTGCACCATACTTTTGATTCGACAAATTTTACGGAAGTTATGGAACTTTAACAGTTTTCTGTAATTGACACTATAGGATCACTTTGTGGACGTAACTCCTCTGAGACTACTATTCTGATTTTGTTCAAATTTTGTATGATTGTAAGTCACCATATGTACTTGACCCTGTCGAACCTTGATTTTGTTTTGAAAAATTTTACGGAAGTTATGGGACTTTTAATTTTTTTGTGCATGTGACACTATAGGAACACTTTGTGGATGCAACTCCTCTGAGACTGCTGATCATATTTTGCCATTTCAATAATATACATTTTGTATATCTTGTTGGGTTTTGACTTTTCTCTGTGGCGGGGGACATATGGCTGCGTGTAGCTATCTTGTTATTTTTCATCCAATTTTTATGGAGATTTTTTCTTTTAATTCATCTTGATGAGTGCTTTCAGTACTATGTCAACACATTTTTCCTATCTTTTACAGATTTTGAGATATTGGTAGTTAAAAAACAATGTAGCTTGAATTCTAAATGTTTTTGTTATTGATCTGGTTTTTGTGGATTTCTATGTAATGTATATTATATTATCAAACACTTTATTTGGTAAAGCTTAATGTACTCATTTACTTAAATTCTTTACCTGTCAATATGTTGCGGCCATATCACACTGCACTTAGAGAAGCTCTTTATTAAACATTTTATTTGTTCATTTGCAGCTCCATACTTCATTGACTGTATTCTAGAGCAAGATTTGGATGAAATGAACACAGAAATCATCAGAAACACACTGTATAAAGTAAGATTGTCAACATACAGCTTAGAGTATCTTAATATATTAAATTGTTCCATATAAAAAAATTGTAATTTTAATACAGGATATATACTCTGTAAGTAATATTACGATATAAAAACAAAAATAGAAAAATTATGCAATGAGGTATTTGTGCAGATATAACTTTAATTCACATTTTTCATCCATGTAATTTTTCAAAAATTTAGAAATTTAACAAAAATTGATTTTTAAAAGATAAATATTTTTTTTACACTTTTACAATTGTCAAAATCTGTATTGTCACCACCAGCTCATAACTGCTAGTCAGTCTCTAAAATAATAATTCTTCATTGAATATTCATTTGCTTTTATTAAATTGATTATGCATATTTTGAAGAGTATTTTTAGGTAAAATATATATCCAAAACAAAATCATATTTATGTTTTCTTCAAATAAATTTGAAATAATTTAAACAAATTTTCAAAGTAAACATATATATTTTCAATAATTCTTTGTATTCCATTTCTACTCGCAATAATGTTGTTGTAAACAAATAGCAATCACAAGTTGGATATTTGTTTTTTTTTCAACAAAGTTTTAAGTTACTTTCCTTTGTTGTGTGTTTCATTAAGACAATAATCTATAACAGTTATTAAATTATTAAAACAAAATGAACTAACAATGTCACACTCAATAAATGCTATATTTTATATTATTCTAATGTGCATTGACAAGGTTGATATTCTAAAAAAAAAAAAAGGCATATCTAAATTTTAAACTTTCTTCCTTTGAAAAATTACATATAACTGCTCTGGAATATTTTAGTTTTGATGACCAGGGTATACAGTAAAAACCTATGAAGTGTGAACCCTTTTACACAGGGTGTCACTGAATCAAAGTTTTGAAATGTTATTCTGGCATTAATTTAGTAACTTGAAGTGTTTGGTTTTATTTAATATTTCATAATTATAGTAAAGTCCAATCTCTCATTTGTCATCTTATAAAAGATTTGTTTTCATGACAGGCTTATTTAGAAGACTTCTATGCATTCTGTCAAGAAACAGGTGGTGCCACAGCAGATGTTATGTGTGAAGCTTTGGCGGTAACTATTTTATTTTCATTGATATATACTAATATTTATTATAGATATTCCAACTGCCTTGGTGATCTTGGGGTAGGATACTCGTCTTGGGTGTTTTGAGGTTGCGGGTTCGATTCTAGGCCAGGTCAAACAAAAGGCTTTTAAATTGGTATTTGTTACATCTTTGAACACAGCATCTAGGAGTAAGAGGTTGGCTCGGAGTCGGAATAATATGTCCCAGTGGGGTGGCATGAATGCTTGCAGACTGTTACCTTGTGATGTGTTACATAAAAAATCTGGCACAGTGTCTTTGTATAGTACAAATCAGGGTTCATATTCATATCACATCAATACTGTATCATACTGATATGTATGTAATACCTGTACTAGTCACTGGTCATGAACCTATAACCTTTCAATCTAGATATACCACAATGGAAGCCTGTTTTATTGAGTCTTACATTTTTCACTGAAGGTGATTGAAATATATGGATTAGTTTTTAAATATTCCATACTGAAATGAAAAGTAAAAGAAAGTAAAATTGCTGTGTTGGTAGTTAATCTGTTTTTAGAGTGAATTCCCTGGGTACCATGACAGCTTCTTGTCCATTTCCTCAGGCAAAGACTGATAAAGATACTGATTAGAAATTTTTTAAATATTAATTTGATATAAACTGAATTCAATTACCAATAATTATTTGTAACTGCTGATCAGTTAATTCTTTTTATGGACTAATTTATTCTGTTCCCTCCTGAAATTAAAATTCTCTTTATTTTAAACGATAAGTGGAATTGTGAAAACAAAAGTATAAAGTATTTTTATTTTACTTTCAGTTTGAGGCAGATAGAAGAGCATTTATTATAACCATCAATTCATTTGGTACAGAACTTACAAAAGATGACAGGTCCAAACTATATCCACATTGTGGTAAATTATACCCAGCAGGACTGGCAAGACTAGCTCAGGCTGATGACTATGACCAAGTCAGAGCAGTGGCAGATTGTTATGCTGTAAATATCATATATTCCATCTATTAATAACAAAAATATAATGTTAGTAATGAAGGGATGTGATACTCAAAGTTAATTTATCAACTTGCAACTTAATTTATGAATTTGGATCAGTTACTAATATATTATCATTGAAGTGTTTATTATTGTAAATTTTAATGAAAGATTTTTTCCAAAGAAAGGTTTTATTATGAAAGTCCAACAAATCATTTGGCTCTGTTTAGTTATCATCTATGACTGATTTGTATTTAAAACTCTTTATACATAGGAATACAAAGAATTATTTGAAGGTGCTGGTACAAACCCAGGTGACAAAACATTAGAAGATAAGTTCTTTGAACATGAGGTAAGATTAATATTTTTGTTTTCAGTTTACCAAAAAAATTCCTTGCTTCAATGGAATCTTACAAAAGGAAATAGTAGAAAAACCATACATATACTAATAGCAATAATATTCTCCTAGTAAGAAATGTTTAGACTTAACAGCTGAATTGTCCCACAAATATCCAAAATGAAATAATGAATTGCATTTTACAAGCTTAACATTAACCTGACTTTTTGGTCCTTGTTTGACCACATGAAGATTAATTAACTGTGAATTATTCCAAACACAATCTTCTTTCATCGATTGAAAGAGACTGCAAGTATCTCATCATTATTTTGACGGATTGCTTACAGATATCAGATTTGTTCTGCCATGCAAAAATAAAATCCAACATTGGTACCTGAATGAACCATGCTTGTTACAGTTCCCTACCGGCAACCTTCTCCGTCAGTCTGTCAGTCACACTTCAGTTTTCCAAACTTTTTTCAGAACTAACCAACTGATCATATTTTTGGTACGTGAGCTTATAATCAAGAGTTGCAGATCAAGTTTGAGTTTCACGCTGACGGGATAATTATTGTAAGAGTTATTGCCCTTGGAATTGGGGATTATTGCCAAAATAATAGTTTTCCAGACTTTTGTCCGAAACAGTTTAACAAACTGATCTTCTTTTTGATATGTGAGCTTATAATGATGAGTTTCACGCTGATCAGATTATTACTGTGAGAGTTATTGCCCTTGGAAATAGGAATTATTGTCAAAATAATAGTTCCCCTGACTTTTTTTGTAAACCCCTGAACCAAATGATTTTATTTTTGGTATTGAGCTTATAATGATGAGATACAGATATGAGTTTTCCGCTGAACAGATAATTATTGTGAGAGTTATGGCCCGTGGAAATAGGAATTATTGGTGAAATAATAATTGTCCAGACTTTTTTTAGCTAAGGCTTTTACAAAATAATCTTATTTTTGGTATCTGAACTTATAGTAATGAGCTACAGATGAAGTTTGAATTTTACGCTGATTGGATAATTATTGTGAGAGTTAAAGCCCTTGGAAATTGGAATTATTGTCGAAATATTAGTTTTCTTAACTTTTTTTTGCAAGCCCTTTTACCAAGTGGTTTTATTATTGGTATGTGAGCTTATAATGATGAGCAACAGAGCAAGCTGAATGGGTAATTATTGTGTACCCCTAGCAAACATAGTTTCAGGATTTTTAGCAGTCTCTGTGTCCATACGTCTTCTTCCGATTCACATACTGGAGGAGATTTTGTGTGTTTTCTCACAGCTCAAGCCAGTATGAGATATTGTATTGCCCAGCAATACTTTCAGAAAGCTTGTTTACTTATTCACTTTTGAAACAGTGGGTTGAGCTGAAACAAAACTGTTTATTTACAAAGAACTGTAGCATGATGAATTGTAAAATAACCTTTCCACTTGGAATGATAAGTTCAATTACACATTTCATTTCCAAATAATATCATTTGTCAATTAGAACATCTGTTTAAAATTTTGTCACGAAAGATAATATCCCAATTTTATCTGACTTTCACAGTTACATGTATTACTAATACATGTATATTTATTGAATTTATTTTGCAGTTGGTGCTTATATAATTTTGTTCCTCAATAGACTCTTTATAAAAGAGCTGTTTTGGTACTGTTGGAAGTTGGTGCTCATATAATTTTGTTCCTCAGTTGACTCTTTACATAAGAGTTGTCTTGGTAACATTATTGTTTGTTGTTTTTGAGATGTTATAGTTTATTTCTCTAATTTTCAGCCAATTTAACAGTCTCTCAACCCCTGTTGGAAAAATTGATAATCTCACTAGCAAGTTTTTGGGTTATCACAATATGATTGGTCTTCAAAAAATTTCCTAAGTTACATATAAACAAACGCTTTACCATTGTCTGCTTTGTTATAAAAGATGTCCTTAAATGAGGTTTTGAAATCTGACAAAAAATCCAAACCTGAACATGCCATGTACCGACACTTTTGTTTGTGACAGCTGTTTTGAAATACAACTCCTGCTAGGAAAAATAGTTTCGGATAAAATAACAACTGACGTATGGATATAATCTACCGTGTTTAACAGTGACGTTGTTAAATTATATTTAATAAAAATTTGTATTTTATTATGATTGCTAAATACTTGGAAAGTGTCAGATATTTTTTAATACAAGACTTGCATGAATACATACTGGTGATCATAGTGACGGGAAGACTTTGGGAGAATATGATGAAATTGAACAGTTTTTAAAGTGTTTTGAAAATTAGAGAAACAGGGTCTTACATTATGACTCATGGATTATTGGATTTCTCCAATCTCGATAGTTAAATTCCGTAATTTAACACCTGGTTTGAGAAATCCGATAATCCACTCGTAATAATGTAAGAAGCTATATTTATTACTAGTATTGGGAAATTTATTGTTATTTTAGTTCTGACTTTCTGTGTGTATTATTTAAAGATGTGTTTATATTTCAGGTAAAACTTATGAAGAATGCATTCATGCAGCAGTTCCATTTTGGTGTATTTTATTCCTATGTTAAACTGAAGGAACAGGAGAATAGAAACATTATCTGGATATCAGAATGTGTAGCACAACAACACAGGGCCAAAATAGACAGCTATATTCCAATCTTCTGATTAGATCTGACAATAAGGGAGACAAATCTGTGAATTTAAAATTTTTATTATAGGGGAGATAATTTGATGTCTTGTAAATTGAACATTATCTCATATGTACATTCCAGAAAATGTTATCCCAAACCTATCAGGATACATGAGTCAGGAAGAAGTTTTGAAATTTAAAAATTATGTATATTAATTTTCTTTGCATGCGGAATAGTTAAACTAAATGACTATTTGTCCCCTGCCACAATGCGTATCTCAGGGGACATAGAAATACCAATTTCCATTCATTCGTCCATTCGAATTTGTTCTATGGATTATTTTATCAAGTTCGAAAATGAGCACTTTCATATAATTTTGATGGGAGGTCCTGCCCTCAACTTAGTTATTACCTTTCAGCCTTCTCAATTCTAAATTTATGGATTTTAACCAAATTTATATAAAAACGAGTATATTGACGATACCTTCATCAAGATTAGAAACTAGCGCTCTCGGATAGTTATCGTAGGAGTTACTGCCCTTATCTTAGTTTTTTCCTGTCAACTTCTTGTTAGCACTCTTAATTCTACATTTCTTGATTGATTTTAACCAAATTTATATGGAAGGTGTATATACATGTAGGACAATACCTTGATCAACTTTGAAAATGAGTGCTCTCGGTTTATTTTATGGTTTACTACGCAAGTAATAAACTTGGTTAAACACAGTATGTAGGGCATGATATTTGTGTTGTATACATACATTCTTATTTACAACATAGATTGGAAAATGCTTTTCATATAGCTCTAGGAGCAGGGAACATATGGCTACTCTGTAGCAGTCTTGTTATTATTTAGTAAGTCATTAGTGAGTAACTTTGTTCTTGTATAATCTTATGTTCCATGACTTGCATGATAATGTTATATGGTTGTTTTAGTCATAAATGTGAGAAGTTACTAAATAGAAATCACATATTATTGTTTTGATCTGTTAGGTTCTAGTAAATTCCTAAATGTAATGAAATTCAGATACACACCCACATCATTTGTGAGGGCTATTCCAGAAAAAATGGTATGGGGGGGTTGGAAGGCATTTTTTTTCAGCACCCACTACCCATACAATTTTAAAAAAAATTTCCTTATGCTTCCTTTAGAATTTTTTTCCAGACCCCCGACCACCCATACAATTTTATATAAAGTGCCTTCCAACCCCCCCATACATTTTTTTCCGGAATAGCCCTGAGTTAATTGTATAAATCGGCACAGACATCATGTGTAATTGTTAGAAAACATTTCTCTCTATTATGTTAGAAGAAAATTTTAAACCAGTATTACATAATTTTATTTCCAAGTAAACTATTGTCAAAATTATTAACCCTTGATTATGTGTCGAGAGAGAGAGATAGTAACTGCTAATAGCATAGGATATTATTATATAACAAGTTTTGTCTTTAACATATGAAACTATTCAGTGTAAGTCTTTTGATCTGTCAGTTAAAACCTGTTAGATTTAAAACTTTGTCTCAGTTACCATGAGCATATTATCATAGAAAAAGTAAGTTTTTCTATGAATCAGAGTATCAGCCAATTATAACCTTTGTAGATGTAATTCTCTGAAATCCCTATAATTCAGTATATTTTTTGTCTTAAATTAAGAATATGTTTTCCGATATTAGTGGTAAATGTGATATATTTATAATTTGCAAATGTTTGTTGTCCATTATCCTAGAATAAGTAAATTATCATTAAAATAATGAACTGTGTGTTTGACTTTCTTGTCATTATGCACCATGAAAAAAATTGTGGGAGAAGATAGTTGCCAATATATTAATGGTCAATTCTGATATGATAGCAATCTGCTATAAAATTCTTGCCACAAGTTTACTAAGTTTGTGGTTTGAGAGAAGCTCCCACAGTTTTCAGATCTTTGAGAAAGAGGTTTTTGCATTTAGTTTGAGTATTATTTATTATTTGGCCATCTTGGATTAGCTTTGGCAGTAAAAAAACTGGGTTAGCTAAAATGGTGGCCTCGTGGTAGCATGCTTGCGTCAAGTGCAAAAGGTTGCGGGTTCGAACCAAAGACATTGAAATTGCTGCTTCTCTAAAAACAAAGGACTGCATGGTCAGCTGGGAGTCAGTATAATGTGTCTGGATGGGATGATAGGTCTTCCTGCCTACTGTTGCCTCATGATCTAGCACATTAAAATTCTGGCTAAGTGTGTCAGTCTAGTACAAAGCAAGGTTCATATTCATACCATATCAACATTTACTCATTCTGATATGTATTAAATAATTGCCACTGGATGTTAAACAATAATTCATCAATCCAAGGTTGGCATTTTTTTTAAAAACTTGCAATGACATGTTTCAATTCGTAATTTTCATTAAAAGGTTATATGTATTTTCATAGGATCCTACATCTTAAAGCAAGTCCCAGGTTGTGGCTAGCTTGAATGGACAAGGCAGCTTTGTTAAACATCTTAAAGAAACCAGAAATCTACGAGTTCGACTCTTTCCCCCACTAATTTTGGTGTGTTGCTGTGTAGCTATCGAGATGCACCATTATAGCAAGTAATTATTGTAGGCAATTGGTATATGAGAACTGAACTCAGATGTAAAACTTAACTAAGTCAATGAAGTGCAGAAAGTAGGTCAGAGTGACCTAATTTTGGTCGGAGGCTGTGCTACTCCCTGAGATGCATCCTCACACCAAGTTATGACCATAGGTCCCCTTGGTATTGGAGAACCCAACTCGGACGTAAAACTTAACCTAAGTAAATATAACATGACAAGTAGGTCAGAGTGACCTAATTTTGGTGGGAGGCTATGTTACATCCTGAGATGCAAGCTCACAACAAGTAATATGATTGTAGGTCCATTGGTATTGGAGATCTGAACTTGGACGTAAAACTTAACCTACGTCAATGAAGCACCATAAGTAGGTCAGAGTGACCTAATTTTGGTGGGAAGCTGTTTTACTCCCCGAGATGTATCCTCACACCAAGTAATATGGTTGTAGTCAATTGGTATTGGAGAACTGAACTCGGACATAAAACTTAACGTAAGTCTAATGAAGCGTGATAAGTAGGTCAGAGTGCCTCATTTTAGTTGGAGGCTGTGTTACTCCCCGAGATGCACCCTCACACCAGGTAATATGATTGTAGGTCCCTTGGTATCGGAGAACTGAACTCCGACGTAAAACTTAACCTTAGTTAATGAAGCAAGTTAAGTAGATCAGAGTGACCTAATTTTGGTGGCAGGCTGTGTTACTCCCTGAGATGCATCCTCACACCAAGTAATATGATTGTAGGTCCCTTGGTATTGGAGGACTAAACTCGGACGTAAAACCTAAAAGCCAGTTAACCGTGTAATATGGGTCATGTGACCATCATCTTAAGTCACATGGTCAGTCTCTTCATCATGGACCTGCACACAAAAATATATGACCCTAAGTCAACTAGTAACTGAGAACTGGCTGTAAATGCGCACCTTGATGCGGACGTGGACGCCGGGGTGACTCCAATAGTCCCCTTCAACTTTGTTGAGGCGAACTAAGCAACCCTGCCATATTGGGTTTCAATTCATTCAGTAGTTGTCAAGATCTTCAAAGTGGTTTCTCATGGAGTCTTTAAATGTGTTCAACTATATTAAATATGTTTTCCATTTTGAATTAGGTATTGGCACTATAATTTTAAATTATTTTCTCCACCCAGTGGTAATGTCTGTTTCATTTTACTGATAATCATTTCCTATAGTTTTAGAAATTACACTGTTTGAATCTCTGCCAATTATTTGAAAAAGAACTTTGGTTTTTTTTTTCCCTCCTGTGTTTTGGACCTTAACAGAATCTGTAAATCAAAACGGTTAAGAATTCTCTCTTACCTTCAGTCAACCATTCTGTGAAAAAATTGTAATCGTGTACCTAAAATGGTAGAAAAATTTTTCTCAATATTTCATATGTGTGTTAGTAGAACATCACCAAAGAAACCATGTTCATTTAAGGATTTTATTTAATAAAATTTACTTACTTACTCATTAAGGAATGGAGGTCCTCATCAGACACTCCTCTTAACCAGTGATTGAAGGGAGCAGGCGACACAAGTGTTCCACTAAGAAGAATAATATTACTGGATTTCCCATTGGTTCAATTTTCACACTAGCAGTCATCTTGGATTTCTTAATGGTACATGTAACAAAGTACCATCTTGCAATATTTTAAATCCATGGGTCAACTCGTTTTAGAGAAGATCTTGGAAATTCAACTAATCGGAAAGCCCCTTTTTGGGCCAAGCAACCATATTTGTTAACAAAAGTCACAATAAAATGCTCCGCTGGGCTCCGCTGGGCGCAGCTTGATACGACCGCAGAGGTCGAACCCTGAACAGTAGGGGCAAGTATGGACACAACATTCAAGCTTGATACAGCACTGAATTTGGATTGTGAATAAATATTTGACACAGCATATGTTTCTGACACAGAATTTATGTGGTCTTAGAACTTAAAAATTTTTAATTTTCCTATTCAAACCATATCAGTATTATTTGCTTTTATATATAAATCAGAAATAACCAATTTAAAATGGAAAATTTTAAAGAAGTTTAATTTTGGACCCTTTGGACCTTAATGTAGACCAATTTGAAGACGGGAATTAAAATTAAGAATCTAAATACACGGTTAGATTCGGCATATCAAAGAACCCCAATAGTTCAATTTTTGATGATTCAATTTTTGATGAAATCAAATAAGTTCAATTTTGGACACTTTAAACCTCAATGTGGACCAATTTGATAACCGGGCCCAAATATCAATTTCTTGCTATTGCGCAATACTGTGCAATTGAAGATTTCTTGCTATTGTACAATACTGTGCAATTGAAGATTTCTTGCTATTGCACAATACTGTGCAATTGAAGATTTCTTGCTATTATGCAATACTGTGCAATTGAAAATTTCTTGCTATTGCACAATACTTATTATAATAATTTACACATCCTGTTTGGTGTGTATCTCTGGCCTTATCATTATTATTTGCTTTTATATATAAATCAGAAATTTAATAATAAAGTTTTTGGCAAATTTCCAATATACAAATCTAATAAAGTTCAATTTTGAACCCTCTAAACCTCAATGTGGACCAATTTGATAACCGGGCCAAATATCAAAAATCTAAATACATGGTTAGATTCAGCATATCGAAGAACCCCATATATTCAATTTTTGTTGAAATCAAACAAAGTTTAATTTTGGACCCCGATTTGGACCAACTTGAAAACTGGGCCCATAATAAAAAAACTAAGTACATGTTTAGATTCAGCATATCAAAGAACCCCATATATTCAATTTTTGTTAAAATCAAACTAAGTTTAATTTTGGACCCTTTGGACCTTAATGTAGACCAATTTGAAAACGGGACCAAAAATTAAGAATCTAAATGCACGGTTAGATTCGGCATTTTTTAGCCCCTAATTCCTAAACTGTTGGGACCAATACTCACAAAAACAATTCCAACCTTCCTTTTGTGGTCATAAACCTTGTGTTAAAATTTCATAGATTTCTATGTACTTATACTAGACTTACTGTGCAAAAACCAAGAAAAATGCTTATTGGGCCTTTTTTTGGCCCCTAATTCTTAAACTGTTGGGACCAAAACTCCCAAAATCAATCCCAACCTTCCTTTGTGGTCATAAACCTTGTGTTTAAATTGCATAGATTTCTATTAACTTATACTAAAGTTATAGTGCGAAAACCAAATGTCTTCGGACAACGCCGGACGACAACGCCGTCATACCAATATACGACCGCAAGGATTTTGCGGTCGTATAAAAATTAAGAATCTAAATACACGGTTAGATTCGGCATATCAAAGAACCCCAATAGTTCAATTTTTGATGAAATCAAACAAAGTTTAATTTTGGACCCTTTTGGCCACTAATTCCTAAACTGTTGGGACCAAAACTCCCAAAATCAATCCCAACCTTCCTTTTGTGGTCATAAACCTTGTGTTTAAATTTCATAGATTTCTATTTACTTATACATGTACTAAAGTTATTGTGCAAAAAACAAGAAAAATGCTTATTTGGGCCCTTTTTTAGCCCATAATTCCTAAACTGTTGGGACCAAAACTCCCAAAAACAATCCCAACCTTCCTTTTGTGGTCATAAACCTTGTGTTAAAATTTCATAGATTTCTATTTATTTATACTAGACTTATTGTGCGAAAACCAAGAATAACGTGGATACAAAACCCTGACTTAGGAGGATGCTTCAAAATAGCTAACTTTGTATTTTGGAAACAATGAAAGAAACAATGAGCAAAAGCCCACATCACAAATACTTAATGGCCCTTAAAAAAAATCTGCTTAATGAAGAAAATAATGACTTTCATATTATGTTTATAAACATTAATTAAAGAGAACACAAGAGACAACCACTCAAAAATGCATATGAACAATAAGATTCAATCTCAAAAGTACTTTTAAAATACATTAAAACTTAAAATAACAAATTTATAGTATATTCCTCAAACCCTTTGACTGTATATATAATTAGAGTTCTAAGTACATTTAACTTTTATTTTTATTCAAGATATTTAATTATATTGGATCTGTCTAAGACTACAGAACAATAAGACATTTAATAGGTTATGTCATGCCTAACAATAACATACATGTTTATGATGAGAAACCAGACATTTTCAAGATATGTCACTATCTTAGTGTCTTAGGGGTGGGGATTGTCCCATTTTGGATAATAACTTATTGAGATATTTGAACATTATTATAATATGGAAGGCAGGGATTACCCCCAGATACTTATAAATTATATAATTTAATTTGCTTAAAATGACAAAGAAGAATACATATTATTCCCCTCCCCAAAAGGTATAATTGGCACCAATAGAACTAATATTTTTTAAAGGTTATCACCTGGATATTTTTTCTTGGGGTGGGGGGGGGGGGGGGGGTTGTTATAGAATAGAACAACCCTGATTTCATTTTTCTGAATGAAACAATATAAAAATGGGAAGCACTCTGATTTGTCATATATTATAGTGAAAAATATCATGTTATGCTAGTATAAATCAATGTAAAGAAAAGTACAGGTATAAAAACGATTTTTTTAAACATCAACAATGATAAATAAGGTTGGAACACTGATATGTAATAATTTTTTACAAATGGGTTGGCAACATTTTTGAATGAGCAATATATAGAGAATACATAGCAAAATCCCTAATGCATGCTGTATCAACCCACAACCAATATCAGCCCTTCGATCCTCTGGCTGATATTGATTACTTGGGTTAATACGGCATGTGATAAGGATTTTGATATGTATCATTCACTTTATCATTGATACAGGCTATGTGATACAGGCTATGTGATACAGATTTCACCTAAGAGTCTGCATTCAAAATGTTAGTCATAACTACTAAATATATGATAAATACATCGATAAATCTGTTAAGCTATTTATAACAAGACTGGACACACTAAATGTCTCGTCCCTGTGCAATGAACTATTAGCTATATTATACTTATTTCAATTTGAAAACGTTCCAAAACTTATAATAATTAAGCTCCATCCAACACTCAGTATATTAATTAAGCCCTGCCCGTTGGTCCATATTATAGTGCTACTAACTTACTGACTCTGTATTGGGCCTTGTATTGATTCAAGGTTAGCTGTATTGGTCCCGAGGCCCAAGAATCAATGCAGGGCCGATACAGAATCAGAAAGTTCATGACACTTTTATTAAATAATCTAAACAGTCCGTACAGCTGGTCTAAATAGAATCCCATTTTGCTCTGTTTTCCAAATTGCCGCTTCAAATGGAATTCTATAATGTCCTGTTTCCAAATTGCCAGTCAGCATGGAATTCCATATTGCCCTGTTTCCAAATTGCCTGTCTGTATTGAATTTTATATTGCCCTGTTTCCATATTGACTTCATAATTTGTATTAAATTATTAACCACATAAATTTTCATATAAATACCAGAGAAATGTAAAAATAATTTGGTCACGCCAAATTTGTCATATTAAGGCTATTTTTATCATATTATTTAATAAAACATTATATGGATCGGTTTCTTTAATATAGACAAACAGAGAGACAAAATCTTAAAAGTATAATATTATCAAATAATCCAACCAGTCCAATTATGGAACATCTCACTTCCAATTACAAACATGATAAAATCATTATCAGAAAACAAAAAGTCATTTTATTTATTTTATGGTAATATTTGGCACCTGTCTCAATTGCACTTGTATGTAAAAAACTTGCTTAAAGTGTACATGAACATAGAATTCAATATTCTTTGTTAATTAAGGTATCCGGACCATAATAGATCATGATCGAAAATTGTATCTCTTTTTGACAGTGAATGGCTGAACCAAACAATTTAAAGCTGGAATTTTGTATATATATTTTTCTCAAGTTGAAACACACTTTGTTGCTTATATGCAGAGTCTGTAAAAATAAGTTAGTTATATTGGAATTTCCGAAGTTTGCCGATAATTACCGAGGTCATTTCAATTGCGTTGTATTGAACATCCGGGAACTTTTGAATAATCACGTGGTCATTTATGGTCCGGATACCTTAACCTAAGTAAAACAAATACCTGTGTAATCCTAAATAAAAGGCTTTGCTAAAAACACAACATGCCAATGACCATAAAAATTTGCCGTCATGTTAAAATTTTCAGTTAAAAAAAGGTTTGGTTCACACAGGTTCACTGAATAATTTACCAAAATATATGATACAATAACATAATATTTGTAATAAAGAGATATGTTGAATAGAATCAAGCACTTCTCTTCACCTCTTTTGATGCTGTTCTGTTCTCTCTTCTCTGCCAATTTTACACTTACATGTATCATTATTCAGATTTTCCCAACAGAAAAGCCTTCTGCATTACAATTGTTATTTTATCTGTAAACAAATATCAGAAAATGAGACTTAAACCAGCTAGAATTAATACTATAGTGTCATAAAATGGGTATTTTCATATAAAGCCTGTATTATGTCCAAATCAGTCGTATTGGGTCGAGGTCAGCTGTATAGGCTCAAGGCAATGCAAAGGGCCTATATAGCTGATCGAGGCCCAATACAACTGTACGAGGACATAATACAGGCTTTATATGAAAATACCCATTTTATGACACCTTTATTAACCAATGACCTGAAATTACAGTAAATTTTTAAAGAATTATTGTGGTCGTAACTATACGGCAAATATATTGTCCTTCAGGTTATTTTTTTCCAACGGCAACAAAACATAATCTATTTTTCTATAGAGAACAGAAAAAGGAAGTTTATACAGCATTTGTACAGGCCCTGTACAAATGCCAGCTTTCAAGAACTTCCCATTATATCAAATGGTCCATTTATACTGTATTTTAAGTCATTGGTTAATAAAACCCTATATCATATATTTAGAGTTTAATACATACATTTTTAATATGCATTATATATCACTTTGCAAGACCTGAATCACCTACCCTATATCACACCCCCTAAACCTGTATCGCATACCATATATCGCACCCCTCTGTTTGTAGTTCTTATATGATATAAAGAATTATCATATACATATAGAAAATAAAGGTAAAATTTTTACTGTAAGATAAAATTGGAAATTGTACATATTTCTGCCCCAATCTTATAAGAATTGGCTTGGTGGGCTGATATGACTTTGTTATCAACTGTTTCCGGTTTATATCAACTGCTTCCGTTTTATATTACACCCCTAATACGTAGTCGTGTTATAAATCAGTCGTTTTCGTAATCAATTCTAAACTTACTAGTACATAGAAACATGGCAGACGATAGCGGGACGAAACCGTGGATTATATTAATTCGCTCAAAAATATTAATATACACAGAAAAACAACAAGAGGCTCTCAAGAGCCTGAATCGCTCACCTGGCAAACAATGCACTATAAACTAAATTAATATATTAATGTTTGTTGTAAATTAAACTGAGTATTAAAGGTCACGTAAAATGCTGAAAATACCTTTAAAAGCCTTTCAAGAACCTCTGGAAAGAAATGGGCATGAGTTCTCCCTACGCTTGATTAAGATACAGTCATGGTCAATCTGATAATTCACAATACCAAATACAAGCTTTAATTCATCTTCAAATACAAGCATAAATCTTTTGGTCTATATGTTGTCTTCATTTTTAAAATGTTTAAAAGAAGTTATGTAAAAATTGTGGGTTAAGGCTTTTTATTGTACTTGAAAAGGAAATATTGCAGGAACAATCATGCTAAGTTTCAATCAAATCCCCCTAGTAGTTTCAGAGGAGAAGATGTTTGAAAATTTGTTAACAACGATGATGACAGACTCCAAGTGATGGCAATTAAAAGCTCACATATTATGAAGTTTAATCATTGTTATACAACATTCTCATCATCACCATTCACTAAGGATACCATGTTTACTTTAAAAAACAAATATTGTTGAAATCCGAGCAAGTGTAAAAAATGGCGGGAAAATGGCAGCCATTTTCAAACTTTTATCATCACCATTCAACTCGGGACACCATGTTTGCCTTGAAAGTAGCTTTCATCTTCATTTTATTTCTATAATTCAGGAAAAAATAGCAAAAAACAGCATTTTGACCCCTATGTTCTATTTTTAGTAAGAGCGGACATGTTTTTCGACCAATCAAAAATCCAAGCGTTCACTTTTTGCAGAATACCCTAAGGAACAATCTTACCAAGTTTCATTTTGAATAGTTGTTTCAGAGAAGAAGATTTTTTAAATAATAACATGACGATTTTTGAGATATTTGCAAAAAACTGTTGTTTGACCCCCTATGTTCTATTTTTAGTAACAATGGCCATGTTTTTCGACGGACCAAAAATCGAAGCATAAAGTTTGTGCAGGATACCCTAAGGAACAATCCTGCTAAGTTTTATCCAAATCCATTCAGTAGTTTCAGAGGAGAAGATTTTTGAAATAATAACATAAAAAAAGCCAAAAATGTCAAAAAAGGGCAATAACTCTAACATCAGTAGACAGGTTTTCACGAAAATCAGCACACAGGTAGCTCTCATCATGCTGACCACTTTCAACCTGCAGAATTTGCCATAACCTAATGATTTTTGAGATATTTGCGAAAAACTGTTGTTTGACCCCTATGTTCTATTTTTAGTAACAGTGGCCATGTTTTTTGACGGATCAAAAATCCAAGCATACACTTTGTGCAGGATACCCTAAGGAACAATCATGCTAAGTTTTATCCAAATCCATTCAGTAGTTTCAGAGAAGAAGATTTTTGAAATATTAACATAAAAAAAAGCCAAAAATGTCAAAAAAGGGCAATAACTCTAACATCAGTTGACAGGTTTTCACGAAAATCAGCACACAGGTAGCTCTCATCATGCTGAACACTTTCAACCTGCCAGAATTTGGCGTAACCTAATGATTTTTGAGATACTTGCGAAAAACTGTTGACCCCTATGTTCTATTTTTAGTAACAGTGGCCATGTTTTTCGACGGATCAAAAATCGAAGCATAAACTTTGTGGAGGATACCCTAAGGAACAATCATGCTAAGTTTTATCCAAATCCATTCAGTAGTTTCAGAGGAGAAAATGTTTGAAGAATTGTTAATGATGATAGACGACAGACGACGACGGATGCCAAGTGATGAGAAAAGCTCACATGGCCTTTTAGGCCAGGTGAGCTAATAAGTGACAAAACATTTTTGACTAAATGGATGAGGGACAATGACAATTTGCAGCGCCTTGAGGATATTCGGTGATACGGCAATGAAACTGAAATCATTGAGATAAGAATTCTCATAAAGACATATAAAACACCAATGTTGAAGTATATGATAAAAATATAATAACATGTCAGTATTCATCTGAGACCCATTATCAGCACATGGTCAAAATCATCCTTTGAGCCTGACGGCTCTCAGGCTGATATCTTCCCCTAGTACTAAAAGGTGTGATATGAAAAATGCCATGTTATAATCTATATTAATACATGGTAAAACATATATCACATGCTATATCAACCCTCGACCAATATCACACCTCTGGCTAAAGGCCCTCGGGGTGATATTGGGTTCTCCAGTTGATATAGCATGTGAAATAGGTTTGGCCATGTATTATTCTCCATATATCCTCTGAATTAAGTATGATATATTATACAATAAAGTTTATATTACAAATTTTAAAAAACATACAGAACAGAAATGCATCTAACTTGTTAAATATAGAAATACAAACATACAAACTTACACATAAATCTGTTGAAAGACTTTGGTTTTGACTTCCAGGAAACTCCCACAAGATACAATGGTATCCCTGTAAAGAACAGACCTAATACCACACCACAACGTAATGGGTCTGTTATCACTAATATAACCAATATTGCAAAATTTATAATAAGTTGTAAGATGGGAATTAAAATGTTTATCTGAAAATATAAATAATTTATGTCGTTAAGTATTTTTCAACAAACACTGTAATACATGTACAGAGAAAACTCCTACTTGTACTAAAATAAAAAACTTTTGTTTCTTTCCAGGAATTAATATAACTGCATAATATGTATTCTGAACAGCATCAACTAATTCTAACATTGTAATATGGTGTGCTTCTTTCCCTTTGCGAATGAAGATTTATTAAAATGTTTTATTTATTATGGGCAGCAGCCGTCTCAGACATCATTCTTTTGAATCTCACCAAAGGAACTGTCAGGCCTACAATAACAATTTGTTTACCTTATTTCCATTTTTGCCATATTAGAATCGAAATAATCCATGGGAGCTCTGTGTTCATAATAGATTTTAACATCATTTGCTTAAATTTTCCCCTCACCAATGCTTGGGATAAAATTTTGTTCAAATAATGTTACCCATATTAAAATCTCCAATTAACATACGGCTGCCATTAATTATATCTAAATTTAAAATTAATTATTTTATTAAATTTTTTCTTTTTTTAAATAATCAACATTAAATAAAACCTACTTTATACGGTCTGTTGATTTCTGGGCTGTACTTCCGCAGATATAGCAATGCAGAAATAACAAACAACGTCATTATAATTGAGAATATCTGTATGTACTGTACAATCATCACCAATCCTCCAGTAAACAGCAAGACTAAAGACAACATAGTCTGAAACACAGAAATTAAATAAATGACAAGTTAGTCTGAAACAGAAAAATTAACTATTGAATAAAAATAACCAATCTTTCAGTAAACAATAAGACTAAAAAACATAGTCTGAAGCAGAGAAATTTTAAACTAATTAATAAACATTACAAATTCTCCAGTAACTAATAAGACCAAAAACAAGATACTAGTTAGTTTGAAACAGAGTAATTAACTAAAAGTCATGTGTTTATCTGAAACAGAGAATTAACTAAAAGTCCTGTGTTTATCTGAAACAAAGAATTAACTAAAAGTCATGTGTTTATCTGAAACAGAGAATTAACTAAAAGTCATGTGTTTATCTGAAACAGAGAATTAACTAATGCATGAATAAACATTACCATCATATGCTAAACCTTAGTGACAACAAAAAAAAACACCCTAAAACAGAAATATTAACTCGTGAATAAACATTACTGATCCTCCATTGGTGTCTTCTAGCTATTCCAACATTTTAAATTTACCTATTCTATCTATTCCAACATGGTGAGACCAATAGGCGTTGTTTTAATTAAGTAACGGTATGTTGTTTAAGAAATTAACACTAGCTTGGGTGACAGGTAATTAATGTTTGTAATGGTTTTGATAGGTAAACTTATAATTATTTTGTATTTTTGCATCAGAATCCCCAAAAAAGTTTCTCACTTTCTATAATTATAGTAGAAATTTTCTATTTTAGAACTGCAATATTTTTTTTCTTTTTCTGAATAAATTTATTATGCTTTTAATTCTACAATTAATAATTCATTGACATTGTCTGACATTCGGTTGGAAAAAAAATCGGAACGTTATTTACAAGTTGAGAGTGAAAAAAAATTCCTACCTCTATAGTCTCTAGAAAGCCGATGGACATTTATAGATGGGAAATACTCAACCAACTGGCCTTTTACAACGATATAATAATAAGACAGTCAGATGTGTAAACACAGAATAATCAAAATTTAGATTTCATGTATGAAAGGATACAATGTTAACACAAACGTGTGTTAACCATTGCTGTGCTAGAATTTGCTAATAGTTGTGAGAAATGTCATATACCTTTTCCTGACATTCTCATTTCCCACATTTTGTGGAGGTTCAAAATGAGGTAAGTAAGTAAGTAAGTAAGTAATGTCTTTATTTAAAGAGGGAAACACAGTTCTTAGCTGTTAATCTCTCTTAAAAGGACAGTGACTTATACTTTTCTTAATGCCAATTAATCATATATTTTAAAATGAGTTGCATATTAAATAATGAAAAAAATCGACATCATGGGAAACATGTTTAAAATCAATTAAAAATGGCAATATAATTCAAACTATTTAGCCACATATTGTATTATTTGATATCTACCATACACCGAAAAGTGTATTAAATCGTCTGAAAAACATTATATTGGTGTTATATTTATACATCTCGAAATCATTTTCCTCATTGCTTGGCCTCAAATTGAACATGAAAATGACCGGCGACATACCTTTTTCTCAGCATATTTTCCACTTTCGTATTACGGTAAACAAAATATCAGAAAATGAAAAAAATCTCATTATAAGAAATAACTGGTGGATATGCCTTTAAGCAGTAATACAAATGACAAGACAATCTAAAATAGATAGATTTACTGATAAAGAAAAAATTCTGATCCTCCATTAAACTAGACACTTCCAGGGCTGAGCCTGTATCGCTCACCTGGCATGAAAGGGTTTTATGTTAACCTAAGTCCTCTGCTGAAGGCCATTTTGAATTAGGGATCAGCATCAGAGTAACAACACTTGGTGAGCACCTTAAGAGGAACATTCAGACCATGTTTGGTTTCAAGCCATTCTGCGGTTCTGTAGATTTTTGTTATATGTCAGACACTTTCTGTCAAGTTTGGCTCTATTTGGCCAAGCAGTTTAAGAGAAAAAAATTTTTTAAATCAACCAATCACAAACAAGAATAGCCCATGTTTGCCTGATCTGGACAAAATGAGGAAGCTTTGTAAAAAATCTCCAACAGGTGCTTCCTGTCAAGTCTCATTCCAAGCAGTTTCAAAAAAGAAAATTATGAACGGATGAAAGAAAAGAACTGCCCATGATGGCCATGTTTGTTGCCTGATCAGGACGAAATGAGGAAACTTTGTATAGAACCTCCCAATTAGATATTTTCTGTCAAGTTTAGTTCCATTTGGCCAAACTACTTCAGAGGAGAAGATTTTTTTATATCAGCAAATCAGAAACAAGCACTGCTCATGGCAGCCATTTTGTATTCCGATCGCGACAAAATGGGGAACCTTTATAAAGGACCTCCCATATATGATTCCTTTCAGGTTTCGTTCCATTTTGGGCAAGCGATTTCAGGAGATAATTCTTTTATATAACCAAATCAGAAACAAGAACTGCCAATGGTGACCATATATGTAATCTGATTGGGATGAAATAAATTTTGTAAATAACTGCCCATAGATGCTTCCTGTCAAGTTTCATTCCATTTGGCCAAGCAGTTCCAGAGAAAAAAAAATTTTTTAATCAACCAATAAACATGTTTGTTGTCCGATCGGAACGAAATTAGCAATCTTTATAAAGGACCTTACATAGATGCTTCCTGCCAAATTTAATTCCATTTGGCCCAGTGGTTTCTGAGGAGAAGATTAAAATGTGAAAAGTTAACAGACAGACAATGGACACCAAGTGATGAAAAAAGCTCAACTGGCCTTTCGCCAGGTGAGCTAAAAAGAAAAAGTACAGACACTGCAGTCGGAAACAGAAATATATCACTAATTAATACAAGATCCTTCAGTAAATAGTAATACAATGTACTCATGACATGACAGTCTGGTACAAAAAGAATAAACCATATCTACCCTCTCTTTCCACCAGATCACTAACTAAAGGAATCTGTACCATAGATATCTTTGAATTTGTTATTTTTTGTTGTAGTCTCACTATGTATCCTGGTAGGGCTACTTGACCATAATATTGGTGTATTGCAAAACTGGACCCTGTTCAGACATGCGATTAATACAAACTTATGTACCCTGTTCATGACACTTAATAAATGACCCTTTTCTACAATGATACAGAAATTATTACCCTAGTTAGACAGCAAGTTGGTAAAAACTATACCCTTACTGCAGCACAGTCATACTATCAAATTTATTGAGCTGGGCACCATGTTCCAATGTTAAAAATAAGAATTAAAGTTTGAAAATTCTGCATCACATTATGCACAAAAATTGGTCACAATTTGGTTTGATTCATTTGAGCCCAACTAAAACATGGCTAAAACAGGCCAGTCTTTAAAAGTATTGAAGGTGGTATATTGTCATTATAGATGATGACTCTTGAGAAAATGGACTTTCTTTGTTTACAATATTAGTTAAAAACTATAAAGGTTCATAAGTACCACCATTAACATAATCGGTAGTGCATTGAACTGCCATCTGAAACATTTCATGTTACAGCAAGGGAAATGACAGGATATTTTTAGCATAAAATCATTTGATACATTATAATATTTTAATATTTACTTATTTCTTACTTACAATAGCAAATATAGCTGCCCAAGGTGTCAAAAATCTAACTTGTAAAGTTCCAAATAAACATGGAAAATGTCCATTTCTAGCACCAGCAAACAATGCCCTATTAAAGAAATAATTCAATTAATCATTTAACAGAAAATGTAGACCAATATAAAAGAAGGAAAAAGTGACTGTCTTAAATGATATTTAGCTCGGCACTCAGATTCTGTAACCTAACCATGACAAACTTTGAGACAAATTATATATTGATATTGATAGGAACATTTCCTAAAACATCAGGTCTGAAAGTTGACTAGGAAATTGACAAAAATGAAATAGCAATGGTTAGAATTGAAAGTGTCCAAATTCCATTTAGTTGTCTGATTCTATAAATATGGGATTCCTTAACACTTTTATTCAACATAATGGTCAAAGGGTCTTCCAGGAAATTTACTAAAAATGGAATCGCAAATGTCTGGAATCCAAAAAGACAATTGAATTGCTTTTGTTTTTAAAGCCTATATATTGTTAGTTTCTGTACAAATTCTGACTCTGTTGTTTCTATCTTTGTGTATTGTGCTCTTTTAAGTTATTTTTTGTCTGGGAATCTGTCAATTGGATGGTATTAACTCACTGGAATGTCAGTGTTGACCTTTCTTAAAAAATGGCCATACAGTGCATCAAATTTATTTCGGTATTTGTGATACATTTTATTACTACCAATGGGTCTATGTGACTGCTGATGGACTGTTAGTCCCCAAGGGCATTATCAGCCCAGTAGCCAGAACTTTTGTCCTGGCATGATTCATTACTCAAATGCCTTTAAATTTTCTGTTCAAAATTTGACAAAAATTACCAGAAATTTCTAAGGCTCTTCCTTTTGATGCAGACGTAACACTTAGCTGAGTTTGGATACCTGTTTGTTTTAATTGTTTTGATGGTTGTGCTTATTAATTCATCATTATATCTTTAACCGGTTTTCCAATAATTTTATCTCGAGCACTGCTGATGTTGTCGGTCAACGAAATGGCCATACAGTGCATCAAATTTATTTTGGTATTTGTGATACGTTTTATTGCTATCCATTTTATTGTTTATGTGTTCTTTTTTCACAAAGAATTATTATATCATGGACAGGCATTTTATTCTATTCAATGCCAATATCAATATTCCTATTGTTTTTATATCCAAGGTTGTTCTGTAAGTGTTTGTGCCTGAATTAAATAAAGCTAATACAGTAGACTTACAACAAGCCTTGGCACCTGACAGGAGCCAGTAATCCTTATCAATCATGATATTTTCACAATTCATCTATGAAAATTGTACTGACCTGGAATGACCCATTATAGATGCATTCAGTACTCCTATACAACAAAGACCAACTAATATGGTTATTACTGGGGTCAAAGGTTGGTACAACTGTTGCATGAACAACTGAAATACCACAAGATAACAAATAATTACTGGTATGGTAAATTTTTTTTTTTCTCAATTAACAATTCTGTTTATCTATCGTAGTACAGATTCACCAGGCGTTGGTTCACTTTCGTTTATAATTCTTTGTAATTGTTGTCTTAATGAAATCAGAGCCTTTTAGTCAACTTTTGTTTTTACATTTGCAGGGGATAGACATTTTTCATATGAGGGATTACCATCTTACTATTCTTACAAATTAGATCCCTGTAATTTTTATCCAAAAAATAGAAATCAGACAGTGGACCTACTGTGTGGACACCTCAGTTCGTAAAATGGATTTTTCAAAATCAATGTGAATTGTCTAGTCACTTGGGTGAAAGTTTCAATGAGCACAGTTGTAACTGAAACATTTGAACTCACCTGATTTTGTTCAATCATGTCTTCCAGAGAGACAAAAAAAATCTGCCTATAGAATTTTCAATGTAAAAGGGAGATAACTCTTCCTATAAGATTTTATAAAATTAAGTATTACAACCCCATTTTACATGAAATCTGCACAAAATGCAATAAAAATATTAATATTGATAGTTTTACAAATTTTAGGAAAGGTCGATAAAGTCAAATTTTTAAGTGCATTAATTTTACTATTGGAAATGTCCCATTCAAAATCATTTGTGAAGTATACAAATATAACAACTTTACAATTTTTGTTTTCTTGGACGACTCAATGAGGTTAATTTACCAATAAAAGAATGTCTAATAATAATTTAAATTTTTAAATAAGCATTAGACTTTCTAAATGCAAAAAATCTATTTTACGAACTGAGGCTTAGTAGTCCCTTGCCCTAATTACTATACATACTTCAGAACTGTCACATAAAGTGTGCTTGGCACAGCATAAAAATTAGGCAGAGCTCCACATAAGCTGTGTATTTGCGTAATTATGCAATTAAAAATTGATAAGTGCAATAAAAATTATAATCAAGCGTTTGATGACCCATTATATATTTGACCAATTATGCAAATAAACAGGAGGTTCATATGTTTAAACCCATTTATTTTACTTTAATTGGCATTGAAAAAAGCATTTTTAAAAATCATCGGAAATAAACAATTAAGACTCTAAGAATCTCTCGGGGCTGACCCTTGTCTATCAAGGTTCAAACCATGTCCTCTGTTAAACAGAGAAATTTAATTTTAAATATGATTGGATCTGGTTCCCCACTAACTCCAAATGATAAATGGCCTCAGGATTATCTGGACTAGCCAGCAGAATGTGTACTCTCTTGGTTGGTTGGTTGGTAGTTTGTGCCTGAAACATCACCAGCACGTACATATACTAACCATGCAACTCTGGCATTATGTATTCCCTTATGTTGGCTATCCTCTAATTTGCCCTTTTACTGAGGAACATGTTGGTGACATTATTTATGTCATTATCAAATATCTGTATTTTCAATGATTCTGTTGTGTATTAGAAACATTTATCAAATGTCAACTGTCCTATAATTACCACTGAAATTGAAAGCCATCTAAGTCATCCAATAGATAGCTTCTTGAGGGGGTGAAAAACACCATTAAAAATTGATCAGGGGAGTGAACATGAAATAACAAAGCAAATGGAAAAGCTTTCGCCCATTTTATTAAAACCCAATTAATGAAATATTATCTGAAGCTCTGATTAGGCAAAGGGCATTAAATGTCACTTCAGTTTTCATAATTGGTAAAAAGGGACAAAGTTGGATATATTGTTGAAACAAAATTCCCAAAGTCATGTGAACAAAGTTCAAGTAAATCAATAAACAGTTCTTTTATTGAGCCGAATCTCAAATAATACTTCAAGTTCAAGAAGCCTCTAACTCGATGAAGCAGGGATTTCTGTTTTATATATTGCATTCAAGTCTAAAATCAGCTGTATCAGACCATAGAATTTTCCGGTTTATAACAAAACATGTAATTTTCTATGTCGGGTAATTTTAGTATAAAAGCTAGAATACATGTACTAACAGAAATGACTTACAACAGCAACAGCATCTGATCTAAGTAATTCTGTAGGAGACAGGACAGCAAAGAAGGCAACATTGGTTAATACATATATTACTATCATAACAAAAAATGTTAAGTACACAGCTCTTGGTAAATCTCTGAAAAGACAGAAATATATAATATATAATTTTTATTTCATTTTTATGTATGTTTAATGTCGGATCTTTGCAATCTGGCTGAGTATATATGTCACAATTGATCTTTCATACACTAATGAAACATAAAATGCAAGACAACATGAGCATAGATGATCAAAAAGTTTTAAAGCTTTCAATAAAAGTTTATGCAACTGCTACAATTGGAAAAAATGCCTACGTCTCACTTTCTGTATCAAAAGAAAAGATAAAAAAAATACAATTATCTCCCCTGAGTATGTTAACTAAGGGAGATAACTGACTTAATTATCACAGTATTGATAAAATGTAATGAAAACATATTTACCAACATTATGACAAACAACTTTTGTTAAGTGTTGTTAAATTTCTTTTGATGTCAAAAATTAATTCTTTGTGGTATATCCTACCAAACAATTTTTTTCTCCCAATTTTTAAGTCCAACCATTACTAACAAGTACTTTTGTATAAAAATTGGTAAATGTCTTTTACATCAGTACTTACTTGGCTGGGTTCTTGGCTTCTTCCATTAAACTGCTGATAATCTGCCTTAAATATCAGAAACGTTCATTAATTTAAACTGCCCACATGTTTTTACTATGGACAGTATCAGGAAAAATTAATTTAATTCTACTTAAGATAAAGAGTTTCTAAAATTCACATCCAATAAGGACATCCATAAGCAAGTAAATATGTACATAAAATTATATCAGAATTACAGCTCGCATATTTTTTTTTCTTAATAAATGTATCACTATATTCAGAACTCAACTCTTTAGCACAGGACACAGATGAAAAATAAAGCAATAAATTTGGTTTTTTATCTTGAATTAAAATGATGTTTAGTTAGAGCTCTTTGGTCTTTGATAATAAGTGCAATTAAAATGTTTCATCTGCACTTATACCTACACCATAAGTGGATGACTTCATTTAATGTTGATGGAAACTGTCATATTGTGGCAAAAGCTTATTTAGTATATCCTGGATTTAGTTTGTCATAAATATTAATAAAATGAAAACGATATGTACTCCTTTGTACTCAGGATTCTCACTAAGAATTTTTCATGATGAGTACTGGGACTCATCATTTTTCAGACTGGTGAGTCCCAGGACTCATCACCCCTTTTTTAACGTACATTCCTGCATGATTCTGACCGTAGTGGGGCTACTGTACTATTTTTAAAGTTTAATTAAAATCATGTGCTGCCTTAAAATACTGACAAATATAATTTGAAATATTAAAAAAAAAAAAAAAAAAAAAAAAATTGAAATTATGCAGTGGTGCTCCAAACTTGGAAGAACATTTCTGTTATAGATATGAGCAAAAATATTTGTACCTTTTGACACAACTTATTTATTATTTCCATTTTATTTTTTAATATTTATTTATCTATAATCTTTACTTTTATTTTTTCCCAAACATACTCTTAAAATCCTCCCATTGACCTTGCTTGAATACCTTAATAATCAATATTGACAAAATTTCCATTTGTGCATAGATACATTGTAAGTAAAAATCCGCTAAATTTATTTTCAAATGAGGTCTACATATTGTGAACAGTCGGTAAAAAACATCGTGACCAATGAAAAATCACGAGAATTCCAATTGCCTTCATTTTCGAGCTTACTTTTTGTCGTTTCTATCCCCTTCCCCTTTGATCTCCAAAACAAAAAATGGCGGCTCGAGATTTTTAATGAAAACAACGGTCTTCAGACGCAGCTGATTGGATCTACATGCGTCCCAGGGACGCATGAGTTTGAAGGATGACGCGTCCAGTCCAATTTCAGCGCGTCCAGGACGCATATATGTAAGAGATAATTTATTCCGGCTGTGATATTCATATATCTGTGAAATATTTTCCGACCGTCAAATGATGATCTTGTGTAAAATATGAATCAGATAATATTTTATAGCAATCTTAATTTTTATATAATGAAATATTTTCCAACTTTATTCCGTCAGAAGTGTATTAATATACGAGTTCGGAAATAATTTCACACCGGAAAAAATAAACCGTTACATATACGCGCCTTAGCGAGAACCCTGGTACTATATATACTTACCAACCTCCATATGAGAAAAAAGAAAAGAAAGCTGCATATGCTACACTTCCTGGATCAGTCTTGGTTCCCACCATCATATTATCAAAATTTTCTGTTTCACCTGATAAAGATATAAATTATTTTACTAATTTCATTATATTACCGAGTATATACCATCTATCACTGTCACTGGTAAATCATGAAATGGTACATTTTTTTCATTTAAGACATGATATTTCATTGTCATATTTCTTGAATACCAATATAGAAAATTTGATTTGATAAACTCTAAAAATCATTATGGTGAAAAATAACAGCAGTGCACAATGGCACTAGTTAATGAAGATACCGTGAAAGTTTCATGGAGATCTATTCACAGGTTTATGAGAAGTTTGAATAAGAAGCAGACCAATACAATGTTAGAAAATCGATACTAATCCTTAGGTATTGCTGACAACAAAATGTCTTGTCCAAAAAATGGATTCATCTATTTTTTTTCTAATTTCTAGCCTAACAGAACAGTTAAATTAGAAGAGAAAATACAAAATAAACTCCACACAGAGATTTGTTTCGACTGTCAGCAGTTTGCTAATTAATTCAAAGTTGCTGGACTATGACTTAGGGGACGGGACCTGGAAATGGTCGACAAGCTGAGATGTAGTGATAGTAATGCAACTTTCTACAAAATATTAATGATCAATCACAAGTAGTTCCTATCAAACTGACTTCCACAATGTAAGCATAAAACTTAACAATTGTTGACGCCGGCAAAGCAACACCTATGACTTTCGTCACAGGCAAGACAAAAATTACCTACCTTGTCCAAGCTTTATTATCCCACCAATGATGATAATAAGAAGTCCTATAATCTTTGTAGATGACAAAAATGTCTGAACCTTTGTAACATACTTCATATACACACAGTTTATAGCAACAAAAGTGACTGAAATGGAAAAGTCAACTGTAACATACTTCATATACACAGTTTATAGCAACAAAAGTGACTGAATGGAGAAGTCAACTGTTGAAACATAGGCAGATTCCTTTTAAATTTGTTAAAATATGTCACAGTCATTAAGGAAATATCGCTATGAAAAAATTAATTGATGCTCAAGACTAGATTGCATATAATTTCTCATAAAATTGCAATAAAATTTCAATTTTTATATATATTTTAAAGTAAATTTTCCAAGAACTCAATTAAAAAATTTGAATATGGTAAGTAAAATCCAAATATTGAAAACATGCTGTTGCATTTCAAGTTATGATGTTCAAAATGTATACCATAACTTAACATTGAATCAAACTTAACTCATTCAAGACTGAAACTGGGGTATGTACAATGTATCTATTCAATTATACTTATTTGTTTCTCTATATACAGGATAAAAATATTTTTCAACAAATTATGGTGATTGTAGGTCTGAATGTGATAAAAATTATTAACATTTACATGCAGTCTGCTAGACTAAGTTTGGGATATATTTGAATCAGCCCAGATTATTTTTTTGTGCATCATTTTAATATATTATAACAGCCATAATATGAAAACAAAATATATCAGGACTTTATTAAGTAAAAGAATTTCAGGTCTGTACTAGGAAATTGTGTTACTTTAACACATTTTATACTGACATTTTAGTTTTAGGATTTAAAGTTACTAAACTGCAGAATTTTTTACATCATTGTTTCCAGGGCCATTTAGTGCTCATTGTGTGTTAAATTTGAAGACCACAAAAGACCCTAGATATAATAAATCACTTTGGGATGAAATCTTATCCCAGATCCTTACATTTTCATAAAGTTTGTGCATTCCATTGGAACAAGGTAAAACACCTGAAAGTCTTAAGTGAAATGATATCATTTACATGTAACTGGTTAGTTTTCAGCAAATTGGGCTACTTCAAATGCTTCTGATAGTATGAGTGTACCACATTAAAGGGTTGTACATTCATGATCTTGATGTCATAAACAGGCCTGGTTATGATTTCTATGCAATTGACTAGAACAGGATCATCATTACTTATGCTAACAATTTGTGTCTAAATGCCTCAAATACAGAAGTTAATGTTTAATAAAAGCATCAAAGCTTTGTTTCACTTTCAGTACTCTAAATCCTTCACACTGTTTAGTTGTGCAAGTCGTTCTGAAATAAAGTTGTTATAAAAGCTTGCATTCAGTCTAGTACAGGCCATGTTTTTAAAGGGCATTCAAGAGAAGTACAAAAAAAATTTTTATTGTCAAGTGGTTAAAATTACCAAGAATCCATCCAGCTAGAATTTTGACCCCTGCCTCTGGTGGTCTACATGTTGGAAAGAAAGGCTGAAGAATGTATACTGATGCACCATATGCAACGAAGGCCCAAAATGGTCCATTGATTAACAAATAATATCCCCACAATATCATAAATGCTGGTAATGGACCAAAAACCCGAAGTATATAAACATAGGGTCCTCCTGCATGTGGAAACATTATGCCTAGTTCAGTGAAACAGAGAGCCAAACAAAGATTTACAAATCCACCAATAATCCACATTATCATGGTCAATCCAACTGATCCTGCGTTGGCTAAAATCAGTGTCGGAGATATGAATATTGAGACATGCCCCGTAACAGCTATCAATATCGCCGTGCAATGTAGAAAGTTGATAGATTTTTTCATTTGGACTGTTTCTACTTTCACCCCACTTTCTAAACCCCCCTCCATGCTCGCTTGTTGTTTTAAATTTCGGATTACGTCTTTTCTGTGTTACACAACAGATAAGATATGCCCAACATGTCATGCTGTTGTTTACAAACAATAATTGAAACCGGAAGTCATAAAACTAATATTTTTAACAAATCCGGTGCAAATTTGAGAAAATATTTAAATTAAAAATTGCGTTAATTGAAATACTGCTTTTAACTTGGGACTCGTATGATATTAAATTGCTTTTTTTAAATGTTTTTCAACATGTAAGGATAAGTCGACATGTCCCCGTACATGACTAGACACTGAATTTGTAACAAAAGTCTTGTAGAAACTGGTTAGAAACACATTTATAATAGGGTTTATCCTTTATTCGAGGTTAAAATTTCACTTTTACTTTCAAAATAAACTTACAATGACAATACATGCCTATGAGACTCTCGGGGGGGGGCGGTCACTTCCAATATATGATGAGGTAGGGATGAGCCGCTGGAATAGGTACCTTTTTCACGCTTCGTAATATATGATAAGGGTTTGAAATTGAGTTGAAAATATGCGATAAGGATAGGAATTACTGATGGGATTATGTGATAAGGTCATTACATGACCTGTCATAGAAAATATCATTCAGTCTGACAGTTTATGTGTATAATCAATCATTGCAGTATAAATCAAACATTGTTTTTTCTTGAAAATAAAGAATTTCTGTTCATTATAATCGTTTTGATCCAAATACATGAAAAGGTATACCTTTCGGCATAAATATATGATTAGGTATACTTTTCTGTTTAAAATTAGGGATAAGGTATACATTTTTGAGATTTTTAATATATGATAAGGGTGGGGGTCTGGTGTGCCAGCTGCTCACCCCTAACAAAAAACATATTGAGTGTCCCCCTACCCCCTCCCTCCCCCCGAGATGAGATTGCCTCGAGGAGATTGCCGGATTTCCTAGATTTCTCTTTTACCAGTTCAAGATACAATATTCTTTATGAAAAGTTATATTAAATTTCATGAAAATGTCCCCTTTTTAATTTACAAATTTATTTTTTTTTTTTAAATAATTTTAAGTCAATAGACAATATTTAATTGGCACGAACGCAATTACAACTAGAAACTGGTGCCATCATAAACGACGTCCATACCCGCACTGCACAAGTCAAAATACAATTAACAGTGAACAATTAGCAATTTCAGTCTGAAAATTGGGACCCTGAATATATAGGTTTTCAGTTAGCAATTGAGGTGATGGTGGAGCCGGAAATGACGGCACCGGAAGCGAAAATGACGTCATCGAAACCGGAAATACTAGGAAGTTGGTTGCGAGCATGCGTAACCGGAAGTATTGGATTTCCCGCCATTTTCTCCATTATTTGTTTACGGAAGTGACGTCACACACGTGCTGGGACTTGGATGTGCCATGCTTGACCAGAATTCGGATTGGATTATCTCCCCTTTTCCCGCGCTTCTCGGTCGTATTTGGGTCTTTCATAGGTTTGTATAGGATAAGGGTCTTGCATTGAGTCTCTAGGGACTGATACTCTCACTGTTATGTCGAAGTCCGAGAGTATATGAAGTACAGAGGTACTGTTGGATTATCTCCCCCTTTTCCCGCGCTTTTCACCAAGGGTGATGTTTTCCGTTCGTTCAAGGGAGGACCAAAGGTAGGATTGGATTATGTCCCCTTATTTTCAGCTGATGCTGTCACCATTAGGTCAATGGAGTGGTGTCCTTAGCACCCGCCTTAGCAACGGCGGTCCACTTCATTGCTCTATGATGTACTTCGTTTCTCTGCTCTTGCTCCATTCCGCTCTTCGCTGCTCGTCGCTGTTCATCGCTACTCATGACTATACTCACGTCCTCATTTCAGTTTTTATGGGGCTACTTGTCACTGTTTTCGTTGCTGCTGCTGCTGTTCCTGCTGCTTGTTGCTGTTTGTCATCGCTGCTCTACTCTTGCTCATCGCAGTTTTTCTCTTGCTCTTTGCTGTTCATCGCTTATCATGACTATACTCACGTGCTCATTTCAGTTTTTTTTTGCTACTTGTCGCTGTTTTCGCTGCTGCTGCTGCTCCTGTTGCTGCTTGTTGCTGTTTGTCGTCGCTGCTCTTCTCTTGCTCATCGCTGTTTTTCTCTTGCTCTTAGCTGTTCATCGCTAATCATGACTATACTCACGTGCTTATTTCAGTTTCGCTGCTGCTGCTGCTCTTGCTGCTTATTGCTGTTCGTCATCGCTGCTCTTCTCTTGCTCATCGCTGTTTTTCTCTTGCTCTTTGCTGTTCATCGCAACTCATGACTATACTCACGTGCTCATTTCGGTTTTTTGGTGCTACTTTTCGCTGTTTTTGCTGTTGCTGCTAAAGGTGGTCGATTGTCGTTAGCCAAAAATTGGATCTGTGCGATAGCACCCTTACATTCGGGTCATTTGAAAATCAACTCTCCATTTATCCAGGCTTGTGACTGTCTATCATAAGATAGGCTGCATTGGCCCTCCTCAATTTGTTGAAGGCTACTCTGCATTTGTCCAGGCTTGTGACTGGCTGTATATATATGTATAAACATATTTAGGCTGCATTACCCCTCCTTCCCTTTTTTTTATTTATTTTATTTTTTTTTTTATTTTTTTCTGTTTTTCTTTGTAATATGTTAATGTTAGTTCCAATTCCTCCGTCACATAGAGTCATTGCTGTCTTCAGCTGGTGGTGGGTCGTAGTCGTTCAATACACGGTTAAGCAGATATTTTCGTTTTTCTACGGCATATTCCAATGATTCTTTTGATTCGTAGTATTCCTCTTCTCTCAAGCGTTAAGCCGTTTTCTAGATCTTTCTATGTACGGGGTCTTTATTCATGTTTTGATGCCAGGACACCAGTCTGAGGTTATGCTTTCGTATTTCGTCTCTGTATGAGTCAAACATGTCTCTATATGCCACTAAGCGTGCTTCGTCTTCTTCTATTCCGGCTTCGACTAGTTCGTTTACTGTCTTTGAGTATACCGATTGATGTACTTGAAATGTTCTATTCAAAATGACATCCCATGGAGACTGTTCGCATTGCTCTTCGGAGTCTTCGTTGGATCCATGGTCACTACTTGGTTCCGATACCTCGTTATCGGCTTCTGTTGTGGTGTCTGAGACTGAATCACTATAGTCTGTTGAATCCTCTTCCATATCGTGTGCATTCTTTTTGCGTCGCTCTAGGTTGTAGTTTCGCTTGGACTGGTATCCACATATGTCACAGGTATACATTTAAGACCTCTTTCTTTCCTGGGATTCGGTAGTAGAATGAGCTCCGGTCCTCCTGAAAGTGTTTATATTAGCTACAGGTTCCTCAGCGGCATATTGATTCATACACAAACGTTTGGCAAAGTATTCGTTTCGAGATTGTTGCAGTTCAGATTTCACTTTTCTGATGAGGTCTCTATTACGTCTTTTCCACTCGTTGTCAATCCTGATACATCCCTTGCAGATATTCATGTTTTTGTAGAATTCAGCAAAGCTCTTGTTCATTTGATACTTTGTACATTTCTTGTTTGGATCCACTTTGCTGGGTCCCCCACTTGTGTTTTCCAGCCGTTTGGTTCTCGTCACCAGTTTGGTTGGAAGTATTTTCCTTTTCCTTTCTGGTTTTGCTTTGGCGTTAGAAAGATCCACAGGTATTAAATATCTAGCAGGAGCCAATAAATCAACGAGAGGCGTTTTCGATTCCATTGATACGTGTGTGTTGTTTGACGGTCTTAAAAAAACTGACGAAATTAAACCAAACCTCTGATTATATTTTCGTTAAAAGTTTTCCATTGGCGTCATTGGCGTTTTTGTGATGTCCTTCTTTGGCTTTAATGTCAACAAACCATTTTACTTATGGGAAAGCCAAAGAAGGACTTCATATTAGAATAAACAATATTGTACAAAATGTCCTATATTTGACATATATACTTTATTTATTTATGTCATTTATACTTACTTTTGCAGAATAGCGCACCACCCATATGATGTGTCGTTGAACCTGCGAGACCCGCGGTTACTATATCCAATGAGAGGCCTTCTTGCAAAATCCTGATGAGAGAATTCATTTGCATACAAAATTGACTTTTGTGACAAAAATTACTTTTCTGACACAAAATTGACTTTTGTGTTAAATTTTCACTTCTGTTTAACAAAACTCAATTTTGTCTACACAAAAATAAACCCAAAATTGAATTTTGTGACAAAATCTCAGTTTTGTATGCAAATTAGTTAACAGAATCCAAACTAAACTAATATGAATACAAAATTGACTTTTGTCGCCCAATTTTCAAATTAGGTAACAAAAGTAAAGTCTGTGATACAAAAATGAATTTTGTCATGACAAAAGTAACTTTTATCCACTGGAAGATAATTTTGTATGACAAAATTTAAATTTGTAGTATGCTACAAATTTTGTTAAACTGAACTCATTTTTGTTAAACAAAATTTGTAGCATACACAAATTTAAATTTTGTTAAACTGAACTCATTTTTGTTGAACAAAACTCACTTTTGTCCGTACAAAATTGAATTTCGAGTACAAAACCACAAGAGTCCCATTCGGCGCCCCGTAATATTTGCATACCTATTTGACAAAACTGAATTTTGTCATTACAAAATTGAAGTCATAAAACAAGTCTGTATCACATAGTTTTGTAAGACAAAAATGAGTTTGTTGTGACAGAATTGAATTTTGTGTACACAAAATTGAAGTTCAAGTCCCATTCGGTGCCCCATATGCATAGGAGGTGCACATTTCCAATGTGTGTGCAATCAATGTCCAAACTTAAACTTTGAATAATGAGGAATGATAACGTTGGAGTCAGTACAGATTAAACAAACTAGCTACATCCTAAGTGTTGTGAGACGGACGGACAGGGTGGAGCGGTTCCTAGACCTGCTTTCGCCATTTGCGACGCAGGTAAAAATTTGAAATACTAGTACATTAATAGGAAAAGAAAAAAGATCGTAATCAAATAGTATGCATATCTCTCGACATTAACAAAGGAGCCGTTCGATTTTTAGCAAATTTAATGTATCCTTTTAATAATTCACGTTGTAAATTTGCTCTTACAAAAGCAGTTAAGACCAATTATCTGCATGTCACTAGTTTTCTTCTTCAGTAAGGGGTAGTAATTTTGTTTAACATTTAAAAAAAATAATTCTGATTTAAAAACCTACGCACGTGCGTAGAGTGCGTATAGGAAGCAGCGCTCTTGTGGGGTGGCCACTCACAACAATCAATGATTTGATCAGTAAAGTGTCGTGTTTTGACGATCTTGCTGTCTAGAACATACTCATAACTTCTGTACAATTATCTAAAATATTTTCTTAGGTAAATAATTCAATGCTTAAGAATTAAGAAATTTGTTCCATTTTCAACATTCTGTAAATTCTCCCCAATTAAATTTTCAGTTGCACATATAATCCTTCAGCAGTATTGTAAATATCCTCACAAATGATACGGGTTGACCTGACAGGAAAGAATAGATATGCTCCGAACAGTAGTATTATAGAATCCGTATATTTATTTTGGTACAACTGTCCTGTGTAATAAATATTGTGCACAAAAATCCATCAGCAAAGCGCGGCCGAAAGAGTGTAAATTTGAGACAACTAACCAAAACGTTTTAACTAGAGTGTATTCAAATGCCAAGATGATATGTACAAGAAGACACAAAATCCATATACGGACAGATAGAGCTACAAAGTTAGCTCTTATAAATAGTAGTATATAAGAAGGCGTCAATTCATAATATCTACACAGAATTACGAGTCCTCTGGTCCTGCTCCGATTTGACCAGTTAGAAGGAAGGTCTGTCCCCAAATGTGCATTAACATTTTGAACGGTTTGTTCGCACTCGATTTCAGCTGAGATCCAAATTAAATAGTTGAAATGCCAATATGGAATATGATATATACATAGTGGATATATTCTTGACACACAATCCCAATAAAAAAACAAGTAAAGTTTAAAGCAAATGAACATTTTGCCGTTCTTCGCTCTAAAAGTCACAGAGAGGCCTCAAATGTGGAGAAAATTCTCACCTGGACTATGTCCATCTAGACTGGAACATTGCTGTCAAATTGCGACTGTCACACTGGTTTCAAACAAGATTTTTCAGTGATTTTTCCCATTAGGTCCTATGTTAAACTATGCTGCGGTCTTGAAGCCATCTTCAATGGCGGACAGGTTCATCAGATACAATTGTGACCGAGGACCACCTAACAACCATTGCTGCCAAGTATTGTTCCAGTTGGTTCAGTGGTTTCTGACAAGATCTTTCAGTAAATTTCCCATAGGGTACTGTTAAACTATGTTCAGCTCTTGGATGATAGGCGTGGTCATTGGATATAATTTTGATATAGTCTTGTTCCAATTGGCCCAGTTGTTTCATACAAGATCTTTCGGTAATTTCCAATAGGGTCCTATGTTAAACTATGTTCGGCTCTTGCCGCCATCTTGAAAGAGAACCACCTAAGGACCATTGCTGCCAAGTTTTATTCCAAATGTCCAAGTGGTTTCATACAGGAAGATCTTTAAGTAAATCCCCCATTGGATGGCGGGCGGGGTCATCAGATACATTTCTGAAAGAGGACCACCTAAGCACAATTGCTGCCAAGTTTTGTTCGAATTGGCCAAATGGTTTCAGTCAAGAAGATCTTTTAAGTAAATTCCCCATAGGGTCCTATGTTAAACTATGTTCGGCTCTGGCCGCCATCTTGGATGACAGGCAAGGTCATCGGATACAATTCCTTTTAGGCCAGTGAGCTTAAAACTGTTATTTGCAGTTTAGCAGTGTAAGCTTCAACGTGTTCTGACTCTCCAACACATGTTGTATTAAGCAGTGTTAACCATGGTTTTGGTTTCACCTCTTTTGATCATTTTGGTATTTTTGAATTTGCACCTCAACCTTTTGATTTTTATTTTGGTTTTCAACATTTTATTTCGATGTTGGTTTCCGACTGTCTTTCCTTGGAAAACGTTCAATTTTTATAATAGTTTATAATTAAATATGAACAGGCTTGAACTAGTAGCAGGTGGCATGTTGAAATTCATTTTCAAGTCATCATTATTTCCATCAAAAATTTTGTTTACTCTATATTTACCTTCACACTGTAGGATCTGATTTGAAGGTGCAAACAGACATACAGATGCACTATTTAAGGTTACAAAAAGCAAAGAAAAATAATGAGATGTTATCTAATAGGGTATCTTTCCTAAGCATAAGAAAACGATGTCTTCTCATGAGTGGATCACAGCAAAAACATGTTAAAAAGACACCTGATCCTCATGCTAAAAAAAAAAACATAAAATTAAAACATAACTATAGGCTCCCAAGGGCCTGTATTGATCACTGGACTAGCAGCCTGGAACATTGCTGTCAAGTTCCTACTGGCTCACTGGTTTCAAACAAGAAAATCTTTTAAACTATGTTCGCCCTAGCATTCATCTTCAATGATGGACAGGATCATCGGATACACTTCTGAAAGACTAACAAAGAACCATTGCTGCCAACTTTTGTTCCATTTTGCAAAGTGGTTCCAGACTGGTAAATTTCACATAGGGTACTATGTTTAACCATGTGCGGCTCTGGCAGCCATCCTGGATGATAGGCCAGGTCATCAGATACAATCTGAAAGAGGACAACCTAAGGACCATCGTGCCAAATTTTGTTCCAATTGGCCTTTCGTTTTCAGACAAGAAGATCTTTAAATAATTTAAAATTGGGTCCTATGTTAAACTATGTTTGGCTCTGGCGGGCGAGTTCATTGGATATAATTCTGAAAGAGGACCACCTAAGGACCATTGCTGCCAATGTTTGTTTCAATTGGCCCAGTGGTTTCAGAGGAGAACTTTGAAAGAAAGTTTACAACGACGACGACGCTGGACACCAAGTTTGGGCCAGGTGAGCAAAAAACACTTAAAGAAAGCAGGATTGGTGGATCATACACAGTTGTGCTGTCATGTGACATTTGTGAAGTGAAACAAAATTAAAGAATCTTATTTGCTACTGTAGTAACATGAGTCATATAGGTCATCTTACACTGAAAACAGCTGTATACAGAAAAAAATATCCATACAGCGTAAGTTAATAAATGTCATGTTTAACTTTATAAGAGGCAAATAAATAAAACTGAACATCACATTCAGGAAGACATATTTACTTTAATTCATGTTAAAAATCTTTCCTTAGTCATATAAATACTTGTATACATTGATATTTATGAATTAACATCCTCCAGGATGTATTAATGGTATAGCATAAAAATATCAAATATTTTCTGATTCTTGCTGCATTTTTACCTCTTATGAGTTAAATTAAAAATACAATAATTTGTATAAAAAAAATTTGCTCTTTAACTATATATTTTTTTTTATCTTATCCAGTCAAAGCAAGGTAGCACTGTTTTGGGGGTCTCAAATAGCTAACTGGTCGTCCACGGGCAGTTCAGTCTTTACATACAGCATTGTTATGTAATTGTTTTGTCCTACAAGATATAGAGATGTTAAATTTATATAAATCGGACACACCGTCTTTGTTGATTTTCTGGTGTTTCAAATAATTAGGAGAGCTTTATTGGCAAACAGAGATGAAGGGTAAATTGAACTTTACGTCAAAAATTGGTAGTTAAGGCTATTAAATTTCAAATTAATGTATCATTATGCTTAGTTAAGACAATATGTAACTAACATATAACAATTCATATACAATTCAATAGGAAATTAAATAGTACGCATTCTGAAAAATTTAAATTTTACGTTTTATACATAATTAGCAACTCTAATATTTAACTCCACCTATCCTAACAGATTGTTTATTTTGTTTGATTTGTGAAAAAGACTATAAAAACAATATATTTAAATGCTAAATATCATCATAATAAACTTGGAATAAATTTATCCTATATCTACATCTTGTTTTCTTCTAAAAATGCAGTTAAAACGTTTTATTTGTGAACATAAATATACAAGTTAAAATATAAAATACTTGTACAAAAAATACATTTTAATACTATTTTCATTTATAAACAAACAGTATATGATCTACAACTTTTTTGGTATTCCATAAACAAATCTAAATATAATGTTTAAATTCTATTATGGATAAATCATTCCTCTTTTGGTTAATATTATGTAATTTTGTCTGTTACTAATTAAATTTTAAGGTGACAGATATAGCAGAACAATAGTGTATATCAATGTGATCATTATCTAAAAACCTCACTTCTGAAATCTAAATGCTGAACTATTAAAATAATCTTTTCTCTAGAAATTAATCATGTTGAGGTGTACAAGAAAACTTTATTATTTTATCATGAAATATGACATTCATATTTTCAAACCCCAAATATTATTCAGAATGGGAAATTTCTAACACAAAAATCAAATGTACTTCAAAAAATTGAAAATTCTAAAACAATATAAATTCAGTTGAAATCCATTCTTCATTAAGTTTGCACATATTTGGTTAAACCCAGAGGTGTAATTCCTAATTTATAAAAATATCACAAGGAGAGTTATCTCCCTTTACATTAAAAATCAAAGTGACACAAAATTTGTTTTTTTTTGGAAGACATTATTGAAAAAATAAGTTCAACTGTTTTAGTTACAACATCTTGGCAAATGAGGACACACTTTGAATTGATAAAAATACATCGCCTAAAGGCAAGCCTTGCATCGTAATTTTAGAAAACTTTAAATACCCCTTAAAGTTAAATATTGCATGAAACAAAATTACATGGCTTAATCAGTACAGTAAGAAAAATATTTAAAACACATTATCACGTCTTAATTTGGGAGGAAATAAATACATTTTACACAAACAAAACATATTCTAACAAACAAATCATAATACAAACAAAATGTGCAAAACATATTCTAACAGACAAATCACAATACAAACAAAACAATGGTCTTGTAACATTAATAAACTTACATTTAATGGTAGTAAAAATATATTACCAATAAGAAATACTTAGAATAAATAAATAAGATGTGTAATGACTAGATCTACTAAATGACTTGTGATAAAATTTACAATAAAATACAACAAGTATTAATTGATAAATATTGCAGTCTCTGAAGTGTTGCTGTCAAATGGTTGAAAATAAAAAATAGTTTCAGTGTAATTATTACAATTGTATGAACTATAAGTGAGGAACTTCTTGTTGTGATAACAACAAATTTATCCTTTTTTTTTACTTTAATTTGTCAGTTAATACTAGGCCATTATTTCATAAACCTGAATCTGCATATAATACAGAGGTGTTTACCCCTATTTCAGTCTATCAGTAGTAATAACAATTTTCTCAGTATTTTTCAGTAGTATCACCGGTGATCAGCCGGAGTTGCCCGCTTTGTAGCTGACATATTTTGAGTTTTCATGATTTCTTCAAGCACATTTTAAATTATCTTTCGTTACTTACTTTGAAAGATCGGTAAAACATACGATTAATAAGAGGTGTCCCGAAAATCACAGAAATCTCTATCTCAGACGCGTTTACTTTAATACATAACCACCGCTCATTCAAGCACTTTGAGGAGAAAAAAAATAATTTCTTGAAAAGAACCGGAAACCGTACTTCCGTGAATTAAATCTGTAGTCCGTATTTTGCATTTAAAATCCGTGTAAAATACGGAAAATCCGTAGTGGTAAACACCTCTGATAATATTTTTCAACTATATACAAACATTTGAAACTTAATTTCTTTCTGCTTCATGTTTTTGTCATTACTCTTCATTATAGTTTTAATTTTTTTCCCAAAAATGTTATATAAATCTACAAATCCAAATTAACAGATATCCATTGCATTAATTGTTCTCAATACATGCTGTCTACACAGAAATTCTCTGTCAACCTGTAGATGTTTGTGGCCTTGGTGATAACATTGATCTTGAATGTTTCGAAAGAATGGCATCAATCATAACATAATGTCCTTTCTGTAAATAGAAATATTTTAAAGATAAAGATTTACAATTTTTATTAACAAGATGTGAGATAAATGACATTTAGACATCTACAATTCTTCTTAAACTAGTAATAGGAAGGATGAATTGTTTAACATGCAATGGCCTGTAATAGGGGCCATCTTGATCTTGTCGTAAGGTGTGAGGTTTTTCTCCCCATTGAAGGCCTAACTCAGACTCTAATATTATGTAATAGATAAAACAAAAGTGTGATATACCACAGCTTTGGATGTACGTGAATATTATGTCAAGAATTCATCCATCATACACTTTCTTTGCCATTACATATTCATTGTTCATTATCATTTTTATATTAATTATGTATTAAGTCCTGTAAAAAAATTTACTGATACGATTGTTATTGTCATAGGATATACTGCAAAGTGTATGGAAAAATATTAATTTCTACACCGATAAAAGTTTTCCGCCTGATAAAAAATTACCTGTACATTTAAGACTGAAGTGACATCACATAATTTGAAGAATTTTCCGAGGTCTGGTGGAGTGTACATGTATCTCTTACCATTGTACATGCCATCTGTATTACCAGCTGAAAATAAAAAGATAGTGAAATATTTTCATAAAAACTGAGATTTTTACAACCCTTAAGATAAATATCAACAGTGAATTTGTTTTTACAAAAGTATCAATATTTACAAATTTGAAGTTTTATCTATGGTATCGTTGCCTTAATTATTTCTGGCTAATAAATGACAACTATATAAATATTATCTTAATATTATAGTATTATTAAATGGGTATTTTCATATAACGCCTGTATTAAGTCTGAGACAGTCATATTGGGTCGAGATCATCTGTATTGGCCCGAGGCCATGCCGAGGGCCAATACAGATGATCGAGGCCCAATATGACTGCTCGAGGACTTAATACAGGCTTCATATGAAAATACCCATTTAATGACACTTTTATTAACTAATGAAAATCAAATTTTTGGGGTTTTTCATTCCGTATTTTTTGTACTGATTTGTATTTGTATTGATTTATACTTTCCCATGTAGTAATTGTTTTGTATATCTATTTTCATCTTAGTTTTTGTATGTATTATGTTTTCTGTATCTTTATACAGTTTGTACTGTTAAAAAAGATAGTTTGTGCAACAGAACTTTAATACCTCAATAAAATTCAACAATAATATCACTTTAAACCAGAAGTTGAAATCCTGTATTAGCCCAGCATAAATGCCCTGTAATTTCTGTATTGGTCCTGTATGAATGTCCTGTTGGCTGAACTTCTATTTATATAAAATGGCCATTTTATACTGTATTTTAAGTCATTAGTTAATAATATATATTATTAAGATTTTAAATGCATGAAATTTGTGCACATTTGTTGCCAATCAGAGGTGTAATTCCTAATTTATAAAATTAGCACACAGGAGAAAAACTTACTTAGCATTGTTAGAAAATGTTTACTTTTTTAAAACTGAGGAGCATCTCAGATAGATAGTTTTTTAAAACATTTTTAGATTTTTCAATCTGCTGTACAACATTTAAAGTTTAGCATATTGTATCTTTGGCCCTGAGCATTGTAGAAAAGACATGTTATTGAAATTTGTAAACACAGAACATCACAGCTGTACACATTTTGGTGAAATATGGGCTTGGATTTAAAACACAAGAAAATTCACTGAATTATTAATTTGATACAAACCTGGAGAATCTAATCTAACTCCTACATATACTCTCCTAGAATAATCATGTCTGTCCAACATTCCTACATACTTCACAATTCCTGTGTAAATCTTAGGTTTTGGGGCTGAAAAAAACACAAGAAAATTAATACTGTTTCTAATATTAATACAACAAGTAACATGCTTCCGATGATTGCTATTTAAAGGATATCAAGCCTCATATAAGTCACACCCACACTTCTGTCGAATTGTCTGTTTTTAAAAATGTTGGTTTACAGTGTAAAAGATGTACATGTCATCATATACGATTGACAGATGGTTTGTTTTTGTTCTCAATTTTCACTTTTAAAATTATTTTATGTTATTTATTTATTTTTTTATTTTGGAATCAATTCTGAATTCATTTTTTTCTCTTTCTTGTTTTATCTATATGATAAAAAGAGCAATGCAAGCATTAATCTGTAAATGTTATAATTTTGAAATCTTATAATATGGTGTAAGAATATATTGGGTAGAAATCATACATATTCAAATCATAGTGCTTATATGATAATCTCCCTTCATTGGATAGTTTGACATATATATAGTAAACTAGAGGCTCCTAGAAACCTTCAAAGTAACTAAACAAGAATAAAAGGAAAGTTTCATCAATACTTTTTTGCTTATTTCTTTTCAGAATCTGCTACATTACTGATCTACAGTCCAGATCCTAGGCACCCAAATGCAATTTTGAAAGGGAAGCATCTAAGGACCATTTTACCAAAGTGTGGTATCAATTGCCCAATAAAATCTGGGAGATTTTTAAATTCTTTTTGATGACTGGTTAAAAGACCTCTGGAAAAATATGTAGCCATAGACGAAAACATTTATTAATTAAAGAACCTTTGTGAGCACGCTCACATACCCCACGTCTTCATATTGTCACTGGAGAAACAAAATCTCACTTCACAAGTAAAATGAACACAATCAAATGCTTACCTTCACATATTTATCCTAATTTGAATGGCAGCATATTGGGAAATTTAAATTCCAAGCGAGAGTAGTCAACAGTAATAGTATAGTAAGGCAAATAAGTTCAAAGGGGTGTAACTCCTAGAAAAAAAATTGAATCGTAATTTCCTGTCGATATGCACATCTACGTAGTATGTCCTTATTATCTGAAAAGGTTTCATGAAATTCTTTTGTGTGGTTTGAGAGGAGTTGCGATGACAAACTGTTGCAGTAGTACATTAAAGTATATAAGTTCAAAGGGGCGTAACTCCTAGAAAAAAAAAATGAATCGCAATTTCCTGTCGATATGCACATCTACGTAGTATGTCCTTATTATCTGAAAAGGTTTCATGAAATTCTGTTGTGTGGTTTGAGAGGAGTTGCGATGACAAACTGTTGCAGTAGTACATTAAAGTAAATAAGTTCAAAGGGGTGTAACTCCTAGAAAAAAAATTGAATCGAAATTTCCTGTCGATATGCACATCTACGTAGTATGTCCTTATTATCTAAAAAGGTTTCATGAAATTCTGTTGTGTGGTTTGAGAGGAGTTGCGATGACAAACTGTTGCAGTAGTACATTAAAGTAAATAAGGTCAAAGGGGTGTAACTCCTAGAAAAAAAATTGAATCGCAATTTCCTGTCGATATGCACATCTACATAGTATGTCCTTATTATCTGAAAAGGTTTCATGAAATTCTGTTGTGTGGTTTGAGAGGAGTTGCGATGACAAACTGTTGCAGTAGTACATTAAAGTATATAAGTTCAAAGGGGTGTAACTCCTAGAAAAAAAATTGAATCGCAATTTCCTGTCGATATGCACATCTACGTAGTATGTCCTTATTATCTGAAAAGGTTTCATGAAATTCTGTTGTGTGGTTTGAGAGGAGTTGCGATGACAAACTGTTGCAGTAGTACATTAAAGTAAATAAGTTCAAAGGGGTGTAACTCCTAGAAAAAAAATTGAATCGAAATTTCCTGTCGATATGCACATCTACGTAGTATGTCCTTATTATCTAAAAAGGTTTCATGAAATTCTGTTGTGTGGTTTGAGAGGAGTTGCGATGACAAACTGTTGCAGTAGTACATTAAAGTAAATAAGGTCAAAGGGGTGTAACTCCTAGAAAAAAAATTGAATCGCAATTTCCTGTCGATATGCACATCTACATAGTATGTCCTTATTATCTGAAAAGGTTTCATGAAATTCTGTTGTGTGGTTTGAGAGGAGTTGCGATGACAAACTGTTGCAGTAGTACATTAAAGTATATAAGTTCAAAGGGGTGTAACTCCTAGAAAAAAAATTGAATCGCAATTTCCTGTCGATATGCACATCTACGTAGTATGTCCTTATTATCTGAAAAGGTTTCATGAAATTCTGTTGTGTGGTTTGAGAGGAGTTGCAGTGACAAGATGATACTTGCTTTTTTAGCTGAAAATAGTCTAAGTCCAATAACTGAAATAAAATTAATCGGATCAATAAGGCAGTAAAGTATGCACATCTACACATCATGACCAACAATCCTACCAAATTTGAAAGCAATCCATTAAGCGGTTTTAGAGGAGTTGCAGTGACAAGATGATACTTTGGTATTTTAACTGAAAATAGTCTAAGTCCCACAACTCCCACAAAAATTATCCAATCAATATGGTGGTATAGTATGCACATATACACATCATAACCAACAATCCTACTAAATATGAAAGCAATCCGTCAAGCGGTTACAGAGGAGTTGCAGTGACAAGAACAGGACTGACGGACGGACTGACGGACGGACGGACTGACGGACAGACGGACGGACGGGTCAAAAACATTATACCCTCCGCAACTTCGTTGCGTGGGGTATAATAAATTACAGGCTCATCACTTTTTCATATACTTACTGATTTTCCTGCCATAACGTGGTGGTTTCTGGGGAACACTAACAACTATCCTACATCCTAATTTTACATATTGTTTCAGTATTTCATCTTTTTCTCTGCCAGGCATTTTTGATCTGAAAAGCGGTATTTCATCTAAATCTTCAGATTCTGAGCCAGAATCTACAGTGTCACTAAAAGAATGCCGCACCCAAGCAGAAGAGGAGCGTGACGATGATCCTCTATCTATAAAACCTGAATCTTGGTGTCCATTCTCTTTTACACCTATTTTATGATCAACTACAGGTTGAAATTTAGAACTAATTTTTTTGTCTTTTGGCGATGCAGGACTCTGTCTTCGAAAATGCATCTGTTCATTTTGATTATAAGTTTTATTTCCTGACTGTTTTTGCACATATGTAGGAGGTTCTTTATAAGATGAAGTCCTTCTTATGTTTGGATGTACGATTGCAGTTTTTGGATGTAAATCCTCACAACTACCAGAGTCTGTCATGACCTGTTCAAGTATAGAATTCCTTGACATAGGACGTGCTGGATTTATGTCAAACACTGTTGGAGTTGTGTTGATGTGGATTTCTTTCGTCTGTCAAAAAAAAAAAAAATTCAAATAAATATCTAACATTATTTTCTTCAGAATTTAAGGAATTACCGTAAACATTAACTGAGACAAACAAAGGCATAAACATGATAATGGCATTTGCACACAGATATCTGTCTGTACTGTATGTCTGATCTTTAATTATAAACAGGTATGCCCATAACCTCAATTGGCAGACCTCAGTCGAATCTGATTCTCTAGAAAGTACTGAATCAGCTTAAGTTGCAACAAGTGCCCTTAACCTCTAATAACTAAAAGATAGTTTGATGATTTAATCATGAAATAATTCTTCTAAAACTCATTGCCTTTAATATCAATATATCCTTGATCTTTCTTATAATTTTCATTTTCAAGCTACTAGCTTAAAAAAATTATTGATGATTCCATTGATCTTTTTTGTCATAAACCAGAAATAAAAAATAACTTTTAGTCTTCTTTAATCAATTTCTGTATCTATAAAACATATTTATGACTTTATAGAGAAAACTAACAATAATTTGTATTTACCGGGGTAATTCAGAATTTTAGACATAGACGCCAGGCAGAACATCCATTTAGCCCTACCACATGTTTTAAGTCTGCTCTAGCTGAGAAAGTTAGTGACAATGAATTATACTGAAATCTGAATGAAGACGTCTGGTCCTATGCCCAGTAAAAAGTTGTAATAAGAGAAAGAATCTATCTGTACACTTACATGTGTAGACAGGGGTTTGTTTCTCCTATGGACAGCTGCTATAGATTTGTTGATCTGACTTTCTGTTTCCTCTGACCAGGATTCACTGTCATAAAAACAAAATATAAATTTCTCAGATACTACTCCACCTATGTTTAATCCTGTATTCCTATTGTTTTTAAATTGTTAAATGATGTTTTGCTGATCAGACAAATTTTTAGTTAATTCCATGTTATTTTAGCACAATTCTCATTTATAGATTTTCTCAGATTCTACTCCACCTATGTTTTCATTAATTATTTGATTCATATCAATTTTGACTGACATGAAGTCATAAATTCATGTACAAGTCTCCAAAATTCAACTGAAAATTCATACATTATTTTACAATAATTTACCAGACATGTGGTTTTGTCTTGCTGACTTTATGCAATAGACATTTAATTTCATCTAGTTTGTGCTTACATTACATTATATATTGCATGGCTGACTTAATGCATCACACATATTTCTTTATCAAGTTTGTATTTACCTGCTGACATTAGATTTTTTATGGCTGACTTTATGCAATAGACAGTATTTACCTGACATTAAGTTTTGTTTAGCTTACTTAGTGCAGTAGATTTATAATTATTTTATCTTTTTTATATGGGTGACATTATACTTTGTATGGCTGACATTTTGCAGTAGACATGTAATTCTGTCCATGATATTATACATTGTACTTTGTATGGCTGACTTTATGTAGCATACACTTAATTGTATCCTGTTTGTACTTACCTGACATTAGACTTTGTATGACTGACTTTATGTAGCAGACATATAATTCTGTCCAGTTTGTACTTACCTGACATTAGACTTTGTATGATTGACTTTATGTAGCAGACATGTAATTCTGTCCAGTTTGTACTTACCTGACATTAGACTTTGTATGACTGACTTTATGCAGCAGACATGTAATTCTGTCCAATTTGAACTTACCTGACATTAGACTTTGTATGACTGACTTTATGTAGCAGACATGTAATTCTGTCCAGTTTGTACTTACCTGACATTAGACTTTGTATGATTGACTTTATGTAGCAGACATGTAATTTTATCCAGTTTGTCATGTTCCTTAGAATTTTTCATTGTCTCTATAACTTCCTAAAATAAAAGAAGAAAAAGAATTTGTCAGTAGTGATATTCCACATTCATCTATGTATTTTGTGATACCGTTCACTTTCTCAAACCACATTAACTGTAATTTGTCTTTGCCAGTAACTTATTTATTTATCTTTCCACTTTTCATTGGTCTTCCATAAAGTTTAAATATCTACCAGTCTAAATTTCACAAAATATTTTAAATGGAAATTAAATCATGGGAAAACAAAAGTAACCGGTATTGTCAACTTTTCACTACATGTAGTGATATCTCATCAAAAATATTTTTTAAAACATTAAAAAAAATTATTTAAACTTTGAGTTACCTCCCATTTTTAATAAATCTTTAAAAAATAATATTTTCTCATTTCCTATCGTTAATTTTCAAAGATTTTAAGAATAACATTTTGTTCTTTTTGTGATAAATTTGTTACCTTTGCTAGATCCAAAGCTTTAGATTTCTGTGTAACAAGACAGTCCTTTCCCGTCATAATACGTTTTAATGCCACTACTTCGTTGTGTGCTATAACTAATTCTTCCTTTAATCTTTCTGTTTGTTCTACATCTTGTTCTATATCCTGTCAATAAAATTACAGTACTCATTTTATTTTTAATCAGTAATATATACATGGGAATAAGTATAGTTCCTGTCCAAAACGTCAAAGCCATTGGGAAAACTTTTTGACATTTGGTAATAAATCATAAATCAGTGTTTTTGGGGGTTTCTTAGTGGCTGTATACATTATGTTATGCTGCTGACTGTCAAGAGAATACTTGATCAGGATGTTAGCTTCAGTACAAATGCAATGTACTGGGAGGGATGGACGATTATAGGTTAAAGTCTAGTGGTGATTATTACATGGATATTAGGATGAGAACATATTGATGTGATAAGTATATCAACCCTGTTTGTACTAGACCAACATGCTGAACTGGATTTTTAATGCGCTAGCTGACTTAAGATAACTGTTAGCAGGAATTTATGTCACACTACCTGGACACATTTAAAATTCTGACTCCAAGCCGACCAGTCTTTGCTGTATGCTAGGATGAAAAGCAGCAACTACCAATTTTAAAGTCTTTGGTTTGACATGGATTGAACCTGTGACTTATGCTAAGACTAGACCACTTAGGGGTACAATATATTTTGCAAAATATGCAATAATTTAGTTTCCTGAATACTGAATACTAGTACCAAGATATTCTACTGCTGTTAAAAACAAGCATTCTGAAAGTATTGCTGGGCAATATAACGTCTCCTACCGGCTTGAGCTGTGAGAAAACATGCAAAATCTCCTTGAATATGTAAATCGAAGGCATATGGACAGAGTGACTCCTAAAAACCCAGAAACTATATTTGCAAGGGGTACACAATAATTGTTTGATCAGCTTGCTCTGTAGCTCATCATTATAAGCTCATATAGGCCTTTTATTTTTATTTAATTGGTTTACGGATTTTTTTTTTAAAAAATAGGGTCGGTCGGTCGGGAAAAAAAAGAAAAAAAAAGGAAAATCATGTACTTTTGAACAATCTTGGTTATATTGCCAAATGTACAAAGGTTGCAAATGATCAGTTAATTCCCTCTTTTGAAACCCAAATATCAGAACATCTATCTTGAAAGGTGTTGTTCAGTAGACCGTTCCCTTTCTAAGGGACCGACTCGTCAACTAGAAGTTGTACAACATTAAACGAGTGGATTCGATATCTTACGGAATCAAGATATTCATACAAAACGAACTTAAAAGTGACATAGATTCTATTAAGAAATTCGTTTCATAAAACGTGTTTCGGAAATTGGCATCAACTAACGTCTATAAATAGATTTTTTTGGGGATCATGTTTACAAGTATTTTATTGATGGATAATCTATTTTTAGACGAATTGGAATATAATCTTTTATGAAATTTTGATGCAAAAAGGATTTTAATTTATTTTTATTTTTGGGATGGCTGATTTCAGAGGGTCGGCGGTAATGAAAAACCAAAATTTTCAATTTTATTTTTTTTCTTCAAATCGGCAAAATCGGGTCGGCGGATCCGTAAACAACTAATTAAAAATAAATGGCCATACACAAAAAAAAAGATTATCTGGTAAAAGCGTTTGCAACAAAAAGTCCAGAAAACTATTATTTTGGCAATAACTCCTATTTCCAAAGGCCATAACTCTCACAATAATTATCCGTTCAGTGTGAAACTCAATCTGTATCTCATCATTATAAGGTGAAAACCCAAAAATGAGATCACTTGTAAAAAGGGATTGCAAAAAAAGTCTGGAAAACAATTATTTTGACACTAATTCAAATTTCAAAGGGCAATAACTCTCACAATGATAATCCGATCAGCGTGAAACTCAATCTGGACATGTGACTCATCATTATAAGCTCACACACCAAAATAAGATCAGTTGGTTGAATGGTTTCTGAAAAAAGGCTGGAAAACTGAAGTTTGACTGACGGAAAGACGGACGGATGGACGGAGTGCAAACCTAGAGTCCCCTTCGGCATTGCCAGTAGGGGACTAATTAATTGAAAGGATATTGTCTCACTGACTACGTACACAAATACCTTTAACTTTCATTTTGCATGAAAATTATATTGAATACTGGACTTTCCTTTATATCACTGTTAGAAGCTGTCTGCCTAGCATTGCCAAACTAGATTTTACTTTTGAAAACAAGTTTTCAATATATGCACTCAGCTAATATTACATTTGTTCAAAACAGTATATAAGTTGATTGAAAAACTGCAACAACAACAATTTCATATTTCTGTCTTGTGTCTATGGGAAAAAAGGGGATTTTATAGATATCTGAATTCACCAGTATAAAGACAAACAAGATAATAATTTATGCCAACCACACAATTGTCATCAATGAACAAAGAAAAGAAACCCTTAATCACTTTGTTATACAAATAACATTGTATGAATAAAGAGATAAACCAATTAAAACACTGTATGACCATGAACTAACCTGAAGAGAGCATAAATATTTAAACTTGTAGAAGGATTAATTGATGTCCTATTCATATATTTTCAAAAAAGATTTTTCTTTCCCAACTTAAGAATCACCTACATGTAAGTTTACCCACCCTAAGTTTATCTTTGTACTCCCCAACAGCTTTTCTTGCAGCCACCAGTAAAGCAGATTTCTCACTGGACTCCTGTTTAATGATCTCAATCTCATCTTGTAATTCTTTGATCTCTTCTTTCAATCTTGGTATAGTTTCTAAATTCTGAATTAAAAAATACTGTTACAAAGTTTGAGATCTTGATACATTAATGTACAATTATGTAGTTTATCTACATACTACGGAATACCATTTATTTAAATCTGCCAATAACATGCTTAAGAACACTTGAAACTGAATATATATGTATCCTCAAACTGTCCATTTTTCAACCAATTACATTATTTTCTTCCAATGGACTAGATTTTGTCCAAAGAAATCGTATAAATTTTCATCCTTTTCTTCTGTTTTGGAATTTCTACATTACCAAATCTTTGTTTGTACAGTAGAAAAAATATCTTGCACCTTTTAAATTCAGTTCAGTTCAGCCATACACATTATAAAAATTGTTAAGTCATAATACTGTAGTAGTCCAATTTAGATTAAAAAATTCAAAATGATGCCAGGGGCAGTGTTGAACTTGTTACGAGGTGCAAGATTTTTTACTGTTTGAAAGTCCTCACACTGACTTTTAAATGAAGGTCTGCACCATTCCTTTTTTTCAGATTTTTTTCATGTAATGGTTTCTCTTAACAATAAATACATCACTGCTCTTCTTTCATATCAAATAATCTCTAAACAAGGCATTCATATATATATATAAAAATATGTTTTACAATAGGATGAGAAATACTACTTGGACAATATACATCAATTTGTCATTCCATATTCTTGCAAATTTGTTTTATTGAATCCATCAGAAAAATCACATTAAACTTGTATGTGTCCAATAATAGAGATTTTACAGCAAATCAATGAATTTACCATAACAGTGTCAGTGTGTACCACAAATTTATGAAACAGTTTATAAATCAATCTTTTACTTTACGAGTTTTTAAAATAAGACAGCTGCCTAATATTTAAAAATATAATCATTTAACAGTGTCTGAAAATACAAAATTCCAGTCAAGTCTAAATCTCATAAAACTTTATCCATGTATAAAATTCTATCATTAACCTTTCATATTTGTTCCAATAAAATAAAAATTTAAATTAAATTATAAATCATGCTACATAAATTTATATAAAATCATCAAAACTTCATATTTAAAATGAGTGGTTTTAAAAAGTATGTTTTCTTTTTAAAACATTTTTTTCAAACATGAAGTTACAGTGACCATTAATTTTATTTAATTTTAATTTTACGTCCTAATTCAATAACGATCCTGGAAAAAAATATTGTATCCTTCAATAACTTCGATACATATATTTAAAAATATACCTGGTTGCTATGGACTGAATTTTTAGTAATAAAAAGAACATAATTAGACTGATATTCTCTAAAGGGAAATACAAATTGCTTAACCACTTAGTTACCAAATTTGAAAAAAATCAGAACTGAGTTTCAATTAGATATTCAATTGTCTATTCTGACTAAAATAAGTTTGTTACCTTTTCAATGTTTTCATTTCTCATCAGTTCATGTCTGACTTGATATTTCAGATCTGACAACTTTTCTCCCATTTCTTTTATTTTATTATTTGCATGCTGAAAGCAAAAAAAATTATTCAAATAAAAGTGTTTTAATCAAATCAAGAGAACCGTTCTTTAAGATAACATGGTTTGCTTAAATGTTTACTCCATAAACCTTAATCAGTACTTAAATAACTCGAGGTGCCACAGGACAGTGTGACAGAAGGGGCTAAATCTCTATCTTAAAGGAAAATAGTGGTTATATATATATATACAGCAACTAACTTCCCTATAATCTTTAAATCCTGCGTCATTGGTGTGATAGACAAACAATAAAAATGTGTCCAAATAAGTACATAATATTAAGTTCAACATCAGATCAAATCACCTTACATGAATGAAAAACTACTGTACTTAGAATGCTGATTGTTAATTGAAAAACAGATAAAACTACTAACTCGGTGATAAAATATAACTTTCCTCAATACAGTATCAGCTATGGTTCTCTGAAAATGATTTCATACCACAACTTCATAAAAATAATGTGTATATATACCAAATCTTTCTGTCTGAGGCATAAGTATACAAATGTATTGTTTACCTGTAACTGTTTACATGTGTCTTCATATTTGTTAGTCATTCGTCGAACATCAGCTTCACGTTGTCGTACTTCTATTCTAAAATGTAAGAATTCAACAAATTTCACATTTTATTATTTTCAGTGATAATGATGCTAAAGTAATTGTATACAGATGTAAATAAATACTAATTTAAGTAACTCCAATTCGTTCTTTCTATTTATTTTTTGCTCTTTCTACTCTGTTATTTATCAAAAGTTGACTCGTAAAAACAGTTGCAAAAGTCATGGAAAAAAGATGGTGTTAGATATGTCTTTAGGCAGAAGGCTGTAGTGGCCAACTATGAATAATACTTGCCTTTCAACATTATATTTAGTATTATGCACACTGTATTCAAATCTAATTTTACAATTTACATGGATAATGAGATCGCAGGCTATGATCTTAAAATTTACAAGGATAATGGGATTGTCGGCTGTGATCTTACAATTTACAAGGATAATGGGATAGCAGGCTGTGATCTTACAATTTACAAGGATAATGGGATTGCAGGCTGTGATCTTACAATTTACAAGGATAATGGGATTGCATGGCTGTGATCTTACAATTTACAAGGATATTGGGATTGCAGGCTGTGATCTTACAATTTACAAGGATAATGGGATTGCAGGCTGCGATCTTACAATTTACAAGGATAATGGATTTGCAGGCTGTGATCTTACAATTTACAAGGATAATGGAATTGCAGGCTTTTTATGATACAGGATGATGGTTTTCTCCACAAATTAAAGTTAGATGCCACAACATCACAAATTGTGCAAAAAGTTGGATAAAATCTTCTAAAAAAGTAAATAATTTCAAGATTAACAATAACAATAAAATCACTGTTCACTTGCTTTTTTTATTATGTTTGTATTATTCTTAGTATTTGTCTTATTAGTCAAAAAAATCCTGCATCAATTAACTTTCTGTATACATGACCTTTCAGCCAGTTCATAAATCTTAAATATCTATCAATAAATTAAAGTATTAAATTGCAAATTAAAACTTTTCAGAGGTAAATCACTTACAAACTTAAGTTCAAATAACAATAATGACTCTGAGATTTACTGCTATCAATGGTTGTCCTTACCACACAATACAACCTTTCATCTAATATTTACATGATGGATTTTATCATGATCTGAAAAACGTTTGTTTGGTACTTACTGTGTTGACTCCAAATTCTGTTTTGTTGTATCTAGTATTAGTTCTGCCTTCTCTACTTCTGAAGCTTTAAAGCAAAGTAAACAAAAGATTTAATTATCAGTAGTATCCATATAATATTTAGAATTTGACCTCATTTTACAAAAAGCAAGTTAATATTTCATTATATATAATTTCATTTTGGAGAAAAAACACCAACAAGAACTCACAAATATTTTTTTTTACAAACATAGTTTTAATCTTATTTTGGTTTATTCAATCCTTTTTTTATCATCAGTTGACTTAAAGTTAGTGAATGAAGCATCAATAAAGTTTTGTATAACAGGAATTTTGAAATTTCAGAAGTCAATTTATTGCAAAGTATTACCATAGAACAGACAAATCACTTTGAAGTAACAACAGTCAACTGTATTTCATGTTGCATTTTTTTTTTTTTTTTTTTGGTATTTTGATCGACTTTTGAATTTTTTTCTTTGAACATATTGTTTTTCACAAGTCCCTCTCCTAAAAATTGTTCCCTATTTCGCATATTTCTGATATTGGAACTCATCTGAAATTTTAGGAAGGGGCCCTCATTTAATTTTTTCAGATGATCTATCAAAGTGAAGGCACTATCACAGGACAAGAGTTAATGTATTTTCTCATAATCAAATTCAACCAAGATATCTAAATTTAAAGTGAATCTATCAAAAAGGTGAGAGTGCTATGCAGGCAACAAGAATTAATACATGTATTTTTACACCCCACCCCCCCCTTGTTGAAAAAAACAGTTCCCAATTTCAGATTTCTATGAAAATCAAACTAGGCCAGGTATTGATATGTAGGAACCTTCATACGAAGTTCAAGAGGATTCAACAAAAAATAAAGGTGTTGTCCATATAATAGCTAATTCATGACAGATAGATTAAGATGAACATACTTTCAGATGTGTCAAAATAATTTTACCCTTAGCAACTTCATTGTGTGGGGTATTAACAGCTAAATTAAAAACTGTGCATTAATTTCAGTTATTACATATTGTTTTTATCATTCTGGATCAATATCTACTACTTAAAAATCATTTTCAATTTTCAAAGTTTTGCTACTTGACCCAGAATTGTATAAGATTTTCTTAGTCATATATATGGACCCAGACAAACTTGACAAAGGGAGGCAACTGTTATTTTTTTTAAATATACCTCTAATTTCTAAATTCCTAATTCTATCCTCCATATATTTAACATCCCTCTGATATTTTTCGATTTGATCAGTCTTTTTCTTGTTATCTTGAGATATTTTCTCAAACAATTCTTGCGTTTTAATAAGTTTCTTTGTTGTATCACTTTGTCCCAGTAACATCTGTTCAACTTTGTTTTGTAGTTTCTGAAAACATTATGAAACAATGGTTACATAGAACTGCAGACTAACTGTCGGAGGGTAATCAACTTTCTTACTTAACATGTCAAATTTAGTGTTTTTAAGTTTTTAAATTGTTATATTGAAAATTTATATCAAGATTTAAATAAAAAGATATAGACTAATTTTAAACTTCCCTTAAATGGAAAAAAATTTGTCTACCATGTCTACAAAATGTACAATATATTATCTTATTCTTGACAAAAAGAGGGGTTCAGTGATTTTGTTGGTAGTGATATGCAGCTGGAACACTGTACAAAATCCACCTCTTCCTATATTTCAGATCTTTCAATCTAATACATAATTATGACACAATATCAGAACCAACATATGTTGGTCATATCGTGAGCATTTTCAAATCTCAGAACTTTTTAAAAAAAATTTTAAAAAATAACTGTATCATATTGACTGAACAGAGTACAGTTGGTAAATGTATCTAATGAAATTGATCATACATAGCATTTCAATAGTTATTGTTGCATGTATAGTGCACATATTCTTTTTACATACTTTTATATCGCATGGCAATATTGCATGACAAAATTTTAATCACATGGGCACTGTAGCCTTTTAAGATTTTATAGTGGTATTGATGCATTAGAAAAATTAGTTAGATCCATTTATGTCTGTACATATCTTAGTGTGTGTCCTAACTACCCTACTAAAACCTTTTGATCATTTTAACAGATAATTAATTTAAAACACTTTATTTAGAAGGCTTTCAATTATCATTCCAACTATTCAATTAACACTGCGATCTCAAATTTCCTATTGACATAAAATCTCTCTTTTTTATTATTGAAAAACATTTTGGATCAATTTCAATTTTATTGTATAGGATATACAGCCTAGTACTTTGTTCTATAAAGATCTTCTCTTTCTGACCTCAACATTCAGTAATGGAACAATTTTATGTTTTTGACTATTTTCATGTAAAATATATTACCAAAATTTACTCAAATGTTGAAAAGAACTAATAAATCAGTACAAATAACAGCTTAGATCCATCCCAAATTTAATGTGAAGTTATATTTATCAACAACATTTATTGCATTTTTGAACATATACAAAGTTATATTTCTATTTTGTTTATTGCCAGTATTTAAACCTACAATTCATTCTGACAAAAAGTTATATTGAGTCTTTGTTGTTTTTTAATTTTCACCTTCTAATGTCATCTGAGGTCAAACATGTCAATAAATCTTAAGGTTTAAGTATAAGTGCTTGTCATAACAAGTGTTGTTTTAAATTTCATTTTATACCATATGTATTTATGTTTGTGTGAAAATAGAAGGATATGGGGCATTAGTGTCAATGAGACAACATCCCATGGGATTAATGGGATTGATTACAACTATGGGTTGTTTGGACTTTTACAGCGAGCAACAGTTCAATTCAAAAGATAAAGGCTGTAAACAGTGATTTCAGAAATTCAACAAAAGTTACCACAAATTCCAAATAAGCATAGTATTTGATATAAGAAGATAAGAGAAAACCACTGAAAATACATACCAATTTTTTTTATTACAGCACAGAACGAAAACCCAAATGTGTTATTAAAGCAAACAACACAATACAGGTACAATCATACAAGAAGTTTTTATACATTACTTTATATATTATTGTTAAAAAGTTATGGATATAGGATTGAAAATACAGGGTCTTTTGTTGGGACAGTCACACATAGAATGTGGGAGGATTTAATATGTTTTTAAGTATCCAATCTTCCTCCACAAAATGTGATTATCTGAAAGTATTGCTGCACAATACAATGTCCTCTATCGGCTTGAGCTATGAGAAAACATGCAAACTCTCCTGAAATATGTGAATCGGACGAAGACGTATGGACAGAGTGACTTCTAAAAATCCTGCAACTATTTTTGCAAGGGGTACAAAATAATTATCCTATCAGCTTGCTTTGTAACTCATCATTATAAGATCACTTGGTAAAAGGGTTTGCAAAAACAGTCCAGAAAACTTAATTTTGACAATAATTCCTATTTCCAAGGGCAACATCTCTCACAATAATAATCCAATCAATTTTATTTAACTTCTTCAAGATTCAATGCCAAAACTGAAGTTCAAACTGCACAAAAATCATCCGAATGGAATGAAATTTGAACTTGATCTGTAACTTGTCATGGTTAAACTATATACCAATATCAAATCAATATTTTCAAGCATGACAGAAAAAAATGAGGAAAACTGATTATTTGCATGAATTTTCTAAGTCTGCAAACCATAACTCTGCAAAAAAATGGAACAAAATTCAAACTTGATCTGTAACTTGTATGAATTTTTATGTTGTGTATAAAAAATCACATAATCACATAATCAGAGATATTGTTTGTGGATATTTACATTACCCGTTAAACAGCAGGTCCAGCCTTATCTTTGACCCCAGCACTGATAAATTTTAACTAAATATTTAATCATAAGAGAAAATTACTATCATTCAGATCAAATATTTTTAGACCTCATTCCAAAATATTAAGGTTTGATATGACTATTTTGTCAATTTACTATAGTTATACTTCAATTTATAATATAAAATGTAACAGACATCCTGCTACTAGTATACTTTGTCATAGAATACATCAACATCTTAAAAGAATCCCCCCCCCCCTACCCGCCCCTCTTCTTGTGGGAAAGTTCACAACATCTTTTTGACCTACATGTGATTAATAAATCCTGGTAAAGGCATTTCAGGTGCTTCTTAATAATCCACTTCAGACAACTTCAAAAAGATTAGATCAAAAATTGACAATTAATCGGATCATCCTATTTCTACTAGTGCAAACAAATAAGTTGAGCATTATAGGTTAGTACTCATAAGATGAAATTCGCTTGGGACAGAAATCTGCTCAATTTTCAAACTTTTATAAAATGAAAAGTATAGGCTTGTACCAATCACCGAGCAATCAACCACTTTCATCATTCTATACAAATGGTTTCAAAGGAGACAATTCTAGTAAAGTCTGGTTCCAACTGGCCAAGTGGTTTCAGACAAGAAGATTTTTAAATGTATTTTTCCGTAGGTTCCTATATTAAACTTAAGTTCAACTGTTAAGGCCATCTTGGTTCATAATACGAGTCATCGGACACAAATCTGAAACAGGACCATCTGAGGACTATTTCTGCCAGGTCTGGTTCCAACTGATGGTCCTGATTATTGGACATAATCCTGAAAGAAGACCACCTAAGGACCAATGCTGCTGACGACAGACACAAAGTGATGAAAATAACTCACATGGCCCTTTGGGCTAGCTCAGCTAAAAACCTATACAAAGATGATTTAGTTACATGTATACGAACTTCTAGTTTATTGCCTAATTCTTTCAGAGATGAAAAATTCATTAATTAGAAACAAAAACTGCCTAAAACTATTTTTTTTACATCCAGTCTTGACAAACTGAGAATATAATGATACAATGTATCACTAAGTAGATTATGGATGTCACACATGCGGTTTTGTTTCATTAGGTAATAAGTTGTAGCAGATAAGATTTCAAAAATTTGAAAAAAAAAAACTGGCTATGGTTGTCATTTTATGCATATGACTTGAACAAAAGATGGAGAACCTCCGATGAAGATGTCTTACATGAACTTTTGTTTCATTTAACCTAAATGCCGTAGAGAAAGATTTTCAAACTTAACATAAGAATAAAAAATTTGCTGCTATTGTTATTGGTACAAATTGATGAAATTTCATACGGACTGCCATAGGAATGCTTAAGAAACGAATCGAAATGTGAAAGCAATGACAAAAAGCTTCAAAGGACTTTTTTATGTTCAATAATTGACAAACATAGTACATTTTAGTATCAATTTAAGCAATACTAGTAACATCACTATATAGATCAGGAGAGGGCATGACATGAAGTTTGCAGTTAACTTTTTTTTTTTTATGTGATGATCACATTACCTCATTTTCAGCTTTTTGATCTTCATACTTGGATTTGTAACCTTCCAATTCTTCTACTTTCAATTTTAATTCATTTTTTTCTCTCTCCCTGTAATAAATATTAAAAGTTGTTCATACTGAACTATTGCAACACTTTTCTACATTGTTCAGTCATCTTCTATTTTGTACATCTGAAAATAAAACTAATAATGAGGAAAGGAGATTGATGGTTGAAATATAGAATGTGTATTCATAACTTTTTTGTTGGAAAAAAAAAGGTGGGAGTGTTCGGATTTTAACAACGTTGCCTAAACCAGTGGAAAGTTCTCCAATATTATGAAATTCCTTAATTTTTTCTGTGATTCTAACAAATACAAAGTCCATATGATATGGACTTTGTATTTGTTAGAATCACAAAAAAAATATTAAAAATTGATGTCAATTATGAATGTACATAATATTATCTTGGAAACAACTTCAATGGTACAACACTTTCTACCACTGAAAATAGAAAACATTGCTGTTAACATTTATCTTTTACCTTTATGTGTAATTACCTAGCCTTTAAATCCATTTTTAAATTTAAATTAACGGCACTGCTACCCCTCCGAAAATTCATATAATGATCCGAAACTCCTTTAATTGAAGAACTGCGTCTCTGAAACACAGTATGATTTTTATCCGGAGAACCTGTGCTGGATTCATTTGGAGGATCGCTTGTAACCGAATCAGAAAATGAAGGACTTCTGCTTCGTAATTTTGGACTGCCAACACAATCCCTACTTTCTGATTCTAAATCTGTCGGTTCTACATTGTTTTCTTGTACAGAATGTTCACTTTCCATAATCTGATGTATTTAAAATTAATCCTGTCTGATCAATTGAAACTTTTAAAACTCAAATAATGAATTTTCCAGTTGAATATAAAAGTCCTCTTAGTATTCATTCAACATCTTTGAAATTATATTGTGACCCTTGCATTTTGTATCATTCAAAAGTCATCTATCATGTTCAATGTAAAATTAATAATTCATATGGTTTGGAATAAAATAATCATTTGTTAGAGTGTATGTAATCCCCTCGTCCAAATCTTTTGACAAATCTATTCAATTCTTAAGACGAAACATTTCTGCACTTTTCTAAGTACGGTGAAAAGGTAAAACGAACTATTGATAAATCTGATGATTGCAAGCTCCTTTTAAGATAGCAATTAAGTGATAAAGCGAACAGGAAATGGATAGAACGTCAATTGCAGTATCTACGATAAAAACGATTATAGTTGTAAACAAACATAACAAAACTAAACGGCAAAATTAGTAACAGTAAAATTACTCATATGAATGAACGCTTTTGAATTGTTTCCTTTTATTACTAATTTTCCTACTCAGATAGTGATCAGTCTTTGTATATTTAGCATGGAATTTTTATTTTATTTATTACATAGGTAAATGGGTTCATCATAAATTTCTATATCATTCTGACAAATTTAAGTACATCAAAAGAAAGCATTGAAGATTCAAAACATTTTTGATATTGAAAAATGATCAAAGAATTAATCCTAAATGGTAAATAGTCAGTTTTAAATTGTCTAAATCACTTTCTTTACTATTATTAGTAAATATGTCGGTCAGGTTAATTAAAGAGTAATAATTTGTTAATTCTTAACATTATGTTAATAACTAAGTTCTAAAGAAACAAACATTTCTTTACAAATGTCAATGAAAAGTTTAACAATCAGCACAAAGTTGTAGGAATCCAATTATTAGAAATTAAAATACTGAATATTTGGTTCTAACAATAAAATGGCAGTTAAATACATGTGTATTTCAACACCTTTTGAAATTAAGAAATTTCTTGACCAAACATATATTTAGATTTTTTAATAATATGTTAAATGTCTTTTCTCCTAAAGTACAAACTGTAAAATTAATTTTAAATCACAGTAATATAGTACATATATTTCTTCCAAATACAGAAGTGTCCTTAATGATGATGACCAGTAATGAATGAGCAAATGATAGAAAAAGGCATCTTAAAAACCATGTATGAACAGAACCTGCCTGATGGTGTTACCGCAGGATTTTTTAATATGCTTCTTTTTTGTTCACATGCAAACTTTTTCTTTTTTAAAAGAAAGAGCTGTAAGCTTAGAGTTTACAAATATCCCAGCTCAAAGACTTTTTAGATAGATCAAAAATTAAGATGGCATTATTAAAGATGGTGAAAAATGTAGGTTAGCATCAATTAAATGGGAAGTAGATGTGATACAGGTACAAAACTAGGGGTGCTTTCCATTATGCGGTACGTTCCAATTGAACCAAAGATTCGTGTTCCATTATTGGTCCGTACCACAGTGGTTCTTTAGAAATGACGAACCAGACGAACCAGAAGAAGAATTAGTGAAAGTCGGTACGTACCGGTACGAACCGCATAATGGAAAGCACACTAGGTATACCACCTTACAACACATCATGATCATGATTCATACCATTTATAAAATAATTATGGCCCATATTTGACCAAAAATTTCCATATTCCATATGGAGAAAATGTTAGTTTGGCATCATTAAATTTGATGTACCACAGGTACGAAATTAATACTCACTGTGCAACTCATCACGGTCATGCTTCACAACAACTTTGAATTAGTTGTGACCAAAAATTTCCACAGGCCTTATGGTGAAAAATGTATTGCGGCATCATTCAACAGGAAGTAGATGTGCCACAGGTACAAAATCGGTAAGCACTTTACAACTCATTATGGTCATGTTTCAACCCAACTACGAATTAGTTGTGTCCTCTAGTTTCTAAGAATTTTGCACTAAAAAATTTCCATACACCATATGGTAAAAATGTATGGCAGCATTGTTTATCAGGAATTAGATGTGCCACAGGTTCTAAATCTGTAAGCACTTTACAACTCATCTTGGTCATGCTTCACACCAACTTTGGATCAGGTGTGCCTGTAGTTGCTCAGAATTTGTGAGTGACGGATGGATGGAAGGAAGGACAGATGGACATAGGTAAACCAGTATACCCCCTACCCCCTGCTTCTGAAGGGGGTTATAAATATACTACTATTTCATTCCAGGTGATATTCAATCCTGCCATTTTTTCACATTTTTGAGCCTGTCCTTTTTCCCAATTCTCTCATGGCCCCCACCCAATAAAAAGAAAATAGTTGATTCCTTAGGGACTGCATGTCTTGACCGTTTTCTACTTGAGTCCTTATGCTTGGCTCCAATATATAAACATAAAGGCTGTTTTGTTTAGGAAAAGCACCTTTCATATCATCAATAAGTATTGCTTGCAATGGGTTTTATAAAGGCTACAAAGAACTGTCAAAACAGATTATTAGTGTATTATCAAAGAATTACAACAACATTTTAAGGTTCCTATTACATATGCACTAAATACTATTCATAGAACATTATTTGAATAATCCAAACAACCAAATTATACCCCCAAAGTCTTGTTTACAGCATGTTAATTACTTTTAATTTATAAAATGTTCAAAATTGTGCAAATTTCTGTCAGACAAAATAATTATCTGATTCAATATGATCCTGTCATGTCACCTTTTCAGTCATATACAAGAAAAACATTTAGTTGATCCATATTGACAGAAAAAACGATTTAAATCATAATCAAGTACAAAAGTTGATAAATAGATCGAGGATTTCTAAAGTAAACATATTTCTGGTATAAATCTGCTGAAGTATAAGATAATATGCTTGTGCTTTTAAAAATATTCTAGGCCTTAGTGTCAAAAGTCACTGGGTCAAGCTCAGTCATATGTATATGTAGCAAATATCTTGCAACTAGATATACCAAAATCAGATATTATTGAAATGATCTTAAATTATCTCCCTTTAAAGAAAGGCATTTTTTACTATATGACTGGAGATTTTAATTGCAGATTTTGTTTATTTGACAGTTAACTTTAAGTATATAGTACAGAATATCTAATTTATAGTTTTTAAAAACAAATTTGTTAATACTTTTTATGAAAATTTTTAAATATTTAATAAACATAAGTGAGGGAGTCTCAGCAAAGCATGTTACTTTAGAGAATAAAACATGAGAAAATTTAGAAAGCACAGACTAAGCAGGTTTACAATGAATGTCAGATTTTTCTATTATCAGGCACTGCTGTTAATTTTCTAGAACAAAAAGATAGTCACAAGCCTGCTGTCCTTGTAATTACAGGGTACTGTCTAAGTTTCTTTCCAAATCATGTCAGGATTAATGAAAGTTACAAAGAAACTGAAAGAATCTATAAAGTTGTAAATACCTAAGTAAAGGATCTTTTAAATGACAAATAATACCAAAGTGATAATACTGTGGAGAAAGTACTTAACAATAAAAGACAAGCCAAAATGTGTGAGAACAGCAACACTGCAAATAACAAAGAAAAAAACCAAAGGCTATAGGCAGAAGAATTTTTCCACATCACTTAAGTTAAAGTTTTTTTTCAAATTTAAGCTAGTTTGTCAATCAAATTAAATTCAGAAGAAATCTGCCGGGAGAAATCAGTCTTGTTATTTTTGTTAAAATTATTAAAATACAAACATATCTTACCAAATTTCACTGAAATTGAAAAAAACTTTATAGATATTAATACTTTAAATGCACTTTAGAATAATATCCATATATTCAATTAAATAACAATGCATTTAATGCTAAAATAAATTTATGTTCAATTACATATAAACACATCAAGAAACAATTAATCCTGTATCCTGATAAAAAAAAGTCTCACAAACAATCCCAGTTTGGATGGCAACCACAGATTTCAACATTTTTTATACATTGAACATATATCTTCTCATGTTGCTATATATTGTACATTTTTTAAAAGGGGGTAGGGTAACCAGTTATAATGAGACTGTCTCCTTCATTCACTTTCTACTTGGTACCTATTTGTTACCTTTATGTTAACTTTTATAAAGCCTTAAGGATGTTTAAATGAATTTCAATGGAAGAGAATTTTTTTCCAACTCTTGAAGATACAGTAGCACTCAATGTTTATTAAGTTCTGAGGTCCTTTAAATATTTACATAGGATTCTGAAATTTCACTCCAAATTATTGGGGTCTATTTCCATGATCTTAAAATTCCCAGATTTGATTACACATCTATAGCTTCATATAAGTTTTCGTGTACATTGAGATATTTTATGTCAATGCTTTGTGTGATACCCAATTCACTTTGTACACTCCCAAAATAACTCTAAATGACCAAATGAAAAAACTGTTTAAAACATACATGTAGTAACATTGATCTTAAATTGAGAAAATTGTTTTTGACCCTGAAGCTTGTAACAGTGATAATTCAAAAATAGTTGTAAGGAATCAAAACTGAAGTTCTTTACATCTGAACTAATAACATCTAGTCTTGTGTGTTTTTGGAATTTTGGTTCATTTGTTTTTTTTTTTTTTTGTTTATTATGGCATCCATTTCGATGAACTTAAGTATGCATTATTGTTTAGAGACCAGCTGAAGCCCACCTCTGGGATTTTCTTGCTGCATTGAAAACCCCTTGGTGGTCTTGGGCTATTTTCTGCTCTTTGGTCAGGTTGTTGTCTCTTTGACACATTCTCTATTCTATTCAATAAACTGTCTCGTAGAATTAGAAATATTTCTATTTCTGCTGTATAAATGGACTAATCTTCTTCATGAAATTTCCTGACAGTGTTTTGTTAAGCTATTTTATTCAGGAGAACTGATATAGTTTTATGATAGTAAACAATTCAAAAGTCACTTAAAGCTACCTTAATGGAGTCTGTTTCAAAATCTTAATTAAACCAACTTATCACTGAATATTTAAAATCATTTAATTGTATCCCATTTTAATAAATATTATCATTATCCAAGCACAAAGGACTTTACTGCCCGATATAAGGATAAATCCTTTGACGGAAGACTGTCTACCTAATAGATTTAAGTAGTACTTAATTGTCAGTGGTAAGTTCTGAGATAACAATGGTGGATTCACCCCTGAATGAATACACTAGGATGCATCACACCAACTTTCTTTGATTCAATCATTACATTATTAGGTATTTTTGAAGTTAAAATAAAAGTTCTCACAATCTAAAAAATGACTATGAAGTAACTATTACATGTATAAAGATTGTCAAATGTGTCAGCAATGATACACATCTTTAGATTTAAAGGATGTTTTTGTAAGACTGGTAATGCCTTGAAACTGGAATATCCAAGTATATACAAAGATGATACCTACCATCACTGGATATTGTTGGTATTAAACAGGTTTGTTTTTCATTGTATTGTAATTATGTCACCATTGTTGTACAATTATATATCTAATTATGTTTTAGGGATTTCTGTCTCTCGGTAATTATCTCCCTTTAATCCCAATTTTTCTTTTCCAAAAATTTTTCATAAACTTAGTGTGGCAAAATCTTTAACATTCAATCAGTTTGAAAAAAAGTGAAATTAGATTCAATATTTAATTTGTAATCTTAGCTAAAAGACAAGTCTCTTAAAATACAAGTCTTCTGCATTTCAATATAAACTGAATAGCAAAAGGGGTAATATAGAGAAAATCTCTAAATGTCAAAAGATTACACTTAATTGCTCACCTCCTTGACTCACAAAGCAATTTAACAGATATCAAAGCTTTAACCTGTATGTTCACTTAACAAAGAATGACTAAACTCAAAATCAACAGAAATCATTGATTCTCAAAAATAAAATAGGAACTTTTTATTCATCCAACTATTCTCAAAACTTTTCATTTCACTAAATATTCATTAACAATTATCAGAGCAATCATAAAGTTTGGTTACCTGCTTTCATGCATTTTCCTTTCATCTTGTTTCTTCTGGTCCAAAAGTTGTCTTGCTAAGCTCGCAATATTAAATTTCTTGATTCTGGGAGATCCAGAACCCTCCGATTGATTTGTTTCATTTCCAGACATTATGAATCTTTTTGCACTAATTTTTTCAAGAATGCTAAATATTCATATATCCATTAAAACACGGAAAATATTTCTGGAATTTTTTAGTTCAATTATCTTGGAAAAAATTCTGTCCAATAAATCGCCATCAGAATGAGGATAATTCCTAATCATTAACACTATAGATCATATAGAATCACTTGTAATGCTTTGGGTCAAACAATCAAAGGTCTGTAAACCAACTTATGAAGTTTAATTTGTCATCAATGCAGTGTGTTATATATGCCTCTTATTCAAAACGAAAAAATATCAAGTGTCCAAAATCTTATAAACTGTCAAATTTTCATGCTCCATACAAAAATATCAGTTCTGAAAGTCTATATCTTTCCATTATGCAACATTTGTTAAATGGTCCATGCAGGTGACCCTAGATAGTTATTACTTAAGTTTTAAAATCTTTTCCTTCAAAATTAAATACTTATAGAGAACATATCAAATTTACCAACCTTCACAAATCTTCATAAAAAATTATAAAAACATATATTAGCTCAATTAAGTCTCTCTTTAAATCCAACAGCTCAAGCAGAATAAGTTCTGGCAAAATTATTTTTTCATTTTTCTGACAATATAACCCATTTAAGATTTAAGTCCTATTAAAGAGAACACTTATAAAGCACTTGCGAGACAGATTGAAAATTAATATGATAAAATTTTTATTAATAAGAAAAATTTATAACTGTATAACTTCAAAAGCATTTGCAGACTTCCTTATAAATAGCTGTCTTCTTTACACAGCAGGTAACCAACAACATTTAATTTTTGATAAGAATTTGAAGAAGAAATAAATTACTTTCTGGGATCATATACATATCATTTCATTCTTAAATTATATATATTAAATCCAATACCCACACCAAAGTTGCCAACAAACTGTCACACTTTCGCATTTAATTCTGAGTTATGACTTTTAATTTTGTCACCCTTGTAATTTTCCAGTATTTACAATAGGACACAAGGTTGTAATTTAAACACAATCATATTAACTCCTCGCTTCTTAGTTTATTCCTCTCAACTGAGTGCTATAATTTATCAATATCCGAACTGAATCCAACATTAGTAAAATTGAAACACAAATTTCACCAAGAAAAAATACTGATTGAAATTTTATATATCTCCAACTTTTATTTCCATTCACTCATAAAATTTTATGGAACCTGAATTTCAATTTCCAATATTTTTTTATGACCTAATTTTTTTGTTGGTGGGCGATAAATCCTAATTCAGATATAAAATGTCACTAAATCAGGATCACAAATATATTGACCTGTGGATTACACGATTTGATTTTCGACAAACTATCTGTTATAGTAAGCACAAGATAATTAAAGCTATTTAATACGTGGACCATCAAAAAGAAGGGTGAATTTTCCACTAGACATTTAAGTCTATAAAAATATGTTTATAATAATACTCAATTTAAATTTTACATTCAATTTAATATTTACTGCTATTGGACAAATTCGTTTAACAAGGATTTTCTTCTATAAATATTTTATATTAGATTAAATCACATTTAAAACTCTTTCAAATTATGCAAGTTTAAGTGCATGTTAACCAAACACTTATAGAAATGAATTTCTTATTGAATATTTGATAATTATAATTGGTAGGTAGAGAAAAATCTTAATTATATTCTTTTCTTTGACACTAAGGGGAGTAACTCTAATGATATTTCTCAGCAGGTTTATGAATTGCTTAAATTATGATCCTATTAGCTAGGCTCGAATAAGTGGTAAATTTTCATTTAAGTTTCAAAAATTATAGTGTTATAACACGTAATTAAAATGATTTTCATAAAACATCACAGTCAAACTATTATATTTCTCCCACTACGATGTCTATTAGAGGTATTTCATAATATTCTGTTAAGATCTTCAAATATGTTATGAGAATTACAAAAGTACACATCCTCCCTTCCCATCAAAAAGAATTCTAACCTAAGTGTTTTTCATCAATCTAGTGAACTTTGTAAGGCATAAATTTCAAACTTCATGGGAATATTTTGCAATGTATGTCTCACCAAATAAATTTTTTCTCATGATAGTAAATCATCACCAGAAAAATAGAAATTTTCAATTCAGTTTTTCCTAACATTAAGTTAACAGCAGAATTTATTTCTTCATAAAGTTTTTAATTCAACCCCTAACTCATTGTAAGTTTTAAGATGGACATTCAAAATTTAAGCTGAAGTTCAAATAGATTCCATGACAAACAAATATTCTTCCAATATTTTAAGCCTTTCTGTCTAGATACTCGGATAACTATCAAGAGAGATAACTCTAACCATTCAGTGTATAAAATCTAAATGCCACCATAGGAAAATAATGAAGCTTTGTTTTTAAATAACACTAAAGCTTAATAATATAAATAATGAATAATTAGCTTAAAAATAACTAAAGGCAAGAGATGTAAGCATATAATTTTCACCTGGTAATCCCATCAAGCTTTTGTTTCATTATGTCATGCCATTTCAAAACAAGTTTTTTTACTATTTTATTGGACCAGAAGTATACATTTATACTATATCATCCATATTCTTTGTCAGACTGAGAAATAATATAGAAGAGTTCTGAAATTTAACCTTTCACAAACTGTCACTGTCCGTTACAGCAATGTAAGGTCAACAGGAATGAAATATGCTAACTTTATACAAACATTCCATACTACGGTTCATTTGACAAAACAAATTCAGAAGAACTTTTTTTTTAAACTGTTAAGGAACTAGACGGGTCGTTGGTGGTCATACTAATTGCCCAAAAAGGACAAAAAGCACAAAATATTCAAATTTAAAAAGACCATCTCAAAGATTGTTTGGACAAAGTTTCAGTTCATATGACCAAGCAATTTCAGACCAAAAGATCCCAGGAGCCAGTATTGGTTACAAGACAATAAGGCTTATTTTTTTAATTATTAGCTACAACAACCGGCATAGTATTCCAAGGTCAGAATCGCTCCACACTTCCACCCGTCCCCATCTAATATATAATATTGAAAGTCGAACTATCTTAGGATCATTCCACCAACTTTACACTCAACAGTGTCAGTAGTTTCAGCGGAAAAGATTTTTAATTATTTGTTTGCAAATTTTATGTTTTCAGTGTAATAGTTGAATGTACATAATTTTTCTCCACATGTTATCTATTCGATCATGAACAGCTTCTGTCAAAGTTTGGTAAAAATCCAGGATGGTTTAAGAAAATAATTAATGTTTAAAAGACTTTAACTGCTGACTGTATATAATGTTCACTGGGAGAAAACCTAAGTCCATTTATAAGGAAAAATGGGAAAATAATTATTACAAAATTTTCATCTGGATACTATCTTTTGATCATGAAGAAGCTTATGTCCAAGTTTGGTAAAAATCCAGGATGGTTTAAGAAAGTAACTAATGTTTTAAAAACTTTAACTGCAGACTGTATGTAATGTTACTCGTAACTGGGACAAAAACTAGGTCCATTGATAAGTAAAATACGGAAAAATTGAGACAAAAAATTATTACAAAATTTTCCTCTGGATACTATCTTTTGATCACAAACAAGCTTCTGTCCAAGTTATTATTGTTTTAAAAACTTTAAGCATAGGGTGAAAAAAAATTTTCCTCTGGATACTATCTTTTGATCACAAACAAGCTTCTGTCCAAGTTATTATTGTTTTAAAAGCTTTAAGCACAGGGTGAATGTAAATGTTGATGCCGTCAATCTGTCCATTAAATAAATGTGGGTTCAATAATGGTTTGTTTATAAATGAAGATCTTCCTTAATAAAACTTTAGATTGAATGTGTAAGACATGGATGCCCCGTCCTCCTGAACAGTCACTCAAGCATAAAATTTAGGTTGTGGTGACTCAATTATTGCTGATTTCTGTTGTACTATATAAGATCAATGAAGTACCTTGTAATATCATTGATATATCTCAATAGGTTTCTGAAAAATTGACCTAAATGCAAAAATTTAACCAGGTCACTAATCCATGAAAAGTGGCTCATTATGGCCCAACTGTTGGATAAATCCATCATCTAATATAAGAGGATTATAGTGATCAAGTATCATTGATATAACACTGTTAATTCCTAGGATATGAAATTAAATGCAAAACTTTATAACGAGCACTCATGCAAATGTCATTGAACTACATTCAATGTTGTAAGGGGATTGTAGTGATATAACATTGCTGTATCTCAATGGGTTTCTGAGAAATGGACCTAAATTCAAAAACTCTACCAAACCAGACGGTTGTATGTATGGACGGACAAACGTTAATATATATGCAGGTGCATAAAATGATCATTACCTAACTTTCTAATTTTCATAAATCATTGGAATGTTAAGGAAAGGTCAAGACCATATTATGAAATGAAATGAATTAGCATATCAAAGAAAAACCACAAGGTAAAGGCACCACAGACAAGACTAAAATTGGCAATAAGGCAACAAGGGGAACGATGCAAAAGATTTTTCAAAACATGTAGGAGGCAAAAATTTCATAATTCATGTTACGTAAATCTTAAATCTCACTAAAATCTATTATAATCTTTCATACCCCCTTTAAATTTTATACATCTATAAACAAATGACTTATAACACATTAATTAATAACTTCCAATTCTTTCGTTGCCCGACACCCTCGACACCTAACAAGTCACTTCTGAAATTTATTAATTCTAGATTTAATCAAAACAAAAATCAATTAAAAAGTAGGGAATATAACCAAAATTCTACAGATGCATATCTTAAATTTAACCATGCCAAATTACCTTAAATCACAGCTACTTCTACTCGCCTCCATTTAAAAAAGATTAATTTGCTCAAAAAATAATTCCTACCTTTGAGTATACCAATTATCTCTCGACATTTCAGCTGACAAAAAAGACGTGATCTTTGTTGACAAATTCTACCCTCAGAGTTAAGCTCAAGGATACACAAAGATTAAACACTCTTTTATCTATAAGTCGTAACTGACCATCGAAGGTCTCTTAAAGAACTTAATTATATCAATTTCAAATTCTGTTATACCTATTATTAACAATGTCAAGGAATTTTACACAACTTTTTAATATGCAGCTGGCATTACAAGGTACCTATGTCATAAACTAATAACAAAAAAGTGTCAAATTGTAATTTTAAACAAATTAATTTGCAAAATAAATGAACTTAATTGAGTTTAAACATGCAACGAATGTAATATATATGAATGTTTTAAAGTTTAAAGTTTTTCAGTTTGTTTTTAAACAAAAATATAAGATGTGTTTAATAGCAGCATATCTTGGGTATTTGTGACAGTTCTGGAAAAAAAACACTAAGGGGTTTTTCCATGAGTAATTTATAAAACAAAACCACCCCAGGTAGCACTCAACACCATTCTGAAACTCAATAATGGGGAGCATGCAAGATCCATTCCACCAAAGTTTCGTCTACATTCCACTCTGGTTTTGTGATTTAAGATGTTTTTAAAGGATATATTATGATGGTGGCAATTGCAAAATTAAAGATTTCTCTTTTGTTAAAGTTTATATAATGGAATATGCTCTTGCACAGTGCATCGTAACTTGAGTCTTGAACTTTCAACCAGAAATCTATGATTACAAAGTTTGCCTCGTTCCCCCACTAATTTTGGTGTGTGGCTTTGTAGCTCCCTGAGATGCACCCTCACACCAAGTAATATGATTGTAGGTCCCTTGGTATCAGAGAAGTGAACTCGGATGTAAAACTTAACTTAAGGCAATGAAGCGCAATAAGTATAATTTTATGCCCCTTCTTGGTATCGGAGAACTGAAGCGTGATATATGGATGGGTCAGAGTGACCTAATTTTGATGGGAGGCTGTGTTACTCCCCAAGATGCACCCTGACACCTAGTTATATGATTGTAGTTCCCTTGGTATCAGAGAACTGAACTCAGACATAAAAATGAAGTGTGATATGCAGGTCAAAGTGACCTAATGTTGGTTGGAAGCTATGTTACTCTCCAAGATGCATCCTCACATCAAGTAATATGATTGTAGGTCCCTTGGATATAATTCTAACATAAAACTTAACTAAGTCAATGAAAGGCGATAAGTGGGTCAGAGTGACCTAATTTTGGTGGGAGGCTGTATTACTCCCCAAGATGCACCCTCACACCAAGTAATATGATTATATGTCACTTTGTATGTCAAAACTGACATAAAACTTAAAAGCCAGTCAACCTTGTAATATGGGTCATGTGACCTCCATTCTATATCGTCACATGGTCAGTCTCTTCAACGTGCACCTGCATACAAAAATACATGACCCTATGTCAACTAGTAACTGAGAACTGGCCGTGGACACACACGCTGATGCAGACGTGGATCCAGGGGTACTCCATTAGTCCCCCTCAGCTTAGTTGAGACGAACTAAAAATGATGCACCAATCAAGTTTAATGATATTTTTTTTTCAATTTGAAAATTTTTGGTTTACCATTTATGATAGTGAGAAATTGTGTTGGTAAAAATTAAATTCTGATTTGGAATAAACTTATAATTTTGTGATGTGAGGGTGATATTACCTAACCATTTCCTCCTTTAAAAATATAAACCACTGGGATTAGATAAACTTCTGATAAAGGATTAACTTATCTTAAAATAAACTTTATAAACGAACATCATGACACTTGAAGAAGTTATTGGATTAAAATGTCAACCAATATATATTTAATTATATAAGTCAGTAACTATCAAAGGGTTTATTTAAATATTTAGATATTGAAAAATAACAAATTAAATATACTTTTTGTCATGTAAGTTTAACCGTTTTATATAATTTTCAGTAATAGGTAAAAGAGATATGGTGGATGGATTCTTCACACAAAATCCCAATGTCACAAAAGTTCAAACAAGGAAACAGCATAATGTATATTTTAGTGAGTAATACTTTTGGTGCATCATTAAAAATAAATGTCATCAATAATTCATGCACCAAATTTTCTTAATATTTGTTACATCAAAAATTCAAAAGGAAGTATTAATTTAAATAAAAAATGCACCACCTTATACCTAAATTGTTCAAGAAGTCAATCTTGCAAACTGTGTAGTGAAATTTCAGTACTAAGTTTCTGAATTTTGCACTCTTAATTCAATTCCATCTTTTATTGTCATATAATGTAACTATAGCACTGTAGTTCCAGCAGAGACTATTAAACAGACAAATTTTCTTGTTTACAACTGGTGATTAATATTGGTCAGCTGTGAGCATGGCATATTGCCTTATTGATCTCCTTTTCATGGCCATTTTTATACCCGGTCCTCCAATGTGGAAGGGGCATATAGATTTACCCTTGTCCGTCCATACATAAGTTTAAGTCTATTTCTCAGAAACCCATTAAGATATATCAATGATATTATAGCACTACAATCCCCTTATAAGACTGAACACAGATGAGCAACATTTGGCCCATTCTGAGCTACATTAATGAATGTCTGAGTGAATCAAATAAAGTTTTAACTTCAATTTCATATCCTAGGAATCCATGGTCTTAGATCAATATTTCATCAGTTTAATCATCTTAAATTATATAATGTATTTCTTCGACAGTTGGGTCATTGTGACCCAAATTTTGTGCATGAGTGACTCAGTTAAGTTTGTGTGTTTAAGTAAATTTCTCAGAAACCTATTGAGACATATCAATTATATTACACCCATGCATTTTTATCATGAAGTACAAAAAAGTCAGCAACATTTAAGTCATGTTATGCTTGACTGATTTAATAAAATTTTTGCAGTTTGGTATATATTTTCAAACACCCTATGAAAATATACTGATGATATTTCACAACTACAGTCATCTTATTAGTATAAAACAACTTTTATTTAATAATTTTACATTTTATATATCTCTTTCTAAAAAAAAGCCTGTGATGAAAAATAAATGATATTTTATATCATAACTTCTTTAGTTTAACTCAGAACACCAAAAAGTCAACATGACCTAAATTTCATGCTTGAGGACGCCATTAAATTTTAGTGATTGGGTACATATGTCATAAACAGAATTTAGTACGGTGGATTCATTATATTTAATTTGCAAAAGTTGATGTAAGCGGGAAAATATTATGAAACTCTTAAATATCTAAAATGATTCTCAAAATAATTTCCCATTCTAAATAATAGATGGGATGCCTGTCATGTGATTTATCAACATTATGTCAAATATTTTGAACAAATCAGCAACAGATTCAAGATGATTGCAACATCTAAGTTCCTCTTTTTGGCCATACATACAAATGAAACAAACATTTATATTAAAAACACTTCCAAAGCTAACAAATATCTAAACTTCGAAGTTACTGTACTGTATACTTACTTTGAAGAATTGTAAAAAGACAGCCATTTGTGTTTTGCATGTACTGTTTGTACAACACTAGAAAATCCACTTTCCATATCAAGATAAATTCCAATATGATTGAAATATATAAAATTGTATCCGTGTCAAATGACCGTCACTAATTACAGAAATAGTTCTATTTACAAAGTCAATTAATCCAACTATCATCTCATTCTTTGAAATCAATGTTACATCCTATCGACAAAGACTAGTTACTATTAGCTAACAATAATAGCAGTTAATAGTGTTCCAGTAATACCATCACTAGTGTTAAACATGCAATATCAGAGGACATGAAATAAATGTAACACTCACATAAATCAATTTTTAATGGAAATAAATCATTCAATAAAATTCAGAAAGATAAACAAATTGAAAAAAATTTTAAGAGGCGAGAGTAATAATTTTGTCACTTTTCTATAGTTCCCATAGATGAATTCTTTCTACACAAACCAAGTTGCCAAGCATGATTATTTGGTCTCACTTTATCATATTTATTTCAACTTGAAGCGATCATTTCTCTTTATTACAAAAATCAGCATGATTTAGGTTTTAATAATTCTAAATCTTATTAAAGTTATGTCTGTCTAAGCGCAAATAACATCGATTTAAGGTATAATAAAAGATTCAAAACAGCATTTATCTAGAATATCTATTTTCTCTCATTAATTTACCTTAATGAAAATCATCATGTTCATTGCATATCACTTTTTAAATTGAATACATTTATTCAGTAACTCTTGAATTTATTGGTGTTTTGACTAATTTGGCTTAAATGTTTACAGTAATATTGAAAAGCGACATTTTTAATGTTCGGTATTACATCACAGCAGATTAGTATAATGGCAAATAAAAGTTCTTATGTATATATTTACATTAATTTACATGAGAAAATGTTTAATAACAATGGCTGCAGCCTTATATTTTATGTGAAATTTTCTATGTCTATAAGTTATTGCACATAAAGAGGTTGTTCCTTCTTCAGCACTTACGAAAAATCAGGGTTCATCACACCCATACTCTTAACCCAATATGATGTGATAAATGATCCCAATACTGTTTAACTATACAATTAGCTGAACACAAATGTTGTAAAACTAGTTACTACACCTTTCTTTGTTTTTGCTATGTAAAATTCATTGTCATAAAAATACAACTTCATTCAAGCTGCCTGAAAAGTCTATTCACTGGCAAATAGCACAAATGCTATTCACTATCAGTGAATAGCACTGTGATGATATTTTGCAGACTTTTCAGCGGCAACTTTCATTAGACAATTCCACAGTAATGGGCATGTCAGGTTAGAATGAATGACATCTGTAATCACGTTGATGTAGTCCCTTTGCGTGTGACCTTAAAGAAAACACATTTTTAATATTTTTCTTGGCATTTTTCTTTAAATTTTTGATATAATAAAACAGTTTTTTAACAGTCATTTCGGGATATAGCCATTTGATTTGTCCCCACAGAAAATAATCAGTGTCTCAGGACAAATAAAATGTCTATATACTTAATACTGTTAAATAACTGTATACTTTTGCTTTTTGTATATAAAATTTTTGAACTTCTATTAAACATTACAGGACACAATTCTTAAAACTGAAACAATGGCATTCATCATAAACCATAAATTTTGCTAAACAAAGAGAAAAAGATATTTCAAAAATTTAACTTCAAGTAAGTCAACAAAAGAATAGTACAGTGATCATGATACAACATTGAGGAAAGACCATAAGACTATAATCTATAGATAAAAGCAAACCTGTGAGAACAAGAAGCATACAGATATAATAACAGGATAAAAAATACATAGCAATCTAAACAGAACAATACAGCACAAATACTAAAGCACTAGCAATGTGAATGGCCACAAAAACTAGGAGTGACATTAGGTGCTAGGAAAGACTTAGCATGTTGGCTAACAACACCTTTGACAACGTAAATGGATAACATCCAATGAAGTATCAATTCCAGGAAGTGGTGAAAATATTTCACACTGTATTCATTTTTGAATTTGCATGAGTTGTTCTATATAAAATCAACAAAAAACTATAAAATTATAACTATGGTTTTGTTTACTAGTATGTGTATTTCTAAGCTCATTGCAATCAGATATATTGTGATGGCCAGTTTTTATTGGTAGGGGAAGGTGGGAAATCCAAAGAGAGCAGGATCATGGGCATACCTTGTCAATTAAGATTCAAGCACACCTCAAAACTCACTAGATTTGAATTATGACAGTGCTGACAGTCTTGTGATCATTAGTACTGGTGGTTATGTGAAACAACACTCAGCTGGTGTCAGCTAACAAACTTTAATATCACCAAGAAAGCACTTAATAAAACAAATATTCCATATAGTTTACTCCCATAAATTAATGGATTGGCACTCATTTTTTACCTTACCAAAGAGACTACAAATACAAATATTGGAGCAGAGTACTTACAAGATTGGAGATTATAAAACACATTTCTGGTATTTCCCTTTCTCATGCACTGCATTAATAAGGCAATGCATCAAAACTGATTTTATTGTTTGAAGAAAGATATTGTTTCACAATGCAAATACTTTTGTATCATAGATATTCTTTACTTGGAAAACATTTTTGGCAATTACAAGTTAATTAACCATTCTCAATCTAATTAAAATTAGTTCTCCGCACTTGCTCCTTATTTCTGTTTGGTCGTTTATATGTCGCGAGCTCCCACGCACGACAGATACAACAAATGAAAATAAGGAGCAAGTGGAGCAAGATTGCTCCATTAAAAAAAGTAAAAAATATTTTAAAAAACTAATAATGGAACCACAAAGTTTAAAGTGTAATTCCAGATATTTTACTGACACTAAAGCTGTAATGTGAGAATTTTGCTATATAAGTCTTCAAAAAAAAAAAATGTGGTCACCAGCCACTAAGAAATCTATGTATGAAAAAATACCACAGGAATTTTACTAACAAGAGAAAGACATTAAAAAGTTTATAAAATATACAAAAATTTCAACCAAATTTTATTACAGTGACAAAAGCATTTATTAACACAAATAAATATCTGTTTAATATCTACTATAAGATCTTGAAATAATACATTCCCAAGAGCCTGTATCCCTCGCCTGACTCAGTAGTTTCAGACAGAAAAAGATTTTTTGCACAGGGAAATATGTTAAATTAAGACCTGCTTTGGTAGCCATCTTGTTTGGCAGTTTGGGCCAATGGATACAATTTTGAAAAGAGGTTTGGTTCTATTTGGCTCAGTGGTCTTAGATAAGAATCAATTCTAAATGAATTTTCCCATAGAATTCTGTTATACTAAGTTTGGCTATGGTGACCATCTCGGTTGGCAGTGTGAGTTTTTTAATATTCTTTTGAAAGGACACCACTGGAACTGGCCAAGTAGTTTTCGAGAAGATTTTTTAAAAGAAATTTTGATGAGAGACAACTGGTACCAAATGATGGTAACAGTTCACAGATGAGCTTAATATCTTACTCAAATAAATGAGTAAACTTTCATATATATATTACTTTGAAGAGTTAATCTAATTCTGATTATCCGATTTTAAGATTTTTGCAAACTAATTCCTATATGTAAGATATGATTTTTTTTAACAACAGGCTGATTTTGAATATTTAAAAGCAATGTAACAAATTATATTTATGGCCAAGACTACATATATGCTCAAAGGGAAACAACTCTTTTTCTAATATCTCATATTGTTCAGGAATTATTATTGCATTTAAACTATGGTTACATTGATTTTAACAGGATGCTAGCAATCTCATGAAAAAAATACAGTGTGTGGTCCTAAAACTCTATGTTATCTGAACATTGAAATTGTTGTTTCAAGTGGTAACTTTATGTATAACTATTAAAGTATGCTATGCATTTTATTATATTTTAATAGGAATTTATCTTTGTTTAAATTTATTTCCATTTTATAACTCTAGAAAAATAGCAAAATTTTGAATTGTTTCTTACTTTTGCTAATTTTAACAAGGAAAACTTTAGGGGAAGCAGATCCCTAGTGGTTATTAAATAAGGACACATTAAATACGTATTAGGAAGTTGGCCATTTCATCAAACATTCAAGAGTACTTTGAATATCGCAAAACTATACTTCATGATTTTTTTATGAAATAATAGTCCTTCCAGTAAGCGTCTTGTGAAAGTAATTCCTCTAGAGTTTATTCTTTCACTGAGATATCAAGAAATATATGTCTTTAACAGTGACATATTGAAAAGAAACCCTAAGTACATATAATAATCTAATCACAATTACATATATGACTACAATTGAATAATACTATTCCAGTAATATTGTAAAACTCAATATTTACATACTAATGGTAAATAGTTGTTTGTTTTCTTCCACAAGGCCCTGAAAGGTTTTGGTTAAATATTTGTTTAATCAAATTTGTTGAATAATTTTATTATAAACTATTTTTGAAATTATTGTACATAAAAATGTTTGTTTATTCAAATATGATCAGCCTGACAGTTGTTATTTGTCATCTTTGAACCTAAAGATTGTGACCTTAGTACATATGCTCAAAATATTTGCAATGCATTATTAATACTTAGAAAGTAAATCATATGAAATATAATTTCTTTTCTTTATAATTAAATATGTTGAGATAAATACATAGCCCTTTTTTTCTTTTTTAATCCTATAAATATGTCATTATCCCAATTTATGAAAACTGAAGATGAAAATTACTAATAAATAGCCTTATAAAATCTTGACTGAGATAATGCTTACTGATTAGACACTTGTTTGCTCTTTTAACTCAAAATTCCTTCTATCTGACAAATTATCTGACAGTCCCTTTTTGGTTAGCAGAAAGAATATAGATTTATTATATAGATATCCAAATTTTTAAAAACCATCCCCTTTTGAAATTCTAATTAAGTTATTTTTACCCTACTACAGGTATAGTTTGACTATATTTTGCAGTATTTTAGTTGATATGTTGACTATTTAAGCTACCATATTTCACAGCATTATATTTTAGCCTTAAAAAATAAACTGCAACATTTAAAACAAAGCGAAAATCAACACTGACCCAGCAACATATATTTAAAGTACAAATGAATATATTTAGGTAAAAAGAAAAACCTAAGTTTTTATACGAATTATTTTAACAAAGGTTATTACAGAAAATTTAAATTGACTTTAATATACCAGTAATTCATTCAAAAGCTCTAATGATTATTAAATTTATAGATTAAAAGTACAAACATAGTTTCTATAGATTTAATTGAAAAAACAATTAAAAAATCCATACTGAACTACTGATGTCAACATGGCCAGTACAATTTTTACCTTATATGATTTAACTGAAACTTTTTTATGATCAATACATATCCTATGGGGTTTGTCTGATAAACAATTTGTTTCATCCCAATATTATATACATGTACACAAGGTAGATTTTGTGGATGTTATATTTTAGTTTTCATCTGAATATTATATACTGTAAATTCAGAAATTATTGCATGCATTTATTATTGCGATTATGTCATTTTAGACCAAAATGCGATTTTAATTTTTGCGTTATTGAGAAAAATCCCGCGTCATTCATATAAAAAATTCCAAAATGCAAGTTTCAATTATTGCTATTACAACCCTGTCGCCTTTTTCACAATAATTAAAACATTGCAATAATTTCCGAATTTACAGTACACAATATTCATGTCCTGCTATTTTTTTTTCATTTCTGTCTGAACATTATATTGTGCATGTCATTTTTTGTATCTTTATACAACTGTCAATTATGGACTTACAATTTTTTTACATAGAACATGGATAAGTAATACTGAAATTGGACAAAGCTTAATCAAAATATTATACTTTGACTTGATTCCAACTTTAATATTGCCCTTCACTGCTATGTAAAACTTCATTATATCACAGCAATGCCAAATAAATTCACTTATATTTTTGCATGTTCCACTGAACATTTTACTTCTCCTATCAATAACTTGGTAAAGGAGGAGAAGATGAGGATGTATACCTTTTTAGTAAGGATTATATGAAATGAAAGGCTCGTCAACTTCAACAACAATGCATGAAAAAACAGGCTGTACACAAAACCCATGTTTAACAGATAAACACTATATTATTACAACACAAGATATTATCATAGCTGACCAAGTAGAAATGTTTACCTAGCACTGCTTGAGTTGTCTCCTTTGTTACACTTTTATTTTATTAAAGACGTGAGTGATAAAGAAAAAATTACAATGTCTGTGTTTCATTCTGATAAAAAAGTAAAAACAGAGATGCACAATGGCAGTACTTACTGAAGATTTACTATAAGTTTCAATGAAATTCATCCAGAGGTTTAGGAGAAGTTGCAGCTTACAGAAAGTGTGATGCCATGACAATACAAGACAATGGATGATGATCGCCATGCTTATGCAAGCCACAAAATAATATTAGGGATTCTACATGTATATTATTACTTTTCTGTATAGTTCAGATCCTACAATTGGTTATCGGTAAATCATTTTCACATATCTGACTGTAAAATAAATTAAAGAAGGTATGTGAGCACGCTCACATACCCCACGTCTTCATATTGTCACTGGAGAAACAAAATCTCACTTCACAAGTAAAATGAACACAATCAAATGCTTACCTTCACATATTTATCCTAATTTGAATGGCAGCATGTTGGGAAATTTAAATTCTAAGCGAGAGGAGTCAACAGTAATAGTATAGTGAGGCAAATAAGTTCAAAGGGGCGTAACTCCTGGAAAAAAAATTGAATTGTAATTTCCTGTCGATATGCACATCTACGTAGTATGTCCTTATTATCTGAAAAGGTTTCATGAAATTCTGTTGTGTGGTTTGAGAGGAGTTGCGATGACAAACTGTTGCAGAAGTACATTAAAGTAAATAAGTTCAAAGGGGCGTAACTCCTAGAAAAAAAAATTGAAACGCAATTTCCTGTCGATATGCACATCTACGTAGTATGTCCTTATTATCTTAAAAGGATTCATGTAATTCTTTTGTGTGGTTTGAGAGGAGTTGCGATGACAAACTGTTGCAGTAGTACATTAAAGTAAATAAGTTCAAAGGGGCGTAACTCCTAGAAAAAAAATTGAAACGCAATTTCCTGTCGATATGCACATCTACATGGTATGTCCTTATTATCTGAAAAGGTTTCATGAAATTCTGTTGTGTGGTTTGAGAGGAGTTGCGATGACAAACTGTTGCAGTAGTACATTAAAGTAAATAAGTTCAAAGGGGCGTAACTCCTAGAAAAAAAATTGAAACGCAATTTCCTGTCGATATGCACATCTACGTAGTATGTCCTTATTATCTGAAAAGGTTTCATGAAATTCTTTTGTGTGGTTTGAGAGGAGTTGCGATGACAAACTGTTGCAGTAGTACATTAAAGTAAATAAGTTCAAAGGGGCGTAACTCCTAGAAAAAAAATTGAATCGCAATTTCCTGTCGATATGCACATCTACATGGTATGTCCTTATTATCTGAAAAGGTTTCATGAAATTCCGTTGTGTGGGTTGAGAGGAGTTGTGATGACAAACTGTTGCAGTAGTACATTAAAGTAAATAAGTTCAAAGGGGCGTAACTCCTAGAAAAAAAATTGAATCGCAATTTCCTGTCGATATGCACATCTACATGGTATGTCCTTATTATCTGAAAAGGTTTCATGAAATTCTGTTGTGTGGTTTGAGAGGAGTTGCGATGACAAACTGTTGCAGTAGTACATTAAAGTAAATAATTTCAAAGGGGCGTAACTCCTAGAAAAAAAATTGAATCGCAATTTCCTGTCGATATGCACAACTACATAGTATGTCCTTATTAACTAAAAAGGTTTTGTGAAATTCTGTTGTGTGGTTTGAGAGGAGTTGCAATGACAAGAAACAGGACTGACGGACAGACGGACGGGTCAAAAACATTATAACCTCCGCAACCCGTTGCGTGGGGTATAATTACAAAACAGATGTTTCTAACAATTTTATAGAATAGAGGTAATAAAAAAATTTTTATATATTTTTTGAGTAACCAATCAATCTCATCAATTTTTTTATCTGACACTGTACAAACTCATAATATTTCAATATTTTTCAGAAAAAGCACTGACAAACAATGATTACTTCCTCTGAGACAAATTTTTGTTCATTGAAAGATAAATTGTAAATGGTGCAGGAATAGTAACAATTAATACAATGTTCCATTGTAGACTCTAATCTGTCAATGCATGGATTAAAAATGCACTGGTCTAGGACTTCATCCTCTGTCAATAATCATTCTTCTGTCTCAACAAATCATAGTACAAAGGGTAACATTGGTAAAGAAAAGAGATATTGACAAAGATATCTAAAAGTTTAACAAAACTATATTCTTGAAACAAATCCTTTAGTACTCAATGAAACTCGAATCTATGTAACACAAAGTTTAAATCTTCATTTGAAAATTAAACAGATAATTTATTGATATTACCAGTATATTTACCCCCTATAAAGAAATCTATCTATGACATGGTAACTCTACAGGTTTAAAACCTTTTCACTTTATAGTGTTATTTCTGGATTTAAAAATGTCAAATTTTGCACCAGAGGAGATAAGAAAATCTTATATAAACTCATGCTTAGTTTATAAAAAAAATCTATTATCTACATGTATCTACCTGTAAAAGGAAATGTTTGACAGACTTAAAGAATCGCTGTAAGACTCACTTAAAGTTAGAGTGTCCTTCTAATCAAAATTTTGTAAACACTACTTAAAAAACATTATACCCCCTTCATATTTACATAATATTAGTCCATAAAAATATTTTATCAATACTTTAATTATCAGATTCACTATGTTCAACATTATCCATACAAAAACTGCAAATTTTCAATTTCTCAGTCATAAATTCTGGGGACATCAGGGGAGATCATGTATAAATTCTTGGGACATCAGGGGAGATAATGTTAGACATGCATTAGAAAATCGACCATTTGATTGAAACATTTATATGAGCTTTCAGTATCTTCATAAATACATTCCATAGCTGTTTGAGAAATGAACTGACCTTCCTCTAAAACACTGCAGATGACTTTGGTACAGTTTTTCTTCTCAATCTAAATTCACAATAGTTTAATTATTTTTACTGAGAGAAAATTTAGCTGAGAAATCAAAAATGTGCCATGTTTCCCCTGTAAATATTTTGATTGGGTAAAAGTGATATTTGAGATAAAAATATCCTGTTTAACAAGAGCTTAACACATCAACTCACTGACATCTATTTGTAAATCTGATAACTATTTAAAAAATTTCTCTGCAAAATTATTAAAATATTAATGTGGTTACACATCATCCATGAAACTACATTTGGGACAATCAAATTTCCTAACTTTTCAAATACAACTTTGTAGTGAATACTGTTTCGATGTTGAGTCATTTACCCCCTGGGTGGATGGGTGGAAAAGTAAAAAAAAAATATGCCCTGAACACATAGGTGTCAACCACATGGGTGTCTTCCTATTTATCCAACTGTGAACCACATGGTTGTCTTCTCATTTATCCAACTTCTGAAAATGAATTTGGTATTCCCACTTAACCAACTTTAAATTTCTTATATGGTACTACCCCGGTAATTAGGTGTCAGGTAAATAATTGTGACAGGTAATTTGTTCCAGTCCCATTAACAGACAGAAACATAAATAATTTTTTTTTTAATCTTGAACTTAAACATAAAATAGTTTGTTCCATTTACTGATAAATCAGGTTTACTCAAACATACATCATCTTAAACAAGACCACACCATAAGTTATCAGTAGCATCATATGCCAGGCGTACTGCATTTGAGCATTTTTTTGAAAATCTCTATATTACAACTGCACACTTTTTCTATATATCTTTACCTGTCCAAAAAATTAAAGATAAAATACATGTAAGAATAGAGATACAATTAGAAATAAAATCAGTTGTTAATTTAATTTTCATGAAGTACGACGAGTAACTAATGGATACACCAGCACCAGCACGTAAAAATGAGAAGGAAAAGCTAACCTATCTGATGGAACAATTTGGATAAGTTAGAAATGACGAAATAACTCGCAATGAATTTATCAACATTGTTGGATACAGGTTTAGTGCTAGAACGGATTCGTAGACATTGACAGATACGTTTATGTTTTATGCATAGATACGGCAGTGTATATAATATATGGACTTTTATCCACGTTTAAATAAATATCTAGCTCGTCCTTCCAATTCCCATTGGTAAGCAGGGGCAAAAAACTTTGGGATGATATTCATATGTTATGAATATTTGCTCCAAGTTTGGCTAACAGAATGGTTTTAAGTAAAAAAGTATGCAACTGATATACACAAAAGAGCTTAATCAAAGTAAAAAAGGTGAGGAAAAGATATACGAAAGTGTACAAATGCAAATCTCCCCATATGCCACATTAGTTTTTATTTGAATAACAAGATGCTCCCTGGAGCCTGTATCGCTAACCTGGACTATGTCCATCTTGACTGCCATCCTGGAACATTGCTGTCAAGTCCCAATTGGCTCACTAGTTTCAACAAGATCTTTCAGTGAACTTTCCCATTAGGTCCTATGTTAAACTAAGTTCTGCTCTGGCAGCCATCTTGGATGGTGGACAGGGTCATTGGATATAATTCTGAAAGAGGACCAACTAAGAACCATAGCTGCCATGTTTTGTTCCAATTGGCTAAGTGGTTTCAGACAAGAAGATCTTTAAGTAAATTTCCCATAGGGTCCTATGTTTAACTATGTTTGGCTCTGGGGGCTATCCTGGATGACGGGTCAAGTCATCGGATATATTTCTGAAATAGAACCACCTAAGAACCATTGCTGCCACGTTTTGTTCCAATTGGCCAAGTGGTTTAATACAAGATCTTTAAGTAAATTTCCCATAGGATCCTATATTTAACTATGTTTGGCTCTGGTGGCTATCCTGAATGACGGGCCGAGTCATCCGATATAATTCTGAAAGAGAACCACCTAAAGACCATTGCTGCCAAGTTTTGTTCCAATTGGCTAATTGGTTTCAGACAAGAAGATCTTTATATAAATTTCCCATAGGGTCCCATGTTAAACAAAGTTCGCCTCTGGTGGCCATCTTGGATGATGGGCAGGCTCATTAGATACAATCTGAAAGAGGACCACCTAAGGACCATTGCTGCCAATTTTTGTTCCTATTGGCCAAGTCGTTTCAGACAAGAAGATCTGTAAGTAAATTTCCCACAGGATTCTATGTCAAACTAAGCTTGGCTCTGGCGGCCATCTTGGATATAGTTCTGAAAATGGACCACATAAGGACCATTGCTGTGAAGTTTTGTTCCAATAGGCCCAGTGGTTTCAGAGGAGTAGATCTTTAAAGATAAGTTTACGATGACAACGTGAACATAGTGAGCTAAAAAAGAGATTAAGACGATCAATAATGTTTACCCAAGGATGCAAAAACTGATAAGTTTGTTGTACATGCATAATACACTGTACAATGTAGAATAAAACCTTACTGTCAGTATATGTAAATTTTAGAATACCTTTAAAAAATTACATTGAAAATAACTATTTAACTCGGAATAGTTATCAAATTTTCAATCAAATGTTGTTTTTTTCTAATAATATCTGTTAAAATAAAGATAAAGCAATTATAAAAAATATTATTAAAGATGGATTAAACGATCAAAATATCTATTGTACGCACATTGAACCATTCAAAAATGTCCAGGGCAAAATTTCAGTCTTTTTTTAATCTTTATAATATAGATTATTTTAAGGTTGATGTTTGTTCTAATGGTTAAATTAAACAGAAAACTCCAATATCAATACATAATATTGAAAGTTAATTAAAGAAATAAATGAAAGCTGATATCAATAAGAATTCCTTTGATTCTAACATTGATTTTATTTCTCAATCAGTTCAATAAAAGAACATAATGATGACAATTCAAGAATGTCAAAATTCTGATTACAAAAATCTGATATTTAATAATTAAAATGTAATTTAGTCCCTTATGTTCTATATAAAATTCATTTCAGTGAACAACACATTTAATGCCAAGAAAAATGTCCCCAATTCATATTTGTGACACAATTTGTTGGCTATTGACAATGGAAAAATTAAATATATGTAACTAGTACTTGTAATTACAAAAATAAAATTAAACTGAGCAATGCTTCGTTTATTGTTTGTTTAGTTGGTGTTTTACGCCATATTCAGCACATTTTGCTATTTCACGGCAGCCAGTTTTTATTGGTGGAGGAAGCCGGAGTACCCGGAGAAATCCACCGAACTTCAGTGAGATTCGAACTCACAACCTCAGCGTTGACAGGCTAGTGATCTTTAGTAGTCATGACAAGCTACCTAGACCACTCTGCCGCCGAGGCCGAACTGAGCAATGCAATGTCCCCTATCATCTAGAGATGTGAGAAAACACACCAAATGATTATTTTACCAAAAATTTCTATTTTCAAGACAATAACTCTAACAATAATTATCCAAAAATAAGATCTGTTGGTAAAAGGATAAAAAAATGTCAGAAAAACTAATGTTTGACAATAATTCCTATATTGGTTTACAGTCCTGGTCATCAGACAAATTTCTTGTAGAGGATCTCCTAAGGACCATTGATCAGTGTGAAACTTAAACCTGATCTGTAGCTCATCATTATAAGCTCATGTAATCAGTTGGAAAAAGGGTTTGCAAAAAAAGTCGGGAAAACTAATATTTTGGCAATTTCTATTTCCAAGGGCATATAACCAAAATGTAGTAAAGTCTTAAGTTCACAACAGGCAGACAGTCAGTGGACATAATTATTCATCACTTCAGATTTTTTCCTGTTGCTTAATTTCTAAAAAAATTCACAACATTTTAAAAAAAAATAATTGAAAGGACAAATATACCTAAGGAGCAATCAAAAAAACGTAATCCATTGGACAGACAAACCCAGGAAGACAAACGAACAACCACAAGCACAACAAATAAACACAGAAAACTAAAAACAATGAACAACACGAACTCCTATAAAAACCAGGAGTGAACCCAGGTGCTCCGGAAGGGTAAGCAGTTCCTGCTCCGTATACAGCACCCGTCGTGAAGTTCAACAAAGTCAATCCGGTGGAAGTCACAAATCGTAGGAGGCAGATGAAAGGTTACGACAGTGGGAACAGGTCCAACATCATCTTAGATATTGGAACACTGTAATGGTCAATCAATTCATGATGACGACCGTAAAATTTCTTAAGTGATGACATCAACTTATCCCTGATAAAACCCTGGTTAAGAAGCTTTTGTGACAGCAGTAATCCTCTTTGTCGAAAGTCAGGGCAACTCACGCATGCCCTTGAAAATCGGATAAGCTGAGAAACGTAGACGCCATATGCAGGCGATGCTGGTATATTGCTACTTAAGAAGGGAAAATTAACAATAGGAAAGTTGAAGTCATCACGTTTATCATAAAGTTTTGTCTTCAAACGTCCCTCATAGTCTATTTCAAGAAATAAATCCAAATATGAAGCGGACTTTGGTGTATCTGTAGTATCCTTAATTTCAAGCTCACTGGGGTAGATAAGATTTAGAAAGTCTTGGAATTTGTCGTTATTTAACGACAATACATCATCTATATAACGAAAAGTGAAATTAAAGGATTGGGCTAGTTTCTTTTTGTTTTCACGTAGTAACCCTTGAATGAAGTCCGCTTCATATGAGTACAGAAACAGATCGGCGAGGAGAGGAGCACAGTTGGTTCCCATTGGAATGCCGATTCTTTGTTGAAAAATTAGACCGCCAAATTCAACGAATATGTTGTCTATGAGAAAATCTAACATGTTTGTAATTTCATCTTCAGAATACTTTTTGTCAGAATCAGAGTGGTTCTTCACGAAATAAGACTTTTCTCTACCTAGAACAAGGAATTTATACCTGCGTGTCCCATTTTTCTTGAAAAAACATTGATGAACTAGTTGCTTTAAGCGATCTTTTAATTGAGAATGTGGTATGGTAGTGTAGAGTGTAGAGAAGTCGAAAGTTTTTATGCTGTTGCATGTAGCCAAAGATTTTGATTTTAGATATTGAAGTAAATTTTTGGAGTTTTTAAGAATCCACATCTGATTGACGCCACTGGTGGAATATGATGTTTCACAGTAATTCTGAAGGCCCTCTTTAACACATGTCAATATGGATGTTAAAATCTTTGAAAGAGGTTTTGTAGAGCAATTAGCTGACCCAGCAATGTACCTTTGTTTAAACGGATTCTTATGTAGTTTAGGAATCCAATAAAGAGCAGGAAGGTCCATTTCTTCATCCTTTGTAGAAATGCCAAAGGAATGAAGAACGGTCTTGTGGTTATCAAGGACTTCCTGCTTAGTGAGTGTGGTCGGTGTATAAGTTGGGTTACCCGCAGTGTTATCTATTCCCAATTCGTTTCTAAGACACTCAAAATAATAGTTCTTACAAACAAAAACGATGTTATTGGGGGCCTTGTCAGCTGGGACAACTACATATTTGTCATGGAGGCGAGTCAAGTTTTCAACAACCTTAGGGTCTTTAAAGATGGATATAGCTTTAGTGCTCATAGACCCTTGGAGGCTTTTAATTCTGATTTGTATCATTGACCTAATAGCCTTCACCCACTCTGAAAGTGTGTCAGCAGGCTCCTGTTCTTTTGAAGTCCATTTTCTGGCATAGTCCTCAACCGAATCCATAAGTAACTTGAAATTGTATTTCCAATTAATTGGCTGAGGTTCTCGGTATTTGGGGCCTTTAGCTAGCATATTTTTAAGCTTTTGATTATCAACTAGATTGAGATCTCCAGTGATAACATGACCCACAGGACTATAATTGAATGGAGATGTCGAACAGGAGCAGTCAGGGGGTTTAGACTTGAGGTCATCGGAATTAAGGTCCCACAATGCCCGTTTGTAATTGAAAATCATTTCTCAATCAATTTTAATTAAATTTGTATTTCCAGAAAGACAATAATCCACAGTTTACTTGTATATACAGCAATCTAAACACAATCAAAATTTATGACTTCACAAATTTACTTAAATAATTTTTATGATTTAATTCCCTGTGCTATTTACATGATCCATCATAACAATTAATCATATTGAACTTTCTTTTGTTACTGGTGCAAATCTTGTTAAAACTGTTTTCATCTTTCAATTATGAAAGATGAAATAACTATCGTATCTGCATTTTTAAGTTTTTTTTCCCATTTTTTTCTATTTTCTAATTGGCTGTTATTTAGTTTTTAAGTTATTTTTTCATTTCTAGACAATTTTGAACCATTGCGGCCCAAAGCTGATTGGTTAACATTGAATCATCTGTTTCTGTGGAGCTTAAAATGAAAACAAGAAAGGTGAGCTATCATTAATAATGAAGATAACTCATAAATCCACGTTAAATTTTTCAAAAATCTTTAAGAGACAAGAATTTCACATACAATATCATACAGTTATTTAACAGTATTGAGAGATATAGCCATTTTATATGTCCCGAGACAATGACTATTTTCCCGATGCGTAGCAGAGGGAAATAGTCAATGTGTTGAGGGGACAAATAAAATGGCTATATCCCGAAATGAATGTTAAATAACTGTTTTATTATACCAAATTTTTTTAAGAAAAATTCAAAGAAAAATATTTAAAATAGGTTTTCCAATGAAAGTTGCTACTGAAAAGTGCTATTCACTGGTCGGTGAATAGCATTTATGCTATTCACTGGTGAATAGTACCTTTCAGGCAGTCTGAATAAAATAGTATTTTTATGACAATGAATTTTACATAGCAAATAAGCAGAGAAGTATAATAAATGAGTTTAATAAAACTAAATGACTTTTATTTTCTGGAGTATACTTTAATTTAAAATCAAATAATAATTTATCATTGTATTATATCACTTGGTTGCTTAGTTAAGATAAAGAGAAGAATATCTTTACTTTACATGACTTAGAAAAAAGATCTTTAACTGATATCTAAAAAATGACTTAAAAATCAAAACTTACCAGAGTTCCTCTTCAGTAGGCAGACAGTCTTCCATCTCCATTTCGATGGTATTAAACAATTTTTAAAAATATTATTTTCTCACTTGTATTTCATAAGAAATCTAAAAACTTTCAATCTATTCTTTTTCCTTTTTTGTCAGCTTTATTAGATAACGGATCCTACCACTCGACACCTTTGAAACTATTGACGCACATCTACAAACACTTTATTTAATCAATTTTCTAATTTTACTATGTATAATCAATATATTTTGACTGTACTATACATCATTTCAAAACCATTAATTTTCTTTGCATTGTGGTCATCAGGCTCTTTCAAATGTTTTAAAATGCATCTGGGTATAGAGCATTTAAATAAAAAATATATGTTTAAATGAACAGGCAAAGAAAATTTCCACTGCAAATATAGTTATCACTAAGAAACTGTATAGACAAGGCATACTTAAACAAATATATTTCAAAGAAAATAAAAGGTGAGAGTTTGGATAGATATTTCATTTCTTTGGTTAACAATTCACGCCACGGTTCCAATTATTTAAAACAAGTTTCAATGTAAATAATTATATCAAAACTTTAATTTCAAAACAAATTCATATCAAGATTATACTGACATTTTCTTTATTTGAACATGACAGGATTATTTCCACTGTTTCCGAAAATTAACGTTTAATTTCAAATAATCTGTAATTGTCAAATATTTAGAAACACGCTTATTAGTTTCTTGTTTATTTAAAAGATAAAAATAAATTGCCAAAAGGTTCAAATAAAGGAATGATTGATTTAATGTCTCCAGATTTTAACTAACAAGAAAAAACAAATAAATGTTTTTTTTTCACTTTTTATCCTAAAGGTGCCTCTTACTATATGTGATGAAAAAAAATCATATGTCTTTAAATGGAACAAAATAGGTTTTTAGTTTCAACTACCTAATTGCTTTCATTTTAAAAAGTAATATAGAACAGCAATATAGATAATATCTATTTACAATTAAATATACTTAAATCCTAACAATGTAAAAATCAGCAATCTTTTATTTCTACTCAATGTCATTGGAAGTATGTATATAATATAAACTCATTGTATTCACATCAATTTGAATGTAGTCTGTATATTTAAAACTTTCTCATTTTCATTATTCTGAACTCTATTCTTAAAAGAACAAACCTATCAAAGACTCTAAAACCCCCTTTTAAAGGAAAATTGAATGTAAAGTTATGAAAAGTCATAGGTTTAATATATATTGCTCTAACAAGGTGATCACAAATGCATTTTTGTACATTTTATGATAATAAACACTACATAATGTAAAATTTTATGTTCTGACTGAGTGGTTATTTATAAGCCTTTCTCCGCCTGTCATAATTTTATTTTGTCATTAAAGTTTGCCTTTGATCATTACAGTTTAACGTGTTACTCAATAGGAAATATGAAAGGATATGGGTTATGCTTCAGTGAGACACCATCATATCTATATTTAAACTCGTCATTCCTTAGATAGATACCACTGGTACATGGTATGAGATATCCAACCAAGTTATTGTTTTATAATGATGCTAGACTTAAAGATGCATTCCAGAAATAGCACTGAATTTTCTTTGCTGAAACTGGATTGGCTAAATATATCGAAATTCTTTATATATATGGTCTCTCAGCTGCCATGTACAAATAGGAATTATCACTCTTTAGTCTTAGTGCTTTCAACATAATTTATAACATCTTTGGATCTTTGCTTAACTAACTTGGGTCTGAGTGCTGTGTTGTGTCATCTGCTCCCATCAATCACTGGTTAAGGAAAAGTGACAGATCATACAATGTCTACCCCTATCAGAAGTATGCAAGTTAAAAGTCATAACAATTGACTAACTTCTATTACAATACATGAAAAAACAGGTTGAACAAAAGAAAAAACAAAACATAAAAAATGTGAAATACTTTTAATAGATAAACAGTATCCCACTACAACACAAGATGTTATAGCTGGTCATGCAGAGATGTTAACAAAATACTTCTATAGTTGTCCCCCTTACCTGCACACTAACTGATATTTTCTCAAAAATCATTAAAGGAAAAAATAAGCAAGCATATGTTCGACAATGTACACCCAAAATATGATTTGGATCAAAAAAATAAAATAGGAGGAAAATGGAGGCTTTTGTTACTGAAGATTCCATGCAAGTTTCATAGAATTCCATTTTCAGGTTTAGGAGGAGTTGCAGATAGAGAAAGCAGAGAATGAATGACAACGATGCAAGAAGAGAGATACATATCTCTATGTGTTGACACTGCTATGCAGTCAACTCAATTTACTAATGAGAAACTTTATGCTTTTACCCTGGACCAACTTATATAATTATGGGAAAAAGTGATAAAATTATGATTCCAATTTAAATGAGTGTATTCATATATGGTAAATACTCCCAAAATAGAAACCATGAATTTGGTGTTTAACCAAGAGTTGAATAAACGAAGTACAGTCGTGATATTTCAACTCATGTGATTTCAAACTGAGCAGTATGAAAATCCAATTCAACAAGATCATTATAGACAAAAAAATACCATTTAAACAGTAATTGAGAGGAAAGGAAAAATTCCATAAGACAAGAGGGATTTGTGAGTGTAGCAACATGCAATTACTGCACATACACAAAATACTATAAAAATAATACCAAAAGAATAATAGAAAACCTACGAGAATGAGAAGATGAAAATACCAAAATAAAATTAAACCACTAGGAATGCAAACTTCCACAACTAGAGGCTCAAAGTGACCCTGAATCACTTGACTGGATAATGAAGCAGATAACTTACTGCATATTAAATTTTGTTTGTATATCCAGGCTTAACAGATCGGAATGAAATGAGAAATTTTTTAAAGGTCTTTCTATACACTAATTCCTTGAAAGTTTGGTCAATACTGACCTTGTTTGAAGATATTTATCATTGTAGTTTAAGAAGAGAAGAAATTTGAAAATTTTACCAACCAGAATAAAGAATTGCCTAGGGTGACCATGTTTTTCATCACATCGGAATGAAATGAGGATTTTGTATAGACAACCTTTCATACACCATTCCTGCAGTTTGGTTCAATTTGGCTCTGTGGTTTCAGATGAGATGATGAATTGTCTTACGATTGAGGGACAACAGACAAACAGAAAGTGATGACAATAGCTCATATTGCCCTTTGGGCCAGGTGAACTAAAAACTGGGAGTGACATCAGGTGCTTTTTAGGATAGACAGATACAGCTATTAATCCAGTATAGGACTACTACTATATCAGCAGTATCTGTAAACTAGTAAGGTATAATGTTAACTGTGCCAAAATAAATTTACTTAAGTAAAACAGAGTAAAATACACACAATGTTCTCCACTCACCTGGAAAAATCTTTATCTTTCTGCTGTATGGTAGTCCTATTATTACATTCTTTCTGTCCTATATTTCTGTGAATGTAGTCTGTAGAGCCATGATCTGCCAATGTCTTTTTTCCTTTATGAGAACCTGGTCTTTTGTTGGGAGGAAATGGGTTCACAGTTCTCTCTACTTCAATTTTGCAAGTCTACAAAAACATATCTCAATATAATATTATACTGCAATTAATAAAATATTAATCTGGTTTAGATAAACAAATCTTTAAGTTGCCATGTAATGTATAAGCACCATGAATTTCAAGCAGTTAAGCTTAAGGTCATACATATATATGTATGAGTGTCATGCAGGGAAATACATGGAAAGAGAAGTAACAATTTCATTCACATTACAAATGAAATATAAAAATTTGGTTTTCACCTTTCATTGTAATCATTTTGCACAAAATACAAAGTTCCACTACAAAAACTTGTGAAATAAACATGCTCCATATAAATAATGTTGAACCACCCTCTGGAGGCCTCTTGTATTAGGGGTAATTTAAAGCATCATATTATGCAATAATTAACCTTTCCTGAATTATGTTCAAAAACTCTCAGGATACCTTTGGCTTTCAGATTCTTTGATACCAATTTTGATACACAAAATGTTCACATATGTGATAAGTAGATTATTACAATGAATTTTCCATATCAGCACTAGATCATCCTTTGAAATCAGACATTGGACTTGGCTCCAATATTGGAGCTTTGAGAAGATTGCATTTAATCTATAATTATTTTGCACAGAACTGTTCTAAATGTGCCAAAATTAAACAAATCAAATGTCACTACACTGTAACTTTGGTGTTTTCTTAAATAATATTTCTCTGAAGTTTATTTAAAACACGAAAGAGAGAATTTTCCTGATGTTAATTTATAGTGTGTCTGTTAGGTAATGATTCAGGTATAATTATAAACATGAAGGACACATCTGGTTTGAATCATGGCATCTCAGTACATTACAGAAGTCCTTCACACTACTATAATTTGGAAATCAGTCAGAAACAGTAAACATTGAAAGGATCTAGGATTTCTATTTCTGCATCCATGATTTTGGTAATGTTCTTTTATGAATGTTCATATCTCTTCATGTGTTTTTTATTAATTATACAACTAGGACTTGTCTCACTCCATGCTTCAAAAAAATGTTATTATCAGCTACATTAGTTGCAATTTTCAATCCATGTGGACAGAACTTTAATTTTTTTTCTCAAAGATTGAGCATGTATGCATTGACCAAGTCCCTGTGAATGAAATGAAAAGCACAGATTATTCCTCTGATTCTACTGCAGATAGAGTGAGAAGGTTTACTAAGGCTGCATGTGCAATAATTACAGTCTGCAGGATTCCATACATTTTGTGAATCCCCCCACAAGTTTTTCTCCATTTTGAGTTTTCTTAGAAACTGGCACTTATTTCTATGCAATTGGTATCCACACTCCTTATACCATAATATATAATGTTAATTATTTCTATGCAATATATATATGGGTATAAGGAGTGTGGATGGCAATTGCATAGAAATAATTAAGAATTAAGTGCCTATGATCAAATAGCTGGGGTAGATTCTATATGTAACACTTCCACCGCAATTTGTACATTTTTCATTTTGCCAAAACTTCGAGGATTTTTTGTTTAAAATCCCCCTAATGGTCAAAATAATTCATTCAGATTAAATTTCAAGAAAAAAAATTCACTATTTTCAAATAAAAAATATACAAAAAAATGTTAAAAGATATTGACTGAATTTAGTCATCTTCTTTACAAAGAAAGTCAAGATAAGTGACTGAATTCATTCACTCAGAATTAAATTTGAAAAGAAAAAATAATCATAAAATTGTTTAAAATATGATGATGACTGAATTCATTCACTCATAATTAAATTCGAGAAGAAAAACTTGTTATCATAAAATTGTTTAAAATATGATCGTGACAGAATTCATCACTCAGAATTAAATTCGAGAAGAAAAACTTGTTATCATAAAATTGTTTAAAATATGATGGTGACAGAATTCAGTCACTCAGAATTAGATTCGAAAAGAAAAACTTGTTGTAATGCTTTTCATACACGAAAAGATACTGATGTGAATATGTTTGTATTGTTTCCAGTTAAACGACCCGGTGCATTACACTTCAAAGAGAGATATGGATTATTCGGGGAAAGTAACCATCTGACAAGAGGTGGGCTATGAACAAGGGTGGACACGCAATAATGTCTCGCCTCTTCAATAATTTTCCAGATTAACATATGTAATAAAATTCGATCAGCCCTTTTATTTTTAGTCTTCAATCAATCTTTGATATCGAATCAAATTGTGATCTGTACTTGGGACAGATTTTTTTGTCACGATATGTTAATATTTGTTATGAATCTGTTATCAGTTTGATCTTGAAGCGTTGCATATTGAATTTTGTAAAAAAAGTATTCTGACAGGAAGGTTGAAAAATCTACCTCTAATATGATGATTTATAGTGAATTAGGAAGGTTTCCTATGTTGTTAAATAGAAAGGAGAAGATACTAAAATATTGCTTAAGACAAAAAATTATATACTTCAAACATTAAATGATGATATGTATAATGATTGCAACCCAAATACTGTTCAGTCTTGCATGGTTGTACAATGTTAAATGTATTTTGCAGTCATTAGGATTTGCTGATGTATGGTATGCACAAAATGTTATAAATGGTGTTTTTTTATTGTATTGAAGCAGAGGTTTAGAAATCATTTTATACAAGAGATAAATAGTATTTTTGAAACACGTCCAAATGTATTTTGTATAAAAGCATTTGTTTGAAGGTGAAAATATACAGTTCTATCTTACTAAACGTTTATCCCTGAATGTATCGGTATTCTGACCAAATATAGACTATGTTTACATAAACTTAATATTGAAATTGGTAGATTTATTCGTGCACCTAGAAATGAGGGTATTTGTACATTTTGTAATGAAAATGATAAAGAAGATGCGTTTCACTTTATTTTAGAATGTCCAAATTATGACGATGTTAAAAGTAAAGTCAAGAAATACAACTGAAAAGGGATATTCGAAGGAGAGAAAAATCGTAACAACTGACAAACTCCGGAGAACAACGAAGACAAGGCCAAAACAATACATGCACTAGAATTAAAAACTAAAAACATATGAACAACATGGACCCCACCAAAAACCGGGGTTAGACTCAGGTTCTCCGGAAGAGTAAGCAGTCTCTGCTTCCTGAAGGACACCCGCCATGCTGCCCATGTCAAATCCGGTATGAGGACGGAATAATATCAATGGAAAAGGTCCATTTTCATTTGGGAAACTGTTTTTTCATACCTGTCAACCAAGTCATGATGACCCCCATAAAACTTTAATAAGGATGACTTCAGCTTAGGAGCAACGTACCCCTATCTGAGCAACTTTTCTGTCAGGAGCCGGGCTCTGTCCAGGAAGTCAATGTATATGCCACAAGCTCTGGAATAACGTGTGAGTTGGGAAATATATACTCCATACGCCGGCGTTTCAGGAATATTGCCGCTAAAAAATGGGAAGAATCATTATGTAGTCTTTCCTCCGATTGCTATCTATTATTATGTTGTACTGTATATATGTTATGGCTATTAGTTGTATGGCTTTTGGTTTAGTGAATCCGAAATAATAAATTAAAACGTTAGTGCCAAACTGCTAACACGATTAACAGAAACCTATTTAAGGATAGAGATCACCATGGTTACGTATCTATAGAACATTCCGATATTATAAGATCGCAACCGATGGAACCTTCCAACACAACGAAAACACTAGAAATAAAAACGGCAAATATGCTGCACGAAAATAACTATGCACCACCCTATGTACTTACGTTTACATTCATTGTGACATGCAATGAGCTATTCCCACATTCCAGATTTGTCAGTCTAAATTGTAGTTTAGAAGCCTGGCATGAGAAACCATTATTCAAACACTTTCTGTTCTCTATTTAAGATTTACTTTTATTTCATTCTGTTGATTTTAATGACCTTGCTGTTCAAGGGTCGCTTAAATTTTTAGACTATCATTGTGATAAACAAATCATTATAATTGTAACAAAGTTTTCATTAAATGTGTTAAAAATATACTAAACTTCTGCCTTTCATGACAGTGAAAAAAGAAGACTACTGAATCAATAAATGTTTCTAATTAATATCAAGTTCATTATGTAAATTGAAGGTTGTCTACTTTTGACTTTTGTTAAAAGAATATTTCTAAGGGGTGTAAAACGTTTTTCAGAAGTTTAAAAGTCATACTTAGGTCTGATATAAAGATAATTAAAGTTTTGTGAGGTTAAAATTTCAACTATCTTTGTCATAAAAATCATACAAGTTCTAGATTTACTGTAATAGCTTTAGGAAACAACAAACTGTCAAAAAGTATTATCACGAAAAAGAAAACCCGTAATATAACACTTCATATAAAAAGGAATTCAGAAATAGGGGAATCCGATGTTAGAGGTTTGTGTTAAATATTGTACCAAAATTCAATATTTCTTATAAAACCATTGCACTGCGAAATCACTGTTTGCTATTGCTATGCCAACAATAGTCCGAGGTTCGTTTGAAGCCTGTTTTTAAATTGGCTCGGGCAGTACTTAGCAATGTCACTGCAAATCCTATATAAAAAATGGTAAACATTGAAACAACGGCTATAAATATTTTTCAAATTTCGATTTTATTTTCCGCCAAGAAATCTTGTGTGTTTCATATTTGTAACTATCTAAGTCCATGTCTTCAAAAAGATTTGCTTCAACTTGAGATTGTCGTTATTGACAAGCAAAATTGAGATTAGACGACACCGTTCGTAATCTGTAGTAAGCAGTTGTTATCCCCGCACTTTCCAAGAAAGTTGGGGCATAATATGATTATCTACGTCCGTCAACTCTTCCATCAATTTTGGACTTAGGGATTGAATTTCTTTATAGAATGCTTGCAATGCGCAATAAGTTTTAGAATTTTTGAATTTCTAAACTTTGGCCCAAAGAAATTAAATTAGATTTTGATTTTTCAAAACATGGGGTCCACAGGGGTCGAATTAAAATTGGGAATCTAATAAGCTTGTGACCTAAACTCTTCTTTCGTTTAAGCAATTTATGCATTTCATTTCTATATAGTATTGTCATGAACTGAATTCCTCTTTTCAATTTATCAGTGCATTATGGTGTTCTTTTCTGAATAGTCATATATTCTATGCTAATGCGCAAATAGCTAGGCTTTATAATTAGCATTTTAAAAATTGAAGTCCGCAGAGGTCGAATTTCTAAAATTTTGAAATTTAATTGTTACCTTAACTTTTTTCTTTCTTCATTTCACAGGAAAAAGTGATTTAATTTCTTTATAGTACTGCACATGGGCAATAAGGTTTTATATTTTTGTCTGTGGGTAAATATCCCAACAACTCACCAGGTGTGCGGTGCACGTGGTCAATGTCGATTATGTAGACACTAGCTTTCTAGCTATAGATGTTTTAAAATTTTAAAAATTCTTAATAATTATGAAACATCATCTAAACCGTTTGTTTTGAAGGGAGAAATTATTATAGAATTAAGTGAATCCTATAAGGTTTTCATTGTAAAAAAAATAAATATTTTAATCGTAAATTGATGATCACTGATAAGTGCCGATTCTGGACATTTATCAGAATATCCCAGTTTTCCATATACAATTATGGAGTACGCTCTGACGTTCCAAACCACCTAACAAAAAGGCCATTTGATGTCACAACAACAAAAGACAAGTGTTTTGCATATTAGTGCCAATCTATACTATGACAGAAATGGTCGTCTTCTTGCAGAGGATATGAATATAAAATATGAAATTAGATGGAAAGCTTCATTCTCGTGTGCTAAATGTTGGTCAAAGAGATCCAAATTTTGTTGATCTTTGTTCTCTGGATTGTAGGGGTATACATTGTAATATTATTGGTCTAGGTAACCATAAAACCACTTTAATCCCCCAACAGTCCAAAAAGAACTTTCCTGACTCTCTGCGTTTCTATGTTTGTGTTTGTGCTCTTTTACTGAATTTCGCAGAGGGGACCACTGTGGTAAAATTTTGTGTGGCTATATTTGGATGTATTTATAAAAAATGTCAATGACGCCAATAGGCTTGAAGCCTTATCCGAAACTTTTCTGCAGTTGAATAAAAATTTACAGATGCATAATTTTCAATTAGGTTAAAAGATGTATGTGATGGAAGTTTAGCACACGTGAGCCACGAGTGAATTTTTCATAGGGTCTTATGTTAAACTAAGTTTGGCTATGGTGGCCATATTAATTAGTAGTCTGCAATACTGAACATAGTTCTGAAAGAGCACCACCAAAACATCAGTCTGCAATACTGAACATAGTTCTGAAAGAGCACCACCAAGGCATCATTGCTGCTGAAGTTCATTCCAAACATCATTTGGTTTGCTACAAAAAAGTATGGAAATTAAAATTTTGTCAAATGGCAGGGGCAGTAACTCCTGTATTGACCTGTCTCAGGAATAATGAGGTAATGTGTAGATTATTTTGCAGTTTATAGTTTTTCTCTTCTTGCGATAGCTGTTCTAGTTTAAAAACTGCAAGTTTTGTAAACATAAATCATGGACAATAACCCCTGTTGAGGTGAATGGGCTTGTTTCATTATATATGAAAAAGAATTTAAATTTCATCCTTGAATATTTTATTACCAAATATTTAACATGATTATATCAAATTATAAAATGTTATCCAAGTTAATAAACAGAAAAAAAACAAACTAGAGGCTCTCATGAGCCTGTATTGCTGACCGGGGTTTTATTTGCCATTAAAGTTAGCATTTGGTGTCAATGGACACAATTATAAAAAAAAAGCCCTGCACTGTCAGTCATGCATCTTGAATTTTCAATCATCAATTAGGCAGTACCATTTACGACAAGTTTTAATCTTTCGGTTTTAATGCTGCTGATGAGAGGTAACTCCTTGAAATGCGTCGTATACAGCATAGTTTAAATTTACTACATCTAATATTAGTATTTTTGGATTGTTATTTTGAAACTCCTGGGACGATGCCTATACATGGTGGACCCTAGGTCCCCAAGGTTATTAGCCAACCCAGTCGTCAGACTTGTCTGACATGATTATTCATTGATTTGTTACAGAAATTACCAGTATTTACCAAAATTAAAAAAATAATAGAAATACTAAGGGTTCATTCCTTGTATTGCACATGGTAGATCTCCTTAGCTGAAATTTGGCTTCCTACTTCTTGTTTAAAATAAGTTTGGTTTTTGGTCTTACAAATGTTTCGGTTTTAATGCTGATGATGAGAGGTAACTCCTTGAAATGCGTCATGTACAGCATAGTATAAATTTACTATATCTAATATTAGTATCTTTGGATTGTTATTTTTAATCCAAACAGACAGATGGATTCAGTTGAAATTACTAAATAAAAAAAGCCAGAAATTAATAAAAAAACATTAAGGTCCTCAATTCCACAAGTTTATTCTCGCTCTATTTAACCGTTCAACTGAAGAATTTTTAATATATTTTCCCATAGTGTCCAATATTAACAAACATTGATGCTGGTGGTCATTTTGGATTTCTGATTGGCACCATTGTAAAAATACTTTGGTAGTACTTTGTAATGATAATTGTAACAAGTTTCAAATCTATGGCTCAAGTATTTTCCAATAGCTCTTTTGGGCCTGGTTGCCAAGTTGGTAGAATTGTACCACATTCACACGAATTGTGTCTTCGTAAGTATCAAATCAACCAAGTTTAGTATCAATCTATCAAACTGTTCTTTAGAAGAATAATTTTGAATACATTTCCCGTATGGTCCAACAATAATTAATTTGGATCCCTGGCAGCACTCTTGGATTGCCAATTTCCACCAAAATAACAAAACTTTGGTAGTACAATGCAATGATTATTTATGCCAAGTTTCAAATTCGTGTGTCCAGTAATTTAAGAGAAGAAGATCTTGGAAATTTAACCACTCTGAAAAGGGTGTCTTCTGGCTATTCCAACATTTCAAAATTTCATATTCTGGCTTCTCCAACATGGAAAGAACAATAGATGTTTTTACAATGTATATTGTTGTTATAACAATTAGTTCCTAATTAGATTTACAGGTAAAGGTAAAAAAAACAAGTATTAAAACTTAATGTTGGATTAGATTTTGAAGTAGATTTGTGAATATATTAGATATTAAAAATGATAAAAAATTTCTAAATGTTATAAGTTTAGTTATGTTGAAATAAAAATTAATCAAATTATATTTATCATATTAAATTTGTTTATGGAGTTATTTTTTTCAGTTACGGGAGATGTTTAACCCATGATTGTCCTGCAACTATCAACACATGCAACAACATCCCAAACAAGGTTACTGTTAACCACAACCACCCATCAGACAGAATGCAGATCAAAGTTGATGATGTGTTTCAAAATATGAAAACCAGGTCCAGACTAGAACTTTGATTCCAACTATCTATGAAAAAAAATCGGTAAACTATGCAACAGGGACTGACAGCAATGTCCTTTGGTAGACAGTACCAATGAAACCAGAATTATTTGTTTCCTTGTAGGTATCAAACACACAAAATTTGTTAGTAATTTTTCAAATGTTCTTCAGAAGAAGAAATTTTAAATACATTTTCTCCATAGGGTCCATTTTAAGGTAAATCAGAAGCTGGTCTCCATCTTTGATTTCCAATTGGCACCAACAGTCAACAAGGACCTTTATATAAACATATCTGTAAAGTTTGGATTCAGTCGGCTAAGTCATTCTTGAGAATAAGTTTTTCAAAGTTCAGTAAAACAGAAATTAGAATAGGCTCCAGGGCCATGTTTATTGATGAATTGGCATCAAAGTCCAACCAATTCGGAAGGATCTATATTATATGAATCACTGCCAAGATTGATAAATTATGTTCATCAGTTCTGAAGAAGAAGTTCCACTCATGAAAAGTTAACAGATGACGGATGGATGGACCTTTTGCTAGGTGAGCTAAAATAGTTGCTTAAGAAAACTGAAAGTTATGAAAATGTTCACTACTACAAGACAATAGTTTATTCAAAACAAATATATCACAGAAATCATTATAATATTAATAAATAAACAACAGAAAACAATAAAATTGTGTATAATAAAAAAAACCAATTTCAAATAATTTATATATATCTATATAGGAGAGAAAATGATTTAAATTAAGCTAGAAAAATAAATAATAATATATTTCAATTAATTTTTATTAAAAAGTTCAGTGCAATTTCCATTACAAATAGGTTCATTAGATTTACAATTACCCAAAATATAACTGCAGTTATTATTTGTCTGTACAATGGCATATATTTTGATGATTTTTGTGGTCAAAAACAATAATTCTGATTATATTGCTGAGCAATACAATGTCCCATACCGCTGTGAGAATCAGACATACATGTGTGGACAGAGTGATCCTCAAAATCCAAAATTAGGTTTGGAAGGGGTACACAATAATTATACGATCTGCCTGAAACTCAAACCTGATCTGTAGCTCACCATGATAAGCTCACATATCAAAAATAAGATAACTTGGTAAAAAGGTTTGCAAAATAAATACATCAAACTATTTTTTGGCAATCATTTCTATTTCCAAGGGCAAGAACTCTAACAAAAATTGTCAGATCAGAATGAAACTCAATCCTGATCTAAAACTCATCATTTTAAGCTCACAAACCAAAATTAAGATCATTTGGTAAAAGGGTTTGCAAAAACAGTCTGGAAAACAAATATTTTGACAATAATTCCTATCTCCAAGGGCAATAACTATCATGATAATTGTCCGATCAACATGAAACTCACATTTGATCTGAAACTCATCATTATAAGCTCACATACTAAAAATAAGATCAGTTGGTTAAACGGCTCCTGAAGAAAATCCAGAAAACTGTACTGAGACTGACAGACAGATGGAGTGCAAACCTATAGTTTCCTTCAGCATTGCTGGTAGGGGACTAAAAAAGGAGCCTTTAAAAAATCAATTCTGCCTTTCTGCAACACTTGGTTAAATATCAAGAAATTCAAAATCAGACTTTCATTTGATCAGGAATTTTTCAATAAACGCTCCACCAGAAAATCCTACAAGATTTCCTCCTGTAAATCATTTTTTAAAATAAAATTTATATTTCTATATGTATATAATAATCAAGATCTAATTACATTTCAAGGTATAGCTGACTCAATTTCTGTGGGGTCTTCATTGTCCTCCTTTTTGAAAATTACAAGTTAAAAAAGTATTGGTACAAATAATAATCACATTTTTTATACAAAAAGTAAATCCTAGACATGTAGACATGGGAAAACTTTTAATGAAGATCTATGTTTATCTACCGTATGTTATAATGGAATATGTTAAGTATAAGTGTCTGGAGAGAAAAAACGATTTTACAATAAAATGTAAGACAAATCATTCACTGATTCAAAATTATTTATATTCTTTTTTTTTCCATCTTTCATCAATATTTCATCTATCAAAATGGGGATTTACATGTCTGCTTGTTGTCCCCCGCTGCAATGCAAGGAATGGACCTAGTAATGGTCTGCGTCTGTCTGTCCATCGTGCTGTCCGTCTGTCCATCCGTCCGTCACAGTTTTTTGTCACCACAACTAGACCACTGATCGGATTTCGTTCAAATTTTGTAGGATTGTTAGTCACCATATTTACTTGATCCTATCGCACCGCCATTTTGATTTGAAAAATTTTATGGAAGCTATGGGACATTTTTTGTTTATTCATTCAACACTATATGATCACTTTATCAGCGCAACTCCTCTGAGACCGCCAATAGGATTTCATTCAAATTTTGTAGGATTTTAAGTCACCACATATACTTGATCCTATCATGCCACAATTTTGATTGGACAAATTTTTTTTATGGCAGTTATGTGTTTGTGCATGTGACACTACAGGAACACTTTGTGGACGCAAATTTTTATTTGTATTGTACTGCAATATTTTTTATTATGTGATGACATCCATACAGTGCCACCATTTTAATAATACACATTTTGTATATCTTGTGGGGCTTCGACTTTTCTCTGCGGCTGGGGACATATGGCTACGTTTAGCAATCTTGTTTTATATTGATGTGTGTCTGTAAATTTGCCAATTTTATGTATAGAGTGTAATATTCCACTACACATACAAGCTGATATTAAAATTCTCAGTATTTCTATTGCTGCAATAAAGATTAACATACATGCAGTTTTATGAAGAAGTTAAATCATTAAATGACCCCTCTCCTCAAAGATATCTCTGAAATATCATTTTCTGCAGCTTTCTTAAAGAGAAAGAAAAAAACCCAAAGCAAATAAAAATGTCTTCACCATAAATTACATCTAGGAATTCAATACAGTATATAAATTATATTGATATGAAATTACTTTGCAAAATCTGACAAAAACCTGCCATTTATATAAATTAAAGCTAAACTTTTAAAGTTATTGCACATTTCTGATTACCAGTATAATAATTTTGTAAATTATAAATTGAAGTATAACCTGATTTAAAACAAAACTTGAATGTACATAAAGCTATTCTTTACAACAACAACAAAAAAAAAAAAACAAAATAAAAAATTGTACAATGTATAAAAACACTCCAAATATTAAATAATAAACCTATTACATGTAAATTTCATCCTTCTGACGTCATGTTCTCAAGGTATAGCCCATTTGATAGCTTTGCTATTTGTTTTATAATGAAGATTTGATTGTTTTTGACATTGAAATTATTATTCAAGTCTATGGGCAGATTTAATTTTTTCCAGGAATTATACTAATAAATTCAATGTTGTATATTATATTTTACATTAGAATAGTTAAAAAATTAAAATGATAACATAAGTGCCTGATTTTATGCAAAATTTGTAACCTATTTACAAAGCGATCAAATGCGTTACATGTATGTATCTTGAAGTTACCCAACAATTTGAACTTAAACAAGAGACAGGCATCACATTTGAATGTATCTAATATTCATAACTTTTACCTTTTGATCCCTAGAAAGATTAAAAAAAAAAATTTGTCAGCCAATGATTTAACCTAGTAATTAAAGCACATGTTTCATCATTATGTACTCCATAAAAAACTTATGGAGACCAAAATAAACCTTTTGAAATTATTTTAAAAGATTATAGTAGATTTATGTGTTTTTTTTTTAACATTCAGACATACCCTTTTCCTTGCAAAAACTCCTTTGATTTTTTCCTGTACAACATATTACCAGTACAGTCACTTTTGTTCTAAGGTTATTTTTAATACAAATTTATGGAGAAGCAGGCAGTAGGACAGAAAAAATGTTCAAGGGATAAACAAGAAGATTTTGAATTATGATTTAGTTTAACAACAAACTTCACTGAAGGTCATCAGTTAACTCTAGCAGTACGATACAATCACAATATAGTACATTTATGACCTCTTCTGATAGGAAGATCTTGCACACCAAAGAGTTCATGATGTAAGACACAGAGCTGAGTCATAAAACCATCATTTGGACAGATACGACGTTTTTGTCTGACTGTTTTAATGGCTTCCCTGAATGTCATTCTCCGTTTTAACATCAAAAAGGCAACCACAATAGCTGCTGATCTGCTCACACCTGACACACAGTGAACTAAAACTTTACCTACAAAATAAAGTACCATAAAAAATATTTACATTTGTATCAGTAAATTTTAAGTAAAAAATTGTTTACAAGATTTAAAGTGATCCGTTAATGTTAATAATGTAAAATGGCATTGTTCAGACTTCTTTGTAGTATACCCGGTAATCGTTTTTTGAAATTTTAATACAGTAGATGTACAAATAAAATGCTCCGCTGGGTGCAGCTAGATACGACCGCAGATGTCGAACCCTGAATAGTTGGGGCAATTATGAACACAACATTCAAGCTTGATACAATACTGAATTTGGATTGTGAATAAATATTTGACACAGCATAGGTTTCTGAGACAGAATGAATGTTGTCTAAGAACTTAAAAATTTTTAATTTACCTATTCAAACCATATCAGTATTATTTGTTTTTATATATAAATCAGAAATAACCAATTTAAAATTTAAAATTGGGCACACATATCAATTTCTTGCTATGGCGCAATACTGTGCAATTGAAGATTTCTTGCTATTGCGCAATACTGTGCAATTGAAAATTTCTTGAAATATTTGACACATAATAGGTTTCTGACACAATAACTGAAATCAAAGAACTTAGAACTGGTCATATGATTTGAATTTATATTCAATTTTTTGCTTCTTGTGCAATACAATATGCTGTGGAGAATTGCCCCCCCCCCCAAAAAAAAAATAATTTACCCCTTTTTTAGCTTTAATTTTGGACCCCGATTTGGACCAACTTGAAAACTGGGCCCATAATAAAAAAACTAAGTACATGTTTAGATTCAGCATATCAAAGAACCCCAAGAATTCAATTTTTGTTAAAATCAAACTAAGTTTAATTTTGGACACTTTGGACCTTAATGTAGACCAATTTGAAAACGGGACCAAAAATTAAGAATCTATATGCACGGTTAGATTCGGCATATCAAAGAACCCCAATAGTTCAATTTTCGATGAAATCAAACAAAGTTTAATTTTGGACCCAGATTTGGACCAACTTGAAAACTGGGCCCATAATAAAAAAACTAAGTATATGTTTAGATTCAGCATATCAAAGAACCCCAAGAATTCAATTTTTGTTAAAATCAAACTAAGTTTAATTTTGGACCCTTTGGACCTTAATGTAGACCAATTTGAAAATGGGACCAAAAATTAAGAATCTAAATGCACGGTTAGATTCGGCATATCAAAGAACCCCAATACATGTAGTTCAATTTTCGATGAAATCAAACAAAGTTTAATTTTGGACCCTTTTGGCCCCTAATTCCTAAACTGTTGGGACCAAAACTCCCAAAATCAATCCCAACCTTCCTTTTGTGGTCATAAACCTTGTGTTTAAATTTCATAAATTTCTATTTACTTATACTAAAGTTATTGTGCAAAAACCAAGAAAAATGCTTATTTGGGCCCTTTTTTAGCCCCTAATTCCTAAACTGTTGGGACCAAAACTCCCAAAAACAATCCCAACCTTCCTTTTGTGGTCATAAACCTTGTGTTAAAATTTCATAGATTTCTGTTTACTTATACTAGAGTTATTGTGCGAAAACCAAGAAAAATGCTTATTGGGTCCTTTTTTGGCCCCTAATTCTTAAACTGTTGGGACCAAAACTCCCAAAATCAATCCCAACCTTCCTTTTGTGGTCATAAACCTTGTGTTTAAATTTCATAGATTTCTATTAACTTATACTAAAGTTATAGTGCGAAAACCAAATGTCTTCGGACGACGACGCCGACGACGACGCCAACGTCATACCAATATACGACCGCAAAAATTTTGCGGTCGTATAAAAACTACACAATTTTAAAAAGGGACAACCTAAGGACAATGCAATCATATTATGATTAAGGTCTCAATAACCCATTTGTTTCAGAGGAGAAAATTTTTAAAGATTTTTTGGGTGATTTTCTATTCTTAATAATAATAGGCATATTGGTTGGAGATCAAGACCCTGATTCAGAAAGGGGACCATCTAAGGATCATTCCATCAAAATCTGATCCCAATTGACACCAAGGTTTCATTGGAGAAGATTTGAATGTAAAATTTTATAGTCCTTTGGTCCAGGTCCACAATGGCCTTAGTTACTGAAGATTACCTGAATGTTTTATTGAAATCCATAAGGGGGTGTACAATGGCATTGATTACTGAAGATTTTATGAATGTTTCTTTTAAATCCATCCTAAGGTAGAAGATAATAGAAGAAAGTGTAATAATGACTATGGGACACAAAAACTTACTGCTAAAACTTGTTAAATAAGCCTCTTTAATTTTTATCACATGTACATACCTCCTTTTTCTAATGCTTCATGTATAATGTTTGCTGAAGGTCTAAAATACTTTGAAATATCAAACGATTCTGTATCTGTCGCTTTGATTCCATAGAATTTGATTCCCGTGTCTTTGTAAAAACGAGCATCTGTATTCACAAATATTGACCTCTGACCCTGAGCACAATTAATAACATGGGTTATTCCAAGTTCTTTCAAACCTTCTTTATCCATGGCAGCTCTCCTAAAATTTAAATTGTTTTACTGAAGAAAAAGGAACTACCGGTAAATCAAAATCAATATTAAAGTTTTCATGCTTTGTAAAGAGCTGGCTGAGTGATCTAGGTACATGCAGATGTAAATTGTGATACATGTTACTACTACTTCAGCCCTACTGATCACAAGCCATTCAAAACCAAGTCCAATTCATGAAACAGTGTGTTTCTACTAATTACGGTAATACCAGGTTTTGGTGTGTATCCTCAGTTACTCCAGCTTCTTCCCTCAATAAAATTTGCCTGACAAGAATTCAAGATATAGACAAAATATCTCAGAAACTGCTATAATCACCAATCATTAAATATTACATCAGGTTCTAAACATAACAGTACTATATCAGCTGCAAGACATATATTAAAATTTTCCAGCAAGTAAGCATATTTGAGATAAAAGGTTTACATCATGTTGAGTGGTTGATATTGTACAATATATTTGTATGAAGAAAACCTTATGAATTTATAATATTGTTTACAAACAATATTTTACTCAAACCTTTAGCTTTTCAGTGTTTCAAATCTGACAATATATTTGGGTCAACACTGGGTCTAGCATCATGATATTGTTCATGGGTTAATATCAAATGCTGAAGGCTGCAGCAAACAGAATATGATAACTAAACATCTAGTTGTGTTTTTCAAAATATTATTTTTGAACAGTTTGATTGTAGAACATTTTGTTTCTCGTCCAAACAACATTGTAAACTCAAGAATATGAAGACAACATTTTATTAAAACAATTTCAATGAAGTACATACACATACATGTGACAAATTTAGAATGGGTATGGGTGAGATTTTGCTCATTTAAGGGTGACATTGGGTAATTCTGGGTGTGATTTTATTGACATCAAAATATAAGTTTTCACAATAAAACATTCTCAAATATCATATAGTAAATAATCGACTTAATCATTTCCACTATTGTTTGTAGTCCAAATTTGCTTTGTAAATTAAATTGCTATGAAAAAATAAATGTATTGTTACGTTTCCTTAGTATGAAAAGACATTGTATTGATACAATTTCCAAAATTATCCAAAATCATCCACCTCTATAGAACTTTGGGAAATATATGTGCTATTAATGTTCTGTAATTTAGTGCTAACTTATTTAAATTTTTTTCAAATACTTTATTCTTATTTCTAAATTAACAATGTGCATAGCAAAAAATATTTTTATTAACAACTTAGTGAAATTAGTCTAAACAAGGGAGATAACTCAACATTGTTTACTTATGGCAATTCCTATTCAAGGACACAAGTTAGCTTTCAAATGCTAATTTCAATATAAAATAAGAATAATTAAATATTGGATGTAACGCGTCATTTGATTGGTCAAATTTTTTCGTCATTAAAGGGAATCCTGACGTTTGAGACGTCAAAACAATAAAAAGGATTGACAGTAATTTTGTTTTCAGTCTATTAGAAATAACCTCAATGCACATGGTGCACACTTTCAAATAACTCGCTACGAGGGTTATTTAGTGTGCACCAGTGACCACGTGATTGAGGTTTTATCTTCATAGACTGAAAAAAAAATTACAGAATTAACAAACATTTCTGTGTTTTTCATGTCAAGGACGATATTTAAAAGAAAAATATCCACTTACCATTTAATTGATTGAATATTGTTTTACACTGTGTGGGCAACATTTAAGCCATATCACAGTGAAAACTAATTAAATTAAGTTTGATTAAAACAAATAAACTATTTACAAATAATATTTAAGGTGAAAATAAAACAATAAAATAAATATGAGACAAACTTTCAATATGTAAAATAATATCACAAACTAACTTTCCAAAATAACATCACAGATACGCTATTAAATAAAATAACAACATCCAAACATACAAAGGAATTTAAACTTATTGGACTCTATTTAAGAATGCAGTCAGACTATATTCTTGAATACAGTCCAATGTCTTTCAAATACTTAAAATACGGTTGCCAGCAACCTTTGTAAATAAATCTTTCATATTGTTGACTGTGTAGTACCGACAAATAATTTTAGATTTATCTACACAGTCCATTTACAATTTAAAGTTGTGTGGCTTTTGTAAACATTTTATTTTTCCACAGAAGTTAAGGTATACATGAGAAGTTGTTGCCGGAACGTAAGGGTGTGAGTTTGATTCAAAATGCATGACTCTCACACACAATGCATGGGATATCACATGTATGCGAACACGTTCATGTTGTTTTATTAAAAGTTGTTCTTTCAAAAATTGGTTTAATCTTAGTACAGTTGAATAGTCTGAATAGTAAACCTCAAATCGAAAAAAAGTAACAGAATTCTTGACATGCTACAAATAAAAGGTAAATATAATCAAAGAAACTTATGTTTAATTATACCTATCTCCAAGGAATATACCAGGATAAACCTCATCATGAGAATTAATATTTCCACTTGCTGATGAAACTGCAGAGCTGTTGCCCCTGTTCTGTGAATTTGGGTCCAACACATACTGCCGTGCCCAATTTTGAAGGTTGACAATTTTGTAGGTCATCAAGATACATCAACCTAAAGATCAGAAAAACTATGTCAATAAAAATAACTGAGATTCATTCATAACAGATTCATGGGGCATTTGGTTCAATTAGCTTATAATAACAAGGTATACATGTACAAGTACATATCAAAGTTAATAAACAGACAAAAATTAAACCAATAGGTTCAAAAGAAGAAACCAACAGATTCATCACAAGAAATTACAATGCACATTCAATTTCGTTGAACATCTTTTCTTTTTTCAGTATAAAAAAAAATAAAAATGACTGCCAAGAGATTTTGTGTTCCTTTTCACAGTAATAAAACGGGCTTTACTTCCAGAAATTGGAATATGTTACAACTTCAGCATTTCAATATTTGACTGAACAGTGTGTATTTAGCCTCATGTATCATAAATTAACCAAATCCTTGTGTTTTAGTGTATATATTTTTTGCATTCAATATTAGAAATTACTTTTATATTTATAAATTTTAGGTACATCGTACTTCTAAAATTTAACTTGTGAGTTCCTAAATCATGTCGACTTCGATGTGGATATACAATGTAAGCAGATTCTTACAATTTTATAAAGTTTGACTGAGAGCAAAAATAACCAAGGCATTATTTAGAAAAAACTGCAGTATATGTACATGTATGCATGTGTATTGAATTTTGATAAATTGTGTTTGCATTAATTGAAAGATAATTCTATAACAGTTGAAGCGATTTAAAGTAACCTGAAGTCATGTTAAATAAATAGAAATAAACATATTGAATTCAGGATTATATTATCCCTTCTGCATTTCAGAAGTAAGGCCATGAGCAAGTTTTTGACTAAATTATTTGTACCAGTAGTGCATGAATCGTCTCCCAAAATTAGTCACAATGCTAACCAGGCAGTGAATTTTAGTACAGTAGTCCACACTCTACCAACTGAGCTTGAGCTAAAGGAGTATTCCACTTGCACCTGTTACGATTCTGTAAAATCTATCTTTCTACCAAATGTTTATACATGTTCCATACAGAATTTGTCTCCTTCAGTTTAAATATTTACTGTTAAAACACATGTCTTTTATACAACAAAATTTGCTAAAGGGAAACCGTTATGAAAAAGCCAAGGGCAAGGGACCTGCTTTAGGACGGGGGGGGGGGGGGGGTAAGCATTTGTCTCCCTTTGTAAACAAATATTTAGAATGTAATTAAATCGTGATTTTTATATCTATTTACACCAATATTATATAAAAAGTTATAACGTATAATTCTACCTTAATATGCCAATCCGCCAAAAAAAGAATGACAGATGAGATATACCAGCTGTATACGATAAAATACAAAACTGATTAGCCAACTGCCAAGCAGTCTCTTATCCGTTTTCGATTTTGTTTTTTGTTTCACGGACGGTCCGGAATTGATTCCAACTTATTTTTCAAAAATGGCTTCCGGGTTCACCGAAGAAATTGTAAAAGATTTTATTATTAAAAATGGATGTAAAGTAACGAACCACGAACTTGTAACAAAGTTTAAGACATTCCTTAATGACCCAGAATTCAAAGGTATACTACAACATGCGAAATTATAGCAACAAAACAGCCAAAAATGTTGACATACCAGTACTGGTTGTCAGTACCCCATTCTTCCCTAATCCCTTCTACTTCTAGTGAGCTGGGGAAATGGTCCTTCAACAGGTCTGATCGAACTCCCAAACGCGCTGAATGGTGAACTGATACTTTTTTTTGCAAGTATGAAGTCACCATTTTACTCGCAAATGGGAGTAATAGCTTCACCTGGTGGTATATCATGTCACGATTAGTTTAAACGCATAACATGTCACATATATTCTTTATACATTTTGCAACATTTCTACTGAAAAAATTAAAAATTTACCGTGCAATTATGGAGAAATTCAATGTCAAAGCTAGTTGAGCGATCTTTTGGGTGTTTATTGTCATAAATAACAGACAGATTTCACCAATTTTTGGGACTTAATCTTTCATATCAGGACTTAAACAAGGTACAGAAAGCCTACATTTTATTAACTGAATTTTTTTATGACTATAGCTTTTAGTTTTAGAAAAAAAATACATAACCTCAAGTCACCTCTACAATGATGATCATGACAATGTTACACTAGTTCTTATGTAGGTCTGGTCGAACTCGCAAAACTGAGTATACTCTCAAAAGAGAGTTTTCTTTCCAAGCATTCAATGTTTTTAATGAAATCTCCCAATTCTGAGGCTGGAATAGTATCTCAATAGACTTTCTAATATTTTAAATATACAAAAATTACAATAGAAATACAAAATATTTGTAAATATATCATAAATAATTGTTATAAAATAAAAATAAATTAAAAAAAACACTAAAGAACTAGGGTACCATTTTGAACATATTTAGTATCGTATGCAGTGATTTCCTGTTATGTATGTTCTGAAAGTTAAAACTACACTGAACCGCAAAAGAAACGTCGCACAAAATGACATGTTCACATACATTTATTTCAAAGTGACATTTATATATTTTAAATTAATTTTTACAAAATTTAATGAATGATTTACAGTCTTTTGGTTACAATGTTCACAAAAACGTCACAATTGTCGCAACGTCACATGTTTTCAATGCTGTGCTCCCATGTCCGTTAATAACGTGTATGTCCTCCACCGGCACCAATTACTGCGGCACATCTTCGGTACATGGAGTTGATGAGCCGATTAATAAACGCCATCGGAATACGTGCCCATACTCTCTGAAACGCTTGTGAAAGTTCAGCTGCAGTTGTCGGACTTGGCTGCTCATTATTCAACCGTCTTTGAACTTCGTCCCATAAATGTTCAATAGGGTTTAAATCTGGACTCAAAAGCCGGCCAATCCATAACATTAATGTTATTCTGCTGTAGGAAGTCTCTTGTGGCTCTTGCGGTATGCGCACATGCATTGTCCTGTTGGAAAGTCTTGTTTTGATGACGTGCGAAATGGGGCTGAACATGGGGTGTCAAGACTTGGTCGATGTAACGGGCAGCTGTTACGCCATTTCCTCTGCCTGGGCCAAGGTTCTGAAAGATGACTGGACCAAGTTTAACGTTAAGGCCGATTCCACCCCATACCATGATGCTAGGTCCTCCCCACGCGTCTGTTTCCAGAATGCAGCTGTCTTCGTAACGTTCCCCGCGTCTTCTCCACACTCTGGTTCTGCCATCGGCTGTTGAAATGCAGTAACGGCTTTCGTCAGAGAAGATGATGTTACGCCATTGTCGATTTCGCCAATTCTGTCGCTGAGTGGCCCACTGAAGACGAGCTTGACGGTGTCAAGGAGTAAGAATAGGTCCTCTTGCTGGACGGCGACATCTCATGTTTCTAGCAGCTAATCGCCGACAAACCGTATCATCACTTATTGGTCGTCCATGTGTTCCAGCAGTGTTTCTGGCAGTTTCGGCAGCTAGGGTGAACCGATTCATCAAATGGTGACGAACAATGCCTCCATTCTGTCTAGGGGTAGTGACTTGGGTCTACCACTCCGTGGACGGTCATTTGTGCTGTTTGTTGCATTGTACCGTGTCCGTAGACGTTCAGTTGTTCGAACAGCACAGTTGAAGTCGTTGGCAATAACTCTGGCAGATTGCCCAGCATCCAATCGACCAATGGCCTGTTCTCTCTGTTGTGGAGTCAGACGTGGCATAGCTTCTGTGTCAACACTGATACTAACACTCTTTAATTTTCTCCGGCCTTTTATACCCATAAAGGAGCATGAATTTCACGAACATTTAAGATTTAAGAAAAATTACCGCCAAGTGTGTCCCACGAGCGGTTTTAGGTACGGTCGCTCTACGATATCAACTGAAAATTATTCAACCGAAAATTTAATTCACAGGTAATTTAATCTTACCTGGTGATGTAATCGTAATACTGATTATATAAAAATCATTAATTAATATTTATTTTGAATTTTGCTAACATTTTGAAAAAGCGACGTTTCTTTTGCGGTTCAGTATATTAAAAAAGTCATAAAAATATTCAGTTTAAAAAATATAGTCTTTCTGTTCCTTGTTTAACAGAACCTGATAAAAACATACAAGAGATTGCTCACTTTGACCATGAATTTCTCCATAATCGCACAGTACAATGTAGATTTTTAATTTGCTTGGTAGAAATGTTAAAAAATGAATAAAGAATATACACATGTATTAGCAAATTTACAGGTATTACCAATTATGTATACATGTTTGCATTACAGGTGAAAGAATATACAACCAGATGAACATGATGAAGATACTCACATTTGCGAGTAAATTCATTACATCATACTTTCAAAAGCAAGTATCTGTTTACTGTTCAGATATACTTGCGTTTGCGAGTTCGACCATGTACATGTATGTTGGTTTTTATTTATAAATTTTTATTTTGTAACAATTATGTAGGATATATTTACAAAATACATGTATATGAAACTTACTTGAGATACTATTCCAGCCTCAGCATTAGAGATTTCATTAAAAACATTGAATGCTGGGAAAGAAAAAACTCTTTTGAGTGTATACTCGGTTTTGGGAGTTCATGCAGACCTGTTCAGATGGATGGCTACTCCTTGAATGAGTAACATTTTCATAGGAAAAACAAAAGTAAATTTTATTGTTGCAAGCTTAAGTTTTATTTAAAATAGCATATATATATACATTGTACATGTATCTATGAAATATGCAATTTTATGGGTAAACTGTCTTCTGAAAGTATGGTCTATGTAATCGTGCTATTTATGTTGTACATGTATATGAATGCAAGTTGGATGCTGTTTTTTTTTTAGCTCACCTGACCTGAAAGGTCAAGTGAGCTTTTCTCATCGTCATCGTCTGTTAACTTTTACAAAAATATTCTCCTCTGAAACTACTGGGCCAAATTGAACCAAACTTGGCCACAAGCATCATTAGGGTATCTAGTTTTAAAAATATGTCTGACGACCCCGCCTGCCAACCAACATGGCCGAAATGGAACATAGGGGTAAACTACAGTTTTTGTCTTATATCTCAAAAACTAAAGCAATTAGAGCTAAATTGACAGGGTAAAAATGTTCATCAGGTCAACATCTACCTGTCATGAAATTTTCAGATGAATCAGTCAACCCTTTGTTGGGTTATTGCCCCTGAATTGTTAATTTTAAGGAAATTTTGCAGTTTTATGTTATTATCTTGAATATTATTAAAGATCAAGGCAAATTGTAAACAGCCAAAATTTCAACAAAGTAAGATCTACAAATAAGTCAACATGACCAAAATCATTGATTGACCCCTTATAGGAGTTTTTGCCCTTTAAAGACAGCATCCAGCATAAACTTTTCTTTAAAGATCTTTTACTCTCAAACCACTGGGCCAATTGAGACCAAACTTTGGTGGAATGGTCCTTGGGTGGCCCCCTTCCAAAATTATGTGTGGCATCCCAGACTTCCAACTAACATGGCTGCTGTTACTAAAAATAGAAAAAAAGGGGGTGACTTTCAAAAATCTTCTTATATGAAACTACAAGGATGAAGCATGGCATTGAAAATTTAAGGGTGGTGCTAAAAATTTAACAGTGGCAGACCAACAGGCTTAACTAGGTCAAGGTAGTCCATTCACTTTTAATAATTAATCAAAACTTTAATTTCTCATTTTGTTTTCTAAAACAAAGCATATACATGAACATTTATAGTACAGGACAGAAAATTTAACTCCTAAGTAGTTGAATGTTAAGATTATATGACAAAGCTGTATGAATCCTTATGTTGCAACTATTGGACACAAATTGAAAAAATGAAACATATTCATTATTTCTATATTTTAAGGATAATATGTGTATTTTTTTCAGGTCAAAACAGAGATAAATTTAAAGATTATGTCAACACATTGGCCACTATCAAAGTTGATGAAGTAAGTATTCCACTGTTTCATACTATGGGATGTTGTTTCATTGACACCTCATATCCTTAAATATTTATATTAGGCCATAAAAAAATATATATGATAGGTTTTCATGCATTTAATATTAACAGTAGATAGGTATGAATATATTTGTGTGTTGTTTAATTTTCTTTTGTTTTTGGTTGGTATTTCAAACAGTTCACATTTGGATTTGAATGATCATATGAAAATGATAGAATTTGGGGTTTGTATCAATGAAATAAAATTCCACTAGACAAAGTCAACGATTGCATATCTTACTAGAGGCCTGATCCTGAGCCTGTATCGCTCACCTGGAAAAAATGTTTGAAGTAAATTGTCTATGTCCATCTTGATTGGAGTCTGGAACATTACTGTCAAGTTCCAATTGGTTTACTGGTTTCAAACAAGATCTTTCAGTGAACTTTCCCATAAGGTTCTATGTTAAACTATGACATGTTTGGCTGTGGTGGCCATCTTGGATTGAGGGAGGTGTCATCGGATATAATTATAATAGATGACCAAATAAGGACCATTGCTAAGTTTTTTTTCCAATTGGCAAGAATATCTTTAAGTAAATTTCCCATAGAGTCTTATGTTAAACTATGTTCAGCTCTGATGACCATATTGGATGATGGGTAGGCTCATCGAATAGTTTTATTTATTATACAATTCTGAAAGAGGACCATTGCTGCCAATTTTTGCTCCAATTGGTCAAATGGTTTCAGACAACAAGATCTTTTAGTAAATTCCCATAAGGTCCTATGTTAAACTGTGTTTGGGTCTGGTGGCCATCTTGGAAAGCAGGCGGGGTCATTGGATACATTTCTGAAAGAGGACAAAACTAAAGACCTTTGCTGCCAAGCTTTGTTCAATTGGCCAAGTGGTTTCAGACAAGAAGATCTTTAAGTAAATTTCACATATGTTAAACTATTTTCGGCTCTGGTGGCCATCTTGGATTGCAGGCTGTGTCATATGATACAATTCTGAAAGAGGACCACCTAAGGACCATTGATGCCAAATTTTGTTCAAATTGGCCAAGTGGTTTCAGACATGAAAATCTTGAAGTAAATTTCCCATAGGGTCCATGTTAAATTATGTTCTGCTCTGGTGGTCATCTTGGATGGCTGGTGGGATCATCAGATGCACTTCTGTGTCAATTCTTAATATTTAAGTAAACATATAACATATTTGTGCAAACTTTTAATCATTTTGTAGATTCATAATGTGTAATAAAAGTTCAGATAAATTTCAATCGACTAAACTTCAATGGCAGTGGTGATTTGTGCGCAATTTTCCACTTGGGTTTGATATTTGTTAGGCTCCTAGTCCACATATAAAAAATTTGGCAGTAGATATTAATTGTCACTCACAACTTAAGTTGCAAAATTCAAGCCACATTTAAGCCTACCATGATATGACCATTATTCAGGACACCATGGATCAAAGATCTCATACACTATTTTTTTTCTGTGATTACTGTGCCAAATAATTACACAAAGTGCCAAATTGTTTCTTTAAAGTAAAAAATTCAAAGACTTTTTATCAGCAAAAACTACCTAATTACCCATTCACCAAAATATCAGAAACAATACAGACATACACAACATAGAATGTTGTGTATGTCTGTATTGGTTGACTTATTACCACGTTACAATGTGGGCTGATTCAATGAATTTTCAACATTTTTCAGAAAGGAGAAAAAGTTCTTGTCTTAAAAAAAAAGTTCAGACCAGAAAATGAAAATCAAAACAACAGAGCTATGTCAGAACCTCCCGGAGGTGATGATTTCGATGGAGGAGGAATGTCAAAGGTCAGAAGTGAAGGTCAGCTCAGTGTCAAGGATATTGCATCTGAGAACTCATCGCTAAGAGGAAGTGTAGATACTTTGTCAGTTTCATCGTTAGCTTCAACAGTAAGTTACATTTTGTACATGTGTTTTTTTTCTTGTCCTTATATTTCACTAGATTTTTTATAATACATGTATAACTATTAGCTGAATTTAAATAGCAGAAATAAACAACGCATGTAAAATAACGAGTGCATGCAGCACACCAGTTATTTAAAGCTGTAGTTCAGTCACAAGTTGTTTATTTCTGGGATTTCAATTCAGCGAAAACTTATACTTTTTATTACATTGTACAGAATCTAGCATTTTAGCACAAATAAATCGGACTATTGTCTTTTGATATCACTCCATGGCAATTGTGACATCACTTCCTAGAGTGAAATACCAGCTGTTCTTTTCACATATGATTTACAAGATTTAACTTTCACTCTGATACTCTGTACATCACCGGTTACAAGGTAATAAATAGAAATTATCATCTATTTCAGAAGATATCTCAGTATGTAGCTGTGAAATGAAATTCGGATATTTGCTTTTCTATTTCATTTTCAGCCACAGTTTTAGTTAAAAAATAGGAATTATATTATGTTATATTTCAGCACATTTTTTACTCAGCCTTGGATAAAAAATTCAAGAATTTTCCCATAAATGGATCATTTTTGGCTATACTTTCATTAGTGCAAGTGAACTTTTAACAAAAAATTTATAAATTCGAAAGCATTCTAAAACAGGAGAGGTTAACAGGTATCTCTGTGGTCAGAATTATATGGTTTGTCTGGAAAATTTGAATTTTGGATAATACCTGTACAAAATGTACATGTCATGTTAAAGAAATCTTTTATGAAGACAAAACTACATATACCTATTTTGGAAATATGCAGTATTTTTACACTTTGGAATCTGGTAGGTTTTATATTAAACAGATAATGACAATATTTATAGAGGTGCATCAGATGTTTTTTGTGATTTGGTACATTCATTTTGCATGTGTTTAAAGATTTTGCGTGCATTATAAAGACCTGTCCTGTACAATAATGTCATGGAACCCAAATTGCAACCACTGTATTCATTATGCTACGACATTTCAATTTTCATTTTAATCTGGATATGCAGGAACTTTTACAGAATTATTATGACAGAAGTGCATTTATGCATTGTTCTGCACTTGCATAAAAAATTTTAAAATGTACTACATGTATTTGGGGTCCACTGTAATGATGCTGACTTGTAACATGTGTAAAGTTGGTTATTTTCATGATATTTTTGACAACAGAGAAATTTATTACTGAAAATCTGATGAATAATTTAATGTCAGCCATTTTTTTTGTAAAATTTTCAAATGAGAGATCACATAGCAAGATTAAAAATTCTTTATTTTGATCTTTTAATAGAAAGGTTAGTTTCTGGCATTACCACACAGAATGGTTGCAATTTGCATACTTTGACATTAATTGCAATATTTTATATTTGATCTATATCATTTGCACAGGGAAAAAACTTTGGTAGTCTTTTTTTAAGACATGCATTGTGTATTTGTCTTCATGTTAATAACATCACAAAATGATGTAATATATCTATGTCCCAATAATCTCAATCAAATCTTTAGTCAGGGTTTGTTGGTAAGCTGAGTTGCAGAAGGGCACAAGTATACTGTACAATTGTACAGCGTCATATTTTGGCTTTTCTATATATATAGTATATAATGGAAAATCGTTTTGATAATATCTAAGACCCATTCATAGACAAATGATTCAAAGTTATGTCCCTTGATTAATGAATTGCCTTGTTATAGTCTTCAGTGTTCAAGCTAAGATTTAAGGATAGAGGGAAGGACAAGGACAAGGGATATTTTTAAAAAGGTTTCAGGTCTGAATAAGGCAAAACAAATCTCCTTTTAAAAAGGAAATATTAAAAGTACTGAAATCTTTAAAATAAATTTTTAACAGTGTTTTTCACATCTTTGAATCACTTTCAGGTCATTCAGTCTCCTTTACCTGCAATAAGAACTTTTTTAGTATGGCTCCTTTTAGGTTAACTTTGCTGAATACAGTACCAAAATTATTCCCAAAAACCAAGGTGTAGATCATTCAAGTGGGACAGTACCACCAAAATATCTTAGTAACTGGTTGATGCAAATCCAGACAAAAGTTTAAATTGTATATTGACAAAAGAATACCCGAATGCAATAAGTCAGAGGAAAAAGTCCGTTATATATTAATCAATAGACATAAATATGTAACACCAACACTAAAAACAAATACGACAAAGATATACCGGTAATCAAAGCAAGATATACCGGTAATCAAAGCAATACAAAAAATAGCAATCAGAATAAAACACTGAAGAATTAGAAGTGTGAAGTCTCGCAAAAATGAATACGGTAACAGGTAAATCTTTCATTTTGAAATAAAAAAATTAACTTTCTCCAGAAATACCATAGAATCTATAATTTTTAACTACTCATATTCATAACTAATTATTATATAGTGCAGATTTTGTGTTTTCCAGTTTTAAGATAAGATATATATACAATAGTAAGATTTTATACCAGCAACTCCCTTTTAATAATGATAGTATTAAAATGCTATTCATAAAATATGATACATGTATTACAAATTGAATTTTGAAAAAGATTGTAAGATCAGAAAGTAATTAGCACTTTGAAGAAAATTTGAATCAGTTGTTGTAAAAAAAATTAGGTCAATGAAAAAACATGAGTACCTTACATGTAGCTGTTTGATTTTCTGTCTGGTTAGCTTGGGGATTATAAATAAACATATAAACTCAATAATGACATACCATACTTACTGTATATTTATTCCAGCACTATGCGGTATTGATTTCCTATCATGTACTGTAATAATTAAGTACAAATTGAAGATGATTTCTAGATAAGCATTTTATGATTAGTTTAAAAAGATATTAGCTATTGGCTATTGTAACCTGTATTTTGAGTTTTGGCTGGTTTGGTTAAAAGTTAAATTCTGATTTTTCAATTACTATAAGAGACAAGACTTTATATTATTACCTTAGGAGTTTGCTGTTCTCAGCCTACATGTACTTGTAAGATACATGTAATAGTTTCTCATATTTCTCCAAAAATGTGTTTCAGCTACTTAGTGTACCAAAAATTGAAATGTGTTATTATAAATACTTAAAATTTTAAAAATTTTCCCTAGAATAGGTCACAGATACAATGTAGTTATAAATAGTGGTCGACTTACTGTTGTTGCCTTCTGAAACTTGTCACGTTAAATTTTCAAATATTATATAATTATGTGTTGATTAACTTCAGAAATAAGATAAATATTTTTTCATGCAATATTGTCATATATTCGAGGTAATATTAATGTTTAATCAAGTCTAATCAATAGTCCTATTATTAGACTTTTTCTGTTCAGAAATGTACTTAAATTAATTGAAATTACTATAATGTAGAACACAAACCTTCAATGATTATAATTTCTTGAGAGAATTCACCATTCAAAGACACAGATATCTATTTCATTACAGTAAATCCTCACATCCAAAATTATGTAAAATTAGTAGGAATATTTTGACAAATTACATATTCGTGGTATATATATTGACAAGTTGTAATACTGTATAAAAGTACCAGCTGTGATTTTACCAATCAAATTCAATCTGCATATAAATGTGATTATAACATATGTTCATATTTATCCAATCAATACAAAAATGTGGAAATTACTGGCATCTAGAGTACAGGATTGTCTTAATAAAGTAAGATATCTTTATAAATAAATGCAAACATTGAATTGAATATTTAAAAAAAATTTATAGTAGCCCAAGATTTTTTTGGAAATTTTACCATGGGTAGGCCATATTTTCAGAAAATGTTATCCTGAGGTAATTGACATAATGCCAAAAGTACTAAAAAATATTTTTACAAGGAGCAAAATAGGGAAAATCTACAACTATAATACTTTAAATACATGTAGGTGGATGTGTCTATTGAAGGTTTTAACACATTGCAGTGGCAGGAAGTCATAGTAGAATATGGAGTTTCTAAATTTAGCAAATGTATAGTAATAAGAAAGTATATGATTGTTAAAAAACAGTTTCTCACATTCTTTTTCATGTTATTGACATGCAAAGGAAAAAGATCATTTGTTGTCAAAAATAATGGGAAAAATTAGAATAATTTGTTTGAAATTGAAAATGTTTTGTTTTATTCATGTTTTTTTAATATAAAAAAAGTTTAAAGAAATATCTGTTAAAATATTCGAAATTTAGAAATTAGTACAAAAGTTTTTTTGTTGCTATGGTGGGCGAGTGGTTTATGTGGTTCTTAAAAAATGCTTATGATCGCTAACCTAGCTGTAAACATTTTTGTTATGGGTTGAAAACCAACTTGTGATGAGATGTTTTCGATGTTTATTGACAAACATAATCAATTTTTCCTCTTCAGATAATAAACATTCCTCCATCAGTAAAATTTGGTTTGATATAGCAAGTTGTACATGTGTAGAAGTGGCATAAAACCTGAAACGAACTGAACTAAATCAAGCCAAAAGTCAGTCTACACAGGTTTTTTTCCCCTTACCCTCTGTAGAATACCATAACTACAAAACATGTCATGGTGAAGAAAAATTGTTGGATGAATTTCAATCCAAATCTGAAATAAACATGTTGTGACATGGTATTGATGTTGTTTCCTCCACTTTGTTGTAATTTTTATAGTTAATATTTCTTTAATTACAGATATTTTTTCATTGTAAATACATATACTGTAGCATGTATCACTTAACGTTGCCTGGTTTAGTACTAACAATTGTGATTTCAGACTTCCCAAAATTCCAGTGAACAGATGGCAAAATCAGAAGAAGATGTCAATATTTCTGTGATCAGTGTAAAAGATCGAGCAAAACATTTAAATAAAATGCAGTCGGAAAGTGAACTTCATCAACAGAGTGATTCAAATCTACGTAGAAAAGATATCAGACATGTAAATATAAGTTAACGTGAAGGTATTAATTATCAATTTGTCTGAAAAGCCCATAAAGAAGTAGATGTTTGACTTAACATTTTACAAAGACTTGTATTAGCATTTATGGTTAACCCCACACCATTCTTTTATTTATTAAGTTAAACTGGCCATACAAAATGAGACAAATAAGTAGTACTTGGTCAATGAGATATCAACAATTAATAAGTGTGTGGAATAACTAAATGAACCAATACAACAGATGAGTCATATACAACAACACATTGTTTTTGAAAATAGTAATGCTTTGTGGAATTTTTATCACTATTTTTATGGGTGCTTAGGGGTTAGTTTTTTTTCATATTTAAGTCTACATGATGCCCTTAGATGTAATAGATCAGTATTCAGCCCATTGGTATATTGTTTCATTGACACATACCCCATATATGTCAATATTCGTATTGTTAATTTGCTTCAATGCCCTACTATAGTAAAAACACCTTTACACTAGTACCTTGATACAACTGATGCATTGTTGACAGATTGCTGAAAATCATCTTATGACATCGGAAGGACAAGATAGCATATTTACCCTTTTAGTACAGTTTGTCTGTGAACTTACCGGTATACCAGATGAGATTTTAACTCTTCTGTATACCAGAGTTAAACATAAATAGGAAATCAGCTTCAAGTAGAACTTCTATATGGGTTCATTATTGCGAAGTCAGAAAATAATGCATGCATCTATTATTGTGAATATTTGACAGCTGCGTATACATGCATGTACATTTGTAATATGAAAATAATGAATGCTGTGCAGTTCATGTGCATCTTGAAATAGAATAAAATTAAACTTTAGGTTTTAACTATTGTGGTGTTTATGCTTTTGCAATAAAACACAACCTTGGGCTGTTTTCTGCTCTTTGGTCGGGTTGTTGTCTCTTTGACACATTCCCCGTTTCCATTCACTATTCTATTGCAGGAATTTCTGGAATTTAGTATTTTTATGGATACCAAGTTTTATTCCGGTTTTGCAAAGGAAAAATCTGAATATTAGTTTGGTGCTGTAAGCTTAAGTTGGGTGGGTGGACAGGCAAGGAGACATCTCCAAACAATGATGACATCTCATATCTTCTTGTGATTTTCCTGGTTTGCCTAAAAAAATTATACATTCAGAAATAAATGAGTCCACAGAATCTGTTACTAAAGAGAAGAAACATGAAAAATTATTCCTTGTAGAACTAAATATCTGTAGTCATCATGTTAATGCTTCAGGGCGATATCTTGTATGATTAATGAGGCAATCAGTTTCATATCAAGTGAAAAAAATATTTCATTCAAATCAAAATCATTGAAGAAAATCATCAATTTGTTCTAATATGCATATCCATATAGCTTAAGTCTTTAACTGATCTAAAAAGAATGAAAAAAAAATTCATCCCAGTTAATTAGGGAAGATGATTGTCAGCCAAAACAAAAAATGTTGTGGTACTCATGTATCATAATAAGTATTGATATGTATCACATTTTTAATTTGCCTCATATAAAACTACTTCATATACTATTAAAAACTAAAACTTTAGTGTTAAATATAGGATCTGTGAGCCTAAACAGTTTGATTTGAATTAAAAAGGTGATTAAATATGCCATGCATTTACTTTTCAAGGCCATACAAAATTACAAAAAGCCTTATTTTAAAGTGCCAATCCATACATGTTTGGAATTTTCATTGTACTGGAAAACACAGGTTTTCAAAAAACATTTAAAATTGTAAAATTTGTGAAAAATAAGGAGAATCTCCCTCGTGCATAGCTCTGTCCTTAGATTGGTTTGGCTTTACCCCTTTTGGTCATTTTGGTATTTTGAATTTGCTCTTCAACCTTTTGGATTTTTGTTTTTGGTTTCAACATTTTAGGCCTTCAGCACAACTGATGAGTCATAAATCCATGAAATCTGCACATCTTGTGCATCAAAATTGATATCAATGAATTTTATATTTATCATATTGTATCGTTAAGCAAAATATCATGATATTATATATATATATATATATACACCTCTTAAATTAGAAGTACAAAACTAGGTTAGTATGGAATATTGTGTTGTTGGAATAGTTAGCATACTGTAGGTTGTTTCACGAGAATGTATGAACAATATTAGTTTTTTATATAACCGCAATATTATGGTATGAGCCTATCATCATTGTTGTTTGTAGAGTTAGGTTTCTGCTCATTTACCTTATAATATTTTACCATAATGTTCCCCCATAAAAAATACAGATTGATTTTGGGAAATCTTGTCCCTCCTATTTTTTAAACGTTTTTTGATAATTTTTATGTAACTTTTAAAATTTTTTAGCCGTTTTTTAATGATTTTTGTCTTGCCTGCCACGAAAAGTCGTGGAGGTGAGACGGATATTACTTTCCGGCGGTGGCATTAACTTTTGTAAACTCTAATAACTTTACACATGTAATACGTACAATTAAGATTTATGGTCCACAAGGTAGCTTATCGTATAAGGATTGCCGCAGGATACTTGTCTTGTGACCCTGACCTCATTTTCATGGTTAACTGACTTCATAAACATGAATTTAAAATCTGCATCCAAGTTTCGTGGTTAAATCCATTTCTCAGCAACTGTAATACCTACAAATGTAGGCAAACTATATTTGGTCAATAGATAGTTCTTGGTGGATAGACGTCAGTCTGACACCTGGTTTGGGACCTTGACCTCAATTTCTTGCTTGGGTGACTTTGTCACTTTTTCGTGGTTAAGTCCATTTCTCAGAAACTGTAATACCTAGAACCACTGTATTTGGTCTATTGATAGTTCTTGATGGGCACATGCCAGTCTGACACTTGTCTCTGGACCTTGAGCTCAATTTCATGGTTGTGTGACTTTCATCCAAGTTTCCTGATTAAGTCCATTTTTCAACAACTGTAATACCTAGACCTACTGTATTTGGTCTATTGATAGTTCTTGGTGGGTAAATGCCAGTCTGACACTTGTCTCTGGACCTTGACCTCAATTGCATGCTTGAGTGACTTTGTCACATTTTCGAGATTAGGTCCATTTCTCAGCAACTTTAATACCTAGACCCACCATATTTGTTTAATAGATAGGTCTTGTTTAATGGATACATGTCCGTATGACACCTGCCTTTTGACCTTGACCTCAATTTCTTTTAACAAATTTTCCTTTGACTTGCAAAATGTCGCGTATCAGATAATCTTTTTATTTTGTGTCCATGTGCATACTCAGGCAAGACATGTAGTCCGTCCACTCTTGTTTGTTTATAATGTTCTTTGATGAAAATGGAAAAATTGGTTAAGATCTTTTTTCACTATCTGTTACTCTTTTAGAGATAAAAGGGGCCAAAAAAGGCACACGTCTTAATTTTCAAAACCTTTTTATTATGTCTCCCCTTCTCGAAGGGAGACATATTGTTTTAGTGATTATTATTCTTCCTCTTCTAATCAAATTTTTTGTCCGGAACATAACTTTTTATACGACCGCAAAATTTTTGCGGTCGTATATTGGTATGACGTTGGCGTCGTCGTCGTCGTCGTCGTCCGTCGTCCGTCGGAGTCTGTAGACATTTGGTTTTCGCACTATAAATGTAGTATAAGTTAATAGAAATCTACGAAATTTAAACAAAAGGTTTATGACCACAAAAGGAAGGTTGGGATTGTTTTTGGGAGTTTTGGTCCCAACAGTTTAGGAATTAGGGGCTAAAAAAGGGCCCAAATAAGCATTTTTCTTGGTTTTTGCACAATACCTTTATTATAAGTAAATAGAAATCTATGAAATTTAAACACAAGGTTTATGACCACAAAAGGAAGGTTGGGATTGATTTTTGGAGTTTTGGTCTCAACAGTTTAGGAATTAGGGGCCAAAAGGGTCCAAAATTAAACTTTGTTTGATTTCATCGAAAATTGAACTATTGGGGTTCTTCGATATGCCGAATCTAACCATGCATTTAGATTCTTAATTTTTGGTCCCGTTTTCAAATTGGTCTACATTAAGGTCCAAAGGGTCCAAAATTAAACTTAGTTTGATTTTAACAAAAATTGAATTCTTGGGGTTCTTTGATATGCTGAATCTAAACATGTACTTAGTTTTTTTATTATGGGCCCAGTTTTCAAGTTGGTCCAAATCGGGGTCCAAAATTAAACTTCTTTCGATTTCATCGAAAATTGAACTATTGGGGTTCTTTGATATGCCGAATCTAACCGTGCATTTAGATTCTTAATTTTTGGTCCTGTTTTCAAATTGGTCTACATTAAGGTCCAAAGGGTCCAAAATTAAACTTAGTTTGATTTTAACAAAAATTGAATTCTTGGGGTTCTTTGATATGCTGAATCTAAACATGTACTTAGTTTTTTTATTATGGGCCCAGTTTTCAAGTTGGTCCAAATCAGGGTCCAAAATTAAACTTTGTTTGATTTCATCGAAAATTGAACTATTGGGGTTCTTTGATATGCCGAATCTAACCGTGCATTTAGATTCTTAATTTTTGGTCCCGTTTTCAAATTGGTCTACATTAATGTCCAAAGGGTCCAAAATTAAACTTAGTTTGATTTTAACAAAAATTGAATTCTTGGGGTTCTTTGATATGCTGAATCTAAACATGTACTTAGTTTTTTTATTATGGGCCCAGTTTTCAAGTTGGTCCAAATGGGGATCCAAAATTAAAGCTAAAAAAGGGGTAATTTTTTTTTGGGGGGGGGGGGGCAATTCTCCACAGCATATTGTATTGCACAAGAAGCAAAAAATTGAATATAAATTCAAATCATATGACCAATTCTAAGTTCTTTATTTCAGTTATTCTGTATTTGAAACCTATTATGTGTCAAATATTTCAAGAAATTTTCAATTGCACAGTATTGTGCAATAGCAAGAAATTGATATGTGTGCCCTGTTATCAAAACTTTATTATTAAAAAATTCCATTGGAAATTTAGCCAATAACTCTAGTTTAATGAACTTCATTGGAAATTTGCCAATATACAATGTGCTGATGAAGCTTTTTTGTTTATCTCATCAAAACTGCTTTTAAATTATGTATATTTTAAATTTGCCATCCATGACTATGATGTCATTTTCTATTTTAATATGTTATGGTGTATTTAAATGGGCTGTTATGGTTGCAAAGTATAAAAGAATGGGGGGGGGGGGGGGGGTGAAAACCAAATTTTGGGGGGGGGGGGGTAAATGAGAAATTGGGGAGGGGTAATTTTTTTCTCATTTCATATTTCATAAATTAAAAAGAAAATTTCAAATTTTTTTAGCAAAAAAAGGGGGGGTTACAATAAATTTTATTGTTTCTTGTTTTTTTGGGGGGGAGGGGGGGTCAATGTGCAACTTCATAGTGTATTGCACAAAAGCTAAAAAAGGGGTAAATTATTATTTTTTTTGGGGGGGGGGGGGTAGTGGGGGGGGGGCAATTCTCCACAGCATATTGTATTGCACAAGAAGCAAAAAATTGAATATAAATTGAAATCATATGACCAATTCTAAGTAATTTGATTTCAGTTATTCTGTGTCAGAAACCTATTATGTGTCAAATATTTGAAGAAATTTTCAATTGCAGAGTATTGCGCAATAGCAAGAAATTGATATGTGTGCCCAATTTTAAATTTTAAATTGGTTATTTCTGATTTATATATAAAAACAAATAATACTGATATGGTTTGAATAGGTAAATTAAAAATTTTTAAGTTCTTAGACAACATTCATTCTGTGTCAGAAACATATGCTGTGTCAAATATTTATTCACAATCCAAATTCAGTATTATATCAAGCTTGAATGTTGTGTTCATAATTGCCCCAACTATTCAGGGTTCGACATCTGCGGTCGTATCTAGCTGCGCCCAGCGGAGCATTTTATTTGTTTCTTGAGCTAGCCTCATGATATTTGGAAGGTATATGCATCAGGTCATGGCGGAGTGCAGAGTACCACATTTGGGTCCCTGGGGGTCAGTCCCCACCCCCTAGCCTGTAAAATGTAGGCTAAAATAACAAAATACTTAATATTTTGAAAACCATTGTGATCCCCACCCTATAACCATATATATTATTACTCCTTATGATAAGACAAATCATTTGGTACCATAGGGGGGTCTGAGGGGGGTCATGCCCCACCCCCTCAAACGATAAAATACTAAATATTCTGAAAACCATTGAGATCCCCACCCTATAACCATATATATTATTACTCCTTATGATAAGACGAATCATTTGGTACCATAGGGGGGTCTGAGGGGGGTCATGCCCCACCCCCTCAAATGATAAAATACTAAATATTCTGAAAACCATTGAGATCCCCACCCTATAACCATATATATTATTACTCCTTATGATAAGACAAATCATTTGGTACCATAGGGGGGTCTGAGGGGGGTCATGCCCCACCCCTTCAAATGATAAAATACTAAATATTCTGAAAACCATTGAGATCCCCAACCAATAACCATATATATTATTACTCTTTATGATAAGACGAATCATTTGGTACCATAGGGGGTCTGAGGGGGGGACATGCCCCACCCCCTCAAATGACAAAATACTTATTATTCTGAAAACCATTGAGATCCCCACCCTATGACCATATATATTATTACTCCTTATGATAAGACGAATCATTTGGTACTATAGGGGGTCTGAGGGGGGGGTCATGCCCCACCCCCTTAAATGACAAAATACTTATTATTCTGAAAACCATTGAGATCCCCACCCTATAACCATATATATTATTACTCCTTATGATAAGACGAATCATTTGGTACCATAGGGGGTCTGAAGGGGGGGTCATGCCCCACCCCCTTAAATGATAAAATACTTAATATTTTGAAAACCATTGTGATCCCCACCCTATAACCATATATATTATTACTCCTTATGATAAGACAAATCATTTGGTACCATAGGGGGGTCTGAGGGGGGTCATGCCCCACTCCCTCAAATGATAAAATACTAAATATTCTGAAAACCATTGAGATCCCAACCCAATAGTGTTCTTCTTCCTCTTCTAATCAAATTTTTTGTCCGGAACATAACTTTTTTGTTTCTTGAGCTAGCCTCATGATATTTGGAAGGTATATGCATCAGGTCAAGGTGGAGTGCAGAGTACCACATTTGGGTCCCTGGGGGTCAGTCCCCACCCCCTAGCCTACATTATCTTGGAAAGGGTTGAAATCCCACCCTTAAACCATATATTTTATTATTCATGATAACAAGACAAGTTGAATGCAGTATACATCTGAGCCCCGGGGGTCATCCCCTATTCCTCAAGACCAGAAACCTTAATTTATCTTAAAAATGGTTGAAATCCCCACCCCTAAACCATATATTGTACTACTCATGGTTACAAGACCAGTTGTATGCAATATACATCTTAGCCTTGGGGGTCATCCCCACCCCCACAAAATCAGAAACCTTATTTTATCTTAAAAATGGTTGGAATCCCCACCCCTAAACCATATATTGTACTACTCATGGTTACAAGACGAGTTGAATGCAATATACATCTTAGCCCTGGGGGTCATCCCCACCCCCCTCAAAATCAGAAACCTTATTTTATCTTAAAAATGGTTGGAATCTCCACCCCTAAACCATATATTGTACTACTCATGGTTACAAGACAAGTTGAATGTACTATACATCTTAGCCCTGGGGTCATCCCCACCCCCTCAAAATCAGAAACCTTATTTTATCTTAAAAATGGTTGGAATCCCCACCCCTAAACCATATATTGTACTACTCATGGTTACAAGACCAGTTGTATGCAATATACATTTAAGCCCCAGGGGTCATCCCCATCCCTCATGACCAGAAACCTTTATCTTAAAAATGGTTGAGATCCCCTCCACAAAAGTATATATTTCCTTATTCACAATGAAAAGACAAGTTGAATGCAATATGTCTTGGCCCCAGGGGGTCATCCCACCCCCTCAAGACCAGAAACCTTAATTTATCTTAAAAATGGTTCAGATCCCTTCCCCAAAACTATATATTACCTTATTCATTCCTTGTTGAAGCACATATCTGTAGGTAACTACATGTATTATGTACCATAGCTCTTAATTTGCCACCTTGATGATCCCTAAAAAATGTTAAAAAAACTATGGGTATGGAAGGGGAGACATCAGTTTTAGCGTGCTAAAACAGTCCAGCATGCTGGACTCCTGTGACAACAGTACCTCTAGTTTCTTATCCAATTTTATGATTTTTTTTAATGGTTTATCATAAGAAATGTAATAAAAGTTACTCCAGGCACTTTTATGTAACTTTTGTCGTTGCAGAGATAAAAGGGATTGATTGGGCCAAAATTAGCCATTTTTCAGGAGACCTACAAATTATTATCTGATTTTAATAGAGATTTTTTTTCAATTCATCTTGATGAGTTCTCTAAGTAATATGTCAACATATTCTATCTTTTATGGTTTTTGAGATATAAGGTGTTAAAAAAGGGGGCAAAAAAGCAAAGTTGCTTCATATTTAAATTTAAAAAAAATTTCATCCAATTATTCTGGGGATTTTTTTCTTTTAATTCACCTTGATGAGTGCTTTTATAAGTATGCTAACAAATTTTTTCTATCTTTTATTGTTTCCAAGATATGTCAACAGGTCAGAGTTAGCAATTTTGGAGGAAACATAAATTTTTTTATTGTTAATCCGATTTCAATGGAGATATTTTTCTTTTAATTCATCTTGATGAGTTCTTTCAGTAGTATGTCAAAATGCTTTTCCTATCTTTTACATATTTTGAGATATAGGTGGTAAAAAGCAACATGGTTGGATTTCTGATTTTTTTTGTTTTTCACTTGTGTTTTTGGTAGGATCCAATATTTCTTTGTAATGTTATTGTAATATCCAACACTTCATTGGGTCAAATAAAAAGTGAAGCCCTTTATTGACATTTTTGTTCCTCCAAAAAAAGCATGGAAGCATGTAACTTACATTCAAAATATTTGCATTGTACATATGTATGATAGTAGATACCCTGAAAATATGATGGCCCTTACTTGCCACATAATTAAATATATTTTTAAAACACCTGGATATGTCGACTAGTCAGTTTGTTTTGTCAACTTATATATTGGTCAGATTTGTTGATTTTGAATTTCTCTTTACAGAACCGAGACAAAGAAAATGATGGAGATGATGACTCACACACATCTGGTATAGGATATACTTCTGTAAGTTTTCCATCTTTAAAGTGTTACTTTTGTAAGAAGAGTTATTAGAGGACATCATAATATATCAGAGATTTTACAATGCAGCTATAGCTGGAATTAAGTCTGTTTCAAGTGAGAGCAGGATATAAAACTTGTGACACATGTGAAACTATAAGTTATCACTTTATTTCAATTAGAACTAGAAATTGTTTCTGTAATACACGGACGCCATATAAACACAAAACTTAACCAGAGTCACTCAAGCATAAAATGTAGGTCATAATGACCCAATTATTGTATGACTGCTCAGTACTACCAAAGACACATCTATGCTTAGTTCCAAAGAAATGAACCTAAACGCAAAACTTAACCACATAGTTTGTTGGCTGGGCATAAAAATGTGAAGAAAACAATTTTTGTACTGATTACATACAGTTCGCAGTTAGGGAAGGTTAGCATTTTAGATTAACTTTTTCACTTCAGATCTCGTTTAATTTGGCAACCTGTCATATTTTAATTGGATTATGCTGTTTTGAATTTTAGTTAATTGCTGGGTTGTAGCAATTGCCATAAAGTCATGTTGTAGCACATGCGTTTTACTATCCCCAAGATTGTTTACTTATATGTGAAGTTTTTTACTATCCCCAAGATTGTTTACTCATATGTGAAGTATTTTACTATCCCCAAGATTGTTTACTTATATGTGAAGTATTTTACTATCCCCAAGATTGTTTACTTATATGTGAAGTTTTTTACTATCCCCAAGATTGTTTACTCATATGTGAAGTATTTTACTATCCCCAAGATTGTTTACTTATATGTGAAGTTTTTTACTATCCCCAAGATTGTTTACTCATATGTGAAGTATTTTACTATCCCCAAGATTGTTTACTTATATGTGAAGTTTTTTACTATCCCCAAGATTGTTTACTTATATGTGAAGTTTTTTACTATCCCCAAGATTGTTTACTCATATGTGAAGTATTTTACTTTCCCCAAGATTGTTTACTTATATGTGAAGTTTTTTACTATCCCCAAGATTGTTTACTCATATGTGAAGTATTTTACTGTCCCCAAGATTGTTTACTTATATGTGAAGTTTTCTACTATCCCCAAGATTGTTTACTCATATGTGAAGTATTTTACTATCCCCAAGATTGTTTACTTATATGTGAAGTATTTTACTATCCCCAAGATTGTTTACTTATATGTGAAGTTTTTTACTATCCCCAAGATTGTTTACTCATATGTGAAGTATTTTACTATCTCCAAGATTGTTTACTTATATGTGAAGTCTTTTACTATCCCCAAGATTGTTTACTCATATGTGCAGTATTTTACTATCCCCAAGATTGTTTACTTATATGTGAAGTTTTTTACTATCCCCAAGATTGTTTACTCATATGTGAAGTATTTTACTATCCCCAAGATTGTTTACTTATATGTGAAGTATTTTACTATCCCCAAGATTGTTTACTTATATGTGAAGTTTTTTACTATCCCCAAGATTGTTTACTCATATGTGAAGTATTTTACTATCCCCAAGATTGTTTACTTATATGTGAAGTTTTTTACTATCCCCAAGATTGTTTACTCATATGTGAAGTATTTTACTATCCCCAAGATTGTTTACTTATATGTGAAGTTTTTTTACTATCCCCAAGATTGTTTACTCATATGTGAAGTATTTTACTATCCCCAAGATCGTTTACTTATATGTGAAGTTTTTTACTATCCCCAAGATTGTTTACTCATATGTGAAGTATTTTACTATCCCCAAGATTGTTTACTTATATGTGAAGTTTTTTACTATCCCCAAGATTGTTTACTCATATGTGAAGTATTTTACTATCCCTAAGATTGTTTACTTATATCTGAAGTATTTACTATCCCCAAGATTGTTTACTTATTTGTGGAGTATTTTACTATCCCCAAGATTGTTTACTTATATGTGAAGTTTTTTACTATCCCCAAGATTGTTTACTCATATGTGAAGTATTTTACTATCCCCAAGATTGTTTACTTATATGTGAAGTATTTTACTATCCCCAAGATTGTTTACTTATATGTGAAGTATTTTATTGAATATCACCTTTTATACAACCTTTAATTGTAAATGTTGCTCTCTGCCATTTACATGGCTAAGATACACATGTAGATTTTAGCATGGATTTGTTTCCTTATAAAAAGTAACTCCGACAATCTTTGTGAAACAACTACTATGTTTTGATATCTTTTTGCAGTATGATACAGAACAGAAACAATGGCTAGTGACATGTGCTTCTGGTGAATACCATGAGATACACAGAATGTTAGCTAAAAACCCATTTATAGCCAAGACAAAGGTGAGACCTGATAAATGTTACCTCAAGCTATTATCTGAATGAAATGTTGTCTTTTCCACCTGACATGGGAACTGAGTGTAATTTTTTGGCATGTTATCTGAGGACAATATAAACACTGAACCAGATTGCTTACAAACTGTCAAAGACAGTGATAACAAGGGTACCAGGAGATGATATTATGCTACCAAAAATAGTTCCTCTTTCCTAGTCAATAGACCAGTTGCAAGATTTATTTCCTTAGATTAAAATTCTTTCATGTCAGGCAAGTGGAAACATTTTTTTTCAAATAGATTATTTTGCTTAGAAGTTAGATTGTTACAGGCATATTTAATAGTTATTGAATTAAACATAACAATGTTTTCTTTTGGTGAAAACTACATTTATTTCTTTTTATTCTTCAATGATCCTCTGCCATTATATATATGCTTTGTACTATCAAATGGACAAAGCTCAGTTATGAGAAAATGTAACGAGAGTAAAATGGAACTTTAAACCATTTAGAACATTAAGTTACCAAGTATAGAATCTTCTAATTGATAATCAATATTGACAGACAATTTTAGACGTAATTGTGGTTTGATAGAAGTTTTATGATCTTGTTTGGAATCATGTTTTAAGTATCCGGAACTTAATGATTTTCCGATACAACTTTCTCTGTTCCTTACAGAATCAGCAATTATCCAATGACAGTCTAAGTGTGATAGATATATTTACAGCTAATTATATTAAGGAGATAAGATGTGATAAAACAATGAATAAATAATAGGTTTAATGATTATTGTTATTGATATTTGTATATATTATGGTCATCTGTTTCTAAACAGTGTGAACTGATTCAGTACGAACATTTTCTGTTAACTTAAAGAATGGAACCAGCAGAACACTAGTTTATGGCCAGTCCATCACAAGAAAAATGTGTCTAAAATTTTTGGCAAATTATATGGTCATAATAACCATTGAAATCTTCTGAACTTTCAAAACAATTTTGCCATTAATTGATTATAAACTTCAAGCTTTCCATAAAGTACTATCAGAGCTCTGAGCAGTTACTTATAATGGATATCGTAAATAATGTCAGTGAGCAAAACTTTCCAAATCAAGAAATGTTAGACTTTTTCTTACTGTTAAAGCATTTAGCTTCATTTAATGATTTATATCTATTGACCTTCACAAAATTTACCTTCCCTTCATGTTGATAAGTTATGCTGAAAATACATTTTACTCATGATCAGTCAAATCCTTTTCATTTACAACAGTTCAAGTACATTTTATTGAACTTTTAAAAAATAAAAATTTTGTGAAAGGACTTTTGAAATGGATGTTAAGAAATTTTGACATAGAAAGGGAATTAATCAGGACAAGATAGTAAATTTTATTGGAATTTTGATCCATGAAATAAATGTATCATTCAATTTGATAGAAAACAAATATATCCTGCTCATTTCTAATGTTAACATACAGTAATCTGAATATTCAGGCTTATAAAGATAAAATGTTTAGTATTTCAAGTTCCCAGATTACATATAAGATACACCTCAAAGGCAAAAAAAGCATAGTGCTCTACAAAGTCTACATGTATCAAATTTTTAAATGTTTTGACCATTTCAAAGTACATGTAAATTAGATGTTTGCTTTTTGAAAACTTGCATTTTAAAAGTACAGTTTTTGAAAAACAGATATGAAAATTCAATGATGAGACTCAAAATAAAAGCATGTTTTATCATTGACAGGATATAATGTTAAAGTTTAACTATGTGTTTAAAGTTTAAATAATGTATTTTTATTTTATTTTTTTCCCACTGTCTGGCTGATGTCAACAGGACTTTACAAATGTAAGTAATGCAATGATATATCATGAAATTCAGTGTTTAATGATGCTAAATATAGACTATTGTATTATTATCATAAACACTTTCTCAGCTATGTGATATTTATCCCCGTGTTTGCCGTAAGTACGTGTGTACATAATGTCCAGAATTATCTCAGGAACCATAAGAGATAGAAAACTGGAACTTTGATCATTGTTAGCATTGTTGATGTAGATTGTGCCGAAGATTTCAGAATTTTGGAATTTGCCCTTAGGGCATAATTATGAGCAAAAAACGGATTTTGCGATATCCAGTAAATAGTGAAATCTTCTAAACGATTTGGACTATAATGCTGAAACTGAAACCATGACTAGTATTACATATGGCAAATTCAAAAGTGGCATGAGAATTTTTCTGAAAACCTGAGGGCATAGCAACAAGAGAGTTAAAAAATCCCAAAATCGATTGTCACAGAACTCCTCTTACACCCTAAGTGGTAGAAACATAAAAATTGGTGCATAACTAGCACTTTAAAAGTTGTCTGTGCCGAAGGTTTCAGAATTTTGAAATTTGCCCCTAGGGCAGAAAAAAATTTCTGGAAGAGTCTCAGACTTATTAATTTTTGTCCAAAAATGGAATTCCAAATTTGGTTAATTTCCTGAAAGACTCCCTAAGATCTGATTTTTTTGGAAAAGTACCTAGCAACCATACATATTTGTTTACAAAAAAAGCAACAGCTGTATTGGGAATGATTAAATTTCCAAAATTAAATGGAATATTTGGATTTAAAAAAAAATAATAACTCCAATTTTGGTAAATTTCCTGAAAGACTCTAAGATCCTCATTATTTTTGAAATGTAGCTAGCAACCATGCGTATTAATAACTATTAATGTCACAAGACTTAGGCTAACTATTTAATTTCAAAAATTGATACTTTGGTACTTAGTAATTAGTAGAACATGTCATCATAAAAACAGTTCACTACATGTATTTACATTATCAATGTATGATATCCTAATCAGTCACACTTCATTAAACATTATAACGACAATCTCAACTGTCCAATTCATTACTAAAGTTATTGTCACATCTGAGTATAATTTCTTTTGTCATTTGTGTTTTGCCATTCATAGCACTCGCTGAATTATTTAAAAAAGAAGAAATGGTAGTGAAACAGTGAAAAAATGTTATTGTTCTTTTGTGAAATATTCCTTTGATTAAACTCGTAGCATTTAATTTTGTGATTGTTCCATTAACATTTGTGGTCTTGAGCACTATTGACAAATCATATGTTGGCAAAATATGTATAGAATATATATATATACTAATTTTCACTCAAGGAAGAAAAAGTAATTTGAAGAAGCAAATTTTAAATTTTGTTTTTTTTTTAAGTGCCAAGAGCATAACTTTACATAACACTAATAGTGTTTTCATGTTCAAATATGGTTTTTACACACTTTTTTTTTAAAGAATAGGAGAGTGGAGTTAAAATAATTGCATACATTCATATATGTTTTATCTTGTATATAATTCTTATTTTCTTTTCTTTTTCATACTCTTTGATGGATTTTTTAGGGTGTAAGTATGATTATAAGTACAATATAGTCCTACAGTTTTTATGAAGCTTTATATTGGTCTATCCAATTAGTTTTAGCTCACCTGGCTAAAAGCCAGGGTGAGCTTTTGCCATTACTTTGCATCCGTCGTCCATCTCTCTGTTAACTTTTCACATTTCAATCTTCTAAAAAAAAACACTGAACCAAATAGAACAAAACTTGGCAGCAATGTTCCTGGGAAGGTCCTTTACAGAATGTGTAATTTTGGATCGAATATTCAACATGTCTGCCCGGCCCAAAAATGTGTTCTGATTGGCTGAAATTTTAAAAAATCTTGTTGACAGAAACCACAAGACCAAATGAATTTCTACTTTGCAGGAATGTTCCTTAAATGGTTCTCTACCAAATTTCTAATTTTGGTGCTGATTCGAAATTCAAGATGGCTATAACCGTGGGACTTAGTTGACATAGGACCTTATGGGAAATACATACAAGCAACTTCTTCTTTGAAACCGTTTGACAGATTGAATTAATAATATGCCTGAATGATTGTATGATGGTCCTGTACCACTTTGTAATTTTGATGCCGATCAGAAATCCAAGATGAATACCACTGCAGGACATAGTTAACACAGGACACAATGTTTCAAAAATCTTCTTCTTTTAACAGCCATGTGGATACAACAGACCTTACATTTTCCAATGGGCTAATGGAAGCCAGGTGAGCTATACAGGCTCAGTTGAGCCTCTAGTTTTTATGTGTCCTGTGTAGAGAGATAAATAATTTAAAATTTGAAGATGAATAATTGAGTTATGAAACATATTGGATTCTCTATGTTGAGGAGAAAAATGAGATTTGCAGGTTATTTGCTGGTTTGATAAACCCTATAGAAATGTAAAATTTTAATTTTAAGGGGAAATAATCTGATTATTAGTTTGGCTAAGTATGGTGCTTTGCAACAACAAACTTAATTGCAGCCAAGGCTCCAAACAGTGATGAAAGGAAAATCCAGTTTGCTGGCCATTCAACAGCTCAGTTGTTGTCTGACATTAAATGATTTTTTTAACATTTTAAAACCATATGTCTTTAATATATAACAATAAAATATTGTCAGGAGAATAGATTTATAAAGACATTAAATAATTCCATTAATATCTCTCTCACCTAGTTCAATGAGGATGCAAAGGAGTACTGAATGATAATACAATACAAAAAACAAGTAATTTTGCTCATAAAAAGCACATTTGTACTTAGTGCTAGTGACTTAATTGACTGTTCGTAGATATATATAGTAAAGGAATCCCCAATATTCCAGCAAATATGAGGCATATATAACAATTGTCAAAACAGGAAAGTAAAGAAATTTCTGCAAAAAGGTATTTGATTAGCAAGATTGAAAATCTGACCTAAATGATTTAATTATAAAACAATCAGTATGAATAATATATGTTATTTTATCTATTTCATAAACCTGTTGTGGATAATGAATTAATGAATCAGTATGTAAGTATAACATTAAAATGACAATACAAATAACAAAGTGCGATACAAAGTTCATCCTATTTTATATCATTTTTATTGTAATCCTTTTCCATATCAACATTTGGTAACAAAAAGACGATTTTTTGCAGAAATAATAATTTCCCCCCGTAGGATATAAGGTTATGTTTTGACAGCTTTGACAGTTTGACTAAACTTTAGTAGCTACTAAAATTTCAACTTTACAATTTATTAAATATGACAAACTCCATATGTTGCTTGAAAATATATCACATAAAAAGGTGGTTTCATATTATTATTTTAGATAATACATGAAATAAACCATCATCTTGACATTTAAGATGTAAAACATGAAATTAAAGGTGATTTTTGCAGATGCATAAATTTACAAAGAAGTTATACAGATTTTTTTATACTTTATATCAAAATGTAAAACATGAGTTTATATTCTTGCATAAGTGAGCTTATTTCAAATTGATTATAATGTACAGGCAAACTTCGGTAGCTCGAACTTGGATCGCTCAAACACCACCATTGGCTCGAACCGTTTTGAAAGTCCAATCAATTTTCCCATTATTTTTTCATGTTGAAAAAGCCTGTTTCTCAAACACCGATTTCTCGAAAAGTTGAACAAAAATGTTGGTCCCAACAATTACAAAATAGTGTATTTTACAGTTGAAAACTTGAACTTGATAATTAAATGGACAGTCTTGTTGCCTGATACTTACTGGTATTCATCTAAAAATCGCAAGTCTGATACAAATAGATGAATCTGACAGGTAAATATTTACTGTTCAACCTAATAAAGATGTCTTGATGACTGTTGAGTAGTGATTAACCTGTTAAATTTAAATTTAGAAATATTTCGTCGTATGATTAGCTATGCCAACTCGTATTCTGATGGTTCTGGCAATTTTTCGTACCTGGACAAATTTTGGTAACTGAAACTACCGATAACTCGAACATATTTCAAGGGTCCCTTGGAGTTCGAGCTATCAAAGTTCTACTGTATTATGAATTAAAAAATGTATACCTGAAAAGTTGAAAAGTAAAAAAATTTGAATATTTCAGACTGCATTACATTGGGCTGCAAAGCATGGGAAACCTGAAGTTTGTAAACTGTTGCTATCTAAGCCAGGAGTAGATGTGGACAAAAGATCGGTAAGATAGATACTGATTCATTTGTAGATGTATTTTAGATATAATGAAGATTAAACTGATGTGCACTTATAGTAAATATGTGGTTAAATTTAAACATTAAAACACGAGAATGAAGATATTGTTACGTGAATCTATTTACATTCTACTAAAAATTAAAAATATCATTGAAAAAAGTTTCTGTTACATGATATTATAGGATTAAGCACATTTTTTAAAGAATTTGTTGGTAGATAAAATGGACCAATTCACTAACTTTGGACTTTTATGATTTATGAGTGACTTGGCCCATTGTATACACTAATAAATTCCTTTAAAAATTGTTTAATTCTTATAATTCTTCAAAATTGGATTTGAGGGAAATTATTTTCCTGGTCAGAACCTCAATAACACATTAATTGTGTATTTGATCCTCTAGATTGGCTGATATATGTTTGCTGGTTAGTGCAGGAAAATGTACTTCAAGCTAGTAGTTGTATGATATATGTAAAATGCAAATAATAATGTAACACATTTATTGCTAAATATTTTAAGATGTAAGTAAAGTGAAAATAAATATTTTCAACCTCAATCCAAGTCTGTTTACAATATCTCCGCCATCTTGTTTACATTGGTTACGAAAAGTAGTTCCGCCAGCAACTTTATCCAAAAATAAATAACTTCAGAAACCGCTACTGGAATCCTTCCTAACCAATCGTATGAACGTATTCCCAAATATGCAAATCATATGAGAATTATGATCAAATAAAATTCAGGATGCTAAAGATCATCTATTATATTGCTTTACTCTGTTTCACACCACTAGTAGGGTTGGCATATAACCCTCTAAGCAGAGAGGAATTAATTATATAACTTATTTCCAATCCACTGTAAGAAAATAACTTTAACATTGGGGCATTCAGCACAGATCTAAAATTGATAGATTGATTGCAGTTTTATGATTACTTGAACATACTGGGTACTTTAATATTTTCAGTAATTTACAATGAGACAAAACATTTTTAGTTTCTTATATATGAATATTTTTTTTTCATATTATTCCTGTTTAACAGAATGTAAGTATTATTGATTTAATTATTTGTCTGATAAGTGTAAAAAATATCTGGTATTTATATGAAAATGTAAGAATATGGATAAGCTTCACTGAGGCAAAATTGAACACAGGGAAAAATTCAGGTGACCTTTCGTAAGAAGCAACAGATTCCACCAACATAAAGGTAACCATTCTGCTAGTTTAAAGTTGATGCTATTTCTTTTCATCATAAACAAGCTTAAAAGTATGCATATTAAATTTCATCAAATTCAAGTTACATATATATGAAGTTAGATATGTGACATGGACAGTAAGGATTTATCAGGGAAAGAACTAGAAATTAAAAAAAAATGTTTTTAACAATAACTCTCCATATGTAACATTTTATCAATGAATGAACTACTTCAGTTTTCACACCTTCCACCATTTCTAGATACAAAGCTTAATGCTTATTGACATCACCTCTTAAATCATTAAAGCTTTTTACTGGTGTTATATGAAGGTTATTGCCATTCTGTGTATCTTTACATAAAAATATAGCTTTGTATTTGTTTTCTTAGGACAATCATTACATAAATTATCTGTTGGTAATATATTATCATATTTCTTACCTGATTTTACTTTTATTTGTAATAAATGCATGATAATATTTGCATTTTTTTTTTCATACTGAATTTGATACCACCAACAAATGTATAGGGAGTAAGTATGAATATAATTGTTCTATTTTAATAGTTCTGGGTATAGAAGGGGGAAACAAACAATCCTACTGTCTGTAAACTTAAGTCTGTGAGTAGACTTTTTTTCAGAATTCTAATACCTGAATACATTTGCATTATTTGAACTCAACAGGGTTAAATAGTCAAACAAAAAATTGTTGGAAATTCTAATAGATGTACATTTGTATAAGATTTTAAAATGGTAAAAATCTATTCCATGGGCAGAAGTTTCCAGACAGGAAATGAATAATGTGTGGATGAAATTTGGAGGAGGGTAGTCCTACTTGATGAATTCTACTTGATAAACACTATATATAAACGAAAGTGATGGAGGATAGAAGTATTTATCTTAGGGCTATTCCAGAAAAAATGGTATGGGGGGTTGGAAGGCATTTTTTTTCAGCACCCACTACCCATACAATTTAAAATAAAATTTCCTTATGCTTCCTTTAGAATTTTTTTCCAGACCCCCGACCACCCATACAATTTTATATAAAGTGCCTTCCAACCCCCCCATACATTTTTTTCCGGAATAGCCCTTAGTTTTCTTGGATGCAACAGAACCAAAAATATACATGTACATTGTCAGAAAATATTAGAAAAGTCTCTTTGTACGAGCAACAAAAAAAGGTATAAATGCAAGGAGTACAAATAAACCAAAGCACAATACAATTGTCATTGAGTGTGAGGACAAGGGTACCAGGAGATGATATGCTACTAGCATGAGGCCCAAGACTACAATTAGTGCACACTTTTTGTTGTCCACAGATATAATCTCTTATATAAATTTACTGCATTTTTAGTCCAGCACTGGTAGTTTTGTTAAAAACTAGCTGTGCTGGAGTATTGTTAACACGACGATCTGTTGAGCCAAAGTACCCCCAATCTGCAAATAATTCCTATGAACTCAATATAATTTTAAATCAAGGTACAATGCATAGGGTTACATGCCGTTATTCACTGAAAAATAACATATATAGAAAGATGACTCTATCGAATAACAAATGGGTGTTAGAGATAACTGTTTTGAGTCAAGCAAACTTTAGCGTATGAATATGAAAAGATACAGAAGTGTGAAAGCGAGGGAAATTCAATTTAATTTACAACTAAGATTGTCCGTAATATTGTTACCCGCTGGTGACAGTCGGTAATTTTAATATTTTCAGTAATTTAATTACTTCAGTCCATTTCGTCATTCTTAACCATTTCAAACATTTACTTTATTAAAAATAATTGTAATGAGAACGATTTTAAAATATATTTTATTGATTTTTTTTCTACGTGGAACTTATCTTTCGAAAAGAAATACGAAACAAGTTCGGAATGGACTTATTCACGTTTCTCAGAGGAATAAATTTGAAATATTTAAATGAAATGAATTTTTTTTAAGAAAACAAATCCTCTTATTAGATATTATAAAGTTATGGTTATATATATTCTAACAAGACGAATGTCAACAAACGTTGAACAAGTGTAGTAAAAATGATTTGTGAGATGCTCCAAAACTGGAGCAAGATCGGGTCACGTGTTGCGAATTTGTCAACAGTATGGCGGGTCGATTAGAGTTTGCTGCCATTTTCGACTTTGACATTAAAACAGCTATTTGAGGGAACAAGAAAGATAATTTTTTGAAGCAAAATAAAATAATGATGCCGAAAGTATGACGTATTATTATGTTTTCCTATTCTTACCATGCATACGCCAGGACGATCTTGTGCCAAAATTGTGGGGTCAAAAATGAGGACGGAACGAACAAATTCTATTTTTTGGATGATTTTCCTTTTGTACTAAACATTGCTGTGTTTTGATGTAAAAAAAATTAAGATGACTATGTATATGTGTAAAAAGAAGTCATAATTCATGCTTGCACTTTTATTATTAAGTCTCCCAATTTAAAAGAAGTGCAAATTGATGGTAAGCTGTCATATTTAGAAGGGGGGCTTTATCCACCCTCTCAAACCCATTCAAATAACTATGAAATGGCTGAGATCTCAACTCTAAACGTATTTTATTTCTCCTTATAACAAGACGCACATTCATTGGTGTCTGAGGGGTACCTAGGATTGGTCTTTATGTATTTGAAAACATTGAGATTATATCTAAATTTTGAGTATCCTTTCATTTGTGAATTTTAGTTTCAGTACTTTTAGTATCTTCTTAAAATTATGCGAAATGGTAGAGAATTTTTTTATATAAAGGACCAGTGAACAATTATACATCTGTTTCAAAATCAATTGCTAATAAGTATGTCTGACATAATTCATTTACATCCAATTTTTTAATTCACGAAAAAAAAAAAAATTGATTCCTCCTTTTAAAAATCCTCTTTACAAATCAACTAGATATTAATGCCTGTTACAGTGGGATGTTAGCATCAGTGCTGGACAAAAGCACTTCGTGCTATGTTTATTTTCTGTTGTAAGTAAACGTGGTGATTTGGTCAGATGGAGAAGGGTCAATATTTAGGGTGTCATCTGCTGTCTTCAAGAATAATGCTACCCTTGGAGATATTTTTGCCAATATTTTGACTTAGCACTGATGAATTTTTTTTTAATTTTGATATTATGACAGAAAGTAAGTATACTTTCCACATGAGAAAGATTTTCAAGATTGCGCAGGTACAATTTTTTTAATTCAATTTTATTTTAATATGAAAATGCACTCTGAATTAATTGTGGTCTGGGACCATAATACAGAAAACAAATATTGGACATCATTTCTTTTTTTGGCCAAACAATTTAACAAAATTTTTAAAAAGTAAATATTCAAAGCAATCTGATGTTAAAAAATGATCATATATACCCGGTATACACTCTATTGAAACGAGTACAGTTAACTGAGTGCTGATAACTCAAAATTACTGATATCTCAATAATTGTTTTTTAATCATCTTTAATATAACAAACCTACCAGTATCTACATTTATCTGTATCACAGAATACTATCTCTCTGTTACAGGGATATACGCCTTTACATTTAGCTGCCATGCACGGCCATGAAGATATTATAGAACTTCTAGTGCAAACATACAGTAAGTTTATGTTCTATATTCCTCAATTAATAAAGTACTATTATCTGACAGAAAATGAAATGCTTTTCACACACAAGTATAATTCCAAAGTTGTTTTCATTTTGTTAAAACTCTGGATGACGGAATGTTATACCCACAACTTTTTCCAAAATTGAGCACAATTTAGTTATATTCTTTTTATTGTTAATTTTATATATAACATATTTTTCATTAATGGTTGAAGTTTAATACACTGTACATGATTTGTGTCTTTTCGATAACATATTTTTATTAATTGTCCAATGTTATTTCTGTTTACAGTATACTTATTATATTAGAACATGAATAATTGTATTCAAATTTTTATTTTCAGAAGCAGATTCTAACATTAGAGACTACAGTGGGAAGAAAGCTAAACAATATTTAAGAAATTCAGCCTCTACGAAAGCTCAACGTAAGACTTTTGATCTATCAAATTCTGTCATGTCAGATTCTATTGACATGGGCAGTATAACAATCGCTGGTCCAGAGTTACCACCGAACACTAAAGTACAATTACGAAGCACCGTCAGGCCAGAGCCACCTTCTGCCAGTAGTAGGCAGTCAGCTAGGGCTTCTATTACAATACAGCATTTATGTATGCAAGATCAAGGTCGAGAGAGTGTGTCTTAAAAGCTTTAGATGTGAGAAAATCTCTCATACACCCCAGGGGTTTCAAAACAGTCTTATATGAGGGACATTTGGGTTTTTTGTTTTTTTTCTCCGATGTTGTTAGTGTAATTACCATCAAATTGGCTAATTATGGAACCATGAAAAAGTTTCTTAATTACAATACTTTATTGTACAATAAACTTATAAATTATTAGGTAAACAACTTTAGGCTCAATAAGATGTTTGCTTAAATAGGCCGTTGAAGTAAGTCTTGAATGCTTATGTAGCAAAATGTCTGGTTGACTGAAGAAAATTTCATTACCTCTTATATACCCCTCCATTAAGCAACTGTTGGGAAATGTTTAAAAGTTTAAAATTGATTGGCTAGAAGTACTTGTAGTGCATTGTTTAAAAACTTGCAGATTTTTACTTAAAAAAGAAATGCCAATATACATTTAGTAACGCATAAAATCTGCTGTCGTTTGGCAACTGTGTCTAATATTGTTAAAAAAAAGATAGTCACCTTCAAATTAAAGATTTTTATGAATATATTTTTATGCCCCACCCACGAATGTGGATGTATAGTGTAAGCATAGTGTATCAGTGAACTTCATCAGTGGATGTGCCTTGGGTACTAATGAGCAGTCATACAATAATTGGGTCATTAAGATCTACATTTTATGCTTGACCGACTCTGGTTAAGTTCTGTGTTTAGGTTCATTTCTTTGGAACTAAGCATAGTGTATCAACGAAACTTCATCAGTGGATGTGCCTTGGATAGTACTGACCATTCACACATGTTGACCTACATTTTAGGCAGGGCATCTGTGTCTTACAGACACAATTTCTAGTTTCAAAAACTTCAAATATAAATGTGTTGACTCATACTTTTCAATTATTGAATCATTTCTTCAGGATTTTTTAATATAAAAGAAATAATGTACATGGGAAATTAATGCATGTTTATTAATATTGTGAATCTTCAGCAGCTGACAATTATGTGATATCGGTGTTCTAATAGAATACATGTATTACTAACAAAGTTAAAATGCAAATTTTGATTATTGCAATATTCACACTGTCTCATTTTTCACATTTATTAGGAATATTGCATTTTATTCCAAATTAACTATAAAAAGCAAAATTTTTATGTTAGTGTTAATTATCTGCTCTGACAGGAAATCGATATATTTGTAAAAACTACAAATGTCTATGATTATACAAAAATTTACAGAGGTACAAAACAGTCCACAGTATCTGTGATACATAAAATAATTTTTTTTACAAAAATATCTAGTCATATAAAGGTCAACCAGAGGTGTATAGGCATTGGTATGATGATATCCATCTTGTTCTACTATGCTGCATAATTCAGGCTAAATTTTCTTTTTAATGAGAAATAATAGTATAATATTTTATAAAAAGAATGTATGTTATAGATTTACTATTAATTGTGATCAAAAGACCAAATGTGGCAGAGTCAGATTTCATCTTTCAGTATAGTCATGACTAGCGATGTGTAGCAAAGAGCAAGAGAAAAACAAGAACTTTATATCAAATCGTTAAATATTATTTATGTTTAAAAAAGTTAAAAGACATCCACTCAAATACCAAAACTAATGTCAATGTTATATATGGCAAATTTTACACTCTAAGGCATTATAAACAAATTATTTACAAATCAAAATAATTTATTTAACAATGAAAGATATATATTTTTATATCATTGAGCGCTTATAGTTTACGCAAAATTAATAGATTAAATGACAATCATTCGCGCTGGCACAAACTTTTCATACTCCAACCAATCAATCATATCAAGTCATTCGTATGTGCCAAATACACAGAAGAAACGGGAATTAAGTTAAAACCGGAATATTAAGGAATGTTAAAGAATAGAAACAAACCTTCTACAAACAGTTAGGTGTCCAGAAACACATATAAATTACAGAAGTATGAACAAGACTGGTAAACATAAATATGGAGTCTTCCTCAAGGAAAACATAGAAATCAATGGACCAAAATGAAAAACATACGATTCCCGCCGAAACTAGACAATGACCTTAAACAATGACCCATGAGAACTGCAAATAAAAACTAACTAAATCGAAATAATTTCTATAAGAAATGAAGCTGTAAAAATAAAATGATAGATTAGATTATTTTAAATAAGTATTATGACTGTTATTTCAAATACCACATTCTGAAAATAAGTTAATATTAATAGACATAATTAAATAGAAGCAACTGTAATAAAATCTTATTATATCAAATAAAATAATGCAAAGATGCACTTCTGACTCTGCCACACTAAACCTCAGGGATATCATATACACTTGTAGAAATTAAACTGGGTAAAAATTAAACCTTTCTAATCAAATTCTTTATGAAGTACGATTATTGTTAATCACTATAAGTAAAACTGGTAACAATTTCTGTCTCATTGATTTTGATGTTTAAATTAAATTGAAATTTAAATTATTATTACCTTAAATAATGATTAATTAAATCTCCTAAGTATGTGTGTGTGTTTTTTTTATGCAAATCACTGAAAAATGGTAAAATTAGTGTAAAATCATTAGATCTCCCATCTTAAGCTCTTTTTAAACATTCTCCATTTGTAAATTCTCATAATTGAAATAAACTGCACACTTGACAATTTTAGATTGATCATATACATGCTTCTTTTTTATTTTAAAATAAACTTGCAAGGTAATAACAAACCAAATTATGAGTACATTTATAAATTTGACTGGATTCTGAGTGAACTTATCTTTGGCATAGATTGTTCACAGAAATATGTTGTCTTAGCATGCATTATTTATGTGACTGACAGATTTCATCAGGCAGTGAGTCTTGTAAGAAATTCTGGTTTTCAACATAAACAGTATACCTGTAAGAAATTTCCATGCCACCATAGACATTTCATTGAGTTGAAATATCTTTTTTGCAAAACAAAATGAAGGTTTGAATAGAACAGGAATAGCCATGTTCTATTTGAATACTGTAAATTCAGAAATTATTGCATGTATTTAGTATTGCGATTTTGTGATTTTAAACCAAAATGCAATTTTAATTTTTGCAATATTGAGAAAAATTCTGCTTTATTTATAAAAAAAAATTCCAAAATGTGAGTTTAAATGATTGCGATTACAGATCTGTCGCATTTTTTGCAATAATAAAAACATCGCAATAATTTCCGAATTTACAGTACTTGGCAATGGTAAAATGTTTGAAGGATGTTCGGCACGTATTCAAATACATTACATTTATTAATTAATTGTACGTAAACAAGCTGCTGGCTTATAAAAACTATTACTTCAATATAATAAGACATAAGAATAATTGAAAATTTAATTTACAGGATAAAAAGTTTTGGATTCAATTAGAATTACAATACAGTATTTCTATATAATTTATTATGAAGCTCTTGGATGATATATAGTTGAAGAATTATAAAAACTTAAATATGGTCTTTGAAAAATTCAAAGGGTTTAATAGCATTTATACTTCCAACACATTTGTGAACCTAATCCAGAAAAACAAAAATTAACAATACATATATAATGTTCATTTGTTAACTTAATAAGACGTTTCCTGGTTAGGACACCTTGCATAATGCCAGTGGTATATTATTACATCTTTATGAATTTCACACATGACAAAAAGTATTTAGCTTTTGAAATAACCTTTAATTAACATTTATTTATTTATGTCATGTTCATATTATAATTTATATAACTTATAATTTTTTATTGCATAGTTATTTTTATTTATTTTTAATAAATGGCAGATATTTTATAATTTTATTCATACACTTTTATTTATAATTGATAAACCTTTGTCAATACTCTTTTTATCTAGCTATATTATAGATATTGCTTATGCATTAATACATGTATCTATTGATGTATTTGTATGTGTAATGATTCTACAAATGAAATATCATTGTTTTTGTCTTGTGTCATTATTGGAAGCAAAGCACAAAATTGTAAGTGTATTTCACTACAAAACAAATTAAAAACACTTGTTTCCTGAAAACAGAAAACACAACATGTAAAACTCTAGACAAAGTAATTTTGGGAACATCTCTGTGATAAAACATCTGTTTGATCTGTGATTAAATATTTAGTGTGTGGCATTCAATGTGTCATAACCCATAATACAAGACAAATATTCCTCACAGTATAAGCGCCCTCCCCCCAAAAATACTTGTGTCCAAAATTGAGAAGAACTTAAAATGCACATGAGATTACATACGTTAAAGATTTAAAAAAAAAAAACAGAAAAGAGGAAGTGTTATGCCCTTGAATAGTTAAGCTTGTTAAAGTCATAAATAACAGCAATATTGTTTTCTCATTCCAAACAATTATCTGAAAGTTTTCCACAGTTTCATTATATTTTCATCTCGTTAAGATGATTTTACTATAAATTTTTAAAAAAAAAGGTACAGTATTACATGAATTCTAAACTATTCTGTTGTAAAATATAAGTGCATATATACAAGTCTGCACAAACAGCATGATGCATTGGCTATTACTAATTATAATAACTATGATGTCTGTTATACCTCAGCCTTTCTTCAAGCTTTTTTCTTGAGCTTAGAGTTATGCCTCTTGTATAATTCAACATAAACTATTTATTGACAAAGGTTTAATTTTATGTATTAACATATATTCTTTACAGTTTGAGCTTAAGTCTAGAAATAATCATTATTGTATCATCATGAAGAGGTCAAATACCAACTTTTGGAAGTGTTTTAGAGTTTTTTTTAACAAATTTTCAAAACATCAGAATTTCTTTTAATTGGTTGTCAAATTTCCTTGGGATGATAATTGTACATAATTAAAATCTTTGTAAGACATTTTAATTAATTGACAATAAGAAAACCAGTAATGAAATACCCAAAAAATGAATTCATCAAATATTGACAGACATGGCATGGTAAAAATAAAACAAAATGATTCAAAGTTATGTTCAGGTTACAATTAAAAAAAAATATTTTATTTCAGCAAAAGAACTAAGTATAAATAATAGACAGTGCTAGACAATCTATTTTTGAACTGTTCTCTCTCAAGAACTACCTTTCACCTATTTAAAATTATGATGAACATATTATGTTACATAAAAATAATTTGTATATTTTATTTTTAGCGACTTTCAAAAGAGGTTCAATCCGACACAATTCGAATCAGAGTGAGGTCTTTCTATATTCTTTAAACCTTGGGCTGGCTGAGGAACCAACAGTTTAATAATGATTAGCATGTGCTTTGTCATATGGATTAATCTGCTTTGACCACAAACAAAAAAACAGTAGAACTGACATTTATGCTAACATTGTTATGCAAGCTTCTGGCCTGAAATTCTCAACCATTTTCGTACACATCTTTGAGACACATATTCCTCCTTATATTGAATTCTAATATATCCATGCTCCCGAGTTTAAGTATATACCTGCAGTATCACCCATTCATATTCTTAAAGTTAAAAATACCAGTAGGAACAATGGTATAGTAAAGTTAAATGAAGTTTTATTAAAAAAATAACGTTTAGGAAAAAATGAGAATAAATCTTTATATTCTTGTGTCTGTGGATTTGTCTTTCTGGTCCTACTGCTGATGATCTTCATCTGGTCTTTGTTAAACTCATCATTAGGATGTTAAGGTCTGACGAGTGTTTCCAGACTTTTGACTCTCTTGAAAGTTTGACATTTTCAGTTTAATATATGGTCATACATGCTTTGTTATATATACATGAATAATTGCATTTCATCACTGATCATGGAATCTCAGAATATGATTGGTTGAAAATAATCATGTGGTTTACATGAACTTCTTTTTCATGACTCAATGACATGACAATGCTTATGATGCTAAAATTTGGCATAAGATCCCTGAAAAAGAATATCAATATATGAAAGTTTAGGAAAGTAGCTGTAAAAAGTTTCATAAAGTTGTAAAAGAGTTGACCATGCACCTATTTTTAATATGAAGGGCTTCAAAGTTCATACAAAATGTATTTTGGTCAATGCTTTTTAACTCCAATGAAACTGCAAAGAGAAGCATTCAATTTTTAATTATTGGCACAATGATAGACTCTTATATGGACGAGGGAATGGTGCACTGATCAATTAATATTTTCTAGAGTTAAGGGACATTGAAAATTTGACTTTGTTAGACTCTGAACATGTTCTTGAACTCCTCAGGTATGATTCTTTATATATACATGAAAATTAATACAAAGTTGGACTAATAGTTTTCAGATATTCATGTGGACTCAACACCTAAGTCATTGCATCTTATCCTCTTTCAAGTTTTTTTCTTTTTGGTATTAAAAAAACTCTCTCCATCATGCAACATATTGCAATTCCTGACATGGTTTTGCAGATATACTTGTGAGATTACAGTCCAGATTACTTAATTCCAATAATATAGGAAAATTATGGAAGATTTTACTGAAATAACATAAATATATATGTACCAGTACTATGATATAGGCATGTGTGACATCAACTAATAAAATTAATGGATGTGTACAAATTAATTTCCATGATTAATTGACGAACAACAGTGGAATTGTGATATAGTATAGGTACTGCCATTTAGAATTCTTTTCATTTCAATTAGAAATATGACCAGCCAACATGGTATAAAATTTTTTACACAGCAATTTCACATTCATCTTTGGTGATGTCATATATGGTATGAGAAAACAATTGACAATCACAGTACCAATGGCCATCCAAACTGAAGTTTATTAACATGTTTTGTACTGGACATTTAGTAGCGTATGTACTATGAAGTATCCCATTGTTTACATTATTTAGTTTTGCTATGGCTACATTCTGCACTGCTTGAACAGGTCCCTGTAATTCATTCCAAAGTTTTATGTAAAATAATCTAACATTTTATTGTAGTTAGTCAAATTTGATGTACATATTTTGTATTTATTTTTAATCAAATACAGTATGAATAACATGAAATAGTTATGTTTTTGTTTGGTTCTTTTTTTGTTTTTTTAAAGGGGGGGGGGGATATTTTTACATGAATGCTTAAATTAATAATTTAAAATTAACTTTAAATTATTTTTTAAAATGATAATAACAAATTTCATTGGATTCAAATTTTGCCAGTTTTATGTATATTTTACTTGAAAATTATACAAAATTTAATGAGGTTTATGCATGAAAGGATTATTGACCATGGTAGTAGTAGGTTGAGGTTGATATCATGTTCATGACTAGATTATTTCCTGTGAGTTCCAAAGCCTGAAAATCGACAGTCAAACAACAAATTAGCTATTTGGTGTGTAGATCTGCAGAGGTTGAAATTTTCCCTAGCCCAGAGCTTTTTTAGCACTGGAATTTAACCTGCACTACTAGCCTGTTGGACAAAGAACTTGTAAGGTCACCTGTGATCACATTACTGATTCCATGAGTTGATCAATATAGGTATTTGGAACACAGACTGGATAAATGTAATTGATCAGTATTTGCCAGGATTATTATTAGCTGACAAAAAAGAAAAAAGTCTCTTACTTTTTCTGATTGGGATATTCACAGATTTAAAATCTAAAATACAGTATCCTCTCAGTCTCTAGCTATCACGAAACTTGATAGTCCGCTTACAGAAAACACTACTCAGGGCATCAGGCTAGTGATATTTTTAACCCCTGAGGTGAGATATTGTTCTATTAGAGCCTTTCAACCAATAGAAATGAAGGAACATATAATGTAATTCATTGGTGTCTCTATATGAACTTTTTTGTGCATAGTATGAATTTTCTACTACTCCTTTTCCAGATAAAAAAAATTACATCTTACCCAATTAATATGATAATTTAGTGAATCCTAGATGCATAGAAATTGTCAAGTACCTAAATGAATTTCTAATTAGAACGTATCCACTGTCATATATTTCTATATTTTTGCAAAATATACAATACATTGTCATTGTCGGAAGATATCAGATTTATTTGGGCGAGCTTTAGAAACATGAGAATAGACAAGCTTAAGCAAGCCTTTTTCCCATGTTTCACAGCGAGCCCAAATAAATTATATATTTTCCAACAATGACTTTGTATTATATTTATCCTGCAATCATAAAATTGCTCCTTGAGATGCATAAAACACCTTAAATTTACATTTGAGGTTGAAATCCAGCTGCCGTAAAAACAGGAAACAGGAAACCCCATGACTTAATCTGGTACATTTACTACGATACCTGTGCGCTTCATGCTAACAAATACTAGTAGACTTTATTAGGTCTTTGACCCAATACGAGTCAATTTTATGCTGCTCTGGAAATGGCTTGATTGCAGGATAATTTTTTTTTTAACTGAATCAATATTTATAAAACAACAATATAAGATGTTAGTATTCTGATATCATTCTTAAGAATTGATACAGCTCCAGTCAATTCTGAAAAAGGCTGACTTAACTAGATGTATAGTGAAAACAAAAAACAGACAAAGATAACTAGATATTATTGTGTAACTACTCCGATTTAACAAAGTTTAATATTTTTATTGTAATGTACATACAAGAGAATAAATAATGTAAATATTTATTCTGATCATATATAATAGTGGAAAATATGATAATACTTGTAAATAGCAAAATGTAATAATGAAATGATATCAGTGGTTTTTTAAATAACTTACATAGCTATCCAAAATATTTTGTTGCTGCTTGTACGGAAACCACGAAAGTAAGTAATAATAGCTTAATAGATGTGCTCACAATATAACACTATCATTTACATATAACAATGTAATACTATTCCACTTCTAAAAGTAAAATTTATTGTATGGGCACTCATGGCGAGATGCAATTGTTTAGTGGAAAAATTCAAGTTTTATGAGACCAGATACTGTAAACTAAATATATGACCAAAATTTTCAATCTTCATTGCAAAAATCTACACATCAATTTACAGTCTTGGTAAAGAATTTTTGTCAGTGCTTTCCATTTCTGAAAAAAAGAAAATTTAATACAGATTAGAGGAAGTGAAGTAGTATATACATCACCTTTCCTTTCACTTATAATTTTTGTCATGTGTATTAATTGGTTGATTATAGTTTTTTTCACTTAATTGCTTTTTTCAGTACTTTTTTGCTTTTTATTTTCATTTTCAAATTTTTCTTTCTTCATCATCCTGGTGTGCATCATCCATCTACATATGAACTGATTACAAATTTGTTTATAAGAATAAAATACATTAAAAATTTTTAACTGGATTTAAAAAAAATCCAGTTATTAGCTTATTTATGGCATGCATTCACATGGCTCTAATCAATGATAAATGAAAATCTGGATTGCTGTCTATTTTACAGCTCATTTCTGGTGTCATCTTAATTTCATAACCAAAGCACTTTTGTCCAAATTTTGTAATATTTTAAAATATTTTTCTTATCCTAAGAACTCAAACTTTCTAAAAATATTGTTAGATATTGAGAGTCAGTTGTAACTTGAAACATAGTGTGGACCATATGCATTATAGAAAGACCGTATAGAAATATAAGATATAATTGTATGGTTTGAGGAATAGGTTCAAATTTGAGACATCTTTATACCAATTTAAGTGGCCAAATAAAGAAAATTTGGAATAAGTTATTTGTTAAACTTTGTCATAGCCAGACATCTAACATGGCCATCATTGGGCCTCTTCTTTTTCTTGGTGATTTGGTTAAATATATCAACTTTTACATAAAAAAGGAATATGGCATACGGTATTTGGAAAGAACGACATATTTTGACCTCATATCCCAACTATTGTATTCCATATTGTCAATTCCTCTTCTGGATTGGTCGTGTCATCCTTTTATAAAATCAATAGGCCAAATAAATGGATTTTTTTACTGAGTAGTGTCAAGCAAAATAGTGTGTAAACTTATACCTCTAACAGCAGCTAGTGAGTCGACATGAGAGGGTTAGGAATATATTGTTTGTCCCTGTATCCAAAACTTCTACAAAAAAAAAAAAAAAATTATCTTAAAAAAATATATCCCTTTGTGACATATACTGATAATTGCAGGAATTTAATTTTTTATTACATGGTATGTTTTATATATTTCTAGCATTACTATAAAAAAACACTTTTATGATATTGAACTACAAAATATTCATGCATCTGGTTTACTTGTATTTTAGTTTTATGACTTGCCTTTTATGGTTTTTTGTTTTTCTTTGACTCAATTAAATTTTTATACAGTTTCGATATGTATTTTGTCATAATTTCCATTTTTAAAAAAAAAAAATTGTTTACTCCCCTTTATATACATGTATTTAAGAAAGAATAGATACTTATTCAAATCTAGTAATTTAATCGATTTACTTTATCTTTGTTTTTTTTTTTTTTTTTCATTTCCAGTTTCATCTTGATTCTCGGTCTTTTAATTAACAAATTGTGACATAAACAAAAATTTCAAAGCAATCATTGACCATTTAATGCTATAGTCTGTTCTATTTGGGGGATCCATGTTTGGGCTAAAGGCAAGTCGAAATTGTTACATTTGGACTAATCCTCTCATATACAGGTAAATTACAGGTGATATATCAACAAAATTGTATTTTATATAAGTATTATCCAATAAATTAAGATACTGACAACTTTTCATCTAATTTTAAATTTTAGATCTAATTTTAAATTTTAGATTGCTAACAAATATATATCAACAAAAACCTTTGACGGCCTTGTAGACATATCTTCTTTTTAAATTTCGTTTCTAAATTTCTAAATTTTGTTTAACGGCCACCCTTAGTTCATGTCATTTAGTTTTATGCTGGTCATATTCGTGGTTGTGTTCAAGGTGTACTGAAGGTGCTGTTTGTTCTGGCAGAAGCTTTGCATTCTAATACATTCACTGTTATATACAGATGGGTTAAAGAAAGGGATTGACATACATCCAATTATAATCAATGAATAATGTTCATGTTCTGGTCAGATCTCCCTTCGGCCAATTCAAACTGGTCAAGCCAGTCAAGTATGAAAATAAATATTTTTTGACAATAAATATTTATTGGATAAAAAAATTTTTTTAGTATTATCTGATTATATGTCCTATAATAAGAAAATACTGGTAAGACGAGCTGATTTAGGTCAGCTATATATATTTCACAATTGCGATTGGCTAAATTAAGGTCAGTCTCAATGCTTTATCTTTTATTCTTAAACTTTTTTTTTTTGTCTATTTCTTGTTTGGTTTGTTTTCCTTTTGCCTGTTCGATAGCTCACTGTATTGATTGTTTAAGGAGTATAAAAGCTGTTTTCAGAACATTTTTTTTTAAATAATTAGAATTATTTTTTTCCACAAATAAAACTGAAAACTTCTATTGTCAGTATGCTAAAAGTTTAATCAAGACTTTCAGAAATATATTGTTTTTCTCAAATTGTATTTGAAAATGGCATTCCTATACAGGATTTATAGATATTGCTAATAGTAGATATATAAGAAAAGTGTTGTTATCTTATCTTGTACTGAATATTTTACTTTTTTTTTTAAACTCTTATTTCGCATAAATATATATGTAATCACATATTTCATTTGTGTTCAGAATTTAGTTTTTGTGTTACAGAATGCAGTAAGAGGAAATATTATTGCTTAGATAAAATTGTATAATTATGAATGATTCAGAGAAAAGTATGATGGAAAAAATTTTAAAAATGAGATATTATTTAGATGGTTGTGGTTTTTTTTAAAAAACATTTTCATCAATGTTTATAGCTGTAGTAATTTTCTGGGTGCTTTAAATTTATTTTTGTTATAAAACAATGCATTCAAGCTGATTTTACATAGTCTAATTTTTATATCTACCCTTTGATATATTTTTAGCATTTTACTTTTTTCAGAACTTTTGTTGACAAGAAGACTGGGTTCAACATCAGCAGCAGGTAACCTAATTTTGAGTTTCCTGTTGCATATGCAGTTTCTTTAGTTAACAAATTTCAGTTACAAACTTAAGTAAAAATAAGTCTGTCTTTTTATTCTCATATATAATTGTTTTAAATAAACTAAATAGTTTGTTTTAATCCATAAGATATTCTGTTAAATAAAATTAGATGAATTGCTTTGAAGCCAGTTGCTCAGATTGTTTTATTTTCACTCTCACCTAAAAATGTCAGCTGATTGCAACTGTTACCTAGATCAAAGTAACATGTATGTATCCAACAAGGTCAGTTAAATCCTAAGTTGACAGTCATTCAAAATGGCCACTATGGTTAAAAAAAATGATCAAATCATTAAAATCATGGTAAAAATAAAAAGAAGAATGATCAAATCACTAAAATCAGCTGCTCTGAGCTACTAGTCCTAAGATAGGTTATTCTTATCATTAAAGTCATTCTTATTTTAAAGAGTGATTCTTAGTTATCTTTCGTTTTTTGTTTGTGTATGAAATATTTTCATATGTAGAATAATTAGATGTTGAAGTATTTACTGTTATTTATAGTTTCAGGACGATCTCTGGATGACTCTTTCACAAGGACAGCTTCGTTCAGAAAGAGTAACAGGGCAAGGGCTATCAGTAGTTTGATCTCATCAACATCATCTGGAATGAGGAAGGCAATGTTAAGATCAACATGGGCTGGGTCAGCTGATAATTTAGAGGATTATAGATCCAGAAGTCCAAATAGAACAACTCCAACCACTTCACCAAATATCCTTAGAAGGCAGTCTGTAAGTAGGGAATTTAAACTTTCGAATCGGTTAACATGTTTAGGATACTATTATCTATAGCAGTGTTAAGGTTCCAATATCACAAATGTTTGGTTTTAATTTTTAGTAAGTTATTATGTATATTTTAGTGTACACTCTTCTTAACCTAAGTTAACTTCAAGATTTGTTAAAAAAAAGAGGCTTTTAGATTGGTTTGATACCATTGAAGAGTTTCTGATTTCAAATGAAAAGGGATTCATCATCCCTAAAACTGAACACAGGAAGAGATTGATTTCCTCTATAGGTCATTGTGTGATCTTTAACATGGAGTAACAGTACAAATCACACGTCATAAACAATTGTGTTCCAAATTCAACAAAAGTTAACTCAAATCCCAAATAAACACAGTACATGTATCACATAAAGTAAAATCATGAACCCAGGTACATAACCCTTAACCATATCAACCCCATCAATACCTACCTTTATTCCACTTGAGTGAACTGGTCCTTCATTTATGTTATTTTCACTAAACTTTTCTGTTTTAATAATCACTTTAGAAGTAATACATAAAAATAGAATTTATTTTAGAGGGCAAATAAAAAATGTAAAAGTGAAAGTATCCAGAAAGAGGCAAGTATATTGGAACTATATCCATGGTATATAATGATGCTTTATTTGTGTGGTTATGGTATTATAATGATTTTTCAGTACAATTTACCATTATAATGGCAATGGTTGTATTCTTATATTAGCAGAACTCTAAATATATTTATTTAATATTCAGAATAACATCTTGTATTCTATTAATCCCCTAATTAACTAGCAGAGTGTGTGTGTGTTTTTATTTGTTTTATTTTTTGCTTGGGTGAAGATCATATGATTTTGACTTAGAAGGAAGTGGTTTTGGTATTTATTCTACAACACAAACCTCCTTATAATATATGTGACATTTTATTGATACTTATTGCCATCTAAATGATATTGAATGGTAATATCTTTGTTTTAAAAATTTTGTCTCTTGATCTGATATTTTAAAGGATAAATTTATTGAATATTATCACAATCATTTTGTGATTTAGCTGTTGCAAATTTAGTTTTAATTGTTGGTACCTGAATGGAGCCAATAAAATCTGGTATGTGTGATAGTAAAATGAAGATTTATTTCAGCTACAAAAAGATCCTAAGAGTTTAATACTTTCTGAACATAATGTTTATCAAAATATCACAAGGTTGCTAATTTCGCAGTCGCTGATTGAAGAAAACTTTTGTGACACCTTTTTTTGTCATCAAGAAGGTGAACATGTCTAATGACATCAACATACATACAAAAAATACAATTTGTGGACATTTTGAAAACATTAACTGATTAACACATTATTTTTTAAGTATAAGCACATGATAAGAGAAACATTTTTTTAGCTAAACATTGTAATTTCTCTAATCTCGATAGTTTACAGTTATAAAAGTGCAGCATTAGAGAAATCCTATGATCAGTAAGAAAGAATGGAAGAATCTATGAATGAATAACTGTTTGATATATTTGTAACTTCCAAAGCAAATTTTTTATTTATGGTTATTGTGTGCATTTCCTTATGTCATATTCAAAATTTTGGCCTTAAAAATATGAAGAATGGTTATGAAATTCAAAAAGAGGAATTAAAATTAAAGATCTGTAATAATTGATAGCAAACAAAGTTTTCTTTCAGCACTATTTGTAGCTTGCAGTACATTACCAAAAAATACCCAGATTTTTCATTGTTATAACCCTGTTAAAATTGGACACTTTTTAAATTGTTTGGACTAGGATTAATGTGCCAGTGTCTTGTTTTTTTTTTTAATATCTTGTCAGTTCTTATGAAACCTGATTTCTTTGTAATGTTCCATATGTATTAATTGATAATCATTGTCAGCTAAATAAAAAAAAAAACTAAAAATGTAAATGCTACATATAAAAATATTTTAAAGATTTATAGTTTTAGTCTTGCCTGCGACAAAAAGTCATGGAGGGGAGATATGGGTATTACTTTCCGGCGGCGGGGGCGGCGTAAACTTTTTTAAAACTTTAATAACTTTGAACATGTAATACCTACAATTAAGATTTATGGTCCACAAGGTAGCTTATCGTATAAGGTTTGCCGTAGTATACTTGTCTTGTGACCCTGACCTCATTTTGATGGTTCACTGACTTCACAAACATGAATTTAAAGTCCAAGTTTCGTGGTTTAATCCATTTCTCAGCAACATATTTGGTCTATAGATAGTTCTTAGTGGGTACATGCCAGTCTAACACCTGGCTTGGGACCTTGACCTCAATTTCACGCTCGAGTGACTTTGTCACTTTTTCGTGGTTAAGTCTAATTCTCAGAAACTGTAATACCTAGACCCACTGTATTTGTTCTATTGATGGTTCTTGATGGGTACATGCCAGTCTGACACTTGTCTCTGGACCCTGACCTCAATTTCATGGTTGAGTGACTTTCATCCAAATTTCTTGATTAATTCCTTTTTTAAGCAACTGTAATACCTAGCAACTTTAATACCTAGACCCACCATATTTGGTCAATAGATAGTTCTTAGTGGATACATGTCAGTATGACACCTGCCTTTTGACCTTAACCTCAAATTATTTTAACACATTTTCCTTTGACTTACAAAATGTCGGGTATCAGATAATCATTATTGTGTGTCCATGTGCATACTCAGGCAAGACATGTATTGTATCCACTCTTGTTAATTAAATCTATTAGATTTATGTGAACTTTGTCTACATTCAAAATAAACTGATGTAATGTCAACTTTGACAAAAAAGTATAAACATCCACAGAGTAACTTTATCAACCATGATATCTGTAATCTTGTTAATTGGTTTGATTTATTACAGAAAGAAACTCAGCCGCAGATAACTGCGTAACAGGAGTATAAGGACATACAAAATTATACAGCAATATGATATACATATACAACAAACATGAAATACAATAAAATACCCCTTATTACAATTGAGTCAATATTTTTTCTACTTTATAAATAAATATAGCTAACTTTGTTAATAATTTTACATTACATAGCTTGAACATAACATACATTTTTCAGCATTTGGGTATCTAGTATTGTACAATGGTATAAATTTGCCCCTTAATTTTTGTCGAGCCTGCGACTTTAGTCGCAGAAAGCTCGACATAGGGATAGTGATCCGGCGGCGGCGGCGGCGGCGGCGGCGGCGGCGGCGGCGGCGGCGGCGGCGGCGTTAACTCAATTCTTAAAAGCTTTATATTTTAGAAGGTGGAAGACCTAGATGCTTTATACTTTGTATATAGATGCCTTATGTTACGAAGTTTCCGTCTGTCATATGTACATTGTCCTTGACCTCATTTTCATGGTTCAGTGACTACTTGAAAAAAAAATTCAGATTTTTTGTAATGTTAATTTCTCTCTTATTATGAGTAATAGGATAACTATATTTGGTATGTGCGTATCTTACAAGGTCCTCATCCCCATCAGACAGTTTTCAGTTGACCTCGACCCAATTTCAAGGATCAGTGAACAAGGTTAAGTTTTGGTGGTCAAGTCCATATCTTAGATACTATAAGCAATAGGGCTAGTATATTTGGTGTATGGAAGGATTGTAAGGTGTACATGTCCAACTGGCAGGTGTCATCTGACCTTGACCTCATTTTCATGGTTCAGTGGTTATAATTAAGTTTTTGTGTTTTGGCCTGTTTTTCGAATACTGTATTCAATAGGTCTACTATATTTGGTGTATGGAAGGATTGTAACATGTACATGTCCAACTGGCAGGTGTCATCTGACCTTGACCTCATTTTCATGGTTCAGTGGTTATAGTTAAGTTTTTGTGTTTTGGCCTGTTTTTTCGAATACTGTATGCCATAGGTCTACTATATTTGGTGTATGGAAGGATTGTAAGGTGTACATGTCCAGCTGGCAGGTGTCATCTGACCTTGACCTCATTTTTATGGTTCAGTGGTTATAGTTAAGTTTTTGTGTTTTGGCCTGTTTTTCGAATACTGTATTCAATAGGTCTACTATATTTGGTGTATGGAAGGATTGTAACGTGTACATGTCCAACTGGCAGGTGTCATCTGACCTTGACCTCATTTTCATGGTTCAGTGGTTATAGTTAAGTTTTTGTGTTTTGACCTGTTTTTCGAATACTGTATGCAATAGGTCTACTATATTTGGTGTATGGAAGGATTGTAAGGTGTACATGTCCAACTGGCAGGTGTCATCTGACCTTGACCTCATTTTCATGGTTCAGTGGTTATAGTTAAGTTTTTGTGTTTTGGCCTGTTTTTCGAATACTGTATTCAATAGGTCTACTATATTTGGTGTATGGAAGGATTGTAACGTGTACATGTCCAACTGGCAGGTGTCATCTGACCTTGACCTCATTTTCATGGTTCAGTGGTTATAGTTAAGTTTTTGTGTTTTGACCTGTTTTTCGAATACTGTATTCAATAGGTCTACTATATTTGGTGTATGGAAGGATTGTAAGGTGTACATGTCCAACTGGCAGGTCTCATCTGACCTTGACCTCATTTTCATGGTTCAGTGGTTATAGTTAAGTTTTTATGTTTTGACCTGTTTTTCGAATACTGTATGCAATAGGTCGACTATATTTGGTGTATGGAAGGATTGGAAGGTGTACATGTCCAACTGGCAGGTGTCATCTGACCTTGACCTCATTTTCATGGTTCAGTGGTTATAGATAAATTTTTGTGTTTTGGCCTGTTTTCGAATACTGTATGGAATAGGTCTACTATATTTGGTGTATGGAAGGATTGTAAGGTGTACATGTCCAACTGGCAGGTGTCATCTGACCATGACCTCATTTTCATGGTTCAGTGGTTATAGTTAAGTTTTTGTGTTTTGACCTGTTTTTCGAATACTGTATGCAATAAGTCTACTATATTTGGTGTATGGAAGGATTGTAAGGTGTACATGTCCAACTGGCAGGTGTCATCTGACCTTGACCTCATTTTCATGGTTCAGTGATTATAGTTAAGTTTTTGTGTTTTGGCCTGTTTTTCGAATACTGTATGCAATGTGTCTGATAGCATTTACTTTCATTAGAAATACACGACAGGCGAGACATTTTTGTGTGTCCACTCTTGTTTTATATTATCATGAGTACATATACATATATATATAATGATACTCGTCTCCAAGACCATTCCTACATAATAAACAAATTCTGTCATCCCTAGGTATATTCTTCCATCTCCCTGTTTCCTTTGGAAACTTGATATTACAAACGTGAAGTTTACATAAATTTAGCCTATGACACCGTTTCAACTTAAGAAGGTATGGTTCTATGCCAAATTCTGTTTTGAAACAAGAGTAAAAATTGTCCCTCGAGGAGTTATCTATATCAGAGAACCACTTTTGAATGAATTGGTCTTGGAGACGTTGTTTTGTAATCAATTTTACAAAGTTTAGATTCAGATATTCAGGAATATTCCATATTTCACATAACCCACAATCATTAAATATAGACTTTATATAGTTATCCCACTTAAAACTGTAACCGTTGTTTTCATTTAATGAGCGCAAAAGATTATATAATTTTCCCGAAAATTTAGTATCATTTGTTGCCACTTTATAACAAAAACATACCATTTTCACCTTGATCATCAGTTCTAAGGGGAATCTGCCGAGCTCGCCATAAACCATAAAATCTGGTGTTGAAGACTGTACCCCCAAGACACGCTTACAAAATTGAAGGTGTAATTTCTCAATATTGCCAAACTTTTCAAATCCCCATATTTCAGATGAGTATGTCAAAATTGGAGCTACCAAAACATCAAATAACTGAAGATCAACAGGGATGGAGATGTTTTGGATCTTTCTATAAAGAGCATACAAAACCTTTTGGGCTTAATGAACAAGTTTCTTACGGGCTTGAAAAAATTTACTGTTGTAATTGAACAGAAGACCAAGATAAACATACGAATCTTTGATTTCCACATTTTGGCCACACAATTTAAAAGTAACATTTTGAACAAATTTTCTGTTTGAAAATATAACGACTTTTGTTTTGTTAACATTCACACTCATTTTCCAATCATTACTGTATTTCTCAAAAGTAGACAAAGCTGTTTGTAGTTCAGCAACAGATTCTGCAAACAGAACAGTGTCACCTGCATACAGCAGAATGAATAATTTGAGATACATGTTCATAGAATCCAACAACTTATCATTTATAAAATTCAACCCATTTACCGAGTTTTGAGTCAAGAAATCTTCCAAGTCATTTAGGTATAGGGCAAAGAGAAAGGGAGACAACTTTTCCCCCTGCAGTACACCCACTTCACAAGGAAAAAAAATTAAGTCCCCATTCTTTACACTAGATTTAAATCCCGTTTAACAGTTTGTCAATATCAACATTCTCATCTGTTTTGTCAGTATCAACACCCTCATCTGTTTCGTCACTCGCATTCAAAGATTTAAAATAATCATATAACTGATCAGTAATTGTATTATTTGTATTAGATTCATTCCTGTCTAAATGTTTCAAAATTCTCCAAAACTTTTTAGAATCTGACTTCGATGTGTTACGGAGGTCAGATTCTAGTTTGTGTTAGAAAGTATTAAAACTGTTATTCAGTTTTGCTTTATAAGCTTTACCAGATTTTTTCATGGCTTCCCAATTCTCTTTATTTTTAATAAAACTATATATATTTTTGACTTTATGAAAAGCCTTCTGCTTTTTACGGCATGATTGGTTGAACCATACTTGGTTAGAAGATTTGTGAGACGCGTAATTCTTCCCCACAGAAAATGTTTCCTTTGCGGCATTTTTAAAAAGATCACAAAATTTGTGGACAGCTGTATCTAAACACCCAAAATTACCATCAACTGACAAGAGCAATACAATTTCATCAAGTTCAGTCTCATCATTATTAAGTATGAACTCTGAGAACTGATCTGCTTTATCATGACGCCATAGTGAATGCATGGGCGGATTACCGCTTACCTTATCGGAGTGCATAGTAAGCATTCAAACAAAAATACAGACCACAATTGACATCAAACAACAATGGGTTAAAATCAAGTACATTGAATTTCTCAATCAAAGGAAATAATTTTGACGACAATAATAAATAATCGATTAAGGACACACCATTAGATGTATTTAATGAGACGTGGTTTTGTAAATAGTTTTAATTTAAAAAAAAACCTATTTTTTTCAATCACAATTGTACAAAAAAAGTTTGATAATTCTTATATCAAATGTTTGTCAACATATGTGTATATGTATATATTATAGGACAAAAGAGAAGATAATTTTTAAAGTCAATACTGACATTACCGGGTAAATTAAAGTAACTGTGATGTGGGTTGCAACATTGAAATACTTTTCAGGATATCAAATATCTACTATAGCATCAGACTTTATCACATTGTTTATTTCATATTATCTCATTTTATAGTTTTCATGTCAGGTTTAAGTTGTTTACATGAAATATATTTTTAAAATTTAACAAAGCTTTTTATTAGACTGTACCCCCAAATAATATCAGATATGAAATTATTTATGTAGTATGCAGACAGAGAAAGAATGCCACCACCTGCCAGTTTCTTAAGAAAAAATAGAAAAGGGAGTTCTAGTAAAGACAGTCTTAGTAGTGATGATGGTGTATTCACAAGGTAATAAAGTACACTTAAAAAGTGTTTTCTTTGAAAATTCTTAACCCAATTATTCACAAATAAGTTTGATTTTAATGGAAGTGGAGGGAAAGAAAGGAGCCAGGAAGTAATTTAAGACACAAACCTGGATATGTGTTGTTTGAGCTTTTAACATATTTTTTCTCAATCCACTACAATTTGATTTTTAGGGTTAGGTTGCTAAGCAACCAAAACCCTTATGCCGTCGGTCGTTTGGTTGGACAATGAAGGAAACTTTGGAAATCTGGTGTTTTGTGGAAAAAGTTGGACCAGAAGTTTTTGAAACTATGTTTTTATGAGTAAATATGCAAGCTTATCTAGGATTGAAGCTTAAGCAAGGCTAGTTAAGCAGCTTTTTATTTCGATTTTGAGATGACACATGCGCAAAGAAACCTCCATATTTTCCGAATTACGACTATGTTTATATTTGAATATCATATAAGAAAATAAACATTCTGCGGTAAAATAGTCCTAATATTTGTTGTTGCTGTTGTAGTTGTTTTTTAATAGAAATGTAACTGAAACACACCGAGAAGTGTAATTGTCCAGTTATTTAATAAAAGATGTGTGTTTTATTGACGATTTCCTTTTTGTTTTGAAAGCCGTATAAAGTATTCGCGCCTTTTAAAATGTACAATGCTATCGGCGTAAGGATTTTGAATGTTTACATTTGCACGGATATCTTGGGAAGGATTACAATCAGGTTTATTTTCAAAAGATTTCAAAGGTAAGTTCCATTTTTGTTGTGAACGTGATTGTTAACTTATACAGAACATATTTTGCACATTATTTGCTTATTCTTCTTGTAATTCTGATGGTATTTTGTGTATTTGATTAACCTTTTGACCTGATCATCGTGACTTCATTTTGTCAAACCTGTTGGTCAGTGATAGAATTGCATACAGGTTATTTGAAATGCCGACAACTTGCACATTAAGATTGAAAAACAATGTGTTTATCATTAATTTAGAAAACGGTATTATCGAAAGTATAATGGGTTTATTTTAATTGAAAGCTTGAATGTTTACGTTCTGATCTACCTGCACATGCGCAATGTAGTGTAAATATATTGTAGAAATGACCCCCTTCTACAATTGTCCAAACTTTGTCTTTTTATATAACCTTAATAACTTGAAGACCTTTGATTTCTGTTTATTTTAATTCATCAAATCATTATTATGCGTTTGTCTTTTTAAAAAAATTCAATTTAGAGTGATAATTCAAGAAGCGTTAGCCGACTCGTGCTTTCTTTGATTGATTAGTGCATATTTATTGAAATAATCATCAGCAATGTTTGTACAAATAAAAGTCAAATGCTAGCAACCTAACCCTAGCAGTGCTATGCACTTTGATTTTTTTTTTAGCAAGATAAATTGCTTTGTGCAAAATAGTGCTTGTTACAATAAGCAAATGAAGTCCAAGCTCCTTCGGTTGTTCCCTATTAAATTCCAAAGAAATATATCAACATAAAACATTAGTTCAGTAAACACTCATTAAACATTATTATTAAGGTTTTTTCGAAATTTTTTAAGTGTTCTATCTTCATGAGTTTCTTGTACTCTTGTGTTATATTCTCTCAAAAATAATTTGAATATGTCTATATCTTTTGTTTTTTGCTCTGAAACATAATACGCTTTATATAAAGAAAAACTCAAAATTGAAAAAAAAAAATTAATACGGAAGTAGTCTTTGGTATGAAATTTATATCCTAATACCTAATACTAAATGTTTCAAAGAGATCTTGATTGTGATTTTACTACTTATGTTTCTGTTCCCAAAATCTTTTTAAATGTATACACTCAATAAAATAGTGATTATAATCTTCTTCTCGCTTACAAAAATTGCAAAGACTATCTGCTTATTTTCAACTGAAACAATAACTTTTTTTGAAGGAATAATATATTGTAATAATTTCCATTTAAATATTGTAAGCTTATTTTCTTCAAATATTGAAAATGAAAAAAGATATAATAAGTCTATACATATCGTAATGTAACCTTTCTATATCCAAGTTGTTAATCCATTTGATGATTGCAATCAAATTTTCTTTCTTTTTCTCTACTAAACAAATATATAGTGTTTTATTACATAATTTTGACATATCAGTTTGTTCACCGTTTACTGGTATAAATATATCTTTTTTAATCCTCACCCAACTCTTGATGGAATACAATTTGATTCTCGTGATATTCAGACTTGGTGCCTTGATTTTTCCTGAAACAATTAAAATAAAAAGTACTGGTAGTCAACTGTAAAATTACTACCATGTGCTACTTATCAAAATAACAGGCATTGCTAAATAAGTTCAATATTCTTTTCTGAAACAGTTGATCCAATGTGACCAAACCTTGAAGAAATTGTCTTTTTTCAAATTCATGCACTAAACTTAACAAACTTAACCACAGTATTCAGTGCTCCAAAATGCATCTGTAATTTGTATGTTTTAATATGAATTGTCTCCCAATTCTTTTGTTTAAGCTATTTTGAGAAAAACCTGTGATATGAAAAGAGGAAATAATAATCATGTTATAAATACAATCAGTCATCTATTTTCAAATATTGAGTGCAAAATTTGCAAAGTTACTTTGCCTCATGTACCTAACATTCTAAAGCAGTCATTTATTAGCCGACATGGACCAAAGGTCCATGTGAGCTATTGACATCAGTTTGTGTCTGTTGTCCCACCATGAACTTTATTATTTTAATCTTTTTGTCTGAAACCACTTAATCTTGGCAGCAATGGTTCTTATGTGGTACTCATTTAGAATTGCATCTGTTTCTGGAACTCCATGAGACATGTTCACCACAGACAAACTCAAGTTTAACATAGGACCTTATTGGAAATTCACTTAAATCTCTTCTTGTCTGAAAGCTCTCACTTGGCAGCAATAGTTCTTAGATTGTCCTCTTTCAGAAATGTATCTGATGATCCAGACCACCATCCAAGAAGACAGTCAAAGGCAAATGTAGTTCAAAATAGGACCTAATAGGAAATCACTTAAAAGGTCTTCCTATCTGAAACCACTTAGCCAATTGGAACCAAACTTGGCAGCAATGGTCCTCTTTCAGAAGTATATCTGATGGCCGAGACACAGTCAAACTTAGTTTAACATAGGACCCTGTTGGATAATTCACTTTTTAGGTCTTCATGTCTGAAACCACTTTGCAAATTAGAACCCTATTGGTTGGAAATGGCAAGGGGAAATGGCCCTTAGTTTTTTCTCTTTCATAAATGTATCAATGACCTAGATTGCCATCCCAGATGGTTATAGTTAAACTTTTGTTCTGCCTTAGGTCTGCATATTAAATCCAGATGAGCAATACAAGCTCCATGGAGCTTCTAGTTTGTTATTTGTCAAATTTAGTCATCCTATGCCAAAAAAAATCTGTAAATAATTTTTTTTTTCTGTTTCAATTTACAGCATGACTGTTACCAGATCTGAGTCAGAGCCAAGCTTACAAACACCAAGAGTGAGCAACCAGTCTTATGTGTAGAAAAGGTGTTTTTGACATAAAAATTTAAAATTTTGTGAAAAGTTTACTGAAAAAAATACATAAAATGTGATTAATTTTTAGCAACATTCTGCAAAGGATATATAAAATTGTATAGATTTAGGAGGAAGCAAAAATTATTTTGCATTTATTTTTACTTTTTTGTTATAAGATTATATTACCATGTTACAAATAAATACATATAGATATGTACACAATTTGTAGTTTCATTAAGACAAATTTGTAGTGTATTTTTGTATTCAGATCATTTCAGTTGAAACAAATCTTAAGCAAACATGCATGATTTTCTTTGGTTTAATTATTTACTTTAGTTTAATTATATCCAAAAGTGCTTTTCAAAATAAACAATTCCACAACACAGAAAACCTTGAACAAATGGCATCATAATCCTTCATGCATATTCATTACCGGTATGTCCATACACAAACATATGCATTAACAGGTGAAGGAGAAGGTTATTACACAAAATAGATGCCCTCCATAGACAATTTTTGACAAAAATGATGAAGTTCTAAAACACAGAAAATATTCAAAAGACAATTTACTCTTCATGCTCATTTTCAATATGTCCAAAAACATTCTGCAAGTTTCCAAGGTATGGGTTAAAAGGTGCAGGATGTGCTGACTACACAAAATATGTACCCCTATTTTCACCTCCTATTGAACATTCTCAGTACTATAATCCGGTTTTGCACTATATTCAAACGGTTCAAAAATATTTTTTTTTAAAGTTTAAAACTCTGGCTCAGTTGGGTCTTTAGGTGACCCCATAATGCCCTGGACCAAGATGGCCATTATAATTTAAACTAGAAGCAAACAATATTTAAATATGCTAAACCACTGGACCAGTTTGAACCCTAAATTGGTAGAAATCTACAAATTATGTCTAGAAGTCCGAATCTTAGACAAACATGGCCACCATTACAGAAAATAGAATAATCCGTGGAAAAAATTACTGAAAATGTACTCTGAACTTCTGGGGGTAACTTCAAAACAATATGTTAAACTTTAATATGATAAGAATATTATGTCTAAATGGGAGTGAAATCAAAGAACTTACTTTTTCTAAAACTATTGTTTAAGTCCTAAATGTTTCATAATGATTAGGATCTAAAGTTGCCTTAAAGTCTAAGATGAATGCTTGAAACTTTTGTTAGCATCCAATTTTCCTCTTTGTCAGATAGACCTTACTTACTTACGGGACTGTAGGTTGTCACCTTTAGCAGATGAACCATTTCCATTCTTGTGTAAAAATATAGAATTTCCCTATAATTAAGTTGGTTGCATGTCAATACATCAAATGATATACTTGTAGATAATTAATTTCTATTTTATCAGGATGCAAGGCAAACCATAGACCCTTTGACAGATCAATGTCAGAAAATATTATTTTTGGTAAAAACGGTATTTAGTACAGTCGACTATCAATTGAAGAACATTTTCTTCACGTTCAGAAAGTTCTTTGTATACATCATCTCTTACAGCTGTTTCTATAGCTTCCTTTATTAAATCAATAAATCGTTTTGGTATCCTCAAGCCCTGAGCATCTAAGTACAAAATGTTTTATGTCTTCTCTTTCTGTTTGGCACAATGGACATGATGGAGACAAGATTTGCTTAACAAATCTCGCTTTTTCAGATTGTTATATATAAAATCCAAATAAAATTTTAGATTTTACTGCTGCTCTTTTGACCTCAAATTGTTTTGATCCACAGTTATGCCACATCAAGTATCTTCAAAATTGAGAAACTCTAACGTTGATTTACTTTTGCATCCTTTGTTAAATGTTCTTTCGAGATATAAACTAGTCTCTTCCAAGATTTCTGATACACAATTAATCTGATCATACGGTGAAGGTAGTCCATACAATTCCAATAAGTCGGCTTCTCGTATAAAACAACCGTTTGATTCCTTTTGCTTCACTGCTAGTTGTCTACATGCAATTTTAGATCCAAAAGAGTCTTTATTATCGGTTGTTTTCCCAAATATGAATATTATTCTTTTGTGTTATTCAGCTTCGATTGGAGCTTGTCCTACACATAACATTACGACAGCTTTTGACGTTCACTCGGGTAAATACTGTATTTAACAACAAAATGGATAACGGGATAGGTCAACAATGACATACCAATCAATCACAGCAACCCAACTGACAACACTCCTGACAAAAAAATAATATTAAAGAGCACAAACATAAACACAACAGAGAGTCGTCTGGATAGTCTGACTTGGTACTGACACTGAACAGTGATGGGGTTAAATACTCTTCCTCTTAAATTTGTTTGGCCTCGCTTATTTTTTATCTGTGTTTTGAAAAAAAATCTATAAGCACACCAATATCGTCATTGACAAAGTTATTGAACTTCTTGTTCTATTTTTCAGTCTTTTCATAATGCAAGATCTCCAATATAGGGGTGTTATATTTTAAACATTAATGTCGTGTTTGACGTACTACTCATCTGTTTATTAACCTTTTATCATTGTATTGTTTTATTTCCATAATTTCTGAATAAGTTTCATATGTTTTAGAAGTAGATCGTTATGTCCTGATAATAGGTTTTTCTTCTGATCACGCATTTTAACATAGTTTACGCAATTTCTGCTTTCTTATCACCCTTTGCTTCCATTGCAAGTAATAACACTTCACATGCTATATGATGTGAATTAATTTCTAGAGTCTAATCCTTTTGAGTTGCATTTTTCGTTTAGGCTTTAGGCAGAGTTTATCGGCAGTTTTTGTCCTCTGAAATTCTGTGATCCACTTAACTAATCTACTGATTTCATCCACCTATCCATTTCCTTGTCTATTGACTGTCATTTTACTTCTTTGTCTACATCGTTCCAATTTACTCCATTACAATGTTTTACTATTATGTTTATTTACATGCCATTTAACAGTTACCATTACTGGGTCAATTTTAGACAAGTTTTGAAATTCACATGCAAATATCACATATTTCATGATGATTTTTGAGCTCTCAAGGAAATAATCTATTTGTGACTCATCTTTTGACAAAAAAAAGTATTTTTCTTCTAATTATATTAGGTATTTGTAGGTCATTGATTATAATGAAAAGTTCAAACATTTAATCACGTTGGATTTCTTACGTTGTCTATAAATAGATATCACCTCCATGCTTTATATTGACTATGCTGCGATATTTCTCAATAATATCGCCGTTTCATCAAGAATTTCTAAATAGTTCTAAATGGCTGCTCGGGAAGGTTCAAGATTTGTTATTGAGATACTTATTTCATCATTACTCGTTTCCCATTCGTTTCTGATAACTGATCTTTTGTCAGATTTATATTTTTATGTTCTTTTAGAATTTATTACATCATATGGTTGTTTCTCATTCGTAGACAACTCCGTTAGCATATTTTCATTCAAACTGTTTTTTTTTCAGCAGAAATTTGTTGGGGTGTTTTATCAATTTCTTCATAGTGATATAATGATCTTCCTCCTTTTTAGCTCACCTGGCTATGCCAGGGTGAGCTTTTGCCATCACTTTGCGTCCGCCCGTCGTAAACTTTTCATTCAAAAATCTTCTCCTCTGAAACCGCTAGGCCGATTGGTTTGAAACTTAATAGGAATGATCTATGACATGTCCTCTACAAACGATCCTCAATTTATTTTGATCTGACGTAAAACATGGCTGTCGTAGCTAAAAATAGAATATAGGGGTGCATGTGTTATTTTTAGCTTATAACTTAAAAACCGTTACAGATATCAAAAATCTGACAGGGGTAAAATTGATCAGCATGACAAGATCTACCTACCCTGAAATTTTGAAGGAAATTCCAAAACCCATTTAGGAGTTAATGCCCTTTTTCGTCAAATTTTCTAAATTTTAACATTTTTCGTCATTGATCTCCAAAACTATTTGAGATAGAAGTGAAATGTAAATTTGAAAAATGTTTGCCATGTTGAGATCTACCTACCCTGAAATTTTAAAGGAAATCCCAAACCCATTTAGGAGTTGTTGCCCTTTTTTTTGTCAAATTTTCAAATTTTTTTCATTCAAAAATTTTCTCTGAAACCGCTGGGCCGATTGGTTAAACACTTAATAGGAATGATCTATGACATGGCTTCTACAAACGATCCTCAATTTATTTAGATCTGACATAAAACATGTTTGCCATGTTGAGATCTACATACTCTGAAATTTTAAATGAAATCCCAAAACCCATTTAGGAGTTATTGCCTTTTTTTGTCAAAATTTTAACATTTTTGCATTTATCTCCGAAACTATTTGAGATAGAAGTGAAATGTAAATTGAAAAATGTTTGCCATGTTGAGATCTACCTACCCTGAAATTCTATTTAGGAGTTACTGGTTTGTGTAATTTGAGGTCGGGTTCTGCTACAATTATTTAAGGTTCACCCTTATTCCTGGTCAATTTTATCAACTTCCTGCCAGGACTACCACCATCAGGAAACATATTTTAACATTAAACCTTATGAAAAATAAATCTTCAACAAATTTTCCCTGAACGATTGAACCAATTGCAACAAACTTGGTCAAATAGTTGATTAATTGTCCAATGAAAACCAGACTCCAGGTGAGCGATACAGGCTTTGGTGAGCCTATTATTTTAGCTGACCTGGCTATTACCATCACTTGGCGTCCGTCGTCCGTCAATCTGTTAACTTTTCACATTTTGATCTATTTGAGAACCACTGAACAGAATTTGACTAAACTTGGCAGAGATGTTTCTTGTAAAGACCTTTCCAGGTTTTATTACCTTGGTGTCGATTGGTCAAAAAAAATTGCCACCAGAGCTTGGTCTAATTTCTGATTGACTGAACTTTGAAAAACTTCTTCTCAAGAACGATAAACCTGATAAAACCCAAAAACTTTACAAATATATTTCTATACAGGTCCGTAACAATTGTTGGAAATCCAAGATGGTCACCACAGGTGAACTTAGTTTTAACATAGGACTCTATGGGAAATTCATTTAAAAATCTTGTCTGAAGCCACCTGGCCAATTGTACACAAGCTTTGCAGCAGTGGTCCTTAGATGACCCTCTTTCAGAAGTGTGTCTGATGACCTAGACTGTCAACGAAGATGGCCGCCATGACCGAATTTAGATTAACATAGAACCCTTTGACAAATTTCTTTTAAAAATCTTCTTTTCTGAAACCATTTGGCCAATTGGAACCAGACCTCGGATGGCCTCCTTTAAGAAATATTTTCAGTGACCTGGATTGTCAACCAAAATGGCTGCCACAACTTGGTTTAACATAGGAAAATTATTTGAAGGTATTTTCCTCTGAAAACATTGTCCCAATTGAGACCAAACCGTGGATTGTTAGTTCCCTTTTAAAATTATGCACAGTGACCTGACTCACCAACTAAGATTGCCGCCATAGATGATCTTAGTTTAACATAAGACCCTATGAGAAGATTCACTGGCAGATCTTCTTGTCTAAAACTACAAAGCCAAATAGAACCAAATTTGGTAGCAATGGTTCATGGGTGTGTCTGTTCCAAAAGTGTAACCGTCGACTCTGACAGCCTGGAAAGATGGTTGCCATAGCCATCTGTGTTTAACATAGGGTAAAATGTTTTAAAGGTCTCTTTCTCTGAAATCACTGCGCCAATGGAGATAAAAATGTGGTAGAATTCCTTATCAAATGTATATATAATGATTTTGACCACTAAACAAGATGTCCACAATAACCAACCTTAGTTTATCATAGGTCCATATTGGAAAACCTTCTATCTGACACCATAATACCAAAGTAAACGAAACTTAGCTGCAATAAGATGGCATCAGCTACTTGTAACTATCAACTGTATGACTGTCGCCGTTGGCGACGCAGGTAAAAAACTATTTGTTTAACACCTGATTCAGAATTACGAGTCTGACCTTTAAGAAATAAATTTTAAGGCTATAACTAATGTCAGGAGCATTTTTTTCTCTTCTTGGATTTATTCCTTAAATACATCTGGCTTTATATCATGACATACTTGAAATTTATCTCTGTAAAGGAAAGAAACAATCGTCAGTTTTTTCTATCAAACATACATAGGAAAAGATAATTGGCAACCTCAAATGTCATTTTTTAAGAAATATTATATAATGGACTTAAAGAATGAAGGAATTGCATAAAATAATGGCGCTCATTTTCTTGGAAAATGAAATTTTCCTTTAAATACAGATGTTACTTTAATTATAATATTATGTTACTAAAATACAAAATGCATATTTTTTATTAAGATATTTCAGAAAATGTCACGACTTCTCTTTCTTTCGTATGAAACTGTGGTATATTTTGGATTGATTTGTGACGTATTTAACAGTAGAAGTAGTAGTGTCTCTAATAAATGTATGTTGTTTATTTTTACTGTGAATAAATAAAACGGCTAACAGGAAGAATCAACAATGACATACTAATCCACCAAATCGACAGGACAAAAACAACAGCAAGAGCTAGAAGCACAAACGTACAGACACCAGGACTTGGTACAGACACTCAGCAGTGATAATATGGATACCCAAATCCCCTTATCTATCCTGATCCACAAATACACTATGATTACAAAAAAGGTGAACGCAAGCTAGAAATGATAAAGTTGGTTTGACGGTGGTTGGACGGCACTTAATTTAGATATTAGCAAGGTCAAAATGTGCTCGTATTTAACTGTAAAGGTAGCTCAGACTCTAATAACTGATGGTTGGATACTGTCGCTCTAGTAAACGAAATAGCCAGAAATAATACTGCCATAAAGGGTTGTAATGGTATCTCGTCATGGTAGTATTCGTAAGAGGTCACTATAATTTATAAAGTTTTCAAGTCATTTGGAGAACAAGAACAAGAACAAATGTTTTATGGTCAATCAAGACGCCCAGTGCGAGGCTGAAGAATTTACAAGATATGTACAATGATTAATGTGATTGATTGTAAAATTAAAATAAAACACAATTCAAAGAAATATATATATATATATATATATATATATATATATATATATATATATATATATATATATATATATATATACGAAAAATAATAATATTAATATAAAACTAAAAAAGGTACAAACTTTCAACTGCAAAAGTCAAGGGGGACATATATAGCGACCAAAGTCGCAATGAATGAGGGTGGATCCAAATGGCAGAGCACCAAACTACTAGACAATGACAGATATGAATTTAATTTAATTTAGAATTTCTTAAGGTGTACAGATCGTTTAATAAAATATATACTTTATTATAAGTAAAACTGTCTTCAACCGACATTAACCAAATAAATTTTGAAGTATTATTCAAATTCTTTATGTTTGGAGAAAGAGCAATTTTAAAAAAATTACATATATAAAATTTGATATTTGTATAGCCACTACAAGAGCGTAAGACTGTATTGGTGGATCCTGTTGTACGGTTGCAAAAAGATATTTTTTCTTGAATTAAATTTATTCATTGCACAGCTGTTTACGCTACAGGGCTTTTAGTTTGTTACGATAGAACTCTGACAGTTAAGTGATTCGGTTCCTGTTATATTGAATACTTGCACATGGTTTTGTATGTCAAGCAAATACATGTATACAATTCATGAATCCGCCAAACTGTTTTGGCAAACAGCTATTCTCTAGGGTATTTTTCTGGTAACTCTAAGACAGTTTAAGGGGGGGGGGGTGAATTTTGAAATTGTTTGCCGGGTATTGCATCTATACTTCCTTAAGACAAAAATTGTTCATCAAATATTTGAATTAGTCATAAGAAATAACACAAACCAATTACTATTATAAGAGTTAAATGTATGTCCCATGGAATCAGAAAATTATGGAAAATTGCAAGCCCTCTGGTCATATATTAACAAAATAATTATCAAAAATTTCACATCAGCAGTATCTTAGATCTGCTAAAATAATCAGCATTGACCGATCATTATTGAAGTTACTCCCCTTGGACAGTAAAAATATTAAAAATTAAAATTGTAAGCATTAACAATTTTACCAATTTTACCATTATCGACGGGAGACATGAGTTACATTTATACTCTACAACAATTTTTTTTTCAATAGCATTGTATTGCTACCACTTTGATTATTATTAATATGTCCACTAAATATCAAATGTAAGAATATAGAAATAAAATTAAATATATTATAAAATAAATTAATAAATAAATAGACGAACTAAAACAAATAATAATAAATATTATTCGTATATCAAACATCAAAAGATAATATTTATTAGTTGGTTTATTTTGTCTATATCAGAAAAAAATATAGCCTATTTAAAAAGGGAGGAAACGATTAATTTTAGGCCTGTTTATCTAAAAATATCTTACAATAAAGAATGCATGCTGGTACAGTTGGTATTAAGAATCAAAGTCAATCGATTTGTTTATATATTTAACAGAGTACCCTAGTGCATACATACAATTTTTGGTGCAAATATCTTCAAAGACAAATCTGATTTAAGTACAACAGCGCGTACATTACATGAAACCGATACAATATTGAAATAACTAATGCGCTCGTTTGTTATCAGCTTAATACCATGCACGTTTTATCAATAAAATTCTTTTGACAGTTAATTCAGATTGAGTTTATTAAATTGCAGGTTTATCTGTTATGTTGGACATTTGAGTTTAAGTCAATTTTGATTGTAATTGAATTTATAATTATTGATCACGAACTTCATAAATAGTTTTTAAGATAAAGATTTTATCCTTTAATCATATGTATCAGCCATCTAGTTCTTTGTAATATTTTAAAGTTATGCATGGCTTTAAAGTCAACTAGCCCTCAAGCTATCGAAACTTCTAAAAGGGAATTACTTTTTTTAGAATCTATTTAAGATTTTAATTATTACTCTTGGAAATTTTCATTAAAAATATGCCTGACCCCTATTGGATTGTTATTTTGAAGGTTATTTGATGATTTTGCATCCCAAAAAGCTGTTGAACCCATATAAGTAGGATATTCCTCTGATGTCAAGTGGCCTCCGTATATAGTACGGAGAATCCGGTGACCGAGTGATGAGTTGGTGATCTTTATTGACAAACTTTGAAAGTATTCCGGTCGAAGGTCGCCGGTTTCCTACGGGTACTCCAGTTGGATATAACCAATCACTATAAACTATGGTAACCCAAACTAACCAATAAAGCAATCGTATCGGCAAGAACCGGTATTTATCAGTGTTCTACGACTTTAAAATTAGTTTCTAGCTGAAAACTAAACAACTCCGACCGTCATCGACTGCTGAAACTCTTTTCCCTCGCGTCTTAGACCCTTCACAAAAAAAAAAAAAAAAAAAAAAAATGCCAGACAACCATAAGTGTAATCAACAAAAGATTTATAAGTGAATGGCTTTGAATTGTTCAGGAGCCAAATATGGCTATAGAGGAGAATTTTCCGAAAAAAGTAGAAACTCACAGTGATTATATATTTGGTGCTGAAAAAAATGTATGCGCACATGCTGCGATTTTGAAAGCTTTTGTGCATAATTAAGAAAGATATTGTTTTGTATTACATTCATCTTTACGAAGTTTTATTGAGCAGAATTAATTTTGGTGTAACGTTTATATCATATTACAATTGTCAATAGACCGCCTCGGTGGTCTCATGGTAGCGTGCTCGCTTCGAGTGCGGAAGTTTGTGGGTTCGACCCACGGTCGGGTCAAACCAAAAACATTAAAATTTGTATTAACTGCTTCTCCGCCAAGCACGCGGCATCTAGAAGTAAGGGCAAATGACTGGTTGGCTCGGAGTCCGTATAAAGTGTTCGAGTAGGGTGATATGTCTTCCTGCGGACAGAACATTAAAAATCCGGCTCAGGGTGTCTGTCAACAAAACAGGGATCATATTTATTTCATATCAACATGTTCTCGTCCTGATATACACCTAATGGCTGCCACTGGCCGTTAAACAATAATTCATCCATCCATCCATCCAATTTTCAATTTGTACTCAAAGTATGTACCCCTTCTTTCCTAAGCCTAAAGACATACTCTTGTTTGTCGTGGTGTCTTCTCACTTAGCCAACATTTTGTATGTTTTGGCAAAGTCAATCACGGTAATATTCCCACGTTGGAATCTTTCTTTAGCACTTGTAGACGATTTTCCAGTTGTCGATATATTTTTTTTGTTGCACGTTGCTTACCGCCTGAATCAGATATCTTTGCCTCATTTGCGGACTAGATGTTGTGAAACAGTTTGATTGCTAAGTAGATGTTTGGGTGTGCATGGCAACACTGTTTGTACCACCCTTCGACGTTGTTTTTATTACGCTGTCCATCATTGTCGTAGTGATTCCTGGATGCACGATCTATATCAGCTTGAGTTGTCGGTAGTTTTGGTAATACGTTGGAACGGCTACGGTAGAGTCCTGCTTTGCATGTTTCAAATGTTGGTATTTTTTTGGATCACCATTTTAACTTCGTCATCGAATTCGTTGTTACTGAGTTTACCAAGTTCCTCGTCGAAAATAGACAGTTCTCTACAACGGGTTTTGACTTTATTGACGAAGGATGATGCTGTGGTTGTTGCGCTAATAGTAACGGGAACATTTTTACCTATGTTAGCTATGTGAGACTCACAATTTTTTAAATGTTGGCTAAGTGAGAATTCGTCGGGCGTCATTAGGGAACAATTATTAAGTTTTACTGGGGACAAGAAAATAATTTAAAAAATAGGCATGTTCCAAATTTTGATGAAAAGGCGCGGGCGAAAAAAGGCAGGATTGAATATTACCTGGAATTATTTAGTAGTATATTTTGAAAAAAGCTGCCCGCTTAAAAAAAATCAAGGCTCATCGATGCTGCGATGGGTTTTTAGGATCCAAGATTATATTCTTGTCCCAACAAAATCAAATGGTTGCCCCTATTTGCAGTATACTTTTTGTACCTAAACTTCCAACACGCTGTTAAATTACAACTTCTATGAGGATATGGTGCGATATTAACTCAAAATTGTCATTTAAATAACTCCAAATCTTTATTACTCCCCTTTCACCGCTATAGTATGTATTGAAAATAGTTAACCATTTACATCTTCGTGGGAAGATTTTCAAAATATTATGATTCGTGTGAAATGCACGACGTAGTTCAGAATTTTAATAGCAAGCAGGAAATTCGGATAAAATAGAATTTAACTGTTTAATGAAAAAGAAAAAAAGCATACGACGATTTTGAAATGGTAGCAAAATACAATATTAAACTCTTTTTGTAAGTTGCAAATTTTTTTAAATATTTGATTAAAAATACTAAAAGTTTTTTTATTCAAATGATTGTTTAGTGTTTTTTTCATCTATCCGTTTTCAAACTCCTATTAAACAATGGTTTTTTTACGTTAAACTGATTACAGTATGCAAAATTTCATGTTCATAGCTTCTTTGCATAAAAAATGATTGTAAAAAACCAACAACCACGACTACGGATTTTCCGTTTTACCCTGACATTTCACTTTCAGTATCATATGAAAAATCGGCAGTAAATAACATGACCAATCTGAGAAAAAAAATCACATTCTAAAAACGTTGGATAATGTGATATAAAAAAATACATATATATAAAATTAATTTTTTTAGGATAATTATATGAAAATGGGCGAGAACGTTCTTCATTCCGACGGCTGATTTACAAAATAAAACTGCCCTTGATTTATGGAAAGCGAATTTGCATTGGACTGTTACGAAGGATTGGCGGGCGTCCACGGGTATGTTTCTGGACGATATTTAGTTTTCGTCACTTGATTCCAACCACATTCTTACGTTGTAAAATTATACTAGACTCGGAAGTCTGTTGATTTTTATGTCATCTTTAACACTTTTTTGGCCAAGGTTTGGGACTTAAGTATTTGCTCAGAAATCACGTATTTTGAAAATTAAAAATAGCTTCAGTTTGTACAAAGTTAAAAACAGTAAAAGACTCAAAGCCTATTGATTTTGAAATCAATCTTTAACATGAAGGTAATGTTATAAAGGAAAACTTGATTTTTTAATAAATTATTGTTTCTGGAATATGTTTTTGCTCTATCTGCATGATTTCAAGTGGAAATTGATATTTTGTTGAACCAATTTTGTCCCGATCCACTGGATAACTTTCGAGGGGAATCTTGATTTTTCAACTAATAAAAAGACAAATTTAAGAATTGAGTATCTTTTTGTAAATGCTTGAAGTTTTGATTTTTCGTCCCAGGGACTATAATGAAAGTTGATTTTTAGTATAGACCTCAATCAATAGGGGAAAAGTCTCCTTCGGGAAGCAATTTTTTAGAAATCACTATGGAAGCTGGAAACTGGAAGCAACATTTTCTGTGCAGTGTACTTTTGGATATTTCCTTCTCGGCCGGGAAGCAAATCGGCTGTTTATAAGGTACTGTTTGAAAAAAAAATAGAAAACTTGAGTTAAATTTACAGTAAACTTATATTTTCATAATCATGGGGACATTCCATTTGAAAAACGCAGGTGTGTCATGAGACACATGCATGTTGTGTTTGTTATATTGAACGATCGATTACGACTGAGCCTGCACCAGGGACCCACAACCACTGTCCGGGTACTGTGGCGTGTTACAGTACCGTTACGTTTGGTCATACATTATAGTTCGAATGATATACTTTTTGTACTGCTTTTCGTCATTTTTAACAACTAACAACGGTGGCCTGATTGCAGTTTATGTTCCCTCGGTAAGTCTTTCTATTAACGGGAGCACCAGCATTATAATTTTTTACAACAAAGTCCCCTGAGAACCGAAAAATTGAACATGGAACACAAGTATGTGATTTATACGGCGACTTTCTCGGCCTGTCACATAAACTGCTAAGACAGGGTTATGTAAATTTCACCACTCCAAAATTTTTACGGAAATACAAAGTATCATAAATGGCCGATACGAAGTTTTTATCTATTCTGGAATTGACACCTCACCGGACTTGACACCTCACTAGACTTGACACTTCATTGACAATATGACAGGTGCCGTTAATGGAGCAGGACATGCGTACCCTTCCGGAGCACCTGATATCACACCCAGTTTTTAAAGGGAGTTCACATTGCTAGTGCTTCAGTTTCTGTGCTGTCTTGTTCAGGTTTTGTTTAGTTTATTATACATTTTTTATTCTTTTAGTTATACATGCATCTTTTGTTATGTTCCATTCTCCTGACTTTGCCTTTTCAATTTGTTGACTTTCCCACTCTTTTGTCGCTTCTGTATTATTTTGCCGATATTTTATATTACCTTTAAAATGAGTATTGTCGTAAAATTTAAGAGGCTGAGCTGTCTTATAAAAAAAAAGGTCCGAATTGACCCCGGGCGAGTTTTCAGGGATCCGAAACTAGTGTCCACTACCTTTATGGTAGGACATCATAGTTTAAATCATAGCTTCTATAAAATATTTGTGTTTTTATTCATTGGTGGAGTTGCGGGTTCAGCGATGGACTTACATTTCGGAATATATTGTGCAGTCACATCTAGACCTGAAATAATTTATCATGTAGATAAGGGATAAACTAGGTCCAGTGTTCCAGATATCTTTCTAAATATACTCACTGCACTTTATATTTGTAAATGTAATGGTTGTAGTGCATAAAGTGCATGTGTTTGCGTAAGAATTTGAATCAATTTTGTAAAATAATAATGATCGTAAATTCTTCTGATGACATTATAGAGGAAAAATAAACTTGTTTTCAGACGAACATCTCAATAAAATGTCGTTCAAGTATTGATTTTAAGATAAGAAAAATATGTTCTTGTGTAAATATTTGTCACTTATTTTTATACCCCCAAAATATACATTATATATACCTTGTATGTGACAAGATATCCTGTAAAGCGAACACTTATTTTAAAATGGACAGAAAAGTCCATTTTCATACAAATATATTTTATATAAAGGATTTGAAAATATATGCGACTATCTAGGTTCATATATATATGTACTGTTTAAATATGCTTCTTTATGATGTAGTATTAGTGTACGTGTACTCTGAAGTAATGTTGTTCAAGTGGAAATATCAATTCATCTATAATATAGTATACAGAGATAATGAACGCTACCCAATGACATGTTTAGTATTTAATTTCTAAGGAACATTTTATTAAATGCACGAAACCATAGTCACATTTTGAATTGTTGCCTGTACCTAAAATCATTATTTTGATTATGATACTTTGGTTTTAGTCTATAATTATAACGAAAAACATATCTTGCCTCTTTATTATAGAAGTGGCATTAGAACCAACTATTACTATGACCAAATTTTCTCTGTCACTTCAAAAATCAGTGTGATCGCCGGATAAGCATATTGACCTATCCTAGCATAAAAAGCAGTTATCGGTTAGTTTATGGTTTCGCCTCGGATTACTGATAAGGTTCCATTTTGTTTTTCTTTCCTTTGGGGGTAGGGGGGGGGGGGGGGCTAACTTGTTTCCATAGATTGAAATAGCTTGTCAAAAAAAAAATGAATTCTGCTTTTATTCAGGTTATAAATATGAAAAATGCAAATCTCTTGGGCTAGTGGGCCAGTCAGAATAAATAGAAGTTTACATGTTTAACTGAGACAACATGAGGTACTCAGTAAGGACACTTCAAAAATCCTTAACACAACTTTACGTCTTACTTATAGCTTTCAGAAGTTCAAACCCAGACGAAATTAACTTTATTTTAGTGAGGGCGTCTAAAATTTTAAAAAAGGACATTTTTGGGGTACCATGCTTGGTTCAAGTGAATGGATGTTTTGCTTTTAATTTAACAGATTCCTTGAAAATATTTCCACCTGCTGGAATTTAAAGATAATTCTGATCAATGTTTTTGACATGCAATCTTGGTTATCTCAATAAGCAATTTTGAAAACAAACAAAGAGTTGTTTCTTCGAATTTTTGATGTATAAATAGTAATGTCATTAAATTTATATCAATAAAATAAACTGACTGGCTAAATTAAATTAACTTGAAGATTTTTATAATTCCTGAGATATAATATCGCTAAAAAATATGAATTCAAGGTGACGGTATAATTAAAAGAGAGAGAGAGAGAAAACACCGATTTGACTATATCACGTACTTCCGTGCTGTTTCATATGCCCTTGTAGACAAACTCTTAGATGATATTATAAACGGAGTTCCTTTTCGTGGATATTTAGAAATAAATCCACAGTACCCTTACTTTCATATCAACCTAAACACACTGAGAAAAAATCGGCAACGATATGTATTTTTAAACAAACAATCGATCGAGTTTTAACTTCACCATCATTTAAATTCCTGTCTTGCAATGTGATTTACTTTAATTTATTACCACTTAAATGGTCGTATATCAGTTATCTTAACCACACTCGGTCTTAGTTTAAATTTTTCATTATTAACCTTGTAAATGTGATAAATTAATCCTAATGATACTGATATTAATTCAGTACAAACGTCTCGCAATTGTGCACCAGTAGCCGTGACCCTGTATAACTATTTCACAGTTCATCTCATCAGTTTTGGCTAGCACTTCTTGAACTTGTTTTAGATAGTCATCTGGCTATTAAAATGATAATATACATTATTCATTGTCCAGACTTCTTGGTATTTGGTTTGTACCGTAATATTTCTAACAGGAGTCCAAGATTTATTTTAAGCCTGCTAACTTTATATGTTGATACTAAATAGGTGCTTAGAAATACAAAGTAAATGCAATACACAACTAATTAAACTATATTATTTTAAGCCTGCTAACTTTATATGTTGCTACTAAATAGGTGCTTAGAAATAAAATTAAATGAAGTTCGGGGATATTTGTTATCGGTCCGTCTGTCCATCCGTCTGTCCGTCGTCCGTCTGTTCGTTTGTCCGTCTGTTCGTTTGTCCGTCTGTCCGTCCGTTAGATAATCTTGTCTCCAGAACTACTCGTTCATTTTTAACTTCATGCATTTAATTTCTATACAGTCACAAACTGTATGTAGATGCGCAATAAGGTTTTAGAATTATGATTTTCAAAAATAGGGGCCCACAGGGGTCGAATTTCAAAAATTTGAAATTTAAACTTGTGACCTAAACTCTTCATTCATTTCTCATTTTATGCTTTTAATTTCTATACAGTATTATCACATACTGTATGTAGATGCGCAATAAGGTTTTTGAAAAATTGGGGTCTACATGGGACGAATTGCAAAAATTGGAAGTTTAAGCTTGTGACCTAAACTCCTCATACATTTTTTCGTTTTATGCTTTAATTTCTATACAGTATGGTCACATACTGTATGTAGATGCGCAATAAGGTTTTGGAATTTTGATTTTTAAAAACTGGGACCCACAGGGGTTGAATTTCGAAAATTGGAATTTAAGCTTGTGACCTAAACTCCTCATTCATTTTTCACGTCATGCATTTAATTTCTATATTGACCATATTGTCATATACTATATGTAGATGCATAATAAGGTTTTAGAATTTTGATTTTCCAAAATAGGGGCCCACCGAGGTCGAATTTCGAAAACTGGAAAGTTAAACTAAACTGCTTATTAATTTTTCATTTTATGCTTTTAATTTGTATACAATATTTTCACATACTGTATATAGATGCGCAGTAAGGTTTTAGAATTTTGATTTTGACAACTTGAGGCACACTGGGGTTGTATTTCGGAAATAGTGAATTTAAGCTTGTGCCTTAAACTCCTCTTTCATTTTTTATTTAGATTTAATGAATTTATTTGTATATATATAATATTGTTCTTTATTTTCTGTAGATATGCGAAAAGGTTTTTAATTTTGAAAATCTATTAAGGGATCAAATTTTGGGACCGAAAATGGGGAAATTGCTAATTTTGATTTGTCTATGGAAATACTCATTCATTTTGTGTTTCAGTGGTTTCATTTGTTCAAATATTGTTCTTCAGACTGAAATTGTTAAATTGCTAATTTTTCACTGTTAATTATTTTTTGACTTGTGTAGTGTGGGGATTGACATCGTTTCTGATTGCACCAATTTCTAGTTTAACAATAACTTTGATCATACAATAATTGTCCAGTATAAACAATCAATACATCATTGCATCTTCTCAATTCTTTGTGGACTGGTTTCTGGTAAAGTTATAAGTAATATACTCGGTCGAACTTAGTAAAACTCTTTAATTTTGGTTGTTTATTGTTTTTTTTTAAATGAGACTACAATGATTTAGAGGTAAAAAAATCTGCTATTTTCATCCAAAATGCACTAGTTCATTGACATACGGATTTCTTTGATAAGTACACAACACCTGGCGACCTTCTTTTGATATAAAAAAATATACTGAATAAATGAAAAATGTCTAAAATTACAGTAAAGTAATAGTAAAATAAATAGTTTATACTGAAAATGTTTGATAACAAGTTCACGTACTTATAATCTTACAATAGGAATGTGGTACATACTTTGAGGTACATACTTTGAGGTATTTTAGATCATTTTACTCTCTCAGTGAATAGAATAAATATGTAAGTCTGTTTAAGACAGATTTGGACATTACGATTTCAGAATAATTTGCCAGGATTATTTTATGGCTATTTGTTTGCACTCTTTGAATTCAGCATTTGTATTCGGTCATTTGTCAGCTGCACTTTCCAAAACATATCTTCTTTTAACAACCTACATGTAATGTTGTAGTATACCATACAACCTGAATCATTCGGTATTAACTCCCAGAAGACTATTTTAGACGGACATCCCTGAACAGTAACCGTGTCGTTGGAGTGAGATGTATACACACGCACAAATACGATGTTGCAGGTTACTAGAGTAAGAGTTGGTGTACAAATCTAGTTTCTCTAGAGCACAGTAGTTTATTTCATTGTCTTATAAATGGAATGTATATAGACACTTTCTTAAAAGATCATACTATGTTAAATAAACTTTTTTCTCAAAAGTAGGTCAAAGAATAATAAGGTCTTCCATTTGGACAAAGTATCTTAAATGAGTGTAAAGAATTAAATAACTGTCTGAACGAACTTTCTCTGCTTTTTCACAATTTATTTCGTCGAAGTTTGGATTATCTGATTATGAATTTTAATCTTTTGCTTTAAATTGTCTTCTGGATTTATTTATTCATTGTTTTTTTACTACCCCCTATTCTTTTGCTGATAATTGCTGCCTATTGAAAGGTTAATACATTTTTAACTGGCGGTAGTGCCACTACACTTGCTAGTATTGTTATTTTGAATTAATACGGTACTTGTTGGGGCACCCAAGGATATTTAAGGTGTCGAAAAGAAGTTAAGAATTATCTTTATTTTGTCGCGTGCCTGAATTCCCTGCTGTGTATACTGTTACACACCAAGTCTGTTATCTTCATTAATAAAGTTGATTAAAAATTATGAAACAATGCAGTGCTGAAATGTCAAATGATGATTTACATTGAATCGTAAATTTACGATCTATTATTGTGTTAAAATAGTCAATTTAAAAACCGTAATAACAATCGCTCGATTTAACAGATATGAGGTTTATAAACCATAAATTAAAACCCTTTATCGGGTTCTTTTGTTAATAGAATCATATTGTTTGCAACCTCAACGTATTCACCCATCTTCGGGTGGTCGGTTGTAATTACAAAAAGGCTCCGAATCGTGAAAATGTGTGTTTTATTCCAAATAACTCCCTCCAGGGGATGAGAAACTTTGGTCCCATTGTTTTATAAGTAATTACAATGAAACGACATGCGAATCGCGATGTCATGTATCTATTCCATTCAGAAAAGTCACACAGATTCACCTCACAGTTGACATATTACGATTTATCAGCAACCTTTAATGCCATTGACAATTTATATGGTCAATGAACAATTCCCACAAGTATTGACAACGAAACGTGGGGTATTATTTTAGAGGTTACTCGTACTTGTTTGAAGCTTACCAATACCATTTCTCCTATTGAAGTTCATAGGCTAACTTATTTTTTAAATACAAATCTGTTAAAACTTCTCATTTTTGGTATTTTTCCACTAATATCTATTGATACACTGAAGCACATTAAGACAACATGTCTCTTTTTGAAACAGATATAAACAAAATTAAATGAGATTAAAAAAAACCATGAAAAGAAAATATAAAAATACTACATCGAATCATAATTTCCTGTGGATATACACATCTACAGAGTATACCCTTGTAAACTATAAAGTCTCATGAAATTCTGATTCAGAAAAGTTGCGCTGACAAACTGTTTCAGTAGTATATTTTGGCCAAAATTCAAAGTTCAAAGGGGCATAACTCCTAGTAAAAACATTTAATCATAATTTCCTGTAGACATGCACATCTACATAGTATGTTCTTATTAACTACAAAGTTTCATGAAATTCTGTTTAGTAGTTGTAAAGAAGTAGTGCTGAAAATAAAAGGATTGACGGACTGACGGACGGACGGGTCAAATATTATCGCAACTTCGTTGCGTGGGGTATAATAATGTTTACAATTTTCCACCATATATTGTAGTCCCTAGGTAAATATCAAAAACAATGTTTACACTTATCTCGGTAATTCGCTTAACATCAAGGAATATATTCAATGAGTATTTATAATAAAAAAAAAATAAACAACACGAAATAGGCTAATTAAGACCAACATATCGTTATATTTTTATAAGATAACGAAAGAAAGGGTTACCCCTGTTTGTTTACCAGGTTTTCATTTCATTCATAACTTTATTTAGGTGAGATTATTGTATAATGTATAATTTAAAAAAACAATAACTATAAAAGCAAAATAGCTAACATTTTAAGTAAAATGCATTTAAGAGATTCAATATAATCCAAATACGTATGGAAATCATAGGAAATTTTTTTCTCAAAGGAATATTCCAATATAACTGTTATGTACGGATTCAATCGTCACTCATGAAATTTAAGGTCTTCATCTTTACTTGATACCATACCGGATTTTCCTCACTTTTAATAAAATAGGTGACGTAAAAGGAGCAGGACATACGCTACAACTCGAAACGGAATCCGGATAGCAGCACTGCATAAAAAGCTCTTCATGGGCCCATATAAAGACATTATGCAGAAATTCGACCGAAATCATAAAATATCTGAAATAAAAACTATTTCATAATACATAACACAACGACTATTAAAAACACAAATAAATTGTCTAAGACATGTGCATAAAAATATAGCGCACAGAGGTGTAATTTACTTTTTATAAAATATTTCCGTTTTTTTTTATAAATTTATTAATAAACATCACCATTTTAACAATCATGTTAATGTCCGCCTGATTTCATTGCTAAGTGATTTTTTTTTTAAATTCTAAAGTTTTGATCACGAAGCTACCTGATGAAAGTATAAATATATTTAGCAAACTACTGATTGAAGTGCATAATTAATGCTCTCTGCTACCTGATTAAGTGAATATTGGTAATTGATACCATATAACTGAAGTAACCAGCCTATATAATCAGGACAATATTAGTTTGTAATGATTAATACTTTATATCATTATTCTTTTCTCTAGTTTTAATGCATTGAAATGAATTACCCTATATATCTTATTTGTGCAACAGAACATGAAAGACAATAATGAGCATCTAAAAAGAACTATTTGTTTAAAAATCAACGTGCTATTGCCCTTCTTCCGTGCAACTAAGCATGCGTAGCCCATCGTGAATTAAGAACTTTTTTCTTTCTCAAATATTTTAAATAAATTAAATGTAAAATTGTCTAAATCGACCCCATGTAGGTTTAATACTGGTACGACATTTATACTGAAAAAATTTCTTAAACAATTTCGGCTTTTTGGCATTTTGGCATTTAGCTTTGCCAAATTTTGGGGTCTTTGCTTTCAACGTAACTGGCATGGAGAAGTGACTTACGCGTCATATCATTTTGAAAATTATTGAAAAAAACCCGTATACCAGAAATTTTTACTCCCAAAAGATTTGAATACGAAACCAGAAAATGATCATCATGTCTTCATTTGTCGAAAAATCATACCACCAAGTCATCCATTTAACACTGGAACTTTCTACCTTTTATTTCAAAATGTTATGAAATGAAAATCAGTATCTACTGAAGTATATCAATTTATGGAATCCGGTATATTGGTTGAACTGACAGTATATCTGCCGGGTTTTCGGCGAATTAAAAGCAATCTTTATTCTACAAAAACAATACATAGTTTATATAAATTAAACTTATGTAATTTGTCACATAACAACATTGCCATCATTCACCCAAGGATAGTGTGCGAACTGATTTAGACCTGGATTGCAAGTCCCAAAAGGTATCATCCCCGTAGTAATCAAACACTCGGCATTAAAAAGATTTTTAGATACAAGTATGAAATTTAGTCTTTAAGAGTTTAAATGATGTTAAAAGTAGGCTCTAAGTATATAACTTACCTAGATTTTGTGGATAACATTCCAAATTGCCGAATCTCGAATTGCTGATTCCAACATTGCCGAGTCCCATATTGTCGAATTTTTTTTATTTGGGTTCTTTAACCCGATTCCCAATTTGCCGAACCCATATTGTCGAATCCCAAATTGCCGATATTGTACATCTGAATATCGAATTCGTAAAAATAATGTATTGGTAAGATGTTTAATGTTTATTTTTCAGTTAAAAAGTGATAGTTCTAATTAAGAAATACGTACATTTGTAATGTAAATGTGTTAGTCAAGAGTACCTCATCTTGGGTTCACTGTTTAAACATTCCTTTAACAACGTAAGAAACCTTTTATTCTGTTGATAACACAGATTCTGCTTGTTTTCACAAGTTCAACACATGAAATAAGTCCTTTTATAAGCCGTTCTTATCCATAGAAATATTCTTTTTATTAATAAAAAGTTATAGTACTGTTTTAAATATTCGAAATCTGTAAGAGTTGGCAATTTGGGAATCGGCAATATGGGTTCGGCAAACTGGGATTCGGGTAAAATATCTGATCTAAAAAAAAATTCGGTAATATGGGAATCGACAATTCGGGATTCGGCAATCTGGTACTAATTCGATTTTGGGTAATCTGGTTTCTTTTTACCTTCCTGACACAAATGCTTCCCAAACATCTCTCTCATGGACCAAAACAGGATTCCGGCTTTTTCTTTTTGTAGGGTTTTGCAGATTTTTCAGATTTTGTGATGACCACAATGTTGAAGTATTCCACTACGTATACATAGTTGCATGAAGTCTATTTAAAAACCGGATTCCCCATTCCATTGAGTCTGGATTTGATCTTTAAAAATGAAATAGAATTTAAAAAAAAATTGTTCCTTAAATTCTATTACTTACAATGTTTTAATCTTATTTTTAATGATTGATTGATTGATTTATTTATTTACATTTTTTGTTTGGCTCTGAAGAGTATTTTAGCTACAAGAGTACCTGGAAAATTTTAATCAGGAACTGTATGTTATATATTTATAATCTGAGTTTATTAGCCAAACACAGGTTTTGTCAGTTTTGTTGTGATTTAGAAAAAAGTGGCTGTGCATAATTAATGCTCTCGTCTACCTGATAAAAAGAATATTGGTATTTGATACAAGTTTGCCGGAGTAACCAGTATATAAATACAATTTATAAAATTATTAATTTTTAATGTTTAATGCCTTTATCTTACGAGTATGCAACCTTTACTCTCGTCTTAATTCTTTGAAATAATAATGATCGAATGTATTGAATATGAATGAAAACAACACCTAACTATCTCAATGCATATTGGAGTAGTTATGGTAATCTAGAATACAGAACGCAAACTGCAAATAAATAACATGTTTTACCACTCTTGGGTGCGATATTATTTTGGCACCTAAACAGATTAGAAGATGTAGAAAAAGTAAAATTACGAAGCACTCGATTGATTTTCGTCAATCACAAAGCTTGAGATCTACGGATTGTGTTGTTACAAAATTAAATTTTACTCAAGCCCAAACTTTGACACCTTGTACTCTGTTATACTCTAAAATTTCTATTTTTGAAAAGCTCAAAATCTGAATATTGCTAACTTTATACGTTAATCTTTAACAATCTAAAAATTAAATTTTTTAAGAGACAACATTTCGACTCAAAATTCAACGTACAAAATAGATTTTTTGCTTTTAAGATTTCTATTTCGGCGCATAGTACTTTCCTTATTCAAACTAGGACAAAGGCTGATCTTTTGCTTATATATGTAAACATGTAATACTGCCAAGTAGTAATTGAAAATTGATGGAGGTTGATCGGGTCTAAATTTCAAATTGGTGGAGGTAGTTCAGGTATAAGTATCATATTTGTGGAGGTCAATCAGCTGTTTATTTCAAATGGTGGGGATAGATCAGGTATAAATATCATATTGGAGGAGGTAGATCAAGTATAAATCTCAAAGGTGAGGGTAAATCATATGTAAATATCATATTGGAAGAGGTAGATCAGGTATTAATCTCAAAGCTGGGGGTAAATCGTGTGTAAATATCATATTGGAGGAGGTAGATCAGGTATAAATCTCAAAGGTGGGGGGTAAATCATGTGTAAATATCATATTGGTGGAGGTATATCAGGTATAAATCTCAAAGGTGGGGGTAAATCATTGTAAATATAATATTGGTGGAGGTAGATCAGGTATAAATCTCAAAGGTGGGGGTAAATCATGTGTAAATATCATATTGGTGGAGGTAGATCATGTATAAATGTCAAAGGTGGGGGTAAATCATGTGTAAATATCATATTGGTGGAGGTAGATCAGGTATAAATCTCAAAGGTGGGGGTAAATCATGTGTATATATCATATTGGTGGAGGTAGATCAGCTGCTACGATAGGGGCGCCATTATTTTTATATATTGCGCATCAAATCGCGATGACGACCGTGAGATTTCGGTATTGATGACAATAATGTATCCCTAATAAAATCTTGGATAGGTATCTTTGTGACAAGAGAATTCCCACAACAGTCTCACTCTCGAAAGTCCTGGTAATTTGCATATGCCATGGAGTAACGGAAACGCAGAGAGTTTAAGCTCTTCATGCATATCATATCGGAGTATTTTCACTCAACGAAAGTTCATCACGATTGTAAAAATTAAAATTGTCTATTTCGAGAAATATCTAAATACGAGTCGAGCTTAAATGTATCTTTTATATACTTAACTTCAAGATCACTGCATAGGACTCAAATTTTCCTTAGGGTATTTTGAAGTCCAAAGCTTCTGTCTATGTGTCAAGTAGAGTAATAGGGTTGACTTGAGATGTTTTATATATTTAATAATGTATATTAAATTGTATGTGTTTCCCCTGAAGAAAAGTATTTTCAAAAAGACTTTGTCTTTGAAATAATAAACAGCAGAATCATAACTTCTTTATCTCCGGAATCAGTTAAAAGGGATATTTACATTTCATCAACTTTAAGAGTAAAATTAATGATAAAACACTAGAAGTTATTCGTGCTCTTTGAAATATTAATAATAACTATAGGCTTAAAGAAATCTGGTGCTTTAATTAAAGATTTTAAGCCTTTATAGATGTAAAATGTCAAGAATCATTAACAGCACATATAATTAACAGAAACATGGCCGAAGGTTCAGATCATCTAAAGGTCAGGAAATTTCTTGCTTAGGGATAATGTTGCACAATCCATTAAAATCATTCTTAAGTACATTTCTGTATGCACTAGTCATCAGTCATTTCTTTTTTTACATGCTTTTATGAAAAGTATATGACTGAAATTTGCAGATTTTAAGACATAGCTGGTTTATGGCCGTTCATCATGACATAATAACAAACAGAAAAAGGTTTATTCCGAAAAAAATATAAATAAACGATAAAAATAAGAATTTTTTATAGTCCAAATTTATTTCTTTTACTGATTGGAAAGTTTGGTTCTCGAATTTCCAATTAGGAACTTTGTATAAAAATTACTTTTTCTTGATGCCTTAAAAGTAATTCCCAATAATACATTTATTTCAAATACCATTAAATTAGGGAGCAACCATTTGATTTTTATGGGGGGGGGGGTCTATGGTCAAATTTGAAATAGAAAGGTAGGACCAGGATTTTGGCAAAATAAAAAGGCAGGATCACTTTAGGTGCCAGAAACAAAATGCAGGACCTGTGTCAATCAGGAATTTTTGGGGTTTAAATAATGATAAAAATTAAGGCCACAATGGCGGCTAAAAAAAAATCCAGGACCAAAATTACGAGGAAAAATAGGCAGTATCATACATTTGATGTTATTGACAAAATTTGGTCTAGTGCTGTGAGATCTTGTGTCATTGTGATGGATACATTATATCCTTTCATTTTCACACAGAAATGTATTACTCGTACACAATTGATAATACTTTCAACAAAAATAATATCTAAATTTTGAAGTACCAGTTTTATACTCAAGGTATAGTTTAGCCACTGTTTTTCCACAGAATAAAATAAATTCCGATGTTAGCAACTTGTAAAATAGTTCATAAATAGGTCTCCATGTGTACAAACTATAACAAATAGTTTGACGTTTTATTGACATTTATTGAACTTGGGCTGAACTTTTCATTAAAGAGATGCTAGTTCACTTAAAAAAATTTCAGACGGATAAAAATATGTTATAAAAGTTTTAAATTTATGCAAATTATTTCTAATTTTATCATATTAAATAATTATAGAATATTTGATATTATCAAATACTGCCACAAAAACAAGAATCGAGCATAAAAAAATTAACATGTAGATCATTTCCATTGATAATAAGAAAAAAATAGACCTTGGGTTATGTAACTGAAAAATTGAAAACTGAAGTGATATTAAAAGCAAAGTATAATCGAATTTCAATAAATTCTTTTGAAAATTTCAAGTAATAATACAATTGCTTAAAACATTAGTAACGAAAACATTCACATTCATGAGATTTCCATTCTATTATCTAAACAAAAAATGGCTGGTACTTCAACAATGCAAAATTTTAATTTCTATCAGATGAATAAAGATATGTTTAGATTATCTAAAGTTACATTTCAAAACAATTGAAAAAATATCTTAAAGCCTGGTATGTTCTTTAAAGAGAGAAAAATATTTTCGAAGATTTATTGGTATTAACTTCACTCCCATGAAAAAGCTTTACTTATATCCAACACATAACTACGAAAGCCGGTACTTGGGGTTTGAAAAAAAAATTATAACGACTGAGCTAACTCGTTATAACCACTTAGTAACTCGTTATAACGATTTAGCTTACTCGTTATAACGGCTTAGTACCTCAATATAACAACTTAGCTAACTCGTTATAACGGCTTAGTATCTCAATATAACAACTTAGCTAACTCGTTATAACAACTTAACTATCTCGTTATAACGACTTAGTGCAGCTTACTCGTTATAACGACTGAGCTAACTCGTTATAACGACTTAGTGCAGCTTACTCGTTATAAAGACTGAGCTAACTCGTTATAACAACTTAACAATCTCGTTATAACGACTTAGCTAACTCGTTATAACAACTTAGTAACTCGTTATAACGAGTTAAATTTAAAAAAAAAAACAACTCCCCATGGCACGTACCTACTTCCGTTAAAAACACCAATCAAATGTACATTTAGCCGAGCAGATAAGAATGCCGGCGTTTAATAAAATAATTTACCATACACATTAAGCTTATATTCATCTATATCACATATATCTTTGTGACTAAATATGTATTTCTATTATATAAAAACAAATTCACAATGTTATATACAATAAAGGAACACATTTTGTCATCCTAAAACCTATGAAATATATCCGTCACAAACGCCACCTCGCTGTCCAGGAAAAACCATACATAAAACCTTCTGGAAACCTGTGTTCGGGGGAATGCAAGGCACGATGCCGAACCTCATAAAAAACATGTATGTATGCGTATACCTATAATGAGTTGAAGTTTGATGGAGAACGTCTGCGACTAGAACGAAAAATCTTTTTGACAAAATACCCGGTATGTTTAACCAACATTATCATATTCAAGGCCTATATGACGTATTCTTGACTCATTGAATGACCATATCACACGGGTATTTTAAAAACCATGTTTCCGTTCCGTTAAGACTAATTTAAATATATATATATATATATTGTACATCTGCGTTAGTAAATCTAATGCCCAGTTGTGTGAACTGTAAATCTCTGTCGATTCCCAAGCATTGTGAATTGTAAATCATTCTCTGTTGACCTTACACCTTATGAGTACCCACAATATTCGTTGATGTCACAGCACGGCGGACTGTACATAATAATAATTTAAACTTTTATTAAGCAACTGTTAAGTCCAATTAAGGACTAATGGCTACACGTATATACATAATTCATCAAACAAGACAAAACATTACAGCAATAAATCAATATAACAAACAGTGATAATATAATAATAAATTCTTTATTTAGAGAGGGTGACTCAATTAGAGCAAGACTAATTTTCATTGAGGCCCTCAGAGCAACAATAAGTACAATATATATTATAAAATACACATGCATATTACAATGTAAACTATCAAATAATGTTCATATATAACATCAATAAATGATTACATCTTTAGAAAATGTTCAAAACAGTTTGTCTTAAACAAATTTAAATTAGCACAATTTTTAAAACTATTAGGTAAATCGTTCCATATTTTGACGACAGACAACTGAAAAGATTTCTTTAGAAAATTCGTATTTGGTCTACGTAAAAATAAATTATTATCAAAAACATATCTCAAATTATATCTTTGAACAAATTCACCATTTTCTATTTGTAGAATCAGGTATTCCGGAACTAAACCATGTATTTTGTACATTAAAATAAACTTTTGAAATTATACTCTCTTTGTAAATGGTAACCATATCAAGACTGAAAACATAAAATCAGACGGTGTTAAGATATCACAATCAAGAATAATACGTGCAGCTCTTTTTTGAAGTTTGGTAATTCTATCCGCATCTTTCTTTGAAATATCACCCCAAACAGAGCTACAATAATCAACATACGGCAAAATGTATGAAATATAATCTAACTGAGGTGAGCGATCTTTAATCTTTTGTAAAAGTGAAACTTTTGAGGAAATAATTTTATATATTCGATCAACTTGAATATCACAGCTAAGATTTTCGTCAATATGAACACCTAATAGTTTTTGTGAATGAACATTTATGATATAATTTCATCTATTTTAATGCACAGTCAGGTAAATTTGTAAGTTTCTGTCTGGAGCATTATGTTTCATACCATTGTTGGTACACCAATACTGAATAATATCTATGTCACTTTGTAATGCATTATTTATACATGCTACATCTTTAGTTTAAACTTATTTATTTATAGTGGATTGGGAAACAAGTTATGCCAACTTATACTAATCCCTCTCCAATTGGCGGGTGCGAGAGCGGCCCCTGTGGCGGCGTTTTAGCCTACTCTTTTTCGACATCTAAAGAGGAGTCTTTAGCGTGCTAAGGGTGTTGCTCTCCCTTAACACGAGACAGCCATTTTTCGTCTCCATCCGACGGACTAGCATCGTTTATCGAGACCATCCTCGCAAATGGCGTCGACAAGGCGTCGCAAATTTGATCCCTGAAATTTTCATCCCGAACGGTAATCGAACCAGGGACCTCTGGCTTCGTAGTCCGATGCGCTAACCACTACGCGGCGCCCTATCTTTGTCGTGACTATGTAAAGTAGAGTCATGAGCATATAAATCTATATTAGAATCATTGATATGTAAGGGCAAATCATTTACATATAATAAGAAAAGTAAAGTATCAGAAAATAGATCCTTGAGGGACTCCGTATTTTATATCATATTTTAGAAATTTTACACTTTCAAATTGAACTTCCCGTGTTCTATCTTGGAGATATGATTCTAACATCTCGTGGATACTCACAATCTTTGTTGATTTCACAGCATGGTGGACTGTATACCTTTTGAATACTAACATAATTCCTTGATTTCACTGCAAGGTGGGCCGTATACCTTATGCGTACTCACAATCTCTTTTTCGTGTCACAGTACGGTGGACTGTACACCTTATGGATTCTCACAAATACTTTATTTGCAATTTGCAGCTGATAAGAGCTAAAAAAACAATTCAAGCGTGCGTTCATAATATTTAAACAACAAAATATTAGCACACAAAAATGGTTAAAGGTAACTAGTATGAACAACAGGAAGAAGGAATATTTACCATATAAAAGAGAGAAAGGCATTTACTGAGTGGTGCATGTATAAATATACATCGTTGTGTCACTGATACTTTTACATTATATGATACAAAAACATATGTATTTAATGTTAACATTTCGGCCTAAAATCCTTAACAGCGCTCATAGCCGAGAATAAGTCAAAAAGTTGCCTGTCTCACTTTTATTGGCACATTATTGCAGGGCCGATTCAAGTACAAAACGATCCAATTTTTGGATGAGAGACATATTGAAGAAATAATTTATTGGTGCCATTTTCTATGGCTATTTTAACAAATATAAGGCCTACCCATGTTAAAATAACCATAGGGCATGGCACCAATGGATTATTTCCATTCTAATAGGACAATATGCATCATTTCTGTAATCAAAGCGAACCCTATAAGGCGATATTTACGGGCAGCCATTTCGATTTTAACAAGGCAAGAACTTTCACAAAAAAACGTAAATGTCTTTAAACAAACAAAATTAAATCAGACTTGCATTTTTGTTAGATTTTAAAGCAAATATCAGCGTTCTAGATCCTGTAAAATGTATGATTCTCCGTTTATGATTGTCGATCAGGGGGTGCTTTCCATTATGCGGTACGTACCGGTACGTACCGACTTTCATTAATTCTTCTTCCGGTTCGTCTGATACGTCATTTCTAAAGAACCACTGTGGTACGTACCATAATGGAACACGAATCTTTGGTTCAATTGGAACGTACCCATAATGGAAAGCTTCCCCACTGTGGTACGGACCAATAATGGAACACGAATCTTTGGTTCAATTGGAATGTACCGCATAATGGAAATTTGACCTTATACCTTGGATTTCGACGTCGCACTTTCGACTGTCACACCATTTTGCGTGACATTTATCGTCGTTGTATTTCGAGCTTTGCTAATAATATAATAATCATTATTTTAGACATAAATAGTCCATAGTTATATACAAATGTGATCAAAGTTTTAAATATACAAGATGAAAAATGAAGAATTAAAATACCAATAAATATAATTAGAAATTCTAATTTCATAACATGTCAGTCAAAGTCCACATAAATCTCGGTACACCATTTTCTCAGTAAAGACGAACTATACCATAAATCACTACCAAGAATAGTAAGAACAAGCTGATTATTAGACTGTTGCAAACGTTTATACAAACTATAGATAGTTTTACGTCTCATTTCCTGAAAACATCTTACATCATTTCTGACAAACATACCACTAGCACTACATCGTGAATTAAAATCCAACAATATTCTGAAAGCATTATTATACATTATTTTCATTTTGATAAGAGACGATATTCCACAGTTGGACCATAATGATACACAATAAAAATTCATACAATAAGACTGAAAGAGCTGTATTTTAACATCAAATGAACACTTATTAAATTTACGTTTCAGCATATTAACCTTTCTAAATATGCTTCGATATTGTCTTTTGATATCGCAATCATCATTCAAATCATTACATATCATACTTAAATACTTAATACTTAAATTCATCAGCAAATTCCAAATTTTTTTGTATTAAATAATATATCGTGTTCATTAGCAAAGCTTTCACATATGGATAAACGTTTTCTCAAACCTGCAACTGATGGACTAATAATACACATATCATCAGCATAACAAAAATTATTTAGCGGCACTCCATTTAAAAAACAACCAACATTGGCCCCAAATAACTCTTTGTTCAGATCATTAATATAAAAACTGAACAGATATGGTGACAAGATACCTCCTTGTCTTACGCCATTACGTACATTAAATTCATTAGATGTGAATCGCCCCACTGAATACAATAAATCTGAATATCAAACTATGACATAAGAAAACTAACAATAAAAACTTAGATGTCTGTGTGAAGTAATTTGTGCAATAACGTCCAATGATTAACTCTATCAAAAGCCTTGCGTATATCTAAGAAACAGACAAACACAGGACTGCCATGCTTTAATAATTAATTCAATAAGTACTTTTCAATAACTTTTGATAATATAGAAGTCAATGCAATCGGCCTATAGTTATCCTTGTCTGTGAAATCACCAGATTTAGATTTCGGAATTGGTACCAGCATCACTCGAGTGAAGTTCTTCGGAATAACACAGTGAATTAACATCGAAGACAATAGCAGCGATAACAACACAAATAAAATATGAGGGGCTGTTCTGCAGCAAGTCCATCACTGTCATATGCTTTTCCGGAACGTAGAGTATTTACAAAGGACTGAATTTCTTCTGCAGTTGTAATAGCATCATCAGAAATAGGGCACACCTTTACGCTTTCTTGTACAGAATTCTCATATTTGTTATTGTTCACTGAGTTCAATAGGCCGTTAAAGTGATCTCGCCACATTTGTGCAATTTCATAAATGAAATGATCGCAAAACGATAAATACAAGATACATTCAGAGAGATTGAAGAATAAAACTTTATTTTATCAACAAAATACAACAGTTTGGAGATTTTATGTGTGCTTCACGCTTCCCGTCAACATCGCATTGTGCGCATGTGTCGTTCTGTATAGAACGCGGTAGTCTTTCTATAGCGAAAGTGACACGTCATATTAGAATCTTAGTTTTATACCATTGAGTTCTATAGTACATTTCACACGACTGTCGATAATATAAAGGGAGTTATTGATTCTCTCCGGCATTTGAGTTCACCAATAAAGTCATCCACCTGGGAAGTTTATTCATACTGGTATTCAACGATATAAATGTTTTACAGAAATCCAGGCCTGTGTCTCCTTTCAACCTAGAAACTAGACAAGTCATAAAAATATAGGAAGATAGAAAAAACGCAGCAGAGTTAAACCCGAATAAATTGATACATGTATGTTATGTACTAAGTTTCGTATATAAAACCCTGGGTCAACTAACTCATTGAATATCAATTATATCCATGTTCTTGCAAACCAACTCCAATTAAACATATATAATCACACTAAATAACGCGATAGACTTTGTATGTCCTAGGATTAGTTATATACACTGAAAATATTACATCTTAGATAAAAAAACATTAAATGCAAAATTAAAGTTTTGCTCCTAATGCGAAAATGATTATTATTTTTTTATCTCATCATAGTTGAGGAGGTCATCTTAATAAATAGTATCTTTAAAGACTCCACATCAATAAATCATATATAAAGAAGCTGTAAAATCTCCTCAGCGAGAATTTAAGTGTTTTTTGTAAATAATCCCCATTTCAATCATTTTTTATGATTATGTGATGATATATATCTAAATATATCATCGTATGTGGTAAATAAGTTCTTAAAAAACGGCCATTGACTTATTATTTAATTATTATACTCTATAGATACCGTCAGATACATAGAAATCAATACTAAAATATATGTCTTTCCGTCCGTGTAACAGCCTACATGTACATGTTTCTCAATTTGTTCAGTCTAATATTTTAGCAGTATTTTTTCTAAGATTTCAATGTTAGTAAAGCGTAAAGCAGTGAAAACCAGTAGTACTTTTAAAGAGGACAAATATACCTTAGGAGCAAATAAAAAAAACTAAATCCATTAGACAGACAAACCCGGGAAGACAAATGAACAACCGCAAGCACAACAAATTAAATACTAAATACTTAGATACTAAATATTGTCAGTGTAGCTGAAGATAACTTTTGGAGAAAAAATATGGGTTTTTTTCTTTATTTGTGTAGTGAGTTTTTGACTAGCAAGAAAAGCGATGATAACTGAGGTATTGGATACATGGGTTTATTGTATAGAAACGTAATATTCAATGTGGAACAGAACCAAAAGGAGCAGAGTCAGTTTTCCCGGCATTTCTTTCATCCATAACTGCTAATTTTAAATATTTATAGATTTCTGTCGTTAAAGATGGGAATGAACACAAAAGGCTTAATCATTAATAATTCAAGAAACTGTAGAACACTAAGAACCAAAAACATTTAAATGATTATTCATGTGCTTGTTTACAGCAAAATATTAGTTTGTTGGTTCTGATTGCCCGTCATGTTAAAAAATGGGATTAAAGACCCCGAAAAGGCAAATTTGCTTTAAATGGCGATATTCACATTGTAAGGTATTATATTGTCCCGAGAAAAATAGTATGTTGCACTCGCAAGCTCGGGATATATATTATTTTTCTCGGGACAATATTCATCAATATTAATGCAATTACCCTTAATTTAAAATATCCTGGCATCATATAAATACATGTTACAGATGTTGTATGTGAAGTTCTCTTCGTTTAAAGCTTCTTCATTTCTATACTAATATTGTTTTAGTACCGTTTGGTAGACGAGTAACAAACATTTTATTTCAGATTGTGAAATGTATTTGGAATGTTCATCAAATCAGCAGTGCTCAAGACCAAAACTATGAAGTATTAAATGTTGTAAAAGTTATAGGTTCTCTGGGTATATTTTGACTCGCACCCTATCCAGGATGGACTTTTTCATGGAGTTTTTCAGAGAGAACGGACACCTAGGTGGTCAGATTATGAAAATTAGAGCCGTTAGAGTTAAATTATTTCGAAAATAACCCAATAAAAGCCTTTGTAAGTTTTAAAAAGCGGTAAAATGGTAATATAAAAACAATAAAATTAAAATAACTTCACATATATTGAAAAGTTTATTCGCACTAAAAGACCTGTTTACAATCAAATACAACGGGTTACTAGTAAGCAACGTGTTGTGTCCGCGTTGACACTTAATTTTAATTTCAGGCTAGCGCTCTAATTTGAATTTTTTATTTTTCAGTTTATTTGATTATGCTAATGACTTTTTAATGACTTGTAATACATGTCAAGGGGTCGTGTTTAATTTCCATTTATAGACCTACCAAGGTGAACTAAGTAAAACGGGTACATGAAGTTTACAATATATTTATCTGTGATTTTCTTTTCCTTTCTTTTTTTTAATCTTGCTAAAAACTGGAAAGGGGCAAACAAGAGGGCCTTTATTGAATAGGCTAGGGTTTCTGACTGAAGATTTTCATTTTGTATAATCAACTACGCCTTTGACGAATTCAATCATCAACTTTTGATTGTTTTTAAATATATTTTTTTAATTATCGAGAATATCACAAAATTCGAAACTTGGAGAACTTCATCCTTAATGGGAGTGTAAAAAATTATATTCTGTCCACTTGAAATAAATTTGAATTAAAATGAGTTTCCGAATATTTTAGCGAATTTCTAAGAAATTATAATTACATGATGGTGCATACATAGATATAATGCTTAGTGTATTAAAATAAAGCTCTAAGCTCTAAGATTTTTGTCCAGATTTTCACGGTTAGATTCAGTTCGTATTTACAATTTTACGGAGTAGCTTCATCATACATTCCTCAGTCCTTAAAAAGCTTTCTGAAAAATTTTCGCCCACAAGATTTTCTGAAACTTTATTATCCCTCCAGTCGAGTTTATATTCACATGCATGACTAAGATATTTTCCATTGGGATGCTAAAAAGTATTATATACTTCAATCGTGAATTGCAAATTTTAATTAAATAAAAATTTTACTATACCCGGATATAGTAAATTTTTATAACAAGATGAAAATTCTACATTTCTGCCTAATGGATTTAAAAAAAATATGATAGATGATATTTTAATGACTTTCCGCATGAAATACTAATAAAACTATTAATATATATCTGTTTGAGACCGAATATTTATACAATTTAAAGCGACGGGTAGGTATAAGGAATTATTTACAGTGTATACCTAGTACATCGCATGTAATAAGTACATCTAAAAATATTATATAGCTCTCCAATCTTCCCGGTTTGTTTAGTGTGATCATTTACCTATTTAAAAAAAACCAAAATATTCATTTTTACAAGAACTATGACAGATTTAGTATGGATCCCCACTCATTATAATTCATGCTATACCTCGATGCTATAAAATGTACCTAGCAATGAGATCCCCATCACCTCTATCCCCCACCCCCAAAAAATAGTGAAAGCTATGAAGAATTAGTGTTTGTATTTGACGTATTCATAGCGATACCAAAAAGTTGAAGGAAATAGTAAGAGGCAAGGGTAAATAACCAAGAAAGTCTAAGTACAATTATACAGCATTTCCATGTTAAGTCTGTGGGGGAAATCACATAGATTCTCTATTATTTAGTAAATTCACCAAAACTGCTCATATATCCGAACAAACACTGTTGGATTTGATAATTTTTCCTAATCTTTAATACCTTCCTGTGAATTTCAAGATGGAAAACAAATAATAAAACCTCTATTATCATGCTTTTCATTCAAACTGCTTGACCAAGTGACGTTTAAATTTGGTTAATTGGTTCAAAGTTGTGTTCGTGGGTCGGTTGTGTACTTTGGACCAAAATAGAAAAACAGCAAAATAATTTTAAAAAAAAATCTCTTTTTCTAATATGGAAATTTGGACAAATGTTTAGAGTAATAGTCCTTTTATGGTACCCTTTCAGAATTTGTGCATTATCTGAAATTGAAAAATCTGTTAAATAATACTGAAGAATCCTCTTCTTTGAGACTACTTTGAAAATTGAGACCATCCTTCGATGGAATAGTCCTTAGGTGGTTCCCTTTCCCAACCGTGTCTAGGATCCTGACTTTTGACCAATATGGCCATCATTACTAAAAATAGAAAACTCAGTAAAACATATTTAAGGATTGACTGTATTTTTTTCAGTCTATGAAGAAATAACCTCAATCACGTGGTGCACACCAAATAACCCGCGTAGCATTGAGGTTATTTCGAATAGACTGAAATCAAAGTTAGTGTTAATCTTTATAATTTAATTCCAATGGCTGTTTTGACGTCTAAAACGTCAGGATTCCCTTTAATGACGTCATAGTAGAAAAGAAAATTTAGTCTATGTATGATAGACGAAAAAAATTTGACCAATCAAATGACGCGTTACATCCAATATTAAATTATTTAAAAATATCCTCTGAAAGAACTGTAAAAATCTAGATCAATATTTGGTAAAGTGGTTTTTAGTTGGTCTTCTGTCAAAATTATGGTCAAGAATCTGGACATTCGGCCAGTATGGCTGCTCTTACTAAAACTTAAAAAAAAAATATTTAAAAATTTCTCTGAAACTAGTGAGGCAATCTATATCAAACTTTGTTTAAATATTCCTTACGAAATGTTTTCTAGATAATGGAAAAATATTGCCACTGAAAAAAAGATCAACAAAAAGCACAGATGAGCTTTTGCAAGGTAAGCAATACAAGCTCCAGGGAGCCTCTAGTTGTTGTAAGTTCTTCCACAACGAACACAAAGTTGACATGTTACAGCAAGATCAAGTACTGAAACCATCCTATGGTTTAAACTGACTGAAAAAAACAGTCTTACCCGGAGACAACGTAAAACGTACATATCTGAAATACGAATTTACGGATTTCAATTTCATATATTGTTTGAACCAGTTGGAAAGAAAAAATGTAGATTCATTCGTAGTGAGAATATTTATTAGTGGATGAATACTATTTACGGTACTAATATTGTCAAATCGTGCAATATCACAGGATTATATATAGGATTTTTCTTTACTACACTTCTTATTTATTTTGAATATCATTATTATTATTTCAAGTTTTACGTAAAAGACTACAATCATTAAACCCATTATAAGGTGATTTCATATATACATGTACTTATTGATCTTCGAAATGATGCATGATATCTATTTTATGAGGATTAATTAACTTTAAAAATATTTCATGGAGAACAGTGCGTGTACAAAAATGTAGACCGAACTACACAATAATTATTTTTTCTGCATTCACAAGTACGGTAGCAGAGTACAGTTTATGAAGTCAGTAATGGTTAAACTGATAGACAAAAATTTATTCAACATTTTGGATTTAATTTTATTCGCATATGGGGAATGAAATCCAAATTTACATTTAAATTCAAAATAAGTACTCAGAGACTGATAATGTTAACATGCTGGAATTTCTCATCGACAAGGTCATTGTTGAGTATGGAGGACGTGTTTTTCAACAGACGATCGACATCTCAATGGGGACAAACTGTGCGCCGCTTTTGACCGACCTGTTCTTCTTTTCATATGAAGCTAAATCTTTACGGGGCTACTGAATCGGAAAGAAAAGAAACTAGCCCAGTCCTTTAATTTCAGTTTTCGCTATATAGATGATATTTTGTCAATAAATAATCCTTACTTCAAGGACTACCTAAATCACATCTAGCTTACTGAACTGGAAATTTAAGAGACCACAGACAACAACAACCTCTACTTCATATCTAGATTTGAACTTGTACAAAAATATTAATGGGCGATTGAAATTAAAACTGTATGATAAACGTGATGATTTTAATTTTCCGATTGTGAACTTCCCCTTTCTTAGCAGTAACATACTAAGGTCTACAGCCTTTGGGGTGTACATTTCACAGTTGATTCGTTACTGTCGCTCATGTGATTTATACGGCGACTTTCTCGGCAGGGCGAGATTGCGGTCACATAAATTTCTAAGATAGGGTTATGTTCAGTCTCTGTTAATTTCATCACTCTAAAAGTTTTATGGTCGTCATCACGAATTGATTGGCCGATACGAAGTTTCTATCTCGGGAATGAGACTAGACATTTTTAGTTAGATTTCACGTCCTCATCGGAATTGATACCTCACCAGACTTGACACTTCACTGACAATGTGACGGATGTCGTTAATGGAGCAGGACATGCTTACCCTTCTGGACCACCTGATGTCACTTCCGGTTCACATTGCTAGTGCTTTAGTTTCTGTGCTGTCTTGTTCTAGTTTTGTTTAGTTTATTATACTTTTTTGTATGTATCCTTGTGGCGTTTTCTTTTTTGTTTTTGTGTGTTCCATTCTCCTGACTTTGTCTTTTCCCTGGACTTTGAATGTGTGGACTATTCCCACTGTTTTGTCGCTTCGGTATTCTTTTGCAGACCATGCATACCGAAAACCTAATCTATCATTTCTTACTCTCGAGAATATCAATACCCTCCTACTTATCTCTCTCGTGCATTACAATTGATAATGTGTTAATGTTTTTATATTCCAGAAATGTGATTTGATAATATTTCCTTGGTTTTTTTTTCACATACGAGCATAGCTGCATAGAACAAATTTTAAATTTATAATCGATAATGGGATAGAACACTCACTTCACACGGCATGCGTTTCATTGAATCGCATTTCTCAAATTTTGAAATTAACTCAGCATATTGTAATAATTCAATCATACCCAATCCTTATAAATTGAAGAGATAAATGGCGTGAATACCTGGAATAAAAGTATAATTGCAACAAACGATCCGAGATCGGACCTTACCTAAAAAGTTCAGGACTGAAGACGAATTTTGAATGCAATGCCTAAGAATTCAACAAATTATATAATTTGGCTATATAAGAAACATGTCTCCATAACAACATTAAGAAGACCATACGATATCATGAAAACTGCACTTCATTCTGTGAGTCCCACAACCGTTCAAAATTTTTCTTAATAAGTATAGCACTTTCTGCAAAATTCTGAAATTTCTTCAAATCTAAAATTTCAGAGAGTTTTATTAAAAATTAAATTCGAGGCGGGACGAATACCAAACGAATACATGTACTTCACTGCAAGATATATCGTAATTGATTTATAGTGTTTCCAACTTAATTAATAAAATCGATACCATTACGCAAATCATGGCCACACTTATCACTACGCATCACATCTTTTTGCTATTTACATATTAAATGTTTATGTCTTTATAATACAATTATTTTTACTGAAGCATGCTATAAAATAATACTGTAATTGTATAGGAAGAGAAAAACTTTTCATGTAATTTTGCGAATAAAATATGTTTAATTTGTGTATTAATTTTTTACTCGATGTGACATAAATATTTGTACAAAAATCTGTTACAAAATCGTGTGATTTTACGCACTTTCTTGAAAAAACTGCAAATGCATCTTAGACGGCATAATTTGGTATCTATATTATTTATAAATGCTTTTGGGCAATACTGCTGCCACCTTTTGAAATTCACAAGATCGCATAAGACACAAACATCTGTAAAAGAATACCGAAGGGACAAAACAATGGGAAATGTCCGTAAATTCGAAATCCAAGGAAAAGACAAAGTCATGACAATGGAAATTAGAAACAGACGCCACAAGTATACATGTATAACATGTTTATAATATGAAAAACATATTATAAACAAAACGAAAAAGAATAAGACAACACATGCAGAAACTAAAGCACCAGCAATCTGAACTTCTACTAAAAACCGGACAAAAGGTGAACTAGGTTTCGTTAGGTGCATAAATACATATCTGACCTGTGTGTGTTTGTTAACATTATCATATAATAACATTATAATCTATGAATTAGCTCAAAGTAAATCTCCTTATCTTATTCCGTTTCATTGATAAAAATAAACATTGATGAGATCAGTATAGTTAACAGTTTAGTATATACCCCCTTCATGTAATTATAAATTATTTCATTTTCTTAAGATGTTTAATCCTTTCTTATAGAAAGTAAACAAAATATATATCACACGGCTTAATTATTTGTTCAATATTTGCTCAAGAGGTTTAACTGGGTACATTTAACTACTTACATAAATAATGCAAAGTCAATGTAGTCATGAAAGAATGGAGAATCGTATAAATTCCGATTAAGGGACTAAAGTTCATTGTAATGAAAAGAAAATGAATAATATTAGCACAAATCAAATATCTTAACACAAGAATATAAACAATCACTTGTAAAAACTATAAATCATGGTCGGCAGTTTTAAATGTACCAAAAGTCATTCAGTTTTACCTTGACCCGGATGAAGACACATCGAACGTAAAGAATAATGTATTAATGAAAGTTAGTCATATTTAGTCTTCTAACCACAATTTACACATTACGATTATTGCATAAAAATTTGAGAATAACAAAGTTGATCTAATAAACTTTTAGAATACAAATTAATATGAATCATTGGAATTATATTTGCGGGTTTATACATACTAGTAAATGTGATGAATTTTAAATAATTATATTAAATGAATATTCTATGATACCGATTTTGATACAAAAGGTACATTTCGTCGAATTACAACTCATCAGTCGTGCTCAAGGTCCAAAATATGAAAGCCGGAAAAATAATCCAAATTATCGAAGAGCAGACTGCCAAAATGAGCAAAAGAGTAAGTAAGCTAACATCATGCTTTAGGACAGAGCTATGCAGGAATTGAATATATCTTTCCACAAAATCAGACAATTCTATTATAACAGTATTAAAACACTAGAATCTCAGATGATGATACCCTCGGACTGCCATAAGAATAGACACCCACTTAGTAGTAATAATAAGTATTCAATGATAACAATTTTGATTTACGAGACTATTTGATTTAGTCATATGACGACTTAGTAGTTGTGCTGAAAACCCAAAATATTTACAGCAGAAACAGTAATCAAAAATGTTTACAGCAGAAACATTAATCCAAAATGTTGACAGCAAAAACAGTAATCAAAATGTTGACAGCAGAAACAGTATTCCAAAATGTTGACAACAGAAACAGTAATCAAAATGTTGACAGCAGAAACAGTAATCAAAATATTGACAGCAAAAACAGTCATCCATAATATTGACAGCAAAAACAGTAATCCAAACGTGACAGCAGAAACATTAATCCAAAATGTTGACAGCAGAAAACAGTATTTTGACAACAGAAACAGTAATCCAAAATGTTGAAAGCAGAAACAGTAATCCAAACTGTTGACAGCAGAAACAGTAATTCAAAATGTTGACAACAGAAACAGTATGCTGACAACAGAAACAGTAATCCAAAATGTTGATAGTAGAAAAAAGTATTTTGACAACAGAAACAGTAATCTAAAATGTTGACAGCAGAAACAGTAATCCAAAATGTTGACAGAAGAAAGAGTTATCTAAAATATTTTAGAGCATAATTAAATCCCAAAATGGGCAATAAGATAAGCTGAAGCCATGTCTTAGGATAATAGCTTTATTTTTTAGAACTTAGGAAAGTATGCATAACTCTGTCGTTGAATGGTTATAAATTGATATTTTGGTCATCTGATCTACCAAATTGTACCTGTTGTTTTAGCTTTCCACGTTGTTTTCTCCGAGACATTTGTTGAGCACGGTTGTCGTAGACTACAAATGACGGTGGTAAAATAGAATGAGGTTCCCTATACCAGTAACATGAAAAACAATGTGAAAATAATGCATATAGAATTTAACCCCGAAATTCTGCTTGTTTTTTTTTGTGAACATCCAGACGAAAAATATGTATGCGTCCAGTGTCGAACCAGCATGGCGATCTAAATATTAACAAAAATTAAAAACTTTCAATTTCTTCAACATTGATAATACCCTCGCCTCGGGTTGAACATTATCAATGTTTAATTTATTAATACTTATGTTAAGTCATTAAATGGCATGATACTAAACCTCCAACGGGAGGGATAGTGGCTGATTTTCTATATGATAAAAACATAATATTTCGATCAGTTTAATTGAGATCTGGAGCTGGTATGTCAGTAACTGCTAGTAGTCCTTTGTTAATTTATATTGATCATTATCATTTCGCTTAGTTTCTTCCGTTACCTTTTCTAACATTGGACTCGGACTTCTTTTGAACTGTGTTTTACTGTGCGTATCGATGTGTGTTTGTTTATTGAACATTGGCTAGAGATATCACAAAAACATGTTTAACCCCGCCGAAATTTTGCGCCTGTCCCAAGTCAGGAACCTCTGGCTTTTGATAGTCTTGTGTGTTTTTTAATTTTGGTTCGTTTCTATGTTTCGGAGTTTAGTGTGGCGTCCATTTCACAGAACTAGTATGCATTATTGTTTAGGGGCCAGCTGAATCCCGCCTCCGGGTGCGGTATTTTCTCGCTGCGTTGAAGGCCCATTGACATCCTTGGGCTGTTTTCTACTCTTTGGTCGAGTTGTTGTCTCTTTGACACATTCCCCGTTTCCATTCTCTTTTATATTTTCACGGTAATGTCCACTTTAAAAGAAGATAACTACAATAGAAAAGTCTAGAACGGAATATAATCGAGCAGAATTAAAATTTGTCATTGTCCTAAAAAACAGATGAAATTTGATTAGAACAAACAATTTCAAATAGCACAACTGAACATGATTATTACATAACTGATTTGTACATTATTTCGTAATATATCATTGTTGTTTTTGACCCAAGTGCACCATGTAGGTATAAATTCAAATTCAAATTCAAATTCAAAATTTTATTGATTAAATCCAAACAAAGGATTATTATCAATGACATTACAAATACTATATAATAACAATCACAAAACAATTATAATTACATACAAAATATCCTGATCTGACTGAGGAGCACAATTTAGACATTATATATTTATAACCTAAAAAAAAACAAACAAACAAAAAAAACTTATTATGATTATAAAAAATATCTACTTATTTGTGATATAAAGTGTTATTGAAAATCATTAACATACATTACTACATTTGCTTAATTTTCCCTTGAGCTAAAGCATTTCGTTTAATATACATTTGGCTAATATTTTGAATACACCATTTTGTTATGTCATAGTCATTACTACATTACTACATGTGTATGAAAAATAAAATGAAATTTCTCTGTGTCATATAATAATGGAGAAATAAATGTTAGCTTTTCAAAAAATGAAACACGTTGCTCCGAAAGTGCAGAACATTTTATAGAAAAATGTATTTCATCTTCCACATTAGCTTTACAGAGTGGACAGATTCTATTTTCCAAATCAATATTTCTATGCCAGACGTTCTAAATGAACAAGTTACTATTACTTATTCTAATTTTCATGAAATTTGCTAAATCTCTCTTTTCTCAATCCGAAATTTTGAGTAAAATTTTCGATTTTAAAATCTTTCTTCAGTTTTCTGTATGTTCTTAATTTGTTTCCTTTTCCTGTTTTAACATCATCATTGAAAAGTGCGTGATTCCAAAACTTAATGAAACGATCTTCAATTTATTAAAAATGGAAAAAGTTAATTTTCTTTTACTGAAAGAGTTTTGGTTTTACCAAATAGTATCAAAATTTATCTACTGGAAAGGTGTTTTTATATTCGTACATTACCAGCCCTGCTTATTTAGACTATCATACACTTGATGTGCTAAGGTGACGGGTACGTAAATGGATAATCTCACGGAATTTTATGAAACAACTATAGAGCATGAGGAACTGCACATGAACATCGGAAAAATGATATATATAACTTTTACACTTTCTGAGATATAGCAAATTAAATATCCGGAAAATAGTAGTACAAATATATATATATAGAATACACGTAAATATCGTAAAAAAGTTCAGCAATTTTGACTACAAATTAACATTTCTCGAAATCCTGTCCTACGAATTTTCTTTAAAATGATATGTTTTTGCTACTAGAATTTCCGTTTTATTGATATAAAATTTATAGGGGGTCACCGAATTCGTTTTTTGAGTATGGATAGTTGAATCTGCTGTACAGCATGGAAAAAGCACCGAAAAGGCAAAAATAATCGTGACGTCGTGGCTAGAAATCTTATTTTTCGACGTTTTTAGGTATTGCACAGACACCAGGATGATTTATACTGCAAAAACGAATTCGGTGACCCCCTATACCTTTCATATCAATAAAACGGAAATTTTAGTGGCAATAACATATCAATTTTAAAGAAAATTTGTAGGACACGTTTTTGAGAAAAGGCAATTTAAAGTAAAATTTTTCAATATTTTTTGCGATATTTACGTGCATCCTATACATTTGTACTTCTTTCTGTAGAATATTCAATTTGTTATATATCCGAAAGTATAAAAGTTACTTATATATTTTTTCGATATTCATATGCAGTTCCACATGCTCTAATTGATTGCAAAATTTCATAAATTTCCGTGAGATAGCCCATTTACGTACCTGTTACTTAAATTAATAATGTGATACCAAAACCCAACTGAAAGTTTTAATGCATCGATTGAACATGGAACAATGCCTAAATCACCCAAGACTGTCATATTTAAAGCTGTCTTGTTAACACCTAATAAATACTTTGAAAATCTTAGTTGAATTTTTACTTGTTGATATAAAAAATGTCCAGAATCTATATCTATATATAAGAGAGAAGTTGATCTTTTAACAAGGGAAAATTAAAATAGCGTTTTAGACACTGTATATAAGACTACACAATGTTTAACTTTACAAATTATCAAGATCAATTCCTCGTAAGGGATAAATGTATTTATTAAAAGTCAAACTAAATATACATATGTATAAATAAAATTGAAGCCCTCCGTAGAATATTACAATGATACTTGTAGAAAAAAAACATCAATTTTAATTGGAAACTTCCTTGATGTACCGAATTCCTCTACAGCAGTATTTTCATAGTTCAAATCCTACCTGGATTAACTTTGACAGTTTCAGGAATAATTTACGTGGTATGTACCTTGTGACCGGCAACTAGATACAACTACATTCTAAATCATTTTTAAGGAAATGTCAATTCTAATCAATTATTTATCAATCGCATATTTCTACTTCAAAAATAACTTATGTAAACATCAGATCTTCACACGATAGTTTATCGGATAGAACAGGCCTGAGATTAATAATTAATCAACAAGGCAATACTTTTATTTTTGACGAGTTGAACGAGTGTGGAAAAAAGTTAATTAGTGCGAAGATTGGCTATAGCTTGCTAAAATTATCCTTTTTTAGAAAAAAATTATAAAATAGTTTTAAAGTCGATGCTCATCAAGCTCAAGAAAAGAACGAAGGCAATCTGTAATCGGAGAACTATTAAAACCAAGATCACTGAACAGTCCGAGATTCTTCTGACGTCAGACGTCCTGTTTTAGAATTGACTGCAATGAGACTTCAGAGCGCACTCTATATATTTATAAACTGTGAAATACTACGAACAACATTTATGAATGTTTTTTTTTCAAATTTTATATTAATTTTCTATCAAGAATAACTTGAATGCCTGTAATAATTTGAGGTCATCATCTCAAAAAATTATTTCAACTTGAGATCGCCATTATGCAGCTAGACAACATGCATTCATGATCTATGAAAAACAGTTTTTATAAGTTGTCCTCACCCGGACTTTGACTAAACTGTTTAAATAAACCCGTACGATTGTATTGGTGTTTTTTAATTTTTGCCTTTTTCAATTTTACGTCCGTACGATGAAGGTTAACCCAGAAATGCACAACGTGCGCAACGAGTTTAGGTACACGTATCTGGTATTTATTTTCATAATAAGGACACGTTACTTAAAACTGAACACATTTTTTTAGAGAAAAGTGTTCACAGAAATATAGCTGATAATGTTGATTATATGCTCGGCAATTTCCCCAGTTTCATGAACGTCCAATGACCAAAGCCAATTTTACAACCACCCGTTTTACATCAGAAGAATCTCAGAATGTTAATTTTAGATCACTTAAATTTACTTTATACTCCTTTCATTCTATAACATATGAGCCAAATGTCGGAAAACCGAAAATTATCAAAATAAAGATTGGATATAAAATTCCAAACGGAACTAAACATGCGAGAACAAATGAATAAATAAATAAAGAGGGAAAAGTGATCTACTGATGCTATTGTTAGTATTAACTGTACTTTTCGCGTCTACTTCATTACAATCCACACCTGCATGACATTTTTACTGGACATGAGTTTCAAATCGCATGACTGGTAACGTATGCATGGCAGCAGATGTTTAACCTGTCGAAAATCATATATTTGAAGTCATTAAACTTTCAATACATCTACATTGTATTTATTCTGTCTGGCACCAGATAATGAAAATGACTTTGGGTACGTTTTTTAAAGTACATAACCAAGATATTCAGTAGATGTGTTTAAATTAAATAAAATTCAGTGTCAACTTGACACAAAAAATTAGTACAAAAAGAGTCCAAATATATTTGTCAAAAAATCAAAAGACTGGGACGAAATACAATAAAACACTACGTTACAAAGGAAAAATTCAACAAATTTGAAATCAATTATATTTTTTATTATTCTTTTAATAGTAAGATAATCATGCAATACTGGAACATAACATCAATCAACCTAATTGTTACATGAAAATTGGTTAAAACAGCCAAGACTTAATCTTAATTAGGTTATCACAGAGAAAAAAAATATAAATTTCTATAAACAGAAATATCGTTATGATCTGACTGGTAATATATTTCTTACACGGTACGAATGTCCATATTCACTGAACCTTTGTCGTCCTCAGAGCAGAAACTGAATGTATATATACTCACTTGTTTCTATATTCACCCAGTCCGTTAATGATGCTTTATATTTGTATTGTTGGGTGTTTTACTTAAATTTTCTACTGACCAAATAACTAGTGTCCAGAGGCCTGTTTATCGAAGCTCTCTTAGGACTAGGACATGTCCTAAGACGGGTTTATCGAACATGTCGTAACCTAGGATTTTCCTAAAAATTATCCTGAGTTTAGGAAACCAAATTAGGTGACTTAAGATGGTCTTAGGATGGTCTTAACTTTAGGAAATATTTAGTCTACTAAAAAGAAGAAATTTGGTATTTTTTCCCACTTCATCCAGCAGTGTCTGTAGTTCTGTATCTGTAAAATTTGGATTCCTTCTCTTGCTCATATTCATACGTGTATTGTTTTTGTCTTAATAAAATATGTTAAAGATTTTCTTATTTATATGAAAAAGATGCACGAGGTTTGCCTTTGAACCCTTTATCTTTAAAATATGAAAACGTGTATGACACTTCGAATTCAACTCACTGAAAGACATAATGATTTTTACCGTCTATTATTTTACATCCTAACTTAGGACAGCTTCGATAAACAGGCCCCAGGTATGTCCTACTAGTCGACAAATGTATGTACAATATATGTAGATTGTCGGAAAATATACAATTTATTTAAACAGGTAGAAATGTGAGGTTCAATTTGGCTGTTCATTTTTTTACAATTAGTATGGTGTAATCTGTCCCTTTAAGAGCATATTTTGAATTAAACTATTTTAATAAGATACCATTTGCATAGTCAAATTATATAATTCATCATTTACACAAGCGCATGTTTCACAGACGTGTAGCGGTAACCATCACGTCATTCAAAAATCAAGATGGTGCGGCCTACGTAAATGTGTATTCCATTGTTATACTTGTTGTTGTACACAACTATTGTGGTTGTATCGCATGATTTCTTTGTAAAGGTAAACAATTTCGACTGGAAAAATATACTTTTTGTCGTAAAAGCTTACCCAATTCGCGTTTACATCCTATACACATGTGCTAAAAGTGGATATACCGGGTAATATATCGTTCGACGATATAAATAGGACCTCATATTAGAACTGCATACATTTGACAGTTCCATTTTGACACGTCTTAGAAAATTGGTCCAATAAATTTTGTGATTTTCATGTTATTTGTGGACAAATATAGACTGACCGATATATCTGTTCGACTCCTTAGACTTGCATATGGCTATATGGTGTAATAAGTTTAAAAAAAATATTATGGTAAGTGGGGCGCAAGCTCTCAAGTCTGAATTTAAAACTGAAATCTACATTTGTAAAAATATGCCAGTTAGATATAGAATTGGATTCGCAAAGTTTGGATGTATTGGCCTTTGAAAATAGAAACCGGAAGATATGAAATTTTACCAATTGATAAAAGACCACGCTTTTACTGTAAAATGAAAAACATGTTGTTTTGAAATGCTTCTTGTATGCAAGTTTACGGAGTGGTCTGTATGATTATGATTTCTAGCTGATAAGGTGAATTTACTTATTATATGATGAAAAAAAAATTTACTTCTATTTATTGTACTGATTATGACCTTTTATACTCCAAAACCTGCTGTGAAATTTTACAAAAACCAAAAGGTACATTTATTCTTAGTATTTAATGTGTTAATTTCTGTATTAAAATCTACTCGTCTTGGTAACTGTAAATTTGTATGATACCTATATAACTTTTAATAGTCATATAATGTTGTTGGTTTTATTTGACATAATATTGTAAGTTTCTCGTAACTCATTTTAGAGTGACTCTTGTTTTATGAATATTTATACAACGGATTATATAATTTTATGATATAAGACTTTAATACAGATTGTTCTGTCTGTGTGGTTTAAAATTTTGGAAACTATCTTTGTACTTGTCCAACAAGCTATCATATTCACATGCAGTGACGTCATATTTTACACACAAAAAAGGTTATTAATCAGAACACAAAAAACTAACTATTCCCTCTGAAAGGTGTTTGAGCATTATAAAGGCAATAATTTCGAAAGGAAACAACGGTTTGAAAGCTGTGCTGTGATAAATTTTCATATAGGGTGCACACAGAGTAGTTACCACTTGTGGTTTTCCTGAAATGTGCTTTGATTTGTCTTAAAATATTTTTATATGGTAGTGGGTTTTAAGAGCTCTTAGGTGTTCATGTTATTTGTCGTAATTTATATTTATACCGACTTTAAATATACAATTTAATTACTTTTTTTATTTCCCGATGTTGGAGTTCAATTTAATGATGGATTCGCAGTAGTTGAGCTTTGTATTTGTGAATTGTTTATAATGTACTTCTACCGCTTTTTAATCATATCTTATTACTGGATAAAGCCACAGTGCCCAGTAAGAATCCCCATGTAATCACCTATCCATAAAAAGTACTTACCAATTTAGATTGCAGTCGAATAATCTTTATGTCATACTTCACGGATACCCATTTGAACTCTGTTGCTATGAAATAAATTCAGATATCTACATTACTCATTACATATCTGGGTTAACCTTCATCAGGAACTCTCGTGACAAAAACTTTGGACAGCCAAAAAAAAAATATAAAATACCCAAACCTTTCGAGCAACACAACCTAACGGGTCTAAACAGTTTAGCCAAAATCCAGATAAAGGTCAACTTTGTCCAGGGAGCTGAAACCCTATTTTGAGAATTTCAAAACAAATATAAAAAATAATGTCATAGCCGAAGCGAAAGATAAGGTATAATTCGAATTTAATACAAAATGAACACTTCAAGTATTATTTCAATATTTTAGAATAGATTTTCACAAGATACGGTATACTAGTATGCTAATGATATTGAAATGATTATTATCTTACATTGTAAATAATAATGACTTTACTAAACTATTTCTTTTCTTAGTTGATAACACCAATCATTTTAATTCGACTTAATTTCGGATGATAATGACGTAAGTGTGTCAAAGTTCATGATAATGACGTAAGTGTGTCAAAGTTCATGCATATGTATTGTTAGATGATGGACTTGATTAACGCAATTTCCAAACCTTCTGTTCTTTTTTTTTTATTTAAGTATTAGAGAAAGAGAATATGTCAGATCAGATTTTACGGTGCTTGTTTTTTCTTGGTACCTACATAAAGGGGTGTTGTCATTTGAAGACTTATTTCGTTAAATTGGTGCAATTTAGACTTAGAATAAGTGCAAATTGTATATTTTTAATGAATACTAGAAGTATTATGAAGAAGGGTGTAGGCAAAAAACTGCCAATTTGTTTATATTGATCAACTGTTGTTTCTGGTCAGTCGAGTACAAATCATAAGTATATATATTAATTGATTTATTATTCACTGAAGTTTACATGTTTTGGGAAAAATTATATTTTAACAATGTTCGTTTATAAGAATGTCCTTTACACTGGTGTGAAATGAGGTCAAATAGTAGTAAAATTGTGGTTTTACAGGAGTAGAATGTCTTGTGAATGATTAAATTGAAACGATATACTAGTAGTTTATCACCTGTATATCTATAAACAGCTGGCGAAATGTGCATTATCAAATATCACATTTCTTTATGTGGTTTTTCAGACATTTTGTCATCTGTTTAATAAACTATTAAAATGTATATCCAACATTACTATTATATACATTTTTAGCTGATGAAATTGATAGTATATCATAAATGTATTGACGGTTCGTTAAGTTTTTGTAACATGTAAAATAACCTCTTTGTTGGTAAGACAAGAAAAATAGAACCATTCCTTTTTTGTGGTTACAAACAATATCGGTCTTTTCTTAAAAACGAGAGTATAGCATATCATGTTTACATGTAACTTGAATTAATGCAATTTTAATTACTATAAAGCATGATAATCCCATATGGCCATTCCAACTTAATTTTGATTTAAGAGTGCATAAAAAGAGTCTGCATGCTTAAAGATCATCCTTATTATACGAAGAAAAATTACTTCATTACAAAGTTAAATACAAAACAAATCACGTACAAATGCATTAATTAAGTGCATTGCCTCAAGAATAGATCTTTTAAGTCGTTGAACCTTTAATTAATTTTTTGATCTCATTTACCATTATTTAAAGGTTGAAAGTTTTTGACGTAAATTAAGATACCTAACGTACTTTTTGGATTAACTTACGTCAAATACGCACACGTCCAAAACATTTTTAGCAATGAAACACAATGGCCAAAAAGTGCTTTTTATTGAAATAAAAAAAACAATTTAAATGAATATTTGGCAAATGTTTAATTAAGTTAGCGCACAATATGTATTCAATGAAAATTATTTTCAACTAGAATCAAATAAGGGACAAAAAATGTAAAGCTCAGGACAAAAATAAACAATATATAAATAACATATACGGAACTCTTACAGAAAATATAACGCTTTTTATAACTTAGGTCCAAGGCAATGTTTGAATGTTCAGTATTAATCACACGAATTTATTTATTTTTACTAACCTATTGTGGACTTCTCCCGAAGGAACCGTTTTCCTATAGTGTTGTCTGGTGATGTATAGTGCCCGAGGCGTAAGGCGAGGTTACCATATCTCACTAGACAGCACTATAGGAAAAGGGTTCCTGAAGGAGAAGTCCATTATACATTTAGTACATAATATCTCATTTTTGGTATTGTGGTTTGTAGTATAGTTGTCTTGACAAAATAAAAAAAAAAAACACGTTCATTTTAACATGCTATTATTATTAACAAAAGCGTATTGTTAACATTTTGAAATAATAATCACAAAACCTGCCAAATCTTATTCTCGGCAGCTCAGCCATTTTGTATCAAAACCATAATTAATTGTTACGCCCTCCATAAAAATGGAATAATCGTAACTCAAAAGCCTTTAAAAAAATCACCAGAAAATAAGTATAGGCTCGTCTTTCGGTATAGTACTCCTGGAGCCAACATTAAGAAAACACTATCCAATCAAATGTATATAGTCTTGCATATTATGTACAAAAGCGTATTAGCGTTTATACATAATAACTATGTGTTTATTATTTGTTACCAGTGTCTGTTTTGTTCCATGGTAACTGGTGTGTTAAAACCGCATAAATATCGATATACCTAATCCCTATCCATTTAGAATCCATTCTAACATGTCGACATGATTTATCAGTTTAGAATTCTTTCTACTTCTGATACTTGTCTTATAAGACCGAATGATTCGACCTTCGTATACTACCTCAGTAAAAAAAATATTTAAGCATACTAAAAACACGTTAAAATCAGCCCCATATTGAGTGAATTTAGTTCTTGGAATTGATATCAACAGACACCTGAAAACAAAACTGTTTGAAACAAGTGATGATATCAGCTTCCTGTTGGTAATCTCAAACTTCGAGTGGCAATATACCAGCATCGCCTGTTTATATTGTACTAGGGAAAATCCGGTGCAAGCACGTGTATCAGAAGATGGAATGTATTTTCTTATCCCTTGGATGGAGCACCCCGCCGTTCTCGGATGGTGACTGAGACATTTGTTCCTTGCAAAGCGATGGGTGAAAAACATATTGTTTTTCCCAGCGGATTCGCCATACGTATTAGTTACTATGACAAGTCTATTCCCTATAATAAAAATGATTTATTGGTATCAATTTATTATAACCAATTGAAACAATATTCAAAAGTAAACCGAAATATTATAATTCAAGTTGAAAAATTAAAAAAAATCGTCCTCTTGTAATGTCCTTGTGTGTTCGTTTTAAAAGCTCACTAAAACATTTGATTCTGTTTTATCCAAGTTTTCTTAATCAAATGTTACATTATTAGTACTTATTGTATAAAAAATATTGCTTATATCAAACATGTAAAAATTATCCGCTTTTTTTCGATTACATCTGGTCACTGTATATAGCTGAACGAATTAAACCGGAAGTGAAGACGAATGATGAAACATGAAAACATGTCGGATTGGTTCGCTTCGAGTTTACTCATCGAAAATTCCAGCATTATATTTTTTGAACTTTTAATATCAGGTTCTCGACATTTGGAAAATTTGAATTTTTTTTTTATGAAAATTATAAATGACAAGAAGTTTAAGAAATAGCCTAAAATACTGACATTTCAAAGAATAAGTTTGATCATTTGTACTGACAATTTAACACTCTGTCTAACTAGAAATACATTTCTGGCGTTGTTTGGTTGTCTGTACTTTTTGGTGTTACTATTTCGAGTCTCTGAGCACAAAAATAATGATATAAATTAAATGATCTGATAGAGATAAATCGGTGCCAAGATCCATCAATATTCACTTCCTTTAACCCCTACTAAACAACATTATTTAATAGTTAAACTTGTTTCGCATCGTAAACACCGCATGTTATATTGTGATTGAACATTAATTCCTCGAATAGTGTTTGAAATTATAATTTATCGTAAGAATTTTCATAAGAAATTTTTAATAGCTTCCGTGTTTGAGGATTAAAATTCTGCATGGCAAAGATTCCCAAAAATTCTTTCTCATTAGGAACGATGTTAGAATAGTAAATTATTTAATAAAGTTTCTAAATTTGCTTCAGTTTTTTTGTCGATAGTGAAATTCCTCGCACAAGTATTAATATTAGTGTTGATAATAGATACAAAACTCAAATTTCTGTTTTCAAGTATACCTAGAACATTCTATTTAATAGAGTAACTTTTTATATTATATTAAATGCATTGAACCTTTGACTTGAAGATTTGTTGGCTTCACGAGGACAAATGTACACAGCATAGTTGGGATAGTATTAAGGATGCTCGCTGGTCATGTTTTGGTCTTTTTGTCAGATTTTCGGAATCCTTGGGTTTTATCCATTTCTTAAACATTAAATTTTTTGCCCATGAACCCCCACTTTTTCTTTTATAATTCAATCATATATACCTTAAAATGGTATTTAACAAAATTTTATGAAATCCTTTTTATTTTTTCATACATTTTTGAGAGAAGAAGTTGCCAATGCAAAGACAATGAAAAATCCAGAGAAAACCTATTTCCTGCAAATTTTCAAGGCTTTATAGCTCTAAAATGAGCGCATGAACCTATTTTTTTTTCTTGCTTATTTGTTTACTATTCATATGTTCTCTCAAACTAAAACACCTATTTCAAATCCTATTTATTTCCTATTAGACCAGCGACCATCTTTAATTGTGTCCAAAAACTTTTTCTGTGTTATAGAATGACCTTGCAAGTAGATAGATTGCATAGATTTTTTGGCCAAGAAATACAAAAAAACTTTGGTATATTGACTGGTTAAAAGATATGAACAGATATTCGGCCCTTTTTTTTATTGACGTCCAGTACGGACGGATAAATGCTCAGTTCAGCTCATTGTCATATCCCAAAATTATTACGGACTAGTATAAAGTACGCGTACAAGCCAACTCCAATTAGTGCATGAAAACTTAAAATGTTTTTCAATAAGATAACGCCACAAAATATTACACTGCCAATAATTTACAAATAATTACATGTACATCGTTTAAGTCATTTAAACAGAAGGTTATATAATTGAAACCACATTCATAAATAAATAACATATCTTTTTATAGTCGTTAGTAAAATGGAATTCAAATTTTTACTTTATATCGTTGCGGTTTCATGGTTAGAAAATCCTTAATTAACTGCTGACAGCATTGTTAATATCGTCATGGACCGATCTGCACAACATAACATGTAATAAGTGTTCGCAGAATCTGCGGTAGGATCCTTGTGCAAAGAGCATATGGTACGTTTTCAAAAAAATTTCCAAATACATTTACGAAGCTGTGCACTTAATTAATGCCTATGAACTAAATTCGCCTTAAGATTAATCCGAGAATTACTAAATTTCATCGTTAATAAATGTAAGGATTATTGTTTGTACCTAGTAAACTTCGGAGTTTATGATTTTTTTTATTAACTTATTTATTGTAGAAGTGTATTTCTTTGGTATAAAGATCTATATCACTTCAGTACGATACATTCCATAAGTATTTCAAATCATTTTTACTAGGGTCATGAACGGGCATTTCATTTAAAAGTTAATGTCTATATACAGTAAATATAGAATGTTACACTTCAGATTTAAAGTCACAATTAAAACAGAAAACTGACGAAGATTAAAGCGTAAAAATTGATAATTTGGTTCTCGATGACTCTGGATTCTTGTTCACCTAATTGTGTAAATACCGAAGTATTTGTGATCTAATGAATATCTTTTCACGTTTCTGTTTTAATAACCCAGTATTTCTTTTTAAAATCCTACTAGGAGGTAATTCAATTAGATAATGTCTACCAATGCAGAGTTGTTTTTTTAAACGCACACCACCCTTTAAATTGTATTGTGAATATATCGGCATCTTATCTGCCAAAGATGACACCGTATTGTCAGCAAACCTTATTCAAAATAAAAAATAGGTCAATAAGGTTGTTAAGGGCACTTTTTTGCTTATTTGTAAAGTTAAAACACTAAATGTTAACAGTTGACACTGGGACAAAAAATTAATAATTTTAAACAACATTTATAAAATATTTTTAAAGTAAGGGACAATTTTAAAATTTCATCATTTTAAAATATTTCCAGATATGTTCTACTTAAAATATAAAACTATATTCTATTATTAGAAATTTATCTCCGAATGATATGGCCAAATATTTACCTACTAAAGCCAAGGGTATATTTATAAAACTTCTATCTGTCAAGGTAACAAGTGTTTCTCAGTGCAGTAACCGTCAAAATGTAGGACAAGACAAACATCTATCTAGAATTTCTACATTACATCTAGGGTCTGCAAAATGAAAATATCGAGTTAAATAATATCTTTGCCCCCCCACCCCCCCCCCCCAATAACTTATCGTTGCCAAGTCTGCATTTTCTTGATCAACCATTTGGTAGTCAATCAGAAAAAATATTAGTGTTGATAATAGAAACATTTCCAGATATGTTCCACTTAAAATATAAAACTATATCCTATTATTGGAAATTTATCTCCGAAAGATATTGTCAAATATTTACCTACTAAAGCAAAGGGTATATTTATAACACTTCTATAAGTGTTTCTCAGTGCAGTACCCGTCAAAATGTAGGACAAGACAACATTTATCTAGAATTTCTACATTACTTCTAAGGTCTGCAAAAGAAAATATCGAGTCAAATAATATATTTGCCCCCCCCCCCCTTCCCCACGGATAAAACTTATCGTTGCCAATTCTGCATTTTCTTGATCAACCATTAGGTGGTCAATCAGAAAAATAGTTTTCTTTCATAGGGGTCCTGTCTGTGGAGGAACAATTTGCCACGTTTATAATGCAAACTTGTTTTTAATGATTCATACACGTTTGTATGTTATATCAGTTTTTTTAAGTTGCATGCCACTGATTGTTTACTTTTGATGAAGAACGAACCTTGATGGAGAAGAAAATGCAATTCTTTAGTTAAGAGGGAATAGGGCTGAAAAATCCTTTTTTAGCTGCTAGTAATGTCCCTGGTCAAAAGCAGCTCCTTAAATTTCCTTCTCTTTTCTGAAATATTTACTATGTACAAGTACATACATTTGTTTCTATTTACGACTGATCACCATAAACAGAAATTTTGGTTTCTGATAGGTCAGGAAATAACATTTTCAAAGGGGTACCTTTTCAATTACAACCTCATTCTCTAGTTCTAAAGACAGATGCATCTCAGTGGGGATGGGGAGCTTGTGCATTTGGATACTCTTCAGCATATTATTCTTTTGAAATTGTAGCCGGTCCTGAATTCACCTACCAGGTATTCAATTTTAATATAAGCTTCAAAACGAGATATTTTAACAGGTAGGAGAAAGCAACTGTAGTTGCTTATATCAACAAGCAAAGGGGACCAGGCCATGGAAGCTTTGTGTTCTCCTATGGGAAATGATACAGTGGTGTATCAGTCATAAGATTTGAATTTATGCGACTCGCATGCAGTGCAAAGAGTTGTCTTACGAACCCCACAGATTCAAGGGTTGAAGGAAATTTTCCGTAAGTCGAGTTCTTCCAACATTGATTTTTTTCCAGTTTTTCTGAACAAGAAGTCATGTACATTCCTTATCCAGATTCGATAGCTTGCAATACAGTCCCAATTGTGTGGACCTACATGTTCCTTTATGCGTTTACTTCCCCAATACTTTTTTTCCAAAGTGTTATTGAAGGTTCAACAGGAATCTTTTGTTGTTCTGCTAATTGCTCCAATGGCCTCAGTTGGTTTTTCATAGAGGTACTACTAAAGCGTCGCGATTCAGACGACTTGGGAAGTCAAAACAACAGTTAAACACAGCATCAAAACCATCAGGCTATAAGTCTTGCTGTGTGGAAGGTGTCAGGGCTTCGGGCTCTAAGAGAAAAGGTTGAATGATACAGGGAATATAACTGTTTACATGGTTTGTTTTGTTGCATGATACAAAGATGTGGTAATATGACATTCCGACAATGCCAAACTATAACGCAGTCTTATTTAGTACCATACTCGGTGTCTCAAACATTCAAAAGGGGTTATTGAAATGTTTAAAAAAGCATTCAAAATCACAAACTCATTTTGCAGGCTTTTTGCACAAAGTCAAGGTACAACAACAATCGTGTTACACTCGTGACCAATCATTTGGAAGCCAAAAAATCATGAAGACATTTGAATAATAAAATTAAAATGGGTCTAAAAAGAGATAATAAACATTTAGGTAAGGTCAATTCCACTTTCAATAAAAATAGAACTACACAATTTTCCGGCTGAAAATTTCAACGTGTGTATCTTAATTCATGTTAATAAACATTGTAGATACTATTTTTGATGCACTTTACATGCATGATGCAACAAAGCATGTATCTCCAGCAGTCCTCGAGGTCATAACTATGGAAAGCCGAAAAAATTACATTGAATGTAATAATGCTGGTTCAAATTCTAAATGACCGAAAACGTTTGAGCCAAAAACTATTTAGATATGCCCTAAGTTTAAAAGATCGTTGTTGTATTACTGATAGTTGTTTTTTTTTTTAAATCATTCCCACGCCGTTGCCAAAAGATCATGCAGTAATCCTTTTGGGACTTGAAAAGCAATGATTACTTTGAGGATGAGGGCAGTTGAGCATACAGTCCAGCAGCGGTATCGCTTCAGATAGAGGACGTATGGAAAGACTTTTTTTTTGTCAAATAGAATTGTTAAATGACTAAATTATACTAATTAACAAGCTGTCATTGTAATATCCAAAAGTATTCTATTTTATTAATCTATTTCTGTCTGTCCTATTGTTATTGTAAAATTTTTCATTTGCATGAAAACGTTTTAAATTAAGCATTGTGGATGTACACGTGTGAGTTAAAATTGTCTAGTTTTTTATAATGTATAAATACTTTACCTCTCGTTATTTCTAATGCAAAATGACTGAAATAAGAAAATTTTCACATTCCACTGAAAATAGCTGACTTTGGAAACTTTCGCACGTCATCAATTAAGTACGTATAAAAAGAAATGATAAGGTCGGCATTCACGATTTTTAGATTCAAGTGTTGAAATACTCATTTCATAACATTTCTGCTGTATAAAGAAATCAGTATTGACAGGCAAAGTAATCAGTCGTTTGATTCTATTCCTAAAAACGTTTTAATTTGTAGCTTTCCACAGCTTTGGTCACGTGGTAAATTGTTACATCTAAATCAATTTGTATTTTCAGTCACTGCTAACGGAACCACACGTCATGGAGGGTATCATCTCCTCGGTTTGTCCTTGCTTCAAATTTTGGAGGATTTGATAAATACAGTAAATCGATATTTTGATAAATCGACCATACATTATTAAACCCGATTGGTTCTATTTCTTTTGTTTGGGGCATTTTGGCTTTACAAAGTTTTTGTTACAATTAATCTAACATATGAATTTTAATTCAGATTTATACATAAAAAGTTCAAAACGTATGTATAAATATTACTATTGCACATTATTTTATTGGATAAAAAGTATCAAGAACAACTATACTGACTTTTATTGGATACAAAGTATCCAGAACAACTATACTGACTTGCTTTGGATACAAAGTATCAAGAACAACTATACTGACTTTTATTGGATACAAAGTATCCAGAACAACTATACTGACTTGCTTTGGATACAAAGTATCAAGAACAACTATACTGACTTTTATTGGATACAAAGTATCAAGAACAACTATACTGACTTTTATTGGATACAAAGTATCAAGAACAACTATACTGACTTTTATTGGATACAAAGTATCAAGAACAACTATACTGACTTTTATTGGATACAAAGTATCAAGAACAACTATACTGACTTAATTTGGATACAAAGTATCAAGAACAACTATACTGACTTTTATTGGATACAAAGTATCAAGAACAACTATACTGACTTAATTTGGATACAAAGTATCAAGAACAACAATACTGACTTTTATTGGATACAAAGTATCGAGAACAACTATACTGACTTGCTTTGGATACAAAGTATCAAGAACAACTATACTGACTTGCTTTGGATACAAAGTATCAAGAACAACTATACTGACTTGCTTTGGATACAAAGTATCAAGAACAACTATACTGACTTGCTTTGGATACAAAGTATCAAGAACAACTATACTGACTTTTATTGGATACAAAGTATCAAGAACAACTATACTGACTTATTTTTGGATACAAAGTATCAAGAACAACTATACTGACTTGTATTGGATACAAAGTATCAAGAACAACTATACTGACTTAATTTGGATACAAAGTATCAAGAACAACTATACTGACTTGTATTGGATACAAAGTATCAAGAACAACTATACTGACTTAATTTGGATACAAAGTATCAAGAACAACTATACTGACTTGTATTGGATACAAAGTATCAAGAACAACTATACTGACTTAATTTGGATACAAAGTATCAAGAACAACTATACTGACTTGTATTGGATACAAAGTATCAAGAACAACTATACTGACTTGTATTGGATACAAAGTATCAAGAACAACTATACTGACTTGTATTGGATACAAAGTATCAAGAACAACTATACTGACTTGCTTTTGGTATTATTTAAGTATTACTTGGGTTAGATGTTTGGAGATTTATCCCATACTATTTTTTCTTATTATATTAAATATCCAGATCTCCGAATTGAAAATTGAAAATTTTGAATGAAAATTATAGAATAGTTTTCAAACATGTTTTGAATCAAATTAAGCTTGTACATAATACAATTAAGATGACAAAATTTATATGTATGCATACTCACGATACATGTAAAAATGTTTATTGAACTCAGAATGCAGTTTAATTTTAATATACCTTATGACGATAATTATACGCAAGTATTTTTTCTGTTCGTGGTGGTTTTTATGATGAAGAGGAGAATAAGTAAATATATATATGAATAAAGAAAGTCTTCAAATGAAAAGCTTGTCGTATTATCTACAAGTATATGCTTTCAAAAGGTTTTATAATAGCTACAAACATCTTTTAGCTAAATACCTGACTTCAGGAAAAGCACTTATTATGAACGGGTTTTCATATTCTAGTTTCTATTGTAATGTATGTTTCATGGATATATGCATACGTCATGCCAATAAACCATAGAAACTCGGAAGTAAGGGTTACAAACATGAAAATTTATGTAATTATGTAAAATTTGCTCAATCTCCTAGTAACTGGAAGACTTTATATTTATACTGCATATCCTAAATGCTGTAGATTTCTATTGACGAGATACCACTGGACTCTTTATAACAGTGTTATTTCTGACTATTTCGTTTAACAGAACTATACAGTATCCGACCAGCAGCTAAGAGAGCCATAGTTAATTTAAAACGATCACACTAAAATCGTTCACTGTCCAACCAATTGTAGTATATATAGCTAGCGATCACCTTGTCGTTAATTATACCCTATCTGCTTTTGTACACAAGAGTCAGACTATCCTTATACTTTGTTATTTCTATGTTTGTGTTTTGTTATCTTTTAAGTTATTTTCATGGAGGTCTGTCGAATGGATTTCGTTAATTGATTGCTAAATCATTGTTGATCTTTCTTGTTATCCTTTTTATTGTTTATCTACATAAAAGAACAAAATCCATATATAACATTATTATATTTAATTTGTCTCAACTTGATTGAACATTTTATCATTCTATGGAATCTAATATAAAAACAATTCTATTCCAATATATAAAGTATCCCTATATAATATACCAAATAGTAAATAAGGACAATCATTTCCACCAGGGCCAAATAAACAAAAAAATACAATATGTATAAGCTTTAGAAACCTAGATGTAAAAGGAACATCTATTGGACATTAGGCATTGACCGACTACTAATTTTGATGCACTGTAAATATCCACAATCGTGTCAAACCAACAGTGTTAATAAGTATTAGGTATGTCGGAAACAGAAATAACACATTTGTTTTACAGATAAAGGATTGATTAACACTGGAACAGAAAGTACGTGCGGTTATATTGTAAGTAACTTTCAACAGTTTTCACCAATACAACTTTTTGTGGTGGAAACCAGATACAAAAAAGGTACCGATCTTTTGACAAAAGAACTACAAAGCACTGCAATTAAACAACTTATTAAGAACAAGAGCTACCCAAAAGAATTTGGCCCTGACGACACCATGTAAGTTGAGAACCGTATTTAAATACAAAAAATTAAACTTTCTTTAAGTAAATCTTACAAAACTTAAACATGATCGCTGTAGATATATTTTTTTCTGATCAACGATAATTAAATTTCATAATACTTAAATGTAACCACTTTTAATTTTTGTAAGGAAGTGCAAACGGTCTCCGATTTTATATCTGGGCGCCAATATAGATTTTCGTCTAACTCCACTGGAAAAAAAATAAAGAATTTTCCCCACAAGTCAGACTTCGGGTTTAATAATCGTTGAAAATATGGTTAAATCACAATAGTAATGTTAACTTTTTGACTTTCCTTATATTATGCTTTGTATTCTGTTGAGAACATACCTTTTGATCTTTCGTGATCTTTTGAATGATCTAACAATTAACTATATAATTTTCACTTATGGATTTTTGTTAAATGTTTTAATAATATTTCTTTAAAGCTCCTGCAATGAAACTTTTGAAATATTTATGTACTTTTAACAAGCATGTTATCGCGACTCCCATCTAAATAAATATACAAATTGTTAGCTATACTTCACATAGTTTATTTGAACCAATTCATAACGTGTGAATACATACATTAAAGGTGTTTTTTTTTAATTCAAATAGAGGTTTTCTTTTTCTGTTATGAATTGTTAAATTAGTATTTGAGTTTTAAACAGGCAACCAGTACGAAGAGTTGACTGGAGAAAACATGGGACTTCCTCCCAGTTTTGCCCATTCTTAAACTATAAATTCTAACATATAGTATCGATAACATAAGTCAGTGAGGACAAAATCATAAAACTGTAAAGTTTTTATAGACTACGGGAGCAACCATTTGATTCTAAATGTTGGGGGGGGTCATCTTAAAAATGTTTGGAAGCTTCATTTCAGCACCCACAAAATTAGATCATTTTTGATTTCAGAAGCTAATCAATCCTACCCTTGTTCACCACGCTTTTGGACGTGCCATTTTTATCGGTCAAATGGAGCGTGGCCTCTGTTCAAATCCACCTCCTACCCCCCCCCCCTTGTACCACCCTAATATGCGCCATTACACATAATTTTAACCGTAGATGTATTTTGGCTGTACTCGCCCCCACCCCCTCCCCCCCATTTAAATCTGTCTTAGGCCTACAATATGTTGGCTTATTCTCGGCTTTCAAAGTTTCTAATGTACTTACATAACTTACGAGTCACAACATGATTTATATATAGGGTAATTTGCAAAAGACACTAGTCGAGAAACGGTCAAATCTTCCTACCCGACATGCGAGAGCCATTTAGCCTCAAGACTAATATATTCGCAAATATGATTTATCTGTTTAAAAGCCCACGAATATCATTTACTGTAAAACGCAGCGATCAAAAAGACGTTACAAGCGTCCCGCTGAATGGAAATTTTTTCGCAGATACCCTCCCTTCAAAGGGTCAAAAAGGATAAATTCACATGACAAAACCCCGCTTGTATACAATGAAGGAAAAATGAGATAATTTTTTAAAAAATTTATCCCAACAATTAACCAACACAAATCCTTGTTTTTTTATATAATGTGTAAACTATACAGAAAACATTTCTACGTTTGAACTACATCATTTAATCTGCTTGTAGAAAAGTTTTGTGCGAGAAAGTACCAACCTTCCAAATCCTTATTCTTATTTTTATACGTCAATTTTCCCTAAAAAGTATATGGTGCAAGTAGGTCTTGCGGAAGGCAAACTTTTATCGCACAGATCTTTTCTAAATGGAGCATGTTACAATTTGAAACATGACCTCCTTTAATTATAACACATGATCAGTTGATAAAAACTACCGTATTAGCATTCCTGTATTGCATGGAGTTCAGGAATGTGCTAAAGTGCATATGCAAATAGGTAAATTAAAGTTCGAACGGTGCACTCGACTACTGCTATCATGGCAGTGTCTGTTTACTTTCAGATATCTAGATTACCACTTGTATGCTTTTAGTGTCATGTATTATCTTTGAACATATGGTGAAACATATATACCAAGATATTTCTTTTTGAAAAAATCTACACTTGATTTCACAGTTCGAGGTCATGTGCAAAAATAAACTGAAGGTCAGATTAGACAACAAAAACCGCATTTACTACATATCTTACTATAGTTTAGTAACATAACCTATTTTTCTGTAATGAACTAGATAATACACCTCTTGTACGAACAAAAATATTGATTCTGACCTATACCCTGGATTTTTAATTCCAATGCGCAAAGTATATTTCTATATTCCAAATGGGCGTACATGTAAGAACATATCTCAAGTCCATTAATACAAAAATCTAACATTTAAAGAATTAAGACTGTACATATTTTTGCCAACTAGTTGACAAAAAATAATAATAAATACAGGAACTTAGGTTTTGGTCATAGTTTAAATTGTTTGTTTGTTTGTTTAGTTATGGTTTTACGCCGTTTCCAGCACATTTGGCTATTTCGCGGCGGCCAGTTTTTATTGGTGGAGGAAGCCGGAGTACCCGGAGAGAACCATCGACCTTCGATAGGAAAATTGGCAGTCCTTTTCAATTAAGATCGGAGTCGGACACACCTCGCCACAGGTGAGATTCGAACTCACAACCTCAGCGTTGACAGACAAGTGATCATTCGTTGTCATGACGAACTACCTAGACCACTCGGCCACCGAGGCTCCCTAGTTTAAATTATGTATTTGTACAAATTAAAAAAAAAGATACAATATCGTTTTACATATTCCTACTGTAAAGATCACAGGCATGTACTGGAAGTCATTATTGTCCAAAAGTTTGAGAAAAAACTTAACAACGTCAAATTTGTTTTGGATAACCCAAAAATATATTTCTCTACCTAAAAAAAAAATTTGCTTTCGTTAAAAATTTTAGTCATTGGAAAATGCAATGATTAGTTACGACTAAATTAAACAAAAGCAATGTTAATATGGCCAGTAACGTCGACTTGTATTTCAGAAATTAAATCTCCTTGTCTATAATTTCTCTGATGTACAATGTGATGGGTGACGTTGATTTGACAGGACATGCTTACCCTTCCAGAGCATCTTCTACCATTTCAAGTGCTTTATTTTTTTTTCTTGTATGGTCCTGTTCTGTCTTTTTGGTCTTTAGCTTAACTTTGTAAGAATACCCATTTATGTTTTTTGTTTATTTTTTATACGGTGGTGCTTAGGTATATACCTTGTGTTTGGATTTCGGTCTTTTGAATACCCTCCTGTCAATTTCTTTTGTCGATATATGTTGACTAATAGATCCTCTGGAGAAACAAAATTTAGTTTTGAGGAATATTAAAGTATTAACGTAGTTGGTCCATAACATAGTAGAAACATAGAAACTTCGAAAAATTTAAGTGAACTTTTTACATATTTATAAATAGAGAACAAATATTACAAATATATGACCAAACAAGAAAGAACCAAAGAAAAAAATACATACACCAAACCAATTGAATTCGAACAAGAAAGCATAAAAACTACTATAAATAGCAATGTAACATTTAATACTTTCCTCAGCAAAATATTTGCTAGTATTTTTTTTCCAAGGAAAGACTTTAATGTTAAAATCCTTTCTTTAGCCATAATTTTTTTTAACTGTGTAAGTTGCAAACAGAAGTGTCTGAAGAGGGTTTACCTTTTGGGACCTATTAAAAAAGTGGGCTTAGTTTTTTTGTTGGGGTAAAGAAAGAAAATAGGCACAAGAATGTAAAAGATGAAAATTACAAATATTACCCACGATGAATTATTACATGAAAAATTATCAAATTTCTTTACCTGGAAAATATTTAATAATAAAATATACTATTTGGTACACTAAGATGATAAATTATTATCCTGAAAGTTGTTTGGAATCAGATGAAATCATTGTTGAAAGGAAAAAAATCATAATGGAGGAATGGATTTATTAGTTAAATAATATCCCATGGAAACTATTTCATATTAAAAATTTTCCTCCGGAAAGAATTATGGTTTACATAAACTCCCACGGAAAAGACATGAGAGACATCAAGTGCTCCGGAAGGATGGAAATTTCCTGCTCCGTTTACGACACGCGCCACACTGCAAGTGGATGTAATAAAGTATATATACTGTCAAGTCAAATGATATCTAGTCTAATACTTCGACCTATTTAAGCGTGATGTCGACTGCAAAGATTTTTTGGAGTGATGAAATCAACGCCTGAACATAAACCCAGCTGAGAAGTGTATATGACAGTAATTAAACTACAGAATTATGAGTATCAAAACATCCCAAAATAAATTAAAGTTTTAATGATTGACGGTATAGCAGCACGTTGTGTGTTTATAGTAGGTTTACTCTTTTATCAAATTAACACTTTTTTGGATCATGATTAAAAAAATTCAGTTGAAGTAATTCGAAATCTAAAATGCATCGACCGATTTCTCAGTTGAACAAGAAATTTCCCTTGAAGTTTAAAATGGAAGTTTTTTTTTGTTTAGTGCACTATTTATTCATAAAGGCGCTAAAATTGGCAAAACCCATTCTTTTGTACTTTAATAAATATGGAAATTAAATGCCAGTTTTAAAAGGAATAAATAGTCGTCTATATTAAAACAAACCTCACTCATAACTACAGACAGTTTCCCCGAGCCTTCTCATAATGCCAATGTATCTTTTAATTATACATTGTATGCAAGCGTCGGCGTAAATAAATGGATTAATAAAGCGTAGGTGAAAAAACCATTAATTTTTAATAAATAGTGGGAGTTTATGCCAAAAATAATTTCACATACATATTACGTTGCATTGGTTTCTTTTTAAATACTTATATCAAAGTAATCAAGTAGAAACCAAAGCAACGTAATATTGTAAACGTTGACATCACGGTAGCAGGGACATGCCATATTATAAGGATAACTTCTTTGATACCAGGAAACTACATTAAGACTGAACATATCGGACAGATCATTCCTCATCTATTGATGCGACATATCGGACACATCATTCCTCATCTATTGATGCGACATATCGGACACATCATTCCTCATCTATTGATGCGACATATCGGACACATCATTCCTCATCTATTGATGTGACATATCGGTTACATCATTCCTCATCTATTGATGCGACATATCGGTTATATCATTCCTCATCTATTGATGCGACATATTGGACACATCATTCCTCATCTATTGATGCGACATATCGGTTACATCATTCCTCATCTATTGATGCGACATATCGGACACATCATTCCTCATCTATTGATGCGACATATCGGATACATCATTCCTCATCTATTGTTATGTGCTTTAAAGTAAAGTGGCAAGTATCACGTGTATTTTCAAGACGAGAACCAGTTAAAAATATATTAGAATTAATTCAGAAACGAGTTGGGGCTTAAGACATGAGGCAACGACTACTTGATATTTTAGAGTTTATGTATAGAGTTGTGAACCCGAAATGTAACCTTTGTATGCAATGGCTATAAGCCTAATCTTTTCAGAAATATGCAGTAGGGGTCTTTAATGTGTACTGAGTGTAGTATCCTCCCAATACGTTCCCAACTATGGTCTGCGATCAAGCTTCCCTCCATACAACTCCCTGGTTTGAACCCTTTGAGCCATTACATATACCTAGAATTGCTATATTGTATGTCTGTCGAATATAAAAAATTGTCTACTATAGTACTAGTGTATAATTTGAAGTTTTGTCGATCAAAAATATAAAAATCCAGTAAAGAAAGGAAAAGAAAAAAGAAAAAACGTAATAAAAGACAAGTAAAACTAAAACACATAATCAATGTCATGAATGTGGAAATAATGATTTTGAAATTTAGCAGCGTGATGGCTTAAGTGCTTCAAATTGTTTTGAAGATGTATTCTCAAAAAAAAAAAGTTCGTTTAAACAAACACACTATGGTAAATACAAGTTGTGTTTGCATTTATTTTTTAAGCAAATGTATAACGTACTAAAGATTTGTTTATTCTGTGACACTTGCGGAACCAGCACTAGTTCAACTGGGTCCTTAACAATATACCTTTAAGTGCGGAATTTACCGGTTGTAAAACATTCTGCTTTTCTCGTTTTGTATTAATCTTCGATTACTATCGTTTCTGATACCACCCAGGTCGTACCTAAAATCACAGAAAATTCCATTTCTAAGGCAGATTGTGTACCTAGAAAATCTCTCTAAGGTTGATATATTTCAATATGATGCACTTTTTTGACCTATGGCTAAACACCAATTCCTTTAATCTTCTGACGGTCATATCTCGTCTCAGCAAATATTCTTTATGATCCTTGGCATTGTAACGCGTTTGAAAACAAATTGTTTGTTTTCTTTTGGTTCATTATTTTGATCCAGAAAGAAATCTAGTTAACCTCTGTAACAAATGAAAGCAAAATATGATTATTAACAGGGGGAATAGGTTTATACCCCTGATATAGACGTTTCTTTATTTAGATTGAAAGGTGCAAATTCTTAATTACAGGAGTAATGAACAGAGGTGTTATCTACTTAGATATAGAAAAAATTAATGCTTTATTTAACATCAGTAAGATGTAGATAGTCTTATCTTTACTTTAAAATTGATTTGTTAATATCAGTTGTGATTACAAGTGCAAGGAGAACTGCTCTGAGCTCTGCAGTGTCGACATAGTTTTCACTGCCGCGTGCCCTTAAAACTAGTGTCGACACACAATTATCTCAATTCCATAAGCCATTGAAAGGATATGCAATTTATAATCTAGAATGCCAATTCATTAATTTAAATATTCCATAAAGCATATTATGTACAATAAGATCCCTGCGTTTCAAGGAGCCGACAGTGGCTCACTTAACAGTTATTTATAATACTGCGACATGTCTTCTAATCGTGATGTTGATGAAACAGAAGCTAGATGTTCCATTTTAAATATTACACTCTTCTTATTCACAATCACGCTAATTTAAAAATACTTAAATGAGATAAAAGATTCAAATTAACAGCTTCGTATTTGGTGGCATTCAAAATAACAACCTAGTTCAGTCATGAATTTCGCTGTCTGATCTTTTTTTTTTTTTTTTTTTTTTTGGGGGGGGGGATTGGGAGAATAATGAATCTTAGTGTGATTGGACTTTCACATTTAATCCGAGTTGAAAAACAGGATAACCAAAGGTAACGTTATTCGGCTCAGTGGATCTGAAAACTTTGACTTAAACTAAACCATGTAGACCGATTGACCTCAAAGCTTAAATATTTAGAAAATACAACAATAGAACAATCCCTTCAAGTTTCTTCGAAATGGACGAACCAATTCTACAAAGACTGGTTATTTTAATCCCCTTGTACTCCAGTGGATACAAAATTACCAACATTAAACCTTTATATTCTCTCTTTTTTCATTGAACATTTGTCTATCAGAACAATGTTCAATAATATAAAAAAACGTTTTGCTAATAAACTCTCGTTATTTATTCTAAAATAGCAGTGCACCGAGAACGCCAGTATGCATCCTCGAAATTACTGTGTCAAGACAAGTAGGTTTGATTGTTATAGTACAGTCATTTGTCTTTGTAGTAGAGATCAATGAATTATTAATCAAAAATGTACGAGACGTACACATTCTACTTTCGGTAACAACCACGAAATATTTGGCAAGAAAACTAAACTTCGTGATCGTGTTTACAATCCTTGGAATAGATATACAATAAAATGACCGCAAATCGTAACAATTATTATTTGTGTCATTGGAATGCAGGTACACGCAAGAAAGTACACATGAAATTTCATCTTTGTACTTTTGAAGATTAAATGTACACGTAAACGGTTCTGATTAGTAAAATTCTTCTTAAATTCCCTTTCATCAATAAATATATGTATGAAAACTATGTCTCGTTTGAAAATTATTTGTCTGTTTAAAATTTATAATATATGGTTGGTTGGTGAATATTGTCCCGAGCAGACTTTTTATTGCACGAGTCCGCGAGTGTAATATAATGTTCTGCGAAGGAAAATATTCACCAGTATTCATTAAATAACCATTTTATTATATATTTATATATTTTCACATTTCTACCAAGAGAATTAAACTACAAATCAAAGTAAATAACTTATTGAACTAGTGCTTATATGAACGACAAACCCCTAATTTCAGGAGTTCAATATCATGAAGTCGATTCGTGAATCATGGGGAATATCTCTTTGGTTCTTGCAACTAAAATCCTCAAATTTGTTCTCGTTTACATTATTTTTATTAGTAGTTCAAATCGGATCTTTTTGCAGGTGTTTGTTTCTTTGGAAAAGCATTTTCAACAACTGACAATTTTCGAGTCGATCTTATTTCCGCCATTTTAATTTCTGTAAACAGACAAAGATGCAATAAGTTGCAAATTAATTTCGGAACGCATCTGTTCTTTACCGAAAATGAACATACTTTGCGTGCAAATACAAGGATTTATTGCACGGTCGTTTTCTATTTAAATTAATAGGGAAATATTTATTACTATACAATAATCTAGCTTATTTTTTAATTTTGTTTGAAATCGGTTATATTTTATTATCATTATTTCGTCACTTTTAGTAATACATTACACCATATTCATACCACATCGGCTTATGCATACTTATTCCATTTTATCCTTGCTAAAATTATCTCTTTTTTGAAATTTACAAATTTCACATATAACCGCGTATGTATGTATATCGTAAGTCGATGTAATTATTAATAATTACAACCTACATCCTAAGGACGGTAATATCAGTATCAAGTTTCACAGTTAGATTTATGATAAATGAGCAGCATACTGAAAGTTCAAGACTGAAATTCTTTGCTGGGACACCTACACGAGGTAGTATTACCATTCGTTTATAAAAACTTAATAATTTTACCGTGTTCCAACGATAGGTTGCATTTCATGCAAAATAAAAGCTAAAATAACTACACCTTAGGAGTTAGAGAGCTAATCATTTAATCGTAAATCTATTTAAGTCTCCCAAACAAAAGTTTGGAGACTGTTTCTTATTACATTTTGTTTTTGTTTTTGTTTTTGTTTTTTTTTAAATTTTAACCGATAGAACAATATTTTAACAGAAGATAATTTGCCGTATACATATCTGTGACTTTATACTCATAAAATTATTATAGTTCATTTTCATAATTCTGATATTTCACCAAAGATAATTTACAAGCAGAAAATAGGTTTCTATTATTTCAAATCTAAACTAAAATTCATGCATAAAAACTCTTAAGGTAGCTTATTCAATGAACTGAGAAATTGACAGTTTGACACCTTTTAAATTTTACAAATTAAACCACGCACCCCACAATAAAGATGCTTAACTCTTTGTCTTGGGGAAGAAATGTTCCGACTGACCCTAGGGTGTAAACAGCTGGAACAATAGAGGGTTGTTCAGGTGTCAATGAACATTTTCATTTTGCTTAATAACCGGGTAATTTTGTTTTAATTCTGATTTTCCACACATTATTAAAAGAAAATATATACATATCCAGCCTAACATTTCACACTATAAACGTTGTAATCTGTTGATTTGAAAGCGGAAAATAATCGAAGTTCATTTACATATAATGTGATAGCATCTAATTTTCCAGAAAAAGGGCTTTGTACAAAGCTTTTCTCCCAAAGAACCGAGATTTTCTAGCATTTTACAAGAGAACGAACTTGAGAATTTAGAACGTAAAACATAAACATACATGATCAACCGGTATTGAAAAAAGGAAAAAAAAACTACATATAAATAAAGGAAGGTGATTTGGTTCATCTTTTAAAAAAAATATATTTGCGTCAAAGTCCGGAACATTTGAACTTAGAAATTCAGTCGTTAAAGGTACTCATTAAACAAACAAAAAAGTGATCTTTTCACACTTACTGATTATATTCGTTTCTATAGAGAAGTACTATTTGTCTATATACAATACAACAATTTTTTAATCCTAACTTTATTTTACTATCTTTCTATCTGATTTTTTCCCATGAATAAATCTGAATCCAAATTTTATAGATGCATTTTTGAAAACTTTTTGACACCTTAAAAATAAAAAGCAGGAACGCAGTTAATATTTCTGACCTTGACTTTGGCGATTAATATAATGTAAGATAATAAGACTAACACGGTTATATTTTTATTCAGTTGCTGAAACTATGCATAGTACGTAATCATTATATGGATTTATTAAAAAATATTATACAGAACAAAAAAATCGTAAGGAGTACGCCAATTTAATTATCTGGAAAGAAACTAATGCAAGAAACAGTTTGGAAAAAAAAACGTCAAAACCTATACTTTTTTTCTTTCCTCAAGAAATTTATCAGGATAAAATCAAAGTAATCAACCGTTAGCGATTTGTTGCAGTTCTAAAAGGAAAAATATCTTAAAACTATACAGATTCATGAGCGCGACATTTGTTACTTATCCGCCCTCTCTAAAATCTGCCCAATTAGATCATTGGTGATTGTTGTCCTTCTTTTTACAAAGTTTGTCTCCTGTCGAGATTCATTGATTTTATTACAAATGAAAAGCAATTAATATCCAAAATACCTGTGGTTCAAATCCAGTTAATGTCCATTTATTCTTAAAATGATATCTTAAACTTATTGACCTCTAAATTTGACCAAAAGCCTGCCGATACTTTGAAAGAACAAGTTTTCAACACGTTTCAGGATCAGTTCAATGTGAAGCAGTTTAATCGCACAATTTAATACGTTTGTACTAGATTGCCTAGGCTGACACCTGGCTAACTGGTGCCAAGTAATTCAACAATAATATTGAATTGATAGGTCAACATAAAAATCGGTGTGGGTCAGTTGATGTTATATGACAATTATCAGTGATGTTCTGTACAACCTTTTGTATAGAGCATCCAATACATATATTTATATTCAATTATTGATGCCCAACGTTAAAACTTGTTTTTTTATTTCTTATTTTTTACAACACTAAACTTCTTTGGAAAAAGAACCTTCATTATTGGAATATCAAACAAACCAGCATAAAAGAACTAGAACGATAGGATCAACGAAGTTTTTTGAGTGCAAAGATTAACTGCACCCGTGCAGATGGTCAATACTACTATTCTCCCCGGACCTTTCAGTGCCCGGGATGATAAGTTAGAACCGACTGACCCTATCAAGAAAGGATGATCGAGTAAAATTATTGTAATTAATAAAAAAAAAGCCACAAATGAAATCTAAACAACTGTTCTCATTGAACCCGGCACTACTGTCGTTTGTACTGGATGTATTCCGTTTTTTTTCTATATACTTTATAAATCTTTTGTATTTGTTACAATTTAATTGGACAAAATGCTTTCTACTAATATTGGGAATTGTAAATGTACTATAAAAATTGTTTAGAAAATAATGACTTACTTTTGAAATATATTAGATTTCAACGGGTAATTCAATATTAATTTTTTTTCAATAAAAGTTACGAGAAAAAAATAATGTATATGTTGTGTTGGTATCAATTACACTAGATTTAAAGATAATGATAATGAAAAAAACCGAAATTTTCTTACTTTTTTGGAAAATAAACTGTAAATTTTTTTTTAGAGAAATCAGTATGGATAAGATTCATAACAGAGAGAATGAAAAAACATATACGAAAAAAACCTAACTACATTTAAATGAATAAAGTTGGATTAATTCATTATTTGTTTTTGCGTCAGTGTCCGAAATATTTGAACTACAAATTTCTTCTTTTTTTTTTACAAAAAGATTAATTCTTTTGTTGTTTTTTTTTTTTCATTCTTTGATATCATTTAATGAAATTATAAGCTATTGATCTATTATTCTAGTGAACTATTATTAGTTTTCTTTAAATAAGAAAAACTTTGGAAACTACCGATTATTCATAATCTATTTACTTGAATTTTTTTATGCAAGTGGAAACAATTCAGTACATAAATGTGCATTTAGTGCATTATGAATACATCATTTATTTGATACCAATTTTTATGCACAAGATGTGCACATTTCGTCGATTTAAAACTCAGCAGTTGTGCTCAAGGCCTACCATTTTGAAAATTAAACAATAATCCAAAAAGTTGAAGAGCAAATTGAAAAAAGCCAAAACCATCTAAGGACACAAACAATATTGTGGGTTACGTTAATCCCCGTATGAATGTAATTTCGGTTAATTCACATTTACCGGAATCAATCTGGTTCAATTTTTATGGTGTGAACTTGTATAAATATATAATGTGCAACAACAATTACAAATACCTCCTCGTACACTGGGACACTCGGACTTATTGAACTCATAATGAAATACCTTTGTATTTCACTATATACGTTTTCAGAATAAAACATAAAACGTATGCTGTTTAAGTGTTTGCCTTTTTCCAGTATCTTTCTGAGTCATTTCTTTTGTGGTCGACAGCATTTTTCCCATATTCTGTGTGTACTTTTTTGCATTGCACCGATAAGAATACTTGCCTTATCTAGTCATGTAGGTTTTGTACTTTTACGATTTTGATCTAGACATCTTGTCCCATCGAAATTTAACCTATACCTCCATTGATTTCTTTTAACGGAGAAATTATAATTTTTGAATTATTCCTTTTAAATTTTGATCATATCAGTATTTAAAAAAGCAGTAAAAGTTTCAAAAAAAATTTAATAAGTGTTTTATTTGTCTACTGTACAGACTCTTTTGATATTTCTCAGGTTTAACACATCATAAAAATATTTAAAAACATATTTTTTTCACTTAAGAAGATTAAGTAACCATCATTAATAAAGAACAGTAGGCAAGGGCTACAAGAACAACTCGCAAATTCTGTGGGGGGTGTAGGTGTGTCAACTAACAGAAAAACCTGTTCATGTCATACGTACATATGTAAATATTTAAGTCAGGAAAAGCTTCATTCATGGGAAACTATGTGCCAATAAGGCATTTCACAAATCCCATCATTTTGCTGCTTATTTTGTCCTATTTATTTTCTTGACACTTCTGTATTTTTTATAATTTCGAATTTGACTATTCTAGCTCGAAATGCGTTTCCTGTTGAGGTATTCAGTTTCACTCAGTTTTTATTCGTGCAATTTCGATATTTTTTTCCCCACACGATTTTTTTATTCCTTAAACTGGACTTAAGATGCGTGGATTGCACTATGATATTTTACTCATTAATAGCAGGTGCTCCGGGAGGTGATCTTACATTATAAATATAATGTCACTGTACTAATTCATCAAAGATTAAGTAACAGTGGTTTTTAATCTTCTTATTCCTAATTTTATAAGTACAAGACTGTGTATTTTAGGAAAACCCATTATCAAAATTCTTAAAGGCAAATATACAATTATTAGGAGTTAAATAGTAAATTGATTTCAAGGTAATCAAGATGGCAATAACATGTCCATTTTCTGAACAAGACCATTCATACTTGACAACGTGTATCCCGTCACAAATCTGTTCAAACCCCCATGCAATGGTGTCTGAAACATTCTTTAAAAATCTAGCATTCAGAGTTTCCGATCGAATTTGAGAACTGCCGTTTGCTCAAATATTGCCAATTTATCAACCATTTATCGACACAGATATATATGGTAAAAGCTTTCCATTAAGCCACCACAGAGCTGTCTAGCGCGTCCCAGGTGGCGAATAGGGGAGACCTGCTCGTCAGATCATAATACAGAAAGTCTAACCGCGGACCATAGTGGGTAACGTGTTTGGAGAATGCCATGCTCCCTGCATGCTAAAAACCCCATGTGTAGTTTTCGAAAAACAGTAGGCGAATGGCAGAAGTCTAAGTTATCCGACCCTACCCAACCATCCACCATTTTACAGTGGTAGCCAACATTGGTTCCCCTTTGTGTCCCGTTCCTCCCCTATTTGAATTGTTTGTTAAATTTTTGAACTGGTTCTTGTTCTGAAGAAGCACGAAATATTTGCCACTGAACGTCAAGCAAACAGCAATCAATCAATCCATTTAGCCAAGCATTTAACTTTTATTTATTACTTTATTTTTATTTTGCGTTCCAACTGTTTGCAATACATTTAAAATGAATACACTAGGTAAATAGTTCTGCATTTCTTATGACATCAAACATTTTTCATGTTTTTTTTCAATGCAGTTGCTATATCTTCAATTTTTTCCCTTTGATGCTAATCTATGATAACACCAAATCTGTTCTTTGATGGGATGGAAATAATGTGTTTTTTTTTTTATTTGTGTGTCTTTTGGTAATATTGTTGGTGCTTTTGGTCAATACATTGTTATGACCGGTGGTTAAAATTCAGATTTACATACAATGTTATTGTATAACGGAGTTTTTGGTAGCCAAATAGCTATTTCCTACCAACATCATATGAGATGTATACACAAATACAATGGTTAATCCATGCGGGATTTTTGCGGGGCTTTAATGAACAAGATGTACATCAAAAATGTGGTATCGTTTTTAAAGATGGTACAATGTACTTGTTAGATATGCATGGGGGTTTGATCATATTTAATAATTCTAATGTTGTATGCTTGCTGAATTTCTATTTACCTCAGCCATAACGATAATGTTAATACATCAATAAATGCTAATTGATGACGTCAAAAATTGTGCCAAGCCCCTAAAGGTTTCTTATCCTCTTTTCCTAAAATAGGCGAAACCACAAATAATATTTTTTACACAGTGATCCTGCCAATATGTAGACTCCCCAATGAAATCAAAGTAAGGCATTTGAATTGCTCAGGTATTACATTGTAAGTGATAATGTACAGAAAATACTCATAGAACTTCTGAAATCAAAGGCGTAAATTAATATTTACATTTTACACATTAAGGACAAAATTGGTCGCCAAAATAATTACCTCCATACAGAAAATAGAACTTTTTGACGTCAAAAGCTTAAGGCTTATCTCTGAGAAATAATTAAATATCTTGTTTAGAAGGTTCTGATTGTTACTATTATTTACCTTAACAGTATTTTTCGTGTCACGAATTTTAGATTTTACATAAGTATAAACATTTTTCTCACTGTCCTACATGAACTATATTCGCCATAATAATTACCTCCACAGAGAAAATAGAAATTTTGACGTCATAAGCTTTAATGCTTATCTCTAAGAAATAATCAAATAATCTATTATAGAATGTTCTGATTGTTTCTATTATTTAACTTAACATTTTTTCGTAAGGAGGTTTAAATTTGTAGTTTATTTGCTAATAATTTAATATTGGATGTAACGCGTCATTTGATTGGTCAAATTTTTTTCGTCTATATCATAAAATTTTCTTTTCTACTATTGACGTCATTAAAGGAGTCCCGGTTTTAGACGTCAAAACAACCGTTGAAATTAAATAATAAGAATTGACAGTCATTTTGTTTTCAAACTATTCGAAATGACCTCAATGCACATGGTGCTCACTTTCAAAAACCCGCTACGGCTTATTTAGTGTGCACCACGTGATTGGGGTTATTTTCTTCATAGACTGGGGGGAAAATCGGGTCAATCCTTACTGGAAAATGTTCATAAACAAAATTTGCTTTTGTGAAAAAAATTATTGAAGAGGAAATTTTTGTAAAAGGGAAACTTCCAACTTTACCAATGGAAGTATATAATAGGCGATCTGTTGTAAGGATTCGACTAAGTTAAGTTAAGTTAAGTTAAGTTAAGTTAAGTTAAGTTAAGTTAAGTTAAGTTAAGTTAAGTTAAGTTAAGTTAAGTTAAGTTAAGTTAAGTTAAGTTAAGTTAAGTTAAGTTAAGTTAAGTTAAGTTAAGTTAAGTTAAGTTAAGTTAAGTTAAGTTAAGTTAAGTTAAGTTAAGTTAAGTTAAGTTAATTGAGATTGACAAAAAGTTACATTATTTATTCGATTTTTTTTGCTTTTCATATGTAATTAGTTGATATTATCTCGTAAGGCGAGAATTTTCTTGATGTAAAAGGCGTCATTGTTAGAATTTAAGATGAATAACAGCAATAAAAGCGAAGTTTCTTTGCCAGATATTCTATAATGTCCATAAAAGGGTTTTTATCAATCATATTTCGAGTTATCAATAACAGATTTTCTTTCATGCATATAGTTTCCCTGTGCTTGATGGTTACATCCGTTTCATTATTACATCTATGGTGTATTTTTTTAGATAAGGTTTTAACCTTTGTTATGGTACCATACTTGAAGGTGTTTATCGGTCACATTTTCATCTTTTTTAAAGATTTTTTTTGTTTTATCCATTTCCACGGCAGTCGACATTTTTGCCCACTGACCCCTAATATAGTCTTTTCATAATTTCTTTACATCATGAAGAGTCAAACGACAAATTATTTCGTCATAGAATTCGAGAAACAAAACTTGTTCTCATAATACTTGTGAAAAAAATTCAAACTCAATTTGACCAATAAAATGCAGTAGCTTAAATCTCAAAAATATCCAAACGAACTGGGTTTGGAATGTAAACTTGTCAGTAAATGTGACAGTATAGTTGTAAGATTTCTTTGCTTGTGGTTGTGTGTAATTTTTTTACTATAGATGTGATGTAATTCTGCAAGAGAAGTTCACCAGAAAACCTATGTGTTAAAATGTTAGATAGAAGAGAAACCGTTCTCATTGATGAAGATCATGAACAACATCAGCTTTCCTTCCCTTAATTTTTTGTCACGTGAATATAGGGATTTTATGAAAAAAATCTACAAATAAATAATACACATAGTTGTATTCCATGAAATGAAGAAGAGCTCTTTCGCATTTTTATCCTTTAGTACAGTTATGTCCACATGTAAAAAACGCATTTGAAAATCTACGTTGTACATTTTGAATTGCGTAACATAAATTTCTCATCCTATGAAAAGTTCATTCACATTTGGACATTTGGTAAGATACACTGCGGTTTGTTTTGTTTACTAGTATAGATTTACAAATATTTGTTGTGTAATGAATGTAAATATGAAATATATTTACAGATTGCACACGCCTGTCGTCATCTTAGTTTAAAGTAATAAATCTCGTCGATTATTTTTATTGACATTAACAATAAAGAAATATTACCGGGTAAAAAACAAGTATGTGTTTCTAAATGTCTTAATTCAAAGTTTAAAAGATTTAATTTATTATTGAAACACTTAAATCAGAAATAACAATCCTTCCTTCTAATGTCTGGGTAATCTACGGTAGAATGAATTTGCTATTTTCAAAACTGAACGTAGTCTTGTACTTTTAATTTGCCTTTATAAACGTATACAAAACTGAAAATGTTAAGAGGATAACATCTCATCTCTGAAGTGAACAAAACAAAATTAGACGATCTGCAATGAATAGGAAATACCATACCATGTAGCTATCCCTAAATGGCAAGGAAAAAGTAAAAAAAAGTTTATTATTTTAAAATTAGTGGAGACAACATAATAAAAAATCCGTTAAATAAAGTTGAGAAACTAAAGAATTTATAAAAAGTCGACAGTACCCCAGACAAAAATAACATAAAAGAGGAAAAACACAGTTTAAAATCTTTAAGTCATCGAGAGAAAGAGCAGATTTTACAGATGTACATACAATTTCATATTTGAAGCCCTTACTGTAAAACGATCTTAAAGCCAATGTATTTCCTAGTTTTTGTGGATTATTGACAATACATTTTCATCTATTCTCGATTTAGAAACATGTGCCGTCGATGATTTTAATATCTGGACAACTTTTTGGGAATATAATAAAAACAAGAGGCTCACCAGAGCCTGTATCGTTCACCTGGAGTCTGGTTTTTATTGCACAATTAATCAACTATTTGACCAAGTTTGTTGCAATTGGTTCAATTGTTCAGGGAAAATTTGTTGAAGATTTATTTTTCATAAGGTTTAATGTTAAAATATGTTCCCTGATGGTGGTAGTCCTGGTTGGAGTGCTGACATGCTGGACAGTATTCTTCAAGGGATCACCTAAAGACTATTGCAACTTTGGTTCAGTGGTTTCTCTAGTTTTTTATGAATTCCATGTGGATGTTTATATGTTGGTATTATTTTTGGTCCTTTTGTCGGGCAACGGATGACAGTGCAAAAAATGTTAAAATTTTGAAAATTTGACAAAAAAAGGGCAATAACTCCTAAATAGGTTTTGGGATTTCCTTTAAAATTTCAGGGTATGTAGATCTCAACATGGCAAACATTTTTCAAATTTATATTTCACTTGTATCTCAAATAGTTTTGGAGATAAATGACGAAAAATGTTAAATTTTGAAAATTTGACGAAAAAATGGAAATAACACCTAAATGGGTTTTGGGATTTCCTTCAAAATTTCAGGGTAGGTAGATCTTGTCATGCTGATCAATTTTACCCCATGTCAGATTTTTGATATCTGTAACAGTTATTAAGTTATAAGCCAAAAACAACACATGCACCCCTATATTCTATTTTTAGCTACGACAGCCATTTCAGAGGAGAAGATTTTTGAATGAAAAAATTTTGAAAATTTGACAAAAAAAGGGCAACAACTCCTAAATGGGTTTTGGGATTTCCTTTAAAATTTCAGGGTAGGTAGATCTCAACATGGCACACATTTTTCAAATTTACATTTCCCTTCTATCTCAAATAGTTTCGGAGATAAATGACAAAAAATGTTAAAATTTTGAAAATTTGACGAAAAAAGGGCAATAACTCCTAAATGGGTTTTGCAATTTCCTTCAAAATTTCAGGGTAGGTAGATCTTGTCATGCTGGTCAATTTTACCCCATGTCAGATTTTCGATATCTGTAACGGTTTTTGAGTTATTAGCAAAAAACAGCAATTTAACCCTATGTTATATTTTTAGCAACAGTGGCCATGTTTTTCATCGGATCAATATAAAATGAGGATGGTTTGTGGAGGACATGTCATATATAATTCCTATGAAGCCTCGATCCAATCTGCCCATCCATTTCAGAGGAGAAGATTTTTGAAAAAGTTAACGACGGAAGACGACGGACGCCAAGTGATGGCAAAAGCTCACATGGCCTTTTAGGCCAGGTGAGCTAAAAAATGATTTCAAGATATTTGAAAAAGAAAATATTCAAATACATATTATATTGTATTGTATTACAACAATTTATGAGATATTTTAATTTTATATCATTACCTAAAGGAACAGGATATGATGACTTGGTACATACACTTCACTGAAGTTTTACAAGTACCAACCCCTCCTTATCTTCCCTGGGCACTTGGTTTGTGTAAACATGCCATAATTACAAAAATTATGTCGATTGTTTGTTTGTCTTATAAATATATTGTATTATGGGTTTACAATAATGGAATTTACTGATCATATTGTATTTTTTAATTAAAGGCAACTAACTCTGTTTCACAATGCATTTTAGCCATTAGCTCATGCACACAAGCATGCTTCGTCATGGTTGAATCCCGCATTTAAGCGCTATTCCTTCTTTTCTATAGTTTTATTGTTGTAAGTAAACGGGTTCTGTTTTACTCAATGCTATCTCTTTGCATAGGAATCGTTCTACTTTAACTTTTGTTTAATTTTTTAATGTCACTTGAAATTTTCTTATTTTCCACATATCTGAGAGCGTGTAATCTCCTTTGACAACTATCAAAAGGAATTATTATTCGGTTAACCTGTTTCTTTTACCTGTCCTGGAATTTTACGATCAATGGATATGTACAGAATCACACGGAATATCCTATATGTATTAGAAGAGTTCGCACGGTACGGATTAGCCGCAGATGTCACTTATTTACCGTCAGGTTGTACTGTACTTAATATCAAACTTGTCTTTTTATTGCGGTACATTAACGTAAAAATTGATTTATTACGAACTATATATATTGTGGTATATATGCTTTGTTACTTCAATTATTTCTGTTTTTATTTTTTCTTACTGTCTTCCAGTGTTTTTATGTGTGTTCTTCAACGGAAGGTGAAATGCCGGAAGAGCATGGATGTGCATGTCGCCACCATATTATCTAGCTGTATCATGGCAGTTCGATTTTAGGGAACTGTAATAAGAATTCGATGATGATAGTTTCACAAGTCGCCAGCATAGTGACGAGGAAAGTCGAAACAAAATGACCTTTTTGAGCACATGCCAAATTGAACAATTGAGCATCAGCGTTTTTTCCTTATTTTTTGAATAGTTAGCCATTTAATGACTGTCAGCAATTTATGCCGGTACCAAAGAATCTGATACTATGTGAATCTCTCGGTGTCTCCTGTCTACCTGTACTGGTAGAAATCTCGGAGGGAGCTAATTTTTTGGTTTCTTGCTAGATTCGCATTTTTGTCATATTTTTTAAAACCGCAAAAGTTTCTTTTTTCATTTTTTTCCTACGTAAAATTTTTAATTATCACTAAATTTTTAGCACAAAATAAATTTAAGATTCCCCCGTTCCTTTGTGAAACTTCCTATGGAGTATATATTTCAAAACTCATATATTATTCCAGAGCTTGTGACATATACATTGACTTCTTGGACAGAGCCCGGATCCTGACAGAAATGTTACTCAGACAGAGGTATGTTGCTCCTAAGTTGGAGTCATCCTTATTAAAAGTTTATGGACGTCATCATGACTTGGTTGACAGGTATGAAAAAATCGTTTTCCAAATGAAAATGGACCTGTTCCATTGATGGTATCCCTTCCTCATACCGGATTTGACGTGTTCAGCATGGCGGTTGTCCTGCAGGAAGCAGAGACTGCTTACTCTTCCGGAGTTTTTAATTGTAGTGCATGTATTGTTTTGGTCTCGACAACAGGATCCAAGTTTTAAAAGATTCCAACACATAATTATTTTAGTTTCTCTGACGTACAAGTTTGTAGATATTTCGAAATGTCCTTGTCCATTTAATACTTCAATTCGGTTTTTTTAAAATATAATGCCAGTAACAGTTACTGTAACACCTGCAATCATGCACTGCACTGTATCACAAAAACAATAGCTCAGTTATAATTTCATTATTTTTTTCATCATCAAGTGTTAATAAACTAACACATGTATATGTATATTAGCTTGGCCTTGATTGTGGGCAAGGTGAAAATGACAAGGTGCGACGCAATTATCCATTTAAATATAGTATCAATACATTTAAAATTAGACCTACACAGGTAAACTTACCGAATGAAACAATATCAGGAGAAATGGGCCCTTCTTCAAAGATACCAGGAGCGTTTCCAGATGTTTGAAAGTGGGGGCGTATAATAAAACTTTCGCCGAGAGGAGCAAGGCGAAAACATTTTTGAACCTTTTTTGGGTAAAAAACATAAAATAATTGTGAAATGCACTAATGTAACGGTTCCTGACTTGGAGCATGTATATTTTATAGTTAAAGTGTCAGGGTTTGATATTTTTTATGCCGAATTCTCTCTATTAATTGTCTATGGTATATTAAAATGACTGGATGGATCTTAACAGCAGTAGACCAATAACTAGAAATTCCAAATTCTAGGGTATAAGGCGTTACTTAACATCAGAGTATGTGTTTAATTAATGAGTATGATAAATTGCCATATTCATTACAATATAAGCAGATTACGACAGTTTTTTTTTTTTTTTTTTTTTTTTTTTTTAAAGGGGGGGGGGGGGGGGGCGTACGAATTATCACCAACACCGCACGCAACGTCTATGGCTTTACAAGGAATTTCACGATTACAAAAGGTCTACAGTGTGCTAAAACTTTGAAACTAGGTGAAACAGGCACTTCATACTTTTTATCATTACAAATTTTGAAACATGAAAAAAAAAATTGAATTGCGTTTAAATCGAGACCCTTTTAAAGCAGTTTGAACAAATGTTTTCGAAGTGCGTTAAGAATATACATATTTTTTTAATTCTGCGTAATGATATTTTAACAGACAAAGACAGCACAAAAAGGTCTTCCCTTTGAAAACTCTTCAGCAAAAATGACAGAAAAATAGGGGCTGGGGGGAGTAAGTACCAAAACACAAAACCTTTATGACCTGAAATCTTCAAGACGTATTCAGTTGAGTATTTTAATTTTGTTACAGAATTGATAAAATAAGTGTATAATTTGCTCCGGTTGGATCCAAAAAGGGAGTCCTAAAGGGTTAATGCCGTATGTGTCTTAAACTTTTTAAAGTTTAAAATAAATTGTACTGTCGGAATCGACTGTGATCCCCGCACCCCTGTAAAATTTCAAGAATTAAACAATGAAAGACGATTTCCGTTTAAATTACAGTATGAATTAAAAATTTCCTAAATTAGAGTTCTACATGGAGTTTGAAAATTAAAAAAAATCCAAAATCTTACTGAGCGTCTACATCCAGTGTATAAGATTGCTGTATAGGAAATTGAAAAATGAAAGTGGTATTTAGATCACAATTATCGAAATTTGACCCCTTTGGGACCCTTTTTTGAAACTCCAAATTCTAAAACCCTAGTTTGTATCAACACATTGTTTATAACTATTCTATAAAAATTATAAACATCAATATCCCCGAACTTTGATTCAAAAGTGCGGGGATAACTTATGATATGTCACCAAAAATTGGACAAATAATTAGGCCCTAAAGAAAAAAGGCCAGCTGAGTCAACCACAATTCCCCGAAACAATCATAAGAAACTGTCCAGATAATTATTTCAAAGTGTCTCAATATGCTTCTGTTTAACGCAATTTGAAATAAAAATACTTTTTTCAAATTATGCTGAGTTGTTCCAACATTTTTACCTACTTTAATTTTTTTTCTGAAATCGCGTTAAGCTTAACCGAAATTTGACGCACTTTGAAAATTTTTTTTAAAAGTCTTATCAGCTTGCTCAATAGGTTAATATAATTATAGGGAAGGATTTCAAAAATATATTTTAATGTTTAATGTTATAATACAGTATCATCAAATCATTAATTCCTAACAAAAGTCAAGTTTAAGTTATTTTAGGGTTTTGATCCTTTTAATTGGTCACGAATGTTCTCAATAGGAATCTGCACGTCATGAAAATATTACTATAAAAAACAGATACAATCAATTTTGCTAAGCAAATATTGTAATTACCTTTGTTATGTGTTTCATATGTCATTAAACTTTGTTTTTCTTTTATTTTATTAAAACCATTGCGACAAACATCCTTATAGTCCTAAATAAAAGTATATGATACCCCCCATTCACCGCAACCAAATCCTATTTGTTAAAATTAATTACCCCAAGAGTGTGAAAAAGCCAAGGGTGGGAAAATCTAAAAATAGAATGCAACAACTAAGTCAGAAACTGAACTTCCATTACTTTAACTATTTGCTCTTACTATTGTTATTATCAGAATTTCATGGCTAACAATGAACGTGCCTCTGGTTACGGAATATAAATATAGATACTGCAACGATGACCAGTTGATTATGAAATTTATCAACTCGAGATAATTAAATTATCATTTTTAAACTGCGAGGCTTATTCGAGCAGTTTAAAAAATGAAAATTTAATTATCGATAGTTGATAAATTTCATAATTAAAGAGTTTTAGAATCTTTTTCTCTAATGACAATGTAAACTCCGAGAGGTCTTTAGAACGTTTGTTGTCAAGAAATTTCACGAGCATTTAGTATCCAAGGTGGTGATATCAGAACATATCAAACGGGTCAAGAGATGTAAAAATGCGCACAGAATTAGAGAAATCACCATATCAATTAAAAGTGTTTGGTACTAGCGTGAAATTACACTACAAAAACTTGCTTTATAAAATTGTTACAGTGTGTTTTTTTTTAAACTGCAAGTCGTTTTCCAGGAATATCTCAAATATTACTTTAAAATGAAAGTAAAAAGTTTTACTCCTGTTTTGTTTCCAATTGTCGTAATTAATAATGGTCTGTTCAGATACTTAAATGCCTCAAACGTTTTACATTTTTTTTTCTTTTTTTTTTGTAAGCCATTTGTTGGTTTTTGCGTACACTAACACACATGACATTAATGTATATTTACAAGTTTTTTGCCCCCGATATGTTGATCCATATTGACTTTTTGGATATACCTAATTGTTATTTAAACTGTAGAGAATTGCTATAAAGTCCGGATTTTTTCCACCCAAAAAAAAAACAGTTGCCGAATTTGGCCTATGTGTTACAAACAGTTAATTTTTTTAACTAAGAATATTTGGTCTCAAGAATATCAGGTGTAATAAACATTTTTTGAGATCGGGAAAGACAACGTATTTAAAAGATTTCAAGGTGTAAATGTACGGTTCAAAAGGGCATGGTATGATGATGGTAAATGTTGCATTTTAAGGAACATGTTTTGTTTTCAATAAGAAATTTCTGTAATAGCAGCAACATGCTGTTGAAGATGGCTAACTGTGAAATAAAATTTTGATATGGGCAACAGCCTTGCCCAAAAAGATAATTCACTGAAATGTGTCTTTATGTAAGACAAACATATTAAAAAATCTGTTTGGGCAAGGCTGTTGCTAATAGTAGTTTTGACCAAAATCTACTTTGAAAACACTCAATTTTCTTCAAATTATTGATTTAGCAGACGTTCATGACGTTGCTGTTGCATCGTGGGAAGGAATTTTGTACAATGATTGATAGATTGTGAAAGTTCGATCATTATACCATCAAAATGATACAAATTCGAATATGAAATCTTAATTTTATTTGTTCATGTCATATGGGCCAAATAATGGCTGAAATCATACCATCTTCTTTCAAAACATTTACACTGTGATATGTTGATATTTCGGCATTTGAATTTTCTCATTAATATCCTGGTTGATCATTTTGCTTGCAAAATTTAGTATCTTGATGACTGTTAGGTCATAAATATGAAAAATATGCATTCATGTTGCATCATAATTGGAAACACAGAAAAGTTATTGATATTTACGTATTTGGTCTAAATTTCTATATTGCATTACTAGTGGTTTTTCCTATAATTGTCAAATGATGCTTTATATAATTGCTGGCTACATGTAAATCTAAGAATCAACCGATATAAACCCATCCTAAGTGTCGCTGAGCACCATGTAGGAAGTTGTAAAATGTATTTGTTTTCATGGATGTGATTGTAATATAATATAAATTGTACTGTATCATTGGCTTCAATACAACTGAAACTGTCCTTTCAATACAGAATCATTAACTCGGCCAAGTTTGAAAAACCCGGCCAATACATATTTTGCTGTATTGGCGGACTTTACCCGGCCAATATAGGGTGAGTCGATTTTCTCTAGATTTTAGTTTGAATACATACGAAAACTCAGAAATTTTTACATAATATCTATATATGGTCGGCGATTAAATGTGCTTCAAAATTCATGATTATAAATTATTCAGTAAGAGCTCTGACTGAAAATATCTTTCACAACCCTTATTCCAATCCTTCAATGACTATACATTAGAATTTTCAAAGAGTTGATTCAGTAAAAATTCATAAAACTAGTTACTTAATAAAGATGTCATTACATACTTATTTATGCATTGGCCTTTTTATTTGGCCTCAGTCAGCTTTTTTTGGCCTTCGGCTACGCCTCAGGCCAATATAGCTAGCCTCGGACCAATAACAAGGCCAATATAGAAACAACCATGTAATGATATCATAGTATTCAGATTTTTCTGCAACATGCATTTTGGGGGATTATTGTTCCTGTTTTTTGTGTTTTTTTGGCTTCAGCACTTTTGGCAAGACGTAATTTGTCGTTCTATGCATGTGCAGTGTATCAATATTGATATTGTGGAATGTTTACCATAGATTCATCAAAACAGCAACCATTCCCTTTGTACTTAAATTGTCCTTATGTTAACTAGGACACTCGCAAAGACCTTAATGCAAGGTAATCATTTCTTTCTATTAATGCATTCCCAGAAATAAATGAAAGAAAAATAGATTATTCGCTTTGATTATGCATGTGTTTAATTCACTGAAAAATTAACCCATAAATAACCTATAGAACAAATTATGTATAAATCGTAATGGTTTATTTTCATAGTCGGTATATTTAAAGCATCAATTCGCTCAATGTCGAAATAGGAAATGGGGAATAAAAATAGAATGTCCTTATGAAATTAAACTGCATCTAATGTAATAAATCTATCAAAATAATGAAATGTAATGCGATAGACAATCCCTCAGTTCTTTTGGACTTCTATCAAATCCATAAGTACAAAACAGTTTACATAAGATGACCTTGACCTTATAAACAGTCCAAGATTAATATTAAAAAAATTATAAAACTAGCATCCGTACGAAAAAAGGTTTAAACTTATACATGTCAATTTAAGACTAATGTTTCTTTACATACATTCTACCATGGGAAAGTACCTTAAATAGTTTTATTTAATACTTTTTCAGAATTCTAACTGTAACTGGGGGGTCTACAGAATTTAAAAAAATGACTTTGTACAATACCCATTATGTCCACAATTAATTTATTTCTTTTGTGTAAAGAATTCATTAGTACAGTTTGTAACCAATAATATAAGTAAGAAAGTAGCACGGTGATTAAATTCATCATTCATTAAAGCCATGAAATCGACAGAAGTACTTGGCACAAAAGTTAAACAAAGTTGCAGTCTTAACGTCAACAAGTAAAAACCTAACATCACAAGTTCAAAACAGCCATTAGAACCAGATTGAACATAATTCTTCGTTAGATTTCCATCAAATTACACCTATAAATTGAGAGGTTCACTTTTTGATGAGTGATAAGTATCGAGTTACAATTGTCGAGTATGTTGAATGATGAGTATCGAGTCAGAATTATCGAGTATCGAGTTACAATTGTCGAGTATCGAGTTACAATTGCGGGTATCGAGTTAAAATTGTCGAGTATTGAGTTAGAGTTGTTTTATGTGGCAGAATTTTATAAAGAATATAAGAATTTCTCTCTGTACCTATTGGCCCATCCGGTCATCAAAAGCTAATAAAAATTTATGACTTTATATTAATATCTGTATAAAAATACATTAAAATTACAATAAGCCCTTCAAAATATACAAGTTAGTTTTCTGAAAATTCTTTGTGAAGAAAAACACAATAAAATACTGGCGCTCCAAAAAGTTTTTATTGCCCTTACAGATCAAAAGTCACCTCTTGGGAAGTCACAAGTAGGACCCTTCTGGATCCTCAATGTCGTCATTTTAGAACTTAAATCCCATTTATTTAAAACATCCGCTTTTTTCCAATGAAACCCTCTTTCAAGGTTCATTTATGTATCCCTGACTCCAGTGATCAAGATATTCAATTCAACTGGATACTCGACTTTTCTAACTCGATACTCGACAATTGTAACTCGATATTCGACTTTTTTTAAACCCGATACTCAACATTTCTAATTCGATACTCAACAATTCTAACTCGAAACTCGACTTTTTTTAACTCGATACTCGACAATACTAACTCGATACTCGACAATTCTAACTCGAAATTCGACTTTTTCTCGATACTCGATAATTCTAACTCGATACCCGACAATTCTGACTCGATACTCGACAATTCTAATTCGATACTCGAGATTTCTGACTCTATACTCGACTTTTTCAACTCGATACTCGACACTCGACACTCGACAATAAGAAACCCTCATAAAGAGTAGCTTACTGGTACTAGGAAGTGTCAACAATATCAGACAATTTTTTTTTTAAATAACGTTATAACTGAAAACCCAAAATATAAAAATACATTAACAATCACAGGGTACCAGAAAAAATTAGCTACGTATGTATTCTGATATAGTCACGTGAATTTGATTGCATAACCATAAAAGGTAGACTTTCTTAGCAGCCAATTTTTAATGCACTATATATATGTGTGTTCATTCTCATCATTAGTGCTAGAGGAAGTGGACGTTTGAAACAATACTGGTTGTTTTATAATTTCTGCAGCGAATTCAAACAATTATTATGTACCAGCAGGAATATATCTTTCCATTAAGGACAATATGAACAATAAGTTTGCATTGTTCATTGCGATCATGTTAAATCACAAACAAAAATAACTGCATATATATTTTGTAAACTGTAATTAAAGAGCAACGTCATGTATACGTGACTTTCAGAACTTATAATCAATATCTCCACACGTAAACAACAGACAAATGCTCTCCCTAATAAATTAAGTCTGGCATGTATATCGGTTTGTCTTATTAATAACCAAAGAATACCTATGGACCTTATTCGATGGAAGTCCAACATAGGGACATACTAATTCATGAATTAAAATTGACAAATACAAATACAAAACAAAAAAAAACACAAAAAAATAAAGATAAGTAAATAAATAAAATAAAATACAATTTTAAAATCGACTATTTTGATTCATACTGCCATGGGAAAGTTCCCAAAACAGTATTTTTATAATTTTTCAGAATTTTAACTGGGTGTCCTACAATCGTAAGTTTAAAAGATGGCTTTGTGAGAAGTGTTAATTTCTCGTACAATGCCCATTATGTCCACAATTAATTTATTTTTAAAATTCTAGATATGTTAAGAATTCATTAATACTGTTTGAAATCCATAACGTAATAAGTAATAAAGTAACACGGTGATTAAATTTCTGCTAGAAATAAGTACTTGACACAAAAGTGCGGTCTTAACTTCAACAAAGAAAAACCTAACATCCAACTACAAGTTCAAAACAACCCTTAGAACCAGATTAAACATAATTCTTCTTTAGATTTCCACCATGTTACATCTATAAATTGAAACTCATTGGTACTAGGTAGCATCAACAATATCAGAAAAAAGAATTTAAAAAAAAAAATAACGTAATAACTCAAAACTCAAAACAAAAATACATTATCAATCACAGTGCACCAGAATAAATTAGCTGATATAGTCACGTGAATTTGATTGAATAACCATAAAAGATAGACTTTCTTTGCTGCCAATTTTTAATGCACTATATATATATGTGTGTGTTCATTCTCATCATTAGTGCTAAAGGAAGTGGACGTTTGAAACAATACTGGTTGTTTTATAATTTCTGCAGTTTCTGCAGCGAATTCAAACAATTATTATGTACCAGCAGGAATATATCTTTCCATCAAGGACAATACTCTGTTGGAACTTAAGTATTATCTTATGAACAATAATTTTGCCTTGTTCATTGCGATCATCACAACAAACAAAAATAACTGCATATATATTTTGTAAACTATAATAAAAGAGCACATATGTATACGTGACTTTCCAGAATGTTTTTCAGACCTTATAATCAATATCTCCACACGTAAACAACAGACAAATGCTCTCCCTAATAAATTAAGTCTTGCATGTATACTGGTTTGTCTTACTAATAACGACAAGAATACCTATGGACCTTATTCGATGGAAGTCCAACATAGGGACATACTAATTCATGAATTAAAATTGACAAATACAAATACAAAACAATAAAAAACAAAAGTTAATTAATAAAATAAAATACAATACAATTTTAAAATCGATTGACAACATGACTCCTTTTAAAACCAATGTTACTAGTTCCAGCTCTTGTGATTGGCAATAATTTTACCGGAAACTCCTGTTAGGCTGTTTTTACCTTCTAAAGGCCCTTTCCCTATAGAAACTTTCTATCCCTCGTCGTGGTAACTTTCTATTCCTAGCAGGCTGTTGTTACTTTCTAACCCTTGACATAGAAACATTCCATTACTCTCAGCCTGTTATTTTTTAACCCTTGTTATAGAAACTTTCCATTCCATTCCTCTTTGTGGTTGTAAATTTTTATTCCTGTCAGGCTGTTGTTACTTTTTATTCCTGTAACTTAACAACAATGGAAACTCTGGGGTTAGTTGCATGTTGCACAATATTTAAGAATTTTGTCGTTGTTTCAAACGTACACGAACCACTGGTCAAATTTTTCCTTGCTTCATTCTCTTCGTGTAATGAAATTGCAAATTTCCTTCATTCTCTCCGTGTAATGAAATTGCAAATTTCCTTCATTCTCTTCGTGTAATGAAATTGCAAATTTCTTCCTTTAATCGTTTATTCATGTGATGCATAAGAACCTATTAAAGCGACCAGGCATTGTCTTTTTGACCATCAGTTAGTTGCTATGGATACCTTAAACTTTAAAGAGGAAAGAAGTGTACACCCTACTAGAGCTGGTATTTTGGAGGGGTCCCTGTTGCTTATCTTCCATTTTTATTTTCTGCTGATTTCGAATTTTTCGCATGCAGTCTCTCTATTTACAAGATTTATTTTATCCATTACATATTAAGATACTATTTGTGAATAATAATCCCATCAGAAAATAATCGTGGCGTCGAATTACCTACCAATATGAAACATAAATTTGTATCTGAAAAATATACCCGTAAAAAATAATAATCATTACTCGCGTTATCACGTAAATTTGATTTATGTGTTTATTTACATATTTAATATTGTGCACGCAGTTAAATATGTAATATTCTTTCGCTTTTTGATAGATTTACGGACTACTTTTACAAAAAAATTTAAACGTAGTACTACATTACGCATAACACTAGCAGACGATACAAGTTTAATTTTATTGCAAAACATATTTACAAGTTGAATTTAGAATCTGGAGATGCTATTTAGTGCTTGCAAATTTATATTAACAATTTAATTGAAATGACCCCATCAGTGAGTTAAATACCTCAGTTATCAAGCCATTCATCTTTCACAGTCTGCGGGATATTGTTATTTTTGAAGCTTGCCTCTAAAATATTTCTTCATCGAATTTTATCACAGTGGTGCAGTGCCAGATTTATCCTTCCAATCCAGATACCATCAAAGATATCTTATACTGGTTTGTATTTATTTATTGGCAAAGCTGTCAAGAATATCAGTATTTTGTACTGTTACTTACCGGTAATTTGCATATAGTGCACCTAACATTTTATCTTCAATTGAAAGTCAGTTATAGATCTTTACTTTGTAAGATGGAAACAAAAATATATTCAGCAATCGACATCTACTACATTTCATTCCGTCTAACCACAAATACGGTTTTAGTATAGAAGAAATCCACACATTTTGGATTTGTTCGTGAAACTGCTATATGTGCCACATATACTGAAAAATAATTTTTCTGGAATATCTCAAAATGTCTTAAAGATATCAATAAAACCTGTTCTTTTTTTTTTGTTTTGTTTTGTTTGGATTTTTTTTAGCAATTTTTTAATCTTTGTTCCTGACTCACTGTTGTCTTTTCCTTTGCCCAAATCTCTCAAATTTTTCGTTTTATGTGTGCAAATCATAATATGTTCAAGATTTGTTTCAAAATGATTGTCACAGTTCGCCTTGTATAATAATTACTTGCTAACATGTGGAGAATTTTACTAAAGCCATCACGAAAACAGTTTTCTGGTGTATGCTTGACATACAGAAACATTAATTCCGAGTAGAGCATGTTAATGTATGTGTATAATATTTGATGTAGAATGAAATGCATGATAAAATCAAAAGGCCAAAATTATTTAATTGAAAGTCGACTCCAATAACCAAAAAGGTAACTTTGTTTCTTAGATTACTTCTTTTTTTTTGACGTTACCCTGTATTATCAATTCATATCAATTCAATGTTGGAAGTTTATAAGATACAAGTGATATGTAAATTCACGTAACCGTTCGTGCTAAAACTAAATTTAACAATCTGTTTATTTTGATTATTAAACTACTGCAGATTTACTTTATTGTCAAATAAATATTTTAGAATAAGTTAAGATAAATAATGCACTTAAAAATGTTTAATAAAATCGCAAACTTATTCACTTGTGAATCACGATGCATAAAATAGATAAAAAAAAATAAAAAGATCATCGTTTTTGATTATGAGAATAGTTTATTTAATATATATTGTACATACTGCACTTATGAAACTGATTTTATCTGGAATACAGCTCAACGTCAACTGTTCTGAGAGTAATATATCATAAATTTGTAAACCATGTAACAGCAGATCGACAGTTACTCACCTCCATGTTTTAGGTCAGATAATTTCAAAACTGATATGGAGTTTTTTGCCATATTGGAAATGATCCATTAAGATTAATATCATATACAATGAACATTAGAAAGGTTCAAAAGGAGGCAGAAGTTGAAGAAAATACACATACCAATATAAACAAATGAGATTTTTATAATTTAATATTACTGATATTACCCTGGCAAAGAAATCGTGGGAACTAATGAATTTAGATGAATGACTTGTTGATTTCTGTGTTCCGAGGACTTAAATAGGCAGACCGAAGAATCTCGGTGGCCAAATGTCTTCTCTTTGATACAAATTTTGACGCACAAGATAATAAGTAGCATTTGTTCTACACCATATTAGCAGTTGGATAAGTGGGAGTTTGAACCTTGGTCGTGACCAAGCTGTATGTTTTTTATCCGTAATTAATAAGGATTTCTAGTATTCATGGTAAGTGATGGATTCATGTACTAATGTATTTTCCACCCAGAGCAAATGACACTACACGATACACTGAAATATAGCTGAACAAGATAGACAAATCTAATTCAGTTTGGTACATTTTACTTGTTGTGTTTCTGATGTCTTGAGTGGTACCTAGGAATGCAGATATGAAAACATGACGGTGCGGAGCAATATATGAGCAATAAATCCGATATTATTTTTGAAGGAGGACAAAAATTAATCTTACTGTATTGATTTTTATAAGATGAGGACCTATAAATCTGGTTTGTCTCTAACATTGATTAGTTCTTGCACCAAATCAGGCTATACTTTTAGTTTTCTTTATTATTTTCCTTTTCAAAAGTTTTTTCTTTTCTATTTAGTCACGCTCTTTTCACTATTTGATTATTTGAGAATTTATCTCTTTGAACTTCAAACATAGATAGTTTAAGACGTTTTTTTTCACCAAGTGACACTGACGTATTACCATTACACATGTTTCTCTCAATTACAAAATCAATATTGTGTTTGATTAATAATTGTTTTGTTTTTTTGTTTTACGTAAGCATGAATATTTGAAGATCGGTTAAAATAAAATTTTGAAACTTCACAAATAGAATGTCTCATTTTTTAAAGCAAAATAAAGAATTCGTTATACTGTTCATGGATGCCTATCATTAGTCCAATAACTAGAATTTCTTTACTCGTATGGAATTGTCTTTATATAACTGGTTGTATTTATGTGTATTGTAATGGTCCGTTTCATTGTTTCAGTGTGACGTGTGTTGTGATGGTCCGTTTTGTTGTTTTATTGTGAGGTGTATTGTGATGGTCCTTTTCGTTGTTTCAGTGTGAAGTTTGTTGTGATGTTCCTTTTTGTCGTTTCATTGTGAGGTGTGTTGTGATGGCCTTTCTGTTGTTTCTGTGTGAGGTGTGTTATGATGGTCCATTTTGTTGTTTAAGTGTGTGGTCCTTTCTGTCGTTTCATTGTGAGGTGTTGTGATGGTAATTATTCTTGTTTCATAGTGAGGTGTCTTGTGATGGTCCTTTTTGTTGTTTCAGTGTGAGTTGTGTTGAAATTGTTATATTTTTTTTTCGTTTCATTGTGATGGTCTTTTTCTTGTTTCAGTTTGAGGTGTGTTATTATGGTAATTTTTCTTATTTCAGTGTGAGATGTGTTGTAAAAGTCCTTTTTGTCGTTTCATTGTGAGGTTGTGCTGGTCCTTTTGTTGTTTCAGTTTGAGGTGTATTGTGATGGTTCTATTTGTTGTTTCAATTTGAGGTGTGTTATGATGGTCCTTTTTGTTTTTTCATTGTGAGGTGTGTTGTTATGGTCCTTTTTGTCGTTTCATTATGAGGTGATTTGTTATGGTCTTTATTGTTGTTTCAGTGTGAGGTGTGTTGTTATGGTCCGTTGTGTTGTTTCATTATGGGCTGTGTTGTGGTGGTCTTTATTGTTGTTTCATTGTCAGGTGTGTTGTTATGGTGCGTTGTGTTGTTTCAGTCTGAGGTGTGTTGTTTTGCTCTTTATTGTTGTTTCATTGTGAGGTGTGTTCTTAAGGTCTTAATTGTTGTTTCAGTTTGAGGTGTGTTGTTATATGGTCTTTAATGTTTTCAGTGTAAGGTGTGTTGTTTTGGTCTTTATTGTTGTTTTATTGTAATGTGTGTTGTGATGGCCTTTATTGTTGTTTCAGTTTGAGTTGTGTTATGGTCCGTTATGTTGTTTCATTGAGAGGTGTGTTGTGATGTGTTGTTTCAGTGTGAGGTGTTATGGTCCGTTGGTTGTGTTGTTTCATTGTGGGGTGTATTGTAGTAGTCTTTATTGTGTTTCATTGTGAGGTGTGTTGTTATGGTCCGTTGTATTGTTTCAGTGTGATATGTGTTGTGATGGTCCGTAGTGTTATTTCATTGTGAGGTGTATTGTTATGGTCTTTATTGTTGTTTCAGTGTGAGGTGTGTTGTGATAGTCCGTTGTGTTGTTTCATAGTGAGGTCTGTTGTGATGGTCTTTATTGTTGTTTCAGTGTGAGGTGTGTTGTAATGGTCCGTTGTGTTGTTTCATTGTGAGTTGTGTTATGATGGTCTTTATTGTTGTTTCAGTGTGAGGTGTGTTGTTATAGTCCGTTGTGTTGTTTCATTGTGGGGTGTGTTGTGGTGGTCTTTATTGTTTCGTTGTGAGGTGTGTTGTTATAGTCCGTTGTGCTGTTTCATTGTGAGGTGTGTTGTTATGGTCCGTTGTGTTGTTTCATTTTGAGGTGTGTTGTGATGGTGTTTATTGTTGTTTCAGTGTAGTGTGTTGTTATGGTCCGTTGTGTTGTTTCATTGTGGGATGTGTTGTGGTGGTCTTTATTGTTGTTTCATTGTGAGGTGTATTGTTATAGTCCGTTGTGTTGTTTCATAGTGTGATGTGTTGCGATGGTCTTTATTGTTGTTTCAGTGTGAGTTGTGTTGTTATGGTCCGTTGTGTTGTTTCATTGTGAGGTGTGTTGTGATGGTCTTTATTGTTGTTTCAGTGTGCGGTGTGTTGTGATGGTGCTTGTTAATTTATATTCTTTTGCTGATGTTCTTTTTTACCAAGACTTATATGCAATTTCTCAGTGTTTTTAGTTGTAACTGTTTGGCATTTTGACAGTTTTTTTAATGACATTCTTGAATATTGTCCCGGCTTTCCTTTTTATATGACATTCAATTAATTGACAGTATTTACCTACTGCGAACAGTGCACCTATTAAGTCAGGTACAGATGTTAAGAGCCTTCTTGATTTCAGTGAAGTGTGAGATTTGTAGAACACTCTAGTGTGTCTTCAAGTTGATGAACTGCAAAAAAGGCGCTAGTCCTTTGCTTGAACAATGCCTGTAGGAATTTATATACTATATCAAGCTTTTTTATCAATTATTGTAATTAGGAGATTTTTTTAAGGCAAACTTTGCAGTGAGGGACGAGATTATTCTTTTTTTAGGCCTTATGTGACTTCAATACGGAGAACTTCAATAATTGTCATGAATTTATCCAATATATCGTTTTAAATTATAATACGTTTTTTTCAGCTCTTTGTAAAAAAAATGCTCATAAATAATACAGTTCAATGAATTTTTTATATTTCTATTCAGAATATAAAATCCAAATTCTTATGTACACTAACTCGTGATGTTTTTTACAGAAATATATTATTAGCATACTGAAATTTTCAATTATTTTAGAATTAATATTGCATGATTACAAAAATGTATTAGTATTCATTTTTTGCATGAAATTGGTTAAGTTTCTCATATTAACACACATAATGTATTTCGACTTTGTTTACCTTTTACACGAGTGCTTTCCGCTTTATTAATAGTTTTTTTTATCTTAAGAATGTGTGTACAATGATTTCTAGGCCAGCAATATGTCAATATATCTCGTCAAAGACTTTATTGCAGTGATAAATTAACACCATTTTCGACACAATTCAAGTAGCAGAACAATTGAACAAGTGCCGATGTAAACTGTTACAAAAGTACAAACAATACCACAGACTTGATACAGGTCAGAGGAAATGCTCTTTTTTATCACTTTTCACGTTTCTGCGTTATAAAGATTTGCTCTTAGGTATCCTCATTCGCGGTAAGTGTATTAACATATGATGATAATTGTTTCGACACCGTGGTTAATGTTTCCGTAATATGCCCGGTATTTTCTTGATCGGCTTTCGTAGGAGTTGATGACATGGCGTGTTACGTCATTGAGAACATAATAAGTAAATAATGATCAACGCTGTTCTGTATATGATAAGAATGATAGATGAACAAGTCCTGTTCTGGTGCATCTTTTTTACATGGAAGTGCTCTAATTTTACGGCGTTATTCATTAAACAACATTTCCAAGAAGTGTTTAGTTGATGAATGGTAATTCAATTGCACTACTCCAGGATTTATATTGCCATGTCTTTTAAGTTGATTAAAGACGTCATAGATTGAGCTAAATGAAAATACAACGCACATTTTGATAATGTCAAAAGATATGTTTTACAAGAAAACTGAAACATAATGCAATGTTTTTCATAGATGAAAAGTATATATCGATGTGCCATTTAGTGTGTTCGTTTATTTGCTTGGTTGCTATACTTATGTCGCTTTTGACGAAGGATAATGCAGCGGTTTTTATTTAGGAGGTACATGAGATTATATGGATGAATTCAATTGGTCCGATTCGGCACTTCTTTTTCACTTAATACTTAATAGTCGAACACACCTTTCCGTGAGCTGGTTTTGAATTCATAACCTCGTGTAGTGTCGACATGATGGCGACTATTTTTTAATCCAAAAAAAAGTTTAAAACAGTAGTACAATTTATGACATATGTTATGCAATGAAAACAAATGCCATGCAAAATGAAACATTTAGAAATATATTTGTCCGTATTGATGCTTGAATAAATAACATTAAAAGGAAGCAAAATAAATCTGCTATATAAACCAATACAGAATAGGATATTTCAAATTTTAAACTAAAATGGAAAGCTTTGGAAAATGAAATTAAAATGATGGCCCTTTTTAAAAAAATTGACTATACTTGGTGAATTCTCTCATGGGATTCGCCATAGGTAATGGTATTAATTTATTAAAAGGTACAGTAGTAAGCCTAATTCCACTTGTTATATAAAGTATCTTTTTCCTCCAATTTTTAACGCCATAAAGTACAACAAATTAGTAAGGGTTCCACGAAAACCAGTGTCTCGCCTTCTTTCGCTGTTGTCTATGTTTTCAGTGAATTTTTTTCTCCACGTGTTATTTATTGATCATGAAGAAGCTTCTGTCAAAGTTTGGTAAAAATCCAGAATGGTTTAAGAAAGTAATTAATGTTTTTTAAAACTTTAACTAAAGACTGTATGTAATGATAACTGAGAGAAAAACTAAGTCCATTTATAAGTAAAATACGGAAAAATTTGATCAGGAAAAAGCTTCTCTCCATGTTTGGTAAAAATCCAGGATTGTTTCAAAAAGTAATTAATGTTTCAAAACAAAGTGAATGTAAATGTTGACGCCGTCGACGACGACGACGGAATGTAGGATCGCTACAAAAGTCGCAGGCTCGACAAAAAGCAGAATGAATATAAAAAAAATTCATGACAATTTGTCTTCTTTTATTTTTGAAAGTTTAATTGCGTATACTTACTTTTTCATCTTACCGGACATATAAAATGATGGTAAATGAATAATGGGGTTGTCATCTACTCTAATACGTTCTTATAATGATTTATGCATTTTACAACTTTTCGCCAAAGAGTGCATATAGTAGCATAATCGGTAACTCGGTCGATTACACTATGTTGATGAAATGAAGATCTAACGATACCAAAACGAATAATGATAAGCAGACTAATGGAGTTCAAACATAGATGCGTTCCGTAACAACTTGGTTTTATACCTGACATTTATAAAACAGCTATGAAGTATAATATTACAAATTATATTGCGAATTTTGCAAAAACTGGTACTTTTCCATCGAAAAAACTTTGGTCAGTCATTGTTAACCAGCATATAAAGGCAACCAAAGAAACACTTTGGTCAAATCGGATCTCATACGATAATGACTTTGATATGTTCAAAATTATTCATTCTGAAATCAAGCCACATAAAGCATGGACTATTGCAAAACAGTTTCCTGGACTTCGTGCTTCTGCCAATTAAGTCTGTTATCGACTTATGTTCGTTCTGTAGTACGTTATGAAGACAAAAATGTACTATGTGACAAATGTGACAAGTTCTTCTTGAACAATGTTGAACATTTACTGGTATCCTGTGGTTCTATACGAGACAAAGGAGATGATCATTGGCAGGACATAATCAGCGTTAATCCAATTGAATTCAGTGTCTATATTACAGTCTCTCTGCATCTGAATTCACAAGCACTGTTCTTTAACGCAGCACATCATTCGAATTAGAAACTGACGAGATGACTTTTTTCTCAAAGATTTGTGTTTATCATGTGGAAAAAATCTGCAGTAGTGTTGACAAACGATAGTATATGTGTCCGTAATCGTTATAAAGACAGTGCTCACCACTTTTTTTCTTTCTTTCTATAACTTGAAACATTTATTTTCATTTTTTCTTTGTTTTGTATATCGCATGTACATCAAATCTCTATCATAGAGAAAATAAAGTTTTTTATACATTTTTAATTTAATTTAATTTTTATTTAACTTTTTCATAACTTCAATTTGTCAGTTTGCCATTTCCTAATTTCATACACAATCTATAGTTTCGGTATACGCTAACAGTCCTTTTCACAAAAAATTAAAAGTAAAAATATGGTGACAACCATTTATATATGTGCAGTAGAATTTGAAAGGCTTTACAAGTGGTCCTACTCTTAACATTTTGTGTGCGTGTGTGTTTTTGTTTAGAGAGTGAGGGTGACACAATTGCTCAATTTGGCAAAGTTATCATCACTCAGATAATGCCCGAAGACAAACATTTGGAAAGCCTAAACATAACTCCAAAATCTTAGTAACTAAATGTCAACTACAAGATGAAAAAATCAACAAAAAAAATCAGGAGATATCTTATAGCATGACTGAGATATTTCTTGGTTTCAAACAAAAAGTTACCTGAAAGAAGAGGTCTGTATTTTGAAACATTTTAATGAGCAGATGATCTAAATTTGCACACGGCAAACTTGATAATTCTGTGAAAATTATGTCAAATTTCTAGCATTCCAGCCAAAAAGTATAGCATTTTATTTTAAATCGATCGATGTCCCCAGAGCTTGTAAAATCAAGTTGAAGAACAGAATCAGACGCAGACGGATTGAATTTTCTGGACTAATTCTTAAATTTAGGAAATTAATGAGTATTTCTCGTGTGCATAGCTCTGTCGTGAAGTGGTTTTTGCTGTGCATGTTCTTTCGATCATTTTTTTGTATATTTAAATCTACACTACTAAATTGTGGTTTCTGGCTTTCGAGATTTGGGTCTTGAGCACTACTGGTGATTTATATTTAACGAACACCAAAACTGGTACCATAGAATACAAAGAATCAAAACAGAAATAGTAGGCAACATTCGTAACCTCGGTTGCAATCAAGATTTTTACCTCGCATATGCGTATACTATGACATTACACTATTGCCTTGAGGCGACTGTCATCCAAAAACGTTCAAGTGAAGCAGAAATGCCTTATTAGTTAGATTTTTTTTTTTTTTTTTTATTTTGTTTTATTTTTGTTGATACTTGATGCTTGAAAATTCGCTTATAAAATTACTAAATTTTTAAACAAATGAATATTGTGAATAGCACTGTACTGAGAGGTTTTTTCCAGCTAAATAGTTGCATATAATCGAATTCGAATGTGCTCCAAAATGTGCTTTGTTTCCGATTTTAACATTTTTGTCATAAATGACGAAATATGCATATACATGTATAGTAAATATACTTATTGCATGTAATGGAAAAAAACGTTGGTTCGTTTGTCACGTACATTTGGTAACAGAATTTGACCTTTCTTAGTCTATCTAAATAATCTAAGTTGTTTAGTGATTGAAATAATATTTAATAAAAATTGAAAATATCGAATATATTTATATTTATTTTTCGATAAATATCTTATTGTTTATTACATCTTAGAACTTAGAAGATAAATATTTAGGTAATTATCAGAACAAAATCTTGTGCAAACTATATATTTTCTTGCTTTATCTTAAAAAATATAACCATGCAGGATATTTTGAATTGTTGCAACGAGAGTTGAGACCAGGTAATTGTTTTAAAGCAAAAAAAAAATTACAATATTATGTTAAAAAAAATGAATTATTACACGTAAATATGCTATAGTTCATGAAGTAAAGTATATCAAATGCTCGTATATCGTAAACATTTATCGATGATAATTATTTTTATCTCTCGGTGGCACGTTTTTTACCTTTGCTGAGTTTACAAATATTAGACAAATCATTTACTACAGTAATTGGCTTGCGGTCACCAAGAGAAAGGTTACCAAGTACATTTTTGTATCGACCACCTATTTATTTAAAGGTTCCTGATCTGCTTGCTATAATACGATAGAAATTAAACGTACGACCGAGTTCAATGGGTCTACATTTCTTCAATTCTTTTCGTTGAGATTATATCATTCAGACCGATTTGTAATGAAAATAATCACGTTCTAACAATAGAGTAAACATTTTTGCAGTTGAATTATATAAATCGAGATGTTTAGTTACGTAACAAATCATGGGTTGTTTTCGTGTATTAAATATACAAAAGCTTAAGATAATTCTATGTAATTTCATTTCTTTATATGGTAACTGAACAGTTATTCCTGCTTGTTCCATAAATAGTATACTGTGTATGCCCGGTCAAATAAAAATATTTGCAAAATGGGAAAATGGCACAATTTTTCATTGATACATATCTGAAATTTTTTTTGTATTGTCTGCGCGTGCACATGTCCTCTCCAAGCATTATGCATAATTTAAACAAAATAAGTCCCCAAACAAGATAAAAGAAAATGGAAAATGTTTTCATATATTTTAGATATGTAAAATGAACTTAACCACTATTAACGATTTGTGCAATTAGTGCCTCAAATTTTCACAGTATGTTATTTAAAGTTTCTGAATTATGATATTTATTTTTTATAGTCATTGAAGAATGTAGGGTTGCCAAACAATCAAACAAATTAACATGCATCAAATTTATTCGGAAAATTGGCACTGAAATGAAATAACATGATGATCAAATTAATAGAAATTATACATTACATTTACATTAAGTTTGCTGAGAAAATCTGCGTTTAATCAAATGAACATAAATTTATATATATAATCTTCTTTTTTATAGCCTTTGTTTTTCCGTAATGTTTGTTCCCAATGTTATTGTGTTGTCCACTCACACAGATTTTTTTTATTCCTTTTTCCTTCCATTTATTGGATTTCATGGAAAAAACTAAAGCTCTATGTCGATTAAATTATAAATAGATGTAAATGAATATGCTCCACATCTGGACATGTATTTTTTTTTAAACTTTACCTACATTTCATCAAGGGTTAGATTTTCAGCTTTTAAGAATAAACTTTCCAAAATGAAGTACAATGTAAAAAAGAAATTATTTCTACACAAAAATTTTCATGAATTGCTCTTCTTTTTTCGCCCTCCATATCTTTGTTAAATATCGGACTTATTAGTAAAATTTAGTACCACAAGCTTTAAATTATAAGATTTTCTTAATGTCGACCAATCAAATTATTATTCATTTACTGGGTTTTGAAATGGAAAATTATCGAAATATACATTTGTTTTCAATAAGAACGAAAATTGTCATTTCGAGATACCAAGTTTACGGTAAAAATTCAGTTTCGGTTAAAAATAATTGTATATGCAATAAAAAAAATATGACGCAAAAACGAACATTTTGTATGAATATTGGCACCCTTCTTGGACTCAATCCTCATCAATTTTCTACAAAATTTTTTAAATTTTTGTGACTTAGTGCAAAATATAAGTTAAAATAGTAGGTGTTGAATAAGAAGTACGTAAATCAATCAAAATCTAATGGGCGTTTAAATTCAAGGGTGAGCTTAGTACATGAAGAAGAGCTTGTCTTTGACCAATCAGACTGTATTCCTTTAACAGATTTGTCATTAATCTGAAGGAAAAACAAGCCCCGCCTCCAAAACGTTGGTGAATGAGTTTTTCAATAAATATAACGCCTTCAGTACTATATATATTGGTAGTAAATGTCGTCTTATAATCAATCGGAGTTGTAAAGTTCACTTAAAATGCTTGGATTATAATTTTTTATTAATATATTTATACATCTATATACGAATGCATGTGCTCATCTTTAGTGTATAAATATTCTATGATGATATTTGCGATTACACGCATGTTTTACTGAAAGGTAAGTTATGTTATGTTTTAATGCACTTTTATTTACAGTGTAAAACATCTTACGAATTATGATATTTATAAGTTAATGATGATGTAAGCTTTATAGTTATTTTTTGCAGTAATCCTTTATAAGAAAAACATCCATAAACTTGGTTATATTTTGAAAGCATTTTAAATCGTAATTAGATAAATGAAAATAAGGTTTCTGTAGATGATGAATTTAAAAAAAATGAGAATGCAGACAGTGTAATATACTTAAATCAGTTATTGAAATTTATATTGAAACATTGACACCGTTATTCATTACGCATTTTAAAATAATGAAGAAGAAAAACTGCGTTTTAGCGCTTAAATTCTCAAGAATTCTTGGAGTTGAAATTTTAATATAGTAGCAAAGTGGTGGACGGAGTGTTTTTGTATGACTGAATTTTTAAATACTTCATGATGAGCATTTGTATTGATACTTATTATCTTAAAATCGCTTGAGAAATGCATTATTAATAAAGCTGACGTTTTGTGTGACGTAAAGTGCTCAGTTCAAAGGCAATATTTTAGGTCCCAGAAGACGTATTTTCATGACGTACATTCCACGAGATCATATAAGTACTGAGGGAAATGTTAGGATCTTTTCTGACGTTTTAATGGTAATTTACTGAAAGTTCCTTGTCAAGGACTTCTATAGTTTAATCAGTACGTTACACACATAATGAAATAAATTGTGCTATCGATTTTTGTCTTGTTTACTATAATATTGACACCACGATGATCAAAAACGAAGTAAAACAAATTCTGAAGAAATATAAAAGGGCAATATATTCCGATCCTTATACTACTGTAGTTACATAAGGTTATGCTATTACAAGAATTTAAACGTCGACCGTAAAATTGGAACTTTGTCAAAGGGTATTTTTGTACTGTCATTCGTGTAAATGTCTAATGTATTAAGCGTGAATATTCTTTAAATCACCATATCTTACAACTTTCTGCACAAAATGTAAGGTTACTAGGTCAGCCTTAGACACGACGAAATTTCTTTAAAATGTCATTCGAATTCTTATTCATGTGTTAAGTGTACCTATTTCACAAACTATATATTTTGTAGTACAGTTCAGTTAAACCCAACAGACTGCAATCGTGTATATTAATACGACTGAATTTCGAAATGACTAAACTCTTGGATTATATAAATATAATACTGATAAATCGAAAATAAAATTCCTGACATAATGAATAAATTTGATGCGGTCACTGAACTTCTTAAACTTTTCGTTTTTATTTAAGTATAGATATCCGAATTATGCAGACCTAGTTTCGTAAAGTATAAAGTCGTTGTTAAATTGAAAATTACAAAATCACATAGATTTTAATGGTTTACTACAAGCAATCCATGATCGTTTTATGACTTGTATCTTTTTTGTTTAAATGTTGGTAACGGATGGTATACCGGTCCAACATACATGTGCGCTTGAACTGGTCAAATTAGCCCAAAAAGATAAAAGGACAACCATTTCCTATGTTCATGAATTAAATAAAATAAATTCTTTGAAGATCTATGTATAAAATGTATATATGAAAATGTAAATAAAATGAACCGTGTGACCCACAATCAAACGAAAGTAAGTACAGAATTAAAAGGTAAATCTCGATAGCAGCTGTTGAAATAAACAAATACAAAAAAGATCAATTTCACTAAACACGGAAAGAAAATACAATTTGATATTTCGATAAATTTAGACTTTATTTTCATGAAGTTCAGGAATCTGATAAAACTCATCAAAACCATATGTCGCAATGTGATTGTGTTCTATAGATCTTAAGAATTAATTAAGTACTGTAAACGTTGACCTCGTTTTAGCAATGTGAACCTTAAAATTTGCCATAGTATAATCCAATTGATTTTTTTTGTCTTGGCGTTTAACCTTTCTCTTTTTACAAAGTCTGCTTAATATTTGTTATATATAACAACATGAAATATTTATTGATGCTAAAAATACAAAAAAAACAAGTTTTCTCATTCAGTAAGATTGTTGTTTTCTGAGAAATAGTGCAAACAATTCTATATGTTATTGAATACCGCACGTATTGACCCGAACTGCATCAAGCATACATTCATGGTTCGAAGCGAGGTTGTACAAGACAATTATATTACATTCATATCTGCGTACAGACGCGGGCGTTCAAAGGGCTGAAAAAGTATTTAACCACGGATAAACTCACAAAAATTGTAAGAAGAAAGTTTGCGTTACGTGTAAAGTTAGGTTTTGTTCGATTAGGAGATATATATTAGTGAATATATGATGCAGTATTATATTTAACAGCATTTCACTTCGTTTTCTAGGAATAAAAATAATACCTTTAGAACAAACATTGTACAATTGAAACGGAAGAAGAAAGAAATGGCTGAACACATAGTTAAACGAGTTTTGTCAACCGCAACGAACATCGCATCTAGGTCCCCAAAAAGACTATTTACAAACGATACGGCAGCCACGTCTGCTAACAATACATCGACAGTTTCGTCAATTAGTGAAATTCCAATGACAAAGACGATGGCTGACCTTCCTGGACCTAATGGATATCCACTAGTTGGAACTGCACCAGAATATTTCAGGGCAGATAATAAAGGACAAATGCACAAAGTTCAGGTAGGCCTTTTTATATTTTTATAAATTTTTTCTCACAAAAATTAGGAGAAAATATAAGAAATTTAATTAAATATATTCATAATATAGTCATGTATTTTTTTTTTATCGGATTCATTAAATTGAAAGCAAAATAATTTAAATTCCATTTGATTGATATATATTAAAAAAATGAACGTTTCGACTAAAAGAGGGTATAAAAAAGTTGCAAACATTTTACATAGCAGTTGCCATTTTTGAATTGACCAATAAAAAATAACATCTTCTGACATAGTTAACAAGTAGTATTATATTTCATCATTTTTCTACGTTAGAATTGATTTATACGCATAAAGCGTTGAAAAATGCTATGTTGGTTGTATCGTTTTCTCTGAGAGATTAGGTGACTAGTTTTTGAGAGAAGTTAAAAGAAAAACGGCTAAACGAGATCCCACCACCTGCAGCCATCATTTCGACAGAAAAAAACATTAATAACATTTCAATATGATCTATATCTATATATACTCATGACGAACATGTATTAAAATTAAATGATGCAAATAATTTGTATTCCATAGATTTACTTCTCGGTATCTCTTTCACTTTGCTTTTCATTCATTTATTCATTTCATTTATTTATCTAGTCTGTATAAACTCCATCTGTCGATCACAATTTCTGCTTACCGACAGAGAACTTGACAACTGTTATAATTATCAAAGCGATTACCAGTGCTAATCACAATAAATGGTTCATCTTATGCCATTACTTCTGATCAGTATTGATAGAAGAAAACATAATTTTTGACACTATCACGAATTTCTGCACTTGCTGAATTTCTGAGATTTTTCCGGATTTAGATTCATCAGTAGGCATCAGTGCAATGAGTTCATTCACATCTATCATCCGTCATATCTTCACAGCTACAGATATTTTTTTATTACATACCAACCATCAATTGCAGAATACCCTTGACAGTTTGCATACGTTTTCTGCATAAATCACGCACAAATTTCTGCTACCTAAATTTTTTATTTAAAATACAAAAAGTACATTTCAATACATCTTTCTTAAAAACGTATATAAATGTCAAGCAATTTAAAAGATTGAAATTATCGTACATTGAAGTGTTGATTTAAGAATTTGTTACGAAAGGAATTTTACCACATCAAAACAAACCTAATTAGATTTAATTTATTATCTCTGTGCATTTGTATACCACTACGGTGTACATTCTTATCGTATTTTAATCAGCAGTTGAGATTCCTTATCGTTAAGTAAATTACCGCTATTAAACCTTCATTCACTGTTATTTTTAAAAGGGTTGGCTTGTAATCAGCAGGCTAGAGGTATTTAGGTCTAACTAAAAGTGCACTTGTACCAAAGTGCCCAGATATATATTTTTACATTCATTTAATGATGATCTGGGGAAAATAACAGGTAATAAATTGTAACACAAACGCTTCTGACAACTACACATTTAAAGAGCTATAGCTTTTGAAATACATATTCATCTCTTCGGATCCTGTACATGTTCTTGGCGAGAAAAAAAGTTCGCTCCACTAAGTAGCCTCTTTTTTTTTTGTCTTACAGCGAAGATTTCATCAGATGTATGGTCCATTTTTTAAAGAGAAGTTAGGCCCTGTTACCAATATTTCAATAGCTGACCCAAATCTGGTTGAAGAAGTTGTGCGAAGTGAGGGGAAATTCCCAAACAGACCCCCGTATCCGTCATGGACAATTTACAAGAAAATCAGGAAACAAGCCAATGGTCTAATGACTGCGTAAGTTCTAATTATATGGCTGTATTTATTCTACATTGTTTCAGAAATTATTCAAATTCAAGTGATGAATGTTTATTACTTTTTTGAATGTTCTCCCTTTTTCCTTTTTAAATAAGCATATTTAGTACTGACTGTAGAAAGCTGATACAAAGTAGTACTAAATGTTAAATGACAGCTGTTATATATTAAAGTTGTTTTGACATATTTTATGTCGACAAGTATTAACTCTTCAAAATTTGGTCGCAAGAGTCATTGCAGTATTAACATAAGAGTTTTACGTTTATTAAATTTTCTCTTATATAGAGTGAACGCCGACGAGTGGTCACAGTGTCGCACAGCCATTAGCAAACATATGCTTAGACCAAAGAACGTGTATCAGTATGTTGATATGATGAATGAAGTTGTGACCGATTTTGTTAGTAGATTGAAATACTTAAGAGACAATCACTCAACAAGCAGTTCAATCCCAGATCTACAAAACGAATTGTCAAAGTGGGCAATTGAATGTAAGTATTGAAAAATTAAGCATAAAAACTGTAGAGAAACAAGATTTTATCGCTTCAAACATTGAAACGTTTCGCTGTTATAGTCCTAGAAGTCGAATCTTTATTAACGCAACAGTTTTAAGGTTTCGAGAGAGCCATCGGTAAGACAGAATTCCAATAATTCCCATATAAATGTTATCAAATTTGCAATATTACAGCTTTTACGCAGTGTTCCTATCTCGACTTTGCACTTAATATCAACAAGATACTCAGCCTTATTGTATTTCTATAGAATATTACCATATAAATAGCTAAAAGAATCAGACAAAATTGACAAATTCATCAATGAATTGAGGTTTGTAGCATGAATGAATACATTCTATTTACCAGTCAATTTCCAGTATAAAGGGAGGACGGAGACAATCGTTCAGTGGTGTCCCCTACAGCGAAATAAATATCAACTGAATCTATCAATTCAATAGCATTATTTTTGTAAGAAGAGGTTTAAAAAGGGTTATCGCTTGATATTGTACCAAAATATTTAAATTCTGAAGACCGAAAAAGGTTGTTAGTTTTATGAATTACTTTATGTCTCTTTTTTTTCAAAGAAAATATATATAAAAATGATATTATAGCTATTGTTTATATACCCTGTTTGTGAACCCCAAAAACAGATATTGAGATTTAAATGATGATAGCATATCTGTATATTGTGTTACAATGTCAAGCCATCAACCCTCGCTAGGTTGATCGGGTATGGAATGCTATATATTCTTAAACCAAATAACCACAAAGTCATCTAAAGTGCGAATATTCTTGACATATGATACCGGCTAAATTCGTATGCATTCAGCTTAAGGACATCCAATTTCATACTTAAGAATTGATATCACGTTTGTTTTGATGTCTTCGTTGGCCTTTTATGCTATTAACGTGTTTTGAATTCATTAAATCATTAATGTAACACAACCCCTTTTGGATTAAGCATACATTTATTTCCTACAAGTAACAATGAAATGAATGAAAACATAAACAAATGTTCGCACTTAACGTGTTAAAAAAATTTATACGTTATAAGCGACATTTATGATGTATTATTATAATTTTATTAAAATATAGCGCGTAAAAATAATATAGGGTTGTTGCATTAATATTGAGGAATAATGTCTCTTGTAAAATAATATATTGCACGAATGAGGAATATTGTCCCTAGTAAAATAATATATTGCACGAATGAGGAATATTTTCCCTAGTAAAATAATATATTGCACGAATTATAACAACATTGTCCCTTGTAAAATAATTACTGCTTTTTAGTGTTTTTGCAAGGGACAATATTCCTCAATATTAGGGCAAAATAGCAAGATTTTTTAAATGTCAAATAAGTCTATTCTCTACATTAATGATCTCAATGTTTAAAGAAATATTTCGTGGAGTGCAATATCGTAGAATATTGTACGCTAAACATGGAATATTTATGTTGCTATACAATAATATTATTCATGATTTTAGCAATATCTGCGGTACTGCTAGAGTCCAGACTGGGGTGTTTGAGTACAAATGTAACTGAAGAGAATCAAGCTTTCATTGACGCAGTAGGAGACATGTTCAGAACCGGTCATCAATTGATGGTATTTGCAGAGATTCACAAAATGTTAGGTACAAAAATCTGGAAAACTCATGTCAACGCTTGGGATACAATTTATAGAGTTGGTAAGTTTTATTTTTGAAAAGGTGAATGGAACAATTCAAAAATATATTTTAAAATGCAGACGTTCATGATCATAGAGCTTTTATACCACGATGCTTTAAAATGTAACCAGATACACATCATTTATCATATTTTATCTCTGCATAAAATAAAATCCTAATTCATTAAAAGCTATTATTTGAACATTGTAAAGTTTCATGCATTTAATATTTATCGAATAAAGAGGACAATTTACATATCATAGTAATTGAAGAATTAACACTTTAAGCATCAACTCCTTTGCAAAGCAGTTGACACACACAAACAACAGCTTTCTTATGATTTAAGTTTTTTTTGTTACAACGGAGACAAAATAATACATAAAAGCATTTTAAATATAATTATTTTTTACATTTCAGCTGGGAAACATATTGACAAAAAAGTATCAGAAATCACAGAAAAGTATGAACGACTACATCAAAATAATTTATCCGAGGGTGATAGCCATGCATCTTTTCTTGAGCATTTATTGGGAAATGAAAAACTGCCATTAGAAGCCGTTTATGCCAACACGACTGAACTCATGTTAGCTGGTTTAGATACAGTAAGTTATCATCTTAATTGCATCCATTTTCAATCGATTTTATCTGTATATTGTGAAATTCATCCTGACAGGATTTTAAGTAGAACCTCCGTAGTCTTTATTGTAGTTTGGGCTAAGTTAATGACAATTGTCCCTTTGATCTAGACATTATCATCTAAAAATTTCATTCTTTTCTGTTTTATTTGTTAAAAATTTTCATAATTCGCATTTTCAGTAATTTTATTTCAGTATTTACTTTTTCAAATTCTCATAAATACAGGAATTTATTTTATTTCTTTAAATTTGATAACACCCGGAAAAATTTTATATAATATTTATTAAAGTTACAAACATAAAATGAACATAAGCATATAAAGAATGTTATAATCGTGTCCCATGCTTCCCGGTGAATTATGTCGCATAAAGAATTTTTTTGGTAATAAAATATGCTCTCATTCTCGTGCCATCTAAGTTTATGGTGTATTGTGTTACCAAAGCCTTTACATATACTCAACAACTTGCCATATTTTTATTGTTGAGCGTTAATCTGTACAAAATACTGCGGTTTTTATGAACTGATGGTTTATCTTACAGATAATCTCAATAAAATAAAGAATAAATTGTTCAATACGACAATCTATATCACTATAATTTTTCTTCAGCAAGGGTTCTATAGAAAAAGAATTCATAAAACGTGGGTACACCTACCGCAAAGATTTGGTGGTTTTATTTTGAATGGTTAGTCTTTCAAGTTTTGTGTTACTTTTCAATACAGTAAATGATTCTAACCAGTTAGAGGTCATAAAAACCTTAACCTTCGCTTTGTGGCTATCTGATGGTGTCATCAAACATGAATTCTTTATCCCAGCAACAATATATGCATTCTAAAAATAAAAGTTCAAACTGTTGCTATGTTTCTTTTGAAAGATTTTTATCCAACTTTTTATATTTTCAGTCGGCAAACGCTATGGGAATGGTAACATATTTATTATCAAGAAATCCAAGGGCACAAGAGAAACTCATTAAAGAAGTTGATTCAGTTCTCCAAGACAGAATATGTACGGCAGATGATTTACCAAATATGAAATACGCAAAGGCTATTGTGAAAGAAACATTAAGGTGATTAAAACACGAATAATTTAGCAAAAGGGAGATAATACAGAATATGATTTTATTAGGCAAATAATTGAAGTTCAAAGTCTTGAAAGCAAAAAACAAATTGAAACAGTAAGCCCTATTCAACATTTACATTTTGCATATAAATTATCTTTAAAAATTGAAAACAGTAATATATATACATATGTATTTCAGGCTGTTCCCGGTCATACCAATTAACGCCCGTGTCATGACGGAAGATACTACTATTGGTGGCTACCTCATACCTAAAGGGGTGAGTTATTAAGCTTATGTGCTAATTTAATTTTATATCAAAGCTAATATTAAAATGTAAACATATATCCAGTCCCAGACTTCATGTAACGTCCAACGACCTTTTTCTTAAAAAGAGTGATCTTTTGATAAAAGAATATAAGGATGTGAAGTCATGCTTGAATACAAAAAAAAAAAACAAAAACAAAAACAAAAAAAAACGGATTATTATATTTCTATAAATTGAACTCTGGAAACGACGTATCAACTTGACGTGATTTGTTTTCTTCATTTTTTCAGACTTGTATCTTGTTGAATACGTTCACAATGTCACGTGATGCCAATCAGTTTGTAAATCCTGATGAATTCATCCCTGAGAGATGGGAACGGGATAGTAACAAATGGAATCCCTTTAGCAATCTGCCGTTTGGATTTGGTGCTCGAAGTTGTGTTGGTCGTCGACTGGCAGAACAAGAATTGTATCTGGCAATTATACGAGTAAGTGATTTTTTTTTTTAAATTCTGTTTTGTTTTTTGTTATCTAAATAATCGTATAATTAAAATATTTGAATATAAAATCAAAGTAATTATACATTTTAAATCTTGAATTGATTTTAACATGATTTCATCTTCTGGAATCCATTTTTGATTCATATTACAATCAATAATTTGCATTGTTGCGTGCCATGTTTAATTTTACATTTCTTTATCTTACAGTTTGCTCAAAACTTCTGGCTTGCTCCATCCAAAGACTTCGATGCAGAGCCAACTTTAAGAACAGTTTTAACATTTGAAAAAGACATACCAGTAGATTTTCAGGAACGATAACTATTTCTGTGGAACTATTTCGGGCAGTTTGCAATGTTGAAAATGATCAAAAATAACGGAACTATTGTTTCGTGAGATTAAACGGGTAGAGACTATAAACTTTTCGCTTTAAAAACAGACAAATTTGCAAAGTTTATTTGATGCCAGTTAGGTCGGACATATTTTATTTGTCGAAATCCTACAGAACGGACCTCAGAAACAGCGAAATAATGAACATTTTAATCTTGTTATGTAAAAACAAGATGCATTAGCGCATTTACTTGAAATTACTGTGTTCAAGTCCTAAATCATTTAAACATTTACATTTCACGCGTGTGAAAAGTACACAACGACAATGTGATGTCACTGTATAACGGGTATTTTCATTAATTTATGAGACTATTCATTTATTCATCAATGCAATTGTTAACGCAGATTGTGTGCCTTTGATTAACTCATAGTATTACAAGTTTTCGTTGACCCATAACTGAATGATATATGTTCAGTTATAAAGACACAAATGTATGTACATGGAGCAGCTGACATATCTATATACAAGTATACAACGGAATCGGTGCAATGGAACACTTTTATAACAGTACCCAAGATTGAGCTGAAGTAAAAGTTTGGTACCTTTCCAAATAAATGCATATTTATTTCAATTAAATATAATTTATCAACAAATCCATTAGAGCAGAACAATGAACGTTCTAAAGACTATATTATTATAGAGATAATATTTAGATTTCAAGTTCAGATATAGAATTTCATTTACCGTATTTTGTTATATAGTCATTTTATGTGTGGAATGACTTTCAAATTTTTAAACAATGAAAATGTTAAATTTGCACTTATATATACCTTTCAACTGATAGATTGAAAACATATTTTGCAAAACAGTGAAACAAGTGTGTCACATAACAATGTAATCCGATCAAAAATAATAACAAAAGCTGGAATTTTATGTTGCATGTTATCGCCATTGTCAGCTGCTTTCATTTTCTTGTATATGTTGTTGAGAATTTTTGCATGGTGAAGTAAAATCTCGTTGTTTGTTTATTTATTGTTATTTAACATAAATTATTAAAATCATTGTTTTTTATTTTAATCATGTGATACATATTCACTCATGCATAATAAACCAGTTCATGTATAAAATCACATGACTTCGAATATCAAGAAAAAAAGAAATGTTATACATTGTATGTTGTTAAATTAAATATTTGAACAGACTCTAGTTCATGTTGTGCATTAAATACAACTAAAATGGCCCAGAAATATTCCATTTACCTAATAAACAGGAGATGCACTTTCGGAATTACATATGTATACAAAGAAGTAAACACAAATACGCAATCGAAAATTTAAAATAAGGGCTATTCTTAGATACAGTCATATTTTCTCATATTCCCAAATACACGAATATGCATTCTATGATTCCAGTTTAGATGCACTGTTTGTGCACATTTCAACAATTTTTGTCTCGTGGAAACGATGGGCCGAGTCCATAAGATCAAAATCCAAATACAAAGACGACTGTTTGAGAAAAGTAACACAACAATCAAATACTACATGGCCTGTTCCGTAAACGGCATCCGTCAATTAAATTGCAAGGGGGATACATCCGGTGACGTAATAAAAACCTTCAAAATACAAAAATAGGTCCGACCAAAGACATGTACACGAAGAAAGTAATATGTTTGTTGTACAGTGAAAACATGAATTGTGAATCTTTAGCTGCTAACATGTATATTATTCGTCATTCCAATATACAACAGTAACTTGACTGACAATAATATACATATATAAACTTGAATGTTAACGTTGGGAATAGGATCATCTCGAACCCATTCACCGTCAGCCAAAAATAATAGTACGCAAAAGAAAAAATTGAATTGTATTATAGTGCATATGGCATAAATCTCAAACTACTTTGTACGAGTAATGACACACTGAGAAAGGAAATGAATTCTTTATGTACATGTCAGTTGCAGATTAATAAGTATGAATGGAGTTGTTTTTACTACAGTTTAAAACTTGTATGCAGTGTGCAATCGCTTTGTGTCGTTTTAAAAGGGTGTTGCCTTTTTTCTTTAAGTTATGTTTACATACTTAACAAGCCTCTATAATTATAGTTTTTGTGAATGACGCCTGCAGGGATGTCAAACTAGGATAAGTTTTCCTACAAAGATCTTAACAGTTGTATGCTGAATTGTCTCGACATAGAATGTCTACAGCAGCAAGGTGCGAGAAATGATTTTATTGTATAAATATTATAGTTACCTGGCCGATAATGTTTTACACCTAAATATCAACAATCTTACAAAAAAAATCAAAATGGAGTTGGCAAATACAACCGATTAATTGTAAAGAAGTTATTACCAATACAGTGTGGACAAGTAAAAAATAATGAATATTACCAAAACTCATTCTGTAAGGCTTAAAAATTAAACATACTTTGAAATCCACAATTACTTTTTTTATAATTTTTTACTTTGACGTTTAATTCAAGCAAACAAAGTACAACATACTCAACCAGAAGGTAAGACAAATCTATATTCTAATATACTATTATCTGTACTTGAAATATTGAAGTTTTGGAATAAATTTCTAATAAACCAATGGCATAAAATTTCTTCAAAAAGCTAATTTAAATGTGAGAGTTACGTGTATTCTCGCTTGTAGCGTAATAGGTTCTTACACGATTTTAAAGTGAAGACTGGAAAATATTCAACGAGTTTTTAAAATTCACGTCTTTCCCGAGTGGAGCGCAGCGGAATTTAAAAATGAATTGAAGATTTTCCAGTTCTTCACTTTTCAACGAGTATTAGTACCTATTTCTTCGTAAATACTTGACTTTTAAGTTTCCTGTACCTAGGTAAATTCAATTAGCACAGTCGACGAAGTTAAATAACGTTAAGCCTGATTGGTCATGAGGTATGTGCATTTGTGAACGGCACGATTTGATTGGTCTAAAAGCAGTGGAAGATGAGGCCTCGTGCAGTGGGAGATGATATCGCGTGAACAGATCTTCAACTGGTCATCTCGCACTGAAAATGGCCATTTACGGAAGAATAAATAAGGGAGCAACCATTTAATTTTTTTATGGGTGGAGGTGGGGGGGGGGGGGGTCTAGGATCAAATTTGGTCCTGCTTTTTTTTGTAATAAAAAAAGCAGGGCCAGGATTTGGGGCAAAATAAAAGACGGGATCACTTTAGGTGTGAAAGAAATGCAGGACCTGTGTCAATCAGGATTTTATTTTTGTTTAAATGGAAATAACAATTTAGGACCAAAATTTCGACGAAAAAAATAGGCAGGATCAAACATTTGACCCCCCCCCCCCCCCCAAAAAAAAAAAAGAAAATCTAATCTTGAGTTCGAATACCTACAAACTAAATCGATCAAGAATGGAATACATGGAGTCCATGAGAGTATTATTAGTTCTTTTATCATTCGGAGAGTGTTCTGGTGTCAAACGTATGACAGGCCATTCGGGTCACAATGCAATTGTTGACACGTTCGCTAGAGAAACGCGTTGTTGTTTGTTTGTGTACCCTACAGCAACCCGTTGTTGTTAGTTCGCGTACCCTAAACAACGCGTAAAGGTTAGTACGCGTACCCCAGAGCAACGCGTTGCAACTGTTGCACGTTTTAAGTGGTTCACGGTATAAACGATATCCCTTACATTTGTAATGAACTTGTCTGTTCTAAAAATTCTGAAATATGTTCTAACCAGTAAAATTTGGCCTTACTTCACAATTTCAAATGAAGGAAGCAAAACACGAGGCAATTTCTGAGTGATATCAAACGAAAATTTAGTGCCTGAATCAGAGAAGTATTGTATACAGACCCAATTAATGATGAAAAGCTGTCATTAGTTCCTTCACTATAATACTACGTATAAAAGACATACGATATATTACACTGTGTATTCTATGATACAGCGTTGCAGGGCCATTTTGAATTTTAAATACCTAGGTTTTATTGACCTCAGACTTCAAGTCTAGGATCGAATTTGTGTTTGTGTGTGTTTTTTTGTTTGTATATGCGCTTGGGGGCCTGCTGACATCTCAATTTCATTGGCCAATTAAGCATACAATTAACGGTGCTGATGCAGATAATTCTATTAACGTATCAGGAGATCTAATTCGGGTTTACAGTACATATTTAGGAGAAAAACAGCAACAAAAACGTGGTTCAATTGCTTCCTGTATTATGTTCCAGTATTGCATGGGTTGATCTTTCACGTGTATTGGCTTAACAATCGCCTTTATCTTATCATAACACTAGGAAAAAGAAATAAGTGACATTCCCTAGATTCCCTCATGTTTGTTATGTCATTAAATTTCTAGTGTCGTTGAAATATGCTCATCAAAAATGACATCAGAGAACAACCGAGTATTCAGGGTTACATTTTCGTCCCGTCACTTTACTACGTTTCATTCGTTTTTTTCTGTCTTTAATATCGATTTAAAATCAACACTTTATTTTATAAATAATACTAATTTTTATATCAAAGGTTTATCGACTAATTAATCACTGACCAAAGATTTCAGGAGACAGTTGTGGTCTTACAAACGAGTTTACCCAAGCCTTGATTATATATATATATATATATATATATATATATATATATATATATATATGCTTACTTGCAGATTCTATTCATTCCGGATATATGGTATTGTTTATAGAATACTTCTGACACTGTATATTTAAAGATCAGTAAGCGTTTAATTGATAAAATTATAAAACCTGTTGGACATAGTTTGTAAGTAGATTGTTGGCGTTGCCCCTTTTTTTAATGTAATTTGCTTTGAATTGGCTTGTTTGTGTTATTGCTTGGTCTCTCCACATTTTCGGTTTAGAGGACTGCTTTGAGATATCACATTCACACAAACTTTAAATAAATTATCTAGTAATGTTGGGATAAGCTGTTGTTCAAAGCAAGATTATGAATATATATTTTGAAATTAGATGTTATTTTATTTATACGGGTATACATATGATATATGGAATCTTTTTACTTTTTTAAAAATACCTATATATCAAACAATGGGATTTGATTAGCTGAAAGTACATCGCCAATTATTGAATCGTTTGAATTCTCAGTTCCAGCGAGACAGTTTAATAACAAATTCAATTGCGCCTACTATGAGAAGACGTGTCATTTAACACTTAACGATAACTGCAATCCGTAATAAAATTTGTATCACATCCTACAACCAATTTTAAAAACATTTTTCAAACGAGCATTCGACATCTTATGTGGTAACAATTTTCAAATTAGCATACAAAAAGTACCGACTATGACGAAATATACAGACATTTGAATTAACCTTTCGGAAAGATTTATTCATACCTTCTAAAAATAATAGCATTAATCAGCCTAGCTATGTCGAATCGGCATGTTTGGTAATGAGGATAAAATACTGATTTTTATTACACGGACCGTTACTCGATTAAAATTCCGTTTCCACAGGTATTAATACAATTTTCAAGCCAATACAGGTAAAAAGAGGTAATTGTCCTAAACAGTTTTCATTTCCGGTAGCTTTAACGCTGTGATTATTGACGTAATTTTAATTTGGTGTATCTTATTTGTCCTGGTATAGATACTCGAGCCTATTTATGGGCATCGGACCAATACAGATAAAGACGTACATGTATACAGTGTTAATATGTAAGTAACTCATGATTGGTGTTCTTCACCACAAAAAGTCTATTGAAGGTCTTTATCAATGAGTCAAAAGTTCTCACGTCATAGCAAGATCATTACGGCCTCCGGTATTATTTACATTTCATACTTTTAATTTCATATATAAATAGTATGTTTCAAACTGGTCCATATTTTGTGATATTGCACAGGGAAAGTGATATTGCATGGTGAACTATTTTTAGAAACGGGTTATTTCCAATTCATGCTCTTTAAGGTGAAATGTAGTAACATAATTATAGCACTTCACTGTCGTGCAATATCATATTTTATGGACAACTTAAAGCAATATTGACCGCGGCCGTTGGCCTTCGGCAATATTGCTGACAGGATGTTATTACTGGTTGGTTAAGCATGGTAGGGTATCATCACCACTGTTGCTAGTTTTTCGGAAAATTTTAAAATTACTTGAATCTTTCCCTCGCAATAAATAGTTTTTTTTTTTTTTTTTTTTTTTTTTTTTAATTTTTTTTTAATTTACTATTTTTTTTTTTTGGCTATTATACCATTTAAATCAGCTGAACAGTAATGAAGGTTGATGTTTAAACAGGTCAAAACTGGTATCGTAGCGGTGATTTTATTGGCTCCTAAATTCTCCCCCTTATATATGCACTCAAACTGGTTTACAATAGCATTACAATATAAAGAAAATGCAGTTCGATTGTTATATTTCCTGTTTAGTAATAGATACATTTTTAACTTTATAATTTTCCAAATAACAATTATCAATTAACGGAGTAGGACATGATTACCCTTCCCAAGCACCTGATGTCTATCCCGGGTTTTTAGTGGGACTTCACATTGCTAGTGCTTTGGTTTCTGTTCTGTCTTGTTCTAATTATGTTTGGTTTATTTTTTTGCCTTTGGATTTCGATATTACGAATTTATCCAACTTTTTTGTCGCTCCGCTATTCATTTACCGACATAACGAACAAGATAACCGCTAAAGTCACAAAATATGCCCGGTTTCACTGTTAAACATGCTAAAGCTCTCGTTGCTGGTCGGATACTGTGGTATGGCACTATTGCAAAATTAGTCAGATATAAAACCCAAATATAGGACGTGAATCATTAATACATGATTTATTTCATGAGTGTGGTGAAATACCGGGATTTCCGAGTGAAATTAAATTCGATAATTCACCCATTGAAATCGAAAGTCATATTTCACTCTAGGAAGTGACGTAACAATAGCGGTCGCCAACGACGCTGCTATACAACGGTCGACGCGTAATCATATAAAAACATAATCCCTTGTATTTTTTCGATAAAAGTTCTGAATACATGGAATATTTCAATGTAATAAACAGAATAACTAATCTTGAAATTCGAATACCAAAGATCTACAGCTCGTGCCAGAAAAACACTTATAATGTGTTGTACGGTAACTCCTTGTAGATTGTAAGGTATTCGCATTCAAGATAGTTATACTATAAATTTATGGAACATCGGAAAATGAACCTCACATATTAACATATCTTGTCCGATCGAGACTGATCTTTGGTTCAATTGAGCATCTATCTGACAAATGTACTATACCATAAAAGCATTTATCATATACTTGTAAGAAATAAATGCTTGATTTTACCCTGCGATATAATTGCAAAAATAGTTGATAAACTAATTTTTTGCCTAAGCGGCTGATAAAGCACTTTAAGCAGGCCGATAAAGCTACTTATGGTAGGATTTATCGCATGTCTCTTCGTTCATTTTCAGAAACGTAGCTTTAACTGCAGACGACACAGCCGCATTAACAAATTCTATGAAAGTCATATACACACAGAGAAAACTACCAGAAATCTAAATATCTTGAAAAACTGGAAAGGAAGGCATAATTAGTTGAGACAGTTACTGTATGTCCCATTAACTTCGGCAACCGATTTCTGGATGAAAAACTCTGGACTTTATTACAATCCTGTACATTTCGAGTAGCAATTAGGTAGACTTGTGTCCTAAAACTCAACATGGTTCAAGCGTTTGGACCAAAATCAACGCATATCGTAACATTTGTTTGTCTTGACGTCATATTTTACGCAAAATCAATGAAAAGCACATAGAAAATGAAATATCTGCTGTCGTAAAATATTTGAGGCATTTCACAAAAGGCAACAATTAATTACTATATTGGAATTTAAAGGTACACCAATAATTTTTACACTCGTTTTAAAAAATATTTGATATAATTGATAATATTATTAAATTCTATATTAATATATGTATTTCATCATATTTAATTTCAAAGATATTGAGATTTGCCACTGATATGATTTGACAATATCTCCGTATTAGCAATTGTTACTGTTTTTGACTGTAAATAATATTAATTAAAATTTTGTATTTTTACTTACCTTCCCCCTTAGGTGTATTGGCTTTGTGGTTCATTCCTGTGAAATGATTATGGAGAAATGCCAAAAGGAACAAAATAATCATAAATTAGGAAAAGTCTGCTTATTTAACACCCTAAGACAAATAGAAATGAAAAAAATACTAGATTTGGAAGTATATGATAAAAAGATTATTACATGCCATTTTTTCAAATTTACATATTTTTTTTCATATTTACATAATATTAGTATCTTGTGACGGTTATATGCGGAAATATTTGCCATGCCTGAGTGACATATTACCCGTCGCGAAGTATGTATATTTCGCATATAACCGCACAAGACCCTAATATTATGATTATTATACTGAATGTTATTTATTTAAGATTAATAATGAAATATATATAACCAATTCATTTCAACAACCTTTTTCTATTGTTCGCGTTAGAAAAAACGCTTGTTATTACGTTGACTACAGTTTTTACCATTCGGCATAAAGGCACGTGGGCATATTATCGCAGTTATATGCCGATTTCGATATCACCGAAGTTCATATACAGAATATCACAGTAATCAATATCGTTGCAGTTTCAAGCACGAAGTATAATAATAGATGCTTTATCAGCCCTCGGTCATATATCATGACCTAGGGCTGATAAAGCATCTGATTTGAAAAATGTCATGTAATAATTTATATCTATTTTTAAATAATTTATCGTATCTTAACTTATTTGTTAAAAAAATGATCGGTCACTGTTTGCATATTATATTTTATATTTCTTAGAATACAGCTTCTTTTCTCAGAACTCAATCCACCCACAGTCATGAACGGAAGAAAGTCTTTAATGAGACGTTTAGCCTTATATCTACTTATTTTTGCTGAAATCTTAGACATGAAATTATCGTCTAAAGTAACTCTTACACATTAAAGCACAGTTCAAGGGAATTCATACGCCTTCGTCTATTGCTTAATGCTATATCGTCATCAAAGTGTAAATCCAATAATTTTCGTACTTGTTCCAAAAAATATATTATAATATTGAAATGAGTGTCTTTGATTCTAGCAATAGAAGGTTATTTGGACTCTTAACAAATAAATTTATAGTTTTTTTAAACACTATCGCTAAAAAACGTTTGACCTGGTAATGTACAATGTTTTTTCTATTTAAAGTATAAGCATATATGGTGACACTGAGCGCATGTCGATATATAAATCGCCATTTTCAATAAAATGAGCAAAGTAACACGATTTTGCGACAGTTTTCAGTGGGAATAACTATGGAACAGAACGAGTACAAAATAACTTTAATGAATATGGAGAAATGCCAAAGGGAACAAAATAATCATAAATTAAGAAAAATCGGCTTATTTAACAACCTAAGACAAATAGAAATAAAAAAATTTACTAGATTTGGAAGTATATGATAAAAAGATCATTACATGCCATTTTTTCATATTTACATAATATTAGGGTCTTGTGACGGTTATATGCGAAATATTTGCCATGCCTGAGTGACATATTACCCGTCGCGAAGCATGTATATTTCGCATATAACTGCACTAGACCCTAATATTATGATTATTATACTGAATGTTATTTATTTAAGATTAATAATGAAATATATTAAACCAATTCATTTCAACAACCCTTCTATATTAGAAAAACGCTTGTTATAACGTTGACTACAATTTTTACCATTCGGCATAAAGGCACGTCGGCATATTATCGCAGTTATATGCCGATTTCGATATCACCGAAGTTCATATGCAGACTATCACAGTAATCAATATTGTTGCAGTTTCAAGCATGTTACAGTAATCAATATAGCTGCAGTTTCAAGCATGTTACAGTAATCAATATCGTTGCCGTTTCAAGCATGTTACAGTAATCAATATCGTTGCAGTTTCAAGCACGTTACATTAATCAATATCGTTGCAGTTTCAAGCATGTTACAGTAATCAATATCGTTGCAGTTTCAAGCATGTTACAGTAATCAATATCGTTGCAGTTTCAAGCACGAAGTATAATAATAGATGCTTTATCAGCCCTCGGTCATATATCATGAACTAGGGCTGATAAAGCATCTGATATGAAAAATGTCATGTAATAATTTACATCTATTTTTAAATAATTTATCGTATCTTAACTTATTTGTTAAAAAAATGATCGGTCACTGTTTGCATATTATATTTTATATTTCTTAGAATACAGCTTCATTTCTCAGAACTCAATCCACCCACAGTCGTGAACGAAAAAAAACCTTTAATGAGACGTTTAGCCTTATATCTACTTATTTTTGCTGAAATCATAGACATGAAATTATCGTCTAAAGTAACTCTTACACATTAAAGCACAGTTCAAGGGAATTCATACTCCTTCGTCTATTGCTTAATGCTATATCGTCATCAAAGTGTAAATCCAATAATTTTCGTACTTGTTCCAAAAAATATATCATAATATTGAAATGAGTGTCTTTGGTTCTAGCAAAAGAAGGTTATTTGGACTCTTAAGAAATAAATTTATAATTTTTTTTAATACTATCGCTAAAAAACGTTTGGATTGGTAATGTACAATGTTTTTCTATTTAAAGTATAAGCATATATGGTGACACTGAGCGCATGTCGATATATAAATCGCCATTTTCAATAAAATGAGCAAAGTAACACGATTTTGCGACAGTTTTCAGTGGGAATAACTTTGGAGCAGAACGAGTACAAAATAACTTTATAGAGTAAATTATTACAGAACTTACTTACAATGAATATATTTATGATACTCGCTCTAGCTAGCATTTAAGTTTTAATAAACCATATGAAACTGTACAGATTTCAATCATTTTTCACTATTTTACCGAAAAAAAGATATATGTCAGAAAGAAATTATTGTTTTTTTTAAATTAGTGATACCTTCAAGTAAAAATTAGCCTAATTCGAATTTCTTGGGCCTTAGCATATCGCCTCCTCTTTAAATTAAGGATGATATGTATATACATGTATACACTTAAGATGTTTTAATAGTTCGGACATTCAACCAAATTAAAAAAGTCAGAGTAAACGACATATCATAATTTTTCAAGGTCATCCAATACTTCATTGAAATAATAATTGATAAAGATAGTAAAAATTATCAATTATTCATAAAACATTAACAACATTTAACCTCAGGCTGAGCTCCTTGAGTTTTTGGCCATAACTCTACCCTCCACACCTTTTTGCCCTCCTGTGCACTGCTAATAAGACGTGAGTGGTATCACAAACTGTTTACTGACACAAAATTTCTATATCGGCCTCTAAGCTATCATTTTTGATTGATCTGATTTAACTTCAAACCACTTCGCCTACGAAGCTGATCTTTTTATGGAATCTGTTGACAAGTCTCCAAAAATGACAAAGTACAAAGGGGAAAATAAATGTAGCTGCAAAAAGAACTTTTTTTTATTGATTTATCAGATAATTGCACCATTGTTATTATAATATTGTTGTTCTTGACGATAATGGTTTTTTTTTTCAATTTGAAACTTTCAATTCATGTGTGTAATGACAAATTGTTCTTCGCACTTCTCCACCTTTGATAATTAATTTTCATTAATACTGCCTTGTTTGTTACGACTTGTGTTTCCGGAGAGAATATTTAAATTACATTAATATATTTTGTTTACAAAGTGAAACATCTTGTTAACTATGTATTTAAGGCCCTACCCTATGTTTCAGACACAGTACAAAAGTCCTTCGGTCATTTAAGTTGGATACGGCATTTATTATTTTTATGAATGCGTCATCGCATAAGCTCTGAAAACCAAAATTTAATGGAATTTTTTCGCAATAAATCAAAGAGTGGAAATGCTTATATGATCAAAACTTGTTTCAGTAAAAAATTTTGTAAAATTTTAAACTGCAAATTTCTACCATTGGTAAATTGCCTGCTTAGAGGATTGTACCATGTGGAACTTTCAGTCTAAAGACAACCATTTCACCTCGTTGATATGACATTTCATTGACTCATTGTTAACAGGAATTTTCAAAACTTCAAAATATCTTTCAATAGTTTCAATTCTGAAAGATAGGGAGACTCGGTAATGATACTTTTAACTGTTTTGCATAATATATTGTGTTTTATGGGATATATTGTGGTGTTAAAGAATGATTACTGTTGTTCTTAGTAATTTTTCAAATACTTGTATGATTATCCCAAACTATCATTTTTTATTTTTTAACGTGTCTTATTGTTGTCTAAACATTTAGTAGACTGTGTGCCGTAGAAAATAGTGTTTGTCATAGCTTTTCTACTATTTCCGTCTTTATTTTTTGTATGATAACATTTGAGTTGCATTTGAGGAATACGATAGTGGTTTAAGGATGCTCGGTGGTCATGTTTTGGTCTTTTTGTCAGATTTTCGGAATTCTCGGGTTTTATCCATTTCTTAAACATGAAATTTTTTGCCCCTGAACCCCCACTTTTTCTTTTATAATTCAATGATATATACCTTAAAATGGTATTAACAAAATTTTATGAAATCCTTTTTATTTTTTCATAAATTCTTGAGAGACTGAAGTTGTCAATGCAAAGACAAAGAAAAATCCAGAGAAAACCCATTTCCTGCAAATTTTCAAGGCCTTATAGCTCTAAAATGAGCACATGAACCTATATTTTTTATTGCTTATTTGTTTACTATTCATAAGTTCTCTCAATTTATTTATTTCCTATTAGACCAGCAATCATCCTTAAATTAAAAATCTTTCATTCCTAGATGAAGGGCGTCAACTAATTTGAATACATAAAAAGTTTAACGTAAAATTGCTGTTAGATGTAATTATAAGAAGCGATTGCTTCGTTAAGTAGTTTCATTGGGTTGTAAAAGCGTTTACCGTGTGTATATTTTAGCATGAAGCCCAAAATACAAGATGTAAAACCGAATTTAAAAATCGGAAATACTTCACTACAAAATATAACATAAACATAATTCCACTTAGAACTAATGTTAACTTTCATAAAAACCCACAGTGATGGTGGGAAGTGATGGTCCTGCTCATTTTGTCTTACTATCGCAAATCAGATAGTTCAAAAATAGTCTAGATGTCAACAAATTGGAACCATACTGATCAACTAATCTGTGTTGGCAACCAAAACGATATAAGGTTTGATTTCTTCAGCAGTCTAGACTAGACATGACAAAACCAAACCGCAGAGAGAAAAATTTAAAAATGTTGATTGGCTAAATCGTGCATGTAAATGTACTATTTGTCGTAAAGGTAATATTGGAAAAATGCTTTAATGACAGATATATTGTATGCCTTAATGGGAAAATTAAGAATTTTCGAAAAATGATGTCCAAAAGGAATTTGTACCCATTAACCGAGACCTTAAGCGACTTTAAGATTTTGTACTCTATCTAAATTACACAGGGAGTTTCTTAAATATATAGATTACAAGTCATTTCACTTTGTAAACAAAATAAATTAATGTAATTAAAATTTTCTCTAAGGAAAGTCGTAACAAACAAAGAAATATTAATGATAATGATTTGTAAAAGGTCGAAAAGTACAAAGAACACAGAGATTGATGTAGGTTTTTTAGGGTCACAAGTACTTTCTAAAATTTGAATGATTCCTATAGCATTAGTTTACTTAATGTTTTCATTTTTTTATTGTGGTTAAGCGAAATTTCCGCGTTTGAAGTTTATAGCGGTGTCGGTTTTGCGTGATACAATTTAGATAAATAAATTATTTTTTTTTTTAATCATCTTTTTCTTATTTTCCACTCTTTCAATTTTTATTCATTTAAGGCGATTAATGATGCTTTCCGATCAGATCAAATTTGTTGAAATGTACCCATTTGGTTTATCATAATTTGTATCCTAAAGTCTATCCTGATACTAACATGACTAAACCTAATACTTTGAAGTGCATAAATAAATCAAAATCTTCTCCAACAAGAAGAGCTATTGAAATCAACACTACACTGGGGTTTTGGTTGCCACAATAAACTATTTCCCTAGTTTTAACTTTTGAACCTTTATTGAAGACGAATCATATGATGATACATGTAAAGGAGCTAATGCTTACCCTGGGGTCACTCCATCTATAGAATTCATGCGCTTTTCGATCTTTCTTTTCTAGTGTCTGATACTAGAATAAAGAAGTGGTCTAATTACCTATTTAGTAATTTGTGCTAGCTGTCAGTTACGTCAGGCATTCTTAGTTGGTACTTTTATCATTATGTTCTTGTGCCTACCTTTCAGAACGAAGCACTAATTGGGATTTATTTTTTTACTGTATGCTATTGCTGGCCGACTTGTTCCTTTACTCATATGAGGCAGACTTCCTTGACAGGCTTCTTAAGGAAAATCAGAAGAAATTAGCCCGTAATTTCAGCTTCCGCTACATAGATGATGTCTTATCACTCAACAATTCATGTTTTGGGAATTTCTTACATCTCATCTATCCCAAATGAGCTCGAAATTAAGGATACAACAGACACTGCCAATTCTGCATCTTATCTTGACCTTCACCTCGAAATTGACACCAGAGGAAGGTTGAATACAAAACTTTACGACAAACGGGATGACTTTGACTTTCCAATCGCCAACTTCCCATTTTTGAGCGGCAATATTCAAGAAGCGCCGGCGTATGGAGTATATATTTCACAATTCATACGTTATTCCAGAGCTTGTGACATATACATTGACTTCCTGGACAGAGCCCGGCTTCTGACAGAAAAGTTGCTCAGACAGGGGTACGTTGCTCCTAAGCTGAGGTCATCCTTATTAAAGTTTTATGGGCGTCATCATGACTTGGTTGACAGGTATGAAAAACCGTTTCCCAAATGAAAATGGACCTGTTCCATTGATATTATCCCTTCCTCATATCGGATTTGACATGGACAGCATGGCGGATGTCCTGCAGGAAGCAGAGACTGCTTACTCTTCCGGAGCACCTGAGTCTACCCCCGGTTTTTTGGTGGGGTCCATGTTGTTCATATGTTTTTAGTTGTAGTGCATGTATTGTTTTGGTCTTGTTCTTCCGAGTTTGTCAGTTGTTACGATTTTTCTCTCCTTCGAATATCCCTTTGGTATTTCTTGACTTTACTTAAATACTGATGACTCGGAATTAAGGAGTCACATCCCTAATTTAAGCATGGCCTTAGTTGTTCATTCAGTGAATGCGTCTTGTGTTGTGCTCATTAGGATTTTAAGTGAATTTTGAATATAAGGAGCATCCCATAGAACACGGGAAAATTGACTATCAAGATCATCGTGTAGGTTTGAATAATAATATTTTCCCGCGGTTCTTTTTCAGTATAGCGGGAAAATATTGTATTGTCGGTTCGGAAGGTTGTATGCTAATTAGCTTGTGTTAGTATCGACCAATGAAATGGTCGGAAATTTATCCGGGTATTTGATTGTATTTGTGAGCAGGTCACTTTCTAGCCGCCGACCGAGTAGGCTTGACTCAAAATGGACGCCGGCTTAGTCGACACGATAAAACATGAAGTACAGAGGGCCATTCAAAATTCGCAAGACCAGCTCCTGAATAGCTTATCTTCTCTCGTAGATAAACGTTTGGACGGTGTGGAAAGAAATATCCAAGAAAACCAAAGGAAGCTTTCCGATACTCAGATCGCCAAGATAGACGAAACCATGACCGGTACTTATAAGTTTAAGAAGAGAGGAAATGAAGAACAGTATAAACATAACCAGAAAGTGTATTCAAAGATGCAGGAAGCCAACAGTCAACTAGAAACCGATAATTTGACCAGTGAAAACGTTTCGAATGCGAAGAGGAAAATTTGTGAAGGTATGAACTTGGTGAAAACCCGACAAAAACACATCAAAATAGCAGATTCGTCAGAGGCGGGTTGGCGCACAGTAGATGAATACGTAGCGAATCCGTTGGCAGAAGATTCGGACGATGAAAAAAGGATTTACAAAGCACAAAGCAGAGCAGAAAGCAAATTGAAGAAAGAAAAGGCGAAACGGAAAACTGATCAACGACCAAGTCCGTACAAGAAACCTGGAACTTTTAGCAACATACCAACTAGAATTCAGTCAACATTTCGTCCCGGGAGATGTTTTAACTGTAATGAAAAGGGGCATTGGAGGAGGGAATGCCCGCACGCCACTGTAGAGACAAAAGATAAGATAAGTAGTAAAGCTTATTTATTTTTCAATTCGAGTACACCTCAGGTTAAAGAATGCAAGTCACATGACACAAACAAACTAGGCAATACACATACTACAACTGATAGTAATAAGAGTTGCTCAGGTGGAAATTTTCATTCACCTGTAGGAAGGTTATTAGAGAACGTTGATAGTTGGAGAGATATTGGAGCAAATACATATATCATAGATATTATTGAGAACGGGTATAAAATTCCATTTTTGACATTGCCGCAAAATGTTGAATTAGAAAATAATAGATCAGCACGGAACAATTCAGAATTTGTTTCTAGCGAAATTAGTAAGCTATTAGATAAAGGGTGTATTAGTCAAGTTAATGAAAAGCCCTTTGTCATAAACCCATTGACCGTTGCAAATAATAAAGGTTCAAAATTACGTTTGGTCCTAGACGCTAGACACATTAACCCACATCTATTCAAATTTAGATATAAGTACGAAGATGCAGTAACAGCCAGACAAATGTTTAACACTTCAAATTACATATTTTCTTATGATTTAAAGAGTGCGTACCATCATATTAGGATTTTTGATACAGATAAAACTTATTTAGGCTTTAAGTGGGAAGGTAATTATTTTGTATACAACGTACTGCCCTTTGGATTATCCACTAGTGGATACATTTTTAGCAAAGTGGTAAGAGAATTAGTAAAATACTGGAGAGGTAAAGGCTTAAAAATAGTTATGTATTTGGATGACGGATTAGGAGGGGCAGATTTTATGAACAAGCGCTGGCTACTAGTGATTATATCAGGTATGATTTGGGCAAGTTTGGTTTCGAGTTCGCACAAGAGAAGTGCAATTGGTCACCCGTTCAACGTCTGGAGTGGTTAGGCTTCGACTGGGATACAAAGGCAGGTATTATCAGAATTTCAGAAAAGAGAATAGGAAAAATTAAAAACTCGTTAAGCGAGTTGATAAACACTTACGACAGCGGAATAGTGTATTACAAGGTAAGATTCCTGGCTAGTATTGTTGGACAAATTATTTCAACACAGGCAGTCTTTGATAATCAGGCAAGACTTAGAACTAGGTTCTTGTATGACTGTATTTTATCGAGGGCTAGTTGGAATGCCAATATTATGGTAAGCAGTTATGCTGTTAAGGAATGCACGTTTTGGTTAAATAACGTGGATAGGATGAATGAAATAGGAACAAGTTTTTGTCATTTGACATTTAATGATAGGCAAGACTTTCACATTTTTTGTGATGCATCAGATACAGGTTATGGTGGTCATTTGACCACTGGTTCAGAGGACGAACCACTTGAGTTCTATGGCAGTTGGTCCATAGAGGAAAAGGAACGGAGCTCTACTTGGAGGGAGCTCGAGGCAGTTAAAAGGTGTATTAAAAATTTTATCGAGCTAATCAGAGGTAAAAAAGTAAGAGTATATACAGACAATAAAAATGTCCCACAAATTATTCTAGTGGGAAGTAGAAAATCCATCTTACACAAAGATGTTATGGAAATTCATGATATTTGCGATAGCAATTCTGTTGTACTTAGTACAGTTTGGATACCTAGAGAGAGTAACAGTAGGGCAGATAATCTGAGTAGGAGATCAGATTGCGATGATTGGGAAATTCAAGACTGGATTTTTCAATACTTGGAGAAAAAATGGGGACCACACACTTCAGACAGGTTCGCACAAGATTACAACTCAAAGTGCAAACACTTTAATTCGAAATTTTGGTGCGTAGGCACATCCGGTATAGACACATTTACACAAACTTGGTATGATAAAAACAATTGGTTAGTTCCACCGCCTAGCCTTATACCACAGACACTTAACAAGTTACAGGACGAGAGAAGTAACGGTACTTTAATAGTACCTGAATGGACATCGGCTCCCTTTTGGCCAATGTTGTTAAATAATCAGAACGGTTTCAAAGGTTTTATTTGCGACTATGTATATTTCCAAGGAAATGATTTGACCAAAAGAGGAAGGGGTCAAAACGGAATTTTTGGCGATGGGTATTTGAAATTCAGATTATTAGCTTTAAGGATACAGTATTAAGATGAAATATATTTATATGTTCTGTCAATTATTTAACAGGTATCCAGTTAGAGCAGAATGTGAGAATTGCAGTTGAGGACAGCGGTGTGAGACCAGACAGTCGTTTATATACTCTTTTCCCACAGATGTGTAACATTTTATTGAACAGTAAAAGTGACAATACGGTAAAATCCTATTATTATTCATTTAAAAGATGGGAGCGTTTCATCACAGATCATGGACATAGTGCTTTACCTGCACAACCCGTACATGTAGCGCTTTATTTGACTAGTTTACTAAACGACGGCGCATCTCGTCATCCTATTATTAACGCTGTATATGGTATAAAATGGGCACATAACATTAATGGACTCCATGATCCTACAGAGAACCATTTCGTTACTTCTATTGTGGAAGCATCTAAACGTACTTGTGATAAGCCTTGTAACAAGAAAGAACCTATTTCATCTGACGTTTTAATCACACTTTGTGAAAAATTTAAAGATTCTCAAGATTTACTAGTTATTAGAGACTTAACTATGATGCTTATTAGTTTTTCAGGTTTTCTTAGATACGACGAACTTCGGTCTTTACGTTTTAAAGATGTGAACATTTTTGATGATTATTTAGTTTTGAATATTCAAAAAAGTAAAACTGACCAATATCGTCAAGGTAATGAGATACTTATTTCTAAAGGGCTCACTGCAGCATGTCCTTATACTATGTTTTTAAGGTACATAAACTTAGCAGATTTTGATGGTATGTTTAACAAATATTTATTTAGACCTGTATATAGATCTGGAAGTGTTTGTAAGCTTATTAACAAGGATAAACCATTGAGTTATACAGCAGCTAAAGAAGCTTTGTTACAGAGAGTCAAGTCTGTTTCTCCTCAGTGCAATATTGGCCTTCATTCTTTTAGATCTGGAGGGGCAACAGCCGCAGCAAATTCAGACGTTAATGAAAGGTGCTTAAAAAAGCACGGTAGATGGAAGTCTGATAGTAGTAAGGATCAATACATAGTTGACTCTACAGATAAACGTTTACAAGTATCTCAGAATTTAGGTTTATAATTCATAGGCCCCCCTTCTTTGTATTTTTCTATCCACTGCGGCGGGCTGTCGGCAAACTGATATTTGCCTTTGTTGTTTTCAGTTATTAATGTACATGGTTAGTTATGAGCAAATAGTATTTGCTGTCTGGTGTACGGTTACAAGGAGTATAGATAATACTAATATTTTCCCGCGGTTCTTTTTCAGTATAGCGGGAAAATATTGTATTGTCGGTTCGGAAGGTTGTATGCTAATTAGCTTGTGTTAGTATCGACCAATGAAATGGTCGGAAATTTATCCGGGTATTTGATTGTATTTGTGAGCAGGTCACTTTCTAGCCGCCGACCGAGTAGGCTTGACTCAAAATTTATTTTAAATTTTGTGTTTTTCTTAGAATTTTATATATGTCTATTGCCATATTTTTTTTTTTTTTCTAGTTAAATTATTTCATTTTCTCGCAAGTAAGATGAGGTCCGAACATCTTATCCTGAGATAGGCTTGTGCATTTGTCTTCGGATACAGGTTTCCAATTTAATCTTATTTGGTTTTTCCTGGACGGCCCTGGCTATCCGTGAAGGATTTTACTTGCGATTTCATTCTGCGATAGTAGTTCAACGTCAGAATTTCATACTTATATTTCAGTTGTTTAAAGAATTTCACTGCTCTGTAGTTTGTTACACATTCATGTATGTATGTATATTTGAATAATACATCCGGCGTCCATCCACTGCGGCGGGCTGTCGGCAAACTGATATTTGCCTTTGTTGTTTTCAGTTATTAATGTACATGGTTAGTTATGAGCAAATAGTATTTGCTGTCTGGTGTACGGTTACAAGGAGTATAGATAATACAGAGCAATACTTGCACTACAAAACAGACACTAAATGGCTAGGGCTTAATGTTTTTACTCAATCGAAGGGAAGATACCTTGTCCAGTATAAATTGTAAAATTCAGTATAACATTTTGGGTTGACACTGGAATCAAAGAATGTCCAAACTATCAATCTTCTGTAAATTCAATTCAGATAGAAATAGTATATCAATGCCACAAAACTTCAGCAAAAGTAATGTATGAAAAATTGTAAGTAACCAAATGTAAAGGCAATTTTCTTTCCTTTACTAAATGCATTTGATTTCACCAAGTTACCTAATAAGCGTAGAACATCACAAAACTTCAGGAAAGGGGCTGTTGTGATGCAAGTACACATATGTATTGAGCTGTAAGGCAAAATATCTTACTGAATAAAATTGATTTCACCAAGTTACCTCAGAAGCAAAGAAAATCAGTACTAAAATACTTTCATTAAATGCATCTGTTTTTTATAACATTGTTCGATTGCCAACTCATAGTCTTAGTATTTTCTTTGATCTGTCGTAACATTCCATTTGTATCCCCCGGTCAGTGCCAATTGACAGCTGTCCAATATAGGTTAATAGCCTTCAACATACCAGGTGTTATTTGTCTGTTTACACACTAAATGATTTGTTGAAGTGTACCTGTTGGTGTCCACAATGTTCTTACTTAATAAAGGTTGACCTCGGTTGTCTTAGCTGTCACTTAATAATATTTGTAGTAACTTATAGCATTATATCATTATATACTCTGACAACATAACAATTATTACAGTCAATAACGAGGACATTGCTCGCGTACTAAACATTGAAAGAAAAGCTGTGAAAGTGTTTCATTAAAGCGATAATGACAATAGATGTGCATTACTTTCGTTGTGTTTCTGCTTAAATACCAATTACTGTTTAACTTAGACTCCGTCTAATGGCAAACGTCTTTTTTATGCTGGCTGAAGCGTCAAAGCACACTGACGCTCCACGTCGGTCGTTAGTTTTTGCAACCATGCAGTTGGGCTCATTTGCTCAACTATTTTAACCGAGAGTTAAATTTAACCACAGGTTTTCTATATAGTTTAATCCTCGGTTAAATTTAACCTTGGGTTGAATATGTTGAACAACTGTGGTCAATATTCTAGCACTTGTGACAATAGATTTCTACTGCAGTCTTTAAGCATATGAGAGAAACGGCCGTTCTTTAAACCTGTCGTTTAGCTGTATGATAGTTATATGGATAGACTCCGGGATTAACAACATTTTAGCAGCTATATCCCAATGGTCGTCTTCCAGTATTGTGTTCGATTTCCTAGACTGTAAACCAATATCTGATAACATGAAATGCTAATCCTGAAAATATCGAGCAAAAGAGAGCCGAACTTGACAGCAGTGATATTTATCCTATGAACAAGCCAGTCAACTAAGATGGCCACCATTGCCTAACATAGGATCGGATGAAAAAATTCACTCCATAAGGTCTTCAACAAATCTTAACATCTTGTATTTAAAAAAAAAAGTCAATTGATCCGAATCACCAACCAAGTATCCGTTCAGTTACTGCTTTGATTGGCAGATTGAATCCACGTGAGCGATACAGGCTGCTGGGAGCTAGTTATTTTGAACTGGGTCGAGGCAAACATCTGTTATCAGTTCATTTCTGGTAGTTTGTACTAAATGTGTAAACGGTGAATCTCATTAATTTGTACTAAGCGCATAACCACATAACTTTTGATGTAACATGTTTATACCCATATGTGGATAGGAGTCTAATGAGGTTCCTGGAGGCAGGTTTGTCAGAATTAGTGCCTAATTTGTTATATATGCAACTGGTTAACCACATCTTAAAAGCTGTACAATATTTATTATACCTGTGTTACAATTCTGTTATATAATTCATTATGTGCATTTTTTTACTTTGATCTTTGTTGACAAACATCATACACATGTCACTTGTTCTCACTTCTATATACATTAACCTGTGGATTTGATTTACCGATAAGGAGCACGAAATCTTTTTATTCCTTAAATGCTACAATCAAAAAGAGATCTATCTGGGATTATCCCAAAACTATCTTTGACTCGAATCAAGGAACTACTTTGAGTCAGTGATTTGACTGGGGGGGGGGGGTTGGTTTGCAGGCTACAAATTTAGTGAAAAAAGCTCAAATGTGGTTACAGTTGTAACGGTTGCAGTTTGGGGAGTTGTGCTAATAGTAACAGATAACTCCATTACAATAAATTGACTGGTTTTCTTCATCTAGGTTTTTTTTTTATATTTAATGCACTTTGGACGGAAATAGTAAGCGACCTACAGTTAAAAATTTTTCTTCGTAGATTAAGCTCATATTTGGTCATAGTTCTAATGTCTGACAAGTAGATGGGTTTATTTCTTTACCGCCGCCACCACGGAATGCCGGTGTCTCAACTAATTAGCCACTTAAATGTCATAGGTCTTTACCGTCATTATTGTCCGTTTAACGGTTTTATTTTGTTCCTACACTTGAAATTTTCATTTGAAATGAGTATCATATCACATGACGGATGATGTGGCCAACTCCATAGGAAGCAACGACTCTCACTACATTTAGACTGAAATAGGTTAACCTTTGTCTTTATTTTATAACTTCATCGCATTTTTGGGTTATAAACTCGTGAACTGCATGAATTTGATATACTACTAAAATCTTTAAATTTGTCAAATTTACGAAATTAACAGTTCCTACCGCTGTTTCTTCCTTTTACCATATAGAAAAAATGCTTTTCCTTTTCTAAAATGTGACTGGAATTAACAGTTAAATTAACAGTTCCTACCGCTGTTTCTTCCTTTTACCATATAGAAAAAATGCTTTTCCTTTTCTAAAATGTGACTGGAGGGGTTGTTTGAATTCATGGGCGCTTTCATTATATACACATGCAGAAAGTCATATCATCATCATTAGGTAAAAAGAGATAAATATACCTCTGTAATACTGGAATATAATATAAAAGCAAGTGAACAGCCTTTTTATTGCTATTCTTCATCTTGAAAGTCACTCTGAGGTATTCAGCAAAAAGGCAAAAGCTTATAGAAAAATCGAAACCCTTGAATCTACTTAAGTAAGTCTATTTCTTAATTTGTCTGCAGGTAACATTAAGAAGTTATTTCTGTTTATTCGTTTATCGGTTTAATTACAGGTACTTCATACCAAGAATTTCATACCATTTGTAGTGGGATTTTTGGGATGGTAAGGGTAGACTTTTTTATTTTCTAGAGTTATTTTTAAATTTTTGTTTGAAAATAAAATCATATGGAATTTGTATCAATTTAAACAAACTCCCACAAAAGCACATTTTAACATGGATCAAAAACATTTTTTTTGTCATAATGTTGTCTTCAGTGTTGAGCAGTGGTTTACACCGCCTGTCATACTAGCACTAAATACGACAAAAACCACTTATAAAAAAACAAAATGGAAAAGAGCAAGGGTTTAAAATGGCATACAAACCAATCAACCCCAGCCAACCGACAGACCTTTAAACAAAAACAACATTTATTAGCTCAAGACACAAACATGGAAACAACAGAGAGTCAGGATAGTCTGACATGGTACAGACACTGAGCAATGGTGAGATTTAACCGGTTTTGTGGGTATCAGGTAACCACATGATTCGATAATAAATCACTGAATAAGGTTACAAAAGACACCAACAGAAAAAAACATGGTCCTGATTTCCTGTTGCATATACGTTTTCTATTGCGAATTATTGTGTATGATTTGTAATGATAGATTATAATTGGGCAGTGACTTCAAAGTTTATGTAATACTTAAAATTTAGCAGTTCTCAGTATCTGTAATATGGAGGCTTTTACTGTGGTTTATGGTCCTACTGTTACTTTATTACTTCTATAAAGTTTCGTTCTGTGTAATCGGACTTGAATTGTATTTTATAGTACGATCCTTAGATTGTTGACTTTACCTATAGATGTCAATAAACTTCGAGCATTGTTATTCTACCTTTTTCTTTCAGTGTCTTTAACAGTTATGCCTCAAAGGTACTGTGCTTCAGAAATGCCAGTAAGAGTTTACCGTTGACTATAAGTTCTACTCGTGCCACCTTTGGTGTTATCTGCTTATATTTAGTTTTTTTTGTCTCACGAGAATTTGCCACACTTCCTTCTTGTAGTATATTTCTAGAAGACGGAGCACCAAAATAAGGAAAGCTGAAAATTTCAGTACAGATATAATCATAGAAATTAAGACACAACTAAGTAAGGACACGGTTTTAAGATTTTAGTTTCGAACCTGGTAGGGCTTTTTTCATGTTATGGTATTGCCTCAGTTACGTCGACATATCGGGGTAACTTGAATCAGGGACAAACTTATTGATAGCAACATTTTTCTAAACTATCCACTTCAAAACACTCCAAATGCTGTCTATCATTAGACTAAGTATTTTGATTCTTCCAGGACAATACCATCTTCGGAAATCAATCAACTGTTACACAATACTCACTTTTTGTCTTATTTACGTAATTGACATTTCCCATTCTTGAAAGATCACATTTTTTCATTTATTTGTGGGATTTATATTAATGCCTTTCCGTCAATTCTCACCGTTTTTATGAGAAAAATCTCAGATCACCTACCATACAGACATATTTGATATTTCTAATTTAACAAAGGTGACCTTTTTAGAAACATCGTAGAAAAACATATGGGCATTTCATCCCCAAACAGTATGAAGCTTGTCGTCATTTCTTCTCAAGTAATATGTCTTAATTACGGGTTTTGATTTCAAAATGGAATATAATGCGCAAATAAGATGTCGTAGGCTCTTTTGACAAAAATAGATGGCTCTTCGTGTTTCTCCACCAGCATAATTTTATTGCTTAGGTTTTATATTAAAAAATTGTTTTAGTACATTCAAACTGAACATTATTAATAATTAATGTAGATGAAATGCCCGCTAACTAATTTGCTATATTTGCGTTGGTGGATTCTTGTGATCTTGAGTTTGATTCATCATCTTGTCTTTGTGCTTTGAAAGTGACAAAATGCCAACATTTTATCGGTTAAATATATGAAAGTCTATGAAAATCGTACAAGTAATTGTTAGGGTCGTTTAGATACAGTATACTAGAATATTACGTGCTTTACAAACAAGTTATAAATGTTTTCATGCTAAACTCCTCTCATAACATTTCTACATATATTCTGTACTCGATTCATTCAGTATAGTACCATGTAATATATTTTACTAACGTTATACTACACTGATACTACCCAAGACAACTGGAATATGATACTACCAGAATAAATAATAACAATATACCATGTGAATTCGAAAATGGTTTCTCTTCTGACAAATTACTGTTGTAAGTCAAACAACAAACAAATCTCAGAAAGCAAAGTCACAATTGAAAAGCACTTGATAATGATGAAAATTTTCAAGGACACCAACAACGACGATTACCTGTTATACAAGTTAGCTTTGGATAAAATAATAATTAGCAATTGGAATTATCTTTCGTTTAGACACTCACAGTCCACTAGCAATTGCACCAGTTTTTCGATTCAGTGTCAAAAGGCACATGATCGTAAAATCTGATAAACACTATATATAAATTAAAAAATTGAGTTTGCTAATCATTTCTGGTGTATGTTTTAACCACAATATGAAGGATTTGGCAAAGTTATGTCAACTTGATATGATTTGATTGACATTATGAAAGTATATTTTTCAAGCAAGTGTAAAGTTGTTCAAGGTACAGCATGAAAAATCTGGACATTTATTGGAAAATTCTGGTTTATTCAGGACAAATGTCGATGGGTTGGTGGCGTGGGCTGAAGTCATTGCTGACATTTCTCTGTCGTTCGGTCCATTAACTTAGAATGATGAAGCATATATAAATAACACTTAATTCATATTTGAAGTTACTTTATAAAGAACTAATTTGACAGGTAGTTTGCAATAAGTGTCATATTTGACCATGGACGATGTAATTTGTTGTCCTCGAGAGAAATCTTGTCATTTTCGATGTAGAGTTATTTAGTGCAATATCTCTACGCTGGAATTTGTTTTTCACACTTAAAGTCCGTAAATGCAACTGTCCAGACAAATGTTATAGGTTCATGTAGTACAAATATCCCCAAGTTCCCCATTGCACTCAGTAATATGAAAGAATAGAAATGATGGATTAATTTCTGACACAGATTAATCCTTAAATGAATGTGAAAGTTTAAGCAAAGGAACAGGGTTTTTACTGTTGCTCATCGCCTAAAAGTGACATATAGGTCTTCTACTCGGAGAACAATTTGGCGTTCAACCGAAAGTTCAAGACTGTCCCTTAGCACCGGTTTAATAGAATTCTTTGTTGAGACAAATGTGTGTTGGTACGGCCCCATAGCAGTGGTTAAATGGAATTCGTTGTTGAGACAAAATGTTTTGGTACACATTGGCGTAAATACGATACCAGGTATACACGTGTCAAAGGTAAAAACAAAGAATCACCTATATTATTGTTGTTCTACATCTTTATAAGTTACGACAAAATTTAGTCCTGATTGGCTAATTGATTTTAGAATATTCTCGAAAATTGGTTGGATTTGTCAAAATACCAGGCGGAGTCAAGAAATGATTTTTACAAGTTGGATCACCAAAGAGATTCGGTGATTTCTGAAAAAAGTAGAAAACGGAGCAAGTTATAAATGACAAAAGGTTTTTGATAGTAAGTATGATCATTATATGCATGTTTCTTTAATATCGTTTTGAAATATGTTTCCTCATTAGAATCATTACCGTATTCTAAGTATCCAATCATATTCATTGCCATTCTTTAAATCAGTGTAAAAAGCAAAATGCTCAGGTGTCTTTGAAGGAGTTACAAGTTCGATTACTTGAGCATACCTGTACATATATCTTAAAATCAATGCTTATCCCGAGTCCATTAATTTCTAGACCGAACTTTAGTAAAAAGTTATCTTAAGTAAGAAAAGCTGCGTATTTATGAATGTCTTTAAGTGCAAAATTACACACAGTCGGTCAGTTGTAGTACTCGAGGTTATGCCCATAAACCCTGTCACTCCAAAACATTCTTATGATATAGTTTACGTCTACAGACATATATCTTTCAATTTCGATCGACTTAATAGTTTATTAGTTTAATCGACCTGAAAATCAACACGTCTTAATGATTTGTTTCCATTGTTGAAAATTTGTCATATGTGTTTACACCTTTGTCTTGAGAAATAAACGCTTCTGCACTAGTTCTTGTCGCGTGTCCTGGTCGCACTCTTCTTATCTGATGTCGTTTGGTTATTGCTTATTTGATACGAATACATTAATTTTTCGACTTTTTATGAATGATTTGTGAATTGTTAAACTATCGGCCGACCATTCACTGGATCATTTACTTTTTGATTTAATCAGTCAAAGTGAAATTTTTCCATTGTTGTTTGCCAATAAGTTTTGCAACATAACGTATATCGTGAGTCGACATTTTACGAGTTGACGACTGTCTTAAGTTTTGATTGGTTTAAAACAATAATCACACTTACTGCCCTTGTCAGAGCTCATGTTTTTATTGACAATCTAGTCAGATATGTTTTATTTAATATGATATTACCCGTAAGTTTAGAAAATCGTAGTGGAGAGAAGGGGTGTGTGCGTGCGCATTTTTGTTTGATTACACTAGATTAATCCGAGAGGAAATCAACATGTATGCTGTCCCTTTGAGCATCTTACCAAAATATTTAAAATAGCAAGAAAATACGTGAATTTTACAAGAATAAAAGAGAAGATTTTAATTTTACAATTACTTATTTCCCCTTTGACGGAGAGGTGCCTGTGCAACCATCGTATGGTATGTAGATATCACAGCTTGTCCTTTTCGCACCGGTCTGCTCTAGGTTAGAAGATTCTAACGAGTTAAAACTTCTATTCCAGACTTACAAATTACTCAAAGCATTCAAACCTTTTTTTATAATAGCTATCAACATCTTTTAGCTAAATACCCGGGTTCAAGAAATAATTTTGGTTTTATTACGGTTTTCCCATCCTAGTTTCTATTGTAATATCGTGAAATGCAGATTACCAATAACTCAGAAAAACTCAGGATTGTCGTAAGACCTTTTCACGAATACTGTGGATGTCAATTGAACTCTATGACAAGATACCATTAAACCTTTTATTTATGGGATTGTGGTTTCTATTTTGTTTCATTATGCGACAATATCCGACCAGCAACTATGAGAACATTTTTTACCCTGCTATCTTAATAATGTATGCTCCGACCAATTTTATTATTTCTAGCATGGTCACTTTGGTAGTATGTTGGGCTTTATGGTATGGTATGTTTTATAATGCAGATGGCCGGGTTATATATAGATGGGTATGTACCCTTAAAACACGATTAACCCAAGCACCTTTTAGTGTCAGATCATGACTATCTGCTGATTTTATTTTTGTGTTTTTTGGGGTTAAATAGTTGTTCCCTAATTGTCCAAAAGTCTTCCAAGAAATTAATTAACCAGAATTTCAATAATTCAAAGTAGTTTAATTTTTAAAAATAAATTGCTTCTGTGTAATTTCCCAAAATACAATAGTCTGAGGGTTCAATAAATTTCCAAGATTGAATGGCAGCGTTTTAAACTCTCAACATTCAGAGTAATAATTATTCGTATTCCTTAAGTTAAAATTTTATGCTTGTCACTTTGCCAAATAGGACGAGGTCTTGGATTCTTGGTCCTTATTAAGTCAAAGGTTAGAAATTTTCAGAAAAATCATTATTCCGTCACAGTATAAAGTCTTAAAGATATGCACTGTTAAAGTAAGCTGAAAAAATGCACTAAAATATTTTTTTGACCAGTTTTCATTGACATAGTTATTTGTATATTTATAGCTTTTATGATAATAATGATAACCGCAATGTAATAATAATGTTCCTTTGACACAATTGGCGCCAAATATATCTTAGCGAAATTTACCGAATAAAAGGACAACATTTTCAATTATATATTCATATTTTGTCTTCATGGGGGATGCAATTAAAGTTTCACTTAAGAACATTATAGTTACCTAATTATAGCTGATTAAATCGAGAATATTTGCATCAGCGTGAAATATTCTGAATTGATTAATTTCGAGTTAAAATTAATTCGTTTTTATATAAAAAAAATAAAATATTTGTAAAATGACAGTTGAATTTATGTTGATGGGTTCATGAGTACATCTCGAGTTCAACGTACTACATCAACACACATGATTATTCATTTAGAAAAATGAAATATCATTCTAATAATGCGACCATATTTTACAGATATGAAATTCGATTTGCTGATTCTGTGATAAGCTTTATTGTAGACAAAAATTATGCTTTCGCTAAATTCTTGATTATTTCAATTCCGAGAAAGTGGAAGAGAAAAATTAGTTTACTATTTAAAAAAATCATTAATCTAAGCATAGCTGTCCCATATATCATATGATTGGTTGTCCTTTGCTTAACTTCATTAAGTCAAGTGACAAATATTAAACGAGTATTTCGGACTCGAACAAATATTCAAAATTCAAAATATACATTGGTAAATATAACAAATGTACTTACATCCATGATAATTTCAAAATGGGGAAGATTACGATTAAAAGGAGTCAAGGACTGGAGCTGATCTTTAACACGTGTAAAATTATTCTTTCAGTTCAAAAAGTGTGACATTCTGGGTACTTTGGTACATATGTGTAAATTAGGTAACGTCACGACACCAAATGAGACTACCTTTAATCCGCACTTTTTCCAACAGATTGAGGAACTTTTAACAAAAACAGAAAACCCGGACGGCTGTAGAGTATACTGTCGGATTATAAGTAAAATTTGGATAAATCTTATATATGTTTTCATTTAAATATATATTAAGATGACATATATTATAAGATACAAACGGGTCGATACCAAATAATGAACAGAGTCTTTCATATACGGAAAAAATAACGCCCATCATTTGTTCAAAACTGAATTAAGTTCGCCTTTTAAGACTGAATAGACACGATGGCGGCTTTGAAATCATATATTTAAAAGACAGGACATAGTAATCATATTTTCAGTGCCACATTCTTCAGTCAACAGTGATAACTTGTGTTTCAGTTTTCATGGAATATAAGGAGAGGAAAAGAACATAGAAAAGAAATATAACATTTCTGTGCTTTCAAAATGCGGAAGATATATAATTTGACATTAGTTTTGATAAATGAATGGTGATACCTTAAATCAGAAATATTTCACTGTCAGCGTAAGGCTAAATCTGACACATGGGACGAAATCACTGTTTTTGAATAATTGAAAAATTAAACACCAAACCGTTCAGAATAAGTACAATTTAATAATTGTTAACACTATTTTTTTACATTGAACAACAGTTTGGGTTGAGTTCCATATTTTCTCGCCACAGAAACTGGCGAGAAATTATTTAAAGAAACAGATACGTGCATCTGTTGCATTTCTTTAATCGTATCTAAATTTACTATTCACACATGTTTCTTGTCGAGTTTTTAAATAATAATATCATATTATCTACAAGATAGTAAACATTTTTTCTAGTACGAGAAGAGGCTGCACGTAAGAATATCTATCATTTGTTCCTTAACTTAAATGTTAAACCATCTAAGTGAAACACCAAGAGAATCGTTGTGGTTTGATTTATTAGGAAAAACGCATTCTATGTTAACGGTATCCAGGGAGTTAACTGTGCAAACACAAGTTTAATAGTAAGAAAAATATTTTATCTATCTTCAATGTCTAAACGTTCTTATGACAACAGTTTCACATTAGGTTGCCAACTTTAGTACTCTGTGTACAGAGATGACAGTTTATACTTCATTGTTAAACATGCGTGAACTATTTTACCACTGGAATGGGACCTCTAAAATTTAAAATTGCATGACATGTTTAGTAATTGGGCTTAACGAACTAACCTTCAACGCTTCCTCGTTCAAAATGACGCCGATTCATCACTTTTGGTACGTTGTGCGGCATTAATTTGCATTATAGTAATACTTTTTGTAAGTATGAATCACTGAAAAAAATAATAGATTCAACACAAATTCATTTCATCAAAGAATACACTACAATCTAAAGAATTTTAAAAAGATAACTTAGTCATAGTTGACAGAAATATACAACTGCAATTTGTATTCATGTTGGGATGTAGTCTATACCGCCATAAGACCTTAACATTAACCTGAAAACGTAGGGTACATGTATTCATTTCAAAACAACCAAAGATATAGATGACACGGATGTTATAGAATACAAATAACGAACTTATTGAACTAATTACTTATTGGGCCTGATTTTCATTGTTTGTTCTTCGATTAGAATTTGATTCAAAATTTAGTGGTAGGGTCGATTATTCATAAGCATGTTTAAGCGGAAATATTTTGTTTGTGTCTGTCTTAAATCAGGACACTGTATTTTCATTGGCTGTTTCGTATCTATGGAATATTGTGTTTATTTGGGATTTTTTGGTTACTTACCACTCTCTACTTAGGGTAAATCTTGAAGTTACATTGAGGGTAAGCGGGGAATGTACCACCAGCATCCATGGTTGTTTACCCCTCCTACATAGGGTAAACTTTGAAGTTACATTGAGGGTAAGCATGAAATGTACCACCAGCATCCAAGGTTACTTACCCTCCTGCATAGGGTAAACTTTGAAGTTACATTGAGGGTAAGCGGGAAATGTACCACCAGCTACGTGATACTTACCCCTTTCTGTATAGGGTAAACTTTGAAGTTACATTGAGAGTAAGCTAGAAATATTCAATGAGCATCCTTAGAAGACAAGGCAAAGCCTTTTTAGTATTGCGAGCCTTAAATATCTTAATAACTATGCATATGCGTATTCATCTTCAGTTGTGCGCAAACTAACCAATAGGGCAAAGTCAAAATCATCTATATATATATAAGGACCGCAGTATGAACGCGGGATAACAGTAAATGTTTTACGCTAATATATCCAAATACCAACTACTGAACTTGCTATAGCATTGAGTTCACCAGGGGAGGTATCTCCTCAGTGATAGTACTACAACATATAAACAATACCAAGTTTGATGCACATGATATACATTTTCCCTCTAATAACAACTCTTCATTTGTTCTCACAGACCGAAGATGTTGAATTCTGAATCTATAACGCATAATATTGAAGATCAGATTGTGATACCAAAATGATACAAGGGTAAAGCTAAAAACATCTAAGGACAGAGCTATGCACGAGCAGATAATTTTTAGTTCCCACAAAATTCAACAACTTAATGCCATTTAAAGTATCACTTTCACTCTAGTAACCAAAGGTAATATGAAAGTTTTCACCCAAAACCTTCTCCTCTTTACTTAACAATAAAAACAGCATAAGACAAGTATAAAGTCAGATACTTATTTATATCAAACAGTCTTTAAAATTTGATTATAATTTTATCGAACAACACGTATATTTCAATGCTTTGGCCTTACTAATGTAATTCGTAATTATTAGGTATTCTGCATGTCAAGATCAGATAAAAGATTGTATCTCATTTACTTGCACTCTTCGTCCTTTTATCACGGTGTCGGAGAGTATTAACACCTTTTAAATCATTTGGATAACAAAGGCGATATGTAGACATTCTTGATGAACATCGGCCCAGATGAGCAAGTATGTACTGAATGGGAAGTTTAAAACCAAACATATCTAATAGTGTTAGGTCCCAATGGATATATAAAACTAGATAGTGGAAATCAGTCAGACCCATTCCATTTCACTTTTCGCATACAACAAAATTCAAGATTTGAAACAATTTATATTTATTTATTTCATTTCGTGAGATTTTCCAGTAAATTTATATTGAACACTTGCAGGTGCATGAACGGTTTGCCAAAACTGGATTTTTTTATATGATTTTGAAATGCAAGAATTTAAGAATGCTCGAAAATCTTACGAAATCAAATTCAAAGAAGAATTAATTCTTTAACGTAAGAAGGCAAAATATATATTTTCAATGTTTTCATTGTGTTTTTTCGTATATTTCTTTCTTCGAGTACCGATTAACTTCACTTTACCAAAAAGTAAACATATCAAGCCGGTACATAATTAATACTCTCGTAACGTACAAATGTCACATGCGTCATACGGAACTACATGGTACAGGTTTACAAATACTATGATTAGAATTCCAAATTTTTCATTCATAAACTAAACTTATTAAATGAAATAAAGTCAGCTGTCATACAAGGCTATTAACAAACAAGTAAAAAAGGTCACCCGTAGGATTGCGATTACTGCAAGATATCTAAATTATCTTTAAAATAATATTTTACACATTAGTTTACATCATTTTCAGAAGTAAAACATATATAATAGAAGTATAAATTAAGAGCATGGGATATCGGTATACTAATTTAAACACATATGATACAATATTTTGGTAAGTCTACATGTACATGGCATGAAGTTAGATTTTACTGTTAAAAATTGGGCATAGAATGTCTCCTTCATCCATTGCTCTGTTCTTTGATATTTTTTGGTTTTGGCCCTTTCTGCTATATTGAACCTTTTCTATTACTTATTGGTTCATTATTTCGAATTTAAACATTTTTTGAAATGTGCACGAAAATATTTGGTAGGAGAGAGGAAATGTTTGGTCGAAGAGTGTTTATTCTATTTAGACAGGAAATTCATTTCATACTATAAGATGACATAGTTTATATAACAAATGGAGCTCAAAGGTCACGACATTAGAATTTTGTTAACAAAAATGTAAACAGTACATATATCCTTAGGGAAAAAACAGAGTATGAAAACGGCTAAATATTGAAGCTTAAAAAACTATGAAACTGTTGTAAATTTCCTTAACTTTTCAAGAATCAACAAATGTACTTGTTTAAATTAAAATAGGACAAATAATACTGACATTAGAGCCGTGACAAACACTACTTTACTTTGGTACTACGATAATGTTACCTTAAGTTTGTGCTATACCTGACTTGATGCTGTGACAAATATTGCTTTATTGATTTGACAAAATTAGCCTGAATTTGTTGCTGGGATAAATTTAACTAAAATCTGATGCTTCAGAAAATACTGATTTGCATTACTACAGTGATATGACGAAAATAACATAACAAATATTACTTCAGTCTATTACAAATATTAACACGCTTTGAAGATATAGTAAATATAACCACACTTTAATGCAGTGACAAATAAATACATGTCATACGAAATGTTACTTCCCTTTAATACTATAAACAACAGAAAATAACAATTAATTAACGCCATCCAATCAACAGAATCCCAGGACAAATCTAATATAAAAGGGCATAAAACAAAAAGACAGAAACACCACAGTCATGATTTAGTCCGATTTAGGACCGTATTGAAAGGGTGGGGGGGGGGGGTACCAACCGCCTCCTTATCTATCCTGACCATCCAGTGTGTAAAACACACCATAAAAGCCAGTACCGTGTGACTACCAACATGGTGGCCGCTAGATATAACTGCAAACATTGTTTGGACAGTACACAATTTAGATAGCAGTATTTTTATAAACTGTAGATCCAGCTTAGGCTATCATAACTGCTGTTTGGATTCATTAATATATTACCTGTGAAATGACAAATATTACTTTTCATTAGTGCTATGACAGTATTATCTGACATTAGCGATATTAAGGTAGTAAACGAAACCATTTTATGAGTTCTTAACACTGTTTCAATACTCTCCGTGACATAATTATTTAAGTTCTAAGGAAAACTTATGATTTGTTAGCGATGTGATTTTTAAGTACTTAAATGACAAGTTGCTGATTTTTTCGGTTATGACGTGAATTTGGTACAGGTATTTCGCTAACGAGTCCATTGGAGTAGAAAAATAAAAATCGCTCAAAACTCCACACGGTGTGAGACTGCGTATAGCATACATACAGGCAGGTTCGAAATAAACAACTTATTATGCATGATATAAAATTTCAATTATATTTTTAGATGAAAAATGTTCTTAAATTTCACGGCTGTAAATGATACTTTAGAAATTAGAGCCGAAAGAAGTATTATTTCAGAAACCAGACACTGCAGCTATATCTGTACTTCACGGTAAAAGTCAAAATATATTCATTCCCAGACAAAAAGGTAAACGAAGTACAATTCTTCGTCAGTTATTTTCCAGCAACAAGATATAATAATTGAGGCTGAATGCTGCTTAAATTATATATTGGATTCATCTCGTCCAAAGATACCAATTTAATCAAAAGAGGGTATAAATAATCTTTGTTCTAATTGTATAGGCGTCTTGTGTCTTGGTGGTATGAAAAAGGGACATTTACGAAAATGTTACATTTTTATTTTGGAAATAAAATGCATGTTATAGTGTTCTCATTTCAGATTAAATTGTAATTACCTTAACAGTCGCCACTGTCCCACTGCTTTTCCAGGGAAATACTCTCTTAGGAAGAATTTCTACCTTAAGAAGAACCAAATACTGTTAATTTTCTCAAACAAAGAAACGCCTCCCATGTTCGTGATTTTTAAACACATAATATTTATGAAAAGTAGAAAAGGTTGGCGAGTTGTATTGCGAAATATTTCCAATAACCAACAAAATGGATAACAGGAAAGGTCAACAATGACATACCAATCAATCAAAGCCACCAAACAGACAGAAGCCCAGACAAAAAATAACATAAAAGAGCACAACACACAAACATAAACACAACAGAGAACCAGGATAGTCTGATTAGGTACTGAACATTGGTTGGATTAAGCCGGTTTTATGGGTATCCAAACCTCCTCCTCATATATCCTGACACTCTGATGTCGGATAGTTATAAAGTATCTGCTGTTATCTAGAACAGAGCTGCTGTTACTAAGGAAAGTTAAGATAAGCTTCCCATACAATTAGTACACAGAATAGTTCTCATTTGAACAATTTTGGGGAGAGTTGCTCTAAATTAGAATAGTTCTATGACAGCCTCTTCTATGAAACCAGTAGAGAATTTTTAGTTTATGCAAACCCATAGTTCTCATTTGAACAATTTTGGGGAGAGTTGCTCTAAATTAGAATAGTTCTATGACAGCCTCTTCTATGAAACAAGTAGAGAATTTTTAGTTTATACAAACCCATTAGAACGCTTTGTTATTTGTCTTTCACATTAGTTCAGTTTTAAGCCTATGGAATGTATGAAATTTCACACAATTGTCCGGGATAGAGGTTCACTCAGTTATTGTTGATATTAAATATCTTCCTGCAATAACCTTTCTCGACACTATTAGTCAAATTGATGTCAGCGCATTTCATTTGTATTTTGACTATGAAATTAGATAGCATTTAAATGAGGTTGGAAAAATTGGATACCCTGTGAGTTGTCAAACTGGAGATACTCAACCCGAAGGTACCTTGGTGTATATTTACATAGCTTAATGAGCAGGTAATCTGGTTCATGATATATTATGATATATTCATTTTCTTTTTTATTACTTTTCATTACTATAAAAAGTGTCATGTATGTCAAGTATACACCTGGCATATCTATGTTATTAAGTACTGTGCATGAATAGGTAAGGTTTAACCTTTTCTTGATCGAACATTTTACATTAAAACTTTTGGTTCACGGCGGGACAGGGGATTGATGTATCTTGTTTTCATTCATAGATGAGATGGGGTACATACTCTCCGTGACATAATTATATAAGTTCTAAGGATAACTTATGATTTGTTAGCTGAACTGAAGATTATCTTATACAAGCAAAGCTGTGTCCATTGGTGACTTCTTTTTTACCTTACCGTTTTTGTCAATTTAGACTTTAATCTGGTTATTTTTTTTTTTTTACATTTTTGTTTTGTTTTGTTTTTTTTGTTTTTTTTTTTTTTTATTAAAATCAAAGCCATGCATTGAGCGCAACAGATGAGTGATAAATTTGGTGAAATGTAGACATTCAGTGTATTAAAGTTTATATTTTAGAATGTTTACTCCACCCTTTATTTAATAAAGTAGGCTAATATTGGTTGTTTTTAATATCTGTTCGGTGATTTTGAAGGGAACTGACCAAACGTGTGGTTCCTATTGGACAATCACTGATTTAAGACGTTCAGAATAGTAATGGACATGTGCAACAAAAAATTCTAAAAAAGCTAAAAATATAAACTGGTCAGAAAAACAATGTCTAGCCTTAACATGGGTACGAGATATATATATAGATTATACAACGATGACCAGTTGATTATGAAATTTATAAACTCGAGATAATTAAATTTTCATTTTCAAATTGAGAGGCATGTCCGAGCAGTTTAAAAAATGAAAATTTAATTATCGAGTTTTGAATCTTTTTCTCTAATTACAATGTAAAACTCCGGTTTTTTTGGCGGGAAATTTCACGAGCGTGTGGTGATATTATCAAACGAGTCAATAGATCTATGAATGCGCATAGAATTAGAGAAACATTTGTTTCAAAGTTATAATTGAGTTCGATACTGTTTTTCATACTAGTAGATACAATATAAATAAATAGTTTAAGTGTAATATCTCTGATACCAATTTCGGTGCCCAAGATATGCATATTTCCTCGGATTATTATTGAGGCCGATTCAGTAAAATGTAACTGTTAAAGAGCAGACGCAATGCCAAAATGACAAAAATTATATAGCAGAAGCCATATGTAAGGACAAAACTATACACGAAGGAGATACTACACAGTTTTCACAAAAATTAAACAATTTCATTAACAGTAAATCAATTCAAGCTAGTATCGAAATGCTAGTAATTGAGCTGGTGATGTCTTCAGGACTTGAAGATTACCACTGAGGCATCAACCGGGTGATAAAAGTAATAATAATATTCTATGATACCAAACGGATGTGCCCCAAATGCAGAGCAGATTCAATGCCAAAATGACTAAAAGCGTAAAACAAGGATTTTTATCTAACTTATAATGAATACCATGAGTTATGTATACTTCTAAATAATTGTATTTATGATGATGCACTTTAAAATATAAGATATGATCAAGATGATGTACTATCAATATATTATTTGTCATTTATTTTCTTTTCAAACGTTTTTTCCTAACTCAGCTAGGTTCCTCTTATATATTGTTATACTAGCCTTCTGTTCAGAAGCTGACTATATAAACAGTTGATTCTTGACACTTTCACTTCAACATATGGTCAAAGACTGGATGTTTTGTGTTGTTAAGATGTATTCTGACGGTCGTGCTAATGTGTCAGTCGAATGGCTTCGCACTTCAACATATGGTCAAAGACTGGATGTTTTGTTTTGTTAAGATGTATTCTGACGGTCCTGCCAATGTGTCAATCGAATGGCTTCCAAGCCAGAAGTACTGTCAAGTCTTTTAAAGATTATATCTTCTACTAATTTTACTAGTTCTTTTACACTCCGAAGTAATATATTGAAGTAAAGTTATAAAAGTTTATTGTTTCATCTCTACTACACTTGGACGTACTGATAAGAAAAAAGTAAAGTAAATATCAAGAAAATAACATTCCATCTCCGAATTGAACAGACCGAAAATAGACATCTATATTGGTCACCAGATGATTTTTGATGAGTGGGAAACCTCACACAATGTGGCGATCCCCAAATGGTCCCGACAAAATAACCGAGTGTATAAATCAAGGGAAATAACACTTCATCAAATCAACAAACAAGGTTGAGAAATTTAACGATATATGCCGGTGACCATATAACGATATAATTGGGACAGGAGCTAGTAATGTGGGGTTAAACAAGTTGTCTTGAATCCAACCCCCCCCCCTCTTCATTTATGGCCAAGGGAAAGAAACACAAATAGACAACCGGAAATATATCAAATATAGAAAAATACCTCGACACAATGACACAAGAACAAAAAGGGCAAACAAAAGATTGATAAGTAAAGTCAAGAAATACCAAAGGATATTCGAAGACGGGAAAAATCGAAACAATTGACAAACTCCGGAGAAGCAACAAAACAATACATGCACTACAATTAAAAACTAAAAACATATGAACAACATGGACCCCACCAAAACACTAGGGGTAGACTCAGGTGCTCCGGAAGAGTAAGTAGTCTCTGCTTCCTGCAAGACACACGCCATGCTGCCCATGTCAAATCCGGTATTAGTAAGGGATTACATCAATGGAACAGGTCCATTTTTATTTGGGAAACGGTTTTTTCATACCTGTCAGGCTGACGTCCATAAATCTTTAATAAGGATGACTCCAATTTAGGAGCAACATACCCCTGTCTGAGCAACTTTTCAGTCAGGAGCCGGCCTCTGTCCGGGGAGTCAATGTATATGTTATAAGCTCTGGACAATAAACAATGAATACTCACAGTTGCTGAAAGCAAGCTCAGGACCTACATAGGGTTGACAAAGTCATCAGGCAATGAGATTTTAATTAACAAAAATGACTATTTTAAATAACCTGTGAATTCCGTTTTCTCAGTGTAAATACGAATATTGGACATATTACAAACTAAAAATATACTTTTAGCTTTTGATGGAAGCAGATTATCTGAATACAGTTCCCGGGTTACTAAGTAAGAAAACCCCAGTTGTTTACTTTAACCATACAAGTTTATAAAGTGTAATTATAAAACATGTTTATACAATGTAAAGAACTTATACTTAATAAACTGATTTCTCAGTATTTTTTGTATCCACTGAAAGTAAAAAATGAAAGATTTAGTTTTTTTTTCATCTTTTTTTTTATTTGTGTTTAATTAATGTTTAAAAACAATGAACAAACATTCATGAGAATTAAAAAAAAATGTTAACTGGCATATTTATATGTAAATTTTGATCAAACTATTGGTATTTTTCAATCTTTGTTCTCTGTCATTTCACCTAATGTTTCACGCACCGAGTTTCTAGCCTTCAAAATAGTTTTTCCTTCGTATTTTATTTTATTGGTTTTATGAAATACTCCTGCATTTACTCTGCATAATGGTATACTATACGTGAGAGCAAATAAAACCAGTGAGCGTGAGTGCTTTTCCTTTTTTTATGAAAGTCTTGTCTGTCAACTCATTTCACGAATTCTACTCTAAATCTAATATGAAGGATATAGGCATTACATAAACCTCAGTGAAGCTAACTAACAGAAGTGCATATCCTGAGCCATGTTACGTTATATACAGTATTATATGCAAAAAAGATGGAATATATTGTTAGTTGTACATATTATATGTTTTAAATAAATTCTTGAAGTCTTGTAATCGAAAATCATTCCAGCAAAATTTGTTTCCAATCGCCATGATATACATACATGTGTGGCTGAAAACACATACCATATACAAAGATTATATATTTTAAAAAACATCATGTGAAAAAAATATCTCTTTTTTTTTGGTTTTCATTTGTAGATTGATTTGAAATTGGTAGGTAAATTATTTGTAGCCGGCGGACGGATACTGTTGATAATATGACTTGTATATGTATTTACGCAGATTCTTTCCCTAATTATTTGAATTTGAAACTAAAAGTGCTTTACCAAAGGAATCAAACTTCACATTAACCATTTATGAGACCTCTTTCTAGATTTTTCTAGTAGTGATTTTATTGTCCAGTAAAAAATAAAGGCTTACTTTTCGTTAGTTAGCATTTATGTACGAACATTTTTAAAAAAAATATAAATCTCTGGGTTAGTTAGTATGAAATATGTATGTTTACGGAAGAGGGTCATGTAGTACTTCTGCCTACATAAAACATTTTTTTATAAATCTAAGTCGATTTTACTGAATAGGCTTAGGTTTTTTTTTTGCCAGTTATTAAAAAAGGCGACAAAAGTAAATTTTAACTGCGTTTATTTATACTGTTTTTGTTAACAAACAAAATAAAATTTTTAAGAATTATATATATATATTTAACATAAATTTTATTGTCATCTAAGGGAGCAACCATTTGATTTTTATTGTGGGCATGGAAGGAATTTGAAAAAAGGCAGGACGCAAAATTTGGTGAAAAAAAAGGCAGGACCAAAAATCCTCAGAAAAAAGGCAGGATGAAAAATGTAGTGAAAAAAAAGCATGAACCCAAAGAAAAAAAGGCAGAACAACACCAAGTAGTAAAAAAACGGCAGTCTTGAAATTTTGCTTAAAAAGATACAGGACTTAAAATTACTTCCATGCCCCCACCCCGTAAAAATCAAATGGTTGCTCCCTAATGAGTTTTGGCTGGTCATAATTCTTAGTAAGTAAATTCTTAAAACGTCGAATACATTTTGCATATCTAACCCCAAAGGAGCTATGCGACACTAAGCGGCGTTAGACATCAACAATAATACCTATGCAAAATTTCTATCCTACAAATGAGATTAGTTATATTCAATTAGATTTCATGGCAATGTGGAGGTGCCATTACGAAGGACATGCCTATCTTTCCAGTGCACCTGGTATCATTTCTGGTTTTTCGAGTCGGACAAAAAATATTTGTATTGCGTTTTAGTTTTTGTGCTTCTTCGTGACATTGTGTTCTCTAGGTTAATATGGTTTTCGCCATGTCTATTGCTTTTTGTCCTTAGGGGCTTCCTTTTATTGTATTGCTTGGGTATTCCATGTGTCGTCGATTGAAGTTCTACGACAAGTAACAGATCATACAACAAACTTGTCAGATATACTCCATAAAGATAACAAAATCATAAATAAACATAGTATTCCATATAGGAAATCTTAAACACATACATATACACAATACCCTGCCTTACAACAGGCGCAAGTAAAACGTAGCCTATTCCAAAGTCTTTGAACAAGGGCAGACAAACGCTTATTTCTCTGATGATATACTGCTCTCTATTACCCTTCATAGTCAGAGGGAGCTAAACAAACACATCTGTTTATTGTTTTTTATTGGCTCTTTTGAATTTTAAGGTATGAATAGGTGCTTAAAGACTTTCAGATGAAGAACAGAGGACACTGATCCTTTCCTGGCTTTTGTCCCGTAAACAAAGGATTAATCCAACATATCAAATCAGTTGGATTAAAAAAAATACTGGAGTATTATAAAATTTAAAATAACTTAATTTGGCAAATTACTAACTAGTAATGGAACCTCGGAAATTCGTGATGTGAATATCGTTATACTTTAAGAAGATTGTAAACAAATGATTGCGAGACTGTTGTACTTTTATACACTGCATACTTTTTAACATTACAAGAATAATTCATTTAAAAGATAATGAACCGGTTGAATCCGACAAACCTTTTCAACACATTATACGGCTAGATAGTATTTTTAGCATTTTTTCTTATTTGAAATGTATTTCAGTTATGATGATGAAAGGAAAACGCTTTAGAATAGAGTTCTAGGTAGTAAGAAGAGTGTAAAAGTGACTATATTTATCATCTTTAGTACTTGTAACTAGATTGAATTTTATTTATTTGGAAAATAAATGACTTAAAGTGGGCTGAAATATCATTTCGATTGTCTCCAAAAACGAGTTAAAGATAGACACCACAGCGTGCAACTCAATTTCATCCACTTTCAAAGATATGACCATTTTGAAATCCTTTGGCATTTCAACAAATGATGAAGGACCGAATCTTTCTGTTCTTTTATGTATTCCAGAACAAAACATCAATCTATGTAAACAGAAGTACTTTGCTGTCTCGTCTAACTGTTCTACTAACCCTCTTCCTAAACTTAGAGATATTCGTGTTTGCGACTACTACCGCATTGACTTTGTACCGCAAGATGGTACAGGATACGGAGCAGGAATTGCTCATCCGTCATTCATGGTTTTCACGAGAGTTGATGTCGTCCATACATTTTAGTGATCCTGTCTTGATCAATATAACTATCAATTTGTATTCCCAATGTTGTATGTCGACATGTCAGGAGCGAAATATTTTGTTTCCGTTTTCCGGTTGCAACAAAAGCATTGATAAGTTATGGAGACAATACAAAATTATAATCATTACATTAAATGACAAGGTTTTTTAAATACAGTTGAAGTCTTCTTATTGGTATATTGCCTCACAATTGTGAATTCTTATTGCAAATACCTATTGACAGGTTTTTGTCGATATGTTACCTATAAAGCAAAGTTTTTGAAATGAGCTGTAGATATATACTACAGAAGAAAGACAATAAACTAACCCTGGCTTTAAATTAATATCGGGGGGGGTTGTTATATAGTTGATGTGCTATCTGAATAAGTGTGTTGCCTTAAAATATTGACTGATAGCCTGAAATCAAAGATACCACCGACACGAGCTTAATACTTCAGTAGTACTTATGCAAAGACGACAAGGGACGATTTAACAGCATAAAAGCATTTGATTTCTCTACCCTCTATACCACCATTCCTCATTCACAACTGAAGAAGAAGCTGAATGATCTAATCCATCGATGCTTTCAAAATAAAATGGCAACAGCAGATACACATACCTTGTCATTGGTAGAGATAAATCATACTTTGTTAAAAAACCACTCTAAATCTAACAAAAAATGTACAGAGGGCGAAATTGTCCTGATGATTAAATTTTTGATCGACAACATATTTGTTCAATTTGGTGGACGTGTTTTCCAACAGACAATTGGCATTCCTATGGGTACTAATTGTGCGCCACTACTGGCCGACTTGTTCCTTTACTCATATGAGGCAGACTTCCTTGACAGGCTTCTTAAGGAAAAACAGAAGAAGTTAGCCCGTACTTTTAATTTCAGCTTAGGCTACATAGATGATGTTTTATCACGTTTTGGGAATTTCTTACATCTCATCTATTCCAATGAGCTCGAAATTAAGGATACCACAGACACTGCCAAGTCTGCATATTATCTTGACCTTCACCTCAACATTCACACCAGAGGAAGGTTGAATACAAAACTTTACAACAAACGGGATGACTTTGACTTTCCAATCGTCAAGTTCCCTTTTCTGAGCGGCAATATTCCAGAATCGCCGGCGTATGGGTAAATATTTCACAACTCATACGTTATTCCAGAGCTTGTGATATATACATTGACTTCCCGGACAGAGCCCCGCTCCTGACAGAAAAGTTGCTCAGACAGGGGTACGATGCTCCTAAGCTGAAGTCATCCTTATTAAAGTTTTATGGGCGTCATCATGACTTGGTTGACAGGTATGAAAAAACCGTTTCCCAAATGAAAATGGACCTGTTTCATTGATATTATTCCTTCCTCATACCGGATTTGATATGGGCAGCATAGCGGGTGTCCTGCAGGAAGCAGAGACTGCTTACTCTTCCGAAGCACCTGAATCTACCACCAGTTTTTTGGTGGGGTCCATGTTGTTCATATGTCTTTAGTTTTTAATTGTAGTGTATGCATTGTTTTGGTCTAGTCTTTGTTGTTCTCCGGAGTTTGTCAGTTGTTACGATCTTTCTCTCCTTCGAATATCCCTTTGGTATTTCTTGACTTTACTTAAATCTAAAGTTTACAAAAAACGCAATGACTTAAACTCTCCAATTGTGAACATACAAAGTTCTCCAGCCTATGCAATGATATTACACAGCTGTAAGCTTGACAGGTGCTGTTAACAGAGCAGATTGCGTATCCATCAGGAGCATATATGATGTTTTTTTACTATTTTCTTGTGGTCTTCTCTTTGGTTTGCTATATTATGTTTTTTGGTTTTATATTTATAGTATTTATTTTCTGTTTTCACCTGGTCTTTTGATTTTGATCTCAGGGACTTCTCCATATATCTTATTGTCTATGTATTCTTTTTCGATAATCATACGTGATATTCATTTAATAAATTCTTTTATACCAATTTTGAGGCACGTGATGTGCACATTTTTGTCGATTTACAACTAATCAGTAGTGCTCAATGCCTAAAATATTGAAAACTAAATAATAAACCAGAGGCTCCCAGAAGCCTGTATCGTTCCCCTTATAGTGCATTGCCTATTACATATAGCGACCAGTTCCCACAGGGTTAAATGTTAAAGTACAGAAAAGTCTGTGGCTATGACAATGTAACTATAGCACTTCCTGTGGTGTACAGCAGCTTGCTTTCAAAATTTGGGACATCTGAAAGAAGCATTCAATTACCGTGTCATGTTTATAACTTGATTTAGTCACTTTGGCATGTTAAAATTGAGAGTAAAATAAAAATTTGAGATTTATTGTGCGAACAATAACAGTCAAAGCAAACGAGAATTTAAGATGCAAAATTTTGGTCACATGAACAAATCTTTTTAGCGAGATGCCCATTTTTACACTCCTTGAAACAAATCTCCTCCTCTCGTAGCTTATGACAAAATTTGTTGGAAGTAAATAATTATACTTTTGTTACTTTAAATTTATTTAAGCTATTAACAGAAAAGGTTTAATTTCAACGCATTCAGTGGTTCCATATACGTTTTAATGATATTTTTGTCATAGGGTCCTATGTTAAGATGTCCTCTGAAGGGCATCTTGGGTGTGTAATCAGTACTAAGGTGTCGAAACATGGTGAGCATTTTGTAAGAAAATGTTTGTAAAGTTTTGTTTCATTGTATTCACTGTTTCTTTAGAAAATTTTTGTTTTTCCCATAGGGTCCTATGTTAACTATTAAAGATTGTTTCTTTCTGGAGGTGAGCGCATTGTAAGAAACATTTATGCCAAGTTTGGTTTTATTGCATTCAGTGGTTGTCTAGAGGATGATTTTTGTATGTATTCTTATATGGTTATATGTAAAAGTAGGTTTTTATGTAAATTCCCCATAAGGTCCTGTGTTATACTAAGTTGGGCTGTGACAGTCATCTTGGTCAGACGTTTGGACCATCAGACACAATATTCATTTAACCGCAGTTGGGTTCTAAATCTTGGTCGGAGGTCGGGACCATTGGATGAGGGCCATTAAATGACCATTCCACCAGTTTAGTTCTTCGGGTCTAGTGAGCTAAAAACGTTGAACAGCAAATTCAAAAATTACAAACTGACCAAAAACGTACAGCCAAAACTATCTTAGGACAGAGCTATGCACGAGCTATTCCTTAGTTTTCACAAAAAGTTTTGTAACCACAGTAAATTTAAAATATCAACTTCGCCGGGAAAGTATTGAAAGACTACCGACTAGGGGGATGACTCCGAGCGATAGTATCGACTCGGTGTGCACATTTTGTCGATTAACAACTCATTAGCTGTTCTTAAGGTCTAAAAATTTTCATTGTACTTGTGACTATTCTTTGGGAAACCAAAAAAAAAAAGAAAGAAAAGATCAAGACATTTAAACGAGAAATAGTGAAGCCAAAATCTATGTAAGGTCAATTCTAATATAAAAAATCCTGTAACGTAAATTTCAAAATATGTACCTAAAATAATGTATTTCATTGCCGAAGTACATAATTACTTAATCTGAATGCTCCCGCGGACGCCGTCGTTGATGACAAAATGACAATACTTATGTAATGACCATGTATTGAGTACTTATACCAAGTTTGGTTGTAATTGTATGGGCTATATGCACAGAAGTCATAGTTACCATTTAGTACAACAATTCCACGTTTTTATGTACAAATTTTGATATGTTTTGGATATTCTTCTGTCTACGGATCACCAATTTCTACACAATAACAATTCATTTTGAATATAACAAGATACCAGAATAGTTCAATTTTATCACTAAACATTAGTTTAAAGGAGTGTCAACCTATAGTCAGTCCTGAAAAAATAAGTTCTGCCAGTGATTGGCTCTGGTTGAAAGAGGACTTTTGAGTGAACCTTGATGCTAACTTTGGTATGAATTAATGCACTAGTTAAAAAGATTTAAAAAATATGTTGAAGGAATTATCTGAAGATGACACACTTAGCAAAGTCCATACCAATGTTGAAACAAACTAGAACTGTGAGTGACCTCACTGAGTGATACCCCCCGCTTGCAATACTATGAATGTTCGAACTTTGGAATACTGGTCTAACAGCAAGTTACCTATGTACTGTTTAAAACCAATACTGTGTCACATGTATAAATGAGAATTACAACATTCAAATGACTTTTCTACAAGAGGTTACTGAGGTCACATCAAATGCTTGAATTATCTGCCCTTTAAAATTTTGGACAGCAACCATATACCTTCATGCACATCTGCAGGTAGTGTACTACAACTATAATAAAGTGTAATAAAAATCCAATACGCCGTTTTGGAGGAGTTGCGCTTACAAGCTTTAAATATATATTTAAAAAAAACTTAAGTTGGATTATCTCCCTTTGCATGCATCCTTCGATAATTATCTTGCTTCATGAACATCTTCATATAATGCCAAACCTTCATATAAAGTTTCATCAAAATCCATTGAACAGTTTAGGAGTTGCGCTTTCAAGCTTTTAACATGTTAAACCCGTTAAGTTGGATTATCTCCCTTTGCAAGTATCCAGCGATAATTATCTTGCTTCGTGCACATCTACATATGATGCCCAACCTTCATATAAAGTGTCATCAAAATCCATTGAACAGTATAGGAGGAGTTGCGGTTACAAGCTTTAAACATGTAAAACCCTTAATTTGGATTATCTCCCTTAACAAGTATCTGGCGATAATAATCTTGTTTCACGCACATGTACATATGATGTCCAACCTTCATATATAGTTTCATCAAAATCCATTGAACAGTTTAGGAGTTGTGCTTTCGAGCTTTTAACATTTAAAACCCGTAAGTTGGATGATCTCCCTGTGCAAGTATCCAGCAATAATTATCTTGCTTCATACACATCTATATATGATGTCCAACCTTCATATAAAGTTTCATCAAAATCAATTGAACAGTTGATGAGGCGTTGCGCTTACAAGGTACATGGACGGACGTACGGACGAACAAGGCGATTCCTATATACCCCCAAAACTTTGTTTCCGGGAGTATAAATAATGATGAGACAAAATGATGGTTACATATTTCATACAATATATAAGTACAGTAAGTGTAAACTATACCTTCCTACACCTTGCTGTGGGATAAAGCTTAGTGCAAAAGTATTACACATGTGTACATTATGTACTTTCAAAAATTATACACCCATTGTTAGACTTTGTGGCGAAAACTAAATGTACGAACAGATGTGTCACACACAATGAAGTATAGAAATTGGGTGCACAATCATTATCTTTTTTAAAATTCTCTCTATATTTACACTAGAGTTGAGTTGATTTTCAAACAAATCACGTCTGAAAGCGTCTGAAAGCCTACATATTTCACTTTTTTTGGATGATTCAAACTGCTTTAACATGTGACTAATAATGTGTACTTATATACTTATCGAAATTTCATTCAAATATAAAGTAATTATAAAAACTGAATCAATAATAGAATTTTAATGTTTCTTTTTTTCTGCTTGCTGAAAATGTTAAACAGATTAATCATAATAAAACGATACAATATTACGTGATAGTATTCACTTTATCAATTAAACGAAATGTTGCTTTGTAATGAGTGTTCTACAATGTGTAACGTTAAATATCAATGAATACAACTAAAGAAAACACAAACCGCAATCATATGGCAAAAAGAAAAAAATGGGAAAATTGCTTGTATGCTGCTGTTTGTTGAAAATGAGGAATAGTGTTTTTTTTTCGTTATTGAAAGTTGCACTTTAACAAAGTTTGCCAGTTTTGCTTGGAGCCGATTGATTTCATTGCTCCAAATGTTTTGAAAATTTTATAATTCCTAAAGTTTTTGCCAGGAGCGTAAAATCTCTATAGACTCCTTTTTATTCGTTCACAAAAATGTAAATAAAGGTCGATGGGGATAATAAAGGCAACGGAAACCGACATCGGTTGTTTTGATCTTATGAGCTTACGAGCTGTTGACTCGCTTGGAAAGATGTTACAGCGACTTAAAAGCTGTGTTCACTTGCTGTTAGTTTCTCATGTAAATTTTAACATTACATGGATACAACCTAGGTGCTCAAGGTGTTCGAGTTCACAGACTGGTGTTGTATGCGATCCTAGATTGAACCCATGTAACTAACCGAGTATTTAAGAGGCACGTATTGATATTATATATGAATCGACTTTCTCTAATTTCAAAACTTTTAGAACGAGCGTCAAAGCAATTAATGAAATGGTTTATTTATTGTGCTTTTTTGTAACTGAATACCTATTTGTAATCAATGCTACTTAATTTTCATTCAAAAATACATTTAAACTGGATCATATCCAAGTAGGTACATAGTTTTGATTAATAGAAATGTTTCTCGTTTATGATGATTTACGCGCCAAGGTTACACTTTTTACATACTGTTTTGCACTTAGACGGTGTTTGATCTAGTCCATGAGCAAAAAAGGAGCAATATTTTTCCTGATTTTTGTTGTTAAAAATGGTGCAACTGATCCTTCATAATTTCATTAGAAATAAGGCCACTTTGGTCAAAATTATATATCTCTTAACCCTTAATTACACTGATGTAAACCGAATATATTTATTCAATTCAGTTCAACTTGTCAGAAGACGGTAGTAAATACTGTACCATACGATTTTGCACACATAAAATCATCAGGCAAGGAGTATTTGCTGTGAAAACAATTAAACTCCTCAATTTCATAACACATACAGATAATTAAACTTACTAAAACTTACTTTCTTTAAACCATTGTGTAAATAAGATAGGCATCATTCAAACGTGATCAACACACAAAATGGAATTTAGAACTCTCTACCCTAACCTCTGACTAGAGTTCATGTTTACCTAATGATAAATATCCTGAATGATCTCAAGATTCAATTTATACACCTATTTTACTTGATTAAATATATATTTTTGAGAGCTATCAATTTCTTATTTGGCATTAACTGTCATTGTCGAAATCGCTTTTTCATTTCAAGTTTATTGTCCTCCCAAACTACGGAGTTCATCTTGAACGCAACGTTACCCATAAGGCTAAACGCACAATGGGATTCTTAAATCATCTTCATTATAGATGTAAACGACTTTAGCATGTCGCGGCAAATGTCTTTTTATATAAACATTCATTTATTTCGAAATTGCTTGAGCAATAAAGATAGTATTTAAAAAACGAAGGCTACCCGTAAAGATACTCCAATTTATATGGGGGTTCATTTAGTTCAATACAAATTATCGTCATATATTAAACAGCACCATACTGTTTTATGGTAATTTTCCAAACACTTATGAAGGAAACTGAATGAAAAGTCATAACTAAATATCAATCATTCTATATTTATATCGTCGTACCATAAAATGTGACCAGATATCCTTCGTTTATTATACTTTATCATTTCCTGAAAGACCCCACTCTAAAATTAATAATTCTATCATTTGCACTTTGCAAAGTATCAGGGTATGAATCGGGTATGACCCTATCGGACTCAGTAGTATATCCAATCCTTACAACGAATAATATAGATACATAACCATCTTTAAATCTGATAATTTAAATTTCCTAAAAGTTGTCAGGAACCGTGAATGCCTCATGAAGGATAAATACCTTGTCTAGACAAAAGCTAAATATGAACCATAAATTCTTTTTGAAATGTCTTATACTTCTACTAATTACAATCTGAAGGCGACTTTTTATCCGTCTAGGTTACTAGCAATCTACATGAATTGCTCTTTTTGGGGATAGAAATGGAAAATTTTTAGAAACAAGACTAAACCATTGCATGTTGTGCCTGAATTTCGATAGTTTTTTATATTTAGCTAGGTATTCAATAGTCGGAACTTTCAGATATTGCTATTCATTTGTTTACCAAACTAATTGAGTTAATTGCTTTATTATACTCAAGGTCTCTTTGCCTTACTAGGTGAAACAATACGCTAAATTAGTTTAAACTTGTCGCTTTTATGTTTCTGTCCAAAATTACGAGCCTCTGTTAGTGATTGTTGTTCTGTGATGTTAATCGCAATTTGTTTAAAAAAAAAAGCATGTAGTATTTGGTAATCCTGTACCTATCAATGATTTATCTTAAACTGCAAGAGACAAAGTGATGACAAATGCTTCTAAAAATAATAATGTATAGGTACATGTCAATCCCTGAAAATCAAATGATATGCATATTTTCAAATGCGTTGGAAGCCAAAGTACCCACAGAGAACCAACGAATTCGCACGAACAATAATCATCCCATCCTTGTCAGTTCAGACTGGACAGCGTACCCAAGCAAAAGAAGATCTTAAAACCATGTTAAATTTTCTGAATAAAATCATTATCGAAAAATACTTTTTGGTAATGATACCCTATGCAAAGAATTCAATTCTAATCAATTTTTAAAACACTCGAAAGGTTTTGATTTGCTTTGATCACATATTCTCTCTCTCTCCTTTTTTTTTTTGCTATCAAATTATAACATTACTTTTTTGTTTCATTAAAACTCACAATTTTGTTTGGTCGACGCCAGTCACGTGGTTCTGAAAAGTGGTTTTATAATCCAATAAAAGTCAAAATCTTGTTAAGCACGTGCTCCAATGGTGACGTTAACACTAGAGGTATATAAAAAGTGCCCGATTTTGTTGGTATAATTAAGCAAAAACACGATAGATCTACTGAACTGAATTCCTACATCACGTGTACATTTAGGAAAGGTTTAGGCCATGTATGGGCGAGGAAAACCGTAAAATGTTTTAATCAATGCGCACCTCCATTAGTTACTCAATAATCCTGTGTAGTATCGTGCCTTCAAAAGAGCAGTAGATAATATTGGACAGGATGAACAGTACAAAAAACAATACTTCTGCTACAAAAATTCGTAAGGGTTCCGCGGAACCCAGTGTCTCGCCTACTTTTGATGTTGTCTATATTTTCAGTGTGATAGGTGAATGCACATAATAGAATGCAATGTTAAGTCCATTTATACGTAAAAAACTGAAAAACAGAAATAAATATTTTACAAAATTTTCTCCTGGATACAATCTTTATATCATAAACAAGCTTCTGTCCAAATTTGGTAAAATTCCTGGATAGTTTAAGAAAGTTATTAAAATTTTAAAAACTTTAACCACAGAGTGAATGTAATGTTTCCTGGCAGAAAAACTAAGTCCATTTATAAGTAAAATACGGAAAAAAATTTTTTTTTTTTACTAAATTTACTTCTGGATACTATATTATGATCATAAACAAGCTTCTGTCCAAGTTTGGTACAAATCCAGGATAGTTTAAGAAAGTTATTAAAATTTTGAAAACTTTAACCACAGAATGAATGTAATGTTTCCTGGCAGAAAAACTAAGTCCATTTATAAGTAATATACAGAAAAACTGGAATTTTTATTTTACAAAATTTACTTCTGGATACTATCTTATGATCATAAACAAGCTTCTGTCCAAGTTTGGTACAAATCCAGGATATTTTAAGAAAGTTATTAAAATTTTAAAAACTTTAACCACAGAGTGAATGTAATGTTTCCTGGCAGAAAAACTAAGTCCATTTATAAGTAAAATACGGAAAAACTGGAATTTTTTTTTTACAAAATTTCCTTCTGGATACTATCTTATGATCATAAACAAGCCTCTGTCCAAGTTTGGTAGAAATCCAGGATAGTTTAAGAAAGTTATTAAAATTTCAAAAACTTTAACCACAGGGTGAATATTTGTGGACGCCGCCGACGACGACGACGACGACGGAATGTAGGATCGCTATGTCTCGCTTTTTCGACAAAAGTCGAAGGCTCGACAAAAAGGAGGAGGTATAATTATACAAGTATAATAAATTCTTTCATAAACAAGTGAAAAGGTAAAAAATGTCCACAAAGACATGCCTATCAATCAAAGCCACCCAAAGAACAGAACCCAGGACAAAAAATAAACTGTTAACACAGAGATATGTATCGTCTGTCGGCAGAAAATTCGAGAAAAAAAAATCTGATGGACAGCAATATCGCTAATAAATTGAAAGTCGCTGGACCATGACCCAGGCAGGGCCTCGAAATGGTCGACAAACTGAGATGTACTGATAGAAATGCAACTTTATAGAAAATATCATTGATCTATCAAGTAGTTCCTATCAAACTAACTTAAGCAGAAAACTTAACAGTTGTTGACGCCGCCGACGTCGACGCCTGAAAAGCAACACCTGTTAACATAAAAGAGCAAAAAAAAAAAAACACAAACACAACAGAGTAAGGATAGTTCGCACTTACACAGACACTGAATAGTGGTGGGGTTAAACCGGTTTTATAGGTATCCAAATCTCACCCTTATCTATGCTGACTGATGTATAATTGATACAAATTTTGATGCACAATATGCAAATTTCGTCGATTAACGACTCTTCTGCTGTGCTAAAATTTTGAAAACCAACACAATAACCAACGAAGTGGAAGGGGAATTCAAAAATAATAAGAGTACAGCCAATACCATCTAAGGTTAGAGCTATACACCAGGGCGATACTCAGTAGCTTTCAAAAAATTAACATTTTTGGAGCAGTAAATTTAAAGTATCTATTTAGTATCGAAATGAGCAACTGAGTTGGTGATACCCTTGGAGGCTTTGAGTCCACAACATTGATATCGACTAGGTGGTAAAAATTCTTTAATACTACTTTTTATGCACAAGATGTGCGTATGTCGTCGATTTACGATTCTTGTGCTCAGGGCCTAAAATGTTGAAAACCAAAACAATAATCCAAAATGTTGAACAGCAATTTAAAAATAACTTGTGACTTAGTGACAGTAACCCAAGCCTGAAAACAAAGTAATAATATAATCATGATAAAGCAGGTTCACCTGCAAAAAAATCTAATACCTCTTCTTCTCCGAAATTAGAACGTTACTTTATTTAGTTACATCATGCACTACCTGACCCACCCAATAAGTACTAGTATATGTGTACTAATTTTATTATTCAGCCTGAAGCAATACCACTTATTGCACGTACCTTGTAACCTAACACCTTTCATCATGATGAAGCAAATCATTCAATAAAACTGTTTACATTTCTTTATATCCACTGCATGTGAACAACCTCACAAAACATTTGAACTATGCAACCTGGATTACATTTGGTTTTGATGTTGATTTTCTTTGCTGGATATGATATCATTTCATAATTTAAGCGATCTTTATCATTTCAGATTTTATTCAATAAAAACACGAATCTACGGGTAGAATTAATTAAAGATCAAGTTTTTCCATTGTGTTGTTAAAATATGGCTGTCATGCGAGTCACTTTATCTTGATATATATACCTATTTTACTAATTTGACTGAATTTAATAATAAATTCAAAACTAAATGAATATTAAAATTTGATGGATGAAAATATCAGTTACAAAAGTCACCTAAGTACTTTTTATGGCTTGTTTTATTTGAGACCCTGAACTTGGGTTGCAAAAGCTATCAAAAATTGCAGAAAATTAACGAAAGAGTACATAATAAATATCAAAATCAGTCTTCACTCTCTATATAAAATATGTGTTTAATGTGTAATAAATGATTTCTATTAAGGAATTTTCCTAACTTCGATATATATCCATGCTCGTTTATAACTCATTAATCATATCTGTTGAAAATATATGAACAGCATGTTAATAGGTACATACTGTTAATGATGTACGATTTACAGACCAGGACGAAACACTTCTATTTTTAATCTGTATAGTATTATCTACTACAGATCACTGACAAAAACAATAAACAAACAGAGCGTCGACAAGATGAGACAATTATAAGACTTCTGTCTGACACGTGTACATGTATATATACAAATAAGCATATGTATACTGATACAGTGCACATGTTAATACGTTTTTCTCTTAATTATATTTTAGTGCTAAACTGTAGTAATCATGCCTCATCAGCAGTACTCGACCCTACCGTGTATGCAACGTGGAAAGTCGAAACAACACCATATAATGGCGTAGAACGGATTGAAACCTAAAGAGACCAAAAACGCTAAAGACTGCCAAGAACAAGACAAGAAAGATCCTTTCAATGCAGTTTCATTACCAAGTTCATTTCGATATCTTCTGTGTTTGGGAACACAGGCACAAGCTCACGTCAATAACGTGTGAAACTCATGCGAAAGCATTAACGCAAATTTACACTTGATTCAGCTTATACGTTAAAGGATAAGAGACGTTAAGGCCAATATCTGGCCTAAAATATGGCCAAAAATAAAACCCAAGCAAGCAAAAGATATATTTGTAAAAATAACCTTTAAGTATCTTCTTTACCATATTTCATACCTTTCTTGTTAATAAGACGCAATTTTATAAAAAGCTCTAGTTTTTAATGATTTTGGCCAATTTGTACATAAACTTTGCAACGGGAAATTGCCTGCGCATGCAAGAAACTTTATATTTAACATGAATGTTTTCGGATAGAATAAATCTCCTATAGAAATGTTTTGTTTCTCGAATGCGCATAAATGTTTTCTGAAGCAAAATGTGCATGGAAAAGTGCTAATAAACACCTGCATGATACGCCCATAATAAATGTTTTTGGAATAACACGGGGATTGTACAGGAAGTCATGCTAAGTATATCCTGACTCATTCCTCATTCCTGCTCAATAGGAAGTTTATATAAGAGATATAAAAAAAATTGCTCACATGTTTTATATGATACCAAATTGAAGCAATAATTCTGATTAAGGGAGCAAAGATTTTAGCAACGAAAATTTTGCATGTCAATACATAAATTGAAAATTTCCATAAAACAAAGTTGATAAAAGACAGAAATAAAAATTGTTACAACATGTTTCAGTGGTATAATGTTTCTCTAAAATAAATTCCCGATATTGGTTCTTTCTAAGGGCTATTCCATCAATAAATTTATGATGGGAGGGTTGGAAGGCAGTTTTTTGTGACCCAACCAGCCATACATATTTTTTTTAAGGATTAATGCTGAATTCCCCTCCTGCATAAATAAACATGTAAAGTAAACCCCTCAATACATTTTTGCTGGAATAGCCCTGAAGGCAATCTTTAATTAATATTACCTGTAGATATCAAAGCGAAAATCTGTCAACTTTCTATGTATATACAAGAATCATCAGAAAAAGTATACAGATCTTCAGATTAATATAACTAACAAGTGTGTGAAGTTTTATGCAATAATCATAAATAGTTTCTGAGATACGGCGCGACATGTGAAACCCCCCCCCCTTTTTTTTTACAAAAAAATCAGTAACTCTAAAATAAAATTTTGAATCATCACCAAAAAGTATACAGATCTTTAGATTAATATAACTAAGAAGTGTGTAAAGTTTTCAGCAATAATCATAAATCGTCTTTGAGATACAGCGCGACATGTGAAAAATACACACCCCTGTTTTAGTTACAAAGTCCCGTAACTCAAAAAGTTTTAATCTTATTTTCACCAAAAAGTATGCAGATCGTTCGACCATCATAAGAAATAACTATGTTAAGTTTCATGAAATTTGGATAAGTTGTTCTCAAGTTACGGTGCGAAATGTTTACGACGGACAGACGGACGCCGGACATTTGTATACCATAATACGTCCCGTCAAAATTTTAACGGGCGTATAAAAATCAGCCGTTATCAAGATATTTGGTCAATGGAGCAATATTATTACATCAGTTTGACGTCACAATGCTGGAAATTAAGCTGAATCGAGTTATTTTTCAAGCATATTATATATATTACCAACTTCAGGCTAATTTTGAATCCATTCCCGAAATGTCCATATTTGTAGGCCAAAAAGGGGCCTTAACGCCCCTAATCCTTTTTCAAATTTTAGTAATGAATGTAAATATGTGTACTCTTTCTATGCATTATTTGGATGCATATTAAATCCCCTATAAAGTTTTATTTTACATAATGCACGTGAAATTCACACGAATAAGCCAGAGTAACATGAAAGTCGGATTATTTTTTCACGGGAAATTCAAGCATGTTTGTCAAGAGAGCAACGTTTTTCCATCATTGCAGAAAAAACATATTTTAGCTAACATAATAAATTCTGCGTCTATGGATGTTGGGTCAAATTAGTTTTTTGAAGGTTTAAAGACAGAGAAAACAACAAAATATTGATTTTTGTTTGATCCGTATTTTCTCAGTATTTTTTTCAAAGTTTTCTCTGCTGTTTGTTTTAAGGCTTGTGTGTGTACAGGTATTCATTTTTGCTTCTGCAAAATATTATGTAGTGCTGAACACAAAAAATCAGAGAAACAAAAACAATAAAATGAGAACTATTTTTATTTCTCTCAGTACAGTTGGTGTCGAGGTGCATTTTTCTGTCCGTACATATAAAGCAACAAGCTATTAGAAATTGAAGCCAATCGTCATCTTATTATCATACTCTATAAAACATAGATTCTCTCGGTTACTGTGCTGAATGGATTATACATGTATCAACACAACGAAAACAACTTTTGGTAAAGCTAATTTTAGTATCAAAGTATTCCTTAACAACTTTATCATTCAGCATATAAATGTCAGTTTTACTAGCACTTAATCGTACCATAAATTTCCTTGCATTACCAAAACAAACAAGCTAAAAAATATAAATTTCTTAAATTAACCATTAAACTTAAACATCTATTGTTACGAATCTGAGTTTACAATGTGCTAGTTGGATATTGATAAATATCTTACACTTTTCAATGGTGAAGTTTTTTACAAAGCCAAACATGCTTATAAAATCTTAAACTGCAATTCTGTACCAAAGATGCGAGAACTTGCGAGATTTCATATCGTCTTATTTAACTGTATACAAAGTATACCTGTACCTGAAATGTACCTACCAGATTCCTATACTTACAACACCTTGAAACTGGAATACTTAGTTTACTGCCAACAAATCCTAAATACAAATAAAATAAATGAACTATAGATCTTGATCAGCATTACATTTTTTGAAATAATATTCTATGCATTCATTACATTTAAAATTAGGTCCAAATGAGCTTCTCGATATATGGAATTTGCCATATGACCTACTACCACTCATTCGATGCAATGTGTTTACAATTTCGTTCCAACTCCAACTGAAAACTATAGATAAAACAAACTCCTATATAAACAAGAGTGAACACACTACATGTCTCGCCTGAGTATGCACATGGACACAGAACAGTGATTATTAGATACTTGCGTTAAAGGAAATAGTAATGGTCAGGCGATAATTTGTCTGAAAAATCTCATGCATATCATCCAAGCCTAAACTGTCCAAGCCGAGCTGACAGGTCTCGGACCGGTATGTACCCACCAAATACTATCTACAGACCAAATATGGTGAGTCTATATAATACATTTATAACATTTGTTGAGAAATGAACTTATTTGTAAAAATGGGACAAGAGTCACTCAAGCCTAAAATTTAGGTCAATTTGGATATAGGTACAGAAAAATAAACTTAATCATGAAAATATGACTCAAGTCTGAAGTTCAAATGAAGGTCTCAGACAGCCATGTACCCACCAAGCACTATCTATAGACAAAATATGGTTGGTCTATGTATTGCAGTTGCTGAGAAATGGATATTATCCCAAAACGTGAAACAAGTCAGTCAAGCATGAAATAGAGGTCAAAGGTAAGGTGTCAGATGTTAAAGTGGTATATACTAAGAACGTCTATCAACCAAATACTGTGGGTCTAGTTACAAATGTAGTACCGTTGCTGAGAGATAGATTAAGTCATGAAAATGTATATTAAGTCACTCAAGCATGAAATTCCGGTCAAGTTCAGCTGACAGGTGTTAGACTGGCATATATCCACTAAGAACTATCTACAGACCAAATATGATTGGCCTATGTAATACAGTTGCTAAGAAATGGACTAATCTAAAAAATGTAACACAAGTCACTCAAGCATGAAATCAAGGTCCAGTGACAGGTGTATCTATCTACTGACCAGATATTGTTGGCTTCGAAATAACAGTTGCTAAGAAATGGACTTACTCACGAAAATGTGACACAGGTCATTCACCAATGACATCGAGGTCAGGGTCAAAGGCAGGTGGCATACCGACATGTACCCACTAAGAACTACCTATTGACCAAATATGGCGGGTCTAGGTATTACAGTTGCTGACAAATAGAATAAATCAAGAAACTTGGATGAAAGTTACTTAACCATGAAATTGAGGTCAAGGTCCAGAGACAAGTGTCAGACTGGCATGTACCACCAAGAAGTATCAATAGACCAAATACAGTGGGTCTAGGTATTAGTTTCTGAGAAATGGACTTAATCATAAAACTTAATCGAAGGTAACTCAAGCATGAAATTGAAGGCAAGGTCAAAAGGCAGGTGTCAGACTGACATGTACCCACCAAGAACTATCTACTGACCAAATTTGGTGGGTCTAGGTATTTTAGTTGCTGAGAAATGGACTTAACCACGAAAATGTGACAAAGTCCCTCAAGCACGAAATTTAGGTCAAGGTCCCAAGCCAGGTGTCAGACTGGCAAGTACCCACTAAGAACTATCTATAGACCAAATGTGGTTGGCCTAGGTATTACAGTTGTGGAGAAATTTATTTAACCACAAAACATGGACACATATTTTACATTTATGTTTATGTGTCAGTGAACCATGAAAATGAGGTCAGGGTCACAAGACAACTATACTGCGACAATCCTTATACTTATAAGCTATCTGTGGACCATAAACCTTAATTGTAGATATTATATGTGCAGAGTTATAAAATTCTAAAAAGGTTTACGCCGCCGTCGTGACTTTTCGTCGCAGGCGAGACAAAAACAAAGCAGGAAACAACTCTGGTGCTCAAATGGCTTAGCGGTTCATGCTCCGTATGTGGCATAGGGGCGGATACTCAGATGATTTTTGGGGGTATATTCTAAATATTATATTCCATTTATATTTTTTTTATTTATTCATTTTATTTTAATTTTTTTTAGAGGAACTTATTACATAAAGAAAATATATTTGGAGCTGTCTGAGAGCTAGAATTAATTTCAATTAAGAGTTAATATACGATACTCAAGGCGAATATTCCATGTGGGGGTTCCTACCAAGTCAAGGCAAATCAGTTGAGAAACATGATGTTGCGATTTTAGAAATCAAGTCATTTGTGATATCAGTAAATTGTAGCAATCAGGGCTGTTTTTCTATTTATTATTTCTATGTCTGATCAATACACTATTATCCCCAATTTCGAAATGTTCCCTTATCCCTCTGATCGCGACAATTTACTGTGGTCATGAAGTTCGCGTTTTGTTCGATCTGTAATGAAAAATAATTTTGGTTTTACTTGGTCAAATCTTGTACAAAATATAATTTGACAGACATTGTGAACACGATATACCAATACTTCAGATCTCCATTCTAAGAACGATAACTCAATATTAAACCGACTTGACATGAAAAGCTCAAAACAAAGAGTTTGGTAATGGGCGAATTTTAACTAGCCAATATACCATCTTGACGTCCAGTTTTTCACGCAGAGAATCCATATAAAATATCCCGCACAGTCTCAGAAGTCTAAGAAGTTGACAGTTTTATTCAATATAAAGGCACACCCGAACAAAAATACATAGTTCTTATTTGGCGAACTTTTAAAAAATATGATAAACAAGAAATGGATTCTCCACTTGATAGCTATTCAGATAACGTTTACTACTGTTTAAAGCCGCCCGACCGCCCACTGTACATCGCCAAACTAACGGCCGGGGTTTTCAGTCTTTACTACTGTTTAAAGCCGCCCGACCGCCCACTGTACATCGCCAAAACTAACAGCCGGGTTGTTCAGTTGTAAAATCCGGTTAAAACAGATAAGGAATTAATCTTCATGAGAAACTACCCATAGTAATACTGAAAACAAGTCAGAAAGATTGTGAAAAACACTTCTTAAAAATAAAAGAGGAATGTGTCCATGGGACACGGATGCCCCCGCTTATAAATATGCAAGAGTCGATGTACTAATTCACACCTATTGACGTTTTTTTTTTCTTTGAAACGTAATGAGTAAAAGTCATAGAGTGCGCAAAACGGCAAACTTGGCAACTCTCAATTTATAAAGGGGCATAACACAAGAACGATGGAAGTAACGCCACTCAAATTCGAACCTGATAAGTGTTTGGTGGTCACAAGCATCGTGTACAAGTTTCATAACATTTGGTTGAGGCAAAGTAAAGTTATAGTGCGAAAACGGCAAATTCAGCAATTTTTCCATTGATAAAAGGGCATAACTCCAGAAAGGTGAACGTGACCCCATCCAAATTCAAACTTGATCTGTGTTTGATGGTAATAAGTATTGTGTATAAGTTTCATAAAATTTGATTCAGGCAAACTAAAGTTAGAGAATGGAAACCAATTTCGGGACGTAGGTACAAACGTACGGACAGACGGACAAGGGTAATAGTTAATGCCCCATCCTAACGTCGACTTCAGTGATACTACGTTAATTCATCGATACGAGTGCTCCCTCTCTACACAAATCAATAAATTAAGGTATAATTATGTATCATGTTTCCATAAAAAGATTATTTTTGGTGGGTACTCCTTGCTTTCCGGACAATCAAGGTAAAAGGTATAATAACTGACTAGATTATTACCATACACACAAAACCTGTTAATTTTCTTGCATGTTTGTAAGATGGCAAAAATGACAGAGAGTTATAAAATACAAAATCACGGCTCTAAGAATAAATATTTGCCGCGATTATTTTAATGAACACAATATTTTCCAGTCTAAATTCAGAATATTTCCAACCATTTGAAAAACAAGTGAATCGAATTAAAATTCACTCTGCAAAATCTTTTATTAAACTTTAAGGAACTGACTAACGTTGTATAAAACAAACAATAGAAATATAGTGAGTATTCCACGAGTTCTGTCCGCTGTGTTGTTCCATCTTCCTCTGTACAATGGTGAACTCCTGTGTGACTCAAGTTTTGTTGTCATAGTAGTAAAATTCATTTAACTTTCACAAATACACAAAAATTATATTATAGATGCTACTGAAACTCTTAAGCAAGCATGTTTGTTATAATTTTGTTACATATGCATAATAACCAAAATCGAGTATCATGAATATTACCTGTAACATAAATCAATTTTGCATACAGAATTTTTTTAAGATCTATATACACTACTTTTATCATATTTTTACCAGAAAATAAGTTAATGTCCCACAGATATTACTGTTAAATGGAAAAAAGTTCTTTCTTTTTTATTTAGGTAAAACAGTTTTTGAGAGTAAGAAGCCAAAATCCACCTTTGGATTTTTATAAAATAGCATTAGCATTAATAATTAAAGTGAAAAAAAAAAAACGAAATGCTACAGAAGAACAAACATGATATCAAGAATTCTAAGAAAAATGTGTATTTTAAATGTCAACAAAACCACACAATAGATTTCAATTACTATAAGACTAGACTTTCAAGACAAGATTAGATACATTAAATCTAAAATACATACATGCATAAGGCTCTCACGAGCTTGCCTAGATTTTAATTTGCCATTCAAACGCCATAAAAATTCATTAAACAACAGCAGTAATAAAAGCAAATCTTCATCTACGCCCCCCCCCCCCTCATCCACGCCCGATTCATTTTTTCCACTAATATTCAGGTTATGACCAAACCCCCATAAGAGGGGTAACCCCTTGACTAGGGGAATGTCCTTCTCACATAGGATAAAAATTCATTTTTTTTTAAATCCCGATTTTTTCGTTTAAAAGGGCAAAAATTCATGTAAAACGCTTCAACTTTTTTTTAATATATGAATCTTTAACAAGGAAGACACCACATGTCCAAGAAATTCCCATATTTCATGGACATGTTTTATTTTAATTACATAGGATAAGTATGTTGCTTTAGAAAAAATGTATGCAGATGTGCCCTTCTTAATTTAATATCAAAAATTCTGAAAATTACTTCAAGGCCATGGCAAATTAATTACTTGTTCTTCGACTTTTGGTGAAAATAAGAGGTGCGAGCGAGCTAAATTTGTTTCTATGGTCTGAACTCCAGATAGTTTCTTAAAAGGAATCATCAAATGTTGGTTTCAGCTGCCCTAAATGTTACAGGGAAGATTTCTATGTATTTTTGATGACTAAAGACAAATTTACCAACGTATATGGTCTAAATTGCCACAATAAATTCAAAGGAAAAGATCTTAAAATGGTTTAAGCTGATATTTTTATTGCAGTATTTACTGACATACTGGTCTATGCTACGGACCCCAAACAAAAAAAGGTTGAAATTAGACCACCTATAGACCATTACACCAAAGTTTAGTCTCAACTGCGTCAATAATTTCACAGATTTTCAATACTTTTTCACCATTTTGTTTTATTTTTCAAAAGCAACCCCAATGGTCAGAACACGGACAAAATTTTGAAAGTAGGCCACTCAGAGACCATTGCACCAAAGTTTCTCAATTGTTGCAGTAGTTTCAGGAGAATATTTTTAAATAAAAGTTTTGTTTTTGTTTTTTTTTTTCAATTTATTTAACGACTTAGTTTGGTCTTAACTGGCCCAATAATTTCAGAATAAATTTTTGGAATTATTACTTTTATTATTATTTTTTATCTTTCTTTTAGTAACTATGGCCATAATAGTTGAAGGTCGGAACCCCTCCCCGACACATCCACTTCAGCTACATGCCTAGATTAAGACTTAATGACGAATGTGATGATTTTAACTTTCGAATTGTGAGCTTCACCTTTCTTTTGAGTCTTCCGCTTGTAGCGTTTAAATTTCACATTTAACTCATTATTGTCTTGCATATGACTTGACTTTCTTTACAGAACCGACATTACTGTCACATAAACTTATAAGACGAGGTATGTTCAGACGTTTGTTAATATCATCGCACCGGACATTTTACCGTAAAGATCACAACTTGATTGACCCATATGATGTTTCCATCTCACTTAGTTTAGTGCTATCTTGTTCGGATTCTCTTTGTTTAGCTTTGCGTGTTTTACTCCTTTGGTTATGTCGTTGTTGTATGTTTTTTGCTGTGTTAGAGTTCTCAGAATATGCCTTGTCTTTAGATTTTTGTTCTTATAGAATTTTCGGTCTTATTGCTCCGGTATTCTTTTTCCGATACTAGTACTAGTATCTAGAAACTGAGGGGACAGATTAAATGTCTCGCCTGGACATGTGCATGGACACAGAATGAAGATACCCGATATTGTAGCTCAAAGGAAAATGCATTAAAAGAAATAGAAATGGTCAGGTGATATTTGTCTGAAAAATCTCAGACAAGTCGGACCACAATAAGAATAATTCAGACAGTCACACACACAACTCGGACTCACTGTAGTGACATTGAGAAAGACTACAAGAATGATAATGTGAACTAGATTACTGACAATGTCAGAAAGGGCCCCACCGGCTTGTGTGATTGAACTCATGGGAATCAAAAACGCTTCAAAATCTATATATTCCCCAAACAGTGTTTTCCGATTTTCCTAAAAATCAAAAGTGACCTTCCTCTGATCATGTCCAACATTATAAAATTTATGAAAATCTGTGAAGGCAATCTCAAGTTACCATACGACATAGTGTTAATTCTCAAAATATGCATTTTTTTCATACAAAAACTAAGTTTTCCCCAAAAATTGCTGTCCGATTTTCCTCAAAACCGAAAGGGACCTTCCTTTGGTCAAGTCCAATATTGTGTATAAAAATCATAAAAATCCGTGAAGGCAATCTTAAGTTATCGCACGACAAAGGAAATACCGACGGACGGACAGAATAATTACTATAGACCTTTCTCTGATCATGTCCAACACTGTGTATAAAATTTATGAAAATCTGTGAAGGCAATCTTAAGTTATCATACAACATAGTGTTAATTCTCAAAATATGCATTTTTTTCATATAAAAACTAAGCTTTTCCCTAAAAAGGGTTTTCCAATTTTCCTAAAAATCAAAAGGGACCTTCCTTTGGTCAAGTCCAATATTGCACATAAAAATCATGAAAATCCGTGAAGGCAATCTTAAGTTATTGTACGACAAAGGAAATGCTGACGGACAGACGGACGGACGGACTGATTACTATAGGGCGGCCGCCATTTCATGGCGGGGCCCTAATGAAGTAATGATTAGGCTTTATGGACTTCAGAAATCTTTTTGTTGACTCTGTTGTACACACTTTTGAGAGTGACTTAGAAGACATGCCTTTTTCAAGTTGAAACTTCAAATCGTGTGGCAAAAAAAAATAAAATGAAAATACCTTCCCGATTTTCGGATGATGTAACCCAAAACAGGCATATACTTTTTTGGCCTTACTGAGAAATCTCGAAAATGTAACAAGTCACTCAACAATGAAATGAATGTCAGGTTAGGAGACTGGTACGAATAGTCCTACGACTATTAATAAAACAAAATATGGTGGGTCTACGTATTATAGTTGCTGAGAAATTGACCGAATCACGAAACTTGGACGCAATTTTATAAATGTTTATGAAGTCAATGAACCACGAAAATGAGGCCAAGGTCACAAGACATGTATACTGCGTCAAAGTGTATATCATAAGGTATCTGTTGACCAAACATCTTAAGTGTAGGTATTATGCGTGCAAAGTTATAAAGGTTAGTAATACGTATATATCTACTTTCGAGACTTTTCGTCGCAGGCGAGACAAAAACTTGACTTTTCAAATTAACGAAGCGTGAAATTCAGATCAAGGTTATAAGGTTCCAAATTGAAATAGCTTACACCAACAAAACTTTACACCCCACTGGAAAAAACATCAGATGTCTCATTTTCAGAAACTTTCAACTTCGTCGCAGACAAGTACATCGTATTCGTGATTTCGATGTCTTTACAGCTAAAACGGGGCACTATATATCCAGTACATTGTTTAAATCTTTACAGCTGACGTAAAAATGCAAAAAAATTCTTACTTCCAAAACTTTGGTGTTAATTTAGATATAAGCGTACAGTTTTACATGAAGGTTGTTACGACCTTATGAACGAGTTAACTGGGTTGGGGTCTATAGGCATTTTTCAAGCTCTTTGAACTTATTTCGACTTTCAAAAGCAAAATGTTTGCTGACTGTTGTGTTATCGTGAGAACAATTCAAGCAAGGTTTATATAAACCTGAGTTCTGATGTAATAATTAAAGTCAGATATTGTGAATTCTGTAGTGCTAATCTAACAAATATATTAAAATAACGAAAGCATTATTCAACAGTGTTATACCACCTGTAGGATTAAAAAAAAACTGACGCATTTCACTATAGAGAAAACAAAAACATAAAGTCATGGCAAATATAAGCAAGAAAACATAAGCAACCAGATGTATTTCAAAAATATTTAAAGAACTTTTTCTCGTATATTGTTATTTTTTAACTTTCTTTTTCTTATTATAATCTTTTACAGCTATTTTAACATCGCATGTAGTTTGTCCACTGTAAAAATGATGAAAGAAATTTCTAACTTCAAGTCTTCAAAAAACAAATTATTTCAATGAATAATAATGAAATACAAAAGTGAATCGGCTTCATTTCACTGATTTTTTTTTTTTAATTTGTAAAAGAAAATACCTGATGTCTTTAATAAGAACTACATATCAGTATATGATCTGGATTCGTCTCAACGAATATTTCACTCATCTCCATGGAAAGATTAATGAAGTCTAAAGACAATGCCTATTTATAGCAATAATCACCTTATCGATAAAAACATTTGATGTATGCACTTGTCCTGAAATTACTTATAACATGCAATCTTTACTGAAACAATACAAAAACGTATGTATAAACCCCAAAAGCTACGTACATACAAAATATCTAAATAAAAAAAGTACATGTATGCTATCAAAAGTACAGTGCTAATTTTGGGCATAATAGTCAGAACAGAAAATACTGCCTGCGTCGTAAAATTATTTATTTTAATATTATCAATATGTCTTTAGTTTCACGTGTACGTTATTCAACAGACAAAACTTTCCATTCTAGAAAACCAAAAATATCTTGCATATATTTGAAATCTATATCAACGTAAGCATTTTGTCGGAGATTGTAATGCCTTTTGTATAGTAAAATTCCAAAAGCTTCTGATAAATGGTTACCTTCAACTACTCAAACATCAATGACCAATAGAAGTAATTCATTTTCCCTTTAACTTACTCGAGATCCGTTTCAGTTTTTAACCCTAGAAAATCTGTCGGAATTTCTCAGTTTTAGTTCAATTACTTTTAACACACTGAAATATTACAAAATGAACAAGGATTACACACATAAATAATGAATTTATGTACACTGTATCTATACTGTCTTAAATACTTATAGAAACAAATTTATTGATAATTTCTTTCTCAGAAGATAAATAGCTTAAATAAATATATCTTATAAAAAATATATGAAGCATAGCTATCTTTACGTTTTTGATATATTGTATATGTGCATTTCGTCGAATAACATGTATAATTAAGTCACTGGTCGGTGTTCAAGGCAAAATAATCTAATCCAAATCAAAAGAGGGGTGTACCAGGGAGGAGATGCTCCTTTATATATTCCCCTTACTTCACATTTGGGTTTTAACTTATATTTTCATGTAAAAAACTAGAAATTGTGTCTGTAAGACACGGATGCCCCGCCTAAAATGTAGGTCATTATGTATGAATGCTCAGTACTATTCAAGGCACATCCACTGATGAAGTTTCGTTGATACACTATGCTTAGTTCCGAAGAAATGAACCTAAACATAAAACTTAACCAGAGTCGATCCAGCATAAAATGTAGATCATAATGACCCAATTATTGTATGACTGCTCAGTACTACCAAAGGCACATCCACGGATGAAGTTTCATTGATACACTATACCTAGTTCCAAAGAAATAAACCTAAACGCAAAACTTAACCAGTCACTGAAGCATGAACTGTAGGTCATAGCAACCCAAGTGTTGCTGAACTGTGTTGTAATATACAAGAGGACTGTAGTGGTGAAATATCACTGATATATTACTTTACGTTTCTGAGAAAAACTTAACCAGAATTGGGACGTACGGACGGACGGTCGGACAAGGGTAAATCTATTCTATATACCCCGGCCACATTCGTGGCGGGGCATAAAAATACAGAAAGAATGTAAATAAGCTTACTTTATCCTTTCCACCTTTTTAAGCATTTATTCTCTTTTAGAAACATTGAAAATTACATTCCATATAGAAGATAGATAGAACTGAATTTTATCTTTGAAAATACTACTTGAATACAAGTAACAAAAGCGTGTTAGATTGGTGAACATTTCTGTATTTCAATCCTGTTTTCATCCTCAGCAGTCTGCATGCACAATATTTAACATAATTTTATATTACTTAAAATAAAAGTTTGCATTGGAAAATCCAAACCTAAAATGTAATAATGGATCATACAATTCGTGACGGATAAAATAACAGCCTATAAATCTACCTTGCTAAGGAGTCATCCATAATTTTTCACGCGTTTACAAAACGCATGCTAGGGTCGGGGGGGGGGGGGGGGTGGGGGGGGGTGGTGGTGGTAGGGGTGCCTTCAAATTCAATGTTTAGCGTACCCTTAAAAAATCGGTATCAGTGTCACTTCTGTCGATATTCGGAAAACTTATCCGGAATCGTGCCGCCTGTTAGTAAAATTCGACTTTCCCCCTTAAGGTAGGGGGTACTTAATGGGCTATATTTCAGATTTTCATAAAATTTGGCATGCAACTAACGCATGTAGAACTGCATCTAAATATAAAAGGAATAATGTTTATCAATTTAATACTTCTCGAAAAATGCTGTGTCAAGCCTTGAAAAATAGAATGTGTAAATACAAAGAATGCACATCGATATCTTTGCATAAATTCAATTTTTAGATTTTAAATTTCTCAAAATACTGTCCCATGGATTTTTTTTAAAACAAGAGGCTCCCAAGAGCCTGAATCGCTCACCTGTTACTTTTTCCAACAAAGTCGAGGGGGACTATTGGAGTCACCCAGGCGTCTACGTCAGCGTGAGCGTCCATGTGCGCGTCCGTGTCCACAGTCCCAGTTACTAGTTGACATATGGTGATATATTTTAGAGTGCAGGTGCATGATGAAGAGATTGACCATGTGACATAAGATGAAGGTCACATGATCCATATTACTCGATTGACTGGCTTTCAAGTTTTATGTCAAAAATCAGTTTTTAATTTACAAAGTGATCTATAATCATATTAGTTGGTGTGAGGGTGCATCTCGGGATGCAACACAGCATCCCACCAAAATTAGGTCACTCTGACCTTCTTATCGCGCTATATTCACTTAGGTTAAGTTTTACGTTCCGAGTTCAGTTCTCCGATACCAAGAGACCTACAGTCATATAACTTGGTGTGAAGATGCATCTCGGGGAGTAACACAGCCTCCCACTAAACTTAGGTCACTCTGATCTACGTATCGCGCTTCATTGAGTTATGTTTTACGTCCAAGTTCAGTTCTCCAATACCAAGGGATCTACATTCGTATTACTTGGTGTCATCGTGCATCTCCGGAAGTAACACAGCCTCCGACCAAAATTAGGTCACTCCGACCTCTTATAGCGCTTCTCTGACTTGCGTTAAGTCTTAGTCCGAGTTCAGTTCTCCAATACCAAGAGACCTAATCATATTACTTGGTGTGAGAATGCATCTTGAGGAGCAACACCGCCTCCCACCAAAATTAGGTCACTCTGACCTCTTATCGCGCTTCATTTGACTTATGTTAAGTTTAACATCCGAGTTCAGTTCTCCGATACCAAGCGACCTACAATCATTACTTGCTGTAAGGGTTCATCTCGGGGAGCTACACAGCCAAACACAGTGGGGGACGAGGCGAAATTTGTATTCGTAGATTTCTGGGTTTTTTAGGGGTCACCAGATTCGGTTTTTTTTTCCATTAAATTGAATTGACTACTCCATATAGAGCGAAAAATGAGTCAAAAGCCAAATTAAGCATTACGTCGTCACGACGTCGCAATGAAAAATGTAGATTTTTGCTGTTTTCACGGACAGAACATAAGGTTGAATGATTTCCACAGCGACAAATGTAAATGTTTTTAGATATTAAGATGCAGTTTCGAATATTCAGGGTTTTTACTGTTGCTCATCGCCTTAAAGTGACATTTAGGTCTTCTACTCGGAGAACGGCAAACCACATGCGACTCATACTCTGGGTTTGGTACATGCATTTTCAAGAGATGTAACGATGTCTTTCGATCCTCTTTTCAAGTAGGAAGTGGTACCTGTGTGTTCACAGCAACAATGTTAAAAAATGTTGATGTACAAAAAAGTGCCCTTTTAAACTTGGGAAAACGTTGACAATTATGGATGACCCCTCAAGTGTATGTGTACAATGTCATTTTTAAATCAATCGTGCAGTTCAAAGTTGCAAAATAAAATTTTGATAATGTGAATTAACATCTATGGAATGTATTCCATTTACTTCTGCCGCTGATTTCTTGATGTAAAACTTGTGGCTTTACTTACATTCTGCACACTTCAAAAACGACCCTGGAGACACGTTCTGAAAGTCGATATAATTCACACCTTTGGAAACAAAGTGTTGCTGGTATCATATATATTCTGAGCAAAAACCAATGGATTACACATAAAAACAGAATCTGTTCTTGTGGAGAAGTTTTAGTTCTTTTAACAATAGAAATGACAAAAATTAAATACAACCAAATGCAATGAAAGGTACAATAACATTTTTTTTCAATATTGTATGAGAAATATTTTCCCAGAAAACGAACTGAAATCAAAATGCGAGACACAGTCGCTTATTTCAAACATTCTTTTGTTACTCTGTATAAAAATATCAGATTTACTTTCTGACATCAAAACATTATGTACCTGGAATAATAATTTTTTTTCAGTTCAGGATATTGTTTATTACGTGATTCACATCATGGAAATATTATTCAAAGACATTTTAAGATTGCAATACCATATTCTTATCTCTAAATTCACCAGCTCGGGTCAATATATTGGGTTGATAAATCATCGGAGAAGTACATAGAAAACGTACAAGTACGTGTATCATATATCCAATGTTCACACACTTCACATATCAATTATACCTACCTATAAAATTTGAGGATATTTTATGATGAACAAAGCATAAACATATATATACTTTTTATCAGGAAAAATCTGCTTAAAATCTGGAATTTTTTAACGTCGTCATAAAACTGCAAAATTACATAAATCATCTAATAAAGTCTTGTCATTTTATCAGATGGGAGCATAAAACAGTAAACAATAAAAAATAATTCATCTCAACACTTCTGACGTGATTTTTACATGAAGATACAATTTTAATTTCGGTTGCTTAACACCCCTAAAACAGTTCGAGGTATAACATTGAGTTACTAAAGTCTGGAAGAATAAAAATCTCCAATAAAAGTTCTAAAAAATATTAAATATATACTGTTTTCAAGTTATTAAGAGTTAAAACAAATATTTAAAATGAGAGATAAGGGTGTTTCTCGGCCAGGTTAAAAAGGCAAGTTTTCAAATATTTTTTTTAGTCAGATGCATGCACTGAAGACTCTCGTGATCTTAACAGTTTTTGTATAGAAAAGGTGCAAGAACGAAAACTGGAGTTGAAAATTGATAAACCGGGCCAAATACAAGAAACAAAACCAGCAAACTTCCCTAAACAAAACAAAATTGATGTGATTCCTAGACATGAAATCAACTTTTTGTTATTATTGTATCAACTCATACATAAAAGTAGTTAAAATAAGAAATGAAAATATCGAACTGACAACAAACTGAATATTCCTTCAAAATTTGAAAATTACTTTTAAACATTGTAAAAATCCCGTTTTGGAAAAATTCAGTATTTTCCTGGCATCTGTATAGAATTTCTTCTCATTATATGTCTTCCTTCAAGCCCCTTGTCTTTTGTTAAGTTTGTTGACAAAAATGGAAGGTAATAGAAAAGTCAACGGATTTTCTGTTCATATGAGAAAGACTAAAGTTTAGTTTGTACTTGAATTAAAAAAATGGAAATGCAATGAAATTTGCCTGATATTAATAATAGTAATAAACATTTTAATATTCACACAAATAACTGTATTTATTACATTGATGATGGTGATTTATCGTAATTTCCAGTGAAAATAAATTCGATATTTTCACTCAGTGAAAGATCGGTTTTTCGATTTAACGTCGTCAAGGGCGTTTCTAACAAATGACGTTTGTGACGTCGAAAGATTCAGGAAGGGATGTAAGGAAAATATGACACTTTTGAAGCATTTTTTGTCTATTTTATCAATGTAATAAACAGTATAACTAATTCAAGAATTTGAATATCGAAAATATTCCAACTCGTGACCTGAAAACACTAATAATTCCCTCATGCGCTGCGCGCATTCGTGAATTAAGCTGTTTTTCGGTCACTCGTTGAATATTTTGCGATATTCAAATTCTTGAATAAGTTGTCCTATAATTATTGTTTTCTGCCACTAAAAACTCAACCTTACATTTCCTTACCCTTTACGGTAATAGTGTTGACAAGACACATCAGTACAAAATTCAAATACTTTGATTAAATTAACTAAAACCGATATACAATGTTTTGAAAACTTTACTTTAAAAAAGAAAAGATAAAACATTGACAGTTGTGCCATCATAACTTATAATAATCTCATTTCTCCTTTATCAGTGATGTAATGGAATCAACACGAAAAAACAACTAATCCTGCTAAGTTAAATTTTTATTTATTCAGTGTTTAATAAAATGGCTTTTTTCTTTTATAAAATTATGGCCAATGTCCACTATTTCCACTTTTTACAAGTACATGTATTTTTTTTTAAACTTATAAAGCACAACAATCTTTGAAGCTGATTGAATACAATATTTCTTCACATTTTAAAAAGTTAAAAGTATAATTTTTTAAACTCCATTCTTATTGGTAATAATCATTGTACTCTAAATGGATTTTGTTGATAGCAATCATAGGTGTTCATTGCAATTATTATACAGCAAAATCCCATATTTTTACCACCAATTCATCAAAGCAAATTTCTTCATCTCTTATTTAAATGTTCACCTGTTTTAATACCTGACTGAAAGAGGACAAGGGAGTGGGGCGTCGATTGACAAGTTGTCTGGGTAGTTCGTCGTAACTACCTGTCAAAGTTATGAGCTCAAATTAAACTTCTGGCGAGATGCAATTGCTAGTTTTCCCACCGAAATTAGCTGCTTCTCCCTTTTTCCTCCCCCTCCAGCATAAAACCTGGTCGCTACATTAAAGTCAGTTACGATGAGTGTGGCGTAAAACACCAACCGAACCGAACAGACAGTCAGTCCTCTTTGTCACAAGACAATTTTTTCTTGGTAAAAAATAAGCTATTGTTTTATTTACGGAGTATGGTTTAACATCCAAGACTTTCAGACATTTAGGATAAAAGGCCGTTTGAAGTCAGAGGAATCTGGGACTAAGATTTGAGTTCCAAAGTGAAATAACATGATCTGGAAGAAAAATTATATTATAAATTTGTACACTAGCCTTGCTTTAATCTTTTAATAAGTCCGAGAGAAAAACAAATTTCTTTATCATTAAATCATTTCCTGTAACATTCTCAAAACAGCAGAACGTATATACTATTGTGTATATAACCTTACAAGTGCCATGATGTTAAAATACCTTATAAATAACTATGTTCATTACTTGTGACTTCAATTAGGATTATTTTTTTATTAAATGGTTTTTTATACTTTCTGTTCCCTTCAATTAGTATGTGGAGTTTTATTTTTGCTGTTAAATGATGTATAATGTTTGCAATACAAAGTAATGACCGGTAAGATCAAGACTTTGAATTTTTATTCATTATAATATTGTTTTCCTTATGTTCTGATTATGGAATCTGTGAAAACCTAGCAGTATATCGAACTTTTAATACAACCCAGAAACCCATTTCAGAAAAATGATTATTTACCATATCACTCCTATTGTGTGCCTCATATAAAACTGCAAGTATTTTTTTTTTTTTTTTTTTGGGGGGGGGGGGGGGTATTATATAAACATACTTATTAAAATAATGGCCTTTTTCAATCTTTCAATTAGCAACAGAAGCAGATTTTTCCTTTCTTGAATTTTGCATAAAATGACATCGCATACGTAGTTGTTTCCTGAAGTTCGAATCATGTTCATGTTCAACTTCAGGACATACGTGATCAATATTATTTGAAATTGTATTTTAGATCGTTTTTCGTATAGCAATCATTTCTTTCCATCAAGAAATCAGTTGCAGAAGTATATGAGATATACGGCAATAGGAAAATTAACATTAGTTTATAAATGGTGTGTTTGGATTTCAAGAGAATGACTACATCTCATTGAAATTGATTGAAAAACTTAAATACAATTTCTTACCAACAATGTATTTTTTCAAATAAGAAAATCTGCAAAATTTATAAGAATTAGGTGCTTTTCGAATAAAAAAACCCAAGAGCTATTTATTTTTAGAAAACTACCAGCCTCGGATTATAGAAATACAAAAACCAACACCTATAACAGTAAATCCAAAAAGACGGTATCGTGCTAGATTTCTTCGTTTTACTTTTAAAAAGCGTAAACTTGACTACAATCGTATCTAAAGTGCGTGTTTAACATGTATACGAAAATGGGTTGTTTCCTCCAGCATTCAAGCATACGTTCTGCATCTAGAAACAAATTGATACTAATTTTTATGAAAATATACTTTATGAATGCTTGAAAACTTCCTGTGAACATCTAAAATCCCTTGTGAAGAGTAAGCCCTTTACATCCGAAGGAATCATTGGTAGTTCTTGTTAAAAGTAGCTTTGAATGTGAAATAAAATTTGAGCCGTGTTTCCTGTGTACACGATGGCTACATATATAAGAAACAGTTCTTTTCAGAAATGAACAACTTAGTGATTTGTTGCTTAATAAAATCACGATTTTTATTAAATAAATAAAATAATGCTGAAAATGTGTATAAAAGGATAACTGTTGATTCCAAGTTTTCCACTAGGTCACCACTAAATAATCATTACTACATGTAATGCACTCTTGAATAAGGTAAGTGAAGATTAAATTCACTTTACCTTAAATACAAAACATATTGGTTATTCGTTTTTAAGATGGTATGGTCAGTAAATCGACCTTGTGATAATAAACAATTTTTAAAGTTGACAAGAATATCTAGGAACATACATTAAAGGGAAACACAAGACAGGGAAAGGTAAACAAATACAAAAGACAATATAAAATAAAAACATACACGTAAACAAAAAATCATGTACTTCTATCATCAGATACCATGGAGGAATTTTCTATATAAATTCCCTGAACATTTTCCCTTAGGTAAACATTTTCAAAACATAAGGATAGTTCAGGTGCTCTTCTAAAAATTGACAAAAACATGAGGAAAAAGTGTCAATTAATTGACCATGATCCCCTTTTTCGTATTGTTCAATCAGATAAAAATTGGCTTTTAAGCCGTCTCATCCATCAAAACCATGCATATACTTGTTATTCTAGGATTCCAATTTTATAAAGCAGTTATGGGTTTTAAATAATTACATTTCTAAAATGAAACTTTCAGTGAAACTTCTAAAAATAAAAAATATTCGAAACTGATGTATAGTTTATTTAGAAATTAATGTTTTTTTTAAATATAGAAGAATGTGATATGATTAACAATGCGATAACTTACAATTGTGAACGACTGTCTCGGTGGTTTTATAGAGGAAGTCCTTTGAAGTTAATTTTCCAACGTCCTATGTATTTTAAAGTCCGAAAAACTGGCAAGGCCGGAAGGTACTCAAATACCCAGAACAACTGGAAAGCAATAGTCATACGCCCGACTTGGTACAAACATTTTCAAATAAAAATGGTGGGTTAAACCAGGTTTTACGGCATTCCAAATCTCCTACTTATGACAGATGCTATAATTCTGAGTTATTTACGGAAATGAGTAGCTGCCAAAACTCACAATTCACATCAGTAAATAATGGTCAACATGGCCCAAGGAATTTTATCAAGACTATCCTTTATAAATTGTGATGTAGAAACTGAATATTTTTCTATCAAGCCTTGATATCTGTCAAAGAATTTTTTTTTTTTTTGGGGGGGGGGGGGGGGGGGTACAAAAAAGGCGTGATTTTTCAGCCTTGATTCGTTAGTCTACTACGCTTATGTCTTATTTGGAATTGGTCATGAGATATATATAATTCTGAAAAATGACCACATATGGACCATTGCTTCAAAATTTGGTTCTAATTGGTTCCATACAAGATCTTGTGATTTTTTTTTATAATTTCAGCTAAGACAGTCATACCTAGGCTCGTAGTTTGGGTCATCTGGTGCAAATCTGAAAATATTACCCAAGGACCTGTGCTGCAATTTTGGTCTCCTCCTGGCTCCCTAATTTCACACAAGAGGATTCTTATTTTCCCACGGGGTCCTATGTTTAACGAAGTATTTTTTATGGTGACACTCTTGAGGTCTGGGTCATAGAATATAGCTCTGAAAAGACCATCTACAAATCTTATGCTGCCAAACTTGATTTGATTTGTCTCACTGCTTTTGGATGATCTTCCAGTGAATTATCCCATACAGTCTTTAATTTACCTAGGTTTATCTGTAACAGCCATCATGATTGGCAGTCTGAGTCATTGGATAAGATTATGAAAGAAGACTAAGGACCATTCCTGCCAATACTAATCTGAATTTGTTTTAAAGATTTATCTGTAATTAATTGATGGACAGACACCAAGTCATAGCAATATCTAACATGGGACTCTGTTAGAAGTGCACTAAAAAACTGCTCAGCTAAAAGACTTATATTAATTGTACGCTTTATCATCTAATAACAATCTTAACATTCTCGGGTGAAAACTACATGCTTTTCTCATTATAATTGGGGCTTCAAATAATTTAACAGTAATTCTTTTCTTCAATTTAAAAGAGTATTAAGGGTAAGTAGCAATTGTGATGTGCCACCCTAAAATTCATTTTGTATTTAAGGTGCCAACAACTTTTTATTTGAGTATTTGATATTTTTAATCTGAACATGTATTTTTTTAATCATATAAATGAACCAAGCTTTTTCCCCAAATGTACTGTGATATTCATTTCTCTTTTTCACCACATTTTGGTGCCTGTCTTTTTTCAAATTACATTCTTGTCCTCCATTCCATATATGTTTAAACATTTAAGGTAAGGTTTGCGGTCACAGGGAGATAACTCGAATTGAAAAGTTGCCTAAAGTTCTGATCACTTGAGCGTTTATTCCGTCGAATTTTTAACAAAGTCGAAAAAGCGCGTTGCGTACAATTATCGTCTGACAAAATGTCAACACATCGTATAGCAGTGAATTGAATCGCATGTTTAACGATTAAGAATCAAAACGCTGCTCTATTGCTTGGAATGCATTCGGGAACTATATCAATGTCAATTTAAGCAAAGTTTTTGCCAGAAACAGTTGAAAGTCTACGCAACTGCCGAAGCGTGTATCTATGTGTTGGATATTGTATTGATCAACGTTGATTTGGGAGAATATTTCTTCAAACGACAAAGTCTCATGTTTATGAACGACTTCATCGTTGCCGATCCTTTGAATTATTAGATATTTCAGAAACTGATAGTCTTTAACATGGCCAGAAATTATGAGGATACAGTGAATAAATCATTATTAGAGTCGCAACTTGCTACAAGATCCAAACAACGAACTCAAGGATGTCATGAATCCTGATCTTTCCATGGATTTAAAATCTAACCTTTAACAGTTCAAGAAGGGATTTTGAATAGCTACGTGTATTTTGACTTCATAAGTTCAATAAAAATGTCAATTGATTTTCTGGTCTTCATCTACTTTATGGCCATTCTTTTACTGTAGAGCTATGATTTGGTAGGGATATGGTTAGCTGAGGGAAGGGTTCCTTCATGCAGGTCAGGGCCTATTACATTGATAATTTGATGTTTTTTCTTATTTCTATTTAGAATATAAAAAGGGAAAACTATGCAGTATTTTTCATACATAACAAAAAAAAAAAAAAAAAAAAAAAAAAAAAAAAAAAAAAAAAAAAAACACATGCCATCCATGAGGCATGTTTTCTAGTTGAATATACAATGCGCCACGATGCAAGTTAAACAGATCCAACACAATATCACAATATTTGCTTAGTACTTTGTTTTACTGCACTCGAATTTAAACTTGATCTAGATACTATCAAAACAAGTCTTCCATAGAATTTCATCAAAAATCCGCAAATGAATATAGCCATGAGAGCGCTTACAATGGGGACGAACGGACAGATGGACGGACGCCCGGCATTTCTATGTCCCCGCATTGCGTTCCGGCGGGCGACAAAACTTATGCCCTGAAAACGGCTTTCAGTGATTGATTTTCTTACAAAACGCGAAAAATACGTTATTTGTGTGTTTAAGAGAGGTTTATATAGCATCCGTTTCCATGGAAACGAGATCGGGGACATATGAATTTTATTGTTTTATTATAATGGAAATATTAAAATCTATCAGTTCTCAATTTTTATTGAAATCGTGGGATCGGGAAACAGGACATTTTCATCTTTTTGTTGCCATGGCAACGTCTCTATTTTGGCAAGGAAATGTGAAAATGTTGTGTTTTCGTGATTTTTTTCCAAACTTTTCAAGCAAATTTTATAGATAATATCTAGAACATAATCATTTTTACAATTTTCATTAACAAATTTAATAGTTTTGATACTTACATAAAATAATTTCTTGAAAATAGTAAAATAAATACATTATGTCAAAACTACCAAAAATCCAAATTTTGAGCTGTTTTTACAAAAAAACTGGACGGGCGATTTTCTTAAAAATGCCGCGAAATACGAGAGGTTCCCCCAATGAACAAATAAATATGTCACGTTACTAAAATATCATAATTATAAAAATCCAGAGAGAGCGTAAACCTTACCTTAAAACTAATTATTATATACATTAATCATGCCAAAATTATTTACAACATTACTTTTATCAAATTCTTTAACTTTTCTATCATTAAAAATTGTAAAGGAAACATTCCTGGAAAGGCAAGAAAATTCTTGGCATCTTAAACAGTAGTAAAATGCTTAGTCTGAGAACCAAGTACCTTTTACAAAAGACCGACTTAAAATTAGGGAATATGCATAATCAATTTTCTTTTTGATAAATATTTTCATTTTTGTTATTTCTTGTAAAGCTTTGTGCTCCAGGAAGATACTATAGACCATATTTTATTTTTAAAAATTAGTAGAAATAGTATCAACTCAAAAACCATGCCTTCTAAATTATGTAAAAGTAAATGATTTAACAACATATTTCTATGCTGAAAAGTGAGCAAAATTTGTTTTAATGTATTGTATTCTGTGAAAGTTTTAATATTAATTTATCTAACAATGAAAGATTCCTTTATCAGGGCATACAATAATGTCTTACTGTAATAAGTATAACTTTTACTCAAGGAAATCAGAATCCAGCATAAATTCATGACAAAAAAACAACACTCGTCTCTTGTACGAATTTTGGATTAACACAGATAAAAGCTTTTTTTCTTGTATACCTTTTCCTAATGATAGAATATCAAGATACATGTAGCAGATTAAGCTACTATAAAAAGAAATTTTACACTGAATACGAAAAATTCTTTTCACACTATTGACTTCTCTATGCTGCCTAAATTTCTAGAAAAATTGCAGTTTACATTTGTTTGACTTCATATTTTATTTTAATGTAAAACTTCACATTACTCCTGTAAACTTCTTCTGAAAATAAACTTCAAAAATATAATTATTTTGCCCTGACACTGTTGCTATAATACTTTTTAGGAAAATCAGACAGTACAACAAACTTTTTTGATGGGCAAAAAAAAAAAGAAATACAGGGTAAAAACAGAACAAAAATAAGAACAATTCTTTTATTTGGACATCAATGTCTACAATATATGTTGAAATTAACAATGTTACAATACTAACGCTACATTTTATTTCATTAACAATTTTAATTGTAACTTCTTGGTGATCTTTTTTTTTTAAATTCATTTCACCATTTTTTTTACTTAGACTGTTATCATCAATTTGAATTTAGATTATTTAAACAATACCCAATTCCATTATGAAAATGATATTTAACAAAAACAAAATTATGTATCCATTGCTGTGATCTCTCCTCAATGTTTATATGAAGAAATATGAAGTCATACGAGGTTTAATAAAATAAAGACAATGTGTTTTTATTTAATATTTCTTGAAATAACAAAAGAATTCAAAGCAATAACAATATGCATCTTAATACAACAATTCATTTCACAAAATACAATAAAAACAGTTTTAATTTTAAAGTAGCTCCTCATTGAATTTTCACTTTCTGTTCTTTAATCAGCATATTATTTCAAAAATTGTATATTGATTCATCTACTTCTAATTATGAATATATACAAAATCATTATGGAGTTTCAAAATATTTACATCTGGATTACCCAAACCAAGGTCAAAAATGAGTCCCAAAAAATGGCTGAGGTACAAAAAATGTACAAAATCACCATCTATTGGCCATTCACATCCCCATCACTCTGGACTACAACAACTTCCTGTTTATAAAAAGAAACAGTTTTACATATATTAACATATCAATATTTCAAAAATCCTTTACTTTTAAAACTAAATCAACAATGCATGCGAGAAAAAAACAAACTTCATAAAAAAAAAAACCTGCATGGCTGTAATTATAATTATATATTACTTTATTATCCCCTCAAAATTTATAATTTGTTAAAACTTTTTTTTGTGAATGGCTTTTTTAATGTTTGCTGAAAAATCAGTAATCAAGAAAATTGTGACAATTCAAAATAATCTTGTACCATCAAATAATGACGGATTCTATTTTATTCAGTATCATACAGAATTTACAAGCATAAGAAAAGCCAAAAAGAAACATGAAAATATCTACAAATTGATAAAATGATGTGTAAAATGTGATTGATGAGAATCAGTAAGATGAAAAGGATGAGACAGACACTGCTAAAAACGATGAAATGATGGTGAAAAAAATCGGATATTACCCAATAAAATTTATCAATAACAAATGCAAACATTAATTCATTCTAATGTTTTCAAAAAAGAACAATTCCAATAAGCAGATGTTCCACATCTTCTGTTGAAAAATATGAAACTGACATGTCTACCCTTAACTACATGTGTGTGCTCTGTCATTTTTTTTCCATATACTCCAAGGACTTTGGAAAAGGAAAGATTAACATTAATACACTTCATATCATTGTAATCCAAGGATCTCTCCCAATACAACAAGAATACAGAATTGTGTATAAATAAATCCTTCAAAGAAAAACCAAAGACACAACACAAGACCTCTAACCATATCACACTTAAAAACTTGTTAGTAAATTTGTATGGGTATTGAAAAATACATCAACTGTCCTTCTATTTATCCTAATGAATAGCTATTTCTAGTTAATTGGAACCGTTTTTCAGTGTCATACCATTTATTGAACATAATTTATGCTTTATAACATATGGGTAGAGTTTTTCAAGCAAGGGAATAAACTCAAACTAATTCAGTTTTCCTGAGATTACTCAATTTTTAAATTAGTTTAAGTTTTAATTTTCTTTCGGTCTTAAGGTGTATTTTCTATCGTTACTGGTAAATTTAGAATTCAATTATAGTAGTTTTACTTCAATAGGGAGAATAGTTTCCTTTAATCTCTAAGATGCAAGACTCACAAAAATATTTTTGTGACATCTCAAAGAAATAAATTTATCTGTATTTGAAATGACACCATGTATTTCACACAGATATTTCTAGTATTCTAGTCAATCTAGAATAATTATATTTTCATAATATAAATAACCAGGAGTCGATATAGAATGGAAATTTCCTGTACAGAAAAAAAAAGGTGCTGCCTGATAGTAAACTAGATTTTCCTTCATCAACGTTCGGAGCCGAACTGCCCAGCACACATTGCCAAACTAATAACTAGACTTCTTAAACTAAAAAATTTGGCTAAATATTATCCTGTTCACACTCTTGTTACAGTACAACACTTCATGAAAAGTCTTCACATTCTGGAATGACTGCAACATGGGCTTTCTGAAAAATATTTTAAAATTACTTTAAGTGGCTTTCATGAAATGTTGTACTGTTGTTTATATGGCTCACCAAATAACCTTCATTCAACCAGAATTACCTCAACCACTTCTTCTACTGTAGTAACATCACCCTGGTCCTGAGCTTGTGCCTGCTCTTCCTATAATTAATCATCAAAAAATCTTTTAACAGAATGTACAATGAGAATGCACAATAAAGCATTAGGTTTTGTTTAAGAATGTAAGAAAAACTTACAATTAAATGATCTTTTTTTAGATAATCCATTATAACTTTCAAACAAGTGGATTCTCACATTTCTCATATGAAGAGACAGATTTATGTAGAGTCCTGTTGTATGTATTTTAATATAATCAAAGTGCTAAAATAGCACTGATGGAGAATGTGCTGACAGCAGTCTGAATTTGTATTTTCATAAAACATATTACCAGTAACAGTGCATTTATGTTGTACCATGTTGAAATAATAAATAAAGGTTACTTTATTCTATATAGTAAACCCTCTTTATAAGGCGCATGTTGGTTTCAGCCCACCACTGACATTAAACTGAATTTGCTGTTATAATGGAACTACCCATTTTCAGATTTTTTCATAGCCAATTCCTTTAAGACTATATTACAGGTATCTGTGTCTTGCTAATTTATTATTCAAGGTATGATGACCATTCTTTAGTATTAATCTTTTGTAAACAAAGGTATCATAGAATATTTTTTTTCTTAATTGACTTAAGTTCAATAAATAAAAATGAAAGAAACATGAGATTTAGTTTAACAGCCTATCAGAAACAAGATTTGCCCATGGCAGCCATGCTTGTCATCCAATCAGGATGAAAAACAAATTGATTTCATAAAAGACTTTCCATAGATGCTTCCTGTCAAGTTTGGCTGGCAGTTTTGGTTAAGTAGTTCCAGAAAAAAGAATTTTTTTAAGCAACCAATGAGAAACAAGAATTGCCCATGACAGCCATGTTTGTTGCCTGATCAGGACAAAATGAGGAAAGTTTGTAAAGAACCTCCCATAGATGTATCTTGTCAAGTTTCGTTCCATTTGGCCCAGTGATTTCAGAGATTTTTTATATCCGCCAATCAGAAACAAGAACTGCCCATAGTAGCCATATTTGTAGTACGATCAAGACAAAATGAGGAGACTTTGTAAAGAACCTCCCATAGATATTTCCTGTCAGGTTTCATTCCATATGGCCAAGCAGTTCAAATGAAAAAAAATTATTTTTACTCAACCAATGAGAAACAAGAATTGCCCATGACGGCTAAGTTTGTTGCCAGATCAGGACAAAATGAGGAAACTTTGTAAACAACCTCCCATTTGGCCAAGCTATTTCAGGGGAAAAGATTTTTTTATATCAGCCAATCAGGAAAAAAAACTGCCCATGGTGGCCATATTTGTAGTCTGATTGGGATGAAATGAGGAAATTTTTTAAAGGACCTCCCATATATGCTTCCCGTCAAGTTTTGTTCCATTTGGCCTAGCAGTTTCAGAGGAGAAGATTTTTGAAAACTCAGCCAATCAAAATCGGGACGAAATAGCAAATTTTATTAAGGACCTTACATAGATGTTTCCTACCAAATTTAGTTTCATTTGGCCCAGTGGTTAAAATGTGAAAAGTTCACGGACAACGGACGCCAAGTGGTGACAAAAGATCACATGGCCTTAGGCCAGGAAAGCTAAAAATGTTAATCCACCCAAGCTGACTTGGTCTTAAAATTTAACCAGATGAATAAGTGACAGATATGTTTAGTACTTGTGCATTCATTAATAAAACAATCAATAATCTAATACACAGTACATCAGATGACGCCACAAATTATTGATGTTGAAGTGATTTAAATTACGCAATATGTAACATTTTTATAACCAAAATGCACTGTCTGGTTGTACTGAATGTTGATGTAATGTGGGCTGAATGTATTTATATATTTTACAAATAGTGTACATGTAAGCTCTTTATTCTGCATGGTAGTTTTTAACTATATTTGAAACCATTCAAGAAGTCTGGTGGAGGTAAAAAATTTCATAAAGTTTAATTCCTTCAAGGCAATTAAAAAGTTGTGAACCGGATATGAATTTGTTTATTTTGATATAATGTATGTAAAGTGAAACTAAGTTGATGTTGACCTTTAAGGTAGATGATCAAACCTAAATTGCGACACAATTTCTGGAGGTGGTCAGTACCAGCAAATATCATTTAATTCCTTCAAGGAATTAAAAAAGTTGTGAACTGGACATGACTTGTTTATTTGGATATGGGGCATGTTAAGTTAAACTAGTAAGCTTTTGACCTTGACCTTGCACGTAGACAATCATGACTTTTTCATGACACACCCTCTGGTGGTGGTCAACAATATGATCAAGAATCAGGCTTTTAAAAAAGTTGTGAGCCGGACACATATTTATTTATTTGGATATGGGGTATGTTAAGTTAAACCAAGTCACTGACCTTGACCTAGTAGGTAGACGATAAAATCATTCTCATGACACTCCCTCTGATGCTGGTCAATAATATCAATAAGTATTATTGAACTCCCTAAAGGCATTTAAAAGTTCTGAGCTTGACGTGACCATTGCACAGATAGAACAGGTGGACAAACAAAATGGTTCCTATGAATTACCCTTTACTTTGTTCACTGGGGAATAAGGATTCCTTTCAACACTTTAAATACATTAACACTCAACATTTACATGAATTTTTATGTACATATATTAAAACGTTTTTTTCAATTTAGTCAGAAAATCTAAGACAAGGAATATAACCCTATGACAATTACAATTTCTTTGCAGCAACAACTGAAAAGTCAAGCTCCATGAAAGTCAGAAGACCTACAAAATGGATTTTTTGTGTTAGTGCTATGGTCAAGCTGATTGATTCACAGCTTTTGAATTTTTGAAAATTGTGTAAACTGCAATTTTCAACCTGATATGGTCAATTTTCGGATTTGAAGTGCAGAAATTGGGAGTACATCATTTGTATGCTTCTGATAAACCAATTAAGTGTGTTCTGGGACACAGCCATCATATATGTAAGGTACATGGGCTGTTGACAGCAGTGCCCCTTCTTCATCTTCTTTTGTAGGTGCAGAATCATGGCTCTTATGGCCCTCTGTTATTTTTTTTTTACACTTTACACCATAGAGCTACGGATTTCACCAGTTTCAATACTTTTGAAATAGCCATTTAGATTTTTATTAGTACATTCATTGCTGTTTTATTTTGTTTACAACGACGTCAAGATGGACTATCCCATCTGAAAGTGATATTAACACTGTTAAGTGAGACCAATTGTGGTCTTTTCAGTGTTGAATTGCATTCAACTTTGACAAAAAAGAAACCGGAAAAGACTGGAGTTGTTATTATTAACTAATGTGTTGAAATACAGTAAAAACTGTCCAGTTAATATTAATATTAAACCGGAACTGGTCATTAATACAGGTCTAATACAGGATTTTCTGTATTAGACTTGTATAAATGACCAGTTCCGGTTTTTCTGTATAAAACCTGTATTAATGACATGTTTTAGACACATGGGATTGTATTAAATAGACAACTTATAATGTATTTTAAGTCATTGGTTAATAAAAGTACTGTAATTTTAAGTCGTTAGTTAATAAAGGTGTCATAAAATGACCTCGACCCAATAGACCGACTCGGACATAATACCAGCTTTATATTAAAATACCCATTTAATAACACTATAGTATTTATCTTATTTTTCATAGATGGTTAAATCATGATTTTAGCAAAGGGAAATCTAACCAAAATCGATAAGAAATGTTGTTCTTACATCCTTTCGTTGTATATTTCTGTGTTAATAAACATGCATAGTAATAGTAAGTCAAGCCTATCAAGTTATCAAGTTATCTGTCATATTTGTTGTGTTTGTAAATGTAATTCTTCTGCTTTGAATACCAACAATGTCTCACACACTTATTTGAATACTGACATCATACTATATATTTTATGGTTTTTCAATTTTATAAAACACATTCCCTACATTCAGAGCTCGGGATGCATATGTATTTTATCATATTTTGACAGAGTTATCGTTCCCCAAAGCAGGTGTGATTTCGAGGTCACTCATGGAATTTCAACAGAATTGAAGGAAAAAGATCGAGGAGTTCAAACGAAAAATGGAATTCCTTAAAAACAATATTAACTGTGCAAACGAGAACTTAGGACTTTTCCATTTTTTTACTTGTAAGACATTGAATATTTCCAAATGTATCCCAACTACATAAAATTGACAGCATATCCTATATAATGAGGAATTCCCTTCACCTTTCAGGATTTTCTGTTTTATCATTTGGATTGAAAGACAAATCGGTGTGTTCCTAGTGAGACACCTGCTGTAAAGAACGACAACTTTTTGCAGGACAGTCAACCGCAAGTCAGGAATAGCAGAAACAGAATTTGTCACAAACATTAACAATATTAAACAATTCTCTTCCAGCTTTCGAACTACATTTTCTCATAAAGATGAATTCTATTAGTGGTGAAATGGCTTAACATAGTTTATGGTCGGCAATGCAATCTTTTCAAAAATACTCTTCTGCACACCTTGTAAAACAATAGAATAAAGCATCAATCCTGTACGATAAAACATATTTTACTTTTGAACAATTGAACAAGGAAAGCAGTAATAAACCTACTGTTTTATAAATATTCATCTTGTGCTCCTGTTGACAATGCTGTACTAAAGCCCAAGCACTGGAAAATTCTGCATTACAAGTGCCACATTGAAGAGATGGTGGATCTGAAGCTTCTGGAAAGAACAGACTAACTTTAAGGCAAATAAAAATATATAATCACATGTCCTACAATTCCTGATTTTAGCACACACAAAAAACAAGACAATCTATCATAGAAATATTGGCAATGTATAATGTATAAACTTTTCAATATCAATTTGGCAATTTGATGTTAACAGAAATATTACTGTACCTTTCTTGTCTCAATTCTGGTCACGCAGACTTAATAAAGCAACTTTTGAAAATAATTTTTTGGACATAAAAAACTGAAATCAAATTTTAATTGATCTATTAGCCGGATTTTTATTTCTGACTATAATCAATAGATTGTCTATTATGATTTATTATTGGAACAACATTACTCCCTAGTGATCGAAGGATTGTTGTCCATGATCTATTTTTGGTCTTCTGACTAGGCAAAACAAATTCAAAAGCACTGTAGTTCTTCGGATTCTATAAATCAAAAGATGGACCTCATACCAAGAACAAGTGCTCATGCATTAAATGTATGTAAAGCCTGTAAAATGACATATATTCCAATAAAGTTTTTTTGCCATTTGCTCTTTTCAGCCTTGAGTTGTTCTGATGACTGATACATGTAGGTTTTAATTTTTTTGATATGTGAATACATGTATAAGGGATCCATGTGTATTTATTGCAACTAAAGGAACAATTTAGTGAAATAAATATAAAGTTCACTTGGGCTTTTCCAGTAATAGTCTGTATAACCCTCCCCAAATTAGAAGAAAATGGTTTCCAGCCTCCTCTCCCCAAATTAGAAGAAAATGGTTACCAGCCTATTTTCATTATTTTATGTTTTTCTTTCTCCCCCAACCCTATGGAAAATATTACATAGCTGGATTTTTTGGACGTGATACTTTTTGCTTTATTTCAATAGATTTAGTATTTGTTTTGTATTATTTTTTACTGTACAACAATGTTCAATCATGCCTGACAAAGATGAATTCAGAAAAGTGCTTCCTACAATAAACACAAGTCAATTTTGTTATTTCACAAGAAGCATATGGTAAACATATTAATTCATGTACAAAGATAATTTACAAGTCCAATCAGGAGAGCATTATTCAGATGTTACTACACTTTCAAATGCATGTATAGAAACAATCATAAATTGATTTACAATTACTTCTATTTAAATCATTTTGCCTTAAAAATCAGATTATAATCAATTATATCCGATAATCAATTATGGTTTTTGAACTAATTCCCATCATTGCTACCCTAAACATACCGGGTACTTTTAATATTATTTTGCTATAGGAACATCTAAAAAATCTTGCTACCAAAGTTTCTATGCAGATTCAACAAATAACAAAAACAAACATGCCTAACTACTGTTAGAGAAACAGGGCACAAGAAAAGGATACATGTAAATATTTTCCTGTTAGGGGCCCTAAAAACTTCATCTGATGTCCCTCATATTTTCAAGGGTACACCTAAGGTATCATTAATAAAGTTTCACTGACACTGACCAAGTATTCTTGGAGAAAAATCAAGGCAAACACAACTAGAGGCTCAAAGGGCTGAGGAAAAATGAAGAAACTTTAAAAAGGACCTCCCATATATGCTTCCTGTCAAGTTTTGTTCCATTTGGCCTAGCAGTTTCAGAGGACAAGATTTTTGAAAACTGAGCCAATCAAAATCAACAATTGCCCATGGCGGCCATGTTTGTTGTCCGATCGGGACGAAATGGACAACCTTTATTAAGGACCTTACATAGATGCTTCCTGCGAAATTTAATTTCATTTGGCCCAGTGGTTTCAGAGCAGAAGATTAAAATGTGAAAAGTTGATGGATGACAGACGGATGATGCACACCAAATGATGACAAAAGCTCACTTGGCCTTTGGCCAGGTGAGCTAAAAATGTCTTAACTTTTCCTGTTTTCAGTGGCCTCAAACCTTCCACTGTTTTGGTTGTATTCAGTTCACTGGCCTATACATGTATCAACAGATATAATCATAAAGATTTTAACCTAACATGAATGCTGCAGTTTGGTTCTAATTACACAAGACAATCTGTAAGCAAATCTTCAAGATCATATGTTAAACTATGCTAAATATTAAAATTGTCTGATGTGGACATAATGGTTGGTACGTGGGATCATCAGATAAGATCTGCAAGTATTCCTGCAAAAATTTGGTAGTTCTCTACAGGTGCTTCACCACCAACAAGAGGCTACCAAGACCCTGAATCTGTAATTATTTGTGTAGACCTTGCATCATTAATCATACCGTTGCATTTTTTCCTAGATATTGACTTGCACAGCTAAAGTTTAGAATCCTGAACCCAAATATATATGGTTGCTAGGGACTTTTTCATCAGTTGCTATGGACTTTCTCAATGGCCTTCAATCTTGACCTTCCATTTTGAATTGAACAGGTAAATTATAGGGTCCTGAATATAAATATACATGGTTGCTAGGGACATTCATCAGTTGCTATGGATTTTTTCAATGACCTTGACTCTTGACCTATCTATTTGACTTGTACAGGTAAATTATAGGGTCCTTAATCCACTTTTTCATTGGTTACTATGGACTTTCCAATGACCTTGACCTTTGACCCTCCATTTTGCTTGTACAGTTACCATTTTATTTATTTCAAGTTATGTTGTAAACATTTGTTACAATATGACAGACCATTATTTTTACCGATAATTACTGTTTACATGTGCATTATCTTTCAAGGGCAAAAAATCCTATAAGGGGTCAATTGACGATTTTGGTTTTGTTGATTTATTTGTAGATCTGACGCTGCTGAACATTTTTGCTGTTTACAGTTAGTCTTTATCTATAATAATATTCAAGTTAATAACCTAAAAATGCCACAATTCCCTAAAATTAATAATTCAGGGGCAATACCCCAAAAATTGGTTGACCGATTCGTCTGAAAATGTCATGGCAAGTAGATCTTGACCTCATAAACATTTTTACTTCATTTAGTTTTGCTCCAACTGCATTAGTATGATATGAGCCAAAAAGTGCATTTTTCACCTATGTTCTATTTTAAGCTATGGCAGCCATGTTTCTCGATGAACAAGAAAATAAAACATAAAACTTTATACTAGATATCAGTTTTGCACTAAATGCTTTGGTTTTTTAGATACAAGCCAAAAACTGCAAAATTTCCTTAAAATAAACAATTCAGTGGCAATAACCCAAAAAAGGGTTGACCGATTCATCGGAAACATTTCACGGCAGGTAGATCTCGACCTGACGAAAATTTTAACCCCAGTCAGTTTTACTGTAAATTAATGCTTTAGTTTTTGAGATATTAGCCAAAAACTGCATTTCACCGATATGTTCTATTTTTAGCAATGACACCCATGTTTGTTGATGGATCAAATCCCAGGATACACTTTTTTAAACAAAATACCCTAAGGAATATCCAGGTAAAGTTTGAAAGTATTTGGCCCAGTAGTTTCAGAGAAGAAGATTTTTTAAATAGTTTACAACGGATGCCAAGTGATGGCATAAGCTCACATAGCCCTTTGGGCCAGGTGAGCTAATAAAAACTGGCTGCCATGATATAGTAACTAAATGGCTTAAAACCTCAAATTAGAGAATTTAGATTTCGACTACTAAACATGCACTCACTAAGGAAATTTTCTCCCATTTTGGTTCCAATCAGCTAAGAGGTTTATGACCAGCAGATCTTAAAGATAATCTTCTATATGGACAATAAAGTATGTTTAGTTGTGCTCGCACTATTATAAAAAAACAGTGTGCCAAGTTTGTCTGAAATTGTCAAAGTGGTTTCTGAGTAAAAATTTTAAAACTTTACAAAGGATGCAAAGTCTTGGTCAAGGTAGCTCAAACCAACCAGAAATGATTGAGAAAAGAAGACTTACCTGGATCAGGTGGTGGGGTATTTTGACATTTACATGAAAATCTTAATTTACATGGAATTTTCTTGTGTTGTGCTAAACTGTGAAGACTCTGGAAGGCTGCCTTGCAATTCCCACATATCAGAACATCTCTGACTGCTACAAAGATTTAATTATTATGTTAATTCAAATGGACATAACAAATTTATTTTCTTGCAGGACTTTCCAACATGTCCTGCTGCCTTAGATCATTGTTATTAACTGAATATTTCTGCATAAAGGTTGGTATAGTTTAGATCTATAGCAGGGTTCTCGCTAAGGCGCGTATATGCGTCCTGGACGCGCTAAAATTGGACTGGACGCGTCATCCTTCAAACTCATGCGTCCCTGGGACGCATGTAGATCTAATCAGCTGCGTCTGAAGACCGTTATTTTCATTAAAAATCTCGAGCCGCCATTTTTTCGTTTTCTTGGAGATCAAAGGGGGGAAGGGAAAGAAACGACAAAAAGTAAGCTAAAAAAATGGCGGCAATCGGAATTCTCATGATTTTTCATTGGCCACAGTGTTTATTACAACCGGTAAAAATATGTAGACCTCATTTAAAAATAAATTTAGCGGATTTTGACTTATCTATGCACAAATGGAAATTTTGTCAATATTGATTATTAAGGTGTTCAAACAATGTCAATTGGAGAATTTTAAGAGTATGTTTGAGAAAAAATAATAGTAAAGATTATACATAAATAAATATTACAAAATAAAATGGCAATAATAAATAAGTTGTGTCAAAAGGTGCAACGATTTTTACTCATATCTGTAACAGAAATTTTCTTCCAAGTTCGGAGCACCACTGCATAAGTCCAATTTTTGTTTTGTTTTGTTTTTTTTTTGTTTTTTGTTTTTTTTTGAAATTTCAAATTATATTCGTCAGTATGTTAAGGCAGCACATGATTTTAATTAAACTTTAACAATAGTACAATAGGCCTACCATGGTCAAAATCATGCAGGAGTGTACGTTAAAAAAGTGGCGATGAGTCTTGGGACTCATCAAAATCAGCTGGGACTCACCATTCTGAAAAATGATGAGTCCCAGGACTCATCATGAAAATTTTTTAGTGAGAACCCTGTCTATAGGTTCTGAGGCCTGTAGAGCCAAGTGATAACACAGCTGGCTAATACAAACACAAAAGGTTACAACACTTCTATTAAATACCTAGGAAATGAAACCAACAAGAGGTCAGAATACTGTTGAAGACTAGACAAAAACTTTCAGGAATTAGAGAACCTTTGTGAGCATGCTCACATACCCCACGTCTTCATATTGTCACTTCACAAGTAAAATGAACACAATCAAATGCTTACCTTCACATATTTATCCTAATTTGAATGGCATCATGTTGGGAATATGGAACAGGGATTACTCTAGCATCGTATACTTTGTCTTTTAGTATATACATTTGGTCAATACAGGAGCCAGAAATATGAGTAGGTGAATGCACAACTTGACAGAAATCTTTTGTAGCCAATGCTTTTATTAATAAGTTATTTGAAAAGGTTTCATGAAATTCTGTTGTATGGTTTGAAGAGGAGTTGCAATAACAAACTGTTGCAGTAGTACATTAAAGTAAATAAGTTCAAAGGGGCGTAACTCCTAGAAAACAAATTGAATTGCAATTTCCTGTCGATATGCACATCTACGTAGTATGTCCTTATTATCTGAAAAGGTTTCATGAAATTCTGTTGTGTGGTTTGAGAGGAGTTGCGATGACAAACTGTTGCAGTAGTACATTAAAGTAAATAAGTTCAAAGGGGCGTAACTCGTAGAAAAAAAATTGAATCGCAATTTCCTGTCGATATGCACAACTACATATAGTATGTCCTTATTATCTTAAAAGGTTTCGTGAAATTCTGTTGTGTGGTTTGAGAGCAGTTGCGATGACAAACTGTTGCAGTAGTACATTAAAGTAAATAAGTTCAAAGGGGCGTAACTCCTAGAAAAAAAATTGAATCGCAATTTCCTGTCGATATGCACAACTACATAGTATGTCCTTATTATCTAAAAAGGTTTCGTGAAATTCTGTTGTGTGGTTTGAGAGGAGTTGCGATGACAAGAAACAGGACTGACGGACTGACGGACGGACAGACGGACGGACGGGTCAAAAACATTATACCCTCCACAACCTGTTGCGTGGGGTATAATAAACATGTTAACTCAATCACAATAAGGCTGAAGTAACAATATTATTTGATAATGTATGCAATACAATAAACAGAAGTGAAATTCCTGGTGAAAAACAGATGCAAACTCTGATTTCAGTTAGTAATACATGTACAAAAGTTCTGAAATGGGCCATTTAATTTGTGTAGTACCTTTCTTGACTGCTGTCAAAGATGGATTGGCAGTGGTAACTGGTGTGGTAGGTTTTTTTGTTGCTGTATTTCCTGTGAGATCCACAAGTGTTCTTTTAATTGTAGGTTGAGAGTCCTGTTTGACTTTTTTAATGGCTGGAGGTCCTACTTGTGAAGTGGCTCCTCCAACTTTCAAAGGCTGCAGACTTGCTGCTGGTCTGAACAAAGTAACTTTATCATTATAATTAAAAATACAAAACATATATGCTTATCTTAAATAACATATACAAGTGTGCAAAAGAATACAAGAATCTTTTTCTTAAATTCATTGATAAATCTACATGAACACTACTATCAAAGATGTTAGTATTGACAAAACTTTATCCAAATTAAAGAACCTTTGTGAGCACGCTCACATACCCCACGTCTTCATATTGTCACTGGAGAAACAAAATCTCACTTCACAAGTAAAATGAACACAATCAAATGCTTACCTTCACATATTTATCCTAATTTGAATGGCAGCATATTGGGAAATTTAAATTCCAAACGAGAGGAGTCAACAGTAATAGTATAGTCAGGCAAATAAGTTCAAAGGGGGGTAACTCCTGGAAAAAAAATTGAATCGTAATTTCCTGTCGATATGCACATCTACGTAGTATGTCCTTATTATCTGAAAAGATTTCATGAAATTCTTTTGTGTGGTTTGAGAGGAGTTGCGATGACAAACTGTTGCAGTAGTACATTAAAGTAAATAAGTTCAAAGGGGCGTAACTCCTAGAAAAAAAAATGAAATGCAATTTCCTGTCGATATGCACATCTACGTAGTATGTCCTTATTATCTGAAAAGGTTTCATGAAATTCTGTTGTGTGGTTTGAGAGGAGTTGCGATGACAAACTGTTGCAGTAGTACATTAAAGTAAATAAGTTCAAAGGGGCATAACTCCTAGAAAAAAAATTGAATCGTAATTTCCTGTCGATATGCACATCTACGTGGTATGTCCTTATTATCTAAAAAGGTTTCATGAAATTCTGTTGTGTGGTTTGAGAGGAGTTGCGATGACAAACTGTTGCAGTAGTACATTAAAGTAAATAAGTTCAAAGGGGTGTAACTCCTAGAAAAAAAATTGAATCGAAATTTCCTGTCGATATGCACATCTACGTAGTATGTCCTTATTATCTAAAAAGGTTTCATGAAATTCTGTTGTGTGGTTTGAGAGGAGTTGCGATGACAAACTGTTGCAGTAGTACATTAAAGTAAATAAGGTCAAAGGGGTGTAACTCCTAGAAAAAAAATTGAATCGCAATTTCCTGTCGATATGCACATCTACGTAGTACGTCCTTATTATCTAAAAAGGTTTCATGAAATTCTGTTGTGTGGTTTGAGAGGAGTTGCGATGACAAACTGTTGCAGTAGTACATTAAAGTAAATAAGGTCAAAGGGGTGTAACTCCTAGAAAAAAAATTGAATCGCAATTTCCTGTCGATATGCACATCTACATAGTATGTCCTTATTATCTGAAAAGGTTTCATGAAATTCTGTTGTGTGGTTTGAGAATAGTTGCGATGACAAACTGTTGCAGTAGTACATTAAAGTATATAAGTTCAAAGGGGTGTAACTCCTAGAAAAAAAATTGAATCGCAATTTCCTGTCGATATGCACAACTACATAGTATGTCCTTATTATCTAAAAAGGTTTCGTGAAATTCTGTTGTGTGGTTTGAGAGGAGTTGCAGTGACAAGATGATACTTTGGTATTTTAACTGAAAATAGTCTAAGTCCCACAACTCCCACAAAAATTATCCAATCAATATGGTGGTATAGTATGCACATATACACATCATAACCAACAATCCTACTAAATATGAAAGCAATCCGTCAAGCGGTTACAGAGGAGTTGCAGTGACAAGAACAGGACTGACGGACGGACTGACGGACGGACTGACGGACGGACGGGTCAAAAACATTATACCCTCCGCAACTTCGTTGCGTGGGGTATAAAAACACCTAGAAAAAATGTAAGGCATGAGATCCCCCCAAAACAATCCCAACCTGTATTTTCCATGGGCATGGGGTATAATTTTGGTAAAAATGTTATAGGGTAAGATCAATAGAACAAAGGCAGAAATCTTACTGCCCAAGGACACGAACAACAAGGGGCTCATACTATGATACCTCAAATATTTGTGGTAAAAAAACAATTCTGAGAGAGCACCATCTGAAGACCATTGCTGCCATTAGTCTGGTTCCAAATGGCCAAGTTTAAGGTTTTTGGTCTTCCAAATGTTTCGGTTTTAATGCTGCTGATGAGAGGTAACTCCTTGAAATGCGTCGTATACAGCATTGTATAAATTTACTATATCTAATATTAGTATCTTTGGATTGTTATTTTTAAGATATGATGATCTGCAAATTAAATTTTCCCATCGGGTCCTATGTTAAACTAAGTTCAACTTTTTTGGCTATCTTGATTAACAGGCCAGGTCAGCTGACACAATTTTTAAAGGGGACCATCTAATGACCATTGCTGCCAAGTCTGGTCCCAACTGGTCGCAGATAACATTTTTAAATGAATTTTCCCATAGTGTCCTGTGTTAACTAAGTTTAGCTGTAGTGGCCATTTTGGTTGATAGTCCTGGACGTGGGACTAATTCTGAAAGAGGACCTTCTAAGGACCATTGCTGCCAAGTCTGGTCCCAATTGCCTCTGTGGTTTCAGACTAAAAGGTTTCAAAATGATTTTTCCTATAGGGTCCTAAGTTAAACTAAGTTCAGCAGTGGCAGCTATATGGGTTGAAAGTCCAGGTCATTGGACACATTTCTGAAAGAGGACCATCTAAGGACCATTGGTGTCAAGTTTAGTTCCAATTGGCTCAGTAGTTTTAGACAAGAACTTGAGTGAAGAAGATTATTTAATGATTTTTCCCATAGTGTCCTATGTTAATCTAAGTTCGGCTGTAGCGGCCATCTTTGTTAACATTCCAGGTCATCGGACATATTTCTGAAAGAGGACCATCTAAGGACCACTGCTGCTAAGTTTGGTTCCAAATTTACATAGTAGTTTCAGACAAGAAGATTTTTAAATGAATTTCCCATAGGGTCTAATGTAAACAAAGTTTGGCTGTGGTGGCCATCTTGGTTGATTGTCCAAGTCATCAGACATACTTCTGAAAGAGGACCATCTAAGGACCATTGTTGCAAAGTCTGGTTCCTATTGGCCATGTTGTTACAAAGAAAACAATTTTTAAATATATCCCCTCTTTTTTCTCAGAAAAGTGTGACAGAACAGATGGACGGACGAACAAACAAACAAACAGAGAATGTGAATGCAATATAGCCCCCACTTTCAGAGTGGGGGTATAACAATACTTTTGTAACATTTCAAAAACTGTTCAAATAAAGTGCTCCACTAAGCACAGCATGATACAACTGCAACATGTTGCTAGGTAAAAAATAAAGGCAAGTGTGAACACACTATTGACCCCATAAAGTGTTATTATCAATAACATTACACAAAAATATTGGAACTACCACAAATACCAGATGAAAACCAAACTTTATGAATCCAGCTACTTTGATTTTTGGCCCCTCTAACCCACTATATCTTAAAAATTGTTAAAGATGAAAAAATCTGTTCATATACCATTAAAAGCACTCATCAAATAAATTAAAAGAAAAAAATCTTAACTGAAATCAATTGCTAAGTTTGATCCCTTGTTTCTCAGAAACAACAAAAGACAGAAAATATTGTTACATACTAATGAAAGCACTCATGAAGGTAAATTAATAGAAAAATTCCCCATAAGAATTGAATGAAAAATAAAAAATTTGCTTATCAAGCCACATTGTTTTGGTCCTTTTACCCCTTATAATCTCAAATACCATAAAAGAGAAGAAGAATTCAGTAGACATACTACTGGAAGCACTCAACATGAATGAAATAAAAGAAAAAAAATCCCCATTGAAATTGAAAGAAATTTTAGGTGTCCTGCAATATTGTCATCATGTTTATCTCAACAACAAAAGTTGTAACACAAAAATGTGTACAGTAACTTTTAATTTATTTCTATTGACGAACCATTTAAAAAAAAATCTTCCAAACGGATAAGAATAAAAAAAAGTTTTGAAAATTAGGGTAGGTCCCTTTTTCAGCCTTTTTCTAAAACCGTAAGATAGTGAAAAACAAATCTTGCAAATTATTCGAAAATTCATCAAGTAACATTAAAAATCAGATAAAAATTTTAAAAGTTCACCAAAATTATCAAAAAACCCTTTATGACTCCCAGAAAAAACTAGAATTGTGAGTGACATCACAGAGTGATTATACCTGCTTGCAATAAGGTCTCGTTATACACTTCCAAATCAAGTGACCACTGAGCACCATAGTTCTTTAACTAGAGGATCTCAAGAGCCTGTATCGCTCACCTGGATCTAACTTTTCACCTTGAGCAGGACTATAAATTTAAGTGTTCCAGGATATGTTTTAAAGGACAAAAGTAAATAAGCAACACCCATAACTGTCTAATGACGATGAATCTGACAGGCTCATACCATAATACATCTGCAAATATTTGCACTAGTATAAAAACAAACAAAAAATACAAATGACAAAAATCCAATATAAACTTAAAACCAATAAAATACCTTTTCATTCCTACTGATGCAGCACCTTTATTCTTTGGTTCTGATGCAATATTGCAATCTGCAAAAAATTCATTGAAATACAAGCTGAATAAAATACAGAGAGAAGATATCCCTGGAACACTGATGTCCCTGTCCCAAGCTACATGTATCAATATAATAAACTTACTGATACTAAATTAGGTGTACATTATAAAGGGATATAAGTCTAAAACGGAATAAGCATGATACACCTGTTGTCCAGAAAATTAAATTTCACCAATTAACATATGGACCCTTTGATTTTGTTCCTTATTTTTGATAAATTTGTTCCAATTGGCCAAGTGGTTTCAGAGGAGAAGATCTTTAAAGGAAAGTTTACGACGACGATGGATGCCAAGTGATGGCAACAGCTCACATGGCCCTTTGGCCCAGGTGGGCTAAAAATGATTCATTATAGACAATTGGTCTATAAAGATCTCCATTAACATGGCCCTTTGATGAGTATCATAGACCAAGTAACGAAAGAAACTTGACACACCTTGCAAAGCGTGGTGCCCATTACAAAAGGGGGTTTTGGGTAAATGGACAGTGCAAAATCCTGCATTCTAGGCATTTCCTGGAACATATTTAGATGCTAATGATTATTTTTTGTCTGGACAGGACATTGAATTGTTTAAGAATATATTTTGGGAGCAGTTCCAAGGCTGCTTGAAAATTTATTTTTACATGAAAAATTTATAATTAACAAACCTAGAGTGTAACCTTGATGCTTTTTATTGTGTTTGGCTGTGGTACATGTATATAATGAATCCCTTCTTCAGTGGATCAAATGTAACTTCTTTTTGTTGAATTATTCTCATTTGTGAAATTTCACAAAACTTGGCCAGAAAAATCATGCATAAAATGATTCCAATTTTGCTAGCATCAATAGGATACAATTTGGAATAAATTGCTTCCCTGAGCGCAGCTGGATACGACCGCAGAGCTCCAACCCTGAACAATTGGGGCAAAAATGGAGACAATATTCACACTTGATACAGGTCTGAATTTGGATTGTAATTAAATATTTGACACATAATAGGTTTCTGACACAGAATAACTGTAGTCAAAGAACTTAGAATTGGTCATATGATTTGAATTTATATTCAATTTTTTGCTTCTTGTGCAATACAATATGCTGAGGAGAATTGCCCCCCCCCCCCCAAAAAAAAAAAATTTACCCCTTTTTTAGCTTTAGTGCAATACACTATGAAAATGCACATTGACCCCCCCTCCCAAAAAAAAAAAAAAAAAATTTATTATAACCCCCCCCCCCCCCCCCACCACTCTTTTTTTGCTAAAAAAAATTTGAAATTTTCTTTTTAATTTATGAAATATGAAATGAGAAAAAAATTGCCCCCTCCCCAATTTCTCATTTACCCCCCTAAATTTTGTTTTCAAATCCCCCCCCATTTCTTTATACTTTGCAACCATAACAGCCCATTTAAATACACCATAAACGTTTTAAAATAGAAAATGACATCATAGTCATGGCTTAAACAAAGTTTAATTTTGGACCCTGATTTGGACCAACTTGAAAACTGGGTCCATAATAAAAAAACTAAGTACATGTTTAGATTCAGCATATCAAAGAACCCAAAGAATTCAATTTTTGTTAAAATCAAACTAAGTTTATTTTTGGACCCTTTGAACCTTAATGTAGACCAATTTGAAAACGGGACCAAAAATTAAGAATCTAAATACACGGTTAGATTTGGCTTTCAAAGAACCCCAATAGTTCAATTTTTGATGAAATCAAACAAAGTTTAATTTTGGACCATTTTGGCCCCTAATTCCTAAACTGTTGGGACCAAAACTCCCAAAATAAATCCCAACCTTCCTTTTGTGGTCATAAACCTTGTGTTAAAATTTCATAGATTTCTATTAACTTATACTAAAGTTATAGTGCGAAAACCAAATGTCTTCAGACGACAACGACGAAGCCGGATGACGAAGACGACGACAACGCCAACGTCATACCAATATACGACCGCAAAAATTTTGCGGTCGTATAAAAAGGAACCGGGCATATGGAATAATCAATAGGGTGATTGGAAATGAGCAATTGCAAGACCCCTCTAGTAGTCAATCAGTGCTATTAATACAAATGGAAAATACGCAGGTGATCGACTTAAACCAGTTACATCTTATTTCAATTAACAAGCGGTGTTGGTCTAGACCGACAGGTACATATTTTGTTATAGAGATCAGGTCCATTCCAATGAAAAGTTTGGTAGACCTACAGGATTTTTTGTAGACAATGTCTATCGGTCTACCGCTAATTTCGAAGACTTAACAGGATTCTACACTGCAGAAACCCTGATTTTGCAGTGATTTTGTTTATTTTCTTCAAAGCAGCCCTGTCCGTTCTAAATGGGAAAATTTCGTATTTCTGCAAAATTGGAAAAATGTACTTACCATTTTAACAGCCAAAATTTTTTAAAATTTCTTTCACTGATGTAATGAGATTCATCTGTTGTGATGTTGGGTTTTATCAAATTTTCCAAGAATATATTTTTACCACATTTAGTCAGTCTTCAGATATATTTTTGTAATATTTAGGATTATGACATGTGACAAACTGACGATTCCTCAAGGGGAAACATCCAAAATTCAGTAGTAATAGTAACCAAACAAAAAAACTGCTTTGTTTAGAAAAATAAACACTCAAGACACATAAATAAATCTAAATTAAAAGTTTTTTCTTCTACATTAATTTTATTTTTTTTATTTTGCTGCATTTAGGAAAAATAAAACCAGAGGCTCCCAGGAAGCTGTATCACTCACCTGATATTTCCATTTGTTCATTACTAAATGACCTTGAGATTAACATCCATGCCATGTTTGGTTTCAATCAATTCAGTAATTTTCAAAAAGAAGCCATTTGTATGTAATTCCCATAGGGTCCTATGTTAAACTACATTTGTGTAAGTCCCCTGCTGGCAGCCATATTGGATGACGGATCATTACCAAAGTAACAACACTTGGTCATCATGTCATAAGGAACATTCATGCCATCTTTGGTTTTAATCCTTTCATTGGTTCTCTAGAAGATTTTTGTATGTATTTCCTGTTAGGTCCTATGTTAAATTAATTTGCCCGTTGGCGGCCATGTTGGATGATGGATGATGGATAGGCATCAAAGTGACAACACTTGGTCAACACTTGGTCAGCACCTCACAAGGAACATTCATGCCATGTTTGGTTTCAATCCATTCAGCGGTTCTATAGAAGAAATTTGGCCAAATTGCGATTTTTTATTCAATCTGGCGACTTAATTTCATAGTTGGCATATTTCTGGCGACAGAATTTTTCAATCTTTTTTTTTAAATTTGGCACTAATGTGAAAACATTTTAAAATGGTAATTAAGAAACATCATTTGTCAGTGTATAATCTAATATGATAATTGAACAGCTTACACCAGGATACTAAACACAGCAGGTGTTTCAACAGTTAACAAACACATACTCAATAACTTAAATGTGCTGAAATCGTTTACACTTGACTGCTCAATTGATTGACCACCCACTGATACACTAAGGTAATATTGATATTATTAGATTTTTATTAGGTAATTTTATTAGTCATGAAAATAAATATACATGCTTTTTAACACCTTTAACAGGTGTTAACAAGAACTGTCAGTGGAACTCACCAACTATACCCCCAGCTGTTGTTAATGGACTAGGGCATCCTTATCATAGTGAATTGTCTCACAATTTCTAAGTCCAACTGGGTATAACTGAGGGAAAAGGGTATAAAATTATGGGAAAAAGTTTTGGACCCGGACATACTTCGCATGCACACATCTACGTACTAGGATGTAACTGTATATAATTTTAACTAACCTCTGATATAGCATGTTTGAGAAACTGCGGGTACAAAAAAAATTGGGGGACAGACAGAATTTATAAGTCCAAAAGGGTATAAAATTATGGGAAAAAGTATTGGATCAGGACATACTTCGCATGCCCACATCTACGTACTAGGATCTAACAGTATGCAAAGTTTCATTAACCTCTTACCTTAATTAAGGCATGTTTGAGAAAATGTGGGTACAAAAAAAATTGGGGGATAGACAGAATTTCTAAGCCCAAAAGGGTATAATATTATGGAAAAAAGTATTCGCATGCGCACATCTACGTACTAGGATCTAACAGTATGCAGTTTCATTAACCTCTGACAAGGCATGTTTGAGAAACTGCAGGTACAAAAAAATTCTAGACAGACGGAAAGACTAATTCCTATATACACCCCCCCCCCCCCATTTTGTTACCCTACCTACTCTATAGATTTTTTTGACATTTTTCAATAAGCACTGTAAAATTCAGAATGTCTCCACCATAGGGTATGTTTAAAAATTTGTAAAATAAAAAAAATTCCTACCTACCTTATCTTGATGTACCAGGAGCCACACTTATTTTTTTAATTGGCCTTACCTAATTTTTGTCCAGCATAGATTTTTCCATCTTCACTGCCACAGGCAACCCTAGCTTCATGCTCATATGCGAACTGAACAAAAGCATATCCTTTATGCATTGAAATTCCTGTTATTATTCCATAACGACTAAATATTTGCTCAACTTCTTCTTTACTAATTGCAATAGTGTTTAGGTTTCCAACAAATACTCTCTTGTTAGCTGTTGATGGGTCATTTGTTGCATTTCCTGTGATAGATGGAGCCGGAACAGGCTGCGGGGGAGGTGCCAGTCTTGGTCGTAAGGGAGGTGCTCCCGGACGCATTGGTCTGACACCTGGTGGTGGAACTGGGCGTGGTCCAAGCGGCCTATGACCTCTTGGTCCCATGGGACGCACCGGCATTCTCATTCTAGGGATCATTACTGATTAAAATCTGAAATGAAAACAGTACAAATCTGAAATCAATTTAGGATCCAAGATGTAATCAGTCTTCACGAAGTTTGTCGGTCCTTTGGACAACTCTGAAAAGTTGGGATCCGTCAGCCACAATTTTCAACATTTCTGGTCCAAAAGTCTGACATCAGTGCAAAAATTAAAATAAATAGAAACATCCAGGTCATTCAAATGTTTGTAAATGTCAGCTAATTTTTTTTTTGGCCCAGCAAACTAACATCCTTGCTGGACTGAATGTCCAGCAAAATCTCTGGAACTTCGTCAAGACTGTTTAAGTGCAAAATTAATACAAAATTTGCTAAACATTAATTTGTAAACAGAGAAAACTTTGGTTTTGTAAAAGTGATTCTTTATTTTTGTCATTATTCAAGATGACAGTTTGCAAAATCACTTCGTAAAGATGCATCTTCGGCTATTTGTCAGCTTCTCAAACTTATCTCAAGTATAATATGATTCATATTTCAAAACAGCTTTATTTCTTCAAGACTGAAATAATGTTTGTTTAAATTAAGTTTGAAAAATCACTGGAATTTTGTAAATTAATCCTATAATGTCACTGATCTGATTGTTTAATTGCACATTATACAATTTATATGAGCACACCAACCAGATAAGATACTAGACAAAGGAAGCGAATTAAATTTAAAATGAGATTATCTCCCTTTGCTACAATGGTGCTGATCTTTTTGCAATTTTGTTTTTTATAATAAAATACCGACTGTTCAGTTATTTTTACCTCCAACTAGATAGTTGTTACAAAAACCAAAGCTGACCATTTTGTTACTATATTTTATATTTTCAAATGAATTAGAAACCACAAGTCAGAAATGAAAGGATTTTTTCATTATTTGGAAGACAACATGTATGTACATGTAATGTAATTATAGCCAAATGAATGCAATATTTTCTGGTTTAAATTTTCACATGGACAATTTTGATTTTTCAGCTATCAGTCCTTGTAATAAATTATAAACAAATTGTGACCTCATAATTATATTTGAAAAGGAACAAGATTTTGAACTTTTATTGACACCGAGCCATTATCCTACTCTCTTTGTTTTAGTATACTACTGTTCAATTCATTTTGCATGACGTCTATCCAATAAGATCATAAAATGATAAAAAAATTATTAAAAAGAAAAAATTGAGATGCGCATGCAGACATACAGTCAATGGACCGAAGTATTCTTCACCTCCCGTTGGTTTCTATACAAATTCACAAATTTTCAAAAAACTATTGTGAAGTCATTTCACAACCAATCCATGAAATTTTCACCATCAAAAAGAACAGTTTCAAGTTACTTTATTTATGCATATTTTTGTAGAGGTTTCCCTAGACCAATTTAGCATGGCACTGCACCATTCCTCCATCTTCAAGCACCATGCTGCCCTCATCATGAATTTTACAATGTGCCCCCAGGTAGCCAAACCTAACTTTCAATTTTTAGTTTAATCTTATCTTTTTGAAACTGATTTGCATTTAATCATGTACCCCTGTTGTGTTGGTACACTTTTATGACACTTTTACACCATCACACTAGGGTGAAGGCTGTTTATTGCAGGATTTGATAAATATACTGCCCTCAAGTCAAGGTGGTGTGCCTCCAATATTATCTTTTTTAACCACTGAGTCCCCTCAAAATACGAAACTTACCATGCCTTCACAAATTTCTGAGGAAAGCACTATTTTTATGATTCTAAAGTTCAGAGTTGTAATGATTTAATCACCAAAAAATTATGTGTCAATAAATTGGTTGAATATATTGCAGGGGCAGCGCTGGCCTTTGGAAATGTCCCCGAATGCGATTTTTATTCAATCTAGCGATAGAATTTTATAGTTGGCGATATTTCTGGCGACAAAATTTGAGATCTTTTTTTTTTTAAATCTGGCACTTATGTGAAAACATTTTTAAATGGTGACTAAGAAACATCATTTTTAAGGTTTATACCATTATCTATGATATTTGAACAGTTTACATCTTGACTGGTCAATTGATTGACCACTCTGAGGGTGATTCAATTTATACACTAGTATATATATTATCCAAATTTTTGTTAGGTAATTTTATCAGTCATGAAATTAAATATGCATGCCTTTTAACACCTTTAAAAGGTTTTTAAAAGCATTATATCATAAAATTTCCAATCCGCAAAGATTTTGATGTCACTTCCGGTTTAACATCAACAAACACAATATGTAGAACAATCGATGTTTTATTAGGCTTGCCATCAAAATAAAGGTTATTTCGGATGAAAGTTAACTGTTATTAAAACATTTCATCAACATCAAAAATACTTTTCAGGTCATGTTATTTCAAATAGTAATGAATAAAAGAACAATTACGTATGGCAGAATGCTTCCAAAAGGGGGAGGGTGACTTGGCGAACATATTTTGAAAATGGCGACAAAAATGATGCTTTGGCGCTAAGTTTTAGAATGCCAGCGCGGCCCCTGTATAGGGAAAATATGACTTCAAAATTTTCTTGAAACAGGACATTTCGATCATGCTACCAGTTTGGCCATATAATAAAAGTTGTTTTGGCCACAGTTTAATTTGTCGATTCTCGTTAACGAGTCAAAGGGATATGGCTTTGATAAATTATTTATATCCTATATTTTGTTTTATGTTTAAAAAAATTTAACACTAGCTTTTGTAAAATAATGTCATTTAGTTTTTATTTTCACAACCATTTAATAGCTAGAGTTCGTCAATTTCATCAAGAGGAATAGTGATGAAAATTCAATTAGCGGTTGTATTTATGTCAGTGATCCTCATAATCGATTACAAAATAAAAAACCGCAGACATCGCCGATTCTGGTAATTTCTCTATATTTGTGACTAATTCTATTTATTTTCGTCACATTATTTTTGAAGCAAAAAAATCCATTTAGTGACCTTTTCAAGTTAACTGTCTGATAAATAAATCCTTCAGCGACAACCAGTAAACAGGTGTTGACACTTGAACTGGCAGTGGAGAGATTTAACAATAATCATGTATGTCAATGATTTTAATTGCTTCAGACATTTGTTTTAGGGAATACTTATGTAATCTGTGATTAATTTTAGACGTATTCATGATAATAACATTTAATATCCTTTGTTTGGAACTGCCATTACAGGGGTCACCAAACTGGGCGATTAGGGCGATTAAGTCACCTAATGCTCGCCAATGTCGCTCCAGAGCGACAAAAGAGTCGCCCTGTGTTTTTAAGTAAGGCACCTCCGAACAACGTACATAATCAGCTGCGTCTGAAGACCGTTATTTTCATTAGAAATTTCGAGCCGCCATTTTTTTCTTGGAGATCAATGGGGAAGGGGAAAGAAACGACAAAGAGTAAGCTAGAAAATGGCGGCAATCAGAATTCTCGTGATTTTTCATTGGTCACTGTGTTTTTTACGACCGGTAACAATGTGTAAACCTTATTTAAAAATAAATTTAGCGGATTTTGACATATCTATGCACAAATGGAAATTTTGTCAATATATGTATTGATTATTAAGGTGTTCAAGAAAGGTAAATGGATTTTAAGAGTATGTTTGAGAAAAAATAATAGTAAAGATTATAGATAAATAAATATTAAAAAATAAAATGGCAATAATAAGTAAGTTGTGTCAAAAGGTACAAATATTTTTGCTCATATCTGTAACAGAAATTTTCTTCCAAATTCGAAGCACCACTGCATAATTCCATTTTTTTTTATTTCAAATTATAAAATTATATTCGTCAGTATTTTAAGGCAGCACATGATTTTAATTAAAACTTTAACAATAGTACAATAGGCCTACCATGGTCAAAATCATGCAGCAATGTACGTTAAAAAAGTGGTGATGAGTCCTGGGACTGGGACTCATCAAAATCAGCTGGGACTCAACATTCTGAAAAATGATGAGTCCCATGGCTCATCATGAAAAATTCTTAGTGAGAACCCTGTTTAGTCATATATTTATTATGTCTGTTATGCTGGATTCAAATATCAAATAAATAAAATATGAAAATCAGAAATTGAGTTTTATTCATTTCAAATATAAATTAATCAGTTTATTACAAGATATCATCATGGCTGTAGAGGAAACCTGCAAAAATAGTAAAAATCTCTGACAAAGGATATTGATTAAATGCACATGAGGCAAAATCTCAGATTATGACTAAAATGGAAGGATATGGAGTAAATGTAGATAAAATCTCAAACAATACAGGATAAAACACAATTAAGGAATGTATAGTATACACTATAAGACACAAAATAACAGGTATTTACTCGACAGGCGATGAATTGGGGGAAAAAACACAGTCTCCCTGTCATGCCGTGAAGTCTCCCTGTTGCTACCCTGAGGGAGACTCTCAGTCTCCGTTATTTTCAAGTGTGGTGAGCCCTGCATTAATACATTTTGTACATTTGTCACATGACTGTTTACTCGTTTAACCAAAGACCGCAAAAAATCTTAAAATGGCAAAGCACAATTACATTTTTTCCCTTTAAAACAATATAAATTTTAATTACTGATGTTATTTTTTAGAAAAATTAGCTTAAGTTATGGCAATACTGAATGAAATATATTCTTTCATTTTTATTAAAGAAAACATGCTAATAACTACAATGGTACAGTTTAGTGACCCACTTTCTGGTCTGTATAAAAGTAAACTGTCATGAAAAATCGCGCAAAAGTGACTAATGGAGTAATGGTCTTACAATCCTAGCTAAAATCCTGCAAAGGAAAAATACAGTGTCATTATACAGCTCCTGATAAATGATGATGAATTATTGTTTAACGTCCAGTGGCAACCAGGTGCATATCAGGACTAGAACATGTTGATATGATAATAAATATGATCCCTGCTTTGTACTAGACCGACATGCTAAGTCGGATTTTTAATGTGCTAGCTCACGAGGTAACGGTCCGCAGGAAGACATATCACCTCACTCGGACACATTATACTGACTCCGAGCCGACCAGTCTTTGCTCTTACTCCTAGATGCCGCATACCAATTTTAATGTCTTTGGTTTGACCCGGCCAGGGATCAAACCCGCGACCTTCCGCACTCGGGGCGAGCACGCTACCACGAGACTACCGAAGCGGTTCAGCTCCCGATAAAATTATACACATATTGTATAAAATAAGACAAATAAATATCACCTAAAAAAATCTAAATTTCACCACCGAGATGAATCGATAAACATATCAGATGCCATTGTTCAACATCATCAGTTATCTGTATGTTAGTTACTATATGGCTTAAACAATGTGACCAAGGCCAAATTTGTAAATGGCCAAAATGAAATCGGCCGAACTGGTTTATGGCCGAAACATCTCGAAATCCAGTTTTCTTTGTAACTAAATCTTTGTCACTTGTAAAACCAGTAAACAGATATACATACACAAACAATGATATTTCAATTTTTCTTTCTGACTGTGAAAGTTTGGTGGAAATTGGTTGAGAGAGAAATGACATTACAATTTTTTTTTTTTAAAGTGTGAATTTGAAGAAATGGGGAAAATCGGACTTGACACTGACTGTAGCTTTACTGTACAATACAGTGCTACCTAATGAAATCACTGCAGTAATTGTGAATATAGAATCATATAAAAAGTCCAGGTTTATAATCTTACAAGACTGTTTATGTATTTTGAATAGTATTTGCAGTATTTTCATCCACACATGTTTTGCTTTCTTCTTCGCGGGGGGAATGGCGTCAAACGTGCTTCCTGAATACTTTTTTCGAATTCTTTGACAAAACGAAATATTAGCTAGTCTTCCAAGAATGAAAATAAATATTTTTTAGAAGCTTCAATAATTTGAAAATTGCATTTATGAAGACACTTCATTTAATTTCAACAACTATATGTATTTGTGGAATTGGAAAATACTATAGGCCTACTGTTATATATTCTAAATTAATTTTGTTATGTTGATACATATGTGCATATGTGTGTATGTATTATTGTAATAGCCATATTATATATATGTGTGTTTGTGTAAATAAATATATTTCTATTTCTATTAATATAGATATTGCATAGTGATTGAGAAGTATAAACATACGTTCACAAAAAAAAAGAAAAACAACTCCATAAAGAGTTAAACCTTAAGAAAAGAAATACATTAAAATGCAAATTCCAATATAGCTAGCTAGATGAAAGGGGGATATTTTAACAGCTATCAAACTGAATTTTTGCTGAAAATTTACCAGATGGTACATTTTTATGTATACTTTTCAAATATGTATAAAAAACATACCTTTATGACTTAGTTTTTAAGATAATCAACACTGATTATGGTATATTTGAGCCAAAAACCCCGGGCTAAATTTTTCATTTTTCCAGAGTGCCACAAAAAGGTCTCTAACGTTTTATCGAAAAAAGATAACTTCACTAGGTCTGTTGTAAAATATTCCCAATTACATAGACATTGTCCTCTAATAAATAACCGATGAAAAAGATTGATATATTAATTAGGAAATTATGTAAATTTAAGTCAAATAAGGAATACTGCTAATAATTTGGTAACTTTAGATGCATGTAGAAAAAAATCCACCACTGATTTTTCGTTAAACTTTAGTATATTTAACTTTAAGTAATGAGCTTATGTTTGCAAAAGAAAAAGGTGGGGTCCATGCGCTTATCGCAGAGGTATTTGAGAAAACCCCAACATTAAGAATGATATAAAGGTTTTTCTTGAAGGATGCTATGACGTAACAATGTGTATCTCTTGGTGACGTCATTATCCCCCCCCCCGCTTCTGTATCGTAGGGAATTTATTCTGTCCATAATGTGTTGTTACACCGGTTCTGCTTGTTGTCCCACGTTTAACATATAAAACTAGAACTGCACCGAAAGGGACTAATACCCCCCCCCCCCCCCCACAGCAACATGTCTGTTTTGAAGCCTACACAGAGTTCAAATCATCATATTTTTCAAAGTACTCGCCCAAACAGACAATCATGACAATATGCACATCTCCATAATGTGATCTAAAGCTCCATAAAGTTTCATGAGAATCATGCAAGTAGTGTAGGAGGAGTTGCGGACAACACATGTAACGAAGTTTTGTTAACAAACAGCCGCATATTTTACATTTCTTGTCCAAACAGAAATTCCTGACAATATGCACATCTCCATATAGTGATCTAACACTCCATAAAGTTTCATTAGAATCATGCAAGTAATGTAGGAGGAGTTGTGAGCAACGTTATCCGGACAGACAGACGGACGGATGGACAGACAGACAGACTGAAACCTATATACCCCTCAAACTTCGTTTATGGGGGGGGGGTATAATACAGAGCTGCACCATGAGCGCAGGATACACCCGTCGTCCTTTTAGTTGGTTATATGCTTTAAATGAATTTATATGATCAACTAGAAATACTGTGAGCACTGCTCAAATAGACCCCCCCAAAAAAAGACATGCACACACAATGGTACCCATTGACACAAAACATGAATATTTTGGCACTATTAAGGCTACCTCATGTTTAACTAAGTTTGTGGCCTTGATTTTTCACCTATAGATTTCTATCTTGTTCACAACACACCTTCTGGTGATGAATAAAAGCCCATAACTCCGAAACGTTAATTCTGAAATTTTTAAAAATCGAAAGGGAACTTATGTTAATAGATAAACAATTCACCAAAGTTACTTGAAAATTGCTCAAAGCATTTTGGAGTAATAGTCTGAAAACTGGAAAACCCCCCTTTTTATGAATAAAGTCCCAATACTCCGAAAAGTAAAATCAGAAATGTATAAAAATCGAAAGGGAGCTTACGTCAATAGATATAAACATTTCACCAAAGTTTCATGAAAATTGAGTTATTGACGGACGGACGGACGGACAACGGTATACCATATTATCGTATTTCCCTATGGCTATATCGACCTGCTGAGGCCTTCAGAATTTCCCGTCATAATGTTTGACCCAACGTTGACCCGAATATATCAGGAAAACATCCGGTTATAGGCGGATGGCCATTGAAAAGTAAGAAATTCCATTAAGATTGCTAGTTAACAATACGATAAATTTATCATGAAGTTTTCTTCAAACAAATATTGTAAAATATAAGCCGCTCGACACAATATGAAGCTTTTTGGCTCGTTCGCTACGCTCACTCGCCGAAAAAGCTTCACATTGTGTTTCGCGGCTGATATATTACGATATACGTTTGCAGAAAACCTGATAATATGTACTTATCGTATTTCCCCATGCCTATATCGACCTGCTGAGGTCTTCACAATTTCCCGTATTTCGGCACTGTGACGTCGTAAAGAGTTGACCCGACCCTAATATGAGCTGACCCGAATATATCAGCGAGGTCATAATGTTTGACCCACTCGCCGAAAAAGCTTCACATTGTGTCTCGCGGCTGATATTTTACGATATACGTTTGCAGAAAACCTGATAATATGTACATATGTCCCGTCTCTATAGACGGGCGTATAATATGTCCTTTCCGGACGTTCACAAAAAGAGCCGTCTAGTGGTATCAGGGGAGATAATCCAAATTTACGTATAAGACTAAAATGATAAGCTATGTGGTAAGCTTAACAGACCATTTCTATACTATCAATTAAGAGAACTGTAATTACGAATAACATGTGGGTGAATCTTGGAAGGTAAGGTGCTATTTGATAATCGAATATACAGGTGCCCAGCTGAGAACAAGTGTTTATTTAGGTAGAAACTTGAAGACATGATTATGCAATAAACGTTTTATAAACGGTCGTCATCACGAATTGATTGACTGTTACAGTGTTTCTATATCTAAGATGATTTTGGACCACCGGATTGACTTTGTTGAACTTCACGACGGGTTCCGTATATGGAACAGGAACTGTTTACCCTTGCGGACACCTGAGTTCACTCCTGGTTTTTATAGGAGTTCGTGTTGTGCATTGTTTTTTAGTTTTCAGTGTTTATTTGTTGTGCTTGTGGTTGTTCATTGGTTGACATCAACTTATCCCTGATAAACCCTGGTTAAGAAGATTTTGTGACAGCAGTAATCCTCTTTGTTGAAAGGCATGGTAACTCAGTCATGCCCTTGAATCATCTATAACTTTTAAGGATTTTCGCTGGTCATGTTTTTGAATTTTTGTCAGATGTTCAAAATCATCTGGTTTTATCCATTTGAATGCCATAAAATATTTTTCCCGCGAACACCCATTTTTCTTTTGCATGCAGAATAATAAGCCATTTGTAAAAATCCTATAAAATCATTGTTATTATTTAATGGTTTTTGAGAAATAAAATCAAGAGTGCATATTTTTGCCGCCAAATGTTCAATGGCTTATATCTCGAAAACAAGCACACGGATCTATAATTTATTTTCGCTCATTTAGTTCCTTTATTAATCCACTATCAATTTTAACCAGTGTTTATACAAAAAGACGAAGAAGCAAAAAAACTATTTGTCAACTCGCCAGTTATAGCTTGTAAACCAAAGACATAAAAACTTGATAGATCACTTAAACATCGGCTAAACTCAAATAAAAAGAGGTTATTGGATAATAGATAGTAAATTAATGTGATTAATTTATTGACATACACAGATGAACATTAACACAGAGAGAACTTTTGTTTGTAACATATGTTCAGGGATCATATAATACTATCATATACAGTTCCTGCATGTTTAAGTACACTAAGCACCACCAGGGGTCAAACCCTTTCTGTTAATCGATGATTGGGACCATATGTTATTACATGGTTTTATTTTACACTGCAATTAATTATGCTCATGATTAGGCTTGGTCTAGCTGATGATGGATATGGCCTTGGTCACTTAAAATTAAATATGACCTAAATAGATATCCGAAACACCGGGTGAGTTCAGTTAGGATTTGTTTGGATTGGTAATGGACATGTCTTAAATATTATAGTATATATATTATTAAAAGCTTTGGGAAGTTTTTCCCGAAAAAAATATGAAAAAGACGAATTTTGTTAGAATCTCAGTGCGTTGTAGTCTCAGCTTTAAAGCATGCATTTATAAAATGGTTTAAAAGACCTGCCGAGTTATTTATTTTCATTAAATTATATGTCAGGTTATTTATTTTCAAACGACCACAGAACAAACCATTCATTTTTGTTATTATCAAGGCTGAGTTATTTATTTTCAAAATCCCCCCCCCCCCCCCCAGAATATCAAATGGTCGTCCCCTAACCACAGCTGAGTGTTTGTCCAAGTGGACAGTATCTTTACAACTTTTAAACTCAGCAATAAGACATTTATATGAAATATATTATCAGAAACTTGCAATGAGCCCGTGGGATTTCTTATGAAGTTTGTTTCCTCGGATATTTCGTAAGTTACATTAACATGCGTGTGATTTGTGTAGTTACTTCCCATGGATTTCATAACCATAGACCCTCTAGACTCTCCGGCAAAATCATCAACTGTTAAATATTAACAGTAGGGGTGATTTCATGACGTGGGTAAATTTTTAGACACATAAGTTAGTGGTTAATGTTTTCATCTTAGTCTGACAGTTATCTCATGATCTGAGACTTGCTAAGTGCTTGATTTTCGTAACGCCCACTTACACTGTTACAACTTACAGACATAATCCCTTTTGGGATTCTGTGTCTGGAGCCTTTTTACTGGGCGGCTAAGTCAGAAAAATAGGGGAAAAATAGCTCCGGACAAAATACCAAAAGGAATTACCACAAACATAGTTATGGTTTCGACTGGCAGATTGGTTCTTATTTGGTCCCCTTTCACAGTATACAAAGTTCCGGGATATTCCACACTCTTGCACCGGAGTCTTTCCCGTACCAGGAAAAAGAAGAAGAAGAAGAGTTTCTGACCTCCAACCTTAAATAAGCCATTATAAGGTCACCATTATTAAAAATAGAAAAAATAACTCGTACTACTAGACCAATTGAAACCAAACTTAATAGTTCAGTTGATCCCATGCATTCAAAATTACATGGGGGATCGAGGTGTTCTGGCTTTTTAGACCAATATTGCTATGGCCTAGTTCGATCGTAGTTCAATCATCTATATTGTCAAAGGCTGTCATTAGTGCGATTACCTCTGTCATGTATAGATTTAACAAATTTAGTGTATATTCTTTAATGATAATTCAATTGTTATTATGAAGCTAGTTATATTTTTCAATCGATCAAATGTCAAACTCAGACATGAAATCTCCATCATCATCCAATATACACACTTTGAATACATGCTGCCATATTAGATAGACTAGACTAGTTCAACCATTTCGTCTACCAACCATGCGCAGGAACCATACTAAAACTGGGCTTTGGTTCATGATCGAATTAGGCCTACTTTAATTTGGCCATTTGAGAGCATACTCTAGGGAAATTTTCCTGTTGCAAGTTACCATGCAGCTTAAAGAGAGGTAACTGACCTATCATTGCTGTAGTTGTCCAAAGAAGTGAACATATTTTATCCTTAAATTTGTAATAAAATGACCTGCATTTAATTAAAATCAATACCAATTTAGCTGTGTAGGAAGTTTAGGACTCCACCTAGTCTTTACTGATCAATATCTGTTTTAATTTACTTATCGATGTTAAAACAATGAATGTTGTAATTATGTTTTATATCACAGTTAAAAAGTACAATAAAAAATAAAGAGGAAACGTCTAGGAAAGCATTTCTTGGTAGATTTTAAACACTACAGTATGATAACTACAAAAAAATGTATCAAATATAAATATATATTATGCTTTTACACTTTTACTACTCTATTTATCTATGTTATCTAAGCCGGTCCATATAATGTTATATGGACCACCTCGTTTTGGGGAGATCGAGTAAATTCGATTAAATACCAGAAAAGTATAATATAACAAATAGTTCATGACACTTTGGTATAATTTTTGGAGGGTGACCAACTGGTCCATATACTGCCATATGACCCTCAGTGTCATGAACTATTTGTTAAATAATGAATACAAGTATAACAGTGGTCAAGAAAATAGCTCTTGGTAATCTAAGAAACAATTTTATTAAAGCAGAAAATTAAATATTGATCTATCTGTATGCAGGTATCTAAGTGCCTATAAGTTTAAGTTATCTTTAAAAAAAAGTCTTCAAAACAATTTTATTGATACATGGCATGATTAGAATTACATTAGAAAGTCATATTTACATGACAAAGGTAAAGTCAGTACCTATTTTAAATATAAATCATCTTTTACATTTGAAAAATATTATTCCTGAAAAATTATGAAAACCGTAGCCTCTTAACAAAATTCAGATTAACCATAAATTGAGAGTAGAAACTGGAAGACATGAAAGAAAGCTAAATAGCTCAGGTAAACTAGAGATACTCCCCAGATTTGAGAGGCTCTGTCAACACACTGCACTTAATTCGGTTGAAGATGAATTGCAGTTCATTTTAGAATGTCAACCGTATGATAGTTTTAGAAATATTTTTTCTGAATAATTTATTTCAACAATTCCCTCAACTTTCTACATTAAATAACCAAAATTTGTTTGTCTCGAGTATGACTAATGAGGATATGAATTTTAATACATGTTTCTGTGAAATTTTTATTAATAATTTCAGGGAGAAAATCCCACTGGCCCCTAAACAATAATGCAAACTAGTTCAGTGAAATGGACGGCACACTAAACTCCAAAACATACAAATGAACCAAAATTAAAAAAAACACAAGACTAAAAAAAGCTGAGGTTATATATTTTGTGCTCTATGTTACAAAGTACATTTTGAGTTATGTCCCTTACATGCCTGGCTCTTTCTCTCTCACTTTGTTACATGTTATTCTGTTCTTTATTGGATCATTTTTAATCAGTTTCAAATGTTTAAGGTGATGTTATTTTATTTTATTCTTTTCTTTGTTATGTATGATTGATATGCCCTCATCGGCATTTAAATTAGGAAATAGAAGAATTTGTAATTTGTAATAACAAAATATAAAATATTAAAAGGTCCATTTTAGACTAATCTAAGATGAAAAGAAATCGCACCAATATAAAGATGTAAAACCTGTAAAAAATTCTCAAATCTTGAATGAATAGCCAAACATTTAACAAAAACTTTTCAGACACAATGGAGTATCATTTATTAACTTATGTAATACACAAAAAATTATTGAGTAAAAATTATAATTAGCTTAAACTCTTTATGTCCAGGTGTTTTTGAATGATTAGAATAATGATGTAATAAAATTAAGAGTAACAATGTAAATAACCACCATGATTTTTTATTATATTTTACCTTTGATTTAAGTTGTCATTAATCAAACTAATTAAATTGTACATGATATATATATACAGTGTATAAATGATATGAAAAATATGAACTGTGAAAAACAAAATACACAATGTACATGAAAAATTATAGAATCTTTTTTCAGTTTTAAAATGAGTTATGGCTGAAATATTTTTTTTTTATGATTATTTTAAATGTTTTAGATACATATATTTATTTATTCATTCCTTAATTTTTTATCAGTGGATTGTTATTTAGAACTAAAATGTTTTGTCTATGGCAAATCCCTTGTATATTGAAAGCTCATTAATTTCACACCTGTTACTGAACTAATCACAGTAGGGTGTCTGTCTCCTTATCATTTTATCAAGGTGGATTTTGTTGTAACAACTTATTAAACTGATTTTAATTTTCTTGAAAGCACTTTTTTTTTGCATTATGGACCACTACAACCAATAGCTGTACAAAGTTCTCTTCCTTGAACTACACAAGAATCTTGCAGTGGGTCTATTGGGTAAACATTGCTTTTTTATTTCTGGGGTTCCTGGCTAATTAGGACCTAACTTTGATGAAATGGTTCTTGGATTGTCATCTTAAAAGTTGTGTGAGACCTTAGACCAGTATGGTCATCATTACTAAAATGGAAAAATTGGCACTTAAGATATTTAAAGCTCCTTTAATTTAAATGTATTTGGTCCATTGAAACGAAACTTTTGTGGAATGGTCCTTTAGTGTTCCACTTTCAGAGTAACCTGAATGGGGGAGGGGGTTTGGATCTTGTACCAGTACTGATACTGAGAAAAATATTGGTAAAGGCAATAGATGAGTCTTTTCTTTTATACTTTTTAAGATATTGCTTAATTCCTCTTATGGCCTGAACATGAAGTCAAAATATGTCCATGTTGTGTTTTACGTATGTACATGGAACTCGTATATTTTAGATGTTTGATTCTTTATTGTTTATTATTACATTGAGTTGAAATATCGGGATTTCCGAGTGAAATCAAATTCAATAATTCACCCAGTGAAGTCGAAAGTCATATTTCACTATAGGAAGTGACGTAACAATAGCCGTCGCCAACCACGTTGCTATACAATGGTCGACGCGTAATCATATAAAAACATAATCCCTTGTATTTTCTCGTTAAAATTTCTGAATACATGGAATATTTCAATGTAATAAACAGAATAACTAATCTTGCGCACTCATGAATTAATGTGTTGTTCGGTAACTCCTTGTAGATTGTTAGGTATTCGCATTTCAAGATTAGTTATACTATAATTATTATTAGTGTATTAGACAAGAGATGTGTGTGTAGGAATACATAGGAAAATACCAGATTCCAAGTTTTACTGTCATACCTGATAGCATTTAAGTGTTTTGATACCTCTGCCTTGTATATAGTGATCTTCTTTTTTCTTGTCATTACTGAGCAAAAAACTTGATAAAAATTAGACTAGTTAGATAGGCAAATAAAATCTATGATACAGTTTCGATGCATAGGATGTACCTATTTTGTTGATTTACTGCTCACTTAGGCTAAGACCTAAAGTTTTGAAAACCAAGACAATAACCCAAAACTAAAAGAAAGATTCTAAAAGGGTAAAGCCAAAACCATCTGATGACAGAGATCTGCATTAGGGAGATACTCAATAGTTTTGCACAAAATTAGACATTGTATCAGTACATTTAAATTTTCTATTTCAGGCTAGTATTGAAATACCACCAATGTTTTATTGTTTCCAGAAGTTTTAGCTGGATTCTTTGGAGAGTCTGACTTTAAAAGTGTTTATTGAATAAATGTTTAGGATGGGCAAAAACTAAGGTGGTCAGGTTGTTCAAAACATAAGTATTTTCTTTTTTTTCATAAGTGTACCATACAGGTTAAGATCCAGAGTCTTTAGTTAGTTATTGTAATACAGACTCAGTATCTTTTTTTTTAGGTCAGCCATCAGTATTGACAGAAGATAGAAGCTATATTTGTGGAGGATGAATTTTGGAACAGTTAGGGCTGCATTTCACCCTGTTCAAAAGAAATTGATCAGGAGAGGAACTATTTTATTTTCCAAAAAATATCTGCTATACACTAACACTGGTATTTCAGTTTCTTTATCTGTCGGAGGAGATTTCTTAAATCAGAAGTTTCAGATAATGAAGAAAGAAATTAAATCGTTTGACAAAAAACGTTCAAGAGACATAGCAGTTGCCAGTGCAGTCATTGGACCATTTTGTCATTACTGGTATTTATCCCTAGATAAGTGGATACCTGGAACAACTTTCAGAATACTAACAAAAAAAGTATTTATAGATATGATAATATGTTCACCAATAGTAATTGGACTTTATTTAGGAATTACAGCCATAATGGAAAATAAAACAACAGGTAATATTATAAAAGAAATGGTAGAAAAAGGTCCCAAATTGTTCTTAGCAGAATGCATGGTTTGGCCACCAGTACAGTTTATTAACTTTTTATTTTTACCAACACACTATAGAATACTTTTTGACAGCCTTGTATCGTTTTTGTTCGATATTTATTTTTCTGTTGTTAAATATGGCAAGAAAGGTAGATTATTAGACTGATAATACATGTTTATTTTTAATTTTGAGAAATGATTATTTATAATTTTGAGAAATGTTTTGTTACATATAATAATATTATGAATTTATTTTGTAATTATGCAAGTTTATTTTTGCAGATCCCAATTGTTCCTCTCTGTAGTGCTAACAATTTTGACTGTATGTGTGTAACTTTATCCAAATTACAATAATTTGAGTGAAGTTCAGTTTGCTATGAGATTTTGTGTAGCAAACTCTTTTAGTTAAAAAAACTATTCTCATTTTAAAATTACTTGTGGTTTTCATGGTCCTGACAATACAAGGGAACAACCATTTGATTTTTAAGGAGGTATAAGGGGTTAGTAGTAGCTAGGAAGTGACTCGATCCTGGATATTTTGTCAGCAATCTTCACAAACATGATATTTTTATTTTCTTGGTTGGCTACTATTTGATTCTAGAGATAACATTCATTCCAGCATCATATTTTATATCCATCTTTTTTATCACAAATATCGAAACCTGGATTTTTTTTAAAATGCACCTTTCCCCTCCCCTTAATGAAAATCAGTTGGTTGTTGCCTAAACTAATATGAAACCATGAAAAAATAGATTTTCATACAAGTTTTATGAAATCCAGACAAGCGAGCAAGTGTATATATTATTTTTGAGGTTTTCATGCATTTTTCTCATGTCAAATTTATGAAATAAAAGCCATTAGGAATGAAAATCCAGGAATTAAATTGATCAAATCTCTTTTCAATTGGAAATTGAATTATGGTCATCATTTAACTTCAAATCTGTGAACACTACTGTGATTTAGATTTGTATGAGAAGTGAGTAGGAGCTCACTTAATTACAACTTAAACCTTGGAACATCAATCACCATTTACATTTTGGTTATGTAGAAATTACATATTGGTTACATAGAAAATGGCATGAATGAATTCAAAGTATTTGTTTATTGATGCAAATGAAATAATGCATTTTTCAAAAACTGATGCAATTGCATATAAACATTGTCATTGTATTATTGATTTCTCTTTTTGTACAAGTGTTCTGTTCAAATAGTGCTGTATATTGTTGTATCTGAATGTTTGTTTTAATGATTTTTTTAAATTTATAAAATCTGTGATATTAGATGTTGTTTAGATATAAGAGTAAACTCAATAGATTTGGAGTACGAGTGGGATTTAGGGAGCAACTATTTGGTTTTTTTCATGGTGGTTGGAGGGAAATGAGTAGTCTTAACTTAAGATACTATAATTTTTTTTCCATGAACTTGGATATATATCCTTTATTTTTTTCAAAATGTACATGTACTTCTATTTGAATTCAGAACGATTCACATAATTTTTAGTCCCTTACCGGCAATGTCGAAGAGGACTATAGGTTTGCACTCTGTCAGTCCGCCAGACACACTACAGTTTTCCAGACTTTTTTTTAAACCGTTACCAAAAGATCTTATTTTTGGTATGTGACTTTATAATAATGACTTAAAGATCAAGTTTGAATGTCACGCTGATTGTGAGAGTTACTGCCTTGGGAAATAGAATTATTTCCAAAATAATAGTTTTCCGGATTTTTTTCACAAACCATTTTACCAACTAGTAAGTAAGTAAGTAAGTAATGTCTTTATTTAAAGAGGGTAACACAGTAAGTATTAAAATACTAATCTTCCCTGAGGAAAATGATCTAATTTATGGAATATGAGCTTATAATGATGAGTTACAGATCATGTTTGAGCTTTGTGTTGATCGGATAATTATTGTGAGAATTATTGCCCTTGGAAATAGGATATTGCCAAAATAATAGTTTTCCAGATTTTGTTTGCAAACCCTTATAAAAATTGATCTTATGTTTGGTATGTGAGCTTATAATGATGAGCTACAGATCAAGTTTGACTTTCACACTGATCGGGTAATTATTGTGAGAGTTATCGCCCTTGGAGAAAGAAATTATTGTCAAATTATTAGTTTTCAATCATTTTTTGCAAACCGTTTTACCTGTTGATTTTATTTTAAGTATGTAGGCTTATAATGATGAACTAGAGTTCAAGTTTGAGTTTGAGGCTGATCAGGTAATTATTGTGTACTCCTTGCAAACAGTTTTAGGATTTTTAGGAATCACTCTGTCCATTCATCTGCATTCGATTCACATAGTCACAGAGCATTTGGTGTGTTATCTCCCAGCTCAAGGCGGTAGGGGACATTGTATTGCTCATCAATACTCTCAGAATGCTTGTTTATCCTGAAGTTTTTTCATTTTCTTCCTGCCCTTCTATAAAAATCAAACAGTTGTTTCCTTTGTAGCAAGTTTGAAATAAATATCCTGCAAAACTAATAAATCTGTCTAAAAAGCAAATTCAGAATTAATATTTTGACATATCAGTTGTGAAAAATAAAAGTATAGTTGAAACTAGAAAACGTGGCACTGCCTTTGGAAGTCAGTGATTGTCATTCAATACTGAACCTGAAAATACATGTACATGTATTTCGAACTATAAGACCTCCTTGTTTTCCAGAATAGCAAAATGGTCCCCATTGAAAAAAATTTCAGCTTACAGCATTTTTGGTGAGGAGAGTACCATTCTGTTGAGATACTTACTGCCACAAACATTATATTTGTGAATCTAAAGCAATTTGAGAAGGAAAAATCAAATCATGTATTATCCATAAAAGTTTACAAATAGTATATTCAGTATGCAGACATTTATCCAACACTCATCATGTTCAATATTGACAAATTTATTGGGAAAGTGACAAATAAATTTCTAATTAGAGTCATCACTTCATTTTTAGCTCACCTGGCCATGTGAGCTTCTGTCCTCACTTGACATCCATCATCTGTCCGTCTGTTAACTTTTCATATTTTAATCTTCTCCTCTGAAACCGGTGGGCCGAATGGAATTAAACTTGGAAAGAATTATATATGTAAGGTCCTTTAAGTTTGCTTATTTTTTCCTGATCGGACAAAACAGACATGGCCACCATGGGAAATTGTTGTTTCTGATTGGCTGAGTTTTCAAAAATCTTCTCTGAAACTGCTTGGCCAAATGGAACAAAACTTGACAGGAAGCATATATGGGAGGTCCTTTATAAACTTTCCTAATTTCGACCTGATTTGACTACAAATATGGCCACCACGGTCAATTCTTGTTTCTTTTTGGCTAAAATAATAAAATTTTCTCCTCTGAAATCACTTTGCCAAATGAAACAAAACTTGACAGGAAGCATCTATTGGAGGTTCTTTACAAAGTTTCCTCATTTAGTCCAGATCAGGCAACAAACATGGAAAATTCTTATTTCTCATAGGTTGGTAAAAAAAATTTTCCCTGGAACTGCTTGTCCGAAACTGTCAGCCAAACTTGACAGGAAGCATCTATGGAAATTTTTTATGAAATAAATTTTTTTCATCCCGATTGTTTCTGATTGACTGATATAAAGAAATCTTCTCTGAAACAGATTGTCCAAATGTAACGAAACATGACAGGAAGCATCTGTGGAAGGTTTTTTACACAAGTTTCCTCATTTTGTCCAGATCAGGCAACAAACAAGGCAATTCTTGTTTCAGATTGTTTCTGATTATTTTTGTAAACAATGTTGTGTTATCTCCCTCGTTTAAGTCAAAATTTCACAAAATGGTTAATAAATATTTTGTGATATGCAAAATTGTTATAAAATTGGTTAAATGTGATATATTTTATCATTTGTTGTTTATTTTAAAAACATTTTTCCTATTTAGAAGTAACAATAAAAGATTTGAAATTACTGGACCAAATAGAGACAAACTTGACAGAAAGTGTCTATGGGGGGTCCTTTATCCCTCATTTTGTTCCAATTGAATAACAAATATGGCTGCCACAGACAATTCTTGTTTTCTGATTGGCTGATTTACAAAACAATCTTTTGCCAAATGAACCGAAACTTAACAAAAAGCAGCTGTGGAAAATCCTTTGCAGATTCCATATTTCCTCTCAATTGAAACCAAACATGACCAGAATGTTCCTCATAAGGTGCTGACCAAGTATGCAAATCCCTCATTTAAGATGGTCACCAGCAGAGGACTTAGGTTAACAAGAGACCCCATGGGAAATACGTGCAAAAATCTTCTGGAGAACTACCTACAAGGCTTACCACATTTCATAATGATAGGGAGAAGTGACTTCTCTCTTTGAGGTACATCAACAAAAACGTCTTACAGACTGAGCGATACAGACTCCGCCCTCTGAGCCTCTAGTTGCAGATGTCATTAAAATAACAAAAATCTTCAAAAGTTATGAAAACAACTTTATTTTATCTACTTTCTCAGTCATTTACTGACCATTAGGGATATTTGCTAGTTTAATACATTGTATAAGGATACATAATGCATTGTAATAAATGTTTTATTAGAAAGGAGATTTAATTGAGAATTGATATCAAATAAGTAACAAACATTAAAGTGGAACCTTAAAATTTTATATGATGTCCTTATTTTGAATTTGTCATATATTTAGAAATTAAGTTCTTCCAGACAAACTATTTTTACTGTGTGAATTTGGTCAGAATAATGTCAAAAGTCTTACATTTCAAATCTCAATTATTTTGGTCGACTTTTAGAATTGCCAGTCATCAACCGGACTCTGACTATAAAAACAGATAACATACAGTACCAATCAATTAATTCCATCAAATCGACAGAAAAAAATAACATGAAAAAGAACAAAACACAATTGGCTGGAGGCAGTCGGAAAAGAGGGCTATCCTTACAGTCCCCACTTAGTTGCATCCCTGGTGTATCAAGTACTTCACCACTGGGGAGGTTAACTCATTTTTATGGGTGCCTAGACCTCCCACTTGTCTAATCTGGACCATCTTATATATGAAAAACACTATAAAAGCCAAAACAGTATGATTGTTCTTGAATACCATACCTCAATTCCCGGGGGGTATACAGATCATTTTAATTCTAAAAACTTGCAGGTATATCTCTTTTAATATCCGTACATACAGCAACATTATTTAGACGTGATTTCTATGTGCTGTACATGTACACTACCAATCCATACAACAAACTTAAATCTGTTTTTCGTTCTTGGCTCAAAAGATATGCCTCTTCTGGTATTTAAGCAGAGAAAAAGATTATTGTCAAAAACCACATCGTACTGTGAGGCTTCTGTTGTTGATATGCAGGAAATTCTGGTTGACAATATATTTGTTGAGTTTTCAGAACATTTTTTCAAACAAACTATCAGAATTCCTACATGTATGGGGAAAGACTCTGCACCACCTTAGCCGATCGTATGAAGCAAACTTTTTACAAGGAGTACTACAGGGGAAAGAAAAGAGACTAGACCAGTTCTTTTGTGTCAGTTTCCGCTATAAAGACGATGTTCTATCTAAGTTTAAGGATTACCTGCATTGTATCTACCCCAGTGAACTTACAGAGCGTCGGACCACTCAAACATCCACATCTGTTTAATTCATACATGTTTTTATATTTATACAGTAGAACTTCGATGGCTGGAACTCCAAGGGACCGTTGAAATCTGTTCGAGTAATCTTAAATAGGGGAGAAAGGCTGAATGATATCAGCCGTTGTTGATGTCAAAACTCCAGAAAATTTACAGTCGCCATCACGAATTACTTGCTCATCCGGAGCACCTTATGTCGTCCCGAGTATTTAAGGGTGGTGGGTGTACATTGTTGGTGCTGTATTGTAATTCTGTATAGTTTGCCGAGTGTTTGATTCCTTTGCTTTTATCTATGCGTGTTATTTATTTGCTGTGTTACTGTTCTCATGAATTCGTCTTGTGTATCGATTTATGTGTTGAAAGTCATAAAATGAGTCATAAAAGCAATATTTACTTGTCATCACTTGGCGTCCGTCCGTCCGTTAACTTTTCACATATTGAACTTCTCCTCTGACACCACTGGGCAAATGGAATTAAATTTGGCAGGAAGCATCAATATAAGGTCCTTTATAAAGGTGGCTCATTTCGTCCCGGTCGGACAACAAACATGGCTGCCAGAGCCAAACATTGTTTAACATAGTACCTAATGGGAAAGTTCACTGAAAGGTCTTTTTGTTTGAAACCAGTGAGGCCAATTGGAACTTGACAGCGATGTTCCAGGCTGTCATTCAAGATGGACAAAGTCCAGGCGAATCATACAGGCTCCTGGGAGTCTCTAGTTAGTTGTTTCGGTATTATTTTGCCGATATGTAGATATGGGTGTTGAAATGTTCAGTTCATAAATTTTGAAATTCTGTTAAAGTTAGGACTCAAACTTTCTCATGCAAAGCTGACCGTGCCTGGATTTAAGCTAAATTGTTTAGACCCAATTGGTTGTATTGCTCAAAATGTTTTAGTGGTTTTTTTTTTTTTTTTTTTTTTTTTTTTTTTTTTTTTTTTGGCTTTCCAAACTTTTGGTCACGAGCTTACTTGATGGTTAATCCAAAAAAGCACGCCATGCTCAAGGAATTTAGGTATATGGGTTTATTTTACGAGGAAATATAGTATATCGTGATTTATAGACAAATGCCCTATTGCCCAAATTAGTAAATCAGCATATTATCTTGTCACTTATATCGCTTGACGTTAAATAATAAATTGCCGAATGAGTAGGACCACTTTCCCCAGTATTTGTTTTACTCATAACCATTAGTTTTTATTCTTTCATATTTACCTCTTTTTTATTGTAACGGATTGTAAAATGCATTTTTATGTTTAATAATTAATGAGTTCAAATTTTCAACCCACAAAAGGTCCTGTGTACAGGCGATTTGGGTCAATTGCCAAGCATTCTGTATTACTTTTATGAACACTGCGTCAAGGAGTACACTCAGAACAAAAAAAAAAAAAACATTCTACTGTCATATGATGAAGTTACACTAAAAAAATCGGTTTGATTCTGAGTGTCCTTCACGTTAAAAACTGTCTTAGAGACATAAATTTTACAAATTTATATTCATCTCCCAAAGCGATATTCAGAAATGTAGAAAAAAAATCTAGTGAATTATTTGTTAGTTTTCATGAGCATATCTTAAGAGACGGCATACCGACTATGTCCCTAGAGATTTTGAAAATCATTAAGCGATATTTTGACAAAGGCGCTAGAAGTGAAATAAATGCGATCTACCTCTAGACGACATAAAAAGTCAAGATAGTCCAATTTTTTTAGCATTGGCGGTATTAATCAGATTTTATAAGTGCCCAATCCTCCTACGTTTCTATTCTGACCTTCGGGTACATATATAAAACACAATAAAAGCCAATGCAGTTAATCGCTAGGTGATCGCTAGCTAGAAATGATAAAATTAGTTGGACGGTACATAGTTTAGATAGCCGGGTCAAAATGTGCTGGTGTTCAATGTAAAACGAGCTATAATTATGTTCCCGTAGCTGATTGTCGGATACAATCGCACTATCAAAGCCATCAAATGAATTAGTTAGGAATAAGATCCAAACAAAGGTTTAAATCTCCCTTTTCTTTACGCATTTTCAGATAAAAAATTATCATATGACGAACAGGTGGAAGACGAACAGGTGGAAGAATAAAACATATTTGAATAATGGCATATTTCAAAAATTCGATATTTTCACAAATTGCTCTTTGTATAACAAGCGACATATCCAAAACCGACACCAAAAACTGCAGGCTCAGTATCTAAACCGACAACCTACCAATTTGTTCGAAAAAATACATTAAACTAGATACTTCATATTTGATTTCGATTTATTCGATTTAAAACAGAAAATTTTAAAAGTGAATCACCATACACAAGAATTGTTAAATGAATGGTCACCATGATCACATCAAAAGAAGAAACTATTTAACCGATTCTTCGTCCAGAGAATTTTTTATGGTTTGATTCATTCTGGTTAAAGTTATCAAAAAGGGACCAGTTCAGTAGGTTAACCAATCAGAACTCAGAAATGCCCATGACAGTTCTCAACGCCATCAACACAGAAATTTAGATATTTAATATCTACCCAAACACTGTCATAGCTAGTGAATGTTACCTAAACTGAATTCACGATGAATGATATAATATGTTATGACGACCGTTTCAATTTAATAATAAACTGTTATCACAGAGATATGTCTCGCCTTTTTGTAATTTTGATTATGCAAATGTTGAAATCATAATAGCAATACCTTAACATCTTACAAAAGTTATGCAAATATTCAAAGTCAATAAACCATGACTGAGTTACATGGTTAAACAATCTCCATTTAAATGAGATGTGTGAATGCTAATACAACTGGATACCAAATACCATTGACTTATTATAAGTCGTTCCCAAACCTAAATACAAAAATTTTGTGGGAAAAATTTGGTTGATTATATAGGGAATCACTGATGCGTGACTGGAGTGGGGCCCCCCTTAGGTCAGTCAGCGCCCCCCCCCCCCCCTTACAAAAAGTTCTGGATCTGCCACTGATAGCAATACTTTAACATGTAAGTTATGCAAATATTCAGTCAATGAATATGCACGGATTAGCATACCTATGTGTAGATTTTCAACCCAACCTCATCATGGCGAAACAAAAATCTTTTCTTGGCTTTGTGTCCAATAAAATATAATTTTGTTTGTTTACTTTAGTTACTTATAGTTGATTTCCAGTACAGGATCCCTCAAGGTTCCTCTCCACCAGACTCATAATATATGAGATGTGGCAATGATAATACATCTGCATACCAATTATCATTGACCTACCACTAGTGGATCCCCATAAACTGACCTAATCACAAACTAATACATGTAAAGTAAGCAAACCATTCAAAGTCAATAGACCATGACTGAGGGGGTGGAGCCAAATAATCTCCATGGCAATGAGATGTGGCAATGAAAATACATCTGTATACCAATTATCATTGACCTACCACTAGTGGATCCCCATAAACTGACCTAATCACAAACTAATACATGTAAAGTAAGCAAACCATTCAAAGTCAATAGACCATGTTGTGCTAGCTCTTTTGTCATTTCAGTGTTTATAATAATTGTCTAGTTTTATTACAATAATTGTCTAGTTTTATTACTTTTATAAGTATTTATGATAGTTTAATTCGTCATTAGAGCCGTTTTCTAGATTTTCCAGTTTCCCGCAATATTTTGTTTGGGAAAAGTCAAGATTCCGCGAAATTGTATAATGTTCCGGTTGTCTGCTTGTTTTGCGTATGAATTCACTTGACAACCATTGCATTTACTTACAAATTCTTCATTAGATCATTGTTTATCTGATATTTCATCGTATTTCATTCGTAATCATCTAAATTCACAATCAGTTTATTACATTTCGTCTGTTTTGTTATTGTCATTCATAACCGGAAATCGGGATTATTTCCCTTTGCGCATTGATTGTGTTAGACAGCTAACGTTATTTTCGTCACTTGAATTTTGGACCTTTGGCCAACCAGCCGATCATCGTATATCTTTAGGTAAAACTTATGCAAACACACTTTTCTCTTAATAGTTATTGCTTGGATATTGTTTTAACATTGTTTTATTATAATTTCATCATATTTTAACCATAAATAAAGCATTTTCATTGTTTTAAATACTCTCTTTTCATTGAGTTCATTGCCACAAGTAAAATTCACCCGCTCGGATACTTCAATTGGTGGCAGCGGTAAACTTTGGATTAAATTTATTATTTTGTCATTGCAAAACAGCCTGTTTACCATTTTCCAAATTTTTTTTTATTGAAAGTATTGCTGAAATACTTAATTTTTTTTGTCCTAAAAATCGTTTTTTAAAGGAATACATTGACACAGAGTCATTATTTCCAATCAAAGTAGTATATTCAAATAGTAATTTTGAAATAGATTTCAGATATTTTTTTTTTTTAAGTCAATTTTCATTTAAACATATAATATTTAACATAAATAATTATTAGAATATTACATTGACACAGAGTCAATATGAATAATTGACACAGAGTCAGATTTTCTTAACTTATTTTCACATAGTTATTTTACTATGATTACTTTTTGAATACATTGACACAGAGTCAGTAAAATATTTGAAAAGATATTTTTTATTATTTTTTCATCATATTTATTACTGAATACATAGAATTTGCACATAAAAAATAAATCTTATTGACACAGAGTCTCAGACACAATAAATAAACAAAGTTCAGAAAGTTATTCAATGAATCAGAGCACATCGAGTGCTGAAACTGTACAATATAATACTCACAGAATGGCAAGTATTTTCAATCCTAACACACAGAGTGTTAGTAGTACACAGAGTACTTCATCAATCGGTACACCAAGCATGCATACACTAAATCAGAATATGGTAATGTTTCCAAGTATTAGTCAACCATATGGTCCATCAAACAATCAAGTCACCAATCACACCACAGGTCATAGTGCACTGAGCATTTCCACTTCAAATCAAGGTGCACTGAGCACTTTAAACACAAGCAATGGTGCACCGAGCACTATTTGGCAAAATCAAAGTGTACAGAACACTTCGTTTCAAAATTCTAATACGCCTAGTACTTATGCCGAGGTACGTCATGCCTTAAGCACTTTTGTTCAAACCTTAAGTGGCCCTAGTAATCCTATTCAAACACAGAGCACATCTAGTACATTCCAACCGTTTCAACCCACACCTAGTACTTACGCTGAATTTCGAAGTGCACTGAGCACATTCGTGCAAAGTCAAGGTAGAATGAGTACTTTCGAACAAAACCCAAATGCACTAAGCATTCCAACTCAAAATCAGAGTGCACCGAGCACTTATCTACAAAACCAGAGTGCACCGAGCACTATAATTCAGAACATTGGTGCACTGAGCACTATTACTCAAAATCAAAGCACGCCGATCGCTTTCTCACAAATCCCTAGTGCACCGAGCACTTATTCACAAAATCAGAGTGCGCCGAGCACTATAAGTCAAAACCAAGGTGCACTGAGCACTACAAACCCAAATCCAAATGTGACGAACGCTTTCACACAGTTACAGAGTGCACCCAGCACTACTTCACAGTTTCAGAGTGCACCCAGCACTAACTCACAATTTCATAGTACACCGAGCACTTATTCACAAATTCCGGGTGCACGAAGTGCTATACATCTAAGTCAAGGAACACAACTTCCGCACATGCAAATGCCAAGTGCACTGAGCACTGCGCATCAAATTCAAAGTACACCTAGCAATAATATTAATCATATTCCGAATGCACGGAGCATTAATTCACAAATTCAGAGTGCTCCGAGCACTATCCACCAAAATCAAAATGCACCGAGCATTATACCGCAGAATCGAAGTACTAGTATGCCGAATACTGTCAATCAAGGTGCACCGAGCACTTTTCAATACATTCAGAGTACACCGAGTACTGTCAATCAAGGTGCACCGAGCACTTTTCAATACATTCAGAGTACACCGAGTACTGTCAATCAAGGTGCACCGAGCACTTTTCAATACATTCAGAGTACACCGAGTACTGTCAATCAAGATGCACCGAGCATCTTACAACAAAATCTGAGTACACAGAGTACTAATTATCAAATTTCGCCGAGCATGTATATGCAAATTCCAAGTGCACAGAGCACTTATATGCCAATTCCTCATGCCCAGAACTATATGCAAATTCAAAGTGCGCCGAGCACTATCCATCAAAGTATTCAGTTTCCAACACACAGTATATCGAACCCTTTTCGTCAACAAAACAACAGCGATTTTGGCACCCATCGACCATATAACAATGTACCGAGTATGACACCATCTTATGGTTGTGCACAGAGCACAAATGAAATTAACTACAATTCTAACATGAGTCACATGTATGGAAGTGTACTGAACACTCCTGACATAAGACCTGGAATCAACAGCAACTTTATACAGCAGTTTCAAGAAAATTATCAATTTCATCCAGATAGATTGAAACAAATGGAAAATGACAGAGAGTTGTATAGACAACAGCCAGAAAACATGACGGAGCAACAGAATGAACCGAACAGATCCAGAACATCTTCAAGTTCTACGTTCAATAATGATGGATACCGTTCAAGACTACCATTCTACAATGGAAGAAGCGACTGGAAAACATTTCAAATGCAGTTTGAAATAATGGCTGAACGGAACAACTGGGAACCAAGGAGACAAGCAGAGGAAATAATATTGGTTCTTAAAGATGATGCCGCCAAGTTCGCATCAGAATTGCCATATGACACGAGAGCTTCATTTCGCTTACTATCCAAAGAAATGGAAAGACGATTTGGGGACAACAACTTACCCGGTACTTATCGAAAAGAAGTCCAGATAGTCCGGAAAAGTTATAAAGAGTTACTGAATGAATACGCTGCCAGAATCAAGACAATGATGAGAAGGGCGTATCCAGGAATGAATGAATCCCTATTCAATGAAATAGCCATTGAACACATGCTGAATGGGTTGTCTGATCAAAGCGTTGCCTACGATGTAATGACCAAACAGCCAAACAGCATGGAAGAAGCCATTAACCTGGTTAATTGGCACACCAGCTGCAAGAACGGACTACGAGGAAAGAACAGTCATGTTCGACAGGTAGAGTTGGACACATTTTCTGAAGACGACAATGAAGAGCAAAGTTTAGACAATATTGATGTACGGAGAATTGGCGGCAAGCGCTTCATTACAGAAGAGAGATTAAACCAATTCGGACGTGAGCTGAAAGATAGTATTACCGCTGAGGTAACAAAAACTGTCGCCAGCACAATGGAATCTACGATGCAGACCACTAACACACAGAAACCGTATAAGACCAACTACAACCAGAATAGACACGGACAGAGCACAAGTGAGCGGAGAGCCAGACCAAGACAAACTGGAATTCAGTGCTACAATTGTCAAGGTGAAGGCCATTTTGCTAAAGACTGTTCACAACCATGGAAACCAAGAAGACAAGACATTCAGAACAAGACATCCACAATGACCGGCGATAAGAAACCTTTAAACGCCTAGGGGCTGAAACTGACGGCCAAGTATCAGCCCTTGAAGAAATTAATGATAGAGATAAAGACAAAGTAGAAAATTTATTGGAAAATCTGTTTCAGGATGAGGAAAAATCAGAGATTTTACCTTGTTTAGATGGGCCGATGAGTGAAGTTCCCGAGAAAGCAAGGACAGAAATTAAGAATCTAACCACTGAGATTAATGAGGACAAGAACATAGAGGAGTTGGTAGATGTTGAGGATGCAGAAGAGGACCCAATGGAAGTAGTGGTCAAGCGCATCACAGCAGCCAGTATAAAAGTTCCTGTGGAAGTTAATTGTCAGATGGTTAAAGCTGTAGTCGACACTGGGGCTGAGGTCACTGTGTTGAATGAAAGAATATACTTCCAGATTCCTGAGGCAGAACGACCAAAGTTGAAACCAGCGAAGCGTAAATTAGTAGTTGCCGAAGCCGGAAAACAGATGGGAACGAAAGGCATGGCTGTTGTAAAATTACGTATTGGAGATGAAATGATTGATTGGGAGGTTTATGTTGCCCCGATAGGAGATGACATGTTATTGGGATGTGATCTCGTTGATGAAATGGATATGACAATCAATCCAAAGAGAGGAATTTTGTTGAACGATAATTGGATCAACTGCGAGGTTAATCGTACATCTGACCAAGTGGCTAGAGTCCTTTTGAAACAGTCGACAACAATTCCACCCTGTTCAGAGGTAGTAGTACATGGTTTTGGTGAAAATCAACAGTTGATAGACACTAGATACTCTATTGTACAACCTGTAATAGAAGATGAGAGAAAGCTGATGGTTGCACAAATATTAGTCGACCCATTTAAGGACACCATACCAATACGACTGGTTAATTTAGAGACTACACCAATACGATTGAAGAGAGACTACCTCCTTGGCGAACTCCATCCAGTAAATCAAATTGGTGAAACATTTATAGAAGAAGACCGAGATCAGTATTTGAAAATCAAGAGAACTTGCAAATGTGGAACTCATGGACAGAAACAGGAGATAGATTTTTCAGAAATCAAGGAGGAGATATCGATTCCATATGATTGGATGGAAGCACAAACGATCAATCAGATTACCGAGATGAATGGTACACAGAAGAATAAGGCCGAAATTCCTATGTTACCAGACCACCTCAAGGATCTGTATGAGAGGACTGTAAAGAATATAGAAAGCAAGAAAGTTAAAACAAGACCTGATGAAAGAAGTCGCAGACCTCAAAAGGGAAAACAAAAAACTGAAAGATAGACTTTCGGAGGAAAAGGAGAACAGGACCATGAAGAGCGTTGTTACCATTCCTGTCCGTGACCGACGACACCACTACAGATACTAAATGGACATTAAATTCAAACAATCATTTTTCATATGAAATCATTTATTGTACAATTATTACATGTATTATATGAATGTTGAAATCTAGGGTATATATATATATATAAAAAAAAAAAAAAAAAAAAAATCATTTTCAAAGATAACTTCAAAGGTTCATATTCGAATATCTTTATCTATTGAATTATTGATACCATTATCAAAAGTTTCAAACTTTTCAAAGTTCAAATATTAATTGCATTAATATTATGAGTTTCATAAAGTCTAAATTATTTTTGCCATTGAATTTGATTTAATGCTACGTTTTTTCCAAAAGTTTGAATATTTTAAAATGACTCTTCAAGTTGAACTATTAATGCAACTTTATTGATATTTTAATTTAATTCTGAGGACAGAATTTTTATAAGACAGGGGGCAGTGTTGTGCTAGCTCTTTTGTCATTTCAGTGTTTATAATAATTGTCTAGTTTTATTACAATAATTGTCTAGTTTTATTACTTTTATAAGTATTTATGATAGTTTAATTCGTCATTAGAGCCGTTTTCTAGATTTTCCAGTTTCCCGCAATATTTTGTTTGGGAAAAGTCAAGATTCCGCGAAATTGTATGATGTTCCGGTTGTCTGCTTGTTTTGCGTATGAATTCACTTGACAACCATTGCATTTACTTACAAATTCTTCATTAGATCATTGTTTATCTGATATTTCATCGTATTTCATTCGTAATCATCTAAATTCACAATCAGTTTATTACATTTCGTCTGTTTTGTTATTGTCATTCATAACCGGAAATCGGGATTATTTCCCTTTGCGCATTGATTGTGTTAGACAGCTAACGTTATTTTCGTCACTTGAATTTTGGACCTTTGGCCAACCAGCCGATCATCGTATATCTTTAGGTAAAACTTATGCAAACACACTTTTCTCTTAATAGTTATTGCTTGGATATTGTTTTAACATTGTTTTATTATAATTTCATCATATTTTAACCATAAATAAAGCATTTTCATTGTTTTAAATACTCTCTTTTCATTGAGTTCATTGCCACAAGTAAAATTCACCCGCTCGGATACTTCAGACCATGACTGAGGGGGTGGAGCCAAATAATCTCCATGGCAATGAGATGTAGCAATGGTAATATATCTGCATACCAATTATCATTGACCTACCACTAGTGGATCCCCATAAACTGACCTAATCACAAACTAATACATGTAAAGTAAACAAACCATTCAAAGCCAATAGACCATGACTGAGGAGGTGGAGCCAAATAATCTCCATGGCAATGAGATGTGGCAATGGTAATACATCTGCATACCAATTATCATTGACCTACCACTAGTGGATCCCTATAAAACTGAGCTAATCACAAACTAATACATTGTTGACGCCATCGCCGTCGTCGCCGCCGCCGACGCCGGAAACAGCATACCTATGTCTTGCTTTTTGACTCCCGTCAAGGCGAGACAGAAAATGTTTAGGCCATCCATTCCAAATATACTTCATAAGAAGGAGTTTGTCCATAACTGTTTCGTATTAAATTTCAACTGTCTTAGTCTGAGGATTTCAAAGAAAAAGATTTCTGCAATTTGACCATCCAGTATTAAGAATTGCCTATAAAAACGACCAAATTGTTTGTTCTATCGAATCAACTAGAGAAGCGTCTGTGAAATCTTCTCTTAGAGTATGCGTCAAGCAGTTTAAGAGAGGAGGATTTTATTTAAATCTGGCCTATAAGAAACAAGAGCTAGCTATTTCCGAAACATAATTATTCCGGTTTGAACGATTCCAAATTTTCTGAATTTTTTTTAGTCAAAATTTGAGGAGGAATATTAAAACATGAACAGGTTAATTGCTGATGGACGACAGGTGCCACATAACAGCATTGAAAATTACATGGACATATGAGCTAAGTGAGCAAAAAGTCCGTGAAAAGTACAAAATTCCACTGCAAATCCTGCTCAAATCTTGCTCAGGTCTTTCCATCGATGAATTCTTTTTCATGTTGCAGTTCCCATCAAAAGGTTTAGTAATCACAACTCGCAGTGGAATACAATTGGAATGGTGATATCGGTTAAATCTGTTTTCGGAAACTGATCCCCAGACATAAATTCAAATGCTAAGAACATAGCTGGCTCCTGTATTGAAACTCTTATTGCTCCTGTACATGTCCTGTATAAAGAAGGATGCGTATTTTCCACTATACAGTTTGGTACACAGATTCTACCACAGGCGTCAAAAGCGGATATGTATGCTTCTGATGGCTTATTAGTTGGCTTCTGTATACCTACATATACGACTGAGGAATGGTTGACTTGAGTAGAATCCTTGTATCTTCCTATGTAATTTAGTCCTTCTGCTTGAACGTAAATATCTTTCATAGTGCGTTTATGGTGACGTAAGCATGACGGGTTAACAATCTGAGCAACGTTATTCGAAGAATTTAAAAACTGTCTTAACTGACTATTTACGTTAGCAAATTTAATTATTTTGACAGCTATGAAAGCATAATTTAATTTATCCGCATTGATTTCACTTTTGGACATAACTTCACTTTCAAATGAAGATAAAATGCTTCGTTTTCCTCTTCGTCGATTGAAAAAACGTCGTGCTCTCCGGCGGTTAAAAACTGATGCAAGTCGGAGAGGAGATACTCGATTTCTCCTGGACAAACTGTTACCACTACTCGAAACACAAACACGTCTACGCCTATGGCAATACATGTCAGGACTATTCCCACAACTCGGACAGCTTGGCATTGGATCATACCTAATCATCCTGGCAAAGCGACCCAAGTAACCATCGCGATAAGTTACATCAAGTAAACCAATAGCGGATCTGTCCGGGTCTTGTCTCCAATCAAATGATTCGACTACATCTCGCTCTGGGTTTACCCCTCTTCTTGATTGCTGTCTACGAAAAACTTCCCAAACGAAGTCCACATAAGCATGATAATTCCAAAACAGGGGGTCATAAGTAGCAATTTCAAATTCATTCATATGCCCGCCAATCCAGAAATGACAAAGGTTGTGTTGACCTTCTAGCGTCGACATTTGGTCTAATCCTGGTTCAAATATTTCCCTATTCCAGCGCCTTCCAAGTATTCTCTGTAGGTTTTGTTTTGACAGCAGCTCACCTTCACTTCCAATGTTACGGAGAAGGGGACCAGTCGGAGTGTCAAAATGTCTGAAGGGGCCGGTTGTAACCAATCCATCACCATTGCCAAAATATTTGTCGGTCCACACAATAGACTGCCTTGGAAAGTCCATTTCAAAGTCAATAGTAGGGTCCCAGTAAGGAATGGGAATTCCTAGCGCAGTTTCAAACCTGTATTGGGAGAAATATACATCTATCAGAATAGCAGTAATACATATATACCAGTTAGCAATTTTAAATAAATCAGGTTGTTTTTTAAAATATGAGCCGCAAGTCAGAAAACCTAAAACAAAGATCAACTCTAGAAACTAAAGAACAAATGGCAGCGATGGAACAATTTGCAGAGAAAAGTGTGTTTAGGTTTCTTTTTGTTTTAAAAAGCATTAAGTTACACTAAAATACCTACAATATCAAATACATTCTGTGCCACGGTAAAAAGGCCGGACCAAAATGTACATCATCAACTGCAACAGTGTGAATGGCTGCTAATGTATCATACCGACTTCTTCCATTGTTTCCTCTCTGGAAAGAAAATACTGAAACTACATGCAATGTCAAAAGAATAAAATGATACCTAGCAAATTTTAGCTGAATTTTTGAAAAAGTTTAAGCATAAATTCACAATTTTATAAAATCAATCTATGTGCCCAGGGTTCCATTCTTTTTCAACATTATAATTCTAAAACCTCACCTCTTTGAGCATTTACGTGCAGCGTATATGATGATACTACATAAACTCGAAACTGAAAGAGGAGTTTATGTCACAAGTAAATTTTATAATTTTTTAAATTTGACCTATGGGGGCCCAACGTTTGGAAAATTAAAATTATTAAATCATATTGCGCATCTTAATATGGTATATGACAATACTGTAAAGATATAAAATACATAAATTGAAAAATGAAAGAGGAGTTTATAGGTCACAAGCTTAAATTCATAATATTCGAGATTTAACCCCTAAGGGTCTCGAATTAGAAAATCTTAATTCTAAAAACTTGCTGTGCATCTACAGATGGTATGCAACCATTCTATAAAGAAATTAAATCCCAAAACCCAAAAGTAAAGGATGACTTAAGAAGAAAGTGTGACGGAAGGAACAACGGACGATCGAAGACCGGAATCGCAATCACTTTTTTTTTTTATGTATAACTGCAAAGCCGGACTGTTGCTTGCCGTTGACGATATAAAATCTGGAATTATTCTGATTCAGCATAAAAAATATTTGGAAAATTGTTAATGCCCATACTTGGGTTCGAACCTTGGACCTCCTAGCCCTTGGGGCATGAAGCGAAAACCTACTGAGCTTACGACTGCGCATGCCGGTTCATCGGTATTTTCACACATGGTATATCATATAAATGATATGTAAGATTATTTAAAACTTTTTATTTCACGTTTACTCTAGGCATTTTGAATTAAATTAAACTTAACATGAATTGTTATTAATCATTTTAAAACAGCTGTATCGTGCTCGGAGTCGGTATGTCAGTGTCAGCTCACCCCTTGTGCCCCCACGACGATATCTATTATTCAAAGGGGTTGCGAGGCTCGGGTCTAAGACTGCTTCATCACGGTGGGGTCAGTAGTAGTGCTGACAGTCCAATTTAAGAGTTATAAACACAATTTCGAAAATCGAAAACAAATAAGTAAAAAAATGCTAAGAAAAGTCAAAGTAATGTAAATAAATAAAACGAAATAGCAGTGCCGATACTGTTACCCCTTGGGTGACATATGGATTTCATGTGACTTCAAATTATGAATCAGAAACATATTTAAAACAGTATAACAATGTCCTTTTTCATCATGACTTGTATTACCCAGTCTCGCTTCAATCTGTTAACAGCTGATGTGTACCTCTGCCATTGGATATAAGGTCCTGCCCTAATTTCTCGTCTGTGTTTCCTTCGTCGTCTTGCTTGTCTCCGGAATCGTCCATGTCCGTCGATGTGAGAAGCCTCTTCAAACAATTGTCTGAATAAGGATTTTATGTAATTCGTTTCGTCTGTTGTAAAATTAACTTTAATTCTATTGTCAGGATTAAGTGACAAGAATTTTTTCATACAAAATGCCTGAATCATGTGAAGCGGTGTATGAGACATGTTGTAGGGTGCAGTTCTGTGTTCTATACAAGCATCGAGGTCTTTTGGAAGAGAGATGGGTTCTATCAAACTGACGACAAGTGTTACACCTAATCCTAGAATCCACAAGGCAAATGTAACATAGCTTGTTGTCTCCATCTGAAAAACAAAACACAAAGCAGTGAATGGAAACATGAGATAAAAACAAATAAAATGTAGAATCATCAAATATGGACTTTTAACAAGGTCACTACGTTTCATGTTTGACTTTTCAGAACTGAAGTCAAAGGTTGAAATAACTGTAACGCGTCTACACAAACGAGTAAAAAGTCCTTATTGTTCAGAAATTTTATTACAATGTACGTGGTTTTACTAGACTTCTCCCCATTTCAAACAAGTGATATTCCGAAAGTCAATATATATCCTAAACACTTAGATCTATGGTTTTAGTCTTATCATCGTTTATCAAGATTCGTCGTAAAACTTTGGCATTACTTGTACAGATCATATCGAGGTTCCACAATAGATACTCTATATACATGTGCTATAGGAGAATAAATATATTTTGAACTGGTTGTCGATCTATTATCTACGAGCAATCTTGTTAGGATGCTTTTTTCGTCAGGTATGATTTTATGTTAAGTCTCTTGTTTTGGTGTATAACTGTTATATGCTATATGAACTTTGTTTCTGTGGGTTTTTAGGTTAGTTTGATTAATTCTGACACCTTTAGTTTCCGGTATCATTTGGTGTTTGTATTTTGGTTTGTTCTTGTGTTCCTTGTTGAAAACTACTCGGTGACACAATAATTACGTTTTATTCAATTTGATATTATACAGAAATAGATAAGATATTCCAATATCCCCCCCCCCCATCCCACCCCAAAAAGAAAAGAAAAAACCCAGATTATTTGAGACAGACAGTAATAGTTATGTCACACATGAATAACTTGATATCAATCTTGGATGTCGTCCTCGATCGATATCATTTTTCAAAATTCATTTACTTAACTTTATTATATGTACTACGGAAAACGTCCGGAACTATATTCAGAAATGCCATGTCGGTATATATATTTCAAAAATTGAAACTTAACGTGAATGTAAGTCAACAATATAAATATAACATCGATATGTCATTTAATTAATAAATACATGTTTTCAGAAATCACCTGACGGTCTTGGCAAACGGAGAAAGGAAGAAATCATACCATATGTTATTAACAAAATGTATCAGACAAATTCTAACAAATATAACTCTTGTCGAACTGTCGTTGCTATAATGTTATTCTTATTACAAAACGAGGGTCACGTTCATATGTTAATTTGTTGTTACTATCCATAAATTTTGGTCAACAAATTGACGGGAAAACATTAATATTTTATCAAAATCATCACTTGTCAGCAAGTGATTTGTGGTTTTATTTAATAAAAACCAGTTATCCTTAAAAAAAAACAAACGCGACAAATTAGACATATAATTATGTCATGCGTAATGTGTTAAAATGTCATTCCAATACCTTTTACATCAATTTTTGTAATTCTTGATTAGTGCATAAGCGTTTTTATGTCGGACTGATAGCACAAGGATATTCATTACTGAACTTTTTATAACTTAAGTAAAACTTATTTTCCAAGGTCTACCAGGAAGCTGCCCAACCTTCAACACAAATGCGGAACTGTCAACGATGGCAGTATCGGTTATTAAGTACCAGTAATTAATTCATACGGAAGACAATTATAGTTTAGAACGTGTCAATTTATTCTGGACTGAAGAAAAAGAAATTAAATCTCCCAAATATTCTTTTTAAAAAATGCCAGGCATGGGTAATCGTGATCTATGTAATTGATTACATTTTTCAGGGAAACCGCAAGGAATCAGTAACCTATGTATTGTCTGGCTACAATTGTATTGTAATCTACTACCGTGACAAAATTGGCGAATGCAGAACTTTTGATTACATTTCGATGACATTCATACACTATCTTCTGGTTGCAAGTTTTAAACGTGTAAGTTTTACCTGCGTCTCCAACGGCGAAAGCAGGTCTAGTAACCGCTCGACTGCGTCCGAAAGACCTTGGGTAGATAACTTTCGTCGAAGTTTTCTTGGCTTCTACAAAAGGGAATGATTTCATTTTTGTCTACAGCTTCATAACGTTGAGTTGTAGTGTGTAAGCAATTTTTGGATCTGTCGTGCAGCCACATCCTGTTTGCCGATAGTTAAAAATTCAAAAATACTCAAAACACTAGAAAATTTTTCGTGAAAGTTTTCTTGGCTTCTACAGAAGGGAATGATTATATATATTTTGTCTGCAGCTTGATAATGTTGAGTTGTAGCGTATAAGCTATTTTTGTATCTGCCGTGCAGCCATATCCTGTTTGCCTAGAGTTTAAAATTCAACAATACTCAAAACACTAGAAAAAATCGTGAGTTTTCTTGGCTTCTACAAAAGGGAATGAATTTATATTTTTTCTACAGCTTGATAATGTTGTTTTAGCATGTAACAAATTTTTGGATCTGTCGTGCAGCCACATCCAGTTTGTCGATCAATGAATTGCATGTTGCGATGCAGGACCAGACCCGGTTTTTGTCTTGTTCATTAAAGAAATGTTACAGTAATATTCACTTTAAAAGAGAAGAGAAATGAAAAGGTTACAAAATAATGTTTACCTTTCCAAAAATTTCAAATTGAGTCTTTGTAATAAATGGAAATTGACTGTCAATGCAAGAAGACCAAGATACTAGTATTTCAAAATTTATACTCAGAATCACATTATTTTATATATAATAATAATAGATCAACAGAGCTGAAGGAAATTAGATATTTAGGAAACCATATGAACTTTAAGGATGTATTCTTATGATGTTTCAGTCTCTTTGAAATCTCGCTCGGGAATTATTTCCAAAACATGTGAAACAATTGGAAAATATTATAATCCAACTAAACTCTGTGAAAAAATTATGTACTTACAATAAGTAGTTTTTGAGTATTAAAATTTTCAAATTTTATAACCAGTCTGGTCAGTCATCTGCCAAAATGTTGAGAAAATGGGTGAGGGGTGCAAAGAAATGATTTTACCAAAAATATGTAGATCCCATATCAATTTTTTCTTTTTAAAATTCTTTAATTTGATTTTTTCAATCATTTATTACAAAGAAGTTGAAATTATATGCTCTTTGTTCTAAATAAAAATGAGAAAAACCCCAAATTTATTAAATTGACTGCATGGTAATTTTGACACGAAAACACAACAAAATTTTATAAACCTTTCTTATATTAACACCTTCCTATAGTTTTTTAAGTTAAATTTATTCAGATTGGTCCACTTCATCTTTAGGGAAAGTATGAAAAAAAGTTTAATTGTGGAACTGAGATTTTTTTCATGATAATAGCCCAAAAATAGTTAAATACATATTGCCATCTAATACAATAGAACTCGTGTGTCGAACTGCATGGGGTCTTCATCAAACAGTCTGTAGAACTGAGAACATCAGACCCTGGTCAGACAGGTTCTTAATTTCTAAAAAAAAAATACTTAATTTTTCTATGTCTGTACATTGTGTTGTTTTATTATGTCTGGTATTATGTATTGATTTGACTCATGCAAATAGACATATATGTAATACAAGATTATTTATTTAAAAAATTCTGTGTTCATAATGAACCCCCTGGTACTTATATACAAATATTTACTAGTAATTAAATTGATATTAGTCACAAGACGCACCAACTTCCAGAACAATTAACTAAAGACAATGCCTAAATATTGCCTAGTTTACATCTCTGTCACATTTGACGGTTAACTATTTTATTGGTATAATTTAGATTTTTGTTATGGTACAAGTATTGAGACAAGAATGTCAGTCAGGATACTCTGCCTTCGGCTGTTATGAAATAATTGTTTTAATTTGAAAGTTTTGTATTCTTGATGTATTTTATATCTATTCCTTTGTTTCATTTTTATTGTTGAATTTAATAACATTTAATTCACAGACAAAATGTTGGTGATTTTATACAACAATATTATGTTTGGTAGACAAAACACTATATATTATTTATAAATTTCACTGAAGATTACTTTCTCCAACAGAGCTTGTGATGGTCGACATGAAATTCTAAGATTTGGTCAATCTCTCAGTTAACATACAAAGAAAGTTACCACTTGTAATACAAGTCATATAAAACTACGTTTTTTCCTAAATACTGAGCTGGTGTTACTTCTTATCGTATAATAATAAATTTTGTATGCGTAATCTCAGAAGTATTTAAAGTGTCTATCGATAATTTTGAAATTTATCTGTAGTTTTGAATTTTGGAGAAATCATAATGTAAACACAAATAAGATTTTATGCGTATCAAAATTACATCGGTGTAACATGTGTAATGGGGAAAATGTTGTTAAAAATTAATATTTGCATTTAAATTATGGATTTAAAAAAAAAATAATAAAATATCACAATATCTTGATATTATCGGTATAAATTATAGATATTTCTCTGAATTTCATTAAATCCATACAAAAAATAACTTTAGGACAGAATTTTGAAGAAAAATGTGTTTTCATATATCATATGTAGGAAAATGACGAAGTGGGAACTCATTTATGACCACTTTTTTTGTTTTCCAATGTAATTTGAATCTAAATTTATGAAATACAAGATGTTCAAATATTATTTTTCCTTAAACGTATAATTGAAATTACACACACACATATATATATATATAAAGTACACACACACGTATATATATATATAAAATAAAATTACTTATGCCTTTACTTATTGTAGTTTATATATTAATTACTTTTTATTACCATATATGACCTACTGATAATGTCATATGATTTGAAGAACTGTTAAACACCTGTAGAATCATGTCAGACAATAAGGGCGATTATTGGTTAGTTGTTATTAATTCGCTCTTTTGTGTTAATGAATGTATTTACTGTGCTCAAATATTAATAAACAATTTCATTTATTTAACAGACAAATATGTACATCCAAAGTTTTGAGGATGGTACATCCGATGTCCAATACAAATATTAGGAGCTATGCCAAATCAAGAAGTGTTTCCAAATATTCTGTATAAGTGGTTCTTATAAAAAAAAATTAGACGTACTTTAAAACAAAGTAGTAGGGATGGATGAATTAAGTGAATATCAGGACGAGAACATGTCGATATGATTTTTAACATGATTCCTGTTTTGTATACTAGACCGACACACTTAGCCGGATTTTAACGTGCTAGCTTACGAGGTAACGGTCCACAGGAAGACATATCACCCACACTCGGATACATTATGCTGACTTCGAGCCGACCAGTCCTTTGCTCTTACTTCTAGATGTCGCGTGCTTGCCGGAGAAAATACCAGTTTTAATGTCTTTGGCTTCGAACCCGCGACCTTCCGCACTACACTCGAGGCGAGCACGCTACCACGAGACCACCGAGGCGGTTTTCAAAGTAGTTGGGCAATGTTCCCCTGTTTGTTCACTTCTAGGGCCATTTTCAAAATGTTGTCAAATCTCGGCCATCCAAAATCTATTAGGACATAGCCTTCTATGTGTCCGTTTAAAGATTTTCTGATAATAAATATCAAATCAGTTACTACAAAATATCCTGTATATCCTGTATATTGCTTTAGGGGGACAGTTTTCGCGCAAATTTGTCATTTTTGGGTCTTTAAGACAGTTGTTCAGTATGAAGGACAATCAGAACCAAAACAAAGAAGATGGCATGATTTCAGCCATTATTTGGCACCATCTGACATGAAAAAATAAAATTAAGATTTCAGATTCGAATTGAAGAAAATTGAGTGTTTTCAAAGTATATTTTGGTAAAATAAATTATGAGCAACAGCCTTGCCCAAAAAGAATTTTTAAATTGACAGCAAGAACATGTGATCAGAGAACCCAAATCCGAATATGCGGCAACTGTATTTATATTGTGACCTTTGAGTAGAAGAGAAATATTAGTCTTACTGAAAAACTGCCATCTTTTTCTGCATATAAAGGCAATTTAACAGAATGAAAATAACAGATTTCCGTTTTCTCATTTTTATGCTCTATGCATAAAAATATTAAAACATTTCTTTCTCTAAACTGAACAACAGTGATGGCGCCCTCTGACGTCAGTAATTTCTCAAATTTGACATTTTTGACGACACAGAAATGAATTATAGAAAACCTAACGAATGATTTAATTTGGGTTCCCTTTTCAATTCGCTCATGATACGATCATTGTTTCATTCAATCATCATGCACAAAGACCACGAGAGACCAGAGTTCTCCAGATTTAAAGGTCTAAAACATGTACAGTAGCTGTAGGAATATAGCTTTCAACATTTTTAATTTTGTCGTTAGATGCTTCTGAATTTAACAGTATGATCGCAATTTGGGTACTGTGACGTTAAGTTACCATTTTTTTATTGTAACCAACAAGAAAGGCTATGAATTAGATAAGATGTCGTACCGTGCTATGATAGTCATCAAATCTTCATTAGCCCCCCTTTAAACAAACAAAAAGTGCAGACGATTATTCAAATTTGTGCAGCCTCCCTCACACTCGACCCTAGACCTAAACAAAACAAAGCAATATGTTGACATCTGCAGGTCCTTCAACAATGCGAATCAACAAGTAACAAAACTACGTCAGATTATCGACCCTTTGCCATTTGTTTTATAATGCTAAAACTTGAAACATAGAAACGTTATGAAGAAAAATCATCTAATTTCACGTTACGAAATATAATCATCTCAATTTCCACATTTTTATTTAGCAAATTGAATTTGTAAACAAACGTTTTTACTTGTTATTTACTTGTTTCAGTTTTTAAATGAAAACGAATAGTTATTTTCTGCAATTTTCTTTCAATTATTTAGTAACAAATTTACTAACCTTTCGTACCTATCGTTATCCTTCTAACAAAGAAAAGTGAAAAGTCACATTTCATAAATTATAATAAAGGTGATTTTGATAAGGCATAAATTATAACATCTTGTGAAAATATGCAAACGAGATGTTCTCATAATGAATAGATATTATGTTTGTGATTAATAAATGAAGCCATCGTGTGTCTATTCTTAACCAATACCGGAAATAATTATGATTATGCATTTATATTTGTAAGCGTTATGTTTTAGCTTTCATACGTTTCAACATATAAAGCAATATAAACAAGTATTCTGAGAGTATTGCTGAGCAATACAATGTACCCTACCGGCTTGAGCTGGGAGATAACACACCAAATGCTCCTCGACTATGTGAATCGGACCCAGACGTGTGGACAGAGTGACTCCTAAAAATCCTAAAACTATGTTTGCAAGGAGTACACAATAATTACCCGATGAGCATGAAACTCAAACTTGATCTGTAGCTCATCATTATGAGCCTACATATCAAAAATAAGAACTCGTAAAACGGTTTGCCATAAAGTATGGAAAACTAATATTTTGACAATAATTCTATCTCCAAAGGCCATAACTCTCACAATAATTAACCGAAACAACTTGAAAGTGAAACTTGATCTGTATCTCACATATCAAAAATAAGATCATTTGGTAAAAGGGTTGGCGAAAAAATTCCGGAAAACTATTATTTTAGTATAATTTCAAGGGCTATAACTCTCACAATAATTATCTGATCAGTGAGAAACTCAAACTTGATCTGCAACTCATCATTACAAGGTCACATACGAAAACTAAGATCACTTGGTTAAACAGCTTCTGAAATAAATCCGGAAAACTGAAGTGTGACTGACGGACGGAGTGCAAACCTATAGTCCTCTTCGGTGTTGCCGGTAGGCGACTAATAAGAGGTAACGCAAAGAATTTTTTGACGTGGGAATCCTTAGAATCAAGTAGCCATTTTCTTACTCTATTTTCATTTGGATTGGCTGTGTAATTCGGCGAACCATATTCAGTGTTCTCGATAAGCGGATATATACTATTTTTTAAATATGTGCAATCAGACCTCCGAGTTTATTTATATTTGAGTTCTCATATACATGTATATACTTTTTGTCTGGGACTATTATACTAACTTAGTATAATAGTCCCAGTTTTTGTCAAATGTTTTTTTAACTTTTTTCATGTCTGGAAACTGTCTAATTTTACATAAAGAGAACTTAATTAAAAATTAAAGTACTTGATTATTAAAGGACAGCAGATCAAATTTGTAATTCTTATTTGAAAGCATACATCAAAAATGTAAATTTTGAATCTGGGAATCTATGTATTTGATTCGCTTAGGTGCAAGTTAACGTTTTTGTATATGTCTGGAACCATGTCTATTCGAACCATTTCTTCTCAAGATTATTGTATTTCAGTTCCCCCGACACCAAAGTCGTGTTTCCGTGACAATTTCAAAATCCTAACTCCCACATTTGCTATAAATTTACCTGACGATTATATCCTCAACTTTGTAAGATTGTCAGATTTGTTGAAGGTAAAACAATATTGTGCAAATTTATACAACTGTAAATTAACAAAATTGACAACGACTGTTCTTATATAGAGGTGTAAATATCTCAGGTTGACAGCTATAAATGCTGGTGACGTCAGAAATTTTTGTTTCATCGCTGTACTAAAGGACTCCGATCTCGTCTAGATTTCTAATACCTGTCACGAAATTAGAGTATTCAACCCATCTGGATATACCACAACAACTGCTGGTTTTTTGTTGTCAAGTCTTTAAACCTGTGAAAAGGAAAAACGTTTTTGGCATATATAATAAAGAAGAATATGGCTATTAATAAAACCCGACTTATCATATAGTCCGGGCTGACCAGGTTTGTCACGTGGTCAGGCTGATATCGGACCAGTTTGTTAGAACGTACCTAAGCTAATATGGCCATATCAGACCGGATGCGTGATATGGCCATATTAGTTCTGTTCTGTTGAGATCGGAATAAGTACTCGGGCAGTACATGATAAACATGACCCAATCCGTATCGGACCGGATATCATACCTCAAGACACATAGGACCAAACCTTGGGTTAGGTAATTAATACATGACCAAATTCATATCGGAGCTTGGGCTATATACTGAATATACTGCCTAAGTACTTGCATGGGTCACGATTTGTAAATTATAAATGTGCTATCAAAAAAGTTAACAAGTATTGGTTTAATGAAGACTTAAAACTATCGTTTGTAATGTTAAAACAATACAATAAGCAAGGTAATACTTTTGTTGCCCATTTCTCCATCTTTGTCACTTCAATGAGCTAATTTCGCAGGCCTCCCTGGCAACAAACCCTGATTCCGCCGGCCATTTAATGACCCAATTTCACCATCTCCAAGATGAGCCCAGCCTTAAACTAGATGTACTGTGAGCAAAGCTCAAAAAGGATACCCCCCGCTTTGCCTTGCCCAGGGTAAAGTTTCATAAAATATTTGCATCAATTTAAGCATACTCATGGTTGCTTTCGTTGAAATCCATTCAACGGTCTAGGAGGAGTTGCCCTTACGAGGTTCATATATAATGTATAAGCCAAAAAAAATAGAAGTCCAATTATCTCCCTTGTGTGATATTGGAAAGCAAAGATTTTTCTTTATGCACATCTTTGGATGATGTACTTCCTTTCTGTAAAGTTTCGTTGAAATCCATTGAGCGGTCTAGGAGGAGTTGCGCTTACGAGGTTCATATATAATGTATAAGCCAAAAAAAATAGAAGTCCAATTATCTCCCTTGTGTGATATCGGAAAGCAAAGATTTTTCTTCATGCACATCTTTGGATGATGTATTTCCTTTCTGTAAAGTTTCGTTGAAATCCATTGAGCGGTCTAGGAGGAGTTGTGCTTACGAGGTTCATATATAATGTATAAGCCAAAAAAAATAGCAGTCCAATTATCTCCCTTGTGTGATATCGGAAAGCAAAGATTTTTTTTCATGCACATCTTTGGATGATGTACTTCCTTTCTGAAAAGTTTCATTGAAATCCATTGAGCGGTCTAGGAGTTGCGCTTACGAGGTTCATATATAATGTAGAAGCCAAAAAAAAAGAAGTCCTATTATCTCCCTTGTGTGATATCGGAAAGCAAAGATTTTTCTTCATGCACATCTTTGGATGATGTACTTCCTTTCTGTAAAGTTTCGTTGAAATCCATTGAGCGGTGTAGGAGGAGTTGCGCTTACAAGATATATGGACAGACGGACAGACAGACAGACTTCTTGTCTTCACCGTCAAATTATGTGTTCTTTGAAAAACTATATCAGAATTCTACCAACAGGTTCTTCTTTGATAAGCAATGAGGATTGACTATATTTCCGTTTTTTATTTTTGTTTGTGGAAAGAGATCTGTTGAAAATAGTCAAATTTTTAGAGTTTTTCAATATTTCACATTTCATGTACACCATTTCTAGGCTAAATGGCATCACAGCAAGAGCCATTTTACAACTGTTTGAATGGATGTTAACATTTTGGAAAGACTCTTGGTAGGGAACTGTAATATACCAAGATTAACTAGATGTACTGTGAACAAAGCTCACAAAGGATACCCCCTGCTTTGAAGTCCAATTATCTCCCTTGTGTGATATCGGAAAGCAAAGATTTTTCTTCATGCACATCTTTGGATGATGTACTTCCTTTCTGTAGTTTCGTTGAAATCCATTGAGTGGTCTAGGAGGAGTTGCACTTACGAGGTTCATATATAATGTATAAGCCAAAAAAAAAAAATAGAAGTCCAATTATCTCCCTTGTGAGATATCGGAAAGCAAAGATTTTTCTTCATGCACATCTTTGGATGACATACTTCCTTTCTGTAAAGTTTCGTTGAAATCCATTGAGCGGTCTAGGAGGAGTTGTGCTTACGAGGTTCATATATAATGTATAAGCCAAAAAAAAAAAAAATAGAAGTTCAATTATCTCCCTTGTGTGATACCGAAAAGCAAAGATTTTTCTTCATGCACATCTTTGGATGATGTACTTCCTTTCTGTAAAGTTTCGTTGAAATCCATTGAGCGGTCTAGGAGGAGTTGCGCTTACGAGGTTCATATATAATGTATAAGCCAAAAAAAATAGAAGTCCAATTATCTCCCTTGTGTGATATTGGAAAGCAAAGATTTTTCTTCATGCGCATCTTTGGATGATGTACTTCCTTTCTGTAAAGTTTCGTTGAAATCCATTGAGCGGTCTAGGAGGAGTTGCGCTTACGAGGTTCATATATAATGTATAAGCCAAAAAAAATAGAAGTCCAATTATCTCCCTTGCGTAATATCTGAAAGCAAAGATTTTTCTTCATGCACATGTTTGGATGATGTACTTAGTTTCTGTAAAATTTCGTTGAAATCCATTGAGCAGTCTAGGAGGAGTTGCGCTTACAAGATATATGGACAGACAGACAGACGGACGGACAAGGTGATTCCTATATACCCCCCAAACTTTGTTTGCGGGGGGTATAAAAACTGATATGGAGTTGTGGAAAATAATACAAAATGCAAGTGAAAAGCACTTTTATTGCTGTTCCTAATCCTGAAATCCATTGTTAGGTCTTCAACAATGGACCAAAATGACAGACCTAACAGAACAAGACACCACTAGATAAGCAACGACTTACTGCTGCATGCACAGACAGTACTGTAACTTCTGGTATCCAGTACAATAAAAGAAGATAACATTCATCTTTGAAAACATTACATAGTTGAAAATGAATGACCTGTGAACAATTTTATTTCTGACAATAAAACAATTTTAAACAAATATTTCTTGTAAAAGAGAAGTTTTTAAAAAATAACAAAAATGAAACTTAATTTGCTACTATACAGATAATATGCTGTTGGCATGACCAATCATGGGAGCACAGCAATATTAGCCCTTTACAGAAACAGATTTCCGGTATCACAATTCCGACTCTAAAATTATAATTTGAAGCAAGTTATTTCCCTTACTTTACTTACTTCCGGCAAACAAAACTTGTTCTAGCCTTAGTATGTAGCACAATATGGCTGCGCCCATTAAACAAAGACTTTTGTAAATGACCCATGTAGAAAATACATATACTCCTATAGCGCTCCCTGCACTCACTATAAAATGCAAATCTGTATGCTAGAATGTACAATATTTTAAAAACTTTTTTTTACATGGGGCTGGGGAGACTGATTTTCAAATTGCACATATTCATATATACATTCTGACATGAATATTGTTCAGAAATAAAACATCTTTCTTCTTTTGTACTAATATGGAGGTTTTCAGCAAAATCTGTTATTTCACCTCACTGACTACCAGAAAAAGATCTATATTCATTTTATTTAGATATAAGCATCCTAGTATTAAATCTGCTGACACCTTATACATTGGATGACGATTTTCATGGTTTTTTCAAGGGAGAGTAGGAATGATGAATTTAATTTTTTCATTAATACTCATTTTATCATTTTACAGAAAATTACAAACAATAAATTTAGTATCCTCAAAACAATGAATTTTCATTAACACCATAAATCCACAGTAGGAGTAAGAAACATTGCTCTGTTGTAATTTCAAACAATTATATTTTTAATGTTTAATCAACATATATCATGTATATGGAGAATGATTTACATTTTATGCAGGGTCAGCTTAACCAAAATGACACATGGGTCATGGATTTTATTCTCATTGTATAAAGCTTGATAGTGGGACAGGTTTAAAATATATCACTTCATAAACTTTCTTTGGAGGAAAAAACAATTTCAAAATGTCACAAAATGTCTGTCAGTTTGAATATAATTTGGGATTTAGTGGATAAATTCCTACATGAACATATTTTACAAAAATGAATAAATTTTAATTTTGTCACCATAAATCTATTCAACACACCCTTTTACAATATCTGAGGTTATGTGTGACTGATCATCCATCAAAATTTTTGTCAAATTAGAATGTCAAAATTGTCTTTAAATAAATCTATCATAAATTACATTAAAGTAGAGTTATTTAAATTAATTCCTGAAATGGACATTTGACACACAAATTGCTTGTTATCTCCCCTGATTTCCAACTATGACTATTACAGTTAACCTAAATCCTATTGTTCTTGTAGCATAAATAACTTCACCTGTTCAAATTCATGGAATAAATTGTACAGGGGAATCTGACAACATGAAACTCATAGAATAATTTATACACATAAATAAATATTAGCATATACATTTATACATGTCCTAATATACAATAACAAGGGCAAATTCTCAGAAATGGGCAACACACACTATTACCGGCTATCGGTACGACAGATACAATAGGATCTGTGTTACCAATTGCCATTAAAAACAAATATTGCTATCGTAAGCCACAGATTGTTTCCTATCTGCCGTTTACAATAGCAGTTTCTAACAATTGTTTTTAATGGCAATTGGTAACAGAGATCTTATTTTATCTGTCGTACCGATAGCCAGTAATAGGGTGTGGATAAGTGGATCAACAATGCATCGAACTACATGGTTAGCTAAAAAAACTCAATGATTAAAGAATCACAATTTCTTCTTCTATATTTAACTACAAATTAGGTATAAAAAACTTAAAATGTACCTTAGCTGAAGATTTCACTGCCCATCAAATGAATTGTTAGATGACCTTAATCTTGTATACAAGATTATAATTATTATTTGGTACTCCTATATATAAAAGTGATCCCTATAATATTAAATTTATTGTAATAAAACCTTGTCAAATATAATCTGAGGCTCAAACGAGCCTTTATTACTCACCTGAGTAATTTGTATAAATCTGACCGGATCACCATGAAAATAATAATGACCTCCATAAAATTACTTTTTTCCTAATATATGGCCAATAATTATGTCAAATTTAGAAATTTTAGCGATGGTGGACATATTGGTTTTGTTCAGCCAGACAATTCTGATAATCGATCCCCCAAAGACCACTACATTAACAAGAGGCTCACCAGAGCCTGTATCGCTCACCTGGAGTCTGGTTTTCATTGGACAATTAATCAACTATTTGACCAAGTTTGTTGCAATTGGTTCAATTGTTCAGGGAAAATTTGTTGAAGATTTATTTTTCATAAGGTTTAATGTTAAAATATGTTCCCTGATGGTGGTAGTAATGGCAGGAAGTTGACAAAATTGACCAGGAATAAGGGTGAACCTTAAATAAATGTAACAGAACCTGACCAATAACTCCTAAATAGAATTTGGGATTCCCTTCAAAATTTCAGGATAGGTAGATCTCAACATGGCAAACATTTTTCAATTTATATTTCACTTCTATCTCAAATAGTTTTAAAGATAAATGCAAAAATGTTAAAATTTTGAAAATTTGACAAAAAACGGGCAATAACTCCTAAATGGGTTTTGGGATTTCCTATAAAATTTCAGGGTATGCAGATCTCAACATGGCAAACATTTTTCAAATTTACATTTCACTTCTATCTCAAATATTTTTGGAGATAAATGACGAAAAATGTTAAATTTTGAAAATTTGACAAAAATAGGGCAATAACTCCTAAATGGGTTTTGGGATTTCCTTTAAAATTTCAGGGTATGTAGATCTCAACATGGCAAACATTTTTCAAATTTAGATTTCACTTCTACCTCAAATCGTTTTGGAGATAAATGACGAAAAATGTTAAATTATGAAAATTTGACGAAAAAAGGGCAATAACTCCTAAATGGGTTTTAGGATTTCCTTCAAAATTTCAGGTTAGGTAGATCTTGTCATGCTGATCAATTTTACCCCATGTCAGATTTTTGATATCTGTAACAGTTTTTAAGTTATAAGCCAAAAACAACACATGCACCCCTATATTCTATTTTTAGCTACGACAGCCATGTTTTATGTCAGATCAAAATAAATTGAGGATCGTTTGTAGAGGACATGTTATAGATCATTCCTAGTAAGTTTCAAATCAATCGGCCCAGCGGTTTCAGAGGAGAAGATTTTTAAATAAAAAATTTTTTTAAATTTGACAAAAAAAAAAAGGGCAACAACTCCTAAATGGGTTTTGGGATTTCCTTTCAAATTTCAGGGTAGGTAGATTTCAACATGGCAAACATTTTTCAAATTTACATTTCACTTCTATATCAAATAGTTTTGGAAATAAATGACGAAAAATGTTAAAATTTTGAAAATTTGACAAAAAAGGACAATAACTCCTAAATGGGTTTTGGAATTTCCTTCAAAATTTCAGGGTAGGTAGATCTTGTCATGCTGATCAATTTTACCCCATGTCAGATTTTCGATATCTGTAACGGTTTTTGAGTTATTAGCAAAAAACAGCAATTTACCCCTATGTTCTATTTTTAGTAACAGCGGCCATGTTTTTCGACGAATCAAAAATCCCCACATCAGTTCTATGCAGGGTACCCTAAGCAACAATCTTACCAAGTTTCATATGATTTTGAATAGTAGTTTCAGAGAAGAAGATTTTTGAAATAATAACATAAAAACAAGATGCTCTCAAGAGCCTGAATCGCTCACCTGGCAAACAATGACTATAAACTAAATTAATATATTAATGTTTTTTTGTAAATTAAACTGAGTATTTAAGGTCACATAAAATGCTGAAAATACCTTTAAAAGCCTTTCAAGAACCTCTGGAAAGAAATGGGCATGAGTTCTCCCTATGCTTGATTAAGATACAGTCATGGTCAATCTGATGATTCACAATACAAAATACAAGCTTTAATTCATCTTCAAATACAAGTATAAATCTTTTGGTCTATATGTTGTCTTCGTTTTTAAAATGTTTGAAAGAAGTTATGTAAAAATTGTGGGTTAAGGCTTTTTATTGTACTTGAAAAGGAAATATTGCAGGAACAATCATGCTAAGTTTCATCCAAATCCCCCTAGTAGTTTCAGAGGAGAAGATGTTTGAAAATTTGTTAACAACGATGATGACAGACACCAAGTGATGGCAATTAAAAGCTCACATATTATGAAGTTTAATCATTGTTATACAACATTCTCATCATCACCATTCACTAAGGATACCATGTTTACTTTAAAAACCAAATATTGTTGAAATCCGAGCAAGTGTAAAAAATGGCGGGAAAATGGCAGCCATTTTAAAAATGGCCGTCCAAAACAAACTTTCATCATCACCATTCAACTCGGGATACCATGTTTGCCATCAAAGTAGCTTTCATCTTCATTTTATTTCTATAATTCAGGAAAAAATAGCAAAAAACAGCATTTTGACTCCTATGTTCTATTTTTAGTAAGGGCGGACATGTTTTTCGACCAATCCAAAATCCAAGAATTAACTTTTTGCAGGATACACTAAGGAACAATCTTACCAAGTTTCATTTGATTTTGAATAGTAGTTTCAGAGAAGAAGATTTTTGAAATAATAACATAAAAAAAAGCCAAAAATGTCAAAAAGGGCAATAACTCTAACATCAGTTGACAGATTTTCACGAAAATCAGCACACAGGTAGCTCTCATCATGCTGAACACTTTCAACCTTCCAGAATTTGCCGTAACCTGATGATTTTTGAGATATTTGCGAAAAACTGTTGTTTGACCCCTATGTTCTATTTTTAGTAACAGTGGCCATGTTTTTCGACGGATCAAAAATCGAAGCGTAAACTTTGTGCAGGATACCCTAAGGAACAATCATGCTAAGTTTTGTCCAAATCCATTCAGTAGTTTCAGAGGAGAAGATTTTTGAAATAATAACATAAAAACAAATTTACACGCAATCAAAAGCTTTTTTTCATTTTCTACAGTTTGCCATCTATAAGGCATCAACAGTTATTTTGACATTTAAGGGACAAAACTTTAACTCCTAAAGGGCTCATTTAAACATTTTGCAAACTAAGGGAAATGCTGTGAAAATGGTCAATTTTGATGTTCTAAGGGGAATAACTCCTAAAAGGAATGATCATACAACTTAATAAGTACAAATTTCAAAAAAAAATCAAGAAAAAGGGCAATAACTCCTACATGGGTGGTTACATCTTCTTTAAAATTTCAAAGCAGGTAGATCTTGAGGTGTTGAACACTTTAGCTTCCCATCAGAATTTTGATATCTGTCACCATTTTGAGTTATTTGCAAAAATCTGCAATTTACCCCTATGTTCTATTTTTAGCCACGGCAGCCATGTTTTTTTACAAATCAAAAATCCAAACGACAGTTTAGTAGCACTCATGCCAAGGAACAACTACACTAAGTTTGGTTGCAATTAAACTTATGGTGTAAGAGGAGTTAACGATTTTATTACAATGAATAAAGACTGCAAAAATGGTCAATTTTGACGATCTAAGGGGAATAACTCCTAAAAGGAACGAACCTACAACTTCGATCCTGTTACAAATTTTGTAGATCTTTGTGTGCCTAACAATATGAAATTTAAATTTTTCAAATTTCCTTTATAGTATCCAAGATATTGAGCTTAATAAGTGCAAAATTTGGAAAAAATGCAGAAAAAGGGCAATAACTCCTACATGGGTCGTTGGATCTTCTTCAAAATTTCAGGGCAGGTAGATCTTGAGGTGCTGAACACTTTTACCCTATGCCAGAATTTTGATATCTGTTATGATTTTTGAGTTATTTGCAAAAAACTGCAATTTACCCCTATGTTCTATTTTTAGCCATGGTGGCCATGTTTTTTTACGAATCAAAAATCCAAACGATAGTTTTGTAGCACATATACCAATAAACAACTGTACGAAGTTTGGTTGCAATTGGTCTTATGGTGTCAGAGGAGTTAACGTTTGAAAAAGTTTACGGACGGACGATGGACGACGGACAGACGGACGCCAAGTGATGGCAATAGCTCACATGACCCTTCGGGTCTGGTGAGCTAAAAAGCCAAAAATGTGAAAAAAGGGCAATAACTCCTAAATGGGTTTTGGAATTTCCTTCAAAATTTCAGGGTAGGTAGATCTTGTCATGCTGATCAATTTTACCCCATGTCAGATTTTCGATATCTGTAACGGTTTTTGAGTTATTAGCAAAAAACAGCAATTTACCCCTATGTTCTATTTTTAGTAACAGCGGTCATGTTTTTCGACGAATCAAATATCCCCACATCAGTTCTATGCAGGGTACCCCAAGGAACATTCATACCAAGTTTGGTTCTAATTAGTCAAGTAGTTTCAGAGGAGAAGAGTTTTGTATAATTGTTAACGACGACGACGGACGACGACGACGGACGACGATGGACGCCAAGTGATGGCAATAGCTCACATGGCCTTTGGCTAGGTGAGCTAAAAATAGTCCACTTTGGTCCAGCAGTACTGCAGAGAAGATTTTTGGATTATTTTCTGCTTTTTTTTTTTTTAATGGTAACAATATAAGTTGAGACCCCTAGACATAATTTGATACAAAACCTACCAAAGGCTATCTACCATGCTACCATATCCCAATATCAAGTTTCAGACATGGAGATTTCTCCTTTTTTTTCAGTAAAACAAGCCATACTGTTTCAAGGTCAGGAAACAATTCTGAGATGGGACCACATATGAATGCATGGTCCTAACAACTATTGAGGCATTTGGCTGTCTTAACATTCGGACTTTTAATCATATGTTAAAAAGCCTCTGCAGTACAGTTAGAACACACCATCAATAATTTACATTGACAACACTTGGAGGTGTTTTTTATTGTCCATATTGTCAATGTAACCACATGAAAGGAAAGGTTGTATGGTTTGGCTATACATGTCTCATGTTCACAGAAATAACAATGGAAGCAGAGAAATATACTCTGACAGTAAATAGGATGCAGGAAAATCAGAAACCTGCAGTTTTAATGGCATGTTTATCATGTTGCATTTTCTTGATTTTGGGTTTTTTTTCCATTTAAAGCATTACCCCTAGATGACTTACATTATACGCAGTCTCCAAACTTCTTGTCAGACTAAATACTTTACCCTAGTTATAATCTTGCAATGATTGCATCAAAGTTAGGTCCCTAAAGGACTTGTAATTTGAGGGCAAGATTTTTTAATATTCTAGGTCTGATTATCTTTCCTTCAGTCTTGGTATAAAACTGTGAATTTCTGTTGACACCTTGAAATACTTAGCACTGTATCATAATATGGAGAAATATTAAAATATATTTATATCTCTACATCTTGTAATTAGTGTCCTATGAAATGTGCATTATATCTCATGCACTATGACTTTGTTGTTGTATAAAATATAAACAATATAAACAATTAAATTGGAAGAATATTCATAGCAGTTATAGAACAGAAGATGAAGGTACTTTTTATTGAGGGCAATTCTTTTGCAGTGTAATTTCATTTCTGTTCCTAATAGTCAAATTCAATTTGCAGTGGGTTTTTGGGGGGTGAAAATAACTGTCTATAAGAAACTGGTTACTATTTTTTAAAACTTTAAATTTCATCAGGCATTTTGTTTAAAATATTAAAATACTAAAAATATATTCTACATGAAAAAATCACCTTCCATGAGTGTATTAAGGATTATTTAGTGACATACTATTTTCAGGAACCAAATTCAAACTTAACACAAACTTCCATAAATGGAAAATAAGCACACCTGCTTATCAGTTCTCTCATGTCAATATCACACTTACAGCGTTACAAAGATATTATATGATTGACAATCTTCTCATTATAAGTATATTATCTCTAGTTATTTGTAACTATTGCTAACAGACTTAATGTGTATATTTAAACCCAAATCATATGGCTTCTTTCAAGTCTGTTTCCTATAAAATCTTTGATTTCACATATAGCCAAATTGACCACAGACCTTCAGACAGCAAGAATTATCACTCATATTGGCCTTGAAAAACAAGGTGGATGACAGAATTTCATCCATGTAAAATAAAATTTCACCACTCGCAATCAATTAACTGGAACTGGCCTAATTAAAATATTATTTATCTGATGTCAGGAATAAATCTGATAGAGCTTTCCTTTATCTTTAACATCTAGATTCTGAAAAAGACAGATACTTGTTAATTTTGTTCACCAAGGCAGAAAATGATAGAATTTGGTCAACTTTCATTATCTCAAATTCCTCCTCATTGCGGCAAAAAAAAATTTGAGAGAGACAAAATTCGACTGAAAAGGAGCTAACAAATTTTCCTAGTTACGAAGGGAGGTAATTTACTACTTTCAGTAAATCTAAAATCTCTGTAGGTGCCAGAGTAAAATGATATTTTACATGTACTATAGATACCTCAATTTATTTTTTATGATCAAATACTTATATAATGTATGTAAATGTACTTTGTACAACATTTTATAGCTATTTTGAAGAATAAAGAGTTGTAGAAAAATTGATTACAATAGATAAAAAAAAGATTTGACAGTCAACTGACATAATCCGTGATATATACTCACCAAGTACAAGATGATAAATAAATCATTCATTTGATTAACCTTTTGATTATAAACATTTGTAGATGAATACTAATTAATCTACTCAAGGTCAATTGTTTTTACAAATCAAGGTGAATTCAGAATAAATCAATAGCACAAAAAATCCATATACATGTATCCTGATGGTCAATTACTGGAATTTAAACTTACTGGTGAAGACAATTAGCAAGGCGATGTTTTGACAGATGATTACTTCGACATAACAAATAAAATTTTCGTTGTGTTTATAATTTGTGCCAAAAAATGCTGTAAAGGCCAGCCTTAGTGACGTATCCAAATATGGGTAATGGCGATCACCATATAAGGCTTGTATTTACACGTGACTATCCGTATTGTTCACCTTTTCGTGACGTATATGTAAGTGTAAGTAAACTGAGATAAACAGACATGTATTTAAGAGCTATTGAAGTAAAATAATGAAAGGTCGTGCGTAGCACGATACTTGACAATCACTCCATTTGTTTGTGTGATGTATTTTGAAATACACAATAAGTGTTATTGTAGAAACCCAGCTATAAATAGAACTGTCGCTTAGTTCAGTGAAATAGCATATTGGAAATTAAAATGTTTGTAATAGCAACATGCACGTTCTATATATGCAGTTAACCGTAAACCTAAAAGTTTACTATAAGTACTACGTTATGGTTAATTTCAGTTTATTTTTTGTTTTTTTTTTGTTTTTTTTTTTATATAAAGTTATGACTTCATCAGTTTATTTTTCCCAGCTGCTGACAACTAGGTCAACCTGATAATTGCAACTGTGTCTGTTATCGTGATTATGCGTTTAGCAGACGACTTTTATCCATTTAATATACAACAGTAGAAAACCACTATAAATTATAAATAGAATGAAATAGTCGCTTATTTATAGAACAGTCGCTTACATTACAGAAAAGAAATAAAAACTAACGGAAGACATTGAAAATAACCGAAATAAAAAGTGAACAGTTCGCGATTTAAACTAGATTTAATTTTAGTTCAATAATAATGACAGATGAACATATTTTTTGTTTGCTGATATTCATTGCTGTTCTTAGAAACACTCGATTGACAAAAACCGTAACCAACCACTATACTTGGCAATCACATGATTGCCAAGTAACTAGAGGCTCTCAAGAGCCTGTGTCGCTCACCTGTATCTAATGTGATTTTGGAAATTATGTAAAATTATATAATGATTGAGGCCAAGATTGGTTTAATTTGACACAGTATTTAAAATTAAAAACAGGTCATCTTAGTGTAGTCTTACAATAGCTACTGAAGACATCTTATTATTATTATTTTTGAATATGTGGTCAAGTTGTGACCATTCAGAATTTTTTTTACAATTTTCTGATAGACTTCTAAACATCTTGGATGATGGATCGGCAACAAAGTAACAACACTTGGTCAGCACCTGATAAGGAACATTCATGCTATGTTTTGTTACGTTCCATTTAGTGGTTCTCTAAAAGAAGTCATTTGTATGCATTTCCCATAGGGTCCAATGTTAAACTTAGTCCCTCGCTGGCGGCCATCTTGGATGATGGATCGGCTACAAAGTAACAACACTTGGTCAGCACCTCATAAGGAACATTCATGCTAGATTTAGTTTCACTCCATTCAGTGGTTCTCTAAAAGAAGTCATTTGTATGCATTTCCCATAGGGTCCTATGTTAAACGAAGTTCCCCGCTGGCGGCCATCTTTGATAATGGATCAGCTACAAAGTAACAACACTTGTTCAGCACTTCATAAGGAATATTCATGCCATGTTTGGTTTCATTCCATTAAGTGGGTCACTAAAAGATTTGTATGCATTTCCCATAGGGTTTTATGTTAAACTAAGTCCCCGCTGGCGGCCATCTTGGATTATGGATCGGCTACAAAGTAACAACACTTGGTCAGCACCTCATAAGGAACATTCATGAAGAAATCTAAGGGCACTCAAGGTCTTTTTTCCCCATTTCTGAGACTGTTTAATTTTTTTCCATGGGGTTACGTCCAACACCGCTACTTCGAATAATTTTTTTTTAAATTCACACCGTAGTATGGTAATACATGTACAAGGCTTCGCTGTGCAGTCATATGCACAGGCATCCGACAACTGGATAGTAAAGCTTCTTTGCACTTTAATGTGAATCTTTATTTCATAAAGTCTGGTAATGAAAGGAATGTAGTAATGCATAATAATTTATACATAATACATATAGTCATTGTAAGAAAATATAAAAGTTATGTCATCAGTGAATAGATAGGGGCATTGAAGGTAATCAAGAGATATATTTGATATTTTGATTTAAAAATTTTGAACAATTTCCAAAACTTATTTCGGGTATTACTCCTAATCTTTCTGTAAAATTTCATATTCAGCCAAACAAGACAATTAAAATGTACATGTATTTCTTTTCATGTATTCCAGAAATATTTTTCCTGAACATTTCATTCAACTTCTAACTTTATATGCATAAACATAAACATATGTCTATCTATCATTTTTTCATCATATATTTAAATTTCAACCATTTCTAAATATAATTTGCACAAAACACATTTAAACTGAACTCACATTACGTCGTACTTTCAATGTAAACTTACGGTTAGACTAAAATATTTTGTATGTCTTATTATATAGCACATGATGTTTACTATTTTCTTCTCGTAGTAAAATACTTTACAGGTGAGTAACCAAATCTTGACAAAAGCGTGGATAGTAAAAAGCATGTGCTATACAACAAGCCTTTTATGGTAATTGTTATTACTCTCTACAGAAAATCTCGTGCAAAAACAAGCCTTTTATCGGGATGGCCACCACGAAGGCAGAGCTCTGCAGCATTTTTTGGCACAATAACATATTAGCAACTTCAATGAATCAAAGTAGGCTATAGAGATTAGCTATAATATACCACATTCCTAAACAGTTTGACAATACAGAGTCGGATGCATGGGTGTCTAGCATGGTTTGATATAACTGGTACTGACAATGTTGATTTTTCTAATGGTAATCTCTCCAGGTCCGAATTGTAAATTTCATCCAGCTGAAAAAGAACCAAATGTGGAAAATATGACTTTTAAATCAATGTACTTATATTAGCATGATTTTGGAAGTAGCCAACTTAGATCTAAGTATCAATTTGATGGTCAAAGAACTATCATTGGGCTAATTTTTTGCCACTTTTTGAATGGATTTTTTAAAATCTCTAATTTTTCTTCACTTACGATATTGTCAAATTGCAAACATGATGAAGGAAATTGGAATTTTTAAGAACATTATTTCAGAAATAAATTGCGATCAAGTCTTTAATTCATTTGAACAATTATGTTTCATTCACCTACAACATGAAAATAAATGTATCACTATCGGTAGTTCATGGGTTTCTAAAAATTGAGGGTTCATAAAATTTATACAAGGACGTGAAACTAAACCATAATTAGATGTTATTGTAAAGCAAAATATTGTCCTGTGAAATTTTGTCATGGACAAAATGTCATGATTATCTATCAATAAATTTTGTCCTTGTCTATGAAATTGTGTCTGGAGATGGACTTTATTTCATATGTAATATTGTCCTTTTGAGACAATATCTCACATTGTGATTGTTATGAAATACTGTCTGGTCAAAGGGCATTGATTTTTAGGGCAATATTTCACAACTGATTATCATGAAATTTTGTACCATCAATCTAAATAACAGCAGAGTCATTATAATGTATTATACAATTAAACAATTTAAATAATTACATGTAAGTAATAAACATCAAAATTGTACTATCCACAATGGATGGCAAACAAAAAAATGTTTTGTGATTATGGTCGAGGATGTTATATCCTGAAGTTTATCACTTTAATTCTATCAACATTTACATGTATTACAATGTCTTTATGAAAAACACTTATTTATATATAATAGTACCTATATCGTGCTACTTTAACGAAATGGCATCAAATTTATTTAACATAAGGAATGTGAATAGCACAATACAGTGGGAACTTGGTATACATGCATGATTCTAAAAAAATGTCTTTGCCTACTTATTAACTGAAATGAAGTTTAGTTATCCTGACTGAACGGATATATTATACAGGAATGTGGTGATAGATAACTTTACACCAATTTTAAAAATTATTCAACTCTTTTATTTTCTTAATTACAAATCAGCACGAGAACTTATTTTATGTTATATGTATGTCTGATTTATATGAGATTTGCATAAACTCACTATAGAATGGAATTCAGAAATGTTTACATTTTGTGGACACTTTTACACAATCAAATACTTTCAACAGAGTACGGTCAAAATTAATGGCAAAGGAAGTTATTTCTTAATTAAATTTTGTCTTGGATAATATTTTACTATAAAAAACGGTCCACAGACAATATATCATAGTGAAACATTGTCCAGACTGAATGGATAAAATTTCATAGCAAATGACAGTATTTCAAAATGGAATTTTGTCAAGGACAGTATTTTACTGTGAAATACTGTCTAAGGACATTATTTCATATGACATTTTCAATATTTCATGGAGGCCATTACATGTATTTTATGTCACATTAATTCCTAGATTCTAGTTTTTACCTTCATCAGTCTTAATATAAGTAATCATTTTATAGTGATTTGACTACTATGTCATGATCACATTAGCCTGACTAAAAATAACACATTAAAAGGTGTTATTGCACATTACCTAAAATACAAGTTTTGCTTAGCTTGATGCAAAAAACTCAAATTCCTCATCTGTCTGACTAAAATTCAACTAATGAACACAGAATATCAGGGCTTTCAAACAGAGGCAGTATGCAGCAAATTTTCCACCTCCAACTCTACTATCTTAGCCACATACTTTGGCACAACTTACAGAGAGACAGTCACCTACTTAAACAGTTTTGTGAGCTACTTTAAGAACTTTGCAAAGCCATAGAATATTAAGTATGCTTTTCAAGACTCTGAAATACTGTTTGCTTCGCTCAAAAAGGTGTGTGATTACAACTATCGTTAATTTCAAAATTTCCAAAAATTCATACATGTACAATCTTACATCTAGTTCTTCTAAATCTGAAGTTGGAACCAAAACCTCATCATCAAAGCTGTCATCTGATACACTTTCCATTATATCTATATTGGAAGGTGATTTGAAACAGGAAGATGACTCATCTGTCACAATTTCTGAAAAAAAGTCTAATCAGTTAGCGTATATTTACTTATAAAGCAATAGTTACTAATGTAAGGACTCAAAGGCTTGCCCTGAGGTAAATGCTTCTCCCTTTTGTCATGTCTACATAATATATGTTTACTAATTTTACTAGGACACAAAAAATCTTCTATTCCAAATCAATGAAATAACATTAACAAAAACACAAATGGACACAAGAAGCACAATCATTATTTATCATGTAATTTTCTAAGACATTAAGAGTACTAAAGATTTGTATAATAGTAAATATATGTATCACCAAAATTTCTAAATCAATGCAAAACAGCAACTTTTGTCATTAAGATGTGAAAATGACAAAAGCTATGTTTTTACTGGAGGACATGCATCATTTACAGATATATACAAATTACTTGAATGTATGCTATATTAATTAAAAGGGGAAAATTATATCTAATTGGTATATTGCATTTGTTGCTTGTCCTTGTGAGATTTAATGAAATTTAATCTTTTCGACAGAGACAAAACAAAAGTTGAGAATGTATCAAATCGAACATGATTATAATACTTGCCTATTCCATCAGAGTCATTTAATTCCATACATTTATTATTCTGAAACCAAAAAAAAAAAATCATGTGTTATAGTCTCATACAATAATGTTATTAGCATTTTGAATGATTTTAATTAAAATCAATATATATTGATTTTTACCTGAAACTTTTTTTTTTTTTAAATTTTTGTTACGTTATTAGTTACTATATGAGATTGTTAATACTGTAGAATATTTTCATAGTTTAAAATCAGTAATGTTGGGAAGACAGCACAATTTTTTATTTCACACTGAAAGCTACTTTTAACAAGAATAAACTACAATGTATGATGCATTAGGACATAAAATGTGGAGGAATTTCTCTTTGCAATTAATTTTGTTTATACATAAAGCATATTTTTTGTAACATTAAAATTATAAATGTTTGAGGAAAAATGATTCAAATAAATATTAGATAATCCTTTTGTTTATGAGTTCAGCACAAAAAAATCATGTAACATGCAAAATGTGAGAATCGTGTGGGTGTAATGTGCAAATCTTGTGCATGTTGTTTGTCTGTGGTTAGAAACCTGTGATGAAAATCTCCAACGTGCATGAGATTTCATTGGATGGGACAAATATTATATAAAACATGTGAATGAAAATCAGATAATGATGATGATGAATTATTGTTTCACATCTAGTGGCAACCATTATCAGGACAAGAACATGTTGATATGATATGAATATGAACTCTACTTTGTACTAGATCGACACGCTGAACCCCACCTGGACACATCATACTGACTCTAAGCCAAATCAATCCTTTGCTCTTACTCCTAGATGCCATGCGCTTCGCGGAAAAGAAGCAAATACCAATTTTAATGTCTTTGGTGTGACCCTGCTAGGGATCGATCTTCTGCACTTGAGGTGAGCACGCTACCACAAGACCACCGAAGCGGTTTAATTACAATCAAAGCATATTTCAAACTTTATTAAAAGATTGTTGGAACTAACTTTCAACCGAGTCAAATGTTTAAAAATGTTCATATCAATAATCCCACACAGTTTCAAATTTTTTTCTAATATAAATGTAAATTATTCAATAATCTTGCAAATAATATTTGCAAACATAGCTTTGAACTTTAACTTGACTTTTTGTTGAAAATATCTTATTCTTAAAGTTTGGCAAAATAAAATGTTTTAAATTTTTTGACAAATTTCACATAACAATCTATGGCTTCATATTACATCTTTTACAGGTGATTGTGATTTTTATTTTTATTATGTATCCAACACATAACGTCTTTTGTTTTAAAGAAGGCATACAATATTGTGTTGTAATGTTTGTTTTACTGGCAATTTTATTATTATGATATCAGTTTTGGTTAATATGTTATAGTTAATTAGGTAAAAATAGCATGAAAGGGTCTATCGATTTTTAATAAATTCAAAATATTTCAGTTCTGTGATTAAGGTTTAATAATTTTCCCATTAATGAAATAACATAAAAAATAATCAAATTTGCAAACAAAAATTTTGTATTTATAAAAAAAAATTTTAAAGGTCTACCTTATTACAGCAGTTCCTTTTATTGTACATGCACTTATTTATTTAAAATCAAATGCAATATTTAATATTTCACTGCTGTTCATATCCAGCATCAAATATAATTAATTTGTTTCGCTATATTCCAATCATATTTTACAAACATGTAACATGTGAATAACGTGCCAATCATGTGCGTGTAGTTTGGTACATTGCACATTCAACCATTTGTATATGGTGAAACCTTCCTAAATCAAATACCTTAGAGACTGGCATATTTTTTAGAGAGAGATGATCAGTTTACAGAGATAAATTTAAAGAATATTCATTGTAAATATTGAAGTAAGAAGTCAGTACAGACAGGTTTGCAATTTATTTTCTTATTTCATCAGGTTTTAATTTCTTATTCTAAAATACCTGTTCTGACCGTTCATTGCTGCTACTAGATACCAAATACACTTGGTCTGGATATATCGGATTATGGTATTTTTTATTTACGTTTCCAAGACACCCATGTACTTGTGAATCTTTTGACTGTTTTGGACTTGTCTGAACAACTTGTTCCACTTCAGATTTTCCTGGACTATTGTAACTTATTTGTTCACCATGCTCAATTGATTTCAACTGTTCATCTTTGGTTCTCTTTGATAGACTAGTTTGTCCAACTTCAGATCTTGTGTGACCTATTTTAGTAGCTTTTGACCTCCCTGGACTCACCTGACACATTTGTATAGATTGGTCATTTTCAATGAAATCCATACACTTAGGGTCTATTACCCTTCCTAATTCCAAACCTGTGTCAGCTGGATGGTTTTCAGTCTCCTCTGTATTATTCAAACTGTTTTGAATGCTAAGCTGTTCAACATAGTGTGCAACATAAATTGTTTTATCTATTTTACCTGTATCTTCTGTTAAACATTTTGTATCAGCTTTAGGAAGTTTATTTTCCTTCATATCATCATCATTGGAAACACAAAAATTCTGTCTTAACTTCTTTGCTTTCAGTCTTGCAGATGATTTTTGCACATTTTCTAACTGTGTAATTTTTGACGACTTTGACGACGAAGAAGATGTTAATGGTTTTATACTTGTAAACTTATTCTTACATGGTTGTGAATTCCCATTCTGAAAATGCCTTACGCTACTGCCTATCTTGTGATCACATGACTTAACTGAAAACCTACTATCAAGTTCACAACTGACAATATTACAATTAAAATTTACATTTGACTCCATGCAACTATTCCCTGAATTCACAAAACCAAAATCATTTTCACTGCTATTTTTATTTTCACTCAATTCATCATTATCTGTAATTCGATCTGAAAGTATAACTTTGTTTGAGCTCTGTCTATTTTTATATGTTTTATGACTGTCATAGATACTACTCTTATTTGTATCCTGGGAAACAAAACAGTTACTATGTACATTAAAACTATCAAAAACACCCTCAGACAATCCTGAACTACATTTTTCTAAGGAGTGATCTGTTTTCCTAACAGAATTGTTTTTATCACTATTTGAACTTGAAGAAAATAATGATTTACTGTCATTATGAATCTCCTCTTTACTTTGAGACCTGGAAAAAAAAAGAAAATTTATTGGAATATACATAAGTATAATTTTCAATACTGTAAATTAATGAGGTGTCTTTAATTAATAGCACAAAAATGCAGCAGAATGATGACAATTACATATGAAAACCTGCATTTTGCACACAATGAAAAACAATATCAGTGTGGAAATCTTATCTTCATAATTAACCATCCCATGTTCTCTCTGTATGTAACATACTTGTAAAAGAACTGTAAAGAATTCAAAGAAATAATACATAGATGTAATCTTAGTATAACATTGTCACTCTGCAGAATTTAAAATTATTTGTCAAAAGTCTAAACCTTCTGACTTAAACATGGTTCACACCTCTCTGATGAGGTACACAACCCAGTATGATCAAGAGGCTGTACCCGATTACATTCTGTACTGTATCCTAACAAAGACAACATCTGTATTAAATCTGATGCAGTCAGTTTTGACTTATCAAGTACTGAATCCATGACAATCTCCAATTCCAATGATGATGAGTCTTCTACCAAATCATACCACTCTTCTTCATTGTTTTTCATGAACTATAAATAAATACTTCAAATTACTGTAGAAAAAGTATTGCATACAACTGTTACTGCAATTGTTCAACAAACTACACAAATGAATTCATTAATACAACTGATAAACAAGCCATACGGCCAAAATAAATAGATTGTGTTTTTCCTATTTCACCCCCCCCCCCCCCCAAAAAAAAAAATAGGTAGGGAAAGTAAGTAAAAAAATTATTTTACTAAAACATTTATTTTGTTTTCTATTGTTTTTTCCCCAAAGGGTCTACGCTAATACGCTGCATGATCGTATGCAAGCCATGCTTGTTTATCTAAAATCTTTGTTCTTGATACACTTTACCTATGCATATTTCTCGCAATTATCAAACACTTTGAAGATCAATAGTATTCTAAACAAATAATCTGAAAAATGCAGATTTTTTTATCATCAATAAAATATTTAGGGTCAGCACCGGAAACGGAGGCAGAGTAGGGAAACCATTAACACACAATATATTTAATTTGGCCTTATAAAACACTATCATCATAATTAAAATGCCAGTAACAATTATTGCAGTGTGAAATCTGTATCATTTTTTGCACAAATCAAAACTTTGTATTAATTTCTGTGTTTAGTAGTTTATACATTCATTCATTTATTACGGGTATATAATACCAACCTTCTCCAACACAGGCATTGGAAGATGATTTTCAATCTTAGCAAGGAATGTGTTTGTATGTTTTGTAAGTGCAGAATGGAATTCTGGTCCATATTCCTCCTGATATTCGTCCAGAAAGTAGCATTTGCACAGTTTAGTATCTGCTGTCAGTGAAAGATAAAACTTTCTAAAGTTGGTATTAACTGAAGATAATCTCTGTAATTCCTTTTTATCCTAAAACAGAAAATATGTCTTCCTTTCTTAGTATATACTATTATATGCAGATTAAATCAAAATCAGATTTTATTTATTAAACATGCATTAATTTTACATTTTGTTAAAATCATCTCTTGCTAAAAATTCAGCTTGAATGTTGCAAAATGGCATATTAAATTCCATTATCTACCATGTCTTACCGTAAATCGGGATATTTTGGTGTTTTTTTCTAAAAACATGGGTGTTAAATATTGGTGTGTTTAAATTTGGCACTTTGTGTCAGCAATGTGTTTAATGTTGGTACTTGCAGAAAAAAAAAATAAAAGAATAAATAAATATAACAATTGAATAAACTTACACCATATGATGACAGTAATTTACCTTAAACAAAATTAATCAAAACATTGCAACTATAATCAAAGTTAATAACTGTTACAGATTACAAGAATGTGAAATTATTTTGGATTTATTTTATTTCGGTGTGTTTAATTTTGGCAGATTTGCAACACTTTCCAAATAAACCGAAATATAACCATAGCCAAAATATCCCAGTTTACGGTATTAAATAACAAATTTAAAAAAAAGAGTTATACAATGTATTTAAATATGATAAAACATGATATGTTTTTAATATGATTATAAGCCTTACATACTAGATATATCATCATTAAACATGAAGTTGCACGTGTTATTGTGCAAAGTATATCCCCACTCTTTTTTAATTCTGAAAATTGGGAAAACAGACTTGAAAACTTTCACGAAAAATTTCATGTAAACATAAGGTATTGTAAAATTTCTATGTAATGGCAAACAGGAAGTGGTTCCTTGACAGACCTGAAAATAGGAGAGGCGATACAACTCATGGTCATATAGCTAAAGGCCAAATATCAAAAGATTCCGTTGCAAAGAAGCCGAGATAAGTGTGACGAAAAATTTCAGTTTTAACGGACAGACGACAGACGGACAAGGTGAATCCAGCATACCCCCCATTCTACGGAGTGGGCGTATAATAATTCAAATAAATAAATTTATGGGCAATTAGTACATAATTCCTTTGATCTTCTTTGCCTAATATTTTCCAGTATTACATACAGGCTGTATGACTGAAAATATTAGGCAATACATTGTGTGTCGTAATGCGGAAGTAATCTACTTATCGTCCAATGAAAATGTACCCCTCCCTTTGATGATGTGAAAAATAGCCTTTGCTCTAAAAACACACCTTCAAGGAAAATTTTGACTGCATCGATAACTTCAACTTCTGATATTATCGTAGTGAAAATAGACAACAAACGAATGAACCTTTTATTTTCTCTCATATAGGTCACACATTTTTATCTCCAACGGAAGGTGGTAAGTACCAGTCATCATATCGTTACTGTTCCTCTTTGTTTACCATGTTAATAGAGAAGTTCCTACCAGTTATATTTGCATTTTAGAACATTGAGAAGTTGTAAATCTCTCCTGTTTGCTCAACTTTCATTGCAATTTTCTCTTGGGACACACTAGTCCAAAATATTTTGCCGTAGCTAAATTATTCTGAATGCAGACCTTTTACTTGGGAGAAAAAGAAAACAGCCAAAACAAAGTTACAAAAATAAACGGTTGCAAGAGTGTGGTTTGACTGGAAATTTTACCATGGTTTTGTTCATATACCGATTACAGAATTGTCATATTAGAATTTAAATTTTTTTTTATATTTATGTTGATAAAAATCACAATATAGGAACAGACTCTAACTACTCAATTGTTTTCTAATCTGACTATTTTTATAAATATTTAAATTTGCCCACACCATAAAACAATGTTCAAATGTGAACTGAATTACTGAACACATCATTAACAGGAAGTTTATTTTCAATATTTTATCATATTGTATTAATTCATGCCAATCTCAGTGTATATGTATTAGATAATTTGTGGTTTTGAAATAAAGTTTTGAATCTCAGACTTAAAATTTGGATTTCTTATAACTCTAACACTAGAGTCTCAGAGGGCTGAGCCTTTAACGCGACAAACAATGAAGTCTTTAAAGAAATGTTATGTGTTTGTTTTAAATCTTACTAACCACGTCTGGATAGTCTGCCCCTGATTGAGGGAAATATTCATTTAACTTTGGTAATACTCTATCGTCATTTTGTTCTAACATTCTCAGCAATATCTGAAAATAATCAACAACCAATTTTATTTCGTTAAATTTAAATGATTTAAAAAAATCTAAAAGAAATTATGTACTGTAAACTATGTGCATTGTACATGTTGTTGAGACTAAGGGCAAAGTTATGTGAAATCCTTACTATACAGGATAAATTTACCTGTTTACTAAATTATATATAAAATGCCACAAAAGCATGAACAATATTGTCAAGAAAATTTTTTTTTTCAGATATTTCTGATACTTTTGATGAAATGTCATGTTTCATTTTTACCTCACCTATGTGGAAGTTTTTCCTTGTGATCACTCACATCGGCCTATACAGTTGATATTTCAGATCAAACATCTCAGATGGCCCACTGCACTGTTGTCATCAGTATATTTTGACAACATCAGGTATTATGCACCACATGTGCAATACAAAAGGCATAATCATCATAGATATAAGACAAAATATTATATGTAAGTAAAATTAATACACAATGTTACCTTTTTATTACATGCTGTTAACATAATCATCACAGAAGTAATATATTCAATGCTATTATATAAATTAATATATGGCTTTTTCAATTTGGCCGATTCTCAATCATTATCCTGAGATCTTGGTATCAGCCCCAACATTTTTAAGCATGTAACCAATAAATATGTATAATTTTTTGGGGTCAGGAATTACAAATAAAATGTTGAAATTAGATTTTAAAATCTTCTTTTGACTAGCGCATTAAATGTTTTCAAAACCTGCAGCCATGAAATATGATTTCATTGGCTACTTACATTCAAGGTTCCAGTGAAAACTAGAAAACTGACAATGTCAGAAAGGGCCAGCTTGTGTGATTGAATTCATGGGAATCAAAAACACTTCAAAATCTAGTTGTGATTTCATGCATTCATTTTATCCATCAAAAAGCATGAAGCTTTTTGCCCAAAAAGTGTTTTCAGATTTTCCCCAAAATCAAAAGGGACCTTCCTTTGATCATGTCAAACACTGTGTATAAAATTTATGAAAATTTGTGAAGCCAATCTTAAGTTATCATACAACATAGTTTTAATTCTCAAAATATGCATTTTTTCATATAAAAACTAAGTTTTTCCACAAACAGTGTTTTCCAATTTTCCTACATATCAAAAGGGACCTTCCTCTGATCATGTTCAACACTGTGTATAAAATTTATGAAAATCTGTGAAGGAAATCTGAAGTTATCATACGACATAAGGTTAATTCTCAAAATATGCATTTTTCCATATAACAAGAGTGGACACACAAAAATGTCTTGCCTGTCGTGTATTTCTAATGAAAGTAAATGATATCAGACATAAATTTTTAGCTGTAAATAATGAGATAAAATATAGCAGATCTATTGCATACAGTATTCGAAAAACAGAGCAAAACACAAAAACTTAACTATAACCACTGAACAATGAAAATGAGGTCAAGGTCAGATGACACATGTCAGTTGGACATGCACACCTTACAATCCTTCCATACACCAAATATAGTAGACCTATTGCATAAAGTATTCGAAAAACAGGCCAAAACACAAAAACTTAACTATAACCACTGAACCATGAAAATGAGGTCAAGGTCAGATGACACCTGCCACTTGGACATGCACACCTTACAATCCTTCCATACACCAAATATAGTAGACCTATTGCATACAGTATTCGAAAAACAGACCAAAACACAAAAACTTAACTATAACAACTGAACCATAAAAATGAGGTCAAGGTCAGATGACACCTGCCAGTTGGACATGCACACCTTACAATCCTTCCACACACCAAATATACCAGACCTATTGCGTATAGTATCTGAGATATGGACTTGACCACCAAAACTTAACCTTGTTCACTGATCCTTGAAATGAGGTCGAGGTCAATTGAAAACTGTGTGACAGGGATGAGGACCTTGTAAGGTACGCACATACCAAATATAGTTATCCTATTACTCATAAGAGAGAAATTAACATTACAAAAAATCTGAACTTTCTTTTCAAGTAGTCACTGAACCATGAAAAAGAGGTCAAGGACAATGTACATATGACAGATGGAAACTTCGTAACATAAGGCATCTATATACAAAGTATAAAGCATCCAGGTCTTCCACCTTCTAAAATATAAAGCTTTTAAGAAGTTAGTTAATCCTACCGCCGCCGCCAGATCACTATACCTATGTTGAGCTTTCTGCGACTTAAGTCGCAGGCTCGACAAAAACTAAGTTTTTCCCAAAAATTGTTGTCCGATTTTTCTCAAAACCAAGAGGGACTTTCCTTTGGTTAAGTCCAATATTGTGTATAAAAATGTGGTAAGGCAATCTTGAGTTATCATACAACAAAGGAAATGTTGACGAACAGATGGACGGATAGACTGAATACTACAGGGCGCCGCCATGGCCGGCCCTAATAATAATAATAAAACATACCACAGAAAGTGGTATCCAGTGTAATATAATCAAATCACAGAAATATTTCACTTACCAACATTTTTGTACCAGTCATCAACTTGGAATAGATTCTGAATGGTACTATGTCTTTACAGTTCTCATATAAGTATTCTATATAATCAACTACCTGTGGATAATTATCAATGTCAGCAGATGATATTATACTGTGCAAGGCACTTGTTACTAAATATAACTTAGCAACTCCCAAGTCTTTTATTGCTGGTGACTTTAGTTTAGAAATTTCTGAAAATATATAGTATGTTATGTGCATTCTTATACATTTATATCTTTTTATCATGCAGCTAGTGGATTTACTGGCTTATAAATTGGTCAAATAAAATTTAGCTTTTTAGCTATAGGTCAGTAGTTTAATTTACTACCCTAGTACCTGTGTTAAATGATAGATCACATGCCAATAAATACATTTCTTCAAATCGGCTAGAAATGTCCCATTTTCATTCCTTTACTCATTGACTGATAACAATTTACTGTTGCCAGATAAACACAATGTATAGAGAATAATACATGGCAAAATCCATATCACACGCCTTTAGGCCCGAGGGAAGATATTGGTCGAGGATGATACAGCATGTGACATGGATTTGTAATGTTTTATACGCTTCAAAATTTATTTGAACAGGAGAGTATAGTAATACTGTTATCTTTATGGTCCCGTGACCAATATCATTTTAAATTTAAGGGGTATGATAAAGGATCAATGATATCGATATCATCAAGGTAGAAAATACAGCTGACAATATTCTTTCAGTATCGTATATGCAATTTTCCTTTATTTAGTAGTCAGTATATGATAAATGAATCAGAAAATATAACATTTCTTTATTTCTACCCACTTCTAAGGCTCGTACAAATGAAATGTTATACCTACAGATAAGTACACACTAGAGACATATATAAACTTTTTTTTACCACATTACCTAAAACATACGTATCATAATCTACTATAAGATTAAGAATTTCTGTTTTTTTATTTCTATATTTTGAAATGCACAATATATCACTCCTATTATAAGCAGCAAGCAATATTATTTTTTATTATATATTTAGTACTAAATTTGGGTTTTCTGTATATATGATATTGATTGTAGCACATAGAGTGTAGTCCATATCACCTATCCGTGATGATATCCATATCCTGTATCACACCCCTACAAAATTATTTCACCAGACACAAAAGACAAGATGGCTGTTGAAGATGCTTCTGGAACGAATTTAACCTAAGAATTAACTTCATATGGCCATATGGTGGAATGTTTTATCTCAGAGGTGAAAACATGAAAATATGCTTTATCTCATATACGCAAGTATGTTTTACTGGATACAAAAAAATGTCATATATGACACTCTTTTCATGTCCATTCATCTAAGACTAAGGGTTAAATATATGATAAAAAGAACATGATATAGCCTTTTTCATATCATACCCCATATCAACCCTCGACCCACATCAGACCCTTGAGCTAAAGGTTGATATGGGGTGTCATATGACAACGATCCCATAGCAACAAAAAACCTATTTTTTCGTCAGTTTTCAAAGTTAGTAAACAATATGAGTTTTTTTAGTGACAAATAATTAGAGAAATTACGGAATATCTTTAAATTTACCAACCAAACTCTAGATTTGCTAAGATTTCTTAGCCTAGGCGAGTGGCCTGTCCTATAAGACCACCCCCAGTTTGAGAAAATTGAAATTTGGTACCAAAAATTTGTCTTATAAGTGAGTAGAAACGGTAGATCTCTTCTTTCAGTCAATAAATCTTTAGAAATACAGGTTACTGATGCTTAAAGGGTATTGTATAACCATCAAAATAAACAAATTCACACTAATATGAAAATATTCTATTGTGGCATTCTTAGAAATGTGTGAGAAAATATTAGCACTTGACTAAATGCAAGAATTCCAGTTCAACCAATTCTACAATACATATACAAAGTCTTCAAATAACAAGTGCATTACATATTACTTACTGATCACTTCGTAAATTCTATAAGAAATTGTGGGGTGTATTACAACAAAAATACACTGCCATGTTGTAACACAAATAACTTACCAGATATAACACTATGATGTTTATATTTACATGCATACTCTAGTATCCATGACAAAATATTTTCTTTTGTAGCCATCTACAAAAAAAATCAGAATTTTTACATGTATTGCCATCCATTTATGAAGGTCATGAAACTTTTTTTTTAATTTATCATATGAGATACAATTATCCCATACCAAATTATCTTAAGTACAAAATATCTTGTATAACCCCTGTTGGTCCTATTTAAGGGAAATAATATATTGATTTAATTTTGATTTGATTTATAAATACCTTTGAACCAAACTGCTATAACTAAACATTATTCCACAAATTTCAAGATAAGACAATTTGAGAGATCGAAAAATTTGGAAATAATAAATTCTTGACAAAAATTGCCAAAAAATGTTGAAGCAATTAACTACTTCAGAAAATCAAAACAGTAAAAGTGAAGTAAATTTTATTCACCAATTTTGGGCTCAAGAGAACATACCAGGTATATAGAGAGAAAACCAAAAGTTACTTATTTACTTATTACATTTACAAATATAAAGAATGCTACTAAAATAGTACAAGTCTGCTATGGTCGTTCTAGGATTTTTCACTGTGATGATACCTCAGTGTGGCTTAATAAATACTATATTACTAATCTTGATGCACAACATGTGTATATTATAGATTTATGTCTCGAGGCCTAAAATGTTTAAAACCAGAACAATAATCCAAAATTTTAAAGAGAAAATTTTTAAAAAATACCAAAATGACCAAAACGGTAAAACCATCTAAGAACAGGTTTTAACATCATATCACCAGCTATTTGATAAAAAAGATTTTTTGTCTTCAATGTACATAGTCAAAACAGTCGGACCACCAAGTCAATAATGGCGCCATTTTTATTTACAGAGTCACGTGACTTCACATTTGAAAATGGGTCATTTTTTGTAAGGTCAATCACCTGCCATTTTTTTTGGCCATACATGACTTATGGTTTGAGATGGGTTTAGGGGATGGTAAACGATTTCTGAGAATATTTTCTTTTCATATTTATTTACAAGAGATATTTTTAGGGTGCTTTTCCTACAGAATTTTACAAGTTGGCAATGATGCTGACGATTTCGTCACCATTGGTCAGAAAAAGGACAATTTCTTCATTGTCAGATCTTGGGACGGGGATTTTTAAATCGGAAAAGGTGTGCTGTTACTTTTCTGATGAACAGTTGAAATATTTTTACCCAAAACCGAGTGAAACGCAATTCTGTGAAAATTATGCGATAAAGGGAGATAATCAAAGTTGATGTCAATAAAATGTAAACAAAGAAGGTATGATGGTAACGATCGATCAAAAAAGGAAATATAAATAAGTTTCATGCTTGATTGTCAAATGATATAATAAATTTGTGTCAATAAACATTAAACAACCCATATTTAGGAATAAATAATATTCGATGGAAAAATGGGGAGTGGTCAAGCAGGTGCTTCCATCATTTTCTTGTGGAAGGGTTCAGATATTTTCTGTTGAATGGTAGAATGTGTGCAAATAAATTTAAAATTATTTTCCATAGAAATTAACAACTGAAAGCCTGGGGAGTAGCTGAAGTACTGCTATAGGTCTGTTTCAGTGATGACAAATGTTAGTTTTTTTCAAAAACAGGACTGAAAAATTTTTTTCACTTTAATTTTGAAAAAAAATTTACCTGCTCCAATTTCTACTTAAATAGTTTGTGCATTTTGTAATTTAGAAGCTATTAAATAATGGATTTTTATCTTTATCAGGAACTAAATTATGAGTTTTTGGTTAAAAAGTGACAATCTAAAATAAAAAGCAATGGAAAAAAAAATTATTAAAATTATCTTTATCCATTACTCAATTGTGAAAAACTGTAAAGACCTGACATGGACAGATTTATTTTTGCCAGCAAATCACATGAATCATATGCATATTCTTTTCAACAAAAGGAAATTTTACATTTGTACATATATGAATTTATGCCTTCTCAATCATATCATAGACTAAATTTTCCTTTCCACTATGACGTCATTAAAGGGAATCCTGATGTTTTAGACGTCAAATCAACCATTGAAATTAAATTATAAGTACTGACAGTAATTTTGTTTTCAGTCCAATCGAAATAACCTCAATGGACATGGTGCACACTTTCAAATAACCCGCTATGCGAGTTATTTAGTGTGCACCATGTGATTGAGGTTATGAGGTTATTTCTTCATAGACTGAAAAAAAATTAGTCAATCCTTAAATAACTTATGTCCAGTGTTACGTTCTCTTCCAATATTACATTGTTAATTACTGAATATGGGACAAATCGACTGTAATATGGGGCCGGATCGAACTTCGTGACATGGGCCTGATTGACATGAAATTGTTTACAGACAGTAGCTCAGTTTTTCGACAGAAGGATGGATGGTAATTTTTGAGCTCTTAAGACTTGGACTAAGTAACTGTTACTGTACTGTTAACTTTGAACCCCCCTCCCATCTTAACATCAGCAAAGTTAATCAAGGTTTTACTATCAACACTGACAACAGCGGTACTGGTACTGTTGGTGTTGCCCCGACTGTTGCATACTTTACATCCCGATAACAGGCACTTGTTTCTATCAATGGGAAGGTCGACTTTCCATATATAATTAAAGAACCTTTGTGAGCACGCTCACATACCCCACGTCTTCATATTATCACTGGAGAAACAAAATCTCACTTCACAAGTAAAATGAACACAATCAAATGCTTACCTTCACATATTTATCCTAATTTGAATGGCAGCATGTTGGGAAATTTAAATTCCAAGCGAGAGGAGTCAACAGTAAAAGTATAGTGAGGCAAATAAGTTCAAAGGGGCGTAACTCCTGGAAAAAAAAATTGAATCGTAATTTCCTGTAGATATGCACATCTACGTAGTATGTCCTTATTATCTGAAAAGGTTTCATGAAATTCTGTTGTGTGGTTTGAGAGGAGTTGCGATGACAAACTGTTGCAGTAGTACATTAAAGTAAATAACTTCAAAGGGGCGTAACTCCTAGAAAAAAAATTGAATCGCAATTTCCTGTCGATATGCACATCTACGTAGTATGTCCTTATGATCTGAAAAGGTTTCATGAAATTCTGTTGTGTGGTTTGACAGGAGTTGCGATGACAAACTGTTGCAGTAGTACATTAAAGTAAATAAGTTCAAAGGGACATAACTCTTAGAAAAAAAATTGAATCGCAATTTCCTGTCGATATGCACATCTATATAGTATGTCCTTATTATCTGAAAAGGTTTCATGAAATTCTGTTGTGTGATTTGAGAGGAGTTGCGATGACAAACTGTTGCAGTAGTACATTAAAGTAAATAAGTTCAAAGGGATGTAACTGCTAGAAAAAAAATTGAATCTCAATGTCCTGTCGATATGCACAACTACATAGTATGTCCTTATTATCTAAAAAGGTTTCGTGAAATTCTGTTGTGTGGTTTGAGAGGAGTTGCGATGACAAGAAACAGGACTGACGGACTGACGGACGGGTCAAAAACATTATACCCTCCGCAACTCGTTGCGTGGGGTACAATTATATATGGATAGTCGACCTTCCCATTGATAGAAACGAGTGCCTGTGATCCCGGGTAAATGATGATACCCAAAATGTTAAAATGATCTCCCCAAACATCCAACTGTATTGTATGGTGTATGAAGATCTTTTTCTATTTTGGAACTAGGCTACCTTTAGCACATATAAAAGATATCTGTTGGTCGTGGCAAGTGTACATAAACATGAAATTTCTGATTTCAAAACGAACGCATTGTTGGGGCGTGTATAAAACTGGCACGATGACGGGTTTGCTCATATCAGCAATCGGATCATCCTCGGTTATTTCCGCCTAGCGTCGTAAAGTGACCTCGGAGGTAAGTGGTATGAATATGGACCAAATATCGGTCCAAATGTAAATCGGTTAGCCAGTTTACATAGTAACCATTGTTTTGTACGCATTTAAATAATCCTACGATAATTCCTTAAAATTCAGATTTGGTAAATTGAACTGGATATACAATTATTTTCAATAAATGTAAAGAACAGTTTCCTTCGTTGATATAATGTGTTAGAAATATATAAATTAAATCATTTGTCCAATGTTATTATTTGGCGATCTCCAGTGTAAACAAAAATGGACGACGATTTTCTGAGTGCATTAGAGTATTCCAAAACAGTGTTAAATATTTCCGATTTTAAAGATAAACAAGTTGAAGCCATTCGTTCGCTGTATGATGGAAACGACAGCATAATTATATTGCCCACTGGATATGGAAAGAGTTTGATCTTCCAATGTCTACCCTGGTTATTCCAGAAAAAATATAGTTTTCGATATCCCATGATTACAATAGTAGTAACACCACTAAACTCTATAATGGAAGATCAAGTGAGAAGTTTATGTGAAAAAGGGATACCATCATGTTACATAAATATACAAGGCACATCATTAACCACATATAAATATAATAGGTAGTTGCTCAACAGTAAATGTACATATTGTATTTGGGGTGATCCACCTTAATTTTTATTTCATCCATTTCTTTTGCACACGCATATACTATGTCGCATGTTCTGGTTTTTATTATTAGAGCAACAACAAATATGCACACCACTTATACTTAGATGTGTTCAATGTTGCTTTCAAAGACATAAATACAATTTTTATTAATCATATCTTGTCGACCATGTTTTTCTAATGTAAAAGATATGCATCACTTGAATGGTTGTTTACAAAATATCCTGGATGGTTACATAAAATGTAGCTATGTCGTCTACATCTCAGACACCTGATCTTCAGGACACATGACTGTCATGTGGTAACATGGTTATTTCATAAAATGAGCATCTGGGATATATGTTTTCAATATACTATTGAAAATGTTTTATATATAACCTTTATTCAAATAGATGAAAAACTGAGATAAAATTATAGTTTTAGAACTGAATTTAAAATTAAAACTATATATATATATATATATGGTGTGTGTGTGTATATATATATTGTTTGAATCCCCATGCCAGAAGGCAAAGATATAAACAACACTCACCCACTACATAGAACATCAACCAAAAGTTGTAAGATTTGTTTTTTACAACTGAAAACTATAAAATATTCATTTTTATTATTTATGTAATCATCAGAACCACAATCTTTGGAAACACTAATTACTGTATAAAAGTCATCCCCTGTCTGTGTAATTGGAAAATTTTACTTGGGTCGAAAACAGGTCACACCATTTCCATTTTTACAACAAGAGAAAATTGTAAAGCGATCAAAACAAAAAATGTAGAAACCCATGACAGGTAAATTTAGGAACTTTAAAACGTTGAAAAGGACATTCTTTCTAAATTCCAGTATTTAAATGAATCAAAAATAGGCAGTGGAAATAGTTAGCAGTGAAATTGCTATTAGGTTGAAAACCAGTCACACAAGGATACATGTGGTATAAATGAATAATACTATACACTACTGGTCACCGACTAGTTCTCGACAAGTAGCAATTCTCAGTCAATACTCAAGTTTTGTCAAACACATTTTTGTGAAAAAATTGAGGAGGAAGCATCTTCTTTACTGTATAAAATCAAAGTACTGTTTACTTGGAATTACCTATTATTTTCTTCATGAAATTTGGATGGTAGATAAATTTGAGCCTCGTCTTTATGTGATGGTTTGCAAGCAGAGCCTTATACATGTACCTCGGAGTTACCCCTTAAATGACTGAAACACATCTATTATTTATCTATATCCCTCCAGCCTCTTTCTAGACAGAAAATCAATTGATACTTATATCATCGTTATGGAAATCAAATATTTTCTTCGCCTTGGGGGTTTAAAAAACCAAACGAATTAAAACACATCACGTTATTACTGCAAATCTGAACCACTTAACTCGCGTATACATGTATGTCGGGTCTTTAAAAGACATCTTTTTTTCAGTCAATTCACCTGCAAACTCGGTGTTCATTAGCTCATATTTATTTGTTCATATTTTCATATTTTAAAATTATGTTAACCTTTTAAATATTGTGAGAAAGTTGTTTGAGAGTTGAGTAATGTGAGATTCTTATTTTTAAACCTATTTATTTTATTTCTGTTAGACCATAACAGATTTATTTTTGTTAGGTTGTAACAATATGGAACGCTAAGGACATATGGTGGACAGATCCATGTGATGGCAAAAGCTGACACGGTCTTTGGTCACTTCAGCTGAAGACCAAATAAAAATAAATCTCTCAGAATTTTTTGTAATAGTAATTTATTAACAAAATAACAATAACATCATATAACCAAGAAAAATTGACATATATCTGGAATAATTTAACATGAAAATTTGTAACTCAAAGTATCTTATTTCATAAAAATGAAAACAAGAAATACTATATTGTTAGTAAATTATATCCTAAAATATAGCTATTCATCACATTGGTATAAACCATATCACATATTCATTATATCACATATTAATATATATTAAAAATAATATCACCTCATTCAATAACAACAACAATCAACAAAGTGGTATCTAATAATTTAAAGGAATCTATGTATCATTATATACATGTGATACTCTGGATGTTTACTTATAATCTAAGCCAAAAATATAATATACACAGAGATAAATCTGACACTATTCCTTGTATATTAAAAACATGAATGACTCTTACATTAAAAAGATGTTTTTGGCTAAATTCTTTATTCAATAAATGTATGTTACAAGCTGTGACATCATTCCAAATTTGTAAAAAAACAAATGAAGGTTTTTCTAAGCAGATTTTGTGCAAGTTATGGCAGAAATGAGTAGGAATTAGTCTAAAAAAATAAAAGGCTACTGGCAAGATATTTTTTTCTTTATAAGAAATAAAAGTGTAAAGGTTTTGTTGTAAAATATTGCAGTGGTAACAGCTACCCTGTTTGTTATATCTTAAATTAATTCTGACATTCAGAGTCATACATCCGATATGTAAATAGCTTATACAAACTCTATTTTACATAAATCACAAATGGTATGAGTTAAAAAAAAATTATGGGGACAAACAAATAAAATTTTTGAAGAAATAAATTTATAAAAATATATTAATGAATAATATATACAACAATCATCATAGTGATACCTAATAAGTTCAAGGAATTTATGCAACATTACATACAAATTTGTTAACAAACAAATCAAAGTTTTTAGCAGATTTTATGGTAGTTATGGCAGAAATTAATAGAAATAAGTCTAACTAGAGCTGTGAGTAACCCACTGGGTGATACCCCACGCTTGCAATACTATGAGTTGTGCTTACAAGCATTAAACATGTAAAACCCTAAGTTGGATTATTTCCCTTTGCAAGCATCCAGCAATAATTATCTTGCTTCATGCACATCTACATATGATTCACAACTACATATAAAGTTTCATCAAAATCCATCGAACGGTTAGGAGGAAATACACTTACAAGCTTAAGTCTGACTTGTATAAGTGGATCCATTGTCTGACAATAGCGTGAATACCATCACAAATATATAATAAATTCTTATTAGGTATCACAATATATACAAATTCTATCAAAATATAAATATGTATATTGATTGCCAATAGAAATGAATCACTTATGTTTATCTTCCTTTATAATTTCTAACTGACTGAGTGTCTTTGAAAATAACTAAAGCAATGTAAGATTTTCTGAGTACTTAGGGTCTCTTTGATTAACAATTCTGCCAGTTTCTTTTATTTTCTGACTTTGCAATAATGGAAGTCTTAAATTTTCTCTTTTTAAACTTGAAAATGCATAAATCACTTTTACAAGCAAATTTTCAACCACAAAGAATAATTGGTCCCAAATATATGCAAAATTCTACTGTTTATGCCTTGTATGTTAAATTGACCATGATCAATTTTTAATAATTTAATTTGGTTTGTAAGATGTCTTTTGATTGTCGAAATTATTGATGTTAATTTCCAGTAAACAACATTTTCACGTTGTCATGACGTCACGCTCATTGATTTTGGTTTTAACAGTTGATTTTAAGTATTTCAACAATGCTTTGAATTAAATTATAAGCAATGATCAAAATTTTTTTTTGATTTATTCAAAATAACATCAATTTTGTTGTACACTCTTATGTGTAACCCGCTGTGCGTGTTACACATACAAAAAAAATGTTATTTCTTCATAAACCAAACTGACAAAGATTGCCAATTTTCATAACGAAGGTCGTTGTTCTCTCCATGTACTCTGGCTTCATCCACCAATAGAAACTGGTTGCCACATAAAAGACAAATGTGCTGAAAATGGCGTAAAATCCCAACTAAACAAACAAACCAACCAAAAAAAGTTATTAAAAGAGTTATCTGCCTTCCCCATGTATATCCCATAGACAATGTAGTTTGTTTTTCTTTGGTGGAATCTTAAGGTCCCTCTACATAGAGACAGTAGCCTAATAAGTAAACAAAAGTTAGAAAAAATTGTTACATAAATCCCTGTGTCAAATATTAAAATTAAAAAAAAAAGAGTCAAATGTGTAGGCACATACAATATACATATTTTCTTTCAAAACATTTTTATATGCAGTATTTTAAAAAATAAAGTTATCCTACAACCAAGTAAAGACTTCGGAATTAACACAAGCTTTATTTGGTTAGTAATTACCTAATAAAGCCTGGTGCAGTTTTGCAACATCTAAAGATAGTAAATTACATTGTGACATCAAGTGTCAACAACTTAATTTAAAGGCAGAGTCTCGCTTTCTGCATGTTTTCTAACCCTCACCTATGCAAAATTTATTTTCTGGCAGTGACTATATATATGTAAATATATAAATTAATTTCTAACACAATTATAAAAGGTTATATCTGAGATCTTTTAGTATTGATAGTGAATGAATTTACAAACTTCTTTAAATTGTACATTCTTTTAGGGAATTACTTAGTGATGATGATGAGGAGGATGATGATGATGTAGGTCTAAAAACAAATGTTCCATTGGATGATATTGTTGCAGGAAAATACAATATCATTTATACACACCCAGAGGCATTACTTGATAATAAGCAGATATATAAAATATTACAGAGTACCTGTATCCAAGAAGCTCTTTGTTGTACAGTAATTGATGAAGTGCACATGGTAACTGAATGGTAATAAGTATACTGTACTATTAAATTAAATTTCTCAAAATTGTTGATTTGAAAAAAAAAAACATTCAAAATGTTTTCACCCAAAGGATGACAAATGGAACCCACTAAAATTCAAATTTAACGAAATTTTTGATGAATTGCACAGTCATTCTAGTTTTGAAGGCAATTTTCAGAAAATTTAACTTTTTTTCACCCAAAATTTGACAAATGTACCCAGTAATTATATAATCATTAACATTTGTTTTTAACAAAATTTTCTGATGATTTGTTCAAATTTTAAATGCAATTCTCGAAATTCATAATTTTTGTGCTGAAATATCGTTTGTTTGCTAAATTTCATTTTTTTTCAGCCCAAATTCATCAAATGATTTTGATTTATTCTCACAATTCTTAAAATTCATAAATATCTAAATTTCTGATGAATTGACAGATGGAACTAGAAAGAAGGTCCACTCACGGAATGTTCATATCTTAAAAGAATTTATAAGCACAATTGAGTTCATTCTTGAATAATGTACTGTGTGAATATGTTTGCTCAAGCCTTTGAATTACTAATTAAAGAATTTACAAAAAGCAATTATTTGAAAGAAGGCAACAATGAGTCAGGTGGTGCCTGATGATACCCACACTGAAAAGAGTGTATAATACAAATACTAAGCAACTACTAAATGCTTAATATTTGGGGGACCTTCTACCACAAGTATTTGTTTAATTGTTATGAAGGATTACTGCATCCTACGTGCACATATACTGACTTGTTTTTTCACAATTTTTCAAACAACTGCAAACAAATTTTGTGGTAGTATTTTGTTATGGGTCATCATCTTTTGTATCAACATCTTATGGCAGAGAACAAGGAATGAACCGATTCTTGAACATTTTCAACACTATGATCTTTGGTACAAAAAATGGTTGGGATTAGTAATGGAGGTTCTGGTCCCTTTAGTTGTATAAAATAGGGCCAAAAATAGTGTTACTATCATTTTAGCTCACCTGGCCCAAAGGGCCATGTGAGCTTTTGTCATCACTTGGCATCCATTGTCCATCTGTAAACTTTTACAGTTTCATCTTCTCCTCTGAAACCCCTTAGCCAAATGAACAGAAAGTTGGTATGAAGGACCTCTTTAAAGTTTGCATATTTTTTTCTGGTCAGAAAACTTATATGGCCACCATGATGTATTCTAATTTCCGATTGGTCAAAATTTCTAAAATGTTCTCCTCTGAAACCGCAAAGCCAAATGAACGGTATGTTGGTATGAAGCATCTGTGGAAAGACCTTTATAAAGTTTGAATATATTGTTTTGGTCGGATGACTAATATGACCGCCATGATGTATTCTTATTTCTGATTGGATAAATTTTAATAATCTCCTCTGAAACCACAAAGCCAATTGAACTATAACTTTGTTTGAAGCATGTGTGGAAGGACCTTTCTAAAGTTTGCATATTTCATGCCAGTCGAACGACTAATTTGGCCGCCATGATGAATTCCTATTTCTGATTGGACAAATTTAAAAATCTTCTCTGAAACGACATAGCTAAATGATGAAGTGAAACTTGGTATGAAACATCTACTGAAGGACCTTTATAAAGTTTGCATATTTCACCCACTCGGACAGCTAATATGGCTGACATGATGAATTCTTATTGTAGATTCGTCAGAATTTTAAAAATTTTCTTTTCTGAAACTTCAAAGCCAAATGAACTGTTAACTGAAGCATCTGTGGAAGGTCCATTACAATTTTCACTTGATTTGAAATAAAATGGTTAATTGTGGGACTGCCAGGTGAGCTAATCAATCTCAATTCTCTTGAGCCTCTTGATTGGATTACTTAATTTATTTGATGATTTTTTGTATGAATTTGTTGTATGGTTTCAAAGAAAATGTAAAGTAAGTGACCTATCAAGCAATTCTGCCCAAATTATTTATCTGCATTTTCATGAAAAGGGACTATTTACATGATTTAAATATGAAAGATTGTTAATAAAGGAAACTTATTAAATGTATCTTATGTTGTAATATAGGACCATGATAAATAAATACCTGGTAGTTATATTCTATAATGTGACATGGGACAATTCCTCCCAAGGGTGCACATTTTTCATTTAGAATTTTTTTTTCCAAGTTTCTGCCAAAAGAAAATGCAAACCAATAGGTGGAAATGTTGGTTTCAGATTCTTGAAAGTATGACTCCCTCCTTCCCTACATATGTAAACATAAACAAAGAATCATACAGAAATTATGTTATACTGAATCTACACAATTTAAGGAAAATGAATATTTATCAAAGAAGTGTTTTTTTGTTAAAGTGAAAACTATAATATTTTCCAGGGGTAAAGATTTCAGAAAGGCTTTTTCAAAGCTTGGTGAGCTAACGTGTTTATTTCCATCAGTACCTCATGCAGCTTTTACAGCAACAGCTACAAAAGACATAATAAAAAAATTGGGTCAGATGCTGCAATTTAAAGCACCAGTTTTAATTACTGAATGTCCAGATCGACCAAACATCTATCTAGAGGTTAGAAACAGTCTACCTAACAGAAACAAATATCAAAAGTATGACGAGATATTGGGTTCGTTCCGAGAGGAATTGAAACATCTGAAAGATAAGTTTCCTGTTACAATTATGTATGTGGACAACCTAGAGTGTCTAGGTTATTGTTACAATGCCCTGTCAAGTGACCTAGGAATTGATGGTTATAAGAACTCTGTAAAACAGCCTGAAAACAGAATCTTTGGTCAGTTCCACAAAGATTATACCAGTAAAATGAAGGAACTGATTATTTCTGAGTTGAGAAAAGAAAACCCAATTCTTCGTTTAGTTTTGGCTACAGTTGCCCTAGGAATGGGTTTAAATGCACCTAGTATAGAACGTATTGTTCATTTCAGGCCCCCCAATACAATTGAACAATACATGCAAGAGATAGGTAGAGCAGGTCGAAATGGAAAACATTCCATTGCAATTCTGTACTATAACAAAAATGATATTGCAAGTAACCGTAAAGGGCTTGAAAAATCAGTTGTAAACTACTGCAATACCACTACATGTCTCAGAGAAGTTTTAATGTCTCATTTTGGGTTTGGAGATTTTGTGAGAAAATGTGACAAAGAACAATGCTGTGTCAATTGCAGTAAAGACTAATGACATTAGGTTAATTCAGTCCTGTGTGTTAACAATAATATTTTCAGGCTTGGTGTATCAAATTTTACAATAAGTATAGAAAATACTTTATGATACAGCTGAATTAATGTAATAAATTCATGCATGTTTAAAACAATTAAGCCATTCTTAGGAAGGTCTAAAACATCATAAAAATTCATTAAATTTAAATCAATCATATATAAACCACATTTTGCAAATTACAGTAAAACTAATTTCATGCTCTAGGAACCAGCAACAAAATATAAAAAGTTGTGCAGCAACTTTAAAAGTATGTTTGTTGAACTGCTTAAGTGTCTTTTAATTACCAAAAATTACTTTGGTGAAAAATTAAAAGCAGATTGCCAAAAAATAGCTATTCAATTCCATTAGTACCACGAAATGGTAACCCTATATATATGATTAAATTATATAGATTAAATAACACCCCTGGTACTATAATTTTATTTCCCACAGGCTTCTTTTCTGTGAAATCTTATTCACGTCCCTTAGTAAGAATGATTAATGGGACATTTTTAGGGTGCAAGTTTGATATTTATATTATAAATCAAGGAAAAAAATCATTGTTATTTTAAGCAATAAAGTCAATTACACATTTAATTTCCAAAATTGTATTAACTTCACAAAAAATATTAAAAACATATTTTGATTTCCATATATCAACCATGTTTTTATAGAAATCACATTGTCCAAAATATAATTGCATTTTTCAATTATTTAAGTTTGAAATATAAGTATTTAAATTTAGAACATATTAATGTTTGACATCAGGAGAGTATTCTGCTTTCCAAAAATATTTTTTAAGTACCAATTCATTTAAAAATCAAGTAATTTTGAAAACATATAATATGTCCTTTAAAAGGCTACATATTTTTAAGTTTTGTCTTTAATTGTATGATGGTTATATATTATAAATTAAATATTTTCTTCATTGCATGCTGCCTGCTCATTGGGCCAAATGGACATCTTAATACTTTGTACTGCCAAATATTGAATTATCTCCCTTTGACATATATTTCTATTGCATTCTATAGACTTCATGTCTCCTATGCCATGTCCTACATGAAAAACCATATTGAAATTTTTGTACTTTTGTATTCTTAACACAATATCAAAAATAAAAATATATAGGCTTTCCATCCTTGTATCATCTATTGAATGATTATTAGATGGTAATGGTACTTTCACATAAACAATGTGCAATGTCTATTACACTGCTATTTTTTGTAAAGTGTAAAACAGGAAATAAAAAAAAAACAATTTGGTTGTCCCTCTTAGGAACAATAAAGAGTTAAAGCTAGGTTTTAATAAATCCAATTCAAAAATTAAGCTACAATGGTTAAACTTCTACATGATAATACATGGAAAAAAATACTTTTAAAAAAGTAGTAATTGCTGAATATTAAATTTCTAAAAATGTAGGACATAATAGGGAACAATAGGATACAAAATATTTTTTGGGGGAATCATTGTTTCCAGCAGTTTACAAAAATAATTATATCCCTTTATTTCCAATTTGACTCACAATAACTTTACATAAACTCCTACCTTGAAGACCTAAATAAGCAATGAAATTTGTAAAATTGAGATATTATTAAATTAAAAGCTTATATGGAGGCTTAATGTGTATCGTTGTTTAACTACTTTAAGGTTAATTAACTATAAAATACATCAATTGCAACCTGCAACATTTGTAAAAATGATTTTTTGCATGTCGTACAGTAATACAATGTAATTAATTCTCTTCAAAATCATCAAACAATTCATCAAAATCATCATTTTCTAAATTTGGTACATTTCTTTTAAGTCTGTCAACAACATTGATGATCTCTTGTTCAAACAATAGTTTTGTCAACTTCAACTTTTCAAATACATTATGAGAAATATTTGAATACTTGTCTAATTTTCTGCTAGGTGTGTATTTAAATGGTTTAAGTTTCCTCAATTCTCTTAGAATCAAAGTTAAATCATCTTCATCATTTCTGTTTTTGTGATTTGTGCAATAATTACTAACATTACATTGCCTGTCAAAGTTTTCTACTATGTCATTTATGACTGGTGCTGCCTTTGAAATTGTTATTATAGATTTTTCTGTTTTATTTGCACCAAGTGATTTTATCAGCTCTTTAAGTTCTTTAACCTGATTTTCTTTCTGCAAGTCTGCAGGTCTATTGTTTCCTAAACCACCACGAGGATTGACAAAAGAAGCTGTTTGTACTTGAAGTGCTTGTACAGGCGGAAGTAAGATTTCTGTTTTAAGAATATAATCTATACATTCTACAAAATATTTGGATAGGCAAGAATGTGCATAAAAAAATGGAATCATGAATTTCAGCAAACAATTTACTCTAATCACGTCTCCCTCTGAGATAGCATCTTTCATACATATCAAAACTAAATATAAATGAGTAAAAGAGTTGGCATAATTGTACATGTCATCTTTGTCTGCCTTTTTCAATGTAAAATCTCCTTTTCCAGGTATAATAATTTTTACCTTCTGACCTCTCTCAAATTTGTTTACAGGTAGTTGTATTTGGTGTCTATTTGAGGATGTTTCTATTTCAATTGCCACTTTATTTTCAGGTGTAACTACACATTCTAATATTTCTTCTTGGTCAGCCACAGACACAAACATGGCTCTTGTTTTCTCTTCCTGAAAATATTTAAGGTTAATAATTTTTTCATTTAAAGTGATTTATTAATCATATGCAAATTAAAATAATGTACATGAAGTTATATATTTAATATTTTTGTATGAATTGGTTACTTGTGTAAGGCATGCATCAAATTCCTATAATTTACATTTTGTATTGCCAGAATAGCCTGTAAGTAATGGTCTGTCTAAGATTTATGCAATATGATGAAAATAGATGTTTGGTGAGACATGAATATGAAACGGATAATGATTAAGAAGAAATGGGAGGTCACAGCTTTGAATTATCTCCCATGATTATTTTTTCCAATAAATTATAAAGAAATTTTTTATGACCTGTATATAAGGAATCTTTACACTGAATTTTACAAATGAGAAAAAAAGGAATACATATGTATATCACAAGTTTCATGATTCTTATACAGTCCAACACATTGGTATGTTTATCAGAGGTGCACTTTCAAGAAAGTCTGACTGTATTATTTGTTTAACTGAACAATCAAAGTTTCAAGTAATTATAATAACAATAAATAGATGAAATACTGTTTCTGTTAGTTTTCATTCTGATCATGCCTAAATTTGTTATATTCAATTACAATAAAAAGAATATGAGTTAAATGCATATTAAATGACACCTACAAAGTTACTAAAAATTAAGAAAAAAAAACAACAGAACATCCTTTGATTGTCAATGATGTTTCTGCTAATTTAAAAATGCATCTAACAGACAAAATATAGTGTTGAGTTTGCATTAAAATTGGAAAAACTGTATTGTATTAGAATACTTGCTGATATCAATCTTATATTTTACAGTTGCAATTAAATGTTTTCAGGATCTGCTAATGCATTGCCTGAAAACTCAATTCATGACAGTAAATCAACAATTGCTGTCAGCAAGTACTGAAATACAGTACAGTTATTCCCTAATATTGCTCCAATTACTTGGAAGTTAGCTGAGACTGATATATCTAATACCTCTTCAAAACTACATGGACCCATTAACTGGTCAACAAAATCCCCAATAATTTCCTCAAAAATTTCTGTTCTTTTCTTCTGGTGAACTTTTTCAATATTCTCAGGAGGGCAATGCTGTGAAGGACTATCACTTATGTCAGTCATGTTGAAGTATGAAACTGCGGCTTCTAAAATATATCCCTTTCCAATGAGACAAAGAAAGTCCTCATGTGCTTTGTATCTGCTCTTAACATTGCCATTTACACTTGTTCTTCTTATGAGTGTTTTCAAATGACCTAGTGTGCCAACATCTCTTCCTGATTCCTTTTTCATGAATGCTTTAAACAGTTTCTGAAAATACAATAACACTGCAAAAAGCTCTGAAATTTTAACACAATATCATTATCCACAAATTAAAGGTTAATTGGAATTTATTTTTGCTGTTTCTGAACAGTCCTTGATTTGTTAAAAAATATAACTCATTTTTTTACGGTTTCCAGATAATAATAAAATATCTCTACAAGGAATGCTCTGAAATTTTAACACAATATCAGGATCTACAAAATCAAGTTAAGTTCCAATTGGATGAATTTATTTTTTGCTGTTCCTGAGTCATAAACTTTGTAGAGGATCATCCCATAAACATTACTACCAAGTTTGGTTTCAATTTTCCCACTGGTTTCAGAAGATTGAAATGTAAAAATTTACAAACAACAACAGAAGCAAAGTGATGATAGCTCACATGACCCTTTGCAAATGCTTCGAGTCAGGTGAGCTAAAAAGTAGAAAAAGGTCATTTGTCAGTCACTGATAATACATCAGCCTGAAATATTCCTTAGTACATGAACTAATGTATATGCAGAGTCGGGGTAGTATCAGTGATCAACACAAATCACCTTTGTCTAGAGTTTTTTTGGGGGGGTTTACATAACATTGAACAGATGTACATACATTCAAAAAGTAGCGCTAACTGTCCCTTTTACATTTGAAATAGTCAATTTTTTAACACTGTACCTCCACATAATCCATTAATGTGTGAAAAAGCTCCACTATTACTGGAGATAGATTTTCTAATCTTTCCATTTCTGTATGGGCTCCAGCTCTTAAGCTCTTTGCTCCATCAAGACGTACCCTTGTGAGCTGGTCTCCACCAACTGGTATCTTAAGATTGTCCAATGCATCAACTGTAAAAAAAATTTGCATTCATGATTTAAATAACGAAAATTTAATATCATCTCTGGATAATAGATTGTGTGTATGCTATAATCGCCTTTCCAAGAAGTCAAGGTAATTAAGAATAAAGAAGAGTAGTGCTTCATAAAAAATATTTGCATTAATGCTTTTACAACCCAAAAATGTACTCAATACTTATACATGTAATTACATTTCATTATTTACAAATACAATTATTTAATTAAAAAATTCAATTGATCCATTTACAAACTGTTTTCATAAGTTTTCATTGCGAGGTCTGACAATTGTTCGCTAAGTGAGTGTGGTTGCATGGTTTGTTCACTTCATTGGCTGTTGAGTTTCACTATCCAAGTAAACCTTTGTGCCAATCAAATTGAGTGTTACACGTGTAACTATTACTTTTATTGCATAGAAGTATAGAAAAAAAATATCTCACTACTTCAAAAATTAAAATCAACAGTTAAAATTCTTTATAGGGGTTAACAACACCCAGGATTATGGATTTTATTATTATGGGTCATTAGCAAATCAGAAACCAAGTCATTTATCAAGTCGAAGATGAATACTGCTAAACATTATACTGTAGCATGAAACATATGTGACTGTATTTCAATCAATAGGAATGTACATTCCAAAACTTATCAGCAACAATTAAGTGTTACTTTCTAAGAATCAGGTAATGAGTCATAAATTGTCTACAAAACTTTTTTTCTTTTGTGTCTAGAATTGAAAGTTTTATCCAAATTAATAATCAAATGTCATGGAAGGCAGGGTCAAAGGAGAAATAAATTACAAAGAATGTACTACAATATTCTCAACCAGGGGAGATAACTCAGATAAAATGCACTCATCCTATCTTGTGCTTTAATATTTTTTTATATTTACATTTTCTCTATTAGGTATCTCAATATGTAAATTGTATAGAACAGAATAGAGAATGGAAACGGGGAATGCATTAATATCCTAATAAGGGGAAATAACTTGAAAATTTGTACAGAATCTTAATTTGACAGGCTAATTTTTTGAATTACCAGAATGATATTTAAGGAAGACCTATCATTCTGTAATTCAGTATGGAATTTTAAACAAAATTGCACATTTTTCAGTTCAAATATAGCCTGATTCTTACAAAGACAAACACGTATTACATGAAACCAAAGTACCTCTGCCTGCCTTTGTATACCATTCTGTAATTTGCTGAATGTATGATTCCATTATGTTGATGCAATCATCATATTTAGCCTCATTTTTCAACATTATAGGCAACTGAAATGAATTTGTCTTTCTAGACATTATATCACTGAGTGGATGTGGAATATGCTTTGGCAACACAAGATCTAACCACTGAAATGACTTGCAATTTTGACTCAAAATTCTCCCAACCATAACCTTCATACTGTTTTTGACCAATTCAATTTCAGTTTTGTTTGCTTGAAATTTGTTTACATCTATTTCAGCATTTATTTGTTGAATACACCTATCTCTAATATATGCATTGTTTTCTATGTCATACTGGTTTATTTTGAATGGTGTCCAGTCACTGGCAAAAAAATGATAATCATGATTATGATTATTCATCCTTATATCATTTGTATTAATATATATATCTAGATTGTCACCATTCAGTTTTCCATCTAAACCCTCAGAAACGGCTTGTATGATTTTTTGTTTGTTGTGGTCGCTCATCTCCTTTAAGATGTTTCTTTTGCTCTCAGCAGATAATGTTATATGCAGCTTATTCATCCTGGATAGAAACTTAGAAAAGGAAAAAAGTTTTAATAACAATAAATAATAAACAATTACAAAATTTACTTCAGCAGTAAATTTTTAAATTACCACCTCTTAATGATATTTTATTTATATTATTTGTCCGGCACCAGTGCTATTTGAGCACCCAAAATGTGTATATGACTGTATATCTGTTTTTCTGTGATGCCACAGTGGAAGTATACTGCATGCTTAGTTTCAGTTTAAAATGTTTCACAGGAAACATTATATTGATATAAAATTATCCTATTTGAGTATCCATGAAAAAAACAGCAAAAAATTCACGTGATACAACCTTTGTGATAACAAAAAGAGTGAGAGTTGTATATTGTTGGTTATTTAATAGCAGTTAAATAAATGAGGAGCCTATGGCGATTTATTATTTTATTTGCTATTAAATAGCGAGAGTTGATAACCAGCGATATACAATATGCACGAGTTGTGAAATATTTTCTCTTATGATAAAAGATTAAAAACTAAATTTTGATGGAAAACAATGAAATTTACATGAAAATCAATGGAAATATGAGCTCATGTATTGAAAACAACAGGCAAGGTCGCCTTTTTAAATGACATCACAATGGCACTGCAGTAAAACAAAAAATATGTCTTTCTTTATCCAATCAGTATTGTGCAGTGCAATTTTGAAATACAGTACATTTATGTCCTAATTAACAATGATCACAATTATCAGTATTTAAAAAAAAAAAACATTGTCAGAAATAAATTATTTTTATGTTGCATTTGACAACAATTATTGAATTTATTTTTTTGACTATTGTAAAACTGAGTCTGTATCGCTTACCAGAAACAAGAACTGCCCATGGCAGCCATGTTTGTTGCATGATCTGGATAAAATGAGAAAACTTTGTAAAAAAACCTCCTGCAGATGCTTCTTGTCAACTATCGTTTTATTTGGCCAAGCGGTTTCAGAGAGGAAAATTTCCTATCAGAAACAAGAATTGCCAATCGAAGCCATGCTTGTCATCCAATCAGGATGAAAAAAGTTCATTTCATGGAAGACTTTCCATAGATGCTTCCTGTCAAGCTTGGCTGACAAATTTGGCCAAGTAGTTCCAGAATTATTATTTTTTTTAAATCATTTGGTCCAGTGATTTCAGAGGAGAAGATTTTTTTATATCAGCCAATCAGAAACAAGAACTGCCCATGATGGCCATATTTGTAGTCCGATTGGGAAAAAATGAGGATATTTTGTACAGAATCTCCCATAGATGCTTGCTGGCAGGTTTCATTCCATTTGACCAAGCAGTTCCAGAAAGAAAGAAAAAATTTAATCAACCAATGAGAAACAAGAATTGCCCATGACAGCCATGTTTGTTGCCCGATCGGGAGGAAATGAGGAAACTTTGTAAATAACCTCCCATATATGCTTCCTATCAAGTTAAGTTTCATTTGACCAAGCAATTTCATGAGAAGATGTTTTATATCAGCCAATCAGAAACAAAAACTGCCCATGGTGGCCATATTTGTAGTCGGATTAGGACGAAATGAGGAAACTTTATAAAGGACCTCCCATATATGCTTCCTGTCAAGTTAAGTTCCAAAGATTAAAATGTGAAAAGTTAACGGCTGATGGACGGCGCCAAGTGTTGACAAAAGCTCACATGGACTTTGGCCAGGTGAGCTAAAAAGTTGTATTCATTCCATTTATACCTTATTGTCAGCATGACATTTAATAGCTAGTGTTGATATAATGCGTTGTACCGCAGATGCGTGCATGTTCCTACTATGCATTATCATTCCATATATTGTAGCAATGGTTGCAGATTTTTGTCCTTTGATAGCTGTATTCAAAATTTGGTAAAGAAAAGGTACTTTGTCATGCAGTTCAGATGCTACTTCTTCAAAATAATTTACATTACTAGACCCTAGTATTCCAACATTTTTCTTAAATAGTATACTTGTCCCATCACAAAGGGTTGTTAAATCCTTCTCTAATCTCAAGAGCAAAATGTCTTTAACCATCCCCACCAAATTTTCTCCTTGGTTTCCTTCCACTTCTTTGTCAGTACCAACATCTGAATTTTTATCTTCTGTCAAATATAATAAAGTAATTTACATAAAAAAAAAATTCATGAAATTTTATTGAACATTTTTAAAATTTTAATTTCTTTAAATCTTTAAAACAATACATTAAAATAAATTTAATTTGAAAACTAATATTTAAAGACATATATATATATATATATATGAACTGACACAACTATTATCATATTTTCTGCTTTAAAAAGTAGTATGTTCAATATTTTTCAAAAGTTCACAAATGAGAGAAGACTGCAATGATGTAACATAAAGAGTATTGAGTAAACTTTTCAAATCTGATAGAAACCACCTGATATCTCAATTTGTTCATTGATAATGGCATTGAGATTAACATACATTTTTGTTTTGTTAAATCCATTCAGTAATTTTCAAACTAAGTCTTCATGGATGAAAAATGCACCAAAGTAAAAACAGTTGGTCAGAACATCATAAGAACATTCATGCTATGTTTGGTTTCAATCCATTCAGTGGTTCTATAGAAGAAGGTTTTTAGTATGTATTTCCCATAGGGTTCTATGTTAAACTAAGTACCCCACTGGTGGCCATCAAAGTAACAACCCATAAAGAACATTCAACACATGTTTTGTTTCAATCCATTCACCAGTTCTCTGTAAGAATATTTTTGTATGTATTTCCCATATGTTCTATGTTAAGTCCCCAGCTGGCAGCCATCTTGGATAAGGGATCAGCACCAAGTTTGGTTTCAATCCATTCAGCAGTTCTCTGGTAAAAGATTTTTGTATTTATTTCCCCATAGGGTTCTGTGTTGAAATAGCTCCAACAGGTTTAATCTAGTAAATTTTATATCAAGAGACAAGGTAATGTATGTATGTTATTTTTATATCCCTCACGATTTTTTATTGAAAGGTTTATACAAATTTTTGGTAAAATTCTGGTCAGTGTTTGTGTATAAGTTGTATCTTCATTGTTTTTATTCTGGTTTTTTATCAAGCTTTATACTTACAATACTATGATACTGGTACTAAAATTCCTGAAACCTGGCTATTTATATACATACATGCACACAGCCGGTTCATTATTATTATGTGTTTGGTGCAGCAACACAAATAAAACTGTAACATAAAACTTAAAAAATAATCAATAACAATAAATAACTTGCTTTTTTATAATTTATATTTCTGAAGTAATTGAGCTCAGACTGCAATGAAGTTCTTAAAGACTTGCTGGATAATGTAACAACAAAGCCATAGAAGAACACCACACAGTAGAAACTCTATGGTCTGTATTTCCAATGTGTAGAATTCGTAACATTACAATTATACCTTAAAATATGTTGAGGCCATTTAAAATTTCTTGGGTTTAATAATAAAGAAACTATCATTCACCATTCTATAACCCGAATTTGCACTCGGTCAGATAAGCCTTAAACAAGATAGGGCAGAACCAAACATGCTTCTTTCTTTGACATTCCCTGCTGTGTAGCTGATGTAAATCTGAATGAGCAAAAGTTGGAATAGACTTTGTAACTATTCATTAACTTAAGGAATATCAGAACTTCCTACACTATCCAAGCCAGTATAGTCAAACAAACATTGGCATGCATTCTGAATAAAATCTGTCAACTCAACAATTTATAAATAAACTGCAAGTACAAAATTACCAACCAATGTTTTGTGAATTGTGGTTTTCAGATAGAATGCTGATGTCATTTTCTGAAATAATAATATAATACATTAAATACAAATCTGATCCTTTAATCAATTTATTAATTTCAAGATGTTTTATTCCTTCCCTGACAAGAATTTTGATAAATTAAATGTGATTGCTTTTATATTTCATATATATATGTAAAGCTAATATGATATTTTTGGCATGATATTTCCATGAAAATGATATATTCTAGTTAACATTTTATCAAAAAGAATCATTGATTATGTGATAAACTTTGATTTTTTAATATGCAATCAAGTATTAGAATAAAAGTTAAAGTCCATGTAATTTATATAAAACACCCATAAACAATTAATTGAAAATCAGGTTAAATTTTGTCATTTTTCTCAAAGTATTTTTTTTATCTTGTATATTATACAGGAACTCTAGAAAAAAATTCCCTTTTCTCTATGGTAATTAGTTGTCTTCAACTGATCAAATGTTAATGTTCTAAAAATATTTGTAAAAGTTTGTAGATAGTATACAAAATGAAATACTGATAACCATAATGAAATAAATAACAAATCTGATTTGTAATTAGTTGTTTTGAGGCATTTCATTAAATAAAAGGGACTATATATATTTTGGTATTTTTTATAATACCAACCATTCCTAGCCACTGTTTCCAATTTATCTCCATCATTTCCTGCAAAATATCAAAATAATTGTAATGCCAAACTAAACTAGGTTTAATATACACATGTACAATGTATAAACATCAGACAAAACTGAACTTTAGCCAACTACCTACATGACCTATGGAGTCAAAGTGTTGAGGCTGACACTTTATTAATAAACAGGTATTGTAAACTTCTAATCTATAAAAAAAAAATACGCCCACCTTTCAAAGAATACACAGACCAAATATATTTGATATACCATCTACAGTAATTGGAGAATTGATCTAATAAAAAACAAAAGTGGACACACTACATGTCTCGCCCGAGTATGCACATTGACACAAATTAATGATTATCTGATACCCGACATTGCAAGTCAAAGGGAAATAGTAATGGCCAGGCGATAAGTTGTCTGAAAAATCTCATGCATGTCATTCAAGACTAAACTGTCCCATGGTGAGCTGACAGGTCTGAAATTCAAGTCAAGGTCTCAGACAGCCACGTATCCACCAAGCACTATCTATTGACCAAATATATATATGTAAGACTGTAAAATACGATACAAAACTTACTATATTGTCTTAAATGATATCTTATCTTTCATCTGTGTTGGTCATTAAATCATGTTTTTCTTTAGCAAGATTAAGTAGATTTTGTTTCATAGTTGCTGTACAGTATCAGCATGTGTTTTGTTTTAATTATGTCAATTTTGATTGATTTTCTTTGTCTAAGAGGTTGGTGCATATTAGGTGGTAACGTAGGTCACAGTTTATTGGTAAAATGTATGTTGAGTGTTTTGGTGGCAAAAGGTATATAAAGGCCTTAGTTCTACCGTTAGTTAATTGGTTATTTAGTAGTGAGTTAGGTAGATATATTGCTGGATAGATATATAGTTTGATGAGGTTAGACATAGATTTGATAGGAATATGGAGTTTGGGATTTGAGTAGGTACTGTAATATTGTGAGTGGAACTTTATTAGTCGTCGACCCAATTTGTGGTTATTTGTTGTTAGATTGGCTTAACCGGAAGCCTTACAGTTTTAAGACATCACTTGGAAGTGAATGTTCGTGTTTGTGTTGTTGTGTGACATACAATGTAGCTTACCGTAACTGGAAGCATATGTTAATATGATGATGTTTTGAAATATCAACGTGCCTGGTTGTGTTTTTTTATAATGAATTTAAGCAGCCACTTGACTATGATTGGAGTTCAACCTACATTTTATTAATATCTGAATCATTGTGTATATAGAACTTGCTTGTAAATATGCTTGGATTAAGTAGACAATAAATATCATAATCGTATTTGTATTTTGTGACAACTAAGGATTACAACCCTATAACTGGATCTGTCATGCCCTCATCCAGCCTGGCCTAAATGATTGTTATACTCGACCGCCATGGCATATATGTGATCCTAACTAAGGAATATAGTCAAGTCAATCTAGCATAAATTTGACCCTAACCTTAAAGTAATTGCAACAGAAGATTTTTAAGTTTTAATCTTTAGCATTATACCCCAAATATACACAGAAAAAAGTCCAACAAAATCTAACTTGAGAAAGACTACAAAATCACGATTTTAAAATTCCTATGGAGATTTGCATTGAAAAAGGGAGATAACTCTGCAAAAAAAGGCAGATATATCATTAAAAATTGATACAAAATTACAACTTCACCACTTCAATTCAGCAGAATGTATTGATTGATATTTTAGCCATCTTTAGAGTATAACAAACAACTCGAAAGGTGTTTTCATATCTTTTATCAAGCTACAACCTAGATTTCGTAATTCATTAGTTGACCATTTATTAAATTTTTCAACATGTCAAGGTAAAGAATCTCAAATTTGATAAATATAATTAAGCACATATTCTTCTTTTTGTGGTTTAAAGTTTCTTTAAACAAGGTAGATGCTGAAAAAATACAATTTACAGATATAAACAATACCAAATTTTCACATTATTTTTTCAAAATGGTCACAAAGCCACAAATTTGCAATTTCTGCAATGAAAAATGCACAAAAAAAATAAAAATACCCATAATACTTCGGTTGTCATTTCATGAGTAGAGGATTGTAAAATTTAGTCAAATACAAACTTATAACACTATCAAAGTATCATACTTTACAGTAATTTTTAGAAAATCATCCAAAAACTGACAAAAAAAGACTCATTTTTGCAGAGTTATCTCCCCTTTCCACTGTTAATTTCCATAGGAAATTAAAAATGCTGATTTTGAGTTTTCCTCAAGTTAGATTTTATGGGACTTTTTTCTGTGTATATTTGGGGCTTAATGCTATAGATTAGAACTAAAACATTTTCTGTTGCAATTATTTTGAGGTTAAAACTAAGTTTGACTGGACTAATACTTTGACACCAAATTTATAAATGAAAAAAATTTCTGTTGTTATTACAATTATTGCGAACTGTACAAATATCCCATGGTTATTTCAATATGAAGCTAGAAAAAATATGGTCCCTCTCTGCCAAAAAATTTGGCACGGTCCCTACAGGTTACAATAAACCATTAGAAGATTCACTGGGCGCAGTCATTTTATGAAAAGTTGATTAAGCCCCCCAAAATGAATATCACATGCACTTCCGATTGCATGGTCAATATCATAGTAAATGATTTAAAACGAGAGTGTGATCTTAATTGACAAGGATTGCCAATTTTCCTACCGAAGGTTGTGGGTCTCTCCGGGTACTCCTCCTCCACCAATAACAAGGAAATGGCCAGTTTTGCTGAAAACGGCGTTAACCGCAACTAAATAAACAAACAAAACGAGAGTGGACTTTATTGAAACAATTTCACATGAATGTTTAGAAATGTGTTCAAATTGAAGATTTAAATTGTGGACTCCTAGATTTTCGGGAAATTTGCATCCCACCTTTTTCAAGCTTATTTTCAGGAAAGATAAGCAACATATATTTTAAATTGCTTTGCATTATTCGGTTACACTTCCGCCAAAACAAAATGCTATAAATTTTCTATAAATTATTAAATTTTATTGCATATTGCTGGTAACCCATATGGAAAGTAAAATAGAATGGCTAACTGTTTGTAACCTATAACTCATTTTATAGCTAAATCAAGGGTTTTTACCTGGTCTACTTTCAAAGAGACGTTTTCTAGCTTGAATGTTTGGCAAGTAATTAGAATTGAATGGTGTTTGATTTTCTAGAGGAATACTAATTTGTTGTGCAATCGACCGACGAGGCTTCTTCTTTGGGGTCTCTTGTTGTGTTACATTCTGTAATTGTAAATCAGGTTTGGAATAACCCCTTATTTTGATATAATACCCCAATTTGAGTATAACGGTATTTGGATGAAAATCTGCGCACATTCAAAAATGTTTTACCCGCAAACAAAAATTATTTGTTAAATATAAAACCGCTTGTATATATGTTAAAACTGTAATATATTGCTGTGTGTATATCTAATCCAGTCAAAGGTAAAGGCACATACGTTGTCCATGTTTTTGTATACTTAATTTAATGATAAAAAAAAAAGAAATTGGATTAACTCTCTTTGAACAGCCTAAATGGGAGCCAAGCAAACTTTGAAAATGAACGGTGTATAATTACTTTTGTATTTCTCTTAAGTTGCTTCAAAAACATTTTTTAAAGGCGATTTTCAAATATTAACTGAGTTTTTAAAAAAATATTATTTTCACCATTCTTTTAATTATAAATGCTAGTATCATAGTGTTTAAATGACTTCTAAAATTGGTATAATAACATTTAAATATTGCTTTTGATTCTTCTAAATGCAATTTTATTCTATCTACTAGTTCATTTATAGTTTTTACATCAAATGGCTTGTTTTTGTTTTTGTTTTTTTTTTTTATAAATAATCCGCTATTCACATATGATTAAAATTTTGATTATGAAGCACAGGCGCCAAGAGAATATAGTAATTTTTGTTTCTGAGACAAGCGCCTGTGTTATGAAGTTAGAGAAAAATGCTTTCGCGAATACACAATAAAAGAATAACAACTCTAAAAATCTCCACAATTGGGATATAATTTGGGTATTTGGGTATTATATCGCAATTAGGGCCAGATAGGGGTTATTCCAAACCTGTAAATAGCGATGTTTGAGTGCGTAGAACTTGTCAACTAAAGAAATGCAAACGGTGCATATGGAATCTTCCCTTTCAACATTTCCGATTAAATCTTGCAGATGTACAAATACATTTTCGTTCAAACACTTCCTTCCGCTCAATTTAAAAACTTTATTCCTCAGTTTGTCCTCCCTACAAAATTGACAGACAGCTGTTGCCATGTTGCCATTTTGTTTACATCACGTGACAAAAAAGTAGTTCAAAATGGTTACTACTTACCTCCGAGGTCACTTTATCGATCTTTGTCGGAAATGGCCGAGTGATGTTCCGATTGCTCATATCAGGTGTCAACGCAAAAAGAAAACCGGGATATATCGTACTGATGCATTAAAGGTAGAATGCCCGGGGTAGAATGTTAAGAATGTTTCATATTTGTTAGTTTGGAGTACATATTTTTCAGCAAACTATTGGAATTCCTATTAGGACAGACTGTGTCCATGGCATAGCTTCAACTGAGACCGGCAGTGTGGCAATCTATGCCTGACCTACAACATTGTCCAAAAAACTGAAAAGCCACATGTAAATTGACTATGTATATTTTCAACGTATAAAATTGGTCGGATTTTAGACATTAATAATTTTCAGTTACTACAAGGAATATATATTTTGAATCCAACCATTATCCCCATATTGGTATAACATAGCAAGTTTGAGTCCAGTATCAACTAAACCAAATCACTTTCATTCACTGCATGATCATAAGAGACGCCTAATAAGCAGAAATCAGAGAGTATCTAAAAAAAACCGCGTCCTGCATGAAGGTCGAAGGAAATATTTTCCTCACCTTAAGAAAGAGTCAATCTATTCCACTGCTGTGTCCCACTTGTAGCCGATCTGTTCATATACCATGTACACATACTTTCGTATGATGCTTAGTGCATACAAGGGCTGCTACAGAAGAAATAAATGATCGAAACTTTAGCTTCATACCTGGACCTATACTTGTATAAGTCAGACTGAGACAAGGTAGCGACTGAAATTCTTTCTCTTCTTGAGCAGTAACGTACCGAACGTCTCCAACGCGCAGAGTCTATAATTCATGGTTTGTTCGTTATTGCATGTGATTTCCTAAGACAAGGTTGTGTTCGGACTCTGTTGTTTTGTCGCTCTAGACGCTTTACGGTCGTTTTCCCGATTTGATTAATTGATTCGGAGTTTCTGTCTCACAAATGATAATAGATATCTTCAGTAAGATTTCACTTCTTACTAGAGTGACCGACTGGACACTCCTCCGGATCTTCCTCAGTAACTTGCGGCACCAACGGAGCAGGACATGCTTACCTTCTGGAGTACTTGATGTCACTCCCGTTTTTTTTTTTTTTTTTTTTTTTTTGGTGGGAGTCCACATAGCAAGTTATTGTGCTCTTTTGTTCTGATTATATGTTTCTTCTAATTTGGATTTTTTTTCAATATCGTATATTTATCATACCTGTATCATTTATGGATCATCTTAAAAAACAAAACTTCCATGAAATTTTATTTGTTTTGGATCCAGACGAGGCACTTGTATTATGGTATAAGAAATTGCTTAAAACTCTAGACAAACATGCTCCCATATGTTTAAAACGTGTAAAACGGAATGTACAGGCAAAGTGGCATAAAAAGGAATTTGTTGATTTAAGAAGACAAAGAGACTTTTATCATAAAATAAGAGATTTTGATAATTTTAGAACAATCAGAAACAAGTTAACATCTGTAATGCGAAATAGCAAAGCTAGTTACTTTGATGAAGCTATAAAATCTGGTAAAAATGTTAATGAATTATGGAAACATTTAAAAGATATAAATGCAACTTCAAAAAGTAAAATAACAAATTTATTAGTTGGGGATGAAGAAATAAATGACATGACGGAAATTTGTGAAAGATTTAACACCCATTTTACTTCCATTTCTAAAACTATTATCTCTAATTCAAAACTTTATGGATCCACTGAAAAATTAAATCAATGGATCAATTCAAAGCTAGGTAAAGAAGAACATTTTTCTTATACATGTATTTTACCAGAGGAAGTTTTAACACAAATGTTAACAGTCAATATACACAAATCAAGTGGATTAGATGGTCTCAGTCCAAACATAGTAAAGATGTCAGCTCTAGTTACATATCAATCTCTTACATATATATTCAATCTTAGTTTATATACAGGTATATTTCCCGCAAAAATGAAAGAAGCTCGGATTACTCCTTTGTATAAAAACGGAAATTATGCAGATATGAATAATTATAGACCCATTTCAATACTTCCAGTTATATCTAAATTATTTGAAAAAATTGTTTATTCTCAAATATATGAATATCTAACAAAACATAATTTGATACATCGAAATCAATCGGGTTTTAGATCAAAACATTCATGTTTAACAGCACTTACTAAAATTGTAGATGAAATTCTTATGGAAATGGACAAAGGCAATTATACTGGTATTCTATTTCTTGATTTTAAGAAAGCATTTGATTTAGTTAATCATAATATCTTACTTTCGAAATTAAGAGAATATAAATTTGATGAGCTGTCTATGAAATGGTTTAACTCTTATCTATCAGAAAGACCACAAAAAGTTGTCATCAATAATTTTGAATCAAATGGCCAAAATATGTATTGTGGTGTTCCACAAGGTAGTATTCTTGGACCTTTGCTTTTTCTTTTATATATAAACGACTTACCATTATATTTACAATACACTAGTCCTGATTTATATGCAGATGATACTACCATTCACTGTTCATCTTCTAATATATGTGACATCAATAGCAAATTGAATTTTGATATACAAAATGTGCAAGAATGGTGTAATGAAAATGATATGATGATAAATGTAACAAAATCCAAATCAATGCTTGTATCATCCAGTAAAAGGATTAGAAACAATACTGTCAATGTGTTCTTTAATAATACATTGCTGGATAATGTTAAATGTGAAAAATTATTAGGTGTTATGATTGACAACTGTTTATCTTGGGCTGAACATATTAACAAACTAGTTTCAAAAATTTCTTCTCGGCTTGGGCTGATGTGCAGATTAAAATCTTATCTTCCATCAGAAGGTTTAATTTTGTACTATAATGCTTATATCTTACCATTGTTTGATTATTGTTGTACAATATGGGGCCAAGCCAGTTTAGCACATTTAGAAAAGTTGTATAAGTTACAAAAAAGGGCTGCAAGAATTATACTTAATGCAAAAAGAGACATACCTACCAATATACTATTTAAAAAACTTGGATGGCTAACTATTTTTAAAAGAATTGATTATCACAAAGGTGTTTTAATGTTTAAATGCGTCAATAATCTTGCTCCAGAATATTTATGTGATGTCTTTAACACTGCTAATAATGTTTCAACGTATTCTTTACGATCAACAAAAAGAAGAAACTTTTTTGTACCTCGTCCAAATACAAATTTTGCGAAGAAAAGTTTTTACTATTCTGGAATCATTTTATGGAATGCTTTACCAACAGACCTAAAATTAAATACAAATATAGAAACCTTCAAAAGAAATTATACAGATTACTTAAAGCTCCGTGAAACTTTCTAAATTTGTTAAATTATAGTCACAGTATTGAAGGCGAGATGTTCTATTCTTTCAATGTTTATATTAAATGTAACATTTTATTGATTACATATATGTATATATGTATATAGATGGTCCTTTGTTTGTTAGATTAATTTATTGTGTGTGTTTTATTAATTTATTTATATTTTAATTGAGGGCCTCAGGGAAGATTAGTATTTTAATACTAACTGTGTTACCCTCTTTAAATAAAGACATTACTTACTTACTTACTTACTTACCTGTTACCTGTCTGGTAGGTTCACCCTTTCTAAAGGTCACTCCCAATGGGATTTATTTAGGCTAGTATTAAATATGTACATTATTTACAGTTGTACATTTAAACTTTTTAAAATTATAGATACCTGTACATTAACACCAGAAACCAAGTAGCTCCGACTTTCACTTGATAGACTGATATAGTTCATATGGATAAATTTAACTCTTATTCAACAGGGTTGTCCGTTTTGTATGTAGGCCATAGCATAAAGTTCGTGTGATATTCTCAATGTCTATGATATTTTGAGGTTTGATGTTAACGATTTGCTTGATCTTTTCAGATGATGAGTCCAAGATAAACTGTACCATAAGTCCTTCATCCATAATTTTATCAAATAGCTTGTTGCCTATGTTGTTGAACACATATGATTTTAGTGTTGTTAAATGTTTATCTCTTTCAGTTTTCAGTGCATTGCATTCTAGCATAAAGTGTTCTGTATCTTCCGTAGCTGAATTGCATAGTAGGCATGTATATATCCTGCTCCTCATTTCTGCTAAACTTGGCACGGTCTATTTGAAGTGTATACTAGTAAGTCCTAGTTATGAGCTTTGCTTTTATTTCTGCTTTTTTGACTTCTAAAGTGTTGTTTGAGGTGAATTTCCATATTTGGTGTGGATTCCCAATTTGCCTTGTTTTGATATTTACGAATTTCATTGTAGATTTTTCAGATTTTTCTATCTCCCATTTCTCTGCCCAATATTGCTGAATGGCACACTTGACAGTTGTTTTCCATTTTTCCCTAGTTGGTTTGACAAATAACAGTTCCTGAGCCTTTGGTAGTTTGTATTTTGATAAAGCAGTTTCTATAATCTACTAATGAATGAATTAGCATTTTGTTTTGACATTATAAGTTGCCTTTCTATAATTCTGTATTCTATGCTGGTGTTGTCTTGAATTATGCCTCCAAAAAATGTGAGTAGCAGTCGGTCCACAGTTGACTGTATTGGTTATATACCTAATAAACTATAGTTGGCAGCACTAGCAACTCTTTTTGGCAGTCCTTGTATCTGTCTGGATATGTGTAGTTGGAGTCTCAATTTTGTGATGTCAGATTTTGTGTAGTTTAGGACCCCAATGCCATACAGACTCCTTGGCAAGGCGTAGGTTTGCCAGAGTTTTGCCAATTGGCGACATTCCCTTTCGGGCACTCAGTTCAGGACCAAGCATAGCATATATAGTACGTCGGGCAACTTCTAACCGAACTTCTATATTTACTTTATTATTTATAGTTCTTATAAGACCAAGATGTTTAACCTCTTTCTTTTCGTCAATTTTATTGTTTCCTAAATAAACGTTTAGTTCTTGTTGAACTTTTATTAACGGCACAATTTCAGATTTTGTAGGATTGATTGACACGAAGTCTTTGTCATATCATGGACTATATCTGGTAGAGCCCCTCCCCTTATGTTTCTGGGGGTCATTAAGGTTTTTTTTATAATTTTGATGCAACTTTTTACATTTTCGTCCGGTTTTTATGATTTTTTGTTTTTAATGTTCCTTGATGAATATATAAAAGCCTTATGTAACATCCCGTTTTTCATTATCTCTTAATTTGTTCGAGAGATAAGGGGACGAAAAAGGAACACACCTTAATTTTTGAAACTTTTTTATTTCTTATCCAATTTTGATGATTTTGTTTGAATAGTTAGTCATAAGAAAAGTTACTTAAGACAGTTTTGTGTAATTTTTGCCGTTTCAGAGACTTGCAAAATATAGGATACGTCTTGAACAAAATACTTAAATATGCAATCTTAATGACAAAATATAAAAATATTATTGACACATTTTCGACTGATGATGCAAAATTTTGTCTATCCTGTTACCACATTTGTGAGAATTATTTTACTATCAACAGGAACAATGTGAAAAACACATTGTTTGTTTCTCAAAGATACGTTAGTGGTGCTTCAGAAAACAATAACAGAATATTTAATTTCTTTGCTTTAACAGGATGAAAATATCACTTAGTATTGCGTCCTGAAAAAATACCTAAAAATAGATTATCAAATGCTGCAAAAATTGCTACAATCAACGCAAAACCAACTGAAGCACTTCCTTATTGGACGTTTGAATCAATCCAACACTTAGTTCTTTGATTACATATTATTTTAGTAAAACGCTATTTTCTTTGGGAACAGGAACGGACTTCGAAGGTTTACATAGAAGATATTCGTATTTGCAGGCGAAAATTATTGCTCTGTAAATTTTGCCCCGGTAACAGGACAGACATGCATTTCATGGACGCCAGCATAATTTACTTTTTTATGAGCAGATATATAAATATCTTGAAGACTTTAATTTCTTGTTAAAATTCAATTATATGCTATTCAAAAAAATAATTTTGACGATTTGAAAACATACAAAAAATCATTGAAAACAGAAATATAAAACTACAGCAGATGTACAGAAGTAAAAATAAATATATAGTCTAGATCTATACCGACTCTTTCAAACCGGAAAAAATAAAATACAAAACAAAAATATTATCTTTATTTCGTATAACTCTTTCAAAACGGCAAACTACAACAAAATAATATTTATATCTCTTTCAAACCGGCAAACTTGTACATAATAAATACTACAAAATCATATTTATGTTACAACTATGAAATGATACTTGTTGTATTACTATATTTTATGATATTATATGGAATAAATATTTAAAGTAGGGCCGATACGTCTTTTCAAGGTATGGCCGATATGTACATATTATCAGGTTTTCTGCAACCGTATATCGTAAAATATCAGCCGCGAGACACAATGTGAAGCTTTTTCGGCGAGTGAGCGTAGCGAACGAGCTAAAAAGCTTCATATTGTGTCGAGCGGCTTATATTTTACAATATTTGTTTGAAGAAAACTTGATGATAAATTTATCGTTAACTAGCAATCTTAATGGAATTTCTTACTTTTCAATGGCTATCTGCCTATAACCGGATGTTTTCCTGATATATTCGGGTCAACGTTGGGTCAAACATTATGACGTCGCTGATATATTCGGGTCAGCTCATATTAGGGTCGGGTCAACTCTTTACGACGTCACAGTGCCGAAATACGGGAAATTGTGAAGGCGTCAGCAGGTCGATATAGGCATGGGGAAATACGATAAGTCCTATGGACGATGTGGCAGTATGGCCGATACGTCCTATGGACGGCGTGGAAGTATGGCCGTCGCGTCTCGAAAGCCATTTGGGTATATCCTTTTTGAGAATGTTTTTCAAAGTTCACCAATCAGAAATTGGAATAAACTCTGGCGGCCAGGATTCTTGACCAACTGGCACCAAAGTAACAACTCTTTGATAGGACCTAACAAGGAACATCTCTACCAAGTTTGGTAAAATTTTCTTCAGTGGTTCTCAAGATCAAAATGTGAAAAGTTAACGGATGTAAGACAGCCACCAATGATGGTAATATTTGGCCAGGTGAGCTAAAAATATTCATGTGAAAAGGTAGTACAGCACATTTATGCTAAAAACGGCCTTAAACTTGCTATTTATCCTGAATTATGCTTCCAAGTGTCATAATTAATAATCTAGGCAAGTTCATAATGGTGGTACAAACTAATCATATAACAAACACATAATATGTTGCAGATATTTTATTAAAAGAGACATGATATGCAATATAGCTGCAAACAAGATTATCATACAAGACAGAGTATAATATATGTGGTCATGACTTGATCAAAAATAGGCTGGCATGTAACATGATTATGTAATGCAAAATCTGATTGGTTGAAAGAAAAAAAGACTTGAGATGAAGTTTGATAAATGTAATATAAAATCTGGTTGGCTGAGAATGTTATCAGATGAACTAATGAAATCATAATGAAAAATATGAATTGTAATAATTATGCAGTGACTAAAATTCAAGATGAAAACAATGTACAAATGAACAGTCAAGAACATTAATTACCTACCCCTTCCACAAATAATGTACTAGCAGGAAACAGGAATGGTTAAAAGATAGTATCAATAATTTCCAATCTTACCACTTTCAAAGACAATCATATACAGTTTGCACAGTCACTCATTTTCTTTTTCAATGTCACTACAACTGTAAAAACAGTTTTGTTGGAAAATCCAATGTTTTCTAATTAAGTCCTCTTGTCATTATATATATAAAAAAATCAATCTTTCATTAACTTTTTTTGTTATTCAATCTGGATTCTGTAAAGATTTTAATAAACTGATTTTATATTTATTAACAAATTTACTTTTAAAAGTTTTAATCAAAGAAAATATTTTGTGTAAAATTACATATAATAAATTGGAACTTTGTTAAACATAATGCATCAATAATCAAAAAGAATATTTTATCTATCTGAAAACAAAAACAGACATAGATGCCCCTAACCTCAGTTATCAATACTGCATACTAATACATAATTAGGTCTGCATTAAAAAAGTGTTATATGTCGAATTCCAACTCCACTTGTGTTTTGAGATTCAAAAATAATAATCCAAATTTCAAATGATTTGGTGAAACAATACTCAAGTTACTGAATTGAAACCTCAATTTTGGCTATTTTCGGCATCAAAAAGGGGCATAACTCAAAAAAATTTTGACCATGTCCTTATGGACATTTCCAAATTTCAAATGATTTGGCTAAACAATACACAAGTTACTAACGGAAACTTCAGTTTTGGAAATTTCCCATTTAACAAAGGGAAACAACACACAAATGACAAATCTGTGTTTAGTGTTCCCTAACAAAATATCCAAATTCCAAATGATTTCATAAAGGCTACCTAAAGTTGTTCAAAGCAAACCCATTTTGGGATAAACATACAGAAGGGCAAGGGTAAAACTTAATGCCACTGATACCCTTTGGCAGGACATAAAAAATGGAAATAACAATGCACTATTTAAAAGTTGACAATTTTATCACCCTCCTTACTTAGAATTTATTTCCAACAAAATCTGCAGTTTTGTGACCTCTTATATCACCACAAAAACTAAATTACTATTTTCACTATTTTCTTGATTATTAAATTTTTTTTCAAATGTCACTTTATATTATTATTTTTAGTAAAAGTGCAATTTTGAACCTAGTATAAAAAAGCACCAATGTTGTCTGCATGAACATTTTGTGTCTGGCATTACATATTATATAGCACGTTATGACAGTATTTGTACATAAATATGACAAATGTTTAATGAAATGACGGTTTTGTATAATGATATTCATTTCTTTCAACTCATAATCTCATCTGGGAATTTTACAATACTACAAAGACTAATCATACCACTGTTATCACCTCCAACTGAAACTTACCAGTAAACTAATAACTGAATTAACTGACAAATTCAGTAACCAAATTTCAACAACAAGCTGTCCAAGTGACCACAAACCAGATTTTGGAGCTGCCTACTCCAAAATCTAATAATCCACCGTACTTTGCCTAATTAATAATCAAATTTTCAATTAGAACATTTGGTTAAAAAGTGTTAAAATTAGACTGTGCTTAGGCCAACTAAAATTAATTAGCAGATTTTCATCCAAATTTTTGAAAAAAATGGGGCGGGTGGGAGGACTTTATTTTTTATTTTTTATTTCATATGAAACTATTTTGTAAGGTGTTATTAATATGTAAATGTTATAAAATGGCTTATACCGCTTACTACTTACTCTAAGAATCACGAAAACCATGTTGAATTGTTACAGGAAGTTAACAAAAAACAAAATTATTGACACGGATACCGGTAACAGAGATGAACAAAATCCGGAAATCGTAAATTTTAGAAAATAATAAAAATCGGGGCGGCACGATTTTCGAGGGGCGGGCGGGGATGAAAATCTATCAATTAATTTTAATTGGCCTTATAATAAATATTATATTTGTATATATCTTTGGTCAGATAAACTATAACAATGGATTGCCAGTACAGGTGGAAGGAAGTTGTATGATCAAAAATAAGTTTTCCAAAATCCTAGATCACTGACTGTTTTACCTGGAGAACACAAGTAAAAGAATTTGATATTGCATATTAAAATATTATCCTTTATGAGTTATTTCCAGTATATAAGATATTAAATATATGGCAGTGCATAAGTGTGGGATACTTTGTATTGGTATAACAATTTCAAACTACAATATATTCATGAAGATGTAAATAGTTTTAAACAAAAAATAACACAATTCATTATCAGTTATCAATGGTTAATATATCTAGCAATTGAGCACAAAAGATCGAGTGTTGCATTGAGATCTATTTATAAAACCAGTTCAGTGATGGTGGTTGCAGTTCGTTGTTGAAAAGTTATAAATCATTAACAAAAGACGAGAAAGCAGGTTGACAAAATCTGAACAATTTACTTTGTTGAGGATATAAAATAGAAATCAGAGTAATGCCGTATACTGTATTCCTCTCATACTGCTATGTAGAACTTGCTGTATATAACTTTCATAACAGAAAATTCATAATAAAATTTACATGTTTATAAAAAACAATAACAATAGTTTAATTTCCCTCCATAAAAGGAATGACTATGCATATAAATTAAGTACATTGTAGAAAAAAAAATACATTATCCTCTACTGTTATTCAAATCATTTCATGTCCTTCAGAATATGCTTTAAATATTCTATTGCACTTTGGCTTTTTTGTCGACCTTCATCCATTTCTTGTTTCTTTTTTATTGATTCCTGTAAAAAAGAAATTGACACAATTTAATTTCCACAGAAGAAATCACCTATGGACTTGTTCATTCTGTACACTTATGTATGAAACTTTCATCTTATCTAGAAATTAAAACATTTTCTTTTGATGGAAAGGGAAAAATTATAATAATATTACACAAAAGTAATTTCCAATTTCACACGTTTATTTTCAGATTGTAGAAAAGATTGTGAAAAATTGTTAACTTCAAATAGAATGGATCGAGGTATGCTGACAGTTTGTATCTCCTACTATTCATGCATGAATTTCCAAACAAGTAAAATGTTAAAGCAAGAAACAGCAATAAAATCAGATGTCAAGAGATAAAATATTTCTTCCAATCAGTGACCATTCTAGTAACAATTTACCAATTTTATTGTGATGATTGTAAAATTTGTAGACATTTTCTTGTACATTTGACCACAATTATTTCTCTTGAAACAAAACAATGAGGCATTAACAAAGTTGCCAAGTTTACAATGTCAAAACAACTGGCAAAGCATGATCTGAGATTTGTTACCTTCTATTACACCCATCCCCCAACAAACACAAAAAAATGTTTGAATCTATTATAAAATACAATTTTAATTTCAGACTGGCATCAACATTTTCAAAATAAATCTTCACTACTCTACTTACAGACATTTTTCTACTGAGATCCTCTGCTTTTTTATTGAGATCTTGATTAGAATTTTGAAGATTCTGACATCTATCTTTCAGCATTGACCTCTCCAGTTTAAACTCTGAAAAAAATAATTGAAGTACGTTAATCTCACAAATATAAATTCACAATGCCCTCCTACAAACACTGCCAGTTTCTATTAAGTTTAATGAAATTGTTATATCGGAGTGATATTTTTGGCTACTCTGTTTAATAGTGCAACAGTATCAAGCAGCTATTATTACCTGAGCCAATTTTACAGTAACAAACCAGCACACTGCTATTTAAATTATGCACAATTTCTTCTTTTTCATAAGTTAAGAGTACTCTGACATCAAACTGCCTTTTGCTGTATTGGCTGCAGACATCAAAGCACACTCTTTATATAATATAAGAATATGAAACAACATTTATTAATGCTTTTTCAATTTTAAACTTTTTTCTGCTGCCAAAAAACCAATTTTTTACTCCTGTAACGTACTGAATACTAAATTTGTGGATATAATATTGTATTAGCTTTTAAGTTTTGTTTAAACATACCAAAGGATCAGGATATAGCAATGAGATATTTGTGAAACCCTGCTTTAATCCTAACACTGTTAACATCTGTACCAAGTCATACTCTACTGACCCTATGCTATATCTCTTTGTGTTAGTTTGGATGAAGGTGTAATGCTGTTCATTGGTAAGTGTTCCAATGTTGACCTGTTCTATTATCCACTTGTTTTTCATTTTGTTTCTTCATTTTTTTAAACAACACAATGATTATTGGTATATTGGTTTGTATAAACAAAGAATTTTTTTCATAACGTTTGTAATAATTGATCCTCACATATTACGTTTTATTATTTTAAAGAGCCAGTTTGTGGTGCTAGTAACATTAAAATTTTTAGCATACCTTTTTCATAATTTTTCTGTTATTTGGATATACAATATAAGTGGTTTTTTTTAGCGGGTGGCAATATTTGCGGTATTCCATAAAACCAGGGTGATTTAATTTTAAGGAGATGTATTTTCAGCAATCAATGATTTTTTTATGCTCTTTTAAACTAAGATATGCATTTTAGTGAAATCAGGTTGAGAAAGATAACACAACCACAACCAGATACTATAATGTGGAACATAAGGCCAAAAAAAAAAATTATTAGCTTCTCAGGCCCCGCTGCGTGTCCCTTAAACCCGCAGCATTCGTCGTTTTTTATCATACAAAAAATAAAATTAAAAATCGGCAGTTCCGCGTCCCGTCCGGAAATTTTTCACGTCTGTTTCCATTACCGGTAATTTTTAGGATCGCGATCTTAATCAGCGAAACGTTTTCATAAACACGCTTTATCATGTGGTGTGGTAATTTAAATATACATTGTTTGTTAAACTTCCGTCAGCATGGCATCATCTTTAGTGTCATGCCAAGTCCTCTCTGGAGGAAAAACCGTCGTCCCATGGACGATACATTGTGATTACATGACGGAGTGCACATTGGGGGAGTTGCTAGAATCGATTAAAACGAACGATGAAGCAGCCTTTGGAAAATTTCAGGGCTACACCCTGACGCTTTCATTGGGAGGTCGAAGATTGAATTTGATAAAATTAATATGAATTGTAAAGTCAGGGAATCTATTGCTACGTTTGGTAAACAGGATTCTTCAATTTCTTTTTTTATACCAATATATTAGAAATAACAGATGCTATATTTTAATTCAGACACAATGAAAATTTCCATGCAAAAAAAAAAAAAAATTAAAAAATTAAAAAATTTCAAAATGGCCTGAGAAGCAACAAATTTTTTAAGTAAAAACAAGGAAAAAAAAAGACTCCTCCCTGCCTCCTCAAAAAATTTGAAAAGTGGCCTGAGAATCTAAAGATTTTTTTTACATGGCCTAATATAAAATCAATGCTAGAAAAGCTGTTTATACTACAAATTGAAATGTTTTTTACTTCAAATATTTTGACAACTGACAAAGTATTTTGATTTTATATACATACTGTAATTAATTAATGATTAAACAGACTGTTTTAATTTTTCAAAACAGGTGAACAAACAAAATTCTTGATATTGAGTGGATTAACTGTAAGTATTGTTTGAAAATGACATTAGCAATATACAAACTTATAATTTGTAATGGGTGAGCAAAATCTATTATATGAGAACTATTTATTGATTGGGGAATTTGAAATCTAAATATAAAAAGTGACTTTAGGCAAACTTAAAGGGAAAGAAATAAAATTTACCATTTTAGTTGTAGAAAAAAATGCATAATACAATTTTTGTGTTTCAAATTTAGTCACGAACAAAGCAAAAATTAAATACAGTAAAACCTGATTTGAGCGACCTCTCTAATGAACGACCACCTGGCTTTAACGACCAGTTTTTTGCTGCACGGCTATTTTTTTCTAATAAAAGCACCCCCGTGGACAACCACCTGTCAAATGCGACCAATGACCACTATTTTCAGTACCAAAAACGTATTTGTACCTGTTTTGAACGACCAAAGTAAAATCGCGTTTGTTTATTTTCTAACCGGAAGTAACGCGAATCTTTAGGATAAAATGAAAAAGAAAGAAAAAACTTTAATCGTTCAATTTATTTAGTTAATTGATCCATGGACTAAAAATGTAAGATTTTTGGGGCTTATCAATTTTTAATAAAAGTTATTTTTACATTTTGCACAACTGATTTGTTTGGTTACAGTCTGTTCATTATCATTCGTGATCTCTCTGGAGGGTTCCTATGAATCATCGTTTACTCTCAAAACGAACATTTTAATCGATTTTACATATAAGCTGATCCAATTAAGTTAGCCCTGGGGTGATTAAGAGACAGGTGAGTAGATTTAATAAGTTAGATTAAAAAGTGTCAGTTTGTAAAAGTTTTCAGCAGATAACGAGTGTTTGACAAAATGGCTTCAGCTACTAAAAAAGAAAAGTTTTGACGCTTCAAGATCGAATTGCCATGATTGAAAAAAGTGAAAAGGGTGAAAGTGCTCGCAACATTTTAGCGTTGGGAAGACCCAAATCCAAAGTATAATTAAAGAAAAGGACAATATTAAAACAGAATAACAAAATGGTTTTTAGTTGGAATGAAAGTATGTTAATTCTAGACGAATGTTATACGGTGATTTAAATGAACGTGTATGGAACTGGTTTTGTTCAGCGCGAAGTAAAAACATTCCTATAACTGGAAAATTGATTCAAGAGAAAGCAACCATTGTTTCTCTAGAAATGGGGCATGATGACTTTACAGCTTCCAATGGGTGGCTTGACAGTTTTAAGAGTCTTTACAATATTAAGTCTAGGGTATTTATCAAATATAAAAGATATGGTGGACACATGTCTAAAGGGATTAACAGTAAATGTCAGTTTCTCAGTTCTGGTTCTGGTTCATTACTTGTATTGATTGGTTGATTGATTTTTTGGACTGACCTATTATGAAAGACCACCTGTCTTCAGAGACCACTTTTGCTTGGCAGAAGGGGTGGTCTCTCAAGACAGGTTTTACTGTACCTGCAAAAAAATCCACTTATACGGTAATATATTTTGTAGAATACATTACTTAAATTACATACAATACCTTCTTGATATTTTTGATAAGATTCCATTAAAATGTCAATGCCTGGCCACTTTGGAATACTATCCACAGAACAATCTCGAGAAACTGTTGTTTTTGTAGATTGGCTGCTCTCCCCTTGTTCACCACTGAGACCTATAATCAAGTATATACATGGTTTAACATAAAATTATAGTTCATACAAATTCCAGACGTGTTTACCGCTTTCTGTTGTTTTCAGTAATGTTAATGATTTTTGTCAGTAATTTGGATCCTTTGTCAGCATGAAAGCTACCATAGAGACTCGCCATCAAATTATCTTATATTGAGCTAAGTCTAGAAACAATCCGAGTTTTCATCATCAATCTCGTTAAAATGCTTACGTTATTACAATGCATTTACACGACTGGGAATAAAAAAATTTAATTTTGGTAAATCCGAATTTTGATTAGTAAACACCTCTGAAATTTAAATGACCAATCTAATTAAATCATACATGTTTGTCTGATAATCCCAGAGAACTTTGCCATTTATACTACTTGGTAAATAATTCATCTCGTGTCAGAAGTATTTCAACCACATCAAAGCAAAACTGGATTTTCTGTTGGAAAAGGTGTTTTAAATCTTGACCAAACTGACGACATGACATCATCCCCTAAACTTCTGACACCAGTACATGTGACCTTTTTAAAAATCATATTCTTCTACTATACCAGTTATTTAATATATTTTACCATTTTTCATAAATCACTTCCTTTTTATGCACTACCAATAACTTGTGCGCAATCCAAATAACACTTCTTGGTTATTAGATGAAGAAATACTAAAATTTTACATGTTGAAATTTAAATAATTATGATATGATACTGAATCATTTTAGTGTATCTGAAAATTTGGTCAGTTTCCCTAAAATATATATATCCTGTTGTCTTCAGGTTTAGACAAAATTATGCTTCAATTAAAGAACCTTTGTGAGCATGCTCACATACCCCACGTCTTCATATTGTCACTGGAGGAACAAAATCTCACTTCACAAGTAAAATGATCACAATCAAATGCTTACCTTCACATATTTATCATAATTTGAATGGCAGCATGTTGGGAAATTTAAATTCCAAGCGAGAGGAGTCAACAGTAATAGTACATTAAAGTAAATAAGTTCAAAGGGGCGTAACTCCTAGAAAAAAAATTGAATTGCAATTTCCTGTCGATATGCACATCTACATAGTATGTCCTTATTATCTGAAAAGGTTTCATGAAATTCTGTTGTGTGGTTTGAGAGGAGTTGCGATGACAAACTGTTGCAGTAGTACATTAAAGTAAATAAGTTCAAAGGGGTGTAACTCCTATAAAAAAAATTGAATCGCAATTTCCTGTCGATATGCACATCTACATAGTATGTCCTTATTATCTAAAAAGGTTTCGTGAAATTCTGTTGTGTGGTTTAAGAAGAGTTGCGATGACAAACTCTTGCAGTAGTACATTAAAGTAAATAAGTTCAAAGGGGTGTAACTCCTAGAAAAAAGATTGAATCGCAATTTCCTGTCGATATGCACATCTACGTAGTATGTCCTTATTATCTAAAAAGGTTTCATGAAATTCTGTTGTGTGGTTAGAGAGGAGTTGCGATGACAAACTGTTGCAGTAGTACATTAAAGTAAATAAGTTCAAAGGGGCGTAACTCAAAAAAAAAAAATTGAATCGCAATTTCCTCTTGATATGCACAACTACATAGTATGTCCTTATTATCTAAAAAGGTTTCGTGAAATTCTGTTGTGTGGTTTGAGAGGAGTTGCGATGACAAGAAACAGGACTGACTGACTGACGGACAGACGGACGGACGGACGGGTCAAAAACATTATACCCTCCGCAACTCATTGCGTGGGGTATAATGATATCAAAACACCTCAGGAAAACTTGCATGACACTACACTGTAGTAAAGAGGCTACATCTTTCAAATTATAAGAAACAACAGTTGCATAGTTTGAAAAAGTATTTTACGGTAGGTAAAACTGTGCATCAATACCTAGAGGTAAAAAAGCCTATTTGGTATTAATATAATACATACCTAATCTTCCATTGATGTGCTTTTGAGTACTCTGTAAAACTGAGTTATGAAATTCCTGGGCAAATTCCTTGCTAAGTGTCTTATCACTATTTTTATTTGAAAATAACTTCACTTTATCCCTTTTTGTTTTTGATACTTTTTTCCCTGAATTATCATCCAATTTTTTCTCATTCTTTCTTTTTACACCAGAACCTAAGAAAAAACATTCAGAATATTTAGTATTAATAATTAATTCTCATCATCCCTTTATTTATAAATGATTGTAAACTTGAAAATCGTGTTTTACTGAGGACTTCTCACCTGTTTTGTGATGAATACGAATAAAACTTTATATTTTCCAAAAATTTACATATATTGTATTTATCCTGCAATTTTAAATTATTATCTGTTATAAAGGCAATGAAAATTGGACATTTCTAGCCAATTTAAAGACAGGTGGTTTTGGCAGAAAATCTATGGAAAAAATGACATCATTAACACTATGAACCAGAATATAATACAAACTTTTGGTAAAAACTATACAAGTAAATAAAATAACATAAGGGAAGGGATCAAAAGTTCAATGTCGGATAAAAAACTTAATTCAAATAGTTTGGGGGTGGGGGGTAAAAATCTCTGCAAGTTTTGTTATCCGACATCGATTTTCGGATTGAAAAATACAGATTCAAGTGATGCCCAAGTCAAAATACAGAACAAACATACATTGTTGAGGACCCATGATACAAAAAAGTATACTCAAAGCATATGCCCATATTGCTCAATAAATTTTTCCCAAATTAAGTTAAAAGGGGGGGTGGGGGGGTCAGTGAAAAAACTATGTGAATTAAGTTTTTTATCCGACATTGAACTTTTGATCTTGTCCCTAATGTTGTTTGAGTTTATGAAATATTGAAAACAGTTCCATCTAAAAGATTACTATAACTCGTGTTAAGCATAAATAACCAATTTTTTTGGAAGATAAATATCTTTACAATCACACTTTAACATTCAAACTGTGTAACACATTAAATGTTACAGAATATAAAATATGTCTGACACTAGGCTTTTTCAGACAACTGTGTTATGGCTAAATATTCTTTTACAAACCTTTTTTCTTCTCACTTTCCACAGTACCCAAGCTAAATGATCCTAAAAATGAGCATTTTTTAGGATAATCAGGTTCCTGACATAACAATTCTGGGTCCACTTTAGGCGATGGAGATATAGGTTTGTCCTCACCATCAACCATTAACACCGGGCTTATGCTTGGCTCACGTAATCGTCTTCTCCGTCGTCTTAATTTTTTATATTCAAGATCTTTGAAATAAAAAGATGAAATGTTATCAGCTATAACTGTTTGTTCAGTTTATTTTTCAGCACATATGGCTACACTGTGGCAGCCAGTTTCTATTTTTTTGGGGAGGAAATCTACTACATGTACTTTGTTAGAAAAACCAACAATTTTTGTCAATTAAGATTAGCAATGAATACATCAGGCCTGGGCGCCATAAAAGTTGAGAATATTCTTAAGTCTAAGAATTTTCTTAAATATGGGGATACTCGAATGTGATTGGCTGAGAATGGGAATTTGAGTAAAATTTTCTTTACTCAGCAAAAATAGTTCTTTATGGCGCCCAGGCCTAAACTCACAATCTCAGCGTTTATAGAATAGTGATCCCTATATGATCTATCCAGACCACTCGCAAACAAGGCGTTCTTGGTTATAATGACTTTTTGTACTGACATTTTTCATGATATTTCCTCAAGTTCATATTTCTACTAATTTCAATATGCTAAATGTTTTATTTAGAACATAACCTATAAATTTACTAACAATTCTATTGTAACTACTAATAACAACAAACTCTACCATTCCTCAAATACATTGGGTATTTCCAGCATCTTTAAGCCTCTTTAATGAACCTTTTTATATTTTGGATATTTCAGATTCAACATATATCATACCTCTTTTAACTTTCTGAGATGTCAGTCCCAGCTGCTGTAAAAATTTGACTTTTTCTTTTGACACATCAAGCTGCATTGGTGGGCCTTGAGTCACCATCATCAAACTTTGCGTATGAGATTCATCAAGATAGTCAACAATTTCGTCCATTTCACTGTCATCACTCAGTTCACCACATAATCGTCGCTTCCGTAATTTTTGTTCTCCAATGTCAAGCCTACTGATGACTAGATTATGACTTTTGTCAAATGTAGATTGCAAGTGTTCTGAACGATGTTCTTTATAATGCATTTTACTTGCATCGATAACATGACTGAGATTACAAGTGCCCGATTTTGACATCATTGCACCAGGATGTTTCACAGCACTAGATTTGTGGTCAATATTTACCTTGGGTAATCTCCCCTGACTTGCTTCAACAGAACTTTGCATATTAATTGAACCTTGAGAATGGCGAGATGATAAATATCCATTAGTCAAATTTGATGTATCAAATGGTCTAAAAATATCTCCAGATTTGTTTAATTTATTTTCACTTTCATTTTGAATTCTATTTTTGTCACTATGATGCACAGAGTCCAGCAACGAATATTTTTTATCATGATGACTGCCTTGTCTATCCTGATTGTGATGATGTGAATGATGTTTTCTGACATCATGGTGGCCATGTTTGCCATGTATAATGTCTTTCCTTACTGACTTGTGACGATCACTATCAACTTTATACTGAAATTCTCTACTGCTCTTCTCATTTAGATTAAATTCTCTTGGTGTGCCTTGAGTGATTGATCCAAATTTATGACCTGTTTTGAAAAGAAAAGCTTGCTGAAGAAACCTTGTTTTTTACCTTGCTATACTGTCCAATCAAGTAAATTCTATGTCTGTATTTCTCACAAATAATCATGAATTTAATATTTGAAGCTTGTTGTAGGTTCCAACTGTACTTTTGCATCCCTGATATTTTTTTAAAATTTTTATTCAATTTTAATTAGGCCAAATAAAATAAATTCTATGATACTGAGAAACTGCTGACTCCTTAAAAATCGTCCTTCTTTACCATTGAGAAGCCAAAAAACTACCACTGACTTTTGAAGTGTTCAAGCGTCAAGTTAAACTTATGCAGATCATGAATAAATTGCTTCGCTGAGCGCAGCTGGATACGACCGCAGAGCTCCAACCCTGAACAATTGGGACAAAAATGGACACAATATTCGCACTTGATACAGGTCTGAATTTGGATTGTAATTAAATATTTGACACATAATAGGTTTCTGACACAGAATAAGTGTAATCAAAGAACTTAGAATTGGTCATAAGATTTGAATTTATATTCAATTTTTTGCTTTTTGTGCAATACAATATGCTGTGGCGAATTGCCCCCCCCCTCAAAAAAAAAAAAAAATTTACCCCTTTTTTTGCTTAAGTGCAATACACTATGAAGTTGTACATTGACCCCCCCCCCCCCCCAAAAAAAAAAAACAAAAAACAATAAAAATTATTGCAGCCCCCCCCCTTTTTTTGCCATAAAAAAAATTGAAATTTTCTTTTTAATTTCTGAAATCTGAAATGAGAAAAAAATGCCCCCCCCCCAATTTCTCATTTGCCCCCCCTTAATTTTGTTTTCACCCCCCCCCCCCCCATTTCTTTATACATAATTTACGACTTGTAAGGGAGGTAATCGAATCATACACAACATTTTACTTTAAATGTGTTTGGATTACCTCCCTTACACCAAGATAATAACCAAAAATGCTTATTGGGCCCTTTTTTGGCCCCTAATTCTTAAAACTGTTGGGACCAAAACTCCCAAAATCAATCCCAACTTTCCTTTTGTGGTCATAAACCTTGTGTTTAAATTTTATAGATTTCTATTAACTTATACTAAAGTTATAGTGCGAATACCAAATGTCTTCGGACGACGACGACGGCGATGCCAATGTCATACCAATATACGACTGCAAAAATTTTGCGGTCGTATAAAAACAAAAGTAGAAAATAATCATGGCTGACACAGTTCTTGTCAGCATTGAAGTGAACTGCAAGTCGATGCAGATTGTTCCATGGATAATTCTACCTGTGGATAGTAAAATTACAGTTGAACAGTTATGCAGGCTGACATTTTGCAGCGATTTCAACGACATTAAAAGCATCAGAGATGATAATCCTTTCAGCAATTCAACTTTGGCATGTGTTTGAGGGTATTCTCATTTATTGCTAAGACAATTGGCCTTTACACAGCAGTCAGATGGTTGTATTATTCATGTATTATTTGTATAAAAACAAAATATGAAATCCCTACTCACACTTTATTACAAAGAAATCCCTTACCTACCTACCAAAATTTTAAAAATCCATTGACTGAGAACCAAAGAATTTATTTTAAATGGCCTATGAATGTTTTGAATTCTCCATTGTCTTACTGGTTTCAGAAAAGATTTAAATTTTGTAGTCAAACCATATTTTTAATTATTTTTACAATGCACACATTAGTAAAAAAAGCTTTAAAATAACAATAGCATTATTCCAAAGTGAATTCAGTGATAACATTTTTACTGTCAGATGACAAATTTCATAATTACATGCGATACAATCTCACAGTTTTAATTTACATACCATCAACTGATTTAGGAATGCTTTCACTGCTTACTGGTCCTCTTTCATTATGATTCCGATCTTTATCTGACTTCTTGCTGTCAGCACTATAATGGGGTGTTCTCAGATCTATGCCTGAAGACCGACCATCTATGTGTTGTGGTACTCGCAATTCTGTTCCATGATGTGATCTGTAGTCATGACTCATTGATTCCCTTAGTTTGTCATATTCCTTCTCTCGTTCCCTGGCCCTCTCTTTTTCTCTTTGAAGGATGGCCTCTTTTTCCTTTTCTCTTTGTTCCTTTTCTAAATCTCTGATCCGTTCTTCTTCCATTCTTTGCCTAATAATAGATAAATCTTCATACAAAAACTTTTATTAATGTCACTATACAATTTACAAGCTGTAAATTGATGTTCTAATTTTGTTTAACAATTCCACCAAGGATCAATGTGCAAAGTTGAGATCTGTATAACAATGACATATTTGTGCTTGTTCTAAGACAAGAACCAGACTTATTAATTTTTGTTTCATTGTACAATTAATAAAGTAGATTTTTTTTGCATCTTAGAAGAATTGTCTTTTTTTTTCTTTATAAAGTATTTACTAAACATGCTAATGATAATCTTTTTCTGTGTTTACCTCTCTGCTAATGAAGGAGACAGATGGTCTGGTAACCTTGATGACTGAGACACAAATGGCAGCTGTTGATGTAGGAGTTCTGGTGGATATCGTCCTGCCAGAAATGGACTGAGGCCACCTGGTGGTGGTAATAGTCCCGGGTGAGCAAAGGGCAAATAGTGAGGTTGCATCATTCTGTACCGTTCCAGTAGCAATGGATCATCAAATCTATAAAAATGCACCAAAAAAGATAAAGAACCAATCATTTTCTTGGGAATATATCTTTATGATATATTCAAACATTTTTGAATAAGTATTGAATATAGTCATTACAAGTTAATCCGTAGATGTGATCTATTCAAAATTGTAAAGGAAGATTTGTAAAATTAACAAAGACAATTATAGAATTTTCGAAACTTCATGCCAATGATACTTGATAACATTCAGTTTTAAGTCAATAACTGCTAAATTTCCACTACCATCTTATTATGAAGACTTCCATGAATATACAGAAACTATCTTATTTATAACAACTTATTCTTATTTTGCATTATTATATAAAAGTTCTAATAACAATAATCTCGGCAGATCCTCTACCTGAAGGCAGGATGAGGGAATGCATGCGGAGGGAGGAATGTTGGATACGGATAGGCAGCTGAATCAAGGCCAAATGGTGGAATTGTATGTCGTAGATCATCTCCTGGACGGTATGGTTGAAAACCTCTCAAAAGTGTTTCCTCCCTTGTAACAGCAGGTGACGTAGAACTCTGAGCAGACAGTGGTGTCCTGAAAAATATAGTGATTGCAGCATAGAAAACAATCTGTTCTTTAGCTTCATTCTCTCAAACAGTACATTGTTTTGGTTAAAAATAATAGTATCTTTATATAATTAAAGCCATCAGATGGTCTCCTATTCTTTTTTTCACTAGTACATGAATTATTTTTTTAAACTGAGAGCCTTTCCTTGAATGGAACAGACAAGATTTGGTAAATTATTTATATAATTGATTCTACATAAGCAAGCAGACATTCAGCATTGTTATCAAAATACTATAATATCTGTAAAATGAGCATCAATAATTAAGAAAACATTGTCAATCAATCTATACATATATAATTTAATACTGGATGTAACGCATCATTTAATTGGTCAATTTTTTCGTCTATCATATCATAGACTAAATTTTCTTTTCTACTATGTCATTAAAGAGAATCCCGAAGGTTTAGACTTCAAAACAACTGTTGGAATTAAGGATTGGCAGTAATTTTGTTTTCAGTCTATTCGAAATAACCTCAATGCACATGGTGCACACTTTAAAAAATAACCGGCTACGCGTGCACCACATGATTGAGGTTATTTCTTGATAGACTGAAAAAAATTTAAAGTCAGTACTTAAATATATATCAGATATTCTAAAAATATTTTAAAGACATTTATTAAATTCAGATTAAAATCGACGAATAAGCTCAGCATGAATTACCTCCCTTTCTACATATCAACCATTTACTATACCTTCTAGATGGAGCCAAATCTTTGGATGACAGACGATCATCATCTCGACTGGAGTGAGTAGATTGGGGCCTATAGCGATCTTCCTCTCTACCAGAGTGTGTTGAATGTGGACGATCTGCCTTAACACTACTTAACCCATCATAAGCTGAGGAAGCACCAGGAATAGAATGTGTTCTGTCTAAATTCTGTGAAAAAAAAATGTAAAAACTGTACTGATATTAGTGCAAGAAAGCATGTAATACACTGACATTTGATAGACTCACCCACATGAGTTTGGAAGTAAGGTGATTTAGTACTGAAGTCAAATAGAAATTCCTTCTAAGTCCTTGGTTTATCAAATATATTCCTAATTTTTAGGTTAAATATTATAGTGTTATTAAATGGGCATTTTCATATAAAACATGTATTATGTCTGAGTCAGTCGTATTGGGTCGAGGTCAGCTGTACAGGCCTGAGGCAACATCGAGGGCCTATACAGCTGATCAAGACCCAATACAACTGTACGAGTTAGTTAATAATGTATTGTTTTTAAGGCCATTTATTTTTAATTAGTTGGTTTACGGATCCGCCGACCTGATTTTGCCGATTTGAAGAAAAAAAATAAAACTGAAAATTTTGGTTTTTTATTACAGCCGACCCTCTGAAATCAGACATCCCAAAACTAAAAATAAATTAAAATCCTTTTTGCATCAAAATTTCATAAAAGATTATGTTCCAATTCGTCTAAAAATAGATTATCCATTAATAAAATACTTGTAAACATGAACCAAAAAAAAAATCTATTTATAGCCGTTAGTTAATGCCAATTTCCGAAACAAGTTTTATGAAATGAATTTCCTGTTAGAATCCATGCGGCTTTTAAGTTCGTTTTGTATGAATATCTTGATTCCGTGAGATATCGAATCCACTCATTTTATGTTGTCGTAGTTGACGAGTCGGATCCCTTAAAAAGGGAATGGTCTATTGAACAACACCTTTCAAGATAGATGTTCTGAAATTTGGGTTTCAAATCATTTGCAATCTTGTATATTTGGCAATATAACTAAGATTGTTCAAACGTACATGATTTTCCCTCTTGTTCTTCTTTTTTTTCCGACAGACCGACCCTATTTTTTAAAAAAAGAATCCGTAAACCAATTAATTAAAAATAAATGGCCTAAGTGTCATAAAATTAAATATTATACGTCTTCTGTTTGACTCATCAGCTTTATACGATTTCCAAATTATACGATCCTATCCATCTGATCAATTTTCCTTTTACAACTGAAAAAGTAACATTTATGTAATATCTGGTAATTGGAATATAAGTGCATAAAATTTTGCTGAAAATTTCAATTTATTGCAAAAAAATGTAATTTTCAGAATATTAAAATCACCACCATGAAGTTTAAACTTCAAATAAATATTGCAGCTTGCATCACAAATTGTAGCATACATAATTTACCTGCCGAGAATCAGAGGAAACCATGCTAGCATGAGACTGTGTAGGTGCTATGGTAACCACTGGAGGTGAACTCAGTGATGACTGTGATGTGTACACTAGAGGAGGGGGACCTCTCTTTGGTGTTGTGGCCCTTGGACTGGTACTAGAACTACTAGGCTGAGAGCCATGCTTTGTTGGACTCTCTTCTGTTAAACATATAAAAAATCATTTTAAAAATCAATTAATCAGCTCCAGTTGTATATGTATATTAGCTGAATACTCTACTAAACATACAAGTAACTCTACACATATATTTTTTTCTGTAAAATGGTAATGAATGCATATTTTAAGCAAACAATGAAATAATTTTGAAAGCTGGTTTACAGGTAGTCCATTTTAATAGTTAACATATGCCATTATTAAAAACAAAACTGATGTATGTTTTCATATTAGATATGGGCAATTTTTAGGCCTGTTTAAAGAAACAAATTATGTAAGTGGCTGGTCAGTCAGCTATAGTTTCATTGATACACCTACCTGGATCTTTTGCTTGATGAGCCAGTTTTCTGAGAGCTGCAGCAAAACTAGAAGTTCTGGTAGCATTCAGAGCTGCATTAGAACTGATGGAGGTTAGACCGTTGCTAGGAGACGTCTGATTCAGAGGTGGTACTGTGGCTGTGTTCCGTGGCAACTTAGAACCACTCAACATGTTAAGAGGGGGAGGCTTTACATTCTGCCCTGTCCCTGAAAATAAAAATGATTTTTGACTTATGTGTGAGGAAAATAGGCAATATTGTAACAGCTAGTTTTTATTACTATTGGTTATTTCAGGTGTAATTTGTATCTTTCAGAATACATCTGCTGTTCAAAGTCAACTTTTACAGTCTTGTCCCAACCAGGATAAGGTCAAATTCAATTTTTAAATTCTAAACCCAACCCAGTTAATATCAAATCAAATTTTTACAGTCTGAACCCAAACAGGCAATGTAAATTCAACATTTACTTCTAAACTCAACTGGGTTCTGGTCAAATTAACTTTTACAGTGAAAACTCAATGTTACTCAGACAGTAAACTTGCAACCTGCCATCAACAGACACTAAAACTATGTCAAAGATTTTATCTTTCTATAATGATAAAGTAATTTGTCATAAACCACACATTATTCTTATTACTCTCCTAAATATTGACTTTTGGATGAAAGCAACATTAAAAATTTAACACAAAAAACACAAAAACTTTGGTCATAGTTTTATGAGATTGACGCACTTAACAAGGTAATCATTACAACAGCTGATTAATAATTCAACGCTCCATTATTTCATCACAATAAATCAAGTCAGAAAATTATTCCAACAAAAGGTGATATCCTTATCCATTCAATACCTGGTAATCGATCAACTTTCACTGGTAAAATGCTACAACACACATTTCTGATTAAACAACACAATTTTAGATTAACTTAAGTGCAAACATTACTAATTTATGGCACAAATTGTTGATATTGATTTTAGAACATGCTGCAAGAAGGATCTACTAATTATATAAAACTGTCACAAGACAAGGAATTACCTGTCAGCTGTTAGCTTAGATCAAGATTAATTAAAACACATCAGGTCTTTATTGATTGTTCTTCTGACTTTGTGTAATACATGATCTGTACAATTAATTAATACCGAATCACAAGCCATAACAAATATGTGTCTGAATGGCGGAAGCTTGTTTCTAGATATACTGCCTTATCTATTCTACACTTTGAACAGAAAGGAAAAATTTAGAAATTTTTCTGGTGTGCAACCCCTCTGTGTTGTAATATATTTTTGTAGTAATTGTGCTTTATATAAAAAAAAAACTATGATGAAAAGTATAACACAGTTAAGCAAAATTGACCATTCCGAATAAGTTGGTTTAGCATAACTATTTACTAGGTGCCATGCCATACATATAATGCAAAAAACTGAGTGATCAGTCCCTTCAAATACATCTAAATTAGCCTTTATCAAATCACATTCTACTGCATGTTTCAGTCCAAGAAACTAGTGACTTTTTCCATTATTATAAGAAATTTCATCCAATTCTCATCTGTGTGAAACTTTCTTGTCTTAACAACACACATTAATCAGAACTAACGGACATAATAGTATTTGAAATTTTGATTTAAAAAAATATCCGGCTTGTCAAAATGTTGGGATATGTATTAATTGCATTTCGAAAGTGATGATATTAATATATAAAGACTACTTACTGTAAGAGAACATTGTTTAGCAACAACTAAAACAGCACATTCAGTTAAATTAAAATCTCTGCATATCTAAATGCTCCCAAATGAATTTCACATGCCAAGTAATATCACATTACAAACACACGCCAGACATGCTGTTAATTCAGGTTCATAGAAAACTTATCACTTTTACACAGGCTAAGCCTACCATGTTCTGTGTTTTCAAAAACATTAAAATACAATAATTGATTTTTCCAACAGAAAAAAATAGATAACATATTGTAAAGAATCACAAAATTATCTAGTTATACATCATCGGAAATTAATTTCTTGCCTAAGCGCAATCCATGTTTAAAATAATTTGACTTTAAATTAATAATAAATAAAATGCTCCGCTGGGCGCAGCTAGATACGACCGCAGATGTCGAACCCTGAATAGTTGGGGCAATTATGAACACAACATTCAAGCTTGATACAATACTGAATTTGGATTGTGAATAAATATTTGACACAGCATAGGTTTCTGACACAGAATGAATGTTGTCTAAGAACTTAAAAATTTTTAATTTACCTATTCAAACCATATCAGTATTATTTGTTTTTATATATAAATCAGAAATAACCAATTTAAAATTTAAAATTGGGCACACATATCAATTTCTTGCTATTGCGCAATACTGTGTAATTGAAAATTTCTTCAAATATTTGACACATAATAGGTTTCTGACACAGAATAACTGAAATCAAAGAACTTAAAATTGGTCATATGATTTGAATTTATATTCAATTTTTTGCTTTTGTGTAATACAATATGCTGTGGAGAATTGCCCCCCCCCAAAAAAAAAATAATAATTTACCCCTTTTTTTAGCTTTTGTGCAATACACTATGAAGTTGCACATTGACCCCCCTCCCCAAAAAAAACCAAAAAACAATAAAATTTATTGTAACCCCTCCCTTTTTTTTGCTAAAAAAAAATTTGAAATTTTCTTTTTGATTTATGAAATATGAAATGAGAAAAAGTTACCCCCTCCCAAATTTATCATTTACCCCCCCCCCCCCCCCAATTTTGTTTTCAACCCCCCCCCCCCCATTTCTTTATACTTTGCAACCATAACAACCCATTTAAATACACCATAACATATTAAAATAGAAAATGACATCATAGTCATGGATGGCAAATTTTAAATATACATATAAAAAGCAGTTTAGATAAGATAAACAAAAAAGCTTCATCAGCACATTTTATATTGGCAAATTTCCAGTGGAATTTGTTAATAATAAAGTTTTGATAACAGGGCACACATATCAATTTCTTGCTATTGCGCAATACTGTGCAATTGAAAATTTCTTCAAATATTTGACACATAATAGGTTTCTGACACAGAATAACTGAAATAAAGAACTTAGAATTGGTCATATGATTTGAATTTATATTCAATTTTTTGCTTTTGTGTAATACAATATGCTGTAGAGAATTGCCCCCCCCCCCCCCCCCCCAAAAAAAAAAAATAATTTACCCCCTTTTTAGCTTTAATTTTGGACCCCGATTTGGACCAACTTGAAAACTCGGCCCATAATAAAAAAACTAAGTACATGTTTAGATTCAGCATATCAAAGAACCCCAAGAATTCAATTTTTGTTAAAATCGAACTAAGTTTAATTTTGGACCCTTTGGACCTTAATGTAGACCAATTTGAAAACGGGACCAAAAATTAAGAATCTAAATGCACGGTTAGATTCGGCATATCAAAGAACCCCAATAGTTCAATTTTCGATGAAATCAAACAAAGTTTAATTTTGGACCCCGATTTGGACCAACTTGAAAACTGGGCCCATAATAAAAAAACTAAGTACATGTTTAGATTCAGCATATCAAAGAATACAAAGAATTCAATTTTTGTTAAAATCAAACTAAGTTTAATTTTGGACCCTTTGGACCTTAATGTAGACCAATTTGAAAACGGGCACAAAAATTAAGATCCTAAATGCACGGTTAGATTCGGCATATCAAAGAACCCCAATAGTTCAATTTTCAATGAAATCAAACAAAGTTTAATTTTGGACCCTTTTGGCCCCTAATTCCTAAACTGTTGGGACCAAAACTCCAAAAATCAATCCCAACCTTCCTTTTGTGGTCATAAACCTTGTGTTTAAATTTCATAGATTTCTATTTACTTATACTAAAATTATTGTGCAAAAACCAAGAAAAATGCTTATTTTGGCCCTTTTTTAGCCCCTAATTCCTAAACTGTTGGGACCAAAACTCCCAAAAACAATCCCAACCTTCCTTTTGTGGTCATAAACCTTGTGTTAAAATTTCATAGATTTCTATTTACTTATACTAGAGTTATTGTGCGAAAACCTAGAAAAATGCTTATTGGGCCCTTTTTTGGCCCCTGATTCTTAAACTGTTGGGACCAAAACTCCCAAAATCAATCCCAACCTTCCTTTTGTGGTCATAAACCTTGTGTTTAAATTTCATAGATTTCTATTAACTTATACTAAAGTTATAGTGCGAAAACCAAATGTCTTCGGACGACGCCACAGACGACGACGACGACAACGACGACGACGACGACGACGACGCCAACGTCATACCAATATACGACCGCAAAAATTTTGCGGTCGTATAAAAATGGAACCTGCCCCATTTTACAGCTTCAATATTATTTCACATAAACTGTAATCTTAAAATAGTCTATTAAGTGTTATTGCTTGCTATTTTTTTTCCCTTTTTCTGCTAAAAATCTACAATTTAAGGTAAATTATCATGATTGTTTTAGATGAAAGACTTGCAAGGTCACAATTTTTATGTCCAAAAATCAAAACTACCAATAAACTAACTGTTCTTACACAAGTCACAAATCTTTAGAATTTTATATTCCTGTATAGTTTCCCAGTAAATATTTAGGATACTTCTGTTAAAAAAATACCTTTTATTACCATTTTATTATTATTGTATATTTTTTTTAAATAGTGTACATAATACATAATCTTTACAAGCCACCAGGTTTTGAAATAAGGTGAGGCCTGATTGCTGTACTCAGGGCTCAAGCTATTTTGGCATGATAGCGAGAAGTGACTTTTCTCTCTCAAGGTGACAAGAAGTTGATAGAGAACAGGGAGAAGTCATTACGCATCGTTGCAAAGCACCAATCATGTTTTTTTAATCGCTAGTCTTATTCTCATGTTCTTAGTGTTTTTTTTTAATAAATTTATATTCACTAGTCACCTCTCTGCATTTAAAATACAAGTGAGTAAAGGCAAACAAAACTTAATGCCTACTAAGTCACTCTCAACAAACCTATCTTCCAAAATGTGTACAAAAGGTCAATGTAAAGACTTATAAAGTTCATAAAACCTCATCATTACTTAAATCACTCTCATTATCATGACAGCCCAAGTCATGCATGTAATGGCCTAAATGATTATTGTTAAAGTCTGAATTGCCAGGGTCTGATTTGTCTGTGGGCCTAGTTGACCTGTAATTTTTCTGATCGGATTATTTCTGATTGTTATCAATAAAAAAATAGTAACTTGGATTTATTTTCATTACATTACAGCGAGTTTCCTTCAAAATGGCTGTCATATTCCGGATTTTGACCATTGAAATGTCTGTTTGTTTGTTTAGTTGGGGTTTAATGCCGTTTTCAGCACATTTTGGCCACTTCGCGGCGGCCAGTTTTTATTGGTGGAGGAAGCCAGAGTACCTGGAGAGAACCATGACCTTCGGTAGGACGATTGGCAATCCTTGTCAATTAAGATCGGAGTCGAACACACCCTGCCACAGGTGAGATTCGAACTCACAACCCCAGCATTGACAGGCTAGTGATCAGTAGTAGTCATGACGAACTACCTAGACCACTCGGCCACCGAGGCCAACCATTGAAATGTATCAGGCGATTGATTAAATATTTAGGCAACTCAAACTTTGCTGTTGATAAGAGTTTAGGTGAATGACCAATTTGCAGGGTGACTCAAACTTTGCCTTTGAAGAATGGTAAGGCCAAGTCAAACACTACAAGGTGACTTTTTTCGCACCAATCGCCTTCCAGAGTGAAATTATTCCTAATTTAATAGGTGAAATTATAAACTGTCAAATCCAGTTGACTTGTCCCCTGGGGAGACAAAATTTTTACCTTGAATTCTCTTGAAATTGACAGATTCCAATTTTAATTCATAACAATATCACTTTAATTCCAATACTTCTAATAGGGCAAGTCATTTACATATCTTTGAAAAATCTTATTTCAAACCCTGCTTGTACTATAATTTACACATCCAGCAAAGTAAAAATGAGAAAACGAATTAACCTGAGGCTAAAGAAAGCATTTTCTTAAAAGGGAAAGAAAAGTAATGTTAAAACCATTAAGAAATATTTCCATATAAAATCAACAATAAATGGTATGAACTTGCTACATGAATTGTTGTTTAAAGATTAATAATTAACTAGATTAATCTAATTAACCCAATACACAAATCATATATACCATAGAAACATAAACAAAGAATAATTACTACCCTCCTTAGTGTTTAATGTTTGTTTTGATCTACTATTATACCAATGATTAGATAAATTACACACTTCCACATGTTATTATTTTGTTAGAGACTGAGTGACATAAGGGACTTAACTCTTCAGATAAAAAATTTACAAACAAGGCCAAAATGCACCAAAATTCCTAATATTCCTTTACTTTTATTCAAGAAGCTGTTAATAAACTGCATTTTCATCCAAAAATTGGAATTTTCCTATTTCAATATTATTTTAGTAGACAAACTAGAGGCTCAGGGCTGAGCATTTATCACTCACCTGGCGTGAAAGCCTTTTTTATTGATGTTCCTCAGAGAGAAGTCACTTCTCCCTATCAGTATGAAGTGTGATAAGCCTTGTAGGAACCACATTTTTCTTCATCAAGGTCCTTCTACTTACAGGCCAGCATATTCTAAAATTTGGCAGTTCTCCAGAAGATTTTTGCATGTATTTCCCAAAGGGTCTTATGTTAACCTATGTCCTCTGCTGGTGGCTATCCTGAACGAGGGATTGGCACCAAAGTATCAACACTTGGTCAGCACCTTGTGAGGAACATTCTGGCCATGTTTTGTTTCAAGCAATACTGCAGTTCTGTAGATTTTTGTTGTATGCCATAGACACTTACTGTCAAGATTGGATCTATTTCGCTAGGCAGTTTCAGAGAAAAAAAAGTTTTAATTAACCAATGAGAAACAAAAATTTCCCATGGTGGCCATGTTTGTTACCCGATCAGGACGAACTGATTAAATTTTTGTAAAGAACCTCCCACAGATGATTCCTGTCAAGTTTAATTCCATTTGGAGAAGTGATTTGTTACAGAAATTACCAGTATTTAGCAAAATTCAAAAATAATAGAAATACTAAGGGTTCATTCTTTGTATTGCAGATGGTAGATCTCCTTAGGCCATTTATTTTTAATTAGTTGGTTTACGGATCCGCCGACCCGATTTTGCCGATTTGAAGAAAAAAAATAAAATTGAAAATTTTGGTTTTTTATTACCGCCGACCCTCTGAAATCAGCCATCCCAAAAATAAAAATAAATTAAAATCCTTTTTTGCATCAAAATTTCATAAAAGATTATATTCCAATTCGTCTAAAAATAGATTATCCATCAATAAAATACTGTAAACATGATCCCAAAAAAACATCTATTTATAGACGTTAGTTGATGCCAATTTCCGAAACACGTTTTATGAAACGAATTTCTTAATAGAATCCATGCGGCTTTTACGTTCGTTTTGTATGAATATCTTGATTCCGTAAGATATCGAATCCACTCACAATGTTGTAGTTGACGAGTCGGTCCCTTAAAAAGGGAACGGTCTACTGAACAACACCTTTCAAGATAGATGTTCTGATATTTGGGTTTCAAAAGAGGGAATTAACCGATCATTTGCAACCTTTGTACATTTGGCAATATAACCATGATTTTCCCTCTTTTTTTTCTTTTTTTTTCCCGACCGACCGACCCTATTTTTTTAAAAAAAAAATCCGTAAACCAATTAAAAAAATTAAAAGGCCTTAGCTGAAATTTGGCTGGTATTTTTGGTTGAGTACTTCTTGTTTAATATAATTTTGGTTTTTGGTCTTCCAAATGTTTCGGTTTTAATGCTGCTGATGAGAGGTAATTCCTTGAAATGCGTCGTATACAGCATAGTATAAATTTACTATATTTAATATTAGTATCTTTGGATTGTTATTTTATTTTCAGAGGAGAAGATTCTTTTATATCAGCCAATAAGAACTGCCATTGTGGCCATATTGTAGTCCGATCGAAACAAAATAAGGTACCTTTATAAAGAACATCCCATATATGCTTCCTGTGAAGTTTTGTTCCATTTGGCCAAGCAGTTTCAGAGGAGAAGATTTTTGAAAACTCAGCCAATCAGAAACAACAAGTGGCCATGTTTGTTGTCCGATCAGGACGAAATGAGCAAATTTTATAAAGGACCTTCCATAGCTGCTTCCTGCCATGTTTAATTCCATTTGGCCTAGTGGTTTCAGAGGAGATTAAAATGTGAAATGTTTGGCCAGGTGAGCAATTAAAATGAACTGTTCCTTTGCTAAATCTTTTTTCACACACAAGAAATTTATCCTTCATATCACATCACTTTATCTACTTTAATATCCATAAGAAACAAAGAAAAACAAAAAAATATGCATTTATGGAAAATGGGGCACTGAAGTACATACCTTATATTTTATTTTGATTTTTTTTTTCATACAGAAAAAAACAACATAGACCAGAAAATTGACATATCTTCTCTCAGTACTAAACATCTTCCATAAAGAAAAAAAATCTCTATCAACAGAATCAAATGAAACATCAATAATTAGATAGGATTTTACAATTTGTATTCAGTATTCAACTGGGCTGAATTTTTATTTACAAACAGATAAATAGATCCTTTGTCTCCACAATCCACTGAGAATCAAATATTGTAGTAGGCCTACTGAGACAAGATACATTAATCAAAGTAAAACCCAGTGGTTACTGAAGATAACTGGATATAAATTAGAACATAATCAGCTTCAGTTTTATTGGAAGAAAATTGATTTTATATTGTAAGGTTTCAAGTAATCTTAAGGAGCCATGTAATAACTTGATAAAACAGTCCTTTTTGTGAACTGTTGATTAAATTTGATAGAAAACAGAAGCGGTTATAATTAAATTGGCAATGGCGGTGCTTCTTATCTGTCTGGTAATTAGATGGATCATTTTAGACTTAATTTACTGATACAGATTAATCACTTTTTCATATTGTATGCATTTCCATGTCAAATTTCATAAGTGCAGATTTAACCATATTTCATTAGCATACATCTAACATTTCTTGACACAGGTTACTATTTATCAGGTCATGTATATGAGAAATTCATAATTTATTTTAACACATTTTACATATTAAGTGCAAAATTGTATTTTATATGCATTATATTAGATAAAAATAGTTAAAAGTCTTCAGAAATGTGAATGGATATAGAACAGGTGTGAGTAAAATAACTAAGTACAGGACTTTGTTTCTGTTCTTGATGGAATCATAACTCCAACACTTCTGTGTAAAACTCTAAAAAAGAGTCCAGTTGTTGATTTGGCAGTTACAGCTTCATTTAATAAAAAAAAACTACGTCATTAGGCAGCTGACAAGTTTACACAGGACATTCATTTTTTCAAACATTCATTATAAAGTTTCAGAGATATTGAAAGTATCGTTTCATGTTTCAGGAAACAGCAGATTTTATAATACATATTATGCATGCACTTTGTTTAGTAGCACCTAAGGATACATTTTTCTCTCCTTGATAGTAAAAAAATTGAGAAACCAAAAATTTAACTGTCATAAAGACATAGGATTAAGAGGCATTAGAAATACAACCTAACATCTATGTTTCATATATTTATTCCTGAAACAGGGCTGAGACTAGACTTGCTACAAGTCCCTCTCTAATTAATTAATTAGTATTTTAATATAACAGTCTATATCATCTGCTGTCTATAATGATAACAAAATATTAAAATACTAATTAATTAATTAGAGAGGGACTTGTAGCAAGTCTATGCTGAGACAAGAAACGTGAATAACCCTTATATCTTATTGTAATTACGTTATAACTTATTCTGTCCTGAAGGTCATGCCCTTTTATATTTGGCATGAATTTCACAGACTATCAGAATATCACACAAACTGTGAGCTGACACAGCCCTTCACTGCTCTGTACAAGGTAAACATCAAGCATGAAGCATTTACTCCCACTAAAGAAGATAATGAGCAGTATTTCAAAGTTCTTCTTTTCTAGCTCCAATTAACTTCCTTTATCTGAGTAAAATACATATAAATCATTTCTAATGTTCTTTGATGTTACAAAAAATATGTGTATAATCACAATTTATCACTTAAATAAAATCAAGCTTTTCATACAAAAAGCATACTTAGTGTTCAATAGGATTTCTTTCTTCCTAAAACTGTCATAATTAATCCTAATCATTGTCAGTAACAAGAAGCACACTTTAATTTGATGGAGGAAACAATAGTACTATCACCCCATCTACATTATGTTACATAATAGTTAGTAGTAGGTCAATAGTAAATTGGTATTAATTGTTTATGACAAACGGAATACACAACCTTCATACTAACTTTGTGAGATACAGAGATAATGGAAGTTTTAGTATCATAAACATTGTTTAAGAAGTGAATCATAATTATATAAAATACAAGATTTTTGTCTATAATACAATTATTTACCATCTGTTCAAATGAACCATCATGAAATAGACGTCAAAAGTGTTTCAAATCAGCATTAACTTCAATTAAACAATAATATAAGTGTGATTTTTACAAAGATGTTCCAAATTTTCCTCACGATTTAATGGTTTCTATGATGATTACTGTCATCTGTACTTTGTCAATAGACAATACAATGCTGAATTACACAACAAGAGGTCTAAATATGAGTGATAGATTTCTATTTATTGAAATATAATTATCCAATCAACTCTTATTTGCAAGATTGGTCCAGTGATGCATTAAGAGTATTTTCTAATTGATTTATGACAAAATAAATATATTTATAATTGAGACCACATTGCTCTATTGAGTGTAATTTAGATAAAAAAAACCACTACGACAGCACACTTTATATTATACATTTGGTCACCTCAGAAAAGAATAGATATCAAAATTCTACTCCCTTCTCTCCAAGATGTTAATAAAATGTGCCATCTGGAAATTGTTTTACATGCAAAATTACTTTCAACAAATTTTAAAGTTTAATATAACAGCAATAAAGCTGTCTTGCTTTGTATGTAAATATTTTATCACCACTTCTGCTCTTTCACCAGCATAGCTAGAGGCCAGATCCACAGAACCTGCTTTGGAGGAGCGACAACAATAATGGGTTATAAATTCTGATAATGGCTTCATTTATAACATACAAACTTACAAAATCATACAACCTAACCCCCCCTTTCCATTACAGATTATCTATTGGTGATAGTAGATCTCCAGTTTAATTATCTCCCCTTTAAGATGTCATACCACAATATTTTTTTCCATGCATTTTATTCATATGGTATACTTAAAACAGTGAAATTTCTGTGAATTCCACCAGATAATTTAGAAGTTGGATTTGCAAGATTCAAAGACAAACATGTACTTACTCCCAAAATAATTTGTAATGCATATCATGTTGATAATAATAGATATCTCTACATATATCTTTCTGTTACTTCCTAGTTTTCAAAAATTTACTTCCCCAATAAAATTCTTTTCACAATTCAGTTTTGTAAAACTTCACCAGAAATACAAGAAGAAAAAAATGAAAAACATTAAGTAATCCAAAATATAACATACCTCTGACATATACTATACAATGTCCTTAGCCAGGGGTCATAAATATTTTACCCTCAATAACATAAGGTTTAAACCTTTAAACAAGGTATAGACTTACACTAACAACTCAATATTTAACCACCAATCAAATTAAATTATCCTAAAATATGCCCTTACTAGATGAAATTAACCAGCTTACCCACTTGGCAAACAAAGACGGCTTCATCAATATCAGTAATACCACAATCCTGTCTATGGTCACCGTTTATAAGATCCCAACATCATTTATTGACATTGTATAAATCAATGTTTTAAATGATAGTGTTCAACCTCATAACAATGTAATAATATTTACAAAGGGTCCTATAGAAATTGTTAAGTATCCGTGTTTAGCCTAGAGTTATAAAGATTGGATCGACGGGAAATGAATACCTAGCCAAACAATGATACCCAAGGTGAATCTTTAACAGCGTTTATCGACTAAAGTATTCAAAACCTGATTTAGGTAAAATAATATACTTAAAAATCTAGATGTTGATAAGTTATCATAAAGGGAATACACGTACCAAACAAAATGGTTACATGTTCACTTCGGTATCACAAAGACATCTAAGAGGACTGAGATCTCACTTGCTGTTTCAGTCAGACATTATTCAAAATACTGTGTTAAAACAAACATTTTAATACTAGGTAGAATATGTACAAGCTATAAATACATTTTAGTACTAGTAGTCGGTCGATGTAGAAAAAGAGGATTCATTAAGAAGTTTAATGTATCGTTATAACATACAGATAAAAATGTGTCTGTATGAAAGAACAATATTTATATTTTCATTTTCAACAGGTTTTAAAAATTTGTATGGTCATATTTTTGTAAATTTCATGTCTTTCAATGGTACTGTATATAGGAAGAGTTTACATACTGATTTTAAAAATCTGTTACTCCGACATTTCACGTATTATCTGAAGTATAAAGATTCCTATAAATGCAAAAAACTTACAAAAATATAAAAATTTACATTTTGCCTTTCAAAATACATATTTTAATTTAGCCGTGGTTAAACAGTAGTGTTTTTTTAGCGAAATCAACACGATTTTCTTTACATGTATACTTTTCCTTAATATTTTCTAATTTCAACTATTGTTGCAAATAAGCAATAGAATCCCTAATTCTAAAACCAATTTTCAACTGACTGAATTAACAAATTACAGAGAAATACAGAAAATATCATTATGGTGATCAATTCATTTTGACTTGCATTTTTTCCAGAATTTATTACCTGTTTCGCAATTAGTGTATTTCTCAATTTTTTCCCAGTGTCATGTACTACTGTGTCTTTTTACAAACTGCAAGTGGTTTTTCAAGAATATCTCTGATGCCTTTTTAAAACTAAGGTAAAAAGTATTACACTACCTTTTGTTTCCAGTAGTCGCTGGGAATAGAACCCGCGACCTTCCATACTCAAAGCGAGCACGCTACCACTAGACCACCAAGGCGATTTCACAATCCAAGGTATTACGTCATACATTCGATGATGCCAGATAGACAGTCAAAAACAGAAAATCATACGTTGTAAAGGATCTAGAACACTGGTATTTGCTTTAAAAGTATTTTGTTTGTGTAAAGACATTTCACGTTTTTCTGTGAAAGTGTCCGATTGCCTTGTTAAAATCTACATGGCTGCCCGTATATGACGCCTTAAAATTTCACTTTGATTACAAAAATGATGCATATTGTCCTATTAGAATCGAAATATTTTATTGTTGCTACGCCCTACTGTTATTTTAACACGGGTAAGCATTATATTTGTTAATTGTTGACACCTCACTAATACTCAGTGAAAAATATAAACAAATATAATGCCTACCCAATTAAAATAACCATGGAGTATGGCACCAATAAATTATTTCTTAATTAGTTTGTTTAGTTGGGGTTTTACGCCGTTTTCAGCACATTTGGCTATTTCGCGGCGGTCAGTTTTTATTGGTGGAGGAAGCCGGAGTACCTGGAGAGAACCACCGACCTTTGGTAGGAAAATTGGCAATCCTTGTCAATTTAGATCGGAGTCGAACACACCCCGCCACAGGTGAGATTCGAACTCACAACCCAAGTGTTGACAGGCTAGTGATCATTAGTAGTCATGACGACCCACCTAGACCACTCGGCCACCAAGGCCCCAAGGCCTCTTTAGATGTCCTCCCAATTATCACAGCCTCCTTTTGAAACTCGAATGATTTTGAGTGGGAAGATATTGATAGCTTGATTCTAGATTTCTTTGAGGGACAAATGTCTTCAGACGTCTTACAGGAACTTGTATGTATGCACAAAGGCAAATCAGTTTGTCATAAGAACTGTGTCTTATTTTAAAAAAAAATGTTTACACGTGACTTTTTTTTTTTTTCAATAAGTCCAAAATAATATATTATTAAGTTAATGCCACAAAATACATTTAATATGAAGATGAATTAAACAACTCAAACGATTTATCAAAATGTAAAGAGATGACATAAAATATTTGATATGAGAATATACGGAGAAATTTAACTAACCATTTCAAAAGATTCTTTTCAAACACATAATATTTTAAGTTTATCATTACATTATTATTCAAAACCATGTTCATAGATAATTTATTTAAATAAATCAGACCTCGAAGCGATTAATCAGCGATCCACAACAATCATATAACACCATCTAATAGTTAAGATTCTCGGTCTCTGATTTGGAAGTCATGGGATGTTTATAAGTTTAAAATGTTAACATAGATAAAAAAAAATATCTATAAATACTATACCAATACTGAAGTGATAAATACATGATAATAAATCTATCTTTGTTCAATAAGTCTATATTGCATGCCTTTTCTTATTCTGAAATGAATGATCAAACAAGTTAGAGATTCAAGGTTGTGAATATCTACTTTAGTCTTCTAAGAACGAATAGAATATTCCCTTAAGCCATTCCACCAAAGTTTGGTCCCTCTAAAGGAAACATTACGATGACTGATGACAACAGACGACAGATGCAATACCTCACGATCAAAATGATCTACGAGATTTAACCTATCAGAAAATACCCTTTTAGGGTCTGGCATCCATGTTCATTAGCAGAATGTCAACTTAGTAGCAATAATTGAAAGAGCCCTCATAAGTATTGCTTCTATCCAAATTTGGAATCAATCTACTTGTTCTTCAGAAGAAAAATTTTACAAGAGTCCAATGTTCAGTCTAATGTGATTGTAATAGTGCATGGTAACACAAAGGTTAACTTTTATATAGTCTCATTAAAGTGTTCACAGTATGTACAGTATTTTGTAAATATTTCCATATTATGATTCATATCTCTATTTAATCAAAACTTACTTGAATAAATTGAAGGTGAAATGTGTCTCTTTAGGCATAAAATCTTTTTATCAACACTTAAAAGTCTTCTAATATTGATACACCATTAAAGCTTTATTTAATTCGTGTACTTTATATAAATGAAAGTTGAGGGTTTAAGTGTTTATGCAAGCTGATTTTATGTATTGATCTTAAATTTCCACATAAAATATTGAAAATAGATATGTTAAATCTGTTAAAATCTAGTTTATAGATTTATTTTTATATAAATTTAGCACTTAAAAATGTAGAGTAACTTTTGTTAAGATAATACATGTATTGAATGACCTCAAACCTCAATAAAAAGCTGTGCCATGAGTGCATGATATGCCGTCGCCCTTTTAATTCGTCTTTATGCTTAAACCCCCCGCCCCTTTTTTATGAATATAGTCCTATAAGTAGAAAACTTAATATAGGAAATTTATAAAAATCGAAAGGGAACTGACGTCATTAGATACAAACAACTGACTTAAGTTTCATGAAAATTGCTCAAAGCATTTTTGAGTTATAGTCCAAAAACTGGAAAATCCCCTCTTTTTCATGAATAAAATCTCATAATTCCGAAGGATAAAATCGGAAATATATAAAAATCGAGAGGGAGCTTACGTCAATAGATATAAACAATTCACCAAAGTTTCATGAAAATTTGCATAACTTCCTAATAATTTTATCAATCTTTTTCATCAGTTATTTATTAGAAGACAATGTCTATGTAGTTGGGAATATTTTACAAGAGACCTGGTGAAGTTATCTTTTTTCGTTAAAACGTAAGAGACTTTTTTGTGACATTCTTGAAAAATAAAAAAATTAGGGTTTTTGACTCAAATATACCAAAATCAGCGTTGATTATCTTAAAAACTAAGTCAGGAAGGTATGTTTTATTTTACATACTTGAAAAGTATACATAAAAATTGACCATTTTCAGCAAATATTAAGTGGAGAAACCTTATTGTATTGTATTCCCTTAAATCATTTATATATTTTACTAGTATCTCATTTCTTGTTCAGTCTAATTAGATGTGATCTTACTCATGCATACTTCATATCTTTATATTTTAAAATTCAAAAATATTTCACAAAAATCCAAAGCATCAAGGAAGTTTCCTACATTAGCCAGGTATATCGAGAGTTGTGCATGAATTTTGCAGGTGCTTTTAATTGATTTTACAAGTGCATATATCTATTACCAAACTTTGGTACTGGGTGGAAAGGAAATGTTTTCACCAATTCTAAATCAGCTGTCATACATAAACATCAGACAATCTGACAGTTTGTAAAACAGTAACTTTTATATCATCAACTATATAATCTTTATAGAATAAAAATAACAATCAACCTAAGTTGCTTTAAGCATGTTAAGTAAAAACTGAGAGAAAAATGTACACAGTATTGAGATTCAAATAATTATTGAATGTGTTTATACTCCTGTGTTCAGTATCAGAAACAAAAAATATTCCTTCAGACAGTGTCAAGCATCAATTATACATTCCACTGTAAATTTGAAATATTCAAAAGTCCAAAGCAAAGAAACTGAGACTTACTACTAACGAAGATCACTGGTACATCCCTTATGATGTGAAAAAATACCATGGAATTTATTTCTGGTTGAGAAGATGAGTATATTGTGAAAGTACATCAAAAAATATATTATTCTCACTTTGTTTCCTAGAAAAAAGACAGATAAAAATATATGAAGACTTTAAAAAAAAAAACACAAAAAAACAGGATGACCAATAGCAATTTTCAACTCTTCTTTGAAACTGTGTTTAAAATTCTTCTTAAATTTTATCAAAGATCAATCACTTAATGAATTTCAAGTATCCATAAACTATGAAAAGATTTTACATTTACAGATTGTACATTTAAAAAGGATCCTTGATCCCTTGTGTGAGTAAATATTACAATCTTACCAAACAGAGGTACTGTAGAATCCAACATGAAACGATTCTGCCACCACATTTTTCTTACAAATAAATTTTCTTTATCATCACTTAAAATTATTTTTATATCTTTGTTCTTTCTCACTATATAAATGAAATCCAGGAAGAAAACAAATGTGAAGTACAGAGATACATTTCCAGCCACCACATAAGTATCAAAACACTTATGTTCTCGTTGTTTAATTATTATCTTCCGTCTCTGTCAACAGTCCATTCTAGAAGTCTTAATATGCAAATAAGAAATATATATATATTTTATTTTTTGATGGATCATCTTTGAAGTGACTTTAACCACCCACGAACACATACTTGAGAATATAAAATTTATCCCAGTGTCTACACTACTCTCCAAATATGAAAAATGATAAGTGTTAAATCATAGTCAAATTACATAATTCCTTTGTAAACATTTCTCCTCATGCAATGCATTAATATCATTGATTATCACTATCTTTTTAGGGAAAGATATGACCTATGACCCCATCACAACACATTAAATTCTTGTTTGCCCATCATTGAAAGCTGTTAAACAAATTTATCTCTCCCACTTGAAATCTTTTTACTGGGAGTTTGGTAAGTGAAGTCTGTGAAAGACATTGGTTTCTACGACCTGTGGTGTAATAACTAAAGTGTTAATACTCAGGTTTTACTGATGTAAATTATTTGTTGTAAATGATAATAATGGCTGTCAAAAAGTCGATGCCTTGCAGCAATTTTCTCATTTACAACAAAATTTACTTCAACTGTTTGCTACCTGTCATTTTAACGACAGGTTTGAATATTTGATGCAATAATTATATGCATTCAAGTGGGGTGGAGCAGTTAATTTTCAATAATAACTTGTAACTAACCACATATATTTTGATTCAACGAATTTAAATTCATTAACAAACTAAATCTAAATTATCTATTTAAAAAAGTGTATATCAGTACAGGTTCATTAGTAATTAATTTTCAATATTTAAGGTGTATGCATTCAGCAACAATTAAGAGCCAAGTTATCTCCCTTTTTCCATAGAACAGATTTAAATATGGACTACTTTCCTTGCCATATTTAAGAAATAATTTATGAATCCGTGTGGATAATAGGATATTTTACCCCTTATACATCTTATTCATGTTTGAACAGAACAAAAGAGCAAATTATAAAAAATCTTTCTAGTATATCACAGCATTTCCATAAGTTTCTTCTATTCTCAGACTTGATTTTGACAACCAGGAAAAAGTGAAAATGATACTTTGGAGGCCATTTTACTATGGTAATAAAGGAACCATAGTCGACAAATCCAGACTTTCAAAAGCAGAATTCCACTTAAAAACGGAAAAAATCAGGTCTGTATTTTTATGGATGAAACACAGGAAAAGTACTCTACACTGCATCAGACAATGCCATTCTCAAAAATATAAGAAGCACAAAACATATTGTAATGTTGTTGTTATATGTGTATTGTGGTTTGCTGCAGATTTTAACAGTCTACTTGAATAGCAAGCCATATTATACACTTACTGACTGGGTATGAGGTGAATAGTAAGTTTATTGTCCCCGAGATACCAACTATTGTGCCGAGGGGACAATAAACTTACTTTTCCCCAAATATGCAGTCAATAAGTGTTTTATTATTCCGAAACAATTTACCGGTCAATAGTTTCCAGTACTAATCTTCGGTCAGTATTTACCACTGATTAGTTTTGGAAACTACTTACCGGTAAACAAATAGTAAAATTATTGTCTCGATTTTTATATAGAAAAAACATACTAAGGTATAATAATACATGTACAATGACAAATAATCCTTAAAAAAATGACAACTTAACCCCCTTTCTCTCTCTCTCATATATTAGTTTGTAGATATATATTCCATAGTTATTAGAAACTATACTGAATATTTAAAAAATTGTAATTTACCAAGCTTGCAATACAACTTTTTTCTTTCAAAGGGCAGGGTGGTGTGCAGCAGAAAGACGTTAAAAATTTTTAATACTGACACTTTAACTATATTTGCATGTAAAATAGACAAATTAATAATGTAACAAATTATGGTTTATTTTACAAAATATATTATAAAATGAATGATCCAAATTATGATGTAATACATCGTGATAAGAATAATGACATTTAGTTTCATCTATCACTGAGCAACATTAATATTTTAAAGAATGTCAATTTATTAACTGTAACATATATTGTATACTATCTCATTTTTCTTCAAATTCTCAAAGCACAACACCTTCCATTTACAAAGTTTTACCCCTAAAAATTTCAAACTAAATATTCCTGAAAAAAAAATACTTCATTTTCTCCAAAAGACAATCGTTTTGAATCTGCAAATTCTCTCTAGAAACATATACAACTGCAACTTTTCATTTACAAAGGAGGTAAGGGAAAAAATCAATTAAAAACAGCTAATTTAATGCTACATGAAAATGGATCATATATTAGGACTGGTTCCTGTTAATATAGTATCAAATCTTATATCGCAAATAACTGCATCTATATAGGGATAGGGAAATATAGTAAGGGCTGCTACAGGCCTTAGACAGAGAACCCATCAAATATTGCGGTGACATGTTTACAAATCAGCTTCTCTGACAACATACACATAAAATAACTCCTTAGATATGTTACTCATTTTATTTAACACAACATGCATATGCCTAATGCACTTATACACACAAAAAAACCTACATGCACTGTTGTGTAATAATTTAAAGGTTAAGCCAAGATTACACCGACATAATCCCTCCGTACAAAATGAATGCCATGTTGCTTATATTTATAAGGAAGTTCTAACCTAAGCACGTATCATATATCTATTTATAGTATGCATAGCTGCATGTTTTATATAACATGCAATATCTTAAATCTGCTAAACATTGTTTAAAGATTAATCAAATTTTCATCAAAAATAGGTTTTCTGTTCAAGATCAAACAGTCTCGAGTTGAAATAAAGCTGGCAACAGATGGCAAACATGCGGTTAGGTCAAAGTGTATGCAAATTAAAACTGCAAAGTGATGCATTTTCACCATCAAAATCAGCTGATGACTGACACAGAACAGAATCTCTGTAAAAACCTCCCACCTTTGCAAGTTTAAATGGTGCAGAACATTTCTTAATAAATATACAAATTGCTGTTTTAGTACTGAATCAAAGGGCCGATGATACTGTTTATCAAATCAATGATCTAATACTATTTCATTAAGTTGATGAATAGCTATGTACTAGTAATCACATCATTATGTCTAATGAATTCAATAGTAGCAGGATGAAAATTTAGAAATAAAATTTGCAAATAAAAGTTTTATAAAAAATAAATTAACTTATTCCACAAACTATAAAAGACAAAAAATAATTTATGACAAAATTTCCATGAAAATGAAATGATATATCATTGATAAAATCTAAAGTTTGTTATTTGGCCTTCATTGTGAAGCAACATCCAAAAAAAAAAGAACTAGATATCCCATCAGACATGAAAAAAATTAGCAAGAAATGAGTTGTCAAATTAGCAGTAAACCAAATTTTCCTTTATTACTATTTGGAGCTGCCATATTTTGTAACTAGAGGCTCCCAGGGGCCTGTACAACTCACATGGCAAAAGCTTTTTGTAGCTAATTTCATTGTTTTTTTTTCAGTAATAATAGCCATATAGGTCCACATTCTAGACACAATATTTTTTTAAGTATTTTAAGTAATGGAGTCCATATTGGTCCAAGGTCCTGATCCACAGACACAACTGGGACAGGGAGCCTCAATTGACCCAGCTGTTTCAGAGGAAAGATTTTTAAATATTTTTTTTTGCTGATTTTTCTACTTTTAGTAATAATGGCTATATTGGTACAAGGTCCATACCCCCTGCCAGAATATTGAAACCTAAGAAACATTCCAAGAAAGTAAACAGTTTCATTGAAGATTTTTATTTATTTCATTCATTATAGATTTTTCTATTTTTATAACAATTACCATATGACCCAAGGTCCAGACACTAGGACACATTTTTGAAATGGGACTTCCTATGGACCATTCCACCAAACTATGGTCTCAACAGTCCCAATGTTTTCAAAGAAGAAGATTTTAAAATATTTCCATAGGGTCCTATGTTAAAACTTTGATTGGGTGTGATAGCTATCTTGGTTGGTGGGTGGTGTCATGGGGAGAATTCCTGTCACATTTGGGCTCTGGCTGATTTACCGGTTTCTGACAAGAAGATTTTGAAGGCAATTTTAACTTTAGGTTTAGGTTAACAATGTTTATTTTTGAATGAGGTGGCTATCTTGGATGGATCATATGGTCATCGGATATAATTCTGATAGAGGACCATCTTGGGACCATTGCTGCCAAATTGGGTCCCATTGGTGTACTGATCTAAGACAAGAAGATTTTCAAGTGAATTTTAAAATAGGATAATATTTTAAACTATGTTTGGCTGTGGTGGCTATTTTAGATGGCAGCAAGGTCATTGGATACAACTTTGAGAGAGGACCATGTGTTAAAATTATGATACATGACCATCTGATGGGATTTTCTGACGACTGAACAGTAATCTGACAAAATGTATTATTTAGATAAGAGTTTTCATCAATACTTTTTATTGTGATACTATTATAAAATGTACTGACTTTTTTTTCTTACTTTCTACCTTAAGTTTCCCACTTTTAACCTATCCTAAGCTTTTATTTTTAAATGCACAGTTCTGTCCATATTGATCTGTATATAAATGTTTCAAAACGTAAATCTTATTCCCTTGTGTACTCCAAATCTATTAAAATCATTCCCACATATATTCCAGCTCGGCAATAAACTCACAATAAACAGTTTTATTTCATGCTGTTTGGCATTAAACATTATTACATGACTAAATTTATCTTTCTAAATTATTTAATGCTTTCAAATTGTTAAGTAACATCTAATATAATCGATTTTCCACAGGACAAAAAGAAATAAATTAATGTTAGCATTTGTAGACATTTTTGATCTAAAGTTCTGTTTCACAGAAATCCTAGTCTCTCAACAGACATTAATTTGAACAACAATTGATTTTTATAAAAACAAATCTGGTTTCATGCTAACAGATTTTCAGATTATCTCCCTTGATATAAATAGCTGATGAGGAAAAGTGAAGTGGTAATTATTTATTGGTTGTTCTAATTAGTGCCAATTAGGATATTAAAAAAGTATAGGCTCTCAAGAACCTGAAACGCTCACCTGGATTTAACTTTTCACCTTGAGCAGGACTAAAAATTTAAGTGTTGCAGTCAATTTGGCTGGTTTTTCTCTAGGGTTCTATGTTAAACTAAGTTTGGATGTGGCAGCCATGTTTGTTGACAGTCCAGGTCAATGGACACATTTCTAAAAGAGAACCATTACTGCTAAGTCTTGTTCCAACTGGCTAAGTAAGTGGTTTCAGACAAGAAGATTTATTTGACTTTGGCAGACATCGGACACAATTCTGAAAGAGGACCATCTAAGGACCACTGCTTCCAAGTCTAGTTCTAATTGGCTTAGTGGTTTCAGACAAGAAGATTTTTGAGTGAATTCCCCATAGGGTCCTATGTTAAACTAAGTTGGCTGTGGCGGCCATTTTGGTTCATAGTCCACGAAATCGTACACATTTCTGAAAGAAGACCTTCTAAGGACCATTGCTGGTTCCAATTCATCAAGTGGTTTCACACAAGAAGTTTTTTCAATGAATTTTCCCAAAGGGCTCTATGTCAAACTAAGTTTGGTTGTGGTGGCCAACTGGCCTTGTAGTTTCATAGAAGAAGACTTTAAATGCATTCCCCCTTTTTTTATTTTTAGTAACAGAAGCCATGTCGGTTGGCTATAGCGGATGCCAGACATACTTTTGGAAGGGGGCTCCCCCAAGGACCATTCCAATAAAGTTTTGTCCCCACTGGCCTAGTGGTTTCAGAGAAGATGATCTTTGAAGGAAAGTTTATGCCGGACACCATCTTTAAAGGGCAAAAACTCCTATAAGGGGTCAATCAATGGTTTTGGTCATGTTGACTTATTTGTAGATCTTACTTTGTTGAACATTTTTGGTGTTTACAGTTTGTCTTTATCTATAATAATATTCAAGTTAATAACCTAAAACTGCTAAATTTCCTTAAAATTAACAATTCATGGGCAATAACCCAACAAAGGGTTGACCGATTTGTCTGAAAATTTCGTGGCAGATAGATCTTGACCTGATGAACATTTTTACCCCAGTTTTGTTCTAAATGCTTTAGTTTTTGAGATATAAGACAAAAACTACAGTTTACCCTTATGTTCTATTTTTAGCCATGTTGGCCATGTTGGTTGGCAGGCGGGGTCATCTAACACATTTTTTAATTAAGATACCCTAATGATGCTTGTGGCTAAGTTTGGTTCAATTAGGCCCATTAGTTTCAGAGGAGAAGATTTTTGTAAAGGTTAACAGACAATGACGGACGACGATGGACGACAGACGCCAAGTGATGAGAATAGCTCACTTGACCCTTAGGGTCAGGTGAGCTATAAATAGTAGGATCCCTATTCCTTTCCTGGTAAAGTTTAAACTTACTACAAGGTTTAAATGTGTCTAGGTAATTTATATACTATCCATCAGATATTTTCTATTATGTTAGGCAAGATAAATTTATTTTTTTAGATTCTCATCCTCCCCCCACCGCCACCTCCCGCAAGGGTGGGTTGAATTTATACCGGCAATTAACATTTTTCACACCTAGGAAAAAAGGTTCCAACAAAGAAAACTCATAATAATGAACAAGCTTTATCAAATTTTCAATAAATAGAGAATAATACATGGTAAAATCTGTATCAGCCTCAGGACATCTGGCCCGAGGGGTGATACAGCATCTGACTTTGACATCTTTTATATGCTTTATCATATATTTCAACAGTGGCAAAGAATTTTTCTGGTCAAGTGACCAATATCATTTTAAGGGGTATGATAAAGGGGTGCTCACAACTTAGTGCAAACATGGAAAATGTGAAAGATACAAATGGAAATTATTCATGTTATACATTTTTATGTCTATGACATTTTGTTCTATCTGGTGGAGAAGCCACAGTGGAGTTGTGTTAACAAGGTATATAGTGTAAAAATCAAAATTTCAAAGGGACATAAATCCAGATAGAAGAACAGCATTATGAAAATGTCCTTTACAATAACTTTGGTTGATAAAGCTACACAACTACAATGTAATTATGTGACAAATTATACATTTTTATAATTTCTATGGTTGTTAGGTTGAGAGCAATTACAAGGCAAATTTTCAGATTTTTCATAATTCAAAGGGACCTATATATGTAACATCTACAAAACCTTCTATTAGCATTCGTTATCAACAGCCAGGACATAGTTAATGGTAATGTTGTCCAATTCAAAAAGCATTTGCATGGTAATTATTTGCAGAATTTATATTTCATAACAGCCATCATTTTCAAAGTTGACACCGATATCATTCATATAAATTCTTTACATAAATTTATGAAAATTTAGTCAAAATTGTTAGGACGAAAGAACTAACAAGGCAATGATTTGCATTGTGTATATTTCCAAGAGCCGAAGCTTACAAACACTTTATTTCACCTAAAATTTCAATTATTCTCCACTCGATGTTGAGGCAGAGGACAAAAATCTCCTAACTTGAACAACATCTCCAGTGCATTTCAGGAGTTTATAATGACTGAGCTATGACCAAAATTTAAGCCCACACATTATGTCTTCCTAAAAAATTTATAGATGCAGAATTTACCAACAGTAATCCAGCATATTATGGCAAACTTCCTACCATCTTAATACCAATTCTAAAATTAAATATGCAAGTTTCTATAGAAACTTCTGTTCTCCTCTCACAAGAAAAGTACGAAAATCAAATTATTTTATCTGAACATAAATTTTCTTTTGTTTCATGAAATGAACATATCTCTTGATATGAATTATTACACAATTTGACATTTTATCAAAACTAATGATGATTTTTGTCTTCCCAATGATATTCACAAAGGATCAATCAACATATCATTGACATTTGAGAGAGATAGTTAAATGTGTTAATAACTCTCAAGCAATTTATATCTTAAAGAGAATACTACACTAATCAGTGGTCCAAATCAACAAAAAAGCATATAATTAGATAAGTTGGACATTAATGCCGCTAAAGACAGAAAAATTAAGGACACCTGAAATACGAACTGAACATGAAATTGATTATAAGACCAGAAAACTTTAGAATATATGCATGCATTAAGTAGTTAAAAGTCTGTACAAATGTTGGTCTTTGAAATGATGGCAGGATGAAATGAAAGGCATGGTTTAACTATATCAAACACTGCTGATGAGTTGTCAGTCAACGAAATGGGCATACGGTGCATCAAATTTATTTCAGTATTTTGTGATTAGATTTTATTACTACCACTGGGTCTATGTCACTGCTGGTGGACTGTTAGTCCATGAGGGCATTATAAGCCCTGTAGCCAGAACTTTTGTCCTGGCATGATTCATTACTCAAATGCCTTTAAATTTTCCGTTCAAAATTTGACAAAAATTACCAGAAATTTCTAAGGCTCTTCCTTTTGAAGAATAGGTAACCCTTAGCTGAGTTTGGATTCCTGTTTGTTTTAATTGTTTTGGTTTTTGATGGTTGTGCTTATTAATTCATCATTAAATCTTTAACAGGATTTCAAAATTTTGATATCGAGCACTGCTGATGAGTTGTCAGCCAATGAAATGGCCATACTGTGCATCAAATTTATTTCGGTATTTTGTGATAGATTTTATATACTCCTGGAGCCTGTATCGCTTGCCTGGATCTCATTTGCATATGTAAAGCAGAACAATTTGTTTGACAGTGGCAGTCATCTTGAATAATGGAGAGTGTTAACCCAATACATTCCTGAAACTGCTTAGGGATCTAGATCATCTGATAAAATTCTGAAAGAGGACCATTGATTCAAAGTCTGCTTACAACAGAGTCTGTGGTTTCAGATCAGAGAATCTTTAAATGGATTTTCGATAGGGTCCTATGCTAAACTAAGTTGATTATCCAAATGTATGGGTCCCTAGATACAATGCTGAAAGAGAACTTCTTAGGCAAGAAAAGAAGTTATTTAGTGAATTCTTCCACGTTAAACTAAGTTGGCTCTGGTGGCCATCTTAGTTCATGGTTCAGGTTATTAGATACAATTCTGAAAGAGGATCACCCAAGGACCATTTCTGCAAAGTAGGTAGGATTAAGACAAGATCTTTAATATATGGTCCTATGTTTAACTAATTTCAGCAGCATCTGGTATTGGATATAAATATGATCAATTTCACATTGAAATTTTGATGCACAAAGCGTGCACATTTCATCGAATTATGACTCATGGTCTAAAATGCTGAAAACCAAATTAATAATCCAAAACATTGAAGGGCAAACTCATAAAATGCCAATATGACCAAAAGCATGACAAAAAAAAAACATACAGAGCTATGAACAAGGGAAATACTGCTTAGTTCTCACAAAATTTAACAAATCTAAAGTTTCAATTTCAGGCTAGTGTCAAAACAGTAGAAACTGAGCTGGTGATACCATTGGTGACTGAGTATTTTAGGCTAGCAGGAACACTGACGGACCATAGATGCAAAATGTGGTTCCAATGTGTTTGGATGGATGAATTACTATTTAACATCCAGGGGCAACCATGAAGTGCATATCAGGACGAGAACGTATTGATATGATATGAATATGATTCCTGCCTTATACTAGACTGACATGCTGAGCCGAATTTTTAACGTGCTAGCTCACGATATATCAGTCCCCATGAAGACACATCTTCAGCTTGGGGGAAAAGAAGCAAATACCAATTTTAATGTCTTTGACCCGGCCAAGGATCGAACTAGTGACCTTCCGCATTTGAGGTGAGCAAGCTACCATGAGACCTGACCCAGTCGGTCCAATGTGTTTGGAAGATGATTTAAGTATAAAAGTTTACAGACATATGATGACAACAGCTCATATGAACTTACAGTCCAGATGAGAAAAAAACTAATGAGACTTGAAGGTATGGTGATGATATATTTACATTACAATAGGGAGTAACTTATTGACTTAAGAAGAGTAACTTATATTACTGTCTATCCAAGGATTGGGAAAAAAACTATTATGACATACTCTAATATACAAAACGAATTATTTCTGCCAATAATTTTACTTTTTTCTAAAATCTCATTTTCTGCATTTTCTTTGATTTATAGCATAAAAAGATAAATTAGATCATTTCCAGTATGTGTTAAAACAACAGTGATGTAACATTTGTCTATAATATGTCACAGATGGTCAAATTACATTATAACTACACTAAACAATTGAAATACTGGAAAATAGGAAATTTTTATAAAGTAATCACAAGTGGTATGGAGGAAGGCTGAGGTGTCAATATTAATTAATATTCTTGGTATTTAAACAGCTACATGTATGAACTCAAACCAAAAATAGACTATTTTTTATGCAATTATTCAATACAAATAAACCATTTATTGGCAGAAAATTTCGCAATTTTTGCCACTTTTCTTTACTTGTGTTTTGCAAAACTTTTCATCACAGTTAGGCAATATCTTGGTGAGCAGTTTTAGTTTAAACTATATTTAATATATATTTTAATATTCAACAGTTGTTACACTCAAGATGAAGGTGTTCAAAAACAGAATATGATCTCTAGGCTCGATTTCAGGGCAAACAACTAGTTATTAAAGATATTTCCTTGAACCTAATGGCCTATAAAGTAATACCTGCTTACAGAATGCATTTTTGTAGTAAGTCAAGACATGCATTTAGCTCCTCAAATTGGTATAAAATTAAATACCTTCAAAAGAATCTGCATAAATAAATAATCTGTTGTTACATAAACTGCAGTTTAATTTTTATATGCAAATACAATACCCAAGTTACAATGCAATTTATATGTAATTATTTACCAACCAAATATGCCCCAAGTCACTAAATGTTTGCATGCTTCAAGTGTAACAATCTGTATTGATTGGGAATATATTACAAAGTTAATATTCTCCTTACAAGTGATGCATATAAAAGATCAGAGCTTTGGGTCAACAAATGACTGTGGAACATATTTCAAAATCCATGCAGCTTTCAATAATTTTACATAACAGGTGTGAACAGGAAACTGGCCTATGTGCTTGCATTTGATCAAGATATTTCCTTAGTTTAATGGACATTAAAACTCTTCAAATTATTTTTAACAGTTGTAAGATGGGAAAATTCAATTATGATATCCCTTTGAGAGAATCAGGGTATTATCAATACAATATGTCAAATGGAATTATATTTTCTGGGTCATCACCTTACTATTCTTTACAAATATTGATCTGTATTATCAAGGGAAACCTTAAAGATCTCAAGCTTCTGGTCATTGTTAACTCATGTCCATTATATAAAGTAATAGACTGATTGTCTTAGTTTCTAGCAGACCAGCGGCTACTGCTATTTGTGTAAAATTAATGTCTTGATCGCCTAAATTTATTTAGTCCTATGATTTGAGCAATATATCTGACTACCCAAATCTAGTTAGGACTACTCGCTACGTATATGTATATATATATATATATATATATATATATATATACATATATACACACACACATGTGTATATATATATATATATATATATATATATATATATATATATATATATATATATATATATATATATATATATATATATATATATACACACCATGCCAAGATCCCAAATATAATTTGAATTACAGAGGACAAATTAAGATCTACAGTCCAAATCCACATAGAATTTATGTTTTGGTACATATTATGGCCAATTGCTCAAAGTTGGTTAGGACTACAGCAGATAATCATCTCATCATCCTAGTACAGAATAAGACAATTTGGTGGTTGTTTGTAATATGGAAGAACGAATATGATGGATTAATTCTTGACACAAAATCCATACATTTTGTACATTCAAGTGACGAAAGTTTAAGCAAAGGAACACTTTTTTTGCTGTTCAACTTAAAAGTCAAATTAGTCATTGATACTTGTGTACAGACCAATTTGCTGTCTCATATTTGAGTTTCGAGATATGAATTTTTCTTGACTTATTTTTTAGATCAGGACAACAGATCATTGGTAATTTTGAACTTGTATGGATCTTTAATCATTATGAGCTTATTTTCTGTGAATCTGTGTATATAATTTACCTACGGTCTAATCTTAGCAATAAACTCTGTCACAGTAAAAGTGTTGAAAGTTTCAGTAACGTATGGTAACAATAGAAGGGTGTATGTTACACAAAAAAGTAATCATTCTACAACAATTATCAGCTGTTGGGAGGTCAGGTTTCATTTATTTGATGGAGGTGATGGTAGTTTGTGAACTTACGTAATATAATATTTCAACAGTAAACAGTTGAAACAAATAACATGTCACTTTATATCACCGAGACAGCCTATTGGAACTTAATCAAAACTACACACCACAATGATGGCCTATCGTATCACTGTTTCGTAGTTTGTGTTGATCTAGACAGTTTGTATTCAATAGAGGTTAGTCAGATCCTAATCTTTGGAGATGATTTACAAATCAGAAGGTTAGAATGTCATATCAATATAATTAGACTGAAATATTGTCCTCTAGGCTTTTAAAAGATTGTGCATAAACATTAAGGTGATTTAAGATGAACATTTCTATTGTATCCTATCAACCATTTAGAAGGGCCTATATGATGAATCTCAAAATAAATGTATGAACCATATAATAATGCTTGATCAATACATATGTTTATTAGAGTTAGACAATGATAAACCACCATTAAATGCTCCCCTGTGTCCAAAGATTTTACGTGTGTTGTACATGTATATACTCTTTAGTTAGCGATTGCCTGAAATATCTAGATATATCGAACCACTATCAAAAGGCTTTGTGTTTACGATGTGAAGACCCAATATTCAACCAAACAACACAAATCTTTCATTTTTTTACATATCAGTAATTTTCTTCCTTTTTTTAAGTGTATTTGTATCAGCGTCTATTATTATTCACAGAAAAAGTTAACACAGAAACTGTAAACCTATCAATAATTACCAAATCACAAAACATTTTATCATCTGACAATCTACATGTATCAGTAATTTTCAAATTAAGTGTTAAATAATATTCAAGTAAAACAGTGAACATTAACTAAGTATTAACATTATTTCCTCAAACAGCAACAACTTTAATATAATGGTTATTTTGAATTTCTGTTAATGCAAACTCCTGAAATGTCTTTTCTCTAGAACTTTACCGATCAAAGTGTTTTACATCAGTCCCTTGGGTGTTGCATGGACCAAAGATTTAATATTGACATTTGCAATCAATGAAAACCATGAATTCCTTTAAAATTTTAGTAAATGTTCTGAAATACATGTACCTTGCAAAATTTCAATAAACATTATTTTACTGTTAAAAAATTCTGCAGATCTTGTATGAAATTAGAATTTACATAATCTTGCATCTTAAAAAATACTGATATTAACCCTGGTTCCATCCAAAATGACAAGAATCTTATTGAAGACATTAAATCCCCCTCTAAAGCCCCCAAGTCTATTTATCTTGTGGAGAACTTAATTGCATGTCTTTTACTTCATTTATCAGGTGAAAAAGGATTTAGCCAATCTATACCGACAGGGGTAACATAGATCTCCATGTTAGATAGTTGACAGATGTATGGGTTGAGATGAAAGGTAAAATCTTAGCCTTTTTTTATTGTGAGCCATGAACCCCACTTAATCACTATAACCACTCAATAATCTTGATCCATACATATCAGAGAAAGTTCCCATGGATTTGTTTACCTGTCACAGTGACATAACCTAATAACTATTTAAGTTTTAGAGAGGATTTGTCTGAAAAATATTGAAATTGGATTTTTATACAAACATTGATGAATTTGGAATATACTTTACAAGTTTTTCCTTTAATTTTGAATTACTTCTTACAAAACATATTTAGTGACAATTCAATTTCTTATTAAAGTGTCTATCCATACTATTTTAGATTTTTACCTTACAAGTCTTGCAATAAAATGTACACTTAAGTAACAAGTGGTAAAATCCATAATAATCTGGTGTGAACGGAGTTAAAATTCTGCCAAGGTTTTCTTTTGTGTCAACCTCCATTATTCTAAGGCAAAAATCATCTATAAAAATGGCTACATTGTACACTTTAACATGAAAAATTTTAAAATACAAATTATTTTTTCTTGAAACAATTAACTTACCAGGAAAAGGAAACAATGTTGGTGGAGGTAATGCTCCAGAATACTGCGACATTAAATAAGCTTCCATCCTATCCATAAGATGTGGATAAGCTCCGTTATTAAGCGACATTTTCCTTTTTATTGATCCTAGTGTTATATTAATAAGATAATCACTTTCCCCTGTTTAACAGACAACTGACTTGTATCAGCATATCACGTCAGATCAATTGTTACTCTACCGCAAGATTAATATTCAGTCATTTCTATTTCATATCAAATCTCCTTCCAATGATTAAATCAACAAGAAACAGCTCCAAGATATATTCTCTGCCTCAATTTACCCAAACACCATTAAAACCGTTACAACTCATCCGGATTATAAAATAGTTAGCAATTGACAATACGACTTCTACTGCAATTTCACCAACATTTTCATTGATTATTTGAACTGTGCCGTATGGTGGATGAAACACATTCCGTAGTGAGGTATCCTATCATCTGTTATTCTTTTCTAATTGATGTAAAAGCTAGTAATCACATTAACGGACTGGTGAGTTTCATGATAGGTTGCAACAAAGCGGGAGCACTCAAGCTTTAAAAGGTGCAATACTGTTGATAAACCTTGGATATGAATAGTAAAGCATTACCTTTAAGCTATTACGATATCAATTTAACTTGTCTATACAATATCTATAAAACATACGACCTTTTATTGACACTTATGTCACTGTTCATATCTTCCTATCCTACCCTGCATTAAACTATACAATGAACTCATCCAAAAATATTATTTGCACAAAATGAAATGAATTTCATAAGCAGTTAGTAACAAGCAGATGTCGACTATCTATTTCAAATATCAGTATGTATTTCTATAGGACAACTATATCAGTGTGAAATGTTTTATGTGTGCTACTAATTATGTAACGACTACTTCATGTATCTAGTTAACAAGAAAGATGTCAGACAAGATTTATAATTATCAGAAATTTGGAATAACAGATAGAATTAAATATTGTTTCTAAGCAAGACATTAAAATTAACCAAGTCTGCATTGCTGATACTTTGAACTTCACCTCTAAAGTTTTTTTTTATATGAATGTATAAACTGAATGTATATTTGTGTGTCTTGAACAACTGCAATAATCTCAAGCAGTGGCAAATTGACAAATGTCCTGAAATCAAAATCCTGGATCTGCACAAAGGTTCATTTTGTAAAAAAAAACAATCTAATAGTTAACATGTACTGAAAGAATTACAAGGCTCAAAGACATTTTTTTTTTTGTGGAGTGTATTTATGTATACACAGTTTTACCCAGAAACTTTATATAATATGTTTGTTTGTGAGCAAATGAGTCCAACTTATACTTTCCAGAAATATGTAATAAATTCTACTTAATTATCACATAGGTCAAAATAAATAGAGAAATCAAAATTTGGTAACACTATACCATCTCAATATTTCAATGGTTTAGAACAAGATCATTCAGTGAAATTAGGAAACCCTTGGTTTAGAAATATACTAAGCTGTTCTGATCATATGGTTTTTGACAAGTAGTTCCTCAAGCGAATTAGTCCAATGTCAAACTGAGCTTGGCTGCTATTTTTGTTAATATACACAGGTAGTGGGTCATCAGACCAAATTTTGATCATCTTTGTAATGTTCTTGCCCTGTATGGTTAAAGTCAAGCTAATGATTTCAAAGAATATCACATATATATATATATATATATATATATATATATCAGCAAAGAAACAAAAACAAAAGCAAAAGAAAAATCCAAAGGCAAATTTGTAAAAACAGCAACATGGAGAATAATCAAAGGATATGATGAAATGAACTAGAGGCTCCCTGGAAATGGTTTCACAAGCTCGGATTTCTTTTGACACATCCAGCAATTTTTGACCATGGCAGACATCTTGATTGGGTGATTTTATATAATGATATACTTTTTAATAAATTGCTTCGCTGAGCGCAGCTGGATACGACCGCAGAGGTCCATCCCTGAACAATTGGGGCAAAAATGGACACAATATTCACGCTTGATACAGGTCTGAATTTGGATTGTAATTAATTATTTGACACATAATAGGTTTCTGACACAGAATAACTGTTGTCAAAGAACTTAGAATTGGTCATATGATTTGAATTTATATTCAATTCTTCGCTTTTCGTGCAATACAATAGGCTGTTGAGAATTGAACCCCCCACCCCCACCCCCCTTTTTTTTTGCCAAAAAAAATATTTGAAGAAATTTTCTTTTTAATTTCTGAAATCTGAAATGAGAAAAAATTGTCCCCCCAACAATTTCTCCAAAACCCTTAATTTTTTTTTCAACCCCCTTTCATTTTTCCCAAAAAAAAGATTCTTTCCCTCAAGATATGCTTAAAATTAAACTAAGTTTAATTTTGGACCCTTTGGACCTTACTGTAGACCAATTTGAAAACGGGACCAAAAATTAAGAATCTAAATACACGGTTAGATTCGGCAAATCAAAGAACCCCAATAGTTCAATTTTCGATGAAATCAAACAAAGTTTAATTTTGGACCCTTTTGGCCCCTAATTCCTAAACTGTTGGGACCAAAACTCCCAAAATCAATCCCAACCTTTCTTTTGTGGTCATAAACCTTGTGTTTAAATTTCATAGATTTCTATTAACTTATACTAAAGTTATAGTGCGAAAACCAAAATTTTGCGGTCGTATAAAAATGACTAGAGGTAAATAAAGTAAGGACCAATTTGGTTCTAATTGGGTCTGTGGTTTCAGACTAAAATTTTCCAACACATCTTATGTTTTACTAAGAAGATCAGCTTTGTTTCCACGTTGGTTCACAATTCCTATCATTGGATGCAATTCTAAAAGAGGATTACCTAAGGACAACTGTTGTCAAGATTGGTTCCAATTTGTTATATGGCTTCAGACAAGATCTTTCAGTAAATATTCCGATAGGGTCTCTAGATAAATTCAGCTACATCAGCCATCTTGCTTTACATTCGAGATCAGTGGATACAATTTTGAAAGTGGACCATCTCACACCCTATTACTGGCTATCGGTACGACAGATACAATAGGATCTATGTTACCGATTGCCACGTAAAAAGAATCGTTATTGCTATCGTAAACGACAGATTATTTACCATCTGCCGTTTACGATAGCAATTACAATTGTTTTTAATGGCAATCGGTAACACAGATCTTATTCTATCTGTCGTACCGATAGCTGGTAATAGGATGCGCATCTCCTCACCTTTCCATCATTAACTGGTTCAAAATTGCCTAATGGTGTCAGAGATTATCTTTGATGGAAGGTCCCATAAAAACTTCAGATGCTCCAGAAGGTAAGCATGTTCTCTGTTAAAATTTTTAAAAGTTTATTGGTAAATAACAATCTAGTTACAAATGATAACAATAGCTCAAACTGGGTTTTCTCAATAGTAACTACAGGCTGCCAGGAGCTTGTATAGCTCAGCTATTTTATGTGCATTTTAAGCAATAAATTTGGATACGAAGCCAGTGCTGCCAGGCATCTTAGATTTCAAATTGGCACAAAAGTAACAATATTTGGGAATGACCATTCATGACAAGTTTAAAGTCATGGGTCAAGCGGGTTTGAAAGAAAATCTTGGAAATTTAACCAATCAGAAAATCCCCTTTTAGAGCTTGGTAGTCATGTTTGTTAGCAGAATAGTACCAAAGTAACAAAAATTATTTGGGTGGTCATAAGTATCAATTTTAAATTTTCCCATAGAGTTGAATATTAACAAATTTTGATGCTGGTGGCCATCTTGGATCTCCAGTAGGTACCAAAGTAACAACACATGGGTAGTACTTTTCATTGATCATTCATGCTAAGTTTCAAATCATGGGTGAAGTAGTTTCAGAGAACATTTGGGAAGGACCATCTCTGCAAAGTTGGTTAATTTCTGTTCAGTGGTTCTCAAGAACAAAATATGAAAATTTAAGACAGATGCCAAATCATATAGCTCACATTGGCCTTTGGTCAAGTGAGCTAAAAAGCAACAAATACAAAAGGAACACAAACTACCAAGAAAAACAGCTAGTCCATCAAGAATGATCTAGTACCAGTATACATTATATTGTTTTGTAAACCAATTTTTTTACAGGATAAATGAGAATAACAATAGCATTTAGTCAAGCCTGTAGCTAATGATGTACAAATATAAGCTTTCATCACAACCCAGAAATCATTTATGGAATTATTTTGTTCTCTAACTGTTGTGTAAACATTTATTGACAAATCAATGAAATTTCTAAACCATTTATTATCAATTCATCTTTTCACTAATATTCAGACCCCAATTTCTTTGCAATTGAAATAAAATTACTTTTTAAAATCAGTCAATGTTGTAATAGGTTTTTTATTTAATTCACTCAGCAATCAAACTGTTACACATCATTTTCACCTTAACTTCCCTCAAACTGGCTTATTCACAGACTAACAGCATTAATATCCGCAATGTTCAATAATTAGTGATGTGCTTAATGAAGGAAGAAACAGCACTTATTTGCCAGCAAGTGGCTGTTTATTGATAATTTTTAAAGCTTTACAGGTTCAGGTGCCATGTTACTATGGAAACCAAATAAAGCATTTTAATGTTCCTGCAATTTCATTTCGAAAAACCATACAAGAGGACACAACATGACTTAATTCATCATTGGCAGCTAGAAATAAAACATTATACAACAAGTCTGAGCAAAATTAGAAAGCAGAGACATAAATTTGTTTCACAAAAGTTTAATTATGCCGGGAGTAAAATGCCGAAGGTTTGATCTTTCATCATCTATTTACAAATGAAAACTGTTAAGTAGAATCAAACAATGGTAATCGCTGATAACATGATCGTCAATTAAGTTAAGACGGAACAATTGGTAAGGAAGATCCTATTGATTTTCTTGAAAGATTAACACAGAAAAAAATACATCAACACCTTCTTATTTCTTTTATATGATCTCTTTTTTTATTGACATGGTATAGTAATGTGTAATTTTTCTACATGACATTTCAGAACAAAATGTTTTTATTTAATTAGAGTTACTCAAAGGAACCATAAATGAATTGATGTTACATTCCTTTTTAACCTCTGCAAACTAATAAAATTTTCTCCTCAACACCTCCAATACTACGGAATTATTATATTTCATCAGTATCCAATTTTTGTCAATTTTCATGGGTACATTATAAAGAACAACTAAATATTTTCTATCATAAATATTCCAGTTCTAGAAACATTTTCTTTTCAGATAGGATCACACCACATAATTTGAAGACATAAATATCAAAGAACATTCCCCAAAGTTCAGTTCCACCTGTTTTCTTTTTTGCAACCTCTCTAGTTTAAGTTACAGTTCTCATTCAGGCAGCTGGATATGTATTTTGAACCCAAGGACCATTTGGCATTCCATATAAGTTTAGTAAGAATGGCCATTTCAGGCATACATTTTAAGAGAAGACAATAGGAGTGCAGATAATAGAAGCAAAATGTTAACAACAGATTACACTGGCAATGACCCTTCAAAGTGAAATGAAAAAAAAAACATCCAAAGCTGACTAAAAATGCAAACATATGAAAGTAGAGGCTCATGTTCTGTGCCTGTATTACTTATATCATCATTACAGTTTCAAATGAGATAATTGTGAAAAATTCTACTAAACAGCAAAAGAATCTAATGGTGCCACTTTACATGGCTGTCCAAATGACCTTAACTGGTCAATCATTACAAACAGTAGAAAGTTATACCGGACTACTCAAAAATTAGAATTTGCTATACATTTTAATTACCACTGACTTATCAGAAATAAATGTGCCTTCTGAGGCAGATTTACTGATTCAGCCAGAATAAAGAAATCTCATTAACACAAGAGCGGACACAATGAATGTCTCTCCTGAGTACGGACGTGGAAACATCCAATACCAGACATTGTAACTCAGAAGGAATGCATTCAAAGAAATAGTTATCATCATGTAACATTTCTGAAAAATCTGATGCATGTAACCCAAGCCTAAAATTGTATTCAAGATCAGCTGACAGATCTCAGGCTGGTATGTACCCACCAAGAACTATTTATAGAAAAAAAAATTACTGTGTCTACATATTACATTTGCTGACAAATGGACTTATTTCTGAAAAAGTGACAAGAGTCACTCAGGTGTGAAATTGAGGTCAGACTAACATGTACTTGCCAAGAAGGGTGTGTATAGGAATAGCATCTAAAAGAGAAATGGACTTGATCATGAAAATTGATGCAAATCACTCATGTGTGAGATTGAGGTCAAAGTGTTCGACGGGCATGTACCCATGAACTATTCATACACTAGATATGCTGGGTCTAGGTATTAGTTACTCAGAAATGGCCAAATCACGAAAATGTGATGCAAGTCACTCAAGCGTGAAAAAGGTCAATGTCAGCTGACGGTTGCCAGACTGGCATACACCCACTACGAACTTCTGTAGACCAAATCCAGTGGATTTAGGGATTACAGTTAATGGCTTTGTTAGCCTGTTGATTTTATGCAGATCATGTAGTCATTGACTGACCATCAACAGACAAAAGTCAAATGTTTTCCATTTTCTACACTAATAAAAGTATCAAACAAACAGAACATTGTTCAACAATAAACAAAAATAGTCTTTTTTGTAATAAGCTATGCCATAAAAAGTTATAGTTTGTTTTATTTATACTTAATCCACCCATAAAATGTCTGGGTCCTCATCCATCTACTAATATGCTTTAGAAAAAGAACATAATTTCTAAAGAATAGAATAAAAATCAATTCATTTATTGGTGTATTTGGGGATATTAAAATTGAACATTAAAGGCTACAATTCCCAACTGGTGAACTGTTAGATATAAATTATTATTTATCACCCTGAGTTGATCAAAACACATCTTAATTTTATTTTCCCAAGGGAGTAAATGTAAATGACAAGTTTCATAAAGCAATCATTTATTGATCAGAGCTATGCTTTATAGCTAATTTAATAGTCCAACCTTGACGAGATTAAAATCCTGCATTATCTCTACAAATTTTTCCCTTTTCACGACCCACAAATTAATAACATTCACTTGATAAATGCTTCCATTCTAACAAATCATTACGTTTAATAACAATTAAAATATATTTAGATTTTTACCTGGCAATGTTTGGTTATTTGAGCTTTAAATCACTGACAGTTAGTTTTTTATTGAATATTAGTAAACAAACTCTATAAATTGGTTTTTTGTTGTGGTATTGAAGAGCCATGAAAATATTGAGCAATACAATGCCAGAGAAATCTTTTGTCGCCTTGTTATTTGATAATATTTAGATAGGAAGCTACTAGGTTAAAATAAATCAATATCATAATATAACAGGGGGTAATTATTTGCAGATAATGTGTTATTGCCTTAGGGCATAAAGAAAATTTACTGCCACTAGTTCCAATGTGATTAAGACATGCTAGGGTCACAGGTCATGTGTGCCTGTCAGAATAAGGATGAGGTTGAGGTGCCAATAATCGATTGGAGAGATGAATGCCATTTATCTTTTATTCCACAAGGGAATAGTAAAAACACATTGTTAGTCAAATTTACAGAAGATTTTAGTGTCATATATTGGTGACAGGAAATCAATTGGTACAAGGGAGACAACTGTTGATTTTAAAGTTGTTCAAAAAATTTCATGCCAGTGTAAAATAAAGTATGCCTAGTTTTGAAATATTAGTGCTAAAAATCTATAACTGGTCACCAAACATCACTAATAATTCACTCATTCACTCATTGGTACGGGCATTTGTGACTAATTTTGTTCAATGTGTGATTTTTCAACTGCAAGATTAATTATACTTAATAATGTACTAAGGGTGTAACGATTAACCGATGCATCAATAGCATTGATCGCTCACTCCAACGATACGCTTATTGTATTGTCACTTCAGAATCGCCATACATCCTGATAATAAGCTCCGTTTCCTGTAAAATTTAAGAATCCCCAAACTGGTTTCCACTTTTTAGGAAAAATTTAAGTTGCATTGTCATTATTCTTAGGTACCAATTTCACATGCGTTAAAAATTTCAACATCACAAAGTATTATGATACACTTCTTTCATTCTATTTATTACAGCTATGAATAGCTTTAATTGAATCTTTTCAGAGTAAAATTTCTGTGTTTCTTTGTTTATTTGACAATTTGGGAGTTAATTTTGAGTGACAAAGTAAATAACCAATGTATAGTGATATATTAGTATTGCAAGTAAATATCATGATATGTATCGTATCATGAGTTTTCTCACGATACTAAGACCTAACTTTTACACTCAAACTAAAAATCTTAGTAATACATTGTGTTCATCAACTTGTGACAAGAGCATCCTTGTAAAGTCACCTTTAGTGCTATGACTTACCAGTAGTTGACTGTACTTGACACAAAATATCTAACACTTCAATCCCTAACACCACTTGTATGAAAGACTTGACTATATTGAAAATCTTTCTGTATTTACCTGAATAGTATACGTGTAACCAAATACTGTCACCTGTAGTACATCTATAGGTCTACAAGTTAACAGCGGAGATGAAATAACCCTACCTAGTACCAGAAAAATATCCTGTATGGTGCTGGAAAAAACGGATACATTGTAACACCCCTCCTAGCACAAGAAGATACTTCATATCCTGAATTAAAATCAACGTTCAAATCTCGTAATAAGACATTATTGACAGAGTGAATTAACTGTAATAAGCACACAAGTAAGGTTCTAGAAAACAAAAAGCACTCTATTGCTTTTCTTCATCTTACAGTGACAGTATCTTATTTTTTTAGTTAATTTGAATGGAGTTAAAACCAACAATCTCCATTACTCGAGTTGAGTACGCTGATTCTTTCACCCTCTTCAAGTGTCTTCAGAGGCACATTTGTCCTACTTCGAATGAATCAAATTTTATAAACACATGTAATAGCTATAAACTAAACTTAGATTCCTTGTGCACATTATTGACAAAAACAATCATTAAAAAATTGTAAACATTAGAATTAAACAGGTCTGAAAAAAGAAGCCAAAAAACAGATCATTGTGAAATCTACACCATCACTTTTTTTTTGAAGAAGCTTATTCTTTTTTTATACAAATTTAAAAGTATAAATGTGGTAAAGTTAGAATACAAGCAGTCAATAAAATGATCAATTTTTGTGAATAAACTTGTTACATGGCATGTTTTTCATAACATGGGAGATAACTCAATATTAATTTGGAACTGGTTTGAAATAGTTTGTCAGTTCTCTCCCATACATTGACAATAAAATACAATGTCATGTGTTTGGGGGGGGGGGGGGGGGGGGGGGGGGGGGGGGGGGGTTTAAGTAAATTATTCTTGAATTATGCTGAATTAAAAATATATACATGTATACTGTTGGTAAACCTGAGGTTCCAAATAAGTCTATAACTCTACTAACCCTCACCTGGAATTTTTTGCCAATTCGAAAGTTATAAGGAACTAAACATTATATAAAGAAAACCTTTACCTGACTTTTTGCTCTTTTTCTGTCAGTAATTATGTCCATAGTTACCTATACATGCATTCAAGATTGGATGCCCAGAAAAAAAATCTAGGATGCGACTTATTTATGGACCATTCCTTCATTTCCAGTTTGCCGAGAATATTTGTAATATTAAACTACTTTTGTGGATTTCTATATCTAGTAATAGTACCCATATTGGTCCAAGGTCTGATGTTCACTACCTCAGAAATCCCAAAAGACATTCCATTTAAGTTTGGTGATAATCACCAAAATCATTGCTGTGCAGATCCAAACTGTTATGCACATATGTTCAATATTATATACTTATTGACTGGGTATGAGGGGTATGTCCCCAAGATACCATCTACTGCCCTGAGGCATAGCCAAGGGGCATAAGTTGGTTTCAAGGGGACAATAAACTTACTATTCCGCGAATATGCAGTCAATAGGTGTTTTATCAAACCGAAAGAAAATTAACTGATGCCTAATATATTTTTGGTCTTTTTCGCATCACTGTCGTCCAATATTATATACTTATTGACTGGTTGTAAGGGGAATGGTAAGTTTATTGTCCCAGACGTACCAACTATTGGTAGAGGTACCGGTCAATAGCTTCCACTACAGGAAACTATTGACGATAAAATGTTTTTTCGATATAATAAAACACTTACTGGCTGCATATTCAGGGAATAGTAAGTTTACTGTCCCAGAGGTACCAACTATTGCCCCAAGGCGTAGCCGAGGACAAAAGTAATTAAAAGTTTCAATAATTAAAGAACCTTTGTGAGCACGCTCACATACCCCACGTCTTCATATTGTCACTGGAGAAACAAAATCTCACTTCACAAGTAAAATGAACACAATCAAATGCATACCTTCACATATTTATCCTAATTTGAATGGCAGCATGTTGGGAATATGGAACAGGGATTACTCTAGCATCTTATACTTTGTCTTTTAGTTTTAGTATATTTGGCGAGGCACTGTCAATACTATTTACAACCAGAAAAATCATGATCTGCTGAACGACACACACTTCAAAGTCTCGATCTCCTGATTTTGTTTCAAAGGAGCTGCGATGACAAACTACTATTCAGTATATTTTCGGGAATTTAAATTCCAAGCGAGGGGAGTCAACAGTAATAGTATAGTGAGCAAATAAGTTCAAAGGGGCGTAACTCCTACAAAAAAAATTGAATCGCAATTTCCTGTCGATATGCACATCTATGTAGTATGTCCTTATTATCTGAAAAGGTTTCATGAAATTCTGTTGTGTGGTTTGAGAGGAGTTGCGATGACAAACTGTTGCAGTAGTACATTAAAGTAAATAAGTTCAAAGGGGCGTAACTCCTAGAAAAAAAATTGAATCGCAATTTCCTGTCGATATGCACAACTACATATAGTATGTCCTTATTATCTAAAAAGGTTTCGTGAAATTCTGTTGTGTGGTTTGAGAGGAGTTGCAATGACAAGAAACAGGACTGACGGACGGACGGACAGACAGATGGGTCAAAAACATTATACCCTCCCCAACCCGTTGCGTGGGGTATAATTAACACATGTCCATTTGCAGGCCCCTTATATCTATATCTACCTCTACAAGGGTAAGAGATAGTGAGAAACGGATCAGAATTTTTTTTCCATTTTCTTCAAGGAACAATAAATAACCAAAATTCAGAAAAATCTGATAAAAATTCAAAATTTTATAAAACCTTAATGACCCCCAGAAAAAAATGGGAGGGGCCAGATTTCCCAAAATCAATCCCAACCTGTATTTCTATTATGGGACAATTGTTGTAAAATATTACCGATACATTCAATAGAACAAAAGTAATAAGCAGAAACCTAGCTGTCTACATATGCTGATAATGACACCGCAACAAGCTCATACCATAATACTCTGCAAATATTTGCAGTCATATAAAAATTCAGTAAATTGGTAATAATGGCTTGCAGACAATGGATACAATAATGTGATCTGTAAGATCAGACTTAATTTTACTGATGGTATAACAAATAGTACAAATAGCTTCAGAAAAACTCTACCTGTTACAGGTGACAAATACCATGCCAAAAGCAAAATATACAGCCAGAACCCAGACTGAGTATATCTTTGTTTTGTTTAGTTGGGGTTTTATGCCGTTTTAAGCACATTTGGCTATTTTGCAGAGGCCAGTTTTTATTGGTGGAGGAAGCCAGAGTACCTGGAGAAAACCACCGACTAACGGTAGCAAAACTGGCAGTCCTTGTCAAACACACCCCGCCACAGGTGAGATTCGAACTCACAACCTCAGTGTTGACAGGCTAGTGATCATTAGTAGTCAACACTCGGCCACCAAGGCCCCCGACTGAGTACATGCAACTGATCAATAGCATCATCCTTAATTTACCAGGATTAATAATACATGTAACAACCTCAATTTATGACTGGTCTACTCTGAAGTGTTTTCTTATACATAAGCAATATGCACAAGACAGAAATTCAGCAAAGTTTAACAACCATAAATTGGAATATTTTTACTGTTGTTATATCTTGGTTTATTTGGCACCTGCTGTAGATGTGCCAACATTAAACTCACTAAAATAAAACAAAAATTATCCATTGTTATTTTGATTCCTTGTAGTGACAACATTATTACCATTACCATTACACCAGACACTGCTAATCTCACGTAGAAAATCATACCCTCATAACAATCAGCTTTTTTTTTATTTCTGACAGCGCCAATATTAAACGCAGCCAAATTTTAACACATCAAAATATAACATATAATTATTCAGCAAAATTGCCAAATTATGCCTACACCAAAATATCCCAATCTACAGTATCGGCAGCATCAAAACCTTGGTCTTTTATAACCCAACCAATGCACACTGTTATCTTTCCTACATTCTATTCCTCTTGTTACCCTAAGTCTTGCAAAGATCCATCGCTAAATCTCAGTTTCTTAGATGAGGACTTCAGACAGCAGTGTAATTTCCCTATGTTGCAGTCTATCCACCTTATACACAAAGTAGTTTTATTCGTAACTTGTATGTTAAAAGAAATTTTTCTAGGTACATTCTACTGTTTGCCTACCATCATAAACTTACCTTCCAATTTCTTATTATATACTCTGTATGTAAGAATTAAAGTTTTGCTCTGAGTTTCAAAGAATCAATTTTGTTTCTTACTGCTTGTAAATAAAGCCATATTGGCCGAAACTTTGGGCAATTTTATCTTTTTTTTTTGTTATTATTTTGCATTTGGTTTCGTTCAGCTTTTGTCTTTTATCCTTTTAGTCATTCTATGCGCTTTTAACAGCTCACCCTTTCCATTTATATCCCTTTTATTATATTGTATGAGAGTTTTGCAACAAACATTTTGTATTTACTTTTTATTTTTGTGTTCACATGAGATAAAATTAAGTCATTTTACAGTGTTTTGATTATTTTGATTGAATTAGACAACAGCCAGCAACTACATGTACCATAACTAGTGCTGAACATTCTATATTTTAGGATAATGTGTAGAATAGTCTATACTGAAAGCCCTTTATCTATGAGTGTATTATTACTTGTTTGAGGTGTTCTGAGCAATGATGTAATCAAAATGACACTGCTTTTAATTATTCAGATTACAAGCAAGACGACCTTCATCCCTCTAATTAGACTATTTTGCGACAAAACTAACAAATCATGCCTTGCCCTCCCCATTTCATTTCATTTCTAAGGGTCCGATCAGGTATGGTCAGATCTGCATGTACATATAAGCTTGACTTCTGAAATGTACCTGGAACCTGCATTATTATTGATTAAAGGATCAACTGAATATCATCAATCAAAATTTTAACTGGTTCATTTAAAATGAACAAGGTAAAAATTTTCACCTGTATGGCAGAAAAGTGGCTTTGAGATTCAACTGCCTCCCACTAAATTACCTGTAGTCCCAGTACTGTAAAGGCAATTTAATTAGGCATCCACTTATTTCAAAACCAGCTATCTTTCTTGTTACATATGTAGGTCAAAATTGGCTATCAATAAGTCTAAATCCTAAACAACAATTTTGCATTTAATTTAAATAAAATCAATGTGCTTTTGAATACAGAGAACACATGGGTCACCACACTTCAGAATTTTAGGGAAACTGACCTCTCTATTGTAGCCAAACAGAGAGAAGTAATGAGATGACAGGTCATTGGGATTCCAAGAAAATGACCCAAATGCAAAAACTTAACCAAACAGGAAAGACATACATGTACATGTTTATGTATGGATAAGGATAAATCAATACACCCAATCATATTCATAAAAGTGGCACAAAAATTGTATATATACTAGCCACAAAAAGAAACAAATATTTTAATTTTTTTATTTTTGCTGATTAGAAATGAAAACTTATTAGTGACTGTATTATCTAAAACAATGAATTTAGCTTCTTTCAAATTGGTTTTTTAAGTATTCCATAGAGTTTGAATGTTCGGATGTTAGTGTTAAGGTTTTAGGTCAAACAAAGGTCATTAATTGTGTCATAAGACATAGGTAATTAAAAAGTGATTAATGGGGACACATTAAAACATCGCTAAAAATTCCTCGACTCCTTCAAGATGAACATGAAAGGGTGTTAGTATAGTTTATGCAGGTATGAGCTAGGTTGCCATTACAGCCCATTTTGGTGCATCAAAACTGACAATAACAATGGGTACAACTTCATATAGGCCACATAGTGGACATCCACGTCAAGACCGCCATATTCGCCTTATCCATCTCTGTAACAGGTTCATCACAGCAACAGTTACTGCAGCACAAACCCAGGGTAGAATGCGAGCACGAATCCCCCCCCCCCCCCCCCCCCCCCCCCCCGAGACTGATCAAAACAGGCTAAAACAGGCAGGCTTATTTTCCCGACGCCCTTTTGTAGGACCGCCATCGAACAGAACTACTGGGGTCAATGCTCATTTATATTGGAACAGAAACAGGTGGCAACACATCATCTTTAGTGGACGTACAGACTTAAAGGTTGCAGAAGGTCGTCCTACTGTAGTGCCCTACTTTGATGAAATCTTATCCTGACCCCAATCGTTCAACCATTCATTAGGAGGCACAGGAACCACCATAAGCTTCAGCATGATAACACAAGATATCATGTTGCACGTTTTTGTAAACTTTCTTCAACAGAACAATATTGACGTGCTTCCTTGGGCAGCTCTTTCCTCCTGATTTGTCTCCTATAGAACATTTATGGGATGAACTTAATAGATGTGTTCTGAGATGTCAACCCCACTAATTGATGAGCGGAACAGTATTCCACAAGCTTTAATTCAGCAGTTGATTGGTTCAATGCGCCGTAGACTGAGAGCTGTGATAGATGCAAGAGCTGGTCATTCTTGTTACTGACTTTAAACTTTACTTACAGCAATGATGTTTTTGACACTCTACAACTGCATTCAATTTCAATGGTATTCTGTTAAATGCAATGAACTTGATTTCTCAGAGCATGCATAAAATGTATATTTAAAACTGATATACATATCTCATATATTGATTTACATAAAAACACTGAAAAATGAGTATCGTTTCTTTTTGTGGCTAGTATATATAACATGTACATTTTTGTAAGAATGATATTGTTGTTTGGTAAAGTACAAGGTTCAACTGGCATGTAAATCTTTCTGAAGAGTCATTATTTTCTCTGTTCAGTATTGTTTACAACTTTAATTACCTTAATCCCTTTCAAATCAATTCTTTATTGGGAAAGACTTCCTTTCGAAACCCTCTCAAATGACAGAATAAATAAAGATATACATGAAGGGGGGTTCAAATGAAAGTGTTACCCTTTATTGTTCAAAAAACTGAATTTTGTTTGTTATAATAAACTGACATTATACAAGTATTAAGACCATGTTAAGGCATTAGGCAAAGGAAAACAAATTAATTTTTTTAAATCAGAGGATCTCCCTTTGCAACTGAGCTGATACTGAAATTATGATAATACGATGACGGGTTCTTGAGATCAGGGCTCACCACACTTGAAAATAACAGGGAGACTCAGAGTCTCCCTCAGGGTAGCAACAGGGAGACTTCAGGGCATGACAGGGAGACTTCCAAGTCTTCCAGAGAGACTGTGTTTTTTCCCCCAATTTGTCGCCTGTCGAGTAAATATCTGTTATTTTATGTCTTATAGTGTATACTATACATTCCTTTATTGTTTTTTATCCTGTATTGTTTGAGATTTTATCTACATTTACTCCATATCCTTCCATTTTAGTCATAATCTGAGATTTTGTCTCATGTGCATTTAATCAATATCCTTTGAGAATTTTTCATGATGAGTCCTGGGACTCATCATTTTTCAGAATGGTGAGTCCCAGCTGATTTTGATGAGTCCCAGTCCCAGGACTCATCACCACTTTTTTAATGTACATTGCTGCATGATTTTGACCATGGTAGGCCTATTGTACTATTGTTAAAGTTTAATTAAAATCATGTGCTGCCTTAAAATACTGACGAATATAATTTGAAATATGAAAAAAAATGAAATTATGCAGTGGTGCTCCAAACTTGGAAGAAAATTTCTGTTACAGATATGAGCAAAAATATTTGTACCTTTTGACACAACTTATTTATTATTGCCATTTTATTTTTTAATATTTATTTATCTATACTCTCTACTATTATTTTTTCTCAAACATACTCTTAAAATCCTCCCATTCACCTTGCTTGAACACCTTAATAATCAATACATGTATTGACAAAATTTCCATTTGTGCATAGATATGTCAAAATCCGCTAAATTTATTTTTAAATAAGGTCTACATATTGTTACCGGTCGGTAAAAAACACCGTGACCAATGAAAAATCACGAGAATTCCAATTGCCGTGATTTTCTAGCTTACTTTTTGTCGTTTCTTTCCCCTTCCTCCAAGAAAACAAAAAATGGCGGCTCGAGATTTTTAATGAAAATAACGGTCTTCAGACGCAGCTGATTACGTACGTTGTTCGGAGGCGCCTTACTTAAAAACACAGGGTGACTCATTTGTCGCTCTGGAGCCGATGACAGGGCGACAGTGGCGAGCATTAGGCGACTTAATCGCCCTAATCGCCCAGTTTGGTGAGCCCTGGAGATATTTTCACTTCTCACTTACAAGTATTGTTGGTGTTGTAACAAAATCAAAACTTGTGATTATTTCAACAGAAGATATTCTTTCCTTCATGAAATTTTTTTTAAAAATTGGAAACTTGGAAACCAGAACTGAGACAACTAATTAATCATACGGTGACTTTAACTTTGCTTTGGGGTATTCTTAGGGCAATTTCATCTTCTAGGAGGCAACTTTTTGGCAAACTAGTTTGAGCCTTGGATCATTGTGAATTATGCTGTGTATAATTATATCAATATGAGATGCAGTATCAGTCTTTATCAATTTTTGCAGAATTCACAGAATTTTTTATAAATCTTTGATATTACTCACCAAATTAAAATTTCTCGGCTTAAGTATTCTTTGATGAGGGAATTAATTTTTTTGGATTAATTCAATACCCAACATGATTTGTTCAAGATGCTAGACTGTCAATTAGCTCAATTTAATAATAGCTTTATTTCAATTCGTTTAGAAAGAAAGTGGCCATTATACCTACTTCTACATGTATGACTATAACTTTAGATTTTTTTACTAAGACCAATATTGTCATTTTGTTCACAAGATCTATTTAAATTTAATCATTCAAGGATATACACAAATAAACAACATACCTGTAACTTCTTCAGAATATCTTTGTGTCTCTAGAACACTTTCCCTGACTGTATCTTCTGTGTGTACTTGCTCTGTACTCAAGCTTGGATCTTGCTGTTGGATATTAATTGTCACAATATATCAGAATTAAAATAAATTCATACCAGTGATTAAAAGCTAAAATGAATCAATGATAGTTAAATTACAAAAACATTCTTGAATTGTCCTGAAAGGGACTAATACCCCCCTCTGCAACATGTCTGTTTTGAAGCCTACACAAAGTTCAAATCATCATACAATGTACATGTAAGTACTCGCCCCAAAAGAGAATCCTGACAATATGCATATCTCCATAATGTGATCTAACACTCCATTAAGTTTCATGAGAATCATGCAAGTAATGTGGGAGTTGCAAACAACACATGGAACGAAGTATTGTTAAAAAATGCCTATGACCAAATAGCCTTATCTTTTACACTTCTTGCCCAAACAGTAATTCCTGACAATATGCATGGACCTAACACTCTCGAAAGTTTCATTAGAATCCTGCAAGAAATGTAGGAGTTCCAGACAGCGTTATTTCAGACAGACGGACAAACAGTCTAAAACCTATATACCCCCTTCGTCTGCGTTTTACATGTACCTGTAAAAATTTTATTATCTAATTTCAATAGAAGCTTAAGGAATATGGATATTTTACAATCTTTTGTTTACTACATGTATGAACCAGATTTGTACCACTTTTAATAAACAACCTATTATGTGCTGCATACTTGTACACACATACAATGTATTATAACTATAGAAGAATACTGTTGGAAATTACCGCACTTTTGACACAAGTGTTTCCTACAATAGCTATTTTTATACTTTGGGCTGTTTCTAGTTGTTAAAGGCCAAACTAAAATGCATAGGTGGTTTTAATTTTTTTTCTGATGTTCATTCAAATTATATGTTGTCTCATTAAGAAGTTCCCATATCCTTTGTCAACCCTAAAGAGGGATCCTCGCAACACATCTAGACGCATCCTGTACACAGAGAAATTCGGGTCATGTCCGGTTCTTTCCGATAGGATAATAACTTTCGTAAACAATGTAAATGGCAGCAACCAAAATTTACCTGTGAAAGTCAAGGTAGTCCTCTTAATTGTAAATATGGACGACAATAAAAGTGTCAAACAATGAGGAAAGAGGATAATTACCGAAACATTATCAATTTACATATTTTTACTTATTTTTTAATCTCTGTGCTTTTGACATCGTTTCAGTGTCATGATTGCACTGATGAAATAAAAATATCAAAATCTTTACATTAATTTTAAGCTAAAGTCAAACAAGAAGAAAATCATAATTAATCATGGTAATTTTCTTTGACCATGTAATTCATTTTATTGACATTGGCTTGGGTGATTAAAAATATTTGAAACATTCTACAATTAAAAAAATCATAAGGTGAAAAAGTCATAAATGGCTTTGATTTAATATAATACATTTTTAACAAGGATCAGGCATATCCTCAAACACAACATGATTCAAACATTTGGGAACAAATTTAACTCGCGCACCTTCAACAACATCACACTGTACATGGTGACATCCTATTCTGGACTCACAGAAATAATTTGGGACTCACCAAGAAAATATCCTATAAGGAACCCTGCCTAAAACAATTTAAAAACTGTCTGGACAAAATTACCTCATCTGAACTTTCATCTTTATCCTGGCTATCTGACTGATCTGGTTGCCTTGTCCAATTAAACTTTCTCAATTCTACAGGGACTCCCATCCTTTCATACTCTATATTCTGCTGAAACAAACTTTGAGCACATGATTTACATGCCCCAACTGTATGACCATCTTCAATAGTAGGAGCAATATTTGTTGGTTTCACATCTTTTAGAAAAGGAAACATTTTATAACTAAGTAGCTGTATATTTTTATGTTTCATCCATCTGGAACAAAGACAACAAACAAAGTCTGGCAATGTATATTTTCTTAACCATCTATTTGAATCTCCACTTGATTTGTTTTCTTCATAATCATTCCACTGTTGAAGTAGAATGTGAAAACAAACATTGCAAGATATCACAGTGCCATCTTCTGTCATTGACTCTGCATTTGGTGCTGGATCTCTGTTTGCTAAGAATGGAAAGAAGGGTATAACTTGACTGTTCAGAGTCTTAGCTTCATGTCGAGTGGGATATGAACAAAGAATGTGTGCTTCTGACAAGCGACACTTTTCTCCACATAAAAAACAAATCTTTTTGGGAATAATAGTTGCCTGCTGCAATGGGTGTGGTACTGTTTTAGAAGATGAATCTATCAAAGCACTCTGGTTTGCTACAAAGGGTGATTTAGATTTTGAAAATACAGGTTCTTCTGGATGCTGTCCTAATGGGTTAGAAGCAGCAATGGCTAATAGTCCTTGTGATGCTAATAATGTATTTCTGTCTGCAGCTCCACTTTCAGAAATCTGAATATTTAATGGTTTGTTCAAATCTTGAGGTGGCAATTCTCTTTCTGTCGTCTTTTCATTGGGTTCATCTTTCACAGGTTTTAGTTTTTGTATGCCAGGAGCAGGATCTATCTTTGCTCCAAGAAATGATAAACTGTACTGTCTTTGCTCAATTGGTATTCTTTCCATTTCTTGAATCTGCCATTGCTTATATAATGCCTCATAACAATTACGACAAGCCAAAACTGAGCCATCAGATCGAAGTGGTTCTGCACCTGATGGCCTACTTAAATCTCTTACAAAAGGAAAGAATAATGTTCCCATTGAAGGTTCACTTGACGGGATAGTGAAAAGTGACCTTATAAAGTCTGCTGAATAAGCAATTCCACAAATGTAACATACATGTTCTAGTCTTGTCTGAGTAATGTCCATCTGATGTGTTGCTGCACTTGCTCTTAGCATTTTAAGTTCTTGACTTTCATATAATTTGTACTTTCTATGCTGAGCAGGAATTCCTGACATTTCATATGCTTGCCACTGTTGAAAAAGAGAATTTTTACAAGGTACACATACTCTAGCCTGTCCTAGCTCATTTAAAGGCACAGCTCCTGGAATGCATGGCAGAGTCTGAATAACAGGAAAATATGGTTCACTGACAGATTTCCTTACACAATTAACAACTTGGCTTTCAGCTAATTGAGTCTTGTGAGCACAGAGGTAGCACAGAAATGTAAAGTTCTTATCACATTGCTTTGCTGTCTCCTCTTTCTTTGTTACAGATAAATCAAGAGCACTATCAGTATTTGTCTGTTGAGTCTGTGGCATCATCATGCCCCTACTGACAGAACTATATAATGGTATGCCTGCATTTGGTAATGCAGAGGACACCGTTTTTTGTACTGAAGAATTACTGTATTGTTGGGGTTTCTTTTCTTTAAAGGGTTCTGCTGGTTTTCTATCCAATTTTTGTTGGCTGTCTCTAATCCCCCCACCTTGACTAATGTCAAAGGGAGATGTTCTACCATCGAATGCACCTGGTTGATATTGAAGTCCCATTATCTGTGCAATATATTCCCCTTGCAATCGCATTTCTGCCCCTGTGAAATGACCATTATCTGCCCGTTTCAACCAATATAGTCTTTTTATTGCAGGGGTATGTGATCGTTCATAAGCTTCCCATTGTTGACATAAAAATGCATTGCATACTCTACAACTGTCGACAGTACCATCCTTAGATGGCAGTCTAGATCCTTTTGGAGGGTCGTGATGCTCCAAAAATGGGAAGAAGGGTTCATTTTCGTATGGTTTGATTCGAAGTCGGTGTTCTGCACCATGACTTCCACACACAAAACATACAATTCTAGCCATTATAAGCCTTTATATGTAAAATACGACTTGTTAATTACATTTTGTTTTCACGTGCTGTTTTACCAGTTTACTTTGTACAACAAAAGTTTGGTGAAGTTTAGATGTGACATGTTTTTAAGATAACGACCTTACAGTTTCTTTGTGGCTTTGAAATTTATGTTCATTCCAAAGCTCATTCGTCAAATTACTACACATTTTATACTCAATTCGTTGTTTCATTCCTGGTAGATATGGATCTGGTTAACAATGAACACCGACGGAGGGAACACTTTAGCCGCCATTGTCAAAACATCTGTCTTACCCATAATTCCACGAAATTCTGCTTTGAGTAAATACCACAAAGGATAACATGCTACGGTCTTTTCATAGGAATTTGCTTGCCATCGACAAGAAATAAGGGTTCCAAGTTTCAATTTAAGTCATTTTTATAGTTTTGTATTGCAACAAAAAATACTTTAGTTTAACCCAGGGCACTAATTATAATATTGAAATACGCTGTATAACTGATTCATATTAGGCCTAAAGTTAAATCTGGGACTATATATACATATAGAGTAACGTAGCTGAAAATCATGGCCAATTTTGGTTGAAAATAATAATTAGTTTAAGCTAATGAGGAAATCCTCTTTAATTTGTCTATATTACAAGATTCATTTTATTCAGATTTGTTTAATTAATTTGAAGGAGGTTTCTTTTCCCTTTTTACGTCAGAACCGAAAACTGTATTCTGCTCCCTTTGAAAAGCTACTTTCAAAGATTTGAAGTCTGATCGCTGCTGCTTTTTTATTTTTACAAGCTATCCGTAGTACAGCTATCGCCCCGGATCTTAAACAGGGAAGCTGACCAACTTCCGATAGAAAATAGATTGGCTCACTTCGAAGGATGAAAAACTCGTCTATTCAGATCGTGCTCTGTGTTGTTTTCAACACGCAATTACTCATTTTGTATTTTGTGAATACGCCGACATTATCTAGTGCAACATATATTTCTTTACCAACTCATATTTTTTTTTTTTTTAATGTTGCTATCAAAACAATTTCATGAACATATTTAACCGATTAATATAATATATATTAACGAGATATTGTCGAAGCAGAGCAGTAATTATTGAATCGGGTACAATTTTTTTTTCGGCGTCCCCTATCCCCCCCATCTTGGATATCAGCTGATAAGTAGGTCATTTGGGTTAAAGTAAACAACCGTCTCCTCCCTTTGAGATTTCGAAACCATGTTAATTGTAAATGATTTTCATGAGCAAATATAATGCCGTTTTAATCAGAAAAGAGCTGTAATATTATCACATTGTTATTTGAGATTAATACATATGTAATTGTTGATGTACCATACCTGGCCACTTACTCATTTCTTTATATATATTCAGTTATATAATCGGTCCATAATGCACAAATAATGTGTGTGTGTGTGCAGATGCAGCATATATATGGTAACATTGGTTATAATTAGTGATCAGTTTCCAACGTATGCAGTAACAATCAAGAAATATTTTATATACATGCAAGTTAAATTTATCGTACTTAAATATTTATATTCTGGAATACATGTAAATATATAATTTTTGGGAGAGAACCTGAATTCAGCATATGTGTAGTTGATCAGATATAAGAGCTAACTCATAATTAATCTTTTATAATGTAGGGCAATAATGATGTATTACTTGATCATGTCAAGCCTAACTAAATTGAGCACATATGTTTGAGAAGAGGATCGGTAATATATTTTGAGCAAACGTGAGCCTTATATTAGAGCAATAATGTGATATGATATGAGCATGCTAAACTATATTAGAGCAAATTTGAGTATTGACAATTTGAAAGCAATAATTAGGTTACCCGGGTACATGTACATGTGTATAAGCTGAACATGTTAATAATGGCTATATCAGGCGAACAAAAATTGACCATATTTTTATCTTAATTTCACCAGGAATACTTCTAGATGAGAAACTATACATATATCTTTACCAATAGATTGAGACATCCCCTCCAGAGAAAACACACATCTGCCAATCGAGGTTATGAACAAGTAGAAGACAAATTCATACTGAATTGCTTGTTAGAGGAATTTGTAATAGATATCAAGACAAGCAGGATTCAAATGTGCAACAATGGGGATGCTACGCCAGAGATGATCCTCGACAATGAGGATGCATCCCTGAGATGATACTTGACAGAACTATGTCGTTTGCAGCTAATTATAACAGAAGTGTCAGGTGTTGCTATACATGTACATGTATCCCATGTCTAAAACTATGAAGAAAAACATACATTTATCAATACATATGCCAAATATTAATTTGCACTGAAATGACTATTTATTTAATGTTTTAAACATACAGTGTATGAGAATTGTGATAAAGAATACTGCAGTGTATTTTTTTATTAAAAATATTTGGAATCAAAATGGTATTCAAATTATCCTTGTTTGCTTGGAAATATATGAAATAAATGGGAGAATACTGTGCATCTATACCTATCATGCATATGTTAAAACTTGTTCTCTTGCTTTATTTTATCTAAATAGTTAATATATTTATGCACAAAATATCACCCATTTACTATAATATGCTGTTTGCAATGATGCGAACAAAGCATCCAGAATTCCAGAAACTCATTTCCGGTATCACGATTCTGACTCTTAAATTATAATTTGAAGCACGTTATTTCCCTTACTTCCGTTTCCGCCGAACGAAACTTTTTCTAGCCTTAGTATGTAGCACAATATGACTGCCTCCATTAAACAAAGACTTTTCTAAATGATCCATACTAGTATGTAGAAAATGCATATGCTCCTATAGCGCTCACTATCATTAATTCATCAGGCATCAGATCATGATTGGAGTAAACAGTACTTCAGTACTTTGATTTCTATTCCTATCTTTCCATTACAGTGTTCCAATATCTAAGATGATGTTGGATCTGTTCCCACTGTCGTAACATTTTGATGTACCTTTACCGATTTGTGACTACCAAAGGATTGACTTGTTGAACTTCACAATAGGTGCGGTATATGGAGCAGGAACTGCATTCCCTTCCGGAGCACCTGAGTTCACTCCTGGTTTTTATAGGAGTTCGTGTTGTTCGATGTTTTTTTTTTTTTTTTTTTTTTTTTTTTTTTTTTTTTTTATAGTTTTCAGTGTTTATTTGTTGTGCTTGTGGTTATTCATTTGTCTTCAGGGATTCGTCTGTATCATGGATTGCGTTTTTTTGTTGTTGTTTGTTCCTTAGCTATATTTGTCCTCTTTGTTACTTGAATATCGAACATTGCTAGCGGGATGAGTCTCTGGATTACTTCCAATTATCATATCTTTAAACAATTTCGATTATTGTGGTTAAATTATCTTGGTCGATTGCCGAAGTCATCATATATTATTCTGAAAGATGACTAGGGCCCCCAAGCTTCTTGGGAGTTATTTCATTCTATTTTTTTTTCACAGATTCAGAAACAGAAGCAATATCGATGTAAGGTCGATAATCGTGGTGTATAGTTTTCAGGAGAAATGTTTCCACCATAATCATAACATAAAGTCTCATCATAAACTAGACCAATTGGGATCACACTTTGGTAGAATGAACCTTTAGTGCGAGACCTTGAACCAAAATGGACACTGTTACTGAAACAAAAAATAGTATGAACATCATTTTAAAATCTTTTTTGTTAAAACTACTCGGCCAGTATCTTTGAACATAGATGCGGAAATGACATTTTCGACAATTATCGTTAATTAAATATCATTTATGGTTACCTTGCCAATGTGACGATATCAGCCCACAAGACCTATACTGATAAAACTCGGTTATATTAATATATATATTACCAAGCGTGCCTTGTCGTCATACATTCCGTATTCGACTCGTTTGTTCAATTTTTGTTTGGACTCCGTCTGATGTACTTAAACTGTTCCACTCATAATCGTTATTAACGACACCCCATGGAGACCGTTCGCATTCATCATCGGAGTCTTCGTTGGATCTGTGGTCACTGATACTTTCCACCTTCCGCCTTATTGCCTTCTGTGATATCTGAGGCTGAATCCTATTCACTGTATTTCATTAAATCCTTTTCCATACCCTGGGTAATGTTTTTGTGACGCACTTGGACAATGTAACTACTTGGTATTCACATATGTCACAGATATAAATTTTGAAAGTTGAGATTCCATGTTCGAATGAGCTGCATCCGTTCTGCAGGAGCTTTTATTGGCTACGGGTTGAGTTATTCGTTTGGCAAAATATTCTCTCCGAGATCGTTGTACTGTCTCTGTTGAGTCTGTTCCCCTAGTCGCCAATCCTTATACACTCTTTGCAGATTTTCAAATTTAATAGAAGTCCACGTACATCGTTCCTTTTCAGCCGGCATTTTGTACATTTCTTCCTAAGTTGCACATTAATAGTAAAAATCCTCAAGTAGCAATTTCAATGTGTTTTGTTCTCTTGACCTAGGTGAGAAACATTTTCCTTTCTGGTTTAGCTTCTTACTGTTTTTGAATATTAATAACTATACGACAGGCGTTTTTGATTCGATCGATCTGTGTGTGTGTGTGTGCGCGCGTGTGTGCGTGTGCGTGCGTGCGTGTGTTCAATGATTTTTCAAATAACTGACAAAATTAAACAAAAGCTCGGATTATATTCTCATTAAAATCTTTTCATTGGTTCTTTGGGTTTTGACGTCATAGTGACGAAGATAAAGTTTGTCTGTTTTATTAAAGACGACGCAATTCTTGTTGAATCTAACACGATCGTCGTCTGTATGATTTTCTCTGGTTTGTTGATCAGGGCCTCTTTGCTAAAGAAACTACATACTGCTTTTCGCGGCCAATTGCTATACTCAAGACTCTACTCTATCATGGCTCATACCGTTCTTCGCCGCTCATTGCTGTTCAGAATACTGCCCCGAATATGCGCATATTGCTCTTTCCCGCTCTGTACCCATTTTTATTTAACAGAGCGACAATATCAGACCAGCAGTTATGATCTTATGGGAAAGTTCACTGAATGATCTTCTTGTTTGAAACCAGTGAGACAATTGGAACTTGAAAGCAATCTTCCAGGCTGCCAGTCAAGATGGACATAGTCCAGCTGAGCGATACAGGCTCCTGGGAGCCTCTAGTATTTTGTCTTTGTATATTAATTCCTCAAACCCCAACACTAACCCTAACACTAACCCTGACCCTAACCCTACCTACTCTAACCTTAACCCTAACACTTACCCTAACCATAACCATTACCCTAATCCTAACCCTAACGCTAACGCTAACCCTAACCATAACCCTAACCTCAACACTAACCCGAACCTTAACCCTAACCCTAACCCTTACCCTTACCCTTACCCTTACCCTTACCCTTACCCTTACCCTTACCATAACCTCGCCTAACCCTAACACGAATCTTAACCCTAACCCTTACCATTACCCTTACCCTTGTTCTTACCATTACCATAACCTCACCTAACCGTAACCCTAACCTAACCGTAACACTAACCTAAATGTACCCAAACTGAACTCTAACTGAACCCTAACCTAACCCAAATTCTAACCTTAGCCCTAACTGAACCCTAACCATAACCCAAATTCTTACCTTAACCCTAACGCTTACCCTAACCCTAACCGAACCCGAACCCTAGCCCTAACCATTACAATTACTTTAACCATAATCTAACCTAACCCTAACCATGACCTGACCTGACCCGACCCGACCCGACCCGACATGACTCCTTACCCTTACCTAGCCAAAACTCTAACCTTAGCCCTAGCCCTAGCCTGTCTTAACATTAACCTTAACCTCACCCTAACCCTATCCCTTACCCTACCCCTAACTCTAACCCTAACCCTAACCCTAACTCTAACCCCTAACCCCAACTCTAACTCTAATCCCAACTCTTACCCTAACTCTAACCCCAACATCCTAACCTCAACCATAAACCTAACACATAACCTCACCAAACCTTAACCTTAACCCTAACTGAACCCTACCCGAACCCTGACCTAACGTTAACCCTTACCCTTACCCTTATTATAACCCTTACCCTTACCCTATCCTTACTCTAACCCCAACCCTATCTCTAACGCTTGCCCTAATCCTAGTTAGGGTAGGGTTAGATTACGTTTGGATTAGAGTTTGAGTTAAGATAAGTGTTAGGTGTTACGGTTAGGGTTTGTCCTTTCTTTTTACTTGTCTGATCAATCCAGCGATGAGGAAGTTTTAATACACATGATAGTCCTTTGTCCATCATCAACCCTAACCTTAAGCTTAATTCTAACCCTAACCCTAACCCTAACCTTAACCTTAACCTTAACCTTAACCTTAACCTTAACCTTAACCTTAACCTTAACTCTAACCCTCACCCTAATCCTTACCCTAACGCAAACCATTACCTTAACCCCATCCTCCCAATTCAGGGTTTTATATCCAGGTTCGTTCCTACAAACCCCTGACATCGCACATTTATATTCTACGGGTCGATAGTGAACGATTGTCATTTCTTACTTCTCAAGTTCAAAAGAGAATCCATTTGCGTCGTAGGTAGAATTTGCTAGGTTACACACCAGGTGGCGATATATTCGACCCTCAAAATATGAATGGGTGATGTCAGGGGTTTGTAGGAACGAAAGTAGATACAAAACCCTGACTTTGGAGGATGCCTTAACCCTAACCCAAACCCTAAATCTAACCCCTAACCCTTAACTCCAACTCCCCTTATCCATCATCAAGTCTAACCCTAACCTTTACCTTAACTTTAACTTTAACCTTGACCTTTACCTCACTCTAACACTTACCCTAACTAGCCCAAAGTCATTAACCCTAACCCTAACCTAGCCGAAACTCTAACCTTAACCCCTCGCCTTATCCTAACCCTAACCGAACCCTACCCTTATCCCTAACCCTAACCCTAACCTTAACCCCAACACTAACACCAACCCTAACCCTAACACTAACCCTTGCCCTAACCCTAACCCTAACCCTTACCATGCCAAAATTCTGATCTAATCTAACCTAACCATAACCCAAAACTCTAATCTTAACCCTAATACTATCCCTGTCTTACCATAACACTAACCCTGCCTTACCCTAACTCTAACCATAACCTAAACCTAATCCTTCATCTATCCCTTACCCTAACCCTAATCCTAACCTAGGTTGGAGTTATGATTAGGATTAGGTTTAGGTTAGAATTAAGGTTAGGGTTAAGGCAATCTTATTAAAACAAGATATTTGTAACTCTCCAACTGCTTTTCTTCGAGGCATACTTCTCTCAACTACAACAAATAATTCTGAGGCTATTACTTGGAAAAGATTTGTTTCAACGGGCTGACAAAGCAACGACTATATGTTTCCCCGAAAAAAAATTGACAGCATAAATGGGCGTTTTTGCTACAGAAAATATATCCGATTAACGACATATTAGGTAGATAAAAGCCTTTTTTTTAAACAAAACAAAAGTACACATCTCTGACTGATAATATTCTATATCTCCCGGTCATCCTTCTAGCTGACCAAAAAATATTATAACATGCAGGCAACGTATGACAATGTTTTGGACTCGCGGGGATTACATAGAGACCTCGTCGTAAATTTTGACGAAATCACTAAACAATGAAACGGAAGTCAATATTAAATGACAATGACAGACTGACATGAACAGCTAGTGGTGCATTTACGTACCAAATATTTTGAGGGTACAAAATGTATGTCGTAAACGTTCTAGATTTAGACTTAATCACGAATACATGGGTCAGAGAGATTAATAAAAGTTATAAGGTCTTTTTTTTTAAGTTCAGTCGGTAACTGAATATTCTAATTCAAAAGTCCATGTCATTAAGGGACGAGATCAAATGTTCAATGTCGGATAAAAAACTTAATTCAAATAGTTTGGGGGTGGGGGGGGGGGGGGGGGGAATCACTGGAAGTTTTGTTATCCGACATCGATTTTTGTATACGCCTATATTGGTCAATCAATTTTTCCCAAATTAAGTTAAGAGGGGGGTGGGGGGGGGGGGGGGGGGGGCAGTGAAAAAACTATGTGAATTAAGTTTTTTATCCGACATTGAACTTTTGATCTCGTCCCTAAGAATTTATGAACTGAGGATGGGCTGTGTCATAAATGTTTTGAGATAAAATTCACACTGTCGTCGGTGTACATGTAATAAACTTAGATCAACTTAGACGGTCCTCGAGATCCGATATGTCTCTCGTCACGACTATCACAGTAGAAACATATCGTAAAATTCATCTATTTTTTCTCTCTTATGCATAGGCAAACATTTTTTTCTGTGTATATTCGAATTTTGCCTAATCAACACACGGTACACTTTGCGATCATTATACGGTACACATGAACACAATACAATCACAATCAACGGTACACCAGTTGTATACATTTTCGCTAAAATTTGCAACTATAAAGACAAGCTACTGACTAACATGTTCATGTCTCCCTTAACTATCAGAACATTACGCCACTGATTTTTAGCAATAAAAATACATAGTTTATCATTTTACATTGGTTTTGTGCGAGATGTGTCAAGCTATTGTTGACCTTTTCGAAATTTCATTTAGTACAGAATACATTATTAATATTGACGTTTTACATGGCTGCGGACGATTTACAAATACTTCGTAAAATTTCGATGAAGGTGCAAGTGAAAATATATTTCAATATAAATAGTTTGTTTGTCGCCTCGGCTATCCTAATTTCCGGTACACAAGACGAAATTTACAGTACATTGTCGGCAATATCCGTTGTACGGGGATACACGGTGCAGATGGCAGAAACACACCGGCATTTTTATAAAGTATAAAGTTTGAATATTTATAACTGCAACATAAGCATACTTTATGTTGATCTTTTCTAACAAATAAATATTCCAAAGATTTTGTGTGAAGACAGACCATATCCAATTTTAAAAGAGAGCTATCAGGTTTCGGAAGAAATAGATTCCAAAGGGGTTTATTCGTGGTTTACCTACATAAAGCATATTAGAAAAGAATAAGATTTACAGAATTCAGAACCTACTAGTATTTCGAATTTAAATAATAGAAAGACATATTACAAAAATATTTGTTTTTATAGAAATTATGAAAAAACATTTTATGGAGAAACTCTAAAATATTGAAGAAAACAGCAAACTTGAAATTTTTAAAATCTTAAAAGAAATTATAAAAGGGATGAATATTTAAAATCTAATAATGTAGAATTTATAAAATTCATCTGTAGATTACAAACAAGCGGACGTGCATCAGCTATGGAATGAGGTAGATATCAAAAGATACCCAGGGAAAACCGAACATACATGCGATGCAGTGCAATTGATGACGAATGCCACTTTCTCTTCCACTGTAAAATAAAAAAAAATGTCAGAGAATATTATTTTAATAGAATAAATTTAAGTTGAAATCTTAAGTCTATACTTAAAGCTATTCTGAATCCGGGTAACAGTGAACAAGTGAAATTGCTTGGTTGCTTTATTGAACAGTCTTTTGCACTAAGGTAGAAGGACACTCAGTTTCATTGTATATTCTACTACTGCACATTAGGGACGAGATCAAAAGTTCAATGTAGGATAAAAAACTTAATTCACATAGTTTTTTCACTGACCCCCGCCCCCCTCCCTCCCCCCACCACCCCAACTCTTAACTTAACTTGGGAAAAATTGATTGACCAATATGGGCATATGCTTTGAGAGTATACTTTTTGTATCATGGGTCCTGTTTTTCCTCAACAATGTATGTTTGTTCTGTATATTGACTTGGAAATCACTTGAATCCGTATTTTTCAATCCGAAAATCGATGTCGGATAACAAAACTTGCAGCGATTTTGACCCCCCACCCAAAACTATTTGAATTAAGTTTTTTATCCTACATTGAACTTTTGATCTCGTCCCTTACGTCACTTGTATTGTTGTGTGTTGTTCTTATTTGTAAGCCATTGGCCCTTAATTGGGCTAATAAATTTGATTTGATATAAAACCAAAAACAGATTCTGTTTTTTATCTGTTCAATGCTTAAATTTCTGATGATTAAGTTCTTTCAATAATAGAAATTATGACCTGGAACTATAACTAAGATCTCAGCTCTGGACTTCAGTCTGAGTTTTTAAATTTGTCGTTCAACCTTTTTGTGATATTTTGACACTGCTCAACTTTATAAGACGTTTAATACAGCAAAGCTGTTGTTTTTGTAAGAGTCAAAATTGGTTCAAATTAATTTATTTATTAATATCATTATTGTCATATAAACATATTTAGTTTGTGACAAAAACAAAAACAAAACAAAACATAATATTGCAAAGAAATAACTAATCTAATCAAAATGAACACGTGGAAAAAATTGTAGACTTCTGCCCTCAGTTCCAATGATTGTTTTATAAAGGAGCCACTATTTTTAACATGCATGTTCCACGATAGAAGAGTTTAACATGTATTTAAATTTTTGTTCTTGGGTTTTATATTCATATTCTGTCCTTCTAGGAATTTTATAATATAGCGACCTAGCTTTTTCTATTTCTAAATTATGGTCACTAATTCTCAACTTAGTGAAGCATTTTCTTATAGAAAAGTCATTGGAAGTCAAATAAAATTCTCTTTCCAAGCTAATTTTTTAATTTTTGTAAAGTAACAGTTGACTATTTTCATCATATTAATGTAGCTATTTATTTTATTTTCAAAAGTATTTCATATTTTTCTTTATAAATTCGTTTTTAATCAAGGGTTTTAAAGTTTTTACTTCATTTAAGTCCGTACAATTACTAACTTTATCTAAAAGGTCTGGGTTGGGTGAAATATATATATAATTACTGGCATATGTATATGAAGAATAAGTACCATGCGAGTCCAGCAGTTTTGACAATATAAATGTTTCTTTAAGTAAAGGATTTATATTTTCAGAATTCAGTCTTGTAAGGTAAGATAGACTGTGAAAATAAAATGGTCAGGGGGATCCTTCCTAGTTCTGCTCGGACTGCTATATATTTGAAGCTGTTTTTCTGGTGCCCAACGAAAATTAAAAATTAATGTGAACCTTTTCCAATGGAGTTAAAATATCAATAAAAGAAATTTGATCAAAGGTTTTTTAATTCGATCGGCCCTTATCTTAGCTCTAATAAAGCTGTAGAAGCTAGACATATTCAATAATTTTATTATGTCTGTTTTTTTTGTACTTAATAATATGTAAATGTGACCGAGATATCTTATCCAATATTATTATACAGTTGTATTTTTAATCCAATGGGAAAGAGCCATTTATGACATGTGACCTCCAAATATTTTTCCATATTGTACAAACGGAAGTAAACATTTTCCATATTGGACGTCCCGAAAAAGCCATATTTTTTCGTATTGTACGACCGGAAGTAAAAACAGGAAAAGTGTTTATGGCGTCGTGCTTAAATAGATTACGCGCCAAAACTTTTCCCAAATCAGCTAGCAAAGTAAACTTGTATTGATTTCTAATTAAGTTTTTTCAATAGTGTAGAGCGTAAAAAAGGGAGGATATATAGATTGTAGAAAAAATATACTGTATAATGTAAGACTAGAAAGATCGACTTAAGAAATGCTCCGTAAACTTTGAAATTCCATTTAGCTAGTCCAAATAAATTGTTCATTTCCCGAAAAAGAACATGCATTGGGTTATTCAAACTTTTTTTCTGAATATGTTGAACTGTATAATAAACAGATTTTTTTTTGTTACAGTGTTATGTACAACAGAAAAAATATTGTACACAGCTTTATTAACTAGTTGTGTAAAATATGTTATAAATTGGCTATGCAATACTGAGGCCCCCCAATACTAAATGTCAAGAACTAATAACAAACAAAAAACCTCCCCCCCCCCACCCCGAGCAAAAAACTGGACCAATACGGATTATAGCCTCAATATGGATATCAGGCCTGAAAAACAGGACCAATACGAGTTTTAGCCTCAATATGGAAATATGAGCCAGAAAAACAGGACCAATATGGATTTCAGCCTCAATATGAAAATAAGGCCTAGGCCCAATATGGATTTGTTTACTTCCGCCATGTTTGCAAGCAGATGACAAAAACCTAGAAAATCGATGCAAATAATATTGGGAGGAGACAAAGCTATAATTTCTTTCTATAATAGTTGCTTGCGTAAGTATTTAAAAGAAAAATTACTACAAAAACAACTGTAAGAAAAGAAATTTAGCATGTAACATCACACATCCATCAATGACCTGAAGGTAGGAAAGAAAGAATATGAAGATGTGGCCATCGGAAACTTGCCAATGAAGGTATATATTTTTTATTTATAAACAAGTGAACAAAAATAAAAATTTTGTCATATTGGTCCAGTATTATGTCCTCGGACAGGTCGCATTGGGCCTCGGACAGCTGCATTTGGCCTCGGCTTCGCCTCGGCCAAATACAGCTATCCTTGGTCCAATACGACTGTCCTTGGACATAATACAGGACCAATATGAAAAGCCCATTCAATAACCCTATAGTAATGTAAATCCTTTTCAGACAAAGAAAAGTCATGGTCGAAATGTCTAAAAGAACTCATTAAAAAGACAAAAATTGATACCCTTAATATTTCTAAGCAACTGTTTAAATCAAAACTTTAAGATTACTATAAATCAAAAATTAAATTTGAATTTTCGAAAATTAAAGAAGGGGCACCGGGAAAACTCAAGTTCTACAGTAGAATCTGTGCAAAATTCGAACAATAACAATATCTTAATTTTAGCATACCAATAGAACTTAGAAATAAATTGACTAAAATAAGGATTAGTGCCCATTCATTAGCTATTGAGACTGGTAGATACTCCAAATCAAAAACTCCACCAAATGAAAGATTTTGTAAATTCTGCGTTGATCGAATGGAGGATGAATTCCATTTCTTGTTTAATTGTCCTCATTATAATTTTCTACGAATTAAATACGAAATCCCTGATAATATTACTGATAAATCATTATCAGAATGCTTGAATCCAAATTCTTTAAAAAAAATTACGAAACCTTTTTTTATTAATAAAGGAAGCGTTTGAAAGCAGGGACCATCCAACTGTCTAGTCAATATTCATTGTTGAGATATATGAATTATATGACTTTATGACTATGGTTACTCATTGTTTCGTAAACTTTTATATACATTGAGATTACTTATATTTTAAATGTTTATACACGTAATGTTTATGTATTGTGTTTGGATCACGCCTCTTATGTGCTCTTTCCAATAAAATATTTGAATTTGTAAAATAACCTAATATTATATATTAAATATGAACACATCGAACTAATTACAAAATAAATCACAGTATATATATATATAAATATTGAAAAAGCTAAGTTAAGACATTAATTTAACTGTTAGTCTTATTTATTTATTATTATCAAGTTTTGTTTATTCGTGTTAACTTTGTTCTTGTGAAAATGTTGATCGTTTAAATACACGAAAAGTTGTGTACGCGTAGAGCACCTGCTTGTGATGTCATCATTTTTTGTGTATTAATTGGAATAACTCCCATAATGCATTTTAACCCCACCCAACTCTGTCAAAATTGACGTATGATTGCCTTGCTATGTCGGCAGACGAGGAGAAGTACACCAGTTTAATGTCTAAGACAGACATTTTGGGACTTTTAGACAAATTTCAACCCATTCATTTGTAGGTTTAATCATTCATCAATAACAATTCAGAGGATCCGAGTAGGATTATCCCCGGCGTAAAGCAGAAGGGGATCGTTTTTGTCGTGTGGTAGTCTACAAAAACGGGCAAAATTTCGTCGATACTGTACAGTATGGGATGTTTTAAGCCGAAGGGAGGCACGGGAGACGATCATGAAGAAGAAAAAGCGAAACGACAAATAAATAAAAAGATCGAGGAAGAACTTAAAAGAGAGAAACAGGTGTATAGAGCCACGCATAGGTTGTTATTATTAGGTATGTAAGATTCAAGAAGAATATGGTCGCTTATTTCATACCTGATTTACCCATTTCGAAATATAGAATGGCCATACATAAAACATATATGTTTTTCTTTTCAAAGGTGCCGGTGAATCTGGAAAATCGACGATTGTGAAACAAATGAGGATATTACACGTTAATGGATTCTCTGCAGAGTAAGTAGACACATATTATTGTCTGTTGTTTTTAAATAAATCTGAATAAACACGAGATATTATGTATGCATAAGTATTGTCAATTTTTGTTTGTATTGGGGCCCAGAAAGGGAGACAAATAATATTGCTCAATTAAATGTGTAACCAAAATTATTGATTTAAAGTTAATTAACTTTTTCAGTGAGAGGAAACATAAAATAGAAGATATTAAAAAGAATATTAGAGATGCAATTTTGGTGAGTACTTTTCTAAGATCTCATGGAACCCCAATTTTACCAAGATGGCCACCAGAAAATATACACATAGTTATATACTTGTCCTATTATTTGCCTGAGAGAAAATGTTTATTTCACAAATTATTTTGTTGATTAGATTAATAAATATGCATATTGACTTCAATTGCACTTAAAATCTGGTAAAACTGAATTAAAAATTTTCAGTATACTTTTTCTCCAAGAACTTGTACCAAGTCTTTAATTAGTGAATAAGGTAATCTGTGTGTATACTATATGTAAATGTATATATTTGTGCCTTGTTGAACAAAATCAAAATGTTATGAAAATAAAACATTTGAATACGATATCTCACAGAAATATCTGCTTTACTATTATAACCTTGTCTACGGTACATAGTTAGATTTAAAAATTTGTTGTTTTGAAGCTGAGCTCAAATTCTGTGCGGAGCACATGTCTCTTTGTATAGCTTTCTGTCAAGTAAAAATGTTAATATTAGTTTATATTTATGTATATCTGTATATAAATGTACCAGTGTTCTAAAGTTTTTCTGAAAAGACAGTTTTAATATTTGACTACTGATTATTAATGTTTGGTTGACAGGTGAAAATCAAACTTGCAGCCAAATACATTGTTACCTCCCCCATCTCCCATTCCCCCTTAAAAAAGTATATGATGGGTACAGAATAAAAGAAAATGGGTATCAAGACTGGAAATAAGACTTAATCTGTTTTCTGAAAAATTATTTCCTGATATTGTAGTATTTACATTTAATAATTCACATGTAACAATCCAGTTCATATGACCATTTTGAATTATCAAATTTGAGATTCTTTTCCATTATGGGTGAGAACTTTACAAAGAATCACTTTTCTTCATACATTGCACCTTCTCTTTTAGTCGCCTTTTCTCTTGGTCCATCTTTCTGTGCATCTACCACATGGTGTAGAACACAAATCAATCAATCTTTGCATCTACCACATGGTGTAGAACACAAATCAATCAATCTTTGCATCTAAAGAGGATTCTGGAAATAAATCTCTATATAATATTTCAATGTTGCATTGACCAATTTGTATAACCCTTAAAATGCAACTGTAATTTAAATTTTGTTTTCCAAAATAATACAATTTTAAGCTGAACTGTCTTTATTTGAATAAATCTGAAAATTAATATCTTGTTATGAATGATGACTCGATAGATTTGTTTGTAGACGGCTTCAGTTATGTTCAAAATTCAAAATAAAATTTTTTTTTTAATTTATTAAAGTCAATTCAGAACTCACCTTTATTTTTTTTGATTACCGTAATTTTGAAATTTTCATAGAAACAATTCTGTTGTTGCACAATAATACAAATAACATTGGTTATGAGTTCATGTCTAATAATAACAAATTTTGCTCATGTCTAATAATAACAAATTTTGCTCTTAAATCAAATAATTTCTGTTTTTTTTCAGACAATAACAGGGGCCATGAGTACACTTAATCCTCCAGTTCCATTAGAAAATCCAGAGAACCAGTTTCGAGTGGATTTCATGCAAGATGTTGCAAGTCAAAAAGATTTTGATTACCCTCCAGTAAGTGTAAATAATAAAACCCTCATCATTGTGTACGCATTGTTTATAAAAGTAGTATTTTATCATACATGTATGGGGACCTCGGTGCCCACGTGGTCTAGGTAGTTCATGACTACTAATGATCACTAGCCTGTCAACACTGTGGTTTTGAGTTTAAATCCTACCTGTGGCAGTATGTTTTCGACTCCAATCTAAATTGACAAGGATTGCCAATTTTCCTACCGAAGGTTGGTGGTTTTCTCCGGGTACTACGGCTTCCTCGACCAATAAAAACTGGCTGCTGCAAAATAGCCAAATGTGCTGAAAACGGCGTAAAACTCCAACTAAACAAACATACATGTATGTACTAGTTAATATAAGAGTGCAGGCTTTTTAAATGGATGTTAAGTGAGGCATGTAGGGCATAAGTTGGAGATTTTTCTGACATCTAATGACCTCATACAAACTGACTAGGAATGCAGGATGTTCCTAGAATAAAGAATTATTATTGTATTCTGACTGTCAGACCTATTTTCCTATTGAAATGGTACAAATGTATATGGTTCATATCTATACCAAATTTTAGCAGTCTTCCACTAGCCTGATGCTCCAGTAAAATTCTGGCTGTAGTAGTTAAATATTTGCAAAGATTGTGTAACTATCTCTGATGTCACCAACAGCAAAGATGTCCAGCAATTTAATCACCGATTTGATGCAACAGAATACATTTATTTGTATGCGTGACAAAAATATAGTTCTTTGCTGTCATGGGGAAGAATGTTTGAGGTATTTGGTGGGTCTCTTGTAGAACATGAATTTCAAAAACAAGATTATGTTGGTACATGTATTCAGACTGTATCTGTTGTCAAAGAAAGGGTCATGGTGGGCTTGGTCAAAATAAAATAAAATGTGATTTTATATTCCGATCTGCTGAAAGAATGAAAGTTATTTTAGGCAAACTATATTATTGGGAAAAAACACTTTTGTTGCAAAACAAATAAAAACATAACAGAGGGAAACTGGACTGACCAAGCAAAATTTTGACTACTTTTGCATTCTACCCAATTCAAATGGAACATCCACCTTATATTATTCTGCCAATTTTTTTTTTAATAAAGTATAATCTAGATTTTAACGTTTGGGAGAAGTGACTTCTCCCTCCAAGACAAGATTAGGATAAGTGAACTATCTCAGTTTAACATGAGATTAATACTGTAAACAAATTCTAATTTCATATTTGTCAATTAAATTTTTCTTGGCTTATCATATCAGTGGAGTTTCTTAAGAGCTTTTAAAACTCTTAATTGTCAAATTGGGCATGTTTATCCTCTACAATAGTCTTTTATCTGTCTTTATGACTTTAGTCAATCAGAATGGGTAACAGGCCTGAATCGTTTTTGATCACCCACAATCATGTTCATTCCTTTTGTTGACATATTCAGTTATATGAAGCCAATATCAAAGTCAATTCTGTATTTATATATCGTTCATCACATGGCTTTATCAGCTTCTGAACTATTTATCAAAACTGAGGCAACGAAAATGACAGAACAAGACTTTCGACATGCGCATTTTGTTTGTTTACAGTTTGCTGCAAAAAAAACAAGAAAGAAGTGTTTCCGTTTGCCACAATGTCTTGGCAACCTCTCTTTGCTCTGAAAGTGCTAAGAAGGTATTTTGAAATTTTTGGCGACTAAAATCTAAATTTTTCTGTCTAGATTAGGCTATGAGGAATATATGGATGGATGGATTATTGTTGAATGTCCATTTGCAATTACAATGCATCACATAAATATGTATAAATATCAGTCATGCTTTGTATTAGACAAACACGCTGACTTTTGATGTGCTAGCTCATGAGGTAACAGCAAATTACTTTGGCTATTTCAATTTCTTTGGTTTTCCGGCATTTGTCAGGTTTCCGGATTTTTTACCATTTTTGTGTCTATATATTCCAATATAAAATATTGGATTCTTCCCAATTTCCGGTTTTTGGCACCTTGTACTTTCATTCATATAGTTGAGAATCAATAAACTAAACCTTCCACACTTGAGGCACCATGAGACCATTGAGGCGGTTTGAATGAATATCTGCAAAGAATGAATTTCTAAGTAAATTACAAAATAGTTTTAAAATTTGTATTCAGAAGATGAATTGTTTTACTAGAAGAATGACTCGGATTCATAGGAATCTTTATATTTATAATTGAACAAATGTACAGGATAATTGGGATGTTCCTTCTCTTATAATAGTTTGTATGATAACACATTCACAGTCTTCCGTAAATGGCCATTTTTAGTGTGAGATGACTCGTTGAAGATTGGTTCACCCGACCTTGTCTCCCACTGCACAATGCCTCATCTTTCAATGCTTTTAGACCAATCATATCAAGCCATTGACAACGCACATACCTTTTAACCAATCAGGCTTAACATCGTCGAATGTGCTAGGTACAGGAAACTTAAAATTGGGTATTTATGAAAGAAATAGGTACTTATACTCATTCAAAAGTGAAGAACTGAAAAATCTTCAACTTGTTTTTAAAAATTTGAAAATCCAAAAACTTGAAGATTTCCCAGTCTTTATTTTGAACTTGTGTAAGAACCTATTATTCTTCTGTAAAAGGCCATTTTCAAGTTGAGACGACCGATTGGAGATGAGTTCACGTGCACTCGTCTTAACTTGGTATGAATTCCAATGAGAATCCTTTAGGTAACAGGTACGTAAATGGGCTATCTCACAGATTTTTATGAAATTTTGCAAGCAATTAGAGCATGTTGAACTGCATATGAATATCGAAAAAATATATAAGTAACTTTTATACTTTCGGATATATACCAAACAATATTCTGTAGAAAGAAGTACAAATGTATAGGATGCACGTAAATATCGCAAAAAATATTGAAAAATTTTACTTTAAATTTTCATTTCTCAAAATCGTGTCCTACGAAAATTGATATGCTATTGCCACTAAAATTTCCGTTTTATTGATATGAAAGCTATAGGGGGTCACCAAATTCGTTTTTGCAGTATAAAACATCCAAGTGTCTGTGCAATACCTAAAAACGTCGAAAAATAAGATTTAGAGCCACGACGTCATGATTATGTTTGCCTTTTTGGCGCTTTTTTCATGTTGTACAGCAGATTCAACTATCCATACTCAAAAAACGAATTCGGTGACCCCCTATAAATTTTAACGGAAATTCCAGTAGCAAGAACATATCATTTTTAAAGAAAATTCGTAGGACAGGATTTCGAGAAATGTTAATTGTAGTCAAAATTGCTGAAACTTTTTTACGATATTTACGTGTTTTCTATATATTTGTACTACTATTTTCCGGATATTTAATTTGCTATATCTTAGAAAGTATAAAAGTTATATATATCATTTTTTCGATGTTCATGTGCAGTTCCTCATGCTCTAGTTGTATGCAAAACTTCATAAAATTCTGTGAGATTATCCATTTACGTACCTGTCACCTTAATACATTCGTTTATTGTGACTCTTGACCAATCAAACGTAACATCACTATACCTTTTCGATTGTTCATACTGAAAAAAAAAAATAGGTGTGCGAGGCCTAAAACCCCTGTTTTTACGGAAGAAAAAGGTACTTACACTCGTTCAAAAGTGAAGAACTGGAAAATCTTCGACTCGTTTTTATAATTCAGCATCTTTGCCCTTGCTGCGGAAAGATGTGAATTTTAATAACTCGTTGAAAAGATTTCCCAGTCTTCATTTTGAACATGTGTGAGATCCTATTAATCTTTCTTTCAGTACCGTTGCATTACTTTGGTTTATGAAGCTAGACTGAACAGTCTAGTGCTATTTTCAGTTAGGCCAAAATAAAAAATAGGTATGTTTCCGGTCGCCCGACCGACCCTAATTTTTTGGCTCTGATCCCAATTTTTTTCCCTGAATGAAAAAGAATTTCGGTAATTTTCACTGTGATCGGAAAATAAGCTCTTCCTTTAGCATGTCCCAAAATAGTCTGGGTCTATTTTAAACGCTATTAAGAAAGTGTTTTATTGACCGTGATTGATATAAAACAAATGGCCGCCTATAATGGCAAAGTTTGAAAATTTTATAGGCTGGAAATCACGGCCATGTCTTCTGTGACTTTTGAACACTGACTCTACATATCTTATATAATTTACACAATGAAAATAGCCTGAAAGAATAACAGATTGATTATAAAAATACACAAAAAACACAATGGAAGCAGGCCCTACCCCACCAAAAAAAAACAATAAAATTAAAAAAAAAAACCTGACTTACCGACCCTATTTTTTTGGGACATGCAACAGGAAACACACTTATTTTTTTTGGCCTTAACAGTAGAACTATGCCTTTTCTTAATAAATACTTGAATTAAGCAGTATTAAAGAAGCAAAACCCCATAAGGGTCAGAGGACATTTAATCAATTTCCATATCATAATTATTCATAGTTTTTCGTTCTATGAAAAGAAATAAAACTAAAAAATGTACTTGATTAATTCTCATAACATCAACACTCATAGTCAATAGGCATTTTATCCTAATTTAGGTTTATTGTCTGTTACTGTTTCTTTTCCATTAGTAGCAGTTTAACTGCTGACAAGTACGAACAAGAAGAAACCAGTGCTGACAAAATTTTTGGGACTTAAACTTTGTACTTGTACATGTATTTGAAAATTTTGTCAGGCCAAGTGAGGGTATTAAATAAAAACTACTCATTCAAAATCCACTCTATATTAAAATGTGTATTTAAAAAAAAAAGAACAATTTTACTGGTTTGTTTACAGAAAAAGTTTGGAAAAAAAATCTGATTTCATCCTAATTTCTAACCTCACTTCATAATTCCTGCTATATACTAGACCATGTAATATTTTAAATATGCAATTTAAAAAAACAACAAAATGGATAACGGGGAAGGTCAACAATGACTTACCAATCAATTAACGCCATCCAATCGACAGAACCCCAGACAAAAAATAACAAAAGAGCACAAATTAAACACGAACATAGAAACAACAGAGTCAGGGTTGTCTGAGTTGGTTTATAATAATGATTAAGATACAAGGTATATACACTGCTCCTTTTTAGCTCACCTGGCCCACACATGGTGTCTGTCGTCCGTCCATCTGTGAAATTTTACATTTTGATCTTCTACTCTGAAACCCCTAGGCCCTATGAACTTAAACTTGGTTTGAAGCATCTATGGAAGGACTTTTATAAAGTTTGCATATTTTGCCGTTTGGACACTTAATATGGCTGCCATGATGAATTCTTATTTCTGATTTTTCAAAATTTCAAAAATCTCCCCTTAAACCCCAAAGCCAACTGAACTATAACTTTGAATGAAGCACCAATGGAAGGACCTTTATAAAGTTTCATATTTCGTTCCTGTCAGACAACTTATATGGCCGATGAATTCTTATTTCTGATTGGACAAATTATAAAAATCTTCTCCTCTGAAAACCCCTAAGCCAAATGAGCTTAAACTTGGTATGAAGCATCCATGGTAGGACCGTTATACTTTTTGCATATTTTGTTCCGGTCAAAGAACTTATATGGCCGCCATGATGAATTCTTTTTCATGATTTTCTGAAACTGCTAAGCCAAATGAGCTCTAACTTGGTATGAAGCATCTGTGGAAGGACCTTTATAAAGTTTACATATTTCATCCAGGTCGGACAGCAAATTTGGCAGCTATGATGAATTCTTATTTTTGATTGGTCAAAATTTAAAAAATCTCCTCCTGTGAAACCATATAGCCAAATTAACTGATACAAAGTTAATTGTCTACATTCTATACATTTTGCAGTTCCAGCTCACAGTAACCTTGTTGGTAATCATACTGTATCGGCTTTTATTAGTATGTTTTATACACCAGAGTGTCAGGATAGATAAGTGGGGAATCGAGTACCCATAAACAGTCTTCATGAATTTTCAAGAGCTTTTGCTGGACATTCGGTCCAGTATAAAGGCCCATGATTAAAATACAGTGAGTTGATTCAGATGCAAACTGTTGGAAACCAGTTCATGTTCATTCATTTAGGTTGTCAACTGTTATCTGCTTAAAATCTGCTACACTTGTAAATTTTTATGCTAATATTTTAAATTTCTACACCTAACTGTTATTTATTCCATTTAATGCATTGGTTTCCAGGGTTTGTTGATCAAGTGGTCTGGGTTCATGTAGTTCATTGTTACTATTGTCAAGTGATACATGTACAATGGATACTGAGGATGTTTAATTCTTATCTAAAAAAATAAGGATTGCAATTTTTTGTGTAGACAATGTGTGTTTCTGTCTGTTTCTCTGCCTTCTTCCACCAATAAAATCTGACAGTCACAATATACATGCAGTAGTAAAAAAAATATAAAAAAACAGAAGTGACATTAAATCCAATTAGACATGAGCATTTTTAAGAGATCTTCCCTCATTTGCAATCATTTTCAAGTTTTTATCTTTATCCTCTTTCAAACATTTGGAGATATAATACTTCACACTTCAAAGATAACACTGTTTTTCATAAAATTTTGAAATCTGAACACTTAAAAACTCAAATTGCTCAAATTCCTTAATACTCTGCTAATTTTACAAATTGCAGCCAGGAATAACACAACTATCAACCTCAACCTTTTTATGAGAATGGAGTTGGAAGTTTGTGAGTGAGGTTGTTGAGTTTACACACTGTTGAATTCTATAAAAACAACTTTTATAACTAAAAATTCTAAAAATCTAATTAATTTTACAAAAAAGATTGATATTTTAGCACTATTTCTTGGATTACGACTGCAAAAACGAACACTAACAAAAGTCACAACAGACCAATAAAATTGGCCTCAGAATCGATACTGGAATTATTATACACTTTATTTTTCTAGATACCACTTTTTTTCATGGTTTTCCAGGATTCAGTCAAATCATATTTCATATTGCATTACAGTAAAATCTGTCTTAAGTGAACATCTTTTGTCATGAAGAGACAGGCTTTGTACCTTCTTTGTGTCGGTCTAGAACAAAGCAGGATTCAAATTCATATCATATCGTTATCAACCTGTTCCCGTCCTGATGTGTACTAAATCGTTACCACTGGATGTTGAACAATATTTCATCCATCCATACTTCTGACACAAGAGTTCTGGCTTAAACAGGGTTAAATTGATACTTGTTTTACCGTATTACCAGAAAAGAACCACTTATTTTAGTATAAATTTTCTCTAAACCATGAAAATAAATATCCACAGTATAAGTTGCATCTAGCAGTAACTAACTGATCTGTCCTATTTCATTCTATATCTAGAGTTTGTCTTGTATGTTACAACAACTTTAAATTGATCCTCTACAGGCTCTATAATATTTAAGTCTCCCAAATGAAGTGGGAGACTTATAGGTTTTGATTTGCGATTTTTCGAACATTTTTTTCTTCCTCTCTGATTTTGTTCGTTTGAGTTCTCAATAACTGTCAGAGATATGGATCTGAGATTTTTCATGATGAAAGATCAATGTTTCTAGATGTGCCTATATTATTCATTTTTTGATGGGGGTCACTGAGACATATAATGAGGAGTTCAAAGATTCTAGGGGTTTACTATAGGACCTATGGGGAAAATTTTTTTCATTGAAAAACTCTACGAGAGTGACCAATAACCATCTAATATCATATATTTTATTATACACCATGACAACACCTATTAAATGACATATGCATCGTTCCTCTAGGGGGGGTCATCCCCACCCCCAAAGTTGATAATTCTAAAAAATTTATATGCAAAATCTATAGCTTTAAATCATGTATTTTATTATTCTGCGTAACAAGACAAATGACATGTACCTCATTCTTTCATTAGTGTGATCCTCACCCCCATAAATCAATAATGTTCAATTTTCTCATAAACCGTTAAAATCCCCATCCCTAAACCATATATTTTCTTATTCCCCAAGGTAAGACGCACCAAATAGCACATACCCTGCTTTCCCATGAGGCTATCACCACTCCCTTCAAATCAATAATGTTGAATTATCTCAAAAATTGTTAAAATCCCCACTCCTAAACCATATATTTTCTTATTCCCCATGTTAAGATGCACCAAATAACACATACCTTGCTTCCCCAGGGGCAATCACCACTCACTTCAAATCAATAATGTTGAATTATCTCAATAACAGTTAACATCCTCACCCCTTAACCATATATTTTCTTATTCCCCTTGGTAAGACGCACCAAATAACATATACAAATGTACCTCGCTTCCCCAGGGGGAAGGGGGGCTATTACCACTGCCTTCAAATCAATAAGTTGAATTATCTCAAAAACCATATATTTTCTTATTCCCCATGGTAAAATGCACCAAATAACATGTACCTCGCTTCCCCAGGAAGCTATCACCACTCCCTTCAAATCAATAATGTTCAATTATTTCATAAACCATTAAAATCCCCACAACTATATTTTCTTACTCCTTGTGGTAAGACGCACCAAATGACACACATCTCCTTCCCCAGGGGTTTATCACCACTCCCATCAAATCAATAATGTTCAATTATCTCATAACCCATAAAAATCCCCCTAAACCATATATTTTCTTATTCTCCATGGTAAGATGCACCTGGCTTCATCCCAGCCCTTCAAATCAATACAGTAATACCTGTCTTGAGAGACTACCCCTTCTGCCAAGCAAAAGTGGTCTCTCAAGACAGGTGGTCTTTCATAGGTCAGTCCAAAAAATCAATCAATCAACCAATCAATAAAAGTAATGAACCAGAACAAGAACTGAGAAACTGACATTTACTGTTAATCCCTTCAGATATGTGTCCACCCTGAGACTACTAGTAGTCTCAGGTCCACCATATCTTTTATATTTGATAAATACGCTAGACTTGATATTGTAACGACTCTTAAAACTGTCAAGCCACCCAATGGAAGCTGTAAAGTCATCATGCCCTATTTCTATAGAAATAATGATTGCTTTTTCTTGAATCAATTTTCCAGTTATAGGAATGTTTTTACTTCGCGTTGAACAAAACCAGTTCCATACACGTTCATTTAAATCACCGTATAACATTCGTCTAGCTTTAACATACTTTAGTTCCGACTGAAAAGCATTTTGTTATTCTGTCTTAATATTGTCCTTTTCTTTAATTATACTTTGGATTTGGGTCTTCCCAACGCTAAAATGTGCATCCTTTTCACTTTTTTCAATCATGGCAATTCGGTCTTGAAGTGTCAAAACTTTTCTTTTTTTAGTAGCTGAAGCCATTTTGTCAAACACTTGTTATCTACTGAAAACTTTTACAAAAATGACACTTTTTAATTTAACTTATTAAATTTACTCACCTGTCTCTTAATCACCCCAGGCCTAAATTAATTAGATCAGCTTATATGTAAAATTGATTAAAATGTGCGTTTTGGGAGTAAACAATGATTCATAGGAACCCTCCAGAGAGATCACGAATGATAATCAACAGACTGTAACCAAACAAATCACTTGTGCAAAATGTAAAAATAACTTTTATTGAAAATTGATAAGCCCCAAAAATCTTACATTTTTAGTCCATGGATCAATTAACTAAATAAATTGAACGATTGAAGTGTTTTCTTTCTTTTTACTTTCCCCTAAAGATTCACGTTACTTCCGGTTAAAAAAATAAACAAACGTGATATTACCTTGGTCGTTCAGAACAGATACAAAGACGTTTTTGGTACTGAAAATAGTGGTTGTTGGTCGCGTTTGACAGGTGGTCGTCCACGGGGGTGCTTTTATTAGAAAAAAACGTCTGTGCAGCAAAAAACCGGTCGTTAAAGCCAGGTGGTCGTTCATTAGAGAGGTTGCTCAAGTCAGGTTTTACTGTACTTTTTAATTATTTCAAAATCGGAAAAAAAAATGTTTATCCCTTTAACACATTTAAAATACGCAATGTTCAAATCTCATAAACCATACCCTGTAACACATATATTTCTAATTGCCTATAAGGAGACGCATTAAATGATTTTACACTGCCCAGGGAATGGGGGTATTCCCTCCTAAAAAATAAACAAAAGACATTGACATCCTTGGCCCTTAATTATAAACATTTTTATTCTTTGTGAAAAGCTCAGATATCCTCAGAGTTCATGTCCGACCCCTTTAAACACTGGATGTATCATCAGTGTTTCTGAATAGCTTCAAAACTGATGGTTGGGATAATCATTATGCCCATGACAAGACCTAGTGAATGCACAATTGGTATTGTTCAAGGGGACAATTTACTATTCCTGGAAGATAAGTCCAGTAATATTGCTAAACTGTATTGGTCTAATTTTTATGCAACTCAAACATTTTATTTTTATTAATGTTGTGTTTTATCTTTTTATTGTTTTATTTTCTGTCCTTACGTCAGATTTTAGATTTAACATAATATTGATACAAGGAAGGTCGACATCAATGTATCAGACATAATATGTAATAATAGATATTATTTCATTTGCTTGGTCATAAATTAAGCAAATATTTTGTTGTGTTGCAATCAATTTTATATAAATATGATTCAAACTTGATGTTGGGAGGACTTAACATGGGAGGTAAGAAGTGTTTTTTTATTATTTTTATTGAATGAAACCGATCGCATTTTATTACACCATACAATAAAATCAGTTCTTGTAAACGGTTCAGAAATATTGGGATACATCTCTGTCAATGCAGCATGTCAACAAGCAAAAGTTGATCAAGTGTGACATTGTATGACTGTAAAACATCACATAAAATAGCCATATCACGATTTTCAAGTAACCTCTCCATTATAAGTATGCATAAACTTTATAGAACAATTTCCCCATTTCAGTCTCTGAAAGCAAATAATTTATTGAAAATAATGTAAGGCATTCGAGATATTAGTTACTTCTTTTGGGAGACTTCATAACAGTTTAATGTTACAGTTATTACTCGTTATTATAATTGATGAAATTTGTTTGCAGTAGCTACAGAATCTGAACTTGTCATGTTCTGAATAATTTTCTTTACAAAATATCATACTGTGTATTTGCAGCTGGCATATTATTTATATAGCTACATTCAGAACAGATGTTAGAAAAATGTGTGACAGTCTATTACAAAAAAAAGATTATTCAAGAGATTTTATAAAAAGAACTTTCCTTTACCTACATCTAAAGGAATTTATTTTTGAGGAGAAATGTAGTATATGGACACTAACTACACATTAAAATTTCTTAAGTAAAACTGTATCTTTGCTTCAGAGAATCAATGTTATTATTTAATTTCTGAAGCTATAGAAGTCAGGTATAGTTTCTGACTGCTGTTTGTTGATTGATCAAAAACACAATTGATTTTTCCTCATACTGCAATAGCATGTGAAGTGTACATAGAGCCTGATTGGTTGGGAAGCATTATACTGGCTACAGGTCAGACTATTTTTAGCAACAGATGGCATAATTCACTGCAGAAAATAGGCAGTGTTAGATAAATTTAGCTTGCCAGGGGACAGATAGAAAATCAGTAATGGAGCTACACACTTGAATACACAGACTGTTAGTTAGAGGCACTCACAGGGGAAAACATTGAATAGCACAAGAAAAAGAAAACTCAATATTTTTCAAACAGCATGTTTACCGGAAAAAACTATGCATCAGATAGGTCTTCCTTATTTTAGGTACAAATATTTTACTTTGGATAGGTCTTCCTTATTTTAGGTACAAATATTTTACTTTGGAAGAAATTGAAGAATTTTACCCTTATAGTTAAAAAAAAAAGTCAAAATTTAAAAAATTGTCAAAGGGACATTCCTTCATTTAAGGGGTTATCCCTCGTCAGAGGTTTTGCTTCCAACCTGTTTAATTTTAATGTTTGTTATCATATCAGTTAAAATCATTACAAGACGAATATTCTTGTATTGTTTTGAGTAGGTCGATGAATATATAGTCGAGATAACATTGAATGACCATGTTAGGTTGCAAAGCCCTGACTTCGGAGACAACAGAAGCCACAAATTTACTTGATGTCCTGTCATTTGTTACTTTTTAGGCCATTTTAGCACTCAGATGTCATGATAACTGACAGCTTCATTCAAACGCTCAAGTGATTTAAAAATTTTGTCACAAAATCCGTAATCCGTTGGGGGCTTTTCTGTGCTTGATGCTGATGGCAGAAAATTTTTTTTTTCTATGAGATCGTTTTTAGTATGAGGACCGTCCAATGAACTAGTAATTAATTTGGCGTGCCTTAATTATGAAATTAAAGGAAAGTGTATTGAGCAGTATTTCAGAAACTGTAATTTCATGTCAGGTTCAACCTTATATATTCACAGCCCTGTATATTGTGGTAAAATGATACTGGGTGTTGGAAACCAATTACGTTTTCATTGACCTAAGTTTTAACACCTTTACCATTTAGAAAAAATACAACCCTCATTCTTGTTCAAGCATTGTCCTCTTGATGATTAAAACAAAAAACAAGGTTGAGAAAGGTTTAGCCAATTCCTGTCTGTTTTGCCATCTCCAAAACATTTTTTATTTCTACCTTTTTTATGTACAGTTTACTTTAATAATGCATTTTATTTCAGGAATTCTATGAACATACAGAAATTTTGTGGAAAGATAAAGGAGTACAAACCTGCTATGAAAGATCTAATGAATACCAATTAATTGATTGTGCCCAATAGTAAGTATAAAATAATTTTAAAAAACTGTCATGTACAGACTAATCATGTATTATACACTAATACAGTATAACATTGGTCTTGACAACATGTATTGAAAGAAATTCAAGATTTGTAAGTGTTGGATTGATTCAGTTCCTCTGTAGTACAGCTTTAAAATTCTGACAGAAATTGTTTTTTGTGCACAATTGTACAAGTTAGTAGTTCTAATAATGAATTTCTGATCTTGTTACTCTTTTAACATATTTGTCTAAAGTTATGGTCAGAACTCTTATTTTGTGCACAGATCATGATAACAATTTGTGTTTAAGATATATATTCCTATTTGTTGTATGTTATAAACTGTCTGAGCCACAGATATACTGCTTCTGATGACAACCCAACTCAAATGTATTATCACTGTGTTTATCTGAATTGCAGGTATTAGTCAAGCATGTTTTATGAAACACATTTTATGGACTCATGCAAAATTCATGAAAGTCTTAATTTTCTTGTGTGACTTGACTGAAAGTGAGGTAAAGGTTCGAAGTATTTAACACTGATTGTCTCTCTGCTTTGTTGGGTGAAAGCATAATTGTTGGACTTTGAAGAATCTTTCAGAAGAGTATATCAGTTCATGTTAAATTCCACTGGATAAGGTGAAAGTATGACAATGAAAAAAGAATCTATAAAAATTAAATTTCCATTTTCTCCTTATGCTTTTTATTCTTCACAGTATTGATGGAATACATCCTAGATAATTTTTAAAGCATGTATAGATGTAAAAACAGTGAATGTAAAATAAATCATGAATGTTATAGTAATAAAATTAAGATATATATTGATTAACTCATTAAATATATGTGTTAGCCACAAAAGGGATAATAAAACATGCAAAAGTCAAAAACAAAGGAACTGCTTTTAAATGTATAACTGTTTTTGATCTTAATGTCATTCTTTGGGCTTTTATATTGATAGATAGAATTTCTCCCTTTGTTAAGGTAAAATATTTCTAACCAACTGTTTGTTCAATTCCTGGGTGAGAATTCCCATTTTTACCAAATTTGAAACATAAATATTGATGACATACTTTTACGTCAGCAATATCAAACACAAATGACAGAGCATAGGGATTTCTATGAATGATACTCATATATAATACTAAATTTAAGGGCTCCATTTCTTAGGGCCGTCATCACCTAACAACAGCAATAGATGCAATTCAAATCAGAATTTGACTGATTGAGGATAAATATGTTGTCTGAAAATTTCACATGTTTAGGATCTTAACCAATCAATCATGTTTCCATGTTTCATCATTCGTCTCCACTTCCCTTCTAAGGATAATTGTTCAGCTAAAAGGTGACCAGAGGTAACCGGACACATTACAAATACGCGCAGTAATTTTACTTTTAAATATTGCGAGAGCTGGTGGTTTTGACATGTTTTATATAAGCAATGAGATTCAGAGAAGGTAAGACAATGACAGAGAGTTTATCAATTATGTGCTGAATATTTTTACACAACACTGACTAATTAAGATAACTTTATTTCACACTACTAGGATAAAAGATAGAATCATAAGTTTTAGGTAGCTTTTAAAGCAAAAACACTTAATATAGATGAGACATAGACAACAATGTTTTTTTTTTGTTATTTCGGTTTACTTTTGAATATTGAATATTGTTTCAATTTATTACAATAAAATGGTACCAATAAATGATCATTGTTATAGGAAATAGACATGTCATAGTAACAATACTGTTGGGCCAATCTGCTTGGAAAAGCAATCTAATGTTCTCGCCCATTGCTTTACAAGAAACAAATATCTCACCCTCTGAAAGTGGCTGGATGGTCTGAACAAAGGGTAAGAAAAGGTATTCTGCCTTTTTATGATACCCGTGCTTGCACTGGTAGAGGAAATACCTAAGACCAGATTAAGAACCAGTCCCACAGAAAGTTTTATGTACATATACAAAATATATTTTTAGCTCACCTGGCCATAGGCCATGTGAGCTATTGCCATCACTTGGCGTCCGTCGTCGTCGTCTGTAAACTTTTTCAAACGTTAACTCGTCCTAAACTACTGGACCGACTTCAACCTAACTTTGCAGAATTGTTCTTTAGGGCATCTGGAAAATTTCTATCGTTTAAAATTTTTGAAATGTCGAAAAACATGGCTGTCGTTACTATAAATAGAACATAGGGGTAAATTGCTGTTTTTTGCTAATAACTCAAAAACCGTTACAGATATCGAAAATCTGACATGGGGTAAAATTGATCAGCATGACAAGATCTACATACCCTGAAATTTTGAAGGAAATTCCAAAACCCATTTAGGAGTTATTGCCCTTTTTTCACATTTTTGGCTTTTTTTATGTTATTATTTCAAAAATCTTCTTCTCTGAAACTACTATTCAAAATCATATGAAACTTGGTAAGATTGTTGCTTAGGGTACCCTGCATAGAACTGGTGTGGGGATTTTTGATTCGTCGAAAAACATGGCCGCTGTTACTAAAAATAGAACATAGGGGTAAATTGCTGTTTTTTGCTAATAACTCAAAAACCGTTACAGATATCGAAAATCTGACATGGGGTAAATTTGATCAGCATGACAAGATCTACCTACCCTGAAATTTTGAAGGAAATTCCAAAACCCATTTAGGAGTTATTGTCCTTTTTTCGTCAAATTTTCATAATTTAACATTTTTCGTCATTTATCTCCAAAACTATTTGAGATAGAAGTGAAATGTAAATTTGAAAAATGTTTGCCATGTTGAGATCTACATACCCTGAAATTTTAAAGGAAATCCCAAAACCCATTTAGGAGTTATTGCCCTTTTTTGTCAAATTTTTAAAATTTTAACATTTTTGCATTTATCTCCAAAACTATTTGAGATAGAAGTGAAATGTAAATTGAAAAATGTTTGCCATGTTGAGATCTACCTACCCTGAAATTTTGAAGGGAATTCCAAATTCTATTTAGGAGTTATTGGTTTGTGTAATTTGAGGTCGGGTTCTGTTACATTTATTTAAGGTTCACCCTTATTCCTGGTCAATTCCTGCCAGGACTACCACCATCAGGGAACATATTTTAACATTAAACCTTATGAAAAATAAATCTTCAACAAATTTTCCCTGAACAATTGAACCAATTGCAACAAACTTGGTCAAATAGTTGATTAATTGTCCAATGAAAACCAGACTCCAGGTGAGCGATACAGGCTCTGGTGAGCCTCTTGTTTTCAGAATGAATGATGTCTTTATTTTGTTTTGAAACAATATCAGCAGAAAGGTTTCATAATTATTGGTTTCACTATACAACAATATCAGACAATTGATTTACCTCTTAAAATAGGAAAGGTTAATTATTAAACAGTTTACATAATTAGGTCAAATCTGGAATGTATCAGTGCATCAATCAATAAAAAGCTAATTGGTCAGTAGGGAAATACTGTGTATCTCCCAATAATGAATAAACAGATTGATATGATAAATAAAGCTCAAGAAAAAATTGATAACCATTATATAAAAACAAGTGTATTGTCCTTGTTTTAGGACAAGTGTGAACATATTTACTATTATATATACTGTGTACTTTATTTACCAGGTAATTTTGAAGCAAATGGTTTGTGTATGCATCAAAACATAATTCTTTAATCTAGGGTCGTTGTACTTGCATATGAAAAGAGAAGGATTAATAATGTTGTTCTTAAATCATATATGTAGTAGGTATTTGGCAAGTTGAAGACATTTTGGTCAATGTGATTCCATGGGGATTCACACATTTTGTACACCTGTATGGTATTTAATTGATCAATCATGAGATCTAGACCACTCTGAGACTAAAACTGGGCTATTTTTAGTAGTCTTTTATCTGATCTTTTCCATAAATAGATCATTATTGACATAGTTTAAAAGCATATATGTATAATGGGACAAGAAAATTTCTTCCCTATGTACTGACTGAGGTACTATTGAGGAAAATGAAAGTTCAGAGAAAGCATTTTGATCTTTGATGGAAATAATATGGAATTTGAAATAAAATGAAAGGTTCCAAATGAACGTATTAAAAAGTATATTATAATTCATCACTGTAATTATTAATTTATTTATATGCAATATAACTTATAACCCAAGTAAAAGCAAGTCTTATCTTGTTAAACTTGTTTGTAATAAATATGTGAACCAATTTTATGTTTGAATATTTTATTTATGCTACGCATCTTAGCTCAGCTATGAATAAAATTTATGTTGATATCATGGACTTTAAATAAATTTTGGAGTGGACTTTCAGTCTTTGTTTCTGTCTGTGTTTTAACTGGCTTATTTTTCATATTTTATTTGTCCTAGTTATGTTTTTAATACTTCCGCTATGTCACATATTTGTTTATCAGTATTAAATTTACTGAAATTCAAGTTATTGTCTTGGATTGCTGGAAATGTTTTGTTGTTTGATGAAGTACATGTAGCTTCTTGATTTTGATCAAGGAGGTGGAACTTTTTTAACAAAGTAAAGGATAATGGGTAATGGGTCTTGGGTCTTGAATTGATTTAATTTAGAGAAGGAACAGATAATTAAAAATGCATAAGTCTAATTTTAACTCTACAAAAAGTAATAAGCATTATGAAAATGAGAAAAACGGCATGGACAGGAACTCATACTAAATCAAAATTTTCATTTGATTTCAACTCTATTTTTTTTATTAGATGTACATGCATATATATATATATTTGTACTAGTTATTATATAAAAAGTTCAGATCTTTTCTGCAATCAAGTGACATTTATTTGGTGAAGCATGACGAAATCCAAATTTTCACTTTCTTGATATACTTATGGTAATGTTATTGGGTAAGGAAAATAAGAATTCATTAATTACAAAACATAATTTCAAGTAATTCTGATAACCTTGTCAATTTAAACATAGAATCTAAAATGTATACTAATTTTTCATAAGCTGTTTTTGACATAAATGTTTATGAACAGTATTTGAGGTTTATAAAACAGTAATACACTTTTGTAATTCATTTGTTTGATTGGACTATTAAAAATCCTTCTGGTTGTGCGAAACAAAGAACATATAGACATTTGAAAAACAGGTTTTCATATAAGAATTTACCTGGATTTCGTAACTTTTGATCAAAGAAAATTAATTTTGGGTAGTCTATAGTATGGACTCCATACTGGAACATTTGCAACTAAATTTTGGTATATAGTATTTAAATGTTCGTCTTCAATGCAGTATTGTCTTAATGTATCATATTTATCAATATTTTGGTCTCATATTATGCAGCTGTCCAGAGAGACACCCTAGCCGGGTAAATGGTAATAAAAAATTAGTTGTCGTAATAAATTTTGACATGTAGAGTTTATTATGGTACCTTTCTGTTTAGTTAGAAACAAAATACATATAGTACTGTTTGATACTGGAGTATTATCATCTACTTAATACATATGGTTATTTTGAAAAAGATTGCATACATCAGCAGCAAAACTGTTTTACCTCTGCAATTTATGTTATAGTCTGCATTGTGATTTGATCAGGAAGCTATCACAATGAGGAACCAGTAATATAATATATTTACTTGGAAGACAGTTAAGGAAGTAACCCAAAAATTTCAATAATACAAACAGGCTAATTATATCTCATTGCTTTCAGTTGACCTTAATATCCCTTTTTAAATGAAAAAGATTTACTTTGTTAACTTACCAGGAAATGAAAATTTAAACTAACAACTTAGATATCCTAACAGTGAAGAATATGTCTATGATGATAGTCCAACCAGATTTTTCCTTACATATTTTTCTATAGGCACATATCTCAATAATGGGTTTTACTAAAGTCTGTGTACATGTTATACTGATTATTGTTTGCTTATGTAAGTTGCGACAGTCATAACATTACTTGTACATCACAAGATTAATTATTTTCTCAATTATACATAAAGAGAAATACAGAATCTTAACACCAGCAAGAGTGCAAGACGTGGTAATCTGACACCTGATGGTAAGAATTCCAAACTCTGACAAGAGATTACAGGAAGTCATACCTGAATGTGTCTCAGATATCCAGGTCTGTCAGTCTTGTGAGTGTTTAATTCATTTTTCCACTTGTTCAATGTTTAAATTGATTCAAAAATGTTAAAAATCACCAAAAAAAGTGTGTACATGTAGTATACAGTGGCTCACCCAGGAGGTTGGTGAAACAGGAATTTCCCATTGACAGCAACCAAGTAATTGTTAACTAACATCAGATTGAGAAACATGTTCCTTCCATACATTCATAGGCTTCATTATCATTGGTCACCTACTTAGTGAAAGATTGGTTATTCTCTGATTCTCAGCAAAACCATGCAAGTGTTCCAGCTTGCTTAAAATAGTGGGGGGCAGCAGCCTGTCTCTTTTCTGATGCTCCACTGCCTTTTCAGTGCTCTGTTCTGCACTCTGCAATAAGTATAATATAAAAAACAACAAATCACTTTTTTAATACACATAAACAATACTCAATTAATTGAAATTGAAATTATAGAGTGCAGAAACTAATAGAAAGTTCTCTTATAAGGGCATTAGATCATTGAATAATTAATATTTCTTAAATGTTGACTTAATCTTGTTTGCGCTTTTCAGATCTGTAAATGCATTAAAGCCCCCCTTATCCTAAGTAAAATGCCCTTCTACCCTCAAATCCTAGCTGGAACTTGAAATAAGGTCTAAACAATTTACTATATTTAGACCATTTTCATGTTTTAATGTGTGCCTTAATTGTCCATTTGTTCCATGCTTCTGTAGGATGGCATAAGTAAAAATGTGGCACTAGTTCTGAGTACTATACAACAAACTTTGATACAAACATCCATCAGATGGTCTACATGTCATTAATAATTGACTTAGTTAAAAGTTAAATTTGCATCTAGGATTCATGATAAGATTGATTTTTCAGCAAGTATAAATCAAAGAGTAACCCTATTAGCACATCTAAAACATATTTTAAACAGTTTTTCTATAGCCCCAATGTCAAAGGGCATGTTACACCACATGGAGGTGTTGAAACAAGGTCTACGTCAACTGTTTTAAGTAAGAGTAATTGCCCATGCGTGTTTGAGTTGTAATGATTATCATAGTTAGGAAGAAAGGAAATTGTAAATCAAATTCCATTTCATATCATGACATTATTCATATCAACTCGTTAGTCCTTTATGAAGAGATAACCATGTTTATTGATTGAAATTGTTTTATATACTTTTAAGGTGTAGGAATTCTAAAGTGAAACTGAATATTTAGTCATAGACAAGGGGCTGCATTGGATGCGCCCCATTATAACAGTTAGAGAGAGAACTCTTAACAGAACAGGAAAATTAAAATACTATATTATCAGAGTTTATGGATTTGTTCCCCACGGACCTTCCTCTGGATCTCTGTCCCAGACTTTCAGGGGAAACCTTGGCCTAGATTCCTGGTACTTAATGTGCATGTTCTGTCCACCCCATACCCCCACCCTCCCTACACATGCATATACACACCGTCGCTCTTCCTACATACACACACACTGTCCCTCTTCCTACACACACACACACACACACACACACACACACACACACACACACACCATCTGTCTTTCTATACACACACACACACACTGTCCCTCTTCCTACACACACACACACCATCTCTCTTCCTATACACACACACACACCGTCCCTCTTCCTACACACACTTACATACACAGAAATCTCTTGAAAGAAGCTGACTACAACTCATTCATGTAAATAAACAACAAAATGAATCGAACTAAGCAACCCAACAGACAGAAGACCAGTCCAGACACAATAAAAATAATAACACAAAACAGAAAAGAGAGTATATTGCACTACTTTAAAAGGTGGCAAATATTCAATATTTCTGTCACCATCGATGGTTGCTCATCATTTTTGCTTTGTTAATTTTCAGAAAAATGGCAGATAATCTAAGTATCAAAGTTCTGGAATTTTATTTATTTTTACTTAAAACTAGCATACAGAACTTGAAAATTTGAAAATGTGTTTATGGTATATGTACATGTGTTTGGAATGGGGAAGTAATTAGGAATATTAATTTGAATTTGTTCATCATTATTTACACTGTATTGAAGGTAAAGGTGTATTATAAGGATGTGTTTATGTGGGCGTCAGAACCCCACTACAATATTGTATTTGACAGTACAGGTAATGACTTGCTGGATTTTCCTTTCATCAATGTGTTCTGATAAAACCAGTTGTACATTAGGCACACCTAATTTTTACTTAATATCTTATTTTAATGAGAATTTTAGGCCAAGTAAATAAATAAATATATATATATATATATATATGTGTTAAAAAATGCACAGAATTGATTCATTCTCTAAAATTTTGAATTATTTACAATCTTGAATAGAAAACATTTAGAGCACATGAATATATAACAGAAGATGATGCATACTTCTTTCTTTTTGCTTGAATGGATTTTTATTATTGCTTAAATGCAACTTAATATTTTAAAGTTCATCTTTACATATAACTTCATTGTTTAGCAGGGATTTAAACATTCCAAAGTCTGGGAATTGTACATCTAGAGATTTCAGACATTACTTTTTGGTTTGAGAAAAACCTGTTGGGTTAGACTAATTCAAACGTGTTCTTTGAAAGAAAAGGATACATTCATGTTTGTTAAAACTTGCTTGTTGTGGTGGGATAAAACAAGGTCATGTTAATGTGATAAAGAAGATCCTGTACTTGGTTGATTTAATTTTTCACTTCTGTGGAATTGAAAATTTGGAAGTCTTATGAAATTGACCAACTGTAACTTCAGACATATTTAGGTACATTTATTATTGCAAATCTTTGGTAGCAAGATTTAATATAAATGTTCTTTTTATAATACATGCACATGTACAATGTTACTAGCATAAATTAAAATGCATATTTAATTGATAATTGCAATTTTTAATATGTCACATTTTTAGCAATGATAAAATCATTGAATTCTGAAGTTACAGTATTTTTAATGTATATGAGAATCACATTTACTGAAGGGATGCACTATACTTAGATACTTTATTTTATTTCCAAATTAGGGCCCCAGGAGGGCATATTACAGAACACATATAATTTTATACATTCACAATCATTGACAAATGGGAGACAACTCCCTCCTACAACACAGAACTCATATAGTTTTCAACACAATTAAATATGTACCAATATGCATGAACATCACTTATAAAAGCAAATAAAATGATTTACAGAACCTGCTCACGGTACACACACACCAAGGTGAGTAATATTACCAGTAAACACATAAATTTTGCAGTATATATAAATATATATATATATATTGCCAATGGCATAACAGTGACAAAAAACTGCATGAAGCACCAAGAGTCAATGCTATAATGACCAGGTCATACTTGTACTTCATGCAGGAATGGCATATGTCATATCAATGGACAAAGTTTCTTATGTACTACAATTTTAGGGTGTAGTAAAGGATTACAAGGTGTTAATCTGCACACATATCGAAACATTCCAAAATTGCAAAAAACACCAAGAGACTATGCTTAAAGGATAAAATCCTACCTGTATTTTATGCAAAATTGGAATGCCACCTCAGACATGCATACAGATACAATCCAAACCAAGTATGACTACCACCCAGTATCATGTATAAATGTACAAATATATTTGAGTAATGAGGGATCTTCAGTATTCATCATCCAAATAAACTTATCTTTATTATTCAATGTGTGAAAATTTTTACAGGACTTTGTAATATTGTTTACTAACTTTTCCCTCTCAAGTAAGTGTTTACTACATTTCAACATATAATGAATTTCATCCTCTACCTCACCTAATGTGCACCGAGAACAAATTCTGTCTTGTCTGAGCATACCCTGGTACCTACCACATTCAATTCCCAGCTTATGTGCAGATATACGTAGCTGGGTAAGTTTTCTCCTCTGATCAAAATTGTGTATTATTGTAAGGTAATTTTCAAACCCAAAATTTCCTTTACAAAAAGAATAAGTAAGCAGTTTTCCCTCTTTTAAATTTTTGAATTGTTCAACCCACATAGTAATAAAATAATCTTTAACAGACTTGTTACAATTCTGCTTAAAACTATACACCGAGTTATTTATACATTTTTTCATATCAGAAATCCTTTCTAATAGTGCATTTAAACATCCATACCATGATGGCTTGTTTGATTCCCATAATGATTTTGAACAGTTAAAGGCAGCTTTCAGTAATGGAAAGGCTGTGTCCAAATTTTCAAGCCGATACCAAAATTTAAACATGGATTTTACTATTTCATAGTAGAGAGGGAAACGACCCAATTCTGACAGTACTGCAAAGTTGATACTTTTTTTGTGAACACCCAAAACAAATTTACAAAATTTGGAGTGTAATTTTTCACATAATAATTTAGAAAAGATTTTGTCAATATCAATATTTTCTTTCTTAAATCTTGCAGCAAAAGGATTAAAGTATCCCCATATTTCGGAACAGTATAAAAGAATTGGGCGTAAGGTATGGTCAAATACATGCAATGCTGTCTTGATATTAGGATTGTGTGATAAAAAATCTTTCCTTAGCTTGAAGTATGCCTTCAGTGCCTTTTGATAAATTTCATTTTGGGCAGAGGAGAAAGATCCAGATGCACAAAACTGCAAACCTAGATACTTGTATTTGTTTACACATTCCAATTCATAAGAATCAAACATGAATTTATTTTTAATTAGTCTGCCTGCCTTGTTGAAAATCAAAATCTTTGTTTTATTAGTATTTATTTCAAGACACCAATCATTACAGAATCTATAGAGCTGATCTAGCTTTTGTTGTAGTCCCAGGGAAGACTTAGATAATAAAACTATGTCATCTGCATACATTAAGCAGTGAATAGGGGTGCTATCTAAAATGACAGGATCTGAAGTATCTTTAAGGTATCCCGGCAGTGAGTTTATGAAGATTTTAAAAAGGTTTGGACTTAAATTATCTATATATTTGCTACCATAATTTTGTCCTTGTCATTAACCTAACAGTTTGTTATACTTTCTATAAAGGATCATAATTATAAGATTTTTATAAGGTCATTTCATACCTTAATAAACCTGTATAAATCTAACTTTTGATTTAAATAGTAAGCTGACAGAAACACTTGGATAAATCTGTCTAACACACAGCACAAATTAATAGTATATGTAATTTCTTGGTTTATTGGTTTGGTAGGATTTTACAAATACTTATACACTTAATTTCACATTTAACAAATACTATCCTATATAAATATTGATGTGTTCTATTTAAATCACTGTGTATATAGATTATAGCTTTCTTGCTATAAATTATTCACTGTGATACTATTTTTAGAAACATACTGAGTCATCCCAGCCATATCTAGTTACAAAAGCCAACAGAGGTCATGGTAAATAACTTTAGTTGTAAGGCCTCCCAGAAGGGTTTTTCATTATGTTTTTACATAATTGTAGTTAAATAAGATTTATATTTATGAAATTGCAATTTGAAGTAACCTGACCTATTTTGCTGATTTTGTCCAGGAAAGAGTACAGCACGAGTGCAAGAATACATAACTTAAATTTAATATTTTGCATCTGAAACTTCTGGATTATGAAGAGGGGCCCGGGGATGGGGATGGGAAGGATGGGTATTTTGGGAGGCTGATCCTAACAGTGTTGAAGGAAAATCAAGTTTACTGTCATGCTGACAGCTTTTTGTTTGTTATTTTTCTTTTTAATACTAGTATACCCAGTAGTTAAAATTTTTGCAAGTACTGGTATAAATAATCTTGTCTCTAGTATGAAAATAAATTTTATGGCCTCACAAATCTTTCAGAATTCCTAGTATCAAACAGTCATTCTTCAAGACAGAAATAAAACCACACAAACTGTGGGTAATATGCTCTTGGCGTGGCCAATGATGCGAGCACAGCAATAACCCTTTCCAGAAACTCATTTCCAGTATTACGATTCTGACTTTAAAATTATAATTTGAAGCAAATTATTTCTCTTACTTTAATTACTTCCGGTTCCGGCAAACAAAACTTTTTCTAGCCTTAGTATGTAGCACAATATGGCCACGTTGGCTTTCACAAATAAATTCACTTTGGATTGCATAATGGCTGCCTCCATTAAACAAAGACATTTCTAAATGACCCACAGGCTCTCATAGCGCTCGCTGAGCTTGCTATAATTTACAGATTTACCTTTTACCGAGTTGGATCATGCCACTGGTAAGGGAAAACATGCCAGAACAAAATATTTTTTTGTCAACAACTTTCAGAGATGAAAATATGTAAGGATGTATGCTACAAAGTGCCATGTCTTTCTATAAATTCTTACAGTCATTTATAGCTACCTTTACAGTGTTTTTTCAACCAGTAACAAAATTTGAACTATTTACTGTATTTTTTCATGTACATAAAACATTTACTGAGAGATGAAAATAAATGAAAAAATGAGTTCGCAATAGTAAATACTGTTTAGTTCTATTTAATTTGATTACATAACTGAGTAAAATAATGTAACAGATGGCTTTAATTCTACATGAATTGGGAGAATATTTTTAGACCAGATTGATATATGACTACGTTAAAGAGTATATTTTTTCCTGAAATGCTAGCTGTCACAATTCTCATTCCTAGACTGGTTCATTGTTCTAGTAGTTGATTTATCAGTTCTTTCTTTTTTTGTCACATGGTACAAGCTTATTGATGTATGGATTTCTGTAGCTTTGTGCAGGAACCAGGTTAAGTGAGATATTTGTAAATTTTTTATGGAATATTAATTGCATTTTAATTGGTAAAAGGTTATGAGGATATAAAGCGCTAAACTGAATTTAGTCATTTTCATTGACATTTCAATTAAAAAAAGACATATTCATGGATTTCAAATTTCAAAAAGATGATAGATCAAAACAATATTGAAAGAACAGTGTTTGCCCTAATAATGCCCTAACTGGAAACACAGCCATAGCCAGAACAAAATTAATGAATTTAAGCCTAATAAATATTATGGAAAATCTTACTTAAATGAACACTTTATTAGAAATTGTTTCTTAACGGAAGTAAAGAATTGTTAGAAAAAATAAACATAACAGGTATATTGTTTGATGTATTTCTTTATTTTCCATAAATTATATCAGTCCATATTTCATCCAGTAGAAAACTTAACATCTATTCACACTCGCTCATTCGTTTCAATGAATATATTCACTACAGGTCAAATGAGGATCATGAATTCTTGGAAAGGACATCAATATTTCCTCTTAAAACGATTTAAAATATATATTTCATTGGGTTTTTAAAATTTGTGGATTGAATTGATCACAAAATCCATGAAAATTGGTGTACCACAAAAAAATAAATGTATCACAATATTAATTTATGACTTCTGTTCTTGACAATAGGAATATTATTCTGTTTGGAAATGGGGGCCTTGGTGGCCGAGTGGTCTAGGTAGTTCGTCATGACTACTAATGATCACTAGCCTGTCAACACTGAGGTTGTGAGTTCGAATCTCACCTGTGGTGGAGTGTGTTTGACTCCGATCTTAATTGACAAGGATTGCCAATTTTTCTACCGAAGGTCGGTGGTTCTCTCCGGGTACTCTGGATTCCCCCACCAATAAAAACTGGCCGCTGCGAAATGGCCAAATGTGCTCAAAACAACGTAAAACCCCAAATAAACAAACAAACTCTTTGGAAATGTAAGATTACTACCTGTGCTCTTCCATTTGCATTAGTTAAAATATTTGAACCAAGTCAACCAAAGGGTCTAGTGAGCTATTCTCATCACTTGGCGTTCGTCGTCCATAGTCGTCCGTTACCTTTACAAAAATCTTCTACTCTGAAACTACTGGGCCAAATGGAACCAAACTTGGCCACAATCATTATTATGGTATCTAGTTTAAAAAATATGTCCGATGACTTAGTTTGCCAACCAATGTGGCCGACATGGCTAAAAATAGAACATAGGGGTAAACTGCAGTTTTTGTCTTATATAAACTATATATAGAAACTAAAGCAATTAGAGCTAAACTGACATAGGGTAAAAATGTTCATCAGGGGAAGATCTACCTGCCATGAATTTTCAGACGGATCGGTCAACCCTTTGTTGGGTTATTGCCCCTAAATTGCTAATTTTAAGGAAATTTTGCAGTTTTGGGTTATTATCTTGAATATTATTAAGACAAATTGTAAACAGCAAAAATGTTCAACAAAGTAAGATCTACAAATAAGTCAACATGACCAAAATCATTGATTGACCCCTTATAGCAGTTTTTGCCCTTTCAGGACGGCATCCAGCGTAAACTTTCTTTAAAGATCTTTTCCTCTCAAACCACTGGGCCAATTGAGACCAAACTTTGGTGGAATGGTCCATGGGTGGCCCCATTCCAAAATTATGTCTGGCATCCCCGACTTCCAACTGACATGGCTGCTGTAACTAAAAATAGAAAAAAGGGGAGGGATGAATTTCAAAAATCTTCTTATATGAAACTACAAGACCAGTTGGAACCAAAGTTGGCTTTAATGGTTCTTAGGAGGTTCTTTTCAGAAATGTCCAATGACCCGGACTGTTAACCAAGATGTCCGCCACAGCAAAACTTAGTTTAACATAGGGCCCTATGGGAAATTTCATTGAAAAATCTTCTTGTCTGAAACCACTTGACCAATTGGAACCAGACTTGGCAGCAATGGTCCTTAGATGGTCCTCTTACAGAGGTGTGTCTGATGATCCGGACTGTCAACCAAGATGGCCGCCATAACCGAATTTAGTTTAACATAGGGCCCTATAGGAAAATTCATTGAAAGATCTTCTTTTCTGAAACCACTTCTCATATTGGAGCCAGACTTGGCAGCATTGGTCCTTAGGAGGTTCTCTTTCAGAAATGTGTCTGACTCCGTGGACTGTGAACCAAGATGGCCACCACAGCAAAACTATAGGACCCTATGGGAAATTCACTCAAAAATCTTCTCGTCTGAAATCACTAAGCCAATTAGAATTAGACTTGGTAGCAATGAGAGCCTCTAGTTTCGTTTTCTCATCTTGAAAAATTGAAATCCTTGTTTAACCCTAGTGTTCAGACAGATATATAATAAACTATGCATCTGATTTAGTGAGAGTTTCCAAAAGATTGCAAATATTTATTTCTCATTGCAGCTTTTTAGACAGAGTCCATATAGTGAAACAGCCAGACTACACTCCAACAGAACAGGTAATCAGTTCTATTCAATAGGTTACTGAATGCTAACCAGGGTTTGACACTAACTTTTTTTGGTTGGTAGTATTTTTAAAATGAAACAAAATACTGCAATAGGGGCCTTTTTGATAATTAAATTAGATTATATGAAATTAGGACTGAGAAATCAGGAAAAATTAAAACAAACCATAGAATATACAAACATTACCTTTTCTGATAGAAAAATGACTATATTTTATTTCAGATTATGTGATGGACCAAAGATTTTTTTTAGCTATGTCATTTTATACAGAAATAAAAAATATCTAGTTTCAGTAGCGTATGATTATGCATATATGTTTAAAACAATGGAAATCGGAATTTGAAGATTTTCCTGACTTCTCTACGCTTTGGAACCAGGAGAACATAACTATGCTAGAACAATCTCAAACGAAGCTTTGCTGGAAATAAAATCACAAACCCGTTGGGATATCATTATTTGATTTAACTAGTCCCTTCAATTCTGACTAGTATCGTACTGATGGGTTAGTGGTAAGTGTCAAACCCTGCTGACAGCAACCTTTTCTGCAGCTGGACTTCAAGGTGAAAATTTTTCTGATATCATACGATTTCAACCAACTACATGTGATCTAAACATAATAGAGATGTTTTATTTTAATAAAATGTCTGTTCAGAATATTCTCCACTTGTCACGGTAATTTGTTGATTGCTGAAAATTTAACAGTACATGTAATATGTTGTTTGGCTATATTGGTCAGCTAAAGGCATCGTTCCACTGAGTCCAATTTACCTGCTTTTCAGAAGAATATTTTTAATGTTTCTTTGTGAAAGCTTATCTAAGGAAGAGGTGTATTGCCTGAATTTTACAATTTTCTTGCCAGTTGCAACAGTTGCACGATAAAGCAACAAATTTAAGTTAAGCTTTTTTAAGTTAATATATGAGAATTATAGCTCATTGTAGTTGATATGCCAGTATATCCAAGTATCAAAAATTGGTCAGCAAGGTAGTCAAGATCAGGCTTCCTCTGAAACAGACATTTAATTGTTAGTTCTCCTCAACGAAGTTGAGGGAGACTATTGGAGTATCCCTGGCATCCATGTCCACAGCTGGTTCTCAGTAACTAGTTGACATAGGGTCATAAATTTTTGTGTGCAGGTGCATGATGAAGAGACTGACCATGTGACATAAGATGAAGGTCACATGACCCATATTACACCTTTGACTGGCTTTTAAGTTTTATGTCAAAAATCAGTTTTAACATACAAAGTGACCTACAATCAAATTACTTGGTGTGAGGGTGCATCTCAGGGAGTAACACAGCCTTCCACCAAATTTAGGTCACTGACCTTATTGTCCTTCATTGACGTAGGTTAAGTTTTACATCCAAGTTCAGTTGTCCGATACCAAGGGACCTACAGTCATATAAATTGTTGAGATGCATCTCGAGGAGTAACACAGCCTCCCACCAAAATTAGGTCACTCTGACCTTCTTATCGCTCTTCATTGACTTAGGTTAAGTTTTACATCCAAGTTCAGTTCTCCGATACCAATGGACCTACAATCATATTACTTGGTGTCAGAGTGCATCTCTGGGAGTAATACAGCCTCCCACCAAAGTTAGGTCACTCTGATTTATTGTGCTTCATTGCCTTAGGGTAAGTTTTATGTCCAAGTTAGTTCTCCGATACCAAGGGACCTACAATCATATTACTTGGTGTCAGGGTGCATCTCTGAGAGTAACACAGCTTTTCACCAAAATTTGGTCACTCTGATCTACTTATCCTGCTTCATTTACTTAGGGTAAGTTTAACTTCTGAGTTCAGTTCTCTGTTACCTAGTGACCTACAATCATATAACTTGGTGTGAAGATGTCATCTCAGGGAGTAACAGCCTCCCACTAAAATTAGGTCACTCTAACTTACTTATTGGCTTCATGACTTAGGTTAAGTTTTACATCTGAGTCAGTTCTCTGATACCAAGCGACCTACAATCATATTACTTGCTGTAAGGGTGCATCTTGGGGAGCTACAAAGCCACACAAAAAAATTAGTGGGGGAACGAGGCAAACTTTGTATTTGTAGATTTCTGGTCTAAAGGACTTAACGCATTAAAACACAAAGAATCGCATTATATTTTGGAGGCACAACCTCCTTTATCGGATGCGAATCTCACAATGCCAAGGTATATATCTTTTTATTGTCAGATTTGCATCCGATGAAGGAGGTTGTGCCTCCGAAATATAATGCAGTTCTTTATGTTCAAATGGGTTTCTCTATTTTTTTGCTCATTTATACATCTCTTGACCCGTTTGATAAATTCTGATATCACCACAAGGTTAAATGCTTGTGAAATTTCTCGCCAAAAAACATTTGGAAGACCTCTCGGAGTTTTACATTGTCATTAGAGAAAAAGATTCTAAAACTCTTGACGAGTGAGTTATGATATTTATCCACATTCAATAATTAAATGTTCATTTATTAAACTGCTTGGACGGTGGCCGAGTGGTCTAGGTAGTTCGTCATGACTACTAATGATCACTAACCTGTCAACGCTGGGGTTGTGAGTTCGAATCTCACCTGTGGCGGGGTGTGTTCGACTCCGTCCTTAATTGACAAGGATTGCCAATTTTCCTACCGAAGGTCGGTGGTTCTCTCTGGGTACTCCGGCTTCCTCCACCAATAAAAACTGGCCGCGAAATGCCAGTGTGCTGAAAACGGTGTTAAACCCCAACTAAACAAACAAACCAAAATTAACTGCTTGGACAAGCTTCTCAGTTGAAAAATTAAAATTTAATTATCTCAAGTTGATAAATTTCGTAATCAACTTGTCATCGTTGTAGAATATATATTTATCTTCTCTTATTGTTTGAAAATAAAGGACTTAATATATTTTTATGCATAAAACATGATACATTTATGTTGAATTCTTATTGTATAAATCTTCAAGTTATGTAATAAAGACCAAATTAAATATTTGAAAATTTAAAGTTAACAAAATCCAGGTGGTCTTTTTAGAAATATATTTTTATTTGATTATATAAAAAAGACATTTTTAAATTTAGAAAGATGTTTTTAACAAACAGATAATCAGTTTATTTATATACATTCCAAATCTCAATATTCCATTTTCCGAACTCTGAATAGTTTTTATATATGTTGTAAAAGAATTGAATATGAAAGAAAATAAGTAATAAATATTAACCATAGGTGATACTGTATCAATGTTATAATTATAATAATCTTTTGAATTTATATGTAATTATCCATTGAAGTCATTTTAATGGCTAGTGGATTAATGAACCATATTAAAATTCAATCTTGAAAATTCCTCATTTCCAGAAGTAAATTATACAAGGAAAAAGTCTGTTTCGTTAGATATGAATAACATTCATAATATTATAACTACATGTAAGCATATGGAAAATAATCATAATAAATGTACATGTACAAATGTATGCAAAAATGATAGTGTCTTTGAATTTCTGAAGTGTAGAAGTTTTTTTGTCCAGTTATTATTAATAATTCAATACATTTATTAAGAAATTAAAAAAAAAAAATTATACAGAATGCTGTAAATCATACAAAATGCTTCTTAATTCTGGCAAGTCTAGGGTACGATAGTAATATATTTTTTGTGTGTTTATATTTATTATGTTTGGATAATTGTGATTTATGTATCATTTAAATAACAATTAATAAGATCAGTAGATCTATAATTATACCAGAACACCTCTCATTACAAAAACAGAGACCGGTTGTATCCCGCATTACAGCAACTGTCCAAAAATTGCATTATTTCAATTACAGAAGTTAAACGAGGCTTAAAAATGCCATACCAACATCATATTAAAAGTTCAGGGTTTTGGTTATCCATTTAATATGGAAACAGAAGAAAATGACAGAATATGCACATGGTTGCGATTGATTTTCTTGAATGATTGAGAAAACTGAGCTATCGCTGTTGTTGGGACTTACTGTCACATGGGGTGCAGTAATTGTAGATCTGAATATGTGGGGTGTTATTTAGATCCTTTCAAATATGACCTACTGAAAACGTTAAAAGAGATAAAAGAGATTAAAGGGGCCAAAATTAGCCATTTTGCAGGATGCTTAAAATATTTATTTCTCATCCAATTTTGATGGAGATTTTTCCTTTTAATTCATCTTTATGAGTGTTTCCTGTAGTTTGTTCACAGATTCTTTCTATCTAATATGGTTTTTGAGATATAAGGGGTTGAAAGGGTCAAAAAGACAATGTGCTTGATATGTAATTTTTAAAAAATTTTCATCTAATTTTAATGGGTATTTTTTAATTCACCTTGCTTTCAATTTTTATGCTCCGCCTACGATAGTAGAGAGGCATTATGTTTTTTGGTCCGTGAGTCAATCCTTGAGTCCGTCCAGCCCAAATCAGGTTAAAGCTTTTGGTGAAGGTAGTTTAGGCTGAAGTTGTAGTCTCATTAACTTGAAACTTAGTACACATGTTCCTTATTGTGTGGTCTTTATATTCTAATTCGTTACCTCAAACAAATATAAAGTATTTATAAAATAAAAACAAACACTTGTTTCATAGGAATAGCTCGCCAGCATGTGCAGCTTACTTTATTTTTTTAAACAAAATGAAATAATTTGAGTCCTGATGTCATCATGGTATGGCAACACCGCTGCGTAGTACACGACAGCCTACAAAATAGAAAATCGAAGTGAGAAATCATAAAATATAAAAATATATATATATACATGTATATATAGGTCTAAAAGATTAACCAAACAATGTCATACCGGTAGTATGTCTATCTATCTATCTATGCATGCATAAAACGTTACAAAAATACAAACATTCATTGAAAGGGGGGGGGGGGGGGACCCCTTCATCTAAACTTAACTGCACTGTATACGAGCTTTGAATGACAATATTCGTAAACTTACTTTGACAAGAAAACTATTCGCGCTTAAAAAATCCTGTGCTATTTACATATCAAATATCATACTCAATATATTTACGCACTGCGACAAATATTGGCCAATCCGAAATATCATATATTTAAAACACAAACCTATTTATTTAATATAAACACCAATAGATGACCACTATAAAGACCCACACTCGCGTGTGTTTGTTTACATGAATAGAATGTATGCTCAACTTTAATAGATACATTTATAATTTGCATGCCAAATTAGGATTTTGACCCAATTTTCATGGTTCAAAGAACATGGAAGATGATAGTGCGAGCAGGGCATCAGTGTACTGCGGACAGTGATCCGGCGGCGGCGTTAACTAACTTCTTAAAAGCTTTATATTTTAGAAGATGGAAGACCTGGATGCTTTATACTTTGTATATAGATACCTTATGTTACGAAGTTTCAGTCTGTCATATGTACATTGTCCTTGACCTCATTTTCATGGTTCAGTAACTACTTGAAAAAAAAAATTAAAATTTTTATATGACCGCAAAATTTTTGCAGTCGTATATTGGTATGACGTTGGCGGCGGCGGCGTCGTCGTCCGAAGACATTTGGTTTTCGCACTATAACTTTAGTATAAGTTAATAGAAATCTATGAAATTTAAACACAAGGTTTATAACCACAAAAGGAAGGTTGGGATTGATTTTGGGAGTTTTGGTCCCAACAGTTTAAGAATTAGGGGCCAAAAAAGGGCCCAATAAGCATTTTTCTTGGTTTTCGCACAATAACTGTAGTATAATGAAATAGAAAAATATGAAATTTTAACACAAGGTTTATGACCACAAAAGGAAGGTTGGGATTGTTTTTGGGAGTTTTGGTCCCAACAGTTTAGGAATTAGGGGTCAAAAGGGTCCAAAATTAAACTTTTTTTTTATTTCATCGAAAATTGAACTATTGGGGTTATTTGATATGCCGAATCTAACCGTGTATTTAGATTCTTAATTTTTGATCCCGTTTTCAAATTGGTCTACATTAAGGTCCAAAGGGTCCAAAATTAAACTTAGTTTGATTTTAACAAAAATTGAATTCTTGGGGTTCTTTGATATGCTGAATCTAAACATGTACTTAGTTTTTTTATTATGGGCCCAGTTTTCAAGTTGGTCCAAATCTGGGTCCAAAATTAAAATTTGTTTGATTTCAACAAAAATTGAATATATGGGGTTCTTCGATATGCTGAATCTAACCATGTATTTAGATTTTCGATATATCGTTTGCCAAAAACTTTATTATTAAATTTCTGATTTATATATAAAAGCAAATAATAATGATAAGGCAAGAGATACACACCAAACAGGATGTGTAAATTATTATAATAAGTATTGTGCAATAGCAAGAAATTTTCAATTGCACAGTATTGCGCAATAGCAAGAAATCTTCAATTGCACAGTATTGCGCAATAGTAAGAAATTGATATTTGGGCCCGGTTATCAAATTGGTCCACATTGAGGTTTAAAGGGTCCAAAATTGAACTTTATTTGATTTCATCAAAAATTGAACTATTGGGGTTCTTTGATATGCCGAATCTAACCGTGTATTTAGATTCTTAATTTTTGGTCCCGTTTTCAAATTGGTCTACATTAAGGTCCAAAGGGTCCAAAATTAAACTTCTTTAAAATTTTCCATTTTAAATTTGTTATTTCTGATTTATATATAAAAGCAAATAATACTGATATGGTTTGAATAGTTAAATTAAAAATTTTTAAGTTCTTAGACCACACTAATTCTGTGTCAGAAACCTATGCTGTGTCAAATATTTATTCACAATCCAAATTCAGTGCTGTATCAAGCTTGAATGTTGTGTCCATACTTGCCCCAACTGTTCAGGGTTCGACCTCTGCGGTTTATCAACCTTGCCCAGCGGAGCATTTTATTTGTAATGTTAATTTCTCTCTTATTATGAGTAATAGGATAACTATATTTGGTGTGTGCGTACCTTACAAGGTCCTCATCCCCTTCAGACAGTTTTCAGTTGACCTTGACCCCATTTCAAGGATCAGTGAACAAGGTTCAAGTTTTGGTGGTCAAGTCCATATCTCAGATACTATAAGCAATTGGTTTAGTATATTTGGTGTATGGAAGGATTGTAAGGTGTACATGTCCAAATGGCAGGTGTCATCTGATCTTGACCTCATTTTCATGGTTCAGTGGTTATAGTTAAGTTTTTGTGTTTTGGCCTGTTTTTCGAATACTGTATGCAATAGGTCTACTATATTTGGTGTATGGAAGGATTGTAAGGTGTACATGTCCAGCTGGCAGGTGTCATCTGACCTTGACCTCATTTTCATGGTTCAGTGGTTATAGTTAAGTTTATGTGTTTTGGCCTGTTTTTCGAATACTGTATGCAATAGGACCGCCTCGGTGGTCTCGTGGTAGCGTGCTCGCCCCGAGTGCGGAAGGGCGGGGGTTCGATCCCCGGCTGGGTCAAACCAAAGACATTAAAAATTGGTATTTGCTGCTTCTCCGCCAACCACGCGGCATCTAGGAGTAAAAGCAAAGACTGGTTGGCTCGGAGTCAGTATAATGTGTCCGAGTGAGGTTATATGTCTTCCTGCGGACAGTTACCTCGTGAGCTAGCACATTAAAAATCCGACTTAGCGTGTCGGTCTGTTACAAAGCAGGGATCATATTCATTATCATATCAACATGTTCTCGTCCTGATATGCACCTGGTTGCCACTGGACGTTAAACAATAATTCATCCATCCATCCATGTATGCAATAGGTCTACTATATTTGGTGTATGGAAGGATTGTAAGGTGTACATATCCAACTGGCAGGTGTCATCTGACCTTGACCTCATTTTCATGGTTCAGTGGTCATAGTTAAGTTTTTGTGTTTTGGCCTGTTTTTTGAATACTGTATGCAATAGGTCTACTATATTTGGTGTATGGAAAGATTGTAAGGTGTACATATCCAGCTGGAAGGTGTCATCTGACCTTGACCTCATTTTCATGGTTTAGTGGTTATAGGTAATGTGTTTTGCCCTTTTATTTCGAATACTGTATGCAATATGTCTGATAGCATTTACTTTCATTAGAAATACATGACAGGCGAGACATTTTTGTGTGTCCACTCTTGTTCTTGTTATTGAGATACCAAGGGTAGCAATTTAGAGGAAACTTAAAATATTTATTTCTCATTTCAATTGAGATTTTTTTGTTTCAATTCGTCTTGATGAGTGTTTTGAGTAGTATGTCAACAAATTTTTACTATGTTTTAAATTTCTTGAGATACAGGGGGTAAAAGGTTCTAGAAAAGCATGTTGCAGTTGTATCATGCTGCGCTTAGAAAAGCACTTTATTTATTTACAATATGCAGAGTAATTTCAAAATTTTGGTAATGTGATTCAATGAAATATTTTCCTGTTTGATGTGTGTGTATGGTATCTGCCCATTTAGGTAAATACAGATAAGGTTGAAAAATCTTCCAAACTAATATTGGCTATGAAAGAGATTGAAAATTAGTTTGGAGAGGATTTTGCAGCTATACTTTTATGTAAATAACTAGTATTAAACAAACACAACACGGAAATAATATTACAGCAAATCATATTCTTAGATTTTTTATAGAAAACATGATGATGAGAATATTTAACATGATCAGTTGTTATGCATACAAGAGACAAGCAGGCGTGTATACATGTTATGTATCAAATATCTAACTGAAATATTTTTTTACAGGATATATTACGGTGTCGAGTTTTAACGTCAGGAATTTTTGAAACAAAATTTCAAGTGGAAAAAGTGAATTTTCAGTAAGTTCGTAGTGTATATATATAGACAAAAAATAAACTTTAAGAAGACTATAATGCCATAAGAATAAAAAGTTACCAAGTTTGTGGCTCCAAGAGTTGGGGGTCAAGTTTCAGATATTTGATTTCAATGAATGAATTTTAATTGGAACAACAGGCCAGTTAGGGGGCAAAAAACAAAAAACAGAAAAATAGAAAAACAAATTATGTATCAGCAGTGCTAAAGCCAAAAACTATTCAAATAATGAAGTTAATTACATAAAAAAATGTTTAATTTAATTTGCTATATGTTCTTGCTAGATGTCTTCTTTGCATTTAACATGTAACAAATAAATTGTCTATGGTTTTTCTTTTAAGATCAGGATAGTTACTTCACTGTATGATTTGAAAGTTTATATATTGAGTTTGTAAGTGCAGTGAATGGTCTGTTTCCAAGTCAAAACTCAATGGTCTACAAAAATGATATGAAACAGTACATCTATTGTTATCCTTCATTACATTTGAATCAAATGAGGCTAGAGCAATTTCAAGGTGCTTGGAGCCTTTATAAGCAAACTCGTTATTATTCTATTTTATTGAACTGATTGGGCGAAGTTAACCTTTTAATTTGCGTAAGGCCAGCTTATTTCATTTTTGGTATGTTCAGCATAATACCCATTATGAACATTATTGAATTGTGTTTAATAGTGGTAGTGTGAACAGATAGAATACATGTACTAAATAAAAAGACCAAAGTAAAAAAAGTTTATTTCAATCTGATTTTAAATATTTCTGTACATTATATATGAAAACTGCTATATTTTCTAGGTATGATGAGTAATTGACAATATGTATAACTGGACATGTAACAGTCAACAAAATATGTTATAACCTAACATCCCTAATGATATTGACTGTCCTGTAATTATTAGCTCAACTGGCCCAAAAGGCCATGTGAGCTATTGTCATCACTTGGCGTCCGTCGTCGTAAACTTTCCTTTAAAGATCTTCCCCTCTGAAATCACTAGGCCAATTGGAACAAAACTTGGCGGCAATGGCCCTTAGGTGGTCCTTTTTGTTCCCCGCCGGAACACAACAGAGGGACTTAGTATTGGTCTGCGTCCCTCCGTCCGTCACAATTACTTGTAGATGCATCTCGTCTGAGACCGCTGATCTGATTTCATTAACATTTTGTAGGAATGTTAGTCACCTTATGTACTTGATCCTATCGCACCACCATTTTGATTCGACAAATTTTACGAGAGTTATGGGACTTTAACGTTTTTGTGCAGGTGACACTATAGGAACACTTTGTGGACGCAACTCCTCTGAGACCGCTAATAGGATTTTGTTAAAATTTTGTAGGATTGCCAGTCACCGTATGTACTTGATTCCTTCTCACTCCCATTTTGATTTGACAAATTTTATGGCAGTTATGGGACTTCAACATTTTTGTGTATTTGACACTGTAGGAACACTTTGTGGACGCAACTCCTCTGACGCAGCTGATCATATTTCGTTCAAATTTTATAGGATTGTTAGTAACCATGTTTACTTGATCCTATGGAACCGCGATTTTGATTCAATAAATTTTACGGGAGTTATGGGACTTTAATATTTTTGTGCATGTGACACTACAGGAACACTTTGTGGATGCAACTCCTCTGAGACCGCTGATCGGATTTTGTTCAAATTTTGCAGGATTGTTTGTCACCACATGTACTTGGTCCTATGCTGCAATTTCAATAATACACATTTTGTATATCTTGTGGGGCTTCGACTTTTCTCGGGGGGGGGGGGGGACATATGGCTATGTGTAGCAATCTTGTTCAGAATTGTATCCGATGACCCCGCCCATCATCTAAGATGGCCGCCAGAGCAGTACTTAGTTTAACATTGGACCCTATGGGAAATTTACTTAAAGATCTTGTCTGAAACCAATTGCCAATTGGGACAAAACATGGCAGCAATGGTCCTTAGGTGGTCCTCTTTCGGAATTGTATCCAATGACCCTGCCCGTCATCCAAGATGGCCCCAAGAGACAAATTAGTTTAACATAGGACCCCATGGGAATTTTACCAAAAGATCTTGTCTGAAACCACTTGGCCAATTGGACAAAAGTTGGCAGCAATGGTCCTTATGTGGATCTCTTTCAGAAATATATCTGATGACTCGACCCGTCATCCAAGATAGCCGCCACACTCAAACATAGTTTAACATAGGACTCTATGGGAAATTTTCTTAAAGATCTTCTTGTCTGAAACCACTTGACCATTTGGAACAAATCTTGGCAGCAATAGTCCTTAGTTGGTCTAAGACTAATAATTATACAAGATGGTCATGGATAAACAAAAAGTAGAAAAATTAAAAAGAAGTTGTTTTATTTCAGTATGTTTGATGTGGGAGGACAGAGAGATGAAAGAAGGAAATGGATACAGTGTTTTAATGATGTTACAGCTATCATATTTGTCACAGCCTGCAGTAGTTATAATCTTGTATTAAGAGAAGATGCTACTACAAATCGACTCAGAGAGTCCTTAACTCTTTTCCAAAGTATTTGGAATAACAGGTATTCAAGTGTAGACAGCTGAAAATATATTTTTTGTGTATTTTTTTTGCCTTGGTGAATTTTCAGTCACAGTTATGTTATAATGTGGAAACTTCAGTCAATTGAAAAATCTAGGGAATTCACAGTATTTCACCAACTTTTGGCGGGGAAATTTTCCATCTCTGTCAGTTAATATGGACGTGGACCATGCCACAGGCTGATTTTGAATTCACAATTTCAGTAATGTTGATTAGGAACTTTGTAGACTGCTTGTCCACTGAAGCAGTAGACCAAATTTTTTCACTGAAATAACTTACATAAAAAGTTACGCTTAATTTACATTTTATGGATGAATAATTGTTTAACGTCAGATGGTAGGCATTAGGTGCATATCAGGATGAGAACATATTGATATGATATAAATATAATCCGTCCTTTGTACTAGACAAACACGCTGAGCCGGATTTTTAATGTGCTAGCTCATGAAGGAACAGTCAGCAGGAAGACACCCTACTCGAACACATTATACTGACTGAGTTGGCCAGTCCTTTGCTCTTACTCTTAGATGCCGTGTGCTTGGTGGAGAAGCAGCAAATTTCAATTTTAATGTCTTAAGTTTGACCCCGCAGGGGATCAAACCCTTCAACATATTAACATAGTAGTATCGTATACATAAAATTTACATGTATAATATTGTTAATTAACAAAAAATTGGGGGCCTCGGTGGCTGAGTGGTCTATGTAGTTCGTCATGACTACTAATGATCACTAGCCTGTCAACACTGAGGTTGTGAGTTTGAATCTCACCTGTGGCGGGTGTTTGAAGCCAATCTAAATTGACAAGGATTGCCAATAATCCTACCGGGTACTCCGGCTTCCTACACCAATAAAAACTTGCCGCTGCGAAATAGCCAAATGTGCTGAAAATGGCATAAAACCCCAACTTAACAAAAAAAAAACAAAAAACAAAAATGGACAACATAAAAGAGCACAAAACACAAACATAAATACAACAGAGAGTCAGGATAGTCTGACTTGGTACAGACACTGAATAGTGCTGGGGATAAACTGGTTTTATGGATACCCAAACCTCCTGATATGGACAGATGTGAAATATATAATGTCATTGACAAGAGGATGTTATTGTGGTTTTTGGCCGGGTTGCACAGAGTGCAAATCCGGGTTATAGTATGGTGAATGTCGGGCGGGCGGGCGGCGGGCAGCGGGCGGGCGGGGAAAATGGGTACCTATTTTGTGAAATCTACTCCTCCTACAGTTTTTCACTCACACCCTTGAAACTTCATAGAATGTTTCTATATATATTGAAGATGTGCACCTCACTTTATGGAATTATTTCAGGAATTATTTCCCATTTTTCCAAACTGGAACTTGGTTGTTTTTTTATTGACATCTTCAATAGAGGGTACCTATTTTGTGAAATCAACTCCTCCTACAGTTTTTCACCCACATCCTTGAAACTTCATAGAATGTTTCTATATATATTGAAAATGTGCACCTCACTTTATGGAGTTATTTCAGGAATTATTTCTCATTTTTCCAAACTTTGGAACTTAGTCGTTTTTTATTGACATCTTCAATAGAGGGTACCTATTTTGTGAAATCAACTCCTCCTACAGTTTTTCACCCACATCCTTGAAACTTCATAGAATGTTTCTATATATATTGAAGATGTGCACCTCACTTTACGGAATTATTTCAGGAATTATTTCCCATTTTTCCATACTTTGGAACTTAGTCGTTTTTTATTGACATCTTCAATAGAGGGTACCTATTTTGTGAAATCATTTCCTCCTACAGTTTTTCCCCCGCATCATTGAAACTTTACAGAATCTTTTAATACATATTGAAGATGTGCACCTCACTTTATGGAATTATTTCAGGAATTATTTCCCATTTTTCCAAACAAGTGTTTATCAACATGTAATCAAATCAAATATTGCTTACTTCACCTATTTCTAATTAAATTGATGACTGCCTCTGTGCTCGTACACCAACATACAATGTGTCTGATTTTGTCTATATAAATATTCATGACTGCCAATGTGCAATTTGATCTTGTAATCACCTTTGTCACAACTATAGTAAACACCCAGTAAAGCAACCTGGCCATTTGTGTCTTTGACCCATTTTTAATAATTCTGAATGTTTTATTTTCATTTCAGATGGCTACGAACAATCTCCATAATATTATTTTTAAACAAACAAGATCTTCTAGCTGAAAAAATTAAGGCTGGGAAATCAAAGCTTGAAGATTATTTCCCTGACTTTAAACGATACCAAATACCTAATGATGGTAAGAAATAGTATGATAATCACTGAAATGACAAAACAGAATGTTAAATGTTATTTAAATTTAACAGTTCAATTTAAAGTCCTTGATTGAGCAATGCTTGTATTATACACTACTAACTGCCTGTGTAAAATTGAATCATAAAAACATTTGCTACCTTGCTCTAGTCCATTTTCCTCTTCCTCTGGTTTGAATAGTAGTACATGCATAACAATTGAAATTTCTTTAGATTTACAAAAGGACAGTTATATAGCTTGTAAATCTATTCTTCATTAACAGCTGTATGCAAACTCAAGTGACCAGTAAACAGGCCTCACAGGTTTCCTAAAAGTGAACTTGTAGTGAGTGCACTTGGTTAGCTAAACATGTTTGCTTGGTAAAATTGCTGTCAGATGTAATCATAAGAATTGATTGTTTATTTTATTAGTTTCATAGGGTTGTAAAAGTATTGTAATAGACATAATTTTAAAAAGGAAACACAATATATACTGTAATAACCCTAATTAGTGGACGGCCTAACTATTCGACACTTGAAAATTCTAGGAAAATTGAATTTTTTGATAACTCTATTTTTTGGACAATTTCAAAATTGTCAAAGTTACGATCGTTGTTCTCAGGTGGTGACAGCAATTTTAACTTCTTAGGTAAGTTAATTACTTTCAGTCCTTATCGAGTTTTTTTTTCGTCTTTCTAAACCATTTAAACTGTCTACCTTAATAAATTTGATTGAATCAAGATCGATTTTTAAGTAAATTTTATTGAATTTACTACCTGGAAGTTTACTTTTGAAAAGAAATCTGAAACGAGTCTGAAACACAATTATGTATTTGCGTTTTTCAGAGAAATAAATTTTCTAATTTTCAAATGAAATGAATAATGTTTATACAAATCCAATTCTCTTATTGTTTATTAGACATTTGAAATGTTAGTTATAATATGTTCTAAAAAGACGACGAGATTACAAATGTTGAACATGTGTTGTAAAGATCTTTTGTGAGATGCTCCAAATCCAGACATAAAATTCATTTGTGAGATGTTCACATGTTGCATGATGGTCAACAACATATCGTGCTACTGTTTTTGTCTTCAACATTGAAACAACTATTAATTTGAAGGTACAAAAAGATAAATTTATGAAAGCAAAATGAAATAACAATACTGCATGTAGGACTGATTATTTCGATTACCTATTCTTAAGTACATTGACCAGGTTGATCAGGTCAGGTCAAAAAATGAAAACTATTTTTTTTTACTATTTTCTTTATAACAACATTTTAGTGTTTTGGGTAAATACGGTAGTACAAAGTAGCCATTAACATAAAAATTTTGTGAACTTCAGGTTCACTGCGTGTTAGGAGGATGCTAAGTTAAATTACAGCGGTAGTTTGTGATATAATATTTTTATTTACTTCAACTAAAAATAGTAATAGGTATCATTTTCCATTCCCTTTTGTCATTAAATGCATTTTGGAAGACATTGGGTCAATTTAAGTTAAATTTTGTGATTTTAAAATTTAGTTTTTGTTTCGTCTGCAATGAAAGTTGAATAAGGCTAGATATAGGTATTACTTTCTAGTGACAGCGTACACTTTCCTTTAAAGATCTTCTCTTTAACCACTAGGCCAATTGGTCCCCCTCCCAAAATTGTGTCTGGACCCCCCTGACTTCCAACCCTCATGACTGCTGTTAAAAAGAGGGGGATTTATTTTAAAACTATATGGCCAGATGGAATCAACTTTGGAGAAATGGCCCTTAGGTGGTCCTCTTTTCATAATTGTGTATGTTCACAGCTGAACTTCGTTTAAAATATTACCCTTTTGAAAATTTCGTTAAAAATTTTGTCCATTTCTCAGAAACTGTAATACATAGACCAACCATATTTGGTCTATAGATAGTTCTTAGTGGGTATATGGCTGTCTGAGACCTTGACTTGAATTTCACACTTGAGTGACTTGAGTCTCATTTTCATGATTAAGTCATTTCTCTGTAGTTTAATACCTATATCCACCATATATGGTCTGTAGATACTTCTTGGAAAGTAGGTTTCAGTGTGACACCTGACCTTGACTTCAATTTTATGCTTGAGTGACTGTCGTTACACCTTTGGCAAATAAGTCAATTTCTCAACAAATGATTTGCTTGTATTTAGACCCATCATTTTTGGTGTGTACATATCAGTCTGAAACCTGTTAGCTGACCTTGGTCACAATATTGGGCTTGAGTGACACTAATGAGATTTTTTAGAAAAATGTTACCTTACCATTACTATTTCTTTTAAGACATTTTCTTTTGAGTTACAATGTTGGGTATCAGTTAATCTTTATTCTGTGTTCATGTGCATACTCAGGCAAGATATTTAGTGTGTCCACTCTTGTTCTATTTTTATGTTTGCAGAACATATTTTACTTCTTTTGATTTTTGCACTACCTTCTTATTTTTGTTTGCTAGAAAACCAAAACAGAGAGTTACCATCAAATATTGATTTCTTTAAACCAAATTATAGATGGGTTCAAAGTGAGATTTTTTTGTACATTTGTATATATTTTTATGTAGTATTTCCTACAAAACTTTTTATGTTGTTTTGTGTCAAAAGATTTTATGCATGTTCTTTGTACACAATTTTCCCCTTTGTAGAAATCAAGATTACCTTTGACTAATAAAGCAATAAACTTATAGGCAAAATCCTTTTAATTTTGAGAACTTCTGAACGTTTTGATTTCATTAATTATTGAAAATATGAAAATTTCTATTTGATCAACATATTGTGAATTTTTTTTAAAATCTCATATTTTTAGCTCACCTGGCCCGAAGGGCCAAGTGAGCTTTTCTCATCACTTGGCATCCGTCATGCGTCGTCGTCGTTAACATTTTACATTTTGAACCTCTTCTAGAGAACCACTGAATGGAATGAAACCAAACATGGCATGAATGTTTCTTATGAGGTGCTGACCAAGTGTTGTTACTTTGTAGCCGATCCATCATCCAAGATGGCCGCCAGCGGGGAACTTAGTTTAACATAGGACCCTATTGGAAATGCATACAAATGACTTCTTTTAGAGAACCACTGAATGGAATGAAACTAAATCTGGCATGAATGAACCCTTATAAGGTGCTGACCAAGTGTTGTTACTTTGTAGCCGATCCATCATTCAAGATGGCCGCCAGAGGGGGACTAAGTTTAACATAGAACCCTATGGGAAATGCATACAAATGACTTCTTTTAGTGACCCACTTAATGGAATGAAACCAAACATGGCATGAATATTCCTTATGAGGTGCTGACCAAGTGTTGTTACTTTGTAACCGATCCATCATCCAAGATGGCCGCCAGCGGGGGAACTTAGTTTAACATAGGACCCTATGAGGAAATGCATACATATGACTTCTTTTAGAGAACCACTGAATGGAATGAAACTAAATCTGGCATGAATGTTCTTTATGAGGTGCTGACCAAGTGTTGTTACTTTGTAGCCGATCCATCATCAAAGATGGCCGCCAGCAGGGGACTATGTTTAACATTGGACCCTATGGGAAATGCATACAAATGACTTCTTTTAGAGAACCATAGCGCATAGTTGGCTATAACATGCCACGAAATAAAAATGTAAAACAATTCAAATGAGAATTTTCCTCATCACTTGACATCTGTCATCAGTTAATTTTACAAATATCTTCTCTGAAAATCCAGGGCCAAATTTTATCAAACTTTGTCACAATCATCATTGAAATCTGTTGTTGGGTTGCTGCCACTTACGTGGTAATTCTTAGTTAATTTTGCAGGATTTTTGGTTATCTAGAATATTAGAGCAATATACAATCTGTAAACAACAATAATGTTCAGCAAAGTAAGATCTACAAATAAGCCAACATGGCCAAAATAGACAATTGATCCTTAATTATAAAAAAGAAGATGTGGTATGATTGCCAATGAGACGACTATCAACAAAAGACCAAAATGACACATACATTAACAACTATAGCTCACCGTACCGCCTTCAACAATGAGCAAAGCTCATACTGCATAGTCAGCTATAAAAGGCCCCGATATGACAATGTAAAACAATTCAAAGAGAAAACTAAAGCAATTATTGCCGTTCATAGTCAAATTTTTTTTAATCTCTTCCAAAAATCTTCTCTGAAACTACTGAGACAAATTAAACCATTCTTGACCACAGTCGTTAGTGTATCAAGTTTAAACAAATGAGTGATGGCTGACATGGCTAAGAATAGAACATGGGGACGAAGTACAGTTTTTTGCTTAAATCTCTGAAACTAAAGACATGTTAAGATCTAACTGCCCTGAAATTTCCAGACAAATCAGACAACCTGTTGTTAGGTATTTGTAAGATAATTTTTCAGCTTTCAATTATTATAAATAGAAATAAATTGTAAAGTGCAATAATGTGCAAAGTAAGATCTACAAATATGTTAACATGGCCAAACTGGTCAATTGACCCCTTTATGGCCATTATATATGCAATTTTTAACATTTTTTTTTTACAAAATTCTCCACTTGATCTGGGCTGAATAGAAATAAACTTGGCCACAATTTTCAGTAGGTTATCATGACTTGTTTGAAAAAAAGTATCGGATGACCCTGCCATCAAACCGCCTTTGCTAAAAAAGAACATAGAAGTGAACTGTTTAGAAGTCTATCAGAAAATTGTAAAAAAAATTCTGAATGGTCACAACTTGACCACATATTCAAAAATAATAATGATAAGATGTCTTCAGTAGCTATTGTAAGACTACACTAAGATGACCTGTTTTTAATTTTAAATACTGTGTCAAATTAAACCAATCTTGGTCTCAATCATTATATAATTTTACATAATTTCCAAAATCACATTAGATACAGGTGAGCGAAACCTAGTTAATTTGTCTGAAACTTGACTTCAGATTTAAACTTTTTTTTAGCTCACCTGGCATATAAGCCATGTGAGCTTATGTCATCATTTGTGTCTGTTGACTGTAAACTTTTCACATTTTGATCTTCTCTGAAACTACTTGGTGGATTGTATCCAAACTTGGTAGAAATGCTGCATGGAATGACCTGTACGAACTGTTCACCTTTGGTTCAGGTTGGATGAATAACATGACTACCAGAGGCCTTCATTGATTTTATTGGCCAATTTTAGAAAATCTCCTTTGAAACTACATAATGAAACTTTACAGGTTAGATGACAGCAATACCCTCTACAAACAATCCACTTTTGGTTGAGATTCTTCCGCTCAACTGAGGCTGCTCAAAGTTTCTATGGAAACTATATAGGAAATAATTTTGTTTGTCATTTGCTCATGAACTAACTGGCAGACTGCAACCAAAGTTGGCTGGAATGATGTATGCCAGTATGGAAGGACCTCTACAAATGGTTGAATGGACAACATGGCTGCCACTGGCCATCTTTGATGTTGATTGGCCAATTTTTAAAAAGCATCTCCTCAGAAACAGCATAATGAAATGTTTTGAAACTTTGCACAATTGATGACAGCAATACCCACTACAAATGATTCACTTTTGGTTGAGATTCCGTCGCTCACCTGTTTGCGGCTGTTCAAAGTTTCCGTGGAAACCATATGGGAAAGGACTTTCTTAGGTGCAGATTATAACCAATGATTGCAGGAATCTCATATGAAAGGAGAGATGCAAATGATTCACCTTTTTTTAGGTCAGATGTTAAAGTGACTTTGACATTTTGCAGACCTTACATTTTCAAATGGGCTATTAGAAGCAAGGTGAGCGATACAGGCTCAGGTGAGCCTCTAGTCTTGATTCCAGTATTAATTCCACATAATATGTAGTAAGAATGTTTTATAAATATTTAAAAATTTAAATTAAAAAAAATTTAGTTATAGCTTTGGAACTTGGAAAACATTTCAGTAGATTTATAAATTGAACGGAGACTAAATTAAAATATTTGAAGCTATGAGATTTTAATGATATTATTTAAATTGAATACATCTTGTATTTTTGCTTTAGGAATTCTAAATCTTTAAAGTTCAATATATTGCTACATTACAGAGTATAATGATCAAAGAAATATGATCATTACTGTCAGTTTTTCACCAGTGATTTCACACTGTCATACTGTTGTTTATATGGTGTTACTGTTTAGTTATATACATATGTTTGTGTAAATAGTTTATCTTTAAAATTTCAGCAGAAAATTTTCATGAGACATTTTTGAATTGTAGCTCTTGTTGTTTATGGTTGTATTGTTATTTTTGACTGCAAGAGCTACAAACATTTTACAGTGTAAATCAAACTAGACCACTGTGATATGACAGCCATTTTTATGTTGCATTGTTACAGTAAACAGGAAAAATTTAATTACTCAACTTGTCTTTTAGTATTACGGTTTATTAATTCTTGACACAAAAACCATAGCTTTACATTACAAAATTGCTGTTCCTCATCTAAAACTCACCTTGAGGCCTTTAACTTGGAGGAAAACCTTACACGCCTGCAAGTTCAAGGTGTTGACAAGCAAAGGTTCAAGTGAAATTCTTTGATAAATGTCACATTTGTGTTACTGAAGCACAAAGTGGCAAGGTTAACAAATTGCACAATATCGTACAGGCATAGAAACCTAATAAATAATGTCATTAATTTGCTAGTTTCACAATGTTCGTCTAAAAAAAAACAACAAATATACAATCACAGGATACTTTGCAATTACAGTATGTTTTAATTTAAATGATATTGATGGACTGCACAATGTTATATGAAAGAATGAATATGGTGGATTAATTCTAGACACAAAATCTCATGTACAGACAGAAGTTTATTTTTAAAGCATTGGAACAGGGTTTATATTAAATGGTTACCACCACAATATTAAAACTCAGAAAATAATGAAGTTTGTATTTACACATTAATGTACAAACAGGCACACAAATGATTACTTTAAAATTGTATTGACCTTCTTTTATAGCTTGTGTAGATCCTGGGGATGATCCAGAGGTTGTTAGAGCAAAATATTTCATACGTGATGAATTTTTGGTATGTATATAGTTTGTAGAGAGTGGAAGCAGTTTGTATTTACAATTTTAAGTTCTTTGTTAACCACTTCTTTTGGTAGGATTTCTCACTAATTATTTCAGAATGCAGTGATTTGTGTTTTAAATGTGAAATTAAGACAAATTTTTATGTAACGAAATTTTGACTGAAAATTAACTTACAAAAAAAACAAGGATTTAAACACATTGGTGTCTAGGTATATCATAAAGTTTCACATTAATGCACATTGTTTGTGTGGCATCCTTTTTGGCTTTTAAAAATGTATGCATAGATTTCCTTAAGTTAAATCAAGATTTCTCTTTCATCATACTTCCTAATTGTTATGTGCATTGAACAACTTCTGGATTTAGTTTTTCACCCTCTATATCTAATAAAATATCTGCAATGTGCATGACAGTTATATAATGTGTGTTTAAATGTATCTGATATAAGTCCCCCATTATCAGCATTTTGTCTAAACTTCAAAACTAGTGCTGTGCATTTTAGGTCATGGTTATGAATACTTTAAGCTCTACTGGAAAATTTGTTCTTGTAGCATAATTGAGAGGGCATGCCTTTGGAGTCAAATATAGTAGTAAATGGTTTAGTTAACTTTAAATTTTTATTTATAAGTTTTTCTATATCTATTTTCCTTTGCAGACTTTATTTATAGAATTTGCTTGTTTCATTTAGTAGTTTTTTTTGTACTTGCTTACTTTGCTTACTTTGTGTACAACTTTAGCTTATAACTGGATTTAGAAATAGTGAGCAGGTAAGTTTGTACATGTAGTAAGCAAATCTGTTATGTTGCCTCTTTTACCTAGGTTGTTGTTGTTCAGTTGAATTTTGCTTTGATTGTACTGTACTGTCTGAAATGAATGTAACTTTGTTATTTGTACTGAAGTTTACATGCCATCTTTGTAGTTTGTAAGTTTTCGAATGTTGTCCCCCTGAGTAGTTTTCTTCAGAGTTAAATTGATTGTAATTGAACTTGATACCAAGGGGAAAAATCCTTGTTAAAGGTTTTAGGAACAATGTTCTTTTGCTTAAATCCATATATTGAATAGTAAGTTCCTGAATTGTAAAGCTGATTCATTATTATACCTCCACTTTTGAAAAAAGCGGGGTATATAGTATTCGTTGTGTCCGTCCATCTGTTCGTCCTACCTTTGTATCCGCAACTAATCCTAAACTACTGAATGGAATTTGATGAAACTTTCAGAGAATCTTCATCCCATGATGGCATTGTGCACCTACTATTTTAGAATTTGATCAGACCAATTTTTGGGGTTTCCCATAGAAAACCATGGACTTTGACTTTCAATGTGATAGGGGGTACCATGATGCCATCCGCAGCTCCTCCTAAACCACTGAATGGAATTTGATGAAACTTTCAGAGGATCTTTATTACATGATGCTGTAGTGCACCTCCTATTTTAGATTTTGATCTGACCAGCATTTGGGATTTCCCATACAAACACATGGACTTTGCCATGCATTGTGATAGGGGGTTCCAGTATGCCATCCGCAACTCCTAAACCACTGCGTGGAATTTGATGAAACTCATCTCACTGCTGTTGGAGTTTTCCTATCCAAAATATTGACATTTCCTTTCATGTATTTTATGTAAGGCTTGGGAATCAAGGTATTTCTAGTTTTTAAGGAATTCTTATGTTGGATAAACAACTCTGTGTAAGGAAGCTATGCTTACTGTTGTGTGTTTCATTATTCTGTTGGCCCCTTTAGCAGTGATGCCATTTATTTCTTACCTCATTTAATGAAAAGTTTTATGGAATTCTATTGACTTGAATATTTTTATACCACGCTTTTGAAAAAAGTGGGTTATATAGTATTCGTTCTGTACGTCCGTCCGTCTGTTCGTTTCAGAGAATCTTCATCCCATGATGGCATTGTGTACCTCCTATTTTATAATTTGATCAGACCAATTTTTGTGGTTCCCATAGAAAAACATGGACTTTGACTTTCAGTGTGATAAGGGGTACGATGATGCTATCTGCAACTCCTCCTAAACCACTGTATGTAGGGGTATCATTAAGTGAGCATTATTCACAGCTTTTTAAAAATTTCATCTCACTGCTGTTGGAGTTTTCCTATCCCAAATATTGACATTTCCTTTCATGTATCTTATGTAAGGTGGGGGTATCAAGTAGTGAGCTTTGCTCACAGTATTTCTAGTTTATCATGTGATAGGAACCCATTTTGTTTTTCTTTTTGGAGGGGAATTTATAAGATATTTCCTAATGCATGCTATCAGCTATAATTTTTTTTCATTGTGAGGAGTGACATCTTTTCTTTCAACTTTCAGCGGATAAGCACATCAAGTGGAGAGGGCCGACATTACTGCTATCCTCATTTCACATGTGCTGTTGATACAGAGAACATTCGGAGGGTATTCAACGACTGTCGCGACATCATTCAGAGAATGCATCTGCGTCAATACGAGTTACTGTGATCTTCAATAAAAAACTTAGCAAACTGTTTCCTGAGTGGAAACAGACCAAAACATGGCGTGATATAAAAAAAAGAATTGCTTGTGTATAGATAAACTTGTACATTATATAATGCTGTACAAACATGGATAACATACAGTGTACAGTAACAGGAATCGCTTACCGTTAAACCTCATAAAAAAGATTTTGTGAAAGGAAAGTGTTTCATACAACTGTGGAAAGTTGTAGAAAAATGTTTTGCCTTAGAGGACCCATGACCCTAAGGTTATGTGAACTTATAGTGAGGATAAGAATGTTGGTTTATGTGGTATTACAGTACATGAATAAATTACAGAGATAAACATAATTCATTACAGAAATTCAGATCATCTGTAGGATTATAACTTGGATCCCTTGATTCTAATGCAGTTTTAAAACTCTGTGTGTGTATTATCATACCTTTGAAAAAACTTAAAGTTTGCAAATAATTTTTTTCAAAATTGTTTTATGTATAAACAATATACCTAAAAAACATGTTATATATTACACGAAATTTGTAATTTAACATAGTTTTTATGGTTATACCAGAATCTTGTGAAGAAATTAACTGAATATCTCATGCATGTTGTTTAATAACATTTTTTGAAAGGGCATGCTATTCATATTACCGCAAGTAAACTATATAAAACCAGTGCATTAATATGAATGACCGTTTCTATGTAAGACACATAGACATCAAAATGTCAAGTTGAAATTAAAAATTTTTTTTTTAATATCAATCAATAAAACATTAATGATATTTTATTGAAACATTAATGGTATTTTATTTAAGTCGGTAATAGAGCTGTCTTTTGCCTCTGCGTTTTCTTTATATCAAATTCTTTTGATTCAAAATTGTTGATATTCTAAAATATTTGGTTGGTCAAAAAAATTAAACTGAATACTATATTTACTCCTACAGCCTTATTCACAAAACATCTTAGACATAATTTTAGAAGTAAGTCAATGAAATGCTTAGAAGTTGCAACCAAATAAATGTCTGAAAATTCCTGTTGAACTAATTTTGACTGTCCCATCAGCAACTGGAGTCAGTAGGCAAGTTTTTTTTCATAAAATTTATATATAACATATGTATTTTCTGGGGGTCAAATATATGACATAAAACCTCTGTTAACCAAGCTCTCAATATTGTATAGAAACACGTTGAACCTGGATACCTTTGTTAGTCCCAAATGTTTATATTACATATTGATATCAACCTCTCTTTCTAGCATATCTAACAATATACTTATCTTCAGTGTGTTTTAATATGTGACAAGTTTCATGGGAACATTAATTTTTTTCTTGTTATATCATTATCTCCAAATTGTATTATTTAAAAATTTTCTTTAGCAGTTTATGATGAAAATTGCTTAAATGTTTTGTTGGAATACAATTTTTTCTCTTTATTGTTGTTCCTAGTTGGTTATGGAAAAATGGTTTTAGTTTATATTTTCTCCAATATATATGTACTCTTCTATTTATCATAGGGTACAATTTATTGTAAAGATGGAGGTTAACTATTACCTGTAAATTTGATACCAATGAAATACAAATCTTCTCAATCTTTAGATGTAAGAATTCTGAAACCATTAACTTATCTGCAGTTTGAAAAAAGTGTTTTTATAGTACTTAAAACATGTGTATAGCTTGATACAGTATGTGATTTTACCACCTAGAATTACTAGGTTATAGAATTATGTTACACATTAGTAAAAAACAAAACCTTATGATTTCATTTTTTAAAAAGACATGTTTGCATACACATTTAACTTTCATTTTATTCCTTTTAATTCAAACTGTTTGTTATGACCCCATCCACTTTTGAAATAACTGTCAACTGTTTTAAAAATATTAAGTTAATTCAAGTTGTGATATTTCCTCCCCTTTCTTTCAGTATCTTACACAGAAGTTGAGTAACAATTAACATGATTAAATATGTGATCTGATATATTATCTGCAAATTCTGCTGAACAGCTGGCTGTTTATTTGATTACACTTACTAATTTATACTATTTTTTTTTTTTTATCATACTTCATTTTTAGCTCACCTGACCCGAAGGGTCAAGTGAGCTTTTCTCATCACTTGGCGTCCGTCGTCGTCCGTCGTCCGTTAACTTTTACAAAAATCTTCTCCTCTGAAACTACTGGGCCAAATTGAACCAAACTTGGCCACAAGCATCATTAGGGTATCTAGTTTAAAAAATGTGTCCGATGACCCCGCCTGCCAACCAACATGGCCGACATGGCTAAAAATAGAACATAGGGGTAAACTGCAGTTTTTGTATTATATCTCAAAAACTAAAGCAATTAGGGCAAAACTGACATGGGGTAAAAATGTTCATCAGGTCAAGATCTACCTGTCATGAAATTTTCGGACGAATCGGTCAACCCTTTGTTGGGTTATTGCCCCTGAATTGTTAATTTTTAGGAAATTTTGCAGTTTTAGGTTATTATCTTGTATATTATTATAGATAAAGACAAATTGTAAACAGCAAAAATGTTCAATAAAGTAAGATCTACAAATAAGTCAACATGACCAAAATCATTGATTGACCCCTTATAGGAGTTTTTGCCCTTTAAAGACGGCATCCAGCATAAACTTTCCTTTAAAGATCTTTTCCTCTCAAACCACTGGGCCAATTGAGACCAAACTTTGGTGGAATGGTCCTTGGGTGGCCCCCTTCCAAAATTATGTCTGGCATCCCCGACTTCCAACCGAGATGGCTGCTGTTACTAAAAATAGAAAAAAAAGGGGGGGGTGACTTTCAAAAATCTTCTTATATGAAACTACAAGTCCAGTTGGAACCAAAGTTGGCAGTAATAGTTCTTAGGAGGTTCTCTTTCAGAAATATGTCCAATGACCCGGACTGTTAACCAAGATGGCCGCCACAGCCGAACTTAGTTTAACATAGGGCCCTATGGGAAAATTGATTGAAAATCTTCTTGTCTTAAACCACTTGACCAATTGGAACCAGACTTGGCAGCAATGGTCCTTAGATGGTCCTCTTTCAGAATTTTGTGCAATGACCCAGACTGTCAACCAAGATGGCCACCACATCCAAACTTAGTTTAACATAGGGCCCTATGGAAAAATTCTTTGAAAAATCTTGTCTGAAACCACTTGACATATTGGAGCCAGAGTTGGCAGCATTGGTCCTTAGGAGGTCCTATTTCAGAAATGTGTCCGATTTCATGGACTGTGAACCAAGATAGCCGCCACAGCAGAACTTAGTTTAAGATAGGACCTTATGGGAAATTCACTCAGAAATCTTCTCGTCTGAAACCACTAAGCCAATTAGAATTAGACTTGGCAGCAATGGTCCTTAGATGGTCCTCTTTCATAATTTTGTGCGATGACCCGGACTGTCAACCAAGATGGCTGCCACAACCGAACTTAGTTTAACACAGGGCCCTATAGGAAAATTCATTAAAAAATCTTCTTGTCTGAAACAACTTGACATATTGGAGCAGGACTTGGTGGCATTGGTCGTTAGGATGTCCTTTTTCAGAAATATGTTTGATTTCGTGGACTTTGAACGAAGATAGCTACCACAGCAGAACTTAGTTTAACATAGGACCCTAATGGAAATTCACTCAAAAATCTTCTCGTCTGAAACCACTAAGCCAGTTAGAATTAGACTTGGCAGCAATGGTCCTTAGATGGTCCTCTTTCAGAATTTTGTGCGATGACCCAGACTGTCAACCAAGATGGCCACCACACCCAAACTTAGTTTAACATAGGGCCATATGGAAAAATTCATTGAAAAATCTTCTTGTCTGAAACCACTTGATATATTGGAGCCAGACTTGGCAGCATTGGCCCTTAGGAGGTCCTCTTTCAGAAATATGTCCGTTCACCCGGATTGTCAACCAAGATGTCTGCCACACCGAACTTTGTTAAATATTGGACCCTATAGGAAAATTCATTTAAAAATCTTCTTGTCTGAAACCGCTTAGCCAGTTGGAACAAGACTTAGCAGAAATGGTCCTTAGATGGTTCTCTTTTAGAAATGTATCCGTTGACCTGGACTAAACCAAGATGACTGCCACAGCTGAAATTAGTTTGACATAGAATCCTATAGAAAAACAAGCCAAATTGACTGCAACACTTAAATTTTTAGGTCTGCTCAAGGTGAAAAGTTAAATCCAGGTGAGCGATACAGGCTCTTGAGAGCCTCTAGTTTGGTACTAGCATGTGAATACAAATGTATTACCAAAACAATATTTTGGAGTTAAATTGTTACTTTGATTTATTCTGACCGTTTTGTATATAAGGTTCATAGCTCATTTTGAAAATAGAACATACTACATGTAATTTATGTAACTAATTGAGTAAAATATGTCATCTTGTAATCTTAAATCTGGATTATCTTAATCCCTGTACTAGGATAATCTTTTATGTAGGAAGCTTTTGAGTTAAACAAAATGAAATGTTTTAGGGGACATGCATTCCGATTCACAAATAGAAGCTTTAACTCAGCTCAAATTTACACAGAGCTGTTTAAAAGCATGCATTTCAGCCCTAACCTTTTGTCTGAAACTACCAATTGTATTTTGGTGGACCTCTTGGAGAATTTGTTCTGTAGACCCTGCCTCCAGACTAAGAAGGCTGTCATAGCAAAACTTTATTTAATATAGCAGCATTTGAACATTTCCCTTTATTGTCACATTGGACCAATTTCAAGTAGAAATCATCTCACGAAAAATAGCTTTGTTTACTTGGCCAGTTTTTATCAGTTGACTCTCGGCATTTTACTAATATGGGATCCCAAAATAGTCATGTTTGGCCTTTGATTATTTGGGAAAAAAGTAGCAGAGAGTACACTTACTATTTTCTGTAGCATTTTTAGTGCAGTTATCTCCTGAAAAAAAGGAAAACAATAAAATTGATTTTCCTGTTTGGTGACAAGTCTGAATTTTGGGAAAAAAGAGGACATTATTAATTTTTCACTAGAATTGTTAATGCATTTATCACCTGAAAATATTTTTATGTTTTTATTATAACAATGTTTCCTACAAACTAAATGTTAACATAAACATCTGTAATTCAAAAAGGTGATTATTTGAATAGTGGTTTTCATATTTTTATAGGAATATTTCACATTTTATTGTAACCAGTTTTTCAATGCTAACACCACAATAATGACAACTTCCTGCTGTGTGGTCAAATTGAGAGGTTCATAGAAGCCTCAAGTGTATTTCCGTCAGAAGAATAAAGTATGCTTACAGAATTCATTACCTGGCCACATTTACCCAGAGATAACATCAGTGAGACAGTTTGGGGCTTGTTTTGGTAGCCTTCATCTGTGCATTGTGCATTTTTCAGTGAATTTTTATACTCTCGTCATGGTATACCAATGTCCGTCCATTCGATTTGCTTCAATCAATTCTCATGAAATTTTAACACATTAGGATTGACAGAAGAAAGCTCCCTTTTGATTTTGACAATTTTCAATTTTGTCATTCTGGAGTTATGGGACTTGGATTGTCCAAATTTAAGCAATTTTCACATGTTGCACATTAAATTGAGTATGCCTTGACTGATTTTCTTCAAACTGCAACACATTATTACAAATGGTGGTCTGAAGGTCTGTATACTTTTTGATGTTTTTCACTTTTTTCATTCCAGAGTTAGATTGTCCAAATATAAGCAATTTTTTATAAGTATAACATTTCCTGCTACACAAAGATGATATTTAGTTTGTTGTTACTGTGTTATAATTTAGATATGTTAAGCCATTGAAAAAGTAACATGACACTTAATTTGCTAAAAATAAATCAATATTTTCCTATGGGCATATCATGTGCATAAGGCACAGCAGTTTATTAGACCATTACTGAACCCCATTTATTGTCTAACATCTATCTCAGGCTATTGTATTTGAACTAACCCCCCCCCCCCCCCCTCCCCAACACGCACACACAGAGAAAAAACACACACTACATAGTGTTCAGTCAGGCAGTAAAATAGCAGCCTCATCCAATAAACAATTTTTTCCAGCATTTTTACTATTCATTCTTAACTAGTTAAGGCATTTACAGGAATTTGGCTGCAGTAAAAATGTTTTTTATGCAAAAAAGGTAATTTAAGATTTGGGATTGCTATTTTATTCTTATTGTTGAGCCTTCTAGTTGAAACCTTTAATCAATGTTTCAGTTACTATTACTAAGTGCAAGTGTATAATGTAATTTGAATTAAATAGAGAATAAAAGATCTGTGGAATTAAATGATGGATTCAATCAGATCTGGCATTATGATGAAGTTTCATCATTGTGAAGGTATTGAAATATAGTATTTTAGAAAAGATTTGTTTATGTACTGTATATTTACTGCAAATGTATACTCTTTAAAAGATAGATTCTAAATTATCTATAAATATTATTTGCATTTAAACGTTTAGAGACAGAAATTGTCATCATCTATTAGTTAACAAATATTAACTTTGTTGGTTGAAACTTTTCTAATAACTGTTTAAAAGTGTTTCATGCTTCTTCAAAATATTTAGAGGGTATTTTTATGTTCTTAAATATATTTTGTTGTGAGATGTGACAGTGCATAAAAATCTCAGATATATTACAGAAAAGAAAATTCTGAAATTAGTTCTTATAGATTATTATGAATCTGCATATGAATTTTTTTTTACAAAAAAGCAAATTTTGAGACATATAACATTTTCTTAAAATTTATTTTTAACAATTTAAATTACTTAGCTTTTAATTTCTTTAACAGTGTAAGTATCTTGGACTACTTTTAGGCTTTTTTACTTAAATTTCTATTCATAAGAACTCGGTTACCAGTTACTTGAAACAGCCTGTAGATTGAACTCCTTAGGTATGTTTAGTATAAAGATTTTAGTGCCAATAAAATATAAAGTATAGGAATTTTGTAAAAAACTATACAGCTTTATAGTAGAGAACATTCCACTAGAACTTCTAGTTAAAAAGTATATATCAATATATCAAATTAAATTAGGCAGAATATTTATTTTAGTATTTATTTTAAAGTTAAGTAATTTCTGTGAAGGACAGTTTATATTTTAAGAAGGTTAACAATAGATTATAGGAAACAGGAATAAAAACCTTCACTTGTGATCAGAAATTTTTCAAGTGACCAAGGATGTTCACATGTTCATGTGATGTATTACAGTCTTAATAAACAAAGACATACATTTGCAGTAAGGGTGATAACAAATTATGAGATATTTCATCTATCATGTATAACAATCTGCCTTGTTTCATTAGCTGTGGCTTATACATTGAAACGAGGTCAGATATTTTTTTTTTCATTATCAAAAGAATAGTCTGATGATGAAATTCAGATTTTTTAGACTGTTTGATGAATGTGAGAATATGTATGAATGAAAGTGTGTGCTAGAAAAATGAATATGGATGAATATGTGTGTTGTCAATGTAAAATTTGCACACTTGTATAAAATATGTGAAATGAAACCATTGTATAAGCATGTCTAGGTCATTTGGTGGTACATGATGTTTTGGCATTCGATAATTAAGTTTGTTATCTTGTCTCAACATATTTATTCAGAAAATAATTCATTTATAGCCAAATTTCTAACCAAATAAAAAATTAAATTGTTAAGTTTGACCATCTTTGAGTGGTTGGTCAGTCGATCAGCAATGCCAAACAGCGATGACAGAAAGTCTGGTCTGTTGTCAGTATGGCAACTTAATTCTTAGTCTTCATACATCTTGTACTTAGTTTCTCATTCTGTTTTTACAACACATAGATTTCTGATTTTAGTTGCCAATTACCAAGGCATAATTTAAAAAAACCCTATTAGACAATTTATATAATCTATGCATTATTTCAGAAATTTTTTATGCATCCATAAAAACTTTTCAGTTAAAGAAACCAGAGCTTAAAGTAATCTTGGATTCTGGAAAGGGGTTCCTATAATGTTCCTACTTACAGCTGTTCCTGCATATTTAGTTGTACATTTTCTTAAAATTGCATTTAAAATTGTTTAAAATTTTATTCGATATATAGAATGTTTCCTACACTAAATCACCCTTGAGAAGGTATTGGAATATGGACAGTAATTCCAGGTATGGGGATGAACCCAGTTGGATACCATTTTGTGTATTTACACAGCGAAACAACACTTGTGAACTTATCAAATACAAAACATTATGTAAACCACCTATAATGACAAAGTGTTGTTATCTCAAATGAATACTATATCTGTTGAGTGGTGTATGCTAAGGTTGATTTATCATTAGTTATTGCTATGGTTGAATTTTTTTTTCTGTAACCTATTTGTTACAATGATTTTGTTAACAGATATATATATATATCAGATAGAAATTGTCTTATTTATACAATCATGCAATTTGCTAAAATATATTGATAGAACTGACATTTGCTACGATTAAGTCTCTTTTTATTTTTGTGCGTTTTAAATCCCTTTGGGGACAGATTGTTTATGTGGACAGTGTGGTTTAAGAAATTTTGAACGCCTGTCTCTTGTTATGAATGACATTTATTCAGGACATTTTTTTGTTAAGAAAGGGATGCAGTCATACTGAGAAGAAATACATATTAACTGTATTTGGATTTTTTATTGAAAAAAAAATGGGCATCAATTGCATTAAATATGACAGGTTATAAAAAGCAGTTTTTAATAGAAAATGCTGGTCACGAGATAAAGTATGAAACCATTACAATGTTTAGTGCTACACAGAAGTGATGACTTTGCTATAATGGCATCATGTATCGTAGTATACTGTGTCACTTAATTTTGAAAACAAACACAATTGTATTAACATTATTTAAATAATCAGTTGAAATCTTAAACTATTAAACTTTTATAAGAAAGAGTTGGTTCTTATAATGGGTGTTTATTATAATAGGAGACTTTTTGCATGGAAACTATTATGAAGCCCATTCAGTATTGTAAAGTTGTCAATTTGTCCTAGTTCAAATTATTCTAAAAGAATTTCTCAGTTCATTGTTTCAGACTGGTATAGCTAGTGATGACTATTACTGCAAGCTCTTTCGAGAACTTGAATGACCTACTAGAACTAAGTAGAAACAAGTTCTGGAGATGGGCCAAATTAGCAGATTGACCAGTTTCTGTACAGAGATTAGACCCTTTGAGTAATTTAGAAAATTGAAAACCTAATAGCACATCTACACATGCTAAGGAGCAATACTTAGTACAGAAAAAAATTAGAATAAACAAGGATGATTTTCAAATCAATGGACAGACATATTATAAGTATCTCCATTGTGAATAGAGGGTTTTATTTCCAGGGACACATGCATTCTCAAGCCAAGTAAAATTGTAAAAAGGAAAAGTCAGTCAGAAAGACCCAAATACTAAATGTATGTGGCTCTATCCACTGTTACCGAAGACAATCCATATGGATGTATCCATAGTTGGGGAATCAATCTAAGTACCTTTGTCCACTGTTAGAAAAGGAACAGTAATGTTTCAGGTCAATCAGGTCATTTGGTGTTCGTTTCTGGAACATACACATGTCCAGTCTCACAGTGAAACAATTGTCATATGAGAAGGTATTGAAATATTGCTTTATTGGGAAAATTAGATTTTTAAAAAATTTTGAGCAATAAATTTATTGAAAAAAATAAATATTATTAGTAATTTAATGAAAACCTACTAGCTGTGCTTGTCCTCAGCTTTATTTTTTGTTAAAATCTTTAATAATTCCAGAATTTCCCTATAACATGTATGTTCAGATACCATCTCAAATGAGAGATAACAAGACGAATCTAGAACACACGAAGTTAACCTGTCATGAAGTCTAGGAATTCTGTTTTTAAGGTTTTGGTATATTTGTTCTTAACAAAACTGTACAATATTTTATTTCACCCTGAAATCTTACAGGCCATCTATATTTGTCCAATTAATACATTCTTTACTTTCATGTTATCTAACATGCGTCTTGCTGTACCCTGTGATCGTTTGTTAAATTTAAGAATTGCATTGTGAGATTTTCAGAAAGCAATGAAATTATTTGTGAAAAAGTATTTTGCCATTATTGTGTGTAGTTTGTTGATTGACCTTGAAAATTAAAATTTGACCCAATTGACATTCAGCAGAGAATGCTGCCCAGATAGACTATATACATGCATGTTAATTAATCTACCATATGAAGTTTATGATATGCAGGTCTCAGTTGTTGACATTTTTGTCAAAGTAATCACCCCACAGCTGATAAGAACATGCCATAGTATTCATACTAATATATATACAATATTGTTACTGACAGCCCTATAAAATTAATACTGCAGTTGTGAAGGTTTGAGTAAAAAAAAAAATACTGAATTTTGTCCTCCTTAGATTGGACTGAATAATAAAGTAACATCTATAGAGGTGGTTGTTTTTCTTCAAGCAATTCAGTAATCAAAAACTAACTCCATTAACTAACAGTTTGAGTGAGTTAACAGAAATAAGGAAAAACTATGATTGATTTTAAGCACTTGCTAAAAGGTTTGTATAAATTTGCTTAATCAGACAATATTGATATTCAAAGGAAATACAAAACTTTAAATATTACAATAATACTGAATTATGTGCACTTTAACAGTAAAAGTTAGGTTGGAAAACAAGAATGGGTGTTTAAATATCTCTCACATGCATAAGTATAATTAAATGACAACACCAATAATATGTCATTAAATAACTAACTTCAGACTTCTTGAGAGTTGCCATGTATTAATTCATTATATAGAAGGGAAAGGAGGTTCATGCACATATTATGATCTATGGATAATCCAGGTATCTGCTGTCATAAATGTATTGTTTATATGTCACCCTTTTGTGACTATTTATACAAGAAACATAACTTTCACAATTGACACTGCTAGAAAAAACATCCAGTTGGCCAGAATTAAGTAGTGAATTCAAGAAAATGAGAAGAGTTGAAAATGGAATGCAACTCGATACAAATAGCAAATCTCCCATCTAATACACTAACCTAACTCTAAATTGCCTGTCATCTTATAATAAAAATAATAGGAATTTTAAATTTTAATCCCGACAAGCTCACATACACCACATGTGAGTAACAGGTATTCAGATTCTAAACAAATGCAAAGCAGACATTTTAGATACCATGAGGAAATTGTTGGCTTTCACAGACAATTGTGTTATTTCCAATTTTGTTCATTTGTAAATTGAAAGCATACGAAGTACCTTTAAAAGAATCTTTACTACTAAGCTTGATTTAACTAGTCAAACCTGTGTATAAAGGGAACCCAAGAGACCAAAGAAATGTGTCTATGTGCAGGTGCCCTTTATACAGAGGTTAAGTTTACATACTTTTGTTCATAACGGGCACATTTTCACAGTGCCCTTTAAAGCAGGTTTGAAGTGTATCTGATAACAAACTTAATAAAAATTTTCACCACAGCGAATGACTTATAAGACCTTATAACTAAATAAATACTTCTATTCTAACGGTAGGGTTTTTGGCACTTGCTAAACTCGAAAGACAATGGCTTTTGGTTTTTCTGTGGCCAAAGGTTTAGGTCAGTTGAATGTCCTGAAGACGAGACTCTTTGTCAATGCTGCTGAAACAGTGTGACACGTGACTTGCTGACAAAATATATTTGAGATGGTAGCCATCAACTTGTGAAACATTCCCTCGAGAACTTTGCCAGCATTTGGCTCAAATTTAACATAGAGGGCAATGGAAAATGATCTTGAAAACTTTAAAAGATGTTCTTATTTCTTAGTTTTGAAAGACTTTATACAACACATATTAGAACTGTAGTTTCCTGGCTCAGCTTTTGTTTTGTAAAAATAAATCCTTACAATGTTTATTATTACAGAGGCTAAGTATGCCAAGTGAAGATGAACAGGCAAGACGACACCATCATACACATTTACGTCATTGTTATCCACATTTCACCTGTGCTGTGGACACAGAAAATATAAAACGGGTGTTCAGAGATTGTCGGGACATTATACAGAGAATACATCTACACAATTATCAGTTACTGTGACACTCATTGAATTATACTGAAACCAGTGCTGACTATGACATCAAACATTATTGGTTAATTCCTGTACCAGCAGGTGCTCTTACGTATTGCTTTGTATATCATATGTGATTTCACACACGTAATACAGGTTCATACTTCCTCTGTGCACTTTTTCCCCCAGCTATCCGGATATATTAAACGGGTGTTTTGATATTGATCCTATATTATGTAAAAGTAGATTCATATTGGATTGAATATAGCTGTATTGGCCAGAGGAAATGAGTAGTTCCAATGAAGCTTCACAAGACCCAATATGATTTTACCAACAATCCTATTCTATAGGCGTAAATTCACAACCTCAAAATTCGCCCCTTAGTTTTGAAAATCAAAATTCGCAACTACATACAGTGTATGACAATCGTGTATTGAAATAAAAAAAAGTGGAAAATGAAAGAGGTGTTTAGGTCATAAATATTCCTCGCTAAAAATTTTAAACTCAGTTACAACCCCTTAGGCATTCAATTTATCTTGACAAGCATCCTACTGGAGGTGCTTTAAAGTTTTGATGTAAAAAAAAAAATTCGGTTTTACCCATGAAGTGTATTTATAATGTTTGTCATAATTTGCTTTGCAGTCATCTCATTTTTAGCACACTTGGTCAAAGGCCATGTGAGCTTTTGTCATCACTTTGCGTCCGCCATCCGTCCGTTAACTTTTCACATTTTAATCTCGTCTGAAACCACTGGGACAAAATGGAACCAAACTTGACAGGAAGCATCTGTGTAAGGTCCGTTATAGTTTCCTCATTTCGTGCAGATCGAGCAACAAACATGGCTGTCATGAACAATTCTTTTTTCTGATTGGCTGATTTAAAAAAAACAATCTATTAAACTGCAGGATCAAATGAAACCAAACTTGACAGAAGTCCTCTTTAGCCCTTTTCAGAAACTCATTTATGGTATCACGATTCTGACTAAAATTATAATTTAAAAGCAACTTATTTCCCTTGCTGGAACATATTACTGGTTCGCTGCAGTGAAGAGTAAAGGATTAACTGTTTTTAAAACTTGTTAATTTGCATGTAATGTTTGGTTTATATAAATTTGGGAACAACTTACGATCTTTTTGCTTCCAACATACTTCTAATCAAACTTGATTATAAAGCTAGAAATATCAAAGTAATAAATAATTTCTATTTTCTTCATACTGAATGCTCTGCAATGCTCAGCCTTTTCAGCCTCTAATTTTAAGTGTCAGTACGTGTAATCTGTATTTATAAATTAGTCCTGCTGCTTTCAGCAATACCATGTCATCTGTGTAAATTGTGATAAATTAAGCAAGACCAACATGTTACACTATGCAGATATATGTACATTGTATGCTAAAACAAAAAAATCTTTTTTTTTTAGAATTACTGTGGATTTATTAGTATTCGTATACCAATTTTCGTGGGTCCTAGTAAACCACGAATATTTTTCCTTTAGCTTAAATGCACTGAAGTTTGAAACCACGGAGTTTTGATGTACATATGAACAATTGCGTTTTTATACGACCGCAAAATTTTTGCGGTCGTATATTGGTATGACGTTGGCGTCGTCGTCGTCCGTCGTCAGCGTCGTCGTCCGAAGACATTTGGTTTTCGCACTATAACTTTAGTATAAGTTAATAGAAATCTATGAAATTTAAACACAAGGTTTATGACCACAAAAGGAAGGTTGGGATTGATTTTGGGAGTTTTGGTCCCAACAGTTTAAGAATCAGGGGCCAAAAAAGGGCCCAATAAGCATTTTTCCTGGTTTTCGCACAATAACTCTAGTATAAGTAAATAGAAATCTATGAAATTTTAACACAAGGTTTATGACCACAAAAGGAAGGTTGGGATTGTTTTTGGGAGTTTTGGTCCCAACAGTTTAGGAATTAGGGGCTAAAAAAGGGCCCAAATAAGCATTTTTCTTGGTTTTTGCACAATAACTTTAGTATAAGTAAATAGAAATCTATGAAATTTAAACACAAGGTTTATGACCACAAAAGGAAGGTTGGGATTGATTTTTGATTTTTGGTCCCAACAATTTAGGAATTAGGGGCCAAAAGGGTCCAAAATTAAACTTTGTTTGATTTCATCGAAAATTGAACTATTGGGGTTCTTTGATATGCCGAATCTAACCGTGCATTTAGATTCTTAATTTTTGGTCCCGTTTTCAAATTGGTCTACATTAAGGTCCAAAGGGTCCAAAATTAAACTTAGTTTGATTTTAACAAAAATTGAATTCTTGGGGTTCTTTGATATGCTGAATCTAAACATGTACTTAGTTTTTTTTATTATGGGACCAGTTTTCAAGTTGGTCCAAATCGGGGTCCAAAATTAAAGCTAAAAAATGGGTAAATTTTTTTTTTTTTTGGGGGGGGGGGGGGCAATTCTCCACAGCATATTGTATTGCACAAGAAGCAAAAAATTGAATATAAATTCAAATCATATGACCAATTCTAAGTTCTTTATTTCAGTTATTCTGTGTCAGAAACCTATTATGTGTAAAATATTTGAAGAAATTTTCAATTGCACAGTATTGCGCAATAGCAAGAAATTGATATGTGTGCCCTGTTATCAAAACTTTATTATTAACAAATTCCATTGAAAATTTGCCAATATAAAATGTGCTGATGAAGCTTTCTTGTTTATCTCATCTAAACTCCGTTTAAATTGTGTATATTTAAAATTTGCCATTCATGACTATGATGTCATTTTCTATTTTTATATGTTATGGTGTATTTAAATTGGCTGTTATGGTTGCAAAGTATAAAGAAATGGGGAGGGGGGGTTGAAAACAAAATTTAGGGGGGGGTAAATGAGAAATTGGGGAGGGGGTAATTTTTTTCTCATTTCATATTTCATAAATTAAAAAGAAAATTTCAAATTTTATTTAGCAAAAAAGGGGGGGGGGGTTACAATAAATTTTGTTTTTTGTTTTTTTGGGGGGGTCAATGTGCATCTTCATAGTGTATTGCACAAAAGCTAAAAAAAGGGGGAAATTATTTTTTTTTGGGGGGGGGGGCAATTCTCCACAGCATATTGTATTGCACAAGAAGCAAAAAATTGAATATAAATTGAAATCATATGACCAATTCTAAGTTCTTTGATTTCAGTTATTCTGTGTCAGAAACCTATTATGTGTCAAATATTTGAAGAAATTTTCAATTGCACAGTATTGTGCAATAGCAAGAAATCTTCAATTGCACAGTATTGCGCAATAGCAAGAAATTGATATGTGTGCCCAATTTTAAATTTTAAATTGGTTATTTCTGATTTATATATAAAAACAAATAATACTGATATGGTTTGAATAGGTAAATTAAAAATTTTTAAGTTCTTAGACAACATTCATTCTGTGTCAGAAACCTATGCTGTGTCAAATATTTATTCACAATCCAAATTCAGTATTGTATCAAGCTTGAATGTTGTGTTCATAATTGCCCCAACTATTCAGGGTTCGAAATCTGCGGTCGTATCTAGCTGCGCCCAGCGGAGCATTTTATTACAGCATGGACTTGGATAATGACATATGATGAGTCAGCTATATCCACATAAGATATAGCGTTTTTTTTTATTCAGACATTCAAGAAAAATGTTAATCCAAATTGGGCCTAAGCAATACAGACTTTCTCATTCACTTTCAGTACAGTAAAAACATCTTGTCAAAAGAAGATAAAGCAGAAATTATTGATCATAATCGGATTAAAAAAATGTATCTATATGCTCCGAGGTATTTGGTGACAAGTGATTGCAATTTTGTCAATATATATTTCACACCTGATTAACCCAAGAAGTAAATAATTACGGATTTTGTTAATCTTGTTAAATTCATGACAAGCTTTTTTTTTTAAAGAATCTGTTTGTTAGACTTTTGTTTAATAAGCGCTAAAAATCAGTACTTTACTGTACAATATCAAAGTTTGATCGGAACGTTTTGTCGCAGTATTTTCATGATATCTGATGTGCCAAACCACGAATTTAAGTATTTCAGCAATTTTTTATATTTTTTTCTTAGCCAGCAACCCACGAATTTACATATCCAACGAAGGCCTTTTTTCTCTATCCACGAAAATAAATGAATCCACAGTATGCAAAATTTTTTTGTTTGTTATAATTACTCTAAAAGCGTAATAAAACAAGTTTTCCATTCAGTCTATTTTTCCAAATACAATTAATTTCTATTTCTGAATAAGGCCACGTAGAATAATTTTCATTTTCTTGTTCCCTGTCAGGTCAATTCAAAATAATTTTATCACCATTTTAAGTTTGGATTTGTACTCGCATCTTTCAGCACTCCGCCAATTTTCCTACCGAAGGTCGGTGATTCTCTCCGGGTACTCCGGCTTCCTCCACTATTGAAAACTCGCTGCCGCGAAATAGCCAAATGTGCTGAAAACGGCGTAAAACCCCAACTAAACAATCAGCACTCCTATTTGGTTTTATAGTTTGCCTGGACCAAAGATTTATGCGAGTTTTTGCCGTCACTTTGTGTACGTCATTCATTAAATTTTTACATTTTAATCTTCTCTGAAATCATTGCTTCAATTTTTACCAAACTTAGCTGGAATGACCCTTGGTCCTCTTTCAAAATGGTGTTTGGGGTTAACCTTGGATCAATATTCACTAATAAAAATCTTCTCTGAAACCGCAGGCCTATTGAGGCTCAATGGGCCTTATGTTGTTCCTTTTTGTCCCCTTTCAAAATTGTGTCCAGGTGTTCGCACCTTGGACCAATATGGACTGTTACTAACAAACAAAAATAAGCAAAGAAAATCTTCTCCTATAATATCATTGAGGCAGTCGAGACCCAACTTATCTTTGTTTCCGTTTCAAACATGTCCCTTGGTCTGGACTGAACCAATGGAAACTTTTACCAAAAAAAAGAAAAAAATCAACAGCCAAAAAATATTTAGAAATCCATCTGAAACCACTGAGACTTAACTTTGGTAAAATGGTCTTTTGGTGGTTCCCTTTCAAATAATGTTAAGTGAAGACCTTGGACCAATATGACCAAGAAAATTATAGAAAAATAAGCAAAAAATAATTCCTCTGAAAGGGCTCTGGCAGTTGAGATAAATATTTAGCAAATTTATCATTAGATGGTCCCCATTTAGAATTATGCCATGGTCCAGATCTTAAACCAATATGGCTGCTGTTACTTAAAATACAGCCAAAACATTTAAAAATCCACTTGGAAACTATTGAGGCAATTCATGGAAACTTTGTTGAAGCATTCCTTAGATGGTCCCTTTTCAAAATGTCTAGATCGGCAAAAAATAAAATTAAAATACTGTTTTGGAACCAACACTTACAATATGTGAAAAAACAAATCATAAATTTCACCTAACCCAACCAGCAGGGAAGCATGAGAAAGAAAGTAATTTTATTGAGACTGAATATAGTAATGATTTCATTGACCAACAAAGTACAGTCAAACCTCTCTGGCTGAACACCATGGATTTCTCAAACAATTTCAAAACTCCATTATTTACTCTTGATCTTTTTAACACCAATTTCTTGAATTCTCAAACTACTTTGACATGCATCCCATAGGGTCCTATATTAAACTATGTTTGGCTCTGGCAGCCATCTCAAATGGTAGGCGAGTTCATATGATACATTTCTGAGAGAGGACCACCTAAGTACCTTTGCTGCCAAGTTTTGTTTCAATTGGCCGGGTGGTTTCAGAGGAGGTCATAAAAGGAAATTTTATGACAATGGTAAGCTAAATGTGCATGTCAAATTCAAACTCTGTCCAAGTAAAAAATAGTAGTCCCTACCAATATTTCCAAATTGCAAATGGTTTTGTAAAACAATATTCAAGTTATTGAACAGAAACCTTAATTTTTGTTATTTTCATCATTACAAAAGGGTGCAACTAAAATACATTAAATTTCTATTTCAGTCTTGGTTTAGTGGTCCTCAAAAACAGTTCCAAATTTGAAATAATTTGGTGAAACAATATCTGAGTTGTTGATTGGAAACCTCAATTTTGACCACATCAAAAAGGCAAATTAAAAAACAACATTTCATAAAGTGGATCAACTTTGGAATGTTAAAATGGTACAATATCCAAATTCAAACCTGATGTGTATGTTGTTTTAAAAAGGATTGCATATGAATAGTTTAACATTTAGAACAAGAGGCGCAAGAGAACTGAGCCAGTATAGCTCATCTGACAGTCCCACAATCAATCAATTTTATTTCATATTAAGTGAAAATTGTAATGGACCTTCCATAGATGCTTCATACCAAGTATCAGTTTATTTGGCTATATGGTTTCAAAGAAGTTTTAAAAAATTAACCAATCAAAAATAAGAATTGTTCATGGCAGCCATGCAAGTTGTATGACCGGGATGATTTATTTGAAAGGGACTTTCCATAGTTGTTTCATTCCAAGTATCAGTGATTTCAGAAGAGATTTTTTTTTTAAATTCGACCAATCAGGACTATGTAATTGCTGATTTTAGTTGTCAGAGCGGGATAATTTATGCAAACTTTGTAAAGGACATTCCATAAATGCTTAATACGAAATATCAGTTCATTTGGCTTTGCTGTTTCATAAGAGAAAATCTTTGAAATTTTGACCAATCGGATAAAAGAATTCATCATGGCGGCCATATTAGCTGTCCAACCGGGACGAAATATGCAAACTTTATAAAGGTCCTTCCATAGATGCTTCATACCAAGTTTCAGTTCATCTGGCTTAGGATTTTCTGAGGAGCAGATCAAAATTGAAAAGCTCACAAGGTCTAAAGGAGCAAAAAAGAAAACTCAAGTTAGAATGTGGAACTTACAATTTTTCCATTTATAAAGGGCATAACTCAGGAATGGTAAATGACATGATAACGAATTTGGTATTAATCCTCATATTATGGTAATAGGCGTTATGCATAAATTTCTAAACATCTGGCCACGTTAAACTAAAGTTATAGCATTCACAATTTTTTCTATTTTTAAAGGGCACAACTCTGAAACAGTGAAACCACAAAAACAAAATTCAGAATCAATCCTGACATTATGGTAATAAGCAATATGCATAAATTTCTAAACATTTTGCTAAGGCAAACTCGAGTGCAGAAAACCAAAGTGTGACAGCTAGATGGGGAATTTAAATAGAAGCCAAATCAATGTGATTAAATATGAATTTATAGTTACACATGTTTAAAGGTTGACCTTAATTTAGCCTGAACAAGCAGATGTTATGTATATATGTATACACTCAGCGAAATGAATAAACTTAATGACATATCACAAATTCAATGCTTGTTCTGAATTGTCTTTTTTCTGTACCTCAATGGCTTAAACTACTAATTCTTCCAACTTAAAGTTTGAGAATCGAGATTCTACTGTATGTTTTGATAAATCACATAAATTTGTTCATGCAATCTAGCCAATCTTATACTTTTTTACTCTTTTACATCCTTTTTTGTTCCATAGATTTTATTTTTTAAATCTCACCCTAAAATTCTTTACCATTCTTTACCATTTATATATGTTATGTAACTACTGGCAATTGGTTAAGAAAAAATCAAATCTTAATGAAATATAAAACATTAAAAACATCATACACAAGTTTAGTATTATATTTTTCTTTTAATAAGGATTAAACATGATTTTTTGTATATAGGTATAAGGTATTTATCATATAATTTTGAATAAAGATTGAACAAATTAATGTCCTGAAGGTCCTTGCTGAAGATTTACAACAGTAACTGTTATAAAAGGTATATTTCAAAATTTGTAGAACTTATATCAAATGTCTAATCTGTGGAAATAAATCATTGAAAATCAAATATGTCATATTTGTGTTAGTGTTATTTAATTCAATTGTCACTGTAACAGAAGAGCATGTTTTAATCTCCAAAATTTCTGCAATCCCCTGGGTTTAACCTTTGTTGATACAGGGAATTTTGTACGTAAAATTGTGCTTCACAGTTACATTTTGAAGGTAGTTTTACACAATGTAGTGATGTTATAACCAGATTCACAGCTAATATACTCCTCAAGGATAATTCTGAATCCTAACCGTAGTCAGTTTTCCATATGTAAATCATCCATTGGATTCATGTACAAATTTTTAATAAGAGATACAAAAACTAGAGGCTCTCAAGAGCCTGTGTCGCTCACCTGTATCTAATGTGATTTTGGAAATTATGTAAAATTATATAATGATTAAGACCAAGATTGGTTTAATTTGACACAGTATTTAAAATTAAAAACAGGTCATCTTAGTGTAGTCTTACAATAGCTACTGAAGACATCATTATTATTTTTGAATATGTGGTCAAGTTGTGACCATTCAGAATTTTGTTTACAATTTTCTGATAGACATTTAAACATCTTGGATGATGGATCGGCAACAAAGTAACAACACTTGGTCAGCACCTCATAAGGAACATTCATGCCATGTTTGGTTTCATTCCATTCAATGGTTCTCTAAAAGAAGTCATTTGTATGCATTTCCCATAGGGTCCTATGTTAAACTAAGTCCCCCTCTGGCGGCCATCTTGGATGATGGATCGGCTACAAAGTAACAACACTTGGTCAGCACCTCATAAGGAACATTCCTGCCAGATTTAGTTTCATTCAATTCAGTGGTTCTCTAAAAGAAGTCATTTGTATGCATTTCCCATAGGGTCCTATGTTAAACTAAGTTCCCCGCTGGCGGCCATCTTGGATGATGGATCAGCTACAAAGTAACAACACTTGGTCAGCACTTCATAAGGAATATTCATGCAATGTTTGGTTTCATTCCATTCAACGGTTCTCTAAAAGAAGTCATTTGTATGCATTTCCCATAGGGTCCTATGTTAAATTAAGTCCCCCTCTGGCGGCCATCTTGGATGATGGATCGGCTACAAAGTAACAACACTTGGTCAGCACCTCATAAGGAACATTCATGCCAGATTTAGTTTCATTCCATTCAGTGGTTCTCTAAAAGAAGTCATTTGTATGCATTTCCCATAGGGTCCTATGTTAAACTAAGGTCCCCGCTGGCAGCCATCTTGGATGATGGATCAGCTACAAAGTAACAACACTTGGTCAGCATTTCATAAGGAATATTCATGCCATGTTTGGTTTCATTCCATTAAGTGGGTCACTAAAAGAAGTCATTTGCATGCATTTCCCATAGGGTTCTATGTTAAACTAAGTCCCCCGCTGGCGGCCATCTTGGATTATGAATCGGCTACAAAGTAACAACACTTGGTCAGCACCTCATAAGGAACATTCATGCCATGTTTGGTTTCATTCCATTCAGTGGTTCTCTAAAAGAAGTCATTTGTATGCAATTCCCATAGGGTCCTATGTTAAACTAAGTTCCCCGCTGGCGGCCATCTTGGATGATGGATCGGCTACAAAGTAACAACACTTGGTCAGCACCTTATAAGGGTTCATTCATGCCAGATTTAGTTTCATTCCATTCAGTGGTTCTCTAAAAGAAGTCATTTGTATGCAATTCCCATAGGGTCCTATGTTAAACTAAGTTCCCCGCTGGCGGCCATCTTGGATGATGGATCGGCTACAAAGTAACAACACTTGGTCAGCACCTCATAAGGAACATTCATGCCATGTTTGGTTTCATTCCATTCAGTGGTTCTCTAGAAGAAGTTCAAAATGTAAAATGTTAACGACGACGACAGACGACGGACGCGAAGTGATGAGAAAAGCTCACTAAAGGGCCAGGTGAGCTAACAAGAGGCTCTCAAGAGCCTGAATCGCTCACCTGGCAAACAATGCACTATAAACTAAATTAATATATAAATGTTTGTTGTAAATTAAACTGAGTATTAAAGGTCATATAAAATGCTGAAAATACCTTTAAAAGCCTTTCAAGAACATCTGGAAAGTTTGTTCTGGTTACCTATGTGACCTATCATCTTTGGCATCTAAAAAGTGAACTCTCTTTTTCTGAAGTATCACAGTTTCAATTACATGTACTTGAAAAGGAAATATTGCAGGAACAATCATGCTAAGTTTCATCCAAATCCCCCTAGTAGTTTCAGAGGAGAAGATGTTTGAAAATTTGTTAACAACGATGATGACGGACACCAACTGATGGCAATTAAAAGCTCTCATATTATGAAGTTTAATCATTGTTATACAACATTCTCATCATCACCATTCACTAAGGATACCATGTTTACTTTAAAAACCAAATATTGTTGAAATCCGAGCAAGTGTAAAAAATGGCGGGAAAATGGCAGCCATTTTAAAAATGGCCGTCCAAAACAAACTTTCATCATCACCATTCAACTCGGGATACTATGTTTACCTTGAAAGTAGCTTTCATCTTTATTTTCTTTCTATAATTCAGGAAAAAAAGCAAAAAAACAGCATTTTGACCCCTATGTTCTATTTTTAGTAGGTAGCTCTCATCATGCTGAACACTTTCAAACTGCCAGAATTTGCCGTAACCTAATAATTTTTTAGATATTTGCGAAAAACTGTTGTTTGACCCCTATGTTCTATTTTTACTAACAGTGGCCATGTTTTTCGACGGATCAAAAATCAAATCATAAACTTTGTGCAGCATACCCTAAGGAACAAAAGTTTTATCCAAATCCATTCAGTAGTTTCAGAGGAGATGTTTGAAAAATTGTTAATGACGACGGACGCAAAGTGTTAAAAATGGATTGGGAAATGGCAGCCATTTATAAAATGGCCGTCCAAAACAAACTTTCATCATCACCATTCAACTCGGGATACCATGTTTACCTTGAAAGTAGCTTTCATCTTCATTTTCTTTCTATAATTCAGGAAAAAATAGCAAAAAACAACATTTTGACCCCTATTTTCTATTTTTACTAACAGTGGCCATGTTTTTCGACGGATCAAAAATCGAAGCATAAACTTTGTGCATGATACCCTAAGGAACAATCTTACCAAGTTTCATTTGTGTTTGAATAGTAGTTTCAGAGAAGAAGATTTTTGAAATAATAACATAAAAAAAGCCAAAAATGTCAAAAAAGGGCAATAACTCTAACATCAGTTGACAGATTTTCACGAAAATCAGCACACGGGTAGCTCTCATCACGCTGAAAACTTTCGGTAACCTAATGATTTTTGAGATATTTGCGAAAAACTGTTGTTTGACCCCTATGTTCTATTTTTAGAAACAGTGGCCACGTTTTTCGATGGATCAAAAATCAAAGCATAAACTTTGTGCAGGATACCCTAAGGAACAATCATGCTAAGTTTTATCCAAATCCATTTAGTAGTTTCAGAGGAGAAGATTTTTGAAAAATTGTTAACGACGACGACAGACGACGACGGACGCAAAGTGATGAGAAAAGCTCACATGGCCTTTTAGGCCAGGTGAGCTAAAAATGAAAGACTAATACAAAAGAAAGTAATACATGTATAATACAACAAGAGTGGACACACAAAAATGTCTCGCCTGTCATGTATTTCTAACGAAAGTAAATGATATCAGACATACATTATAAATTTTAAGCTGTAAATAATGAGATAATGTCAATGCTGCTGATGCCTGTATGAATGCTAAAGCTGCTGCCAGGCCTGCTAAAGACAACTATAATAGTGTCTTCATACTACTAATTGTATAGGTTATTATTTGCTATATGAAGATAGCATTGAGCAATGAGCCATGTAAATACACCAAATATAGTTGACATATTGCTTATTTTTCAACAAATATAGTCCAAACCACAAAAACTTAACATTGAGCAATGAACTGTGAAAATCAGGTCAAGGTCAAATAAAACCTGCCAGACTGACATGTTCATCGTAAAATATTTCCATACACCAAATGTAGTTTACCTATTACAAATATTTTTATAAAAAATACCAAAACACAAAAACTTAACTATAACCACTGAACCATGAAAATGAGGTCAAGGTCAGATAACACATGTCAGTTGGACATGCACACCTTACAATCCTTCCATACACCAAATATAGTAGACCTATTGCATACAGTATACGAAAAATGGGCCAAAACACAAAAACTCAACTATAACCACTGAACAATGAAAATGAGGTCAAGGTCAGATGACACCTGCCAGTTGGACATGTACACCTTACAATCCTTCCATAGTATCTGAGATATCTACTTGACCACCAAAACTTAACCTTGTTCACTGATCCTTGAAATAGGGTCGAGGTCAATTGAAAACTGTCTGACGGGGATGAGGACCTTGTAAGGTATGCACATACCAAATATAGTTATCCTATTACCCATCATAAGAAAGAAATTAACATTACAAAAAATCTTTATTTGTTTTTCAAGTAGTCACTGAAAATGAGGTCAAGGACAATGTTCATATGACAGACGGAAGCTTCGTAACATAAGGCATCTATATACAAAGTATAAAGCATCCAGGTCTTCAACCTTCTAAAATATAAAGCTTTTAAGAAGTTAGTTAATGCTGCTGCTGCCAGATCACTATCCCTATGTCGACAAAAACTTCACTTTTATTGCTGTATGGCCAAAAGTTCATATCTTACAGCAAAATAAAGATGGTCCCTACTATTGATTAAAGCAACACAATTTACCAGTTATTGATAACATGTGAACATCAATATTTCATATAAATATATTGCTGGTTACAGGACCAGTTACTGTATTTTCTGGACTATAGGTCTAATTAATACTTTCTTCATAGACTTATAATGATAAAATGGTCATTTTAAAGTAAAAAAGTGTCGACCTATAGGCAGGAAAATACGGTATTTCTTATTTAAGCTGAAAACTTCTATTTATATCATGAACAGTGTTTTATAAATAAGATTTCATAAAACATTTATACAGGCAAAACTAAAGGAGCAGAGAACTATGATGTGAATAAGTTGAAGGGTTTTAGTCATAAATAATTTTGTTTTTACAGAATTTTTGTCTATTACAGCAGCAGCACCATGTGGTAGGTCTACGTTATTTGAGAAATCATTCAAGGACCAATATCTGTTTCATTTAAGACATTAAAAAATTACATAAAAAAAATTAAACGATCGATACACAATGATTTTAAAATAGCCAGATGAGCTTAAAACAAATAACAGATGTGTATTATAATTGGGTCAAACTCGTGCAAAATACTGTGACATAACATTCATGTAATAAATTTCACAAAGTATCTGTACCATCACATATTTTGACAGTTGATCCCATTGCATTAGGATCATCCTCGTTAATCTCTTCTGTAGTTTTTAAATACAAAGCATTAGCAAATCCATGACTGTTTGTATTAAATGTGCCTTTCTGTCTGGTGAATCGTAATATAAACAGAACAGTTGTTACTATTACCATACATCCCATCAAACCAATGAGAATCCCTATAATCTGTCCAGTTGTCAGACCTGAAGATTCATTTCCAGCTACAATCACAAAATAATTCATTTATTCAAGTATGTTCCACTTAAGTGAACACAAAACAGTTATGCTTAATTATTACAAGTTTCATATTCACTGTTATCTAAAAGACTATTGGACTGATTCATACATTAAGTTTAAAAGCATTATTTTACAAGCATTATGAAAAATATCAAACATTATTGAATAATCAGAAATATACTGAATATATAAAATTCTTTGATATCAATTTTGATGGACAAGATGTGCACATTTTGTAGATTTACGTCTCATCAGTTGTGCTCATGGCATAAAATGTTTAAAACCAAAACAACAATCCAAAGCATTGAAGAGCAAATCCAAAAATGCCAAAATGACCAAAAGAGGTAAAGCAAAAACCATCTAAGGACAGAGCTATACACGAGGGAGATAATCCTTAGTTTTCACAAATTTTACAATTTTGTAACAGGAAATTTCATGTATCATTATTGGGTTCTTTTGGCAGCAAATGTAACAAACGAGTCCAAAGTGGCTAATGCACATTATCGTATTTCCCAATGCATATTGTAGAACACTCCATTCAACCACCTGTTTTGATGTCACAAACATAAATGGAGGATTGACCTGACAATATAATCAGAAATGGCAAAGTTATTACCTAAGTCACAATGTTTGACCTGGCCCTGGCACCATAAAAGTTGAGAATATTCTTAAGCCTGAGAATATTCTTAAATATCGGAATACTCGAATGTGATTGGCTGAGAATGGGAATTTGAGTAAAATTTTCTTTGCTCAGCAAAAATAGTTCTTTATGGCGCCCTGGCCTGGAGTTATTAACAGCTGAAAATCGTAGAGAAACTATAGTTTTCTAGTAGAAAACCACCCTTTAAAGAATATGATAAACAGATTATAGGGTTTTATGCTGGTATAGATATTGAAAAAAAATCAGTAGCTTATCATAAAATGAAGACTTTTGGCTCCTTTGCTATGCTCACTTGCAACAAAAGGATTCATACTGTGTCTCCTGGCTGATATTTTATAATACAAATATGCAAAAAACCTCATAATCTATACATATCTGCAGGAATGTGATATAATATTTATCATATTCTTAACTGGAAATTTTCTGCTAAAACTACAGGCTGAAGTGAGCCTGAATCGTTCACCTGGATAATGAAACAGATAACATACTGCATATTTAATATTGTTTGTATATCAAGGCTTAGCCAACCAGGACCTTCCATATACTATTCCTACGTTGGCTTTGTATGTGCCAATGTAGCCACAAAGTATGCAATGAAATCAACACCAAATAAGGAATCTTTGTAGATGGTCTCCAAATCATCATATAAAGTTTGAAAAGATATGGTATTGTAGTTTTAGACGAGATTATTTTAAAAATTTGACCAATCAGAATCAAAAATTGCCTATGGTGGTAATATTTTTCATCTGATCCAAATGAAATGAAGAATTTTAATACAGGACCTTCAATTTATTATTCCTGCCAAGTATGGTTATTACTTGTAGTTTCATAGATGATGAAATTGTGAATTCTCATAGGCTTCAATGCAAACTTATATGTACCACTGTAGCCACCATGTACGCCACCCAATCAATACCAAATGAGGAGAGTTTGTAGAGAGTCTCCCAGTCATCATTCCTATTGATTTTTGGCATTGTAGTTTTAGAGAAGAAGAATTTGAAAATTGGACCATCCAGAATTAAGATTTGCCTGTATCAAATAAATCATTCATGGAAACTTAATTTGATTGGTACTGGCACTTTCAAAATGCAAATTCCTATAGAGTTCAATGTGCTACCGTTGCCAACACCTTACCCACCCAATCAATACAAAATGAGAATTCTTTGTAAAGGGGCTTCCAGTCATCATTCCTATAAAGATTCAAGACATTTGGCCTTGTATAGTTTAAGAGGAGATGATTTTTGAAAAATAGCCAATAAGAAACAAGAATTGCCCCTGGCGCGATGTTAGTTATCCATAAGTACCAAATGTGGAAACTTTGTACAGGACCTTCCATTCATCATTCATGAGGTAGGATCAAAGCCGTAATATAACAGCCTCCACATAGCTCAGTTAACATCTATTATTACAGATTTAGTTCCTTAAAATTTCTATATTCTGGTTATTATAACACTAATACAACTCTAAATATTCAGAAATTAACAAATTCTATATTTAATGGAATCATAATAGCATATCCAATTATGATCTAATTAAAATCTGGATGAACAAGTTCAACCCAGCATGAGAGTAAAAAAATCCCAGCAACAAAAACTGACAACCAGTGAAACATATGTTTAGGTATCCTTTTTCTTAACAATAAATCTCCATGAAAATAAAAGGATAATAGGTATTCATCAATGAGCCATTCCATTTAGTAGAGCACAATAGGAAACTGGATTCAATTCTTCATTGTTGTTTGGAGCAGCCTTACTGCCATACATCACCAAACTAATAAAAGTTAATAAAAGATTACATTGCTTGTTTCAATGATCCCTTAAATTACCTGTCCGTCTAATGTTGATTCCTTCCTGGTTTGGACTGGAAACTACATATGAAGGGTTTGTTGTTGATTTTGACTGTTTTGATTGTTCTGTTGTCTCCTTGATAACAGCTGTTGTTTCTGTTACTTTTGTTGTAGTTGGTTGCTGTGGTGTTGTGGACTGTAACTTAACTGATAAAGATAAATAAAACCTGATATAAATTTTTGATTTGTAAATGCCTGAGAAAGTTAGGGGCAGGGGATTACATTCAATCTAATAAATTGTTTTATAAAGTTTTGTATAATTAAATAGCAGATCAATGATTAAGGTCCCCTGACTTTTGGCTCTTAAGTATGAAAGTATGAAATAAAAAAAAACAACAAATATTACAATAAGGGCAATGTAAAGCCTGGCATCCCCTCTCCATGAATTAAGGACAAACAATATACATAATATAATATAAAGTCACACAAATGTATCACATCACAAAGTCTAAGTCCTACAGTACCCTTGTCCTTGAACTCATGACCATCCCATCAAAATCTTTACGCTTTTAGATCTTGACAAATTTGAACTTTGTATAAAGTTAGGTAAAAATCCATTGAAGGCCGTTGATTATAGAGTGTTCACAAGGATGCTACAAACAATTGTCACCCTGTGACCTTTAACCTTGAAAATCAATAGTGCTCCAAATTTTGCTAAGGACTAAGTGGTATGTAGTTGGATTTGAGTATCTGGGAAGTTTGGTGAAAATCCATTGAAGGATGTTGCTTCAAGGGTGTATAGAATTCAGTTCCACTGTGACCTTGACCTTTGACCTATGACCTTGAAAATCAATGAGGTTCTAGATATTCATAAGGACTAAGTATGTATCAAGTTTGGTCAAAATTCCTTGAAGGATGTTGAGTCTAGAATGTTCACAAGGGTGTAAAGAATTTGCAAGTTCCACTGTGACCTTGACCTATGACCTTCAAATTCAATAGGGTTCTAGATATTCATTAGACTAAGTATGTGTCAAGTTTGGTCAAAATCTCTTAAAGGATGTTGAGTCTAGAGTGTTCACAAGAATGTATAGGATTTACAAGTTCCAATGTGACCATGACCTTTGAACTATGACCTTGAAAATCAATGGGTTTCTAGATATGCATAAGGACTAAGTATGTGCCAAGTTTGGTGGTTAAAATCCCTTGAAGGATGTTGAGTCTAGTGTGTTCACAAGGGTGTTACGGACGGAAGGAAGGACGGTAGCATTACTATATCCCTTTGCAACTTCGTCGGCAAGGGGATAACAATGCATAGCAGGCTATAAGAATTTATCCTGATCATGAAAATACTGTGATATAAAATCTGTTTATTGTAGCCTGATCCTCATTTTTCATTTCACTATCAGTAAATTTTTTTGTTTTGTATCTAGGATAAATTCATGAGATCATTCACGGGTTGCCTAAACTTGAACTTGGTCAACAACTTTTACACAAGGTACTCATGACAAATCAAGTTCCACTTCCCTTCTTTGTACACATCCATATCCAATTCCCTGTTCCATTTACAAAACCTTCATAAAGAAATTAGACTTTTGTCTTCCATCCCTCTCTCTTGATTTTCTTATACAATTCTAAATATGTCTTGAAATGGCATGAACTATCTGGATGCTATTGAATCAGCCATTAAATAGAGCATGGTGACCTAATTCAGTGAAACACTGAGGGAATATATTATACCTGGTTCACCAACACAAATATAAGGTCGTTCGTAATTGTAGCAGTTTAGATCATTCCATGTGCCATCTGGTCTCATTTCTACACATTCTTCTGATGTACTTCGCCAATTAGTAGATGGTTCTCCTTTATTCCAGTTCTCAAATCTCAATCGGGTATTATCCACCCAAATCCATTCTAAAAATATTATCATAAACAAATACATTTGCTGATTTAGACTACATGAAAATTCAAAACTTTTATGCTTTCACCTTTTGTAAAAAATATAATTTCATTTATTCAACTATATGTACGTATGAACATAAATATATGTAAGAATATCATGATACGGGATATATACAAGTTTGACAACACGAAAACATATTCATAATAAATAAAAATTATCCTTGGTATTCCATTTTTTTCTTAAAACAGGACATGTCCTGAAATAAGACTGTTTTGGGATCCCCGAATATACTGTAAATTCGGAAATTTTGTGTGCACTTATTATTGCGATTCTTCTACCCCAGCAGCAAGTTCCATGTTGAGTCAGACTTTGACACCTTAAAAAACAGTTAATGGTATTTTTAAACTAAAATACTGATAAATTAAACCTCAACAAGCATTCTGAGAGTATTGCTGAGCAATACATTATGTTCCCTACTGACTTGAGCTGTGCAAAATCACACCAAATGTTCCTTGACTTATGTGAATAGGAATCAAACATATGGACTGAGTGATTCCTAAAAAGCCCCAAACTATGTTTGCCAGGAGTGCACAATAGTATCAGCCTGAAACTCCATTTGATCTGTATCTCATGATTATAAGCTTAGATACTGAAAATAAGATCAATTTGTAAAACGGTTTGCAAAAAAGTATTTAAACTAATATTTTGACAATAGTTTATATTTCTGAGGGCAATAACTCTCACAATAATTATCTGATAAGCTTGAAACTCAACCTTGATCTGAAATCATCATTATAAGCTCATATACCAAAAATAAGATCAGCTGGTTAAACAGTTTCTAAAACCAGAGGCTCCTAGGAGCTTGTATCGCTCACCTGGTTTACAAATAGCCAAAAAATCTCATTTAAAGACTAGCCTGTCTATTTTGCCCTTTGAAGATGAAATAATAAATCTTTGTAGAAGACCTCAAACACATCATTTGTACCAATTAACAAAGCTTTGGATTTGTTCAGTATGGAAACAAAAATTGCCAATAACAATGTTTTAGCCATATCAAGAAGATTTGAGGACACTTTGTGGAGGACTTCACAACAATCATTTGTACCAAGTTACAAATCATTTGCACTTATAGTCTCAGGACAGAAGATTTTTAAAGTTTCAGTTAATCAGTAACAAGAATTGTCCATGGCAGCCACGATTTTTGAGGGATCAAGTCAAAAAGGGAGATCTTGGTAGAAGATCTAAACAAATCACTTGTATCAATTTACAAATCATTTGTACTTGTAGTTTCAGAGATGATTTTTTAAGTTTCAGCAAATCAGAAACAGGACTTTTTCATCAGTTGCTATGGACTTTTACAATGACCTTGACCCTTGACCCTCCATTTTACTTGTACAGCTACCATTTAATTTGTATCAAGTGATGATATAAACATCTGTGACAACAGTGTCATTATTTTCTGTTTGAATGTAACTAATCTTTCAAGGGCAAAAACTCCTATAAGGGGTCAATTGATCATTATGGTCATGTTGACTTATTTGTAGATCTTACTTTGACAAACATTTTTGCTGTTTACAGTTTATCTTCATTAATACTAAAGGAAGAGAACGTTTTCTTTGAGGGGTAAAAACTCTGAAACCATAAAATGTTGGAAATGTTTGAGATATAACTTATAATAGTGACATTCAGTGGTTCCCAAGTTTGCCCTCAGAAGATTTTCTTTTTCTTAGAAAACTGAGTTTTGTGTGAAAATGTTCTAAAAAAACGCCCGTGATTGGGAATGAGTATTATTCGCATAATTAATATTTTATTATCCCCCTTTTTGAAATAAAATTTTGCTAAAGTTAATTTCATTTTTGTCTCGCCTTGACGGAGTCAAAAGGCGAGACATAGGTATGCTGTTTCCGGCGTCGGCGGCGGCGGCGGCGATGGCGTCAACAATGTATTAGTTTGTGATTAGCTCTGTTTTATGGGGATCCACTAGTGGTAGGTCAATGATAATTGGTATGCAGATGTATTACCATTGCCACATCTCATTGCCATGGAGATTATTTGGCTCCGCCCCCTCAGTCATGGTCTATTGACTTTGAATGGTTTGCTTACTTTACATGTATTAGTTTGTGATTAGGTCAGTTTATGGGGATCCACTAGTGGTAGGTCAATGATAATTGGTATGCAGATGTATTACCATTGCCACATCTCATTGCCATGGAGATTATTTGGCTCCGCCCCCTCAGTCATGGTCTATTGACTTTGAATGGTTTGCTTACTTTACATGTATTAGTTTGTGATTAGGTCAGTTTATGGGGATCCACTAGTGGTAGGTCAATGATAATTGGTATGCAGATGTATTACCATTGCCACATCTCATTGCCATGAAGATTATTTGGCGCCACCCCCTCAGTCATGGTCTATTGACTTTGAATGGTTTGCTTACTTTACATGTATTAGTTTCTGATTAGGTCAGTTTATGGGGATCCACTAGTGGTAGGTCAATGATAATAGGTATGCAGATGTTATTACCATTGCTACATCTCATTGCCATGGAGATTATTTGGCTCCACCCCCTCAGTCATGGTCTATTGACTTTGAATGGTTTGCTTACTTTACATGTATTAGTTTGTGATTAGGTCAGTTTATGGGGATCCACTAGTGGTAGGTCAATGATAATTGGTATGCAGATGTATTACCATTGCTACATCTCATTGCTATGGAGATTATTTGGCTCCACCCCCTCAGTCATGGTCTATTGACTTTGAATGGTTTGCTTGCTTTACATGTATTAGTTTGTGATTAGGTCAGTTTATGGGGATCCACTAGTGGTAGGTCAATGATAATTGGTATGCAGATGTATTATCATTGCCACATCTCATTGCCATGGAGATTATTTGGCTCCACCCCCTCAGTCATGGTCTATTGACTTTGAATGGTTTGCTTACTTTACATATATTATGAGTCTGGTGAAGAGGAACCTTGAGGGATCCTGTACTGGAAATCAACTATAAGTAACTATAAGTAAACAAACAAAATTATATTTTATTGGACACAAAGCCAAGCAAAAAGATTTTTGTCTCGCCATGATGAGGTTGGGTTAAAAAGCTACACATAGGTATGCTAATTCGTGCATATTCATTGACTGAATATTTGCATAACTTACATGTTAAAGTATTGCTATCAGTGGCGGATCCAGAACTTTTTGTAAGAGGGGGGGAGGGGGGGCACTGACTGACCTAAGGGGGGCCCCACTCCAGTCACGCATCAGTGATTCCCTATAAAATCAACCAAATTTTTCCCACAAAATTTTTGTATTTAGGTTTGGGAACGACTTATAATAAGTCAATGGTATTTGGTATCCAGTTGTATTAGCATTCACACATCTCATTTAAATGGAGATTGTTTAACCATGTAACTCAGTCATGGTTCATTGACTTTGAATATTTGCATAACTTGTGTAAGATGTTAAGGTATTGCTATTATGATTTCAACATTTGCATAATCAAAATTACAAAAAGGCGAGACATATCTCTGTGATAACAGTTTATTATGATAGTATCTATTTTGGTAAAATTTAACATTCTATAAAACGGGAATAATCATTTAACATAAAAAAAAAAAATTATTATGATTACCGATAGATATTTGGTTTAACTAAAAAACTTTGCAAAAGATATTGTTATATGGTACCTTGATTTAAAGCCTATTGTTCAAACGTATTCGATTCCGATAGGTATGAAATCTGTTAAGAATCACAGTTTCTCCATTTGGTTTGGAGCTTGCTTATTTGATTACTTTACGAAATGCAAAGCCAACTTCCCCTCCTAAAAGGTTCGGTTTAAACTTTTGAAGTTTAACTGAAGATTTCAGTGTCCAAATTCAAATGGAGACTATGTTAAAAATTTCCGCCTAATGTCTACCACCAAGTATGTTTTTCTAGATTATTATTTCCGGGGTCATTTTTACTTTGCCATTGTTGTTTTTCCCAAATTATAATTATTTTTGATATAGAAATATTAGTGACGAGATCAAAAGTTCAAATTAGGATAAAAAACTTAATTCAAATAGTTTGGGGGTGGGGGTTAAAATCGCTGGGTTTTGTTATCCGACATCGATTTTCGGATTGAAAAATATGGATTCAAGTGATGTCCAAGTCAATATACAGAACAAACATACATTGTTGAGGAAAAAACACCCATGATACAAATTATGTTAAAGTGGAACTAAAACGCTTATAGAAAGTTATTTTCATTTTATAGTACTAAAAAAACGTATAAAAACGCAAAAAACCCGATGAAATTCGGTAACTTAGTTTTCGAGATATTAGGAAAATACTGGCCGATCGTCATTTGCACACCTGAACGATTTGTTAAAAAACTGGAATATTACTAGTCGCCGGAAGTGACGTACTGTGCGAGTCAGATCTTGTACATAAATAGGTACAGGTCATTTGCAAAGTGAAAGCAGATTCAGTTGATTGTTTATACGTTATTGGTGACAACTATCGATTGACAGTGCTTCTTATATATTCACCGACACTTGTTTGATGAAACATTGTACTTAATTTAAATCTACAATTCAACAATGGGAAGGAATTGTGCAGTTGCGGGATGCAGCAACTCTGCAAAAACGGGACATACTCAACATGCTTTTCCAAAAGATGACCGACAACGTAACTTGTGGGTTCGTTTTGTAAAACTAACCCGTGTGGATTTTACTGTGCCAATAAACACTCAGCCATATGTTCAGAACACTTCTCAGAAGAATGCTATGAGGTTGACAGGTTGAAATTCAAGGAGTTATTTGGTTTATCTGCTCATAACGGCAAGAGACTATTGCCAGGTTCAGTGCCAAGCATTTATCCCAACCAGCATGACCAGTATACATGGTATAGTGACGGTCTACACCAAAATACTTTTGAAAAAATAATTCTAACAACATGTCTGATCTTATTTGTTTTTATATACCATGCATATGTCATTATATATACATAAAATTTATGTGTATATATCCACATGTTTGAAAATGAATGCATTATCATAATGTCATTGTGAGAATAAGCCTACATTAAGCCTATGCAGCCTCTCCTGTTGAATCAAAATTTTTTATGTATAACTATATTGTACCTTTACATCATACATAGGGTATATTTAAGGGTATTTTTAGAGTTATTGTGTTTGATTTACACCCCTTCTTTTCAAACCACCACAGTTACCAACATCCTGAACATAGGGCTATTTAAAAATATTATTAATGGAGTAAGTAGAAGGTACATGTAAGGACGCTTATATCAAATGCAGAGCCTTGACAGGCATGACTTTGAAAAGATGTAGCCAACAAGCTAACATAAGTTGTAGTACAATAAGAGGCTATTATAGCGAAATGTGTAGCTCCATAAAAAGTTATTCTGGTCCCATGTCCCTCTGAATTTTTTTCTCTTTCTATGAGCATAAAAGTTATACATTTGTAACCATAATAATTTCAAATATTAAGAGTCTGCTGACTATGGTTAAATAATACAATATAGAACAATACATGTACTTCCATTATATAACTACCTCTCTATTTATATAACATGTTCATGATCATAATCCTGATAATGCAGAAAATAATTTGGGTAAAAATGTAGCTTTTTTTAAAGACATTCTATTTCATTAGCAATGTAAAGCTAAAGCAAAGTTTGAATGTCTAATTATTTATTAAAAGAATATGTATTTATTTATTCATTATTTATAAAAAAAAATATATATATATGACACTTCCAATCGTGCAAGAAATTTTAATTTCCCCCTAAATAGTATTAATAAACACCTGTGAAAATTAAAACTAGTTCATGATATAAAACAAATTAGTAAACATGTGGATGGATATTTATCACCTTTAATCCTGGTAATTAAAACAGTTAAAGCTTTAGCACCTATTAATTAACATCCTGTTATCTAGTAATAAAGATCAAACAAAAGTTTTAATCCCTCCAATCAGGTAAATAACAACTTGGCCATGCACCTACCACCTGTGGAGTAAATCAATATACCGGTAACAAAGTCATTAGAAAGGTGTTATGAAAACCAGTTTTGACTGGTATTATAATAGAAATTACACAAAGAGCATAAAGTCCCATAATCAATATTAACCAAATTATAACTCTACAAATGTGGGAATTATTTTATAAGTTGAATAATTTTTTTTTATTAAAATCCATCAAAATCTTTTATTAAAGTTTTAGGTGTACAGTGCAGTTTCTCCAATGATTCTCTACATATTTTTATTATTACAACAAGGATTTTAAGAAATTACTTATCCCTCTCTACATATATGTCTCTGATTAAACTAAGAAATTTATTATATTTTTATAAGAAAATTCTGAAATTTTATGAATCTGTCAATTCAATAAAAAAAAACACATTACAATTCTACATCAAAATCTATATTACTATTCAGTAACTTATATCACTATTTGTAAAACATCTGTTTTAAAACTATCAATTAATATTGTGTCTTATATTTGCTTGTTTAAAAATATAGTGTTTGTTTTTTATTCCTATAAGATGGTCTTCCATTTGTATTTATGTTATACACACCTTTCAAAATATCTTTCACTTTCATTCTTTTTATATATATGTATATGGGGGCATTTACTGAAATTTATTGGCTATACTATTATAAATCACTAGCATTGCTGTCTTCATCCATAATATATTCCTTCTGGTCAATGTAAACAAGTTCAAGAGTAGCCCGCACTGTACGTCATTTCCGGTCAATCGGGGTCACTCAGCGAGGAAACCCTGTTTCCGGAAATAGCGCTGACTGGATTTCCCACAGGTAAAAATAATCCAACTTCACTCGCTATTTTCTCCGTTATTACTTGACCAAATTTCCTCGCATTTTTTGCGTTTTTATACGTTTATTTAGTACTATAAAATGAAAATAACTTGCTATAAGCGTTTTAGTTCCACTTTAAGAGGGGGCTGGGGGGTCAGTCAAAAAACTATGTGAATTAAGTTTTTTATCCTACATTGAACTTTTGATCTCGTCCCATACTTTTTTGTAAGGATTTCCTATTTATATTTTTGAATTGTATGTTTCGAATTGTTCTTATATGTTAACATGGTTAATAAAATATGAAAACTTTTTAAAAATTTATATAAACAGCTTGGAGTCCCAGTGGAATGAACTGCATGTCTTAATTTCTACTGTCCTTCAGTCTGTCCATTTGTTTGTCAGTAAATTAGTGGTTTATTGTGAAACTCTTATTTGAGATGTGTCGGAATAGCAATTCTAGACATTTTAATACACAGCGGTGCTTGGAAATGCATAGCTGTCAGACCCTCCTGTTACATTTCCTTTTTGTACCAAACAAGTAACACCGCCATGAAACATTGAATGAAAATATTGTTTACACAGTATTAATAGTAGGTAAAATAGATTTAAACATGTGAAAGCCCCCATTTTATTTTATCACCGTCACAGGAAACGCATGATTCAGTCAATGTACATCTTTTAGCATTCTAATGTGTAATTTTCAACTCAACGTGTTACCAAAAATCACATGGTGTGTACGCAATACCGATGGTACATAATAGGTTAGTCCAAATAATTAATCTGTCTTGGAAAATTTTTACTTGGATGTATATTCCATCGATGAGGGATCCAAACCAGAGGCTCCCAGGAGCCTGTAATCGCTCACCTGGCATACAGTTGCCAAAGTTGACATTAAAATTCATCTTGTTTGGCGGGTGGGGTCATCGGATACAATTCTGAAAGAGACCTACCTAATGATCATTCCACCAAAGTTTGGTTCCATTTGAGCAAGTAGTTCCAGACGAGAAGATTTTTTAATGAATTTCCCATAGGGTCCTATGTTAAACTAAGTTCGGCTGAAGCAGCCATCTTGGTTGGTGGGCGGGGTCATTGGATACAATTCTGAAAGAGGATCATCTAAGGACCATTCCATCAAAGTTTGATTCAAATTGAGCATGTGGTTCCAGACAAAAAGATTTTTTAATGAATTTCCCATAGGGTCCTATGTTAAACTAAGTTCGGCTGTGGCAGCCATCTTGATTGGCGGGTGGAGTCATCGGATACAATTCTGAAAGAGGATCATCTAAGGACCATTCCACTTAAGTTTGACATAAATTGGTTGAGTAGTTTTGGAGGAGAAGATTTTTTAAGAAACCACCCCCTTTTTTCTATTTTTAGTAACGGCAGCCATGTTTGTTGGTGGATTGCGACCCCTGATACAATTCTGGAAGGGGACCACCCAAGGACCATTCCTGCAAAGTTTGGTTGAAATTGGTCCAGTGGTTTCAGAGGAGAAGATTAAAATGTGAATTGTGGACGGACGGACGGACGGACAGACGGACGGACGGACGGACAGACGACGGACGCCAAGTGATGACAAAAGCTCACATGGCCTTTCAGGCCAGGTGAGCTAAAAAAAACCAAAAATAATTATACCCTATAGACGCCATGATTATCTGGACTACTAAATAAATAATAGGTCCCGTTGTGTACAATGAACATTTACAGTATGTTAGTTTGTCATTTAAATAAATAAAAAAATGATCTGAGGCTGAACACCTACATGTACGGTGTGTCTGGTCTTCACATGGTATGCATATGATAAACACTCAGAATGGAGACATAATGACAATACAAAATTGTTGAAGAAAAAACACATTAAGACTAACACCACTGTGTATCCTCTTACAGCAGGTATATATTGCTCTTTTCTGGTACCTACACATGTATTGCAACAGTATAAACATGTACATGTAGGTGTACCGTAAATGGCAACAGGTTGCTATTAATGGTACACTAGTGGCAATTGACGATACACTTCTATTGTTGAAATAATGCATTGGTTACCAGTAAATAGCTATATCTGGTGTACAGGGATACACAATGAACACGCATCCATAAAAATCAGCTGCACCAGCAAAGTACGAGTCTTCTCCTCCTTAAGACACCCGCCGAGATTGTCGCATAAAATTTAAACTGTGCTATCAATGATATAGGTTTTTGTTCGCAATCTCACTATTAACTATTTTTTTTAATCTATATCATCAGTATTGTTAATAGACTTCAGCTTGTCCACACTTTTTTTACCTATCAAATATCAACTCCCTTACCTCTCCTGCGAGAATTGCGGGTTCCTCCAGTTATCTATAATAATATTCAAGATAATAACCTAAAACTGGAAAATTTCCTTAAAATTAACAATTCAGGGGCAATAACCCAAAGATGGGTTGACCGATTTGTCTGAAAATGTAATGGCAGGTAGATCTTGACCTCATAAACATTTTTACTACTTGTCATATTCGCTCAAACAACTTTAGTTTTTGAGATATGATCCAAAAAGTGCATTCTCACTTATGTTCAATTTTTTAGCTACTATAGCCATGTTTCTTGATGGACAAGAAAAAAAAAAAAAAAAACAGAATCTATACAACATACCCTAAGTTTGGCTGAAATTGATTCTGTAGTTTCAGAGGAGAAGATTTTTTAAAGTTTAAAAAGATGATGAAAAAAATGTGAAAAATTGGGCAAAAACTCCCATAAGTGGTCAATTGACAATTTTGGTCATGTTGACTTATTTGTAGATCTTACTTTGCTGATCTAATTAATGTTCTAATAAATGGTTTTAGAAATATTAGAATTCAAAATGTTATTATATATATAATAGCTGTCCAAACAATAACTATACAACCCCGGGGTATACAACTAAATATCTACCAATTAACATGTCTTCGGATGTCGGCAATCCATGACAAGAAACTTGTAAATAAAGGGAGACAATTCTAGAACAAGAGGCTCACCAGAGCCTGTATCGCTCACCTGGAGTCTGCTTTTCATTGGACAATTAATCAACTATTTGACCAAGTTTGTTGCAATTGGTTCAATTGTCCAGGGAAAATTTGTTGAAGATTTATTTTTCATAAGGTTTAATGTTAAAATATATTCCCTGATGGTGGTAGTCCCGGCAGGAATTTGATAAAATTGACCAGGAATAAGGGTGAACCTTAAATAAATGTAACAGAACCCGACCTCAAATTACACAAACCAATAGAATTTGGGAATCCTTTCAAAATTTCAGGGTATGTAGATCTCAACATGGCAAACATTTTTCAATTTACATTTCACATCTATCTCAAATAGTTTTGGAGATAAATGCAAAAATGTTAAAATTTTAAAAATTTGACAAAAAAGGGCAATAACTCCTAAATGGGTTTTGGGATTTCCTTTAAAATTTTTTCAGGGTATGTAGATCTCAACATGGCAAACATTTTTCACATTTACATTTCACTTCTATCTCAAATAGTTTTGGAGATAAATGACAAAAAATGTTAAATTTTGAAAATTTGACGAAAAAAGGGCAATAAATCCTAAATGGGTTTTTGGGATTTCCTTAAAAATTTCAGGTTAGGTAGATCTCGTCATGCTGATCAATTTTACCCGATGTCAGATTTTCGATATCTGTAACGGTTTTTAAATTATAAGCCAAAAACAACACATCCACCCCTATATTCTATTTTTAGCTACGACAGACATGTTTTACGTCAGATCAAAATAAATTGAGGATCGTTTGTAGAGGACATGTCATAGATCATTCCTATTAAGTTTCAAACCAATCGGCCCAGCGGTTTCAGAGGAGAAGATTTTTGAATGAAAAAATTTTGAAAATTTGACCAAAAAAGGGCAACAACTCCTAAATGGGTTTTGGGATTTCCTTTAAAATTTCAGGATAGGTAGATCTCAACATAGCAAACATTTTTCAAATTTACATTTCACTTCTATCTCAAATAGTTTTGGAGATAAATGACGAAAAATGTTAAGATTTTGAAAATTTGACAAAAAAAGGGCAATAACTCCTAAACGGGTTGTGGAATTTCCTTCAAAATTTCAGGGTAGGTAGATCTCGTCATGCTGATCAATTTTACCCCATGTCAGATTTTCGATATCTGTAACGGTTTTTAAATTATAAGCCAAAAACAACACATCCACCCCTATATTCTATTTTTAGCTACGACAGCCATGTTTTATGTCAGATCAAAATAAATTGAGGATCGTTTGTAGAGGACATGTCATAGATCATTCCTATTAAGTTTCAAACCAATCGGCCCAGCGGTTTCAGAGGAGAAGATTTTTGAATGTTAAAATTTTGAAAATTTGACGAAAAAAGGGCAATAACTCCTAAACGGGTTGTGGAATTTCCTTCAAAATTTCAGGGTAGGTAGATCTCGTCATGCTGATCAATTTTACCCCATGTCAGATTTTCGATATCTGTAACGGTTTTTAAATTATAAGCCAAAAACAACACATCCACCCCTATATTCTATTTTTAGCTACGACAGCCATGTTTTACGTCAGATCAAAATAAATTGAGGATCGTTTGTAGAGGACATGTCATAGATCATTCCTATTAAGTTTCAAACCAATCGGCTCAGCGGTTTCAGAGGAGAAGATTTTTGAATGTTAAAATTTTGAAAATTTGACGAAAAAAGGGCAATAACTCCTAAATGGGTTTTGGAATTTCCTTCAAAATTTCAGGGTAGGTAGATCTCATCATGCTGATAAATTTTACCCCATGTCAGATTTTCGATATCTGTAACGGTTTTTGAGTTATTAGCAAAAAACAGCAATTTACCCCTATGTTCTATTTTTAGTAACAGTGGCCATGTTTTTCATCGGATCAATATAAAATGAGGATCCTTTGTGGAGGACATGTCATAGATCATTCCTATTAAGTTTCAAACCAATCGGCCCAGCGGTTTCAGAGGAGAAGATTTTTGAATGAAAAGTTTACGACGGACGGCGCGACGGACGGACGGACGACGGACGACGGACGAAAAGTGATGGCAAAAGCTCACATGGCCTTTGGCCAGGTGAGCTAAATAAATAGGACATGAAAATATGCATTAAAAATGCGAGTCCTCGACCGATCGCAATATTCGCAATAATAAAAACATAATTTCCATATTTACAGTACCTAGATGTTGCTGCCAGACCCCGATATATCAACTAATAAGTGGATTTATCCATTAGAAAATCTGGTGAAACATTCTAGGCTTGCATGTTTAGATTTGAATTTGTGGTAAATGTTTAACCTATAAGAATATTACCAGTAAGGACTTACCGATGTATTAGGATTATTGCTTACAGTTTTATAAGTTGATTATTCATGATTTTTCTAAGTCAATATTTCATTTAAGGTTTCATTTTTCTATTAACTTTATTCAGAGCACTATAATCAAATCATTTTTTAACATTTTATTGCTAATACAAACAAATAACAAGGGAAAAGCTGTCAAAATTACAGCAAACTGGGTTTTCTCAAATATTTGTTGTTGAAACATATGTATTTGTAAGGTGCAAATATTTCACTCTTTATGTAGTTTATTGTTTCCTTGTTTGTTTTTGGCTTTCAAAACTTTTTGTCTCCAGCAGGGATCTTGAAATTTCATCAGCCTCTGCCGGACATTTTTTTGATAGACATGAATTGATAAATTAAATAAATGAATAAAATAAATTCAAGTTAAAAAACTTTGAAATCAGTATATGAAAGTCTTCCCGAAAGATGAAATTTTATTACTTATGAAAGTTTGTGATTGTGAACTGTTGGATCATCCGAGACATACCTTGTAATGGATTTTTTTTTTTCAAAGTAGAAAGGGATGAAAAACGCCTGATTAATTGTCTCTGATGAATGACCTCAATTGAACTTTTGGAAATTGTTCACAGGTGTACATGAACTATAGTTAAGCGTCATAAAGGCACAGACACCTTTGTAAATTACCGTATTGACAATAGTAATAGCTGTAAAAACAGTTTGAAAAGATCAGTCAACTATCCAGAGGAAATGACCTAACTGAAGTCACCGTTCTGCCGAACTTCGAAATTTTGGCATCATGAATTTTTATTAAAAAATAGAAATTTTGGACGTCCATTTGACCCTTTCTATGACCGGACATATTAGAATTTTTCCGGTCATGTCCGAAGAGTAAAAGGCTTTCGAATCCTTGGTTTCCAGTGTACCTGATAAAAGCTTTTAGAGAAACATGTGTTGTACATTACGTTTATACAGAACTTGACCTCCATTTTACCATCGGGAACAACATATTATAATCTGAAGAGTTTTGGTTTTAGGAACCATCAGTTATTGCACGGAAACTGTTGGCAGCTGCCTGGCTGCCGTACTTCACCAAGTTAATAACCAGATCTTTCTGTTGGAAAACCCGGTTAAAAAGAATGATACAAATAAGGTAAATCTGCAATTTTATTTATATAAATTTTTTGAAAATGTACAGATATAGGGATTGTATTAGACCATATGTTATAATCGTCAAAAAGTATACAGACCCCCAGACCACCATTTGTAAGAATGTGTAAAAGTTTTAAAAAAATCAGTCAAGGGATACTGGAGTTAGTGCACGAAATAGGAAAAATTGCTTATAGTTGGACAATCTAAGTCCCATAACTCTGGAATGACAAAAATTAAAATCGTCAAAAAGTATACAGACCCTCAGACCATCATTTTTAATAGTATGTGAAAGTTTGAAAAAAAATCAGTTAGTGTGCAACATGTTTATGCCGAACGGACAGATGGAGGGACAACAGCATACCATAATATTTCCGTCGTTGACGAGGAATAAAAAGTGTTCGCCATGTTATAGCTGAAATTAGTATAAATCCTCAATAATCCAAACCAAAACGGGTCAGACTGGGTTGTGTTTAATGTGTATAAAAGGATTACACGTAATATCCAACCCATACCATAGTTAGGTTTACATGACCAGTATCTAGGTCAATGTTACATGCAAGTCCATGCAGTGTATGTATAATAAATATTCTTTTTTTTAAAGGGGGGGGGGGAAACTAGTTTCTACTACATGAAAAATTTGAAAAAATTCTTCAAATGATATTATACTCCTTCATGCACAACTTCAATATGTTCATAACATTCTACATAGTTTCAAAGATCTGGGTTAAAAGCTGTAGGAGGAGTTATTACAGAAAATTGGTGACCCCCCCCCTTCCATATACATTTGTTGTAAAAAATGACTATGTTCTACAACAAGAAAAATCTGGAGAAAATTCTTCAAATGACACCATACTGTTTATACTCGCCTAAGAATTTTTGGTACCAAATTTCAATTTTCTCTTATAGGACAGGGCACTCGCCAAAGAGATGATATCTTAGCATATCTAAAAAGAAAGGTTGGTAAATTTAAAGATATGCAGTAATATTTCTAATTTTTGGTCATTAAAAACACCTATTTTTGAGGAAATTTGAAAAACTGTTGAAAAATTAGGTTTTTTGTTGTTATGGGATCGTTGTTGACTTCCAGTAGATTGATTTGTTTAAAGTCGAAATTTAAGCCTTTACTTTTCGACATCATTGGTTTTTCATGAATTCATCATCAATATTCGTGAAAATCGCCATTTTAAATCCAAAAACAACAACGATGACAAACTTCGAACCCGCCATGTTTTAGCGTGGGCAACACATGGTCGTAATCCGGATTAAGAATGGAACCTAATGAATATTTATTTCATTTGTTTCTTCCGTCTTTGTAAAAGATCAATGTCAATTCAATTTATAGTGTAAAGAAAAGGAATTATAAAGTAGAATATGTTTAATTTTGTAATATTAATTTAAATTTTATCCTTGTTATCTAATGTGAAATCAGAAGCATAGTTATACCAAACTTTATTTTGTTGTTATTATCTTAACCTAACTTATAGATGCAAAACATCGATTAAATTTGTTTAAAATTTTGTATTTATAACATTTATTTTCATGTTTTGGAGGAATAAACTCATTTGTTTTGAGGAATAGAAGACTCAATGCAGACAAGCTTTTCTGCATTTTAGGAAACAAGAGTGGACACACTATAGTATTGCCTGAGTATGCACATGGACACAGAATAATGATTATCTGATACCCGACATTTTGCAAGTCAAAGGAAAATGTGTTAAAAGAAATTGAGGTCAAGGTCAAAAGGGAGTTGTCATACAGACATGTATCCACTAAGAACTATCTATTAACCAAATATGGTGGGTCTAGGTATTACAGTTGCTGAGAAATGGACCTAATCTCGAAAATGTGACAAAGTCACTCAAGCATGCAACTGAGGTCAAGGTCCAGAGACAGGTGTCAGACTTGTATGTACCCACTAAGAACTATCTATAGACCAAACACAGATGGGATTAGGTATTACAGTTGCTTAAAAAAGGACTTAATCAAGAAAGTTCGATGAAAGTCACTCAAGCATGCAATTGAGGTCAAGGTCCAGAGACAAGAGTCAGACTGGCATGTACCCACCAAGAACTATCAATAGACCAAATACAGTAGGTCTAGGTATTACAGTTGTTGAAAAATGGACAATCAAGAAACTTGGATGAAAGTCACTCAACCATGAAATTGAGGTCAAGGTCCAGAGACAAGTGTCAGAAGGGCATGTACCCATCAAGAACTATCAATAGACCAAATAGTGGGTCTAGGTATTAGTTTCTGAGAAATGAACTTAATCACGAAAAAGTGACAAAGTTACTCAAGCATGAAATTGACGTCAAGGTCCCAAACCAGGTGTCAGACTGACGTGTACCCACCAAGAACTATCTGTTGACCAAATATGTTGGGTCTAGGTATCCTAGTTGCTGAGAAATGGACTTGACCATGAAAAAGTGAAAAAGTCACTCAAGCATGAAATTGAGGTCAAGGTCCCAAGCCACATGGCAGACTGGCATCTACCCACCAAGAACTATCTATAGACCAAATATGGTTGGACTAGGTATTACAGTTTCTGAGAAATGGACTTAACCAAGAAAATGTGATGCAGGTCACTCAAGCATGAAAGTGAGGTGAAGGTCAAAAGACAGGTGTCAGACTGACATGTACGCACCAAGAACTATCTATAGACCAAATACAGTGGGTCTTAATATTACAGTTTCTGAGAAATGGACTTAACCACGAATTATATACAAAGTCACTCGAGCATGAAATTGATGTCAAGGTCCCAAGCCAGGTGTCAGACTGGCATGTACCCACTAAGAACTATCTATAGACCAAATATGGTTGGCCTAGGTATTACAGTTGCTGAGAAATAGATTTAACCACGAAATTTGGACGCAGATTTTAAATTCATGTTTATGAAGTCAGTGAACCATGAAAATGAGGTCAGGGTCACAAGACAAGTATACTGCGGCAAACCTTATAAGCTACCTTGTGGACAATAAATCTGAATTGTAGGTGTTTTACAAAAGTTTACACCGCCGGAAATACCTATATCTCGCCTCCCCGACTTTCCGTCGCTGGCGAGACAAAAACCACTGCAGCCTATGCCAGATCTTTGATGGTCAAAGGCGAGTATAAACGGTAATCCTTCACATATAACACAGCCAAAAATGAAACCAACATATACTTACGATACAAACTCCTATTTAACTTGTTCAGTCCAATCCATAACTTCATCCTGTATCCAGTTAATTTCAGGATCAAGTTCATCATGAACTCAATCTGATCCAAATTCTGAATAGTGGCCAACAAGAACCCCTTCTGATCACAATAAGATCTTGCATCCTTCCATTGCAATGGATTATGTATATATGGATAATAACACCTCTCATTATGGATATAACCTCCATCTTTACACATCAACAATTCTGGAGAAGGGGGAGGGTTATCTGAAAAATAAAATATTAGACAATCAACATATTACTGAGAGACACCCACTACTTGGGGTGTTCTAATTTGCTAATTTGAATTGAATAAAAAATTCAACAATTTAATATCTCAACAAAATTTGAAACATTCTGTCACTTTAATCCTGGAAATATCTCAGATCTATATGAAGTCAATACTCTTTTAATCCTTTATCGCTCACCTGGATATCAGACTGGTTGGCAATATGGGTTATGGATACAATTCTGAAAGAGAACCACCTTAGGACTGTTAGTGAATTTTCTCAAAGATTTCTATGTTAAAATGCAGATACAATTCTGACAGAAGACCATCTAAGGACTTCCACTGCTGCCAAGTTTGGTTAAAATTGGTTCACTGGTTTCATACATTGTATAAGGAAAGTGAAATTCATATAAGTTCCTTTATTAAACTATATTTGGCTATGGTGGCCGACTTGGATGGCGGGTCAGGGTCATCTGATTAAATTCTGATAGACCACCATCTAAAAAGCATTGCTGCCAAGATGGGTTCCAATTATTTCAGTGGTTTCAGACAAAAAGATTTTTGATTAAATTTTACCATAGTGTCCTATGTTAAACTATGTCTGGCTTTGGCGGCCATCTTGAATAGTGGACGAGGACATCAGATAGAGTTCTCATACACCGCTGCTAAATTAGGTTCAAACAGACCTAATTGTTTCAGATAAGAAGATTTTTAAGCAAATTTTCCAATAGGGTCCTTTGTTTAACTAATGTCAGCTCTGGTGGCCATCTTGGGTGGCAGTTGAGGCCATCGGATACATTTCTGATAGAGTACCTTCTAAGGTCTACCAATGCTGCCAAGTTTGGTACCAATTGATTCTTTTGTTTTCCTAGGGTCCTTTGTTAAACCATCGGTATGTTTTTGTCTGGTGGCTATCTTAGATGGCGAGCGGTGTCATCTTCAGAGAGAGGACCATTGCTGCCAAGTAAGGTTCAAATTGGCCAAATGGTTTCAGGGGAGAAGATCTTTAAAGATAAGTTTACGATGACAGACAGACAGACAATGATGACAGTGATGGCAATAGGGTTAGGTGAGCTAAAAAAGGGACGAACCTTCACAATGCTTCCAGTGAATTTGTGAAAGAATATATCTATGCAAAAAGGTAAAAGGTGTTACAAAACTTTAACAATTTGTTTAAACAAGAGGCTCACCAGAGCCTGTATCGCTCACCTGGAGTCTGGTTTTCATTGGACAATTAATCAACTATTTGACCAAGTTTGTTGCAATTGGTTCAATTGTCCACGGAAAATTTGTTGAAGATTTATTTTTCATATGGTTTAATGTTAAAATATGTTCCCTGATGGTGGTAGTCCTGGCAGGAAGTTGATAAAATTGACCAGGAATAAGGGTGAACCTTAAATAAATGTAACAGAACCCGACCTCAAATTACACAAACTAATAACTCCTAAATAGAATTTGGGAATCCCTTCAAAATTTCAGGGTATGCAGATCTCAACATGGCAAACATTTTTCAATTTACATTTCACTTCTATCTCAAATAGTTTTGGAGATAAATGCAAAAATGTTAAAATTTTGAAAATTTGACAAAAAAAGGGCAATAACTCCTAAATGGGTTTTGGGATTTCCTTTAAAATTTCAGGGTATGTAGATCTCAACATGGCAAACATTTTTCAAATTTACATTTCACTTCTATCTCAAATAGTTTTGGAGATAAATGACAAAAAATGTTAAAATTTTGAAAATTTGACAAAAAAAGGGCAATAACTCCTATACGGGTTGTGGAATTTCCTACAAAATTTCAGGGTAGGTAGATCTCATCATGCTGATCAATTTTACCCCATGTCAGATTTTTGATATCTGTAACGGTTTTTAAGTTATAAGCCAAAAACAACACATCCACCCGTATATTCTATTTTTAGCTATGACAGCTATGTTTTACGTCAGATCAAAATAAATTGACGATAGTTTGTAGAGGACATGTCATAGATCATTCCTATTAAGTTTCAAACCAATCGGCCCAGCGGTTTCAGAGGAGAAGATTTTTGAATGAAAAAATTTTGAAAATTTGACAAAAAAAGGGCAACAACTCCTAAATGGGTTTTGGGATTTTCTTTAAAATTTCAGGGTAGGTAGATCTCAACATGGGAAACATTTTTCAAATTTACATTTCACTTCTATCTCAAATAGTTTTGGAAATAAATGACGAAAAATGTTAAGATTTTGAAAATTTGACGAAAAAAGGGCAATAACTCCTATACGGGTTGTGGAATTTCCTTTTAAATTTCAGGGTAGGTAGATCTCGTCATGCTGATCAATTTTACCCCGTCAGATTTTCGATATCTGTAACGGTTTTTAAGTTATAAGCCAGAAACAACACATCCACCCCTATACTCTATTTTTAGCTACGACAGCCATGTTTTACGTCAGATCAAAATAAATTGAGGATCGTTTGTAGAGGACATGTCATAGATCATTCCTATTAAGTTTCAAATCAATCGGCTCAGCGGTTTCAGAGGAGAAGATTTTTGAATGAAAAAATTTTGAAAATTTGACAAAACTAGAGGCTCACCAGAGCCTGTATCGCTCACCTGGAGTCTGGTTTTCATTGGACAATTAATCAACTATTTGACCAAGTTTGTTGCAATTGGTTCAATTGTTCAGGGAAAATTTATTTGACAAAAAAGGGCAATAACTCCGAAATGGGTTTTGGGATTTCCTTTAAAATTTCAGGGTAGGTAGACCTCAACATGGCAAATATATTTCAGATTTACATTTCACTTCTATCTCAAATAGTTTTGGAGATAAATGACGAATAATGTTAAATTTTGAAAATTTGACGAAAAAAGGGCAATAACTCCTAAATGGGTTTTGGGATTTCCTTCAAAATTTCAGGGTAGGTAGATCTTGTCATGCTGATCAATTTTACCCCATGTCAGATTTTTGATATCTGTAACGGTTTTTAAGTTATAAGCCAAAAACAACACATGCACCCCTATATTCTATTTTTAGCTACGACAGCCATGTTTTATGTCATATCAAAATAAATTGAAGACCGTTTGTAGAGGATATGTCATAGATCATTCCTATCAAGTTTCAAACCAATCGCCCCAGCGGTTTCAGAGGAGAAGATTTTTGAATGAAAAAATTTGAAAATTTGACAAAAAAGGGCAACAACTCCTAAATCGGTTTTGGGATTTCCTTTAAAATTTCAGGGTATGTAGACCTCAATATGGCAAACATTTTTTAAATTTACATTTTACTTCTATCTCAAATAGTTTTGGAGATAAATGACGAAAAATGTTAAATTTCGAAAATTTGACGAAAAAAGGGCAATAACTCCTAAATGGGTTTTGGGATTTCCTTCAAAATTTCAGGGTGGGTAGATCTTGTCAGGCTGATCAATTTTGCACCATGTCAGATTTTTGATATCTGTAACGGTTTTTAAGTTATAAGCCAAAAACAACACATGCACCCCTATATTCTATTTTTAGCTACGACGGCCATGTTTTATGTCAGATCAAAATAAATTGAGGATCGTTTGTAGAGGACATGTCATAGATCATTCCTATTAAGTTTCAAACCAATCGGCCCAGTGGTTTCAGAGGAGAAGATTTTTGAAAATCAGCCAATCAGAAACAAGAATTGCCTCTGGTGGCCATGTTTCTTGACCAATAAGAACTAAATGAGGAAACTTTGTTGAGGACCTTCCATACACCACTCATGCAAAGTTTGGTTGGAATTGGCCAAACGGTTTCTGAGGAGAAGATGTTTGAATGAAAAGCTAACGACGGACGGACGACGGACGGACGACGGACGGACGGACGACGGACGCAAAGTGATGGCAAAAGCTCACCCTGGCCAGAAAAAGGTGAGCTAAAAAGGGCAACAACTCCTAAATGGGTTTTGGGATTTTCTTTAAAATTTCAGGGTATGTAGATCTCAACATGGGAACTATTTTTCAAATTTACATTTCACTTCTATCTCAAATAGTTTTGGAGATAAATGACGAAAAATGTTAAAATTTTGAAATTTTGACGAAAAAAGGGCAATAACTCCTAAACGGGTTGTGGAGTTTCCTTCAAAATTTCAGGGTAGGTAGATCTCGTCATGCTGATCAATTTTACCCCGTCAGATTTTCGATATCTGTAACGGTTTTTAAGTTATAAGCCAAAAACAACACATCCACCCCTATATTCTATTTTTAGCTACGACAGCCATGTTTTACGTCAGATCAAAATAAATTGAGGATTGTTTGTAAAGGACATGTCATAGATCATTCCTATTAAGTTTCAAACCAATCGGCCCAGCAGTTTCAGAGGAGAAGATTTTTGAATGTTAAAATTTTTAAAATTTGACGAAAAAAGGGCAATAACTCCTAAATGGGTTTTGGAATTTCCTTCAAAATTTTAGGGTAGGTAGATCTCGTCATGCTGATCAATTTTACCCCATGTCAGATTTTCGATATCTGTAACGGTTTTTGAGTTATTAGCAAAAAACAGCAATTTACCCCTATGTTCTATTTTTAGCAACAGTGGCCATGTTTTTCATCGGATCAATATAAAATGAGGATCGTTTGTGGAGGACATGTCATAGATCATTCCTATTAAGTTTCAAACCAATCGGCCCAGCGGTTTCAGAGGAGAAGATTTTTGAATGAAAAGTTTACGACGGACGGACGACGGACGAAAAGTGATGGCAAAAGCTCACATGGCCTTTGGCCAGGTGAGCTAAAAAGGATGTTTAAATTTTCAATCTGTATCCAATTTAATATTAATTATGTGGAATGAAACTGATGGGCTTTAAATTACAATAAAATGTTCCGCTGGGCGCAGCTTGATACGACTGCAGAGGTCGAACCCTGAACAGTTGGGGCAAGTATGGACACAACATTCAAGCTTGATACAGCACTGAATTTGGATTGTGAATAAATATTTGACACAGCATAGGTATTTGACACAGAATTAATGTGGTCTAAGAACTTAAAAATTTTTAATTTACCTATTCAAACCATATCAGTATTATTTGCTTTTATATATAAATCAGAAATAACCAATTTAAAATGGAAAATTTTAAAGAAATTTAATTTTGGACCCTTAATGTAGACCAATTTGAAAACGGGACCAAAAATTAAGAATCTAAATACATGGTTAGATTCGGCATATCAAAGAACCCCAATAGTTCAATTTTTGATGATTCAATTTTTGATGAAATCAAATAAAGTTCAATTTTGGACCCTTTAAACCTCAATGTGGACCAATTTGATAACCGGGCCCAAATATCAATTTCTTGCTATTGCGCAATACTGTGCAATTGAAGATTTCTTGCTATTGCGCAATACTGTGCAATTGAAGATTTCTTGCTATTGCACAATACTGTGCAATTGAAGATTTCTTGCTATTGTGCAATACTGTGCAATTGAAGATTTCTTGCTATTGCGCAATACTTATTATAATAATTTACACATCCTGTTTGGTGTGTAACTCTGGCCTTATCATTATTATTTGCTTTTATATATAAATCAGAAATTTAATAATAAAGTTTTTGGCAAATTTCCAATATACAAATCAAATAAAGTTCAATTTTGGACCCTCTAAACCTCAATGTGGACCAATTTGATAACCGGGCCAAATATCAAAAATCTAAATACATGGTTAGATTCAGCATATCGAAGAACCCCATATATTTAATTTTTGTTGAAATCAAACAAAGTTTAATTTTGGACCCTGATTTGGACCAACTTGAAAACTGGGCCCATAATAAAAAAAACTAAGTATATGTTTAGATTCAGCATATCAAAGAACCTCAAGAATTAAATTTTTGTTAAAATCAAACTAAGTTTAATTTTGGACCCTTTGGACCTTAATGTAGACCAATTTGAAAACAGGACCAAAAATTAAGAATCTAAATACACGGTTAGATTCGGCATATCAAAGAACCCCAATAGTTCAATTTTCGATGAAATCAAACAAAGTTTAATTTTGGACCCTTTTGGCTCCTAATTCCTAAACTGTTGGGACCAAAACTCCCAAAATCAATCCCAACCTTCCTTTTGTGGTCATAAACCTTGTGTTTAACTTTCATAGATTTCGATTTACTTATACTAAAGTTATTGTGCAAAAACCAAGAAAAATGCTTATTTGGGCCCTTTTTTAGCCCCTAATTCCTAAACTGTTGGGACCAAAACTCCCAAAAACAATCCCAACCTTCCTTTTGTGGTCATAAACCTTGTGTTAAAATTTCATAGATTTCGATTTACTTATACTAGACTTATTGTGCGAAAACCAAGAAAAATGCTTATTGGGCCTTTTTTTGGCCCCTAATTCTTAAACTGTTGGGACCAAAACTCCCAAAATCAATCCCAACCTTCCTTTTGTCGTCATAAACCTTGTGTTTAAATTTCATAGATTTCTATTAACTTATACTAAAGTTATAGTGCGAAAACCAAATGTCTTCGGACGACGACGCCAACATCATACCAATATACGACCGCAAAAATTTTGCGGTCGTATAAAAACTAGGTACCCTGCAAGTGTTTTAGGTCAACAGACAGACAGGGAACAACTTTTTATTAATAATAATGTATCAATAATCACTTATTTATCATTAACATACTTTTAATAATTTGACACAAATATGGAAGCTTTTCTTTACAATCCTGATCTATCCAAAAATCTGATTCAACAGCAATGCAAGATTTAGTAGGGCTCTCCTTGACTGGATTCCAATTTGTATAAACTACTGGCCATCTGTTGATCCATTTATATGTTATACTATCCTGAAACGATGTTATCATAATTATTAAAACTATTCGAAGCAGCTCTGCAGCATATCACAGCACTACTCTTGTGTTTTTGAAACCATACAATCCAAACTAAAGCTGTTGCTATAGTGATTCCAAATATATATGGTTGCTAAGTAGAAATCCCAAATAAAGTAGTCTTTCAGGAAATTACTAAAATTGGAATCACATATATATTGAAATTCAACTGATCTAGATTAGTCTAAAAGCTAATACGATCCAAAAAAATCTATAGTTGCCAAGTAAAATTCCAAAAATAAGTCTTAGATACTTTCAGGAAATTTACCGAAATTGGAATCACATATTTTTGTAATCCATACAATCTAAACAAGCGCTGTTGTTATAGTGATTCCAAATATATATGGTTGCTAAGTAGAAATCATAAATAAACTAGTCTTTGAGTCTTTCAGAAAATTTACCAAAATTGGAATCAAATGATCCTGATAAGTCTTAAAGCTAATATGATAAAAAAAAATAATGTATAATTGCTAAGTAAAATTCCAAAAATAATAGTCTAAGACACTTTCAGGAAATTTACCAAAGTTGGAATCACATATTTTTGACATCCAGATGATCCCAATATGTGTTACTGCTGATGTAATCCAGAAAATACATGATTTCTTGCCAAAAATCAAAAAAATAATGGTCTTTGAAACTACCAAAGTTGGATCGGCATCTTAAAACAATTCTGAAACCTTTAGCACAATCTACATAAGTGGTACAATTCTGAGCCAACTTTCAGTTCCATATTCCAAATAACATGGGAGGAGTTGCGTGACAAAAGAATAATGAACCTAAGGCTACCTGTGTAGACCAGCCCCAGGGGCTGTTTATTTAAATTCCAAAACATTTGGCACAATCTACATTGGCAGGGCAATTACTTAGCCAACTTTCAGTTCCATATTCCATATAACGTGAGAAGAGTTGCATGACAAAGGAATAATGTACCCTTAGGCCATCTGTGTAGCTCAGCTCCCAGGGGCACTATTCAAATTCCGAAACATTTGGCATAGTCCCCACACACAGTGTATCAATGACCCAAGTTCCATCTTTCTACATCCAATGGTTACTGAGATTATCCTTGACATTACTAACGTATGTACGCATGTATGTACGTACATATGCCGAACAGCAAAACATAATCATTGTGCTTCACTGAAGCCTGGGGATAACTAGAGGCTCTCAGGAGCCTGTATCCCTGATATGGATTTTATTTGCCATTTCAGTTAAAATCTGGTGTCAATGGACACAATTATAAGAGTAACACCTATGGTCCAGTGGCAGCCATATTTGTCATATTTGGCACCGAACAAGACTGTCTTGGCAGAGTATGCATATAGACACATAATAAATTATCTCATATCCGACATAGTAACTCAAAGGAAATGCACGAAAAGAAATAGTTATGGTCATGTAACATTTGTCTGATGCCTAGAATTTTGTCCAAGATTACTAACAGGTCTCAGATTGGTATGAACCCATAAACTAGAGGCTCTCAAGAGCCTGTATCGCTCACCTGGATTTAACTTTTCATCTTGAGCAGACCTAAAAATTTAAGTGTTGCAGTCAATTTGGCTGATTTTTCTATAGGATTCTATGTTAAACTAATTTCAGCTGTGGCAGTCATCTTGGTTGACAGTCCAGTTTCTAAAAGAGAACCATCTAAGGACCATTTCTGCTAAGTCTTGTTCCAACTGGCTAAGCAGTTTCAGACTAAAAGATATTAAACAAAGGTCGGTGTGGCAGCAATCTTGGTGAACGGACATATTTCTGAAAGAGGACCTCCTAAGGACCAATGCTGCCAAGTCTGGCTCCAATATGTCAAGTGGTTTCAGACAAAAAGATTTTTCAATGAAATTTTCCATAGGGCCCTATGTTAAACTAAGTTCTGCTGTGGCGGCAATCTTGGTTCACAGTCCACGAAATCAGACACATTTCTAAACAAGAGGCTCACCAGAGCCTGTATCGCTCACCTGGAGTCTGGTTTTCATTGGACAATTAATCAACTATTTGACCAAGTTTGTTGCAATTGGTTTAATTGTTCAGGGAAAATTTGTTGAAGATTTATTTTTCATAAGGTTTAATGTTAAAATATGTTCCCTGATGGTGGTAGTCCTGGCAGGAAGTTGACAAAATTGACCAGGAATAAGGGTGAACCTTAAATAAATGTAACAGAACCCGACCTCAAATTACACAAACCAATAACTCCTAAATAGAATTTGGGATTCCCTTCAAAATTTCAGGGTAGGTAGATCTCAACATGGCAAACATTTTTCAATTTACATTTCACTTCTATCTCAAATAGTTTTGGAGATAAATGCAAAAATGTTAAAATTTTAAAAATTTGACAAAAAAGGGAAATAACTCCTAAATGGGTTTTGGGATTTCCTTTAAAATTTCAGGGTATGTAGATCTCAACATGGCAAACATTTTTCAAATTTACATTTCACTTCTATCTCAAATAGTTTTGGAGATAAATGACGAAAAATGTTAAATTATGAAAATTTGACGAAAAAAGGACAATAACTCCTAAATGGGTTTTGGAATTTCCTTCAAAATTTCAGGGTAGGTAGATCTTGTCATGCTGATCAAATTTACCCCATGTCAGATTTTCGATATCTGTAACGGTTTTTGAGTTATTAGCAAAAAACAGCAATTTACCCCTATGTTCTATTTTTAGTAACAGCGGCCATGTTTTTCGACGAATCAAAAATCCCCACATCAGTTCTATGCAGGGTACCCTAAGCAACAATCTTACCAAGTTTCATATGATTTTGAATAGTAGTTTCAGAGAAGAAGATTTTTGAAATAATAACAAAAAAAAAGCCAAAAATGTGAAAAAAGGGCAATAACTCCTAAATGGGTTTTGGAATTTCCTTCAAAATTTCAGGGTAGGTAGATCTTGTCATGCTGATCAATTTTACCCCATGTCAGATTTTCGATATCTGTAACTGTTTTTGAGTTATTAGCAAAAAACAGCAATTTACCCCTATGTTCTATTTATAGTAACGACAGCCATGTTTTTCGACATTTCAAAAATTTTAAACGACAGAAATTTTCCAGATGCCCTAAAGAACAATTCTGCAAAGTTAGGTTGAAGTCGGTCCAGTAGTTTAGGACGAGTTAACATTTGAAAAAGTTTACAGACGACGACGACGACGGACGCCAAGTGATGGCAATAGCTCACATGGCCTATGGCCAGGTGAGCTAAAAAGTGACCTCCTTAGGACCAATGCCACGAAGTCCTGCTCCAATATGTCAAGTGGTTTCAGACAAGAAGATTTTTCAATGAATTTTCCATAGGGCCCTATGTTAAACTAAGTTCGGTTGTGCGGCCATCTTGGTTGACCGTCCGGGTCATCGCACAAATTTCTGAAAGAGGACCATCTAAGGACCATTGCTACCAAGTCTAATTCTAATTGGCTTAGTTGTTTCAAACGAGAAGATTTTTGAGTGATTTTCCCATAGGGTCCTATGTTAAACTAAGTTCTGCTGTGGCGGCCATCTTGGTTCATAGTCCACGAAATCAGACACATTTCTGAAAAAAGACCTCCTAAGGACCAATGCCACCAAGTCTGGCTCCAATATGTCAAGTGGTTTCAGACAAAAAGATTTTCAATGAATTTTCCTATAGGGCCCTATGTTAAACTAAATTTGGTTGTGGCGGCCATCTTGGTTGACAGTCCGGGTCATTGGACACACCTCTGTAAGAGGACCATCTAAGGACCATTGCTGCCAAGTCTGGTTCCAATTGGTCAAGTGGTTTAAGACGAGAAGATTTTTCAATGAATTTTCCCATAGGGCCCTATGTCAAACTAAGTTCGGCTGTGGCGGCCATCTTGGTTAACAGTCCGGGTCATTGGACATATTTCTGAAAGAGAACCTCCTAAGAACTATTACTGCCAACTTTGGTTGCAACAGGACTTGTAGTTTCATATAAGAAGATTTTTGAAAATCAACCCCCCTTTTTTTCTATTTTTAGTAACAGCAGCCATCTCGGTTGGAAGTCCGGCATGCCAGAAATAATTTTGGAAGGGGGCCACCCAAGGACCATTCCACCAAAGTTTGGTCTCATTTGGCCTAGTGGTTTGAGAGGAAAAGATCTTTAAAGGATAGTTTACGCTGGATGCCGTATTTAAAGGGCAAAAACTCCTATAAGGGGTCAATCAACGATTTTGGTCATGTTGACTTATTTGTAGATCTTACTTTTTTGAACATTTTTGCTGTTTACAATTTGTCTTTATCTATAATAATATTCAAGATAATAACCTAAAACTGCAAAATTTCCTTAAAATTAACAATTCAGGGGCAATAACCCAACAAAGGGTTGACCGATTCGTCTGAAAATTTCATGACAGGTAAATCTTGACCTGATGAACATTTTTACCCCATGTCAGTTTTGCTCTAGTTGCTTTAGTTTTTGAGATACAAGACAAAAACTGCAGTTTACCCCTATGTTCTATTTTTAGCCATGTCGGCCATGTTGGTTGGCAGGCGGGGTCATCGGACACATTTTTTAAACTAGATACCCTAATGATGCTTGTGGCCAAGTTTGGTCCAATTTGGCCCAGCAGTTTCAGAGGAGAAGATTTTTCTAAAAGTTAACAGACGACGACGACGGACGACGGACGACGGATGCCAAGTGATGAGAAAAGCTCACTTGACCCTTTGGGTCAGGTGAGCTAAAAATATCTATAAACCAAACATGGTGGGTCTACATATTACATTTGCTGAGAAATGGACATATTTGTGAAAGTGTGATGCAAGTCATTCAAGCATGATATCAGGTCAAGGTTGGGTGACAGGTGCTAGACTAGCATGTACCCAATAAGAGCTATCTACAGACCAAACATGAGGTTGCACATGTTATCGTGCAAAGTATACCCCCACTCTTTTTTAATTTTGAAAATTGGGAAAAAAGCCAAGAAAAGTTTGACGAAAAATTTCATGTAAACATAAGGTATTGTAAAATTTGTAAGTATTGGCAAACAGGAAGTGGTTCCTTGACAGACCTGAAAATAGGAGAGACGATACAACTCATTGGCTACAGGCAAAATATCAAATCATTCCGTTGCAAGAAGCAAAGATAAGTGTGACGAAAAATTTGAGTTTAATTGACAGACGGACAGACAGACAGACGGACAGACAAGGTGAATCCAGTATACCACCCACTATAATATAGTGGATCTAGGTGTTACAGTTGCTGAGAAATTGAGTTAGTCTCGAAAATGTAATACAAGTCACTCAAGCATGAAACTGAGGTCAAGACCAGTCATCAGGTGTCAGACTGGTATGTACCCAACAATATCTATCTTTAGACCAAATATACTGGGTCTAGGTACTATTTTCTGAGAATTGGGCTTAATCTAAGAAATGATACACAAGTCACTCAAGCGTGATATTGATGTCAAGATGGGTAAACACTTGTCAGACTGGCATTTACCCAACAAGAACAAGTAATGGAAGGTATATGTATTTCAGATGCTGAGAAATGGACTTAATAACAACAAGAGTGGACACACAAAAATGTCTTGCCTGTCGTGTATTTCTAATGAAAGTAAATGCTATCAGACATACATTATAAATTTTAAGCTGTAAATAATGAGATAATGTCAATGCTGCTGATGCCTGTATGAATGCTAAAGCTGGTGCCAGGCCTGCTGAAGACAACTTCATACTACTAATTGTATAGGTTATTATTCGCTATATGAAGATATGCTGGATAACTGTTGTTAAGAGTGAAATAACTTTAATAGTGATATACCATTGATATTGATTACTGTAACTAAAGATGGCAGTGAACAATGCTAGTATGATTGTTATATTTTAATACAAGAAGAATATTTAAACACAATTTTTTGAAGGTGCTGAAAAGTGATAAAGTTACATCTGTAGTGAGTTATGAAAACATTAAAAATACTGAAAAAGAAAGTTATTATTATCAACTGTTACTGAAAGAGAGGAATTTTCTTGATACCGGATCCAACACCAATGCTGCTTATTTTTCAACAAATATAGTCCAAACCACAAAAACTTAACATTGAGCAATGAACTGTGAAAATCAGGTCAAGGTCAAATAAAACCTGCCAGACTGACATGTTCATTGTAAAATTTTTCCATACACCAAATATAGTTTACCTATTACATATATTTTTATAAAAAATACCAAAACACAAAAACTGAACTTTAAACTAGAGAACCTTATAATGATGTCAAGGCCAGATGACACCTGTCAGTTGGTCATGCACACTTTACAATCAATCCATACACTAAAATATAGCGGACCTATTGCATACAGTATTCGAAAAACAGAGCAGAACACAAAAACTTAACTATAACCACTGAACAATGAAAATGAGGTCAAGGTCAGATGACACATGTCAGTTGGACATGCACACCTTACAATCCTTCCATACACCAAATATAGTAGACCTATTGCATACAGTATTAAAAAAAACAGGCCAAAACACAAAAACTTAACTATAACCACTGAACAATGAAAATGAGGTCAAGGTCAGATGACACCTGCCAGTTGGACATGTACACCTTACAATCCTTCCATACACCAAATATAGTAGACCTATTGCATACAGTATTCGAAAAAAGGCCAAAACACAAAAACTTAACTATAACCACTGAACCATGAAAATGAGGTCAAGGTCAGATGACACCTGCTAGTTGGACATGTACACCTTACAATTATTCCATACACCAAATATACTAGACCTATTGCTTATAGTATTTGAGATATGGACTCGACCATCAAAACTGAACCTTGTTCACTGATCCTTGAAATGGGGTCGATGTCAATTGAAAACTGTCTGACGGGGATGAGGACCTTGTAAGTTACGCACATACCAAATATAGTTATCCTATTACTCATAATAAGAGAGAAATTAACATTACAAAAAATGTTAACTTTTTTTTCAAGTAGTCACTGAACCATGAAAATGAGGTCAAGGACAATGTACATATGACAGACGGAAACTTCACAACATAAGGCATCTATATACAAAGTATAAAGCATCCAGGTCTTCCATCTTCTAAAATATAAAGCTTTTAAGAAGTTAGTTAACGCCGCTGCCGCCGCCGCCAGATCACTATCCCTATGTCGAGCTTTCTGCGACTTAAGTCAAGGTCTCGACAAAAATGTAATGCAAGTCATTCAACCATGAAATCAGGTCAAGGTTAGGTGACAAGTGTCAGAATGGCAGGGACACAAGAACTATCTATAGACCAAACACAGTGGGTCTAGGTATTACTGTTGCTGAGAAAGGACTTAAATTCAACAAGAGTGGACATACTACATGTCTCGCCTGAGTATGCACATGGACACAAAATAATGATTATCTGATACCCAACATTGCAAGTCAAAGGAAAATGTGTTAAAAGAAATAGTAATAGTCAGGCGATAATTTGTCTGAAAAATTTCATGCATGTCATTCAAGCATAAAACTGTGCCAAGGCGAGCTGTAAGGTCTGAAATTTAAGTCATGGTCTCAGACAGCCATGTATCCACCAAGCACTATTTATTGACCAAATATGGTTGGTCTATGTATTGCAGTTTCTGAGAAATGGATATTATCTCAAAATGTGAAACAAGACAGTCAAAGCATGAAATAGAGGTCAAATTTAAGGTGTCAGATGTTAAAGTGGTATATACTAAGAACTTCTATCAACCAAATACTGGGTGTCTCATTACAAATGTAGTACAGTTGCTGAGAAATAGACTAAATCACGAAAATGTATATTAAGTCACTCAAGAATGAAATTCAGGTGAAGTTCAGCTGACAGGTGTTAGACTGGCATGTATCCACTAAGAACTACCTACAGACCAAATATGGTGGGTCTAGGTATTAAACTTGCTGAGAAATGGACCTAATCTCTAAAATGTTACAAAGTCACTCAAGCATGCAATTGAGGTCAAGGTCTAGACAAGTGTCAGATTGGCATGTACCCACCAAGAACAAATCAATAAACAAAATATGATGGGTCTAGGTATTAAGGTTTCAGAGATATGGACTTAATCGCGAAAATGTGACGCAGGTCACTCAGGCATGAAATTGACGTCAAGGTCAAAAGGCATGACTGACATGTACCCACCAAGAACTATCTATTGACCAAATATCGTGGGTCTAGGTATTTTAGTTGCTGAGAAATGGACTTAACCACGAATTCAAGCATGAAATTGAGGTCAAGGTCCTGAGCCAGGTGTCAGACTGGCATGTACCCACTAAGAACTGTCTATAGACCAAATATGGTTGGCCTAGGTATTACAATTGCTGAGAAATGGATTTAACCACAAAACTTGGACGCAGATTTTACATTTATGTTTATGAAGTTGGGGTCACAAGACAAGTATACTGCAGGAAACCTTATACGACAAGATATCTGTGGACCATAAATCTTAATTGTATGTATTATATGTGCAAAGTTATTAAAGTTTTTAAAAAGTTTACGCCGCCGCCGCATAACACCTATATCTCACCTTCGCGACTTTGTCGCAGGCGAGACAAAAATGTAAGACAAGTCACTCAAGCATAAAATTCTTTCTAAAAGTTGACTTTGTCCACCCTTGTGATAAATATATCTAGGTAATAATAACATGTTAAAGATAATTAATAACTCCATAATTAAAATACCTTTGAATTTATTTTGTTAAGACCAATCCAAAAAGGTGAAGATGTTTTATTGTAGGTAAGATAGCCAATAAAATTTTTCTCTGCAAGATTTCTAATTGATGCTAGGCTCCCTCCATCCTGCTGACACTGTGCAAGTGATGAGTTCCAATGCTTGGCAGTATCAAAAAACTTGTAACACATGGAATCGTACATCTTATAACCAGCTGGACAATCTCCATTGGACTGGATTGGAATATGTTGATCTAAAATATAAAAATGGGTCAAAGACACAAATGGCCGGGTTGCTGGGTGTTTAGGCCTAAAAAAAATATAGTTGTGTTTAGGGTAACCCGACCCTACCTAATTTTTAGTGCCTACCCTAAATTTTTTATAACCTTTCTTCAACAAGCACTGTTAAAGTCAAGGTGACTCCAGTATACAACCTAACTAAAAGAATTAATGTAAAAAAAAAAATTCCCTACCTACCCTACCTAACTTTTTTCAGTGTGTTACCCTAAACACATATATTTTTTTATTTGGCCTTACTGTAGTGGTGACAAAGGTGATTACAAGATCATATTGTACATTGGCAGTCATGAATATTTATATAGACAAAATCAGACACATTGTATGTTGGTGTACGAGCACAGAGGCAGCCATCAATTTAATTAGAAATAGGTGAAGTAAGCAATATTTGATTTGATTACATGTTGATAAACACTTGTTTGGAAAAATGGGTCAAAGACACAAATGGCCGGGTTGCTGGGTGTTTATTGTAGTGGTGATAAAGGTGATTACAAGATCATATTGCACATTGGCAGTCATGAATATTTATATAGACAAAATCAGACTGAATGTATGTTGGTGTACGAGCACAGAGGCAGCCATCAATTTAATTAGAAATAGGCAATATTTGATTTGATTACATGTTGATAAACACTTGTTTGGAAAAATGGGAAATAATTCCTGAAATAATTCCATAAAGTGGGGTGCACATCTTCAATATGTATTAAAAGATTCTGTGAAGTTTCAATGATGTGGGTGAAAAACTGAAGGAGGAGTTGATTTCGCAAAATAGGTACCCTCTATTGAAGATGTCAATAAAAAACGACTAAGTTCCAAAGTTTGGAAAAATGGTAAAAAATTCTTGAAATAATTCCATAAAGTGAGGTGCATATCTTCAATATATATAGAAACATTCTATGAAGTTTCAAGCATGTGGGTGAAAAACTGTAGGAGGAGTTGATTTCACAAAATAGGTACCCTCTATTGAAGATGTCAATAAAAAACGACTAAGTTCCAAAGTTTGGAAAAATGGGAAATAATTCCTGAAATAATTCCATAAAGTGAGGTGCACATCTTCAATATATATAGAAACATTCTATGAAGTTTCAAGGATGTGGGTGAAAAACTGTAGGAGGAGTTGATTTCACAAAATAGGTACCCTCTATTAAAGATATCAATAAAAAATGGGTCAAAGACACAAATGGCCGGGTTGCTGGGTGTTTACTGTAGTGGTGACAAAGGTGATTTCAAGATCATATTGCACATTGGCAGTCATGAATATTTATATAGACAAAATCAGACACATTGTATGTTGGTGTACGAGCACAGAGGCAGCCATCAATTTAATTAAAAATAGGTGAAGTAAGCAATATTTGATTTGATTACATGTTGATAAACACTTGTTTGGAAAAATGGGAAATAATTCCTGAAATAATTCCATAAAGTGAGGTGCACATCTTCAATATATATAGAAACATTCTATGAAGTTTCAAGGATGTGGGTGAAAAACTGTAGGAGGAGTTGATTTCACAAAATAGGTACCCTCTATTGAAGATGTCAATAAAAAACGACTAAGTTCCAAAGTTTGGAAAAATGGAAAATAATTCCTGAAATAATTCCATAAAGTGAGGTGCACATCTTCAATATATATAGAAACATTCTATGAAGTTTAAAGGATGTGGGTGAAAAACTGTAGGAGGAGTTGATTTCACAAAATAGGTACCCTCTATTGAAGATGTCAATAAAAAACGACTAAGTTCCAAAGTTTGGAAAAATGGGAAATAATTCCTGAAATAATTCCATAAAGTGAGGTGCACATCTTCAATATATATAGAAACATTCTATGAAGTTTCAAGGATGTGGGTGAAAAACTGTAGGAGGAGTTGATTTCACAAAATAGGTACCCTCTATTGAAGATGTCAATAAAAAACGACTAAGTTCCAAAGTTTGGAAAAATAGGAAATAATTCCTGAAATAATTCCATAAAGTCAGGTGCACATCTTCAATATATATAGAAACATTCTATAAAGTTTCAAGGATGTGGGTGAAAAAACGTAGGAGGAGTTGATTTCACAAAATAGGTACCCTCTATTGAAGATGTCAATAAAAAAACGACTAAGTTCCAAAGTTTGGAAAAATGGGAAATAATTCCTGAAATAATTCCATAAAGTGCGGTGCACATCTTCAATATATATAAAAACATTCTATGAAGTTTCAAGGATGTGGGTGAAAAACTGTAGGAGGAGTTGATTTCACAAAATAGGTACCCTCTATTGAAGATGTCAATAAAAAAACGACTAAGTTCCAAAGTTTGGAAAAATGGGAAATAATTCCTGAAATAATTCCATAAAGTGAGGTGCACATCTTCAATATATATAGAAACATTCTATGAAGTTTCAAGGGTGTGGGTGAAAAACTGTAGGAGGAGTTGATTTCACAAAATAGGTACCCTCTATTGAAGATGTCAATAAAAAACGACTAAGTTCCAAAGTTTGGGAAAATGGGAAATAATTCCTGAAATAATTCCATAAAGTGAGGTGCACATCTTCAATATATATAGAAACATTCTATGAAGTTTCAAGGATGTGGGTGAAAAACTGTAGAAGGAGTTGATTTCACAAAATAGGTACCCATTTTCCCCGCCCGCCCGCCGCCGCCGCCCGCCCGCCGCCCGCCCGCCGCCCGCCCGACATTCACCATACTATAACCCGGATTTGCACTCTGTGCAACCCGGCCAAAAACGACTAAGTTCCAAAGTTTGGAAAAATGGAAAATAATTCCTGAAATAATTCCATAAAGTGAGGTGCACATCTTCAATATATATAGAAACATTCTATGAAGTTTCAGGGATGTGGGTGTAAAACTGTAGGAGGAGTTGATTTCACAAAATAGGTACCCTCTATTAAAGATGTCAATAAAAAACGACTAAGTTCCAAAGTTTGGAAAAATGGGAAATAATTCCTGAAATAATTCCATAAAGTGAGGTGCACATCTTCAATATATATAGAAACATTCTATGAAGTTTCAGGGATGTGGGTGAAAAACTGTAGGAGGAGTTGATTTCACAAAATAGGTACCCTCTATTGAAGATGTCAATAAAAAAACGACTAAGTTCCAAAGTTTGGAAAAATGGGAAATAATTCCTGAAATAATTCCATAAAGTGAGGTGCACATCTTCAATATATATAGAAACATTCTATGAAGTTTCAGGGATGTGGGTGAAAAACTGTAGGAGGAGTTGATTTCACAAAATAGGTACCCTCTATTAAAGATGTCAATAAAAAACTACTAAGTTCCAAAGTTTAGAAAAATGGGAAATAATTCCTGAAATAATTCCATAAAGTGAGGTGCACATCTTCAATATATATAGAAACATTCTATGAAGTTTCAGGGATGTGGGTGAAAAACTGTAGGAGGAGTTGATTTCACAAAATAGGTACCCTCTATTGAAGATGTGAATAAACTAGAGGCTCTTAAGAGCCTGTATCGCTCACCTGCATTTAACTTTTCACCTTGAGCAGACCTAAAAATTTAAGTGTTGCAGTCAATTTGGCTTGTTTCTCTATAGGATTCTATGTTAAACTAATTTCAGCTGTGGCAGTCATCTTGGTTTAGTCCAGTTCAACGGATATATTTCTAAAAGAGAACCATCTAAGGACCATTTCTGCTAAGTCTTGTTCCAACTGGCTAAGTGGTTTCAGACAAGAAGATTTTTAAATGAATTTTCCTATAGGGTCCAATATTTAACAAAGTTTGGTGTGGCAGCCATCTTGGTTGACAATCCGGGTGATCGGACATATTTCTGAAAGAGGACCTCCTAAGGACCAATGCTGCCAAGTCTAATTCTAACTGGCTTAGTGGTTTCAGACGAGAAGTTTTTTCAGTGAATTTCCCATAGGGTCCTATGTTAAACTAAGTTCTGCTGTGGCAGCCATCTTGGTTCAAAGTCCACATATCAAACATATTTCTGAAAAAGGACATCCTAAGGACCAATGCCACCTGCTCCAATATGTCAAGTTGTCTTAGACAAGAAGATTTTTCAATGAATTTTCCTATAGGGCCCTACCTTAAACTAAGTTCGGGTGTGGCGGCCATCTTGGTTGACAGTCTGGGTCATCGCACAAAATTCTGAAAGAGGACCATCTAAGGACCATTGCTTCCAAGTCTAATTCTTATGGGCTTAGTGGTTTCAGACGAGAAGATTTTTGAGTTTCCCATAGGGTCCTATGTTAAACTAAGTTCTGGTGTGGCGGCCATCTTGGTTCACAGTCCACAAAATCGGACATATTTCTGAAAAAGGACCTCCTAAGGACCAATGCCGCCAAGTCTGGCTCCAATATGTCAAGTGGTTTCAGACAAGAAGATTTTTCAATGAATTTTCCTATTGGGCCCTATGTTAAACTAAGTTCGGGTGTGGCGGCCATCTTGGTTGACAGTCCGGGTCATAAGACACACCTCTGTAAGAGGACCATCTAAGGACCATTGCTGCCAAGTCTGGTTCCAATTGGTCAAGTGGTTTAAGACAAGAAGATTTTCAATGAATTTTCCCATAGGGCCCTATGTTAAACTAAGTTCGGCTGTGGCGGCCATCTTGGTTAACAGTCCGGGTCATTGGACATATTTCTGAAAGAGAACCTCCTAAGAACTATTACTGCCAACTTTGGTTCCAACTGGACTTGTAGTTTCATATGGCTCAAGACCTGCAATGAACTTTGACCTGAGGGATACAAAAGAAGTCCATTAAAAAAATTATAATTGCACCATGATATATGGACCTACTGTAACAAAACCAACCATGATAACTGAATAACTAGTATTGTTTTAAAGGCGTATTTACCTGAGACATTTGACATAGAAATATTGAAAGGATTAAATGAATAAAACCAAGAAATTTTTTATTCTACATGGAGAGCATGAAAGAGGTACATTTTACTTTGCGGAAGGAGACTTTTTTACCATGGCTCGTGATTTCTGAAATTACGGAAAAAGTAGACTGACTTCACACCCCGAGATTTTAACTGGATATGTGCCATTGTATGGCGATCGTTTTGAGCCATCTCCCATGTTTCAACGAAACGTACAGACTTAATGGCAGCCTATTATTTCATGACTTCTGTAACAGGAAAACAATTGCGCGGCTTGACCCAACTTGACGTCATGATCTCAAACGTGTGTAAAGGAATATTTTGTGATGCTGATCCATCCTGTAAACAACTGATGGAGAAACTAGGGTCAGTATAATTCCTTAAGTATGTATTTAACACAAAAAGTATAAAATGTTTGCATACGGTCCAAAACTTTAATGTAATGCTTTAAAAAAGAATGCAAAAGAGGTGAAAATGGGGTTTTCTAAATTTGAACAGTCCATATGTAATGTAAATCTTGTGCAATAATTTTTTTTACATATATTATAAAGTAAAATGAAAAAATTATTGTTCTTTTACTAAAATCTTTAAAAAAATTGTCATTCCTTAAAATTCTAGAAACCCAAATACCCCCCCCCCCCCCCCCCCCCCCACCGGAAGTTGTAATATGTATGATGTAAACATTGAAACACATGTTTGTGTGAATAAATACACAGGGATTTTGCATTGCTATTAATAATATATTACAGGTCAGTTATTGTATGATGAAAAATTCTCACTATAAGCAGGAAACACATGCTTTTTATTTAGATGTATCAATTTTGGCGAGACTACATACATGTACATGTCATGTAACAAGGACAATTGTAAACACGAACAGGTGGTTGCATTGAAAACCACAGCTAAATAATTGTAACATTAGATGAATGTATTTAATGGAAATAGATGCAAAGAGACCTATATCATCCACAAATCCCTTTGAACAAGAATTTTAAACCAACATTTACCAATAACAGGTTGAATAAATTCTTGTGATTTAGAATTTGCAGTTTGTCAATTGTAAAGGGGAGTAACTCATTATGACAGCATGTAACTTAAATGTACATGTATTACTGAATTTATTTGGTTTTTAAACTTTTAATATCAGGCAGCAAAATGGACTGTTCTATTGTTCCTGTAAATTTATAAGCTTATACACTTATACACATACTGATGAATTATTTAAAAGTGCACATGTGATTGTGTAATGGAAAAAATTCATTCTCCTTGGTTGCTATGCATTTTTTCCTCAATGCAAATCCTTGGTTACTACTTGTAGATTAATATTTTTTTCTTTAATCATTTATCGTTGAAATGTTAAGGATAGGACTAATTGTGTTTTACAATACTTGGTGACGTCATAAAGTTATGACATCATAATTCATATAACATCATAATTTGTTCGCCTTCAAGATGTTTACATTTCTCAGACATAGAAACTGCAAATTTTAAAATAGCTATAAAATTGTTAATACTGGGCAGATTTTGACAGTTGACTCCATTTTAGATTCGTCTTTACATAATCTAGCTATTAGTTAAAAAATATTTAACTTTTTTGTGAGCATGTGAAAATTTCAAGCTGAAACTTTTAAAATGACGGATAATAATTTTCAAAATTTGCAATATTTCAGCCTAAAAAAATATAAAAAGTTACCTTTATTTGTCTGTTATATGATTTTTTTAAAAGTATAAATATTAATGATAATTTTAGAAGGCATTAGTGAGTTCCAAAGAGTAAACTGAGGCTCTAAATATATCATTAATGAATCTTGGTTTTTTCACTGATTTTTGGTTTTTATTCATGAAATAAACATGTTTGCATTATGCCCAAATTTATGCTGAATCTTTCTTATTTTCTTTCAGATCTGAAAAATATTGCACAGTTATGTTCAGGAAAAGCTTCCGCACCAACCAAATACCATAATGTAGAGAAAATTTATATGTCATATTTCAATATGGCTCAAGACCTGCAATGAACTTTGACCTGAGGGATACAAAAGAAGTCCATTAAAAAAATTATAATTGCACCATGATATATGGACCTACTGTAACAAAACCAACCATGATAACTGAATAACTAGTATTGTTTTAAAGGCGTATTTACCTGAGACATTTGACATAGAAATATTGAAAGGATTAAATGAATAAAACCAAGAAATTTTTTATTCTACATGGAGAGCATGAAAGAGGTACATTTTACTTTGCGGAAGGAGACTTTTTTACCATGGCTCGTGATTTCTGAAATTACGGAAAAAGTAGACTGACTTCACACCCCGAGATTTTAACTGGATATGTGCCATTGTATGGCGATCGTTTTGAGCCATCTCCCATGTTTCAACGAAACGTACAGACTTAATGGCAGCCTATTATTTCATGACTTCTGTAACAGGAAAACAATTGCGCGGCTTGACCCATATAAGAAGATTTTTGAAAGTCAACCCCCCTTTTTTTTCTATTTTTAGTAACAGCAGCCATCTCAGTTGGAAGTCTGGGATGCCAGACATAATTTTGGAAGGGGGCCACCCAAGAACCATTCCACCAAAGTTTGGTCTCAATTGGCCTAGTGGTTTGAGAGGAAAAGATCTTTAAAGGAAAGTTTATGCTGGATGCCGTCTTTAAAGGGCAAAAACTCCTATAAGGGGTCAATCAATGATTTTGGTCATGTTGACTTATTTGTAGATCTTACTTTGTTGAACATTTTTGCTGTTTACAATTTGTCTTTATCTATAATAATATTCAAGATAATAACCTAAAACTGCAAAATTTCCTAAAAATTAACAATTCAGGGGCAATAACCCAACAAAGGGTTGACCGATTCATCTGAAAATTTCATGACAGGTAGAACTTGACCTGATGAACATTTTTACCCCTGTCAGTTTTGCCCTAATTGCTTTAGTTTTTGAGATATAAGACAAAAACTGCAGTTTACCCCTATGTTCTATTTTTAGCCATGTCGGCCATGTTGGTTGGCAGGCGGGGTCATCGGACAAATTTTTTAAACTAGATACCCTAATGATGCTTGTGGCCAAGTTTGGTTCAATTTGGCCCAGTAGTTTCAGAGGAGAAGATTTTTGCAAAAGTTAACGGACGACGGACGACGGACGCCACGTGATGAGAAAAGCTCACTTGACCCTTCGGGTCAGGTGAGCTAATAAACAACATCCTGATTAAAAATGCTAAACTTGAACATATGTGAAAATCTGAAAAAAATTAAATTTCCAAGGGCAATAACTCTAATATAGGTTGTCTGATTGACCTGAAAATTGGCACAGTGATAGATCTTAATTAACTGAACAACTTTTATTCTTACATTGATTATTTATCTCCTTTCACAATAATTGCACAAAAAGGGAAAATCTGCAAACAAAATTGACATTTTCAAGGGCAATAACTCTAACATGGTATGTCTGATTGACCTGAATTTTTGAACATTCATAGATCTTTATTAACTGAGCAACTTTTGTTCTTACATTGATTATCTATCTCTTCTCATTTTCATAATAATAGTCTTGAAAAACGAAATATTGCCAAATTTGACATTTAAAGGGCAACAACTCCTACATCAGTTGTAAGATCGTAACAAAAATTTGCACACTGGTAGATCTCATCGTGCTGAACATTTTGACCCTATGTCAAAATTTTGATATCTGCTTTCGTTTTCAAGTTATTTGCAGAAAACTACTGATGGACCCCTATGTTCTATTTATAGTAACGACAGCCATGTTTTTCGACATTTCAAAAATTTTAAACGATAGAAATTTTCCAGTTGCCCTAAAGAACAATTCTGCAAAGTTAGGTTGAAGTCGGCCCAGTAGTTTAGGACGAGGTAACGTTTGAAAAAGTTTACAGACGACGACGACGACGACGACGACGACGACAGACGACGACGGACGCCAAGTGATGGCAATAGCTCACATGGCCTATGGCCAGGTGAGCTAAAAAACGACTAAGTTCCAAAGTTTGGAAAAATGGGAAATAATTCCTGAAATAATTCCATAAAGTGAGGTGCACATCTTCAATATATATAGAAACACTCTATGAAGTTTCAAGGGTGTGGGTGAAAAACTGTAGGAGGAGTTGATTTCACAAAATAGGTACCCATTTTCCCCACCTGCCCGCCGCCCGCCCAACATTCACCATACTATAACCCGGATTTGCACTCTGTGCAACCCGGCCAAAAATAGACAAAAATCAAAGTGCATAGGCACTGCTAGGGTTAGGTTGCTAGCATTTGACTTTTATTTGTACAAACATTGCTGATGATTATTTCAATAAATATGCACTAATCAATCAAAGAAAGCACGAGTCGGCTAACGCTTCTTGAATTATCACTCTAAATTGAATTTTTTTAAAAAGAAAAACGCATAATAATGATTTGATGAATTAAAATAAACAGAAATCAAAGGTCTTCAAGTTATTAAGGTTATATAAAAAGACAAAGTTTGGACAATTGTAGAAGGGGGTCATTTCTACAATATATTTACACTACCTTGCGCATGTGCAGGTAGATCAGAACGTAAACATTCAAGCTTTCAATTAAAATAAACCCATTATACTTTCGATAATACCGTTTTCTAAATTAATGATAAACACATTGTTTTTCAATCTTAATGTGCAAGTTGTCAGCATTTCAAATAACCTGTATGCAATTCTATCACTGACCAACAGGTTTGACAAAATGAAGTCACGATGATCAGGTCAAAAGGTTAATCAAATACACAAAATACCATCAGAATTACAAGAAGAATAAGCAAATAATGTGCAAAATATGTTCTGTATAAGTTAACAATCACGTTCACAACAAAAATGGAACTTACCTTTGAAATCTTTTGAAAATAAGATCGGAGTTGAAAATATCTGTGCAAATGTCACAGTAAACATTCAAAATCCTTACGCCGATATCTGGTACATTTTAAAAGGCACGAATACTTTACACGGCTTTCAAAACAAAAAGGAAATCGTCAATAAAACACACATCTTTTATTAAATAACTGGACAATTACACTTCTCGGTGTGTTTCAGTTACATTTCTATTAAAAAACAACTACAACAGCAACAACAAATATTAGGACTATTTTACCGCGGAATGTTTATTTTCTTATATGATATTCCAATATAAACATAGTCGTAATTCGGAAAGAAATTCGTTTCTTTGCGCATGTGTCATATCCCAAAATCGAGATAAAAAGCTGCTTAACTAGCCTTGCTTAAGCTTCAATCCTAGATAAGCTTGCATATTTACTCATAAAAACATAGTTTCAAAAACTTCTGGTCCAACTTTTTCCACAAAGCACCAGATTTCCAAAGTTTCCTTCATTGTCTAACCAAACGACCGACGGCATAAGGGTTTTGGTTGCTTAGCAACCTAACCCTAAAAATAGCTTCTAGAACTTTTTCTATTTCATCTCTTATTTATCTGGCAAAAGGGACCACCAAAGAAGAATTCCTTAGTAATTTCAGTAAATCTTTTTTAGGAGGACACAATTTTGATAAGGGTTCACCCAAAAGCGGAGGGGTTTACCCCTTTGTGGTGTTTTCAGTAATGTTAATGATTTGTCAGTAATTTGGGCCCTTTGTCAGTAGTCTCAAATTTCAGCATGAAAACTACCAGGGAGACCTGCCATCAAAGCATCTTATATTGTGTTAAGTCTAGAAACAATCCGAGTTTTCATCATCAATCGCGTTAAACACTTTTCAAAACTGGAAAATCAACTGCAATTACAAAGCATTTACACAACTGGGAATAAAAAATAATTTTGGTGCAAAACCAAACTAGAGGCTCTCAAGAGCCTGTGTCGCTCACCTGTATCTAATGTGATTTTGGAAATTATGTAAAATTATATAATGATTGAGACCAAGATTGGTTTAATTGACACAGTATTTAAAATTAAAAACTGGTTAACAAATCAAAAGGAACATTTATACCCTGTTTTATTTCATACTAAGTCCCCTGCCGGTGGCCTTCTCTGATGATGGATCAACTACAAAGTAACAACACTTGGTCAGCACCTCATAAGTAATATTCATGCCATATTTGGTTTGATTCCATTCTGTGGTTCTCTAAAAGAAGACATTTGAGTGTTTTTCCCATAGTGTCCTATGTTAAACTAAGTCCCCTGTTGACGGCCATCTTGGATGATGGATCAGCTACAAAGTAACAACACTTGGTCAGCACCACATAAGAAACATTCCTGCCATATTTGGTGTCATTCCATTCAGTGGTTCTCTAAAAGAAGACATTTGTATGTATTTCTCATAGGGTCCTATGTTAAACTAAGTTCCCCGCTGGCGGCCATCTTGGATGATGGATCAGCTACAAAGTAATAACACTTGGTCAGCACCTCATAAAGAACATTCATGCCATATTTGGTTTGATTCCATACTGTGGTTCTCTAAAAGAAGACATTTGTATGTATTTCCCATAGGGTCCAATGTTAAACTAAGTCCCCTGATGGCGGCCATCTTGGATGATGGATAGGCAACAAAGTAACAACACTTGGTCAGCACCTCATAAGGAACATTCATGCTATGTTTTGTTACATTCCATTCAGTGGTTCTCTAAAAGAAGTCATTTGTATGCATTTCCCATAGGGTCCAATGTTAAACTTAGTCCCCCGCTGGCGGCCATCTTGGATGATGGATCGGCTACAAAGTAACAACACTTGGTCATCACCTCATAAGGAACATTCATGCCAGATTTAGTTTCATTCCATTCAGTGGTTCTCTAAAAGAAGTCATTTGTATGCATTTCCCATAGGGTCCTATGTTAAACTAAGTTCCCCGCTGGCGGCCATCTTGGATGATGGATCAGCTACAAAGTAACAACACTTGGTCAGCACCTCATAAGGAATATTCATGCTATGTTTGGTTTCATTCCATTAAGTGGGTCACTAAAAGAAGTCATTTGTATGCATTTCCCATAGGGTTCTATGTTAAACTAAGTCCCCCGCTGGCGGCCATCTTGGATTATGGATCTGCTACAAAGTAACAACACTTGGTCAGCACCTCATAAGGAACATTCATGCCATGTTTGGTTTCATTCCATTCAACGGTTCTCTAAAAGAAGTCATTTGTATGCATTTCTCATAGGGTCCTATGTTAAACTAAGTTCCCCGCTGGCGGCCATCTTGGAGGATGGATCGGCTACAAAGTAACAACACTTGGTCAGCACCTCATAAGGAACATTCATGCCATGTTTGGTTTCATTCCATTCAGTGGTTCTCTAGAAGAAGTTCAAAATGTAAAATGTTAACAACGACGATGGACGACGCCGGACGCCAAGTGTTGAGATAAGCTCACTTGGCCCTTCGGGCCAGGTGAGCTAAAAAGCGTAATTTCCGATGGTAAATCCGTAATCCGTATTTTTGAATCTAAAATCCGGTACAATTAAGGAAATTCTGTAACAGTGAACACCTCTGCAAGAGCCATTTTTCAAAATATAAAATATATCTCAACTGGACAGATGACTTAAAACAAGAAATATTTTCAGTTTTTTCATGATTTAATAACCTTTTGAAACAGAGGTCTTAAATTGGTCCAAGATTGGGATTGGGCAGGTTCATCGAATATAATTTTGAAAGAAAACCACCTAAGGACCATTGCTGCCAAGTTTTGTTGTTTCAGACAAGAAGATCTTTAAGCAAATTTCCCATAGGGTCCTATGTTAAACTATGTTCTGTGGTGACGTCCATCTTGGATGACAGGCGCAGTCATCGGATACATTCTGAAAGGGGACCACCTAGGGACCAATGCTGCCAAGGTTTGTTTTCAATTGGCCCAGTGGTTTCAGAATAGAGGATCTTTAAAGTTTATGAATACGATGGACGACGGATGCGGACAGACAATTGACGCCAAGTGATGGCAATAGCTAACATGGTCCTTGTATGACCCTCAATTTTTTTTCACGCTAAGTCTTAAAATGATGGAAATGACAACTTAATATCTTATTTCTCATATAATAGTTAAGTGGTAGAATGAAAAAGTAAATAAATTAAAAGTCATAAAAATTTGTACATATCAAATACTCACTACAGGCTCCTAGGAGCTTGCTTTGCTCACATAATTCATTGAGTATGATATTCTTATGAAATTTCATGTGTTTCTTTTGTATCAGTTCCACATATAAAATATTCTAATTTGATCAAATTAAGGCCCCTTAACTCCACAAGGACGAGTATGAAAATTATCAAAAAATCAATGGGAGCATTTTTCCATCTATCTTAACTTGCCAACGTCTGGAATTATCATATAACATGTGGATGAACAGTAAGGACCTTCATCCTATAGAATTTTCTAGAAATATAACAAATAAACAAGTAAAAATATTACTCTGAAATCCTTGACAGATGTAGTATAAATTCATACTGCATCTTTCATCATTCCATTGTCCAAATTTTTCTTTTTCTACAAACAAATCTGAACAGTGTTCCTGAAATTATATATCAACAAAGACAACTATTAGATGTTATCAACATACACAATCTAAGTTTACATTTAATATTGATCCTGTATAAAACACATGATGTAACCACAAAATGAATGTGATGTTGTAAATGTTCAAGTTTTGTTTCCATAAACTTGAACCATGTGACTAAGTACTTAATTGGACAATATTTGAAATTTACACAATGGTAGTATAGCTCTGAATTTATTGTAAAGATATGAGTTGCTGGAGTATGTAGGACATACGGCATGTTAAACTAAGTTTAAAAGACTCAAAAAATCCATTTTAAACATTACACGTTCTGGAAAGAGTGAAAAATCACAAACATGGTCATTAAAGTGTGACTCAATAGTTAGAGTGGAATCAATTTTTCAACATGAACTTAGATTAGTAAAGTTTGTGGCCATGAACTGGCATTTCAACAATCAGCAGTTAAAAGCTTCAGATCAGCAACACCATGTTACAGATGGACAATCTATACAATTCCCACCGAATCATTAAAAAGTCCAAGCTTGGCAGGTTTCAAAATATTTTATGTAACTCTATACCCAGACTACAAATGTCTATATTGTACAAACATGACAGACATAATATTTAACATCTGGCTTACATTGTAACCATTAGGTTCTTTTGAATTCCAGTTAGTATAAGTGACATCTGAGCCATCATCCCAATAAAATTTTCTGTAGCTGTGTTCATCAGTAAGACCGATCCAAACTTTGACATCATCCACATTTTGTAACAGACTGGCTACAAGCACTACAATAATATTACCCAAGAATATATTGAACTGTAGCAAGATAACCAAAGTTAATTTAAAACTTGCTGATAGTGTACTGTGTTCTGAATTACAGTCGAATCTCTATGTGTCAAACTCGGTTGACTCGAAATCTCAGATGTGTCGAAGTAAGGTCGCGGTCCCTGCAAATGTTCCATTTGTCCTATGCATGTTTACCTCTGATGACTCGAACTCTGATCATTCAAAATCAGGGATAACTTGAGGATGTTTAGAGGTCCCCAGAAAAAAAAAATGTAATTTTACCTCAATGAGTCGAACTTCAAAGTGTTTTTTCTCTTAGAGCTATGTCCAAAGTCAGATGTAATAGTTTTGTATTTAATTATGTAACATAATTACCTCGACGAGTTAAAATCTCTGAAGATGCATATAGTTAATAAGAAAATATATTGACATTTCAGGGACTGACACCTAATTTTTTTTCAGCAGTGGAGGACTACTGGATACAATTTTTTTTGTAGTCCCTAAGCAAATCTAGTAGTCCCCAAAAATGAAATCAACCAAAACTGCAGACAATTGTACATTTAACTCAGCATATGCACAAAATAATCCTTTGAATGACAAATGAAGCAGCAAGTACAACATCAAGGCCTTTAACAGCTTGCTTGTATGGTATGGATCTTTGTCCATTGTGGAAGGCCGCATATAGACCTAAAGATGTTTAATTATTTGCTATTTGAACTTTTATGGATGCAAGTCTCATTGAAAATCAAACCACATCTCTCATTTTTGTATGTATAAGTATTTTTGTGTATTTGTATTAGTAATAAACTCAAGTGTTAAACTTGTTGTTCCCTTTTTTAGACCTGGGAACTAGAAGTAATTATTATAAATTGATATATATAATAGGTTCACTAAATCATGATTTATTCAAAACACAAACTTTGATTTATTCACTATTATAGTCACTGAAATTGTCATTATTCATGGGATTGTCATCATCTGCATAAGAGTACAGATTTAAACTGTTCCCAAATTTTGAATACATTTTTATTTGTCTGTCCTTTAAATAGTCCTTAGAAACTACGGGAAATTCAGACAACATTTCATCAAATTTTGCTTAAGACCGAAAATAATGCAATGAACATTAATTACGGAATTCTAAGATTTGCAGTAAAATAATTATTCAACATATTTTCACATTTTGTTAAAAATTGATGAAACATGACAAACTATTATGATATTTATCCCGAAATAAGCACCAAAAGAAATTACTGAAGGTCATTATACCACGTGGTTCTAAACTTCATACAGATATGGATGATGACCAAATTAACCAATGACGATTCCTCAAACAGCCACACAAAAATCAGTAATATTTTTATTTATGTTTAGCTTGTGTAGTTGGGGTTTTACGCCGTTTTCAGCACATTTGGCTATTTCGCAGCAGCTGGTTTTTATTGGTGAAGGAAGCCGGAGTACCCGGAGAGAACCACCGACCTTCGGTACGAAAATTGGCAAAATCCTTGTCAATTAACATTGGAGTCAATTGCATCCCGCCACAACCTCAGCGTTGACAGATTAGTGATCATTAGTAGTCATGACGAACTACCCACTTGCCCTTCACAAATTTTGGTCTCCTTGGGCGATCAGACCAGCGTAAATGTCGATGACTGCATTTTTTCACTTTTTATTACACAAATAATATTTGTTTGTATAGTGGTTACTGTGACATTTTACAAAGTCACCCCTAACCTTGGATGTCTCAAACCTCGGTTAACTCGAACACTTTTTTGTAGTCCCTTCAACTTCAACTTATTGTGTTTCAACTGTACTAGGGCTTTAGAGGTAGAACAGGTGGTTAATTTTAACTTTTTATAATTTCTCCTGTCAACTATGAAGTTGGTAGTTTAAATAATGCTCATAGTGATGTTTGTTTGACTCTGATCATAAGTTATTATAATTGGTAAATTTTCCATTGAAATTGGTGACTTAAATGTCTAAATAGTTTAGCTTCCTCTGAGAATTACTAGGGGCTCCCGATTAGGGAAGACAGTCTAACCAACAAATCGAGTCATATCAATTTTATAGTTCATTTGGCCAAACTTTTAAAATTGATACAAATTCTATGACAGCCATGTTAGATTTTTTAACCCCCCACCCCCCGAAGATGCAAATATTAACTTTCAATTCATTTTACTACAGAGATTTTAAACCTAACCAATAACTATAATAAACATTTTTTTCCCTTTAAGATAAAATATGCAACAGACCACACGATTGCCTAATATCAAGTTTCAGCTTGTCCAAGCAATTTCAATAAAAAAATATTTTTTTTACATTTAGAAATTTGAATTTCCAGCATTAGCCATGTTACCAGTACAACAAGTATGAAGTATGCAAAATTTATACTCTCTCAGAAATGTCTTATATCAAGTTTCAGTTCATATTGCATCTCAGTTTCAGAAGAGAATAGTTTTAATAAAATTGGTCAAAGACTCAATAGGCCAGGTTACAGGATTAATCACATGTAATAACCAGCCCATAACACAGGTAGGTTAAAATCAATGTGACATGCAACACCAAACATTGTGTATATATATAAAAAAAAAAGAGTTGACACACTAAATGTCTCATCTGAGTACGCACATGGACACAGAATAAAGATTATATGATACCCAACAATTCAAGTCAAAGAAAGATGTGTTAAAAGATAAAGTAATTGTCAGTCAAAATTTATCTGAAAAATTTCATGCATGTCATTCAAGCCTAAAACTGTGTCCAAGGTCAGCTCAAGACTGGTATGTACCAAACAAAAACTATCTATAGACCAAAAATGGTGAGTCTACATACATTTATAACATTTGTTGAGAAAACGCACGTGGACACAGAATAAAGATTATCTGACACCCGACATTACAAGTCAAAGGAAAATGCATTAAAAGAAAAGGTAATGGTCAGTCAACATTTGTCTGAAAAATCTCATGCATGTCATTCAAGCCTAAAAGTGTGTCCAAGGTCAGCTGACAGGTCTCAGACTGGTATGTACCTACTAAAAACTATCTATAGACCAAAAATGGTGGATCTACATACATTTATAACATTTGTTGAGAAATGGACTTATTTGTAAAAATTGGATGAGTCACTCAAGCCTAAACTTGTTGTTAAGGTTAGGTGTCAGACTGACACCTACTTGTCAAGAAGTATCTACAGTCCATATACAGTGGATATAGGCATTACAGCTACAGAGAAATGACTCAGACAGCCATGTACCCACCAAGGACTATAAATAGACCAAATATGGTTGGTCTATGTATTGCAGTTGCTGAGAAATGGACATTATCCCAAAACGTGAAACAAGTCACTCAAGAATGACTTACTCAAGAATGAAATAGAGGTCAAAGATAAGGTGTCAGATGTTAAAGTGGTATATACCCACTAAGAACTTCTATTAACCAAATACTGTGGGTCTGGTTAGTACAGATGCTGAGAAGTAGACTAAATCATGAAAATGTATATAAAGTCACTCAAGCACAAAATTCAGGTCAAATTCAGCTGACAGGTGTTAGACTGGCATGTATCCACTAACAACTATCTACAGACATAATATGATGGGCCTAGGTATTACAGCTGCTGAGAAATGGACTTAATCTCGAAAATGTAACACAAGTCACTCAAGCATGAAACTGAGGTCAAGGTCCTAAGCCAGATGTCAGGCTGACATGTACCCACTAAGAACTATCTATAGTCCAAATATGGTTGACCTACGTATTACAGTTGCTGAGAAATGACCACAAAACTTGGACACAGATTTTACATTTATGTTTATGAAGTCATTGAACCATGAAAACAAGGTCAGGGTCACAAGAGAAATACTGTGGCAAACATTATACGATAAGGTATCTCTAGACCAAAAATCTTATTTGTACTTATTAAGTGTGCAAAGTTATTAAAAAAGGTTATGCCGCTGCCGCCACCCGAAAGTAATACCTATATCTCGCCTTCGTGACTTTTCGTCGCAGGCAAGACTATAATGAAAAAAATAACAAAAAACAAAATATTATGAAAAAGTCTTCAAATGGCATAATACTTCTTCATGCATATCTTCAATATGTTCATAAATCTTCTGCAGTTTCAAAATCTGGGTTAAAAGCTGAAAAGGAGTTGATAAGACAAAACTGGCACCCTCAATACACAATTGTCACAAACAATGACTGAGTTCCACAACATGGAAAATTTGGAAATAATTCTGCAAATGGCATCATAATCCTTCATTCACATCTTTAATATATCCATAAACATTCTGTAAAGATCTGGATTAAAAGTGGTATGAGGAGCTGAATACACAAAATTCATACCCTAAACACAATTGTTGCAAAAAGTGCCTTAGTTCCACAAAATGGGAAATTTAGAAAAAATTCTTCAAATGTCATCATACTTCATCTTGCACATGTACAATACATCTAGAAAAATTCTGTAATATGTCCAAAAATGTGGGTTTAAAGCTGTAGGATGGGTTGATAACACAAAATAGGTACCCTATTTTACCCATCTGCCCATCAGATAATTACTATACTATAAGCGTAAAATGTCCTCTCATGAGCAAATAACTACTTCACTTCCCCAATCATTTTAGCATCAGTAACAATTATGTAGGATGATGAGTCTGCACAAAGAAAGTCTGGTCTATCATCTATAATTTTGAATATCTTCTTTCATCTTTCTGGGACCGCTATGTGGTAGCTTGCTTGCCTCGAGTGCGAAAGGTCGTGGGTTACACCCCCCGTTCATACTTAAGATATTAAAAATGGTATTTGCGGCTTCTCTGCCAAGCACAGGGCATCCAGAAGTAATAACAAAGATTGGTCAGTCTAATGTCCAGGTAGGGTGAAATATCTTTCTACTGACTGTTACCTCTACAGCAAGCACGTTAAAAGTCAGCACAAAGTCAGTTTAGTACAAAGCAGGGTTCATATAAATATGACATCAACATATTCTCATCCTAATATGCACGTAATAATAGCCACTGGACGTTAAACAGGAATCCATCGATCATCTAATTGGTAACATTCAAATAATGTGACAACAGATTGATACATTGGCTTTTTCATATTGGTCTTATTATCATCCATCAACCTCGTATCCGCCTCAGGCTTAAGTACTCTGGGCCAATACAAAGATCTCAGGATGATTTCAAGGCTGCATTAGTTTACTGGAAATATTTTCTAAATTGTGTGTTGTGTAAACAATCCACAATTTAACCACTGGGACAGTATATGTCAGCAAAAACTGAAAAACTTATCTACAACATACTTTGTTCTTGTTCACTCTGTATTGAGACTAAGCCATAAGTTTTCTCATTAAATGAATGACATGCTAATTTAGCTTGACTCCATGTCTTCTTTACTCTGAAAAGCTTATAGCATTTATTATCTGAAAATAATAAAACAAATTCATTTTCATCATAAAAAAATATTCCAGTCTTAAAATATCAGAAGATATTTTCATATTGGTTACAGAAGTAAATATTTATATAAAAAAAAAAAAAAAAAAAAAAAAAAAAAAAAAAAAAAAAAAAAAAAAAGAACAGTAACGTCTGCTTTTTTTCAAAGAACCAACAAGGATGACACTGTCCATAAATCTTATGATTAAGATTTGTGCATTCCATTGTCTTGTGTTTGATGAATTAGACATTCTTTTTTATCATTGTTAATGTTTAATTTTTTGTATCTTAATTACAGAAAGACATGTAGAGGCTCCCAGGAGCCTATACTGCTCATCTAGATCTTATTTGCTGCTTAAGCTAAAATTTCTGGAGACATGGCCGCTATGTTCTTCCAAAGAAAAATTTTAAATGCATTTCCCATAAAGCTCAATGTTAACCTAAGTCAGGTGCTGATGGCCATCTTTAATTTCCAATCAACAACAAAGTAACAATTCTTTGGAAGTACCAGTACCTTGCAATAATCATGACAGCTTCAAATCCATGCGTCAAGTAGTTTCAGAAAATTCGCTATTGAAAATTTAATGCATCAGAAAAGTCCCTTTTGGGCCATTGTGCCCATGTTTGATAGCAGAATGGTTCCAAATTATCCAAAAATATTTGTCTCCTCATATTTATCATTTCCACCATTTCATACCATTCTTCTTCAGAAGCCCTTTTTGGAGACTGGCAGCCATGTTTGTTGGTAGAATGGTACCAAAGTAACAACAATTATTTGTATCCTCATAGGTACCAAATCCACCAATATTTTCAGGCAGCATAATTATAATAAGTCAGAGAAAGTCTTGAAAACTTTAATAAAACGACATAAATGATTATAAAAGCCTCCAGTACGTTATAGGGCCCAAACTCCTGATGAAAATTTAAAAATCTCCTGATCAGCCTTGCTCAGTTTATCACATGATTGATAAAGGTCCATAAAATTTCTTTTCATAATATTCCTTTCAGTTTAGTATTATTTTATAGCTGATACTTCATATCAACACAGATAACATGCTTTCAGAGTATCAAAATCGATATCACATTTACTATACTTACTAAAGGTTGACCTGATAAATCCACCGAGACACCCTCCTGTCACAGGGGGTATAGGAGGTGGGGTAATTACTGCTGATGAATCTGTGTCATTCTTCCTCTTACAAATATATCCACTGACTCTTCTGTTACAATGATAATTATACCATCTTCCTGTTTATTATAGATGCAACTAAATATATTACATATGCAGAGTTTTTCCTGTTTTCTCATTGGTTACCAGGACTTTTCATGAATTGACCTCTTGTAAAAGTATATTGACTCCGCAAAATTATATGGACCCCGTAAAAGTATAATGACTCTGGAAAAGTATATTGACTCCATATTACTAAAATTAGATCTGGATTAGTTTGTAAAATTTCTCAATATTGTCAAAATGTTGATTTTCTTTCAATTTTCTTTGATTAAATCTGTTTAACTTTATGTTTCATTTTGTCTACCTGTTTTACAGAAGGTTGAGAACTATCATAATGCATATTTTACATATTTTGGTTTGAAAGTGCTGAGGAAGGTTTCTTGATTGAAAAGAGACAGTGCATATTTGTAATATAACAATTAATTTGTTTGTTTAGTTGGGTTTTTATGCTGTTTTCTGCACATTTGGCTAGTTTTTATTGATGGAGGAAGCCTAGTACCCGGAGCGAACCACCGACCTTTGGCAGGAAAATGGGCAATCCATGTCAATTAAGATCGGAGTCGAACACACCTTGCCACAGGTGAGATTCGAACTCACAACCTCAGTGTTGACAGGCTAGTGACCATTAGTACAGTGGAACCCCCAAAAACCGGCCCCTCTGAAAACCCGATTCCTCTGAAAACCAAACTTTTACTTTCGGTCCGGAATTTTTGCCTATATATTCAAGTAAAAAAATTCTCTGAAAACCGGACCCTCTGAATCCGAACACCGGCCATACTTTCCGGTACAAAACATATATATTCTTGTCAAATTAACCTCCAGAAACCGGCCGAAACCATGTATTACCTGGAAAATCAGTGAACCGTAATACATGTCATCTTTAATCGATCGATGATTAACATCATTAAACTAAATAACCATTTTTAAAAAAAGGTGTGAAAGTCGTTAATCAAACAATAATCAGGCATCAATAAAAACATCGGATTGAAATTAAAAACAATTAATTGTATTGAAATTAAAGAACCTTTGTGAGCACGCTCACATACCCCACATCTTCATATTGTCACTGGGGAAACAAAATCTCACTTGAATGAACACAATCAAATGCTTACCTTCACATATTTATCCTAATTTGAATGGCAGCATGTTGGGAATATGGAACAGGGATTACTCTAGCATTGTATACTTTGTTTTTTAGTATATACATATGGTCAATATAGGAGCCAGAAATATGAGTAGGTGAATGCACAACTTGACAGAAATCTTTTGTAGCCAATGCTTTTATTAATAAGTTATTTGATTCCTTCAAAAAATTAATATTAAAGTCACCTACAATCACAGTAGGAAGCCTATCCATTTTTGTCAATAACTTGTAGTAGGTTTCTGGTGAACCCTTTAAGAGCAATTTAAAATGCGATGACAAACTACTGTTCAGTATATTTTGGGGAATTTAAATTCCAAGCGAGAGGAGTCAACAGTAATAGTATAGTGAGGCAAATAAGTTCAGAGGGGCATAACTCCTCGAAAAAAAAACTGAATCGTAATTTCCTGTCGATATGCACATCTACGTAGTATGTCCTTATTATCTGAAAAGGTTTCATGAAATTCTGTTGTGTGGTTTGAGAGGAGTTGCGATGACAAGAAACAGGACTGACGGATTGATGGACGGCACGATGGACGGACGGACGGGTCAAAAACATTATACCCTCTGCAACCCTTTGCGTGGGGTATAATAATGTGCAAGTGGTGCATGTACATAATTATGTAAGCACATAGCACAATTTCACAACATCGTTATAATACATTGTAATACAATTCCGGTTTCACTCTCCGGATCAGATATGTCTTTTCCGGAACCTCCTAAAACCGGACCCTCTGAAAACCGGCTGATTTCTCCAGTCCCACAGCTGTTCGGTTTACAGAGCTTCCACGGTATTCATGACAAACTACCCAGACCACTCGGTCACCGAGGGCCCGACTTTTAATTCGGTCAATACATTATATCTGGACCTAGTAGAATGATACTGACCTCAGACAAAATTCCTCAGTCAATATTGTTCTACAAGGTTCATATATAATGTATTAGCCTGATTAAAAGTCCATAATTATGTCGCCCCCAGACATATTGTTATTGTTCCGTTTCTTTGGGGTTTTTTTTGTTTTTTTTTTATTCTTCCACCTGATTTTGTTCGGACGAGTTCTCAGAGATAGTTGGAACAATCTTTATGAAACTTCACAGTAATGATGATCACCAAGTCTAGTTGTGCATGTAACATTAAAAATTTCAAAATGGCCACCATTGCCATGGAAACAGAAAAAGTATGAAATTTTTTGGAAACTCTCATATCTCAGAAACTACACCATAGAATTTCATGAAACTTTGTACTTTTGTAAAGTATGATTAGTAGAACATGTTCATGAAAAAAATCTCCATCGGTTGGAGACATCTGGTGGCCATTTTGAAAAATGATGTAAAAATGACGAAAAAACAGCTGCGCCATGAGTCAATAATACGCCCGTCGTCTTGTGAAAAAAACAATAAATGTTTTTGGAATCCCCCTTTATTTAGTGGAGCTGCTTGTAAGATGTATATGGAAACCCGTCAAAACATAAGTGTGTAACCTTTTAAGCAATAGAGATACGGCACGAAATGTGACCAAAAAAGACAACCTTTTTTTACCAAAAAGCTCAATAAAAATTCAATAACTTAAAAATAAAATAATCATCATGAAAAAGTATACAGATCTTCAGATTAATATAACTAACAAGTGTGTTAAGTTTTATGCAATAATCATAAATAGTTTCTGAGATATGGCACAACATGTGAAAACCCCTCCCCCTCATTTTTTTTACAAAAAACTCAGTAACTCTAAAATAAAATTTTGAATCATCACCAAAAAGTATACATCGAAATACAAAAATTTTCAAAACAGCCACCGTGGGCGACATCTGCTATTCCTAGCAATTGCAATTCTAGTTGATAAATACTATTTTTCTGAATTTGTCTTAAGCCAAATACAATGCTCACAAGATAAATTCCATACATTCTGTCAACAAAAGATTGCTTGTTTGACAGGAAAAATTGACAGTTTTCTAAACATTTGAGTGTTAATTTGAGATTCTCATTACTTCAAAAAAAATATGGTATTTCTATATTCTTTGTACATTCTTGCTATTTGTGAATTTCCATGCAAATCCAACCACAAAGAGCAAAGGACCTTAATGTGTGAAATATAAAAAAACAGGCTCTGAAACAGAGTTGGAGGCTCTGTTGAAAGTTTTCCATTACAACAACACTAAATTATCAGACAACAATGAGCTCATAAACTCAAATTATCAGACAACAATGAGTGCATAAACTCAAATTATCAGACAACAATGAGTACATAAACTCAAATTATAAGCATTCAGTAGATCAAAAAATATACTATACTAGGATGAATATGTAGTTATATATTAGGTCAGTTCAAATTAATTTGATAAATTATCATCCACCTCTTCTACAAAATATGGGGTAGTGGAAGGATTTTAATTTTTAATGTGTGGCAGAGCCAATGTGCTTGGAAATTCTTGCTATCTGCAGTTCTCGGGTAGGGAGTTATAGTTTATTGGCCACTCATCATGTCATTGTGTATGGCAAATATTATTTTTGCATCATTTAAATTTGATAGACATCATCTCTTCCTTTCACATTAGCCAACAACAGGCTTTTATCACCAGAATCGAACGCAATGAAATAATCAATGATTTAAACAGAAATGGACACAAATATTTCTGAAACCTGTATTCTGGACAATTTTTTTTCCAGGGCAGTCTGATTTTAAACTGGGGATAATCCTGAAATTAACCTGAAGTGGCCTTATGGTAGATTATCACACTAAGAAATAAAATTTTAACAAATCTCAAATCACACCATATTTCACGAAGTAATAACATTGATATAAATATACCAACCTGTAGAGGCTTGTAATTTTACACATTTGTTAAAACTTGGCCTGAGTGGCTGTTGATCAGCCCAGTGAATAAAATCTACCGAGGTATAATCTGACCACCTGAAAAAAGTGATGATGTATAGTCAGAACTTAGGCATGATACAATATATGATAACGTTTTGGTAAAATAATTATATATATAAGAGACATCTCACACATTTTTATGTTAAAATTGTCCTTTTTCTGTAATTATACATCTCACTAAAAATCCTCTGCATATATCAATTATACTTGCATATTTTAAAATCTCACTTTAAATCACTTTTAAAATTATTACTTTAAATAACAATTTCCTACAGGATTTATTTCTTATACAGTCGAACCCACTTAATCGGATACTGCTTATTAGAATATATCTGTTATTTGTATATTTTTTCAGAACACCAATTTCTTACATATTCAACTAAAAAAGTATCTCTTATTTGTACACTGGATATTAGGATATATCTGATATTTGTATATATAAATTGCTGTAAAATTGCACAGAATGTCATAAATCTGTGTGTAATTGAATAAATCAGGGAAAAATCCTGCCTTATTTTGGAAGAACAGATATTTTTGTCCTGGATGAAGATCAAGTTTCACAGAAAACTGAATGTTCCTAGAATAAAAAAGCTTGTATTTTTGTGTTAAAATATGTACATAATTTTGTGTTTTTATATCTATTAATACATTATTTCAGTTCATAATTTTGTGTTTTTATTTTATTTATATGTTAATTCAGTTCCAAATAAACAACCATGCTTTTGCCTTTTGAATATGCAAATTTATTTTCGGTTTGTATGTAAATATGTGGCTTGAACAATGTGTACCTGTGTGCAGGTTAGTATTCAAATGTCGGTGGTTTTTGACTGACACGGGTGAAGTTTTTATGAAGGAACCATGTATCTGATACATTCTTTAATCCCCAAAATATCTTAAGATCTTTGAGCTTGTTCATTCCCCTCCCCTCCCCGACATGCATGATTCTGCTTATTCTCGAAATGGAAGAAAATGAAAACTTTGTGTCATTGATAAAAAATAATGCTTTCTATGCGATATTCTTATCGAGGTCAAAACCCAGGTTGTGTAGTTACCATGTGGTTACCAAAACGAAATACACAAACTACAGGAAATAAAGTACACAACACAACGGAAACTATTTTGTTTATTATTTTATTAGATAATAGCATCACAAATAATACAGGAAGCATAAATAACAGGTACATTATTCTCTCTCAGGTTTTCAATCTCCATTGAACTTTCGATCGTCAATTTTTGTTATCTCTCTTGGTCAAAATGGGTTTATCTGCTAACTGGATATATTGGTTAATTGAATATTTTCCTTTGACAAATAGTGTATCCAATTAACCGGGTTGCACTGTAATAACAAAGAGGGAGTAAAATCAACTATTACCAGTATGTGTCCAATACAAACACCATTACCAGGTGTTCACCTGGGCAGGAAAAATTATTCCTTAGTTCATCCAAGGAGCCTGTATTGCTCAACTGGATTTTATTTACTATTTAATATTAGGTGTCATTGGAAACAATTATAAAAGTGAAACACCTATGTCCAGTGTTAATTTTAGTCATCTTGGATTTCCAATCAGTAACAAAGCGCTAACTCTTGTCTTATTCCTTGCAATGATCATTCACAAGAAGTTTCATTGCCATGTGACAAGTCTTAAGAAGAAAATTAACCAATCACAAAAGCCCATTTGAAACCTAGCAGCCATATTTGTTAATAGCAAAATGGCATTAAAGTATGAAAAATTATTCAGTTCTTCATAGGTACTACTTCTGCCAAGTTTGGTATCAATCTTTCAGATTGTTCTTCAGAAGAAAAATTTTAAAAACTTTTCCCATACGATCCAATGTAAACTAAATCAGATGTTGGCAGCCATCTTTCATTTCCAATCAGCTCCAAAGTAACAATACTTAAGGAGTTCCTTGCAATGATTATTCATGAAAAGTTTCAAATCCATGGGTCAAGTAGTTTCAGTTAAGAAGATCTTCAAAATTTTAAGAAATACAGTAAATGCCTATTTTGGGCCTGCCAGACATGTTTGTTGGCAGAACGATACCAAAGTAACAAGAATTATTTGTGTCCTCATAGGTATCAAATCAACTGAGTTGGTATCAATCTAATCAATTGCTCTTCAGAACAAGAACATTTTCCCATAGGGTCCAATGTTAACCGAGTCAAGACGCTAAATTCCATCTAGGATATCCAGTCAGCATAAGGACCTTTATACAAACAGTATGTAAAGTTTGGGTTCAATTAGATAAATTGTTCTTGAGAAGAAGTCTTCCAAATCTTAGCAAATCAAACATTAAAATAGACTTTGTTGGTAATGTTTCCTGACCTATCAGTACAAAAGTAAAAACACCTGGGAAGGACCTTTAAAGTTTGGTTAAATTTCTTAGATCATATTGTGAAAAGTTATCAGATGGACAATGGATGCCAAAATCTCACACTAGCCTTTGGCCGGGTGAGCTAAAAACAGAGATGGGTATGCAGATATCTAAAAATAATTTACTGATCAGGTTGAAACATACATTTTTAATGTTACAGGACAAATATAATATATACAAGTTGCTCAGAGTATGTTAGTACTTATTGACATCAAAATGGCACATAGTTTAGGCTGAAAAAGCATCGTAAGAAATAAGATCTAACAGAATACATACTACTGTATAAATAAAATTAGATTTAGGAGTAATTGATGACTGTAGGACTAATAATCCAAGAATTAATCTGACATTTTGTACCCATATCAATCATAATGACAATTAAAAGCTACATCATAAACCTGCAATCATCATGACAATTAATCCAACTTTACATACCTGAATCCATCATAACGACGATTCAATCTATTCAAGCCAATCCACATGTCATTACTTCTACTGCTTATCTATAAATAAAGACCAACTTAATCAAACAGATTCAAAATCATGATAATCAACAAATCTAATTGCATGTAAAAAATATTTATAGTACAGTCAAACCTGCTTTTAACGGCCACAATTGGGACAAAAGTAAAGTGGCCGCATAAGACAGGTGACCGTTAATCAAGTTTTACACTGAGCGGCAAATCCGTATTTTGCTTTCTGGTCCGGAACGATCAAGATATTATCGTTGTCTAACATACAAAACATGGCGGTTCGACTGAGGTGAAACGATGATTTTTTCCACAATCGACCGTAAATGAACGTTGAGATTGATAATTTGAATTATAATTAAGCTATGCCATTAATTAGAGATGATTTGAAAGTCAATTAACGATGATTTTAACATTTATAGAAAGGTAAATGACCCCTTTATTTAGGTAAATTTCAATCTTGGATACCATTTTTTTGTGACCGCTGGCCGCATAAGACAGGTGACCGCTTATTCAAGTTAAATTAACACGTAAAACTATTTGGGCGGACTCCAGGACGACCGCTGAAGGCAGGTTGCTGCTTAATAAAGGTGACTGTTAGGGCAGGTTTGACTGTATAACTAATATTGAAATTGCAATATCCCAAATTTACAAGTTAACAAACAATTAACTGTGGATAATGCATTATTGAAGTGATAGTGTTTTTCATTCAGCATTTTTAGATTTCTGGTATTCAAAACTCAATAAAAGTTATTCTTTTTATTAAATTGTCAAATATAACAGATTGAATAGGAAAATAAACACAGACCATCAAAGGAGCATTCCAACAAAGTTTGGTCTCATCTGGCCACACAAATTTCAGAGACTTTTAAATATATTTTGCAGATTTTTCTGTTTTTAGTAACTGTAACCAAATTGGTTGGAGGTCCTGTTCCCAAGGAAAAAAGTTTTTTGAAATGATCATCTGAGAATCATACTTAAGACTTGGTCTCTATTGGCCCAGTTATTTTAGAGGAGAATATTTTCAGAGTAAAGTTTATTACAATGCATAAAAGATGCCAAGTGATTGCAACAGACCAAAAATCCTTTAAGGACAAATGAGCTCATTAAAACCACTCAAAGTCTGTGATTTGTCATTTAAAATATCAAGTTTGTTGCAGCTTGGCTAAAAACAAGCTAGACTATAAAACCAAACTTTCCTCTGATTTACTACATACAAATCCTGAATATCTGAAGATATAAATGTTAGAAAATGTACACCAGGAATTATTCTAAACAATATGCACAGTTTAGGAAAATTTGAAAGGATTAAAGTTCTATTATCATTGTTTATCTTTAGGAATGGTCTTAATCTGCTGTTTAACTTGTTGTTCAATCAATTCATCAATGTTTATAGTACAGAAGTGAACATGTCTCAGCTTCTTCTGGTACTAACTGTTGTAAAACTTCCACCTCCAAAGATGTATTTGAATCAATATTCCTTGATCCCATACACAGATGGATTTAATGGCAGTCAGCACTTTCGTAATGCCTTTGGATAAACTTTTGTCTATCATTTAATTGACCAAATCCCTCCCATATCTGTCCCAATCTCGTCCAACATCGCAGCATGTAAAGGACTCATTACAAAGACTATGTTTCTATATAGTGTTCTTCGAAATTCATTCTCCCAGTACATCTGAACAACTTTTCAACAGACCATCTATAATAGCAGAAATGCAAGATGAATATAATATCTGACAATAGCACAGGATTGTAGGAAGATAAAATGTCAAATTTCTAAAATGGCAATGAGAGAAACACAGGTTTTCTTCAAGGGATATAACTGGTGGGGAATATAACTGATATATTTCTACCATTTGAACAATAATAGTCAGGAGCTTACCATTTCTATCATCCAGTTCATCTCATGCTGAGAATGAATGCTGACTAAATTAGAATTTCTAGCTTGGCATTTCTTTTGAGCATTATAAAATGATCCTGATTCATATTTGGATATGTAATAGCAGTCATCATTAAAATATAGCCACTCTTTCTTACTATCACAGTAGTCTGTAAAATAATCAAGTTTTAATAAATCACACAATTCAAATAAGCTGAAACCAAACTACTTGAAAAATTACTTAATTTGCATGCAAATACATTTGCTGAAGACAAAATCCAAACTACAAGGAACTAATTTCCAAATTTTTTACTAAGAAAATGTCCCAAAAATATAGGCATCTAATAAATGGGTAGATGCTTGTGCTGTAGACCTTTACCAAATTTAAAAATCAATACTAGAATACTGGCAATGTCAGAAAGGGCCCCGCCGTGTGTTTGTCATGGGAATTAAAAACACTTCAAAATCTAGTTGTGATTTCATACATTCATTTTATCTATCAAAAAGCATGAAGCTAAATTCTCAAAATTTGCCTTTTCCCATATAAAAACAAAGTTTTCCCCACAAAGTGTTTTCCTTAAATTCAAAAGGGGCCTTTCTTTGAACATGTCCAACACTTTATTTAAAATTTATGAAAATCTGTGAAGGCAATCTTAAGTTATCATACAACATAGTGTTAATTCTCAAAATATGCATTTTTTCATATAAAAACTAAAATTTTCCCCAAAAAGTTTTTTTTAATTTTCCTAAAAATCAAAAGGGACCTTCCTCTGATCCTGTCCAAAACTGTGTATAAAATTTATGAAAATTTGTGAAGGCAATATTAAGTTATCATACAACATAGTGTTAATTCTCAAAATATGCATTTTTTCATACAAAAACTAAGTTTTTCCCCAAACAGTGTTTTCCGATTTTCCTAAAAATCAAAAGAGACCTTCCTCTGATCCTGTCCAAAACTGTATAAAATTTATGAAAATCTGTGAAGGCAATCTGAAGTTATCATACGACATCAGGTTAATTCTCAAAATATGCATTTTTTTCATATAAAAATGTGTGAGTCTTCCAAGGAAGACATGTCGCCTGCGGATGTCAATTTTTACAAATTTTTTTTTTAAATTTTCTAAAAATGAAATATATATATATGCACACCTGTGCATTAAGGTTAATGCACAGAGAAAGTTTAATCAAATTCCTTTGAGCAGTTATGAAGTAGTTGAGGATAGAAGTTTTGCCCCCACCCCCTTTTGTTACAAAAATGTCAATTTTTACCAAAAAAATTTTTTAAATTTTCTAAAAATGAAATATATATGCACACCTGTGCATTAAGGTTAATGCACAGAGAAAGTTTCATCAAATTCCTCTGAGCGGTTTACGAGTAGTTAAGGATAGAAGAATAGTGTGATGATGCAAGATGCAAGACGACAGATAGTGATCCCTATGTTTCGACCATGCGTTCCGCAGGCGACACAAAAACTAAGTTTTTCCCCAAAAAGTGTTTTCCGATTTCCCTAAAAATCAAAAGGGACCTTCCTCTGATCATGTTCAACACTGTGTATAAAATTTATGAAAATCTGTGAAGGCAATCTGAAGTTATCATACAACATAAGATAATTCTCAAAATATGCATTTTTTCATATAAAAATTAAGTTTTTCCCAAAAATTGTTGTCCGATTTTCCTCAAAAGCGAAAGAGACCTTCCTTTGGTCAAGTCCAATATTGTGTATAAAAATCATAAAAATCTGTGAAGGCAATCTTAAGTTATCATACGACAAAGGAAATGCTGACGGACAGACGGACGGAGAAGACTGATTACTATAGGCCCTAATAATTCTGGTAGTGCATTTAACCGAAACTTAAATAATTAGTGGAGTTGCACCAAATGTATTTAGAGTTTTCTATGAAGACAGAAAAAAAATTGTCTATGTCCTCCTTCTTTTTATATTAAAGTATCATGATTTAAATTTTAGGAAACTGCAGCCAAGTTTCATCACAAAAGTCTCTCTGTGAAAAAACAAGATAAGGACTTTGTTCAAAATACACAATTGCATTTTTTAAAGGGAATTTCACATGCCAAAGTTTTGTCCAATATCTGTATAAGTTCAAAGAAGAAAAGATTGCTGGCAAACAGGTAATGCATAGAAAGTGATGTCAATACCTTATAATGCTTTACTGAATCGTGATATTTAGGTGGGTTAAAATTTGGCAATTTTTGTCAGTACTGTTTTGAATTTTGGCACTGTACGAGCAAAATAAGAATAAAACTCACTGTTATGAGGGTATGATTTACTAATCTGTTTGATTACAGGTGATTTTTGTAATGGTAATAATGTTGTCACTACCCATAATGAAATGAATTGTTTCGATTGGACAAATATGGTTATAGCAGATTAACTTTCACAAAATTAATATCACTCAAAGCATTGCAATTTTGAAGTTTTATTTTTGTTTTGATGTTTTAATTTAGATTTCTTATTTTGGCACATTTCCAACATGCACCCAATAAACCAAAATATAAGCAGAGTCAACATAACCAATTTTGCAGTACTGCCAACTTACCTTGTGTGTATGTATCATTTGGTTCCATTAATGGCATTCCTGGAATATATACAGAGTAACATATACTTTCACAAAATATATTTATACTTGAAATCTGTACTGTCGGAATCTACAGTGATCCCCGCACCCCCGTAAGTATTTGGGACACTTACCGTCCTATAGTAAACTAGAAATACTGTGAGCAAAGTTCACTACTTGATACCCCTGCCTTACATAAGATACAATGAAAGGAAATTTCAATATTTTGGATAGGAAAACTCCAACAGCAGTGAGAAGAAATTTTTAAAAAGCTGTGAGTAATGCTCACTTAATGATACCCCTATTTGCAAGATAAAAGACAGCCTTTTTATTTTGCTATGGAAAACCCAAAAAGTTGATCAGATCAAAATCTAAAATAGGAGGTGCATTCTGGCATCATGTGATAAAGATTCTCTGAAAGTCTCATGGAATTCCTTCAGTGGAAGGAGGAGTTGCAGATGGCTCACTGGAACCCCCTATCACAATGAATGGCAAAGTCCATGTGTTGGTATGGGAAACCCCAAATGTTGGTCAGATCAAAATCTAAAATAGAAGGTGCACTACAGCGTCATGTAATAAAGATCCTCTGAAAGTTTCATCAAATTCCATTCATTGGTTTAGGAGGAGTTGCAGATTCCCTATCACAAGGAATGGCAAGGTCCATGTTTTGGTATGAAAAACCCCAAATGTTGGTCAGATCAAAATCTAAAACGGGAGGTGCACTATAGCATCATGTAAAAAAGATTCTCTTAAAGTTTCATCAAATTCCATTCAGTGGCTTAGGAGCTGCGGATGGCACACTGGAACCCCCTATCACAATGAATGGCAAAGTCCATGTGTTGGTATTGGAAACCCCAAATGTTGGTCAGATCAAAATCTAAAATAGAAGGTGCACTACAGCGTCATGTAATAAAGATCCTCTCAAAGTTTCATCAAATTCCATTCATTGGTTTAGGAGGAGTTGCGGATGGCATCATGGTATCCCTATGATCTTGAATATCAAAGTCCATGTTATTCTACGGGAACCCCAAAAATTGGTCCGATAAAATTCTAAAATAGCAGGTGCACAATGCCATCATGGGATGAAGATTCTCTGAAAGTTTCATTTGGCTTGGTAGTTTCTGACAAGAAGACCTTAGTAAAACATTCCCCATAGGGTCCAATGTTAAACTAAGTCTGGCTGTGGCAGCCATCTTGAATTTCTGATCGGCACAAAAAAATATTTTTTTAGACGTTCATCCAAGGATCATTCATGCAACAAATCAATTCAATTGGCTTGGTAGTTTCTGACAAGAAGAGCTTTAAAGAAAAGTCCAATCAGAACGAATTATCTGCCCCTGGTAGCCATGTTGAATATCCACTCAGCACAAAAAACAAAGATTTTGTACAGAACCAGCCAATTAACATTCATGCCAAGTTTGGTTCCTTTTAGGCCAGGTGAACTAAAAAGGTGCATAGGGATAGAACATGTGGGGAGTGAAGGGAAAACTGCCATTACAGAGTTTTTCTTATACTTCAATTCCTAGCCAACACCATTTAAATTGAATTTATTACTATAAATGATACTGTAGCAAGCAAGCATTAAATTAATTAATGGTGGAAGTCAGGCCTTATTTTCAGAACTTCAGAAAAGTTTGAAGCAGAAAGTGGTTACCTAACAATTTTCTAACTCACATATCAGATATTCTTTAGGTAAGTACCATAATTACATGTAAATTAAATGAGTAAAATTTTGAGAAAACTATTTTTTGACACTTTTTAAAATTGAAGGAATTTTTTTTCTATTCCAAAATTGTCAAAGTTATGAGGATCATTGGTACCAGTTGGTGACAGTCTGTAATTTGAACTATTTGCTGCAAGTTAAATTACTTTCAGTCTTCATCAACTGTTTATTTTATTTTACTATATCTTTTGTAGAGGTTCATTTAAGCCTTCTCTCTTACTAAGAATGGCTGGAATAGGAATGATTTTTAGGTAATAGTTATTGATTTTTTAGTACCTGGAAGTTTACTATTACCAAAAAAAAGTATTGTATGGAATTGTAATTTACACTGTCTCTGAAAAAAATTTTGAACTATGTAAATTTAATGAGTAAATTTTTAGTAAACTGTTGAAAATGTGTTGTTAAAATCCTTGGTGAGGTGCTCTTATAGTATTATTTTGATGTTACCTTTCATAATTTTACAGGCTACATTCTTTACTTTATAACAATTATCATCATTCCAGCCATTTCCATATTTACTTCTGGTCACACAATCCTCTTGTTGATATCTATCATTTGGTTCACCTGGACGCCAGGTCAAAAAATCAACTGGAGTTCCATCTGACCACATGTATCCTGAAAAAAACATCAAGAAGCTTTTCCTTCATCATTGTTTGGAGCAATGTTTAAGTATTCTTAGAATAAGATATAGTTTTTATAATTCTTATTATATATTAATGGAGTTACTGTAAGAAGGTGGGAACTGTGCTTAACTTTAACAAGCAAATTCAAAATATTTAAATAAATTTTAACTTACCATTTTCAGAGTCTCTGTCATTTAATCCTATCCATATTTCACCATAGTAACTATAAAGAGATATAGTCAAGATTATTATACTAAGATAAGAAATTTATAAACATAAATTAAGGTATTTCAACAAGAATTGACCACATGATCATTATAAATATCCCCGATGTTACAGACAACACAATGGCAAAAGATCTTATTAATTTTCGGCAAACTTCGGAAACACTACATGTAACATATTTTCATAGATCCAGAAACAAACTAAGAAATTAAATTGAACTTGGTAAGGATCCTGCTATAATTTACAGTCATTATCTATAATGGTCCAGATACCTTAATTAGATTCTTAATTTCCAATTGACAAGTTTCCAAAACTAGAGGCTCAGAGGGCTGAGCCTGTATCGCTCACCTGGCAGAAACAAGAATTACCCATGGCGGCCATGTTTGTCGCATGATCTGGACAAAATGAGAAAGCTTTGTAAAAACATCCCACAGATGCTTCTTGTCAAGTATCATTTCATTTGGCCAAGCGGTTTCAGGAAGGCAGATTTCTTTATATCAGCCTATCAGAAACAAGAATTGCCAATGGCAGCCATGCTTGTTGTCCAATCAGGTTGAAAAAATTTATTTCATAAAAGACTTTCCATAGATGCTTCCTGTCAAGTTTGGCTGACAGTATTGGCCAGGTAGTTCCAGATATTTTTTTTTTTTAAATCAACCAATGAGAATCAAGAATTGCCCATTACGGCGTAGTTTGTTACCCGATCGGGACGAAATGAGGAAATTTTATAAAGGACCTCCCAAATGTGCTTCTTGTCAAGTTTCGTTCCATTTGGTCCAGTGATTTCAGAGAAGGTTTTTTTATATGAGCCAATCAGAAACAAGAACTGGCCATATTTGTAGTCCGACCGGGACAAAATGAGGAGACTTTGTACAGAACCTCCCATAGATGCTTCCTCTCAGGTTTCATTCCATTTGACCACACAGTTCCAGAAATTTTTTTTTTTTTTAATCAACCAATGAGAAACAAGAATTGCCCATGACGGCCATGTTTGTTGCCCGATCTTGACAGAATGAGGAAACTTTGTAAATAACCTCCCATATATGCTTCCCCTCATATCTAAATAATGATAACAGATAAAAGAAATCTGTTGACATACCACTGGAAGAATTAAAACTAAGATGAATTAAAAGAAAAAATCTCCACTAAAATCGGATGATAAATCAAAATTCAGGTGTACAGCTAATTTACTCATCATTATAATAACACTTGCTAAAATGGTTTGCAAAAAAAGTCTGGAAAACTATTATTTTGTTCATTATTCCTATTTCCAAGTGAAATAACTCTCAAAATAATTATCAGATGAGCCTAAAACTCAAATTCCCCAGTTGTTTCAGAAGAGACAATTTTTTTAACTTTTTTTTGGCTGAATTTTCTATTTTTAGCAATGGCAGCCATACAGACAAAACAACTTATTTATCTTATTTGTAACATAACTTATATTTATCAAGAATCAGATACCCAATAAGGTTGGTCTTTACAAACTGATCTTCCTGGTAACTGTGTATGCTGACTAAATCTGCACCTCTTTCGCGACAGTAATCTCTACTTCTCATCCAAGATTTCTTAACAGTAAACATCTTCTGTAAATTAATAAACCATAGCATGATGAATCTAATAATGCATCCTTGTGCTGTGAATTGTATAATAAAGATTTTTAAGATACTCTTGGTGGATTATGTAGTAAAACTTAACAAGTGTTCCAGATAATTTTTCAAGAATATTTCAAGGTCAGTTCTGTGGCTTTTAGTCAGCATATTCAAAACTCTGATATTCTTTCAATTTGTGTGATTTAAAATTCAGAAATTTTAACTGAATAGAAGCATCTTAAATTTTTATTTTATATATTTTTATGAGATTTCTTTCATGCCTGGATAAAAGGCATTTGCAAAACAAAGAATTATATAATAGTGAACAGAACTATTTGTCACCCAATAGAATAATATAGAATTTCTATACATATTGGTACAGTGGAACCTCTGTAAACTGAACAGCTGTGGGACCTTAGAAATTTGACGGTTTTCTGAGGTGCCGGTTTTGAGAGGTTCCGGACGGTACTGAAATCAGACAGGAAGTTATAATATCGAAAGCCATGAACATTACATATTTACTACATTTGCATTGTTTCTGATCTAACTGTTACTAAATTTTAGTCTTTAAGCTTCATCGTTAGTTTTTGGTAGAATGGCAGGTTAAAATCCTTTATTAGAACGAAGTTTTTCCTGTACACATCAATGAGGCTTTGTTTAAAATACGCTATTCAATGAAGAGAATTAGAGTTCGGACGGTTTTGAGAGGTGCATTTCATAGGAATATATATGTTTTGGGCCGGAAATGATCTCCAGAATTCAGAGGGGCAGGTATTTGGAGGATTTATTTACTTGAAAACATAGGTGTAAATTCCGGACCAAAAGAAAGCATTCGGTTTGTGGAGGAATCGGGTTTTCAGAGGGGCCGGTTTAGGGGAGTTCCACTGTATTCAGAATTTTCTATATTTTTTAGTGTTTAATGTTTTGCTCAAGTCTGATCTAATTCTAAAAAAATTTCAAAAAGTCATTAAAGTTTTAACAAAATTTTATCCCCTGAGTTAACAAAAACAAAAAAACAAGACAAAAAAATACATCATCTATCTCTTTGGTATTTATCATATCTATAACAAGATGTATTTGGAGCAATTGCTCACTATTGATACCCCTGCCGTGATAAGGTCGAAAAATAAACGAAGTCATCAAACAGGAAGTTGATCTCGCCTTTGTCCAAAAACTATCCCACGATATGGCGTACCAATAGAAGGCTTGTGATAAAATATCAAACAGCTGTGATGAGTAGTTATAGAGAAATGTGTGATAAAAAATTTGGTATTCAAAACCATAAAGTTGAAAAATAAATGGTCATCAAACAGGAAGTTGATCTCGCTTTGGTCCGAAAACTATCCCACGATATGGCGTACCAATAGAAAGCTTGTGACAAAATATCAAACAGCTGTGAAGAGTAGTTGTAGAGAAATTTCATCTCGCCTTGGTCCAAAAACTATCCCATAATATGGAGTACCAATAGAAAGCTTGTGACAAAATATCAAACAGCTGTGATGAGTAGTTGCAGAGAAAAGTGTGACAAATTTTTTTTCTGACGGACAGATGGATGGTTGCATGCACAGAACCACAAGGGTAAAACAGTATAACCCCCTATCCTATGGAGTGGGGGTATAATTATATACTTTGTAGCAGTAATTGTTAAGTTCCAGCCAGCCTGATGAACATGTCGGAGGTAATACTGTTGTGGTTGTAGTTGTAGATGTGGTAAAACCTTCCCTGGGATATTCACAAATGTAGAATTTCTCTAGTGTACAATTTTGTGTTTTCCATAATCCAATAGGATGTGTTGATGTCATGGAAACACATGTTGCATCTTCATCAATACCTCCTAAAAAAGAAATTTGCTGCTTTAACAAGTTTGACTTCATAAGCCAAAAATTTTGTCTCCTCACAAATACTGACAACAAAATGCAATGCATTACAATGTTTTTCTATAATCATATTTTCTATTTAGAACACAGAAATAATATTATCAATAGGCTATAAAGGTTTAATTTTTCTTGATGTAGTTCAAACACAAGAGGCTCACCAGAGCCTGTATCGCTCACTCATAAGGTTTAATGTTAAAATATGTTCCCTGATGGTGGTAGTCCTGGCAGGAAGTTGATAAAATTGACCAGGAATAAGGGTGAACCTTAAATAAATGTAACAGAACCCGACCTCAAATTACACAAACCAATAACTCCTAAATAGAATTTGGGATTCCCTTCAAAATTTCAGGGTAGGTAGATCTCAACATGGCAAACATTTTTCAATTTACATTTCACTTCTATCTCAAATAGTTTTGGAGATAAATGCAAAAATGTTAAAATTTTGAAAATTTGACAAAAAAGGGCAATAACTCCTAAATGGGTTTTGGGATTTCCTTTAAAATTTCAGGGTATGTAGATCTCAACATGGCAAACATTTTTCAAATTTACATTTCACTTCTATCTCAAATAGTTTTGGAGATAAATGACGAAAAATGTTAAATTTTGAAAATTTGATGAAAAAAGGGCAATAACTCCTAAATGGGTTTAGGATTTCCTTCAAAATTTCAGGTTAGGTAGATCTTGTCATGCTGATCAATTTTACCTCATGTCAGATTTTTGTTATCAATAACGGTTTTTAAGTTATAAGCCAAAAACAACACATGCACCCCTATATTCTATTTTTAGCTACGACTGCCATGTTTTATGTCAGATCAAAATACATTGAGGATCATTTGTAGAGGACATGTCATAGATCATTCCTATTAAGTTTCAAACCAATCGGCCCAGCGGTTTCAGAGGAGAAGATTTTTGAATGAAAAAATTTTGAAAATTTGACAAAACTAGAGGCTCTCAAGAGCCTGTGTCGCTCACCTGTATCTAATGTGATTTCGGAAATTATGTAAAATTATATAATGATTGAGACCAAGATTGGTTTAATTTGACACAGTATTTAAAATTAACTAGAGGCTCTCAAGAGCCTGTGTCGCTCACCTGTATCTAATGTGATTTTGGAAATTATGTAAAATTATATAATGATTGAGACCAAGATTGGTTTAATTTGACACAATATTTAAAATTAAAAACAGGTCATCTTAGTGTAGTCTTACAATAGCTACTGAAGACATCTTATCATTATTATTTTTGAATATGTGGTCAAGTTGTGACCATTCAGAATTTTTTTTACAATTTTGTGATAGACTTCTAAACAGTTAACTTCTATGTTCTTTTTTAGCAAAGGCGGTTTGATGGCAGGGTCATCCGATACTTTTTTCAAATAAGTCATGATAACCTACTGAAAATTGTGGCCAAGTTTATTTCTATTCAGCCCAGATCAAGTGGAGAATTTTGTAAAAAAAATGTTAAAAATTGCATATATAATGGCCATAAAGGGATCAGCTACAAAGTAACAACACTTGGTCAGCACCACATAAGAAACATTCCTGCCATATTTGGTGTCATTCCATTCAGTGGTTCTCTAAAAGAAGACATTTGTATGTATTTCTCATTGGGTCTTATGTTAAACTAAGTCCCCTGCTGGCGGCCATCTTGGATGATGGATCGGTTACAAAGTAACAACACTTGGTCAGCACCTCATAAAGAACAATCATGCCATATTTGGTTTGATTCCATACTGTGGTTCTCTAAAAGAAGACATTTTTATGTATTTCCCATAGGGTCCTATGTTAAACTAAGTCCCCTGATGGCGGCCATCTTGGATGATGGATAGGCACCAAAGTAACAACACTTGGTAAGCATCTCATAAGGAACATTCATGCCATGTTTGGTTTCATTCCATTCAGTGGTTCTATAGAAGAAGACATTTGTATGTATTTCCCTTAGGGTCCTATGTTAAACTAAGTCCCTCACTGGTGGCCATTTTGAATGATGTAACGGCTACAAAGTAACAACACTTGGTCAGCACCTCGTAAGGAACATTCATGCTATGTTTTGTTACATTCCATTCAGTGGTTCTCTAAAAGAAGTCATTTGTATGCATTTCCCATAGGGTTCAATGTTAAACTTAGTCCCCCGCTGGTGGCCATCTTGGATGATGGATCGGCTACAAAGTAACAACACTTGGTCAGCACCTCATAAGGAACATTCATGCCAGATTTAGTTTCATTCCATTCAGTGGTTCTCTAAAAGAAGTCATTTGTATGTATTTCCCTTAGGGTCCTATGTTAAACTAAGTTCCCCGCCTGCGGCCATCTTGGATGATGGATCGGCTACAAAGTAACAACACTTGGTCAGCACTTCATAAGGAACATTCATGCCATGTTTGGTTTCATTCCATTAAGTGGGTCACTAAAAGAAGTCATTTGTATGCATTTCCCATAGGGTTCTATGTTAAACTAAGTTCCCTGTTGGCGGCCATCTTGGATGATGGATCAGCTACAAAGTAACAACACTTGGTCAGCACTTCATAAGGAATATTCATGCCATGTTTGGTTTCATTCCATTAAGTGGGTCTCTAAAAGAAGTGAATTTTATGCATTTCCCATAGGGTCCTATGTTAAACTAAGTCCCCCTCTGGCGGCCATCTTGGATGATGGATCGGCTACAAAGTAACAACACTTGGTCAGCACCTTATAAGGGTTCATTCATGCCAGATTTAGTTTCATTCCATTCAGTGATTCTCTAAAAGAAGTCATTTGTATGCATTTCCCCTAGAGTCCTATGTTAAACTAAGTTCCCCGCTGGCGGCCATCTTTTTCAATTTTACATTTCACTTCATTCTGAAATAGTTTTGGAGATAAATGACAAAAAATGTTAAAATTTTGAAAATATGATGAAAAAAGGGCAATAACTCCTAAATTGGTTTTGGAATTTCCTTCAAAATTTCAGGGTAGGTAGATTGTCATGCTGATCAATTTTACCCCATATTTTCGATTTCTGTAACGGTTTGTGAGTTATTAGCAAAAACCAGCAATTTACCCATATGTTCTATTTTTAGCAACAGTGGCCATGTTTTTCATCGGATCAATATAAAATGAGGATCGTTTGTGGAAGACAGACGACGACGGATGCCAAGTGATGGTAAAAGCTCACATGGCCTTTTAGGCCAGATAAGCTAATAAACAGGGGTACTAAAACATACCGGTATCGGCTGGATATAATGGACAACTAGAGGCTCAGAGGGCTGAGATTGTATCGCTCACCTGGCATGAAAGCCATTTTTATTGATGTACCTCAAAGAGAGAAGTCACTTCTCCTTATCATTATGAAGTGTGATAAGCCTTGTAGGAAACAAATTTTTCTTCATCATCCTTCTAACTTACAGGTCACCATATTCTTCAAGTTATGTTAACCTTAGTCCTCTGCTGAAGGCCATTTTGAATTAGGGATCGGCACCTGAGTACACTTGGTGAGCACCTTAAGAGGAACATTCAGACCATGTTTGCTTTCAAGCAAGTCTGCGGTTCTGTAGATTTTTGTTATATGTCATAGACACTTTCTGTCAAGTTTGGCTCTATTTGTCCGAGCAGTTTAACAGAAAATTGTTTTTTTGTTTAAATCCAGTAATGAGACATGGCGGCCATGTGTTGAGGACGTAGTTATGATAGTTTTCAGTTCTAATTATAACATTAGTTATTATTAAGATCGATAGTTTTATTAATTTAAGTGTATCATACTGCTAAGTAATATCAAGTCCAGGCTTTCTTTTCTCTCTATTTTGTATACTCTGTTAGCTTTATCTTAGTCTGTACTGTAGTTTTCTTCTTGTTTTATTGGTTAGTTTGGTCACATATCAAATCTCTGGCTTCTGATTGGTTGGTTCAGGGAATTGGATATAATTTGAAAAGCCGTGATGGTCACACATCGTTTAACGCAAACAGAGAAATTCACACATAGACATAATTCATTGCCAGCATGCCTGGGACTTGCTAATAACTTTAACAGGTCAGTTACTTATATTTCTATATACTTGTATATAATATTTCACCATTTCCAGTGTTATTAAAATGTGAGAAAATGTATTTTTGTATGAAGTGAATGATATAGTATGACTTTCTGTAATACATTTTTATACAAAGAATGATAGTAAATGTTTTATTTGCTATTATTCTAAATAGATGAGAATGTCAAAATAACATTGTATTGATTATTATGTGTACTACTAAGCGAATCGAGTTGTCCTTTTTATCGTTTATTGTAAATACACAGAACATATTACTTATGGGTGTGCTATTTTTATTTTATAGGATTATGGTCATTATGAATACATGGTATTAATGATGGTGATATAATTGCTGATTGTATATATTTAATTGACGAATCTCAGCCAAGCCCTTGTACCCCATATAGGGTAAGCAGCATTTGTGTATTCAGTGCTATTTTTGTAGTGTCTATTTTTTGTCCGTGACATATTTTGTATTCTAATAGTAATGTATATAATTATAGTCATGTCACATGTTCAATAATGTTGAATATGCATATTTACATATTTGCATTTCATTAATCAGATTGATTGATGCATAGTTTAATGCCAATTGATTGATGATTACTGTACTACAGTTGATGCAAGTTATAAACAACATTATTAGTTGAAATATGCACATGCAGTGCAAACATACAATTATTACTTAGTTTAATACAATCTAGTGTAACTGTTATTAAACATAGTTATCGCCCTTTTGCCGTACTTGTGTTATTTTATATTGTGTGTGATTGACTTGTATGAATTTAGTATTTATGAATGTTAGGTATATTGTAGGGTGTTTTTGTTATTTTATTACTGACGATTAATAAAACTATGGAAACCCTAGAGAGTCACTGTTATAGCCAATAGATCACCCTGTTACACATGTTTGTCACCTAATCTAGACAAAATGAGGAAACTTTGTTAAACCTCCAACAGATGCTTCCATTCAAGTCTCTTTCCATTTGGCAAAACGACTTCAGAGGAGAAGATTTTTTTATATCAGCCAATCATATACAACAACTGCCCATGGCGGCCATATTTGTATTCCAATCGGGACAAAATGAGAAAACTTTATAAAGAACCTTCCATATATGCTTCTTGTCAGGTTTCGTTCCATTTGGGAAAGCGATTTCAGAGAAGATTCTTTTATATTAGCCAATCAGACACAAGAACTGCCAATGGTGACCATATATGTATTCGATTGGGTTGAAATAAAGAAATTTTGTAAAGAACCTCCTATAGATGCTTCCTGTCAAGTTTCGTTCCATTTGGCAAAGCGGTTCCAGAGAAAAAAATTTTTTTTCCATCAACCAATGAGAAACAAGAATTGCCTATGGCGGTCATATTTTTCCCCGATGGGGACGAAATGAGGAAACTTTGTAAAGAACCTCCGATAGATGGTTTCTGTAAAGTTTCCTTCTATTTGGCCAAGCAATTTCAGAGTAGAAGATTTTTTTATATCACCAATCAGAAACAAGAACTGCCCATAGAGGCAATATTTTGAAGTCCAATCGAAATGAGAAAACTTTATAAAGGACCTCCCATATATGCTTCCTGTCAAGTTTTGTTCCATTTGGCCCTGCAGTTTCAGAGGAGAAGATTTTTTAAAACTCAGCCAATCAGAAACAACAATTGCCCAAGGTGGCCATGTTTGTTGTCCGATCTGGACGAAAGGTTTATAAAGGACCATACATAGATCCTTCCTGCCAAATGTAATTCCATTTGGCCCAGTGGTTTCAGAGAAGATTAAAATGTGAAAAGTTAATGGACGACGGACGCCAAGTGATGACAAAAGCTCACATGGCCTTTGGCCAGGTGAGCTAAAAAGGTATCATAAATATTATAGACCAAAAAAAAACTTTATTTACCAGACCTGATGGCATAAACAGAGGGAAATACAACATAAATTTAAGATAGTTCATAATGTTTAACTGTCAAATTATTGATATGGTTAATTTAAATTAATAGTTAAAACATTCTGAGCCATCTTATTAAATTATTCATAATTTTTTTTAGATTTTGAATTATTGATATGGTCAATTTAGTTTAATAGTTAAACATTCTGAACTATCTTAAATTAATAGTGTATTCATACTTTACCCTCTTTAAAAATATAAGTAAAATATCTTAACATTCAAGCACTATTAAAACAACCTATTAGAGTTAAAATTTTATGTTTTGAATAAAATGTCAACAAGCAACTTCCTATAAATAGGTAAGTCTTTACAAAAATTAATTTCCTGGTTTTCTTTTCCACCATTTCTTGACTTTCATTGTTTCTAAAATTGTCATCCAAGTTTTGTTTGTCTTATCAGTGCCATATAATATGGCTTTGCAAGATTTCCCTTTTATTTTCCTTGATTTTTGAGGCAGGTAATGAATCAATGTTATAATTTCAGTAATAAATTCTATTGTAATATCATTATACTCATCTGCATATTGGAAAAAAGTTCACTTTTGAGGAATATAGTTTTCAGATAATAATAAAAGAACAGCATTCCAATGTCCCCCGCCTTGTGGCAATAACTCCATAAAAAAAATAACGGTGCAGCACTGAAATTCGAACTTGACTGATATAATACTAAATTACAACTATGATATAAATTTAAATAAAATCCATTAAGATTTGTGGGCATGAGAGTGCTTACAATGTCGGACGGATGGACACCCATCATTCTATGTACCCACAGCGCATTGGGGCAGGGGTCAATTATGATAGAGATATGGGGCTCATTGTTTTAATTCCTTCCTATCACCTTTATTTTTATACTGCAAAGTTACAATACATTGCAGTAAGAAATATAATGTAATCTCAGCTTGGAAACCGATAAATTAATTTTAAGTATATACCTAAAAATTTGCAGAAACTGAATTTGTCAAACAAAATGAAATTCCTTTTATTTTAATAATAATGTTGATAAACACAGGTTATGTAATAGCATCATTTCATTGAAAGTCATGGAATTAATTTGTTTCATCAAAATTTTCATGTGGTATACTAATTTTGTGTAGAGTTCCTCGTACCGTTTAGGAGGATCAATACTGTATGACAAATAAAATAAATGCATATTTTAAATTATGTTCCTGTCAATATGCAATCCGGCCATTATTTTGTTCCATGCTCATAATCGTCTACTAACAGGTACCTTTGTGTAAAGTTTCATTTATTTCCATCAAGTGGTTACACATAAGACGAGCTTGTTAGATTTGTAGATAAACAGGACATAGTGATTCTTATATACTGCAACACCAAAAACTTTGTCTGCAGGTGGGTGGTGGTGGTTTTGGGGGTGGTTTACAACGAAAGATTAAGCACCAAAATCACACTCACCAGTATGACTTCTGGCCCAAGCTGTGTATAAGACTTGTAGACCACTATTCCATGATTCTATAACCCCAGAGCTAGCATCTTGAGACAAACCAATCCAATAGTCACCTGTTCTACCTGCTAACTGACTGGCTAAAAATAACTGGGTGTGACTGTAATGCAATGACAGAAAAACTTTACTAATTTCAAAACAGATTTCATCCAAGTTAAAAGCTTTTACGATTCTTAAAAGATTTTATTTTTTCCTCTTTCATTTTGTAAAACAGGTAACACCAAAAAGACAGTGTGATTTTTTATTTCTCAGTTTTGTAACTATCACGAAGAATAAACTTACATGCTATTGGATCCTAAACAGTTACTAAAGCTAGAGGCTCATAAAGCCATTTTTTTTATGTATCTCAGAGAAGTCACTTCCGCCTATCATACTGAAGTGCTGAAGCCTTGTAGGGACCAATTTTTTCTGCAACAAGGTCCTTCTACTTACAGGTCAATATAATCTAAAATTCATCAGTTCTCCACAAGATTTTTGCATGTATTTCCCATAGGGTCTGTATGAGAGATTGGCACCTAAGTAACAACACTTAGTCAGCACCTTATGGGGAACAATTAGACCATGTTTGGTTTCAAGCTATTCTGTGGAGTGGATTCACAGTTAATTTTTTTTGTAAATCAGCCAATCAGAAAACAAAATTGTCTGTGGCAGCCATGTTTGTTATTCAATTGAATCAAAAAGGTATAAAGGACCTTCCATAGACACTTTCTGTCAAGTTTGGCTCTATTTGGCCAAGCAGTTTCAGAGAAAAAGTTTTTTTAAATCAACCAATCAGAAACAAGCATTGCCCATGGTGGCCATGTTTGTCGCTTAATCTGGACAAAATGAGGAAACTTTAAAATCCACCTGTCAAGTTTTGTTCCATTTGGCCAAGTGGTTTCAGAGAAGATTTCTTTATATAAGCCAATCAGAAACAAAAATTGCCCATGGCAGTCATGCTTGTCGTCCAATCAGGATGAAAAAAATTCTTTCCTAAAAGACTTTCCATAGATGCTTCCTATCAAGTTTGACAGATTTGGCCAAGCAGTTTCAGAGAAAATTTTTTTTTTTTAATCGACTAATGAGAAACAAGAATTGCCAAAGACAACAATGTTTGTTGCCTGATCAGGATGAAATGAGGAAAGCTTATAAAGAACCTCCTATGGATGCTTCCTATCAAGTTACGTTCCATTTGGCCCAGTGATTTCAGAGGAGAATTTTTTTTTTTAAATCAGCCAATCAGAAAAAAGAACTGCCCATGGCGGCCATATTTATACTCCGATCGGGACGAAATGAAACAAGAGGCTCAGTGGGCTGAGCCTGTATCGCTCACCTGGTAGTCACAAACTTTTGATTTGACAGACTAGACTGATTTCTGGAAACTTCGTAAATGATCTTCTATAAATGCTTCATACCAAGTATAAGTTCATTGGCGAAACGGTTTCAGAGGAGAAGTTTTAAATTTTGACCGATCAGAACATATAAAGGTTTCTGGTGGCAATTTTGTTTCACAGACTAGAAAGATTTATGCAAAGTTTGTAAATGACCTTCCATAGATCCTCCATACCAAAAATCAGTTCATTTGGCTTTACGGTTTCAAAGGAGAAGAACTTTTAAATTTCGACCAATCAGAACATGTAAATGCTCATGACGGCCATTTTGTTTCACGGACCAGGAAGATTTATGCAAACTTCCTAAAGGACCTTCCATAGATGCTCCATACCAAAAATCAGTTCATTTGGCTTTAAGGTTTCAGAGGAGAAGAAGTTTAAAATTTTGACCAATCAGAACATGTAAATGCTCATGGCAGCCATTTTGTTTCACGGACCAGGCTGATTTATGCAAATTTTGTAAAGGACCTTCCATAGATGTTCTATATCAAAAATTAGTTCATTTGGCTTCACGGTTTGTAAGGAGGAGAAGTTTTACATTTCAACCAGTCAGAACATGTAAAAGCTCATGGCGGCCATTTTGTTTCACGGACTGTGACGAGTTATGCAAACTTTGTAAAGGACCTTCCATAGATCATCCATACCAAAAATCAGTTCATTTGGCTTTATGGTTTCAGAGGAGAAGAACTTTTAAATTTCGACCAATCTGAACATGTAAATGCTCATGACGGCCATTTTGTTTCACGGACCGGGAAGATTTATGCAAATTTCCTAAAGGACCTTCCACAGATGCTCCATACAAAAAATCTCATCATCACCATTCACTAAGGATACCATGTTTACTTTAAAAACGAAATATTGTTGAAATCTGAGCAAGTGTAAAAAATGGCAGGAAAATGGCAGCCATTTTAAAAATGGCCATCCAAAACAAACTTTCATCATCACCATTCAACTCGGGATACCATGTTTACCTTGAAAGTAGCTTTCATCTTCATTTTCTTTCTATAATTCAGGAAAAAATAGCAAAAAACAGCATTTTGACCCCTATGTTCTATTTTTAGTAAGGGCGGACATTTTTTTCGACCAATCAAAAATCCAAGCATTCACTTTTTGCAGGATACCCTAAGGAACAATCTTACCAAGTTTCATTTGATTTTGAATAGTAGTTTCAGAGAAGAAGATTTTTGAAATAATAACATAAAAAAAAGCCAAAAATGTCAAAAAAGGGCAATAACTCTAACATCAGTTGATAGATTTTCATGAAAATCAGCACACAGGTAGCTCTCATCATGCTGAACACTTTCAACCTGAGAATTTGCCGTAACCTAATGATTTTTGAGATATTTGCGAAAAACTGTTGTTTGACCCCTATGTTCTATTTTTAGTAACAGCGGCCATGTTTTTCGACGAATCAAAAATCCCCACATCAGTTCTATGCAGGGTACCCCAAGGAACATTCATACGAAGTTTGGTTCTAATTAGTCAAGTAGTTTCAGAGGAGAAGAGTTTTGTATAATTGTTAACGACGACCTTTGGCCAGGTTAGCTAAAAAACTGTACAAAGGACCTTACACAGATGCTTCCCACCAAGTTTAATTCCATTCGGCCCAGTGGTTTCAGGAGAAGATTAAAATGTGAAAAGTTAACAGACAAAAGGACGACAGACGCCAAGTGATGACAAAACCTCATATGGCCTTTGGCCAGGTGAGCTAAAAATGGCATGTTAAATATGTTTATGAACATTGGCCATTTCCTCAATCATTCAAGCCTACTTTCAATATTTTGGAAAATAAACTTCTTAACACGAACACACTTTTGATCTTTAATAGCCATTCTGGTCCTGTTTAATCTCACTTTGTTCTTATTTCCTGCAATACCATATTTTCAAGTTTTTTAAGTTTTATGAACTTGTCCTGATTGACTGCAAAGTAACATATCTTGATTGATCTTATCTTGATTTTGGCTGAAATTTCAGGAATTGTAAAAATCAAGACAATCAAGATTGACCAAGACAGAAATGGCCTTTTTAGATCAAAAGTGTGAAATAACAACTACCTTTCGCATAAACATCCTGAGAAGAGTAATCTTTTAGATATTGATATATCATAGTTTATTTTTATTTAAAGTAATTTAACCTTAAAAAAAATTTGCATAGACTTTTCTTGTTAATTATATATTGATATTTTGAGTTAACAAGAGGCTCAGTGTTTTCATTAGGTTTTTGAATAGCAGGAATTTTTTTTAGAATAGGCAGAAACTCATTATAGGCCGGGGGTCTGGGGGCCGCCTTGCTGGAGACGGCGGAGTGACCATTTATCTTTTTCTTCCAGTGGACTGTACTCGATGAAACTTTTGCAAATTAAAAGACTATGAGCCTATGCTTTACAATTTAAATGTAAACTGATATACATCCATTTGATTTCATTTATTTTATTCAAGATGTCAAAGCAAAGGCACTTGTTTGAAAAACTAGAGGCTCTCTAGAGCCTATATCGCTCACCTGGATTTAACTTTTCACCTTGAGCAGGACTAAACGTTCAGTGTTGCAGTCCATTTGGCTGGTTTTTCTATGGGGTTATATGTTAAACAATATTGTGGCAGCCATCTTGGTTGACAGTCCAGGTCAATGGACACATTTCTAAAAGAGAACCATCTAAGGACTGTTATTGCTAAGTCTTGTTCCAACTAGCTAAGTGGTTTCAGACAAGAAGATTTTTAAATGAATTTTTCTATAGGGTCCAGTTTGGATGTGGTGGCTATCTTGGTTGACAATCCAGATGATCGGACACATTTCTGAAAGAGGACCATCTAAGGACCCATGCTGCCGACTTTAATTCCAATTGGCTGAGTCGTTTCGGACAAGAAGATTTTTGAGTGAATTTCCCATAGGGTCCTATGTTAAACTAAGTTCGGCTGTGGCAGCCATTTCGGTTCACAGTCCACGAAATCAAACACATTTCTGAAAGAGGACCTCCTAAGGACCATTGCTACAAAGTCTGGTTCCAATTGGTTAAGTGGTTTCAGACAAGATGATTATTCAATGAATTTTCCCATAGGGAATTTAAGAGGTGAGATTTACTAACATCCCCAAAAATTTAAGCATTTTATCCTGATGTCAAATTTTACAATTTAACTAGGTAAATTCTCACATATCATTTACTGTTGCTAGATGTCCGTACTGGGCCTCTGTACAAGTATTTTCAGCAGTGACCCAGTCTGCTGTATCTTCACTGATTCCATAACAGTAGGCATTGTATCCTATTGTGTTCTACAATGTTAAATACAGCTAATGCTAGTGCAACACAGAATCAACTCGACAAAATTATTCAGACAGATTTTCTTAAAATGCATAATATACTTTACCTTTCCAAAAACATGACTAGATAATTAAGAATACAAAAGAAAGAGCAAGACACTTATGTTTATCTTTGATACAAAATTTAATAAAATTTGTTGAAATATGTAAGCATCCAAGACCAAGCTGATATAAATCTTTGACATAATTAAGTTACAATCAGATATGACCTTTGGGCAGGATAGCACTAACAAAGGTGGGTTGACTGATGGACATTAGCATTTCCATATTTGTAGCTCCGTGTTGCACTAGAGAACAATAAAAAACAAAACATTTGACCTGTATTCTTATATTAACACAGCCTAGAAAGAATGGTGTATATTTACATTTAAAAAATACAAACGAGAATGGTGATTCAGTTACTTGGACCTATATATACTGACATAAACACAGTCTACAGAAAAGGATGATTCTATTATATTGACCTGTATACTCACATTAACATAGCCCAAAGAGAATGGTGATTCTGTTATTTTGACCTGTATACTCACATAAACACAGCCCACAGAGAATGGTGATTCTGTTATTTTGACCTGTATACTCATATTATACAGCCCACAGAGAATACTTAATGTTCTTTTTTCACCTGTATACCCTGTATACTCACATGAAAACAGCATAGATTGTGTTATTTTGACCTGTATGCTCACATTAACACAGCCTAAATTGTGTTATTTTAACCTGTATACTCACATTAAAACAGCCTAGATTATGTTATTTTGACCTGCACACTCACATTAACACAGCCTAGATTATGTTATTTTAACCATTATACTCAAATAATTACAGCCCACAGAGAATGGTGATTCTGTTATTTTGACCTGTATATTCACATCAACACAGCCCACAGAGAATTGTGATTCTGCTACTTTGACCTGTACTCTCACATTAACACAGCCCACAGAGAATGCTTACTCTGTTTTTTTTTACCTGTATACTCACATTAACACAATATAGATTATATTTTTTTACATTTATATTCACATTAAGACAGCCCACAGAGAATGGTGATTCTGTTATTTTGACCAATATACTCACATAAACACAGCCAACAGAGAATGGTGATTCTGTTATTTTGACCTGTATACTCACATAAACACAGCCTACAGAGAATGGTGATTCTGTTATTTCGACCTGTATTCTCACATAAACACACCCCAGAAAATGGTGATTCAGTTATTTTGAGCTATATACTCACATTAACACAGCCCACAGAGAATGGTGATTCCGTTACTCTGACTTGTATACCACATTAACATAGCCTAGATTCAGTTATTTTGACCTGTATACTCACATTAACACAGCCTAGATTGAGTTATTTTGACCTGTATACATACATTAATACAGCCCACAGAGAATGGTGATTCAAATAAATATTTGACCTGTATACTCACATTAACACAGCCTACAGAGAATTGTGATTCTGTTATTTTGACCTATATACTCAAATTAACATAGCCTACAGAGAATGGTGATTCTGTTACTTTGACCTGTATACTCACATTAACACAGCCTACAGAGAATGGTGATTGTTATTTTGACCTGTATACTCACATTAACACAGCCCACAGAGAATGGTGATTTTGTTATTTTGACCTGTATACTCACATTAACACAGCCCACAGAGAATGGCGATTCTGTTACTTTATCCAGTACTTGTTTTCTTTTCTTACATATAAATCCTGGATTTGCCACATTACAACTCGCATCATTCCAATATCCATTCTTTAATAAAAATCAAATACAAAATGTGTTTTTATAAAATATCTCCACTTAGTTTCAATAACTATGGGTTCCCTTAAAGGCAAAAAAATATAGGCAACCATTTAATTTAAAGGTAGAAAAAATCAATAAAATTCTGAAACAAGAATATGTGTCCACAGGAAACGATGCCCACTGCACTATCATTCTCTATGTTCAATAAACCAAGAAATTGGGGTCAAAACCCCAATTTGACATGCAATTGAGACAGATCAAATAATAATGAACATATGTACTAAGTGACTTCACCTTCACCTGAAACTACCTTCAGCAAAAACTTTAACCTGAGAATGAACTGTTTCTACGCTATCATAATTCTATGTTCAGTGAACCATGAAAATGTGGTAAAATCCCTAATTTTGCATGCAAATGAGAAAGACCAAATTACAAGGAATGTGTGTACTAAGTTTCAAGTTGATGCGACTACAACTTCACCCTAAACTACCTTCACCAAAAACTTTAACCTGTTTGGAGACGGATGGATGGACGGACACACGGACCGAAAAAACACGATGCCAATCTACTATTGTAGGAGGGGCATAAAAAGACAACTTAATGATTAATGCTCCAAAGATTGACTCAAACTGACTAAGCAGTTCCTTACAAGGTCTTTATTCAAACATTAACCTTTTTCAGCTGTAGAAGCCCAGTTGATTGGCTGGATGGATCATCAAATAAATATGATACTGATAGAGAACCACTGCTGTTCAGTCTGGTTTAAAATAACCATGTGCCAAATTTTGCAATCAAGCTTTTCAAAGTAATTCAAATTGTCTGCAGGCCATTTAAAAAAGAAACACTAAACAACAAAATGTAAAACAGAAAAGGTCAACAATGACATGCCATTCAATCAACACCACCCAACAGAGAGAACCCGGACAAAAAATAACATAAAAGAGTACAATTTAATACAAACATTAACACAACAGAGAGTCAGAGTAGTCTGACTTGGTAAAGTCACAACAGTGGTGTAGATAAACCCGTTTTATACTTCCCTATAAGTATTCAATCATCAAATTTGATCGTTATCGTGGATGAATTGCTCTAAAAAACAATAGTCATCCTCCCCTGATTATATGCAATCTTTTATTCTTATATTCCAACTTTAGTCTAAGTTAGTTATACAATATATAATACATGAGTTATTATCCAGAATTTTTTTTTTAGAGAAATAGTAGAATTCTTTAGGTAATGTGCATTTGGACTTCTATGTAGAAACCTTAAAAATAATAAGATATTCCAATTTAAACCATATAGCCAACTTAGGATTTATCTAGTAACTTACAGATAAACCCTGAAGTAAGATCACTCTCACCTTTAACAGCATTATAACACAATCTTCATTTGATTGACCATTCCAGTTGTTAGGTTCAGACTTGGCCCACTTAGTATATGTAACGGTACTTTCATCAGACCATTCAAAATACATCTGGAAATTACGATCACTTAATCCAATCCAAAAACCACCATATATAGCTTGAATAAAGTAATGCAATCTAAATAAATAGACACTATATATACATTTGGTCCAGCTATAATACATGGATTTGACACATTCAGGCATTCATCAGGAAAATTCAGTATTCAATCTTTCTATTCCCCACCTCTAAAAAAGTTTCTCAACAAAATAAAATATGAAAATCAAAGGTTACAGGTACAATTAGACAACATCACATGGGATTGAACTAGGTAAAAAATTTATCACAAATCCCACACGATAAGGAAAGTTCTGATAATTTGTAGGTAGGGTTTTTATAACTTACCTCCATCACATACACCACAAGATAAGGCACATTCCGACAACATGTAAGTGGGGTTTCTGGAACATTCCCCAGCTTTAGCCCAATGATCACACTCTACAGAGTAATGGTTATTTTTACAGTCTTCAATACACAAGTTACATGCCAGGTGGCAGTGTTGTGCCATCCACACAGGATTTTTCTGACATTCTCCCTGATCGCTCCATTTATTACAATCTTTGTCACTATGGTGGATGTTGTAACAGAACTCTGAAATAAAATTGTTTTCAATTTAAATTCAAATTTTTTGTCCTTCGTTTGGTGATAAAATTTCATTTGTGAAAAAAAGGAAAATAAAAATACAATTCACAATATTGATTGTCAAATAAATCAGGACAATGAGCTAAAATTCAGCTTTAATGGTATTGTGGATACATAATGTAATATGATTTAATGAATGTAGCAAGTACAAGATTATGCATATATCTTAACCCATATGCATGTTGCAGAAAAGGTTTATCTTATTCTGTATTTTCAAATAATTTCAAACTGATGCACATATAATAAAGCTTAAAAAGAAATCAAATCAGTGTATTACCTACCATCAGCCTTTCAAAGGAAAAGACGAAATTGGGACTATTTTTGAGAAATATTGTCTACTGTATTCTGTTCTGCATAACACAGTTTTTTACCCTCTAATATTTTTTTTTGATAAGGGGAGTGCATATTATACATGCCAATACAAGTTCTTAGTCTCTTTTGAGGCTCGATATTCGACCAAAATGAGACCAGGTGATTGAGATAATTTCAAATCAGAAACCCAATTCTGTCCACGGTCTCATTAGCGTACCAGTTTCTTTTGTTCATTACTTACTTTAAATATGTGATCTTACAGGGAATACAGGTGATATATGAGAATAAATTGAATGAAACACCCTTGTTTAGACGAAATCAACTGCCTTTTTTTTTATTTATTTCCAATGTATCAGGTGATCATGTGACGTGTGAATTTAAAATTTGTAAAGTGGTGATTTTACGTCAAACTAATTTAACATCTCTTTGAACCTCAGTCTGTTCACTTATTATTTTAAAGAAAGTTTTTGGAGACATATTATCATTCTGCAACATTTTAATTAAAATTCATTATTTCTTTATTTTAATAGTTTTATTTATTGTTGTTCCAGTTTGTATCGGGTGTGTTGTAATCTGAGCAAGTTTTATTTATTGTTGTTCCAGTTTGTATTGGGTGTGTTGTAATCCGAGCAAGTTTCACCAACTAAAATTTAAATTTATGCACTGTTCCTGTTCTTTCAAACACCACATTGTTTGTTGAACATGAAAAGAATTGATTGATGAATTCTTTACTGTGAAACAAATTTTTCTAGTCAGACCACGACCGTACGCAAATGCTGCCGAAAAAAATCACATTTCTATAGGTACCTTGTTGATTCTAAAGTTTGAATACGAAGCATTTTTTCCTCCATTTTCAAGGGGCTAAAAGGGGACCAGAAGATGGTAATTCTTTTTTGCTATATATTGGTTGTGTGATGAAATATTTCTTCCAGTATAATATTTATTCCATGGAAATTTTATTATGTAATAATTTTTCCATATGGAATCAATTTCATGTTATATTTTTCCCATGTGTATAACAAAATTACCTTTACCATGGAAAAAAAATATCATAACCATTGGAAATACAACTGTTACCATTGGAAATATTATTATAGCATGTGGAAATAATATTATGACTTAAATTGTGGCTATAACATTATAAATTTCTCAAATGATATAATTTCCGACGAAAAGAGTATTATTATTTGGCGATAGAACTGAATTAAATGACTTGCACCATATTAACTTGCATGCATTTGTTTAATGAACCATTTATATTTTCAAATGTATAGTTTTATAAAATGCATAATAAAATCTGCCAATATGTAAATTTCAGACACGATATTTGTAGAATTCGAATTTCAATTAAAACAAACTTTAAATACGTTCTTCAATAAACTAATATCGAACATTTGTAAATGCATGTATGAGAATGAATTCTGGAAAATATATTATACTACTACTCATAATATTTTATCCAGGTCATGTTTATTATCAAAATGAAAACTTTCCTTTCTCTATAAGAAATAGAATGTTCAATCTGTGAACATGTCAGGCTAATGATGAATTAATTCTTACCTTCAATGGAGTACGTTCCCTCATTAATATATTGAAAATCAAAGTGCATAGCACCGGTAGGGTTAGGTTGCTAGCATTTGACTTTTATTTGTACAAACATTGCTGATGATTATTTCAATGCTTTTTGTTTGTACAATGTATTGCAAAATAGGTTTTGGTATTGAATTCTTTTTATTAACAGTATTATTTACAAGGAAATATATCAATTATGAAAGTTAACGAGCTCTGCGGAAAAAGTTTTCTATTATATAATAATGTTCCTGTGGGTAGGTGACTGATTTTTTTTTAAATTGACAGCATATGTATTGCTTTGGTTTCAAAATATACAGTGATTTTTTAAAACGTATCTATTTTCGCAACACAGTGTATCTGAGCTGAAGGTTCTACTACTCAACTTTACTGCGCATGTCTGTACATAAATATGCACTAATCAATCAAAGAAAGCACGAGTCGGCTAACGTTTCTTGAATTATCACTCTAAATTGAATTTTTTTAAAAAGTCAAACGCATAATAATGATTTGATGAATTAAAATAAACAGAAATCAAAGGTCTTCAAGTTATTAAGGTTATATAAAAAGACAAAGTTTGGACAATTGTAGAAGGGGGTTATTTCTATTTACACTACATTGCGCATGTGCAGGTAGATCAGAACGTAAACATTCAAGCTTTCAATTAAAATAAACCCATTATACCTTCGATAATACAGTTTTCTAAATTAATGATAAACAGAGTGTTTTTCAATCTTAATGTGCAAGTTGTCGGAATTTCAAATAACCTGTATGCAATTCTATCACTGACCAACAGGTTTGACAAAATGAAGCCACGATGATCAGGTCAAAAGGTTAATCAAATACACAAAAAGAACGTAAACATTCAAGCTTTCAATTAAAATAAACCCATTATACCTTCGATAATACCGTTTTCTAAATTAATGATAAACACAGTGTTTTTCAATCTTAATGTGCAAGTTGTCGGCATTTCAAATAACCTGTATGCAATTCTATCACTGACCAACAGGTTTGACAAAATGAAGTCACGATGATCAGGTCAAAAGGTTAATCAAATACACAAAATACCATCAGAATTACAAGAAGAATAAGCAAATAATGTGCAAAATATGTTCTGTATAAGTTAACAATCACGTTCACAACAAAAATGGAACTTACCTTTGAAATCTTTTGAAAATAAACCTGATTGTAATCCTTCCCAAAATATCCGTGCAAATGTCAACATTCAAAATCCTTACGCCGATAGCATTGTACACTTTAAAAGGTGCGAATACTTTACACGGCTTTCAAAACAAAAAGGAAATCGTCAATAAAACACACATCTTTTATTAAATAACTGGACAATTACACTTCTCGGTGTGTTTCAGTTACATTTCTATTAAAAAACAACTGCACCAGCAACAACAAATATTAGGACTATTTTACCGCGGAATGTTTATTTTCTTATATGATATTCCAATATAAACATAGTCGTAATTCGAAAAATATGGAGGTTGCTTTGCGCATGTGTCATCTCAAAATCGAGATAAAAAGCTGCTTAACTAGCCTTGCTTAAGCTTCAATCCTAGATAAGCTTGCATATTTACTCATAAAAACATAGTTTCAAAAACTTCTGGTCCAACTTTTTCCACAAAACACCAGATTTCCAAAGTTTCCTTCATTGTCTAACCAAACGACCGACGGCATAAGGGTTTTGGTTGCTTAGCAACCTAACCCTAAAAATTATTATATTCTTCTCCATCCATTGTGAACAGATGTGAAATATTACTCAGGTAAATCAGGTCTTTTAAATATTTTAATAACCTGGTAAAGTTATTATGATGAATGTTCCATACAATTTCTTCTGACAACAAGGAGAAAATATTATGGATAAGGAAGAATAATTATATAATACTTTGACTGTGGAAATTCTATTATTATGATATTCTTTCTGGGAGGAATAAATATTATGCGGAAGAAATATAAATTCATAGTTGTCATTGAATATTAAAATTCATTGCAGCATGAAAGAATTTTATATGCTCCCAAAAACTGGTACCTACAAAGGAAATATATGATTCACTGCAAGGATCCGGAACTCCTTCTATTTTCCGGACATGACCGGAGAAATGTTTTATTTGTCCGTCATAAAAAGGGTCAAACGGACGTCCAAAAGTTCTATTTTTTAATAAAAAGATGTACTGAAAAGTTGCGATGCCAAAATTTTGAAGTTCAGCAGAACGGTTACCTCATTCAGGTCATTTCCTCTCTATAGTTAACTGATCTTTTCAAACTGTTTTTACAGCAATTAATATTGTCAATACGGTAATTAACAGACGTGTCTGTGTTTTTATGACACTCAATTATAATTAATGTACACCTGTCAACAATTTCCAAAAGTTCAATTGAGATCATTCATTAGTGACGATCAATCAGGCATTTCTCACCCCTTTCTACTTTGAAATTAAAAAAAAATCCATTACATGGTATGTTTCGGACGATCTAACAGTTCACAATCACAAACTTGAGAAGATAAAATGCCTTGGTAGTTTTAACTCGGCAAAAGTTATAGATTTCTACATTGTTGCCATTTTCTGCACGTGTAGTTTATAGAAAATATTCATTGAGCATGCGCGAATCGTTGTAGTTAAATATGAAAAAATAATAAAAATTTCATCTTTCGGGAAGACTTTCATATACTGGTTTCAAAGTTTTTTAACTTGAATTTATTTTAGTCAATTTATTTAGTTCATTTCTACTCCGTTGTGTAGTCCATTTCCATATCAATCTATTGATACGTACCAAACCTGGACGTCGAAGAAGACAACTATAACATCGAAATTATCAATACACAAACAATGCTGCACAGAATGAACAATGCCGCACAGAATGTCAAAGAATTGATACATACGCACGACATTTATTTAAGGTATTACGCAAAACATTTATAAATCGTGCATAACAACATTTGTATGAAATAAGGTCGTGTGTTGAGATTGATAAAAACAGTGTAAACTGACAATTCATTTCTATCCACAAAAAAAATGTCCAGCAGAGACAGATGAAATTTCCGGATCCCTGAATCACTGGCTATATACATCACTGAAATATGGAAAGTCAGAATAGTAAAAAATGCCAAATTCTGGCAATTTTTTCCATTGAAAAATCCAGTTAAAAATCTACAAACCAATAAACACTGACATTTGCACTTACACTTTACACCAGTTGTACAAGTCTGGGCCCAAGGTAATTAAAACTGCAGCAGTCAAAAAAAAAAATAATCATCTATACTAAAATTTATCAAAACTATAGCTTTCAAATAAAATTTCTCTCAGCTCAGTGAATCTAGGATATGTAATAATACTTTTAATATTGATGAATTTTTCAGTTTGTTCTGTTATGGAGCACCAACTCAGCAGCTGATGAAGTGTACAACCATTTCTTACTTTGAGGAAGCTGGCTTGTAATAAAATCTTGTTCTCCTTCCTCCCTGATGGATGCTAGGTCAGCACCAGTCTTCCTACAATATGACCTGGCTTCATTCCAATTTGTTTTGTTCCGTGCAATTAGGTAGCAATTAGACCTGTAACTAACCCAGCCTTCTGGACAACCATACATCTGATCTGAAAATTAAATTCATATTTTTTTGCAAATCTTTGTTAGAGGACAAGAATTGTGATATTAATTTTTGCACAGATCTATAATTTCTAATTTTCATTAAAAATAGAATTGTGATATAAAAATGACTGATTTACTATTCACACTTATTATCTGAATATAAATAAGAGAAATCAAAATGCGAGTTTTTATTATTGCGATCTTCATCCCGTCTGTTTTTGCAAAAATAAAAATTTCATTCCATTATTTACCCAATTCACTCTTGTGTATCTTTAGTCATAATATCCCCAAAGATAAACTGAGCACCTTCCCATTTCAATAAAAAAAATTATTTTTCATCAAACAGATAATTTATGAAATACCTTCTCCAACATCTGGTGACTTGGGTGGTAAAGATGGAGTGGGTGGTGGAGCAACTAAAAAAAATACCAAATAATATTATTACAATTTTGTCTGAACCTTGTTTTCTGAAAATCGTTTTAGTACAAAGCCATATTTGTTGATTTGGTGAACACTGATATAAATACAGTAGTTAAAACTTGTATGTATATACTGCATACTTAATGCTCCTAAATTGTGGAAATGGTTGCCAGACCTTATGATAATTATTACTTATAATCATATTTGCATACTATATGTTAAACACTTAGTCACTTAATACATTTTTCTCTTACAACTTTTTGTGAATATATATGCTGACTTTACAATAGGTGTTGATCGTAAGGTACAATTTTAAAGTAATAATTGTTTTTTTTTATATCCATTTCAAATAATTGTTTCTTCAAATTTTGAGCATCAAGAGTTAACTGTTGGAATGTTGCACAATCACGAAATTCCCCAAAAATGTTCCCAATGTATCCATAATAAGAGGTGCACATGTCCATTATATATATATATATAAGTACTCTATCAAGTTTGAAAGCTCTGGATTGAAAACTGTAGGAGGAGTTGATTACATAAAAACAGATACCCTCCTTAAAGAATGTTGCTAAAAACTGACTAAGTTTCACAATCCATAAATTCTGCCAAAATGTTCCAAATGTATCCATAACAGACCTGTTTACCCCATTTAAGCTAGTAGTGTAGTTTATACATTTAGAAAGTGTAGTTTTCAATATTTAGGTGTAGTTTTAGATTTTACAAGTCCTAAAAATTACTATCACCGATGAGAGGCGCAACGCGCCGCAAACTTGCTAAGGGGGTCTGGGGGCATGCCGCCCCCCCCCCCCCCCCAGAAATTTTTTGAAAAACTAGATGCAAAATCCGGCATTCTGAGAGCTTTTAGAGTCATGTTTTGATGATACTAAATATATAAATTCAATAGGATTAGTTATATTGAACACAATAATGATATATGTTTTCTTCCTAAATTTTATTAAGTCATTCTCTTGTAAATCCAAAGATACAACCATGGTCTGTCCTTGGTCCAAACATCAAAAAATTTATGTTCTCTGACCTCTTGCTCGTATTTGCGTTTTGAAATATACTCCTGCCTGAAACGCTGACATGGCTTCTTCAGCTTGTCAGTGTTACCTTCAACAACATTATTCTTTCGTTTCGGCATCGCGCCATGTGTCAAACTTGACAGTCAACGATCACCAGAGCGTTTGTAATACATACTTATATATTCATTATCAAGCGTGTAAAAGACAAAGACTCCGTTTTGCGTTCGGATAACTTCCTTTAGACACAAAATTACATACTGCAGATTTTTCTTACTGTAACATCTTTGAAAGCGTAGAAATGACCTATTTGGGCGTAGGGCGTAATTTGAGTACAAAAAATCGTAGAAACTACGCCAAAATCGTAGTGGTAAACAGGTCTGCCATAATAGGAGGTGCACATGTCCAATATATATACAAACATTCTACCAAGTTTGAAGACTCCGGATTGAAACTATAGGAAGAGTTGATTACACAAAATAGGTACCCTCCTTAAAGAATGTTGCTAAAAACTGACTAAAGTGTCACAATCCTAAAATTCTTCAAAAATGTTCCAAATGTATCCATAATAAGAGGTGCACATGTCCATTATATATACAAACACTCTACAAAGTTTGAAGGCTCTGGATTGAAAACTATAGGAGGAGTTGATTACACAAAATAGGTTCCCTACTTTCCCTGCGCAAGCAAGCCTAACATTCACCATACTATAAACCTGGAATTCACTTCGTGTAACCCGGCAAAAAATTCATCCTCCATTTTCTCTATATTTAGTAAAAGCAGCCATGTCGGTTGGAAGTTGGGGATGCCGGACATACTTTTGGAAGGGGACCACCCAAGGACCATTCTATCAGTTTGGTCAGAATTGGCCCATTGGTTGCAGAGGAGAAGATCTTTAAAGTAAAGTTTACGCCGGACAAGGGCGACCAGGTGAGCTAAAAATCGAGGAATGGGTACTAATACTCGTTCAAAAGTGAAGAACTGGAAAATCTTGAACTCATTTTTAAAATCCAGTGTCTTGAATTTTAAAAACTTGTTGAAGATTTTCCAGTCTTCATTTTGAACTTGTGTAAGAACCTACTAATCTTTCAGAAACAAACCACCATCTGAAGCTGGAAATATCTTTCATTGTCATTACTGAGTTTTAAGCATTTGTTAAAAACAAACTTTTCTCAAAATGATAATAATCAAATAAAATGATACAGAAATTCATTAAAGTATAAACTATTATAATAACATCATCTGGTAACAGGGAAATATTTACACAGTCAAAATGAATATTATCAGACATAGAAAATAATTACAACAATTCTGTATAAACATCTCACCTGACTTTTTACAAACAAAACCTAATTTAACAGTACCACATTGTTTGTCTTCCCATAATCCTAATTTGGTGTTCATAGCAACACAGTCTTCACTATTGTCAAGCCCATTTGGTTGATCTAATCATGAAAGTAAAAAATTCATATAACCCAATATTATAACTTAAATACTTTCATGCACATCAAATTATCCGGCTAAATTAAAAAAAAATCCAAAATAACGTGTCCTTTGCATCATAAACATGATCAATTAATGGATTATTTCCTTCTGGAATACTGATTTTTGGAAAACATTTTTAATTCTTGTCAATTAAGAATGTAATTGAACACAACATACAATATGTCAATTTTAAAACTCAACATTAGTTAGCTAAAACTACCATGACTAAGGGTAAACCTTCTCTTGAGAATAAATGTACGAAATTTAATTTTTGAATTTTTCACAATCAAAAAGGACATTTTTTTACTTCTCTGACAGATAAGAGTGCACACAACAGTTTTTCTTAGTACTTTTCATGACGTCATGAATTGAAGGAACATACTCAAAAGATTGATAGCTGGACAATTGGCTGTACCATATACCCACAGACAACCATATATCAAATAAAACATATTTCTTCAAGCTTTCACTGCATATAATTTTTTTTAAGGAAATCCTTTCCAAATTCTTACCATTACAAAAAGATAACTGACAAAAAATAGGCCTCCCCCCTGCAAATATTTCAAAAACATACCAACTTCAGAGCATCCTAGCAAGGATTCCTGCGTAATTTAGAACTTAGTTTATGTGCATTCCAAAGTACACATTCAACTGGTTTCAGCACATGTAGTTTCAGGGTACATTTTCCGGCCTCCAAAATTGCTACATGAACTGGTATAAAAATGTTTTTTCACCTACCCTATTTCTGGATGTTTTTAGAGTAGCCTCCCATTAATAAAACCATAGTGAAAAAAATTCATGCATTTTTTCAAACTTAAAATAAATCTAATTTAAATAATGAAACAAAAAAAAACAAAGAGAGATTAATATCTAGAACTTATAAATAGAGGGAATTCCAACCCTATGACGGAATATATTTAGGGAAAAATCACTGGAATTTTATACGAAACTGTTGTTTGCATTCTAAAACAATGAAATATGGCTACACTCTGAGGCCATCTTTGTTGTGAGGCAACAAGTGTAGTGTAAGGAGTGGAAAGGGCAACATTTGTGATGTAATGATAATTTGCTTCTTCATTAAAAATTTTTTACACACTTTGACATAATGAGTGTCAAGTCTTCATAAAGAATAAAATATCACTTATGGCAGTTGTATGTGAGGATATGGAAAATTATGCATAAATTTTACTATAAATTCAATATTTCCATTCCATTAAATTTTAATTCCTACCTGGCATCCAGTTGAAAAGAGAAAATGGTGAGCCATCTGACCATCTCCAACCTTCATCTGTACCTCTACTGTTAGCACCTATCCATACTGATTCTAACTTACTACTGTACAGACGTCCTAAATATAGAATGCAAAATTCTTGATTGTAAAAAATTTAAAAAAATATTTCCTACAATGAAGTATAACGTTAGAGAGTGATCTGGAAAAAAATTGCCTTATCTCTTCATCAAAAGTAAAGCTGAGTAAAGTTACCTAATGAATTTGAATTATCAAATTCTTAAAAATCCAATCAATTTTGAAGGAAACTCAACTTTCATGCAATTAACAAGTTGCCATTTTTTATCATTCAAAAGAATTACAATGATTCAAACAACGGACACCAGTGATATTGAGAAAGATCAAGAATAATACTGACTAAAAATGAGCTTATGTTTTATGACCATAAGTCTTTCGTCATGGAAGTTATTTTAGAATAATGGTGACTGTATTGTACATAATTTGGAAGATAACTTAGCTAAGAGAGACTTAGTGAGAAGGTTTAATCTGTTGGTACCAAGTTGTATTATAATATGTCTCACATAAAAGACTAACATGAAAAAAACCTCACTGTTTATTTCATGTAATGTGCAAATTTTTTGAAACTGTTTTAACATGCTTTTTGAAAGACTTTAGAAATCCCATACCGAGGTAATTGATGCTCAAAATATTATCAATAGCTATATTTTGATTTTTATCTGATACCTCCAAGATAACTCAGTTCCGCTCTAGTAGTAATACTGGTAAGTTTTCCACCAAGATCATTACACCTAGTTCTGGCAGTCATCCAGTCAACAAGTCGTTCATCAAAATGATAGCAGGTATCAGCAATGCTAATTGAATCTTCCCAAAATAAACCACATTTCTTACTCCATGTCTTTGGTGAAGTTGTTGTTGGAACTAAAACCATATACAGTAGAGTATGTTTATATGAAGTCCAGGGGATTCTCAATCTATTTTGTTATATAAGAGAAATCAGAGTAAAAGTTAACTCCCCTTTTAAAATTAAATTCTAAAATTTTTGTCTATGTCAATGTTAAACAATGTTTTCTGTTTTAGTACCAGTGAGTGATTAACAAGTTGTCAATTACAAATATGCTAAATCGTTGCAAATTTTCAGCATAATTCAGAAAGTCCAGTTTACCTTTGTTATATGTGATCACCCATGCATAAAGGAAGATAGGTAAAAATTTGTTTGTTTAGCAATTTTTTTTGTTATAGCAGGTCACTTAAGAGTAACCAGAGGTTCTCAGGAACCTGTATCGCTCACCTGATAGTCCACTGCCTATAACATATAGCGACCATTTCCAACAGTGTTCAAAGTTCGGCTGTGGTAGCCACCTTGGTTGATAGGTTGGGTCAACGGACACAATTGTGAAAGAGGACAATCTAAGGACCATTGTTGCTAAGTTTGCATCCAACCTCTCGGTAGTTTCAAACAAAAGATTTTTTAATAAATTTTCCATAGGGTGAAATTTTAAACTATGTTCGGCTGTGGCGGCCATCTCGCTTGAGTCCAGGTCATCCGACACAATTCTGAAAGAGGATAATTTAAGGACAAATTTTAGTGATTTTCCCCAAAGGGGTCCTATGTTAAACTATGTTCAGCTATAGCAGCCATCTTGGATCTCGTACAATTCTGAAAGAGGACAATCTAAGGACAATTGCAGCGAAGTTTGGTTCAAATTGGCTAGGTGGTTTCGGACAAGAAGAAATTTTAGTGATTTTCCAATAGGTCCTATGTTAAACTAAGTTCAGATATGGCGGCCATCTTGGATCGCAGACTGGGTAATCGGACACAAATCTGAAGGGGTACCATGTTTGGACCAATGCTGCTAAGTCTGGTTCAAATTGACTCGGTGGTTTCGAACTAGAGGAAATTTTAGTAATTTTCCAATAGGGTCCTATGTTAAACTAAGTTCAGCTATGGCAGCCATCTTGGATCACGGACCAGATCATTGGACATAATCCTGAAAGAGGACCACCTAAGGACCATTGCTGCCAAGTTTAGTTCAAATTGGCACAGCGGTTTCGGACAAGAAGAAATTTTAGTGATTTTCCAATAGTTCGGCTATGGCGGCCATCGTGGATCATGAACCGGGTATTCGGACGTAATTCTGAAAGAGGACCACTTAAGGACCATTGCTGCCAAGTTTTGTTCAAATTGGCACAGTGATTTCAGAGGAGAAGATCTTTAAGTGAAATGTTGATGGACGGACGACGGACAGACGACGGATGCCAAGTGATGAGAAAAGCTCATATGGCCTTTTAGGCCAGTTGACCTAAAAACTACCGGGTATCATCAAAGCATAACAAGAATATATGTGTCCATTTGATACTGTGCCCCACTTCCATACAAACACCTAAATCATGACATTGAGGTCACACAACCCGTTTGACCTAAATTTTGAATAGATCCCATCTTAAGGTATTTTGTGACAAAGTTTCATGTTGATATGACATCTACCTCCCATTACACTACCTTCAATCTAAACTGTAACCTAAAGCGGGATGAACACTATATTCCCCTCTGCTATTACAGGCTGGGCATAAAAAATGCAGAACGTTGTCCCTTTTCGTCCCAACTTCTGTTAACATGTCAAGTTTTAAAATTTATCCAACAAAGTTAACAAATAGGTCTCTGTAAACTATACAAGAAGCTGTCTCATTGACAGTAAACCAACTGTTCCTCAATCACTGTTGGAAGCCAACCAGCCTACCGCCATATACTGCCAAACTAACAGTATTTATTCGGTTTGAAAATCCCATTAAAATTTAATTAAGAATTGTATTCTGCATCATTGCACCAGTCAAATGTTTATCTGAAAGTGAAAACTAATGAACTTCTAAAACCGAACTTGAAATCTTGAATGTCTTTTTACTAGACGCTCACCTGGCTTCTATTAGCACATTGGAAAATGTAGGGTCTGTTGTATCCATATTGCTGTTAAAACAAGATTTTTGAAACATTGGGTCCTGTATTAACTATGTCCTGCTGTGGTAGCCATCTTGGATTTCCAATCGGTATCAAAATTATAAATTTGGTACAAGACCATCATACAATCATTCAGGCATATATCAATTCAATCTGTCAAACGGTTTCGAAGAAGTTGTTTGTATGTTACTGCCAACTTTGGTTCCATTTGGTTCAGTGATTTTTTTAGAAGATTGAAATGTGAAAAGTTAACGCACGGACGACGGACACAAAGTAATGGTGAAAGCTCACCAACCTGTCTGAAATTTTATTTTTGTATCTATTCAATACATTTCTCAGTCCACCCCCGACCTGCTTTAAACTACATGTACTGTGAGCAAAGCTCACAAAGGATATCCCTCGCTTTGAAGTCCAATTATCTCCCTTGTGTGATATCGGAAAGCAAAGATTTTTCTTCATGCACATCTTTGGATGATGTATTTCCTTTCTGTAAAGTTTCGTTGAAATCCATTCAGCGGTCTAGGAGGAGTTGTGCTTACAAGATATATGGACAGACGGACGGACAGACAGATAGACGGACAGACAAGGTGATTCCTATATACCCCCCCAAACAAGTTTGCGGGGGGTATAAAAATTAAATAAAACTAAATAAACATATATTCAGTCAGGAGAGAGCTAAAAAAAAACAACTCTTTTTTCTGTACTGAATACTAATAATCAGAATACAATATTTTGTCAGTTTTGGTAGGTAAATATTGGTATCTGCATTTATATATACCTGTAACTTGGGTAGTTGTTGTAATGGTTGTCGAAGGTGTCACTGCTCCAGCTAAAAATAGAACGAAAACAACTAAACAAACTGAAATATTAAGGATTTTTGGAATTATTCACAAGGTCAATCAATCTCCAGTAGCATGAACATCAATAGTACCCCAAACTATTTTATATTGTTCCCCCATGGGGAATTTCTATTCTTTAGACCCTTTCATCAATTGAACAAACTGATGACTTAAACTGTTTTTCACCTTCTCTTGTATGTTAGAACAACCTCAGTTCTACAATGAAGTAGTAACATTTCATTTTTCAAAGAATATGCTTTGCATACTTAGCATATTGTTCATCTTCTTGTGCATCTTAAAAGAAACAAAACTCTGTTATGTAATTATATGATCGCTTCAGTTTAACCAATTATAACCAATGAGTGTTTTAGGGCTTTGATAGGTAAGGAATATAAAAATATTTGGTTGTAAAGTACACTTTCAACCATTCAAATAGTAAAATTCTAGCATTCAAAGAGAGACTTTTAAAGTATTAATATACAAAAGATTATAATTGACTATGAAATTTTTATTATCAGTAATGCAGATGAACGTCTGAACACACCAAACAACATCCTAATTAAAATTCTGCATCAAATATATTTTAAAACATTATTTTTGCAATGAATTATGTCAGGATTTGGTAGTATCTTCTGCAAATATTGAAACATAATAAAATGTCACTTATTGGACCTACGTAATCAACTTAGTTTTCAACTTTATGTTTTTTGCTGCATATAACATGCAGCTTTTTACCCTAAAACATGTTTTTAATTATGGGGGAGCATATTATACATGGCAATGTAAGTTCTTAGTCTCTTTTTTTAGGTTCTATATCCAAGCAAAATGAGACCAATTTTCGTATCAGAAACACGATTCTGTACACTGTCTCATTATCTTAGGCTATGGTCATCAGTTTTTATGGTTAAGTAAAAATCTAATGTATCAACGATATCAAATTTTTTATTTTATTTTTATAATGCATTACAAAATCCACATTTCACTGAATACTCTTTACACCTATGAAAACCATGCAAATTGTTTAAAAAAAATTATAAATCTAAAGAACTATAAAATTAGCTGCTTCATAATTCTAACAAACCTAAATAGTAGGATATGACATTCAGCATGAAACTATTTATATTTTCAGAATTTTCTAAAAGCTAAAAAATTTATTTACCACAGTATGGAACATCACAGTATTCCCAACGTTGATCAGTATCATTCCTGTAACACCATGGTCCATGTGGCTCATTATCAGGATTTCGACAGTAATTCTTTTCACTATAGAGTCGTCGCTGAAAACGATGTTCATGGGGCCATTGCCTTGCCCAGGGCTGGCATTCCCGACCAGATTTTGTGAGACTTTGTGTTCCTCTGTAATCTAATCCTAACACATTCCTTCTGCATTCTCTTACTATGACAGAAAGGAAAACTCAAACAATAAATTCAGAACTGTATAAAATTTTGTACAAATGGGTATGGAAGCATATAAATTAAAACACAGGCCTAGTGAATTATAGAGTTCAACTTAGGAATTACTTTTTTTTCTAATTTAGTCGCAAAGCTTCTATTGAGACAGTGAGGCAGTTTCTGCATCCATATATTGTTGAAAATGTTAAAATTGACCAATAAGAACTTAAAAGTTTGCAATTACTATTTTTGATGTAATGGTCATTTACAAATGATCTTTTCCATTGGAACAGCTGGGTCTAATAGAAGATGAGAAATGACCAAAACTTTCTCCAAGAAGATTTTATAGGTTAAAATATGATCAAATTCCAACTAGCCTGTATCACTCACCTGGATTTGACTTGTCATTTTGAGCAGGACTAAAAATCTAAGTTTCACAGTCAATTTGGCTTGTTTTTCCTTGGGTCCTATGTTAAACTAAGTTTGGCTGTGGCAGCCATCTTGGCTGACAGTCAAGGTCAATGGACACATTTCTAAAAGAGAACCATCTAAGGACCATTACTGACAAGGCTGGCTCAGTGGTTTCAGACCAGATGATTTTTAAATGAATTTTCCCATAAAGTCCAATATTCAAGTTCAGCTGTGGATGCCATCTTGGTTCACACAGCCAGGGTCTTCGGACACACTTCTGAAAGAGGACTTTCTAAGGACCATTTCTGCCATGTCTGTGGTTCCAATTGGCCAAGTGGTATTAGACAAGAACATTTATAAATGAATTCCCATCAGGTCTTATATTAAACTAAGTTCGAAAGTGGCAGCCATCTTGGTTGACAGTCTGGCTCATTAGACAATTTTCTCAAAGAGGACCATCTAAGGACCATTGCTGCCAAGTCTGGTTCCAACTGGCTCTGTAGTTTCAGACAAGAAGATTTTTAAATGAATTTATGGGTATGATCATTTTTAGGGTCTCTGTTATTGAGTTGAAAAATTTCCCTTATTTACAAAATATACTCAAGTAAAAGGCTAGCAAACTTTAAACGCAACATAAAAATATGTCTATAAAAATCCTCCCGTTTTTAGACCCAAACACCTGATCAGCTTTTGGCAGTCTGGGATATACTGTAAAACAATATATTGGCCTCTTTGACACACCTCTCCCCTTGTCCCCCAGCTCTTCTGTGCACAAGGCTGTACTGACATACCCATTGTTCTAGGATCAAACACAGCAGCTGATGTTTTATTAGAACACGCAAGGGCATCCATTATTTGTTTTAATCCAATAACCTGGGCATGGTAGTTAAAATGACCAAAACACTGGTTTTCCTGTTTTTCTAAACACTGCACTCTCGTTCTTAATGGAATACAATGAGGGATTTCTGAATAATTTTTTGCAGCTTCTATCAAGACAAGGCTGTGGTCCTCTAGTTCTTTGGCTTTATCAAACTGATCTTCACACCATTCCAAATTGCATGGTAAGACTGAAATATTTAATGATGGCTGTTTTTTGTAACATGCAAATCTAACATATCAAGGTAGGAGGTACCAAAATGTGCATGCAATTTACAAATGCTAATTATGCTGGTTTGGCTTTTGATGTTTGTTGTTTTTATGGTTCAATATATAGTGTTTATTATACTTTTTAAAAACCTGATGAAATCTTATCAAATTTATATCAATAGAATTAAAATTGCATTATTAATGTTTAACAAAAATTCTAGGGATGAAATTTGAAAAATAATTTAAGTACAATGTACATGTATTAATATTTAACCTTCTCAAGTGACATTATCATACATACTACATGTATATATCTACACATCTGTGTCAAAAGTTCATACAATGTATTTCAGGAAGTTTAAAGTCAAAACACAGTCTTTTCAATATATAACTAGACTGAGGCAGTCGGAAACGACAGCTATCCCCGCACTCCCCACATTTTGTATCCCTGTACACTTTTTTCACAATTATACCTTTGAATACAGGCCCACATTTTGAAAATTAAAATTCTAAAACCTTATTGCACATCTGCATACAGTGTATAACAATACTGTATTGAAATAAAATGTATAAAATGAAAAATGAAAGAAAACTTTCAGTCACCCACTCATAATTCCCAATTTTTGAAATTCGACCCCTAAAGCCCCAAATTTTTAGAAAATCAAAATTCTAATACCTTATTACACATCTATATACAGTGTGTGACAATACCGTAAAGAAATTAAATACTTAAAATGAAAAATGAAAGAGGTGTTTAGGTCACAAGCTAAAATTCCCAATTTTCAAACTTCAACACCTGTGGACCCCTGAGTTCTGAAAATCAAAATCTAAAACCTTATTGAACATCTACACATAGTATGTGACAATACTGTATAGAAATCAAATGCATAAAATGAATAAAATGAAAAATGAATGGGGAGTTTAGGTCACAAGCTTAAATTGCCAATTTAAGAAATTCGACCCCTGTGGGCCCCAATTTTTGAAAATCAAAATTCTAAAACATTATTGCACATCTAAATACTATATATAAAATAAAATGCATAAATTGAAAAATGAAAGACGAGTTCAGGTCACAAGCTTGAATTCCAAATTTTGGAAGTTCAAACCATGTGGGCCCCTTGTTCAGAAAATCAAAATTCCAAAACCTAAAACCTTATTGCGCATCTACAGGTGGTATGCAACCATTCTATATTGAAATTGAATTCCTAAACCCAAAAGTGAAGGAGGAGTTGATGTCACAAGAAAGTGTGACGGACGGACGGAGACAATCGCTATATCCCCAAACTTTCTCATATGCGGGGATAACTATGTCATATTGTTGCTTGCTAACTGCAGATGCGCAAAAGGTTTTGGAATTCCAAATTTTTAAAAGGGGGCATGGGAGGGACCAAAAAGGGCCAAAATAGACAAAGAGCCTTGTGACGCGAACTCCTATTTAATTTTTGAATTTAAATCATTTTTATTGTTGCCATATTGTTGCTTACCAACTGTAGATGGGTAATAAGGTTTTGGAATTCCAAATTTTTTTTAAAGGGGGGTGGGAGGGACCAAAAAGGGGAAAAACAGAAAAAGACTATAATTACTAAAATTTTATCTAAAGAAAAAAAAATTGAAGAAATTTGTGAATTTCAGTTTAAGGGGCTATAGGTCCTTAAAGGGGTCCAAATAGTTAAATTATAGTAAAAGTGGGTTGTGATATATTTGTGAAAAGGTTATTTGTTACAGATGCAAACTGTAATACTAAGCATGCTTTTATTTTGCAATTTGAGGATTTAAATGGAAAAGAGGCCAAAAAGTTAGATTACAGTAAAATGGGTTGTGATATGTCTCTGCAATGGTTATTTATTACAGATGCAAACTGTAATGCAACGGAAACTGAAAATGTTAAGAATGTTTGTTTACAAATAAATGTGGGGTGTGGCTATAGCTGTCGTTCCGACAGCCCCTACCTCTAGTTTACTTAATGCATTTAATTTCTATTCAGTATTATCACCTACTGTATCTAGATGCGCTGTAAGATTTTAGAATTTTGATTTTCAAAAATGGGTCAAAGACACAAATGGCCGGGTTGCTTGGTGTTTATTGTAGTGGTGACAAAGGTGATTACAAGATCATATTGCACATTGGCAGTCATGAATATTTATAATAGACAAAATCAGACACATTGTATGTTGGTGTACGAGCACAAAGGCAGCCATCAATTTAATTAGAAATAGGTGAAGTAAGCAATATTTGATTTGATTACATGTTGATAAACACTTGTTTGGAAAAATGGGAAATAATTCCTGAAATAATTCCATAAAGTGGGGTGCACATCTTCAATATGTACTAAAAGATTCTGTGAAGTTTCAATGATGTGGATGAAAAACTGTAGGAGGAGTTGATTTTGCAAAATAGGTACCCTCTATTGAAGATGTCAATAAAAAACGATTAAGTTCCAAAGTTTGGAAAAATGGGAAATAATTCCTGAAATAATTCCATAAAGTGAGGTGCACATCTTCAATATATATAGAAACATTCAATGAAGTTTCAAGGATGTGGGTGAAAAACTGTAGGAGGAATTGATTTCACAAAATAGGTACCCTCTATTGAAGATGTCAATAAAAAACGACTAAGTTCCAAAGTTTGGAAAAATGGGAAATAATTCCTGAAATAATTCCATAAAGTGAGGTGCACATCTTCAATATATATAGAAACATTCTATGAAGTTTCAAGGATGTGGGTGAAAAACTGTAGGAGGAGTTGATTTCACAAAATAGGTACCCTCTATTGAAGATGTCAATAAAAAAACAACTAAGTTCCAAAGTTTGGAAAAATGGGAAATAATTCCTGAAACAACTCCATAAAGTGAGGTGCACATCTTCAATATATATAGAAACATTCTATGAAGTTTCAATGATGTGGATGAAAAACTGTAGGAGGAGTTTATTTTGCAAAATAGGTACCCTCTATTGAAGATGTCAATAAAAAACGATTAAGTTCCAAAGTTTGGAAAAATGGGAAATAATTCCTGAAATAATTCCATAAAGTGAGGTGCACATCTTCAATATATATAGAAACATTCAATGAAGTTTCAAGGATGTGGGTGAAAAACTGTAGGAGGAGTTGATTTCACAAAATAGGTACCCTCTATTGAAGATGTCAATAAAAAACGACTAAGTTCCAAAGTTTGGAAAAATGGGAAATAATTCCTGAAATAATTCCATAAAGTGAGGTGTTCAATATATATAGAAACATTCTATGAAGTTTCAAGGATGTGGGTGAAAAACTGTAGGAGGAGTTGATTTCACAAAATAGGTACCCTCTATTGAAGATGTCAATAAAAAAACAACTAAGTTCCAAAGTTTGGAAAAATGGGAAATAATTCCTGAAACAACTCCATAAAGTGAGGTGCACATCTTCAATATATATAGAAACATTCTATGAAGTTTCAAGGATGTGGGTGAAAAACTGTAGGAGGAGTTGATTTCACAAAATAGGTACCCTCTATTGAAGATGTCAATAAAAAACGACTAAGTTCCAAAGTTTGGAAAAATGGGAAATGATTCCTGAAATAACTCCATAAAGTGAGGTGCACATCTTCAATATATATAGAAACATTCTATGAAGTTTCAAGGATGTGGGTGAAAAACTGTAGGAGGAGTTGATTTCACAAAATAGGTACCCTCTATTGAAGATGTCAATAAAAAACGACTAAGTTCCAAAGTTTGGAAAAATGGGAAATAATTCCTGAAATAATTCCATAAAGTGAGGTGTAAGATTTATAGAAACATTCTATGAAGTTTCAAGGATGTGGGTGAAAAACTGTAGGAGGAGTTGATTTCACAAAATAGGTACCCTCTATTGAAGATGTCAATAAAAAACGACTAAGTTCCAAAGTTTGGAAAAATGGGAAATAATTCCTGAAATAATTCCATAAAGTGAGGTGCACATCTTCAATATATATAGAAACATTCTATGAAGTTTCAAGGATGTGGGTGAAAAACTGTAGGAGGAGTTGATTTCACAAAATAGGTACCCTCTATTGAAGATGTCAATAAAAAAACAACTAAGTTCCAAAGTTTGGAAAAATGGGAAATAATTCCTGAAACAACTCCATAAAGTGAGGTGCACATCTTCAATATATATAGAAACATTCAATGAAGTTTCAAGCATGTGGGTGAAAAACTGTAGGAGGAATTGATTTCACAAAATAGGTACCCTCTATTGAAGATGTCAATAAAAAACGACTAAGTTCCAAAGTTTGGAAAAATGGGAAATAATTCCTGAAATAATTCCATAAAGTGAGGTGCACATCTTCAATATATATAGAAACATTCTATGAAGTTTCAAGGATGTGGGTGAAAAACTGTAGGAGGAGTTGATTTCACAAAATAGGTACCCTCTATTGAAGATGTCAATAAAAAAACAACTAAGTTCCAAAGTTTGGAAAAATGGGAAATAATTCCTGAAACAACTCCATAAAGTGAGGTGCACATCTTCAATATATATAGAAACATTCTATGAAGTTTCAAGGATGTGGGTGAAAAACTGTAGGAGGAGTTGATTTCACAAAATAGGTACCCTCTATTGAAGATGTCAATAAAAAACGACTAAGTTCCAAAGTTTGGAAAAATGGGAAATGATTCCTGAAATAACTCCATAAAGTGAGGTGCACATCTTCAATATATATAGAAACATTCTATGAAGTTTCAAGGATGTGGGTGAAAAACTGTAGGAGGAGTTGATTTCACAAAATAGGTACCCTCTATTGAAGATGTCAATAAAAAACGACTAAGTTCCAAAGTTTGGAAAAATGGGAAATAATTCCTGAAATAATTCCATAAAGTGAGGTGCACATCTTCAATATATATAGAAACATTCTATGAAGTTTCAAGGATGTGGGTGAAAAACTGTAGGAGGAGTTGATTTCACAAAATAGGTACCCTCTATTGAAGATGTCAATAAAAAAACAACTAAGTTCCAAAGTTTGGAAAAATGGGAAATAATTCCTGAAACAACTCCATAAAGTGAGGTGCACATCTTCAATATATATAGAAACATTCAATGAAGTTTCAAGCATGTGGGTGAAAAACTGTAGGAGGAATTGATTTCACAAAATAGGTACCCTCTATTGAAGATGTCAATAAAAAACGACTAAGTTCCAAAGTTTGGAAAAATGGGAAATAATTCCTGAAATAATTCCATAAAGTGAGGTGCACATCTTCAATATATATAGAAACATTCTATGAAGTTTCAAGGATGTGGGTGAAAAACTGTAGGAGGAGTTGATTTCACAAAATAGGTACCCTCTATTGAAGATGTCAATAAAAAAACAACTAAGTTCCAAAGTTTGGAAAAATGGGAAATAATTCCTGAAACAACTCCATAAAGTGAGGTGCACATCTTCAATATATATAGAAACATTCTATGAAGTTTCAAGGATGTGGGTGAAAAACTGTAGGAGGAGTTGATTTCACAAAATAGGTACCCTCTATTGAAGATGTCAATAAAAAACGACTAAGTTCCAAAGTTTGGAAAAATGGGAAATGATTCCTGAAATAACTCCATAAAGTGAGGTGCACATCTTCAATATATATAGAAACATTCTATGAAGTTTCAAGGATGTGGGTGAAAAACTGTAGGAGGAGTTGATTTCACAAAATAGGTACCCTCTATTGAAGATGTCAATAAAAAACGACTAAGTTCCAAAGTTTGGAAAAATGGGAAATAATTCCTGAAATAATTCCATAAAGTGAGGTGCACATCTTCAATATATATAGAAACATTCTATGAAGTTTCAAGGATGTGGGTGAAAAACTGTAGGAGGAGTTGATTTCACAAAATAGGTACCCTCTATTGAAGATGTCAATAAAAAAACAACTAAGTTCCAAAGTTTGGAAAAATGGGAAATAATTCCTGAAACAACTCCATAAAGTGAGGTGCACATCTTCAATATATATAGAAACATTCAATGAAGTTTCAAGCATGTGGGTGAAAAACTGTAGGAGGAATTGATTTCACAAAATAGGTACCCTCTATTGAAGATGTCAATAAAAAACGACTAAGTTCCAAAGTTTGGAAAAATGGGAAATAATTCCTGAAATAACTCCATAAAGTGAGGTGCACATCTTCAATATATATAGAAACATTCTATGAAGTTTCAAGGATGTGGGTGAAAAACTGTAGGAGGAGTTGATTTCACAAAATAGGTACCCTCTATTGAAGATGTCAATAAAAAAACAACTAAGTTCCAAAGTTTGGAAAAATGGGAAATAATTCCTGAAACAACTCCATAAAGTGAGGTGCACATCTTCAATATATATAGAAACATTCTATGAAGTTTCAAGGATGTGGGTGAAAAACTGTAGGAGGAGTTGATTTCACAAAATAGGTACCCTCTATTGAAGATGTCAATAAAAAACGACTAAGTTCCAAAGTTTGGAAAAATGGGAAATGATTCCTGAAATAACTCCATAAAGTGAGGTGCACATCTTCAATATATATAGAAACATTCTATGAAGTTTCAAGGATGTGGGTGAAAAACTGTAGGAGGAGTTGATTTCACAAAATAGGTACCCTCTATTGAAGATGTCAATAAAAAACGACTAAGTTCCAAAGTTTGGAAAAATGGGAAATAATTCCTGAAATAATTCCATAAAGTGAGGTGCACATCTTCAATATATATAGAAACATTCTATGAAGTTTCAAGGATGTGGGTGAAAAACTGTAGGAGGAGTTGATTTCACAAAATAGGTACCCATTTTCCCCGCCCGCCCGCCGCCCGCCGCCGCCCGCCCGACATTCACCATACTATAACCCGGATTTGCACTCTGTGCAACCCGGCCAAAAATTGGGGCACACAGGGGTCGAATTTGGAAAATTGTGAATTTAAGCTTGTGACCTTAACCCCTCTTTCATTTTTCATTTCATGTATTTAATTTATATAAATGATTGTCACATACTGTATTTAGGTGTGCAATAAGGTTTTAGAATTTTGATTTTCAAAAATTTGGGGCTTTAGGGGTCGAATTTCAAAAATTGGAAATTATAAGTGGGTGACTGAAAGTTTTCTTTCATTTGTCATTTTATACATTTTATTTCTATACAGTATTGTCAAACACTATATGCAGATGTGCAAAAAGGTTTTAGAATTTTAATTTTTCAAAATTTGGGCGTTTTCAAAGGTATAATTGTCAACAAGAGGCTCTCAAGAGCCTGAATCGCTCACCTGACAAACAATGCACTATAAACTAAATTAATATATTAATGTTTGTTGTAAATTAAACTGAGTATTAAAGGTCACGTAAAATTCTGAAAATACCTTTAAAAGCCTTTCAAGAAAACTCTGGAAAGAAATGGGCATGAGTTCTCCCTACGCTTGATTAAGATACAGTCATGGTCAATCTGATGACTCACAATACAAAATACAAGCTTTAATTCATCTTCAAATACAAGTATAAATCTTTTGGTCTATATGTTGTCTTCGTTTTTAAAATGTTTGAAAGAAGTTATATAAAAATTGTGGGTTAAGGCTTTTTATTGTACTTGAAAAGGAAATATTGCAGGAACAATCATGCTAAGTTTCATCCAAATCCCCCCATTAGTTTCAGAGGAGAAGATGTTTGAAAATTTGTTAACAACGATGATGACGGACACCAAGTGATAGCATATTAAAAGCTCACATATTATGAAGTTTAATCATTGTTATACAACATTCTCATCATCACCATTCACTAAGGATACCATGTTTACTTTAAAAACCAAATATTGTTGAAATCTGAGCAAGTGTAAAAATGGCGGGAAAATGGCCGTCCAAAACAAACTTTCATCATCACCATTCAACTCGGGATACCATGTTTGCCTTGAAAGTAGCTTTCATCTTCATTTTATTTCTATAATTCAGGAAAAAATAGCAAAAAACAGCATTTTGACCCCTATGTTCTATTTTTAGTAACGGTGGACATGTTTTTCGACCAATCAAAAATCCAAGCATTCACTTTTTGCAGGATACCCTAAGGAACAATCTTACCAAGTTTCATTTGATTTTGAATAGTAGTTTCAGAGAAGAAGATTTTTGAAATAATAACATAAAAAAAAGCCAAAAATGTCAAAAAGGGCAATAACTCTAACATCAGTTGACATATTTTCACGAAAATAAGCACACAGGTAGCTCTCATCATGCTGAACACTTTCAACTTGCCAGAATTTGCCGTAACCTAATGATTTTTTAGATATTTGCGAAAAACTGTTGTTTGACTCCTATGTTCTATTTTTAGTAACAGTGGCCATGTTTTTCGATGGATAAAAAATCGAAGCATAAACTTTGTGCAGGATACCCTAAGGAACAATCATGCTAAGTTTTATCCAAATCCATTCAGTAGTTTCAGAGGAGAAGATTTTTGAAATAATAACATAAAAAAAAGCCAAAAATGTCAAAAAAAAATCAAGAAAAAGGGCAATAACTCCTACATGGGTGGTTACATCTTCTTCAAAATTTCAAAGCAGGTAGATCTTGAGGTGTTGAACACTTTAGCTTCCCATCAGAATTTTGATATCTGTCACCATTTTTGAGTTATTTGCAAAAAACTGCAATTTACCCCTATGTTCTATTTTTAGCCATGGCAGCCATGTTTTTTTACAAATCAAAAATCCAAACGACAGTTTAGTAGCACTCATGCCAAGGAACAACTACACTAAGTTTGGTTGCAATTAAACTTATGGTGTAAGAGGAGTTAACGATTTTATTACAATGAATAAAGACTGCAAAAATGGTCAATTTTGACGATCTAAGGGGAATAACTCCTAAAAGGAACGAACCTACAACTTCGATCCTGTTACAAATTTTGTAGATCTTTGTGTGCCTAACAATATGAAATTTAAATTTTTCAAATTTCCTTTATAGTATCCAAGATATTGAGCTTAATAAGTGCAAAATTTGGAAAAAATGCAGAAAAAGGGCAATAACTCCTACATGGGTCGTTGGATCTTCTTCAAAATTTCAGGGCAGGTAGATCTTGCGGTGCTGATCACTTTTACCCTATGCCAGAATTTTGATATCTGTGACCGTTTCTGACTTATTTGCAAAAAACTGCGATTTACCCCTATGTTCTATTTTTAGCCATGACGGCCATGTTTTTATACGAATCAAAAATCCAAACGATAGATTTGTAGCACCCATACCAATTAATAACTGTACCAAGTTTGGTTGCAGTTGGACTTATGGTGTTGGAGGAGTTAACGTTTGAAAAAGTTAATGGACGACGGACGGACGGACGACGGACGCCAAGTGATAGCAATAGCTCACATGACCCTTCGGGTCAGGTGAGCTAAAAACAAATTTACACGCAATCAAAAGCTTTTTTTCATTTTCTACAGTTTGCCATCTATAAGGCATCAACAGTTATTTTGACATTTAAGGGACAAAACTTTAACTCCTAAAGGGCTCATTTAAACATTTTGCAAACTAAGGGAAATGCTGTGAAAATGGTCAATTTTGATGTTCTAAGGGGAATAACTCCTAAAAGGAATGATCATACAACTTAATAAGTACAAATTTCAAAAAAAATCAAGAAAAAGGGCAATAACTCCTACATGGGTGGTTACATCTTCTTCAAAATTTCAAAGCAGGTAGATCTTGAGGTGTTGAACACTTTAGCTTCCCATCAGAATTTTGATATCTGTCACCATTTTTGAGTTATTTGCAAAAAACTGCAATTTACCCCTATGTTCTATTTTTAGCCATGGCAGCCATGTTTTTTTACAAATCAAAAATCCAAACGATAGTTTAGTAGCACTCATGCCAAGGAACAACTACACTAAGTTTGGTTGCAATTAAACTTATGGTGTAAGAGGAGTTAACGATTTTATTACAATGAATAAAGACTGCAAAAATGGTCAATTTTGACGATCTCAGGGGAATAACTCCTAAAAGGAACGAACCTACAACTTCGATCCTGTTACAAATTTTGTAGATCTTTGTGTGCCTAACAATATGAAATTTAAATTTTTCAAATTTCCTTTATAGTATCCAAGATATTGAGCTTAATAAGTGCAAAATTTGGGAAAAATGCAGAAAAAGGGCAATAACTCCTACATGGGTCGTTGGATCTTCTTCAAAATTTCAGGGCAGGTAGATCTTGAGGTGCTGAACACTTTTACCCTATGCCAGAATTTTGATATCTGTTATGGTTTTTGAGTTATTTGCAAAAAACTGCAATTTACCCCCTATGTTCTATTTTTAGCCATGGCGGCCATGTTTTTTTACGAATCAAAAATCCAAACGATAGTTTTGTAGCACATATACCAATAAACAACTGTACGAAGTTTGGTTGCAATTGATCTTATGGTGTCAGAGGAGTTAACGTTTGAAAAACTTTACGGACGGACGACGGACGACGGACGGACGGACGGACGACGGACGCCAAGTGATGGCAATAGCTCACCTGTTCGGGTCAGGTGAGCTAAAAAAAAGCCAAAAATGTCAAACAATGAGTGCTGACCACAGCCAGTTTCAAAACTAATTTCACAAAAAATATATAAATATATACATCTAATGAAAATTATTTTTAAGTACTATTGTATATTGAGGTAACATTGAATTTATATTTTAATAAATAGACATTTAAAAACAAATTTACATGCAATCAAAAGCTTTTTTTCATTTTCTAGTTTGCCATCTATAAGGCATCAACAGTTATTTTGACATTTAAGGGACAAAACTTTAACTCCTAAAGGGCTCATTTAAACATTTTGCAAACTAAGGGAAATGCTGTGAAAATGGTCAATTTTTATGTTCCAAGGGGAATAACTCCTAAAAGGAATGATCATACAACTTAATAAGTACAAATTTCAAAAAAAATCAAGAAAAAGGGCAATAACTCCTACATGGGTGGTTACATCTTCTTCAGAATTTCAAAGCAGGTAGATTTTGAGGTGTTGAACACTTTAGCTTCCCATCAGAATTTTGATATCTGTCACCATTTTTGAGTTATTTGCAAAAAACTGCAATTTACCCCTATGTTCTATTTTTAGCCATGGCAGCCATGTTTTTTTTACAAATCAAAAATCCAAACGATAGTTTAGTAGCACTCATGCCAAGGAACAACTACACTAAGTTTGGTTGCAATTAAACTTATGGTGTAAGAGGAGTTAACGATTTTATTACAATGAATAAAGACTGCAAAAATGGTCAATTTTGACGATCTCAGGGGAATAACTCCTAAAAGGAACGAACCTACAACTTCGATCCTGTTACAAATTTTGTAGATCTTTGTGTGCCTAACAATATGAAATTTAAATTTTTCAAATTTCCTTTATAGTATCCAAGATATTGAGCTTAATAAGTGCAAAATTTGGGAAAAATGCAGAAAAAGGGCAATAACTCCTACATGGGTCGTTGGATCTTCTTCAAAATTTCAGGGCAGGTAGATCTTGAGGTGCTGAACACTTTTACCCTATGCCAGAATTTTGATATCTGTTATGGTTTTTGAGTTATTTGCAAAAAACTGCAATTTACCCCTATGTTCTATTTTTAGCCATGGCGGCCATGTTTTTTTACGAATCAAAAATCCAAACGATAGTTTTGTAGCACATATACCAATAAACAACTGTACGAAGTTTGGTTGCAATTGGTCTTATGGTGTCAGAGGAGTTAACGTTTGAAAAAGTTTACGGACGGACGACGGACGGACGCCGGACGCCAAGTGATGGCAATAGCTCACATGACCCTTCGGGTCTGGTGAGCTAAAAAGGGCAATAACTCTAACATCAGTTGACAGATTTTCACGAAAATCAGCACACAGGTAACTCTCATCATGCTGAACACTTTCAACTTGCCAGAATTTGCCGTAACCTAATGATTTTTGAGATATTTGCGAAAAACTGTTGTTTGACCCCTATGTTCTATTTTTAGTAACAGTGGCCATGTTTTTCGACGGATCAAAAATCGAAGCATAAACTTTGTGCAGGATACCCTAAGGAACAATCTTACCAAGTTTCATTGGATTTTGAATAGTAGTTTCAGAGAAGAAGATTTTTGAAATAATAACATAAAAAAAAGCCAAAAATGTCAAATAACTCCTAAAAGGAACGAACCTACAACTTCGATCCTGTTACAAATTTTGTAGATCTTTTTGTGCCTAACAATATGAAATTTAAATTTTTCAAATTTCCTTTATAGTATCCAAGATATTGAGCTTAATAATTGCAAAATTTGGAAAAAATGCAGAAAAAGGGCAATAACTCCTACATGGGTCGTTGGATCTTCTTCAAAATTTCAGGGCAGGTAGATCTTGAGGTGCTGAACACTTTTACCCTATGCCAGAATTTTGATATCTGTTATGGTTTTTGAGTTATTTGCAAAAAACTGCAATTTACCCCTATGTTCTATTTTTAGCCATGGCGGCCATGTTTTTTTACGAATCAAAAATCCAAACGATAGTTTTGTAGCACATATACCAATAAACAACTGTACGAAGTTTGGTTGCAATTGGTCTTATGGTGTCAGAGGAGTTAACGTTTGAAAAAGTTTACGGACGGACGACGGACGACGGACGGACGGATGACGGACGGACGACGGATGCCAAGTGATGGCAATAGCTCACATGACCCTTCGGGTCAGGTGAGCTAAAAAGGTGCGCAGGGATACAAAATGTGGGGAGTGCGGGGATAGCTGTCGTTTTCGACTGCCTCAGTCTAGTAGTAGTCTTTATAGAATGACTGCATACTATATTTGGATGGGAATAAGGTTTTATATTTTTGACTATAGGTAAGTGGCCCAACTACTTACAGGGGGTGCGGGGATCACAGTAGATTCCGACAGTACATATTTCTTATTTTGTTTGGTTTTGTTACAATTTTTTTAAAGCTTCTGTTTGAAATAACCCACTATACATTAATTTATTAAATGTTATTTCAATCCAATGTGCCTTACTGAAACCATACAAATGTACAGTCAAACCTGTCCATAAAGGACACCCAAGGGATCAGAAAAAAGTGTCCTTTTTGAGCAGGTGCCCTCTATACAGAGGATAATTTTACGTGATTTGTTCATGAATGGGACTTTTTCACTGTGCCCTTTAAAGACAGTGATTTGCTATATAGAGGTGCCCTTTAAAGCAGGTTTGACTGTACATTTGTATGGTTAGACTATTGGTGTTATTACACATACCAGTGGTGCTTAGAGTTTCTGTAGTTCCCTGGGTTATTGTGGTTTTTGTCGTGGTAGTTGGAGCTGAAAATTTTAACCAAGAGTACAAATATGCACAAACTGAAATGTTTTAACTTCAAGTAAATGATTATCTTTATTAGATTTAATTTTTTTTTTAAGGAAAAAAAAATGTTCTCACATTTATGTAGGACCGTATGTGAAAATCATCTGGTTTTTAAATACTAATCAATAAACTGGATAAAACAGAAGAGCATATTTTTTCATCTCCTGAATAAAATTCTCAAATAAATACTGTATTCATTTATACATTATACACACTTTTTTACCTCTAGAAATGAAGCTGAGAAAGGGATGCGTATTATGTTGTACTATAGGGCCATGAGGCTTTGTCTGGCAACTTTTCAGAACAACTTCTTACATACGATCGATCGCCGCCATTGTCAACATTATATACAGTAATTACTCTATTTATTGAATACTAAAATACACCTATTTTTTAGGAAAATTGGAAAATTGTTGAAAAAATAAAGTTTTCATATTTTTGATTTTGCTTTCATGATTTATCTTTTTGTACCTTCAAATTAAGTTAATTGAATTTTGAAGACGAAAACAGTAGCAAACTTCAAACGACCCGCCATGTTGTTGACAAATATGTGGACATCTCACAAATTATTTTTACGATCTGGATTTGGAGCATCTCACAAATGATTTTTACAACACATGTTACGTTTATAGTCTCATCGTCTTTTTAGAACATATTATAACTATTACATTTAAATGTCTTATAAACAATGATAAGAGGATTTGTTTTGTAAAAACAATATTCATTTCATTTCAAACTTTTTAAATTTATTTCTCTGAGAAACACGACTACGCAATTCCGTTCCGAACTCGTTTCGGATTTCTTTTCAAAAGTAAACTTCCAGGTAGGAAAAATTCAATAAAATTTACTTAAAATCGATCTTGTTTCAATCAAATTTATTAAGATAGATAGTTTAAATGGTTTAGAAAGACAAAATGAACACTCGATGAGGACTGAAAGTAATTAACTTACCTAAGAAGTTAAAATTACTGACTGTCACCACCTGAGAACAATGATCATAACTTTGACAATTTTGAAATCATCGAAAAAATAGAGTTATCAAAAAATTCAATTTTCCCTGAATTTTCAAAAGTGTCGAATAATTAGGCCGTCCAATAATTAGGGTTATTACGGTACCCATTTTTGAGAAAAAGATAACTGAAACCAACAACTGAGATAAAAATTCCTACCTCAAATAACTCTGTGAAAAGAGCGTTAAGACAATGAAAAGATATTCCCGTTTTGGTTCTGATTTTTCGACTGCCATTTTTGTTTGTATCGTATCATATTTTGTTTTTATTCACAACTATTCTGGTATCAGATCATGGTCGAGACATTACGAAATCGACTTTTATAAATGATTGACACAATTCAGTGATAAAATAGAATTAACGTTGTAATTTATGAATTTCATTTCACAGCGCTGACAGAACTAGTTTGAATATTGTTTCACTAGATTTTACATTCTGCTTTGGAAATTAGAAGGTCGTAGTTGATTTCCGTTGTCAACAATTCATCAATTTGTCTTAAAACGTAGACCTTTTCCTTAACTATCTTTTATTTTTATTGCATAAAAACATTTATAAAACAAATCGAAAAGATGTTTCAGTTCTGAAAAAAAACGCCGATCTCATTACGACCACAACTTGGACTTTGTTGCCAAAATATCCGAGCATAGAACTAATTTTTTTCTCTCCATTTAAGAGCTTAAGAAGGGGTGCGTATAATCTATGACTGTGTATTTTCTACAACCAAATACAGTACCTACATTTTAAACACCCACTCCCACAATATTTTAGATCTGGTAATCTAATTATTAATATATCCAACTTCCATTTGTAAATTTGGTCAATCAGTCTAATACCTTCAGTTAATATCACTAAAGCATCAAAATAATTCTATAAGACAGAAATGACAGAAGATGTACATGTATATTTTATCAAGAGTAGTATGACCCAAACCACTCCCCCGACCCCCCCCCCCCCCCCGCTATAAGAATGCTTAGTTACCAACCATGATCACAATGGTCCATGGGATCGTGGAAGTTCTAATGTGACGTGCTGCTTTCGCTATAGAAAAACAACCGTGTTACTAATATAACAATTATTATTTATGCATTGTTGACCTGAAACATGAAGCATAAATAAACTCACTAAACTGTTGTATTATGCTGATAAAATAAAGTTTCAAAGTTATATTCTTCCATCTCACTGAATCTATCTTACATTTGCAAACATTCAGCAAAGCTCGAAATACAACAACAATAAATGTCACGCTAAATAGTGTGACAGTGGAAATTGCGACATCACAATCCAGAATATAACATCATACATTCAAATGACACCAGATCGACGGTCAAAAACAGACACTCATACATTTCGAACGCTGCTATTTGCTTTAAAATCTAAAAAAAAAGGAGAGTCTGATATTATTTTGTTTGTTTGAAGACATTTAACGTTTTTCTGTGAAAGTTCTTACCTTGTTAAAATCGAACAATGGCTGCCCGTATATGATACCTTATAGTGTTCGCCTTAAGTATAGAAATGATGCATATTGTCCTATTAGAATCGAAATAATTCACTGGTACCATGCCCTATGGTTATTTTAACATGTGTAAGTAACTCGGTGAAAAATAACCAGAGGCTCCTAGGAGCCTGTATCTCTCAACTGATGTTTCCCTTTGTTCATTGCTAAAGGACATTGAGATTAACATCAATGCCATGTTTGGTTCCAATCCATTCAGTAATTTTCAAGAAGAAGCTGTTTGTATGTTTTTTCCATAGGGTCCTATGTTAAACTAGGTCCCCCGCTGGCCGCCCTTTTGGATGACAGATCAGCACCTCATAAGAAACATTCATCTATGTTTGGTTTCAACCCATTCAGTGGTACTCTAGAAGAAGATTTTTGTATGTATTTCCCATAGGGTTCTTTGTTAAACTTAGTTACCCGCTGGCGGCCATCTTGGAGGACAGATCAGCATCAAAGTAACAACTCTTGGTCAGCACATCAAAAGGAACATTCATGCTATGTCTGGTTTCAATCCATTTAATGGTTCTCTAGAAGAAGATTTTTGTATGTATTTCCCATAGTATCCTATGTTAACCTAAGTCGCCTGCTGGCAGCCATCTTGGATGACAGATCGGCAGCAAAATTATAAATTGGTACTGGACCATGGTACAATCATTCAGGCATAGCATCGATTCAATCTGTCAAACGGTTTCAATGAAGAAGTTGTTTGTACGTATTTCCCATAAGGTCCTATGTTAATTATGTCCCACGGTGGCGGCCATCTTGGATTTCCAATTGGCACCAAAATTATAAATTTGGTAGAGGACCATCCAAGGAACATTCCTGAAAAGTAAAAGTTCATTTGGTTTTGTGGTTTCTGACAAGAAGATTTTTGAAACATTGGGTCCTGTGTTAACTATGTCAAGCAATGGTAGCCATCTTGGATTTTTGATCGGCATCAAAATTATAATTTTGGTACAGGACCATCATACAATCATTCAGGCATATCATCAATTCAATCTGTCAAAAGGTTTCAAAGAAGAAGTTGTTTGTATGAATTTCCATAAGGTCCTATGTTAACTATGTCCCTCGGTGGCATCCATCTTGGATTTCCAATCAGCACCAAAATGATAAATTTGGTAGAAGACCATCTAAGGAACATTCCTGCAAAGTAGAAGATCATTTGGTCTTGTGGTTTCTGACAAGAAGATATTTTAAATTTCAGCCAATCAGAACACATTATTGGGCCTGGCAGCCATGTTGAATATTCGATCAGAACCAAAATTATTGATTCTGTAAAGGACCTTCCCAGGAACATTGCTGCCAAGTTTGGTTCCATTTGGTTTAGTGGCTTTTTAGAAGAAGATTGAAATGTGAAAAGTTAATGTATGGACGACGGACACAAAGTGATAAGTGAGCTAAAAACAAATATAATACTTACCCAAGTTAAAATAACCATAGAGCATGGCACCAATGAATTATTTCTTAATTTTACTCCTTTGTTCACCAGAAATTGGCAAACATTAAAAATTTTGGTTAATTTGTGATCAGAGTCCCCAGAAAATCCACAGAAAAGTATTACATTTCTCAATAAATCTTGACCTTTTTCAAATTTAGAACAGTAAGTCAGAACTTTCAATTATTAGTCTATATCCAGAATGGGAATAATAAAATGTGGAGTGATGGAATAGCTTTGAAAATCCAGACAAATTACTGGCAATCTGGGTTGACAACTATATTGAAGGAGTCATAAAGAACTAGAAAATGTGTCTATAAGACACGGATGCCCCGCCCTAAAAACAATATAGGTGTTGCTAAACTGCGTTGTACTATACAAGAGGACTCTAGTGGTAAATATCCAGGAGGATGATATATAACTATAGGTTTCTGAGAAATGAACCTAAACGCAAAACATTACCAAAGTCACTGAAGCATGAAAAATAGGTCACAGTGACACAAGTGTTGCTGAACTGTGTTGTAATATACAAGAGGACTGTAGTGGTGAAATATCATTGATTTATTGCATATCAATAAAAAATTTACAATTTCACTGGTCTAAAAGCGATCACATGTCATTTTGTATTTTGTGGTATTGATACAATTAGTCAAAATTTCTGGTATTGCCGTGCAATACCAGATAATGGACCGCTCAAGTTCGATGAGAGTTACTTCCCTTTAATAAAATGCAAAAGTGATTTGGAATATTGTTGAAGGAATGGATGACACAGGCAGTGTCGCCAGTGGGGAACAAGATCAGCAACGTGTTACCACACTGTCGGAGGACCAGAAAAATGAAATGACTGCAAATAAAAGTGCCAAAAACACAAAGGCATCCACAAAATATGCGATGTCTGAGTTTCACGAGTACGTCAAGGCCAGGCACGGTTACCAAAGTGCCTACATCATTGACAATCTTCAAGAGGAAACCCCTGACACACTTCTCAAGTCTTTTTATGCATAAGCACGAAATAAAAATGATATTTCTTGATGAGAAATGAAATACTGTATTTGTTAAAGTTGTTACTTTTTGAAAGTGAAAAAAATATTTTGAAAATTGAACTTTTGATTTTGTCAGCCCAAATTATGAAAAAGTAAAAAACAAATCGACAAAACGCATTGAATTCAAAATGTTTAACATATATATAATTTGTTCACTCTTTCTCACATTGATAAACATTTACAATGTAGGTTCAGGATGCATTGAAATGATTTTAACTACTTTTGTGATCTTTGGTTTTCAATGCAATAAACATAATAGTTACATCATTAACTATTATGTACATATTACTATAGGTTTCTGAGAAATGGAGCTAAATGCAAAACTTAACTGAATCGGGACGTACGTACGGATGGACAGACGGACAAGGGTTAATCTATATGCCCCAGCCACGTTCGTGGCAGGGCATAAAAACAAGAGGCTCACCAGAGCCTGTATCGCTCACCTGGAGTCTGTTTTCATTGGACAATTAATCAACTATTTGACCAAGTTTGTTGCAATTGGTTCAATTGTTCAGGGAAAATTTGTTGAAGATTTATTTTTCATAAGGTTTAATGTTAAAATATGTTCCCTGGTGGTGGTAGTCCTGGCAGGAAGTTGACAAAATTGACCAGGAATAAGGGTGAACCTTAAATAAATGTAACAGAACCCAACCTCAAATTACACAAACCAATAACTCCTAAATAGAATTTGGGATTCCCTTCAGAATTTCAGGGTAGTTAGATCTCAACATGGCAAACATTTTTAAATTTATATTTCACTTCTATCTCAAATAGTTTTGGAGATATTCAAAAATGTTAAAATTTTGAAAATTTGACAAAAAAATGGGTTTTGGGATTTCCTTTAAAATTTCAGGGTATGTAGATCTCAACATGGCAAACATTTTTCAAATTTACATTTCACTTCTATCTCAAATAGTTTTGGAGATAAATGACGAAAAATGTTAAATTATGAAAATTTGACGAAAAAAGGGCAATAACTCCTAAATGGGTTTTACGATTTCCTTCAAAATTTCAGGTTAGGTAGATCTTGCCATGCTGATCAATTTTACCCCATGTCAGATTTTTGATATCTGTAACAGTTTTTAAGTTATAAGCCAAAAACAACACATGCACCCCTATATTCTATTTTTAGCTACGACAGCCATGTTTTATGTCAGATCAAAATAAATTGAGGATCATTTGTAGAGGACATGTCATAGATCATTCCTATTAAGTTTCAAACCAATCGGCCCAGCAGTTTCAGAGAAGAAGATTTTTGAATAAAAAAATTTTGAAAATTTGACAAAAAAAGGGCAACAACTCCTAAATGGGTTTTGGGATTTCCTTTAAAATTTCAGGGTAGGTAGATCTCAACATGGCAAACATTTTTCAAATTTACATTTCACTTCTATCTCAAATAGTTTTGGAGATAAATGACGAAAAATGTTAAAATTTTGAAAATTTGACGAAAAAAGGGCAATAACTCCTAAATGGGTTTTGGAATTTCCTTCAAAATTTCAGGGCAGGTAGATCTTGTCATGCTGATCAATTTTACCCCGTCAGATTTTCCATATCTGTAATGGTTTTTGAGTTATTAGCAAAAAACAGCAATTTACCCCTATGTTCTATTTTTAGTAACAGCCGCCATGTTTTTCGACGAATCAAAAATCCCCACATCAGTTCTATGCAGGGTACCCCAAGGAACATTCATACCATGTTTGGTTCTAATTAGTCAAGTAGTTTCAAAGGAGAAGATTTTTGAAATAATAACATAAAAAAAAGCCAAAAATGTCAAAAAAGGGCAATAACTCTAACATCAGTTGACAGATTTTCACGAAAATCAGCATACAGGTAGCTCTCATCATGCTGAACACTTTCAACCTGCCAGAATTTGCCATAACCTAATGATTTTTGAGATATTTGCGAAAAACTGTTGTCTGACCCCTATGTTCTATTTTTAGTAACAGCGGCCACGTTTTTCGACGGATCAAAAATCCCCACATCAGTTCTATGCAGGATACCCCAAAGAACATTCATACCAAGTATGGTTCCAATTGGTCAAGTAGTTTCAGAGGAGAAGAGTTTTGAAAAATTGTTAACGACGACGACGGACGACGACGGACGACGACGGACGCCAAGTGATGGCAATAGCTCACATGGCCTTCGGCCAGGTGAGCTAAAAATGGCGGGAAAATGGCCATCCAAAACAAACTTTCATCATCACCATTCAACTCGGGATACCATGTTTGCCTTGAAAGTAGCTTTCATCTTCATTTTATTTCTATAATTCAGGAAAAAATAGCAAAAAACAGCATTTTGACCCCTAAATTCTATTTTTAGTAAGGGCGGACATGTTTTTCGACCAATCAAAAATCCAAGCATTCACTTTTTGCAGGATACCCTAAGGAACAATCTTACCAAGTTTCATTTGATTTTGAATAGTAGTTTCAGAGAAGAAGATTTTTGAAATAGTAACATAAACAAGAAAACACCCTAACATCATATATACTTTTATGCATTTATTCTCAATAATAAATAGTTATATAGAAATATCCATGAAATAAAAATCCATGAAAAACCTACATTTAATTTTATTTATCTCTTTTTACCATTTAATATTATATAACTTTACAGAATTACATTTTTTTTTATTTTACATTTAATAGATCCGTTATGCTAGCAATTTTAAATATTTAGTTTTTAAATTTAAAATGCTCATTAATATTATTTAGAGGCACAAAACATAAAAATTTTTAAAACCTGTAATTACATATTTTAAAAAAATAAGCATAGTCATTTTAGACAACAAAAAGCATATTGGACATGTTACACTGGTCCAATAAGTTAAACTTTGGTCTCAGCTAGCATCCAGCTTGGATCAGGTACGGATCAAAGCCACACAATTTTTGAAGGTGACCAGTTTGGTTTCAATTGGCCAAGTATTTCCAGTCTCAGCAGAAGAATTTAAAACTTTTCCCATAGGTCAAATATTAAACTATGGTCCCCGCTGGCACCCATTTTTGATTAAGTACAACCCTAAGCAACACAATTTTTTAAACAGGGCCACCCAAGGTTTATTATGACCAAGTTTAGTTCCAATTGCCCAGTTATATCTGATGATAAGATTTTTGAATGTTTTACCATAGGGTCCAATGTTAAAATTTGGTCCCCTCTGGTGGCCATCTTGGATTGGCTACGGACCCAAGAGACACAATTTTTAAAGTAGACCGTTGTAGCCAAGTAAGACCTGAAATTAGTTTCTATGAGAACCAAAACTTCTGCTATCCATTACAATTTCAGACCACCTTTCAAAAAAAAAATCGGGCAGGGGTTCCCCCTATAATCTAGGTTATATATACTGCTGAAATTAAAACCCATCAAAATCAGATATATATTAAATATTCCATCAGACATTAGAAATTTTTATTTCACTAATGCCAAATTTTGAGTTAGAGTTATCTTTCTTTGTATAAGAGTTGCAATGTAAAGACAAAAGAATTTGAAACGCTTGTGGCCCCGCTGGCGGCCATCTTGGATAGGATACGGATGTGAGCAACACCACTTTTGAAGGGTACCACCCAAGGACTCATGTGATTAAGTTTGGTTCCAATTGGCCTAGTACTTTCAGAGGAGAAGATCTTTGAATGTTTTATCCCATAGGGTCCAATGTTAAATTATGATCCCCGCTGGCGGCCATCTTGGATGAGGTATGAACATGAGCGACACAATTTTGAAAGGGGGCCACCCAAGGACTATTGTGACCAAGTTTGGTTTGGATTGACCCAGTGGTTTCAGAGGAGAAGATCTTTGAATGAAAAGTTTACGGACGACGGACGGACGACGGACGACGGACGCCGGACGCAAAGTGATGGCAAAAGCTCACCCTGGCATAGCCAGGTGAGCTAAAAACCACAAAATACAGATTGTGTGTCTGTAAGACACATATGCCCCGTCCTCCTGCACATCTATTATTTTTAATGGGAAATAGCTTTGAGAATTATTTTAAATATAAGAAAGTTTCATAAAATACATTACATTAACTTTTATCCATTAAAAATAATGAATACCCAGTACTAATTTCTATTAATGATATAAGTACCCAAAACACTAAAATTTAATGGAGTCACTCAAGCATGAAATGTAGGTCATGTGGACTTATTTGTTGGTGATCTGTGTAAAACTAAGGAAGATGATTTAGTAGTAAAATATCATTGATACATCATCACAGGCTTTTTTCAGAAAGAGACTAAAATACAAAAATTAAATCAAAGTCATTCATGCATAGAATGTAGGTAACAGTGACTCAAACACAGCAAATCTTTGATGTACTATATAAGACTGTAATTTTGAAATATCATTAATACATTGCCATACGTTCTTTAATAAAACACCTAAATGCAAAAATTTAATCAGTCTCCCAAGCATAAAATGTAGGTCATGTGACTCAATTGTTGCTAAGTTGTGTTGTACTATATAAGATGATTGTAGATGTGAAATATAATCAATATACTTTTATAGGTTCTTTGAAAATATACCAAAATGCTAACATTTTACCACAGTCACTCAAGTATAAAATGTAGGTTCATGGCAACTTAAATAATGCATATCTATAATATCATTAATATGTCTCAATAAGGTTCTCAGAAATGGACCTAAATGCAAAATCTTAACCGTGTCACTCATGCATATGAATCATAATGACCCAACTGTTGGAGAAATGCATTATATAATGTTAGAGAATTATACTGATGCAGTATCATTGATATAACACCTTGGATTCCTTGGATATGAAGTTAAAACTTTATCAGAGTCACTCATGCATTAAATGTAGGTCAAAGTGAGCCAAATGTTGCTCAAATGTGTTCAGTCTTATAAGGGGATTGTCATGGTATAATAATCATTGCTATATCTCAATGGGTCCCGAGAAATGGACCTAATTGCAAAAACTTAACCAAGCCAAACAGATGAATGTATGGACATTCGGATAAGGGTAATCTATATGGCCTTTCCACATTTGTGGACCAGGCATACAAATAGCTCAACAAAATTGTAGGTTTAATTCACTTAAACTAGCAAACAGAAAACGAACCTTGATGGTGAATTATTCTAGGATCTCAAATACAGATGATCATTAGTTCAAACCCAACTTGAGGCAAGGTGTGTTTGAGTCTGATCTGAATTGACAAGGACAGGCAGTTTTCCTTCCAAAGGTCATTGGTTCTATCTGAGTTTTCCAGCCCCTCTATCAATTAAAGAACCTTTGTGAGCACGCTCACATACCCCACGTCTTCATATTGTCACTGGAGAAACAAAATCTCACTTCACAAGTAAAATGAACACAATCAAATGCCTACCTTCACATATTTATCCTAAACTGAATGGCAGCATGTTGGGAAATTTAAATTCCAAGCAAGAGGAGTCAACAGTAATAGTATAGTGAGGCAAATACGTTCAAAGGGGCGTAACTCCTAGAAAAAAAATTGAATCGTAATTTCCTGTCGATATGCACATCTACGTAGTATGTCCTTATTATCTGAAAAGGTTTGATGAAATTCTGTTGTGTGGTTTGAGAGGAGTTACGATGACAAACTGTTGCAGTAGTACATTAAAGTAAATAAGTTCAAAGGGGCGTAACTCCTAGAAAAAAAATTGAATCGCAATTTCCTGTCGATATGCACATCTACGTAGTATGTCCTTATTATCTGAAAAGGTTTGATGAAATTCTGTTGTGTGGTTTGAGAGGAGTTGCGATGACAAACTGTTGCAGTAGTACATTAAAGTAAATAAGTTCAAAGGGGCGTAACTCCTAGAAAAAAAATTGAATCGCAATTTCCTGTCGATATGCACATCTACGTAGTATGTCCTTATTATCTGAAAAGGTTTCATGAAATTTTGTTGTGTGGTTTGAGAGGAGTTGCAATGACAAACTGTTGCAGTAGTACATTAAAGTAAATAAGTTCAAAGAGGCGTAACCTCTAGAAAAAAAATTGAATCGTAATTTCCTGTCGACATGCACATCTACGTAGTATGTCCTTATTATCTGAAAAGGTTTCATGAAATTCTGTTGTCTGGTTTGAGAGGAGTTGCGATGACAAAATGTTGCAGTAGTACATTAAAGTAAATAAGTTCAAAGGGGCGTAACTCCTAGAAAAAAAATTGAATCGCAATTTCCTGTCGATATGCACAACTACATAGTATGTCCTTATTATCTAAAAAGGTTTCGTGAAATTCTGTTGTGTGGTTTGAGAGGAGTTGCGATGACAAGAAACAGGACTGACGGACTGACGGATGGATGGACGGACGGACAGACGGACGGCATGACGGACGGACGGGTCAAAAACATTATACCCTCCGCAACTCGTTGCGTGGGGTATAATTAAAATTTACAGCTATGATATAGCGAACTGCACTGAAAACGGCAAAAATGCCAAACATAAAAACAATAAAACAATAAAACAAACCTAATTTCTTATTATAAGATAATACCTTCTTCTTATTTTTCACTAGGGAATACTGATATATTGAAAATTGTGTTCATATTATCCAAAGTACTTCAGTGATAGGAAACATACTTACTGGTAACAGTAGTAGGTGGAGCTACAGTCGTTGTTGTAAAACTAGTTGTTGCTGGAACCTCACATACAAATCTCAGCTTTCTATTACATTGGAAATTCTCATTCCATTTACCACCATTACCTGCAATAATATTGCACGGAAGGTTTATTTTATTTTGTAATATTTAATAGGAAAAAAAAAACTGATCAGAATCTTATCAGATAACACACATAATATTGTGTTACATATCATGAATATAACATTTATTGGCCATTAATTGGTCAATCACTTAATTTTTTCAAATATAAGTTGCCATTATATAAATAACACATGACTGATAGGGTGATAGATCAGATTGTTACCCTGAGAAAACATTGTCAACCAAAGTAAAGTCTAGTCCTAGGTTGACAAAGTTTGTAGAGGTGTAACAATCTGCCCTACCACCCTGTCACTCATGTGATATTTAATTTATTATACTGAATCGTTTTTATAGTTTTTTAAGTTCAGAACTCCATGTTGACATTTTTTGGTTCATGTGCTCTATCTAAACTAGTAATTCCATGATTGCACATGTGTCAAAATACATCCACTCTAAAATAGACACAGATGTTTCAAGTTGTTTTTTTAACTGATGTGTTTTATAACGTGTTTGCAGTCTAGTACATGGAGAAAATCACCAATTTTAACACAGAGCACGAGAGGGTAACAGTAAAATAAATGCTGATCAGGCATGTGTCAGATTAGAATGTTATCCACAAATTGACCAACAAATAGGTTGCATTTTTACATAAAGTATAATACTTATTATTTATTTATTTGGGGTTTTAAGCCGTTTTCAGCACATTTGGCTATTAGGCGGCGGCCGGTTTTTATTGGTGGAGGAAGCCAGAATACCTGGAGAGAACCACGGACCTTCGGTAGGAAAATTGGCAATCCTTGTCAATTAAGATCGGAGTAGAACACACCCAGACATAAAAAATTTAGCACTCGGCCACCGAGGCCACTAAAGTATAATAAATAAATATGATAAGGATCAGCTGGTCAATACTGGATTGGCTAACACTTTACGGACAAGTAGTATCTGGGTGAAATCAGTTTTGTCCTCAAATCAGAAATCACATGTTTATTCACATTTCTGCAAACAGTAATGTGTTCACAATTTTATATTGACAGCAGCTTAGGGCAAACAATTTCAGAGCTGTTTACCCTTCCTGACTTGTGTCAGTATTCCAGCAGTGAGCTGTCAGTATTTTGAGCATTTTATCCGGATAAAAGAATGATATAACATAACAGGCAACTTGCAGTTATTAACTACCTATTTCATATGATTGAAGAAGAACTCCTGGTCATATGACGAAGCAATTTAAATTTCCCCTGTCTACTATTCTCATCTACATGATGTGGCTGGCTGTGGGCCACCATGTTTTTTACAGATTTACATCTGTTAAGAAGCTTCTCTCTATCACCGATCGACTAATTCCGGAAGCAACTAAAATTTTTTTCAGTTCACATGAATCTGTAGGTTTTTATCGTAAATCCGTAGTGCATATTTTCAATCGAAAATCTGTGGAAAATATGGAGAATCAATACAAGTAAACAGCTCTGCAATTTCAATCAGAGACAAAATGTTCCATACCTACTTTATGTATTTATTCACTGTTTCCATTTAATATTTTTTTATTAATATTTTTAAAGCCCAAAACTCTTTTAATGGAGTTTTATATTACCTATATTCATGTATACACAGTCATACAACGTTTCATTACTGCTAGGATCTTTATAGGTCCAGTAATCCAAGGCTGGTGGTTCTCCTGTGCTTGGCCAGTACCAAATATCTCCCTGTTCTAAAAACTTTATCTCATAAATATTATATTGATATAATCTACCAATGTAATACTATCTGGAATTATCAATTTGCAAAACTTTGTTTCTGTGAAGTTTTAAGTTAAGATTCTTCTGAATTTTGTATTATTTCATGTTTTCATCATGTTATGGAAGAATTAAAGTGCTGGAAAGATTGCAACTGTAGTTATGTATAATTTTAAATGGAATTTTATCATATATTTGCTCTTTGCTATCTGAGATCAATTATATTGAATGTATTCCTTTTTTCCAGAAATAGTGATTTTTCTTTCTTCAAAACCGATGTACATTCCAGATTATGTATACACTTTTCAGTAAGAGTTCAATGTGTATAAGTGATGACAAATTTTACTTAAATATTTGTTATTGTATTGTAGACATAAAAAATTTAGATTCAATGCAAATGTCTGATTTAACAGATAATCGTAAGGTTTTTCTGGAATAATGGGTCAATTAAAAAAATAATTGTCAAAGTAGTAAATGCACAATTAGTTTTGACAATAAATTAATTTAAAAGTAAAGTTCCCAACAATGGATGATAACTCGCTACATCATTATATGTCTGTAATCGGGAGTTCGGGATTTGGCAACAGCAATTTACTAATGTGAAGAGATTTCAAAGTCATTATAAAATTTTTAATACAGTTCAAACCTTATATGTGTAGAGATAGCTAATCAGGCTTCTAAAAAAACAAATCTATCTAAACAAATATAATTTATTATGGTAATTTCTACAAAGCAATCAAGTTTCAACAGTTGTATAACTGTACATTTAACTTAACATTTATTCAAAAGAAGTGTTAATTGCAAATTTCTATATGAATCAATCTTATTTACAATGGCTCCAAAACTGGGACACTGAGATATTGTTTACCCTTGAAGGAGCACTGATTTCTGTAAAGCAGTGAAGCACTTAACAAAGTCAAATGTTTATATATAAATATTCTTTATGATATTAAAAGGTTACATTCAGTTTATTAAAATACAAAAAAAATGCCAGACTAGCATTAGCCAATTTAAAAATTTAAATAATGAATACATTTGATAAATGTGTGATTAACATTAAATAAAATTTGGGCTAAAAGTCAATAAATAAACTTTTAAATGCAAAATTCCAAGAACAATAACCCTACCTACTACACGTGAACGGAACAAAAGGTAAACAATCAAAATGGCTCAGAAAGTTTAAAACATGGATAGAAATGTGTCAAACTGTTAGTTTTAATGTATTTGGGCAATAAAAATATGTTGGCCAATTCGTAAGTGGACAAGAAGATTTTTTATATGAATTTTCCCATTAGGTCCCATGTCAAATTAAGTTTGGCTGTGGCGGCCATCTTGGTTGACATTAATAATAATAATAATAATAATAATACTTTATTTCAAGAGGGTAGCACAGTTAGTACAAACTAATCTTCCCTGAGGCCCTCATTTACAATTTAAAGCATATATAAAAAACATTACAAAATAATACACAATATCGTCAAAATATTTGCATAGTACAATACATTTAAGCTAATACACAAGATTGAGACCTACTGTTTATTTAACAAATAAGCCTTTAGATTTTGTTTAAAAGTCCCAAAACTCTTTGTGTTTCGCACTGAGCTTGGTAGACTGTTCCATAGAAAAGGCCCAGTGTAGCTGAATGACTTTTTAAACAGTTCAGTTTTCGATTTTGGGACATATAAATTACCATTTACAATATTTCTTAAATTATATGGATTGCTTTCTGAAATATACTTAATTCTATCAGTCAAATATAAAGGGGATACATTATTTAAACATTTGAAGGTCAAGGTACATTTATGGTATGCAATTCTGTTTTCAACCGTCATCCATCCCAGTTCTTTTATTAAGGGAGCTGATGGAGCAAGAAAATCTGCATCAAGAATAAGCCTTGCTGCCCTTTTTTGCAGTTTTATAACACGGTTGAGACTATCAATACTGCAGTTTCCCCAAATAATTATACAATAGTCAATTAGCGGTAGAATATAGCCAGTGTAAAAAAGCTTTCTTGAATCAAGATTTAAAAACTTTTTGATTTTTGATAGGAGGTAGATCCGACTAGAAATTTTTGAGCATACTTGATCAATTTGATGTGTCCAATTTAAGTTGGTGTCAACTTTTATTCCCAACAATTTTTCACACTTAGAATTTTGCAAAATTTCTGAATTTATTGTCAAGACAGGATTGATAGTCTGTGATAAAATGTTTTGTCTTGTTCCAATTACCATACATTTTGTCTTACTGCAATTTACAAACATCTTGTTGTTATTGCACCATTTTTCTATTTCAGTTAAGTCTTCTTGTACTTTGGGTTGTAATTCACTTATTTCTTTACCAGACAAGTGTATAGTTGAATCATCTGCATATAAATCAGTTCTACAATTTTTTATGTGTAATGGCAAGTCATTTATATACATAATGAATAAGAGAGGCCCCAGTATTGAACCCTGGGGAACACCAAACTTAATGGGCAGTTTATCTGATTGAAAATTTCCAATTTGAACTTGCTGTGTTCTATTATACAAGTAAGATTCAAAGAAAGAAACACTGTTTTCATCACAACCATATATTTTCAACTTTTTACAAAGGATTTCATGATCTACAACATCAAAAGCTTTTTTTAAATCTAAGAGAATTGCAAGGTTTAAATGTCCCTTATTCATTTCTTCTAAAAATTTATCAGTGATATTGATGAGAGCTGTTTGACATGAATGTCCTGGCCTAAATCCGGATTGTGCTGGATGAAGGAGATTAAACTTGGATAAATAATTATATAAATGTTTTTGAACATGTCGTTCTATTAGCTTAGAGATGGTAGGCAGTACTGATATTGGTCTGTAATTTGTTGGTAGATCATTGTTTCCAGCCTTGAAAATAGGTGATACCTTTGCATTTTTTAAAACATCAGGAAAAATGCCTTTATCTATCATTTTGTTAAAAATAAATGTGAGGGAGGATGAAATAAATGGAGCACTTAATTTGAGAATTTTAGGACCAATATTGTCTGTCCCTGCAGATTTATTTACATCTAATTTAGTTAGACTTGAAAATATATCATTTATCTTTACTGGTGGTATAAAGAAATTTTCACCTGATAACTTTCCTTGGACAAATTGTTCTAAATTTTCATATTTTGGTGGGTTTGAACATGTTTTACTGGTATTTCTGAGCTTTTGAACACATGTTGTAAAAAAATCATTGAACTCATTAACAATAATATTTGTGTCAGTAGTTTTGCTACCATTTTCAAGTAATAGTTCATATGGTCTTACATGATTTGAGGGATTCAGACTGTGAATACACTTCCATAAGATTTTTGGATCTTTAGAGTTTTGGACTATATTACTGTAGTATTTCTTCTTAGCCTCATCTATAACTTGAGTTGTTTTGTTTCTCCAGAATTTGTATTCAGCCCAAAAACCTAACTTGTGATATTTGTCCCTTATTAATCTTGCTTGTATTATCTCTTGGTTATACCATTCAGGTTGTTTGTCCCTTCTGACCCTTTTAAAAACCACATTCTAGGTCATTTAAATATTTCTGACTGAGGACCATCTACGGACCATAGATGTCAAGTCGGTTCCAATTGAATCAGTAGTTTCAGACAAGATTTTTAAATAATTTTTCCTTATGGTCCAATGTTAAACTATGTTTTCGGCTGTGGCAGCCATCTTAATTGATCGTCCAGTTCATCGGACACAATTCTGAAAGAGGACCATCTACGGACCATTGCTACTATGTTTGGTTGCAATTGGCTCAATAGTTTCAGACAAGATTTTTAAATGAATTTCCCATAGTGTCCTATGTTAAACTAAGTTCAGCTGTGGTGGCCATCTTGGTTGATTATTTGGGTCGATCTGACACATTTCTGAAAGGGGACCATCTAAAGACCATTGCTGCCAAGTCTGGTTCGAATTGGCCATGTAGTTACATAGAAGATTTTTTAAATTCATCCCCCCTTTTTTTCTATTTTTAGTCACAACAGCCATATCGGTTGGAAGTCCGGGATGTTGTACATAATTTTGGAAGGGGGGCATCCAAGGACCATTCCAACAAAGTTTGGTCCCAATTGACCCAGTGGTTTCAGAGGAGAAGATCTTTAAAGGAAAAGTTTAAGACGGTTCCAAATTTCTCACTGGTTTCAGACAAAATGATTTTTAAGTCAATTTTCCCACAGGGTCCTATGTTGCACTGTTTGGCTGACTCTTATACCTGCTTCCAAATTCAACAACGCAGGTAATAAAATCTTTAAAAGGACCATATAATCAGGTCTATCCAAACTTTTTAAAATATTAATTGAATTTTCACTTAAAATTTACTACAATAAATTTGTTCATATGTTAGCAATGAAGAGACTAGACATTCAAATATCTTTTAACCATCCCAGTATCCTAAAATTCTTACTTTTTAGTCCAATCCAAATTTCATTGAGATCATCTTCCTTCTTGAGTAAGCTAACTAGATATGATGATTCGCTCTTACTGCAAATAATATTGTAAATTTGTATTACATGCTGCAGATTGTTAGTAAGGTTCTATACATCCACTTATCTATTTCGAAACGAAATTTTACAATATGCTGAATAATTTCAAAATTCAGGGAATCTGATTCAATGAAATAATTTCTGTGTGAAGTGTGTGTATTAAAACATTTAGATACACACTTTGTTAAAACATAATTAAGATACAAAGACAGCAACCCATAATATAAGTAGTCTAGGGCAAATATTTTCTGTTTCTTTGGTTTGTTTACACCTTGTATAGTAGTATGACAAAAATGTTAGATAATCAATTACCTTTTTAACTACTTCTTTAAGCAAATGAAATACATATTTTTATACCTTGTAATATCCACCAATGACATGTCAAGAAGTCTACATAGAAGTTCAGCACCACTCCTTGTTTGTCCTGATGCTGATACATAATAACAGGTTGACTGATGTTGAACATGTCCTGGTTCACATACACCTGAAAAAAAAATTTAAGATTAGCCATTTGCTTGAAAGAAAATATTATCTTATAGGATAATGCCTTCCCTTTTCTCCATCGGTATAAACTTATCCATAGTACTACTAGGATCATAAAACAATGGTCAAGTCTGTGAGTTTTAAAATCATTAAATTTTTGAGAATTTTATGGGTGACATTTCATAATTTTACAAAAATCTATCGTCTTCCATAAGTATGTAAGCTTACCTTCTGGTTTCTGACAGATATAAGGTTTTGATGTTCTGCAATTATCAGAATACAAATTCTTTCCATGATATTTTGAAGTACTGTTTACACTCAGACATAGAGGGGAACTCGATCTACAATTTGAAAAATCATTATCTACTGTAACTGTGAACACTAATGAAAGAAAACCTCAAAATGTTTGCTGACAATAAACATTACATACACTTATTTGATAAGAAAATCTTAAGACCAAGAATAGAATTCAATGGAAATTTTGAACAGATATATCATGTTAGCGATGGGTATTTGCGAAAAATACCAGTCAAGAAATGAAAAATTTCCCGGGCCGATAGACAAGAGAAATGAGTCTCTCGACTGGTATTTTTCGCAAATACCCAACATGATATATCTGTTTAATTACATCAAATATCATTTAGAAGAATGGCTATATAATCATACCATTTGTTTGCTGTTTTCAGGAATTTTTGCCATGTTGTCGTCTGACATTTTCACTTTTACATCCGAACACTTCCGGGTTTCAAATTTGATAAATCATGTTACATTACTTTGAAGGTTGAAGTCAAAAGCTTACGAATTAATTTGGCGAGAAGAGGCTCACAAGAGTAAACTAGAGGCTCTCAAGAGCCTGTGTCGCTCACCTGTATCTAATGTGATTTTGGAAATTATGTAAAATTATATAATGATTGAGACCAAGATTGGTTTAATTTGACACAGTATTTAAAATTAAAAACAGGTCATCTTAGTGTAGTCTTACAATAGCTACTGAAGACGTCTTATCATTATTATTAAAAGGAACATTTATACCCTGTTTTATTTCATTCTATTTAGTGGTTCTCTAAAACAAGACATTTGAATGTATTTCCCATAGTGTCTTATGTTAAACTAAGTCTCCTGCCGGTGGCCTTCTCTGATGATGGATCAACTACAAAGTAACAACACTTGGTCAGCACCTCATAAGTAATATTCATGCCATATTTGGTTTCATTCCATTCTGTGGTTCTCTAAAAGAAGACATTTGAGTGTTTTTCCCATAGTGTCATATGTTAAACTAAGTCCCCTGTTGACGGCCATCTTGGATGATGGATCAGCTACAAAGTAACAACACTTGGTCAGCATAACATAAGAAACATTCCTGCCATATTTGGTGTCATTCCATGCAGTGGTTCTCTAAAAGAAGACATTTGTATGTATTTCTCATAGGGTCTTATGTTAAACTAAGTCCCCTGATGGAGGCCATCTTGGATGATGGATAGGCACCAAAGTAACAACACTTGGTAAGCATCTCAAAAGGAACATTCATGCCATGTTTGGTTTCATTCCATTCAGTGGTTCTATAGAAGAAGACATTTGTATGTATTTCCCTTAGGGTCCTATGTTAAACTAAGTCCCTCACTGGTGGCCATTTTGAATGATGTAACGGCTACAAAGTAACAACACTTGGTCAGCACCTTGTAAGGAACATTCATGCTATGTTTTGTTACATTCCATTCAGTGGTTCTCTAAAAGAAGTCATTTGTATGCATTTCCCATAGGGTCCAATGTTAAACTTAGTCCCCCGCTGGCGGCCATCTTGGATGATGGATCGGCAACAAAGTAACAACACTTGGTCAGCACCTCATAAGGAACATTCATGCTATGTTTTGTTACATTCCATTCAGTGGTTCTCTAAAAGAAGTCATTTGTATGCATTTCCCATAGGGTCCAATGTTAAACTTAGTCCCCCGCTGGTGGCCATCTTGGATGATGGATCGGCTACAAAGTAACAACACTTGGTCAGCACCTCATAAGGAACATTCATGCCATGTTTGGTTTCATTCCATTCAACGGTTCTCTAAAAGAAGTCATTTGTATGCATTTCCCATAGGGTCCTATGTTAAACTAAGTCCCCCTCTGGTGGCCATCTTGGATGATGGATCGGCTACAAAGTAACAACACTTGGTCAGCATCTCATAAGGTTTCATTCATGCCAGATTTAGTTTCATTCCATTCAGTGGTTCTCTAAAAGAAGTCATTTGTATGCATTTCCCCTAGGGTCCTATGTTAAACTAAGTTCCCCGCTGGCGGCCATCTTGGATGATGGATCGGCTACAAAGTAACAACACTTGGTCAGCACCTCATAAGGAACATTCATGCCATGTTTGGTTTCATTCCATTCAGTGGTTCTCTAGAAGTTCAAAATGTAAAATGTTAACGACGACGACGGATGACGCCGCACGCCAAGTGATGAGAAAAGCTCACTTGGCCCTTCGGGCCAGGTGAGCTAAAAAGGCATATACGTTTTGGCAAATACCACAGCACAGAGGAAAACAAGAGGCTCAAGATAATTGAGCCTGTATAGCTCACCTGACAGTCCCAAAATCAATCCATTTTATTTCAGTGAAAATTGTAATGGACCTTCCAATAGATGCTTCATACCAAGTATCTGTTCATTTGGCTATTAAATTTCAGAGATTTTTCAAATTTTAAGCAATCAGAAATAAGAATTCATCATGTCCGCTATATTAGCTTTCCGACCGGGAAGAAATATGAAAATTTTATATAGATCCTTCTAAAGATGCTTCATACCAAGTAACAATTCATTTGGCATTGGGGTTTCAAGAAATAAAATTTTTGAAATTTTGACCAATCAGAAATAATAATTCATCAGGTGGCCATATTAGCTGTATGACCGGTACGAAATATGCAAACTTATAAAGGTCCTTCCGCAGAGGCTTCATACCAAGTTTCATTTAATTTGACCCTGGGGTTTCACGGGAGAAGATCAAAATGTAAAAGTTTACAGACGGATGGAAAAGGGACGCCAAGTGATGACAAAAGCTCACCTGGCCCAAAGGAATATTTTGAAGGCATATACCCCGGCAGCTGTAAAAATGAACAAAATCTTGAAAATACATTAAAAATACACTTGCTTTCAACCAATCAGAATCCAGGATTATATAATAAGGTGTAATTATATTGATTAATTGATTGATTGTTGTTTGCTTTACGTCCATTGGCATTTCGTGCTTCTTCAGGGCGAAAACCCGTTCAACAATTTATCAAACACATTGCAAATAGGGGTGGGACATGACGCAAAGGGGAGCCAATTTTAACTGCCATTGTAAAAGTGTGGATAGGGTCAGATAATCCAGCCTTCTGAAGTGGCCATTAGCCTACTCTTTTTTGAAAACTACAGAAGGGGTCTTTAGCATGCAGGATTCTCCAAACACATTACCCACTATGGCCCATAGTCAGGCTTTCCCTATTATAACCTGACAATCCAAGGAGAGTGTCTCCACTATCTGCCACTTGGGGATGTGCTAGGCAGCTCTGTGGGTTGAGCTCCCATGATCCATTACAGGTGACTACACCAACAATTTTAAGGAACAATATTGAAATTTATTCAAGACAAATTTAGTAACAATTTTTCAAGGGCATATTATAATTCCTTTAAATTAAATTTGATTTAAATGCCTCTCGTTAACCTTTTAGAAGTCAAACTGGTGTCAGAAACAAGAAATTCTATTTTTTGTCATTTTGTCATTTTAAGTGTAAAATAGAGGCTCCATGGAGCCCGCATCACTAACATTGATTTTATTTGCCATTAAAGTTATAATTTGGTGTCAATGGACACAATCATAAAAGAATAACACCTTTGGTCAATGTTAAGTAAGTTCAGCTGCAATGGCAGTCATCTTGGATTTCCAATCAGTAACAAATTTTGGATAGCACCTTGCAATGATCATTCATGACAACTTTAAAATAAATAGGTGAAGTAGTTTCAGAAATAAAGATCATGGAAATTTAATTCATCATAAAATCCCCTTTTGGGGCCTTGTGGCCATGTTTGTTGGCATCAAAGTAACGAAAATTATTTGGCTCCTCATAAGTATCACTTCAATCAAGTTTCATACCATTCTAAAAACATTCCCAATAGTGTCAAAAGTTAACAAATTTTGACATTGGCAGCCATCTTGGATTCTGATCATCACCAAAGTAACATTACTTCGGTAGCACCTTGCAATGATCATTTATGAAAATTTTCAGATCTATGTAGAGTACCTCAAGTAGTTTCAGAGAAGATCTTTGATATTTTAACCAATCCAATAACCCCTCTTGGAGCCTGGCAGCCATGTTTGTTGAAGAATATATATCAAATTCACCAAGCTTGGTATAAATCTGTTAAATTGTTCTTTAGACAAGGAATTTTTAATAAATTTTCCCATAGAGTCCAATATTAACCGATTCAGTTGCCAGAGGCTATCTTGGATTTCCGATCTGGACCAAAGTAACAACATATGTTAAGGACCTTTATAGAAAGATATCTGTAAAGTTTTGGTACAATCAGATAAAATGTTCTTGAGAAGTTTTTCAAAGTTCACCCAATCAGAAATTAGAATAGGCTTTGGCAGTCATGTTTCTTCACCAATCAGCACCAAAGTAACAACATGTGGAAAGGACCTTACAATGAACATCTCTCCTAAGTTTGGTTAAATTCAGTGGTTCTAAAGAAGAATGAAATGTGCAAAGTTATTAGACGGATGTTGAAAGACAGATGGATGACGAACAAAATATATAGACGGATGCCGCACTCCAAGTGATGGCAGTAGCTCGCACTGCTGAGCTAAAAACTGATGAAATGACGATATAACAATATATACATACATGGTAGTTTTGACAGTTTGCAGGTAATCCTCTACCCCTGTAGCTGTAGTAGAATTGCTGTAGTAGTATGTCTGAAAAATAATTACAAGTTGAGGCCTACAAAGGTCTGCTCCATTCTATTGTTTCAAAAGATGAAAAGTGAATTCAATGAAATATATAAATATTCAAAAGTAAAATCACATAAAACATTTATGATCTTCAGCTGTAGCTAAACTTTTTCTAGATTCTTTATATTTCGTGCTTCTTCAGGAGAAATTTTAAGCATAATGGTGCATTCCTTCATAAAAAGACAATGCTAAGCTTTTCAATATATCATGTGAATATTTCCATCTATATCACAATTATTATTGTGAAATTATCAATCTTTCAAACTTTGAAAAATAAAGGAAGGGACAATCTACCTTTTATGAAAATTTACATTGTAAAATAAAGGAGGGGATAATCTACTTTTTATGAAAATTTTAGCCCAGAACCATTACTGGTTTTTCAAAAAAAGCAAGCTGCATATAAAAAGTCATGTCTAGCAGCTGTGATTATTAGGAGTAATACTATTAACAGATATCCAATTACCGTGGTAAAGCGAGTTGACGGTATAACATGAGCATACTGACATGAACATAAGATGATGTGATAAATTTGTCTACCATACCTGACCATTCTTAATAATACCAATCCAAGGATCCAGCTGCTGGAAGTTTGACACAACTGCTACAGAACTCATAGTTGAAGGATTTGTAACCACTGCTAAATCTGAATCCAGGTCACGACAATCAGATCTGTATTACAAATAAATTTCATACTATAAAAAGAATGTTATATTCTGAATATTTATAGTAAAACATATATTCTGAATATTTATATTAACACTAAAATTATAATTAAAATTCCCCAAAATCTTTTACAGAGTGGCTAAACAATGTATTATATAATTAATTCATGAAAGCTATGTTTTTTTTCAAATTTAATTTATGATTTTCTTTCAATTGGATATCACAATTATCAAAGTATAACTGGTTATGTCCTATTTGGAGAAATATTTTTCTACAGCCACTTATAATACTATTAGGTTAATTTATTGGAATTTTAACACCTGCACAACTGGGTATATTACAGTGGCCTATTTTTTTTCAAAAGTTTTTAGAATTTATTTGGCTATTTTTTTTACTTTACATTATTGAGGCTATATTGGTTTGAAGGTCTTGATCCACTAAAACTGGTCAAATTTTGTTAATTTTTCTACCTTTAAAAAGAGCTAATGGCCGTATTGGTTGAAGGTCCTGACACAATTTTGAAAGGGGACCATTAATCCTCAGAATATCCTCCACTTAGAATCATAGCTCAAAAAGGGATGTTATATGACTGAAAACAAGACTTCATTTGTGACATACTTAAAAATGCTTACAAAGATTCATTCCAAGTCTTAAACTTTTTTATAAATTTGTAACAGGATCCATTATGATATTCCCATCCACTGTCAGCCTCACATGTCAATGGACTTCTCTCTACAAAGATACATTAATTTTACATGTAAGCTGTTTTAACATCTTTGATATCATATTCAATCTAACTTCAACTTCAGTTGTTTAAACAATGCCATTTGTTATAATCTTGGACAAAGAACTGTAATGCATTATGAAGAGCGTGAGTAGCGAACTTAACGTAACAGATTATGTCGTGGCATTTCCACGGCAGCTGAGTTTCATCTTCAAACTAAATTATAAGGCAAATTTATAATTGCAGGATAAAGACAATACAAAGGCATTGTCAGAAAATATAAAATTTATTTTGACTCGCTGCAAAACATGGGAAAAAGGGTTGCTAAAGCTTACCTTTTCTCATGTTTGTAAAGTTCGCCCAAATAAATTTTATCTTTTCCGACAATGACTATACATTATATTTAAGCAAAGCGGTTTATGAATGCCATAAACTGACCCAAACCAGGTTATTGAAGTATAATCTGTTTAAAAATTGGAAACATTCCTTATAGTTTAATTTCCAAAAAGAAGTACAATGATTCCTCGATTCAAGCATCAATAATGACATGGAACTATTTGAATTTACAAGTGGACAACTATGTCATAAGACCAAACCACTTTATACAGAATAACCAATGTTGCTCTATGCTGTTTAGCCAATTAAAATGCAGTATGCAAATCAAATTAAATTATATGTATATATTCTTGATGTTTCAATGAACATTATACCTTATTAATTTGTAAAATTTGGCCATTATATAAAGGCTGTTTAAATGATAGCAAACCCTATTCTCTTTAATCATTGTTTACAATAGAAAAGAATAGAATATTTCCTAATCATAGGGCCCATGACAGGCATACCAATCACAAAACATAAGTAGTATTAACAATAAACAGAACATTTTGGGTTCAATGACTGCATATATAATAGGGTAAAACAAAAAAAAATTAAAAAAAGATCAAATGGACAGCTGTTCTCCCGCAAGTCCATTGCCAAACTATAATAATAACTGTGAGTCTATGTAAAATCTGGTTCAAAATCAGGAAGTTTTTGAATTATTACTGGTAAATCATAGACTCTTATATCCATATCCTGATTATCTCCCTAATGAATTGGTCTGATCTTAGATGGTTTGGTGTTTTTCTCACCTTGGTCAGTTTGGAATTTTAATCTGCTTTCCAACATTTTGTTTCTTTATTTCAGATTTCCACAGTAAGCCATGTCGTGGGATATAAATTGTTGAAATGCCTATTTCAGAGAATGTTTATTGGATCTGTTTCAATTTGTAATTGTTTTTCAGCATTAGATTTCTATATTTGTATTCACTAATTAGTCATCATTAACATATGATAGAGTCATAATTTCTTGACAATTGTTGATGATATTTAATATCCTACTTAAAGACCCACTTGATAAAGTCTAAAGTAGCTGTTATTTGTTCAAGTCATTACACACATATACATTTTCCTTGATTTGGCAACCCATACTATATTATCTTGAGTACAGAAAGGAAATTTTCAGGGATGGTTTGTTTATGTCATTTAATACTGAAAATAAATTAGTCTACTGTAGATTCATTATGTTTAGTTTTATTTAGATATCATTTTTTTGTGAATTACTGTAAGCATGAATTTTAAGTGTACCAAGAAATGTATATACCCGGTACATGTGCTTCATAAAAATAATAACATCAGAAATTACAAATCCATAAGATTTAGTACCAGTTTCCTAAAAAAAAACAACAAATCTTCATTAAACCATAAAAGTAAAAAAATCCTCAATTAGTGAATATTTTCTAGGATTGTATTATTTTTGCTTTTAGAATAAGTCCATTTCAAGACTTCTTACCCAACAGAATAAACATACATTATCAGTAGATATAAACTTTATATAGACCAACAGATTCCTTATATAATGTATCAAGTTTCAGTTCATTTCACAAAGGAGAAATTACACAAATCAGAAGTCAGCCATTGACCATTGTATTAGTTGTCAAACAACAAAGAAATATTGAAACTTTATAAATTTCCATCAAAAAATGATTCATACAAAGTTTTAGCTCACTTAAATATGATGTTACAGAGAAGATTTTTGAAATTCAGCCAATCAGAAATCCGAAATTGTGCATAGTAGTAATGTAAGTTGTGCAATTACAAAAAAAATATTAGCACAACTACAAAAACTAGAGGCTCTCAAGAGCCTGTACCACTCACCTGGATTTAACTTTTCCACCTTCAGCAGGACTGAAAATTAAGTGTAGCAGTTAGCTTGGCTGGTTTTCCTATCAGGTACAATGTTAAACACAGTTATACTGAGGTGGCCATCTTAGTTGATATTTAAGGTTATCAAACACATTTCTAAAAGAGGACCATTGCTGCCAGTAGTCTGGTTCCAAATGGCCAAGTTTAAGGTATGATGATCTGCAAATTAAATTTTCCCGTAGGGTCCTATATTAAACTAAGTTCAGCTATAAATTAAGCTTTGGTGGCCATGTTGATTGACAGGTCAGGTCAGCGGCTACAATTCTGAAAGAGGACCATCTAAACATCTTTGCTGCTAACTTTCATTGGACACATTTCTGAAAGAGGACCATCTAAGGACCATTGCTGCCAAGTCTTGTTCCAATTGGCTCAGTGGTTTTAGATAAGAAGATTATTTTAATAAATTTTCCCATAGTTTCCTATGTTAAACTAAGTTCGGCTGTGGCGGCCATCTTGGATGACATTCTGGGTCATCGGACACAATTCTGACAGAGGACCATCTAAGGACCATTGCTGCCAAGTCTGGTTCCAATTGGCTCAGTAGTTTCAGACAAGAAGATTTTTTAATGAATTTTCCCATAGGATGCTATGTTAAACTATGTATGGCTGAAGCAGCCATCTTGGTTGACAGTCCAGGTCATTGGACACAATTCTGAAAGAGAACCATCTAAGGACCATCGCTGCCAAGTCTTGTTTCACACAAGAAGATTTTTAAATAATTTCCATAGGGTCTTATGTTGAGTTTTTTATATCAGCCAATCAGAAACAAGAACTGTCCATGGTGGCCATATTTGTAATCCGATCAGGACAAAATGAGAAAACTTTGTAAAGACCCTCCCAAAAGATGCTTCCTTTCACGTTTCGTTCCATTTGGCCCAGAAGTTCCACTGAAGAAAAATTTTTTTTAATCAACCAATGAGAAACAAGAATTTTCCATAGCGGCCAAGTTTGTTGCCCAATCAGGACGAAATGAGGAAACTTTGTAAACAACCTCCCATAGATGCTTCCTGTCAAGTTTCGTTCCATTTGGCAAAGTGATTTCAGAGGAGAAGATTTTTTTATATCAGCCAATCAGAAACGAGAACTGCACATTACGGCCATATTTGTAGTTCAATCGGAACGAAATGAGGAAACTTTATAAAGGACCCCCCATATATGCTTCCTGTCAAGTTCTGTTCCTTTTGGCCTAGCAGTTTCAGTGGAGAAGATTTTTGAAAACTCACCAATCAGAAACAACAATTGCCCGTGGCAGCCAAGTTTGTTGTCCGATCGGGTCGAAATGAGCAATCTTTATAAAGGACCTTACATAGATGCTTCTTGCCAAGTTTAATTCCATTTGGCCCAGTGGTTTCAGAGGAGAAGATTAAAATGTGAAAAGTTAACGGACGGACTACAAATGCCAAGTGATGACAAAAGCTCACATGGTCTTTGGCCAGGTGAGCTAAAAATATTAAAGTTATTTCTTTCCACAGATGCCCCATACCAATATTCAGTTAGGTGATTTCAGATTTCAGGAATTGTCTCATTAGATATTTGATTTGGACAAATATGCTTACTTTACAAAATGCTTCATACTAATTTCCATTTTATTTGAGAAAGGGATTTCAGAGTAGAGCATCAAATGTGAAAAGTTAACAGACACTAAGTAATGACAATAGCCTACATGGCCCTTTTGCCCGAGTGACGTTAAAAATCTTTCGCGGCTTGAGATATTGGTGAAATAGGTGAGAATGCCTGCATTCTTATATATTATGCAATTCCTTATAGCAAAGTAGGTAATTTCAATATATATAGATACATGTAATGAATTAACATTGACAGTAAATTTTCAATCAATTTCACTATTTTCACTACAACTGACTTACCTTTATCAAGTTCACAAATATAGTTTATGCTCTTTTCACAATTAATATCATTTAGATGGTGTGGACAACAGATTTCTGCACATCTCTCATTATCCAGATAATTATTTGGTTCACCAGAGCCCCAGCGACTAGAGGAAACATATGGTACTAAGTTAATACATGTACACAGTGGACAGGAACGGCTTATAAGTAAAGCAAATCAACAATCAGTAGAATTTTTTTATTTTATTGATTATCTTCTAAATTTTTTTTATTTTTCTTAATCTGGATCATTTCCTTCTCTGCACTGGGCATTCACAGTACCGGTAGTAAAGATTCCTCTTTATGAATGAAAGTGTACTCTGAGACCATAACAATCTATGTTAACTTTTTATTTATATTATAATTGTAACACCCCTTACCCACTCTAAAAAAAAAGTCCATTGGATCTAGATACCCCCATCCCCCTCTATAAATAATATATACTTACAGTTTATTACATGGCATTTTCAATATTGGCCCTGGTATCAGCCCGAGACTCCCATATTGAGTCTGATGGGAATAAGGGTCGTGGGCTGATACCAGGGCCAATATGGAAAATGCAATGTCATAATAATTAAGGTCTTTCCCGTTTCCAACGGAAAGACCTTTCTGTAATTCGTATGATTATTATTATTATTATTATTATTATTCTTATTATTATTATTATTATTTTTCTTCTTTTCCGCCAACTTCGATGTCAAGAATTTTCTTCATTTCGCGACATATCGAAATGATATTTCACCAGTTGGTTCGGAATGATAAACCGGATTCAGGATTGACACCGCGAAGCCGAACTCTTTTCCATACAGAGTTATCTGCCCAAATACCGTAAACCCTTGTTACCAAAATAACTGAGGAACCGTAACAAATAGCTGATCAAATATATAAGGAAAAATGTTCATCTTCGCAAGACGCAAGTTTGTCATGTTTCGCTCAACTTGGTTTATCGACTCCTTATGGGAGTTACTGGCCCTTGAATATTTGACGGAGCGCGTGCATGATCAAAACTCGTAAACTGTTAGTCGTAGAGACTTGGGACTTTCACCATTATACATCAGATGTCTTATTCTACAAAATGACCCCAAGGTCAAAGGTCAAGGTCACACTTGACCTTTGACCTTATACCTTGTTACCAGAATAACTCAGAAACCGTAACAAATAGCTGATCAAATATGTGGGCAAAAATGTTTATCTTCGCAAGACGCAACTTTTTCATGTTTCGCTCAACTTGGTTTATCGACTCCTTATAGGAGTTACTGGCCCTTGAATATTTGACGAAACGCGTACATGGTCAAAACTCATAAACTGTTAGTCGTAGAGACTTGGGACTTTCAACAATAGTCATCAAATGTCTTATTATTCAAAATGACCCCAAGGTCAAAGGTCAAGGTCGCACTTGACCTTTGACCTTATACCTTGTTATGAGACTAACTCAGAAACCGTAACAAATAGCTGATGAAATATACTGGGGAAAATGTTAATCTTGTCAAGATCTAAGTTTGTCTCTTTGGGTCTGAAGTTGTACGATGACTCCTTATAGGAGTTAATGCCCTTGACTCATGTTAATTTTACACTATATCTCGAAAACCATTATAGATATGAAGAAAAGGTTAATACAAAAAAAGATCAGTTTCAAAAGATCTACATTTTAGTACCAAGGTCAAAAGTCAGATATCAAGGTCATCAAAAAAGCCCTTAGCAACCGACGGAAAAGTACCTAGCAACCATATATATTTATGGTCAGGACCCTATTATAGAACTATAGAGGTGAAAATTGAAGGTCAAGGATCAAGGTCATTGAAAAAGGCCTTAGCAACCGATGGAAAAGTACCTAGCAACCATATATATTTATGTTCAGGATCATATTATAGAGCCATAGAGGTCAAAATGGAAGGTCTAGGGTCAAGGTCATCGAAAAAGTCCTTAGTTACTGATGGAAAAGTACTTAGCAACCATATATATTTATGCTCAGGACACTATTATAGAGCCGTACAGGTGAAAATGGAAGGTTAAGGGTCAAGGTCATTGAAAAAGTCCTTAGCAACTGATGGAAAAATACCTAGGAACCATAGATATTTATGTTCAGGAACCTTTTTTAGAGCTGTTGAGGTAAAATGGAAGGTCATTGGTCAAGGTCATTGAAAAAGTCCTTAGTAACCGATGGAAAAGTACCTAGCAACCATATATATTTATGTTCAGGGACCTATTTTAGAGCTGTAGAGGTCAAAATCGAAGGTCAATGGTCAAGTTCAGTGTGACAGAGTCCTATAATTTGACTATACAAGTCAAAATAGAAGGTCAACAGTCATGCTTAATAGCCTTAATTGCTATTTGACAAGGGAAAGACCTTGCAATTGTTCTCTGAACAATTGTCTTTCTAGTTAATAATCTATTTATCACATATTTTTTAGGGCAAATATGGATTTCAGACTCTGAGAGCAAATATGGATTTTAATGATCTAGAGCAAATAAGGGACATCCATTTCCAGTCATATTTGCCATGCAAAATCAAACATATTACATGTACTACTAAATAGGTGATAACTACTGATACCAAATTAGGTCTGCATTATAAAAAGTTATAACTTGAACATGACAAAAGTGAAATATGTCAAATTCCAACTCAATTAGTTTTTAGCGGTTAAAAACAACACTTCCAAATTTCAAATGATTTGGTGAAACAATACTCAAGTTATTGAACAGAAACCTCAGTTTATGTAATTATCCCTATTAAAAAGGGAAACAAATTAGAATCAACAAAAGGAAAATATGTCAAATTCATGATCAATCTGTGTCCAATCGGAGTTTTGAATTACAACATTTACAAATTTCAAATAATGCTCAAGTTACTGAAGAGACACCTAAAGTTTGGCTATTTTCAAAATTGAAAATTTGGGAAACTCTGAAATGACAAAAGCGAAATATGTTAAATTCAAACTCAATCTGTGTTCAGTGTATTCTAATAATATTTTAATTTTAAATGATTTGTTGAAACGATATTGAATGGAAACCTCAATTTTGGCTTTTTTTGATACCAAGGCTAATTAGGAAACCACAAAATTCACAATTTTTCTATTATTTAGTAGCCTACCTCTGGAATGATAAAAGCACCATATCCAATTTCAAACTTGACCTGTACATTGTTTTAATAAGTATTGCGTATAGATTATTTTACATTTGGCAAAGAAAAAGTGTGGAAAGTACAAAATTCACAATTTTCCCATTCATAGTGAGGCGTAACTCTTGAATGGTAAAAGGCACAATGTCCAAATTCAAACTTGATGTGTGTATTGTGATAATAAGCATTGTGACTATCTGGCCAAGACAACTAAAGTTAGAATGAGGAAAGTACTCAATTCACATTTTATAAAGGGCCATAACTATGGAACAGCAACAGGTATGATACCCAAATTCCAACTTGATCTGTGTCTTGTGGTAATAATCATTTTGGAACAGCAACAGGTATGATACCCAAATTCCAAATTGATCTGTGTCTTGTGGTAATAATCATTTTGCATAACTTTCAAAACCTTTTGCCAAAGCAATCTTCTGTTGTAGTGCAGAAAGTAAAAATTTCATAATTTTGTCCATTTATAAAGAGGAAGACCCCTCAAGCAGTAAAAGGCAAAATCTGCGTATTGTGGAAGTAATCATTGTACAAGTACATAAGTGTCAAAACATTTGGTGAAGTTCGAGTGCAGAAAGTACAAAATTCACAATTTTTCCTTTATAAAGGATGTAACTCTTGAACAATACAATGCAGAATTCCGAATTCCAATCTTGCTCTGTGTATTGTAGTAGTAAGCATGGTGTATAAGTTTTATAGCATTTAACCAACGGAAACTCACGTTAGAGTGTGGAAACCACAGTATGACAGACATACATTTTCCATACTTAAAATTGCTCAACTCTGAAGCAATAAAGGGCACAATACCCAAATTCAAACTTGACCTGGGTATTAAGGTAATAAGCAGTGTGTATAAACTTCAAAACAGTTGACCAAGGCAATCAATTCAGATGGATGGGTAACACTTAATGCCCTATGGCATGGGAATAAAAATATCTTTTTCTCAAAGAGAAGAGTGTCTGAATTTTTTTTATTTCGTTTAAATATATTTACCAATAAGTGCTTTTAAAATATGTTACTTATTTTTTTTAAACTTACTGACCAAAAATAAAACTTATTTGACTAATTAAATGTATATAACAGGCACATAGCAGCCTGTATTTTTCAGCTGGCACATACTAATTCATATTGACAGATATTCTTAGCCATAAACTAAAAATATTTTGAATAATGTTTGTATGAATTTTAAAATAGATCTACCCTAGAAATTTATGATAAATGAAACAATTCTATGACAACAAATATTAAAAAAAAATTGAATTATATGACATATGACTTACATGTAAACATTAGTATTATTCAAGGGTATATCTCCACTGTCAGTACTCCACACCCAATTACTAACATTATTCTGGTTGTTTAAACTTAACCACCATTCTTTAATTCCAGTAGTCCTTGCTTTTATTCTTTGAAATTCTTGTTTAATCCATTGCTGAAACAACATTTAAAGTTTTTTTAATGTACGCTTCGAACCACTAGGCAAAAATTTCCATGTCCACAGATATGAATATAGACAACTAATATTATATCCCTTGTAGTAAGTGATGTTCTATTGGTTCTACCTGACAATATGTATAATTGTAATAAGACAATTTTGATGTTTTCTGAAAAATTGTAAGGGTGGGAGACAAATGTGATGTCCCATGGCTGTACGGAAGTTACCACCATTGCTTCCAAAATTCCCTCTGGAAGTTATGTGATTGTAGTCTGCAAAATGACATGGTCTTAATAACAGGTATATTTTTATATAGTTCTGTTTATACTTCAAAACATTTGTTGTCTCCATGTAATATATAGCCTATGTGGTAGACATCACAATTTTTACTATGGAGAAAAAGTCTTCTTTGGGGCTAAAAATATTGCCAAACCACAATAAGACACAACAAACTGAAAACTGGTTCATCTTTAGTGTACCATAGTTTGAGGCAAACATTGTATATTATTAAACCTCACTACGTAAAACAGTATCTAACTGGCTAGATAATTGATCATGTGACGTTTACAATTGGGATATTTCCTTTGAAAACTGCGAATAAAATGCTCCGCTGGGCACAGCTTAATACGACCACAGAGGTCGAACCCTGAACAGTTGGTGCAAGTATGGACACAACATTCAAGCTTGATACAGCACTGAATTTGGATTGTGAATAAATATTTGACACAGCATAGGTTTCTGACACAGAATTAATGTGGTCTAAGAACTTAAAATTTTTTTAATTTACCTATTCAAACCATATCAGTATTATTTGCTTTTATCTTTAAATCAGAAATAACCAATTTAAAATGGAAAATTTTAAAGAAGTTTTATTTTGGACCCTTTGGACCTTAATGTAGACCAATTTGAAAACGGGACCAAAAATTAAGAATCTAAATACACGGTTAATCAAAGAACTCCAATAGTTCAATTTTTGATGAAATCAAATAAAGTTAAATTTTGGACCCTTTAAACCTCAATGTGGACCAATTTGATAACCGGGCCCAAATATCAATTTCTTGCTATTGCGCAATACTGTGCAATTGAAGATTTCTTGCTATTGCGCAATACTGTGCAATTGAAGATTTCTTGCTATTGCGCAATACTGTGCAATTGAAAATTTCTTGCTATTGCACAATACTTATTATAATAATTTACACATCCTGTTTGGTGTGTATCTCTTGCCTTATCATTATTATTTGCTTTTATATATAAATCAGAAATTTAATAATAAAGTTTTTGGCAAATTTCCAATATACATAATTTAAAAGCAGTTTAGGTGAGATATTCAAATGAGTTTCAATTACCAACCTTACACTGCCTTTTAAATTATGTTTTGTACTTAATTGTCCATTAACCTGGAAACCCTTTTCCCCCCTTTTTTGCACCTTATTCCTTAACGGTTTGAGCCATAACTACCAAAGACAATTCTTACCATCCCTTTGTGGTATTCCAATATCCAAAATCTAAATACATAGTTAGATTCAGCATATCAAAGAACCCCAAGAATTCAATTTTTGATGAAATCAAATAAAGTTCAATTTTGGACCCTCTAAACCTCAATGTGGACCAATTTGATAACCGGGCCCAAATATCAAAAATCTAAATACATGGTTAGATTCAGCATATCGAAGAACCCCATATATTCAATTTTTGTTGAAATCAAACAAAGTTTAATTTTGGACCCTGATTTGGACCAACTTGAAAACTGGGCCCATAATAAAAAAACTAAGTACATGTTTCGATTCAGCATATCAAAGAACCCCAAGAATTCAATTTTTGTTCAAATCAAACTAAGTTTAATTTTGGACACTTTGGACCTTAATGTAGACCAATTTGAAAACGGGACCAAATAATTAAGAATCTATAAACACAGTTAGATTCGGCATATCAAAGGACCCCAATAGTTCAATTTTCGATGAAATGAAACAAAGTTTAATTTTGGACCATTTTGGCCCCTAATTCCTAAACTGTTGGGACCAAAACTCCCAAAATCAATCCTAACCTTCCTTTTGTGGTCATAAACCTTGTGTTTAAATTTCATAGATTTCTATTGACTTATACTAAAGTTATTGTGCAAAAACCAAGGAAAATGCTTATTTGGGCCCTTTTTTAGCCCCTAATTCCTAAACTGTTTGGACCAAAACTCCCAAAAACAATCCCAACCTTCCCCTTTTGTGGTCATAAACCTTGTGTTAAAATTTCATAGATTTCTATTTACTTATACTAGAGTTACTGTGCGAAAACCAAGAAAAATGCTTATTGGGCCCTTTTTTGGCCCCTAATTCTTAAACTGTTGGGATCAAAACTCCCAAAATCAATCTCAACCTTCCTTTTGTGGTCATAAACCTTGTGTTTAAATTTCAAAGATTTCTATTAACTTATACTAAAGTTATAGTGCAAAAACCAAGAAAAATGCTTATTGGGCCCTTTTTTGGCCCCTAATTCTTAAACTGTTGGGATCAAAACTCCCAAAATCAATCTCAACCTTCCTTTTGTGGTCATAAACCTTGTGTTTAAATTTCAAAGATTTCTATTAACTTATACTAAAGTTATAGTGCAAAAACCAAATGTCTTCGGACGACTACGACGCCGACGTCATACCAATATAAGACCCCAAAAATTTTGCGGTGGTATAAAAATCACTACTCGAGGGTGACAATAGTATCGTCTCCCCCCAGATCTCTATTTTTCCTCAACATCCCTATTCCCTCTGGTCACATGATGGAAAACACAAACCGGAAGTCATCTGTTTGCTTGCTTTCATTTTTAACATGTCCATGTCAGGGATTTTTTTCATAGAATTTTGAACCCCTTCAAGGAAAAGTGACTCCTCTGTATAAATCAATTTTTATCCACAGAAATGGGGGTTCAGTTTTCCATGATAGGGAGTCAGAAAACGATAGCTGATTTAAAAAATTACCAAAGGGAGGGGAGGTCATTTTTCCATGACAGGGAAGTCAGAATACCATAGCAGATATAAAATTTTTGCAAGGATAGGGGAGGTCATTTTTTCATGACAAGGAGGTCAGAATACCTAAGCAGATATAAATTTTTATCAAGGAAAGGGGAGGTCACAGAAATGGGTGGTTCAGTTTTCCATAAAAGGGGGTCAGAATACCATAGCAGATATAAAACTTTACCAAGGGGAGGAGAGGTCATTTTTCCATGACAGGGAGGTCAGAATACCAAAGCAGGAATAACATTTTTGCAAGCAGAGGGGAGGTAATTTTTCCATGACAGGGATTTCAGAATACCATAGCAGATATATTTGTTTGTTTAATTGGGGTTTTACGCTGTTTTCAGCACATTTTGCTATTTCGCAACGGCCAGTTTTTATTGGTGGAGGAAGCCGGAGTACCCAGAGAGAACCACCGACCTTTGGTAGGAAAATTGGCAGTCCTTGTCAATTTAGATCGGAGTCGAACACACCCCGCCACAGGTGAGACTCGAACTCACAATCCTAGTTCATTAGTAGTCATGACAAACTACCTAGACCACTCGGCCATGCACCGAGGCCCCCTATAGCAGAACAAAATTTGAAACATTTGTCGGTTGTCTCTGTTAACCAAGTCACCTAAGTCTCTCTATGGTCTATTTGGTTATTTCATTATCTCCCCTGGGTAACTAAGGGAGATAACCGGCTTTCTCATTCCACTCAAGTTTGGTCCCAGATCAACATTTAGTTACCGAGGAGTATGTCTCAAATACTTTTTACTTTGGCTGATATCTATTTCAATTATCTGTAATACTTTCAATGATGGTGAAATGTACAGACCCTCAGATATTTTGAAAGACCACCCAAGGACCATTCTATTCAAGTTTCCAATGGTTACAGAGCTTTAGGTTTCAAGGTTTTAAGCTCACATGGCCCTTTTTTTTTCTTTAAAACAAATATGATATGGCAGATTCAATGAAAGTCTGAAGTACAATGAAGTCATATAATTTGGGTTTTTTTTTGTTAACAATAACAAAATATCCATAAATATATATCATCAGTTAATATCCTTGTTTACCTACTAAATGTTACCTTGACTAATATACATAAAATTGTCACTCTCTTCAACATCACTGTAAACATGTGATGAATTAATTACTGACATCTATATGACTGCAACACAATTTCCATATCAAAACATACTTTTAATATGAAAGATTATCTAATTCAAGTCAAATAAGATTCAAGCTGTTACAATGATTTAATATCTGCAGAGTAGAAAAATGCTGTATTATATTTGTACATTATTTGTAAGACTCTTTTAAGAATATATTATTACATTAAAATTATCAAAAACAATCAATTTTTTAACATTTGTGATTTCTGTGTGAAAAATTTAAGTTGTTTCCACAAAACCAAATCATGTATAACATAGGCTTCAGTTAACAACATAAATTCTTTTAATAAAAACAGCAAATGCAAACGAAAGAAAACCGAAATTATGAAAGCCAACCCAAACACCTATCGTTCATCAAACCAATAACCAAATCCAACTCAGCTAAAAACCAGAGGCTCCCAGGTGCCTGTATCGCTCACCTGATAGTGCATTGCCTATAACATATAGCGACCATTTTCCACAGGGTTAAAAGTTCAGCTGTGGTGGCCATCTTGGTCAACAGACACAATCCTGAAAGAGGACCATCTAAGGACCATTGCTGCTAAGTTTGATTCCAACCTCCTTTGTTTCAGACAAGAAGATTTTTTTTAAATGAATTTTCCATAGGATCCAATGTTAAACTATGTTCGTCCGTGGCAGCCATCTCGGTTGACAGTCCAGGTCATCAGACATAATTCTGAAAGAGGACAATCCAAGGACCATTGCTGCCAAGTCTTGTTCGAATTGGCTCAGTTGTTTCAGACAAGAAGCTTATTTAATGAATTTTCTCATATGGTCCCATTTAAAACTAAGTTCGGCAGTGGCAGCCATCTTGGTTGACATTCTAGGTCATTGGACATATCTCTGACAGAGGACCATCTACAGACCATAGCTGTCAAGTCCGGTTCCAATTGGCTTAGTATTTTCAGACAAGAATATTTTTTAATGAATTTTCCCATAGGGTCCAATGTTAAACTATGTTTGGCTGTGGCGGCCATCTTGGTTGATGGTCCAGTTCATTGGAAATAATTCTGAAAGAGAACCATCTATGATCATTGCTGCTAAGTTTGATTGTAATTGGCTCAGTTGGTTCAGACAAGAAGATTTCTAAATTAATTTCCCATAGGCTGCTATGTTAAACTAAGTTTGGCTGAGACAGCCAACTTGCCCAGAGGTCAGGGCCATCAGACAAACTTTTGAAAGAGGACCACCTTATGACCATTCCACCATAGTTTGGTTCTAATTGGGCAAGTAGTTTCAGACGAGAAGATTTTTATATGAATTTCTCATAGGGTCCTATGTTAAACTAAGTTCCGTTGTGGTGGCCATCTTGATCATATGTCGGGACCATCGGACACACTTTTGGAAGGGGACTATGCAAGGATCAATTCAGCAAAGTTTGGCTGAGATTTGCATAGTAGCTTCAGAGGAGATTTTTTGACCCCCCTTTTTTCTATTTTTAGCTTGGCCGCCATCTTGGTCGGGGACACTGGAGACAAATTTGGACGGGGACCACCCAAGGACCATTCCCCAAAGTTTGGTCCCAATTGGCCCAGTGGTTTCTGAGGAGAAGATTAGTACACCAAGTAATGACAATAGCTCACATGACCCTTTGGGTCAGGTGAGCTAATAAAAACATGAAAATTAGATCAAGGCCATAACAGACTAAGAGATGAATCGGTGCACCACTACTATTTATGACCTGACAACCTCCTAACATGAGGACCTCCCTATCTGATGCCTAAGGACACACTAGGTAGCTCTTGGGATTAGAGTATAGACAACCTATTCCAATAAACTGCTGCGTCTCATGCACGATATTCCAGTCCCCAGCAACAGCTATGAAGTTGTAAGGAGTAGGAAAATATTTATTTTTTTTTAGCAAATTAAGTGTCTTGTTACTTTTTCAACGGCTTAACATATCTGTTTTGTTAAGTTGGGGTTTTACGCCGTTTTATGCACATTTGGCTATTTCACGGCAGCCAGTTTTTATTCGGTAGGAAAATTGGCAATCAATTAAGATCAGAGTCAAACACACCCCGCCACAGTTGAGATTCGAACTCACAACATCAGTGTTGACAGGCTAGTGATCATTAGTAGTCATGACGAACTATCTAGACCACTCGGCCACCAAGGCCCCTTAACATATCTAAATTACCGGTATAACAGTGTAACAACAAACTTAATATCATCTTTGTGTAAGCAGGAAATTTTATACTTATAAAGAAATTGCTTATATTTGGACAATCTAAGTCACATAACTCTGGAACGACTCAAGTATACAGACCCTCAGACCACCATTTGTAATAATGTGTTAAAGTTTGAAGAAAATAAGTCGGAGAGTACAATTGTACTCAAGTTAGTGTGCGACACATGTGTGCGACACATGAAAAATATTTTTTTATTAAACAATCTAAGTCTCATAACTCTGGAACGAGTGAAAATCATCAAAAAGTATGTAGACCCTCATTTGTAACAATGTGTTAAAGTTTGAAAAAAATCAGTCAAGACGTACTCGAGTTTGTGCATGACATCTGAAAAATTTCTTATATTCACACAATCTAAGTCCCATTACTCAACAAAAATTAAAATCATCAAAAAGTATACAGACCCTCAGACCATCATTTGTTGTTTGTTAAAGTTTGAAGAGAATCAGTCAAGACACACTCGAGTTAGTGCGTGACATGTGAAAATTTGCCTAGATTTGGACAATCTAAGTCCTATAACTCCAGGCTGACAAAATAGAAAATCGTCAAAATCGAAAGGTAGCTTTCTTCTCTCAATCCTAATGTTGTGTGTTAAAATGTCATGTGAATTGATTAAAGCAACTTTGAGTTATGGTACGAAGTGTTGACAAGTTGACAAACGGGCATACCATAATACGTCCCATCTACAAAGGGCATATAAAAACAAAGGTTTTAGCAACTTCCTAAGCATACCCACATCAATCACTTCTATTTAGCTTTCATTGCAACAGAGAAAAAATTTTACATTAGCACTTAAGTCGTTGAACATACCATTTCAAGTGAATCCTCAATAGACAAAAGTTCTGCCCGCATGGAATTACATATATATTTGGCTTCAAACCAATTTCGTTTATGGTTGTCTGCAAATAAATAGCACTTCTTTCCATGTGGTCCATCAACCCATCCAGGGGGACAACTTTGTCCATTTGCTGAAATTTTAATATAATCTGCATCAATTTAGTTGCTACCTTGGATACTATCTGTTCGGAGTACACCAGTTAAATGAGTACGCAATTTACAATGTATCTTTATTCTTCATACAACTTTGGATTCATATACATAAAAAAATTAAATGACATAGTATATTGAAAAATAACGTTATAAGGGTTTACAAAAAAACAACTACAATGTCTATAATGAACTATATGTTCATTACACTATCATTTAAATAGATAGACCTTTCTTTGTACTTTCATTTCATTGTTGTGGGTTTCACCGGGACATTTAAATAGATAGTAGACCTTTCTTTGTACTTTCACTTCATTGTAATGGGCTTCACCGGTACATTTAAATAAATAGTAGACCTTTCTTTGTACTTTCATTTCATTGTTATGGGCTTCACCGGGACATTTAAATAAATAGTAGACCTTTCTTTGTACTTTCATTTCATTGTTATGGATGTATGTTACACTCGAATGGTAGTCCTATTCCATCAGAAGTTTCAAATAACAATACTTTTACATAATCTTAATTGACCTCTGACAATAAAAGCTGGCCTGTGATATGGCCAGTTGCACTAAAGTAGGTGTAAAATGCTAAATTAAAATATATAACAGTTTTCAAGTGACAAAATGTCTGAGCTGTTGAACGTACTTAACATAAATAAACCAAACATATTTATGACTAGAACAATGAAGAATAACAAGATTGCAATACAGTAGCCAATGTCCCCCACTGATAATGTTAAAATAAGATAAATAATAAGACAAAAATGTGCAAAATTACTGAACTAAACTCATACAACACAATGATGATCTAAACCTTTGACTAATTTCATTAAAATCTGAGAGATATGTAAAAGTGAGACAGCATAAAACAAATATTTTTTACTGTTCCAGAGAGAATAAAATTAATTCATTGCTGCTGATTTTTTTAAATAATGACTGTGACTGTTGATATTAACATTGGACAAAAATTTCATTAAAATTTGTTATTGAGGCAATTAAGTAGACATGAGAGCACTTACAGAGTGCATTTTCCACATTTTCACTCTTTCAGGGGAATAACTACAAGAAATTTAATCTGTCACAGCTGATTTTCCAACTTGTCTGCAAGAAAGCTGGTATGGAAGTTGAAAGAACAAAATGTTCCAAATGTAATGTCTGTACAGAATAGGGCAAATTTTGAATGAAGTTACCAGGTATTTTTCTTCATGCCAATTTACAAAATTTTAATACATTAAATAGAGAATATTATACAGCAGAGTTATATTTCTAGTAATTACACTAACTTCCATCCCAGCTAATGGATTGTGCTGCTGATAAAGCTGAAATTGAACCTAAATCACAAATTTACAAATTTATGAAGCATAGATGATCACTGTTGCAAAATATCTAAGCTGACAATAAAGACATTTATTAAACTAATTTATTGATATATGATTACTGTACAGGAACAGTGTCCATTAGAATTTAGAATGGGATTCCACAGCGAGCGATATTGAAATCATGCAGATGCAAACCTAGCTTCAATAATGTAGCTCTTGTGACAACTTTTGATCTGGCAGAGCTAAAAAGTGAATAACTTTTAGATATGCCAACGAGAGGTCGTGCTTATTTGAAATACCATTGAACTCTATAAACTTCCAGTATTAATGTTGAAATTATTGTTTTGCATATCTCGTGATTTTGTCAGTTTCATAATTGTTTTCTTTCCGTTATGACAGATGTCGTGACATCGCAGGAGGCATGCCGTGACCTTATATGGATATCATTACTACGACTACAATTGACAATATCGCAAGAAAAAGTATTTTGTCAATGGAAACTTCCTTATTTGGAACATGACTTTAGGGAGAACCCCCGCAGGGACTTGAAAAGAAAATTCAAAACATGGATGAAAATTTTGAATGCCAGATTTCTGGATTGTCCAGAGATCTCCCGATAGGTGATGGTATGTTGCTTTATTTTAACTGATAATGATAGAAATATAATATTTTTACAGTTTATGAACCAAAACAGGTGGAATATATGCCTAAAACCCCCGGATATGAATCACACCCGACTGCTCAATTACAAGTAATGGGACTGCTTTGTAGCTCCACAGAGTCCAAAGTTTGTCAACGGAGCCACATCATTGACATTGTAACCTTCCGGCTTCCCTTACAATGTATCAATTAAAAAATTTGGACACTCAAATAATGCTATGATATTGTGACAATGCGTTTATTCTTTCATAAAATAAAATACAATTTGACAATGAAGATGGTATTGCAGAGAAAAGAGGGGGAGAAAAGGGGGAATGAAACAAAACTATCATTGACCATTCCCTATGTGCCTGTGCTATAGATTGTATGGTACAGTTTGTTAACATTGGCGCCTTCTGGCGCCAACACCGAGCTCTGAGTTGTGCGGGATAAACATTTTCTTCCATGCAGAAAGTGGCATTTGAGCGGGAAAAAAATAAATAAAAATGTTGACGGACGAGTTCAGGTCCTTTTCCTGACAATCGTCCTATAGATATCAACAAAAACATAAATATATTTTTAATTGAAATTAAAGCTAAATGCGTAATCTGTGAATACCTATATGCCCCTTGCACATGAAACCTGGTATTTCCATGATTTTATCAATTCAAGTTTTCATTTTTAAAACGACATTTAGGCTAGTTTTTTATTTCAACCCCCTCAGGGAAAACGGTGTCAAGGGACTTTACTATATACAGCTGCAGATGAAGAGTTTTATATAAAGAATTATCCACGGAAAATTCCTTACCTGGTATATTCGTATATTCAACTACAGAAAATCGAGTTTTCTCCGTCTAAACGCTTTCCTCGTTTTCCCCTTTTCGATACTTTCATCTTTTACGTCAGTGATTATATTAAGATACCCATCGATCTTCTTGGTCCCACAATTGAATTATTATTACTTTGACAACTAAACTACACAGAAATATTTTTTACATCCCAGAGTAACTGACTAAATGCTTTAAAATATGTGAGCTTGTACATGCACCTCCTCGTAGTATAAATGGTTTAACAGGATAAACAAGAACAAAAAAAAAAAAGAAAAGAAAAAAACTATTGCATTTAGTTACTATTTAGCATTAGTCCTTTTTTCATCTCTGTTCAAAGCAGAGGTACATATATTTTCAATCCTGTTTACTACAACTAAAATATAACTGAAAATGTAAATCAGTTGTCATTTTTGACATTTTGTAAATTAGATTGTCATTCTGTTGTGTTTCTTGAATGTCTTACCTGTAAGAATTACTACCACAGTCCATACGAAAATCTCCTTCCACATCTTTGCATGTATATGTGTTAATAAGACATATAAGTACTGAAGTAATTCTTATAACAGTATTCCCTTGAGAAGGAAATATGTACTTAAATAGTAAAAACTAAAAGTAACATAATTAATCATGGCTGTGTCTATGATGACATTAAAACATGCTTGTATAAATTCATATCCGTGTTTGTCGGGACTTTGGACAGCAAGTAAAGCCTACTCGACTTCAAGTACAATGGTGACTTTCTACAAAGTAGTGTTAGTCTCTGCTATAGTAATCACTTATTGCATAATTTATCAAAGATTGATATAAAATCTAAGGGTCTGCTATCAGATCCCTTTTCCTTTTATATTTTGTATTTGTTCAGAGTGTGACTGTTCCTATTAATTCACCGTTTCTGGGTTTTAATCTCGATATTCTTCTGCTGATATATTTAATAAATGACACAAAATTCCTGCATATGCTTGACAAAAGCTTAAGCAAACATTATCGGTCTTCTTGGAAGTCATATTGAGACCTTCAACACGGAGAACAGGTTTATTTTCTACCAATAAAACCCCACCACATTTCGTCCATTTACTACTCATCAGTTGTGCTCAAGGCCTAAAACCTTGAAAACCAAAACAACAATCCAAAAGGTTGAAGAGCAAATTCAAAAAATAACAAAATAACCAAAAGGGGTGACGCCAAAACTATCTAATGAAAGAGCTATGCACGACGAATGTATACTAATTAGTTTTCATGAATTTTACAATTTTGTAACAGTAAATTTTAAGTATCAAACGTACGCTTCACTTCTATAACCACTTAAACTGTTCAAATAGTTTGTACTTTTATGAATGTCCCCTAATTATTTTTAAGAAGTTAACTGCTTGGTACGGATGGTAAATGCGTTTTCTCCATTTTTATTTTGCGTGACTAGAATTGGCAATAAGGTGATGAGCAATAGTTCAATTGCTCACAGAAACATACATGTATATGTTTTCACGGCTGAAAATCCTCGATTTGAGATTAGAAAAACCATGAAAAATTGCATTTGAAAAATTTACGGTTTAATAAGATGTACCACGACCTTCGGGCGGTAAATTCCAAAACAGCCTGTTTGATGTATCAGGTCTAACGGTGATCGCCGAGTGGAATTTGTTAATAATGAAGGAGAACCCTACCCACAGTATCAAATTTACCTCCATATTACAGTTGTCGAAAACGCAACAATTAATGTGAAAACAAATCCTTAAACAGAATTGAGGCTTTGCCAGGATTTCATGCACTTAATTGTTCCGATTCGGTTATAGTGTCTAGTTTGGTAATAAAAGAGAAACTAAGGCATTTAGGGCTATGTAAAAAAATTGGAAACTTCACAGAGTCGAAGAGAACTTTGATGTTCCATTCAGTGGTTCTCTAGAAGAAGACTTTTGTATTGCCCACAAGTCCTATGTTTAACTAAGTTCCCCGCTGGTGGCCATCTTGGATGACGGATCGGCATCAACGTAACCGAGTGAACACTTGGTCAGCCCATCAAAAGGGACATTCTAGGGTATATCTCCACTGTCAGTACTCCACACCCAATTACTAACATTATTCTGGTTGTTTAACTTAACCACCATTCTTCAATTCCAGTAGTCCTTGCTGTTATTCTTAAAAATTCTCTATGTAATATATATAGCCTAGCTGTGTGGTAGACATCACATTTTTTTCTATGGAGTAAAAGTCGTCTTTTGGGCTAAAAATATTGCAAAACCACACAAAGACACAACAAACCGAAATTTGGTTTTATCTTTAGTGTACTGTAGTTTAAGGCAATAATTATATAATGTCAACCATCTGGCCATCCATTATAATCAACTGCATATTTATTTTTGTTTTTCATATCAGAGGTAAAAAGACAAGCAATGTCATGCTTTACCGCTTTTAGAATAATACAGAATATGTACTAGTTGAATGCCACAACCAGCTGATTATATCGATTATCAGAACATCACCAAAATGGCAATCTCTCTACATGGGATATAAATTATATTAAAAAAATTCAGGAACTTTAAAAATTTCCATGAAATTTCACACCCAAATTTAAATTTCAAAGTATGTTTTCATGAAAAAATGAAATGCACAAAGGTTCATATTTAAACTCTTTAGAACTACTAGTATCCAGTTTGGCTAACAGGAAGCAAATTTCAGGACTACTTGTGTTTTACAATACTTGGAGACATCATAATCCGCTCGTCCGTCCGTCCCATGATGGCATTGTGCACCTCCTATTTTAGAATTTGATCGGACCAATTTTTGGGGTTTCCCATAGAAAAACATGGACTTTGACTTTCAATGTGATGGGGGTACCATGATGCCATCCACAACTCCTAAACCACTGAATCGAATTTGATGAAACTTTCAGAGGATCTTTATTACATGATGCTGTAGTGCACCTCCTATTTTAGATTTTTTCTGATGAATATTTGGGGTTACCCATACCAAAACATGGACTTTGAAATTCATCGTGATAGGGGAACCGTGATGCCATCCTCAACCACTGAAGGGAATTTGATGAAACTTTCATAGGACCTTTATTATTTATTATTATTATTTATGTGCACCTTCTATTTTAGATTTTGATCTGACCAACATTTGGGCTTTCCCATAACAACACATGGACTTTGCCATTCATTGTGATAGGGTGGTTCCAGTATGCCATCTGCAACTCGCCCTAAACCACTGAATGGAATTTGATGAAACTCATCTCAGTGCTGTTGGAGTTTTCCTATCCAAAATATTGACATTTCCTTTCATGTATCTTATGTAAAGCGGGGGTATCAAGTAGTGAGCTTTGCTCACAGTATTTCTAGTTTTATTATACATATTCTGTATTACTTTAAAATATTTTCCTCCCATGTCATTTAGAATTTGGTCATACCCAATGGCTTTGTTGTTAACTGTTTTACAGCTTTTCCGATCTCAGCTCCTGTTATACTTTGATCAAGTTTTTCTAGTAAATTTGTGAGTATTTCAATGTCAGGCATCTCCAATGTCTCATATTCTTCATTCGCATACCTATTTAAAATATTCCAAAACATTGTTAGGATCTGAACATGAAGCGGACCTTAGTTCTTTAGAAAGAGAACAAATATACCTACGGAGCAATCAAAAAACGTAATCCATTGGACAGACAAACCCGGGAAGACAAACGAACAACCACAAGTACAACAAATAAACAATGAAAACTAAAAAACAATGAATAACACGAACTCCTATAAAAACTAGGAGTGAACCCAGGTGCTCTAGGTAAGCAGTTTCCGCTCGTTATACGACACTCCTCGTGCAGTTCAACAAAGTCAATACGGTGGAAGTCACAAATCGGTGTATACAATGTTACGACAGTGGGAACAGGTCCAACATATTAGATATTGGAACACTGTAACGGTCGTTCAATTCGTGATGACGACCGTAGAATTTCTTAAGTGATGACATCAACTTATCCCTGATAAAACCCTGGTTAAGACGCGTATGCCCTTGAAAATCGGATAAGCTGAGAAAAGTAGACGCCATAATAATGCAGGCGATGCTGGTATATTGTTACTCAAGAAGGGAAAGTTAACAATAGCAAATTCGAAGTCATCACGTTTGTCATAAAGTTTTGTCTTCAAATGTCCCTCATTGTCTATTTCAAGAAACAAATCTAAATATGAAACGGACTTTGGTGTATCTGTAGTATCCTTAATTTCAAGCTCACCTTGGTAGATGGGATGTAGAAAGTCTTGGAATTTGTCGTTATTTAACGACAACACGTCATCTATATAACGAAAAGTGAAATTAAAGGATTGGGCTAGTTTCTTTTTGTTTTCACTTAGTAGAACTTGAATGAAGTCCGCTTCATATAAGTACAGAAACAGATCGGCGAGGAGAGGAGCACAGTTGAATCCCATTGGAATGCCGATTATTTGTTGAAAAATTAGACGACCAAATTCAACAAACATGTTGTCTATGAGAAAATCTATCATGTCTGTAATTTCACCTTCAGAATACTTTTTGTCAGAATCAGAGTGGTTCTTCACGAAATAAGCCTGTTCTCTACCTAAAACTAGAATTTTATACCTGCGTGTGCTATTTTTCTTGAATAAAAATTGATAAACTAGATGTTTTAAGCGATCTTTTAATTGAGTTGTGGTATGGTAGTATAGAGAAGTCGAATGTTTTTATGCTGTTGCATGTAGCCAAAGATTTTGATTTCAGATATTTTAGAAAATGTTTCGAGTTTTTAAGAATCCACTTCCGATTGACGCCACTGGTGGAATATGATGTTTCGTAGTAATTCTGAAGGCCCTCTTTAATACATTTCAATATGAATGTTAAAATCTTTGTAAGAGTTTTTGTAGAGCAATTAGCTGACCAAACAATGTACATTTGTTTAAACGGATTCGTATATTGTTTAGGAATCCAATAAAGAGCAGGAAGTAAGTTTTCTTGATATTTTGCAGAAGTCTCATTCAAAGTTTTCTTGTAGTTTTTCGATCTCAGTTTAAGATTTTTATACTTCTTGTAGTTTTAACCTTATTATACATGTATTTTGACCTTGCCTTATTGAAACATTTATGTTTTCTCTCACATCTGTTATTAAACCATTGTTTATGTTTAGAACGTCTTTTCTTTTTTAGTATTATTTAGACTTCCAAGCACATCTTTTGCAGAATTTACAAGAACACTGCTGAGATCATTAAAAACAGAATTTATTTCTGACTGCGTGACAGAATCAGGTGATAATTTATTTACATGTTTCACAACAGTACTCAATTTACCGGGCACTACATCTATATAGTCATTTTTAAAATCTGATTTCCATTTAACAAAACTAGAATTATCAACATCTTTTGGACATGCAACAGAAATAGGTTCATTTCTTAGAATATAGGCATGTAATGACAAACAATGGACATCAGAGAACACGGGATTAAAGTCCTTAACTTCAAATTCCTTAAAGTGGAACTAAAACGCTTATAGAAAGTTATTTTCATTTTATAGTACTAAAAAAACGTATAAAAACGCAAAAAACCCGATGAAATTCGGTAACTTAGTTTTCGAGATATTAGCAAAATACTGGCCGATCGTCATTTGCACACCTGAACGATTTGTTAAAAAACTCGAATATTACTAGTCGCCGGAAGTGACGTACTGTGCGGTTCAGATCTTGTACATAAATAGGTACAGGTCATTTGCAAAGTGAAAGCAGATTCAGTTGATTGTTTATACGTTATTGGTGACAACTATCGATTGACAGTGCTTCTTATATATTCACCGACACTTGTTTGATGAAACATTGTACTTAATTTAAATCTACAATTCAACAATGGGAAGGAATTGTGCAGTTGCGGGATGCAGCAACTCTGCAAAAACGGGACATACTCAACACGCTTTTCCAAAAGATGACCGACAACGTAACTTGTGGGTTCGTTTTGTAAAACTAACCCGTGTGGATTTTACTGTGCCAACTAAACACTCAGCCATATGTTCAGAACACTTCTCAGAAGAATGCTATGAGGTTGACAGGTTGAGATTCAAGGAGTTATTTGGTTTATCTGCTCATAACGGCAAGAGACTATTGCCAGGTTCAGTGCCAAGCATTTATCCCAACCAGCATGACCAGTATACATGGTATAGTGACGGTCTGCACCAAAATACTTTTGAAAAAATAATTCTAACATGTCTGATCTTATTTGTTTTTATATACCATGCATATGTCTTTATATATACATCAAATTTATGTGTATATATGCACATGTTTGAAAATGAATGCATTATCATAATGTCATTGTGAGAATAAGCCTACATTAAGCCTATGCAGCCTCTCCTGTTGAATCAAAATTTTTATGTGTAGCTATATTGTACCTTTACATCATACATAGGGTATATTTAAGGGTATTTTTAGAGTTATTGTGTTTGATTTACACCCCTTCTTTTCAAACCACCACAGTTACCAACATCCTGAACATAGGGCTATTTAAAAATATTATTAATGGAGTAAGTAGAAGGTACATGTAAGGCCGCTTATATCAAATGCAGAGCCTTGACAGGCATGACTTTGAACAGATGTAGCCAACAACCTAACATAAGTTGTAGTACAATAAGAGGCTATTATAGCGAAATGTGTAGCTCCATAAAAAGTTATTCTGGTCCCATGTCCCTCTGAATTTTTTTCTCGTTCTATGAGCATAAAAGTTATACATTTGTAACCATAATAATTTCAAATATTAAGAGTCTGCTGACTATGGTAAAATAATACAATATAGAACAATAAATGTACTTCCATGATATAACTACCTCTCTATTTATATAACATGTTCATGATCATAATCCTAGCTGATAATGCAGAAAATAATTTGGGTAAAAATGTAGCTTTTTTAAAGACATTCTATTTCATTAGCAATGTAAAGCTAAAGCAAAGTTTGAATGTCTATTTATTTATTAAAAGAATATGTATTTATTTATTCATTATTTATAAAAATATATATATATGACACTTCCAATCGTGCAAGAAATTTTAATTTCCCCCTAAATAGTATTTAACACCTGTGAAAATTAAAACTAGTTCATGATATAAAACAAATTAGTAAACATGTGGATGGATATTTATCACCTTTAATCCTGGTAATTAAAACAGTTAAAGTTTTAGCACCTATTAATTAACATCCTGTTATCTAGTAATAAAGATCAAACAAAAGTTTTAATCCCTCCAATCAGATAAATAACAACTTGGCCATGCACCTACCACCTGTGGAGTAAATCAATATACCGGTAACAAAGTCATTAGAAAGGTGTTATGAAAACCAGTTTTGACTGGTATTATAATTCAAATTACACAAAGAGCATTAAGTCCCATAACCAATATTAACCAAATTATAACTATACAAATGTGGGAATAATTTTATAAGTTGAATAATTTTTTTTATTAAAATCCATCAAAATCTTTTATTAAAGTTTTAGGTGTACAGTGCAGTTTCTCCAATGATTCTCTACATATTTTTATTATTACAACAAGGATTGTAAGAAATTACTTATCCCTCTCTACATATATGTCTCTGATTAAACTAAGAAATTTATTATATTTTTATAAGAAAATTCTGAAATTTTATAAATCTGTCAATTCAATAAAAAAACACATTGTAATTCTACATCAAAATCTATATTACTATTCAGTAACTTATATCACTATTTGTAAAACATCTGTTTTAAAACTATCAATTAATATTGTGTCTTATATTTGCTTGTTTAAAAAATAGTGTTTGTTTTTTATTCCTATAAGATGGTCTTCCATTTGTATTTATGTTATACACACCTTTCAAAATATCTTTCACTTTCGTTCTTTTTATATATTATATGTATATGGGGGCATTTATTGAAATTTATTGGCTATACTATTATAAATCACTAGCATTGCTGTCTTCATCCATAATATATTCCTTCTGGTCAATGTAAACAAGTTCAAGAGTAGCCCACACTGTACGTCATTTCCGGTCAATCGGGGTCACTCAGCGAGGAAACCCTGTTTCCGGAAATAGCGCTGATTGGATTTCCCACAGGTAAAAATAATCCAACTTCACTCGCTATTTTCTCCGTTATTACTTGACCAAATTTCATCGGTTTTTTTGCGTTTTTATACGTTTATTTAGTACTATAAAATGAAAATAACTTGCTACAAGCGTTTTAGTTCCACTTTAATCAATTCTAATAAATTAGATGAAAAAATGAAGTAATCTATAAAGGTCGAATCTTTACAAGTTCTTTTTCCAATAATATCATCTTTTCCTAATCTTCCATTTCCTATGTACATGTTATTATTTTTACAAAATTCAATCAATTTATGGCCATATTTATTCGGCCGACTGGTACATAAACTAGACCTCCATAAAGGAATGTCATGTTTCTGAAGTATATGAAAATCGTCCATAAAGTTTTTGAAATCCGGTCCTACTAAAAGAAGCCTGCCAAGGTAAATGAAGCCTGCAGAAGCCTGCAAAAGCCTGCAGGTTAATGGCTATAGGTACGTTGAATATTTTTACATATTATGGTAGATGACAGTATATTATTTGAAAATATCGAAAAAAAAATGATTTTGATAAGTTTTTTGACTCTTAATCGATGATTTTCTATTGTCGTATTTGAAGCCTGCAAGAATGCGACGCCATCTTGTTTTACCTTAGATTCGAGTTGACATGTATAGTTAATTAGCCAGTGTATATTGTAGAATAAACAATTTTAAGTAAATAATCACATATTAACATTTTCATATAATTATTAAAAGAAATAACTATACTTATATAAACTAAAAATAACTTGAAATATTCTCACTTAAATAAACAATTTAATTAATATAATTTAATACTGAATTGACAACTTTCTAAATCACTTCACTTTTTTCACTTCATTTGCACACAACGTGATATTTGATTTAAAAAATAATAGTAGCTAATTTATAATAGAGGCTTTTTTTTGTTTCAAATTATTATTATTTGTTACATATTTTCAAAATAGTAGCAATTTGATATTTGATTTAAAGAATTGTGAAAATCTCACAAACACTAATTTTTCATTTTTGAGAAAATCTTCACTTTCATTCATTTGTTCAGGCTGCTGTTTAGATAGCTTTGGAAATTTTGATTTTTCAGCAGGTTTAAAGAGGTTAAACAACAACGGGAATTCCGTTGAAGCTGCCAAATTGGAGCTTATTCTATCCAGATTTTTGTCAAAAACACTGTCTCCACAATCTTTAGAGGTAAATAGATCTTTGGCTATAGATTCAGTAGGAACTTCATATTTGGGCAAGAATTCGACATATTGGGCAGTGGAGACGACTGGGGATGGGAATTGTCTTTTAATGCCATCTCCATCGGAATTCAAAATTCAGAAATTCTTTCTGTAGAAATTAGATATAGGACATGTATTGAAATGATTCAGTACAAATCTTTTTATACGGACGAACACAGACGATGGACTAAATTATAGAATATTTTTTATTCAATTAAGGTTTTTTTCTTCATCCGCTTTAGGTTAACGTTTTTCTATTTCTTCTTCCTCTGCTCTCACAGTTTTAGCTGAAAAGATTTTTTTTTCAAAATTGTAATTTTGTATATAGTTTCTCATTATGAAAAAAGTAAAAGTAAATAAATAAATTTAAAAAATAAAAAAAAAATAAAAAAAATGGACCCAGAAATAGAACCACGTCCTCGTCATTGGGTTTGGTAACATTCATTTATGAATATGGCAGAGAGTTCTACATTTTTATTACATTCAATTAACATTAAACTCAATAAAAATGTTTATTTTACAATATACACTGGCTAATTAACTATACATGTCAACTCGAATCTAAGGTAAAACAAGATGGCGTCGCATTCTTGCAGGCTTCAAATACGACAATAGAAAATTATCGATTAAGAGTCGAAAAACTTATCAAAATCATTTTTTTTTCGATATTTTCAAATAAAATACTTTCATCTACCATAATATGTAAAAATATTCTACGTACATATAGCCATTAACCTGCAGGCTTTTGCAGGCTTCATTTACCTTGGCAGGCTTCTTTTAGTAGTACCCTTTGAAATCTGAATACTCATATACATCAACATATTTTGATAAATACTCATCCTTTTCTGTAAAATCTTTTAAATCTGATGTTTTTAAATTTAAATCTCCAATCAAAGAAACATACATATTTTCATTTGTCAAATTTATCACCTTCCGAGTATTTCTATGGCTAACAAGTCCTGCTCTCATATTGTGACTATTATTATTATAGCTATATTAACAGCACATAGCTGTTGTTATGAATCAGGGGAAGTTGTATAAATTTCACTAGAAAGATTTCAATTTCAAACGAACAGTGACAACCATACCCATCAAATTCATACACTAAACCAAATAACAGATACTTCTGTCACTGAAAATCTCAATGGCCTGACAAAATTATATAATGAAAATATCCAGGAAATCATGTTTTTTATTATTCCTTTACAGTTCTTTTCCTACAAGAGAATTTTATAAATTTCCAAAGTTTTAACAATAACAAAATTTTTCAAATAAATTCTAACAAATATTAAAATTTAAAAAATTATTTTTTAATATTAAAACATAAATACATATTGTAAACCATACTATCTGCACCAATATACCAGATATTAGTTTATTACATTTTTTATTAAGGTAAGTAAATTGAAAGCTCTTTTTTCTTACTAGAGCAGGAGCTTTTTTCACAAAATATCTTAAGAGTAAAATCACTTGCAAGTTATACTAGAATCTGTATGACTTAAAGAGTAATTTTACTCATATTATTTTTGTGAAAAGTGCTACAGTACAGATGTACTGGCCAGCCAAGAGGCAATCCTTACCACCTATATTAATGTGCTTAAGAGTTTGTATTAAGACACTCAGTGTAAAGTGATATGGTAGACTTAAGGGTGAACACATTTATTGACAATTAGTGTTCTTGAAGATACTTGTATTTTTGCACTTCACACATGTGGTGATATTTGCTGCTTGGTAAAAACTCCTTTCACACCACAAGACACAAAATTTCAAAAGGTATTTTGTTTGGTGTACTTTTTAGATTACTTTTAATTTACCATCATGAATCCCCATAACAAGACCAAAAATATTTGACGGTTGAATTTTTTATTAATTGGTATATTTTGTTTAGTATGAACTTGTGTATATTTATAACAAATAAAAGAAAAAAAGATTATTGACAAAAAAATAATACTGTATCTTTGATAGATTTCAGTTCACAAAACTTAAAGCCATGAAAAACAATCCGTTGATGCTCATCTAAATTGTAAAACTGTGAGATTGGCAGGAAGATTCATTTTTTCCCCACTGTTTTTGAGACTTTTTTTTGTATAGTGGAAAGGGAAATGTTGACTTTAACACACACTTACACACAAGGTGTTTAAAAAAAAATGTATTCCAGTGTTTTTGAGACTTTTTTGTATAGTGGAAAAGGAAATGTTGACTGTAACACACTCACACACAAGGTGTTTAAAAAATGTATTCCAGTGTTTTTGAGACTTTTTGTATAGTGGAAAAGGAAATGTTGACTGTAACACACACTCACACACAAGGTGTTCAAAAAATGTATTCCAGTGTTTTTGAGACTTTTTTTTGTATAGTGGAAAGGGAAATGTTGACTTTAACACACACTTACACACAAGGTGTTTAAAAAAAATGTATTCCAGTGTTTTTGAGACTTTTTTGTATAGTGGAAAAGGAAATGTTGACTGTAACACACACTCACACACAAGGTGTTTAAAAAATGTATTCCAGTGTTTTTGAGACTTTTTTGTATAGTGGAAAAGGAAATGTTGACTGTAACACACACTCACACACAAGGTGTTCAAAAAATGTATTCCAGTGTTTTTGAGACTTTTTTGTATAGTGGAAAAGGAAATGTTGACTGTAACACACACTCACACACAAGGTGTTTAAAAAATGTATTCCAGTGTTTTTGAGACTTTTTTGTATAGTGGAAAAGGAAATGTTGACTGTAACACACACTCACACACAAGGTGTTCAAAAAATGTATTCCAGTGTTTTTGAGACTTTTTTGTACAGTGGAAAAGGAAATGTTGACTGTAACACACACACACACATACAAGGTGTTTAAAAAAATGTATTCCATCTTTCCATCAAGATATAAATACCTGTATGTGTATGACCTTTACCTGGCACTTAAATGTGTAATATAGCAAGATAGAAACAAACTGACATATTGTTCTAACTGAAATAAAACTGAAGGGAATTATAATTAGTTACATTTATAATATAATGTTAATTAAATAATCTATAAATATTTATGCTTTTTTTTCATCCTCCCTCTTTTTGGAAGGGGGATGTAAATGAACTCAAATCACCCTGTGTAATGGTTTTTTAGGCAGTGGACTAAGATAATAAAATAACAAATATGTCCAGACACATTTAGAAACCGAAAACAAGATCACACAAAGTACATTGAATGGATGTAACAATTACTGCCACACTGGATTCAAAAAAATACAAAATGGATTTACTAAATAAAATCAATCTTCATTCAGCACATAGTTAGCTTCATTTACATGTATGTCAAAGCTAAGCATTTTATAATCATGTCATTATGTAGCTGAAATCTAACACATGATTTTACACTTGTCTAACAATGACCTGGAATTTTGTCTTTAAAATGGCATATCAACCTGTTTTATATAATTTTTGACATCATTTTTTACTTTGTTGTACAGCAAAAATTATATTCTGCAATGGTGGATGAATGGGTAATTACATCTTACTGATAAAACTTCAATGGTGTATTTTCTTATTAATAAAACTTCATGATATTATGTCCTACTCATTAAGCCTTTTCATGATTATCTATCATTTAAATGTATCTAAAATAAATATTTTCACTTATTTCTTTTCACATCTATTACAATCAAGTTCAGAATTTATTTAGACACTTGGTGCATTGCATGAGCTAAATAGTCAACATTTCCAGATGTTACACCAGCAACAGAAATTCTTCCATCCTTTGTAAGGTAAATAGAAAACTCTTTGGTTAATCTCTCAACCTGAAAATATAAGATGTAATATCTTTGATTCATTTATCAAAATGTATACATTGCATTGTAGAGTGGCATGCATAAATTGTCTGTTAATTTTTCTGCAGTACATGTATATATAGAATGTAACTTTGCGAGCAGTTGATTATTGTATAGTTAAACCTTTAAATTTCGAGCTTTGGCAAGGATTTGAAGGTTTAGCTATTGAGGCTTTAGATATATGATAACTAAAAGCTCACGAAGATTTTGTTTCAGTAATTATTTCAATGGTTTTTAATTACCCATAGAAATATGTAACTTGCCACGAATGCTGTATTGACTATCTCACATCTTTCATATGATGCAACATATTAATAGGTCACATTTGGAAACCAAATTGTGGGTTGAACCTTTGATTATCTGCCTTGCTCAATCTAGAAGCCTGACTTTTTTTCTTATGCTATAAATTATCGTTACGTGACACATTTTTTCTCAAGAATATTGCAGAAGTTAGCGTTAGTTTGTTTATGAAAAGCACCGAGAAAATTGAAGTGGAATTACATTGACCATGTTTGTTGTCCAATCGGGATGAAATGAGGGAACTTTGTAAAGAACCTCCCATAGATGCTTCCTGTCAAGTTTTGTTTCATTTGGCCAAGCAACTTCAGAGGAGAAGATTGTTTTATATCAGCCAATCAGAAAAAAAGAACTGGCAATGGCAGCTATATTTGTAGTCCCATCGGGGTGGAACTTTATAAAGGACCTTCCATAGATGCTTCCTGTCAAGTTTCGTTTAATTTGGCCAAGCAGTTCCAGAGAAATTTTTTGTTTAATCAAACAATGAGAAACAAGAATTGCATTGCCCATGACATCCATATTTGTTGCCCTTTGAGGAATCTTTGTAACGTTTTGTTCAATTTGGCCAAGCGATTTCAAAGGAGAAGATTTTTTGTTATATCAGCCAATCAGAAACAAGAACTGCCAAAGGCAGCAATATTTTTAGTCTGATTGGGACGAAATGAGGAAACGTTATAAAGGACTTCCCATATATGCTTCCTGTCAAGATTTAGAAGAAAAGATTTTTGAAAACTTAGCCAATCAGAAACAACAATTGCCCATTGTGGCCATGTTTGTTGTCCGATCAGGACAAAATGAGCAAACTTAAATAGATGCTTCCTGCCAAATTTAATTCCATTTGGCCCAGTGGTTTCAGAGGAGAAGATTAAAATGTGAAGTTAACGGACGGACGACGGATGCCAAGTGATGACAAATGCTCACATGGCCTGTGGCCAGGTGAGCTAAAAAATCAAACAGATCTGAAATTCAACAGAATCGTAAAACACTTCTAAGAAGATTTTCAATGGACTATTTCTAGTCCTACTTACTGCAAAGTTTTACAACAGATCAGAAGCATTACATTGACCACTCAGACAAAGAAACATCTATCCTAAACCTTCCATAGAATGAAATTAACAATACATACATATGATTCTGCTTATCGTCATCAAATCACCTAGTTATAAAAAAATCTATGTCTATTCTCAAAAGCAATGTCTTCGACAGAGAAGCAAAAAAATGAAAATAAGACTGATACTCAAAAAGAATAATGAAAAATGATATGATGATTGATATGAAGACTTACTTGAGCAGGTTTAAGACCTGTAAAACAGAACATGCCAATCTGATCTGTGATATGTTGCCAGTTATGACTGGATCCTTCACGGGCCAGTCCATCCTTCAGTTTCTGTCTCATACTTATAATACGATCTGCCATCTCTTTAACTTCTTCTAACCTGAAGATTGAATAAATGCATCATTTATGGATTAAATTATTTACTGATGTCTTAAATTTTTGCCATTTGTAAAATTTTGGCTATCAATTGAATATGATGTACATTCAAAACGTAAAATGGTTTCCTAATGATATGATTTGATCAGCCTAAAAATTGATTTTTATATTTTCTTGGTTGCAAACTTTTGTCCTCCCAAAATAATTTTAATTAGTTTTTAATGAATTATAATTCTGAAAAAATTTAAACTTCCATATGTGAAATCTGTATGATTTTTATCACCTACATGTGCTTCATATTTTATGGGTAATTAATGTTACCTTCATGTAGCCTAAAATAGTTAAGACAGAAAAATATTTTTATGGTATAATATTAACTTCTTCATACCAGTAAGGTTAATGACAGAATTATGTTTAGAAATGGACATGAACCGATTTCTTTAAAATATTCATGATACTCACCATATTGTTTTCAATTCAGGTGTATTTAAAACTCTGTCAACAATCCGTGCTCCATGAATTGGAGGATTTGAATACATAGCCCTAATTATAATTTTGACTTGAGACATCACTCTATCAGCCTCCTCTTTGGAAGAACATACAATAGTAAAGGCCCCAGCTCTCTCACCTGCACAATAAATCATAATAATTCAGTCACTTAAATAAAATCTAAACAGTTCATGCATTACTTTTTTTTTATACTTATAGTTTATTGATTTCTATACAGAAAATGCATTTTATTGGGGTTTTAAAAAAAAATTATTACTGTTATTTACTTTTAACTCAATTAAATTAATGCTTCAATACCTAAAACAAGATTTAAATTTTTGTAGGTAATATACTACTCAGATCACACTTATACTACTTATACTACATATAGTGGAATTACATTTATTTAGCGTTTTAATTGTCAGCTGCCAAAGATAATAATAATAATAATAGCACACATTAATTGCCTAATTCACAGAAGCTTTTTATGTTAGTATTTTTTTGTGGTATTTAAAATTTTTATCATTTGTCTTGTGGAATGGATTTGGGTGTTTAATGAAGGAGATCGCCCCTAAATGGTATTTGTTTTTAGACAGAATGCTGCCTTATCATAGAACAAACCACATATTTTCATGTTCAAATTGTTATGTTGGAGCAATGATATATATCAATCCAGCTTCATTATTCCAAATATTAACAGCTAGCGTCTAAACAACTGCCTACTAGAAATGCAATTAAAGAACCATTTTTCATATAAATGTAGTATCAAATATAAGCACAAATAAAAGTAAGTAATCAGTCCATTATTGTTTGCACAGGCGCTTGTCTCAGAAAAAAAAATTCTATATATGCCAAGAGAAAAGAAAAGGTTCTCAACTCTGGCAACACAATTTTATGCGCCTGGTTCGATTTCCAAAGAATTATCGTTTCCACCTTTCGGTCTCGCTCAAAACTTTTGGATCAATAAAAAAAATATTAATTTATCAACACAATGAAGTATGACACACCAACCTTACTTGCCAAACAACAGCGCTATAGGAGTATGAAATCGGTCAAAAGTGAATTATTGGGACCTATTCTTTTCTCTTGGCATATATAGTAATTTTTTTTTCTGAGACAAGTGCCTGTGATTGTTTGCTAGATTTAAAGTTCTTTATATTTAGGAGTGTAATATTTCTCCATTTAAATCATATCAAAGTGGTCTGATGGGAAATGAAAATTGTAATTTGAGTAATGAAGATATGAACTTATTCATTAGTCTGTCTGATAACAGCTTTCTTTTAAGTAAATTTATGTAAGAAGACCTTTTTTTGTTAGACAAATCAGTCATGGATTAAAAGCTATCACGATTTGCAGATGAAATCTCAAGTTCTAGCGTGTGATACAATCTTACCATAAAGGCCCATATTTTTAGCATACGACTGACAGAGAGCAATTTCATGTCCATCCTTAAGGAAAGTCCTGACAGCTAAGGCATCATTGTCTGTATTACCACTGGCAAATCCTTGGTAAGCCATGTCGAAGAAGGGGTATAACTTTTTCTGTTTCATTACACTACTTATTTCCTTCCACTGCTCTGGCTGTAATATACAAAGAACAATAGATATTGTGACAGTCAGAACTGAAATTACAATCCATATAACAACAAGTATGATAGGTTGAAATATCATCTATAATACATAAAACATGAAAGGATAAGATATCATCTGAATAACACTAATTCTGATAGGTTTAGATATCATCTACCAGTATATCATATCAAGCATGATAGGTTGAGATATCATCTATATCACATCAAGCATGACAGGTTGAGATAACACTTGTATCACATCAAGCATAATAGGTTGAGATAACATGTATATCATATCAAGCATGACAGGTTGAGATATCATCTGTATCATACCGATTATGATAGGTTCAGAAATAATCTGTATAACATCAAGGATGTTGGGTTGCAATATCATCTGTATCACAGTATGCCTGATCAGTTTAGACTTTACCACTACAAACATGATGAATTTTATACACATTATAATTTCAGTTAAGACCATTATTTTATCAACACTGTCATGTCATCCTTGACAAAAACTGATGTTCAAACTACCTGAAAATGAGATCAAAGAAAAACTTCAGAAAGTTTTGATAAATATTAATTTGATTACGGATAAATAACAATACAAAAATGGAAAACATAAACTCAATGCAATGGGTTTTTTTAAAAAGTCAAATACATGCAAGTTCTATAAAAAAAAATACAGAAAACTTACTGATAATTACAATTAGCATACCAGCTAAAAATTCAGTATTTATTACACCAAGTCTTTTCTATAATGTATAAAATATTATAGAAGATCAAATTTAAGTACTTACTTTAGGATCCACACCAGTTGGATTATGTGCACATGCATGAAGGACAACAACACCACCTTCAGGAATTTTCTAAAACATGAATCACTATTAATTAGACAAGCCCTTTTTAAAAAAGTACAAATTTGACACAAGTGGGACACACAAGAAGATTGATATGAACTTGAAATACAACAAGATGCTCCCAAGAGCCTGAATCGCTCACCTGTTATTTTTTGTGTACCGGTAGATCAATGATTTTTTTGCTATTTAATGTATACCGTTGCAATTTTCTCCTTAATATTGACATGTACAGCTAAAATATAGAATCCTGAACCCAAAAAGATATGGTTGCTAGGGACTTTTTCATCGGTTGCTATGGACTTAAATGGCATTGACGTTTGACCTTCCATTTTAACTTGAACAGATAAATTGTAGGGTCCTGAACCCAAATATATATGGTTGCTAGGGACTTTTTCATCTGTTGGTATGGAATTTTTCAATGACCTTGACTGTTGACCTTTCTTTTTGACTTGTACAGGTAAATTATAAGGTCCTTAACCCAAATGTATATGGTTGCTATTTTCATCTGTTGCTAGGAATTTTTTCATTGGTTGCTACAGAATTTTTCAATGACCTTGACCCTTGAAGCTCCATTTTACTTGTACAGCAACCATTTAATTTATTTCAAGTAATGCCCTAACATCTGTGACAATGTCAGACCATTATTTTCTGTTTACATGTAAATAATCTTTCAAGGGCAAAAACTCCTATAAAGGGTCAATTGACGATTTTGGTCATTTGACTTATTTGTAGATCTTACTTTGCTGAACAATTTTGCTGTATACAGTTTGTCTTTATCTTTAATAATATTCAAGCTAATAACCTAAAACTAAATAATTGCCCTAAAATTAACAATTCAGGGGCAATTATCCAAAAATGGGTTGACTGATTCGTCTGAAAATTTCATGACAGGTAGATCTTGACCTCATAAACATTTTTACTACTACTTGTTAGTTTTGCCCTAACTGCTTTAGTTTTCCAGATATGAGCCAAAAAGTGCATTTTCACCTATGTTCTATTTTTAGCCAGGGCAGCCATGTTTCTCGATGGACAAGAAAATAAAACATAAAAATTATACTAGATACCCTAAGGATCTTTCAGCCTTAGTCTGGCTGAAATTGATTCTGTAGTTTCAGAGGAGAAGATTTTTAAAAGTTCACAAAGATGGCGAAAAAAATGTGAAAAATTGTTTTTAAAGGGCAAAATCTCTTATAAGGGGTCAATTAACAATTTTGGTAATGTTGACGTATTTGTAGATCTTACTTTGCTGAACATTTTTGTTGTTTACAGTTTGTCTTTATCTATAATAATATTCAAGATAACAACCTAAAACTGCAAAATTTCCTTAAAATTAACAATTTGGGGGCAATCACCCAACAAAGGGTTGACCGATTCGTCTGAAAATTTCATGGCAGGTAAATCTTGACCTGATGAAAATTTTTACCCCTGTCAGTTCTGCTCTAAATATTTAGTTTTTGAGGTATAAGCCAAAAACTGCAGTTTACCCCCTATGTTCTATTTTTATCCATGGCGGCCATGTTTCTCGACGGACTAGAAAATAAAACACAAACTTTATTCTAGATACCCTAAGGAGCATTCAGACTAAGTATATCTGTAATTGGTTCAGTGGTTTCAGAGAAGATCCTTGAAAAAGTTTACAATGGACAGATGACGGAGCTAACAAGGTATGAAGTAAAACAAAGATGATTTTCCTGGCACAATAAAACCAGAGCTCCCAGGAGCCTGAATCGCTCACCTGAAAACCCGAATTAATCTTTGGTTGGCAGACCATCTTATTAGACATAATTCTATAAGAGAACATTAACCTAAGGACAATTGCTGCCAAATTTGGCTTAAATTATCCAACTGTTTCCAGACAAAAAGATTTTTAGTGATTTTCCCGTAGGGTTTTATGTAAAATACACTGTATTTTACATAAAACCCTAAGGGAAAATCACTAAAAGATCTTTTTGTCTGGAAACAGTTGTATTTTTGGCTATGGCACCAATCTGGAATGGAATAAGTTTTGAAGGGCACCATTTAAGGACCATTCCACCAAAGTTTGGTTCCAATTGCCCAGGTGGTTTCAGATGAGAAGATCCTATAAAGATTTTCAAGAAGATCTTTGAGTGATTAGTTAAGTTTAAATTTGCCCAGTGGCTTAAGACAGGTTGATTTTTTTAGTTATTTTCCAACAAGTTTGTTAGACTATGTCTTTTAAGGGCAATAACTTCTACGGGAATTGATGGACAATATCGATCATATTACATCATTTGTAGATTAATTTGCTTAATTTTTAAGTTTACAGTTTCTCTCTATCTTTTGTATTTTTCAAGAAAAAAAACAAAATTCACAAAAAACGGATGAAAATCGTTGTTTAAGAGCAATAGCTCCTACAGGAATTGAAAGACAATATCGCTCATGCTACATTGTATGTAGATCTAATTTTAGAGTTTACAGTTTTTATCTATTAAAGTTTTCAACAACAACAATAAATTCACAAAAATAGACTAAAAATTGTCATTTAAGGGCAATAACTCCTATAGGAATTGATTGATGATATCGGTCATGTTACATCATTTGTAGATCTTATCCTGCTTGACAATTTCATAGTTTACAGTTTCTCTCTATATATTATAGTTTTCAAGCAAAAAGAAAAATTCACCAAAAACGGATAAAAATAAATCGTTATTTAAGTGCTATAACTGATATAGGAGAGCAACTGACAATTTTGGACCAAATGAATGAAAGTTAAAACTTTGCACTCTGATCATTTTTAGGTTACGGTTTTTTATGTTTTGGTGATAGATCATGATATTTAAGCAAAAAACATGCTCATACCCCTAGGTTCTATTTTTAGCCCAAGCGACCATTTTGAATGAACCACGGACACAAAAATTATAAACTTTAATCTAGACACCCTATATATGCATCAAACCAAGTTTGGCTTCAATTGGCTCAGTGGTTTCAGAGAAGAAGATCTTTTTGTGAATTGTTGACAGACATGTTCTATTTTTAGCCCAAGTGGCCATTTTGAATCAACAACAGGTACAAAAATCACAAACTTTAATCAAGACACTCTAAAGATGAATCAGTCCAAGTTTAGTTTGAATCCGCTCAGTTGTTACAGAGAAGATCTTTTTATGAAATGTTGACTGGCGGACGAACGACGGATGGACGACAAGTGATGACAAAAGCTCATATAGCCTTTGGCCAGGTGAGCTAAGAAGTCTTCAGGAAAACAGGTCCTGAATTAAAAATTAAAAGAACTTACTGAAAAACAAAGCATTTCACAAAAACTAGAATTGGAACAGGAGATCAAGGTCAAAAGACATGTACACTTAATTGATTTGGAACTGCTAGTTATCATAATACTTTAATTTGAAGCTAATACTGTCATACATGACAAAAGGACACCAATGCCTCACTTCTCTGATATTCACAAAGTGATTTCAAATTAAGTAATTAACTGCATTTGATTTTATCAAAAACAGATACATCTAGGTGAAGCTAAAAAAGGGGGGGCATTGCATCTCTATTTTTTTTTTAGAAACTTTTGAACAATGACAGTAGATAGCTGAATTTATTATCTCTCATTGTTTTGTAACAATAATAGCTCAACACCTAGGGCTGTAGGATATATAAAACCTATTCTGGTACTGTCTTCATGTAACAATTTATATTTATAAACATGTGTGAGAGACCATCTACCTTAAAATGTTCATGATTTTATGTCAAGTATATAAAGTTCTATACATGTTATACTATTTTCAAATATAGTTCCATGCATTTTCATCTTTATTTTCTATATATTTATTTAAAACAAGTACAATTGTTTTCCACAAATCAATTTTTAAACAATAACAAAAATGAAAATAGATAAATGTTGGTGTTAAAAAATAATGATCAGTTTTCAAAATAATTTCTTAAATGCTGTTACTATTTTATTAGCTCTTTTAACTTCAAGAAATTACACTACATATGTATGTTATCCAATACATGTATATTGAAATTAAACATCAATACAAAGTATGGTAACCTTACAGAGATATCTTCTAAAGCTCCATTAAAATCAAATCCACAGGTTTTAGGATCATAGTATCTGTAGGATTCTACTTCTAAACCAGAATGTCTGTTAAAAAATAAACATTTATATACTGAAATTCACTTTTGACATTTCTTGAAAACAATATATCCAAATCTGAAAAAAAGATTTATCAAATGTTTGTCAAGTTATCACATAGAAATTGTTGGGAGCTGCCATTTGACAAACCATAAACCTGCCAAACATTGCCCAAAAAATATAAAATGATTTTTTCAAAGGAAAACCCAGTTTAAAATGAGGTATAGCAAACACTTGTTAGTTGTATGTTAAGAGAAAAAAAATTTAATCCGAGTTTACTATTAACTGACTGTATGGATAACTTGTAGCACTCAAAGTATATCTAACTTGTACTTTTCGATTAGTTATACATTAGCACAGAGAGTGTTATTTTACTTATATATATACCCCAGTATCCTTCCTGTAATTTAAACTAGAGGCTCCTATGAGCCTGTATCGCTTACCTGGAAATCACATGCAGACTTCAAACAGAATTGTTTGACTATGTCAATCTTAGCTGGCTGTCTGGAATATTGCTGTTAACTTCAAATTGGCTCACTGGCTTCAAACAAGAAAATCTTTCAGTGAATTTTCCTGTAAGTCCTTTGTACATGTAATTATACTCTAGTGCCCATCAACAATCAGGGGTCAACAAATATAATTCTGAAAGCGGCCCACCATTGCTGCCAAATTTTGTTCCAATTGGCTTTGTGGTTTCAGATAAGAAGATCTTTAAGTAAATTTCCCTTAGGGTTCTATGTTAAACTATGTTCGTCTCTGGTGGCCATCTTGGATTTGCTACAATTGGCCTTGTGGTTTTGACAACATACGCCAAGTGATGGCAATAGCTCACATGTCCATTCCAACAATACTTACTTGAAAATAGGTCCATGGTTTCCCCATGTTGGCACTGGTACATAAAATACTTTGCCCTTTGTATAATACTTTGACTGAAAAACAAATAGAGCCTCTTAGGAGCCTGAATTGCTCACCTGAATATCATTGCAGACTTCAAGCAGAATAAATTGTTTGACTTTATAATTTTTGGTTGGCAGTCTGGTTCCAATTAGTTCATGAGGTGTCCTGCTAAGAATATCCCCACTCGTAATTTAAAGTATGGGCAAACAGGAAAAAAGTTTTGAAGCATTTGGCCCAGTAGTTTCTGAGGAGAAGATCCTTGAAATAGTTTACGATGACTGACTACAATGACACCATGTGATCGAATAAGCTTATGGGGGTATAATTTGCTGACTGGTTTCAGAAAAGAAGATTTTTCAGGTGAATATTCCCATAGGGATCTATGTTAAACTATGTTTGACTCTGATGGCCATCTTGGATTTGCTACCAAGTTTGGTTCCAATTGGCTTACTGATTCCAGACAACTAAATTTTGAAGTCAATTTTTCCACTGGGTCCTTTGTTAAACTATAGTCAACTCTGGTGGCAACCTTGGATGCATGTGGGCTGATCAGATATAATTCTGAAAGAGGACAACCTAAGGACCATTGCTGACAAATTTTGTTTCAATTGACCAGGTAGTTTCAGAAGAGATCCTTAAAGGAAAGTTTACCACGACGGATGCCGATTGATGGCAATAGCTCACAAGAAATATTACCTCCCATTTCAGTAATAAAAAAATCGAACAGCGTTCCGAAGTCCCCCGCCGCTAGAGCATCAGAAACCCTTGGACAAGTGAAACATAACAAAATTTTCTCAAAGAGAGAGAATAGAAGGACAAACAATTTGTGGTTATTGCTAAAGTTTTTACAAGTTAATGAGTGGTATGAAGACATTTATACAATATGGGTATAGTGTTGAAATCTTATTTTACCATGTGTATTGAGAAATTATACAAATGTACATTTACTCCTTTTCAATAAACAGAAATGCTTTGATCAAAAGTATTCCGCCTAACAAACTCTTAAAGACAGTATTTTTCAATTTTATAAGTTTCGATAGGAGTTTATGTATAAAACCTCCCTTTAGGTCCAAGTGTATAAATATTATTCCAATGCAAGGAGAATATAAATTTTCTAGAACACTTAGATGAACATTTTGTCAATTTTCTAAGTTATTAAGGGGCATAACTCCTACAAAAATATTTTGACATGACTCATCTTCGAACTCCCTTGAGGTATCATTGAGTTAAAGCTACTGTATAAATATTATCCAAATCGGTCAAGAAATAAATTTGCTAGAGCGCTTACATGAAAATTTTGTCAATTTTCTAAGTTATTAAGGGGCATAACTCCTACAAAAATATTTCGACATGACTCATCTTCGAACTTCCTTGAGGTATCATTGAGTTAAAGCTACTGTATAAATATTATCCAAATCGGTCAAGAAATAAATTTGCTAGAGCGCTTACATGAAAATTTTGTCAATTTTCTAAGTTATTAAGGGGCATAACTCCTACAAAAATATTTCGACATGACTCATCTTCGAACTCCCTTGAGGTATCATTGAGTTAAAGCTACTGTATAAATATTATCCAAATCGGTCAAGAAATAAATTTGCTAGAGCGCTTACATGAAAATTTTGTCAATTTTCTAAGTTATTAAGGGGCATAACTCTTACAAAAATATTTCGACATGACTCATCTTCGAACTCCCTTGAGGTATCATTGAGTTAAAGCTACTGTATAAATATTATCCAAATCGGTCAAGAAATAAATTTGCTAGAGGGCTTACATGAAAATTTTGTCAATTTTCTAAGTTATTAAGGGGCATAACTCCTACAAAAATATTTCGACATGACTCATCTTCGAACTCCCTTGAGGTATCATTGAGTTAAAGCTACTGTATAAATATTATCCAAATCGGTCAAGAAATAAATTTGCTAGAGCGCTTACAAGGTGGACGGACGTACGGACGGACGGCACGACGGAAGCACGGACGCCCGGCATTACCATATCCCCCGCATCGCGTTGCGGCGGGGGACAATAATTGAATATCTGTATATTTTATGTCAAGAAAAAAAATACAATTTCATTGATTTTATCATAACATGTAATTCAGAAGTCTGTTTTCAAAGATACTTTATTACAGATTTTCTCTATTCCAGTCGGATTCTTAGCAGATTTACATTTTCCAAAAAAAAAGAAGGGAAACTTTCTTAGAATAACAACAAAAAATTGTCAATGAGGGAATTTGAATAAAAAAATGGTAATTTAATATACAGTCACACATCAAATAGCAAAATTATTTCTGAAAACAAAACTTCTATATTTTTAAATACATCTTTAATATAAACTATATCAATTTTTAAGATATATTTATTTAGCTGTGTCAGTGGTTTTAGTTCTAACTTTAGGAAATCTTTTCAAATTTGTTCAAATGATTACCATATCCCTGGCTACAATTTTGTATATCAATCAATGCCTCTTGTCTAACTTTTGTTAAATATTTCCATTTCTGTTTCTTACTTCTTATACAGATATACTTAGTTATCAAATTTTTCAGGAGAAAGACAAGAAAACTTCATTAAAATTTACAGTATAAGCAAATAGTTTAAGGCATGCTGCTTTTAAAATATTGTTAAAGTTAAAACAAAAATCTATATTTTTACTTACAAAGAAGGCAGCACCAAGTCGTAGAGATCCTGTTCCTGACACACCTTGAACTGTGCAGTTCTGTAAATCAGGGAAAATATACATTGAAAATGTTACATACACAGAAAACTATTTCTGTTAAATGTTAACTAAAAATTTTCACATCTTGCAAAATATTCACATAACAAATTAATACCAAACAGTATCAACTGTGTACAAACAGTGTATATAAAATTGAATTTTTACATGTCATCAACATATTGAAGAACTTTGCTATGACATATTAACATTTTAAGGACACACTATTTTGCTTGAGACAATCAAGTGTTCATGGGTTAGTTATCATGCAACTTCTTGCGAAACAGCTCATACAACAATATAATACAAGGAATATAAAAGGAAAAGCTGAGTGGTTAAACGACATAGCAGAACTAAAACGAAAAAATACAAAAGCAGAACAAAACTAAATGCAAAATAAAAACAAAACAAAAAAGGTTAAAACTTAAAATTGCCCAACATTTTGGCCAGTATGGCCTTGTTCACAACCAGGTAGAAATAAAAGGATGTTGACTCTTCGAGTTTTGCTATGAGTTTCGAAGAGTCAACATCCTTTTATTGAGAAATGTGTTATGTAATCTTACAGCATTTTAGTGATGGAGTATTGTTGATAAAAATCAAGCATTCCAAATATAAGAAACAAAAAAAAAAAGAACAGTATTCCAATGTCCCAGACCCCCCCCTCCCACATGGCACTTTGTTTAGTGGAGAAAGTTAAATAGATCCAACACAATATTTGCTTAGTACTTATACATCCACTATGAAACAACAGGGGTAAAAATGGGTATGCACAAAAAAAAAGTTGAACATTTCAGAAAATTTTTCTAAAGGAATTCTCAAATTTGTACATGATTTATACATGTCTTATCCAGTGTGATAAAATTCAATCTAAACACATCATTCATATGAAAATCTGCAAATAAATGTAAGCGTGAGAGCACTTACAAGACAATTTTAGCAAAATTTCAAAATTCAAAGGGCAATAACTCTGCTAAAAATCATGTTACTGCACTCAAATTTGAACTTGATCTAGATACCATCAAAACACATCTTCCATATAAATTCCATCAAAATCCACAATTAAATTTTGGCATGAGAGCGCTTCCAAGGCAATTCTAGAAAAATTTCAAAGTTCATAGGGCAATAACTCCACCAAAAATCATGTTATGGCACTTGAATTTGAACTTGATCAAGCTGCCATCAAAACACATCTTCCATATAAGTTAAATAAATGAAGACGTGAGAAAGCTTACAATGGAGACGGACGCACAGATTATTAACATTTTTGGTGACTTGAATCTCCATTTGAGAGTCTAGATTAGTCCCTGATAATATCAAATAGGAGAAATGGTTTATCAACTATAGGCTCCCAGGAGCCTGTATCGCTCACCTGGATTATGGCCATCTTAATTGGCAGCCTGTTAAGTTCCAACTGGCTCACTTGTTTCAAACCAGAAGATCTTTCAGTGATTTTTCCACTGAGGTCCTTTATGTTAAACATTGTTGAGGTTTGGCGGGAATCTTGGATGACAGGTGGGGTCATAGGATATAATTCTGAAAGAGGACCAACTAAGGACCATCGTTGCCAATTTTTGTTTACTTTGGCCAAGTGGTTTCAGACAAGAAGATCTTTAAGCCTTGAACATTGCTGTCAACCCAACTGGCTCACTGGTTTCAAACAAGAAGATCTTTCAGTGATTTTTCCAATTAGGTCCTATGTTCAGTTTTGGTGGCCATCTTGGATCACAGGTGAGGTCATCGGATAGAATTCTGAAAGAGGACCACCTAACGACCATCGCTGTCAACTTTTGTTACATTTGGCCTAGTGGTTTCAGACAAGAAGATCTTTAAGTAAATTTCCCATAAGGTCCTATGTTTAACTATGTTTGGCTCTGGCACCCATCTTGGATGTTGGGTGGGGATCATCAGAAATAATTCTGAAAGAGGACCACCTAAAGACCATTGCTGCAAAGTTTTGTTCCAATTGGTCAACAATGCAAACAACAGTTTCGTATAAAATTCCAGTGATTTTTCCCTAAATATATTATGTTATATGTATGGAATTCCCTCTATTTATAAGTTCTAGATATTGATTTCTGATTGTTTTTTGGTTTCATTATTTAAATTAGAGTCTTGGCTTTATTTTAAGTTTAAACAAATGCATGAAATGTAAAAAAGTAATTTTTTTCAGAAAAGTTTTATTAATGGGAGACTACTCTGAAAACATCCAAAAATAGGGTAGGTGAAAACACATTTTTATACCACTTCATGTAGCAATTTTAAAAAACTACATGTGCTGAAACCAGTTGAATGTGTACTTTGGAAAACACATATACTCAGTTCACTAAATTATGCAGGAATCCTTGCTAGGATGCTCTGAGGTTGGTCTGGTTTTGAAATATTTGAAGGGAGGAGGCCTATTTTTTGTCAGTTATCTTTCTGTAATGGTAAGAATTTGGAAAGGAATTCCTTAAAAATACTTATATAGTGTGAAAGCTTGAAGAAATATGTTTTATTTGATATATGGTTGTCTATGGGTATATGATACAGCCAATTGTCCAGCTATCAATCTTTTGAGTATGTTCCTTCAATTCATGACGTCATGAAAAGTACTAAGAAAAACTGTTGTGTGCACTCTTAAAGGCTTTTATAAGGCTCAGATTTCAACAGTATTTTGGTTATAAAGCTCATGTATTGTATTGTTTATGCAACATTAGACAGATAGAAAGAATTTCATCTACCAAGAGTGGTATTTAATCAATGCATTATTATGTCCCATCTGGCCTTAGCAACCAAAAATAACAGATTCGCAGTAATAATTCGACGTAAAGTGTGAAGACATATTATTTATTTGCAGTTTTTGAAGCCGGTTATAGTTTTAGATGATTCATTGGACTTAATGTATGCATATTTTTTTTTGCATAAATATTGGGAAAAAAATGAAAGAAAAAAAAAAGAAAAAATAAACTTTATTTCCATTTCACTGGTAAAAATTAGTGTCAATAAACTATTCCATAAGAACACTGTTGTTCAATTCAAGGAGTGGTTGGCATTCTTATTTTTTTCATTTGAACCTTTTTTTTAACAATAAAATTCAGTTTTTTTTTCATGTATTTTCTTAAAATTATCAAATCTTTAAGTATACAAGCATAAAACAGTTCATAAGAGAGAAATATGCTCATATTACATCAAAATATGTCAAATTTACAATTTTATATCATTGTCTGTGCATTATGCCCCATGGTATGAAAACCCCCTCCTTTGAATATTTGTTCAATACATTTGATTCATTTGTCAGAAATAGACAAACGAGGTATCGTTTTATTTGTAATTGTCTGTAGATTGAGAAAATTCATTCTTATTTTGAAAATAAGGGTATCAAGAATGCTTTAAGAATGCAAACAACAGTTTCATATAAAATTCCAAAGATTTTTCCCTAAATATATTATGTCATAGGTATGAAATTCCTTCTATTTATAAATCCTAGATATTGATTTCTGATTGTTTTTTTGGTTTCATTATTTAAATAAGAGTCTTGGCTTTATTTTAAGTTTAAACAAATGCATGAAATGTAAAAAAGTAATTTTTTTCATAAAAGTTTTATTAATGGGAGACTACTCTGAAAACATCCAAAAATAAGGTAGGTGAAAACACAACATTTTTATACCACTTCATGTAGCAATTTTAAAAGGCTGCAAATGTACCCTGAAACTACATGTGCTGAAACCAGTTGAATGTGTACTTTGGAAAACACATATACTCAGTTCACTAAATTATGGAGGAATTCTTGCTAGGATGCTCTGAGGTTGGTCTGGTTTTGAAATATTTGAAGGGGAGAGGCCTAGTTTTGTCAGTTATCTTTCTGTAATGGTAAGAATTTGGAAAGGAATTTCTTAAAAATACTTATATACTGTGAAAGCTTGAAGAAATATGTTTTATTTGATATATGGTTGTCTATGGGTATATGATACAGCCAATTGTCCAGCTATCAATCTTTTGAGTATGTTCCTTCAATTCATGATGTCATGAAAAGTATTAAGAAAAACTGTTGTGTGCACTCTTAAGTGGTTTCAGACACGAAGATCTTTACGTAAATTTCCCATAGGGTCCTATGTTAAACTATGTTCGGCTCTGGTGGCCATCTTGGATGATGGGCCGGGTCATCAGATATATTTCTGAAAGAGGACCACCTAAGGACCATTGCTGCTAAGTTTTGTTCCAAATAGCCCAGTAGTTTCAGAGAAGAAGATCTTTAAAGGAAAGTTTATGACGGATGACGGAAGCCAAGTGATGGCAATAGCTCACATTGCCCTTTGGGCCTGGTGAGCTACAAATGGATTAATTGATGATCATACCTTAGGATGGACAAGGGTAAATCTATATGACCCTTATACATTTGTGGACAGTGCAATAAAATTAAAGATTTTGACTTACTCGACCTTCTTTTATTACTGCACTATCTTCACCAAATGCTAGCTGTGCAGATGCTTTACAAAAGGTTGCTGTTCCACTTATAGGGGCATATTCATGGTCAACATTGTCTTTTAGCATTTGCTCTTCTGCCTAGAACAGAAAAATAGATAAATTTTTTTAATTATGTCCACTAAACAAGAAATCAAGAAGCCTGAATACCTGAAAACAGGATTTTCAAATGAACATGACACTAGATATTAGCACTTGAAAAGGGAATTAATTCAAATTATGGTATAAATGACCAATTGTTTCAGATAAACTAATTTTGAAATTACGTTTGGTGGAATGAGCTAATTTTGAAATTACATTTGGTGGAATGTTACTCATTTTAGTCCAAAGAAGGCAATGATTTTGAAAAGAGACATTTGACATTAACTTTAGTCCTGATTCTCAAAAAACAAAAGATTACTACATATTTTTTCTAAACATTTGAATGTTTTTGGTAACAGTAATTTTACTGCATGGATCACATAATTTAATTTTAAAAATGGAGCATTCCATAAAAAAAATTTGATTTCCAAAATGTCAATTGATAATCCACAAATTATGATGTAAGATGGTTTTCTCTAATTTTCAAAATGCTTTAAATACTGGTCAACTGCATTAAATTCTCCCGTACACATTAAACACTATGAAAGTCGATTTCTTTTTTAAACATTGACTATTAGGGTTAAAAAAATAACTTCACTTGTCTTCATAACTTCTTCATTAAAGTTCTGATAAAAAAATCCACGCTCTTTATAATATACACGGAAAGGTCAATCCCACATTCTTTTATAGTTAGCTTATCTGACACGTCCCCCAAACACCTAACCGTGGAAAATTTTCACCTCCCTCCAAAAAAGTCTGGGTATGGGCCTGTCACCAGTATGTATTCATGCGAATCTTGTATTAAAAAATATTTGATAATCATTACACATTTTTATTTAATATAATTCAACAACGTCATTGTTAAATACGTTTGATTATTTTCATATGTCAGTTGTCATTAAACCAGAACTATTTTTCCTACCAAAAGTTGTATTACACAACAGCTGTCAAAATGGTACATGGTAAGGAATGTCAAGGAGAACACGGCATGTTCTAGTTTAACTTTTTGTTACTCTCGTGAATTGTCACTTTCAATAACAAAGGTACGTTTTCTCTTCTGAGGAGCCTGTTGCATTGTGTTAAAGTGGAACTAAAACGCTTATAGCAAGTTATTTTCATTTTATAGTACTAAATAAACGTATAAAAACGCAAAAAACCCGATGAAATTTGGTCAAGTAATAACGGAGAAAATAGCGAGTGAAGTTGGATTATTTTTACCTGTGGGAAATCCAATCAGTGCTATTTCCGGAAACAGGGTTTCCTCGCTGAGTGACCCCGATTGACCGGAAATGACGTACAGTGCGGGCTACTCTTGAACTTGTTTACATTGACCAGAAGGAATATATTATGGATGAAGACAGCAATGCTAGTGATTTATAATAGTATAGCCAATAAATTTCAATAAATGCCCCCATATACATATAAGAATGAAAGTGAAAGATATTTTGAAAGGTGTGTATAACATAAATACAAATGGAAGACCATCTTATAGGAATAAAAAACAAACACTATTTTTTTAAACAAGCAAATATAAGACACAATATTAATTGATAGTTTTAAAACAGATGTTTTACAAATAGTGCAATAAGTTACTGAATAGTAATATAGATTTTGATGTAGAATTGTAATGTGTTTTTTTTATTGAATTGACAGATTCATAAAATTTCAGAATTTTCTTATAAAAATATAATAAATTTCTTAGTTTAATCAGAGACATATATGTAGAGAGGGATAAGTAATTTCTTACAATCCTTGTTGTAATAATAAAAATATGTAGAGAATCATTGGAGAAACTGCACTGTACACTTAAAACTTTAATAAAAGATTTTGATGGATTTTAATAAAAAAAATTATTCAACTTATAAAATAATTCCCACATTTGTAGAGTTATAATTTGGTTAATATTGGTTATGGGACTTTATGCTCTTTGTGTAATTTGAATTATAATACCAGTCAAAACTGGTTTTCATAACACCTTTCTAATGACTTTGTTACCGGTATATTGATTTACTCCACAGGTGGTAGGTGCATGGCCAAGTTGTTATTTACCTGATTGGAGGGATTAAAACTTTTGTTTGATCTTTATTACTAGATAACAGGATGTTAATTAGTAGGTGCTAAAACTTTAACTGTTTTAATTACCAGGATTAAAGGTGATAAATATCCATCCACATGTTTACTAATTTGTTTTATATCATGAACTAGTTTTAATTTTCACAAGTGTTTAATACTATTTAGGGGGAAATTAAAATTTCTTGCACGATTGGAAGTGTCATATATATATTTTTTTTATAAATAATGAATAAATAAATACATATTCTTTTAATAAATAATTAGACATTCAAACTTTGCTTTAGCTTTACATTGCTAATGAAATAGAATCATGAATGTCTTTAAAAAAAAAGCTACATTTTTACCCAAATTATTTTCTGCATTATCAGGATTATGATCATGAACATGTTATATAAATAGAGAGGTAGTTATATCATGGAAGTACATGTATTGTTCTATATTGTATTATTTTACCATAGTCAGCAGACTCTTAATATTTGAAATTATTATGGTTACAAATGTATAACTTTTATGCTCATAGAAAGAGAAAAAAATTCAGAGGGACATGGGACCAGAATAACTTTTTATGGAGCTACACATTTCGCTGTAATAGCCTCTTATTGTACTACAACTTATGTTAGCTTGTTGGCTACATCTTTTCAAAGTCATGCCTGTCAAGGCTCTGCATCTGATATAAGCGGCCTTACATGTACCTTCTACTTACTCCATTAATAATATTTTTAAATAGCCCTATGTTCAGGATGTTGGTAACTGTGGTGGTTTGAAAAGAAGGGGTGTAAATCAAACACAATAACTCTAAAAATACCCTTAAATATACCCTATGTATGATGTAAAGGTACAATATAGTTATACATAAAAAATTTTGATTCAACAGGAGAGGCTGCATAGGCTTAATGTAGGCTTATTCTCACAATGACATTATGATAATGCATTCATTTTCAAACATGTGCATATATACACATAAATTTGATGTGTATATAAAGACATATGCATGGTATATAAAAACAAATAAGATCAGACATGTTAGAATTATTTTTTCAAAAGTATTTTGGTGCAGACCGTCACTATACCATGTATACTGGTCATGCTGGTTGGGATAAATGCTTGGCACTGAACCTGGCAATAGTCTCTTGCCGTTATGAGCAGATAAACCAAATAACTCCTTGAATCTCAACCTGTCAACCTCATGGCATTCTTCTGAGAAGTGTTATGAACATATGGCTGAGTGTTTAGTTGGCACAGTAAAATCCACACGGGTTAGTTTTACAAAACGAACCCACAAGTTACGTTGTCGGTCATCTTTTGGAAAAGCGTGTTGAGTATGTCCCGTTTTTGCAGAGTTGCAGCATCCCGCAACTGCACAATTCCTTCCCATTGTTGAATTGTAGATTTAAATTAAGTACAATGTTTCATCAAGTGTCGGTGAATATATAAGAAGCACTGTCAATCGATAGTTGTCACTAATAACGTATAAACAATCAACTCAATCTGCTTTCACTTTGCAAATGACCTGTACCTATTTATGTACAAGATCTGAACCGCACAGTACGTCACTTCCGGCGACTAGTAATATTCGAGTTTCTTAACAAATCGTTCAGGTGTGCAAATGACGATCGGCCAGTATTTTGCTAATATCTCGAAAACTAAGTTACCGAATTTCATCGGGTTTTTTGCGTTTTTATACGTTTTTTTAGTACTATAAAATGAAAATAACTTTCTATAAGCGTTTTAGTTCCACTTTAAAGGTTCTGCCCTAGATTAGTGCAACAAATATGTAGCTGAATCCCTAATTTTTAATCAACCAATCATATTCTGAGAACCAAAAACTCACTAGTGAGATTATCAATTTTTCCAACATTGGCGAGAGACTGTTAAATTGGCTGAAAATTAGAAAATACCTTTTTATGGCCCTATTACCGGTAGTTAACAGATCCCTTCTCGTAAATATATCAAGGCTCAAATACTTGAACAAAACATCATATATTGTGTAAATGAATTTTATGTCAAGAACTGATCCACGATAACACCTTTCTTCTTCTAAAATTATAATATGATAAACTTACAGTTTTTACACATCGTAAAATAAATGGTTTTCCATTGTCATCTCTATAAGCACCAACACCTAAATTAATCTTTTTAGGATTTGTATCTAGCTTGAATGCTTCTGTTATACCCAATATGGCATCTGGTGGACCCATTTCTACATTGGACCATGTTGACCTAAAATCAAAGATGTGGTCATTATACATGAAATACATGTCAAAATTTTTAGTACAAAATTAAACAAGAGGCTCAGTGGGCTGAGCCTGTATCGCTGACCTGGCAGTCACAAACTTTTAATTTGACAGACTAGATTGATTTCTGGAAACTTTGTAAATGATCTTCTATAAATGTTTCATACCAAGTATAAGTTCAATGGCCAAATGGTTTCAGAGGAGAAGTTTTAAATTTTGACCGATCAGAACATATAAAGGTTTCTGGTGGCAATTTTGTTTCATGGACTAGAAAGATTTATGCAAAGTTTGTAAAGGACCTTCCATAGATGCTCCATACCAAAAATCAGTTCATTTGGCTTTACGGTTTCAGAGGAGAAGAACTTTTAAATTTCGACCAATCAGAACATGTAAATGCTCATGACGGCCATTTTGTTTCACGGACCGGGAAGATTTAAGCAAACTTCCTAAAGGACCTTCCATAGATGCTCCATACCAAAAATCAGTTCATTTGGCTTTAAGGTTTCAGAGGAGAAGAAGTTTTAAATTTTGACCGATCAGAACATGTTAATGCTCATGGCAGCCATTTTGTTTCACGGACCAGGCTGATTTATGCAAGTTTTGAAAAGGACCTTCCATATATGTTCTATATCAAAAATCAGTTCATTTGGCTTTACGGTTTGTAAGGAGAAGAAGTTTTACATTTCAACCAGTCAGAACATGTAAATGCTCATGGTGGCCATTTTGTTTCACGGACCATGATGAGTTATGTAAACTTTGTAAAGGACCTTCCATAGATCATCCATACCAAAAAACAGTTCATTTGGCTTTACGGTTTCATAGGAGAAGAACTTTTAAATTTCGACCAATCAGAACATGTAAATGCTCAAGACGGCCATTTTGTTTCACGGACCGGGAATATTTATGCAAATTTCCTAAAGGACCTTCCATAGATGCTCCATACCAAAAATCTCATCATCACCATTCACTAAGGATACCATGTTTACTTTAAAAACCAAATATTGTTGAAATCCGAGCAAGTGTAAAAAATGGCGGGAAAATGGCAGCCATTTTTAAAATGGCCGTCCAAAACAAACTTTCATCATCACCATTCAACTCGGGATACCATGTTTACCTTGAAAGTAGCTTTCATCTTCATTTTCTTTCTATAATTCAGGAAAAAATAGCAAAAAACAGCATTTTGACCCCTATGTTCTATATTTAGTAAGGGCAGACATGTTTTTCGACCAATCAAAAATCCAAGCATTAACTTTTTGCAGGATATCCTAAGGAACAATCTTACCAAGTTTCATTTGATTTTGAATAGTAGTTTCAGAGAACAAGATTTTTGAAATAATAACATAAAAAAAAACCCAAAAATGTCAAAAAAGGGCAATAACTCTAACATCAGTTGACAGATTTTCACGAAAATAAGTACAGGTAGCTCTCATCATGCTGAACACTTTCAACCTGCCAGAATTTGCCGTAACCTAATGATTTTTGAGATATTTGCGAAAAACTGCTGTTTGACCCCTATGTTCTATTTTTAGTAACAGTGGCCATGTTTTTCGCCGGATCAAAAATCGAAGCATAAACTTTGTGCAGGATACGCTAGGGAACAATCATGCTATGTTTTATCCAAATCCATTCAGTAGTTTCAGAGGATGTTTGAAAAAAACGGACGCCAAGTGATGAGAAAAGCTCAGATGACCTTTCAGGTCAGGTGTGCTAAAATTAATTTGTATTTATCCTCAAACTTGCATAATAAAACTTACAGAGCATAAAAGTTTCTCTAAAAAACAAAATGAACAGAATATTTAACTTTAGATTTTGCAACTTTGATACCAATGATGTAATTTTAAAATCCTTTCTTCTAAGTATTTTGATTGGGTTACATTTACATTGACCATGCACGCTTCAACCATGAGCAACATTTTTGGATATACTTGTATATAATTGGAAAAGTAATCATTTAACAATTTGTGAAGAGTGCCAGTATACAATTTCTAAGAAGAGTGGATGCACTGCAAAAAATATCTGATTTTGATTGTAAATTCTGTTACAGTCTGTGAAATTTTGGTCAAACTCAGATAATAAAATAAAAAAGATATTGCAGTCATATAACAAACAAACACGTACACTATATTATGAATTCTGCACTGAAATATTGTTAATCTGTTATTCGTAGTTACTGCTGATAAACAGACATGATCATGAGGTTATCAGACTTTATTTTACTTTCCCAGTACAATATTCATATAAAATATATATTGTGATTTTACTCCTCATGTTCCTGTGACATTTTATCTGTGACTTTCCTACTTTCTATCAGGAAAAACTGACCACTCTAGTGAGAAAATGCTGACAAGGACATTTGACATATCTCATATAATTACCCTTTACAAGAATCCATATATACTAAGTACTGTTTACATGTAATACTACATAGCTAATAATGAACGAACCTAGAAAATTTAACCTGATCACTTGAATGGGAAATTGAGTTCAGGACTATATGACATGTCAACCCCAACAATTAATCCATACACCAAATATTGCTGAATGTAACACATTTAGCAAATTCTTCTATGCATTGGAACAGTGTTGATATCTTGTTCATGGAAATTTAGGCCAAGAATTCATGACCTATATGAACTATCAACAAAATTTTTAGGATTTGACCTCAAACTGGCACAATTAACCTCATCCTAACACAAATCTTACAATGGCTGACAAATTACACTTTTCCCCATATAATGTAACATATTCCCTTTTATCACTGAGTCCATTATGTACTTAACTTTGGTAAACCAACTGCTTTATTAAAATAATTATAGATATTGTAGATTAAAAGGAAGGCATAGGACAACAATAATTATACTTAGGTTCCAAATTAGTCATCATTTTATATCCCACCACCATGTACTTTTGATATTTGCCTGATATCAATAACTAACTTATGTAGAATTTTATTTGTATCATTCCATAAAACCAATTATATATGTGGTATGATATGTTATGAAACATCCTAAGCAAAAAATATACCATTAAAAAAAATTGGCCAAAACATTCTAGTCTCAGTGGCGGAACTGGCATTCAATAACTTGGCACCAAAAAAAATCAGATTCAAAATTTTTTCACCAAATTACTGTCCCCTTTATAAACACGTACCACATGCTCTTTGTTCATACCTATTTGAAATGACTCGAGAAGTACTTTAGATGAAACAAAGTTTGATAGCAAGCTTAATAAAACATTATCATGTGTGTTTGTTTACATTGAAATTAGAAGTGACATCTCAATCCTTGCAGAAAGGAAACTTTATGATTTCATGCTTTTAAAATTGATAAAAGTTAAAAGATAGTAGCAAAAATTTACATCCAAATGTACACATAACAGGTAAACAAAAAAGAAGACCAAAAACATAAGTCGCCACAATATATAGCAAAGAGATGCATGAAATGGGAAATTTTCTTTTCAGTAATTACAGTAATTACAGTAGTCATTTTCAATGAATGCCAAATTTTTATTAGGTATACAATATTTACTCAGCTTAAATAAGGGAGCAACCATTTCATTTTTATGGGCGGAGGAGCTAGGATCAAATGTTTGATCCTAATTTTTTCCTCAAAATTTTGGTCCTGGATTTTTTTTGGGCGCTATTGCAGCCTAAATTTTTATTTTTATTTAAACCAAAAAATTTTCTGATTGACACAAGTCCTGCATCTTTTTTCACACCTAAAGTGATCCTGTCTTTTTATTTTACCAAAATCCTGGTCCTGCCTTTTTGTTTCAAATTTAATCCAGACCCCCCCCCCCACCCCCGATAAAAATCAAATGGTTGCTCCTTAATTGAGCTAAAATGACACATCTCGGCACTAACCCTTGTTTTACATTGGCAGCATAGACATAATTTGGCATAAGACGTAAGAAATTTGAAAGTTTAGATGCTTGTCGGAGTGCCATATTCTCAAGGTCAAAAATTCTGTCAAAAAGGGACGTAACTCAGGTAAAATTCTTCCTACTATTATGAAATTGTCTTTTATTTCTCCTTTCATTACATATCAAATCAGAAAATGTAAACCTATTTTGTTTCAGCGTCTATTACTTGCTTGTAAATGAAAATTATTTTATACCTTTTATGTATATTCTATGTTTTATTGTACTGTTGGAAGCTACGTAAATCTTAATTTTGTTAATACACATTTTAGGTAGACCTGATGCAAAACAACACGGAAGCTGAATCACATACAGGAAGAAAAGGCATACTTACAAATGTAGAACGACATGTTAAGTTTAAATGAAAAAATATGCACCATGACATCTGAAATTTAAAATACTGACTTTCAAAAGTATATTAAATACAATTAAGTTCACAAACAGTCAGTTCTGTTGACTTGAGTGTTGTAGAAAATGTCAGATCCTACCAGACTTGGAGTTGGTATGAGAGTCACCACAATGATTCCATCTCAAGGAAGTAGTAGGGCATCAACTGCCAGCACAGCTAGTAGCTTAAGTGGACGGGCTGATAACGTTAAGAAAATTGCTATTACAGCTGATGGAAAGCTCCCACTTTTAAGGGGAATAGATCAGGTAAATGTGAAGAAATTTTTTTAAATATACATGTAGCTACATATGAGGCAGGTGAAACCTGTAAGATGAGGAAGTCAATATATCTACCTATATTTACAGTTTTGTTTTGTTTCAGAAATTAGCTAATTCAATGCGTCTTCATCTTTTTAATTTGTTTCTCAAACTTTGATCTCATTTTGTTTCTATTTTCTATTTTTGTTTCGCAATTTGTGGGAACCTTCATGAGCAAAGGTACTTTTCGATTTTTACCAAGAGTTGCTACTTCCGGTCACATAGAAAAAGCCTACAAGCTGTCAAAATTCAGTATGGACAAAGATCTAAACCTGCGCAGACAAAGCTAATTCGAAGTAGACATAAACAATGTACGTCACAATTTAAAAAACCAATCACTGAAATGTGCAAACACTCTCTCCACAACATCAAATATGACTTAGGAAAGTAATACATGATGCCCAAACTGATGTGCGCAAACGAAGGAAATTCCCATTCAAAGTATAAATAAATGAAATCAAGTTTTACTATTTTTAATCAAGTAGGAAGTTCAGCATTCAAATTTAATCAACTTACAAATCGCGATATAAAAATCAAAACAAATTATTATTGTGCCATTAGTGCTGCAAAGCTCCGCCTTGGTGGCCTATTCAAATGTGGGTGGTTGGCCATCACCATAATAGGCTTGTTTTTGCACAAGATTTTCTGTTTGTTGTGGAGAGCAATAACAATTACCATAAAAGGCTTGTTGTAAAGCCCACGCTTTTTACTATCCACGCTTTTGTCAAGATTTGGTTACTCACCTGTAAAGTATTTTAAAACGTACGAGAAGAAAATAGTAAACAGCACGTGCTACAAGTTACGACAAACAAAACATGTTAATCTAACCACAAGTTTTAAACATTGAAAATGTAATGGGTGCTCAATTTAAATGTGTTTTGTGCACATTATATTTGAAATGTTTGAAATTTAAACATATGATGAAAAATTGATATAGACTTAATTATGTTTATGCATATATTTAGTTAGAAGTTGAAAGAAAGGTTCAGGAAAAATAATTCTAGAATAAATTAAAAGAAATACATGTAAATTGTAATTGTCTTGTTTGGCTGAATATGAAATTGTATTCACATAGTTTATAGAAAGATTAGAAATAATACCCAAAATAAGTTTTGGAAATGGTTAGACATTTTTAAATAATCAAAATATCAAATAAACTCTTGACTACCCTCAGTGCTCCTATCAATTTACTGATGACATAAATTTTTATATTTTCCAACAATGACTATGTATTATATATAAATTGTCATGCGTTAAGCCTAAATTAAAATATTGTTTGTTTGCTGTCAGCCGACCGACCCAAAAAAATCGCAGGGACCCAAATAATTTTATTGCCGTTTTTGAAAACATTTTTTTTTATTCCGGAATTTTGCCGGTTGCGGTTTAGAATCGAGTGCTGATTTCCGTGTTACATGCAGTTTTGATTTCCGGTAGTACATTGAAATATTTTTCCAGAAAAAAAATAAAATAATTTACCTACCTACCTACCCACATAAAAAATTCTGGGTAGGAGAATGGCAAACAAACAATATTTTAATTTAGGCCTTACTATATTCGTTTCATTGCCAGACTATACGAAATAAAGATTCACTTATTAAAGTGCAATGATGCTTTACAATCCAGTCGTCCAATGCCTGTGCATATCAGTGCAAAGTGAAGCCTTGTATTACATGAACCCTACTACGATGCGAATTCTTTATTATGTTACAATTATATCTTGATAAAGCATTTAATATCGTACATGTTTCACTGTTTACTATTTCATAATCCATTCATTGAACTGGGAGGTGTGCGTGTTAAACATGATTTAATTGGATGTTCATACAGGTTCAGCGTGATTTGGTCAATTCCTGTCTCCCGAGTGGTTGTTTCATCGTGACATACAATGTTTGTTTGAAGTGGGAATTTCCAAGGTTGTGTTCGCCAAGTCAGTTTACTTATCCATGCATTGTCCATATTGAATTTTGACGGCTTGTAAGTGATTCTAAAATACATATTTTAAAGTTTCGTAAAGATGACGGTTATGAGGATGTCCTCTGTTAGTACCCCCCTCCTTTAAATGTGAGTTTTTTAGGTGCTCTCCTGTTGTTATAAAAAAAGATTTTTGAACACTTTTTCGTCTTTTGTTTGGTAATATTTTATTGTGCATTTAGAGTGGAAGTAGTTCGGAAATGAATGTTTACTTTATAAAGTTAATGACATTATCTGGTTCATGACTTCAACTCTAAATAATATGCTGTTGGTGTGGCCAAGGATGTGAGCACAGCAATAGGCTTTTCCAGAAACTCATTTCTGGTATCACAATTCTGACTCTAAAATTATAATTTAAAGCAAGTTATTTCCCTTACTTCCGTTTCCGTCTAACGAAACTTTTTCTAGCCTTAGTATGTAACACAACAGGCTGCCCCCATTAAACAAAGACTTTTCTAAATGACCCATATCTAGAAAATGTATCTGCTCTTAAGCGACCGCTGCATTTGCTATAACATTTGATAAGAGTTATTCAAGTTTTTGAGCTGCATACTGGTACCATAAATTACTCCTTACAATGATGAGTAAAGACATACATTGAATTATTAGATTGCTTATTAAAGTGACGTACAAATATTTCAACAATATTATAACAATGCACTGTAGCTACATGTTGTAGATTTAACAAATAAAAATTAAAGGCAAATGAAAGGCGGATAAATATATATATAATCACCTCTAGTGGTGTGAACTGGTTTTGGACTAGTACTATGTCCTGTAAAAGACAAAGCAAGGGGAATTACTCATAACAAGAAGTTTAGAGTCAAAGTAATTAACTGGAAAAGACTAGGTTGTGTGATGATGATTTCTGAGAAAGATACATGATTGCTATTTTGGCTTATTGTTACAATTGTATAATAATTGACTCTTAGTTATAATTAATTGGTTATTTACATGTCAAAATATATCTCAATAAAAATCCTTCAGTGTTGAGATAAATATTCAAAATTTAAAACCTCATTATCCATCTACATGTAATTTTAATACATTGATCTTAATTTTGTATAATATAATTATTAAATAAGTCATTCAAGATTTTCTGTCTTACCAGTTCATTTTGTTTATTCATATCTAAATGCATTATTATGTTTTCAGAACAGACCACTGGCAGCCATAATACAAGATATTGCAGCAGAGTAAGTAAACTAAAATCTACCTTTAAAGATAAATCTAGATATATATATATTCATATTTTAATACAAATGCCCCAACCAATTTCTTAAATTTAACGAACCTATTTTGAGATATTACTGCTTTAAGGTAGGTAGAAGTCAATTAAAATTATGACACAATGACAGTATCCATATTGAGGAGAGTATTATTGTCAAACCGTTGTTTGGGAGATTATTGTTGAAGTTGCATTGAGTAGCATGATCTTTAACTGTTGAAGGTGTCACAGTCATTCTGACCTCATGATAAAAAAAATAAAATTACTTTTGCTATGTATAAACTTTCGTCACATGCTTATGTGGATTTGTCCTCAATACCCTGTCTTATAACATCTATATAATGAATCTGAGACTAAATTCTGTGACAAAAGTTTAATCATTATAATATAATAACAAAAAGTCATAGATCTGTTGATAGTTACAAACTGTCATTCATAATCATCTAATCTGTTGTTGCAGCAGGTGCATATCAAATTGTAAACATTGATCACCTTTCATATTTAGCTAAAATATTTCAATAGAAATAAATGAAATAAACTTCATGAAATTATACTAAATGTACATGTCTAAAATTCTCATGGCATCATTGGTCAATTTGTTATCCAGACATTTCAACATATTCTTTGGATAATTATTAATATTTGTGGAGTATAAATATTTGAACAATCGGAGGATGTAGAAAGAGTAAGCATCAGTTTGAAAACAAAAAATATATTTTAAAATGGAGAAATATTGATCACACCTAGGAATCATCTTGTAGTCTCCAAAAGGAGCAACAGCCCGCACTAAATGGCCCACAGTCAAAAGTAGCAAAAATTCAACAAATGTGAGCAAACATGACAGAATATAGCAATTTGTTGCTGGGCCTTCTGCAACAAGCAGTAGTTTACACCAATGCCGAGCAGTAAATGACATAAAAAAATATTGGTTATAATACAAGTATTTTTATGATTTTGTAAGAGTGTTTAACATTTTCTCACTTCTTTAATACTTGTTTAAGTCAGTGTTTATTGCAAAAAAAAAAATGTGTTTTTTAATGTCATACTTAATTCAAGTTGCAGAGGGGTGTTCCTTCTGTCTTTTGATTTAATTGGAAGACTGAATGATTTTGTCAGTTGGGCTTAAAGTATATTTACTTGAAGTTTTATTTTATAATAGTAAATTTGATATTTTAGATGGGATTTATCTAACCCCACAGACCATGCTTTACAGTTTACTGAGCCTAACAGACAAGTCTACATCACAGAAAGGGTAGGCATGACTTCTTTACAGGTTTAAGTCAAGGACAAAAGCCAACAATGATCCAAATTCAAAGTAAAGAATAACCTAGACAGATTTAAGGGCTGAATGGTTGCAGATTGCCCATATTTTACGCATTGGATTATTAGGTCTCTTATAACTGTATTGAAAGATTGTGTTCAAACCTGTCAGTAAATTGTAATGGAAGTTATTGTTTTTTCTGCACTTGATTAGAATAATTTAGAATTAGAATAATTTCCAACAATTTAATTTTACATACATTTGTCCAGTATGTTTGTGTAGACAGTCCATTATTACTGTATGTTTGTGTAGACAGTACATTATTACTGTATGTTTGTGTAGACAGTACATTATTACTGTATGTTTGTGTAGACAGTACATTATTACTGTATGTTTGTGTAAAACAATCCATTCTTAATAAAAAATGAATTTCTTACACCGTCATATTGGACAGTTGTAGGTAAAAGTCTAAATGTTAATTTATTGTTCTAAATAACGTCCAGTTGGCACAATTGACTTACATGGCAACAGTGTTTTCAGTGTAATTGATCTTAAGTATTTTTATTAATTGATTGTAGTGAAATAGGAGGATTTCTGAGTGAAATAAAATCTGACAATTCACTAGTGAAAAGAATATATCACTTCAGGAAGTGATATAACAATAGTCTTTGCCAATAACATTGCTATACAAACTTTGACCCTTTGTCACAGAAAAACATAATCACTTGTATGTTCTCATTAAATCTTCATAATTTGTCAATGTAATAAATAAAATAAGTAATCTTGAAATTAAAATATTTATGAATTGAAATACCAGAAATAAACAATGCTTGACCAAACTACGCAGTAAATCATGAGTGCCCTCGGCGCACGAGTTATTACAGCTGTAGTTCAGTCACAAGTTGTTTATTTCTGGTATTTCTATTCAGCGATTAGTTATAGTTTTTATTACATTGTACAAAATCTACCATTTTAGCAGAAATAAATTGAAATAAAATGGACTATGTCTTTTGATATCTCTTTGCGGCAATTGTGACGTCACTTCTAGAGTGAATTACTGGCTGTTCTTTTCACATGTAATTTACCGGATTTTCTTTCACTCGGATAATGAGGTAAATCACTGGTTACAATGTAATAACAAAAATCTCAACTTGTGACCAAACAACAGTAATAATTCACTATGTGCATTCATTAGTTAATGTTTTCTCCAGTCACTTATTGTAGATTTAAAGTATTTGACACACTGTAAGTATTTTATGATTTCAGTTTTCTTGTATTGGTAGATGGATATTTCACTAAAGCTGGTGTACAGGTGGTAATCAATTATTAGGCAGTATATTAGAAACAACAATAGGGCAACAACCCATTGTAAACAGAAAAATTTAAACATTTGTGCATTGACTGTTTTTATTGATATTTTCAAGAAATTTTTCAATTGTTTGCACTTTATGTTGATGTTTTCCAGGATATCATCCATAGTATACAGTTTTACAATTTGTTTTAATGATTTCAGAATCGTTCTGAGCTGCAGAATGGAAATGTTTTACTATTAACATGGTCACCAGTAAGTTTAAATGTTTTACAGAAACTAATTCCTTATAAACCTTAGTTCTGTATAATTAAAAACCATTTTCATAGTATCTTAGTTTTAGTATTACCACACAAAGATGTTTTTATGTTTAATATTCAGATTTTGATGCTAAGTGTGAAAGAGTGGAAAGAGATTTTATCTAGATTTCATGGTTAATATAACTGTATACATGTATAGTACTTTAAACTGATTACAGATAAGAAGATCTTGTGTAGAAAAAACCCACAAAAAACACAAATTCCAAATGAAAATTCAAAATGAAAATTATGTTAATTATTTGAATTGCTAAAGAATGAGCATTTATATGTAAAGCATGAATTTTGATATAGTTTTATTTAAAATAACAAATCTACAAGAACATATTTTTTTTATAAAAAGGAAAAAACTGCAAGAGATTTATATCAGAGTTTGACTGATGGAAAACAGGAGGAAAGGATAGAATCATTAAAAAGACTTGTAAAATTGGCTACTGATAGTACATTTGCACATGAATTCATCAACAAACAGGGACACATGTTGATAATACAGTATGTCATTGATGGCAAGAAGTGAGTCGAAATATTAATTTTTTTACCAGTAGACATAATTATGAATGATTGTGGAAATTATATAAAATAAAGACAGACATTTTAATAGTTCAGATTGAACATCTAGCATATGATAAATTATATATATAGCCTACATATACATACAAATTTAAAACGATTAATTCTAGCATTTTTCACAGTCATTAGTCATGGTATCATCTCAAGAATCCCATGTACAACTGTAGGCTTTATCCTAACGTGATGCATGGATAAAATATCTTATTATGATCTACACGTAGGTGCAGCTCAGGGCTTTTGATTTGAATCCATATATTTCATTTAATTGTCAAAAATTACATTTTTTACCAATTTAAAACTTTTATGAATTTTTTAATAAAAATTGAAAATATGATTCGGCTATTTGTTTACTAATCTCTGAATTTGATTAATTTAGTCCTGGTGAACCCATGTCTTACCAGTTAAAATCTTTCATGGCTTTAATGGAACATGGTGTAGTAGATTGGGACATATTGGAACAAGACTTTACCAAAAGGGTAAATATTATGCAGTAACTGGTGGGATTTAATTTACGTATAGAATTCTGTGGAATATGACTAGTGTTACTGTAAAATAAAGTCCCACTTTGGCAGTTTGAACTAAACAGAATCTGTTCAAGTCAATCAATTGGGTATTTGAGCATTAAACCTAATTTATTTTTTATAAATCGTAGATGTATCTGAAGAGTTTAATGTAGCAGTAAATTTATGAATGTATTTTATGCACTTACTATTGTAAATCATCAGAAATAGGCAGTCATGTGAGATAGATTGTCACTAATGGGATTCCTTTACAGAAATAGAATATTGCTTGGAAAAATAAAAGTGCAAGCTTTTTTGCAGTAAATCCTGTAATATTGTTTGGAATTACAACACCCTAACACAAATTTCTGAACTTACAAAACTTTACTGAAATTAGGAGTTGTAATGAATTTAAAAAAGGATTTAACATTATACAAACTTTCACTGAATATGAAATAATGGAAAGAACCGTATTAAGATATTTGTACTGTAGAGCATGGGAAGTTGATAATATATCTAAACTTATGTTTTTCTTATAGTCAATATTCATGATCTGCAAGTGTATCTTCATATGATATTACAGGCCTTTATTTTATAGTACTTTTTAATCTTACAGATTGTAGACTGTATAATAAGCCCAAAAACTGGAATCAGTTGTTTACAACCAGCACTGGAAATTTTAGAAAATATAGTATTACATAGGTAATGATAATAATTGATGTATGCAGAACAGATAAAGAGTATTTATTATATATTCTCTTGCCAAAGTTTTCAGTTTGGGGATTGGTTGGGGGGTGTTTAAATGTCAGAAATTCAAACAGGTTTAGTTAACAGTAATACAAAGTTATATCCCTTTTCCTGAAGTATTCAACATGTCATAATAAAAGATCAAAACATATACTTTTTATCATTAAAATCTTGAAATTTTGTCAAACTTCTTATAAAAATTTGTCATTTTTTAGTCAGTTTGTTTGTTGGGGATATTGCACCTCTTCTAGCACAGTTAACTATGACTTCGTGAATATTTTTAATTTGTGGTTGAAGTCTCATGGTAGAACTACTGACAATGAGCTCGAAAACTGGCAGTACTTGTCCATTAAATCTTAAGGGCTGTTCACCTCTGAGGTTCACAAAATCAATTATCATCAGCAATTAATATCAATTACCACTTGGTCACCTATACCCTAGCTTTGAAAAGAAAATTATAGTTGTCACAAAAATGTTTTTAGCCTGTAAGAATATTGCACTGAGAATATTGAGGAGTAAAAATTGATAAGATAAATTGATCTTTCTGCCATTTTGTTTCTTGAATGTTTCTTTTTGGTTTAAACAGAAAGAAATTAAATGTTATTCATCACATTTCTAACACATTAAAATGAGTAACAGTACTCTAATCTTAACAGTTGTAATGCAGAGGAGATAATAAAAGCTTCATGTTGACATTACTACCAAATTTATCTCCCATAATTGTCCCCTGTCGCAACGTGACGGATGGACTTATTACTGGTCTGCGTCTGTCGGTCCGTCACAATTACTTGTGGACGCATCTCCTCTGAGACCGCTGATTTGATTTTGTTAATATTTTGTAGGACTATTAGTTACCATATGTCCTCGATCCTGTCGCACCCCCATTTTGATGCGACAAATTTTACAGGAGTTATGGGACTTTAACTATTTTCTGAATTTGACACTATAGGGACACTTTGTGGACGCAACTCCTCTGAGACCGCTGATAGGAATTTGTTAAAATTTTGTAGGATTGCTAGTCACCATATGTACTTGATTCTATCGCAAGGCCATTTTGATTCGACAAATATTATGGGAGTTACGGGACTTTAACATTTTTCTGTTTTTGACACTATAGGAACACATTGTGGACGCAAATCCTCTGAGATCGCAGATCAAATTTTGTTCAAATTTTGTAGGATTGTTAGTCACCACATGTTCTTGATCTTAGCACACCCCAATTTTGATTGGACAATTTTTATGGGAGTTATGGAACTTTAAAGTTTTTGTGCATGTGACACTATACGAACACTTTGTGAATGCAACTCCTCTGAGACCACTGATCGGATTTTGTTCAAATTTTGTATGATTGTTAGTCACCACATGTACTTGATCCTATGCTGCCATTTCAATAATACACATTTGTATATCTTGTGGGGCTTCCACTTTTCTCTGCTGCGGGGGACATATGGCTACGTGTAGCAATCTTGTTAACTTTGTTAAGAAAGACAACTTAGAAGAAAAAATATTTACAGCTGGATTTCAAATAACAGTCAGTCGGTTATCTTGATTTTGGCAGTGAAGTTAATTTTTATTTTAAGAAATGCATCTTAAAGATCTGTTCAGGAAATGGTTTATATGAGGCTATATATAAGAATTGTAGTATTTTTTTCCTTTAAACCAAATTCTTTAGTTTGTTTTTCTGTCTAGATGATCTAAGCAAATATATAGATGGATGGTATTGGGTAGTAGTGAAAGTTGATACATAAATTAACTTTGCCATACATTTTTGACTTAGGTCCAGATTCATTCAAGTCAGATGATTATATTATTTAACAGGCAAAGGTATTAGCTGTCCTTTGTGACTATTTAATTAAAAATAGGTCATTTACAATAAAGGTAATTATGAATTTATATTTCATGAATGGAGGTGTTAAATAAATGTGCCTTCTAATGTCCCCATACATATGTCTGAAACAGTCCTAACAAAAAATTTTCTGATAAATTATATTACATTTGTAGTAGTGACCTAACAAAACATCCAGTGATTGAACAGCACATGACACCAGAAAGAATACAATCACATCTACAGAGGTAAATATAAAACATATGTGTCGAATTTTCCTCTTTATGTCATATGCAATGATTTTCTTCTTGGTTCCAGTATTTCTTAAATCACATTAAATATCAAAATACATATGATGCTTTTTTCATATATCCATTGATTGTATTTATGGCTTCAATTTGTTTTGTTTGAAAAGTGGCAAGAGGGTAGTTTGTCAAAAAAAAGTGTTCAATACTGTCATGTTACATGAAAACAGATTTGAATATAGACCAAAAATGGTAACATTAAAGACTTTTAAGAGTGTGCAGATTTTATTTATATATCCACCTGGTTTCTGGAATAATGGATGTAAGAATAGTTACTGTTGAGATATGGTGAAGGAAATCACCATTTTTTCATACCTTTTTTGTGGACATTAACTTTGCATAGGTTTTTGCACAATATCAAACTGTTAAGATATATAATGTACAGTGTTTATGTTAAATGTTATTATTTTAGGAAAGACAGGTAAAAATGTTCAACCAGAAAGTCTCTTCAGTTGTCTTGAAATTATTTTTACCTTAGTCTTACCAACCTCTTCATAATTGAGAAAAAATCTTTCCTGAAAGTCTGAAATGTTCATAACTCATGATATGGTCAAGTATCAGTAATAGAATATGGAATTATACACCAAAAATTTCAAATATAAATATTCCCTTTGTATTGTTTTCATCACAGTTTCTATGATGTTCCTGGATAATTTTTCACTGAATTCAATATGAAAATAACAGATTTTAGGTGTCAGATTGTGACAAAAATAGAATGGATAGGGTGTTTGTATTGTTTGAAAGTCATAAAAAGTTTACTTTTGTGTAGAAACTCCAGAACTTGTAGGACATGTCACTTAACCATTTTAACTGCTACTTGACCTAATAACACTATTAAATTACTGACCATAGTAATATGAAAAATAATAAAAAATAACAGACAAAAATGATCATATTTACACATAAACCTCAACTGTATTGGTGTATTCATATGAAACAATTTTCATCCATTTAAACTTTTGATTTAAAAAAGAAACAAATGCATTGTTTTAGATTGAACTGCGACATGAAATAAAATTTTTTGTGATGTATTTCAAGAATATAGAATAAAACGTTCAATTCAGCTGAAAATTTTGTATCATGTGAACACATCATGATACACGTAATATAAAATTTAACTTTGATGGCACAAGCAATTTTTTGGGCATATTTCTAATATTTTATTTAGTATTTTCCAAACTGGAATAATTTGTAGAGATTTTGGTGATGGGGTTTTTTTTTGCGAGATTATTTTTATAGCATGGGAGATATCTTCCTAGCTCAGATAGGTCACCCAAGGATGTTCATCCATATCAGATGCTGTGGATACTTGCCCTGTGTCACATAAAATTTTACAACTACTATTTATTGTAAGTGTGACGTCAGTGCTCACCATTCTATACATAATCATGTCACACTTATGATTGATTGTAGTTTTAAGATTCTGTGTGAAGAGGGCTCAGATTGAAGATGTGCATGATTGTAGGGTAAGCTGCTTAGTCTGAAGATGTGTTAAATTTTCTAGTATGTGTAATTTGTGATATTCTTAATTATGTCTAAATCTTATATTATGTATTTCATTATTTACTATTAATATTACTCAGCATTCATGTGATTGAGATTTAAAAAATATTGTCATTAGCTTTCTCTCTCTATATGATAACTGTTTTCACAGTGTATTGCTGTAGTTTGCAGTGCTCCCTTTACTTACTTTATTGGCCTCTATATTGACGATGAAACTTCATTGGAGAATCTATCTTTCCCAGACAGTGCATTTGTACTTTCTTACTTTCAATTCATTGTTCAAAACAGAAACCAGTATTATTTTGAAACTACTTTTTAACTTTTAATTAAAAATCTATTGCAAAGTGAATTCAGAAAAATTTTACTTTCAAATGCTCAGTTTATTATTATCATGTTGTTGAGCAAAAAAGTTGTTTTTTAGTTTTATATTAAACCCAATTTTTTTTCATTTGGTCAATTTTTAGTTTACAATAAATTTTGGACTCACATTCTAGTTAAATGCTAAGAGAAAGTTTCAACCTCATCTCAGAAATGAATTGGAAATATGTATATATTATATGTTCTGAAGAAAAATCTATGTAAAATTTTAAATAATCATAAAAAAGCTTAAGGAACACTGTTAACATTGATTAATTTTGGCTGTTATGGTACTGAATTCAAACTTGCTTCAGCATGCACTAGCATCATTTTATTTATTGTTATTTTATTGATGTATATGGTTTCAGAATAATTGTTTCTGGAAGGTTTGTACATTATTACATTGCTGTTAGCTTATCTAACAAAGATAAGTCATACTTAGCTTTGGCTGTCACTGCCCACATATAATATACGTAGCCAGAACTGAAAAGGGGATGTAATCAATGAATGGGTAGAGTCAGTCAATGTCAGAAAGATGTTTTTATCAAGAACTACTTTCTTACACTCAGAATGAATCTGCATTATCAGAAATATGTGATGAACCCTTCCTTATATCACATGCTACATATGTAATCAATAAACAAAATGTGACATTGATTTTCTGATATACACCTAGTTTTCTGTAAAAATTATACTTTAAAATAAAAAGAAAAAAAATGCAAATATTACCATTCATTTTAAATATTCTGTTTTGTAAAAAGTTACAAATAATACAAACTGTTTTGTAAAGCAAACATGTCTTAAACTCTTCAAATAACTTGCCTTATTTCGTATATTAGAATTTTTATCCCTATATATTCCTATACAAAATATTGAATTCTTTCATTACTTTCCAATTTCCGGATTTTAACACATTCCGTATATTCACGCATATATGATAAAGATCTGGTAATGCAGAGTTCATTGTAATGAATGGGTATGGAGTATTTATGGAATGATATGTGTAGGAGAAAGGGATAGAATTAGATAAATAAAAACGGTATACCTTATCATATGACGATGCCGTAGTTGTCTACTATAGAATATGTTGTTTAAATACTGATTAGATTAGATAGATAATATCCAGGTTTATTTAGGATTGGAAAAATTTAGCCTTGCATAGTGTGAAAACTCTTCACTCAGGAAGGAGTTCATTAGCATACTGTAATTCAGGAATTATTGTGGGTATCTATTATTACAATTCTTTGACATCAGATCAAAGTAAAGATATATACATGTATGGTGTTAGATGTTTGAATTGCAAAGTTTCAATATTGCAATGTATATCCTGTCACATTTTTTGCACTAAGAAAAATTTTCATTTATTTCTGAATTTACAGTATATACTGCTAAAGATCATTCATTGGAATTCTAATTTTGTAAAAAGGTTATATGGTGACATCCAAATGATTTAAATATATGTATGCATATTTCTTTTAAGGGATGTTTTCCAAATATCCCTTTTCTGTAAAATATGAAATTCATTTCATTCATGATTTCTATTTAAAATTGATGTTATTGTATTTGAAGTATTATTAACGACATAACATAATTTTGCTCATTTAGGATGCAAATTTTCATTATAACAATATACTGTGAATTCATTTTAATTTGTTTTATAACATTTTTTTTCATAATTTTAGAGGAGTTACCAAGTATTTACTAGAATGCTAATTTGTTATCATATTATTTACCAAACCAAAAAATAGGGAATCAGTACACCGACCGATTTTCACTAGAACGAAAATTAATACCAACTAAAATAAATGATTCCACAGTATATATTTTCTGGTGTTGCATTAGAAAAAATATATATATATAAAATTTTGATAGAACCAGTGTTTTACTTCTATAGAACCATTACAAAGTTCTTGTACCCACTTTGTGATGAACTGAACATACAATTGTAAAATTCTAAGGCTTACATTCACAGATTTCCAAATACAATATCCATATCATCTTATTGATTTAATAGTGTTACTGTGTACCTCATTGCAGTTTACAAAATATAGAAGTACTAAACAATATAATTTCATTATTTACAAACTATTTCAAAAGTGCTTGAGTTTACTTGCAAGTACCTTATATCTCAGACTAGATAATAAAATCTCAAGAAATGTCAAACTTATCAATCTTTGTTAAAGGATTTTGACAGCTAGAATTTTTTTTTAATAACAAGAGGAGTGATCAAATGCGTTTCATTTAGAAATTTTTACCCTTTCCAATCAGATAAAGAATATATGTTTTTTGTTGTTGTAACTACATAGGGAAAAGTGGAATGATACTGTTTTGTGATATTGAAGTTTTTTTAATCATTTGCGGAGAATAAATATTAAGGTTATACGTATAACGATAGATTGTGTGCATGCAAGTTATTCACTGATCGTCTATTATTACAGTCAGGATTTAGATAAAGGAATTCTTATAGAAGATATTGGTAATTTTCTCTTTAAGTTAATATCAGTGCTACCTGAATATATTGATGGAACTTAAAAATTGATATTATAGAGACAATAAGATGGAAAATATACAACACTAAATGTAATGGGAGATTCAGTCAAGCAAAGTCACTATTAGGAATTAGTATTGTATAATAGATCAGAAATATACAAATGTATATAATTTAGTACATTGTACTAGGAGAGGTGAAGGTAAACAACCTGGAGAAAGAATAAGTTTACCAAGGTCTGTATCAAGTGACAGGTCTAGATCACACTGTTACATCAATAAATCAAAATATTCTTTACGACCCGTTAGGCTGACCAAAGTCATGACAAAAGATTTCTGTATTTACAGTCAAGATAAGATTAGTGTGTTTGAACTTTATATCAAACAAAATCCAGTTTTTCCAATTATATCAACACTTTAATTATTTGTTGTTGGGGTATTTAACATAAAGGAATAAGGATTTACATTTCATTCTAAAATTATTTGCTATGTTTAAAATAAAATAATTTAAGATGTGAAATGTGATCCAGGCTTTTCACTCAATCTGTAGATTTGCCAGTTTTCTGTGTACTCTTCCATTTAAATTCTCCATTTGAAAAGTACAATGTAAAACTTTAAAGGGTACCACCAAACAAATAATTCCAAATTTAACATTGAATTCTAAATAAAAATATAATGAACACTGATGAATGTGTTATGATAAAACCCATATCATATTTTTTATTGCTGCCCAACACAAATTTAACTGTTCCATTACTGGTTTTGAACATATGTACAAAATAGGTCAGCACACAACTGCCGTTAAATTGCTTGTTCCACTATCATGGCCATATCAAGAGACCAGGGGAGGTAATGTTAAAGTGGTCATTCCTCAAGATTTTTATTATCCCACTACTAAGAGATAGGCATTTAGGAATTCACACATCCCTTTACCAACAGAAATTAGTAATTGTTAACTACATCTAAGAATTACATTACAAAAAATGAAGAAAAGACAACTTACTGTTTATTACTTGCAAAACATTGACTATTCCCGAATTGGAAATTTAAATGGAATAATGCTAATATCTATTTTTAGTCCAAAGGCAAATAATTCTGACAAAGTGTGTTTATTGCTTTTGAATAAGATATGCTGATTATTTTTAACATTAGATATGTTAGTACAATTTCATCAGATATATAAACAAAAAACAAAATGGATAACAGGAAAGGTCAACAATGACATAACAATCGATCAAAGCAACTCAACTGACAGAACTTCGGACAAAAATAACATAAAAGAGTACAAAACACAAACAAGTATAAGCATGCAATATATTGAAAATATATTGAAAAGTTAAATTGTTTGTAAATTTGTAGTAATTACTTCCTATAATTAGGGTCTACTCTCTCCTTTAGAGAATGCTATACTTCTTGCATGTTAAAGGATAATTCTTTATATTTCAAAATGAGGAATTTATTTTGCCACTTCAGAATGGTAAATCATCTGTCCATACAAACTCAATATTAAAATGTTTGCCCTTTGTTCATTAATGAACTGGTTCTCCTCCTGAAAATGTTCTACTTCACATTAAGAAAATAACATGTTTTCCTCATTTTTCATGTAAGAAGTTACATGTTCTGTCTTTTGCGAAGGTACAGAAATTCACATATCTCCATGGTAACTTTGGTTTGCTTTTCACAGATCGAAGGATAGTTAATACATATTAAAGGAATTGGGAAAGAGAAGAATCATATTGATTTTTCTGGTAGTAGATCAGAGGTCAAGGTCACTGCTATTAAAACAAAAAAAAAAAGGGTTTTAAGATGATATCTTGAGTTTTGCCTGGTCCAATTTGGATAAAACTAATAATCATTGAAGTAATAGAAAGGGGAAAATTCTCATTGACATTGAAGTCAGGAGGTCAAAGGTCACATACAAAAGTAAATTTTATTGTGGATTAGAAGGAGGAATGAATCTCATAAAAATAGAACAAATATTGAGTAGGGTGTATCCTGTTGATTTTTAGGTCCTTTGAAACATGTCCCACTGTCATCTCTGCTCTATAATTTTTTTTGTTTTCAAAACCATTTAGTTTGAATAAATGTAATTATGCTACAGGTTGCATGATAACAATATACTATGTAAATAATCAGATATTTGACTTGTTACAAACCATAATTGCATGCACATTTTACTGTTTTCTCTCTGATAGTAGAATTATTTTCAGAAAACTGTATATTCATTTATTTTTATCAATTTTTATGGTGTGATGAAAATTTAGCATTTTGTCAGTACCAGAATTTTGTGCAGCTGTTTCATTTCTTTGAACCATGTAATTTAAAGCCTAATGAAATAAAACGAATATGCAGTATTTGAGAAATAATTATAGTCTATTGTAACCTACATTGAATTTTTGATATTCCTGCACCTCGTAGGAGTTAGAATCATACATGTATTTGTGGATTCACTGAAATTCTGTACATTTTAAATAAAAATCAGTAAATGTTAGTATGCTTCAAACTTGTGGAAATAAAACTTAACATGTCCAGCAATCCCCAGAAATTAGTTACAGTTAATGTACATTGCACAATAGTTGGGATTTTTCCTGGTTCAACATTTACGGTTCAAGAGTTTTTCCCCATGATTCTCTGAAATGTACTCAGGATATCAAAGATTATTAGATTGCATAAATCTAGTTTGATTTCTTGCTTTGTAGTATATTCATTTTCCAATTAGGAGTGCTTGTAGAGCATTAAATTTGAGTGTTTGAAGAAAATGTAGTATTTTTAGTATATACAGAATAAAAGTTTTACACTGCTTACTACACTGCAGAATAGCAGCAAGATACAGAAAATCTACAAGCTTTCTATTTCCTATTTTTGATACATGTATGTTGTCTCCCGTTTACTGAGTTGTCTGCTCTTTGGAGGTGTCTTCCATAGATATCAATGGACAAATTGTCATATTTCTGCAAAATATTTTTCCTTTCTAACAAGATCATCCATACACATTAATGATATATCCTTGGATATATTTTCCCACATTTTTCAATCTCTGATGAAGGTTTTCCTAAATTCAACATTTTTATAAAGATTTAAAATCACTTTTTGGCCTTTATGTTTAATATAAGAAACTACTGTCAGGAAAGATTACTTATGCATATGGGAGACAACTCCAATATCTGCAAGTAGGGAATATGATCTGCAATAGCTTAAGCTTGGTAGCTTGCCATCCAATGTACACAGCCTCTGCTGTTGAATTCAAATTTTACTGGTTATCCAACTTCAAAATGAATTCCTGTGATATTGAAAATATTTTTGCATGAGCATTTATTTATTTATTTAATTATATATATTTGTCTCATAATTAGACATTTAGATCAAATTTTTTTGTTAAAGAAATTTTGCATATCCTTTCTTCATAATGTGTTGAAACATTATTTCTGTGCATTTTGAGTTTCACCTGTAACTCTTTAATTTTAAGTTCAAGATAAACTGAATTTCATATATGCAAGAAGAGACATCCAAAAATATTTGAAAATTTATATGAAAAATGTATAAATTACTTATTCCAAAATTGACTTTGTGATCATTTTATCACCTGTTGTATAATTTATATTCATGTGATACAATAAAATCTATCTTAACTAAACTACAATTTCATTTGAATTAGAGGGGTATAGAGTTTGTATGTATTGAATGTTCTGATTCAGTTTATACAGGGGACCAGATATTTTCTAAAGGAAACCTGATGCACTTAGCATTACTGCTACTTGATAAAAAAAAAATTTAAATTTCAAAACTAAATATTTAGATAATCACCCTATTGGGCTTATTTTGGCTTGGTACTTATCTAGTAGTTACTACATGTGTCATGGGTATCAGTCTTTTTAAATTAATAGCATTTCAAATTTTTCTTTTTATACAAATGAGATTTACATTAAGGATTGATATGCAATATAAAATGGACCTCATTATAAATTTATTCCTCGTGGTAGCTTAGAAATTCTAAAATCTATGACAAAAGAGATCCTTTTACAATTGTGATTGTGAACTTCCCCCCTTTTTGATGTTATTGTTACTGTAACTCCATCATATTGGGTTGACATATCTCTCTTAATCGGCTTTGCTTGTATTTGTAACTTTAAACAGGACATGTCCAGCAAATACAACCATTTCAAACTCTCAGTTTTCAGATTAGACAAGTTTTATTGTGTAATAAGTAAAAATATTTATGAACTTTTTTTGCAATTACCGGTACTCATTTCTTTTTTTGTTTGTTTTCTGATATACATCACAATTCACACCCACTTATGTCTAATTCATAACAACTGGTTATTGTCATAATTTTACAATATGCAGAGTTATTTAAAAATTCGGGAATATTTCCTGTTTGATGTGTGTATATTATCCCATTTAGATACATACAATTATGGTTGAAGAATCTGTTCTGGACGAATATTGGCTATGAAAGAGATTGAAAATGCATTTAGAATGGATTATGCAGCTATAGTCATATTTAATTAACTAGAATTAAACAAAGGCATTTAGGAAAACATATTACAGCGAACCACATTTGTTAAATAAAACATAATAATAAGAATATTTAACATTATCAGTTGTTATGAATGTGAGAGATAAGCTACATATCATTAAAAAGTAAAGCATTACAAAATTACAAAAATTATTGAAATCATGAGTTATATTCAGCATTGCAGTACTTATAAAATCTCAGCTACAACAGACTTTCAGATTAAAATTTGACATTATATGAAAATCCATTAAAATTTGTTTAGTTGATGAACATTTGCATAAATATTAGAAATGTAAAGGACAGCATTATGTGTGAAGTTATTCTTTAATTTTTTTTGAGAGAGAGATCATGTGAAGATGCAATTATATTGAAATTATATATAATAAGTTTAACAAAATAGTTTCTTTGTAAACTAACCAACTGGTTTCTTTTTTTAGCAATGAGGTACAGAAGAATGCCATAGCTTTACTGAATGCACTTTTTCTAAAAGCAGGACCAGAGAAGAAAAGGGTATGTGACTTTCTAAAAAATAATTATTGAGAAAGAAATATCTGCAAAAAGCTATTTATAGCAAGGCCAAATTTTATTGGCAGGGCTTGGCAATTACCGTAAGAGATATCTATTAACTCATGCTTTTTATTGTCATTATTGCCTTCTCATAGTAAAAAACTTCACAGATGAGTTACCATATCTTGACACCAGAATGGATAGTAAAAAAGGAGCTGCCACAACAAGCCTTTATTTGTCACTGTAAGATTAACTTTGGTCATATCACTTATGTATAATTTTGTTGGCATTTATTTCTTGCCCTGGTTCATAGTAAGCTCCTGAGTGGGGAAATATAGATTTTTTTCTTAATTATATGATACAATTTGAATGTTTGTGTCAAAATATTATATTTTTGGAAATTCAGATATCTGAACATACATATTTTATGGCAAACCGTTTTACTATTTATTCTAACTTCAAGATATCTAATAAACTTTATAAGATATCTCATTTAGTTTATAAGATATCTTATATAGTTTATAAGATATCTTATATAGTTCATAAGATATCTTATATAGTTTATACTTTATGAGATATCTTATATACTTTATAAGATATCTTATATACTTTATGAGATATCTTATATACTTTATGAGATATCTTATATACTTTATAAGATATCTTATAAAAACTATATTATATAAGATATCTTATATATTATATGAGATATCTTGAAGTTAGAATAAATAGTAAAAAGGCTTCCCATAATATTTATTTAGTTGAGTTTTATGTTGTTGAAAATTATCTCATTTATAGAAAATATAATGAACTTTGGTTTCTGTATAGATGCATTGATATGAGAAGATTAATAAATACCTTTTAAATGCAAGTCACATATATTGTTGTGACAGGTTTGGAGTTTTTTAAAAAAAAATCTTGCATAAAAATAAGCAAATGCAAATTTTGTACATGTGATTACAGGACAATGTGAAATACACATACCGATTTTGTCCAGTGCATCAACAAAAGCTGCCAACGTTGTTTTCAAACAAAATGAAATGAACTCATAGTATACTGGACAATTGAATTAACTCAATTTTTAAAAATCATAAGTAGAGACGATCTTTTAGAATCATTTAGTAATTTGAATTCATTTTCTTGTTTCAGAAAATAGCAGACAGTGTACAGGGTAGATCTTTCAGAAATGTTCTCATGTCTGTAAGTGTTTTTTCATCAGAATGAAAGAATATGGGCTCTTCTTCAGTGATACAATATCTAATCGTAACCTATTTAAACATAGATTTGTGTCCAATTGTCTCAATATCCAACTAAAATGGCCACTGTTACTGAAAAACTATAAATTTAGCAAAAGTTATTTGAAAATTGTCTGCCATGTAAATTCTAGGCCATTTGGCACAAAACATCCTCAGAATTGTTCTTGAATACTTCAAAATAACGAAACTGACATTTTTAAGTGTTGGGAAAAAAATGAGTGTTAGCTTACCAATGTAAGTGATGCAGTTTCCATGGAACTTTTAGTTGAATTTAGTGGGATGAATAAAACAAAGATTCTATTGTAAATTGATAATATATATCTATATATATTCAGTCTGTATTTGGAGGTAACATAGGATCAGAGATGGGACATCAGTTATATAAATTACAGACTTTATTACTGAATATGTATGAAGAGAAGATGAAAACACCAGCTGATCCAAATTCTCAGGTTAATATTTATACCAAGATCTCTAGGTCTCTACCTTTAGAGTTCATAAATGCATGACTTAGTTTTAGAGATGCCAAACATTTACAGATTCTCAGTTTAGACCAATATTTACCAACAATTAAAGATTTATTTCAAAGGGAATTCAAGTTTAAGTTGGAAACCTTATATGTATTTGTTTGTTTGTTTAGTTGGGGTTTTATGCCGTTTTCAGCACATTTGGCTATTTTTCGGTGGCCAGTTTTTATTGGTGGAGGAAGCTGGAATACCCGGAGAGAACCACTAACCTTCGGTAGGAAAATTGGCAATCCTTGTCAATTAAGATCAGAGTCGAACTCACCCCGCCACAGGTGAGATTCGAACTCACAAGCTCATTGTTGACAGGCTAGTGATCATTAGTAGTGTACATCTGTAATATTTTTTATGGTTTGAATACCCTATAACGTTAAGGAAACTCAAACTATTAAAATTAACAATTTTATACAATGTACATCACACAGTGGTATACAATACAGGACTTATAGTTAATACTGAGCAAACAGAAATCTTAAATTACAGAAAAGAAGTGAATTTTTATGCTTATATGATTATATATTCTAATACATTTTTTCATAAATTAAAATTTGCTTGCAATATGGAATGTTTTTCTTGGTTATTTTATTAACTGTAAATGTTGATTTATTTCAGACCATTTTGAAAACTATAGAAACTTTGAGGAAACCTGTATTAGACATAGATACTGACTCAAATCAACCGGGAAATCGCAAGTCAAATGTATACAAGAAACTTGGATTTGAGGTAAATAATAAGAAAAACTGCAATTTTTGTCATTTTGCTTACCCTAGGGCCTGTAAGAGCGAGGTATCTTTCTCTGTCTGTTGGATTGATCAAAAGTTACCTTTTCCAGGTTATTTATTTGAATGTTAGATCAAAGTACATTAATCACATACAATACAAAATTTACAGGTAAAGCTGATTTATTGCCATACATCCCAAAATCTGGTATCTAGGTAAGGTTTGCAGTCAAAGGGAGATAACTCGAATTTAAAAGTTCCATAAAGTACTGAACACTTGAAGGTTTAATCCAGTGAATTTTAACACTCTTGAAAAAGCGTTTTGCGTACAATGAGGAATCAGAGTGAGTTATCTTTTCCTAACCAATGTAGGTAAGGGAGATAATTAAATTATCTCCCTTTTGTCCTGAGGCTAAAAGGGAGACAAATTTATTATCTCCCTTATCTACATTGGTTAGGAAAAGATAACTCATTCTGGTTCCTCATTCATTTTGAGTAGCTACGTGTTATCATCCTCTGACAAAATGTCAACACTTCGTAGCAATGGAAAATTTCAATAAAAATCTTAAACAATTTAAAGCACAAGAAGCCAAGAGAAACTTGAAAGAAAGTCATCCTGTGGATGATTCTGTAACTTGTTTGTAAAAAATTCAGATTCGGCGTGAATCGAATCACATGTTTACCAATTAAAAATCAAAACGTTGCTTGGAATTCAGGAACTAAATCAATGTCAATTCAAGCAAAGTTTTTTGCCAGAAACAGTTGAAAGTCTATGCAACTGCTGAAGAGTGTATTTGTTGAATATTGATCAACATTGATTTGGGAGATATTTTTTCAAATGACAAAGTTTCATGTTAATGGACGACTTTATCATTGCTTATGCTTTGAATTATTAGATATTTCAGTAACTGATTGTCTTTAACATGGCGAGAAATTATGAGGACACAGTGGACAATCATTATTAGAGTCACAAGTTGGTATAAGATTCAAACAACAAACTTATGGAGGTCATAAATCCTGATCTATCCTCGAATTGAAAATATAACCTCTAACAGTTCAGCAAGAGATTTTGAGTAGCTATGTGTATTTTGACTTCATTAGTTCAATAAAAATGTCCATTGATTTTCTGGTCTTCGTCTACTTTAAGGCCCTACTCTTGTACTGTAGAGCAATGATTTGGTAGGGATAGGGTGAGCTGAGGGAAAGGTTACTTCATGCAGGTCACAGCATATTATATTCATAATCTGATGTTTTTTTCTTATTTCTATTTAGAATATAAAAAGGGAAGCTATACATAACAAAAAAAAAGCCACATGCATGCGCCACGATGCAAGTTAAATAGATTCAACACAATATTTGCTTAGTACTCTGTTACTGTACTCAAATTTGAACTTGATCTAGATACCATGAAAACACATCTTACATATGAATTTCATCAAAATCCGCAAATAAATGTAGGCATGAGAGCACTTACTATGGGGACAGACGGACAGACATATAGACAGACGAACGGATGGGGGCGGGGGACAAAAATTATGCCCTGAAAACGGCTTTCAGTGATTGATTTTCTTACAAACGCTAAAATACTTTATGTTTAAGAGGAGTTAATATAGCATCTGTTTCCATGGAAACAAGATCGGGGACATATGAATTTTATTGTTTTATTATAATGGAAATATTTAAATCTGAGTTCTGACTTTTTCTTGAAATCGTTGGACCAGGAAACAGAGAACATTTTCATCTTTTTGTTGCCATGGCAACATCTCTATTTTGTAAGGAGATGTTAAAATGTTGTGTTTTCATGATTTTTTCTAAAATTTTCAAGCAAACATTTATTAGCTTAGATACTAACATAAATAATTCCTTGAAAATAGTAACATAAATACATTGTGACAAAACTACCAAAAAATCCAAATTTTGAGCTGTTCTTACAAAATAAGTGGATGGGCGATTTTCTTAAAAATGCTGTGAAATAAGAAAGGTTCCCCAAGCAACAAATAAATATGTCATATTGCTACAATATTGTAATGATAAAATTCCAGGGAGAGCGCAAACCTAACTTAATTCATCATAAATACATGTGATCAGTTCAAAATAGTCAAGGTGTGATATTACATGTAGGACTAAAATTTAAATGACTGGCATTAAAAAATTATTAACATTTAAGTATGACTTCCTATAATCATATTTTTTGCTTCATCCTCTATGCACTGTCATGGTGGTCTTGTTGGTCACAGGATCAATCCTGTCCAGGTCAAACCAAAGATTTAAAATAAGCATATTTTTCTTCATCTCTGCTACTCACATGGCATTCAGAAGTAACAGTAAAACTTAGTCAGCTCTGAGTCAGAATAAAACATCCATGTGTGCTGATATCTTGGTGTGGACTGTTACCTCCCAGGAGCTTAGACATTAAAAATCTGGCTTGGCATATTGGTCTACTACGGGATATTTGACCGGGTTTCTGTTTGAGTTTGAAATTTGTTGTTATCATCAAGATGGCTTTACTTGTTCTTTTAAATTTTTGAACTTCTGGTTGAATTTGATTTGGTAAAAATAAGCTATGGAAATATGAAAGCAATTTTTCCCATTTAAGTTGGTAGGTATTAAAAGCAGCAATTGAGCATTGATAGTTCAGTACAAATTTGTCATTATATGTATCATAATTGGAATAGAACAGATTATTGGAGCCCATGATTTGTTTTAAATTTTACACTTTGCTACTCTTAGGGTAAAATTTTAATATCTTAGCACACAGTGATATTTATTGTTTTAATCTATTTTAGAACTTCTCAACTCCTGCACAAGATTTTGTCAAACACACCCCACCAGGAATTCTTGCCCTTGATAATGTTTACTACTTTGCTCAAAACCAGGAAGAGAATTATGTGAAGGTATTTATATGGTTACCAGTATTTCTATCAAGCATCAGTAATATTTTAATTTAAAAGTTATGATTTCCAATGAATTTTTTTATGTACACCTGTACAAATGAAACAATATTAATAAAAATTATCAAGATATATCTGCTACATGATGATATTTTGAGATCACATCATTTTCAGTTGTTATTGTAACTTGATAAATTTTATGGACATTATAATGAGAATATGGATCACTGGTATTTCACTGGGAAAATCTGAAATTTTTTAATGTACATTTTGAAAACTTTATTGCAATCATGTTAAAAAGTCTATTTTTAATATATTTTCTTCTGAATTATTCCATAGGTAGTGTTAGAAAATTCTTGCAGAGAGGACAAACACGACTGCCCATTTATAAGATCTAGTATAATATTAACAAAAGTACTGTGTGACATACTGAAAATAGGAGAATCTCGTAAGTAATAACTTGATATATATGCAATCAGTTTATTATAAGTGTGAGATATGTCTGATGTCATTTGGCCTTGTTGTTGTGTTGGACATCAGAGCATACTCGATAAATTGTTAAAAAATGGGGAAAAAATTAAGACAGTTGAAATTTATTAAAGTTTTTCATCTATCAAATTCATTATCACCAAAAATTTGAAACAAAAATATGTTACAAGCATTTTTTGTTAATAAAGTGTTTTAACAGTATGTCAATGAAAGAATAGGTTATACACATTCATACAGGTAAAATAATAACATTTATGACATTATGCAGTAACAGAGGAATAGCAACAACTAAGGGGAAGTAACAAATGTTAAATTTAAAAGGGTCACTTTCAATTGAAAACAAACTTACCTGGTTTTTTATTGTCTTGCCTGCGACAAATGTCGTAAAAGGCAAGATATAGATATTACTTTGTAATTCCAGCGTGGGTGGAGATATAAACTTTTGTGAAAACCTTCATAACTTTGCAAACTTAATACCTACACTTAAGATCTACGGTCCACAGATACATTGTGATATAAACTTCACAGCAGTATACTTTTCTTGTGACCTTGACCTCGTTTTCATGGTTCATTGACCTCATAAACATACATTGTAACATCTCCGTCCAAGTTTCGTGATTAAGTTCAGATATAGCTAGACCCACCACACTTGGTCTATAGATAGTTCTTGGTGAATGCATCTACAGACCTTGACACCAATTTCATTCTCGAGTGACTTGCACCACATTTTCATGATTGAATCCATTTCTCAGCAACTGTAATACTTTAGATCCACCATGTTTGATCTATTGCTAGTTCTTTATAAATACATGTCAGTCTGACACTTGTCTTTGGACCTTGACCTCAATTTCTGGTTGAATGACTTGCGTCTCACTTTCGTGATTAAGTCTATTTCTTGGCAACTGTAAATACTTAAGCCAATCATATTTGGTCAATAGATTGTTCTTGGTGGGTATATACCAGTTTGACACGTGTTAACCAACCTTGACCTCGATTTCATGCTCAAGTGAATTTGATTATATTTTCTAGATTAAGTACATTTCTCAGCAACTATAATACCTAGGCCCATTATATTTGGTCTACAGATAGTTCTTGGTGGGTCTTACACCTGACCTTTGACCTCTATTTCAGACTTAAATGACTTGTGTCACATTTTTGCGATTAAGTCCATTTCTCAGCAACTGTAATATATATTACATATTTTGGTCTATGGATGGTTCTTGATGGGTACATGCCTCTCTAAGACCTTGACCTGAATTTCATGCTTGAGTAGCTTGTGTCACATTTTCATGACAAGTCCCCTTCTCTGTAGCTGTAATACCTATATCCACCGTATAAAGTATGTAGATACTTCTTGGCAAGTAGGTGTCAGTCTGACACCTGACATTGACCTCAATTTCATGCTTGAGTGAATCTCATCACATTTTCACAAATACGTCAATTTCTCAACAAATGTAAAATGTAAACCCATCATATTTTTTTTATAGATACTTTTTGGTGGCTATATACCACTCTGAGACCTGTAAGCTGACCTTGGACACAACTTTAGGCTTGAATGACATGCATAAGATTTTTCAGACAAATGTCACCTGACCATAACTATTTCTTGTAATGCATTTTTCTTTGAGTTACTATGTCGGGTATCAGATAATCTTTATTGTGTGCCCATGTGCATACTCAGGTTAGAAATTTACTGTGTCCACTCTTGTTCCATTCTTCATGAGTTTTCTTTACCTGTTTACAGACATTTTATAACTTTTACTTTACAGCATCAGATGAAGGGAAGACATATTACCCAATGTTTTTTAACGATGATAAAGCATTTGAAAAATTATTCTGCATTTGTATACAGTTGCTAAATAAAACTTGGAGAGAAATGAGAGCTTCTGAAGAAGATTTCCCAAAAGTATGTAGTATTTGAGTACATGTATAACTTCCTAATTAAAATCTTAAGCTGAGATTTTGATATTCAAGTCTGATCAGTATGATTGGTAACTAAAGACTCAAAAGGTTTTGGTTTTTGAATTTTTTGAATTGAATAGAATTTTTACAACCTCAGTACATGTATTTGTACAACACCATATTGTACTCAGTTCTATTTAGGTTTATATGATGTTGCCATAAATATGGCTGATATATTTCACTATGTTTGCTAACTGATGATGGATCAAAGATGGCTGTCTGTCAGTTTTAGAATGAAGCCATTAGTTTATCAAATTTCTCTTTGCACTCCTTGAGATGTTAGAAATGAAATTAAAAACAGAAAATTTGGGCTCTGTATAGTGCCATAAACTTAATAAAATTTGAGAAGTGAAAAATCTGTCAAAAATCAGAATTAACAGAAAAAACATCCTTAATTCATATAATTAATTTACATAATTCTTTTCTAAGGTACTTAGTGTAGTAAAAGAGCAGATAACAAGAGCTTTACAAGTACAGCCTAGAACCTTAGAAGTTTTCAAAAGCCGTCTACAACAACTGACATATCAAGACATCCTCAAATTATGGGAACAGGATAGACAGACCAAAGAGGAGTGGGAATCTCAGGCCAAACCAATAATGTTAGTTGTTACTAGTACAAATGTACCTTGATCAATTTTAGGTCAACTGGAATACTAACATCTTACACCAGTCCTGAATTTACTGCAAATATGATTTCCCAAAACTATTTTATGATACATTGTTGAGAGTAATATGTTCTTATACAAGTCCATATTGATGATTGGCATATCTTTAACAAGTGTGGAAAATTAATGCCTTTTGTTTTATATTGGAGTATATGGAAAAGGTGAACAAGATGGATGTTTACAAACAAATTTTTTAAATTTGGACAATGAAAAGTACCCATTTCTTACATAAAACATGCAAATAAAACGATGTAAAAAATGGAAAGCAAGATGATGTTATAACATAGAATAAATCAGAGCCTCTCATTGGCTACTGCAGCAGCAAGAGATCATACTGTATATAGTCATCTGACACTCAAAATGGCTTTTTAAGGTAGAATATGTACATGTACATATAAAAATGTCATGTGGCCTTGCAGATATATATCCTTAGACTTACTTTTACACTGAATTATATTACTACTGAAGTGCAGATTAGTGTGGTGTAGTGTGGTGTGATGAAAATTGAATGTTTTTGACAATACTAAATTTTGTGGTTTTTGTATTGTAACATAAAAATGCATTATAAATGTATATTTTGTTGAATACTGAAATTTTTGATTTCGCTGCACCAACAGAACCCACAAAAATTTGTATTTTTTATCAATATTTTACATCTTTTCGCAAGTGGTTGTCACATTCAGCTTAATTTTATAACTTAATTCTCTATTTTGTTATATATGTATATAAATATTTTTCTGATGATAATTTAAGTGAACTCAGACAGCATATAACACCAGATATGATTAACCTAATAAAGCAGCAAAGATTGAACTTCTTGTTGGAAGGGTCAAAGTTCACAAAGTATAATGTCAAAGGGAAAGTTAAAGGTAACATCTTTAATGTCATCCAGGCATTTAAAATATATATTACTTTAAATGATTTGTCTACTATCTAAATTGTTAAAAAATAGTGGTAATTTTTTCTCAGATTTAAGAATCCATAATAGGTTGTCTCTGTACATATATTCAGCGGATATCTGAAAATGATTTACAAAAAAGAGAAAGGAAAATTACACACAATAATTATTAAAAACCTATGTTGTAATTATTTACTGATAAATCTCATACATTTTATTATACCCTCTGAGAATGTTTTTTTTCAGTGTAAACATCTATAAATGCGTTAAATAATAGTCGTTAAATATCTTTGATCACAGATTTTAATATGGGTTTCAAGTAGTATTCATTTTCTCACATTATTTTTTGTAGACAGATTTTGGCACTGGAGATTGACACCAAACCATAAGTCTTTCCTGTTTGCTGACTGTTTAGAAAATGAAGAGATTTGTTTAGAAGATCTCACAAATAAATCAAAAAAATGTATGTATTGAAAAAGTTTAAACATACTAGCCATTTATTAACTTGTATGCATTTTTTTTTCAAGAACAAGTATGAAGGAGATATGATTGGTTACATTGTGGTATGATTATTCAGAAGGCAATCAATACAAGCTCCTTGCAGCCTGTAGCTTCATTTTCAAAAGAACAATGTTGATATTTAGGGAATAGAAATTGCATTGGGTTTTTGAAATGAGATACCTGTCAGTTTTATGTAAATTCTAGCCTTTGAACTAGGATATAACATACATATATGGAGGGATTCAGGCCAGAGAAGATTTGAAATAGGACTTCACCATGTAAAGTGCTTTGTTGACACAATACACAATGTTGTCACAATATTTGGGATCAAATTTTATTTTTTCTTTGATGTAATCCATGTGAATAACACATTTTATGCAAAAAGATGATAGGAGAAATCATGAATATTCAGCAATGAAGGTCAGAGTACTTAAAATGTACATTTAATATTGTGATGGTATTAGTGTGTGTAATACACACATGATGTTATAGGTTATTAAAGACATAACTTTTTCTATATTTCAGTACCTATTAGTGAAATTAAAAGTTTAATCACAGGAAGAGATTGTCCTCATGCCAAAAAAAGTAAAGGAGTAAGTAGCTAATGATATTCTTAAATGTGAAGGTAAAATGAATGATGACATTCAAATATTATGTTTTCGATTATTCAAAAACATCCATTGTCTGGAAGGCTTAGTTTGTGTAATATATTTTAACAATTTTGAAAATATTAATGTTGGAAGAAAAAGGCATTTCTATTGATTAATTAACTTAGGTGAGTTGTCCAAGAAAATTACATCATTTACAAATATGATTGCGATTTTGGAATTGATGATAGGAAAAAAAATACACTTGTTTATTGGAAATACTACAAATGCAAAATAACTAGCTTAAATGTATAATTTACCTGATTCTGACAGAATTAAAGACAATTTCTTGGAAATAATACTTCTTGGACTTTCTTTTTATGTCTTCAACAGATTTTTTCATTGTTTCTGAGACATAAGATGTCAAAGTTAGCAATTTTGGAGGAAACATAAAATTTTTATTTTTCATCCCATTTCAATGGAGATTTTTTTCTTTTAATTCATCTTGATGAGTGCTTTCAGTAGTATGTCAACAGAATTTTCCTATCTTTTACAGGTTTTGAGTGGTTAAAGGTCCAAAAAAGTAAGGTGGCTGGAATTCTAAATTTTTATTTTTTGGGGGTTTTTGTGATAGGTCCAATATTTTTGTGTAATGTATATTATATTATCCAACACTTTATTGGTTAAAGCATAATAACATGTCCACATACACTTTAATTCTTTTATTGTCGACATGTTGCGGTTTCTCATGCTACACTTAACGAAGCCCTTTATTATATTGATGGACTGAATATCTTGGGAAAGTAAATAATCATTCATATCTCGGGGGATTTTATGCATAGTTGGTATTGGTATCATAGTTGGGCATAACCTGAAAATGTGCATATTTTCCCAATTTCATGGTTGATTGATTTTTGCAAGAGTTACAGTCCTTTTCATATGTTGTCTGAATATTTTGTGTGAGCAAGTAGTCATTAATCTTTTTGCCCTACCATGTGAATATTTTACCAATTTCATGATTGGTTGATTTTTGCAAGAGTTAAAACCCTTTCCATATCTGTTGTCTGGTAAGTTTGTGTGTGTAGCTTGTGTACACATGTCGGTTATCTTTTGGTTGATGTGCACATACTTGGAATTGTACTTGGGTATGATGCCAGCAGCAATACATTATACAGATATCCTATTCAGTCATTTTTTTACACTATTTATATGTATCATTGTTTTCAGGATTTTCGCTTATACTTTGCATTGCAACCACAACCATCGTCAGGGGATAATACAGAAAGTTTCTGCTTCGTAGCCAAGGATGAAACAGAATTCGATATGTGGACTGATGGTATCAATGTTCTATTAGGGAATGAGGTAAGTAACATTTATATATATATATATATATATATATATGTTATATGTACCATGTGACCTCAACATTATAGTGTCAAAATTTTGGAAATCAATTTTACACTAGTCAAGATTAAAAAAAAATCGAAAGAATTTTAATGCATTGTTGTTTGGGAATGGTAGCACATATGTAAGTGACTTACACAGACGACCAATCAAAATTATTCATTGATTTACTAAATCTTTAAACTAAATTAAATTTATTTGTTTATTTGAATGTTAATCTTTAATATTGTAGTATAATTCTGTGAATCTACCCTTTTCCCCATTCATCATAAACTCATGTTTTAACAGCTACATTTTGAATTTATGTTGTTTTATTGAAACTTGTGTGGCATTCATTATACATCACAAAATGATGTATTGTGGGTTATTAATTTTTACCAATATTGTATAATATGACTTTTTTAAGGCACTTTGTTTGAAATACATATAGCAATATGGATTCATTATATTTTTAAGTGCCAATTTTAATGGTTTTTTGGGGGTGCATCAGAACCATGCATTTAACTTCCGGAATACGATACAATAAGGTTCATCTGATTTCTTGCTGCAAATTTACCAGAAGGTCAATTTTTATGTATACTTTTCAAATACAGAAAGAAAACATACCTTCATGACTTATTTTAAGATATTTGACACTGATTTTGGTATATTTGAGCCAAAAACCCTAAATTAATAATTTTTCAAGACTGTCACAAAAAACTAACTTTTTAACTAAAAAAAATAACTTGTAAAACATTCCCAACTACAAAGACATTGTTTTCTGACAAATAATTGATGAAAAAGATTGATAAACTAATGAGGAAATTATGCAAACCTAAATAAGAACATTGATAATAATTTGGTAACTTTAATTTAGATGTCTGTAGAAAAAAAATCCTGTACTGATTTTTTGTTTAGATTTTAGTTTAATTATCTTGAGGTAATGAACTTCTGTTTGCAAAAGAAAAAAGTTGGGGTCAATGTGCTTAGTACAGAAATATTTGAGAAAAGCCCCAAATTGTAGTATAGTATAAGGGTTTTTCTTATACATGTCACAATGTGTATCTCTTGGCGATGTCATTAAATCCCCCTGCTGACAAAATCACAAATTAATATCCTCAAAACAAAATATTCACCAAATGTCAAAAAATTGATGCCAACGGAATTAAAAGAATCCACAGTATTACTGGTAAATATTTGGAATTTTATTTTTCATGAAATACAGATACACTCTAAGGTGTTATTTTTTTAAACTAAAGATATATCAGGTTTTTTTTCACTTTCCAATTCCAGATGGAGAGTAGTCAGAAAAGCAAAGACTTAGAACTTTTATTAAATATGGAGACCAAGATTCATCTGCTGGACATTGAAGGGATTTCAATACCAACAGAACCACCACCTATACCCACAGAACCAGACAACTTTGATTTTGTATATACACATTTCTAGACTATGAATAATACTATAATCTACACCAATAGAACCAGATTTTGATTACAAATTCTAGACCATGATCATTACCATCATCAAATCCAACCAGACAACTTTGATTTTGTTCATAGGCATTTTTACACCATGATCAATACTTTCCAACAGAAAGATAAGATTTGATTTTGTTTTTCACATATTTCTAGATCTAAACACGATAAGTTAATATTTTTTCTGAAGAAGCAATGATGTAAAGTCAATTTTCATTGGATGATTTTGGAAATATCAGGACATAAGTTTTGTAATTGTTAAATACCATTGGAGAATGCAATAGATGCAAAGTGCGAATTCTTTGAATTTAAAAAACTGAATTTTGTTTAAATTTTTAATTCTCGCATTGGATTCAGGTGAACAGTATAGTATTTTAATATTTTCCAGCATCAACTTATAATTTGTTTATTAGAAATATTCATTTCTAACTCTGCTTACATGGTGCCAGTAAAATCAAATTACAATCATATCCTTGATGCTTGTATTTGTTTAAATATGTTACAGTTATCTTTTTAATCTGCTTCGGTCATTTTACTTATTTAAAGAGTTAAAAATTATTGTATGTATTTTGTACAGGTTTTTTTCCAGTTTTTATGCAAAACCCAAATAAGAAAAATGCTAATCATTAAAAAATTTGAAGAAAAAAGTTTTTGTAAATCTGTATTCACTTCTTTATATTTTTATGCAAAACCAAAATAATGATATTTAAGATGGTTTACAACATTTGTATAATACAAAATATTTTATTCAGTTTTAATATGTAATGTTTTTATGCATAAATTTATGAATAATTATACCCCTGCTCCAAAGGAGAGGGGGGTATACTGTTTTATCCTTGTGGTTCCGTGTGTGTGCATCTTTAACAAAATTTTTCATCACACTTTTCTCTGCAACTACTCATCACAGCTGCTTGATATTTTGTCACAAGCCTTCTATAGGTACGCCATATTGTTGGATATGTTTTCGGACCAAGGCGACATCAACCTGTTTGACGACTTTGTTTATTTTACGTCTTTATCGAAAAGCAGGGGTATCGCTAGTGAGCAATGGCTCACAGTACATCTTGTTTATAGCTACTTTGCTCCTATAAGTTTAAAGTCAAGCTAATTTGGTGCTATTTTTTGTTGTTTTTAGTATTTTGATTTCACATTGCAATTTAAGATCATTATCAAGTACATACTGTAAAACAACTAACCAACCATTTACAACCAAAGGGAACATCATAATACTTTATCATTTGTTAAATTCTTTATTTTTTATGTTTGAAAGTGCAATTATTTCATTTAAGATTTCATGTTCATTGTAATAAGATGTGTTACAGGAATGATTGTTTTGGAGAGTGGGAATGCACTTAAATAAAATTTTTATGGATGGAGATTATTTTTGGAAATCAGCCTCAAACAGAAAATGTAATGATGAAATAAAATTTTATGCACTATCTTGTAAAATAAACAACCCACTCCATTCAATTCTGAAACAGCCCTAAAGTACTTTTTAAGTTTTCTTATGTGAAGATAAAATTGTCAGAAAAATTGATAGCATCAGCATAATTTTAACTGGTTTTTTCCCAGTGGGGAAAATGGTGTATTCCACTGTGCCCAATGTTTGAAATATAGGTAAAATTTATGTTGGGAATTGTTTTGATAGGTGTACTAATAAGACATAAAATAAAATTTGTTGCAGTCTGTTTCAAAATTACCTTATGCTTATAAAATATAGATGATACAACAGAATATCATAAAATATATCTAAATTTAATAAGCTAAATATTCTTTTTAAAAATTATCAGGTAAAATAAAGGTTAAATTAACCAAATTTCAGTGATATATTATTACAGGAAATTTTAGAAGTTTCTTATAAATATTGACTATAATTCTTAAAATAAAGTTATTTCACATAATTTTATTATGGAACACTGTTATTTTTCAAAAGTGGGCATAGTGGGAACAAACCAAAAAAATCTTGTTATTAGTTTTGTGATGTAGGGCAGGAGACTTGGTTCGATGTCAGTTAGTGTCAGAAAATGTTTTTAGGTATCATATTGACATGTTACAATGTACCAAAATACTTTTTAAATTTTATACATTTATGTATGAGTGCAGATCTTTATGTAGCCATGCAGTTGTTATATGTTTTTCAAAATTATTTTGTAATGTACATTGTTAAGAATACTTTATATAAATACAAAGCAATATATTAAAAGATCTCTAGATCTGAATAAAGATAAAGAATTCTTTTTTTTATTTATGGCATTTTCATCTCATCATTATACTTTCTCTCTTTCCAAAATAAAGAAAAAAGTATGATAAATTTCCATCATTTTTCCAGTCACACAAGCTATATATACATTGTATATTAAAGGTGTAAATATGTGTCAATGTCTACATAAACACACAGAAGTTCAACGTTAACAGTAAATAATTGACGTAATGTATACATTTGAAACCAACGGGGTTAAATTTTATAATTACAAATTATTGTTGTTCCTTTAGCTGTTGTAACAAATTATTCTACAGTATCTGTAACATATTTAACACCTGACTAAAAATCCCATAAACTTTTTAAATCATGATTGGAACAGAAAACAAACAACTTCATTCCTATATTACTGAGTCTGTTGAAGGCAAATATAAAGAAAAAAATGTTTCTTATGATATATATAGAACTTCTTTTGTACTAACATTTTATCTTCAGCTGGGGTGCAATAGATGAAAGTTGTTGGTTGTTAATCGTAACTCACTGGCCTTTCAAGACTTTGAGTTTGAACCAAGTTGAGGTAACTAAAATCTTAAGAAGATTTGTCAAATTAAACACTCTGAGAACCACTTCTTTATGGCCTGATACCTGGAGAGAACAAACTCATTATATAAACCAATGTAAAAATTACATGTACTACTTACAACACTGAATTGTCCAATCTTAATAAACAATAACTGCCAGTTTCAGCAGTTCTCATTAAATACTCTATGAAATATACTCACACATGTACAAAATATATGCAAACATAATTTCCAGATATGGAATTCACGGATTCATTAATTAAAAAATAATTCACGGAGACTCCAGTTTATCATTGTTTTACCATGGGCTAACCATTTATGCCTTTTATTTTACCCTGAACGCTAGCGAAGGGTAAAATAACGGCATAAATGACCAGCCCGTGGTAAAAGAATGATAAACTAGAGTCTCCGTGAATTTTTTCGATTCTAATAGGACAATAACGGTGTTTTTTTATATTGCCGTGACCTAAGGTGAACTCTGATTTCCGACATATTTGGCTATTCTGGAAATTTGACACACAACGTCACAAGTACCCCAAACCTGTTCGATGCATTGTTTTGGTTCTGTTTTTCTGTTTAGATGTATGGATTTTCACGAAATGAAGAGGAGAATGTTTATTTATTGATTACACCTATCGAAGATTTGGTTTAAATTCACATTGTCATATTGTAAGAATGGATTTTTACACAACGGTAATCTTACACATGTGTGTGTACATTATTTTTCCAAAATACTTCTTAATCAGTATATGTGTGGTGTCTTCAGGAAGGGATTCCATGCTGCCAATTCCTCGTCAAACTGAGAATCCCTCAAGAAATCTCTCTCAAATAGGCACAATTTGATTCTGAATTTCTTTAGGACGCGGCCTGATGATAATGATTGTATGCGATTTTTTTTTTTGGGGGGGGGGGGGTCATAATTTTAATTAATTAATGGTTAAAAACTTTTGATAAAACCTTGTTCAAGTCTGTTTATTATTTTTTGTTATATTTATTTAACTTTTATTCGCGCTACATCAGAATGAATGAAAATGTATTTATAACAACCACAACGACATTCAGAAACCACTATGCTAAATATAGAAATTTAATCAACGGTTCTCAGAATTGCAGAAATAACAACCAATCAAATTGAGCAGATAAACGATTCCGGTGGGAGTAACTACACTAGAACAACCAAGTAAGTCGCGTGCAGCTCATATGGCAACTCATGTTTTACCACGCTTGTGGTCCCAAAGCCTTTGAAGGCCGTCATATTAGAACACAATACTGAAATTTTATCATTAATAAAAACTGTTCACAGTTGCATGTAAACATAATTTATTTAAAATATAAATATCTAAAAATCATCTGTTGTTTTCCTGGAGATCTGCAAATGAATGAAAAAAATGGATTATTTGAAAACTTCACGTACAGGTGTATAATAGTTTCAGAAATGTATGGTTCTTAAAAATTTGTGGGCTTTTTCTGCTTTCTTAAAATTTTCTTTTTTGCTTTACAGACCTTATTGTTGGACATATTGTACAGAATGGAGAAGAATATTATAATTTGGTTTTTTTGGGGAAAAATTGAAGTCACAGTAGGGTCCTCTTATAAGAATAGAGTCGGTGATTTCCCATTTTGGTTAAAACCATAGCATCTTTTGAAGCAATTTTTTGGTATTTGATCATTTCAATTTTAAAATTATAAAACATATATGTCGCTAATCACAACAGCCAGTTTTCTGACATTTCTATGCTAGTTAATGATAACTAGCCTGTTGATAATGGGGTACTGAGTTTGAATCCAACTCATGACAAGATGTGTTTGGAGCAGAACATGTTAACCCTTAGAACATCACTCCTTGTTTATATTGAGTTCTGTCCTATTACCATGCATTGTTTCATTCCTTTGGTTTCATATTTGTAGGATTTCATGAATCTTATCGGTTTTCCCTTTGCTTTGATTTTGTTTGTTTTACTTAGAATCATCAAAGGACAGACAAGACTGTGAGATAAATGTATAGAGTTCTAGCACATGTAATACAATAGATTTCATACCATGGACATGCTGTATTGAAATATTTACAGCTTTATTTTACAAATAAAAAAAAAATGGTAGATACCTTTAATCCGGTGTTCTCCAGCCAGTAAGTGAAATAGGATGAGGTACTGACCTACAAGAAATTTAACAGTTTTAAGATATGCAGCTACTGTATTAAATTATAAAGATCATGGAATTTTTTGCAGCATCCATGAACGTGTTGTTTTAAAGACATTTAAAGTAATTTGATTTTTGAAATTTTCAGTTCTGCATTCTGTTTTTGGCCAAATTTAAATGTATGCATTTTTTCCTTGTCCCTCCCCCAGAAATATCAAAGTCCAGTTAAAAATTCTCATGTTTGGAAACAATTTTTAATTAGATTTTCCAAAGAAGAAAAAATTAGTTTGGTGATGTATTGTTGGCAGACAGGTGGCTGCTTCAAACAGTGATGAAGGAAAATATCATCAGCTATCAGTCAGACAGGTTAATGTTTTCCCTTGTTCACTGTGTTATTATAAGTTAATAATGTGCACTGAAGTTATGCAGTTATTTTGAAAATGAATGAAAATTAACATAAATATCCTTCTGTAAGGACAATAAATTACAAACTATATATATAACTATACCATAATATTGTTACTTTGTAAACACAAGAGTGGACACACAAAAATGTCTCACCTGTCATGTATTTTTAATGAAAGTAAATGCTATCACTATTTGAAAAACAGAGCAAAACACAAAAACTTATACTATAACCACTGAACCATGAAAATGAGGTCAAGGTCAGATGACTCATGTCAGTTGGACATGCACACCTTACAATCCTTCCATATACCAAATATACTAGACCTATTGCTTATAGTATCTGAGATATGGACTTGACCACCAAAACTTAACCTTGTTCACTGATCCTTGAAATGGGGTCCTTCCATACACCAATCATATTAGACGTATTGCATACAGTATTTGAAAAACAGACCAAAACACAAAAACTTAACTTTAATCACTGAACCATGAAAATGAGGTCAAGTTCACATGACACCTGCCAGTTGGACATGTACACCTTACAATCCTTCCATATACCAAATATACTAGACCTATTGCTTATAGTATCTGAGATATGGACTTGACCACCAAAACTTAACCTTGTTCACTGTTCCTTGAAATGGGGTCAAGGTCAATTTAAAACTGTCTGACGGGGATGAGGACCTTGTAAGATACCCACATACCAAATATAGTTATCCTATTACTAATAATAAGAAAGAAATTAACATTACAACAAATCTTAACTTTTTTTTCAAGTAATCACTGAACCATGAAAATGAGGTCAAGGACGATGTACATATGACAGACGGAAACTTCGTAACATAAGGCATCTATATACAAAGTATAAAGCATCCGGGTCTTCCACCTTCTAAAATATAAGCTTTTAAGAAGTTAGTTAACGCCGCCGCCGCCGGATCACTATCCCTATGTCGAGCTTTCTGCGACTAAAGTCGCAGGCTCGACAATTACACAAACTTCTAATAATTCATTTAATTCAATAATAAATTTTTATCAGAAATGTACGTGTAATAATACACATGTGATATTTTATGATAGTCTGAAATAACTTGTTGAAGTTAGCTGTATCTGCTCTGATCTTACACTGGCTGGTACATTGTAATTGCTTAAATCATTTTAGAGGTAACTGACTAATTAAATCACATTACATTGCTCCTTTGTTAGTTCTCTATATTATTGACCAAAGGCATGAAAGATAAAAAAAAACTGTATTGAAGAACTATAAAGTACTTACACTAATTTAAGAAATTCTGCATCTTTTAATTTTTTAATTGTTTTGACATGCTAAAGTATAGAGGAATTAGTTAAACTTGTTGAAATTTATAATTGTGTATACAGGTTATGCTTGCACCCCTCAAAATTATTCTGAATGGGGAATTACCAATATAAAAATTAATGCACTTGAAAAATTGAAGAAAAAAAACATTTGAATTAACTAAATCAGATCCTAAAATTTGTAAAACCTTTCTTACTATTTTTTTTCTTGCACTTTCTGCATATTTCATGCAATAAAAATTTGATAAAATCTCATAGAGTTATCTCCATTTAACATTGAAAATTCCATTTGTTTCTCTCAAAGATATGTTTGAACAAAATCAGGTAAGTTTTATTGTTTTAGTTATGACTTAGCTATTTGCATCTGTCAGCCAATTTAAGTGATCAAACAATTCACTTTGGTTAAAGTATTTAAATTTTGAAAAATCAGTTCCATGGACTGAGGTTTATAGACAGTAATATTAATTTCATACTTGTGTAAGAACCTAGTTACTTCCCATTTTAACTCAAAAATTAAGAATTTCGGAATAAAAAAAAACCTATGGTAAACAAAAACTTCCTTACTTTGGTGTATGAGGTAAAGATGATGATCCTTGTGGTGGTGTTCCTTGAACTGTACCTAAAATATATTACTGGTAATGATCATAAGATGAAAGAATACATCACTCCACCAAGTAGGGTATGATCAATAAATAAAAACATCAATTAGAAAGTTAAATCAGCAGTTACTGCAAATTCAGAAATTACTGTAAATCTAAGAAAACTGACAATAATCTGTGAGTAATTATTGCAAGTCATATACATGTTGTAAAAAAACATTATTTTGAAAAAATTAATGTTAGTCTTAATAATTCAAACCATCATCCTCATATATTTTTGAATTTCCAAAATTGAAGGATTAATTTTAAATTTACAATACATGCTAGTAAGTCTTTAATAATACTGTCTTAAGTGAAACAACATCTAAAAGTAAACATGAAGGCATTACAACACAATGGACTTATTTTAATTCTACGAACTTTTTGTAGCCCAAATGAATAATGTTTTGTAAATGTAAATAGAACTAAGCAAAGTTAAATCAATAAATGACTGGTATTCTTTAGGTTATCTATTGTCAACTGAAACACAGCAACAGATTACTGGTCTACATGTTGAATACACACTTACGGTTTAGTGATCGTGTATGTAATACTCAATTTCAGTATGGTACAACAATAAAAGCACGATTCAATAACTTTTTATATTACGTTTTAGTTTATTTTTTACTCCTTATAGTATATCATACCTATTCTTCCACCAGATGGTGGTGTACGAACTGACAATCTCCCTGAACTTATAGAGGATGATGGACCCTGCAGTTAGAAAATTTCATTCTAAGTAAATGGAACAATTAATTAAAAAAATGTATGTTATAAATTTCTACTTACCTCTGTCTGTACATTGACATAAAAACAGTTTTGTTTATGTATACAACTTACAACATTTATGTTGTTATGGATAAAAACATCATAATACTTGAAACAAGGTAAAAATACACATAAATGAGAAAAATTTGTTAATTGTCTCCCTTTACATACACAGGGAGATATTGTAATTGCCTCCCTTTCATCCTAATTTCTGAAAAGAGGGATATTTTGTTATATCCCTGGGTAACCTGATTAAGGTAAATAAGTGAATAATGTTTCTCTGACAATGATTTTTACAAAGGACAGCTAATTTTATGTTAGGTCTTTTTATGGTACTTTGCTGCATCTGTTACTTAAACAGCTTAAATATACTTAATAACTTTTTCTTTTTTCACTTTAATTTACATGAAATGTAATTTCAATAATCATCTACTACGTTGAGTTCTTACAAATTTTGTACAGTAATTTATATCATTCGAATAATTCATTCATGTTAATGAATATACTAATATATTCACATTAAAAGATCATTATGTATATATAACATATATGCTTAATTTAGGTCATGAAAGTGAAATTTTCTTTATCTGGCCAGTAGCCAGTAGCCGTCATCCGACCCATCAAAAGATGGTGTATAAATCTGTTATAATGTGGAGGTATAATTAGTAAATACCTACAGATTCTTTTATTTGCCAGGGTATCAATTTTGTGATTTATTGAAAATTCTGTGTTTTCTATAACACATAAAACAAGATTGCTACATGTAGCCATATGTTCCCTGATGCTATAAACTAAGTCCCTTACTCCTATATAAATCAAAATGGCAGTATAGTATGATAATCTTCATATCATAGGTAACAATTCTGCAAAATAAAAACCAAATCTTTGCAGTAGTTTCAGAGGAGTTTTGTCCACAAGATATGCATATGAAACAATGTGATAAAAAACAACAAAGTCAGATAACTCTTATAAAAATTACTGAATCAAAATGGCAGTATAGTGTGATCATTTTCATATCATAGGAAACAATCCTGCAAAATATAAACCAAATCTGTCTAGTAGTTTCAGAGGAGTTGTATCCACAAGTTATGCATATGATACTGTGTGAAAAAATACAACAAAGTCCCATAACTCCTGTAACTTGGTAAGTGCACTGAATCATAATGGCAGTATATTGTAATTATCTTCATATAGATAACATTCCTGCAAAACATGAACCAAATCTTCGCAGTAGTTTCAGACAAGTTGTGTCCACAAAGTCATTTGGACGGATGGACGAAGACCATTACTAAGTCTCTCTGTAACATTTGGTGGGGACAAATATATATCTTTCGTCAGAACTAAAATTTTTGTATAGATCTAGGTATATACTTACTTGATAATGGTAGGCTGGTGAACCTGTAATGTATAGTGTTTACAATTACAATATTTTATTTCATACTATGAAAATGTAAATTTATATTTTTAGAAAATATGTGTTAAATCAAAGTGTAATTTTAAAAACTATTTCACACTATATCTGAATTTTGAAATTTGGCTTCTTCTTGCATTTACACTTGAGCCTTCATCAAACTAAGCTTATTTATCATCTAAATTGGAATCTATGTTAATTTTCCCCAGTGTTACAAATTTCGTCCACTTCTTTAAATAAAGTGGTGGGCCCTTATCATTTACTTTTTTTAAGTGCACGTAGCTCTATGAAAATATTTATCAGACCTTTTAGTGAGAAAACAAAGATGCATATTCAATGTTCCAGCAAGCACAAAATAGAGGGGGAAAGCACCCTTCCCTTCTTCCAGTATGCCCCTCTACCCTCTGTATTAAGTATGATGTAAAATACAACAAAAACACTTTTTTAAAACAAAAAACAGACTGAAAGAGGTCAAAGATAAATGAATAATCAATATTTCTGAAAGTTGCCATGATCATGTTTGACCTTTCAGACCAGAAAACAAAATGTACAAAAAAGTGTCCCTTATAAAGTATGCCCCTCAATTTAACATGCTAGCTGAAACACAGATATTTGACCCTTTTTACTGATATTTTTACCTTGCCTTCCACCAGATGGTGGTGTACGACCTGACATTCTACCAGAACTTATTGCAATGTTAGATGTTGAAATCTGTTAACAAAAGAAAAATTCTAGTTTATAGTTTAATAACATGTTTATAAAACAACCTTTGCTATATAGTTTTATTAGAATTTTAGGCTAATGATATATCACGAAAGCATAAGATTTAATGGTGGCCTACCCCTACATCTTTAATGCTGTATGCTACATCATGATCAATTACTGTGTCAACACAGAAATTTTATTTTACTTTTTTTTAAATCATTTTAGAAACCTGCATAATATATAAGGTGTTTCAATACTACTCTTGAAAATAAATTAATGCATTCAATAGATTAAAAGAAAAACATAAAGGAAAAAAGTTACCAGTTTTTCATTGAAAAATTTCAGCCATGCACTTATTGTACAATAATAAACTTACTGGATGGAGAAAGCCTGGTGATCCTGGAATAAGATTAATATGAAAATCTGTTACAAAAGATTATTCCAAATTAAGAATAAAATCACAATATTCATTTTGTCAACTGGATCATCCTTATGTTAAGTCAATGGTTTTTAAAGCAACTAAATAACTCTCTCCAGAAATATAGAAGATGGTCACAGCATATATATAGTTTTGTTTCTTTGTAAAAAAAATGCTCCTGTTTCATTCAGGGTATCTTTAGATGACATCCAAGAACTATGCCAGAAAAAGCTGCATCTGTGACCTCTAGTACATAGATGTATCAATCATTATCAACTAATGTTGAAGAGGGTTATTAAAGACAGGAATTTAAGGCATTCAAACACCTTTTCAATCTAGAGAAAAAAACTTTTCTTCAAGCTTTGTGTTCAAAATGTCTGTGATTTCATCACAAAATAAATTAATTCTGAATAAGCTTAGTTTTATCTCCATTAATCTTCCTGAATACTACAAAAATAAGTTTTAAATACAAAGCAAAACTTAACATTTTATATTCTGTTGAAGAATTCACTTTTATATTTCTTATATTGTTTAAGTTGTGCATTAGAAAATAGGCAAAACCTACCTCTGGATGCAGGACCATATTGTTTAAGTTGTGCATTAGAATATAGGCAAAACCTACCTCGGGATGCTGGACTATATTGTTTAAGTTGTGCATTAGAATATAGGCAAAACCTACCTCGGGATGCTGGACTATATTGTTTAAGTTGTGCATTAGAATATAGGCAAAACCTACCTCTGGATGCTGGACTATATTGTTTTCCAGGAGTTACAGGCCTGTAAAAAAATACCAGACCAGTGTGTGATTTATGAATTGTAAATAAGTTCATTATATACATGTACTTTTATATTTGAATAAGAGTACTATTTTTTTCACACTGCAGTAAAATAATATATACAATTCTGTAATATTCAATATCAAATAAAAGTTATTTCTTAATGCCAATTATAGTATGTGAAACATTGTCTCATGCTGATAAAACCACATACCAAATATCTAAGAAAAAAGGTTAGTCTGCTTACATGTCTTTAAAACATTAACAATTTGACATTGAGATTACATGTCAAGGTCAGAGGTCACCAATTATGGTACATGACACATCATCTCATAGCGATACACATACAAAATATCTAAGGTCTAGGTCAAGAGGGAAAACAAAATATGGCCTGGAAAAAGGCTGTATGAGAAGAAGTGGTAGAATAATTCTCACTAAAACAATATGTCTTTCCTTTTCAAAAAGGGGGGGGGGGGCATAATAAATGTATAATAATCCAAAGTTTTATATATTTAGTTTCAAGAAGCTTTCTACAAGAAGAATGCAAAACAATAACTTACCTTCCATGGCCAGCTAATCCCTGAAAATTAGAAAAAAATATATGTCAAGAGTTATTTCCCATTCAAATCAAGTACATTTAACATATTAATAGTATCCATGATTATAACTTTATAATTTTAGTTACAGTAAACTCTTTGTTAATATTCAAATAATCATGGATAAATGGGAGGAAAAGGTAGTCATTTAGGAAAAAAATTATTAATTGAAAGAAAATAGTGCAAAATGAAAAATTTTCTGAATAAACAGAAAATATAAAAGTACATATATTTTATTACAGAAATTATATATATTATCACTGTATTTATACAGTAATCTCTCATATATGATGTTGTTCTCTGCATCATTGAAAAAAATAGTGGTAAGCTCAGTAAAAACTATTTTCAGTATAATAAATCTTCATCATCGCATCATGCATGGAATCAAGTACATACACTGTATTAACAGTATCCATGATTATCTATACAATTATAATGAATCACAGTATCCTGGAGTTCATAGTTTATAGTACTTGCTTAGAGAAATCATATAAAGTAGCAAATGATCCCTCATTAAAAGATATATTTTTGCTCTTTTTACATTTTTTATAACATAGATATATTTATCATATAAAACACACCTTTTCTGTCATAAGTCTTTTCAAGTATAAATTTTCTTCTTTAGTTTTCTCTAATTCTCTAAAAGATGAAAATGTCAGGGCCTGTAAATGTTGCCTTCAGTATTTTATTTTGAACTTGAAAGGAAATGGGGCATACATCAATAAAACAAAATTTGTTAAAAAATAATATTTAAACAAATATATAGGACTTGAATACACCATAATTTATAATAAAATAAAATTGGTCAGACATCATATGCATTGCTTACTATATACAGTCAAACCTGCTTTAAAGGGCACTTCTATATAGCAAATCACTGTCTATAAAGGGAAGTGTAAAAATGTCCACGTTATGAGAAAAACTTGTAACACTGACCTCTGTATAACGGGCACATTTCTTTGGTCCTATGGGTCCCCTTTTGACACAGGTTTGACTTTAATTAAAATGTAAAGTTCTTAAACTAAATTACATATCTTGTATATTCAACCTGAATGAGACAATGTTCAACATCTTTAACATAATGTTTAACAGCAACAAAAATCTATGATTTGTATGTTGTCAGAATGTATTGGTACAGTATTTTTACCTTTCCAGTTCTTGATAATGTGAAACAATTCTCTGTGCCTTTTGTAAAAAGCTTTCTTGTTTTGTTATCTGAAAATATTTTTCTTACCATTCATTTATTTTGGAATTAATTTAATTTAAATTCAATGAATCAGGAACCATTGCTTAAAAAATCAAAAGAATTTCAGAAAAGTTTTATTTTAAGCTTTAAATGTCAAGATTTTATACAAGTTTCAGAAGAAACGGGTTACCGGTAAAAATAGCATACATGTATTAGAATTTTGTTTTCTTTTATTATTTTTATGTAAATCTTTGTCTCTGTGATAGTAGTATTCACAAATACTGATGATAAATGCACTGGTTTTGTCAAGGGAAGACAAAATGAGGCACAGGTTTGAGCACAAAAACAAGAAGCTGTCTGAGTCACACACAGATACCAAACCAGATTTTCCTGTCACTGTTAGTAGCCACCAACCTGTCATGTTTCACCAAACTAATAATTGGATTTTTCCATTGCAAAATATGGTAAAAAAATAAAAATTTAAAATGTATTTTTTAAACTAATAATATTTTGAGCAAATTACTTTATCCCTCAAATGCTCTAAAAATCTTCTTCTGTGATTTTGTTGAAATTCCATGACCTACAATAAAAGTTATTGTGTAAATTACTGTAATAAATTAAAATTTATTGTCTATTCTGATTCATTACTTCAGCAAGTTAAGTTCCTATTTTTGTTCTAATATTTCACAAAGTGTAAATATTTGAAGTATGTAGCCACACAGCGACACTGTACATGTAGCTTTAAAGATACTCTATATTCTTAAAGTTACAGAAAACTGGACTCATTTTATTATTCTATTTTCTATTAAGGTTAAGTTATTATACTTCTTTATTGTATTTGGGGAGCATTTTTTACATTCCTTTATACATGCATGTTGCTTGTCCAGTTCATCATTCGACTAATTCCGATTTAATTGGAAGTATTTCATTTTTAATATCATCATAAGAAACAACGATTGTTACAGTAGAAAAAGTGGAGTAGTTTCTATGGTTATCCATCAAAGTTTTGAGTGATTAACATGACCATATACATATATATAAAGGGTTTCTTTTATTTTTTATTACCTGGATAAACTTTTTTGTGTCTTTCTTTAGCATATCTAATGGATTTGTGAAAAACATTTCAACATCTGGTTTCATCTAAAAGTGTAAATAAAATATGATGTGATAATTTGTATGGATGAAACGCAGATCTTACTTACAGAATGGATGAAACGCAGATCTTACTTACAGAATGTCCAGCACTGCACAGTCCATCTATACTTAAATACTGCACGAATCATTCAGTATATAATCATTGTATTATACTACAGAAATTATCAATTAAACCATTTCTTAAGTCATTTTGAAACTTACTTTGCTGGATAAGGTAATTTTATCACAAACACTTCCACACATTGAACACTTTTCAACACATGCTACAAAAGTAAAAATATACAATAAAATAAACAATAGTTATAACTATTAATTAACAAATCTGTAGAAAATATTGTTACTAAGTTCAAATTAATAAATATTTTCATTCATATTATAATTTTAATGTTACAGATTTTTAAACATGTTAAAGTAATATTCAATTTAGTACAGTGGATTGATAGAATATGGTACAACTTTTTCTTCTGATGACTGAATCAGTCTTATTTAAGTGAGAAAATATTATTCATTTTAAGAGGCACATGAACTTTATTTTACCCAAAGCTCTCTAAACAGTAAAACCAAAGTCAATTAATTAGTGACATTGTACTAGAAAGTCAACATTAGTGATCAAAAATATGAATTTATACATCCTCGAAACTTGTGTGTAATGTAAATGTAATTATTTGCAGAAAAATATTCATTATAAACAAAAATAAAAAAATTCTTGCAATTTTCATGAGGTGAAATCTAGTTAATTTTATTTATAAGATACTTGCCAACTCTAACACATTTATCACAGTAGACATGGCCACAATTTGTCAGACTAAATCCTATTCCATCTCCTGGTTGACGAAAACAAGTATTACAATGTAACCAATCAGTCATCACCTTACTTGGTCTAAAAAAAGGTGAAATTCATCAAGACAAGTTAAACCAATGTTCAGTGTCTGTACCATTAGTCAGACTATCCTAATCTCTTTGGTGTTTGTGTGTTGTGCTCTTTTATATTTTTTTATTAGTATATTTTAAATAATTACATCTGGAACGCTGGACAGATTTGGTATTAAAGGTGGGGAATGGAATTGTATATATACTCTGTTCTCAGTGTATTGCACTTCGAACGTTATTTCAACATAATTTTGACACCATCTTGAAAAAATAAGTACAATGATACAGTGGTATACCAGTATACATGTACTTTATAGTTACATCCGTAACTTGAAAATATATATACTACGTAGGGCTAGCATGATATATTCTCCCTATTAAAAGGAATGCGGTGCAAAAAAATCTTGCAATTTGATAGGAGCCACAAACAATTTTTGTAATTTCCTGTAAAATTGTTATTTTTACACCTTATTTTCTCCAAAATTCTTAAATAAATCAAATGGTATAATATTAGTTCCATTATAATGTAAAAGTTTGGAAACATTTAAAAAAAAAGTGAATTTTGTCAATATTTTGTACGGAGAACTGGGTCTTAGCTTACTTAGATATGTATATACAGTAATTTCGGGTAGTTCTGTGCATCGTCCTATTTGGCGCATTAACATGAAAATGATTTGAATGCGCCGAATTACCTGACAACATAGTATATAGATATAAATATGGGCAAATTACTTGACTTCATATGGTCTTTGATTTTCTTTGGATGGGTAACAAATAGCATAGTGATATTGCCATTATTGCCAATATTGGCGGATTGCATCTATATATTGCAAATAAAAATTGTGCCTACAGCTTACTTTTAATTCTTGTCCTATTTGTCATAAATATGCTTATAACTGTTACATCGCTTGGCAACTAACTCATAGTGGCATGCAATAACAAAACTTGAGTTGACCGCTAAAATAACTTCTTGTCACGTGATCTGTTTAATCAAAGTACAATTTCGGAACAGGTGCGTGAATCGGGTCCGGAGGAAGAATGAAGGGACATAACTGTCAGCGAAAAGTGTCAACAAAAATGTAGCCAATTTACATAAAAGGTTGTTTGGATAACATGCAGAGACTGGCTGCATGTATACCTGTAACTATACAAACAATCTCAAAAAGGTAAATTGACAGAAATGAATCCCAATTTAATTAAAATTTAACAAAAAGCACCTACTACTTTTCTATGAAATTTAATAAAAGTGTTACTTATGCATTCCATTCATGATTGTTTTTGTTTAAATGATTTTTAAATAACCTGTGATAAAATAGACTTTTATTTGTTTAATTTACAGGTTACAAACAAAGCATTTGGTAAGATATCTAACAGTTAGTGAAACTGCTACAGCATTAAGGCCATTTTATCTGGCTGTTCATCCAGACTTTTATGGACAGTCTCCAACAGAGAGAGTAAGTTAAATATCTGTTGAGAAAACAAGATTTACAATCTAGAACAGTTAATGCTACAAAAGGAAATTGATGATCACAGATGACAAACATACAGTCTAATATGATATATGTATGACAATTGATTTATAGTTTTGATTATGTTAAATATTTGTGGTTTGCTTGACCAACAAGAAAAAAAATGTAAGAAAACTGAAACTGTAGAATAAACAAGTGAATAGTGCTTTTATTGATTTTTTCAATTGAAATTTGCCATATGTCATCAGTGATAATTTTTGGTACAATTTTTACAATTTTATGTAATCTTCCGAGGACAATCTCTTGTTGAGCATATTAGCCTAGATTAAGACTTGTCTAATTTCTTACAGTTAACATTGTTGTATAATTAATCTTTTGCAGAAAGTAAATGAGGAATCACTGAAAAGACTACATGAATATATTACTGATTTACACAAGACTGGTCGTGCAAAGCCTGCCGAAGTGAACTTTTATGTTAGAAGAAAAGGACATAAAGGTAAAATAAGAATAAATAGTAATTTTATCATGAAAAACTGCTCGTGAACAGACTCAACAGTAGTTTAAATTGAAAGAAAGGTACCTTGGAAAATTTTAAAAATGTGGTAAGCTGTGTCATGAAAAACCAACCTCTTTTTTCCACTATAATAAGTATCAGAGGATGAAATCATAATATTTACAGAACGATATACTTGTGTATACTGTCTTTAAACCTTTGTTGATGGAACAGATTTTTTAGCATTAAAGCATCTTAAGCAATTTGAATTGTTGTATCACTTGGCTAATGCTTTAAACAAGTCATAAATAAAACATTCTAACTTACCTGATATAATTTAATCAAGTGCATTTCTTCAATGGTTCAGTTATGAAGTGAAAATTGTTTTTGAAAAATATTTATTTCAGTATAGAAATGCCTATATATCACATATTTCTGGTTTATAAAGAATTAATTAAATAAAAAGGTACTTTTAAATTAATGTACATGTATGATGATGTTGGTTTATATTTAAAGGTAAATACAAGTATGTGAATATGAAATTAATGTCCGGAGATATCCGATCAACTGTGACCACAGTACTACAATCTGTATCATTGCCATTAGAGTATTTAGATACAATTCCCGAACAGAAGAAACCATCGGACAGACAAATTAGATGGGATCCTTTACATTATCATTTTACTGGAAAACCAAACCTATATGCTGAATATTATCAAAGGTCTACAAAACAACATGACGGCACATTGTTGTAAGATTTTGTTATTCTTAGGGTAAGCCAAAACTGAACCACAACAATAGCAACAACAGACAAAAACACTATACAGGACACAAAACATAACACTGAAGCTTGAACAGTGCTAACTCTATAAAAACCAAAAATTATATCAAGTGATCCAGATGGGTAATCAACCCCTGCTCCTGTGTGGCAGATATTGAACTGCCAATTGTTAAAATAATATAGTAGTCAAAATCCAGGTATGGAATTCAGTAGATAAATAATACAAAGGAAACATGTCCATTCACCATTTATTATGCAGAAGTTCTATTGTTGGTGTGAAGTAGCCCTGATTAAGTTGTTAATGGGATAACTCCATAAGAAAGCATAGTTGACTGTGCAGACTTACATTGTTCCTGTCTATTAAATGTTCAGAATCAAACATGATGTTTGTTATTTCATTTTAGTTCTTGGTTGCACAAGAATGGTCCAGAAGCCAGGGCTAGATCAGAAGCTAGTCAGATGATACAAGATGAAATAAATGAGTTATCTGAAGAAATTACCAAGTTTGTTGGTATGACAGACATACAATGGTGCAATAACTGGGGAAATCTACATTATATGGGGTGTTTAAGGTCATTTTCTAGACTGTGTTCTGAACATCCTGATCTAGTCAGAAAAATACTGCAAGGTGAGTTTATCTTTTTCACATGTTCAATTATCCTTTTTTTTACATGAAAATATATCATAATTGTCCCTTTCATTCATTTGTTTTAGACTAGTGCCAGAGAACCCCATCTCAAAGCATGGCTTTGATAAGCAATTGCTTTTTCTGTTTGCTATTCTCATTTGATACAACTTAAAGTGAATGATATTGACCAGCTTCATCTTGCACACACCTGTTAATCATCTTGGCTGTAATTCTTATATATGTACTTGAACACCACTTTCAAATTAATCTTGAGTGAATTTTTAGCAAGATTTTCTAACAGAAAAAAACTTGTTATTAGTTTAGCGAGCATTTTGGTTGACTGTATGGTGGGGCTACTGGGTGGGCAAGTGGCTGAAAACAGTGATGAAAAAGAAAATTATATTTTCATTCAGTTTGACATTACATTTTTTATTTTCTTTTGGAGAGCAAGGGATTAGTAAGAACATATTGTATAGAAATGTAATCTCTTTTAAAAAAATAAATTTTTAGGTAGGAGTTTAGTGTTTGGTAATAAGACAGGTGTAAGTTTACATGGAGAAGTTGTCCTTAGTAGTGCAGATGTCTCCATAGACTGGAAAAGTGTAAGTCTTATAACAAAGTACAGGAAATTTTTCCATTCCATTTCTTACAAATTTTTCATTATAAAAAAATTATTTATTCAGATATAATCCTGATTAACTCTTATTAAATTTTGTTGTACCAAAGTCTGGATGTTTGTTTGTTTAGTTGGGGTTTTACACCGTTTTCAGCACATTTGGCTATTTCGCTGCAGCCAGTTTCTTTTGGTGGGGGGAGCCAGAGTACCCGGAGAGAACCACCAACCTTCGGTAGGAAAATTGGCAATCCTTGTCAATTAGGATCGAAGTCAAACACACCCTGCCACAGGTGAGATTCGAACTCACAACCTCAGCGTTGACAGGCTAGTGATCATTAGTAGTCATGACGAAAACTTCTGGATGAGAAAGTTACCAATACCAAGCAATATAGTATGAATATAAATATTAATTTTTTTGTCTTCATAAGTATGTTATTGCATTCTTTTCTTATTAATAAAGAATGATTAACTAAGGGATTTGTTGTTTGTTTAGAAATACAAGCATTTATCTATGATATAGTTTCATATTGTCTGTTATGTTGCCAATAAAAGGAAAAATAAGTTTTATGATTTTTTCACTAAAAATCATCATCAGTAATACACATGTATCTATCAGACTGCCTATAATGCTGATAATTTAGACCTCCAGTAATTGTATATATATTTTGGTTTGTAGCTATTGTCATATGTACCTGCTTATGATGCAGTATTAGAAAGATTACCATATATGGAAAAACAGTTATCAGAATTACTTGGAAACATCAGAGTTGTCCGTAGAAAGAAGAAACAGATAATGATGGCTCCTGAGTATGAGCATGTTTTAAATAGAATCCTAAACTGTTTACGTCTATGTCAGAATGATGTGGAGAGGTTCTTTGGTAAAGAAGATTTATCTCAGTTAGAACTAGTCATTGAAGAGTATGTATTTATGTCATTTGTTGGGTAAAAATTTTCATGGTTTTCAAAGCTTACTTAAGTCATGAATTTATAATGTATTCTGTGAAGTTTTAATTTCTGAACATTATTGATAGATAATGTGAAAAAAGAAAACATACATTTTAGAACACCACCATCAGTAATTTGTGTTAAAGCCTCAAAAGTTGTCATTATGAATGAATTCCTTTCTCTGTTCATAGTTTTGTCTATGTGATGGGTAATCACAAACATTTTCTATCCATTTTATGTAAACCTGTGTTCAGCAGGTTGTAACAACAATGAACGAACTCCTTACGGTGATTCATATATGGTTAGATGACAAATTTGAAAGGTGTCCTCTAAGAAATCCCAACTTACCATAAAAATGCCTGGGTAGATATATACATGTGAGGTTCATATTACCATATTTCTGTTCCAAACAAAGGAACCAACAGTTTCTTCTTCTTTATGAAATTTTATCTGTGCATTATATTGTTCTTTCTATATTTGTATTACAGTTTCAAATTAATAAAACGACGGACTAAGATAACTAATGGGAAACATCTAGTTCTTGCTACCCATCCATATCTACTTAAAAGTATAGGAATAAAATGATTAAAAAGAAGATGCAAATGTACACTTTTTTGGTAGATAACAAATGTGATGGTGAGAATTACTGCTTTGCCTGTAGTATCAAAAATAATGTTATTGTCAAATACATTTTAATACAAATTTGCAGAAATATTAATGTATCTTATTAGAAAAGTAATTTATTTGGTACCTTTTAGACAAAAGAGTCAACACTGGTTTATATATATCTGAGCATCATTTTAATTTGATTATGGTTTAATCCGATAATTAACTCTCTAAGATGCTTATGGAGAGGTAAAATTGTTCATTATTGATTTGAAAATATGAGAGTTTTATAGTACCATGATGATACCCACATATTTAACATTTTACCTAAGGTTTTTCTATGGAAAAAAAATTCTATATACATGTACTTCATAGATGATAATAATATTGCTTTTATTTCAGGGAATCTGCACCAATGACATTATCAGCTACAGGACAGTTTCTAGTACCATCCTCTATACCTGGGATATTGCTGTTAAAGTTTATATCAGAGAACACAGATAAGGCTTATATGATAATACAAGATATGACATTGTAGGTTTAAAATCAAATTCACATAAAGGAGCTCAAACAGCAAAGCCTTAAACAAAAATTTCATGTTGTAGGGTACTGTGGATTCATTTTTCGTCATCAGTTTTCATTGTTTAGTGAGAATTTATCGTGTCTAGGCTGCTAAATTTTTTATAATTTTCTTAAGAAAAATACATTAAATTTTCAGTCTGTTGAATACTTAACTTTGTGGTTTCAGTACAACCATGAAAACCAGAAAATTTGTACCAGGTGAAATGTAATTATTTCTCAGAAGTTAGAATAACCAAAGATATCCACTCATGGTGTTTTATTTCTTATTCCATTTTGTAATGAAATTCAAAGACCACAAAAATCTTTTCAGATTAGTTGGCCTATTTTGAGAAAGCTGACTTCTCTTTAATTATTGACATTTTTCAAAAACAGCTTACTGTACTTTAATTTGAATTGATTAAATTTTGCACCTTAGCATCCAATTGCACTTGCATGTATTTGCGAAGAAAATAAGTTTGTCAATATATTTACATTTACTGCCTACTGTTATCATGATTAATCTTTAAAAATACACAATAATATTATACTGATTAATACAAGTGCATTAAAATTTGTAATAGAATATTTATACCAAATACAAAAATGAAAGTTTTGATTATTGTAATGTTAATAAGCTTTATGTGGAAGAAAAGGAAAATCTCATTAATTTCTGAATTTGGTAATTGACTGTTATACTTTTATTTTGTTATGCTATGTATAACATATTATATTTTAGACAAATAGAAATAGAAAAGATGGTAAAACAACGATTGATTAAAGAGTTTCATTTAACATCACTGAAAAAAGAAGATAATGTAACACCAGATAAAATGACCCAGTGTTGTGAGAGATTACTTCAAGACCGCATCTACCTGGAATCAGAACTCAATCATTCTAAACTACATATAGCTCATTATTATACAGTTATGCAGGATGGTCAAATATCGATACCCTGGAATTGGAAAAGTGATATATCATGATACTGATTATTCATGGGAAACAGATACTTGTTTATAAATAGAGTTGCTTCCCCTTTGAGACAGATTGATTAGTTATATGAATATCTGTTTTTAGATAGTGAGTGTACTGCATCATTTAAAACACTACAGTCCTTCATTTATTTATAGTCACTCGTAAAATCATAAAATTGCAAAAAATTATCAAATAGCATTTTCAACATACACTTAAACCTGAAGTCTCTTAAACATCATGGCATGGATACTACAAATTTTTTTTCAAGTCTAATGACTGCAATGTTCATTCTTTAGATCTTCAGTATCTGAAGCTATCCTTTACCTTGAACTGTTTTATTGGTTCATTCAGTGTTTGAAGGAGCAAAGTACTCCTGTATTAACATAGCATTATGAATTTTAAGTTCACATTTATACTAATATTGGATTGAATGTTAGTAATAATTTTTATTTGTTGATTTATTTGTTAAATCTTGTGTATTTGTTGTATATTTTTGGGCATTGACATAATTTTGATGTGTTCTTTTATAATAAAATTCTTTAATGTAAATGTCTGTATACATAAGGTGTTCAGGTTCTAGAAGCTATGGTTAGAAGTTCTGTTTATCAACAAGTTTGGGGAGCAGCTCAGTGAAACAGTGATTAATTAGCATTCAATTCATCCACTAGGTCGTCATATTGGTCTTGTCAAACCATGAACTATAGATTCAAAGAAGTATAATGCAAAATTATGCAAAGTCTCCCATCAAACATTGACTGCATTACCATGTAAATCTCCTTGACTTATCCGATTCCAAATTCCACTGGAAACCATTATTTGAGATTCCTTGAAAAAATTATGGACGAGGATCACATGTCTAGAATTTTGTTTCTAAAAAACATACAGAAAATACATACAGACCCATTTTACTTCATTTGAATTTTTCTGGACATAATAAATACAAGCCTCTGTGACCTTGAAGCCAAGATCAATACACCAAGGCTATTAAACAAAGGTTTGGTATGATATCCTGCTATTAAATCTCAGTATATTATGGAATAAACTGCTGGAAAATATCCAGATTCATTTTAATTGCAGCATTTTGGACATCAAAAATACTGTCAACACCATTAAAAAATTGGCAGTGGCTCCCCATACCTACGTTTTGGGGGCATACTCACAATAATAGGTTTATTTGACTCTGATCTTAATTGGCAAGGATTCCCAGTTTTCTGCCCAAGTTGTTAATTCTGTCGAAGTACTCCAGCTTCCAAATACAGACAAACTAAATGATTAGAAAACACATACTCCAAACAACACAATTTTTTACAATTTATTTTTCAATATTTACAGTAAATATATGACAAATGACTTCATAAGAATATTTTAATAGGATATATCACTAAATGAATGTGAACAGGAGGAATAAACATGATCATTTCGATTGTGAGTGATCAAAAACGATCAAGCCTGTTACCCATTTTAGTTTGAGTTAATTATGTTTTAACAAGAGTGCACATACTACATGTCTCACCTGAGTATGCACATGGACACAGAATAAAGAAAACAGGAACCTGACATTTTGCAAGTCAAAGGAAAATGTGTTAAAAGAAATTGAGGCAGGTGTCAGACTTTCATGTACCCACTAAAAACTCGATAAACCAAATACAGTAGGTCTAGGTATTACAGTTGTTGAAAAATGGACTTAATCAAGAAACTTGGATGAAAGTCACTCAAACATGAAATTGAGGTCAAGGTCCAGAGACAAGTGTCAGACTGGCATTTACCCACCAAGAACTATCAGTAGACCAAATTCAGTAGGTCTAGGTATTACAGTTGTTGAAAAATTGACTTCATCAAGAAACTTGGATGAAAGTCACTCAACCATGAAATTGAGGTCAAGGTCCACAGACAAGTGTCAGACTGGCATGTACCCACCAAGAACTATCAGTAGACCAAATACAGTGGGTCTAGGTATTACAGTTTCTGAGAAATGTACTTAACCATGAAAAATTGACAAAGTCACTCAAGCATGAAATTGAGGTCAAGGTCCCAAACCAGGAAATAGATTTAACCACGAAACTTTGATGCAGATTTTAAATTCATGTCTATGAAGTCAGTGAACCATGAAAATGAGGTCAGGGTCACAAGACAAGTATACTGCGGCAAACCTTATACGATAAGCGACCATGTGGACCATAAATCTTAATTGTAGGTATTATATTTGCAAAGTTATTAAAGTTTTACAAAAGTTTACGCTGCCGCCGCCGGCGGAAAGTAATACCTATATCTCGCCTTCGCGACTTTTCGTTGCAGGCGAGACAAAAACTGAGATAAATGACTATTTGTAGAGGATTAAAATGATAAATTTGACCATGTCTTTGGCCAATTGATTATGGGCATCATACACCCAAAACCAGAAGCAAAACAGTCTCCCGAAAGAGTTTAAATAAAAAAATTGCAAATGAAATTGACATACAAACTAGAGGCTCAATTCAAGAGAAGTAAAACTAGAGGCTCCCAGGAGACTGTATCGCTCACCTGGACTATGTTCATCTTGACTGGCAGCCTGGAACATTGCTGTTAAGTTCCAATCGTCTCATTGGTTTCAAACATGATCATTCAGTGAACTTTCCCATAAGGTGATATGTTAAACTAAGTTCCGCTTGGGCAGCCATCTTTGATGGAGGACAGGGTCATCGGATATAATTCTTAAATAAGACCAAGGATCATTGCTGTTCCAATTTGCTAAGTGGTTTCAAATAAGAAGATCTGTAAGTAAATTTCCCATAGGATCCTATGTAAAACTATGTACCGCTCTGGCGGCCATCTTTGATGAGGGGGTTGGTCATCAAATATAATTCTGAAAGAGGACGACCTAAGGACCATTGCTGCATAGTTTTGTTTTGATTGGCCAAGTGGTTTCAGACAAGAAGATCTTTTAGTAAATTTCCCATAGGGTCCTATGTTAAACTAACTTCGGCTCTGGTGGCCATCTTGGATGACGGACAGGGTCATCGGATAAAATTCCCAAAGAGGACCACCTAAGGACCATTGCTGCCAAGTTTTGTTCCACTTGGTTTCAGACAAGAAGATCTTTAATTAAATTTCCCGTAGGGTCCTATGTTAAACTAAGTTCAGCTCTGGTGGCCATCTTGGATGACGTGCCGGGTCATCGGATATAATTCTGAAAGAGGACCACTTACAGACCATTGCTGCCAGGTTTCGTTTCGATTAGCCCAGTGGTTTCAGACATGAAGATATTTTAGTAAATTTCCCATAGGGTCCAATGTTAAACTAAGTTTGGCTCTGGCGGCCATCTTGGGTGACGGTCAAGGTCTTCGGATATAATTCTGAAAGAGGACCACCTATAGACCATTACTGCCAAGAGGAGATCTTTAAAAGAAAGTTTACGACGACGACGATGGACGCTGGACACCAAGTGATGACAATAGCCCTTTGGGCCAGGTGAGCTAAAAAAAGAACCAAGAAATAATGTCAAGAAAGCTTTAACTGACAGATATGAAATTATAACTTGTTTTCTTAGTATTACTTTCACGTCAAACTGAGATAAATTAACTTCTCCTAATGAGTCGCCACTTCTCACAAATTAAAAAGCATTAGACTTTGTATCTGTGGTTAGTTGAAACCATATTAAAATTCAGTATATTAAATGTAATGGTGAAAACAAGATGTATGCAGAAAAGTAATATGGGTTAATCAATGTTTCAGATATTTTGACAGTAACTTCTGTATATGGGTGTGTTTTGTATCCATTTATTAGTCCTGAAATGATCTTTTGTCTGTAAAATTCTGAAATCATGTACAGTAGAACTTCGATGGCTCAACTCCAAGGGAATGTCGAAATCTGTTTGAGTTACTAAAGTTTGTTCAAGTATGGAAAATTGCCAGTGCCATACCGTATAAAAATTGGTATAGCAAATCATAACCATGAAATGTTTTTAAATAGGTTAATCACCAATTAACATTAATCGTGACATCATTATTACATCAAAATATTTGCCTGTCAGACTAATCTTTTTTTATTTCACCTATAAGTATTATGTAATTTACTTGTCCATTTAAATACTGACTTTTCCCTGGTCTAACATTTATCACATGTAAAATACACAATTTTTTTCATTATTTGGACCAAAAGCTTTTGTTGAACTCTTTGACAAACTGGGAGTTTTTAAAACGAAAATAAAGGGGAAATTTATGGGATTTTCAAAATGGTTTCAGCCATCCGTGGTCAAGCTACGAAGGTTTGACTGTACATACATACAATACAATAACCTTCTGAAAGTTAATGATTGTCATGATATACATAAATTTTTGAAATGACCAATGGTAAATAAAAATTTTATTAAAAACTTCCTAATGAACCATTATTTGAAACTATCAAATCATGGTAACTTAAAATTTCATCTACCCTTATTTATCTGTATCTGGTTGTACCAAATGATGGTTCACTGGATAGTTGTTGAAATGGGGATTATTACATTGAGTGTGGTGAAATACCGGGATTTTTGAGTGAAATCAATCCGATAATTCACCCAGTGAAATTGAAAGTCATATTACACTCTAGGAAGTGACGTAACAATAGATGTCGCCAGCGATGTTGCTATACAAACGTCATCGTGTAGTCGCATAAAAACATAATCCCTTGTATTTTCTTGTTAAATTTTATGAATACACGGAATATGTCAATGTAATAAACAGAATAACTAATCTCGAAATTCGAATACCAAAGATCTACAACTTGTGAGCGTAAAACACTAATAATTCACTCGTGCACTATGCGCACTCTTGAATTAATGTGTTGTTTGGTAACTCTCTGTAGATCTTTAGGTATTCGCATTTCAAGATTAGTTATACTATAAATATTATGCAATTATGGCACTTCATTGAGAGCAATATCATGTTTTTTGGACTACTTAACAGACATATTGCTCAAGACCAACAGCCATGGGCAATGTTACTTTAAGTGGTCCATAAAAATATGATATTGCATGTCAGTGAAGTGCTATAGTTGTGTTATTACATTTTAATTTAATAGTTTTAGACATTGACTTTCTCTTCAAGTCAACTTTGTCCAACTCCACAAGTTTAATGGTACACTGCTTATAACGCCTTTAAAACCCTTTTGTTTCAACAAATAGTAGATAAAACCATAACATTTTACAACTCTGTAAATGTTGAGGGATTTTTTTTTACACTACTAAACAATAACATTTAAAAGATGGCATTCACTTGCATGGGTCGCAGCTATAGATATCGCAAGAAGATTTGTTTGTTTTAGGGTATAAATCATGCATCATCAGCATACATATATGTACATATACAATAAAGAGCATTAATTCACAAAATTATTTGGATATTATTAATTGGAAATCACCTGTTTCTAAAAATAGTTTATTAAGCGATAAAACAAAATGCAGACTAGTTTGAAATGCACTGTTTCTATTTAAATCTAAAGCTATTAAATGTAATAATATTGTTTAGGGAGAAGTCCTGAACATGTCTGTTTGCAAGAACTATACCTTGAACAGTAGTTGTAACCAGTATTGTGATTGGTTGTTGAAGTTAAAATTATTAAATATTACAACTGTTCAACAATGAAAAATTAATACATTAATAATAATAATTATACAATTAAAAAATGTGTGCACAGAAATGATTATGAATTATCAGTAACAATGTATGTTTATCAAAAATTATGAAATGTTTAAATATATCACAGATAAGCTTACAACAATAATAAAATATATGATCTAAATTATGGAAATGCTACGCCATAATAATCATGTCCTGCAGAATTAAAACATTTGTATGAACACAGAAGAGCTCTTACAGGAACCAGTCCAGTTAAATTTTTCAGTTTCAAATCCTGAAAAAAGTAAAATATACAATATGTAGAAAAATGTGTATATAATATTATATGGCATTTTCCATATTGGCCCTGCTATCATCCCGAGATTCCCATATCAGACCAGTGGTATTAACCATGCAAATTACACCACATCATTATAAAATGTATGATAATTATATATATATATATATTGATATCCTTGATCATATCTGCTGGCATGCTTTGTCTCTTTCTAAAGGTGAGACAAATATTTCCTTCACCTTCCAAAATGACATGCATGGATAAATATTTTAATGGAATACATATATATATATCATTCTCTTCAGCTATTATATAATACAAACTCGCACACTAAATTATATATATATATCATTCTCTTCAGCTATTATATAATACAAACTCGCACACTAAATTTTCTGCATATGAAGGTCTGCTCTAAATCCAAATTCCATGCTATCTTTCATTAAATTTTTTATTACATACAGATATGAGTTAAGTCATTTTACATTTAAGTAAGATTATTCTTTTAGATTTATATTTCTGTGATATAATGGATAGTAATTTAACTTACCCTTTGAGCATCAACAAATCTGACACATTCCAACCATGTATTGAGAAAAGATTCACTACATACTGCACATTTGCTGGCCTGAGCTAACATGTCCTTTATCTGTGGGTAATGACGGATGGCTTTCCGTAAATATGACCACCTAAAACAATGTAATACAATCATTACAGATTAATTATTATAAATCATACAAGAAGTTCTACAAATATACATGTTTAATTATTTCATCATGCCTAAAATGGAAATAAAAATTTTGCAATTAACACTTAAATGCCAAAAAAATTACATACACTCAGTGGTAGATTTAACGGTATATAGTTTATCTTACAATAACATAATGGACAATATATCATATTACTAGTATATTATCATTTTATTGTGAAACAAAGCCAACCATTACACATATTCCTAAGATAAATATAGTACCAATAATAATTTTAAAAAAGATTCTTGAAAATTAATACAAACAAGAGTGGACACACAAAAATGTCTCTCATGTCGAGTATTTCTAATGAAAGTAAATGGTATCAGACATATTGCATACAGTATTCGAAAAACAGGCCAAAACACAAAAACTTAACTATAACCACTGAACCATGAAAATGAGGTCAAGGTCAGATGACACCTGCCAGTTGGACATGTACACCTTACAATCCTTCCATACACCAAATATATTAGACCTATTGCATACAGTATTCGAAAAACAGGCCAAAACACAAAAACTTAACTATGACCACTGAACCATAAAAATGAGGTCAAGGTCAGATGACACCTGCCAGTTGGACATGTACACCTTACAATCCTTCCATACACCAAATATATTAGATCTATTGCATACAGTATTCAATAAACAGGCCAAAACACAAAAACGTAACTATAACCACTGAAGCATGAAAATGAGGTCAAGGTCAGATGACACCTGCCAGTTGGACATGTACACCTTACAATCCTTCCATACACCAAATATATTAGACCTACTGCATAGAGTATTCAAAAAACAGGCCAAAACACAAAAACGTAACTATAACCACTGAAGCATGAAAATGAGGTCATGGTCAGATGACACCTGCCAGTTGGACATGTACACCTTACAATCCTTCCATACACCAAATATATTAGACCTACTGCATAGAGTATTCAAAAAACAGGCCAAAACACAAAAACGTAACTATAACCACTGAAGCATGAAAATGAGGTCATGGTCAGATGACACCTGCCAGTTGGACATGTACACCTTACAATCCTTCCATACACCAAATATATTAGACCTATTGCATACAGTATTCGAAAAACAGGCCAAAACACAAAAACTTAACTATGACCACTGAACCATAAAAATGAGGTCAAGGTCAGATGACACCTGCCAGTTGGACATGTACACCTTACAATCCTTCCATACACCAAATATATTAGATCTATTGCATACAGTATTCAATAAACAGGCCAAAACACAAAAACGTAACTATAACCACTGAAGCATGAAAATGAGGTCAAGGTCAGATGACACCTGCCAGTTGGACATGTACACCTTACAATCCTTCCATACACCACATATACTAGACCTATTGCTTATAGTATCTGAGATATGGACTTGACCACCAAAACTTAACCTTGTTCACTGATCCTTGAAATTGGGTCGAGGTCAATTGAAAACTGTCCGACGGGGATGAGGACCTTGTAAGGTACGCACATACCAAATATAGTTATCCTATTACTCATAATAAGAGAGAAATTAACATAACAAAAAATCTTAATTTTTTTTTCAAGTAGTCACTGAACCATGAAAATGAGGTCAAGGTCAGATGACACCTGCCAGTTGGACATGTACACCTTACAATCCTTCCATACACCAAATATATTAGACCTACTGCATAGAGTATTCAAAAAACAGGCCAAAACACAAAAACGTAACTATAACCACTGAAGCATGAAAATGAGGTCATGGTCAGATGACACCTGCCAGTTGGACATGTACACCTTACAATCCTTCCATACACCACATATACTAGACCTATTGCTTATAGTATCTGAGATATGGACTTGACCACCAAAACTTAACCTTGTTCACTGATCCTTGAAATTGGGTCGAGGTCAATTGAAAACTGTCCGACGGGGATGAGGACCTTATAAGGTACGCACATACCAAATATAGTTATCCTTTTACGCATAATAAGAGAGAAATTAACATAACAAAAAATCTTAATTTTTTTTTCAAGTAGTCACTGAACCATGAAAATGAGGTCAAGGTCAGATGACACCTGCCAGTTGGACATGTACACCTTACAATCCTTCCATACACCAAATATATTAGACCTATTGCATACAGTATTCAAAAAACAGGCCAAAACACAAAAACGTAACTATAACCACTGAAGCATGAAAATGAGGTCAAGGTCAGATGACACCTGCCAGTTGGACATGTACACCTTACAATCCTTCCATACACCACATATACTAGACCTATTGCTTATAGTATCTGAGATATGGACTTGACCACCAAAACTTAACCTTGTTCACTGATCCTTGAAATTGGGTCGAGGTCAATTGAAAACTGTCCGACGGGGATGAGAACCTTGTAAGGTACGTACATACCAAATATAGTTATCCTATTACTCATAATAAGAGAGAAATTAACATAACAAAAAATCTTAATTTTTTTTTCAAGTAGTCACTGAACCATGAAAATGAGGTCAAGGACAATGCACATATGACAGACGGAAACTTCGTTATATAAGGCATCTATATACGAAGTATAAAGCATCCAGGTCTTCCACCTTCTAAAATATAAAGCTTTTAAGAAGTGAGTTAACGCCGCCGCCGCCGGATCACTATCCCTTTGTCGAGCTTTCTGCGACTAAAGTAGCAGGCTCGACAAAAATGTTAAATAAGAAACCAGATTTAATAGATAAATCAATAAAAGTGCATCTAATATATAAATCCTTTTTTCTGTGCAGCACAAGAATTGGACAACAACATTCAGTTTATACAGAAAACCAATACAAACAAAAAATATAACCAGAGTTTGCACAGTTTGTCTTTAAGAAAAGCTTCAAAAAAACAAGCTGATAGAGAATATTTATGGAAAACAACTTTTGTAAAAATTGATTGATGTGTGTTATAATTATCCTGAAATTAGGAATTCTGAATGAAACTTAATCCTGTAAAGTTAATTCTGAAATAATTCCATTTTAATTTGACAAAATACAAGAATTTCATAGGTCGGAAGGGCAAAATCGTAAAAGTTTATACATCGATAAACCCGTATTTGGCAAGTATATTCATGAGCTTTCTTCATTATTTAAAGTTTCAAATGAGACATTAAATGTGAAGAATGCTGTAAAAGAATAAATTTTAAGGATGATTCTAACAATAATCGTTAAAATTGAATGAGAAATGGTTTAGAAATTGATGAAAATTGCGTTTTTAAAAATTCTGTGAAAAGTTGCTGCACAGACGTCACAGTCAAGATTGCAACGTCATATTTGTAAACAACGCAAGTTGGATTCTTCAAACAGAAAAAAACCGGACATTGCGTGGATTATGTACGCTACAGATTATGTTACAATCTATCAAAACATAAGTTTCCTTGTTTTTTTTTCGATTTGTAAATGACTTTGTTGACTTTTTTATTCAATGGCTCAGGTGCCAAAAATAGTACCAGATTCAAGATGAATGTCGCCTGAAAAGGGCAAAGTTATTTTTTTTTATTTTGTTTAGGAACAACTTTTCAATGTTTGAAACGAAATTATAAGGGTTAAACTCTGCCTTTTCACTCACAAACTCAACATAAAGTCCTTTGGACTTTATTTAGTTTCTGAGTGAGTCGGCCGAGTTTACACATCGATAAACTCATACAAAATTGTATTTAATCCTATAATAAACTCAAAATCCATATTATTTCTACCAAATATAAATAAAGGGCAGCAACACATTTAACAAGAGTAGACACACTAAATGTGTTGCCTGAGTACGCACATGGACACAGAATAAAGATTATCTGATACCATACATTACAAGTCAAAGGAAAATACATCAGGCAACATTTGTCTGAAAAATTTCATGCATGTCATTCAAGCCTACAACTGTGTCCAAGGTCAGCTGACAGGTCTCAGACTGGTATGTACCCATCAAAAACTATCTATAGACCAAAAATGGTGGATCTACATTCAGGAGAAGGTCTCAGACAGCCATGTACCCACCAAGGACTATCTATGAATCAAATGTGGTTGGTCTATGTATTGCAGTTGCTGAGAAATGGACATTATCCCAAAACGTGAAACAAGTCACTCAAGCATGAAAATGAGGTCAAAAGAAAGGTGTCATGTGTTAAAGTGGTATATGCCCACTAAGAACTTCTATGAACCAAATACTGTGGGTCTAGTTAGAACAATTGCTGAGAAATCATGAAAATGTATATTAAGTCACTCAAGCATGAAATGCAGGTCAAGTTCAGCTGACAAGTGTTAGAATGGCATGTATCCACTAAGAACTATCTACAGACCAAATATGGTAGGTCTAGATATTACAGTTTCTGAGAAATTGACCTAATCACGAAATTGTAACACCAGTCACTCAAGCATGAAATTGAGGTCAAGGTCCACAGGCAGACTGGCATGTGCCTACTAAGAACTATCTATTGACCAGATATGGTGGGCTTAGAAATTACATTTGCTAAGAAGTGTACTTAACAACAAACATTTGATGCAGGTCACTCAAGCATGAAATTGAGGTCAAGGTCCCAAGCCAGGTGTCAGACTGGCATGTACTCACTAAGAACTACTTATAGATCAAATATGGTTGGCCTAGGTATTACAGTTGCTCAGAAATGGATTTAACCATGAAACTTCAACGCAGATTTTACATTTATGTCAATAAACCATGAAAACCAGGTCAGGGTCACAAGACAAGTATACTGAGGCAAATATTATATGATAAGCTATCTTTGGAAAAAAATCTTAATTGTAGGTGTTATGTGTGCAAAGATATTAAATTTTTTAAATGTTTATGCTGCTGTTGTTGCTGCCAGAAATTAATACCTAAATCTCACTTTCACAACTTTTTGTCGCAGACGAGATAAAAATTATATTATCATTTCCAAAATATATAATCCCTAAGTATTGTTCAAAATGCCCACTACTGAGTTAGACGTTTTGATGGTGATATATGACATAATTTTTTTGTAAGTACCCAAAAGCAGCTTCAGAAGGTTCATAAGCTACGATGATATTGTAAATATTGTAACTTTAAATTGAATGCATAAATTTCCAGATGAAGAACAACATGCCAGCTTCTTATTTCTGTTAAATTTATATATTTGGTAATAAAGGATATGATTGTTAAATTCTTGAAGCAAATGTTTTAAAAATTCAAGCAAAGTACTGCTTTCAATATTGTTCTTTATTTTAATGTTGTAGTGAGCCCCTTAAAACTAAAAGTGTCTATTAATCATGTTGGGAAATCATATTGAGAAATATTTTAGATATATACAAAAGTTTCACATTTGTTCGGTTTATATTAACTGATATCACATAAAAAATAATGAATGCACAGTTACTGAGGATTTAAATTAATGGAGTCACTCAAGCATGAAATGTAGGTCATAGTGGCTCATATGCTGCTGATCTGTGCTGGTCTAAAAAAAGACAACTATAAATGAAAGTATCACTGACATATCTGAGGTTTTTGAGAAATGGACTAAAATGCACAAATTTAACCAGTTTCACTCAAGCATAAAATGTAGGTTATAGTGACTCAAACGTTGCTATGTTATGTTGTTCTTTATATTATGACTGTAGTTCTTTTGTATTCCATAACTTGACTGTAGTTGTGAAATATCTTTAACGTTTTTAACCACAGACTCTAAAATTACACCAAAATGCAAAAATCAAACCAAAATAACCCAAGCATAAAATTCAGGTCATTATGACAAAATTTTACTGATTTTCGTTGCACTATATAAGATGAATGAAATGGTGTAATATCATTAATGTATCTTCATAGGTATCTGAAAAACACATTTAACCGAGTCATTCCTTTTCATATTCAGGCTAAATATTATGGAACAGTTTACCACTACAAGTGATTTCAAAGATAATTTAAATAAATACTTGTTAAATGGTACAAATGATAATGAGAATGAGAAAAACAAATGGTGACTTATCATTTTGAGTAAAATTATATGGTTATATAATTTTGTAAAATCACTACTACTTCTATGTTTATAACTCTTCTATGTGTATCATAAATGTTATTGTTTAATCTGCATGCCATAAATTTAAGTATATACTCTGTAACTCGTGTCTTAGAGGGCCCCAGGGAAGATTAGTTATTTTAGCTTACTGTGTAACCCTCTTAAAATAAAGTATATTATTATTATTATTAAAGTACAAATGTATGAAATGTATGTCAGAATGACCCAATTGTTGGGAGAAATCCATTATATAATGTAAGAGGATTTTTGTGATCAAGTACAGTGTTATAGAAGACTTGTAGAGATATAATATCATTGATTTATCTCAATGGATTTCTCAGAAATAGACCTAAATGCAAAAACTCAACCAAATAGGATGGATGTATGTACAGACAGCAAGGGAAAATATATATGTCCACATTCGTGGAAGCGGCATAAAAATATTGCATGTTAAGTTCAAGATAGCCTCTAGTATCTCTTAAGTGGAGACTATTGTTAAATTTAGATAGACTAAAATCCTTTTTTAAAGTATTTCAATTAATGTATGTTTGAGACTGTGTTGGTGTTTTCTTCTTCTTGAGGTTCGGAGTTCTTATCCCAATATATTTGTTACAGTATACCAATATAATTCAAACAAAATTAAACCCTTTTTCATTTCCTTAAGATAATGCATAATTTCTTAATATAATTTTATTTCTGTAAAGAATTTTTTTATTTATTCCAATTTAAAACAAAATTTGGAAAGGTATAGCATGTATTTTACCCATATACATACACCACCAACCAAATTTCACTAAAATATCATTTGCAGAATTGTAAAGCAATTAACATGGTGGCATTTTCAGTAACTTCAATTGTATTATGTCAGTTGCACTTGGGCTACTAAAACTAGAGGCTCTCAAGAGCCTGTATCGCTCACCTGGATTTAACTTTTCACCTTGAGCAGACCTAAAAATTTAAGTGTTGCAGTCAATTTGGCTGGTTTTTCTATAGGATTCTGTGTTAAACTAATTTCAGCTGTGGCAGCCATCTTGGTTTAGTCCAGGTCAACGGATACATTTCTAAAAGAGAACCATTTAAGGACCATTTCTGCTAAGTCTTGTTCCAACTGGCTAAGCGGTTTCAGACAAGAAGATTTTTAACTGAATTTTTCTATAGGGTCCAATATTTAACAAAGTTCGGTGTGGCAGCCATCTTGGTTGACAATCCACATGATCGGACATATTTCTGAAAGAGGATCTCCTAAGGACCAATACTGCCAAGTCTGGGTCCAATATGTCAAGTGGTTTCAGACAAGAAGATTTTTGAGTGAATTTCCCATAGGGTCCTATGTTAAACTAAGTTCTGCTGTGGCGGCCATCTTGGTTTACAGTCCACGAAATTTGACACATTTCTGAAAAAGGACCTCCTAAGGACCAATGCCGCCAAGTCCTGCTCCAATATGTCAAGTGGTTTCAGACAACACAATTTTTCAATGAATTTTCCTATAGGGCCTATGTTAAACTAAGTTCAGCTGTGGCAGCCATCTTGGTTCACAGTCCGGGTCATCAGACACACCTCTCTAAGAGGACCATCTAAGGACCATTGCTGACAAGTCTGGTTCCAATTGGTCAAGTGGTTTAAGGCAAGAATATTTTTCAATGAATTTTCCCATAGGGCCCTATGTTAAACTAAGTTCGGCTGTGGCGGCCATCTTGGTTAACAGTCCGGGTCATTGGACATATTTCTGAAAGAGAACTTCCTAAAAACCATTACTGCCAACTTTGGTTCCAACTGGCCTTGTAGTTTCATATAAGAAGGTTTTTGAAATTCACCCCCCCCCTTTTTTTTCTATTTTTAGTAACAGCAGCCATGGAAGACGGGGATGCCAGACATAAGTTTGGAAGGGGGCCAGCCAAGGACCATTCCACCAAAGTCTGGTCTCAATTGGCTCAGTGGTTTGAGAGGAAAAGATCTTAAAAGCAAAGTTTACGCTGAATGCCGTCTTTAAAGGGCAAAAACTCCTATAAGGGGTCAATCAACGATTTTGGTCATGTTGACTTATTTGTAGATCTTACTTTGTTGAACATTTTTGCTGTTTACAATTTGTCTTTATCTATAATAATATTCAAGATAATAACCTAAAACTGCAAAATTTCCTTAAAATTAAAAATTCAGGGGCAATAACCCAATAAAGGGTTGACCGATTCGTCTGAAAATTTCATGACAGGTAGATCTTGACCTGATGAACATTTTTACCCCATGTCAGTTTTGCTCTAATTGCTTTAGTTTTTGAGATATAAGACAAAAACTGCAGTTTACCCCTATGTTCTATTTTTAGCCATGTCGGCCATGTTGGTTGACAGGCGGGGTCATCGGACAAATTTTTTAAACTAGATACCCTAATGATGCTTGTGGCCAAGTTTGGTTCAATTTGGCCCAGTAGTTTCAGAGGAGAAGATTTTTGTAAAAGTTAACAGACGACGACGACGGACGACGGACGACGGACGCCAAGTGATGAGAAAAGCTCACTTGACCCTTTGGGTCAGGTGAGCTAACAATAACTTTTAAGGTGATTTTTAACAAGAAATCAATGGAAGATTGTGAACCGATGAAAATAAAAGTACAGACAACATTTAGAGGTGCAGTCTTTCAGTCATGAAAATTGTATTACCTTGATGACATCTTACTTCTTAAAAATAAAATTTACAGTAGATTTGTTCTGCAGTTTTTCTTTGTTAATTTCAGGTAAAAGTATTCAAATTTCATCCAGTTTATTAAAGGTTAAAAAAAAAGATTAACATCTGAAGTCAATAATAGAAAAACAATAAATAAATTTAATACTATACCTGAGGCATTAAAAATGGCCCAATGGTCACTCGACGCCCTATTTAGTTACATGTATTTGTGATGAGTGTTAATTTTCAGACATCCTGTATCAATCAAGGCATTAAAGTTTGCTTAGTTTAGTCTGTTTACTGATTTTCAGTTAACATTTTAGATCATACATGTAACAAAAAAGTCAAAAATATTACAAATACTTTTAAAAAATTACAATTATATCAACAACACTTCATTTCCTTTATTTATGTATAGGTATGTATTTACTCCTACCTGTCTTTCAATTCTTTCATTACATATCTTGCTGTCATTTCCTTTAGGATAAAAAAAATTATGTACAAACAATAAATTAATACATGCATATTAATAATGTTTCTCACAATAAATGGCTTTTTCAATAATTTATTAACATATTTGTGGAAACCAATACAGGAAGATGCTCAAGCAGCATTTTCTAAATTTTAAATATACTTTTCTGTTTAAGACTTAACCTTACTGTAATTATTACCACATAATTTAAAACTGATGTGTTTCAAATCGTGCAATTACTGTTGAACCCTGGAAAAACAATGTAAGAAGGGGGAGACAATTTATAAGGGGGGATAACTTACCTTTAAAGACAGGACTTCTTCCTCCTGTACAGAGTGGACTGGTATATGTTGTAATAATGGATTTGCTTCACAGTATAATTCCTTTAATGGCAGTGATGCTAACTAAAATACAAAGATGAAAAATGCATATCACAAGCTTTATCAACCCAAATTATCAAAGTTAGCCAGAAGGCAGAGGGAATAAGGGCTAATGCAGTACACATTGCTCCAAATCAGCTGTAAATATAGATGATTATGAAATTGAAAAGATATAAAAACCAAATTTATTGTTGGTTTCTTCATTTTCAAACCAAAATTATGTTTAGGTTAAGCAAATGTTTTTCCCCGAATATCCTGTTATATAAATTATCAATATGATGTATGTGGTTGCATATTAGCTGTGTATGTATTGGTACGTATACAAAATGATTCACACCATTTAAGTTTGAGATTGATAGGGAAAGAAAAAGGGAACATCTACAAAAAAATTATTCAATGACAATCTCAAATTACTTAAATGATGTCACTTCAAAATAAATTGTGGTTTTGATTCTTGCCTTTGCTCACTGCCATAATTCATTTTGGGATCTCTGTTTCTTATTTTTAATCAATTATGATTCTAGGACTTCTCTCTTTTTGTAAAGGTTTTTTTCCCCATCAAACGGAAAGAAAAATGGTTAATACTCAATTCATCATTTCTTTACTGAGTACATGTATGTAATGCAATGCTCACTTTAACATATACATGTATATCAAGTGAAGACTATATATAACTTCTCTTTGATTTTGTTAGATTTTCATGTGTATTTTTTTTGTATTTATAGACAGATAAATAAAATCCTTTACCTCTGTTGGAAATATCCTCAGTTCATTTGCTGCTATATCTAATGTTCTTAGTTTATAACATTTTCCTAAACTCTGTAATGTAAGAAAATGTTCAAACAGTTATACTGTTGGTGTATTTTTTTCTTAGATCTCTTTAATGACTCTTTTATGAATAAATTCATTAATGTATGTATGTACAAATGTATTATGTATGTTTGAAGCAAAAGATCATATAATAACAAATACTTTTCACACATGACAAAGATGATAATAAGTTTTCAACTTATATGATAAAAGTAAAAACACCCATCTGAATACTGGTAGACACAGGGAATCCTATACATTTTAAAACATTTTAATTAAACCTTCTGAATAGATATATGGAATCTGTTTTAATGTTCAATTAGAAAAAGTAACAAATATGCTTAAATATCTGCATACCTCCTATACTTATAGATGAACATATATCAATAACAATTTCAATGCCTAAATCTATACTTAAGATCAATATAAATACCTCTGGTAATTCCCTTATCTTGTTTTTCTGTAGATATAATTTTTCTAAATTAACTAGAAATCCAAACTCTAATGGCAGACTTGTCAACAGATTCCCTGCTGCGTGAAATTCTTCCAGTCTAATCAAAGCACACATTTCTACTGGTAACTCAGTCAGTTGGTTGTTAGCAACACTTAAATGCTGCAAGCTTGATAACCTGAAAGTACAAGTTACATTTATTATAAGTCTACTTTGGTTTTATTTTATTCCTAGAATTTTACTGCTGCAGCATCAAACTGTAAAGTTTGTATAGTTCTAATTACATTCTCTGGATGTTTTTAATTTATTCAGTTAATAAAATTCAAAATTCATTTACATATGACAGATAAAAAACTATAAAAGTATTTGTGCAATGGTGTTATTCTTACCTGTTTTCAATCTATCATAAATTAAAAAATTATTGCAAATCTTTGACAATACTACTATATACAGTATTCATTATTTTTTCAATTCCTGTATAAACTGTAACAAAATGTATATGAATAGAGTTCAATTAGAATTAAATCATATTTTACTATCTAAAAGAATTCAATTCAAAATTTCATATCATTAAATATTCACCATTCAGTAAATGCAGAAAAAGTCAACCTGTAAAATCTTTAAATCTTAATTAATTTAAAAAAAAATATCATGTAACATACCTGCAAATCTCTGGTGGAAATGTTTTCAACAGATTATTATTTATATTCAAGAAAGTTAAGTTTCTTAGATGTGCTGAAATGTAAAATAAGAGATACAAAAATTTACAATTAGCAAACATATTTTCAAATACTTTAGAACTAAATATTACTTTTTTATAAGCTTTACCATTCTGCAGTTTTATGGGACAGAGACAATTTCATTGGTAGAGCTCTCATACTAAATAAACTGCCGAGTACTGAAAGTACATGTGACATGAAAAAAGTATTTGTGATATTCAATTTTCAGGTTGGTTACAAAAGTTAGGAAAATATATATATAAACTAGAAATTGTGTCTGTAAGACACGGATGCCTCGCCTAAAATGTATGTCATCATGTATGAATGCTCAGTACTATCCAAAGCACATCCAGTGATGAAGTTTTGTTGATACACTATCCTTAGTTCCAAAGAAATGTACCTAAACACAAAACTTAACCAGAGTAGCTCAAGCATAAAATGTAGGTCATAATGACCCACTTATTGTATGACTGCTCAGTACTACCAAAGGCACATCCATTGATGAAGTTTCATTGATACACTATGCTTAGTTCTAAAGAAATGAACCTAAATGCAAAACTTAACCAGAGTTGCTCAAGCATAAAATGTAGGTCATAATGCCCCATTTATTGTATGACTGCTCATTACTACCCAAGGAACATCCACTGATGAGGTTTCATTGTTACTCTATGCTTAGTTCCAAAGAAATGATCATAAACGCAAAACTTAACCAGAGTCAGCCAGCAAAAAATGTAGGTCATAATGACCTAATTATTGTATGACTGCTCAGTACTACCCAAGGCACATTCACTGATGAAGTTTCATTGATACACTATGCTTAGCTCCAAAGAAATGAACCTAAACGCAAAACTTAATCACATAGATTGGACATATGGACAGACAAGGGTAACTCTATATGCCCTATCCACATTTGTGGTGGAGGCATAAAAATTTTCTGGATATATTAAAATAATTTTATTTGAATTGAAACACACAATTTGATTGGATAAGAAAATATATTGTATAATGGACTTTGGGTAATGAGACATCACTAACATATTATTCATGGGCCTCAGCTAAACAAGTTGATTCTGCCTACAATTTTGGATAAGAAAATTTTTCAAAATTAATTTATAAGGACTTTTTCCAATTTGGAACAGGTTATACTTGTCAACTTTGGCCAGTTTATGCTTACATATAAATTCCTGTTTTATGAAGTGTAAACTGTCTCTAAGTAGGTTATATTAAATTAAAATTTAAAACAATCCTTAATGATTTTGTTTTTCATACTTAGAACTTTAGAATTGAGTGTCTTTATCTTGTTGTTAAACAAATGTAATTTCTCTAACATTGTAAGGTACTCCAAAACTTCTGGAAGATCTTCAAGTTCATTGTTTCCACAGTTCAGTATCTGTAGCTAAAAAAAATAAGGGTATAAAAATTGGAACCACTATACTAAAGATCTCTTTCACAAAAGGATTACAACTTTCCTAACTGTGCAGTTAGCTCACAGTTAGCTGACTGTTTATTTTATATATAAAACTGATGCATTAGGATGTGTATACCTCATACAGAATCTAGGGTCTCCCTAGAAATTTTAACATTGCAGATAACATTCTGACCAAATAAAGAAAAAAATCTCATTAAAAATATGGCTCAGCGTATCAGTCTAGTACAAAGCAGGGTTCATATTCCTATCATATAGATATGTTCTCGTCCTGATAAACACTACTGTAATAACCCTAATTATTGGATGGCCTAATTATTTGACACTTTTGAAAATTCAAGGAAAATTTAATTTTTTGATAACTTGATTTTTTCGACGATTTCAAAATTGTCAAAGTTACGATCGTTGTTCTCAGGAGGTGACAGTCAGTAATTTTAACTTCTTAGGTAAGTTAATTACTTTAAGTTCTCATCGAGTGTTTATTTCATCTTTCTTAACCATTTAAACTATCTATCTTAATAAATTTGATGGAAACAAGATCGATTTTTAAGGAAAATTTATTGAAATCCGAAACAAATTTGGAACGGAATTGCGTAGTCGCATTTCTCAGAGAAATAAAATTTGAAATGAAAAGAATAATGTTTTTACAAAACAAATCCTCTTATCATTGTTTATAAGACGTTTAAATGTAATATTTATAATATGTTCTAAAAAGACGATGAGACTACAAACGTAACATGTGGTAAAAATCATTTGCGAGATGCTCCAAATCAAGATCGTAAAAATAATTTGTGAAATGTCCACATATTAGTCAACAACATGGCGGGTCATTAATCGTTTGAAGTTTGCTACTGTTTTCGTCTTCAACATTCAATTTGAAGGTACAAAAAGATACATCATGAAAGCAAAATCAAATAACAATACCGAAAGTATGAACCATTATTTTGATTGCCTATTCTTAAAGTACATTGACCAGGTCGATCATATGGAGTCAAAAAATGACAATGATGTGGACGGAAATACGAAAAAAATATTTTTCGATGATTTTCCTAAAAAATACGCATATTTAAGTGTCCAATAAATAGAGTAAATAATTGCCACTGGACGTTAAACAAAAATTTCATTCAATCATCGAAGGCAAAGTCAAAGTAGCAATTCTAGTTCACGTTTGGTGCACCAATGGGTGGAAACATCAATTGTAAACATTATATCTGGTACCCAAATGTCTACTGATAGGTGATAAATATTTTTTAAACCCAGTATTTAAATAACTTCCGGAAAAACAGCTCCACCTGGTGTTAGCTGGAATGGCTAGTCAAAGGCAAGGAACAAGTCCCTGTGGTTTACAATTACAAGCACTTTGTTTCCGTTAATTTGATATATGCTGAGACTACTATAACACAGAGATTGGTGACTATCGATTTATCGGATTATCTGTGTCTCCGGTAAAGTTAGCTACGTTATTTTAACGTAGTTTCGTATTTAACCGTAGTTTCGTATTCGACCGTAGCAGACAACATAAATCACCACCTAATCACTGAGACTGCTATAGCAATATCGGATATTATTATTTTTCTTTTAAAAATAAATAAGCAAAATTGAATTAATCAAAAAAATGAAAATAGTTTTTATCTTTCAAATGTAGTTATCTCTATTCATATTAAAATTTTGTTTTTAATCATTAATAATTTGTTAATAGTTTCATGTTGTTATTAGCGGCCACTCTTGAAAATGTGAATATGATTAATCTTATCAATCTTACAGTTACATTGTTTTGCTACACGTCCGTTAATTGTATCTAATATACAAATATTTTACCTGTAAAGACAGGTAGTCTCAAAAGCATGGGAGATGCATTTTGTTTCACAGCTGGGTGCCCAAGATACACGAGGCTCCGTTTATTGCAGTAAACTTTAAAGTTTTATTCTATACTTGTAAAGGTATGTTGTATACTGCATCAGACATTGAATCTGAGGATGACTACGTCCCTGCTGCAGACCAAGGTACATGTACTAAGAATATCATGTTTGAGTCTAGTATTTAAAAAATATATATATATAACTCTTTATGTAGACATGGCTACAAACTTTCATTGCATAAAATTATTATTCTCACATGTATAGACTGCATATATATTATCAACGGAACACAATATAAGTCTGAATTTCTTAAATTAACAATACAAATTGACCTATCACTCAGTATCAGACCTCATGTTGTGTGTATGCACCTTGTCACGTGTGATTCTCAGTTCTCAGGAATTGTACCACTGATACAGAAAAAATGACATTTCATATAATTACAAATTTTACATCATTACACAGGTTTATTATTAAGGCTTGCAAATGAAATATCCGGAAAACAGATTGTTCATCTGAATGTAAGTTATGGGCGAGTTGCTCATTGACCCGATCCCACGGACTGGTAATAACTCAAGGTTACCTTCCGGTTTGGACAGTAAATTCAAGTCCATAACTGCACTTATCTTATTTAAAGTGCTTATAAACAAACATTTATGATTATTTCAAATCTTTAATTTACACTTATTGAAACATAAAATTCTTTATACATCCACATTTGCTAATTATTAAATTCTCTTCCACTGTCAAAAATGGCGGATCGTGTCCTTCTTGTCAAACACTTCGGGTCACGTGATCGACGACTTAGAATTAATTACTATTTGACTGGTCAGTACGTGAAGTGACCAATCTCTGTGTTATAGTAGTCTCAGATATATGGTATTTTTTTTTTAAAAACTGAAGCAAGTCTTGCTGACTATATAAATAAAACTTATTTGATTTGTCACCGTCAAGTGCCAGTCGTTGTGTTTACAGTTACAGATTGATTGATTGTTGTTAAACGCCGTGCTGGCGATATTGCAACCAATATCATGGCGATACAGTTACAGTACCTGAAATAAATGACTAAGTTCTAATGGTAAATCTTTTAAATTATTTCCCCGTAACTGCAGATGAACAACACAGTCTAATTTCCCAATCGCTTTTGGTACTTTGTGTAGCTTTTTGTTGCATAGATTTAGTGTTTTCGGTTTTCCTTTTAAAGCACGGACTAACAAGGTGTCCGCCATTTTGACGCTAAATGTTGCTATCTGAAAGATGCGTTCGACAATTTACTCAATACGGATTTCAAACCTTGAAATAGGCAAAGACTAGGCAACAGGTAACTAGAAGCACAGAATAAAATAATTACACACACATATATATGTATATTTTTATCTCTAAAAAAATATATGAAAAGTCATCAAATTATACGGCTTATTTATAATCCCTTCGAGAGTATTTTCCGAACTCATAATATGAAATTTGGATCTCTGTTATTGAAGAACACTTCCGGAAAAATTTTGAAAACGTATTTTCCAGTAAAACTGGGGAAAATATGATATTTTACCTTTATATATCCGTGAAAAAGATAAAATTGGTTCCAAAAATTAAATGATGTTTCAGTTTAAAAATCAATTACTGAGTCATGATTGTTGACAAGTTACAGTTGTCTCAAAAAATATAATTCATTCTTTGAAAACGTTACAACACCACTTATTCGAACAATGAGTACTTATATTGACCCAGATGAAGATCCAGCATTACATAGATTGGAAGGATCATCTGGAAAAGAGAAGGGTGGCCTCGTTATTATGAAAAAGAAACCAAAACAAGGAGAATTTGAATTCAAGAAACCAACTAAAGTGTCTGTGCTAGGGCTTGATAAATTGGCTGCCGAGAAAAGAAAACTAGATAGTAAAAATGGCATTTCAAATAAAAAATCAAAAGTTACCTCTTATAAAGATGACAAAGATGAAAGTGATAGTAGCGACTCTAGTAGTGATGATGATGAAACCAAATCAAATCATAAAAGTCACAAAGAAAGGTACATTTTATGAAGATATATTTGGTAAAATGGCATCATTTGAATTCATAAATTTTATTTGTTATTTCATTTTAATGAATTTAACAAACATATGATATTGAAATTTACAAATGCTATGCAGTGAAGTTTCATATTGTCATTAATGAGTAATGTGCAGTGTTTCCCCCCAGTGTACCACTGTGCTATAATTTTTGCTATGGTGCTATAATTTCTTTCCACTGTGCTATTCATTTTGAGAATGTATATATATTTTTACTTTTGATGCAGTGATCTGTTCCATTTTTCCATACTTTACATTTATAGTGAAAACCAGAATAATTAAAATCCATTAAAATTCTACACAAAAATTTATTATTTGCCATAATTCATCAGAAACCTTTTTCAATGCCAATATTTAGATACTAGAATAATTCGTTACAAACCTATATGAATTTTCTACCACAATGCTATTCAAAATTTCTTGGTTGAACACTGAATGTGTAACTGTTGTTAATATGAAACATAGTGATCAAAAATGAAATTCAATTCTGTCATTTGAACAGCAAGTTTCCATAACAGGAAAATTTATAATATTTTTTAAAACTAATTTGTTTTGAAAGAAAAAATTATAAATTATTTGGTCATATGATAAACATTATTTAACTTCACAAATATGTTTGTAAAACAGTTGGAAACTTTATTTTAACTATAATTTTACAGAAACTATAGACCGCAAAGAATTGAAACACCATCTCATCCTGGAGGTGTGAGTAAAGAAGCCAAAGAAAGACAACTGAAAAGACATAAAGACAGAGAGCGAGGAGTTTATGTTTCATCTAAAGAAAAGGAAAGAAGAGACAAAGAAAAAAGGGATAAAGATAAAAGGAGAGATAGACACAGAGATGATTATAGATATCGTGATGATAATAGATGTATATATATTATATGTTATTTTGACTCTGTGGAATTCTCATTAGTAACATTTAATTTTGTCTTAAATTGTCAAACTGGTCTTGTTTATATTTAATTATCTTGACTTACGGCATCTCAATATTTTCAAACAAAATTAAGAAAACAAGACCAAGTCAATATGTGACCTTGCAGTCAATCAAGACTGGTCGAGACCAGTTATGATCAGTTCAGCTCAGATAAATTACATTATGTTTCGGAAATCATATGGTACTGCTGGTCTTGTTATGTTGATTGAATTGTGAAGGTCAAGACAGGTAAAATTAAACAAGATAGAAAAGGCAGTTTAAGATCAAAATTGGTTTATTATTGTCTGTTATTGTTAGGTATTCATTTAGAAATAAGGTCTGTTGTTGTAGTTTGCTGTACCTATAAGGGATAAAATTGAGTTTTACAATTAAAAGTGAAAAATGTAAAAAGTAAATAAAGGTTACAGATTAATTCTTGAGTTCATTTTACTAAGGAAAAGTCTACATACTAAAGTTTTAAAATATCTTGATCTAACAATGTTATGCAACATACATCATACTTACATGTACTTGTTAGGATATATTACTCATTGGAGGTCAACCCATATGAATTTTACAGATAGACAAGATAGAGATTATGACAGAAGAAATTCAGAAAGAAGGTATGACTCAAAGAGAAGTAGTAGGAGGGAATGGGAAGAAACACCAAGATTTAGAGATACTCCATCAACACCAAATATTCATGTTAAAGGTAGTAAGTTAAAAAGTCCTTGAATATAATTATGGTATTCTTTGATATTGTGAACTTTAATAATACTTTACCTATCAGAGTTTCGTCTGACATTCTTCTGTTAATTTTTGGTAAGAATTGATCTATAGTATGAATTTTGATTACCTGCTAAGACACTTTTTATGGACATATAAATGACCTATTATGTGAACAGTCGCTGGTAAAAATAGCTGTTACAGATTCTACTTTATACCTGTCACAGTTAATAGAAATTTATTTAAAAATAGCAGTATAAGATATATCTTAAAATGTCATTTGGCACTAAAGGACTTTGTGTGGTGACCTCTACATATCTGTTTTTGTTTTGTTCAGAGATGGGATGTGTCCTTGATATTTACCCCAAATCTCTTCTTCTTCATATTTGTCCATTCAGACAGCGAGTCTTCTTTGTGTGCATAACATAATATTCAGTGGAGCTATGATTTATATTATGAAATTTATTCTCAGACACCCCATCAAGGTCTAACTGGGAAGAAGATGAAGATGTTACACCACTGAAGAGATCATCATGGGATCTTCCAACTCCATCACCATCTAGACGAGACGTTGACAGTGAGAGGAGTTACAGATCATCCAGGGATTATGATAAAAGGTAAATTAACCTCCATGTAATCAATCTGGTATCATGTTTTAAATTTAAATTGGGTGTGTCAAAATTATAAATTTGGTACTATGGTATTATTGATAGACTGAGGAACATTTAAATCATTTATACATTTTGAACACTGAAGAACATACTAATTATAAGTAATTGCTGACTACCTAATGTAAGTTGCATTAGAATTTTACACATATGTTTAGTTGTCTTGTTAATGAATACTTAATACATGTTGACGTTCAATTTTAGATATATCATGTTTATGGTTCTCAAATGACCAAAAATACATGTACCTAAGGTGCAATCAAAATGGTTTAATTCATAGGGAAAGGCAAATCTGGGAACACAAATAAACAAATTCATAAGACAACACAGAAAAACACCTCAAGTGTAGAAGGTTACAGGTTCAATCCATGGCCAGGTCAAATAAAAGACTTTAGAATTGGTCTTTGCTGCATCTCTGTCAAACACACAATATTTCAGGTGTAAGAGTGGACAGCTTGGAGTGGTATATCTTCATGTGGAATGTTTTGCACATTCAAAAATCTAGGTTATCATGTCAGTTATTTTACACTGTTAGTGAGATGTAAAATATTAACATATATAAGGCCTAATTATGTTTATATTTGTTTAAATAACCATAGAGCATGGCACCAATGAATTATTTCGATTCTATATGCATCATTTCTGTAATCGAAGCAAACCATATAAGGCATCATATAGGGACAGTGAAGTTGAAAGGCAAAAACTTTTACAGAAAAATGTAAAATGTTTTTAAACAAACAAAATAAAATCAGACTTACATTTTTGTGAGATTTTAAAGCAAATACCAGCATTCCAGATCCTGTACAATGTATGATTTTCTGTTTTTGACTGTCGATCTGGCTCATTTGAATGTATACCTTGGATTGTGACATTGCACTTTTGACTGTCATTCCATTTCGTGTGACAGTTATTGTTGTTGTATTTCGAGCTTTGCTAAATGTTCACAAAGCGATATATGTAAGATAGATTCAGAGATGGGAGAATATGACTTTGAAACTTTTATCAACAAAATTCAACAGTTGATTGATTTCATGTGTGCTTCACGCCTCACGTCAATAACGCATTGTACGCATGTGTCAATAATAATTGTTCTATTTAGAACAAGGTTGTGTTTCTATAACGAAAGCGGCACATATTAGAATTCAATACAAAGCAGGGTTCGTTTTCACATCAACATGTTCTCTTCCTGAAATACATGTAATAATGTCTATTGGACGCTAAGATATAATCTATCCATTCAGAAACACTGAAAATTGGAGACAATACAAACTCCTATTAAAAACAAGAATTTTACCAAGGTATCCAGAAGGGTCATTTGACATATTCAGATGGTCAATAATGAAAATTTAAATTTTTTTACAGGCGAGACAAAAAAAGATCAGATGAGACTCCTTTACCAACTCCAACATACAAATATAATTCATGGGCCAGTGACAAAAGGAAAATACGGTATACACCAAGGGAAACTGATGAAGATGGTAAAGATTAGATAGCTTCTATTTTGCCTTAAATTTCAATTTTATACAAAGCTTTTAATGTTCTTTTGTTGTTACATATTTCTGGAAACAAACCATGAGGTTACAATGAATGTAATATCATTTTAAACCATTACCATTGAGTTGATTTTTATTACCCCTATCATTGCAAAGCAGTATACCATTTTTCTTTTTCATGAGGACAACTTGTATAGGTGTCCATTAAGTCATGGAGGCTTGGTATTATTGTCTATTGATAACATTTCTTTTGTTAAAATAGAGTTATTGTGTTTTAATTTTGACTTTGACCTATGGCCTATCAAACTCAATAATCAGTACATGATGAATATAGATATAAATACCTGCAGTAGAATATTTGTATGCAAACAGATGTTATGAACTAATATAAATTGCATGATTTCAATATAATTTTGCTGACAAAAGATCTCTGTTTTATTATTACAGGTAAAGTTGAGCCATTTAAGTCAGAAGAAGATCGTTTAGAGTGGGAAGAAGAACAGAAACGGTTAGATCGTGAATGGTATGGTCTGGATGAGGGTTACGACGATGAACACAATCCTTTTTCAGGGACATCAGATGAATATACAAGGAAAAAAGAGGAAGAATTAAAGAAAAAGAAAATAAATAGAATGTCTGCAAAACAGAGGCAGATACATAAAGTATGGCTTGTATATTTTTATCCAGGTTTTCAAAAGGAAAAAATCCTGTTATCAATTTGGTGATTTATGGAAGCTGGGGGATTTGAAAGAATAACACTGTAATTGATCCAGATTTATCGACTTTGATTTGAAGAAAAATGGCACATTAAGAGGATTTGATTCAATAATGCTATTTTAATATTCTGTAGATCCCCTCCAAAATTCAATATGTTGATTCTAGTGACAAAATTTTGACGATTATGGCTTTTGTATTTCCATAGTTATCAATCTTGACTGAGAGAAAATTATTCTTTCACTGGTTTTCATCCAGTAACTCAATCAGGGTTCAATCATTACTTTTTAAATGTCAATGTGTTGCGTATAGTGACAAAATAACAGCTTTATTTGCTTTTTACAAGGTTTTCACAATTTTCATTCTAGAGTTATATCTCTTAGTCTGGCAATAGAAAGCTTGGACTTTGAATGGTTTTCATGTAATAGCTTGAGAGATGTTCAACTGATCTTTTTCAAATTTTAATATGTTCTTTATAATGACAAGATGAAGTGAAGTTTGATTTGCAGTCTATTTGTTGATTTATTCATGTTATCAAGATAACTGAAATATTATCTAATTGACATCAAGCAACAATTTATAAATCATTTATCTAAGATATAAGTTTATAAGGTTATTTTCAATAAAATAAAATTCAATTTTTACAGGATAATGAAATGTGGGAGACAAACAGAATGTTAAGATCAGGCGTTGTTACCAAGACTGATTATGATGAGGATTTTGATGAAGAAAATGAAGCTCGGGTACATTTACTGGTACACAATATTGTCCCACCTTTCCTGGATGGCAGAATTGTCTTCACCAAGCAGCCAGAACCAGTAGTACCTGTCAAGGTTTGTTATTGGAAAAGTTATACTAATTCACTCAAACTTTTTATCTTTTGCTAAAAAAAAAATGGACAGATTAAGTAATCATAATAAAGTGGCAGGATATCAGAAACATATTTAATGTTGCTACATTCTATTTGTGTCTGTCCCAAACCAATACTTTGTATTTTCATATGCTGTCTTTTGTTGACTAGTTGTTATATGTTTACTATTATGGAATTAGTACTTTATTTGGGATTTGTGGATGCTGACAACATTATTTCCATGTCCATTTAGTGGTTGTTGTTTGGTAGGGCTCCTGATATATTTGGCATGAATGTAAACTTTTTATTTAAGTTATATGGACATTTTGGTTCTTTTTTATCAAATATTACTGAAAGTGGAATATTCTTGTGAAACAAAATGAAAATTTTTTATACTCAAACTGTGGGAATTTTGTGAAACTACATGTACAGTATTTGATGGGTGTTTTAATACTGTCTGCTTGTGTAAATAATAATAAAGCTGCATAATTCAATTTCAATTGATGAACAGTTATATGTTACAACCTGGTTTGATACAGTTTGTGAAAATGCTTAATCTGACCAAACCAGGTTATTTAAGTACAATATTCTCCAAAATTTCAAACAATCCTTTTAGTTTCAATTTTAAATATATTTTCTGCAAAAAGTGCTTATTTTCTCCTAAACAAAATCTATTTAGGTCAGAAATATTTAAAGTTGTGAATGACAAGTATTAAATTCGATGGAAATGTCACAATACCTAGTATAACAATAAAATTGATTGTGACATCTCAGATTAAATGATAAATAAATTTCCCACCTACCTGAATGTAGCTTATTTTGGAATGAAATTTTACATTGATTACCTTGTTGTTGCTATATTTAGACATTACATACGACATACATATCATAGTCTGCAGTAGGAATGTGTAAATATTTTTCTTTGTTACTTAGCATTCATATTTATATGCTTTATTCAGTTAATTCATATAAAGTCATTTAGAACATCTTATTGTTGTTATAGGATCCAACATCAGATATGGCCATTGTATCTAAAAAAGGTTGTGCTGTAGTGAGAACTCACAGAGAACAGAAAGAAAGAAAAAAAGCCCAACAGAAACATTGGGAGTTGGCTGGAACAAAGATTGGAGAAATTATGGGAGTGAAGAAGGAAGATGACAAGGTTAGATGTCAACACTGTTAATCAATCATATAGTAAAGGTGACTTTTGCACCTTTCTTTACCTCAATCTAAGTATTTTCATTGGTAACATCACACTTAAATGTGGTCTGGAAATCTTGTGGAACAATCTTCTGATTTATCCATCCAGTTTTCTATTAAAATCAAGTCAGTTTATGAAATGCCTTGTAAACTCTCTATTCTTGGAAGTAATTATATATAACTTATCTGTAATTTTTAAATGGCGTGATGTCTTTTAGCTGGACATAGACTTAAAGCTTGGTTCCCAAATGTAATATTAGCTTTGTTATATGATTATGTAACATGTAGGTTTAATATATGTGAGAAACTTACCCATGTTATACTGAAACATAATACAAGCAAATGATTAGTACTTTTACTGCTGTTCTTCAGCTTGAAGTCACTCTAATGCCTTCAACAATGAGCCTACAACTCTCAATAGACCAAAATGTCAACGTAAACAGTACTGTTTACCATCTAAGGCTATTTTAATACATTGTACTTATTTAAGTTGGTGCTTAAATTTAATATTTACAAATGGAATCTTGCTACTCAATGAACAGCAACACCATACAATTGATATCATGTTATTGATACTCGCCCTGTTTTATTTCCAATTTGTGGTAAAATAAAAAAGTATCACTGCTTGAATCACTAATTTTCTTTGATATTATTTGATCATTTCAAAATCTCACCCTCATTTTAATAGACAAATTTCGACCTTGACCTTTTTGGATGATTGCATGTATAAATTCTTTGATACCAATTTTGTTGCACAAGATGTGCACATTTCATTTATTTATGAGTTATCAGTTGTGCTCGAGGCCTAAAATATTGCAAACCAAAACAACAATCCAACAGTTTGTATACAACACCATTAAATAATATTAACTTAAATGTATAATGGAGTTTACCATATGCAGGTGTAAAAAATGAATTGTTGGCGGTAATTAGAATGGCTGTCAAATTTAGCTTTTTAATTACAACCAAATGTAATATTTTCAGCTGTGATACTGTAGTTTACACATTTATGTGTTGTAGGCTTTCAATGAATCTGTCATGAGAACATATGGTATTACCTGAAATAATTTTTACTTATAAGTTTAGCTTTTATTTAAAATATCTGATTTTATTTTTTGGGATAGTAGATAAGAGAAATTGGTAAAAAAAAAAAAGAGATTGAATTCTATTTTTGTAATAAATTCTTCCAGTAATTTATTAAGGATAACCATTCCTGGTAGGCTCTAGCATGATTAAAGATAAATTTTTACAGAGATTACTTTAGTCCTAGTTTGTTACTGAACATTTTGATTTTTATTGTTGACTCTGCCTTTTGTTTTAATGTCTTATCTAGGAAGATGTGACAGAATCAGGAGATTATGATTTTAAGAAAGATCAAAAGTTTGCTGATATAATGAAGGACAGTGAAGCTGTCAGTGATTTTTCTAAAAAGAAATCCCTGCTAGAACAAAGACGGTATTTGCCAATATTTGCTGTCAAAAATGAGGTGAGTATTGAAAGACATGTATCTCAGTTTATAGTACAAAGATGTTTATTTCCATTTTTCTTGGAATTTTTACGAATTTTGCAAGTGATTATTTGTGCACAAATTCATGTAAAAAAATTGATTTTTTAACTTAAATGATACAAAATGAACATTTGTTGTTAATTTTTATGTTGTCTTAAAAAAATACCCAATCAAATTGTATGGAGGGGCAATGACTCATAAATCGATTATATAATTGTTATAAGTAAGACCCAGAAAATTTTAAATAATTTGCTCTATAGTTATCTGTATCTGACATGCAGATCAATGTGGCTTTTTAACCACTATTAGTAACTATGTTATTAATGTGCTGTGCACGTCTTTAAATACTAACACTTTAACACCTTATCAAAAAATTAAACTTTTAACTTGTAGCAAATTTTTTTTCAGGTAGATTCATTGTACTTATGTTTAAAATGTTGTATTTTTTGTTTGTTCTTTTAATTAAGCTGGTTAGACTAGTAGCACTTGTTTGTTCTACTCGTTTTGATAAATTAATAGTATAAATGGTGTTTGGCAGAATGATAATGTTTGTAATAACAAAGTAATGAGAGAACAATAAATAAGGAGTTATTAATTTGTTCTAGCAATATAATTTTGATAAATAATTTAGGTTTTTTATATTTATTATTTTTTTATTTAACACTTATGTACCTGAGCTTTATTATCACCTTATTGATAAAAGCATATTTGAACCTAATTTTCAGTCTGACAATTTTCCTGCAAATTTTCAATACATGTATTTGTCACAATGTGTATGTTTGTATTACAGTCATTTACAATTTACAAATTTTCAAAATGATAAAAATCATACATGAATTAAAAGCAGGAAAGGGTGTGTGTAAATATGTTTAACCTTATGACATACATGTACATGATACAAATGTTTACTGAAAAATAATAATTGAATTAGTGGTTAGATATTCATAAAACATTTGACCTACAAAATGTTATTGTATTTTTTTTTTAATTTCACTTGACTCTCTTGATAATGAAATAAATCTAATACCATTTGAAAGTGGATAATACTTTGATTTTAATATTATATTAAATTATTCATGAAAAATGTTCTAACGAAAATTGGCATTTCTAATAAGCCACAATAAAAGTGAAAAAAATATAATATTTTTCAATAGTTAAAATAAATTAAATTTTATTAAAAATTTTCATAGCTTAAATGATATAATAAAAAGATAGTTTTAAAATTATGAAAAATAATATATAGTTCATTGAAAATGAAATTAATCTAAAGTTAAATTCACAGAATTTAAATTTTACAAAATATATCAGTTTGTATTAATAATTATGATGGAATTAGATACAATTCAAAATTAGAAAATAAATAATCTACTTACATTTATTTTGGATTTTTTCACATTGTTGTTTTCATATAAAATACAATACAAATTTTTAGAGATAACATTTCCACATTGTTATTTCCAGCCAAAATAAAATAACAGTTTTTTTACAATTAAAGATTAGAATTACTTGCATTAAGTTTTCTATTTTTCCTGTATCAACACATTTTCCCTTTAATTCTCATACATATTTTCACATAATTGAGTTTATATCTTCTGTCTCAAAACATTTTAGCAATCTAATTATAAAATTCATTATGTTTGCAATGTAATTATCCTGTCATGTTTTCTTAGCTGAGTATAGGTGTAATTAATTAATTCACAAAAAACACATTGTATAACAATTAAATAAACCAATTAACAGGTTAACAATAGGAAAGTTTAAGTATTCCTCAAACTGATTGTCAGATATCCTCTGTTTTGATAAAGGTGAGAAATCCTCTTCTAGACATACTATATAATACCTACTATCTCAGTAGAAAATCATATCTTGTTCTCATACAAATTCAATAAACACACTACAAAAACAGATTTGCTTAACAGTTGATTTGATTTGAAAGTTTGAAGAAAAATATTTGTTGAGTAACACTCCATTACATTCAGTGAATATTTATAAGATTAACTCCCAGAAGGATACTCAGATACAAAATGAATACCACAGAAGGAAATATGTACAATGGAGATTACCAAAGCCAGACTCAGAATCGTTCTGCCGAGGAAGGATTAGAACATCTTATTACATCATGTGCTGCTAATTTTATACCACCACCAAGATTTACACACTCAGGAGCATCAGAGTTTTCTATGCCATATTTCCCACCACCACCAAATGGTCTCCAGCAACAGGGACTTGAATTTCATCCTAACTTTAATAGTGAGGTTTACCCACCTATTGGTAATTTTCATGCTATACCACAAGGATTTCCACAAATACATGGTGGTATAAGATACAAGGATGAACCTGTCAGCACCATCAATGGGCTCACAATTCCTACAGATTCTCAGCGTATGGCACTTGAAAATGACTCTCGTAGACTGGAATATGTTGGAATACATAGACCTGAGGCCATACTTCCTGTAAGTCATCATATTGGATTTCCTGACCAAAACACTCAGTTTGTTCATCATCAGAATCAAGGTATGTTGCCTGCTATTGATGATGTGAGTCAAGATGGCAGTGACGATGGATGTAGTGAAAGTGGCAGTATTGTTATGCAAAAAGGATTACGACCAGTTGATACCAGTAGAGACGTTCTCATGTCTAGGGTTGCCTCCCCTGGTGATGTTTTCTGTGCCGTACCTGGACGTTTATCATTACTTAGTTCTACGTCAAAGTACAAAGTCACTGTTGCTGAAATTCAGAGAAGATTGTCACCCCCAGAATGTTTGAATGCATCACTGCTTGGAGGAGTTTTACGTAGAGCTAAATCTAAAGATGGTGGACGTTCATTGAGATTAAAACTTGACCAGATAGGACTTACTTTACCTGCTGGAAGAAGGAAAGCTGCTAATGTTACACTGATGACATCACTCGTTGAAGGTGAAGCTGTTCGTCTTGCTCGTGATTATGGATATTTGTGTGAAACAGAATTTCCTGCTCATCAAGTAGCTGAGTACAATGTCAGACAATATAACAGAAATGATCATCAGGAAATTATGGCAAGGAAAAACATGGTTCTAGCTACAAAACAGATTCTCAAGGAGTTCATGGATTTACTGAACCAGGACAGATCTCCACTTGGAAACACCAGACCCCAACCTATCCTTGAACCAGGTATACAGAAACATTTAACCCACTTCAGTTTGATCACACATGGTTTTGGATCACCGGCCATCGTTGCTTCACTCACAGCCGTCAACAGTTATCTTAATGAAATGATCAAGATCATGGATAAAGGTTTCTCTCAACCAGATGGAGACGACAAATAATTGTGAACTTTGAACTTGAACTTTAGACTATAAGTGCTTGTAAATGTTGTATAAAGTGCTCTTGTTTTTTGAGCATGGTCAAGAAATCCACTGGACTGTGTCAATCTTTGTAATGATGTTGGCATAATTGGTGCAAAATTGAAAAGAAAGTACATTTTCTCAAATTGTTAAATTTTTAGATGTATATTATGAATATTGTTTTCTCATATTATGTATTGCATGCAGTTGTAAAATTAATGCAACAATAACTAAGTTTTTAGATATTAATCATTAATTGCATGTATTTAAAAAAATATTTTTATGTATCTTGTTTTATAACATAAAGATTTGTTACTAATATAATTTTAATAATTAAAATATAAAATGTACATCAATCTTATTTCTTATTTCACTTAAATGAAAAATGATTAAGCCAAATTAAATTGATTTATTGATTTTTATATCAGCCCTTCCCCTAACCTTTACCTTGTCTTTTCTTTAGTAACACAAAAGAGTTAAAGTGGATTAAGTCTTGTCCCAAAATCTGTACTTATATCCGACAAATGTTTAAACTAATGAACAATCCTTTTATTGCTGTTCTCCATCTTAAAGTCACAATAAGGCTTTCAATATGAATCATTAAATTCCTTAATTACCTTAAGTTCATTTACATATGTCTGTTGGATCTTTGGCCTGACAAAATTTATACCCTGTCTAATATGTACCTTACAAGTCTTCTGACATACTTGGATATAGTGTTATATACCACATTTGCAGATGAGCATATGGATATGAGGTTCTGGTACATTGCATTTTTTGCAGGCATTTTGCATATTTTCAAATTTGTTTTAAATTGTTTCCAATTTGTTTGGTTTGATTTATTATGCAATATTGTGATGGTCATTTTGTATTGACTTTGGAAACCAGAAATATTAGAGAGAACTTCGACCTACAGCAGGAGAACAGTCAATCCTTTATGTTTAGGTCTATCAATTATTTTAACTACTGCAATCTATTTAAAACACTGGACTCGGTTCAGCAACATTTGGGTCAGTTTTACCCAACAATTAATGCATGAATGGCTCTGGTAAAGTTTGCATTTAATTTCATATCTTAGGAACCCGTTTTGTTATATCTATGATACATTATCACTCTAATCCTCCTACCTTATATATAAGGTATACATGTACTACATTTGAGGATTCTAGGATTCTAGTGATATATTATCATTGATATACTGTGAATTCATTTATTTTCATTGAGAAAAGTCGTTTAAGGACACTTAATTTCATGATTTCATTGTTTGTTCATGTTTAATCACTACCAATGAAATCAATGAAATTCAGTATCCCATGAACACTAACAAATCCACAGTACGAAATTCAGTTTCTGAGAAATGGACCTACATAGTAAAACTTAATTGAGTTACTCAAGCATGAAATGAAGGTCATGTTGAACTCTAAAGATGATTCTAGTTGTAAAACATCACAGATACATCATCTTAGATTTTAGAGGAATAGAGCAAAATGCAAAAGTTTAAATTTAGAAATAGACTTAATTGCAAAAAGTTAACAGAGTCATTCAAGTATGAAATATATATCATAGTAACACATTTGCACACATTAACTTCATCATTTACGGTAAGTCACAATTCATCCAGCATCCAAACTAAAACACCTATTTCAAGTCCTATTTATTTCCTATTAGACCAGTGATCATCCTTAATTTTACTGAGTAAGAAATCACAATTCATCCAGCATTGTGAAATTTTAAGCAGTGTTGTCAATTATGCCTATATAAGCTAATTTGGAAGAGGGCAAATGGAACAACAGTAAAATGAGCACATGAACCTATATTTTTTTCTGGCATATTTGTTTACTATTCATATGTTTTCTCAAACTAAAACACCTATTTCAAGTCCTATTTATTTCCTATTAGACCAGCAATCATCCTTAACTTTACTGAGTAAGAAATCACAATTCATCCAGCATTGTGAAATTTCAAGCAGTGTTGTCAATTATGCCTATGTAAGCTAATTTGGAAGAGGGCAAATGGAACAACAGTGATGAAGGAATACCTACTGTGTGTCTTAGATACTTCTGCAACTGATTTCCTGATGAAATTTTCTGGACTTCATTACTATTCTGTACATTTAAAATAAGAATTCAAACTTTTGAAACAGAACTTGCACTGGTTTTGTGACATCACATTTGTCTATGGTGACGTTATATATGATGCAAAAATCAGTGAAATGTACACAAAATGTTGAAAATCAGATGTCGTAAAATATTTGGGACATTTCAGCAGTGGAAAGGAGACAACAATTCATTATGATAATGTAATACTTTTTACTTTTATTTTAAAGAAACGTTTGAGAATGTTCGACAAAAACCACTTGCAGTTTGAAAAAAGACACACAGTGGTTTATTGTCAATTTGACAGCTGATTTGTTCGAATAAATTCTTTTTTTCATAAATTTCTCTAACATAGAAGAATATAAGTTTGACTTCACTGACAAGTCAATAGCAATTTTGTAAACAAAAATTCATATGACACAAATTTTGTTGCCAGATAAGTATACATCTTGACTTTGATATAGAATAGACTATTCTTCGAAATTTCTTTTATGATATTTTTGAAATAACAAAAAAAAAACATCCAAATTACTTTCCATTTTACCTATTCAGCTCACCTGGTCCCAAGGTCCATTGTGGATATTTTCATCACTGTGTGTACATTGTCAGTCTATTTACACTTTAATTTTCTCCTTACATGAACTGAAAATTGATTTGAAGACTTTTATTAGGTTTCTTATTTTATATTGGTCAGACAACTAACCAAATCTTTATTTTGGAAAATGCATTAACATTTGGTTATAAAGGATAGCAATAAGACATGATTGAAAAGTTCACTGAATCTCTGGTATTATAAAATGGATTTGAATGATATTTTTAACAGTTTTTTTTTTACATTTTTCAGTTACTGAATGTCATAAGAGACAATAGTATAGTGATTATAGTTGGTGAGACTGGCTCTGGTAAAACTACACAGTTAACACAGGTATGTTACATAGCAATGATAATAAAAAATAAACACAAAAAAGACAAACATACAAAAAATGAACAATAAGTACCTAAATAAATGTCTATTGTAAATAATGATGAATTTAAAAGGTACCAACATAACCAACTAGCTATAAAGTTTATGTAGTGTCCCATACGAATATCTCAGAAAGGTTTCATACTATTGTCAAAAACTTTTGTTTTAGAATTGCATTTTAGTTTGAGGGGGACTAATTGAGTACCCCTGGCATCCACATCTGTGTGCGTGTCCACAGCCAGTTCTCAGATATAAGTTAGAAGAGACTGGCAATGTGATATAAGATGAAGGTCACATGACCCATATAACACGGTTGACTGGCTTTTAAGTTTTATGTCAAAAATCAGTTTTAACATACAAAGTGACCTACATGTACAATCATATTACTTGGGAGAGGATGCATCTCGGGCAGTAACACAGCCTCCCACCAAAATTAGGTCACCCTGACCTACCTATCACGCTTGATTATAAATTGAAATTTAACAGAATTTTAGTTCTGAATTTTGTGGCACAAGCAGAAGTTGAAAGTCACGTTGAAACAAAGTAACTAGTTGAAAAATTCTGTCATAACCAAATAACTACTAGAAGGAAATGACTTGACCATTACTGTCTGGTTAATTTTACATGTCAGTATCTACATGAAGATGGTTATACCAAATATGGTATGGTAGGATGTACCCAGCCCAGAAGAGTGGCAGCCATGTCTGTAGCCAAGAGAGTGTCTGAGGAAATGCAGGTCAAACTTGGAGAGGAAGTTGGTTATGCTATCAGATTTGAGGACTGTACTACAGAGGTATAATAATTGAATTTTTGAAAAAAAGATTATTATGTATAAAGTCAAAATTTGATATGAAAGACATATTCATATGGAATTGTACTTTTATATTAGAGTATTAAATATCTTTAAAAGATAAAATTTATAACAAATATAACAGATTTACAAATCATTAATACCTTGCTAGAGTACCTATTTCTTTTATTTCAGAACACACTTATAAAATATATGACAGATGGTATATTATTGAGAGAATCATTGCGGGAGCCAGACCTTGATCATTATAGTGCAATAATAATGGACGAAGCTCATGAAAGATCTTTAAATACTGATGTATTGTTTGGTTTGTTACGTGATGTATGTTTTTTGTAGTTGTTTATACTATCAAGCTTTTCTTGTGTAACATTAACAGCTAAAAAGATGGCTGGACCTGGAGCACTGTTTGCTGTAGTAGTTTTCTTAACTTTGAAATATAACTTATCTGATTTGATACATATATATATATATATATATATATATAAAACCATAAGTATCATGAAAGTATATGTAATATTGATCTAAAACAATTAAATATTCATTTGCTTCAAAATACATGCTTTTGCTTTGAAAATTAATGCAAAATGGGATACATTGAATATTTGCTTTTAACTTTACTGAGTAAGAAAGTCTTTCAACTGCAATTTCTTTATTTCCTTTAAAGTTGAAATCCAATAGATTTGAAAAAAAATCCCCTGTACAGTTGAACTCTGCTTGCTCATACACCCAAATAACTAACAAAACTGTTCGAGCATAAAGTAGTTAGAGTAGTTGGACTTTAAAAATTAGTTATAGTAATTTAAGTTTGACCAATCGAAATTCTCCCGTATTTCACATTATGTCTTTGTACCTTGTATCAGGTAGTTGCAAGAAGAACAGATCTGAAGTTAATCGTAACATCAGCTACTATGGATGCCTCTAAATTTGCTTCATTTTTTGGTAATGTACCAGAGTTTACTATACCAGGAAGAACATTCCCAGTGGAAATATTCTTCAGTAAAAATACCGTAGAGGATTATGTGGATTCAGCAGTGAAACAGTCTATGCAGATCCATCTAATGGGGATGGATGGTATGTTTACATGTTTATGCTATTTTCCTATGCTTATCTCAGCCTGTGAAGTTCCTTAGAAAACTCCATACGTCGGCCTGTTCTGATGTCCTAAACGTTAATGCAGAATGACATTACTATATAATCAGTAATGGGGAATGACTCGAAGTTTTCACTGATGTCAAAATGTTTGAACCGACTTTATCAGGATTAATCTCCCGTTAAGAATATGATTAACACATTATCAGGTTCTCTGTAAGTAAATATTGTAAACTTTCACTATGTCATTACAATATTAAGCCTTTTGGGTGTTGGCTATGCTTCATGTTATGGCTCTCAATTTAGGGATATAAATAGGTAGTAAATCCAATAATCTAAACATATATGTAGCCCTCTGTCTTATAGCACAATACATTGAATAACAACAGAGGTTGACCATTCAAACTTAAATGAAACACTACTGTACAGCTCTCGTGTAGTTATATATTTTATAAAATGAGTTCATCCAAAATGTTGTTGAATTTTTTGTCACTCACTAAATGTAACAATGTGTTGCAAAATATTTTTATGCCCTAGCTGCTAGGGCAAAGGGTCCAGAAATTGGTTTCCGTTCTCTAACTTTAGTTTGCCTCAATCAAATGTTATGAAACCTATGCACAATGCTTATTACCACCAAACACAGATCTGGTTTGAATTTGGGTGGTGTCACTTTCACCGTTCTGGAGTAATGTCCCTTTATAAATGGAAATATGCTGAATTGGCCGTTTCCGCACTTTAACTTTACTTTGACTCAACTAAATGTTATGGAACTTATACACACCAAACAAAGATCAAGTTCGAATTTGGGTGGCGTCACTTTTACCCTTCTCAATTTATATCCCTTTATAAATGGTAAAATTGCCGAATTTGCCATTTCTGCACTCTAACTTTACTTTGCCTCAACCAAATGTTATTAAACTTATGCACAATGCGTATTACCACCAAACTCAGATCAGTTTCAAATTTGGTTGCGTCACTTTCACTGTTCTCAACTTATGTCCCTTTATAAATAGAAAAATTGCTGATTTTCTGTTTCCACACTCTCACATTTCTTTGCCGCAGCCAAATGTTATGAAACATATACACAATGCTTATTACCACCAAACACAGACCAATTTTGAATTTGAGTGCTGTCACTTTCATTGTTCTTGTGTTATGCCCCTTTATAACATGAAAATTGCCATATTTGCCATTTTTCACACACTATGACTTTTACTCATTAAGCTTCAAAGAAAGAAAAAAAATCAGTAGGTTTGAATTAGTACATTGACTCTTGCATATTTATAAGTGGGTGTATCCATGTTCCATGGACACATTCTTCTTTTATTTAATCTACATATAAATTCAAATTTTATTAATTTTCCAGGTGACATTTTGGTGTTTATGCCTGGACAAGAAGATATTGAAGTTACATGTGAACTTCTTGCAGGTAATAAAAGGACTAAATACAGTAAAAGTCAATTTCAACCTCAAACCTTACTTTTTATATAGATTGATTTTTTGGGCAGCTGTTTGATATAAATATAAAAATTTAGATGTCGACATGATGCCTGGTTTCCTATATATTAGACGACAGCAATGTGAAAAACACCAAAACATAATAAGGCAACAGTAAATTTTCTTCCGATGTAATAAAAAACTTGTTGACTGACCATTCAGGGAATGGTAAGTTTAATGTCCCGTCAATTGCAACTTTTGCACCTTGGTTTCGCCTTGTGGCAATAGTTGGTATCAAGGGGACAATAAACTTACTATTCCTCTCATACTCGCTGAATCTCTACAAATCTTTTGTACTGGTAACCAAATTCATTTATGGAACACATATATAATTCTTACAGAAAGACTTGGAGAATTAGAGGATGCTCCACCATTGGCTGTTCTACCTATATATTCACAGTTACCTAGTGACTTGCAAGCCAAGATATTTGAAAAAGCTCCTGGTGGTATCAGAAAATGTATTGTAGCTACAAATATTGCTGAGACTTCATTGACAGGTTAGATTATGAAAAATATATATGGTATGAATTGAACTAAAAAAATATTTCAGTATGATTATGGTTAATGTTGATGTCTAAACAAGAGGGGAACAAGTAGTTTTTTTGGAAGAATCAGATTAAGCAGTTTATTTCATAGAATTTTTTAATTTTTTTTAGTTGTCAGTTAAAACAGGGTAAATAAGGGATTTTGAACTTCTGGAACTGAAGAAATTTCTATTTATACTTTTAATGTTAAGAAAGACTGCTTTATTTTATTGAGAATTTGAAAGGATAACCCCTAATTCTGTGACTTTTAGTAGTTAATAATATTTTTGTAATTTATAGGCACTATAGTTTTACTGCAGATCCTATATACATGTAATTTTAATTTTAAGAATGATCAAATCCTGGTGAAAATTGTCAATATTACATTTTTGTATAGGAATCGCTGTAATAAGCACATTGGTTTCCTCATGAAGGTTATTATTAGCTCACCTAAAGGTCATGTGAGCTATTGCCATCACTTGGCGTCCGTCGGCGTCCGTCCGTCGTCCGGCGTCCGTCGTCCGGCGTAAACTTTTTAAAAAATCTTCTCCTCTGAAACTGCTGGGCCAATATGAACCAAGCTTGGTCTGAATCATCACCAGGGTACCTAGTTTCAAAATTGTATCCGATGAGTCCAAGGACCAAACAACATGGCCGCTGTTACTATATATAGAACATAGGGGTAAATTGCTGTTTTTGGTTAATAACTCAAAAACCAGTACAGATATCGTAAATCTGACATGGGGTAAAAATGATCAACGTGGCAAGATCTACCTACCCTGCAATTTTGAAGTTAATTGGAATACCCATCTTGGAGTTATTGCCCTTTTTTGTGAAGCTTTCAAATTTTTTATACATTTTGTCTTATATTTTGAAAAGTATTAGAGATAGAGGTTAAGTTTTATTGCAGAAATGTTCAGCATGTCAAGATCAACATACCCTCTAATTGTGTTATAAATCAGAATACCCATCTTGGAGTTATTGCCCTTTCTTTGTCAAATTTTCAACATTTTAATATATTTTGCCTTATATTTTATTAACTATAAGAGATAGAAGTTAAGTTAAATTGCAAAAGTGTTCGGTTTATCGACTGCATGCTTCATGACACAAAACCGAAAGGATTTCAAATGTTGTAATAAGAGTTATGTCTCCTTAATGAAAAGCAGTTTTCGCTAAATTTTTTACTTGAAAACTATGACATGTACAGGCATGTGACTTTCACTATTGGTCATAGGACCAAATAAGCTATTGAAAGGGGTCAAGGTCAAATCTCAATTTTGACCTTGACCTTTGACCGCAGACCTCGTTATCGAAATAACTCAGAAACCTTAAGAGATAGCTGATGAAATGTATTGGGAAAAATGTTTATCTTGTCAAGATCTAAATTTGTCTCATTAGAACTGAAGTTCTACGATGACTCCATATAGGAGTTACTGCCCTTGACACATGTTTGATTTATACTATATCTCGAAAACCATTATAGATATGAAGAAAATGTTAATACAAAAAAAGATCAGTTTCAAAAGATCTACATTTTAGTACCAAGGTCAAAAGTCAGGGATCAAGGTCATTGAAAAATCCCTTAACAACCGATGGAAAAGTACCTAGCAACCATATATATTTATGCACAGGACCATATTATAGAGCCGTAGAGATCAAAATGAAAGTTCAAGGGTCAAGGTCATCGAAAAAGTTCTTAGCAACCGATGGAAAAGTACCTAGCAACCACATATATTTATGCTCAGGACACTATTATAGATCTGTAGAGGTCAAAATAGAAGGTCAAGGGTCAAGGTCATTGAAAAGGTCCTTAGCAACTGATAGAAAAGTACCTAGCAACCATATATATTTATGTTCAGGAATCTTTTTTAGAGCTGTAGAGATAAAAAGAAAGGTCATTGGTCAAGGTCATTGAAAAAGTCCTTAGTAACCGATGGAAAAGTACCTAGCAACCATATATATTTATGCTCAGGACACTATTATAGAGCCGTAGAAGTCAAAATGGAAGTTCAAGGGTGAAGGTCATTGAAAAAGTCCTTAGTAACCGATGGAAAAGTACCTAGCAATCATATATATTTATGCTCAGGACCCTATTATAGAGCCATAGAGGTTAAAATGGAAGGTTAATGGTCAAGGTCATCGAAAAAGCCCTTAGCAACCGATGTAAAAGTACCTAGCAACCATATATATTTATTTTCAGGGACCTATTTTAGAGCTGTAGAGGTCAAAATCGAAGGTCAATGGTCAAGGTTATTGTGACAGTCCTATATTTTGACTATACAAGTCAAAATAGAAGGTCAACAGTCATGCTTAATAGCCTTAATTGCAATTTGACACGGGAAAGACCTTGCAATTGTTCTCTGAACAATTGTCTTTTGGTCCCATTTAAAAATGGTATCGGACATGTCCACCCCTGGTCCAAGATGGCCACCAGTGGGGAACATAGTTTAACATTGGACACTCACCTGATCCAAGATGGATACTAAATTGTCAATAAGCAGGGAACATAGTTTAACATTTGACCCAATGGGGAAATGTATTTAAATATCTTCTCTGAAACCGCTGGGCTAATTTGAACCACACTTGGTCACAATAGTCTGGATGGTCCAATTTAAAAATTGTATCTGACATGTTCAGACCTGATCCAAGACGGCCACCAGCAGGGAACATAGTTTAACATTGGACCCCATGGGGAAATGTATTCAAAGATCAATTAAGTTCTCTTCTGAATCTACTGTACCAATTGGAACCACACTTGGTTACAATGATCCTTGGGTGGTCCCCTTTAAAAAATTATATCCAACACGTATGCTCCAACTGAAAGAACACTGCCAGCAGGGAACATGATTTAACAGTTGACTCTTATGAAACTACTATACCAATTGGAACCAAACTAATTTACAATTGTTCTTGGATAGTCCCCATTAAAAACTATCTGACAGGTCCACATTACATCCTATGCCAGGAGAGTGGTGTATCCATGTGAGCTATACAGGCTCCTGGGAGCCTCTAGTTTTTAATGGTTACCAGATTTGAAGATACTGTCAGACATAGACCATTTATCTGATTGTCTATTGAATAGATTCAGATCTAACTAGATATTTTCAAATAATTCAAAACTGAATTGTTATTATCATAACATGAGTCTGAAATGGAAACTTTGTTACTGTGGAAAGTCATCATCACACTTCAAATAGTGTGATAATTATATAATACAAGAAAAAAATAGTTATAGTGCATTTGCCAATTTTATAGACCCTTATTTTTTTCAGTTGATGGAATATTTTTTGTGGTGGATGCAGGCTATTGCAAATTAAAAGTATTTAACCCAAAGATTGGTATGGATTCTTTACAAGTGTTCCCCATTAGTCAGGTATAAAAATAAACATATAATGACATCTAATTGTTTTTTATTGTCGTCTGAAAGTAAACTGTTTCCAAATATTAGAATGTTTGCATCTATATTATTCAAATTAAATATAGTATCATTTCTTATATCTGTATAATTTGGACAAGAGAAAAAGTAATGATCTGTGTTTTCTATATTCCCACATGAACATAATCTAATATCAATTACATTTTTTTTTGGAATAATTGATCTTTCAATAGGCTACATTGTAAATGAAGTCTTGCCATTACTGAAAAAACAATTTGATTAATATTTCATGTTCTGACATAAGCAGATCACAATTCTAATGTTTCTTGGCATTATGTAGCAACACAGTCCTGCCCTATTATAAGTTGCAAGGGGATATAGTAACATTACATTCCGTCCTTCCATCCTTCCTTCTGTCCATAACACCCTTGTGAACACTCTAGACTGAACATCATTCAATGGATTTTTACCAAACTTGGTAGATACTTAAATCCAACTACGTACCACTTAGTCCTAAGGAAAATCTATTGATTTTCATGGTTAAAGATCAAGGTCACAGGGTCACAATTGTTCCTAGCATCCTTGTGAACACTCTAGAATCAACAGCCTTCAATGGATTTTTACCTAACTTTATACAAAGTTTAAATTTATCAAGATCTAAAAGCCTAAAGATTTTGATGGGATGGTCATGAGTTCAGTGTTGAGAAGATGATATTACAATGTTACTGCCTATCTTTCCATAATATATCTTTTCAACATTCTAGGCTTAATATTTCTTCAGATGCATTTACCATGATTTGCAAAAACTAAGGATAGTACATATCAGGATCTATAAGAATATTGTTTTCCCAGGTAAAAAATCAAATGACAAGAAAATATTTATACATGTACAAATTTCAGGGTCAAATATGTTCATGGTGAGTGGATGCCATGCTTTGCATTGCCCTTGTTTATAATGAAATAAAAATAATGTTTACACAATAAACTAATTGTTTACTGTGAATAACACATTCCTGTTTTAAATCTTATCTTCTTTTAAAATTAAATAATTTTTTTGTAGAAATTTTTAAGTATGACCTTTCAAATAAAAAACAAATACACAAAGGAAACAAACCAGTAAATAAAACCAAAAAAAACAGGAATCAAAAAGTAAAATAAAGGGAACAAAAAGAAGTTAATAAGGAAAAGATAATTAAAATTTTTATTATTTGATATGTCAGAGCAACTGAGGTCCTATTTAATATTGATTTCAAAACTCAAATTTTTATTGTTTAATAGTTTCAATTTCAATCAAAGATTTTTCAGCAAGATTTTAACATGATTACTCATACTTTTGTACTTCTTTTATATGTAGGCCAATGCAAACCAAAGATCAGGAAGAGCTGGTAGAACAGGACCAGGGTAAGTTTAAAGTAAACCTCATAAATGTAATGGTAATAAAAGATTTTGGCCTCCAAACTATAGTTTAACTTTGTCAGTTTCAACAGTGGAAAGACCAACAATAGTTATTGGGAAATAATTTAATTTGAATTGTAACAGACAATTTGATTGGTTGTTTAATGGTTTAGGAAGTTGTAAAATCAACCTTGGGTACTGTGACATCACCAAGTGAACGTATTAATTTGCAGTCCACTATTCAAATATTCCTGAGTTGAAATAAGTTATTTAAATGATTTGACCTGCAATTTTGGATCCGAATTTTTTTTGAAAATTATTTTATAAGGATTGTATTAAACTTTGGAATAGTTTATTCTTGTACAACCTACTTTGGTCAGTTTACACTTAAATATAAACTGCTTTGCGGTTTATGAAGCATAAACTGTCTCAAAATAAGTTATATCGTAGATTTAGGTAATTGCAATTCCTCTCTTACTTGTAACCATCTTATATCAGTCATGTGATTTATATGAATTGAGTAACATAAATATTGTCATGGTATTAGGCAGATGTTAGTCTGAGCTCCATTTTCCAAAATTTCAGTTAAATAGTGGCTATCTTATAGGTCTTGAGAGAATAAACAGCTGACAAAGGGTCTGTTGAGTTGTCTAAAGGTAAATAAATCAAAGATAAAAATGACCAATAAAAAATTAAAAGATAATAGGCCCAACATTATTTTGGATAACTAGCCTTGACCACAAACACAAAAGTTTCGCCAGTGACTGATGTCATAAAATGAATCCTCAGTATATATAAAACTATTTGCTTTCCAGCCACTGTTACAGATTATATACACAGAGGCAGTACAAAGATGAGATGTTAGTGACAGCCATACCAGAGATGCAGAGAACAAACTTAGCTAATGTTGTATTGTTACTGAAATCATTAGGTGTACAGGATCTGTTACAGTTCCATTTCATGGATCCCCCTCCTCAGGTACAAAAATTTAATATATGTTTAAAATCTTCAAAATAGAATAAATTTAAGAGGAAAAATGATTGACTGGAAGTTATGTACAATATATTTTTGGCTTTCTTGTGAAATTATTGTAAAACAGATATAGGAATTAAAGTTTGTTTGTACATCCATCTGTTTGTCTTTCTATACATTTTTTTAAGTTAACACCACTCATCCTTAATTGTCTGATGGAATTCAATGAAACTTTACACAAAGGTGAAGCAATATATGAAGATGTTAATGAAGGTGAAATAATTCTTGTCCAACATCTTAAAGGTGAGATAACTGAACTTCACCATTTATTTGATTCATCTTGTAAGTGCAGCTACGCTTAAATGGTCTAATGGCATTCAGTAACATGAGGATGTGCCTGAAGCAAGATTATTCATGTGTGTTATTTTGAAGGGGAGATAATTAGACTTAAGCATTTATTTGATCACCATATGATATTCTTAATTTTCCAAATTAGACACCCCAAATATTAAAAATCAAAAGTCTAAAACCTTATTTCACATTTACAGATAGTTTGCAATCATTAAATAAAGAAATTAAATCCCCAAACCCAAAATAATAGAGAACAAGAAAGTGTTACTGATGCACAGACACACTTTAGAAACTTTAGAAAGTATCAGAATGGTGAAGTATTTGGCAGATGTTTTTAAGGATTTACATGTATGTTTAAGTTAGGGTTTACTTATTTTTTGTCTTTTAATTATCAAACCTGCAGTGTTAGATTTATTTATAAAATTTTGAATAAATATATGGTCCAGATCTCAAAATTGCTAGCAAATTAGGCTAAGTTATATATATATAATAGTTTATTGATATTTGTTCAGTATTGATGTTGGAAACTAAAGTGTGTATTCTATCTACAGGACAACATTCTCAACTCTATGTACCAGCTGTGGATTTTGGGTGCTTTAGACAACACAGGAAGTTTGACACCTATGGGAAGACAAATGGTAGAATTCCCATTGGATCCTGCTATGTCAAAAATGTTAATTGTCTCCCTTGATATGAATTGTAGTGCTGATGTTTTGGTAAGATTTCCTAAATTATAGTCAAAAGGGGGAAATTGTACAATATCCAAAGCTTTCTTAAAGGTATCTTATCAATCAAAGGCAAAAAAGTTATCCATTTTTCTCAAGTATTTAGATCTATAACATGTTATGCCAATGATAAATAAAAACAGTTCTTATAGTGATGCAAGTCTGGAAATTTTTCCATGTACATGTGTATTTAACCACCATGTCTTATCCAGACAACAGAAAAAAAGATGCCTGTATTCCAAAATCTGTAACTGACTTCAAAGATATACATGTAGTTAACATAGGACATTATGGGAAATACATACAAACCTCTTCTTTAAATCTGTTTGACAGATTGAATTAATAATATGCCTGAATGATTGTATGATGGTTCTGTACCAAATTTGTAATTTTGATACCAATCGGAAATCAAAGAGGGCTACCACTGCAGGACATGCATGTATTATGTATGGTTGCAAGAGAAGACTATCTTACAGGGCATTTACCAGAGTACGGTAGCAACTTTTGGGTATATTTTTAAGATATGTCTGGTTACATCTGAATTTCAAAATTTTTAGCAATTTTCAAGGGGCTTCAGTGGCTGTGTGGTCTAGGTTGTTCATCATGACTACTAATGATCACTAGCATGTCAGCACTAAGGTTGTGAGTATCAATCTCAGCTGTGGTTGGGTGTGTTTGACTCCAATCTTCATTGGCAAGGATTGCCAATTTTCCTACCGAAAGTTGTTGATTGTCTCCAGGTACTCCTGCTTGCTCCACCAATAAAAACTGGCCACTGCGAAATAGCCAAATGTGCTGCATTTTAAGGAACATGTTTTGTTTTCAACAAGAAATTTCTGTAATAGCAGCATGTTGTCAAAGATGGCTAATCATGAATAAATCAATGAAAAGCTCCAAATTTCACTCATTTTTGGACCTTTGAATTAAAATTTTAATATGAGCAACAGTCATGCCCAAAAAGATATTTCACTGAAACGTGTCTCTATTTAAGACACACATTATATTAAAAAAGTCTCTGTGTGCAAGGCTGTTGCTCATAGTTGTTTTGACCAAAATCTACTGTGGAAACAATTTTCTTCAAATCCTTGATTTAGCAGACGTTGATGATGTCAGTGTTGCATCATTGGAAGGACTTTTTTACAGTGTTTGATAGATTTTGAAAGTTCAAATTAGAATCTGAAATCTTAATTTTGATTTTTCATGTCAGATGGGGCCAAATAATGGCTGAAATCATACCATCTCCTTTAGAACCTCTGCAAAAAATGGTATGGACGTTGTTACTTTTTTACTAAACGTGCCTATAGAAGAATGTTCTCCAATATCTATGTGTTTACTTTTGAAGATAAGTTTGTTGAAGGTAGAGACAAATGTCTATTTATTACTGAATTCATAATATCAGATGTGAAATGACATGTTTATCTGTAAAATACCTGTTTTCAGCTTTCACTTCATCCACATTCACAATTATTATATTGAATTCCAACAAAGTTTTTCACCTTGCAAAGTTTTTTTGTACAATGTGGCCTGTTAACACAGAACAATATATGAGACAATACATTACTGTGTGTGCAATGTATAAATTTACACAACTAATTTCTTGACGAAAATCCCATAGCTTTACAACAATTTTGTAGATTTCAGATATTGATAAGGCATGTTACACTCAACCTTGTTAAAGTTTTGGAAACAAAAATTGTACAAGTCCAACATGTTACATACATGTACATTTGTGATGACGTCATATTTTTAGCAAAAATTAATGAAATGTACCCAAAAGCTAAAAATCTGTTCTGGAAAATTTTTATGTCTTTCAGCATTGGAAATGGCAATAATTAATTTCATTCTGCAATCAAGCCTTTTCTGGTCTAATAACAGGGGTAGAATAAACTTTAGTCGTATTAGGACAATGACCTAATAAGTTCTACTGTTGTTTACATGAAGAGGGCGAGGAGTGGTCTGAATGTACGTTGTGGCGTTTCCTGCAATTTCACGGCACTTGGATTTCAACTTCAAACATAATTTTAAGGCATTTTACACATCTAAAGGGGATTGCAGGATAAAGAAAATACAAAGTCATTGTCGGAAAATATAAAATTTATTTGGGCTCGCTGTGAAACACGGGAACAGGCTCCCTAAAGCTCACTTTTTCTCATGTTTCTAAACCTCACCCAAATTAATTTATATTTTCCGACAATGACTATGTATTGTATATTAAAATACAATAAACAAAAGACAGAATAACTCGTAAACAATTTTTTGGATATTCCCAAAAAATGACTTGCAGTTGATAAAAGACACACACCTAGTTGTTGGATTATCTCCCTGTACTGAATATCCATTTATGGCAAACAGGCAGATAATTCATGATAAGAAATAATGAATACCGTAAATCGGGAAATTTTGAATGTAGTTTTATTTTGGCATATTTGGCGCCTACCATTAAAGCACCAAAATTAAATTTTTTCCCCAGGCACGTTAGATTTTCCTTTATTCTCTAGAAAATTTAGTGTTCAGTTTGTGAAAATCCGTACATGTAGAAGGACGAAATGTCGTCCAAGTCAATTTTGAGTTTCTTTAAACCTAAGGAAAAAGACTTGCTTATGGATTCTACTTTAGTCGACAAAAGGACTGCCGATTTATGCAATGATGAATTATGCAAAGTTTATTCACCGGGCTCTGACCAGAAGAAAAGGGGAAGAAACAATATTCTGTCACCTGCTGACAAAGCTGAAGTTGGACGCTATGCATCTCAACATTCAACCCCACAAACAATCGATCACTTCAAGGATAGATTTGAATTAAAACCTACGACAGTCAGGAACTTTAAGTCAAAATATGTCAAAGAGATATCCAAAAAGAGAAAGTTATTTGACAATACTGACGCCAAAGTGTTGGAAATAGTTCCTCTTAAGTGAGGGAGGCCTCTCTTATTGGGAAGTGAGCTTGACAGTAAAGTTCAAACTCTGATAAACGAATTGAGAAATAAAGGTGGAAATATTAATACAAGGATTGTTAAAGCTCTTGCAAAAGGGGGCTTAAGAGGAACTATTTCCAACACTTTGGCGTCAGTATCGTCAAATAACTTTCTCTTTTTGGGTATCTTTTTGACATATTTTGACTTAAAGTTCCTGACTGTCGTAGGTTTTAATTCACGGAGTTTCCTGTTGTTTATCAAATAAACCAAAATAAAACACAGCTGAATTGTCAAAACGCCAAAATTTAACATGCCAAAATAAAACAGGCACATTTCAACAAAAAACCACCAAAATTTCCCTACACCAAAATATCCCAATTTATGGTAACTCATTGATTTAAATAAAGTTGATTCAGGCACATAGAAGTATGATGTGCAGATTTTTGAAACTGCTAATATAAAAATAATACAGTATATGAATACTTTACATGATATATCATCTGGAATACCCAATATAACACTGAGGTGTGATATTGGTTGGGGCTTGAGCATGTCATATAGCTTTGTCCATGTATTATTCTTTATATCATATTTCAACAATAGACCATTGCTTTTCACCCGAAGAATTCCGAACAGAGTAAAAGTGTGTTTCCAGCAGAGGTGCGATAGGGTATGCAGTATACTTTTAGGGGTGCAATATAGGGTAATGGTTGTAGGTTGGTGATACATGTCTTGCAAAGTCATGTATAATGCATATTAAAAATGTATGTATTTTTCTCTAAATATATGATATATATATTTTTCATATACTTATAGAAAATAAAGGTAAAATTTTACCCTATGATAAAATTGGAAATTGTACATATTTCTGCCCAAATCTTATAAAAATTGGCTCAGCGGGCTGATATGACTTTGGTATCAACTGTTTCCAGTTCATATCAACTGCTTCCATTTTATATCACACCCCTAGTCCATAATCGGGATATAAATCAGCCGTTTCCGTAATCGATTCTAAACTTACTAGCACATAGAAACATGGCAGATGATAGTGGGATGAAACTGTGGATTATATTAATTTGCGCAAAAATGTTTATACAAACAGAAAAACATTAAGTGACAAAACATTTTGACTAAATGGATGAGGGACAATGACGATTTGCAGCGCCTTGAAGATATTCAGTAATACGGCAATGAAACTGAAATCATTGAGATAAGAATTTTCATGGAGACCCATAAAACACCCATGTTGAATTAACATAATATGTCATTCATATCAGACCCATTATCAGCCCATGGTCAAAATCATGCCTTGAGCCTAGCGGCTCTTGGGCTGATATCTTGACCTAGGACTGATAATAGGTGCGATATGAAAAATGCAATGTTACAATCTATATATATATATATAGGTGATATTCAAATCAGATATTCTACTTCTTAAACGAGACACATTGGGTTATCGTCCCATATTTACTAAGGAATCAAACTAACATGTTTTATAGTTGGGTTTAATTTCTGTGTAAAATATTCTACAAGTGTCACAGATAACAACTCAAGTTTTTTTACACAACTATACATTTTTAGTATGTACTATAAAACTAGTATGAATAACCATATTGTACAGACATTTTACATGAAATAGTTAAAGCATTTACATAAAATACAAAGTTCTATAGACTAATGTTATACTCCTATTTTCTTTGGCAATTTCTAAAAATGGATTAAAAAAGGATAGTGGGAGATATGGAAATGCCGGGGCATCTAACAGAACATTTGTATTAACATTCTCTCAATCACAGTTTGAAAATGATTGCTATTCCATATTTTAAAGGGAGGTAATTATTTTAAATAAATCGCACCTCTATTTGAAACACTCTTTTACTCTGTTGGTAATTATTTACCTCCCTTGGAAATTGAAAATAAGTTGGATCTTGTCTTATATGTTCTCTTTAGGACAGTTGTCTTAGAAGTTATCTTATGGTTATATTTGCTTAATGTTTTGTTTTACATGTAATTGTTAAGAAATATTTTTAACATGAATTCTTTGGCAGTCTTGCTTTCTAAATTTAAATTAACTCGATGAAAGGTTGTATCACTGACATTATCGATATGTCTTAGTAATAAAATTAATGTTAATAGCAATAATCTGACTCACCAAGGCAGTGTTCCAGCTAGGATTTAAGGGCAGAGGGGCATTTATTGAGGAAAAGGGACACTTTAACACGTTTCCAGATCTGGAAAGGGTAAACTAATTTTAAGAAAAATCAATTATTCATTTATCTAATGCCCTTTTAATAGTTCTATTAGTTTCACTGTACTCTTTAAATTTATTTTCAATTAATTGAGTATTTTTTATGTGTATTAAAAAAGTGATTTGTTGTATTTAATATTATACTTATTGCAGAGGGCAGAGGGGTGCATTTGAAAAGGGACTGGGTGCTGCACCCCTTTATTTTACGCTAGTTGGGACACTGCAAGGTGAAATGATACCACAACAAATCTGAGGTTTTGCCTTTTAGTTTCAACTATTTGAGTTTTAAGTTACCAAAGTTGTATAATAATAATACACATATAACTATCAGAGAATTCAAATAACTAAAATGTACAATGAATGACCAAACAACAGATCAATTAATAAAGGTACATAACAAATACATTAATGAATATTTAAAGATGTTTGGTCTTCGGCTTTTGATTGCTACTTTGATGTCTATGAAAAATATGAGTTAATTTAACACGTGAATTATTCTATTGTGATTGACTCAGATAATATCATTATTATAATAAAATGGCAGCTAAAATGAGTCATACATTAGTAATCTTGTAATAATTTTAAAAAATTGTAATTTATTGTCTAAATCTTATCACTGAAATTTTAACACTTTAGGACAAAATAATTGTTTTTATATAAGACAATGTGTCTCCATCTAAACAGATAAATCTATACATCCTTGTACTGTTATCTGTGGTTAACTAACCCTCCAAATATATACAAAATATTTTCATTATCAGATAGATTTTGTCTTTGTCATAACAATAAATAATAGCTCTAAGGAGATGCAATAATGAGATTTTTATTTGTGGATTACTCGTTCTGTTGCAGTTTTCCGTTTGTTTTGATCTTGAGGCAGTGTCTAGTATCTTTATATGATATATGTAGGTCACATATTCACATATTTTTCAATATTTCTGGCAAACTCTAGATGTGACAGGATTCACGTAAAAATTTTATTTGCGTACTACTAGGATATATATTCAAAATAAGTATGCAATATAAATTTATAACAGTTTGCAATATAAATCACTTTGAAGTGAGTACAAAAAATATTAACACAGTTCACACATTTCATAAGTATACAATTAACAGTGAAATATCTTATTTTTATTGCTCCTTCTCAAAGCTAACATTAAATAAAACCACTTAATAATGTAGTACTTGAAACATGTTTCAAAATTTTGTTGAAATTGGATAATTTTGCAATGCAATCTTGGAATGGTTATATAATGTCAAAAAATGAAATGTGGTTTTGTTATAATGCAAGGACCAGTTTATCATATTATGATGACATATTGTCCATTAGAATGACTTAGTAATTTGCAATTCTTGAAGACATAAAGGTAGCCCTACCATACTTTATTTCTTATAAATTAATAGAGCTTCTCCTTATATTACAACTTTTATAAAAAAAAAATATGAATTATCTGTGTGTGACAGTCTTTTTGTATACAATATATACTATATTACTATGGTACATATTATGCATAAGCATTATAAAAAAATGTTAAATGAAGATTTGGTACAATGATTTACTCCTTTAATAATAGAAATCATGAAAAAATCTCAAAAAATGATATTTCTTACACCAGGTCAACAATATTTTCATAATTAAATGTTTCTTTTCTTAAATAGGAGTAAATGTTGTTATAGTAGGTTATAAATAGGTTAAGTATCATATCACAAAAAATCATCATCACACTAAAGTTTAACATCACAGCCTTTGGCACCATCTTCTGAATATCCTTCATTTGTTAAACCAGTTTCATTGTCAGCACTTGGAATATCAATCCTAATTCCAGCACTACTACCAGAATCTCCATCTGGTTCTATGCTAATTTCATCGTCTGGTAAAATTCTCTCAGTACTCCGCACCATTGGAAAAATGTTTTTGTCATCTGGTGAAATACTGTCGGTACTATGCACATTTGTCAATGTGTAGTCATGAACAGTAATTGTTGGTATTGTGAGTCGGTCTTTTTGTGGTTTACTCTTTTTTGTAGGTTTTTGTTTAGACCCATTCTTTTCAGTTTTTGTTTGTTCCTTTTTCGCTACATTAGTATCGACAATTGATTTTGATAATTCAGAATAATCTGTATATAACATGAATTGTTTTTTATCCAGACACATTATGTAAACCAGTGCAGCAATGCATGGAATTAAAAATATGATTCCTGCTAAAATTCCAACAATTATTTGTAAATCTAGATAAGCTACCTCATTACACACACTTCCAATTATTTGAGTTTCATTATAAAGTATATTCAGACAAACTTGATATGTACCACTTTTCAGCTCTTCAGACTGAGCAGTATATTTTTTGACTGTTGGATGAAGGGTTGGTGAATTGTAAATTTTATTTTGATTATCATCAAATATTTGAATTTCATATCCAAAGAAAGCTGATGCATTGTATCGATGCCATTTCACAGAAACTTCATTATCTCCTTTTACTGTTTCAAAACTGAGATTTTCTTTCCACTTTTGTTCATCAAAATTGTTGCTAGGTTCATGTAGTTTTTCACAATGATCTGGATTATTTAAGAAATAGTGACCTGAACAATCAATGTGAAGGTCAGCTACTTTTGTAGTGCTGCCACCTATGTTAATGCAAGTCCAATCATTGTTCTCCAATTGATGGATTGTATGAATGTTATCTGTTTCTTGGTTATGGACCATTCTTTGGTGAAGCCATAGCAGATGACATGAACAGGTTAAAGGGTTGCCATTCAGGTTCAGGTACTCAAGGTCAGTCAATTTGAGCAGACGACAGTCATCGAATTCTTTTATCCCTGAAAGACTGAGATCTAGTAAGACCAGATGTTGTGGGAAATCCAATTCAAATAAAGGCGAGCTGTTAGAAATTTGTGATAGCTTTAATGATTTTAAATTATGAAGATCACCGAAAACTTCTTCTAGACTTGATAGATTATTACTGCTAACATCCAGATTTCGTATTGAATTTTCCAGACCTTGGAAACTTGTTGATGATAAAAGCTCCAGCTTATTATTGGAAAGATCCAAGTACCACAGATATCTGTTGTTCACAAATGTATGGTCCTTTACTGTATTCAATTGATTGTTAGAAATATCTAAAATTTCTAGTGCATTCATGGAGGAAAAGGTGAAGTCATCAACTGCCATGATTGAATTGAATGACATGTTTAGATTCTTGATGCTGGAAGCGACAGAAGTATGAAGGATCATGGGTAATGTGGCTAAGTTGTTTTCACTAAGATCAAGGTCCTGTAAACTATAAATGCCATCAAGAAAATTTGTTGGTAGCATGCTCAGATTGTTGTTTGAAATGTCCAGTTTGGTCAGATTTACCATTGATGGCTTTGTAAACGAACTGTTGAAGATTTCGAAGGAATCATTCATTTTAAACTTACAGTAAACTGTTTGGTTTTCATCTGTGCAATAGCAGTTCTGTGACAAATTGTCGGGACAATTTTGGTTAGCTGTCACCAATTCCATTATGCAATTGAGGATGATAATTATTACCAAGGGCATTTTCCTATAAAGAAAAACAAACTTGTGGTAGGAAAAGTAAGTTGATTTCCAGTATTTTTGTTTTTGTTTTTTTGCTCATGGCCATAAATAGAGATAAGGTTTTGGATCCAACAAAAGTAATTTAACCCCCAAAAATATTATTTGCACATATCCCAGGTCAGGACTATTTGTTCAATGGCATGCATTGTCGATTTAAATTTTTTTGTTTGTCAACCTTATTTTATAATTAGATGTATTGTTGTTTTCTTTGATATTTTGTTGGGGCCATTTAGGACTCGCAATACATATACATGTATGGTGTTTCCCACTTATTGAAAATAGTGTGATGTCCACTAGGTGTTTATTTTTATCTGTTCAGTTCAGACAAGACATTTCACTCGTTATCCTTTCTTTCCTATATTTATTATAAAGATGAGCCTAAATCTATTGACCTTTCAAGAGTTGTATCGAATGATGCAAAAAAGTTAAAATTTGATATTAGATCAAGAAGCATTGCTCTTAGTATAATACAACAACAGTGTGATAATGGCTTATTCCTACTACATGTACTAGTGTTTTGAAGCTTTCAGCAATGTAAGCTTCAAGGAGGTTCATAGTTAGGTCTTTTTGGTAATGGTAAATTCCTACAGTTAATGTAAGCTTCAAGGAAACTGTTTAGTTTGTCATTTTGATAATTGTTAATTCAAGGAGGCTCTTACTTTGGTCTGTTTTGCAGTTTTATTTTTTTTCCATATGACTAATAATAAGATGAAATCAGATAGTGTAATACCTGCAGGCTATTTTAAGTACACAATTGTAGGTGTCAGAATATTCAATATCTGATTGAATTTATAATAGATATGTCCTCTGATAAACCAAATGACATGTAATGTTAGGAAATTTGCTTTTATAAGATATTTTAGTTTATTTTAAATTAATTGAAAAACATTAGATTGAAATTAATAAATTAACTATTTCTTTTAATAAACATGTTACAAAATAACTAGTATATACACTGTGACTTTAGAATTAAAAATGGCAATTAAAGCATTGTTTCTTTGCTTAAGCTTATGTAGGTATTTTTTGTGAAGAATAAATCAGTTCTCTCATATTATATAAATTTAATCACTATAGTGGCCATAACTGTATTAATTTCTGCGCTGTAAATAAATTTTGATGTACAAATTTCAAAGATGTATCCTCATTATGATTTGCTTTAAGTCTGTCAAAAAATGCTAAAAATGTTCAGCAAAGTGAGATCTACAAATAAGTCAACATAACCAAATTCTTCAAATTGTTTACAGTTTGTCTTTATTTATAATAATATTCAAGATAACAACCTAAAACTGCAAATTTTCTTTAAAATTAACAATTCAGGGGCAATAACCCAACAAAGGGTTGACCGATTCATCTGAAAAATTTCATAGCAGGTAGATCTTGACCTGATGAACATTTTTACCCAGTTTTGCTCTAAATACTTTAGTTTTTGAGATATACCCAAAAACTGCAGTTTACCCCCTATGTTCTATTTTTAGCCATGGCGGCAATATTTCATGACGGACAAAACAATAAAATACAAACTTTATTCCAGATACCCTAAGGATCATTCAGACTAAGTATGGCTATTATAGGTTCAGTGGTTTCAGAGGGAAAGATCTTTGAAAAAGTTTACGATGGACGGACCATGGACGGACCATGGACAGACCATGGACGGACGGATGACGGATGGACGACGTACGGCAAGTGATGGCAAAAGCTCACATGTCCTATTGGACAGGTGAGCTAATAAAAGTTACTCCACACATTTTGGTCTTGCGTTTGTCATTGGAAGATATAAAAGGGATTAAAGGAGCTAAAAGTTGCAATTTTGCAGGACACCTGAAATTTTAATTTTTCATCCGATATTTTTCTTTTAATTCATCTTGATGAGTGCTTACAGCGGTATGTCAACAGATTTCTTCTGTATTTCATGAATTTTAAGATACAAAGATACAAGAGGTTAAAACGGCCAAAAAAAGTAATGTGTCTTGATATGTAAATCTTTTATTCTTCATTCGATTCTTATGGATTTTTACTTTTTTCATTTTCATTGGTATGTCAACACATTTTTTTTTCTATCTTTTATTGTTTCTTTGTTACAAGGAGTCAAAGTTAGCAGTTTTGGAAGAAGCATAAAATTTTTATTTTTCATCCGATTTCAATGAAGATTTTTTCTTTTAATTCATCTTTATGAGTACTTTCAGTATGTTTTTCAGTTTTCGAGATATATAGGGTTAAAGGGAACAAAAATTATAATATCCAACACTTTATGGGACAAGCATAATAGTGTGGCCACATTTGCTTTAATTGTTTACCTGATAACATGTTGTGGTCATATCATGCACTTAACAAAGCCCTTTATTTACAGTTTATTCTTATTTTGTTTATTTTAGGATTTATTTTCTTTTTTGCCTATGTATATTGATTGTGATTCAAAAAGGGAGAAAACAGTCCTTAAAATTTTAGAGTCATGACAGCCATATGTTTGTTACATTATTTTAGCGAAATTTATTCATGAATATCACTTAGTGTTTTGGTGAAATAAGTCATTTTAATAGATAATACTGAAAGTTTAGGTATTGAGTTTAGAAAGCCTTAGGTTGGTCTAATTTGCTCGGAAAAGTAAACCACTAGGCCCCAACCCCCACTCTAATGAGAGTATTTATTTAGTACATTATTACCTCATTATAGTAGAAAGGTAGACACAGTATCTTTTATTAGTACTACACTGTAAAAAGGTTGAGGAACAGATTAGAATGGTATATATATCATAAAACAGAGTAAAGTAAGAGAGATAAATATAACTGTACCTTTTGTATGTTAATCCTTCATCAAACAGATTCTGTATGGAGATTGAACAAGTAAGGTATTGCTCCTAGACATGTAATATCTAAGTTCATCAGAATATACAGTATTCTGGAAAAGTTGGGAAAAATTTTTCACAAGGTACCATATACTGAGGTACTTAAGGGATATATAAATGACAAATATTGTAAACAAACTTTTCTGCATAAATGAAAACAATTCAGTATGAAATAGATATCCATAAGTAAACAAGCATATTTATTAATTTATCATTTATTTATTTAAATGAAATTATTTAAATTTTATTAAGTTTAGTTTTTAGTCCCTTGTGGATCATACACAGTAGCCATATGATTTTATATTATAAGTAAGGGAGGTGTGCATATTTAGGGTGGATATTAAGAAATTATTCTATCTTGGGGATGTGTGCACAAGATATGACATACTGGTACAATCTCCATGTTTATCATGATTAGTAGTGCGGAAAGGTGAACTATTTTTGAAAGGGATAATTTAAAAATTTGTGTTTTGTTTGTATAGAAGGAGAGTGTAATACCAAGGATTTAATATGTAGATACATGGGTAGAATTTTCTTAACAATACTATAAAATATAGAAATTTTGATAAGGAAATAAGTTTTAACACATACATATGTAAAATCTTGCAAGACAAAAAGCAGGAAATTTAAACACCAGACAGATTCCGAGTTAAAAATCTCTTAATGAAAACTTGATTATCAATAAATAGAACAGTTTACACTGTTATTATGACACTCAGACACACATTATATGATAAAAGGTCATAGTCAAAATTGTAAAACACATCAAGAAAATTTATTTGGTATATTATGAACGTTTATTTAGTTTTCAAACTTATAAACTGTTAGTACATCTCACTGACTGAATTAACAAATTAAAACTTCTTTGGCTCTCATATAAAATATTTATTTGACTATACCATGGCAGTTACAGATGTTTTGATTGGTGGTGTAGGTGTAGGTGAAGGTGAAAGGGATAACATGCATTCTTTATAGCTAATCTGGCCTGGTGAGCTATTGCCATCACTTGATGTCTGTCATTTGTCATGGTCATTGTAAACTACATTTAAAGATCTTCTTCACTGTAACCATAGTTCAAACCAAAATTTAGTGGAAAAAATCCCTAGGTTGTTTTATTTAAAAAGTATAGATAATGACCTTGACCACTTAACAAAAGGACTGGGTGTTAATTATAGAAATTTGATTGAACTATTGATAACACCCCAGTTATTGTTTTTTTTAATCATTTTTTGATAAAGCATAGTTTTAACTGTAACAAAGATTCAACTTTAATGATGGTTTTAATGTCATCGAAGTTGTATTTGTCTTAACTTAGCCTTTCATTTCAAACGTATATGGCCTTTGTATAGCATATATATTTCCAAGCTTACTCTAGTTTGTGTATTAGTATTGCACCTGATACGATTATTGTGGTTGGCAGCCTGATGATTTAGTAAACCAAAATTAGGTCCTCAGCCTGTAACTGCCAGCATTCATTGCTTGTACCTCTTCGGTTTTCTTTCTGGTAGCTCTACCTAAATTGCTTAATTTTGAGGTATTAGGATTGGATGTATCTACATTTGATTTTTACTCAGTGTCTTTTTTTGTTTTTGCTAGTGACTGTAAATACTGGACGATTTGGATACAATAAACTGTGGTACTTTATCCCCATCAAATATTATTTGAATTTGTCCAAAGTCGTGAATATTATTGTCACTGGCATGTATCCTCTATTAAAATTCAGTTTTTTCTTGACCTTATTTAATGATTGGATGAAGTGTTGACTCCACTTGTTTATACACATGGTTGGGGTTTCCCAATTATTGAAGTTTGTATGGTGACCAATAGATCTCTGTTTTTGGTCTGTTCAATTTGTAGATGGGGTGTTACATTCTTGACATTTTACTCTTACACGGCTTTGTTTGATTTAAATAATGCACCAATACCACAGATTTACAGCTTTCTGATTGACATATTTTAATCACAGGATGGGTTGTGTATACATTGAGATCAGGAATCGATACATCTAATTTGGATGACTTTTCTTGTCACAGAAAAAAACAACTTTATATTTTTTTTTTTAGAAAGCCTTGGTCTGTCTAATCAGATAAAAAATTAAGTCTATGTAACCTCTATCATGTTTTTTACTACAGATAATTGTATCTATGTTATCGGTGCCAGCAATATTCTATAGACCAAAAGGAAGAGAAGAGGACTCAGATAATGCCAGAGAAAAATTTCAAGTTCCAGAGAGTGATCATCTTACATTGCTTAATGTTTACCATCAGTGGAAAAAAAATGGGTAGGCATGTTCTTAGTTTAATCAAAATGATAAGGGGAAAAACCAATTATAAAAAAAGAAATCTGTACATAACAACAGGTTGTTAAAAGAAAGAGACCAAAAAAACGAACATAAAGTATTACAACAATTAAATCATCACAGTGAATTCTTTCATAAAAAAATCTATACAATGCTTTTATGAGGTCCTTACAATTAAAAGGATAGAAAAGCTGGACACTTTCTCTGTCATACTTTAATTTGGTCTGATTATTTAGAAATAAATTTTCCACATACTACCAAGTATATTTGTCAAATATTGAGCTTGCAGTAGTCTCATTTGAGTTGAGAACCTCCATAAATTTGAAATGGTTTATGAAACCAATGTGGGGAGACTTATTAAGAAAGTAAGCATTTATGCAAAATTCTTTTATTGGCTAGATATATAAAATTTAAGCCAAGGTTTGTTCAGTGATGTCACACCCTCCAGCGAAATGTATTAAAGAGTTTTATTTCTACTAGGGACATATGAGAGTTTTTATTAGAATATTTCAGAGATATAGGACATCTTAATGAAATAGAATATTGCTGTGATTGATATGTGCGAACATTTAAATTTTGCTTGATAACTAGTATTTATTTTAGTCCACTTTTATTCTTATTATTTTAACATTAACACATACTTCATATACATTTTTTTTTACATATTTGTAGAATAATTTAGTTTGATTATAAAGGCAGTTTATGGATATTGAAAAAAGTTTTGTCCTGAGTTCCCATGATATTATCACCCACTAACTTCTAAGACATTGACTGAGATTTTGAACACCAAAGATTTAACATCTGTCACAATCAGCAAAACAAGTACCAAAGGCTGATCCTTGATTTTGTATTTTACTTGTAATTTGTTTCTGTAGTATTTAATGAATTTCACCTGTTTTTGTATACATTTATGGTAAAAAAGTGACCAAAAAACTCAGTAGAAGTCTTTTTCTCTTATTTACAAAATGTTCTATCCCTTTTAGAAGCCTGAATGATAATACCGTTTCTTTTTGAAAAATCTTATGCAATTGTTATCTATTTTGGTCAATCATGTTATGTAAAAATTCCCAGTGTAAACAAATTATCTAATCAGTTATGTGTTAAACATAAATAGAGATAATTCCTATAAATAAATTTTCACATTATTAAGCCTATTAGAATTCGTTCAGTGGTGCAAAAATTTGTTTTTTGAATAGAATGACTTTTCACAGAGATTATTAAGTAAGGAATAATTTTTTTTAAAGTTACAGCAGCCCATTTGTTGGAACTTTTACTATAAATAGGCCTTATTTTTTTAGAAAATTTCCCAAAATTTTACTGGACAGTATAGTAATTATTGCATGTCATATTAAAATTCAGCATATTTATTGTTATTTATGAAATATTTTTCCTCTACCTCATGTTCTCCTGCCAATGAAAATCCTTGTTAGTTTTGATTCTTACATCATACGAATTCATTAAGGGTGATAAACATAAAAAAAGTCACTGCATATACTTCAAATTTTAGTACAAAATCTTTTTTAGCTCACCCGCCCTAAAAGAACAGGTGAGCTATTACCATCACTTGACGTCCGTCATTATTGTTGTCATGAACGTTCCTTTAACGATGTTCTCCTCTGAAAACACTGAGTCAATTGGAACAAATTTGGCAGCAATAGTCCTTAGGTGGTCCTCTTTCAGAATTGTATCCAATCACCTGGCCCATCATCCAAGATGGCCGCCAGAAAGGACCCTATGGAAATTTACTTAAAGATCTTTGTCTGAAACCACTTGGCCAAATGGAACTAAACTTAGCAGCAATGGTCTTTAGGTGGTCCTCTTTCAGAATTGTATCTGATGACCCTGCCTGTCATCCAAGATGACCATCAGAGCCGAACATAGTTTAACATAGGATCTAATGGAAAAATCACTGAAAGATCTTCTAGTTAGAAACCAGTGAGCCAATTTGCTTGACAGCAATGTTTCAGGCTGCCAGTCAAGATGGACATAGTCCAGGTGAGCGATACAGGCTCCTGGGAGCCTCTAGTTTTACTTCTCTTGAATTGAACAGTTGTCTGGGAAAATATTAAGATGATAGTTTTGGGGATATTTTTATCAGACAAACAAAAAATTCATCAAAGAAGCAATACAAATTATTCTAGACATGATAAAATAAGAATTATTTATAAATGAAACAGTTACCATGTCAGAGTTCCTCTTTTTTACAGTCACAGCTGAAATCAGAGATGACAAATATTGTAATTTGTTAGTTTTCAGAGTTCAAGTGCATAGCCAAACATATGGTTTTAGTACAGTTAAAAGATTTAAAAGGAATTGACTGCAAGATAGCTCTATCATTAATATGAAATTGTATTTAAATCATCTTGCCTAAGTATGATTTTTAATGGGATACAGAAAAGAACATAACTTTCATACAAAAAGATGTAAAAAAATTAAATTCCACTGGAGGTCATGTTTTTCTGTCAGACACAAGGCTTGCAAAGTGTCTATCAATGAAAAGTGTTGTGTTTACCTTGGTTGTTAGGACTTTAATTCAATAATATTTACCAACGTACTACAGGTGTAAACATAGACATGTGCAATTCCTCCTTTACAACGATTTGTTTGTTTGTTTGTTTAGTTGGGGTTTAACGCCGTTTTCAGCACATTTAGCTATTTCGCGGCGGCCAGTTTCTATTGGTGGAGGAAGCCGGAGTACCCGGAGAAAACCACCGACCTTCGGTAGGAAAATAGGCAATCCTTGTCAATTAAGGTGGGAGTCAAACACACCTCGCCACAGGTGAGATTCGAACTCACAACCGCAGTGTTGACAGGCTAGTGATCATTAGTAGTCATGACGAACTACCTAGACCACTCGGCCACCGAGGCCCCTACAACGATTTGAATCAGATCACTAATGTTGAAATGGATGATCTATTGTGTTTTATATTTATATTTCAGGTACTCAGCCACATGGTCTAATGACCACTTTATACACATAAAAGCAATGAGAAAGGTAAATTAATCCAGGGATGTGATTTTTCTTCATTTATATTTAAAGTTCTGTAAAAATGATTTTTAGTTATCTTTTCACAAGGAAGATGCATTTGATGAAAATTTGATGAAATGGCATTGAATTTCTTTTATTAATATACTGAAGTCTCTTCCAGAACTCTTTAAGTCCAGTAACAAATAGGAACACATGGGGATAAAAAGTACACTATATTAAAATCAGGTAACAAATTGAATATCAGAGATCTATAACATAAAAAAAAATCTTAAGATTCTTACAACTTAGAACTTTTTTTTAATGTACAAAGTTTACTTCTGCTTCTTGTTAGGTCAGAGAAGTTCGACAACAGTTAAAAGAAATAATGGACCAACAGAAAATGTCCTTGGTATCCTGTGGCAATGATTGGGATGTTGTCAGAAAATGTATATGTTCGGCTTACTTTCATCAGGCAGCTAGGTTAAAGGTAACAGTACAGGATAATTTCAATTAGGGTTATATTGCTTGAATGGCACCCTTTTGTTGGAATATTATTGTTATTTTTTTTAATGAAAGATATAAAAGTTATGATTTTAAAGTAAAAATATCATTTTTAAATGGATTTCAGCTGTTTAACCTCCTCAGGTATTTTTGATTGGTAAAGATGATTTTGATAGAATTACTGCCAATTAATTTGGTTGTGTTGAAGACTATGGTTAAAGTTTTATTCAGTTGTAACAAAACAAAAAAATGGATACACTTAGTATTATGTGTCAAGTAATTAAAACAGATAAAAATTGAATTCTATGTTGTGTAGATCATAATTTTAATGATATGAGTTATTTCCCTTTACACACCAAAAATTGTTGCATAACTTTTAACACTTGTAAATGAAAGACTGGAATTTCCAAACTATTAAAGTTTGCATATTTGAAGTCATTATGAATTAAAAAATTAAAATAATTTGTCTATATAAAAGTCCTTTCTTATTTCAGGGTATAGGGGAGTATGTTCATGTTAGAACTGGTATGCCATGTCATCTACATCCAACAAGTGCTTTATTTGGTATGGGATTTAATCCAGAATATATTGTCTATCATGAATTGGTCATGACTGCCAAGGTAAACATTTCCAGGGATAATTTCACTGAGTTATATTGTTGATTTTACTGAATAAAGTTTCATAACAAAACAGGGAACTTCAAGGGAAATGTTACTATCAATATCTGACAAACTGGTAAAGCCGGGAGGCAAGCAATCAGCCAGAACAACTGGAAAGCAACAGTCACACGCCTGACTTGGTACAGGCATTACCGTATGAAAATGGTGGATTAAACCAGGTTTTATGGTATGCCAAACCTCCCACTTATATGACAGTTGCTATAATTCTGAGTTAGTAGCTTCCAAAACAACCGACTCATAAGTCACATCAGTAAATACAGTAGGCAACATAGCTCAAGAAATTTCCTGAAGAATTGAGTTCTTGTAATTAGTTCTATGCTTTGAATTTGTCAGAATTAACACTTTTTTAAAATCTAAATTGGTAAAATATTCAAGCATTTTTTGTATAGTTCAAATATTTTTGTGCCAGAATTGTTTTTCTTTTCACTTAGTGTTTAAAACTTTGAAAAATCTCCTTGCAGTGTAGTCTGATTGCAAGACCATACAATTTATCATAAATTTAATTGAAAAGAGTTTTCAAAGAGATTTTTCAATTTGACATTAGGAATACATGCAGTGTGTGACGGCAGTGGATGGACAGTGGTTGGCAGAATTAGGACCAATGTTTTATAGTATAAAAGATTCCACTAAATCAAGACAGGTACTTCCGTGACCTCACCATCTACATCTTATAAAGGAAGGTTGGGGGTGCTATTTTTTAACATGTGAATAAATTTTATAGATCTTATGTCATCCTTTACTTACTATCATCCTGAAAATCTGCTTGGTGATTATTTAATGTAGACATACATAGATATTTGATAGTTAAGACATATTTGGTGAAAATTCAATCCTGTTATTCAGATATCCCATATGCAAATATCCAATTAATTTTACATTAAATAACTCAGAATGGTTTTGATGTTTTGATATTGTTTTGATATTGTTTTGATTTCTTTAAATCACATTTTTTTTCTAATAAACTCCCTCATGAGCTTAGACAATTTCCAGAATGGGACTGTTATATGGTATATTCTTTCTCCAATATGCAGTTTGGTGGAGTGTACTGTATTACTTTAGATCTGTATTTTGGTGGGGATGAACATTCTTATTCTTGTCAAATATTTATTATTAAAATATTTTCATAAAATCCAGACACTAATTTTCCTCATTAAATCCCATATCAAATCATAATGAGGACCTACTATAAACTTAACATCAAGTTTCAGTTTCATCATTTTAGGAAAGAAAAAAGGAGGCAGTAGAAGAAATGAACGCTATGGAAGATGAGATGAAAAGAGCAGAAGATTTGATAAAGGCTAGGAAAGAACATCAAGAAAAACAAGCTGTAGCCTTTTTTAGAAAGTAAGTTTTAATGAAAAGTAGGAAATTAAATGAAATATAAAGACAATATTCACACAACACCAAATTTGTCAGATATAATATAAAGTTAAAAAATGACAAAATACCCCAAAAAAAAAACAAAAAAAAAAATAAAAAAAAAAATAAAAAATTGAGCTATTGATGAAGTGGTATAGAAAGTTTTTTGTATGTTATGGTCACAAGCTTTTTATCAGTAAAGTTTTTTAAGCTTGCTAGCTAAAAAGGTGCATTTGATTTCTATGTTTTTGATCTGACAAGAATTGTCAAAAGTTATTGGTTTCATTTGATGCTCTAATCTCCTATATCTAGAAATTAATCAATAAGCAAGCAAAAAAAATATTATGAAACAATTACAGTTCATTTTAGTTATATTTAAAATTTCTACAATAAAAATGATAAAGTTTTATCTGATGTGTGAACAATTTAATCCTGTGAAGAATATTACAGAAATAATTTTTATAAAAAAAGTTGTTTGTGTTGCATTTATTAAAGTTTTATTTTACTTTTATAGAACTATCATTGCAACACCAGGAAGAATAGAGCCACGTACCCCTACACCAAGACGTGGGAAATTTGGTATCTGAAAGTGTTTACCACAGTGGAGAGATAGATATTTAACATATCTGACTGAGAAATTCCACTTGTTATCACATTAGATGTGATATACTGGAACAAATGATACAGATTCCATGGATAATTCAAACAAGCAACAGTTTGACACATTTTTATCACATTTGACATCAAATTTAGGGACAGTAGACTAAATATTTTGTTGATATGTCTCTATTTCTTAAGTTTGATATTATGCTATTATCAATAAATAAAGAAAAAACATAATAAAATACAGCTGGACTGTAGTTGAGTTTCCTTTATTTTGTTATCAATGCATGGTTGTAAAATTTGGTAAATCAGAAAGTGACACTAGCACTAAAACTGTATAGATTTCAGCTGGTCAATATGCTTAAAGTAAATAAACCAAACATAAAGTTACTAAAAACATAAAAGTCTCAACATTTTGGCTTACTAGTCTTGAACATGAGTGCAAAAAAAAAGAAATGTTTACTGCTACAAATTTTATATTTGATGAACCTAAGTATCATATCTATTGTGTTAGTGTATTCTTCTTGTTTCTGTTGAATTTTTTTGTTGTTTTGTCTTCACACTTATTAATGGAGGTGAAAAAGCACATTATGAACAACGAGGTACAACAGTTCATTCACACATAATATATGCCAAACTGATATAAATTCTCTGCTATCCTTTTGTGCTGATAAGTACTGATGCAAAAAAGGAAATTTTGCACTTTAAAGCTTGAAACTTTCATAGGCAGCATTTTGCTTTAATGTAAATTTCATTGAAATTCATAATAATAAACCATTTTATAAAAGCATGAAAATTTTACATAAGGAAAAGTCATACCATTTCATTCTTAGAATTTGCATTTCTTGTTTAACCATCATAATTTTGGAAATAGCCAAAACTCAGATAAATTCAAATACGACTATTTAGCGGTTTTGATATTTCTTCAATGGGAATTTTTTTCTGACTGTCTCTGACACCCCGCTGTTTTTATATTTTTTTTTCAACTATATTTTAACTAGAATATAACGAAATACATTTGTAAATTGGAACCAAGTCAATGTTGTCATTTTTTTTTCAAGCTGCCATTGGGCTAAATCAATAGAAAAGGCTGGGTTGTTTATTTTTATGCCAAGTCACTCCCTTACTAGTGCAATTAAAAAGATAGATGCCCTTTTTTACTCGCAATTTTCCATGAAGCACGTCATTTGTAGCAAGCCATCTTTTTAGCTTCTTAACGACATTTCGCTTATCGTGTTCACAACTGAAGTTTCAAATCTACGGCTACACTATTCAATGAGAAACCCTCTGATATCGTAACATCACCACGTCATTTGTACGAGGAACGAAACAAGGTTATATTCTTAGTCATTTAGAATACATTAAGTAAATCTGATGCTTGCTTAGCCCACTTTTTAAACTAATATATTCTAAGTATAACCCTGACTTTACTTCATAATCAATATTTATGACAGCGACTGCGAACAAAAGTAAGACACTTTAAGAACTTCGCCTAACAACTTAAATTTTAAAAAGTATATATAAAATATCTGCAAAAGAATACCGAAGCAACAAAACAGTGGGAAAAGTCCATTAATTCGAAATCCAAGGAAAAGACAGTCACGAGAATAGAACACAATGAACAAATGCATCATAACAAGAGGAATAAAAACATAATAAAGAACAAAATAGCACAGTATGTCCTGCTCCGTTAACGGCACCCGTCACACTGCAAGTGAGTGGAAGCCAGTGAAGTGTCGAATCCGGTGCAACATCAGGTCAAGAAGGGCATGAAATCTAAGTGAAGATATCTAGTCTCATACATGAGATAGAATCCGTATCGACCAATCAATTCGTGATGACGACAAAAATTTTTGGAGCTATGAAATTAACAGAGACTGTACATAACCCTGTCTTAAATGTTTATGTGACAGCAAATTCAAACTATCAAGATCATATGCGCGGCAGTAACGAATCAATTGTGAATTATACACCCCAAAGACCGGAGTCCTTTGTATGTTATTGCTGAGAAAGGGAAGTTCACAATAGGAAAATTAAAATCATCACGTTTTCCAAAGTTTTGATTTCAATCGCCCAGTTTTAGAACATCATCTTTACAGCGGAATTTGAAATTAGTTTCTATTCTTGCAGATTCAGTAGCCCCTGTAAAAATTTACCTCGTATGAAAACAAGAACAAGTCGGCCAAAAGTGGCGCACAGTTTGTCCACATTGGAATGCTGATCGTCTTTTGAAAAGCCTGTCCTCCAAACTCAACAAAGATGTCGATGAGAAATTCCAGCATGTTAACAACATCAGTCTCGGATTACTTTTTGTTAAAATCAGTGTTTTTCACAAAATAAGCCTTATACTTACCTAATACCCGATAGGCATGTCTTTGCAAATCTTGCGCAGTCCAGAAACTTCGGTGAATTATCTCACGAAAAACAGACTTTAGTTTATCACGTGGAAGGGTCGTATACAGTAAACAAAAATAAAAGTTTTTATGCTATTGCAAGGTAAGTTCACTAGAAGAGAGATAATTCCTGTAAGTCATTAGAATTTTAGAATTTACATCTGATTCACACAACTAGTTGAGTAGGCCTTTTAATCATGGCTCTTAGGACCATCCTTAATTGCTTTAGGTAAAGTAGTAAGGACTTTTTAAAAGTCAGGGCCGTAACTACCGTCGAGGCAGACGAGGCAATTGCCTCCTCTGAATTTCTGGCAAAAAAAAAAAAAGAAAAGAAAAAGGAAATGGAGAAAGCTATAAGCATGCACATCCTCCCAAGTCAGAATTTGTTTCCACGTTCTTTCCTACAAACCCCTGACATCACACATTCATATTTTGCCTTATACTTACCTAATACCCGATAGGCATGTCTTTGCAAATCTTGCGCAGTCCAGAAACTTCGGTGAATTATCTCACGAAAAACAGACTTTAGTTTATCACGTGGAAGGGTCGTATACAGTAAACAAAAATAAAAGTTTTTATGCTATTGCAAGGTAAGTTCACTAGAAGAGAGATAATTCCTGTAAGTCATTAGAATTTTTTAGAATTAACATCTGATTCAAACAACTAGTTGAGTAGGCCTTTTAATCATGGCTCTTAGGACCATCCTTAATTGCTTTAGGTAAAGTAGTAAGGACTTTTTAAAAGTCAGGGCCGTAACTACCGTCGAGGCAGACGAGGCAATTGCCTCCTCTGAATTTCTGGCAAAAAAAAAAAAAAAAATAAGAAAAGAAAAAGGAAATGGAGAAAGCTATAAGCATGCACATCCTCCCAAGTCAGAATTTGTTTCCACGTTCTTTCCTACAAACCCCTGACATCACACATTCATATTTTGCGGGTTGCGTATTTTATTGTTGATTTGTTGATTATATCTTCCTTTGGTATCATAGAGTATGTGTGTGTGTGTGTGTAAGTGAATACACATCTTTCTGATAAGGCAGTCCATGTAGTGTCTTTTGCAGACAAAAACGATGTTGTTTGACTGCATCCATCAATATTTTGATGTGCTTCCAGTTGATAGGCTGGGGCTCGCGATATTTGGGACCTTTTGCAAGGATGTCTTCCAATTTAGTATTGTTACCAATCATTAGGTCACCAATAATAATAATATAGCCATCAGGACTGTAAGTGAATGGAGAAGAGGAGTAGGAGCAATTAGGTGGTTTTGATTTAAAGTGATCAATTTTTAGGTCGCACAATACCCTTTTGTGGTTGAACATAGTGGTTGCAATTGGTTTAGGATATACGTGGAAATGATTTGTCTTCAAAGTAAAATGGAACTTCAGTTGGTACGTTTTTGTTGTGCACGATATTGCCAAGGATGATGGCAATTATAAGCAAAATTAAGTTGAGGAAGTGAACGGACGTTCTGGTTCATTATCAGAAGTACAAAAGGTGAACTAAAATTGTTCTTGAATATACATAAGTTTTTATAGACATTTATTGTAGTAATATTTTGGATATAGGTTTTGCTCGCAACGTTTTGAGGAGTTTTGGCCTGGGACGTTCCAGTTTTGACAATCCACAGCGAATTCACTATCTGACTACATTCTGACCTGGAAACAAACCTTTTGAGAAATATGGCAATATAATCTAGTTTTTATAAGATATCTTATAAAGTATATAAGATATCTCCTAAAGAATATAAGATATGTTATAAATATTTTTTAATTTTGATATCTTATATACTTTATAAGATATCTCATATAGTTTATAAGATATCTCATATAATTTATAAGATATCTTATAAAGAAAATTATATGAGATATCTTATAAACTATATAATATATCTTATAAACTTTATGAGATATCAGGGCCGTAACTAGGCATCGGAAACACGAGGCAGGGGTCCGTCTGTAATATTAGGGTTCGAAATAAATTTTGTTACATCCGTTTTTGTTTCATATTTGCCGTATGAAGAACTGCACTAGGGTATCAGAGCAAGCTGTCAGATAATTGTCTCGAATTTTGTTCCATCAAACATGTATCCATTTACAGTATGATACATGTTGGACAGTAGAAAAGGCGGGACAAGTGTGTGTGATCAACGCTTCATTAAAGACAACACACATTTTAATAACACTTTAATCAGGACCGTAACTAGGCATCGGAAACAGACGAGGCAGGGGTCCGTCTGTAATATTCGGGTTCGAAATAAATCTTGTTACATCCGTTTTAGGATACATGTTTGACAGTAGAAAAAGCGGGACAAGTGTGTGTGGTCAACGCTTCATTAAAAATAACACACATTTTAATAACACTTTAATAAAGCCCAAAGAGTGGAACCTAGTCACTGTCTGGGAATGCTAGGCTGGAAAACCAAAATCTCTGACGGTCGAACTTGTTCGAGAGACTTTTTCGCGGGAAATAAATAATTGCAGAACAAAATGCCGGTTTACTGGCGATGGTAATCAGGCAGAGAGTTCGATACCTAACGTAGTTGAAATAAAAGTACAGAAGCTGCACGTGAACATTAATTACTATTTGAAGTATGCATTACTTAATTCTTGATGTGAAAATGAAAGGATGTTTTCTACCCCTGTATGCCCATCCTCCCAAGTCAGGGTTTTGTATCCACGTTCGTTCCTACAAACCCCTGACATCACACATTCATATTTGAACGATTTTTATTGGTTCTTCTCAAGGTCACAAGAGAATCCATTTGCGTCCTAGGTAGAATTTCTAGGTCACACACACCAGGCGGCGATATGTTCGACCCGCAAAATATGATTTTCGAATATCAGAAAACAATTGCCTTGTATTGAACATGTTTTGAAACCGTAGACGATATAGCGACGGGAATGGGATACTTTTCTGCCAACACAATATACGAAAGGACGTGCAATTTTAAGATCCTTTTTAATATAAGAAAAGAATGGGATACAGTGTACCCGCCACCAAAACGGCGAAGCCACCCCTCTCCCCAGTGCTTGTGTTGATGAAAAATTAAAGAAAGAGAAATCTTGCTGATCGTTACTTAGTTTGTGACCATACATTTGTGGTAGTGATAATTTACTTCTCAAAATATTTTAAAACTGGATTTATCCTATTTTTATTATCAGAGATTTATAAAATATTGTTAATATCTTTTTATATAAAAAATTTTTCTTCATAAATTAAATTGCAACTATATTTTCACCTTGTACTCTAAGAAGTCCATAAAGAATAATGTGGTGTTTTTTAATACTAATTTGGCAAAATGTTTACTTCATAAATATTTAACTTTAATTTATATGATAATAGGACGGACACGTTTAATCTTTACTACCTTTCTTGATCATGACTTGTATAATAAAATCTTAACATGCGTGTCTTGTAATAACGGTTCAAATTAAAGCTGAACTAAGAGGGTACATATGATTTACGCAAAATCACAAACAAGAGAGCACAATTTTGTATGATATCTCATCACAGAAACTGAAATTTGATCATTGAGCACTCGAGGATTTGAAAGAAACAAGCTGACTAACGAAATATTATTTACTTTCAATTAAAATGGATAAAAAGGGTAAAAAAATCTTCCACGCAATTTCTTTGGTGAAAACATATATAAAGCTTATAGTAAATACGGTTTCTATCCACATATTCCACCTCACATCAAATGGTAAGAAAACATTTTTTGCTCTAATCATTCCTTATCAAACTCAAAGACATTTTTTAAACCGTTCATTAAGCTTTATATAGATTCATTGTTCACATCTTTGACCAACTAAAACATAAAATATATATTTATTTTCTAATGTCCATAGAAATTACTATAGAAAAAATAGATCAGAGAAGTGCAATGTAAAATGCATCAATGATATAGAAGCATGAATGAAATTAAAAGCTAAATTTATACAATTATATAGGCGATGTAAAATATTTTACAAGAAAAATAAATGGAAATGGTGAGCTGTCAAAAGGGGCATAAAACGACTAAAATGTATTAAATACACAAGTCGAACAAAACCAAATACATAATATTAACAACAAACTAAAAAGTTAAAAATACCCAACGTTTCGACCAATATGGTCTTGATCACGAACATGTAAAAAATAAAAATGAAAAGGGATTGACTCTTTGAAACCGAGAACAGCTGTTGACTCTTTGAAACCCAGAGCAGCATCTGCTCTAGGTTTCAAAGAGTCAACACCTTTTTATTTTTATTTTTTACATGTTCGTGATCAAGACCATATTGGTCGAAACGTTGGGTATATAACTTTCGATTTTATATTTGGTTTTGTTCGACTTGTGTATTTCATACATTTTAGTCGTTTTATGCCCCTTTTGACAGCTCATCATTTCCATTTTTTTTTCTTGTTATCTATTGTCGCATGAGCTGTTTCGCAACATACTTAGTTTTTTTGTAAAATATTTTAAAATGGTATGTAATAGCTTTTAAAGAAATTTATTATTCACAAATAACTTATCTTTTTATCCTTATATTTTTCTTAACAGGTTTGTTATATATATCTCTTTAAAATATTAGCTGAATTTTCCGTGTTAACTTTTCAAATTTATACCCCCTCCACACGCATGCACGGATTTTTCTTACGATTCCTGACGGATCGCCAACTCGTAGTCAATCGCAAGCATCCGTACATAAAACAAAAGGCATAAATCGTTGGTATCCGTTAATAACTCGTCACAACTCGCAGACACTCGCAGACAGTCGTGCATGAGGATCCGTGAAAGTGGAAGCAAAATTTGCGATTGCCCACGTATTACATTTTCCATAAATAACTTGTAACAATCCGTAAGTATCGTAAACCGGTCGCATCAACACGTAACCCTCCGTAAACTACTCGGAAGAATCCGTAAATGTCTCGTAAACAATTTGTTTTACGATTTGTTACGGTTAGTTTACGATTTGTTTACGGATTATTACGAGTGCTTAAGTGATGTTTACGATTTCATTCACGTCGTGTTACAATGGCTTTACGGATTCTTAAGAGTTATTCCGAGCACTTTACGCATAGTTACGAGTACTTTAAGAATCCATACGTATACTTTACGATTTAGGAAAGATTAAAATTGTCTGGCTGGATGTCAGTTGTCGAATGATGATACACAGAGAATTGAATACTTTTTTGCAAAAAGCATAAGACTCGCAACTATTCGTATCAACACGTTAACAGGTCTTAATTTACACGTAAAAGCTTAGATGAATCGTAATATTCCGTAATATACTCTTAACAATCCATTAAAAGTTCATAAAATGTCGTAACTTGTTCGTATTTATCTGTGGTGACTCGGAAAAAAATGGTAGATTTTGTCGTAAATATATCGTAATAACTCGTAATAAACCGTAAATGGCTCATCATTACTAGTAACCACTCTCAAATCGCTCGCAAAAGTGGCCAAATTTTAAGGATCCGTGTACTTTTATGAATTTGTGCCATAGTAAGGATTCGTAAGAAAAGTCCGTGTATGTGAAGGTAGCATTAATTAAATATTCTATCGTAACTTCAATCTTGGTGCCTCTGAAACCACTGACCATTTTCTGCTGTTTTGTAATATATATATAATTTTATTTGATAAACTATAGGAGTAAATGTGATTTTAAATATTATTTTTTCAAAACTACATAAATTGCAGAGTAGATTTAAATTTATTACTGTCCGGAATTCTCATATATCTGCATCATAATACTATTTTAAGAACCTTTGAAACTGTTGAATTCTAATACAGATGAAGATTTCTTCATGGCAAATAGACTTTTCTTAAATTTGTTTTAATTTTTAATATTTTATTATCCTTTTCCGTACATTTATCTGTCTTGTATATTTGTCGTGTATATATATCTTAAGGGGAGCTACTTGTAGCCTTCGGCCTCTTAGTAATTCTTTTTAAATAAATACAATATTCAACTTTTTAAGGAAAAAAATGAAGACTACACAATTTACGATACTGATTTGTGTCATTGTAAATGTTATAAACTACCACTGCATGGCAACGCAACCATTTTCATCGAAAGAGCTAGAAGAATTGGAGGAAATTGAAAAATTAATCGAGCAACGTAGGTCTAAGGGTATGACGGACAGAGTTAAGAATGCGGTACTTACTGGAGAAAAGAAACTCGAACGAATGGAGGAAAAGCAGAAGGAATTTAAAGAAAAGGGTAAATTTTAAAGAAAAAGAATGACCTTTTCAGATGTTCCCTATAATAATTCCCAGCCGCTACAGAAAACTGCCATAAGTAAAGACAAGAAATACCAAAGTGATATTCGAAGGAGGGAAAAATCGTCACAACTGACAAACTCCGGAGAACAACGAAGACAAGACCAAAACAATAGATGTACTACAATTAAAAACTAAAAACATATGAACAAATTTCAAATTAACTAACAGAAAGGCTCGGTTATTTTGTTTACATTATTTAGTCTAAATCACATTTTTCTGATTTTTAACTCGATTAATTATTAAACAATAAATGAATACATGTCCATACAATGCTGGGTATAGCAATCTGTACTGAGGGCTTTTCCTTAATGTTTACTGTTTATACGTATCTATAACACCCAGCCAAGGCTGTGGTTTTGGTGAAAATAACATCTTGACCGAAGAACAATTTATACCTTCGACATTGTGTTATCAGCTTGTATTCAGTCTGTCACAAATAAACAGTAGTCTTTAGAAATATTTTGTCCATGATATATGGGATATGATTTGTCACACGATGTTTTAGGAATTGACGGGAGAAAGAAGAAAGGACGTCGTAACAGACTCAGTAAACCCACTGAAAAGACACAACAGTCACAAGAAGTTGGCATGTTGTTCTTAGATATAACGAAAGCGCTTGTCGAATCGTAAGTCTAATTGGAAATTCTTTTTTCTATAAAGACTTTGGATTTCTAGACGTTTCTTATATTCGTAAACTAAACCTCAGAGAACATTTATACATGTATTTATGTACGTCGTTAATAATTTTGCCTTGTATATAAATTTTTGTGGTTCTCAGAAAATTTTACCTGTCCTTAGGGTTTCTTAATCAGAGTTTTGTTTCTTTGTTGTTCTTCTGGACATTCCGCCCTCTATTCATTTGGATTTTTAATGTATGACATTTCACCAGTTACGCTACAGGATAAACTTTTGGAAATCTCTATCAAAATAGTTTTAGCTATATAAAATCAGATAAGAACAAATTTGACTTGGAGAGGTTAAAGCCTACTTGTAACAAGATTTCAAAATCACCTGAAACTACAGTGATATTTTATTCTGAGTATGGTCATTTACCACAACACCCTCAAATAAAGACAGTATATTTCTTATTATACTGAATGCTTTGGTTGCCACTGAAAAAAATACCAAGTATACCTGTATCTTAGTTCGGAGGTTGATATTCTAAAAAAAATATCCTACCTCGTGTTGTGCAAAACTTTCAAACGCCTTTTAGCCAATGAAATCAATGCATTTCTGCATGAATTATAATAATTATAGATTAATACATGGCCTTTTTAATATTGCCCTTGTTATCAGCATGAGACCTTGATATCGACCACTAACAAGAAATAATTTTACCGCTGAATTAGATTTTCCTGTCGTTTGACCAGCGTTTTGCTGTTCCTACATGATCCGACGATTATTTACAGTTGGGCGGAAGTGACGTCGGTGATGCTCACGAGAGGGCAGATAACATGTTATTGCCCCGGGGGCTGATAACATGCTGCAAATTACGCTTTATTACACATGCAAAATCAGCGTTATTTCAATAAAATATGTGATAATGAATATTTTCTCGAGCAACTATAGTTTTCTAAAAAAAAATTTTAAGGTGCAATATCTTAGAATATTGTACATTTAATTAAGGTTACGTCCTGCATGGAATATTACGTTGCAATACGTTAATCCAGTATAACACCATCAACTTAAGTTAGTATGTTTATAATATTAATGCGACAACCCTATCTTAGACTGAATTCGATATAGATCTTGCCAGGCTTCCATCCGTTTTCCGTTTGTTTGATTTATTTATCTCTTGTTGAAAGTTTATTAAAATTTCTATGCAGCGTTCCTTTGTTTCTATATTTAAAAAACATAGTACCCACGTTTCTTTGTTTCTATATTTAAAAACATAGTACCCACGTATATGATCAAAATGCTTTAAAATATAAATATCTATTAAAAAAAAATGTTTGTAGCACTGGTGAAACCCCGAATGACTTGTCAGCTGATCCAGACGTACAAGCTGTTATCAATGATTACATAACAGGTGCCAGTACTACCAGGTAACTGTATTGTTATCACCTGGATTTAAATAAGTTACCATATTAAAGTATTGTTGAAACCTTTGTATACTAACCTTTAATTGGTGACAGATAAACAATTCGTGACTGGAAATATACTTTAAAAGTTCTAGTAGGTTCTACGAAATAAATTATTTTATCATCTGGTTTAAGATTATATTATGCGAAAATCAACGAAAGGTCATTGTTACTAGAAAATCTTTCATTCAACTGACCTTGACATCTTATGTAGGAGGAAACGGCAGACAGAAAATGATCCATGTAGTTCTACAGTGATTGAATGTAACAGTATCCCAGATGTCAATCAGTACAGAACCCTAGACGGAACATGCAATAATAAATTAAACCCTTTCTTCGGCTCTTCGTTCTCTACAATGCCTCGTTTTGAGGGTATGAAAGCTGTTTACGAAGATGGTGGTGGGTATTTCACATACATTATATTATGCCAATACAATTGAAAATCGAAAAAATAACCCAATCTGTTGGAGTTTCAAATACAAAATGATAAAAAATGATTGAAAAAGTTTAAAAGCCAAGAACAGAGAGATAGTCCTTATTTCTTTTAAAACCTCTGCACGTAATAATTACAAGACTTCAGTTTTTTTTACAATTTTTGTCATTTTTATGATAGATACATGTGTATACATTAGCCGTTGCCCGACAAAAATGCGACAGATACTTTAAGTAACAATGGGGCTAGTAAACCGATGTTACTGAATGAATTTTTGGTATGTGTTTACAGTTTCAGAACCAAGAAAGTCCTTCACTGGTAATGACTTGCCAAATGCCAGGAATCTAAGCAACTTATTTTTTCAGTCTGACGCGGACATAACAACGCAAGAAGAGTTCAACACAATAATGAGTATGAACTGGGGTCAATTCTTAGATCACGATGTCACCATCACGCCATTATTAGGAGGTAAGGGTCAGTTCATTCATTGATGCATACCTTGACTTCGTCAGTTGTTTGTTTGCATTCAAAATAATGACTGTGTGTTAAAGTGTTATCGATTGATGTATGTTTTGTTTCTTAAATGTATTTTTGGAAAAAAAACTTCTATGATATTTTCCTTAATTTGTCTCCGTTTTGTTTTAAATTCTGGACTACCATCTGTATACTTCGATGGCATTTCTGTTTTATCTCTTTTGGGATTTGGAGAGTTAAAATTACGAAAGATAACATATTAATCCATGTTTTGTATTGTGTTTTAAACGTTTTTCAAGTAGGACCTAAATGGAAGATTTTCAAACTACATTGTATTTGCATATTCATGAATCGCAATGGTCATATCTTGCGGAGTTATTCAATGGTTTTTAACGTGAAGAATTATTTTTGTTGATTTTCCTAGTTATTTATTTTATTTAAATCGTGGAAATAAAGTAAGACATAATAACGCGATTAGGAAGCCAATTTATTGCATGGCAGCTCTAAACCAGGAAATACATATGACATTACATAATGTCTCCTTACATTTGGGTGAATTTTCTTCTTGACAACACCCCCGACAGATTCGTAAATAATCGTTATATCATTTACAGGAGAAGGTGGCTCTGACATTTCATGTTGTACAGGTGAAAGGTGAGCTCTTAGACTATGTATAATAGAAAGAGAAATAACATTTAATCTCAGAAAATCTGGATAAATGTGAATCAGAGAAACATTTCTCTAATTTTTAGCCAATTTAACAGTCTCTCGACCGGTGTTGGAAAAATTGCTAACCTCACTAGTGAGTTTTCGGTTTTCGAAGTAGTTTTCGAAAAAGTAGGAATTCACCTAGCTGGCACACCAACATACGATGGAACTTTTAAAATTAACTTTAACAAATGCAACAGGCTACTAAGAATAGAAAACGTACCTTTGTTATTGAAAGTGAAAGTTCAACAAAAAGTTAAACTGGAACATGCCGTGTTCTTCTTGCTGTTCCTTTCCGCCAGACACTGTGACAACTTCCACCAGGAAAAATAGTTCCGATTTAAATGACAACTGACATATGGAAATAATCTACGGTGTTTAATTAACAATGACGTTTTTGAATTATTTTAAATAAAAATGTTTATTGATTATGATTGCTTCATACTTGTAAAATATCGGAAATGTTTCGATACAAGATTCGCATGAATACATACATTCTTTTTGTCATATGTCACTATAAAAACATATTATATATTATAGACTTCCTCTTTTTATCGGTATTTCTTTGCCGATATCTTGACACTGAAAATATGTTTAGACGGGGTATTCAATAAATGAAATTAAATGATACCCTATTTTTGTTTTAGAGAAGAATCAATATATGAAATTAAATCATATACCATATTTTTGTAGTAGAGAAGAATGCATGGACATAAGTCTAAATTGGGATCCAGACAGTCCTGATCCCCACTTTGATAAGACATGTATGGAGTTTGTACGGTCAGCACCGGCGCCTGTTTGTGGCATTAGTAGGTATTCACGTATATCATCACACTGAGAATATACTTTTCTCAAATAGACGGCCTCAACTTGGTACAATGTATTTCTAACCGAAAAACTTTTCTTAAAGTTTGTTAAAGTTGTAACATTCAGTACCATTATTAGGCTTTTACTTGACGTTTTTCATTAAGTCACAGGTAAACTTTATTAAATTAAAACACAAAATAGGAGTTGAAGCTTTATGTTAAGCATTGATTAGCAGTTGACCATTTAAAGATACTTATCTTAACAAAGTATTTTTCAAATTTTAACAAGATATATTGAGCCCATCGAAGTCGACACGATTTTTAAATTACCCCGAAAATTGCTAATTTTGTAGTTTTTCCTGCATATTTGATTTTTTATGGACAAGGCGACCTAACTCCAGAACAAAATCTGACTTTCATAAGGTAACAGTAGATGAGCCTAAGGAAATGTCAGTGTAGTGAGTCTTATAGCAGTCTTTTCAGCAACACAGATACAAAGAAATACATACAAAAATCTTCTTGTCAGAAACCGCTTGACAGATGGAAGTAATATTATGCCTAAATGATCAGATAATGGTCCCTAATAAAATTGATGTTTTTGGTGCCAATCCGAAATTCAGCATGACCCCGAATGTCAACCCAGATGGCCGCCACAGCTGAACTATGGGAAAATTCATTAAAAAATCTTCTTGTTTTGAAACCACTTAGCCAATTGGTCCTTAGGTGGTCCTCTTTCAGAATTATGTTCTATGACCCGGAATGTCAACAAAGATGGCCGTCACAGCTGAACTTAGTTCAACATAGGACCCTTTGGGAAAATTCATTAAAAATATTCTGATGTGAGACCAACTGAACAATTGGGACCAGACTTGGCAACAATGGTCATTAGATGTTCCCCTGATGTTCTGGCCTGTCAATCAAGATAACCACCAAAGCTGAACTTAGTTTTACATAGGACCCTATCACCATACCTTAAACTTGGCCATTTGGACATCAAACTAAACCAGCAATGGTCTCTTTCAGAATGCTGTTTGAAAACCTTGAAAAACTAGGATGGCCACCACACCCTAACTTTGTTCAACATTGAACCTATGGGAAAACTAGCCAAAATAACTGCTACACTTAAACTATCATTCCTGCTGAAGGTGGACAAGTTAAATCCAGGTGAGCGATACAGGCTCTTGAGAGCCTCTAGTTTTAAGTACATAGGCTACCATTATTGTACACATTTGAAAAGGGTTTAAGTTGACAACTTGTTAATGAACACTTAATGGACGTTGTAGAGTTATTCAAGTACAGGTTTGGAAGGAGTTCTAAACATTCTTCAGGCGTTTTTTGTCACACATCCTTGGAGATGAACAAACATAATTAAACAACTTAACTAAACTACGTTGGTACTTAAGTTTTATTTGGGAAATTTAAAATTAAACCCTACAGTTATGATGATACAATAATCATAGTGCTTTCATATTAGAATCTGCATTCTAATCGCCTAAACTCACTTTATAGAGCAGTGTGAAGATCACATAGAGTCTTCACCCACTAGTCGATTTATGCTTTTGTGTAAACTAGTTTTAAATTTGTTTCTATAAAGCTGCAAAAGAGTTATCCAATGCAATAACTTCGTATATTGATGCCAGTAATGTCTACGGCAGTACAAAGGAAGAAAGTGATGGACTTAGAGCTGTTGATGGTGGTGAATTGTCAGGTAAGCAGGACCTATCATAAAATGTTATATTTTCCTCTACATTGATGTTTATAAACACTGATATCTTGCAACAACTGAAGCTAATATCGCTGGCATTTTGTTTTATTTTTGCATATTCTGATAACATTTTAAAATTGAGTCAGCTGTGGGATTCCTAAAAAAACAATATTAACGGAACAGATGAGTGCCCTAAAAAGTCGGTTTAAAATTACATAAAAAAGTCTATATAGTCTAAATAAATTCTGCAAAAATATACTCAAATCAAAATAAAAATCATATGTGGATACTTAAAAAATTTATTCAAACACATAAAATGAAGATCACTAAAGTTTTGTACTTTAAAAACCTACAACCTGTCCAACCTCTCATCACAAACTTTATACCATACCACTTTGATTCCCCAAAAAGGTACTTTCCCTGTATTTGTTTCACCCGTTCACCTAGAGAACTATTGATTTTTTTAATCATAAATATTTCCCTACTTTTTATCGTAAACGATTGTAATTCATTTTTTTGTGAAAGAAAAATTTTATTCTAAATCATTGACAAATTCAAATTTTCTAGCCGAAAAGGCTGTTTACATGTACATGGTCAATACCAAAGCAATTTGTATCACTTATTGGAATATTATCAAGAAGGACATTCAGAAGCAAAACCATTCTACTGACAGATGAAAGGAGATACATAACCTCACTTACAGCAAAAAGTTTTGGTTCTGAGTGTTCTTCACGTTGAAAAACTGTCTTAAAGACGGAAATTTAGCACACATATGTTAAAACTGTCTCTTATGCGATATTAAGGTATTTTGAAAAAATTGTGTTGGTTTGTATCAAAAATCTTAAAAGAACACATACCAGGTTATGCCGTGAGAGATTTTGAAAGGCATTAAGCTTCTTCTTGTAATTGGCCCTAGAAGTGAAATAAATGAAGGGGAATTGACCCTACTTCTTTTCATTGAGAAAAAAAAATGTTATGACATTTTGACAATGCTTCTCTCTCTATTCTTATATGGGTACAAGGAACAATTTATTCAATGGGAACAAAACAAAAGGAATAACAGACTATCATCGTCTTTTAAATTCAATTCCAGATACACTGTATACATTTATATGGTACAGGTATTTTGTCAGTTAACAAGCAGTTGTTTTCACGACCAAGTAAATGATCTAGCCAAGAGTTAATAAAAAAATTGATTTAAAGGCATTGCAGATGTACTCAAATCTGCTGTTAATTTATACTTATCAGCTACAACCAAGAGTTGATTGAGGGAGAAATGACATTAATTTAACTTTCCTGTAGTGAGTTTCCCATTTATGAGCTGCAACATATACGAGTCACGTGTGTGTGGAGTTATTTTACACTCAATCGGCTATTCTAGAAAATGTGCAAACTATTTTGACTCCGAATAGAACCTTTTTACGGCCGAAGAAGTTCCTGAAGTAGAGGAGATTTTATGATCGTTTGTTGACCTTTCCGTTACTTCTTTATCACAAATAACAGATATATTTCACCTATCGTTATCTATTGATACCAATTCCAGGTATTATCCGTACTTTTCTGTCCTTGGTCTCAAGTATGGTTATATTTTATTCTCAGTACTTTTGTATCTAACAGTGTTGTGAAATAAGTCGGATTTTTGAATATCTGGTTTAACCGTTTAGTATTCAAAGAATTTTACTTATCAAGTTACAGAATTGTTTAATATTGAGAAATAGAAGAATAAGGAGGATTAATTTTATTTTACCTTTAGCTTTCCTTGAAACTAAAGCAGGTAAAAAGAATCGGGAACTTCTTCCCGAGGACACATCAGAGTCAGCTATTTGTTCACTCTCCGGAGACGACACACAGGACTACTGTCAAAAAGCAGGTAATACAAAACAGGGAGCACCAAAAAATATGATTAGAATAATTTTTGTATGGTTCATTCCAAAAGAATAAAAGAATGATAAAATGAACACAGAGAAGAGATAGAAGCTGCTTGCTAATCTGTGGGACCCGAGTTCCACTTGTTTTCTTTTGGGGTATGTGTTGTTCATCTACTTGTATATATCTATTTTAATTTGTTTATATGAAAATGTAACCAATATGTATACTGTAAGAAAATATGTAAGAAAAGACTTCTCATTGTCATATTTATTCAACGTTTTTTTCTTCATTTTTTGCAAAAAGGCGACGAAAGAGTAAACGTACAGCCAGGTTTAGGTGGTCTACATTTAGTATTTGTTAGAGAACACAATCGCATAGTAAAAGAACTGTCTGATGTACAACCAAACTGGTCTCAAGAGAAATTATTTAACGAGGCAAGAAAGATTGTAGGAGCTATTATGCAACACATAACCTACAGCGATTACTTCAAAAGTACGTAGATTTATATTTCTTTACACTGAATATTCATAATTTTAATATGTATCTGTCTATAAAATTAAATTAATTATAATATAGTTATTGCCAGATCTATGCTGTCACAGAGGCCACCTAATCATTGGTACAGCAGTAGCATCATGCATGTCGTTGGAGTTTACTCAGATTGTCGCCATCTCCACCTTATCTATTTGTACAGTATTTTTGTATCGCATATGACTTTTGTGTCTGTTATAAAAGGCATAGATTAAGTGCTACTTCCTCTGGGTTTAACATCTTGGCATAAACAAATATAAAATACACTTACATTTCCAATAAATCTAACATAACTTCCGATTTTTACGGGAAATTAACTGTCCATAATTAAAAAAAATAATGAATCATTGTATTAAATTTTAAACCGTAAGGGTCCATGATTGGTCAAATAAAGATTTCTGTTTTTATTTCTGTATTGCTATTATCTTTTAGTATAATCATGTTTTTTGTTCTCTTCTTTGGACATTTTCTTATTTCTTGTGCTACTAGGAATTGGAATTTTTTTTATTTAGAAAATTTTGCGTATGTATTTAGATTTGTTTGGAGAGGAACACACAGCTACATATGGCTTAAGATTGTTAGAGTCTGGATTTTACGAGGAATATGACGAAACGATTGATCCTTCCATAAAGGTTGCATTTGCAACCGCTGCGTATCGTTTTGGACACACTCAGGTAATATTACTTACCATGAATGGAACATATATAGTTACTGTAGTATTTAATCTTTCCAAAGACAATGAGCAACGTAAGCCTATAATGGTGGACATAAAGATTCCAGGTAAAAGATATCTATTCCTGACAGTCTTTAGTTTATTGTCTGTATGTACACATTCTGTCTTGGTCTGATATTGTCTGTGTCATATAGAATCGCCAGTCATTTTTCTCATGCTTTGTCACCTAAAGCTATAGTAATCCAATGAAAATAACATTCTTGGTATAGATATTAATTACAACAGTCTTGTTTTTTACTGACGTTACTGTGGATAATGCTGTCTACAAGAATACTTCCAATCACAATTTGTCTATTATATTTTTTGGAAGTTTATAAACCATGCAGTTCTAACTTAAATTAAATTTGTATAATTTGTTAGTTTTTTATTTGTTCATTGGACATGTTAATTTGCTTGAAAAAAGATTTTTTTTAGTAAATCATATTCAACATAAGTTTAGGCCAAAAACAAATACACGTGTTTCCGCTAACCCTACCTATCCTAACATTTTTTATGCCATTTTTGAACGAGCACTGTTAAAGTCAGACTGTTTCCCTAGTAGTAACCAGCTAAAACTGTTTGTAAAATAAAATGATATTGCCTACCTACGTACCCTATTTTTTTCAGCACGTTATTGGAAACACATTTATTATTTTTTTTGGCCTTAATCTATTTTGAAAAGGAAAATTTTAAGTACAAAAATTCTTGCTTCCTTTGTTTATTATCACCCCCCCCTAACCCCCCTTCCCCAAATATATATATATATATATATATATATATATATATATATATATATATATATATATATATATATATATAACCATTTCCCACTTCCTTTATCCCCAGAATGTAATGACATTATTTATTTTTTTACTATTTTTTGTATGATGTTTTATTTCGTCTTTTTAATAATAAGAAATAAATATGTTCACATCCAACAAATAATTTCAGATTCCCCCCTTTCTGGCATACACGAGGAATAACTTCGAATCTTCCTTTGCGAAAAGAGGTATTTCAGATCTTTTCTTAGATCCTCACATGCTGATTTTTAAAGCTGGTGTAAGAGTAGGCCATCTGATGCGTTACATGACGACGGAACCAGCAAGAAAAACTGACAGGTAGTATATCATCACCAATTCATTCTAAATAACTTCCACATATATATTTCATTTATATTAATTCAGACTGATCTGTTAAATACTTGGTCCAAACGATGAAAGAAAGTTACCAAGTTGTGTTCCATTTGGTGCGAAGGACTTTTTATAATGTTTATCGGTGAACTGGTCCAGTTTATACATCAATAAACTCCGAAAATAATTTGTTCAATTCTTTTAACTATCTTATCATTTGTTAGGAAAATATACCTTAAACAGTCCGCACACATTCCATTTATTTATTTCGCGAATGAATATATAGCGACCTTTATAGTAAATATGAAAATAGTAAATATAAGAAATGCAAATGTTGGTTACGAAAGTAGTCCGGTTAACATTGTAACTGGAATCGCTTAATTATAACCAATCGTAGTAAAATATTTCGATTTATGCAAATTATATAAGAATTATAAACATGTAGACACGAGACCACAATTTATTTATAGTGCATTTAATATTAAAATAAAATTGAATTAAAAAAATTCGCACCGACTCAAACTTGAAAATCTTTTGTCATGTGCAAAGTATACTTACTTCCAATCATAATATCAAAATAAAAAATAATCAGTGCTTACTCAGAATATTGGCAAAAATAACTCCTAGGGTAGAAGGATTCTTGAAGACGGCAGATTGATCCTTTTCCATCTGACCAAATCACCGCTTTTACTTATAACAGCTCATTCAAAATTCTTAAAACATCAACTTTGAACATACATTTAGAACAAAAACCAGTTAAAAATGCTTTCAACAAGGGGCAGAAATTATATACGGAAGACATACAGTAAATCTATAGAGGGGATAATAACGAAAAAAATAGTGCACGAATTGTGGTCTTGGGCCTGTTTATTCTGAAGTTTGAGTTGTTCATATGTCTTCAATTAATAAGAAACATTAAACAGCCACAAATTAATGCTTCAATCTAAACGGTTCTTATATGAGAAAAAAATGCTGGCAAAGAATGTGACATGGTTTTTGTAATCCAAATGAGTTTGAAATGTTAGCATTGAATAAACTCGGTCATATATTTTAGGTTTTTTGAAAGCGGTATTAGAAATACTTTATTTCATGACTTCGATTTAACAAGTCTAAATATTCAAAGAGGAAGAGACCACGGTCTACCATCTTACATCGAATGGAGAAAATTTTGTGGTTTGTCAACACCATCAAAAGGTCAAGATTGGGATAGATTAGAAGATATTCCAGATGATGTTATCCGGATATTGAAAACAAGTGGAGTTTACCAGTAAGAATTAAATACCCTGGCAATGAAAAATCATACCCGATAAAGAAAAATGTAAACCCAAAACTGTCATACAACCATAAATAAAGTAGATATTTAACTAACAAGCAAGTTCGCTTTTGTAAATCATTTTGACTGTGATCGAATTACCATTTAAAATCGGTACAATTTATTTAAGCTTACCCTATTACAAAAATGCAATTACTTGTATAACATTTATAACTGAAATAAAATAAACTTAAATAAAGTTATGCGATTTTATAGCTGTATTAAACAGAACAATGTAAAAAAAGGAAATCAAATAAAATTTGATGAAAAGATCACTTTTTTGTAAATTTATTTCCGCATAATGATTTTGATTACAAGTGATAATAATTATTTGGTGTAAAAAAGTCTCTGATAAAATATGCCGCTATTTATTTATCAAGTTAAAGATATCTTTATGATTTTTAAGGGATGTAAATGACATTGACTTGTATGTTGGTGGAATGGTGGAAAATAAGGTGACACCATATCTTGGGCCTACATTCGCATGCATACTTGGAAGACAGTTTCAGCTTTTGAGACAAGGTGATCGGTTCTGGTATGAAAGATCTGGACCTGAAGGATTTTCTGAAGGTAAGAAGAATTTAAAAATAATTAGATCAAATTGAATTATCATAGAGCATGTAGTACATCCGTTTATTTTCAGGGCCAATTTAAAATATCGAAAGGGAACATTTTAGAGATGCCTTTTTAAAGAATATTTTAATGTTCCTTATTCTTATGAAAAAAGGATAAAAAATATTTCATTTTATTTTATTTTAGAACAGCTGAACGAAATCCGAAAAGTAAGGTTGTCTCATATATTATGTAACAATGGCGAAATAAAATCAGTCCAGAGGAATGCATTCAGAAATCAAGACGCGTAAGTACCAGCTTGTTTTGGTATGTGGGGAGTTGCTCCTTATTAAGGTCGAACGACAACCTCTATATGTCGATAACAACCATATGCCTATGTATAGTCCAATAAGATATGTTATTACAACATGATCCGAGCAATCTCAGTTGTATAAAAGTAAATTTGCGTAGCGCCGGAGTTGCATTAACCTGACTTTACATGCACACAGCAGTATTTGATCTGAAAGTCGAAATACCATTTATATTAGATTAATTTATACCACTTGTTTCCCAACGCTAATGAATTATAAACAAACCGATTATCTGTAAACGATAAAATTTGATAACAGTAGTTATGCAATCCTTTGATTCTTGTTCCGTTTCCTTATATGTGTTAATACATTATGTATTTATTAGGGAGAAAAAGCTAAGCTGTAGTGAATTTCAAAAAGATCAAATAGATTTCACCAAATGGGCTTGAAACAGTTCAGGTTTGTATAATCACAAATAGCAAAATAATTTCATTATAAATTTCACTTCACAATGGTTTTAGAGTGATCAAACTACGATGGCTGTTTCACTAGATAGTTAAGGCACTAGTAAACGATTATGCTTTTTTTTTCTTCAAACGAATGTAAAACAATATTAAATTTCATTCTAGAAAACTTTTCATCTTTTAAAATAAGAATAGTAGATATCAGTATAGGTACAAGAAAACTAGGCATTGATAACATAGTTACAATTCTGTGCATTCAGTTTTTATTGAAAAAGTACCACAACAATCTTATTGTACTATGTACTGAAAACAATCACGGTTCGTTTCTAAGTATTTTGAACAAACTACACGTAGTTACTAAATATTAATTTTCCATGAAAATGCATTTCGGCCTGTTTACATTTTCAGATTTATGTATGATGGTTGGAACAGGATAAACGACTGAATTACTATACCTAATTTATCTACAAATTCCAGTAAACTATTTGTTACTTATCTTTTTACCGAGCTCTAAAATTTTTTAAAGAATATGTTTTGTTCCTAAAATAATAATTTTGCAAATTAAACATGTTTTAGCAATGATTTCTTATTAAATAAACTAAGTGGTTGACATATCAACGATTACACCATATGTTACATGTTAACATGTACCAAATTAATTGCTACTAACAGTGTTTCTGGATTAAGCCTTACCAAGAACACCCTTGGCTAAATTTCTGGAAGTCCGAAACTCAGACTTTTGAAAAATATAATATAATGTAAGCAAGACTTCCTACTAATTAATATAATACTACCGAATGTGTTAGTTAATAGAGATTTCACAAATAAACAATAACATCACTTGAACAGAGTGAAAAAGGAATAACATCGACACTCTGCAAGTTCATCTTTATACATGGCTGTTCAGTAATATACAAAATTTCGACCAGATTTAAACCTTTTGTAGCTATGATTACAAAGCGCTGGTAGAGTGATATTTGTCTGTCAAAAAGAAAATGGTACAAAAACACTATGTTGCCTCCAAAATCAATAAACAAGACGTATGTACCTTATGTATTACAATACCTATGATTTACATGTATACTACTAAGCCTCTTCAACGCGAGTCTGTTCCTTAATTTTTCTTGCTTTACATTTTTCTATGTGTCTATAAATAATATCGGAATCCATTATAACAATTAAACTACAGCAAAGTATTAAAATAATAATGCCAAGAGATCCCACAGCTTTCGCCGATGGTCTGCTATCGTCAACACTAATCAATTTTCGTTTAGAATTCGATGTCGCTTTAGGGTCAATTTTAATATCCGAAATAAGTTTTTCGATCTTTTCTTTCAATTCTGCGTCTGTAAGAACTAAAAACCCACCACTGCTACATGGACAGTAACAAGTCTGAGCCGTCGTATAACTGGTTGTAGTATGAGAATCGATATTTGATGTAGTTGTGTCTAGATTTGATGACGTTGTGGACTTGATGGTAGTTATTGATTTAGTTGTCATGTATTCATGTGTTGTAACTGTGGTTGTTGTTGCTGACCCTGTAGTGACAACATCCATTTTGGTTGATGTTTGTATCGAGGTGGTAGCTACTGCTGTAGTTAAGGTGTCTGTCGTCAGTTCGCCAGCCATATATCCTGACAGACATTCTGTTCGAGGAGTAACAGACGTGTGTTGAAGATCTCTACAACTCCAGTCTAATGGCGGATCCGGACATGTTGACTGTGTTACTTGTGCTGAAAAAAAATCATGATACAGATTAAGTCCTTGTTTTTGTTTCAAATAAAACCGCAGCTTCATAAAAAATAATTACGATTGTATGATGACAGTATTTTCCAGAATGTATAACGTTAAATATTAAGTGTAATATTTTTTCACAAATACTACGCCACATTCAAATACAATTTATGCAAAATGAAATATTTAAAAACATCATTTCATAGTGGTTATTTTTCTTTGGACAATACGCATTATGAGAAATTGTAATACGATAAGATGTTTCCCAAAATTATTTTTTTCAACAATTTTACTGTCTTTCATTTAAAATCAAAATAATAGCAAAAATGCATACGTATATATCAAAACAAAAAGCACTTACACTATTTCCACAAATTCAGATGAAAACTGTATACTATGTCTATGACGATACATAATATTTTAGCTGTTCGCCTTCTATAAGCATCGGATACCGTCACCCGAATCATAATAACGAACATATAACAAAACATCAGTAATCTCTACTCAGACTACATAACGTTTATTTTAGGAAACCAATTTTTGTATGAGTACACATCACAGAAGCCCTTACTTTCAATCAGCTGTCTATTTAAACTATTAGCCACCCTATTTTGGGAACCTTTCACTAATTTTTGAAGTGAAAGTTTTCAGATATTTCAGAATCATGTTTTTAGGCTTTTAATCGTACTTCTAGTTTTAAACAATTATAAAAAGACTAAAAAAGAAACTTACCAAATACTTGAAACTCACAAAAGCTCAGGAAGTTACCACTTATGCTGTCTTTGACAATTTTAACATAGTGTGCCATCATTGGTGTACTACAGCTAATGCTAAGAGGTTGTCCAATATCTGACAGACCAGGACCTGACAGATATTGAGCACAAAGCTGGGGATCAATTAATGTTCCATCTTCCGAAACATTTGTACCCACATATATTCTTGTGTCAGAAACTTTCTCTGAAACATGATTTTATATAATGCTAAATAATCAATGCAACACATATTATTCCACTATATAAATTTTAATCTAGTAATGAGGTTATTTGATTGGTCTATAGACGCCCACGTGACATGTAACAAATCATCGTGTTACCCTCTCGATTTTTTTTAACACTAATGTTACAAAATCAAGAGCCGAAGTAAAAGAAAATGTTAAACATTTCCATGTGTTATTCGTGTTATTACATTATTGTTTATTTTTCATAAAATGTGTTCTTGTTGGAATATAATTGATTCATGTGTGATGTGCTAAAAATTGTAAAAAAAAAACGAAACAAAGACCAAAATATTGTACGGCAGATTCAAATAAAAAATTACAAAAAGTCAGAAACTATCTAAGGACAAGGCAATGTCTGACTGAGATATTTCTTGTTTAACATTAGGCCTCGTCCTCAGTAACCGTGTAATATTTGTCACTGCACTTTAAAGTAAAAAACCCTCAATCAATGAAATAATAAAATCATAAAAAAAATCAATAAAAAAAGGACTTCTATTATTTGCCAAGGGGAAAATCTATATAATTTATAAAAATAATGATGATTTAACAGAAAATTATTCAATTGATTTATATTTATTTTTTATGAACAACTTACTATCCTCGTCTCCAGCAGCTTCTCCCATTATTATATTGACATGTGTAACAAGGGCTTCTATTATTTACCAAGGATAAAATCTATATAATTTATAAAAATAATGATGATTGAACAGAAAATTATTCGATTGATTTATATTTATTTTTTTATGAACAACTTACTATACTCGTCTCCAGCAGCTTCTCTCAATGATATATTGACATGTGTAACATTGTACATGTCGCCTAAGTCTACTTGCCAAAAACTGAACGGATCGTAATCTTGATTTGTAGCCATACAAGTCTGTTGAGAAAATTCAGAGATAGATACTCCATCCACAGCATTACAGGACTGTGTAAAGTTAAAATCAAAGCCTGGCAATAGAGAGCTCTGATTTGTTGGACGACATAACGCCACATTACAGATCTTTCCAATAACACATTCTGTCAAAGAAAATAATAATTTAACAATTCTTTGTCTTTTTGTTCTTTTCTGTGCCTACTAATTTGAACATATTTAAAGAAGAAGTATTTTCTACTTAGTAAGAATATTCAACATTCGAGTACATTTGTGGTAGGTTAGTTATTGGAATTGGTGGTAGAAAACAAGTTAATATGAAACTTAGATTTGAGTGTACCACCGTGGAACACTTGTGTCGGCTGCTCCGAGGCAATATCAATGGTTCAGGAGTTGCAGATGAGAACTTAAACCACTTAGTAAGCGAGTAAATTTTATTTAATTAAGTTCTAACAATGGACTAGCTTCAATTACGAAATTTGACAAAACATGTTAAAAAACCAATACGTAATAATGCTAACTTAATACTGTTGGAGATTTTTCCCTTATTACACTCAAAGACCATTGAACACCGCAGAAATAATGACAATAAGAAAATACCCCAAATCATAATGAAAATATTAAAATAGGAGTTTAACATAACTTAGTGAAAATTCCATTTGTCGAAACTTTTACAAATACGAAGTCAACACATTGACATGATATGGGTTTGCATATTTTTAAAAAAAATAACGTTGCCGCAACACTAAAAGTGTAGGATATTTGTCCAGGTATGAATGTGACGAATATTTAACAGAAGTCAACTTGCATGATATTGTAATATATTACTTTTAACTACGATAACATTATTGTTTTCTTATTTAAAACAGGTTATCAACATTCAATCTCATTTTCTAATAATGTACCAATATCAACCAAATTATGCATCCATTTTTTCTTCCTCCCTTAAGAACAATTTTAGTTTAAGTTTATTCAATCAAACAGTATAATATGATATAATATGGTAAAATTATTTTTCATTTACAAAATGTGTATTTATTATAGATTATTGCATCAAGTAGCATGTTCCACTCCCCTCTTAAAGTATTCAGTTGAGACTACATTAGACTTTTAGGATATACAAATATTCTGCTTTATAATCTGCAACAGAAGTCCATTATATATACATTCTAGCAGAATGCTTTGTGAGTGGACTGAAATATGCCTGTAAATAATATCTCATATGTTAATGAGGAACCAGAGTGAGTTATCTTTTCCTAACCAATGTAGGTAAGGGAGATAATTAAATTCTCTCCCTTTTGTCCTGAGGTTAAAAGGGAGACAAATTTATTATCTCCCTTACCTACATTGGTTAGGAAAATATAACTCACTCTGGTTTCTCATTGTCTATACATTCCATCTTGTAATTGTTGGGATAGGATTTATATAGGCTCTGCCTGTTATCCAATATCCTTTGACTTATATTAATAAAATGTTTGAAATGAAATGAAATATAGGAATAGAATACCTTCTTTCAGACAAGCATGTGTTCGGTATTTATCATATTCGCACTACATTCATGTTTATAAACAGGCTTTACCCTCCAATACACCTATTTATATAAACTAATGAACTAACTGTCATTGTGATCTATGTTGGCAAACATATTATTTGGGTATGCCAGTACATCCGTTATGAACCGGAATTTATTCCTTACAGTAAAAGATAACAACGATACAAGTAGGAAGGTTCTTTTTTTAAATATGAATTGTAATTGGAAGGATGACACTTGTACACAGGAGTGAGATCGTAGGTAATTAAGCACAATTGCAAAGGAATCCATCTGTTTACTCCATTTACTATTGTGTAAATAATTATAAGGAAAATATTACTCTTTAATCCATATTCCTTCACACTGTTAAATTCGAAAAGTTAATATTTACCTGAAAACAAGTTAACAAATGAATATTCATATTGAACAAATCTGAATAGAACATCCTATCTCAATAAGACGTTTCATGGTACATTTAACAGAACCAAGGGAAGTCGTATTCCTGGAAAGCTTATTCAGTTCATTTGGTAAATAGATGCGAAATGTGTTGTAAACATATAGTCAACCTTAATTTAACTTACAATATGATTCTATTATAAATCCAATGAGATTCCGTAACGAAGTTTGATTAAGGACAGTTAGTGGCCAAGGTTAGAAAAAAAGTTGGCCATAGCACGAGTATGTAATTATAAACGTGGAGGATTATTACTTGTAATGAATTTTATATACCTTGTGGTGATTGTTGACAGAATTACAAACAAAACAAACGAAACAAAACAAAACAAAACAAAAACCAAACAACAAAACAAAACAAAACAAAACAAAAACATAAACATAAACAAAACAATGAAGGTCAACGGTAGATGTATAGCTATTTTCAGGTCTTGACCATTTTGTTTGCTAGTATATTTAAACGATACATATATTATATAATGAAGTATCTTTAACAAATAATTTTTGTATGTTATATCTTCATGAACCAAAAAAAAAAATGACAGTCATTCCTTAAATGTTTTTTTAACAATGAATAAACATTATTTTCTGAAATTTATATAAACACTTCTTTTGAATTTTTTTAGGGTTATTAAAATCTTCTTTAGACCATTACGAATATCTTATACTAATCCCAGAATCACAGATGAAAATGTAAACAACATAATATTAAGTATAACAAATAATATATACCTAAACTAAAAATGTAACAAGAGGCTCTCAAGAGCCTGAATCGCTCACCTGGCAAACAATGCACTATAAACTAAATCTCATCATCACCATTCACTAAGGATACCATGTTTACTTTAAGAACCAAATATTGTTGAAATCCGAGCAAGTGTGAAAAAATGGCCGTCCAAAACAAACTTTCATCATCACCATTCAACTCGGGATACCATGTTTTCCTTGAAAGTAGCTTTCATCTTCATTTTCTTTCTATAATTCAGGAAAAATTAGCAAAAAACAGAATTTTGACCCCTATGTTCTATTTTTAGTAAGGGCGGACATGTTTTTCGACCAATCAAAAATCCAAGCATTAACTTTTTGCAGGATACCCCAAGTAACAATCTTACCAAGTTTCATTTGATTTTGAATAGTAGTTTCAGAGAAGAAGATTTTTGAAACAATAACATAAAAAAAGCCAAAAATGTCAAAAAAGGGCAATAACTCTAACATCAGTTGACAGATTTTCACGAAAATCAGCACACAGGTAGCTCTCATCATGCTGAACACTTTTAACCTGCCAGTATTTGCCGTAACCTAATGATTTTTGAGATATTTGCGAAAAACTGTTGTTTGACCCCTATGTTCTATTTTTAGTAACAGTGGCCATGTTTTTCGACGGATCAAAAATCGAAGCATAAACTTTTTGCAGGATACCCTAAGGAACAATCTTACCAAGTTTCATTTGATTTTGAAAAGTAGTTTCAGAGAAGAAGATTTTTGAAATAATAGCATAAAAAAAGCAAAAAATGTCAAAAAAGGGCAATAACTCTAACATCAGTTGACAGATTTTCAGGAAAATCAGCAAACAGGTAGCTCTCATCATGCTGAACACTTTCAACCTGCAGAATTTGCCATAACCTAATGATTTTTGAGATATTTGCGAAAAACTGTTGTTTGACCCATATGTTCTATTTTTAGTAACAGTGGCCATGTTTTTCGACGGATCAAAAATCGAAGCATAAACTTTTTGCAGGATACCCTAAGGAACAATCTTACCAAGTTTCATTTGATTTTGAATAGTAGTTTCAGAGAAGAAGATTTTTGAAATAATAACATAAAAAAAAGCCAAAAATGTCAAAAAAGGGCAACAACTCTTACATCAGTAGACAGATTTTCACGAAAATCAGCACACAGGTAGCTCTCATCATGCTGAACACTTTCAACCTGCCAGAATTTGCCGTAACCTAATGATTTTTGAGATATTTGCGAAAAACTGTTGTTTGACCCTTATGTTCTATTTTTAGTAACAGTGGCCATGTTTTTCGACGGATCAAAAATCGAAGCAAAAACTTTGTGCAGGATACCCTAAGGAACAATCATGCTAAGTTTTATCTAAATCCATTCAGTAGTTTCAGAGGAGAAGATGTTTGAAAAATTGTTAACGACGACGACAGACGACGACAGACGACGACGGACGCAAAGTGATGAGAAAAGCTCACATGGCCTTTTAGGCCAGGTGAGCTAAAAAGGGGATATGTTTGATCACAAATTCATGCTCTTTTGCCGTTCAAGTTCATCTGTTTAAAGTTGTCGGGATACCTTCTCTGTATGTTTTGTTTTGGCCATTGTAATAAATTGTAACAAAAATAGGACTTATTTCGGATTAAACTCGTACTGAATCTCGCCTTTTTAGCTCACCTGGCCTAAAAGGCCATGTGAGCTTTTCTCATCACTTGGCGTCCGTCGTCGTCTGTCGTCGTCTGTCGTCGTCGTTAACAATTTTTCAAACATCTCCTCTGAAACTACTGAATGGATTTGGATAAAACTTAGCATGATTGTTCCTTAGGGTATCCTGCACAAAGTTTATGCTTCGATTTTTGATCCGTCGAAAAACATGGCCGCTGTTACTAAAAATAGAACATAGGGGTCAAACAACAGTTTTTCGCAAGTATCTCAAAAATCATCAGGTTACGGCAAATTCTGGCAGGTTGAAAGTGTTCAGCATGATAAGAGCTACTTGTGTGCTGATTTTCGTGAAAATCTGTCAACCGATGTGAGAGTTATTGCCCTTTTTTGACATTTTTGGCTTTTTTTTATGTTATTATTTCAAAAATCTTCTCCTCTGAAACTACTGAATGGATTTGGATAAAACTTACCATGATTGTTCCTTAGGGTATCCTGCACAAAGTTTATGCTTCGATTTTTGATCCGTCGAAAAACATGGCCACTGTTACTAAAAATAGAACATAGGGGTCAAACAACAGTTTTTTGCAAATTTCTCAAAAATCATTAGGTTATGGCAAATTCTGGCAGGTTGAAAGTGTTCAGCATGATGAGAGCTACCTGTGTGCTGATTTTCGTGAAAATCTGTCAACTGATGTTAGAGTTATTGCCCTTTTTTGACATTTTTGGCTTTTTTTTATGTTATTATTTCAAAAATCTTCTTCTCTGAAACTTCTATTCAAAATCAAATGAAACTTGTTAAGATTGTTCCTTATGGTATCCTGCAAAAAGTTGATGCTTGGATTTTTGATTGGTCGAAAAACATGTCCGCCCTTACTAAAAATAGAACATAGGGGTCAAAATGCTGTTTTTTGCTATTTTTTCCTGAATTATAGAAGTAAAATGAAGATGAAAGCTACTTTCAAGGTAAACATGGTATCCCGAGTTGAATGGTGATGATGAAAGTTTGTTTTGGACGGCCATTTTTAAAATGGCTGCCATTTTCCCGCCATTTTTTACACTTGCTCGGATTTCAACAATATTTGGTTTTTAAAGCAAACATGGTATCCTTAGTGAATGGTGATAATGAGAATGTTGTATAACAATGATTAAACTTTATAATATGTGAGCTTTTAATTGCCATCACTTGGTGTCCGTCATCATCGTTGTTAACAAATTTTCAAACATTTTCTCCTCTGAAACTACCAGGGGGATTTGGATGAAACTTAGCATGATTGTTCCTGCAATATTTCCTTTTCAAGTACAATAAAAAGTCTTAACCCACAATTTTTACATAACTTCTTTCAAACATTTTAAAAACGAAGACAACATATAGACCAAAAGATTTATACTTGTATTTGAAGATGAATTAAAGCTTGTATTTTGTATTGTGAATCATCAGATTGACCATGACTGTATCTTAATCAAGCGTAGTGAGAACTCTTGCCCATTTCTTTCCAGAGGTTCTTGAAAGGCTTTTAAAGGTATTTTCAGCATTTTACATGACCTTTAATACTCAGTTTAATCTACAACAAACATTAATATATTAATTTAGTTTATACTGCATTGTTTGCCAGGTGAGCAATTCAGGCTCTTGAGAGCCTCTTGTTTAATGTTTAAAGGCCGAGTTACACAAGCTGAGTATTCTGAAGTTCAGAACACAGATAATTTCAGAAAAGTTTTATTTGCTGATTTTAGTACGTTAACATTTGATTATTCTGTGATGTGAACATTTACAAAATAAATAAATAAATAAATAAATGAATAAATAAATAAAAAGATAAGTAAATAAATAAATAATCATTAAATGAAGGCTATCAAATCTCTTGTCAAAACGAGAAAACGACAACTAGAAATTTTAAACATTTTTTTCAATCGTTTAAAGCTTTTACTTTTACTTTGAAACGCTAAAACTTTGCACTAAATTATCGTCAGCAAGAAATTTTTGAAACTAAACCTTTTGTTGAAAAACGTTAGTGCGATAATGGCTCTACTTTGTGAATATGTAACTTTCTGCCGATAAGATTACAACTTTTAATGTATTCGTTATTCTATTTTTGTGTTTTGTTTCATTCATGTATGTTAATAAAAAAAGTAAAGCTTTTTTACTGAAAAGGTTTTTGTTTTCAAATATGTCTCAGCATGATTTATCTTTTTAAAAAGAAAACGGAAACTACAAGAAGATTTTAAAACATTCTCTAGGTGAAAGGAAACGTTACTGCGTTTAAAATAAAAAACACTTAAGTAGCATAGTTCCAAGGAAAGGAAAAGCTTTTTGTAGTCTTTAATTACTAACAGTCGTTCTTGTATTCTTATACTCGACATAAAATAAAGTCATGCAATAATATAATAGGCATTAAGTGTTGATTCAGATTAAAATGTTTTTTTTTCTTTTATAATTCTTACCTTGGTACATAAACCAAATGGTAACCAAGGTTACTGGAATTTGATAAGAAACCAACATCAGTTCTGAAATAGAAGTGAACAAAATAAGAATTATGATGTTAATACTTATAAAAACTAATATCAAGTATAATAAATATTTTCTGATACCATTTTGAAAAATTTCTGCCTCAGCAGTTCTCAAACCCGAAACGTTATAAAACTAGAGGCTCACCAGAGCCTGTATCGCTCACCTGGAGTCTGGTTTTCATTGGACAATTAATCAACTATTTGACCAAGTTTGTTGCAATTGGTTCAATTGTTCAGGGAAAATTTGTTTAAGATTTATTTTTCATAAGGTTTAATGTTAAAATATGTTCCCTGATGGTGGTAGTCCTGGCAGGAAGTTGATAAAATTGACCAGGAATAAGGGTGAACCTTAAATAAATGTAACAGAACCCGACCTCAAATTACACAAACCAATAACTCCTAAATAGAATTTGGGATTCCCATCAAAATTTCAGGAAAAGTAGATCTCAACATGGCAAACATTTTTAAATTTACATTTCACGTCTATCTCAAAGACTTTTGGAGATAAATGCAAAAATGTTAAAATTTTGAAAATTTGACAAAAAAGGGCAATAACGCCTAAATGGGTTTTGGGATTTCCTTTAAAATTTCAGGGCAGGTAGATCTCAACATGGCAAACATTTTTCAAATTTACATTTCACTTCTATCTCAAATAATTTTGGAGATAAATGACGAAAAATATTAAAATTTTGAAAATTTGACGAAAAAAGGGCAATAACTCCTAAACGGGTTTTCAAATTTCCTTCAAAATTTCAGGGTAGGTAGATCTTGTCATGCTGATCAATTTTACCCCGTCAGATTTTTGATATCTGTAACGGTTTTTAAGTTATAAGCCAAAAACAACACATGCACCCCTATATTCTATTTTTAGCTACAACAGCTATGTTTTATTTCAGATCAAAATAAATTTAGGATCATTTGTAGAGGACATGTCATAGATCATTCCTATTAAGTTTCAAACCAATCGGCCCAGCGGTTTCAGAGGAGAAGATTTTTGAAAATCAGCCAATCAGAAACAAGAATTGCCTCTGGTGGCCATGTTTCTTGATCAAACAAAACTAAATGAGGAAACTTTGTTAAGGACCTTCCATACACCACTCATGCAAAGTTTGGTTGGAATTGGCCAAATGGTTTCTGAGAAGAAGATGTTTGAATGAAAAGCTAACGACGGACGGACGACGGACGCCAAGTGATGGCAAAAGCTCACCCTGGCAATAGCCAGGTGAGCTAAAAAGGGCAATAACTCCTAAACGGGTTTTGAAATTTCCTTCAAAATTTCAGGGTAGGTAGATCTTGTCATGCTGATCAATTTTACCCCGTCAGATTTTCGATATCTGTAACGGTTTTTAAGTTATTAGCAAAAAACAGCAGAAAACAGCAATTTACCCCTATGTTCTATTTTTAGTAACAGCGGCCATGTTTTTCGACGAATCAAAAATCCCCACATCAGTTCCATGCAGGGTACCCCAAGGAACATTCATACCAAGTTTGGTTCTAATTAGTCAAGTAGTTTCAGAGGAGAAGATTTTTGAAATAATAACATAAAAAAAGCCAAAAATGTCAAAAAAGGCCAATAACTCTAACATCAGATGACAGATTGTCACGAACATCAGCACAAAGGTAGCTCTCATCATGCTGAACACTTTCAACTGTTGTTTGACCCCTATGTTCTATTTTTAGTAACAGCGGCCATGTTTTTCGACGGATCAAAAATCCCCACATCAGTTCTATGCAGGATACCCCAAAGAACATTCATACCAAGTGTGGTTCCAATTGGTCAAGTAGTTTCAGAGGAGAAGAGTTTTGAAAAATTGTTAACGACGACGACGACGGACGACGACGGACGACAAGTGATGACAATAGCTCACATGGCCTTTGGCCAGGTGAGCTAAAAAACGTTGAAGAGTGGGTGCTAGTGGTGTGCAGCGTCCGAAAAAGGGTAGGGAAAACCTAAGGACTTTGCACAAGAGAGAAACTTCACAACTTTAGAAATTTGCCGATTTTAGTACTGTAACATCAGAGCATTTTGTGATGCTAGTTTTGGTGCAACGTATGCATACTTTTCACACAAAAAATAAATGATAATAAAAATTAAATAAATATAATAATAAAAATAATAATAGACTGATAGATAGATACTCAATTGCATAGCATTAAGGCTTTCAAATCTCCTGATCAAATATAACTTTTTTATTTAAAATACAAATATTTATCTCTTTTGGTAAGAAATAAAAGATTATTGTATATATAGATTCTCCTTCAGGCACGAGTGAGTTATGGAATTTCTCCACCCGAGATTGTTAAATTTTGATTTTCAATACGCGAGCCTTTAGCGAGGGTGTTACTATCTAAAATTTAACTATTGAGGGTGGAGAAATTCCATAACTCACGAGTAAATTGAAGGAGAATCTGTTTCTCTTATGATTTTCGAAAAAACCTCAAGAAAATGTCGTTGATATGTAGTTTGTTTACAAAGACGTCATTTCGGGACTTCTCTAGTTTATCGTTCTAATAACTGTAGAAAAAAGAGCGGTAATTCTCACGTAGAAATTTAATCACCGGGAAGTGGTTAAAGATATTATGTATTTTTATCCCACCGATTAAACACGTCAGGAATAGGAGAAAATTTTATATATAACCCTATGTTATGCATTTGGGAAAGTGTGAAAATACAGTTGGCTCTATTTTTTAAAGCTGGAGAATTAATTCGTCATTACAGGAATTCTGAGACATCTGGAGTAAATTTAGTGCAAATTATAAGCTTAGGACCAACTGATAATTTTTAGAAATCGTTAGTTTCGAGATAAAAGTGTTTGAGATGGTTGATTTAAAGTCTTCGTGAAAGTGAATAAAAGAAAAACAGTCCTTCCGTCGAAAGTATGAATCCTACAACTTGCATAAACCTGTACCCATGATCAATAAAAATGTCTGGAAAATTAATGAAAAAAATTAAATAATCTTTTAAAATATTAAAACAGCTAAGCAGATTTAATAACATGACATGAAAAACATTGATCAATATATTAACCCAGTACTGAATCGTGCAGAAGACTTTACATTCAATTCTAGGTTGTCAGAAAATCACCCAGAAATCAGTTAATAATTGCAACGGATTATAATTTATCATTACATACTTTTTGTTTTCGGTTTATTCTTTTCTTTTTGGAAATAAAGATTCTCCTTCAGGTACGAGTGAGTTATGGAATTTCTCCACCCGAGATAGTTAAATTTTCGATTTTCAACACGCCAGCCTTTAGCGAGCGTGTTAAAATCTAAAATTTAACTATTGAGGGTGCAGAAACTCCGTAACTCACAAGTAAATTGAAGGAGAATCTGTTTCTCGTATGATTTTCGACAAAAACCTCAAGAAAATGTCGTTGCTATGTAGTTTGTTTACATAGACTTCTCTAGTTTATCAAACTTTTATTGTCATTTAAATCATGCAATACGATTTGTGACAAACATAATGAAATACAACAAGAAAGAAAAACGTTATTGTAAATACAATAAAGTAGATTGAGTATATACAATTTTAGTCCCCTGTCCTCAGTTCTAATGACTGTTTTAAAAAGGAACTTAGTTTTTCTACTTGTGTGGGTGTCGATGGCGTTAGAATAAATTTCAACTTTTCTATGTCTGTAAGATTATTTATCGTTCCAATAACTGTAGAAAAAAGGGCGGTAATTCCTGCGTAGAAATTTAATCACCGGGAAGTGGTTAAAGATATTATGTATTTTTATCCCACCGATTAAACACGTCAGGAATAGGAGAAAATTTTATATATAACCCTATGTTATGCATTTGGGAAAGTGTGAAAATACAGTTGGCTCTCTTTATTTTTTAAAGCTGGAGAATTAATTCGTCATTACAGGAATTCTGAGACATCTGGAGTAAATTTAGTGCAAATTATAAGCTTAGGACCAACTGATAATTTTTAGAAATCGTTAGTTTCGAGATAAAAGTGTTTGAGATGGTTGATTTAAAGTCTTCGTGAAAGTGAATAAAAGAAAAACAGTCCTTCCGTCGAAAGTATGAATCCTACAACTTGCATAAACCTGTACCCATGATCAATAAAAATGTCTGGAAAATTAATGAAAAAAATTAAATAATCTTTTAAAATATTAAAACAGCTAAGCAGATTTAATAACATGACATGAAAAACATTGATCAATATATTAACCCAGTACTGAATCGTGCAGAAGACTTTACATTCAATTCTACGTTGTCAACTAAAATCACACAGAAATCAGTTAATAATTGCAACGGATTATAATTTATCATTACATACTTTTTGTTTTCGGTTTATTCTTTTCTTTTTGGAAATAAAGATTCGCCTTCAGGTACGAGTGAGTTATGGAATTTCTCCACCCGAGATAGTTAAATTTTCGATTTTCAACACGCCAGCCTTTAGCGAGCGTGTTAAAATCTAAAATTTAACTATTGAGGGTGCAGAAACTCCGTAACTCACAAGTAAATTGAAGGAGAATCTGTTTCTCGTATGATTTTCGACAAAAACCTCAAGAAAATGTCGTTGCTATGTAGTTTGTTTACATAGACTTCTCTAGTTTATCAAACTTTTATTGTCATTTAAATCATGCAATACGATTTGTGACAAACATAATGAAATACAACAAGAAAGAAAAACGTTATTGTAAATACAATAAAGTAGATTGAGTATATACAATTTTAGTCCCCTGTCCTCAGTTCTAATGACTGTTTTAAAAAGGAACTTAGTTTTTCTACTTGTGTGGGTGTCGATGGAGTTAGAATAAATTTCAACTTTTCTATGTCTGTAAGATTATTTATCGTTCCAATAACTGTAGAAAAAAAAGGGCGGTAATTCCTGCGTAGAAATTTAATCACCGGGAAGTGGTTAAAGATATTATGTATTTTTATCCCACCGATTAAACACGTCAGGAATAGGAGAAAATTTTATATATAACCCTATGTTATGCATTTGGGAAAGTGTGAAAATACAGTTGGCTCTCTTTATTTTTTAAAGCTGGAGAATTAATTCGTCATTACAGGAATTCTGAGACATCTGGAGTAAATTTAGTGCAAATTATAAGCTTAGGACCAACTGATAATTTTTAGAAATCGTTAGTTTCGAGATAAAAGTGTTTGAGATGGTTGATTTAAAGTCTTCGTGAAAGTGAATAAAAGAAAAACAGTCCTTCCGTCGAAAGTATGAATCCTACAACTTGCATAAACCTGTACCCATGATCAATAAAAATGTCTGGAAAATTAATGAAAAAAATTAAATAATCTTTTAAAATATTAAAACAGCTAAGCAGATTTAATAACATGACATGAAAAACATTGATCAATATATTAACCCAGTACTGAATCGTGCAGAAGACTTTACATTCAATTCTACGTTGTCAACTAAAATCACACAGAAATCAGTTAATAATTGCAACGGATTATAATTTATCATTACATACTTTTTGTTTTCGGTTTATTCTTTTCTTTTTGGAAATAAAGATTCGCCTTCAGGTACGAGTGAGTTATGGAATTTCTCCACCCGAGATAGTTAAATTTTCGATTTTCAACACGCCAGCCTTTAGCGAGCGTGTTAAAATCTAAAATTTAACTATTGAGGGTGCAGAAACTCCGTAACTCACAAGTAAATTGAAGGAGAATCTGTTTCTCGTATGATTTTCGACAAAAACCTCAAGAAAATGTCGTTGCTATGTAGTTTGTTTACATAGACTTCTCTAGTTTATCAAACTTTTATTGTCATTTAAATCATGCAATACGATTTGTGACAAACATAATGAAATACAACAAGAAAGAAAAACGTTATTGTAAATACAATAAAGTAGATTGAGTATATACAATTTTAGTCCCCTGTCCTCAGTTCTAATGACTGTTTTAAAAAGGAACTTAGTTTTTCTACTTGTTTGGGTGTCGATGGAGTTAGAATAAATTTCAACTTTTCTATGTCTGTAAGATTATTTATCGTTCCAATAACTGTAGAAAAAAAAAGGGCGGTAATTCCTGCGTAGAAATTTAATCACCGGGAAGTGGTTAAAGATATTATGTATTTTTATCCCACCGATTAAACACGTCAGGAATAGGGGATATTTTTTAATGTCATATTATTCATTTATATACAATAAAAAATGCGATTATATGAAATATCATGCAGACATGAAACTTGTTAAATGGTAATTTCGTGAGAGACTGAAAAGTTCAATACTGGACAAAAGAATTTATTTCTTCTGGCGGAAATAGCAAGTCGGTTAGTTAATACTGTGCATTAAAATTATCATCGAAGAATAAATTATTACCAATGAGTCGATACCGCTGCTGGTGGCCTCCAAATCCCTAATGGTATCGCCAGCCACGAGTCAGTTGCTATTATTTACATTCTAGTCCGAAACTGATAATATAAATTTATTGTAATACAAAAAATTTAATTTGAGAAAACTAAGGAGTATCCCCATTAGGCACAGCTCTCTCCTTGGATGGTTTTGAATTTACTCATTTGGTCTTCACCTTTTTGTATTGTTGTTTTGGTTTTCAACATTGTACACACCAAGCACAAGTGATGAGTCGAGTCGTAAATCGACGAAATGTGTAAATATTCTGCATCAAAATTGGTATCCAAGAATGTATTAAATGCTTAATTTTTTTTAAAAAAACATGCCTTTTAAGTAGATTTATAATTTTAACGAGAAAAAGTATGTCGCCTTCTTTTAACAACACCTATAAAGTCAAGTTGGTAGAGGTGCTGATTACAGGAAGCCGATAAAGTTTTATATCTAAGTGAAAATGTCCAATAATTAAGACGTATTTCGAGTTGAATGCACATGAGAATCTACCCCATACATGCAGAAAATGAAAGTAAGTTTTTGCTGATGCTCACCTGTAAAGTGGCAGTACAGTTTTCAAGCTCATAACTTACAGATTCGCCATGTGAGTTACTTTTGTTACATTAAATATGCCTACAAATGGTTCAAATCATGATCACTGTAAACTTTTAGGGATATTAACAAAGGCTGAATGTAATCCTTCTTCTGAAAGGTTTACATGAGAGTATTTATCACCTCGTTAAAAGTAATCGCATATAACACTTGTATAATATAGATATCCCGTGAGGTAGACGAATAATTATAAATGAGTATTTATTGTTTAGGGGCCAGCGGGTGCGGGATTTTCCATTGGTAGCCTTGAGCCGTTTTCTGCTTTTGGTCGGGTTGTTGTCTCTTTGACACATTGCCCGTTTCCATTCTTTATTCTACGTTTACTTTGAAATATTAAATACTTTAAATTATTTTAAACAGCATTTCAAATAATCTGATGCTTGCTTTGAAAGATTTATGATACATACACGGAAAATTTTACAACAAAGTCTCGTGTAATGTTCTTTGAAGATCAAAAGGACATCTACAACAAAGGAGAAAATCTAACGGAAACATTAAAACAATGAAACAACATCTAGAAAAAATACTGAATTTTATTTTAATCAAATGGATGCTAATTATATCGATGTCTTGGAATGAGGAAACATCAAGTATAACGCTGAAGCCTTTCTGGGTGTTTTGCTTTTCAAAAAAAATCCTAAGATCAGCTAGAAACATTCCATCGTATATCTTTTATCAATATACACTGAAGAACACGGGATCTACTTTGATCTTGGTTAAATCAAAGTAATCAGTGAATCTGATTTTTTTTTACAGAAATGAGACATAACCGCTTTATGCAACAAAATTTGAATATAAATTCCGATACAAAACCGTATACAGCTTTTTCTGCTTTCACATTAATTATGTGCACTTCTGACTACATTTTTGGAAAGCCAAAACTATCAATATATTTAATTTTGATTAATAAAAGGAAGACGACCATTAACAGGGTAGCCGAAATCCAGGTAAGGTCAATTTTATCTGAGAGAGACGAACCTTACTTAACTACTCTTAAACATTTTGGATATCGGCAAAAAGAATACCGAAGCGACAAAACAGCGGGAAAAGTCCACAAATTCGAACTCCAAGGAAAAGACAAAGTTCGAACACAACAAACAAACGACACAAGGATACATGTATAACTTAAAGAGTAAAAAACGTATAATAAACTACATAAAACTAGAACAAGGCGGCACAGAAACTAAAGCACTAGCAATGTGAACAATGTGTACATCCCACAGGCTGGAAACCTTGTTATGTTACTGCTAAGAAAGGGGAAGTTCAAAGTCGGAATATTAAATCATCACGTTGATTTCAATCGCCCATTATTATCTATGTACAAGTACAAATCTAGATATGAAACACAAGTTATTGTGTCTGGTCTCTTCAATTTCAAGTTCACTGGGATAAATGGAATTTAGGTAATCCTTAAAGTAAGGATTATTAAGTGACAAAACGTCAAGTATAACGGAAACTGAAATGAAAGGACTGGGCAAGTTTCTTTTATTTCCGATTCAGTATCCCCTGTAAACATTTAGCTTCATATGAAAACAAAAACAGGTCGGCTAAAAGCGGCACACCTTTGTCCTCATTGGTCGTCTGTTCAAAACCGTGTGCTCCAAACTCAACAAACATGTTATCGATGAGAAATTCTAACAACATCAGTCTTAGAGTACTTAGAATCATTGTGTTTTTTGACAAAGTAAGCCTTGTCCTTACCTAATATCAGATAGGCATATCTTCGGATGTTGTTTCAGTTATTCGAAATGAACCACATAAGTATTCATTATGAAAATAGGTTCGAGAGTCGCAATTCTCGATAGAATCCATATATTTTCCAGTTTTATATAATGCAGGAGTGTGCTCTGACATGCAACAACATCAAAGCCATTGACGTCAGAAGAAACGCGGATTAATGTAACTTTAAAAAAAATAGAGCTTTTATAATACAATTCTTTGATAACAATTTAATATAAATTATTAAATTTGGAATGAAATATTTGTAAAAAAAAAATGTGCCGAAATATATAAATAATTTTACCACTTTACATATGTTTTAATGGGATATATTCATCTTAACTCACATTAATTTTCCTTCATCTTTACACATCTTTTATTCTCCATCAGAATTCGAACACCATTTTGATTAACAATATAAAATTTGAAATTGCATTTATTTATAAATATTGCAAGAAGTGTCTTTTGCCATATTCAAAAATTCGATGGATTTCACTTCCTGAATATATTTTTTAAATGTGAGTGTATTCATTTCCATTGCCTAAAATTACTCATAGAAATAAAAACTAACTTGAATATTTACCTTTTAAGTTATTATTTAACAATACAAGTCCTTCCAATAAACAACAGTACCCTGATCATTAGCTTGTGAAGTTTTCTGATTTCTATTTAAGATAAGGAATTAATTGTATTATATCCTAGCACCTACTCAATTATAATGGGAATGGTCGTGATACGACGCGTGTTCAATAGAATGTGAATCCGCTATCATAAAGACCATGCTTAGGAACTACAATATTTGCATTTTATAATCATCACCTTCATTACCAAACATTATAACTTTTATGTTAATTCATCATGTTAAATGTATTGTTGATTCTTTATTTTCATGTTACTGAAAATTCGTTGTAACTTTGTAACTTTCGAAGTGATCGATAACCATTTGAAATATGTTTTCCGGTTGAGAGCTCAAGGCATATTTTAGATACAAGAGTTGGTTTTTCACTAATCAATGAAAATCATAAAAATTGGTACCTAACGGAACACACCATTTAAATTAAATATTACGGCCGTTTTGGTTTCTCTATAAGACGAGTGTCTTTGGATCATCAGTTGTTGAAGATCTCATATTGACTTTAAGATGAAGAAAACAACAGAAGTGTTGTTTACTTGTATTTCATATTATGTTCCGGGTACATTGACTTCAATAATCCCACAACTTATTCTGAATCACGGACGACTATGTATATTTAATGATGCATGTACCATTTCAAGCCCGAAAGAGTTAATGGCAGCTTATGGTACAGGTAGTGAGCAATCAGTAGAGCGGATATGACGTACTTTTGTTGCATGACCAAGGATTAGGATTAGATGAATTATTACTATAATTATCAATATATTTGATTAAATGGATTAAATTCTTGCAATAAAACTGAAATCATTGATACAAGAATTTTCATGAAGACCTATAAAACACAAATGTTGAAGTATATGATAAAAATATCATAACATGTCATTATTCATATCAGACCCATTATCTCCAATGGTAAAATCATCATTCGAACCTGGCGACTCTCGGGGCTGATATCATTTCCTAGGACTGATAGTAGGTGTGATATGAAAAATGCAATTTTATAATCTGTAATAATCAACTGGTCATCGTTCTAGAATCTATATTTCTAGAACAATTTTAAGAAAAGTTACTTAAGTATTTTGTACTGAAATTGGTAGATTAAAATTTACCGTAATCGAAATATACAACCTTCTGAAACCAAGAGAATTTCCCACACACGATTCAATTATTGGTTGTTTTTTTAACATTTTGTGATTCTTTTTGCTTTCCATATTGTTAACCGAACTATTGCTGAATAGATATAATTGTTCATTCATATAAACACGGTTTAAGTATTGGATATACCCCGACAGGCGTTAGCCCGATAGAGGTTTACATGTATCTGATTTTTTATCATGATACTCTGAAAGTGCAATTGTAGGTTTTAATCATTTAAAAGGGAGGTCTTTCGGGAATTTCGCCTTGTAGAAAGATAAACTATGATACATGCAGGATATCTGATTACATCTGATGGCATCGTGATATGAATATAGTATGAAATAGCCTTTTTGTCCATTGGGATTATACCATACGAAATGCTGATTGCCATCGTCGGAAACTTACCGTGAAGCAAAGCGTAAGCGCGACCGGCTGTGGGTTTCCGACGATGCCTGATTGCTAACAATGACTTTTGATGTGATACGAACGATTTTTTTTTTCAAGTATTCCACTTAAATTTGTTTAACATCATTTTAAGTCGCACTGGTTCTCAAAAAGTTTTCCTTATAATTGTTTTTTTTTTTATTCCTTTTCCCAATGACATGTCTCAGTATGGTAACAGCAATTTAATTTAATTTTTATTAGGGACAAAGAAGAAATCTGATAAATAAAGGCTAAAAAAATTGTTCAAACAAAAGGCAGGAGTAAACATCACCTTAAATCAAATAGTGCATATATTGAAAGAAAGTTTTTACAAAAAAATTTAAGAAATAAAAAATTAAAAGTTATAAAAAGTAAATAAATAAAAAAAGTAAAAATTAAATATATACAACTTGGCATTTATCGCTTTCTGGATATTAATCGATTGGCAATTTCTAAAAATAAATGTTGCTAGGCTTTGGTAATTTGGCTTATTATTTGATTCTAATTAAGACAAAAAATTTAGCTTTTCATTCTAAATTATATCTGTTAATTTACCGAAATAATCGATATTTTAAACAGCGAAAATTGAAGATTAATAATATTTCTTTCATATTGTTATAAAGTCTCTCCATGAGATGTTACTTTATGGAAACTATTGCAAAAATCCATTCGATTATATTTCGGCATTAACGTCCGACCTAAACTTTAATTTTTTTTTTAAATTGATATAAATAAAAAAATAATAATAAATAGACAAAAATTATATCGATAAAAAAATATCTATCCATACAATAAAGCTGATATCATACTTATTTATCAGATCTCAGTTTGTTTTGTTTAAAATTTTTGGAAATACTTTCACTGTCTTTCGTTTTATGAACTATGGTTTCCCGATAACATGCTTTCGATATTTCCACGTATAATATCTAATACCATCAATCATAATTTGTTGAAGGATATTTTAATTCCCTTAAAAAGGGGAAACTCTTTTACTGTCACATATTCAGCACGATACAAAACAAGACAATTTTTTATCCTCATAGCACAAGATTATCATGCTTCCGTTAATATGAGGCAGACGTTACCTGGTGAGCTCCCGAAGTTTTTTTACGAAGGGTATATCAGAAAATCTTCCGTTTCTGTTCCGTTTTCCTTGTTCCGTTTTTTTCATGTTCCGTCCCGTCCCGTTTCGTCTTTTAGTAATAGCGTCTTTGCGCAAGACCGGATATTAGGCTCAACTTCCGATTGAAGAAAAAAATCTTGTCAGTACACTAACACAAATTGACCCTTCTACCTTAATAGCTCCCTTCGTGAGCTTATAAAGCATACAATTTAATAATGTATCTATTTGAAATTCTTTGATCATCGCAGAACAATATGTTAATGGTTGCTTAACACCCAGGTTTCGTTATGCACGAAATATATCTATCTTACGAGTTACGTTGACAATTGTATCTGAAATATACCTGTTTGCCATCATTATTTAATCTACGACTTTTAACCCTTTGATCTTTTCAGAAGATAAAAAGAGAAACAAATAATATCAAATAGTATTAAAAACAGATTTGGCGTTAATTTAGATAAGGAAAAAACTACCTAATAATGAATAATGCAAAAGCAAGTGATATTTTTCATCTTAAGGTCCTTAATAACAATAACAAGATGACACCTTTTGCCAAAGTCTTTGGTCAGTTTATGTATCGTGTTACTTGTCAACTCCTCATTAGCTATTTCATACCATCAACTTCTTTCACCAAACAATTAAATATTATTTTCTGAGCTAGCCTTATTTGAAATGACAAAGTCTGTTTATATACTTGAAAGAAGAGAATTGGGCTTTTTCTCAAAACAACATGAAAAACGTGATGTTTTAACTTTCAAATTTTGGAACTTCGCCTTTCTTAGCAGCAACAGATATACCAGCGAATTTAGATGATATTATACTTCAGAGTCATGATTAAGATATAAACGTTTACTTTCTAGACGTAGCGAAATTACTACCACAAACTTTGTATATAAATATTATCACTCCAAACGTTATCATGATTGGACAATATAAACTTTCTTTCTCAAAAAATGAAACTAAATATCTTCAGTTAAATTTCACATCCTACTGGAATTGACTTCAGCACTCCATCGCACTTGAGACTTCACTAGATTTTACCGTCTTGCATTGCAATGGGTGCCGTGAACATACCAGGACACCCCAAATGTCACTCCTATTTTTTGTCATGTTCTGATTGCCTTGGTTTCCTATGCAGTGCTGCTGTTTTCACAAGTTTGCCTTGTCTTTGAGTTGGGATCTTACGGACTTTCTCCCCCGTCTTACTTATACCGATATATCTTTCCGATCTAATTAAATCTTGCTCCTCGTTTCATTATTTTGGGAGATCTAACAACATCCCATTCAAGCCACGTAGGGGGTCTGCAAGAACGTATTATCCAAATTTTATATCATCTAATCATAATCGATGTGAATAACCAATCAAAACGGGCTTAGAGTAAAACCTAAAATGGCGAAAATGGCGAGTTCCTTGATCCATTGCGTTTTCAAAGATATTTGGCATCAATCAGTTGTAAAAATAGCAAACAAAATTTATAAAATATTCTTAGATAATACTTACCGCTTAGCCGTTTTAATAACAAGAACTGGAAAGACAGTTTGTTTATATATCAATGCGGATAATGAATTCACGCTAACGTGACCTTCAATGGGATGTTTTTAGACCTTCCACGGGCTAAATAAAAATAAGGAGCATGTTTGGAGATGTAATTTTAATTTCATAAATAAAAATAAAACAACATTTTAATTTTACTTAATGAAAACCGACAAAAAGACAACAGAAATGATAAGGTAAGGGGCAAATCTTAAAGATCTATAAGGTGAATATATCCAATAGCCACAGATAACACAAATGTATATTTGAAACAATAAAACATAGAATAGAGAATGGAAACGGGGAAACGCGTGAAAGAGACAACAACCCGACCAAAGAGCAAAAAACAGCTCAAAGCTACCAATGGGTCTCCAACGCAGCGAGAAAATCCCGCACCCGGAGGCAGGCTTCAGCTGGCCCCTAAACAATAATGCATACTAGTTCAACAAAATAGACAGCATATCTAACTATAGAAAAATGACTAAAACATCACTTGAATAAAAATATTAAAATATAGACGTAAAGATTAAAATATACGTCTTGTTCTATTAAAGACACCTACATATTGAAAGTTGGAAAGAGTACACGAAGATATCTAATAAGATACAAAAAACGGATACTGGAATGCAACTAACAAATGCAATACTTCCACATTATACAAAAACAAAGTTACTTTTTTCCTCGAAAATCACTGCATAAGGTCTTCAACAAGATCAAAACGCCTCCTTGTCTCATATGAATCAAATTATACCAAGACAAGTTTACGCGACAGTACTTTTCTCTCTGTTGAGAAAGTCAGCGTAGATGTCAACTGTCAACTGAATGCTAGGCACGAATAATTAATATTTTAAGCTTTGTTTACCCAGAAATCTTAAAGACTTTGAAAATTTTTTAAAGACTACTATTCCCGATGTTTGACGACTTTGAGGGATTTATGATATTTAAATAGTATAAATAACTTTGCAACTATTAATGCAATGTTCTTTGAAGATCAAAGGACAGATGAAAAGAACTCCAATAAAAAAGAACAATACTTGCAGGTATTTGAATTTCTAGCGGAAATAAAGCAAACTTGAATAGTGAGCGGAACAACATCTAACTTTTACTGAATTTATCTTCAATCAAATAACCAAATAATGGACATAGTGATGTAGGAGGGGTGACATTTCTCTGTCTTGCATTGTATGTATAACATCACCACTAAAGTAACCAAGAAAAATTCGATAATCCCCTTCCCACTTATCATTTTCGTGAAAGAACTCTGCACCAAGCCCAGTCAGTTTACATATTATACTTTTGGATGCTAAATAATTTCTTTATATGAATGCAGCAAACATGCGGAAAAAAATCGTATACCAAATTTGTTCTGTATAAAGACCGTTTCTGTATTAACCTTTATAAGGTTCACTCTCGGCTACATCTTTGGAATAAAAAAAGTTTTACAACGATCCGAGTAATACAATGAATACCGCCATAAAAGTCACGAACAGAGTGTCCAAAATCCATGAAAGGTAAACTCTGCGTTGAAGCCTAACTTTAAAGCTCTAATTCTGTCCGTATGGTCATTTAAATTTCCTACAATATTTTACGCTCTTGTCTCGGCTTTCACCATTATTGACCTGTTCATTACGCATGTTTTGTGATTTATACATTGTATCTATTACATGTAAATATATTGACTATGTAAAATTGTTGTCATATGAATAAAAAAATTGTGTCTCAAAGCAATGAAACGAAAGGGAATGGTACCCTTATATTGCCTTATCGATTGCGCATGTAAAAAAACTAAATATCAAAACCAAAGTTTGATTGTTTTTTAACGATTTTATATTTGGTTTTGTTAGACTTGTGTATTTTATACATTTAAGTCGTTTTATGCCCCTTTGACAGCTCACCATTTCCATTTATTTTCCTTGTTGTCGTATGAGCTCTTTCGCAAATACTTAATTTTAAATCAGTTTGACTGGACCATTAAGAAATTCCATTTTCGTTTACATTTTGAGACAGTTTTGCTTGTTGAAGTTGAATCGGTGATGAAAATCCTGTTACCTTTTGAAAAAACAATTCAAACCCTTATATAAATAGTTGACTATATAAAAAGGAATAAATCAACAAATTAATAGTTTTAGTTTATGTGAGATAATAGATTGTTGAATTTAAATATTATAAGAATTATTGGATTTAATTAACACATGAAATAAGAAAAATAGGAAGAAAAAATGCAAAGGGAAACGAAAAATGTGAATCCGAGAACAGAATTCATAAGATTAAAATATTTTTGCCAAGTTACATATGCTCATGAGACATTCTCAGGATGACACATACTTCAAATCATTTCATTTTCATCCGCACTCAAAACGAATCTATAATCGAACCAAACTATTACAAAATAAAAATGTATTTATGTATAGTCATGGTGATTTTATGTTCAGAAAATGATTCTTATATTCTTTTCAAATTCAAAATTATCTTTATTTTTTTTAATTTTTGAAATTTAGCAATCCAATGACTAAAATAATGATATACATTCCGTCATCTTTTAACCGATAAATGTAAAAAATGTGTGCTCTGCAAAGTCAACTGTTGGCCTACGTTGAAGGCTTTGAACTGTTTTTAGATGTTGGGAAAACATTTTACATATATTAATCATTTATTTTTTATACATTTTCTAATATATTTATACAGAATAAAAGTAATAAAATATAACAATATTTACCTTTTAAATCAATGTTTGAAAATACAAATCCTTCCTATATATAACATTACACTATTCATTAGCTTGAGAAGGTTTCTGATTTCTATTTAAGATAAGGAATTAATTGTATTGTATCCTAACATCTAGGATAATAATGGAAAAAAACAAGTAAATAACCATCGAGAACTGAGAAGTTCCACCTGCTACATTTGCATTTATATAATCAACTAAATTAGTATCCTTACAATATTTACTGAAATACATCATGTTAAATTCACTGAGGATTTAAAAAAAATTATTTCCACAAAACCGAAAATTTGTTTTTTTAGAGGATACTGAATATTGTAGGTTTACATTGTAATAAGATTTTCTTTAATTTTAGCAAGTTCAAGGTCGTACTGATGAGTCAACTAGTTCCTTACAAAAATTCTGCGCCTTTCCAACAAGCATATATTAAATCAATTTGACATTTTTGAATTTAATCGTCAACGTTTTGGATTATTGTTTTGGTTTCAACATTTTAGGCCGTAAGCACACTACCCGAACGTCAATCGACGAAATGTGCACATATTGTGCAACAAAATTTATACTATAGAATTTATTGACAATTTGTTAAAAAAAAAAAAAAGGTTAATTTTAGTAACTACTTCCATCACTCCCGTTAGTGTGTGTTTGTGTGTTTTAATATTCTTTCATTGAATGGATTATGATTTCCTAAAACGTACGTGGCATATCACCTTACAGAATACATTATTATGCCGCTACTGAAAGAAAATAATTTCTACAACTGCCACATATTCAGTCAACACGATGCAAGACAAAACTTAAGCATTTGTGAAAAAAGAATATCACCAAATTAAACTGCATCTATTTTTTTTCAAATTATAAAAATTAATGATGTATGAATTTGACGATCTTTGATCAATGAATGACGATTGATTAACTTCAAGACTCGTTATGCATGGCATATATGGTTTCCGTCGACATTATTGAATAAAAGATATTAAAGGATTGACTGTAATTTTTTTCCAGTCTTTGAAGAAAAACCTACATCAAGTGGTGCACGCGAGCTATTTTAAAGTATGTAGTACGAGGTTAAAAATTACAACCAATCCTAATCTAACGATTGTTAACTTCTACAACAAATGGATTCACCTTTATGACATCATAATTTAGTTCATATTTACATGATAGACAAAAGAAAGTTAACCAATCATATGACGCGTTATATCCAATATAAGATTATTATTGACTAATGTGTTGAAATACAGTCAAAACTGTCCAGTTCCGGTTTTTCTAAACCCTGTATTAAATGACCCGTTTCAGACACATTGGATTGTATTAAATAGACAATTTATAAGGTATTTTAAGTCTTTGGTAAATAAAAGTACTGTAATTATAAGTCATTAGTTAATAAAGATGTCATAAAATGGGTATTTTTATATAAAGCCTGTATTATGTCCTCGTACAGTTGTACTGGGTGTCGATCAGCTGTCATGATAGGCCCTCTGCATTGCCTCGGGCCTATACAGCTGACCTCGACCCAATACGAGTGACTCTGAGATAATAGCAGGCTTTATATGAAAATACCCATTTAATAACACTATAATATACAATTATAATTATATTTAATGCTATTATTTAATCTGTGCTGATTCTAATCGTTGATGTGTATCATTTCACGATGGCAAAGAAGGGGATACTCGATCCATATATAGTTTTCATAAAATCTAACATTTTAATAACAGTAAATGTATATATATATATATATATATATATATATATATCACAAAATACCGAATTATGCACTGTATGGCCATTTCGTTTACTGACAACTGACAATTTATGCTAGTATCGGAACAAGCAGAGATATTGTATTTAAGTGTCAATAAATATCCCATATAATCCATTTCTGAAGCACAGAATGTTAACAATTTGACATATATGAAACTTCTGAAATATTGATACCGAAATTTTCTCCATATAGTACTAAATATCTCACAGGAAAGCGTAATCCATGCGAATTAAATCAAGCGTAATCATAGTAATGAAATGATAAACCAAATGAATGGCTGGATCTCCTGCAGAGTATTTCTCAGGAAAAAAATGTGATTGAGATAAATCTATATAAGAGGTTTCTATTAATATAATATTTCATAATTCCTTTATTCATAGCAGAATCATTTCAGTGTTATTTAAATTTTTCGAGTGACAAAATCTGTTTGAACATAAAAATATCTGTATGAATGTAAACGATTCTATATTAGGAAACTGGAAACTATTTTATTTTAATAGGAATGACTTCGAAGGGAGGACGTTTGAAACAAAATATCAGCTTCAATCTTCGAGTAAAAAGACAGCCATAAAATGGAATCATAAAAATCATAAAAAAATCAGGAATGTCCAAAAGCCACGAACGTTGTCTGGTACAAGAAATGCCGGGAAGAAATGCGACAAGAAGCAATATACTTGTATATTTTGTATGATGACTTAAAGTTTCTCACATGTAATAAAATATAAAGAAGGGAGAAGGCGGATTAATTCTTGAAACAAATTTCCCTACAGACGACAGAGTCGGGCAAAGGAACAGCGCTTTTATTGCTCTTTTTCGTCTTAAAGGCATATAGGGGGTCTCGATACGGAGAAAATTTCTCACCCGGGTTAAGCGGAACTCTAAATGTCGTTTAAGGCTAAAGTTTTTTTTTTAAATTTCAATTGAAAATAGAATGGACTGTTTTAGTTGAACTAAAACATATATCTCCGCTTCGTACATATGAATAATCTCCATCTTCATTCTTAATATGGTATGTCTATCTCAAAGAACAAAAAAGATTATGACCCGGACAAGGATATTTCCCAAAAGCTTGTTTTTTTTTACCTTGAGGTCAAGGGTCAAGGTCAAAAGAAGATAACGATGATATGCGACATACTGTCTTATCAAGATAAATCTTCCTTCTGAATATGATATGTCTATCTTAAAAAACATAATAGTTAAGGCCCGGACAAGGATAGTTTCCAATCCAACAAACTTATTTTCCCCCTGAGGTCAAGGATCAAAGTAAAATGAAGATAACGACGATACGCGACACACCGTCTCATCAAGATACATCTACATACCAAATAGCATGAGCCTAACTCAAACGACAAACAATGTTATATATGGCCCGGCCAAGCATATAAAAAAAAATTTCGTTTATTTACGAATCAAGGCATAAATGTTGAAAGCCGAAACTAAAACCAAAAATCCATATAGCAAAATATCCAACAAGGAAGGCCAAAAGGATCTATGGCCAGAGAAATGGACGAGGGGACAGCCCTTAGTTTTCATAAATTAACGTCTTTATAACATTAAATTTAAATTATCAATTTCACGCGAGTATCGAAACACTAGTAACCGAGCTGTTGATAAGATCGAGGACTTGGAGTACGGTAACCAGTAGAGGTATTGACTCAATGGTAATAAATATTCCAACATATCAATTATGATGTACAAGATTTGGACATTTCGTCAAATTAAATTTCATCAGTTGTGCCCAAGGCCTAAAAAGTTAAAAGCCCAAAATGCTGAAGAGCAAATTCTAATGCCAAATATGACCAAACAGGTAAGTCAAAACAGTCTGAGGACAGATCTATACACGAGTGGAGATACAAACAAATTTTATGTAATTTCATGATTTTTAAACTAAAAATAAATTAAAAATTTAAGAAAATTTCCTTTCTTGTTAATGTTTCCAATTGCCACCTTCATTTTGGCGGGTTATTTAATATTATAATCATAGAAAACAATTGTTGCGCATTTTGATGTATAAAATTCCTATATTTCCGTTATAATATTGTTTTAACGAGGAATTACACACAAACTGAAAATAAACTGCTTTATCATACGCCATTCAAGATAGCAATTGTAATGTGAGTAGCTAATTACAAGATAAGTAGTAAATTAATAAATAGATATTCATATATTAAGAGTGAATTTACCTCTACTTCAGCTTAAAATATAATCCCTTCAACAGTCTGTGCTTACCATCAATGTTATGAAAAAAACTCAACATTTGTGTTCGATTTTAAGACTTGTTTTTAATTTTGAATTAATCAACTCGGGCCAATCAAAATACAGTTTAATGGCTGTCACGGTATTAAATGAAGCCACCATGTATGTAATTATTATTCCTGCAGAGTTAATGACAACCGAGACGTTATCATGTCAATCTATATTAAAGAACCATAAAGAGTAATTGAAAATAACCAGCATTCTACATGTTACAGTACATAATAACTTTTACATAAGCTTCCAGGTTATAAACTTGCATTAATCGATTGAATTATCCAACCACGACATGCGTAAGGTCAGCTGAAAGAACCAAAAATGAAATAGCTATGATATAGATATATATTTGCCATCTATAGATTTCGACCGCTAGATGCGGTAAAATACCCTGCGAGTCGTCGAGCGGGATGATATTATAGGGTTTTTGAGAGTGCTTATATTTCAATGGACAATATTCATCAATATTAATGCAATAACCCTTTTATTGTATAACAAAATCTTTTAAATGTCAAAAAAGTATATTTTCTACATCAATCAATATTGCATGGAGTGCAATATCGTAGAAATGTTTTAGTTTTACATGCAATATTACGCTGGGGAACAATAATATGCATATTTATCATATACTTTTACCCTACGATAAAATTGGAAATTGTATATATTTCTGCCCAAATCTTTAAAGAATTGGCCTAGCGGGCTGATATGACTTTGTTATGAACTGTCTCCGGTTTATATCAACTGCTTCCGTTTTATATCACACCCCTAATCCGTAATGGCGTTATAAATCAGTCGTTTCCGTAATCGATTCTAACTTACTAGCACATAGAATAGGGGACGAGCTTTTGTATTATATTAATTAGCTCAAAAAACGTTAATACAAACAGAAAAAAATTAAGTGACAAAACATTTTAACTAAATGGATGAGGGACAATGACGGTTTGCAGCGCCTTGAGGATATTTGTTAATACGGCAATGAAACTGAAATCATCAGTGAAATAAGAATTTTCATGAAGACATATAAAACACCAATGTTAAAGTATATTATGAAAATATCATAACATGTCATTATTCATATTACACCCATTATCAGCCCATAGTCGAAATCAACGCTCGGGCCTGGCGACTCTATAATAGGTGTGATATGAAAAAAAATGCCATGTTATAATCTATATATATCATTATTTGGAAGCATATTTGCGAAAAATACTAGTTAAGAGAAGGTAACATATCTCGAGCCATCAAGCAGGTGATATTAAGTCTCAAGACTGAAATGTTTTGCGAATATACCGAATATCATTTACTTAGACAAAAATAAAGACAGTCGAAGGGTAAAAATGCATATTCAAAGTGTGGAACAGGAATAAGAACAGGAAAGTTTACTATTAGAAAAATAAAATACAAATTTCTAACATAGAATTTTGATTTCAGTTATTTTAGGTCATATGTACATGTATGTGTTAGTCTAGTTATGAAGCAGACATGGAAGTGTGTATATGACACAGACATTTCTGTAAGTTAGAAAAAACGCAGTTTATATAAATCCAAAAAAGACTGAAAAGATGAAAATCCAAAAACATTTCAATTTCCAATATAATAGAACGTGGTAAATTTTAAAATAAAATTAAATCTGGACGGATCTTTGCATGCGGGGTCCACATTTTTTGCGGTAAAATCATATAGGTGACACCCTGCTATTCGATCTTGTAATAATCTTGTGCCGTCAACGAAGTCTAATTTCTTGATTCTACCTTATATAGGGCATAACTGGAAATAGGAATTTAATTCGTTCAAACCTAAACTTACTTTAGTTTTTTCTTTATTTTCTCATTGCGCTGGTTGTTTTTAACTTTTCGTTACTTTCGATCGAAATGTATTCTTGTGTAACACGTGCTTAAGGATATGTGACGGTTCTGTTCTAGAGATGAACTAAAGACAAAAATGAATTGATTAAGTATTAATTATACGATGCTGTGAATTCCTTATTAGGAACTCTGCGTGAAATGATATTTAATTATAAACTTATTTTTCAGTTTTTCATGCAAATCTCTTATTTTGTACCCTCATTAGTTATTCTGATTTGTTTAATTATATTCTATATTTTCGAAAGAAGCGAAATTAAGATAGCGTCGGGACAAAAAGTTCATTCTCAAAATCGATGTATCAGCTTCAACATACTTGTGTCATCTGCTTATGGAATTTTATTTCTCAGTTGATTCAATATCCTAAAGTATATGTCAGCTAGTTAACTCCTTATAAAATATTCAGGGAGATTTTTGACAAGAAATCGTTTTATCATTCATGTCGTTTTGTATACTGTAATTTGTTCCAAAGGATGTTTTTTCTGGTCATCACATTTTTTATGCCTCAAAAACAAGTTAGGTGACATTTTTCCAAATATTTACACATTTGCAACTACCATATGACCACGTTATATGGTGTCTTTATTCATATTTTATGTACATCAGATAGGATTTCGATAAAAAAATAGTTGCTTGCCAGTAGTAATATGATATTATTAATTGACAATTTGCGTATTGGCTTAGTTATTGGTCCGAGGCTTGCTGTGTTGGCCTGAGGCGAAGCCGAATGCCAATACAGCAGGCCGAGGACCAATAACTCAGCCAATACGCAAATTGTCAATTAATAATATCTTTATTAATTAACTTTTCATAAACATTACATAGAATTATCTTTTAAATATAGTCTGTGGAATTGAACCACAATTCTTTAAGAGCTCAAGGAAATCTTATGCACGAACGTGAAGTTACGAAAGTATACTTTTTGTAAAGAATGAAAAAAATCATCTATTTTCTAGTTAAACTTTTTGAGACAAGTAAAATGAATGGTCACAAGTGGGGTAAAAAATGAATAGTTAAAAAAATCTAAGTAGCTTTTTGCACAATCGTCCAACAGTGCGACGTCCCTATAGATTTGCATGTGTGAAAATCCCCGGATGTCGGCCACTACGGGAAAACTCGGCCAATACAGACCGGAAGTTCGTATTGGCCGAGTTTTTCTGTATTGGCCTTGTTCGATTATCTGTATTGTATAGACAGATTAGCTGTTATTTAAGCAAATAACACAGTAGTTTATTAATAATAAGGAATATTAACGTCGGTATATCCACTTCTTTGTATATTTTGCACTTCAGCTACTATTAGGTTATTTTACAGTGTTATTTACAATACGAGTAATTATTGACCAACAATAGAATATAAACCCAAATATAATAAAACCTGTCAATACAATACAAAATGTCAAAGTACGCCAATACAACAAATACCCGTCCAATAAGCCGTATTGACTAGTCAATATGATATATTGGACTGGTTAGTCAATAAAGGATCACATTGCATTAGTCAATATGACATATTGGACTGGCTAGGCATTAAAAGGTCATATTGGACTAGTCAATATGACATATTGGACTGGTTAGTCAATAAAGGTATAATTGAGCAAGGTTTCTCATATTGGCTTAGTTATTGGTCCTTGGAAAATGGAAAACCTTACGCAATAATACCATAATATTGTACGAGTCTGTATTGTATTGAAAGTCGTATTGGACGAGACGCCATAGGCGTCGAGTTCAATACGACTTTCAATACAATACGGGCAAGTACAATATTTTTCGTATTGGACATAACACTTCAAAATAATCTGTTTATTATATAGTTCAACATATTCAGACAAAGGATAGAATAACCAACATGTCATAAATGGCTCTTTCTCACTGGATTAAAAATACAACCGTATAATAATAATATGGAGTAGGCTTTAGCCTAAAATCGGGCGAAGCCCATATCATAATAAGAATGAAAGACTTTCTTTAAATAATGTACTTACCAATCTTGTATTCCTTTTATTTCAATGTACGTAGCAATATTTTTTAATCCGTCGTCATGTAAACACGGCCATATTGGAAGCCGTTGTTATGGTGTCATATTTGTAGGTCATTGTAGAAATTTTCGAATAAAGTTCCCAATGCGCAAAAAAACTCGAAAAAAAGTCGGTCGAAAATTATATCGTATAGAAATTATAATTTCTTTTTAAGTTTGTGCAAGTGCGAAAATATTTTAACCGGAAGTCGCGCTGTATTTTTGAGGGTTTCTGGGATAGATTTACAAATTCTACTTCCGGTTTGAAACTACAGTCTACTTGATATCTGGATTTGAGACCCAAATTCTACACTTAGTCGGGCTTCGCCCGATATTAGGTTAGTTTACATTGTTATGTACAATACGGGTAAATATTGTACGAGTCTAATACGACTTTCAATACAATACGGACGAGTCTATATTTTTCGTATTGTACATAACACTGTAAAATAATCTGTTTATTATACAGTTCAACATATTCATACAAAAGTTTGAATAACCAATGCATGTTCTTTGTCGGGAAATTAACAATTTATTTGGACTAGCTAAATGGCATTTCAAAGTTTACCGAGCATTTCTTGAGTCGATCTTTCTTATCTTACACTAGAGAGTATATTTTTTCTACAATCTATATATCCTCCCTTTTTACGCTCTACGCTGACTGAAAAAACTGAATTCGAAATCAAATACAAGTTTACTTCGCCAGCTGATTTGGGAAAAGTTTTGGCGCGTAATCTATTTAACGACGACGTCATAAACACCTTTCCTGTTTTTATTTCCGGTCGTACAATACGAAAAAAAATACGTTTTTTTTCGGGACATCCAATACGGAAAATGTTTACTTCCGGTTGTACAATACGGAAAAATATTTGGAGGTCACATGTCATAAATGGCTCTTTCTCATTGGATTAAAAATACAACTGGGAAATATTGAGATTTCGAATGGTGAGAAGTGAAAGCTTTTCATCTACATTTTCATTTTTAAAATGATTTCGAAGGCAAAACTGACTTGGATATTGAATTTAATATATTTAAAATAAATGGTTAAAAGTTAATCTATAATCTTGAAATATGTGAAATATCACCGATTACATAAAAATGTGTGAGTCTTCCAAGGAAGACATGTGTCGCCTGCGAACGTCAATTTTTACAAAAGATATTAAAATGTTCTAAAAATGAAATATATATGCACACCTTTGCATTAAGGTTAATGCACAGAGAAAGTTTCATCAAATTGCTTTGAGTGGTTATGGAGTAGTTGAGGATAGAAGTTTTGAACCCCCCCCCCCCCTTTTTTTTCAAAAATGTCATTTTTTTTTTAAATTTAAAAATTTTCTAAAAATGAAATATATATGCACACCTTTACATTAAGGTTAATGCACAGAGAAAGTTTCATCAAATTGCTTTGAGTGGTTATGGAGTAGTTGAGGATAGAAGTTTTGCCCCCCCCTTTTTTTGCAAAAATGTCAATTTTTACCATAAAAAAAATAAATTTTCTAAAAATAAAATATATATGCACACCTGTGCATTAAGGTTAATGCACACAGAAAGTTTCATCAAAATCCTTTGAGCGGTTTGAGTAGTTGTGGATAGAAGAAAAGTGTGACGACGCAAGACGCAAGACGCAGGACGACGCAAGACGCAAGACGACAGATAGTGATCCCTATGTGTCGACCATGCGTTCCGCAGGCGACACAAAAATGTCTGATAGGATTATATGTTTTAATGCATTCCATAAAATGAGGAATTACATGAAGTTATTACAATAACCAACATCCCTCGTTGCATTCATTTTCTGCAACATACTAGTACTTATAAAAACTGAACAAAAATACCTACATAACAGTAATATATATATATCGGCAAAAGAATACCGAAGCGACAAAACTGTGGGAAATGTCTGTAAATTCGAAATCAAAGTAAAAGACAAAAGTCGTGAGAATGGGACACAACCAACAAATGACACAAGGACACGTGTATACAAAAGAATTAAAAAAAACATAATAAACTAAACATAAATAGAACAGGACACACAGACACTAAAGCACTAACAATGTGAACTAATAAACTTGTTGAAAGCAAATCGGGTAAACTTGAACTCAACGTAATTCAAGGACGTTTTTAGATTATGTATCTCTCTTTTTATACCAAGGTCATTACCTTTAGTGTCATGCATAAAGTCTCATTTTGGTCAATTGGATATCTACTTGTTTCACAGCATTTACTTTCGATTTCAGATAGTATGCAATGACAGTTTGATTGGATGATCAAAATAACCGGATGAAATGAAATATATCAGATTCAAAACGTGGACTTAATGAATAATATGAAAAGGCAATTATATAAATCTAATAATATTATGAATAGATAAACGTACGCGCTTCACCTTCACACTGAATCATTTCGAATACAATCAAATGCCGATGTTATCATACTGCACAGAGATGGAATATGTCAGTGCTAATTTGGTTTTAATTTAAATACTTGTTGAATGAAATAGGTTATTTATTGACTCAACCTGATAACTATAATAATTTAACGTAATTAAAGTACATTTTCTCAAGTTTTTACTCTTTGATTACTAATTTTGAATAAAATAAAATGTCTATTTATTTCCTTTTTTCAATCCTGTATTAGGTTTTTATGTGACGGACAAACCGAGAATACTTAGAAGACCGATTCATAAATAGTATGTGCAATTTTCAAGTCTGGTATGCTTTGGGAATGTTATTTTATTCAGGTAATCATGAATGACAATGGTATATTATCATGGGAAGATATACGACTTGTCGTGAACGTATCAATTGGGTTTTGAACAAATGATACATTCGGTTGTACGGACCTTGGATTTGTGATTGTTAATCAAGTTGTTTACGGTTACATCTTTAGAAGTACAATTATTTGATACCAATATGGATGCACAAGATGTGCACATTTCGTCGATTTACAACTCATCAGTTGTGCTCAAGACCTAAAATGTTGAAAACCAAAACAAATCCAAAAAGTTGAAGAGCAAATTCCAAAATTGTTTGTTTGTTTGTTTGTTTGTTTAGTTGAGGTTTTACGCCGTTTCGGCACATTTGGCTATTTCGCGACGGCCAGGTTTTATTGGTGGAGGAAGTACCCGGAGAGAACCACGCACCTTCGGCAGGAAAATTGGCAATCCTTGTCAATTAAGATCGGAGTCGAACAGACCCCGCCACAGGTGAGATTCGATCTCACAACCTCAGTGCTGACAGGCTAGTGATCATTAGTAGTCATGAAGAACTACCTAGACCTTGAATTAAACATATCAAAAATATGTTCAGTTTGTACTATCAGCAAAAATCTACTTTTAATGCCGCAAATATGACATATAAAATTATTCCATGGTATAACACGTTGTTCAACAGTTAACTATACACATTATATGTATCTCTCTCACAAAAAGGTTGATATAAGACAAAATTACTTGTACATGAATTAAAAAGTAATTGCCATTACTTCCATTAATTCCCGGCCGTCATTTAAATTAAATTACCATTACATGTAATTAAAAAATCAAGCATTACATATTACTTTCACAATTACAAGGAAAGTTGTAACAATTACATTTATAGAAATACCCAACCATGCTCACTGAAACAGTAATATATAAATATACTCTCTTAGATGACAGAGTCAATAAAAATAGATACTCGATAAAATGATTGTTTTGTTAAATTACAGTCAATAAAATAAATCAAAGATTTAATCCCCTTACCCCCCCCCTCAACGACAAAAAAAATTAAAAAAAAAAAACAATAAATATTTGATCAAAACTCATATCAGTATTTTGGATGAAATTAGATGCCCTTTGCAGAAGAAATAGGTATATATAATACTACTTAAAATTGACCCAGATGGTTATTCAGCAGAAAAAATACCTTTTTAATACATTGTTATAGAAACAAGAATTTTATTCATTATCATGATAGCATTGACAGCATAAATCTTTGAATACCTGCTGATAAACTCATTAAACATGGCGCTAATAATTAAAAATCCATCTAATACCTGTTTAATTAATAATGGATGTGAAGCTGTTATGGTTGAAATGGGCAATCAGACTTAATACGGCATAAACTTTGCAAAATCGATGGCTATCACAGGGGTGTATTTAAAAAGCTATATATTTGATTATGGACGGCTAGGATCATGGTCATTAATTTATTACAGATTAATGAAAGATTAACTAAACGTAGTTCAATGCCCTTAATTTGCGAATTTCAGTTACTTATAGATTGCGTCGTTGGTGGTACCAAATTTTTTGATATTTTTGCCTTCCGTTATTTGTTTATATTCGTCACAGGATAACACAATATTAATACTTAGACCCGTTAGATTTTCTTTTTAACTTGTGAATAAATTGTTTTTTGAGAATGTTAGAAATTATTGGTCCATTTTAAATTTGACAAGGGAGGTTGGTATTAAGAAATAAGATTAGTACTTGATTTTTATGACTGAAAGCTTTTAGATCTATGCTAGTGATTTTAGCGACCGATCAATATTTATTGGTGGGTTAGGGACGATGCAGAATGCAGTAAGACACATGCTTACTTTTGCTCTTATACTGATAGGACTCTAGTTTTTTTCATTCTCAAAACTGATCGTACAGCAACTTTTTTTATAATTACTTTAGAAAACAAAAACAAAAAATACAAAGAGGGGTTTTTAAAAGTTTTAGTTCAAAATTTAATGTACACACAATAATACTGTATTGAAATCTTGTTTTTTTACATTGGGTTTTAGTATATTTAACATATAAACATACATAAAAGTGTGCTGGAATTTGCATTAATAAATGTTCTGACTATCATGACTAGTCATAAATTGAAGTATGAACTTTCTCTTGTAACTGAAACACAAAATTGTATCAATCCTCTATGGGAGTTAACATGTGAAAGGAAGGTATTTAACTTTTTTTAGCAGATATAAAAAATGACATTTACAGATGATTTGCAATACAATAGACTAAAGTGCAAAAACTCCGATGCAAAATTGTATGGTCCATTAAGATAATATTCCTGAATAATTATCACAGAATAAGTAAAATTGCAAAGGGGAAAAAAATACAAAAAGCTTTTGCATGAAGAATGGATTTCAGACACTAATTAAAAGGATTCAACAAAAAAAAAAAGTTGAAAATTAAACAGCTTTGTAACTTCACAAAAAATAACAATCAGTCTGAAACTTTTTACAAACGCTCCTTTCCATTTGAATATTACTAAACTATATCAACATGGTCAACCATTGAACATTTGAAAAAAATATATAATTACTGTGAATTCAGAAATTATTGCCATGTTCATAATCTCAATAATAATTTCTGAATTTACACAATAATGGGACATTAGAGCTATCCATATTTATTTGATCGGAGACACATTTTTTATTACATATCTGATGTAGGAGAGTAACTTTTTTTGTGACTTCGACCGCCTCGGTGGTCTCATGGTAGTGTGCTCGCCCCGAGTGCGGAAGGTCGCGGGTTCGATCCCCGGCCGGGTCAAACCAAACACATTAAAATTGGTATTTGCTGCTTCTCCGCCAAGCACGCGGCATCTAGGAGTAAGAGCAAAGACTGGTCGGCTCGGAGTCAGTATAATGTGTCCGAGTGAGGTGATATGTCTTCCTGCGGACAGTTACTTCGTGAGCTAGCACATTAAAAATCCGACTTAGCGTGTCGGTCTAGTACAAAGCAGGGATCATATCATTATCATATCAACATGTTCTCGTCCTGATATGCACCTGGTTGCCACTGGACGTTAAACAACAATTCATCCATCCATCCATTTTTGTGACTTCAGAAGATAGGACATAGGTTTGTTTTAAAAAAAAAAGTAAAGATATGGATTGCACCGTTTCCACCCCCCCCCCCCCCCCCTCCACCCAAATATTGCTTTGAGCGACTAATATTTAAGCCAATGGGATACAATGATAAGTAGTAATCCAAAAGTATGGTATATCGTTATGCTTTTATCATGGTTTACCAATCACACATTTCAACAACTTATGTACTTTTCTGTTGCCCAGTAACAACAAACAATAAAACAGGAACCTATTCATCGTCCTAAAATTCTATAGAAATATAGAAACAAAATAATACGAAGAGCAGCAATGTAAGCACTGTCCGTTTCGCCTTCATTTTTTGTCTAGAAAATCTAGGAATTTTGTGTCTTGAACTACTTTAGTAATGAATTGGACAGTTGAGATGGTAGTCATAATGTTACACGAAGTGTGACTGATTAGGATATAATACATTGATAATGTGAATACATGTAGTGAACTGTTTTTATGATGACATGTTCTACTAATTAAGTGTAAATTTACCAAAATTGGAATATCAATTTTGGAAATTAAATGGTTAGCTGAAGTCTTGTGACATTAAGGGACCATAATAGATAATGATCGAAAATTGTATCTCTTTTTGACCGTGAATGGCTGAACCAAACAGTTTAAAGCTGGAATTTTGTATATATATTTTTCTCAAGTTGAAACACACTTTGTTGCTTATATGCAGAGTCTGTAAAAATAAGTTAGTTATATTGGCATTTCCGAAGTTTGCCGATAATTACCGAAGTCATTTCAATTGCCTTGTATGGAACATCCGGGAAGTTTTAAATCACGTGGTCATTTATGGTCCGGATACCTTAATAGCTATAAATATGCATGGTTGCTAGATACATTTCCAAAAAATGAAGATCTTAATCTTTCAGGAAATTTACCAAAATTGGAGTTATTGTTTTTTCTTAAATCCAAATATTCCATTTAATTTTGGAAATTTAATCAATCCCTATACAGCTGTTGCTTTTTTGTAAACAAATATGTATGGTTGTTAGGTACTTTTCCAAAAAATTCAGATCTTAGAGTCTTTCAAGAAATTAACCAAATCTGGAATTCCAATTTTGGAAATTGAATGGTAACTTTAACTCTAATGATATTAATGGTTATTAATATGCATGGTTGCTAGATACATTTAAAAAAAATGAAGGTCTTAGAGTCTTTCAGGAGATTTACCAAAGTTGGAATTTCATTTTTGGAAATTGAATGGTTACCTTAACTCTTGTGACATTAATGGTTATTAATATATATGATTGCTAGATACATTTCCAAAAAAATGAAGGTCTTAGAGTCTTTCAGGAAATTTACCAAAGATGGAATTTCATTTTTGGGAATTGAATGGTTACATTTACTCTTGTGTCATTAATGGTTATTATTGTGCATGGTTGCTAGATACATTTCCAAAAATGAAGGTCTTAGAGTCTTTCAGGAAATTTACCAAAGTTGGAATTATTATTTTTGAAATCAAAATATTCCATTTAACAGCTATTATTCTGCTAGTGTCTGATAGTATGGTTGATTGGTAATTTTCAAAAATTAATAAGTCTGAGACTCTTCCAGAAAATCTTTTTCTGTCCCAAGGGCAAATTTCAAAATTCCGAAACCTTCGGAACAGACAACTTTTAAAGTGCAAGTAATGCACCATTTTTTTTATGTTTCTACTGCTTAGGGTGCCAGAGGAGTTCTGTGACAATCGATTTTGGGATTTTTTAACTCTCTTGTTGCTATGCCCCCAGATGTTTAAGAAAAATTTTTATGCCAGTTTTGAATTTGCCATATGAGATACTAGTCATGGTTTTAGTTTCAGCATTATTGTCCAAATAGTTTTAGAAGATTTCACTATTTACTGGATAGCGCGGGGATAATGATGAAAGGAGAAAAGGAATTCGTCTTACAAGTTTGTTTACGTATATTTTATATTTTTTTCTATTTTCGTAGAATAAGATTTGAAAGATTATATTTTTCTTCAAATATAGGTATTTCGACATCTTATTTTCACTTATATTTTTACTGATATGTATGACATTATGACCAAACATAACGAAGTTAATGGTGCCACAAATAGACAACACTACTGTGAAATCAGCAAGAAAAAGTCCAAATAGTATTCGTAAACAGCATGAAACAACTTTTGGGCTTTTTGTGGGGTCCATGCTGCTCAAAATTTTTTTTTTTGTTCTCGTTCTTACCTAACTTGGTTTTATCTTTAGTTTTTTTTTATGAATTTTGAATGGCCCTTCGTATTTCTTCACTTTGTTTTATAGACGTTTCTGACCATAGAAGCCTGAAATAGTAAAAATTTTGCATATTTTTTCAGTATCTTATTACTACTTATTCCTACAGCTACGATGTTTCCAATTTCATACAACATTAGTGAAAAGCTCGTAGGAACTAAGATCTCCTCCTATTCCTACTTAAATTAATGCAATCCCTGGTCGCCACATTTATAAATCCAGGTGTGGATATATCAGAGCCTGTGTTTCAGAGTTACAGTGTATCATTTCTAATTTAGAAGAAATATTTCCAGGCCGGGACTGTATGTTCATTTAGGTGGAATTAAGATTCCCCTTTTATATGTTCTGAATAGTGCAATAAAGTATCCAATTTAAATCTTTACGAACAAAAGTCATATGCTGTGGAATAGATGTAATGGACTATAACATCCATATCTAACCAGTCATATTAATTTTTTTCTGTATTAAACTATCAGGAAATTAAAATGAAAACCGAACGTGTTTTAATTTAAGAGCACAAATTAATATCGATCATGCATTTTCAATAACGTTTCAGAGACGAGACATTATTCAACACAGCTGGTGCCTTAGGAAATGACAGAAAATAGCACAAGAATATTGATATGAGAACTGAAAATAAATAAGTAAAGTCAAGAAATACCAAAGGGGTATTCCAAGGAGGGAAAATCGAAAACAACGAAGTCAAGACCAAAACAATACGAGCACTAAACTTAAAAATTAAAAACATATGAACAACATGGACCCCCCAAAAAACCCGGGGTAGACTCAGGTACTCCGGAAGAGTAAGCAGTTGGTGCTTCCTGCAGGACACCCGCCATGCTGTCCATGTCAAAACCGATATGAGGAAGGAATAACATCAATGGAACAGGTCCATTTTCATTTGGGAAACAAAATAAAATACACAGAATTTGTTCAATTAATTCATCTATTTGTCATATTTGGTACAGCAAGTTTATTTTAACTTTCTGTTGCACACGGTCTTTGGTCACCACGATCCTTCGAAGCAAATTGATTTTCTATATACCCTTAGTTCTAATCTGAGATTTCTTTGGCTTTGTCAGAGGAAACGGCCTTTATAGTCAGAGGAATTCAAACTAGTTAAGCAGCTAATCAGCCAGAAAAATCTGTCGCGTTCCATCGCACCATTCTCAGTTGCAAGGATATAATTTCTGTTCATATATGTATTTTACAAATATTCTAAAAATAATTAATAAATATTACAGTATTGCTTGTGCTAACTACTCTACCACGTAAAAATAAACTAGTCATGGAAACTGAAAACAAGGACATTAGAAGGAATACCCAGATCTCCAATGGGATTATGACTCGAGTTTAAAGCAAAATAGCCATATTAGAGTATAAAATTTGCCGAAAATGTAAGAGATTGGGATTTGCAAGAGAGATGCAATAGTCAATGGCTACACAAAGATAGACAAACAATAAAAATCAGTCATATTATGTATCAATATGTTTGGTACAAGAACAATTGACTTTACACAAAAAAGACAGGACGAAAAATAAATTAAAAAATTAAATATTACTAAAAATCTTGATTTTATCGATGATCTAAGTTCTAACATGTGTAATAAAAGACCGCCTCCGTATAGACTAGAGTATTAACTATGGTACTTCAAAATTGATTTCATACCATAATGCCATAAAAAGACTAGTGCAAGATGATACATATTAAAACTTTATGTATAACTTTAAATATAGAATACCATATAATGTAAGAAGCAAAAACAAAGCAAAACCAGAAGGGTATTGAAGGGAATCAATTATAAAGCAGAAAAAACTCAAGATTCAAAGATTCAAAAACCATTTTATTTTTCTAACCTAACCAATAAGTCGAGAGTTCAAGAATGATATGTCTCAAATTTACAATCCGAATAAAAAATGTAGAGAATTTATAAGATTGAATCACCATTTGAAAATAAGTTAATACTGAATACATATAGACAGAAATGATTATAATTTTTATTTCCATCCATGCACTAAAAAAAAATGAAAATAATAATAACACAAAATATAAATTAAAAAAAATAAAATTTAGTTTTCCATGCAACATAATTAGATAGAAATGCTAGGTAATAATTGTTTATTTTGATAATTTTGTGCGAAGCATCTAGATACTTGTGCGAAGCATCTAGATACTTGAACGAAGCATCTAGATACTTGTGCGAAGCATCCAGATACTTGTAGGAAGCATCTAGATACTTGAACGAAGCATCTAGATACTTGTGCAAAGCATCTAAATACTTGTGCGAAGCATCTAGATACTTGAACGAAGCATCTAGATACTTGTGCGAAGCATCTAGATACTTGAACTGAACGAAGCATCTAGATACTTGTAGGAAGCATCTAGATACTTGTAGGAAGCATCTAGATACTTGTAGGAAGCATCTAGATACTTGTGAGAAGCATCTAGATACTTGTAGGAAGCATCTAGATACTTGTGCGAATCAACTAGATACTTGTGAGAACCATCTAGATACTAATTTAAAGTAACTAGATGCTTTCAAGAAGTATCTAGATGGAAAAAGGTATCTAGATAGTTTGCTAAAGTATCTAGATGTATCTTACAACCATCTAGATACTTAAACGAAGCATCTAGATACTTGTTTATAACAAGTATCTAGATGGAAAAACCAACTAGATGAAACCATCGCTATTTTGACATGAACGGCCACACATAAAGATTATGCCCCGTGTAAATCATGCCAAGATAAATCTAGGTCAACTAAATCCCATCATGAACCTTGGTTTGATAAAAATTGTTACGAAAAGAGAGCAATAAGTTTAATAAGGTGAAAAATAAATATAAGTCGAATAAATCTAGAGAAGTGAAAAATGAAATTAATAATAAAGCCAGGGAATATAGAAAAGAGATGAATAAAAGTTTTGAGAATTTTCAAGATAAAAACATGCCTAAACTTAGGGAAGCCTCAAAAAGCGACCCAAAGAAAATGTGGAAAATTCTGAACAACATGAATGGTAAAAAAAAAAGAAAATATAGATATACCTATTGATAGTTTCTATGAATATTTCAAAAACCTGAATGCAAGTCATGATGAAAATGATGATGAACTGAACACTTTCCTTGATAACATGTGTGATAACTTGATTTATGATAATATTCTAAATGGGAATATTACCGAAGATGAGGTGACAAATGCAATAAAAAGTCTGAAGAATGGTAAGGCGGCTGGAATTGACGATTTTGTTAATGAGTATTTTAAGTATTCGTCTCCAGCTTTATTATCTATATACTGTAAGCTGTTTAATATAGTTTTAGATACTGGTGTAGTTCCGATTAGTTGGTCAAATGGCATCATTTGTCCGATATATAAGAATAAAGGCGACGCATGCGACCCCGACAATTATCGTGCAATTACTTTAATTAGCTGCTTGGGGAAGCTATTTACTTCTATTATCAATAGTAGACTTAATTTCTTGTCGAACGAATTTGACATTATTACACGAAGTCAATCTGGATTCCGCAAGGGATACTCTACTACAGATAATATATTTATTATTCATGCCTTGGTCTCTCTTTATTTTTCATTTGGAAAAAAATTATATTGCACATTTATCGATTTTCGCAAGGCATTTGACACTGTATGGAGAACGGGTTTATGGAAAAAAAAACTGCAACATTATGGTATCAAGGGAAAGTGTTTCCGAATTATCTACAATATGTATGATAATATTAAATCATGTGTTATGTACAATAATGAAAAATCTGATTTTTTTTGCTTGTATGCAAGGTGTTCGTCAAGGGAAAACCTTTCCCCGTTCCTGTTTTCACATTTCTTAAATGATTTGGAAGACTATTTCGAGGAACTAGATGCCTTCCCGCTTGAAACTATTTCGGAACATATTCAAAACAATCTTCATTTTTTCATCAAAATATTTATTCTACTTTTTGCTGATGACACAGTAATATTTTCAGAAACCAAGGAAGGTATGCAAAATGCTTTGGATATTTTTCAAAATTACTGCAATCTTTGGAAACTTTCAGTAAATGTTTCAAAAACAAAAGTTATTATTTTCAGTAAAAGAAAACTTAGGCAACATTGTGAATTCAAATTAAATGGTGAATATTTATATATTGTGGATTCGCTCACGTACCTTGGTATTATTCTTAAATATAACGGAAATTTTGCTGATGCGAAGAAAAAGCTAGTAGAACAATCTCAAAAATCACTATTTGCGATCTACAAAAAGATCAGGAATCATAATATTCCAATTGACATACAGTTAAAGTTATTTGATTCATTAGCTGAACCGATTTTGTTATATGGATCAGAAGTATGGGGCTTTGAGAATCTTGGCGTAATCGAAAAAGAACACCTACAATTTTGTAAAAGGATACTTAACCTGAGATTGTCAACCCCTAACTTCATGGTCTATGGAGAACTAGGTCGTCACCCTTTAGATATAAGAGTTAAACTGAGAATGTTATCTTTCTGGTGTAGACTGCAGCAGAACGAGAACAAAATTAGTAGCATTCTCTATAGATTGATGCTCAATTTACAAGTTCATCAAGGATATGACTTTAAATGGATTACACACGTGAAATCCATATTTGATAATGTTGGCCTTGGATATATTTTTTCAAACCAAATTCGCATTGATTTTCACTATATAAAACCAGTTTTATATGAGATATTACGTGACCAATTTATACAGTCATGGTTCTCAGCTATTGAGAACTCTTCGCGAGGAGAATTTTACTCTATTTAAAACAAATTTTGGCTATAAAAATTATTTGTCCAGGGTTTCTGTAGCCAACAGAATATCGTTATCAAAAATTAGAACTTGTAATTATATCAAGACGGGAAGATGGTACAATATAGATAGAGATGAAAGGCTTTGCAATTTGTGTAGAGAGGGTATTGGCGATGAATATCGATACTTCTTTCTATGCACAAATTTGGCTGTCTCAGAATTAAGACGTTTATATATACCAGGGTACTATACAGAAAATCCAGATATAACCAAGATGAGTGGTATGCTTTCGTTATGTAATGTCAGAGTTCTAAATAATATTGCAATGTTTGTCAAAAAGCTTAGTATGTTGTTATAATATTGTGTTTATTTTGCTCTTCATTCTTGTCAACTTGTTCATCCTGTTATTTCTTTATGTAATGTATCATTATTTGTCCTCATGTAACACGTTATTGTGTCTGAGTGTACCAATAAAATCTTGAAATCTTGAAATCTTGATTCCAAAGGGAAGGAAAAAAAATAATCTGATGCAGCAAGGGCCAAAAAAATAATAATCTATTTAACATAACTATGGAAAAAAAAATTCTGGTTTAGATATATTTTTTCCAAAAAAATAATTAAATCAACATTTGAAAATAAGTTAATACTGAATACATATAGACAGAAATGATTATAATTTTAATTTTCATCCGCTGAAAAAAATTAAAATAATAATAACACAAAATATAAATTAAAAAAAAATAAAATTTAGTTTTCCATGCAACACAATTAGATAGAAATGCTAGATAATTATTGTTTATTTTGATAATAGATTGTCGTATTTGCTGTGATGTTTTATTCATGACTTTTTTGTACTCTTAAACAAAATTGGAATCAATTGGCAACATTCAGAAACAGGTTTCAATAAATTGATCAAACATTTGGTACTTAATTAATTCATTGGATTGTAATCATCATTCCTAGAATTTCAAGTCAACTGAATGAGAACAAACGGAATGAGAAAATAATCATGAATTAAACATTGTCTGATATTTTGTAATTCTCAGATTTTCCTACCTTAACAACAATTTTAAGTACTGGGTAATTTCGTAACAAAAAAATCAATTATACCAGTTTTGATGCAGCAGATTTCCGAAAATTATGTGTGTCTATTAGTATTCAAAACCAAATGTTTGAATCATTAACAACAATCCGAAAATGAACAGTAGATAAAATACCAAAGTACCAACAAAAAATAGAAGCCAAAACCACCTTAAAATAGCTGTGAGTTTAAGGCCTATTTCTTAGTTTTGAAAATATTTTGGTATGATTCCAATGTTGTTTTAAAACATCATATACAGTAATATCATTGGCTTACAGCAACTTCCGGTAAAAGGTTTATATCTTGATAAATTCCTTTCATGACGCCATGAGTATGAATACGTACGTATGCAATATAGTGCATGAGGAGAATGTTATTTCAAATAGAAAACGTCATATTTCTGCATTACTTTGGAATTATACGTAATGTGTAAACTCGGGCTTATCACTCACAAACTTCGCATAAAGTCCTTTGGACTTTATTTAGTTTTTGAATGAATCGCCCGAGTTTACACATTGATAAATTCCTTGAAAATAATATTTATTAATATAATGAATTGAGCTACATTTATTAGTTGAACTGGTGATTTAACAAATAACAAAGTGTAAGTGCACTGACGAATGGCCAATGGACATGTTGCCTAACAGCGTAAATCAAACAAATAATTATAATCTAAGAAACTATAGAAATTTTACACTTCCACCTGCTAGACTTTCTCTTTATCAGAATTCGTATTTTCTATCAACTATTAGATTATGGAATAGCTTAGATTCTAATACAAGAGAATCTGCAAATCTAAATATTTTCAAATATAGACTTAAATCAAAGTATCCTTTGTCAAAAAAATCTCCGATTTATTATACAATTGGTGATCGTAAAGCCAATATTTTACAAACAAGATTACGTCATAGATGTAGTGGTTTCAGAGCAGACCTTTTCAGATGTAATTTAATAGATATTTGTCACTGTGAATGTGGTAACGAAACTTAATCTGTTGTACATTACTTTTTACACTGTAGTATACATAGAGCACAAAGAATTCGTTTAATTGATGATATATTAGCACTTAGTATTGAACCTAATGTTAAAAACATGTTGTATGGTAACGCCCATTTAGATTCTGATCGGAACTGTAGGCTTTTCAAATGTGTTCAAAGATATATTATTGATACAAAAAGATTTGTTTATAATTGATTTGATCCAGGAATGACACGAGTGACACGACACGGACGACAACCATCATATTTTGTGTTTTCTTTTCTCTTTCTTTTTTCTCACATCTCGCCATGTTACGTCTATATCTATATCTATGCTTTCAATGACTGTATTGATTATTGTATAACGTATTATTATGTTTTATATATATGTTGGAGAAGACTTAATAAGTTCTTGCAACTTTTGTCTTATCCATTTGTCTATATTTAAGACAATAAAATATGTTTGAAGTATCCGCGGTTTGCAGAACTGTATGCAGGGTGTGGTTGTTAGGGTTAGTGTTCAGACTTACAATATTTTCTACTTTTTTTGTACAAAGGTATTTTGTAATTCAATTTTTGTTGTAGCTTTAATTCGTTTTACTTCATTGTAAAGTATACAACCCCGTTGACACCGGGGCCGATCGCATAATTCCACATCTTTATGTACTAGTGTTTGATTTTAAAATGTATGACAAAAATCAAATGAATATAAGCGATATGTTACCACTAAACGGACATTTGTCAATCTAAATTAAATGCGCATTGACTTCAAATATGTTGAATGTGTATTCAATGCATACACGACGTTCACAACATTTGCATTATGCTAGGGAAAATCCCGGCGATCCAAAATCCAGCAGAATGGAAGCAAGCGAACATAGACGCACCATTTTTGCAGTTGTGTGTTGTCTGTTTTAATCTCTATTAGACGGAAAAAAAAAGAAAGACGCAACATTTATAGCGAGCGCAGCGAGCGCTATGGGGGCATATGGGTCATTTAGAAAAATCTTTATTTAATGGGGGCAGCCATTATGCAATCCGAAGTGAATTTATTTGTGAACGCGAATGGGGTCATATTGTGCTACATACTAAGGCTAGAAAAAGTGTCGTTCGCCGGAAACGGAAGTAAGTAAAGTAAGGGAAATAACTTGCTTCAAATTATAATTTTACAGTCAGAATCGTGATACCGGAAATGAGTTTCTGGAAAAGGCTATTGCAGTGCTCGCATCATTGGCCACACCAACAGTATATTAAAAAAACAAAATACAATTTAAATATCAGACATCGTTTAATGTGTTAAAATTTAGGTCGAATGTCAAGTCAATTGTATACCTCTTACCGTTCATCACTGTTATTTAATTTTGATCGTGTGACCTCAAGGAGTCAGATATTAGATTGAAAAGCGGACAGTGAAAGTAACCTTTGCATTGGGATCTCAAGTCAGATGGTCATCATGTTAGTTTTAAAATGTTTTAACGAGAGTGAGAGTGCATTGCTAGAATGTGGGGAAAATCGGACAAGCCTATTCAGAACTGTTTTAATGAGAGTGTGAGTGCGTTGCTAGAATATGGAACAAGTCGGACAAGTCCATTCAGAACTGTTTTAATGAGAATGTGAGTTTGTTGCTAGAATGTGGGACAATTCGGACCAGCCTGTACAGAACTTTTTTAATGAGAATGTGAGTGTGTTGCTAAAATATGGGACAATTCTGAAAAATCTATTCAGAACTGTTTTAATGAGAGTGTGAATGCGTTGCTACAATGTTGGGAAAATTTGGACCAGCCTATTCAGAACTGTTTTAATGAGAATAAGGGCGCATTGCTACAATGTGGGACAATTTGGACCAGCCTATTCAGAACTTTTTTAATGAGAGAATGAGTACGTTGCTAGAATGTAGGACAATACAGACCAGCCTATTCAGAACTCTTTTAATGAGAGTATGAGTGCAGTTGCTAGAATGTGGGACACTTCGGACCAGCCTATTCAGAACTATTTTAATGAGAGTGTGAGTGCGTTGCTATAATATGGGACAAGTCGGACCAGCCCATTCAGAACTGTTTTTATGAGATTGTGAGTACGTTGCTAGAATGTGGGACAAGTCGGACAAGTGTATTCAGAACTGTTTTAATGAGAATGTGAGTTTGTTGCTAGAATGTGGGACAACTCGGACAAGCCTATTCAGACCTGTTTTAATGAGATTTTGAGTGCGTCGTCAGAATGTGAGACAATTCGGACCAGCCTATACAAAACTGCTTTAATGAGATTGTGGGTGTGTTGCTAGAATGTGAGACAATTCGGGCCAGCCTATTCAGATCTGTTTTAATGAGAATGTGAGTTTGTTGCTAGAATGGGGACAATTCGGACCAGCCTATTCAGAACTGTTTTAATGGGTGTATGAGTGCGTTGCTAGAATGTAGGACAATTCAGACCAGCCTATTAAGAACTGTTTTCATTAGTATATGTGTGCGTTGCTAGAATGTGGGACAATTCAGACAAGCCTATTCAGAACTGTTTTAATGAGTGTATGAGTGCGTTGCTAGAAAGTGGGACAATTCGAACCAGCTTATTCAGAACTATTTTAATGAGTGTATGAGTGCGTTGCTAGAATGTTGGACAATTCGGACCAGCCTATTCAGAACTGTTTTAATGAGAATGTGAGTTTGTTGCTAGAATATGGGACAAGTCGGACAAGTCTATTCAGGACTGTTTTAATGAGTGCGTTGCTAGAATGTGGGACAATTCGGACTAGCCTATTCAGAACTGTTTTAATGAGAGAATTAGTGCGTTGCTAGAATGTGGGACAATTCGGACCAGCCTATTCAGAACTGTTTTAAAGAGAATGTGAGTTTGTGCTAAAATATGGGACAAGTCGGACAAGTCCATTCAGAACTGTATTAATGAGTGTATGAGTGCGTTGCTAGAATGTGGGAAAATTCGGACCAGACTATTCAAAACGGTTTTAATGAGAGTATGAGTAAGTTTCTAGAATTTGGGACAATTCGGACCAGCCCATTCAGAAAAGTGGAATATGGAATTTGCAGTTCGGAACAAGCTAGTGTGGTCTGTTTTCACTTTGACGGGTTAAGTAATTATCGTTCTCAGACAAATCCTATATTTACTACATCAAGTTAGACAGGTCCGAATAAATTTCCACGGTTTCAATAGAGTCATAACTAAACTTGCTAGGTAGTCTTATCTTGCTGACACCCTTTATATTTAAGAAATAATTCATGAGGGAAGTTTTTCCAACCCGTGGCAAAGTCAAAATAAATTCATGCAACCATGAATTATTTCTATTCTTTTACAGATACAATAAACAACCGTACAAAATTTTATATCAAAATACGCAGATTTTACCACAGCGCTTGATGGACGTGATTTTAGTTCAACAAATATATATACATGGACGCTAAATCCAGACATTTTAACAAAAGCTAATACTGTATTTTATATACGTATGACTGACGTTAGTATGAGAAGAGAGATAACTTCAAGCTATATAAAATGTTGTTGGTGCTTAACAAATGGAATAAAACGATTTTAATCTTAATTTGTAACCTGAAAATAAAACATCTATTGATATAAATTTTCTTTCTAACAAAATATACAAAAATCCAAACTTGGACAGAAGCTTTTTCATGATCAAAAGATAGTATCCAAAAGAAAATTTTGTAATAATTTTTTCCCCCATTTTTTCGTATTTTACTTATAAATGGACTTAGTTTTTCTCCCAGTTAACATTACATACAGTCTGCAGTTAAAGTTTTTAAAACATTAATTACTATATTAAACTATCCTGGATTTTTACCAAACACAAAAAAAATATGTACATTTCGCTATTACACTGAAAAGATAGACAAGAGCGAAAGTATGCCAGACACTCTTACGAATTTTATTTAACAGAGACATCGGTCTTGAAACTCGAAATTAATACAGTTCTTCTTCTATAAAAGTTCCCTTTTCAATTATTCAAGAGTGGCTCGTGTTTAAATGTGAACAAATAGTGTGGCATCTTACATTAACTATGTCTTTTGAGGTACTGACCTCGAAATCAACAAGGTTCCTCCCTCACTATCCCTTTAAGTTGTATCCATTTATCAAAAAGATAAACTCAAGTTATCATAAAACAAAAATTCTACCCTTAAATAAAAGTTATCATGACCTTTGAACTATTGACGTCAGAATCAAAGGTTCTTTCCCTTTTCTCTATCTACATGACTTTCATTCCAATAAGGCAAGAATAAACAGAACTTTGTCTCCCTAACTTCTCCATCTCTCTCTATCTCTTTCGATCGATCGATCGAGAAAGTCCGGTTGAAGTTGTTTTCATTACTGTCATATAAAATGTCACCTACAATGGTAAAAATAGTAACAAATCAACTGTAAGGCTGGAGACACTTTCTCACTGGTCTTTTTTGTTTCAAGTTCTATAGGGTAGATACAATGCAGAGTAATACTAAAAGTTAAGTTTATAAAATGAAAGAACATGGCGAAAACTGAAATTAAAGGACTGGACTAGTTTCATTTTTTAGACCGTCAGAAACTAAACTTCATGTCCTGTAGGATATATTTCATTTTTATGGACATGGTACATTTATAATACAAATTTGATAATGACCACAAATGGCAGGGGTTAAAAGTGGACTTGCCCGACTGACGAGTTAAACAGAGTTGAACATAACTCTAACCATTTCTTTTTATTCGGAATTCAAGTTGCATATTAAAATATTTTCCTCGCTTGAAGTGAGCGTTTTGAGAAAGTTTAGTAAAAATCAAAACAATTGATGGATGTGCAATTAAAGAGTACTTTCACTCATTATAGCTTTGAAAGAGACGGATAAAATGACTACTCACCCATGCCATGCAGCACACAGAAGGTCTCTTATTGATGTTTCCATTCTATTAAGGGTTTGCTACGAAGTGTGGTAGGACAGGAAAACGGAAAATCTCTTTCGGAAATTCAAAACTTTTTTTTCAAATATATATAAAGAATGAACGAATGTTTTCCTCGCTGTACCCACATTAATATTCATCTACCCTTTAAAAAATCTACTGTTGACTAGAAATTTAGCATGTTAACAGTATTAGCTTCGGAGTAATGTTTGTTAAAATCTTATAGAACTTTTGGCAAAGTAAGCCCTTTTCTCACCCAATACCAAATAATTCTTGTTTTTTTTACTTTTGTAAGTCCAAAAGCAAAGCTAAATAGGCTATAGTTTATGGAAAGATAATGAACCAGACTTTTTAAAAGCAAGTCTTAAATCCATTATTAACATCTGTAAGTAAAGTAGTGGGGAGTTTTAAAAGGAGTTTAGCAGAGGTTTAGCAGCAAACTGGTTATACTTGCTACAAGTTCTTATGTAATTTGAAAATTTTACATTTTTTCCTTGAAAATACAGCATTTCTATATCCTTCATTATGTGTACAAATAAGTATGGATAGTAGAGGTGGGTTTATTTTAGGAAAAAACGTAATAATAAACGGGACAGAGACTTGTGGCAAGTCTATAAACAGCGAGACCTGGTGATATACCTTTTACTGTCATACGGAAGGAAAATGAATCAGATATTGAAATGTATTTCAACGGTATCGTGTTCCATTTGTAAGTGGCGTTGTCCAATGAAATGTCAATAGATATCTCCTTTATCTGCAGATCATTATATTAACTCCGTATCAATTAGAAAAACCATTAAAAACCATTAAAAAATCTTGTTACTATGAAACAGACCTACTAACAAAAACTGAACTTAAAAAAAAGCCTTAACCTTTAAAAAAATAACCTGCCGAATTTAACACGTCCAAAATATTCTGATATTACCATTAACAAAGAATCAATCATTTGCAATCAAAAATGGTATGTTCTTTATACATTTCAAATCCAGGAAGTAATATTTAAAAAATTTCTTGTACTTTGAGAGTAATTTTACTTGAAACGGATTCATTTTGTACATTATGAAATAAAACAGGGGACGAGAAATGTAAAAATACAACAGAAGAATACACCAGCCATGCAAAGCAAGAAGTAGGTGGACGAGAGCCTTCAATGCACCAGGCACACATACATTTCAGTTACATTTAATGCATGCAAATTACAGACGGGCGAGAAATAAACTTGACACTGCACATTTTTGAAATATTATATTTCAAAAATTGAACGGTATTTGTAATTTATCATGGGTGTATTCCAAAAATTGTGTAAAAACATCATAAATTATGTAACTTATAGTATATATCATAAATTGACATATATAGCCCAAATAATATTGCATTTTGATTGCCATTGAAAGACAAATTAATTTTTCTCCTCGGTTTTTAAACAATAAGTCGAAAAATATACTTTTTTACCTGTAGGTGTTGTACTAATCGGAGATAACGTTAAACTATTTATAACAAAGCGGTTAACCACAAATTCCTACAGTGTTTTTACATATTAATGAAAAATAATCTCCATAACTATTGAAAATTAAATGTATAACAAATCTAGAGAAACACTTTTTTGTTGTTTTAATGTTTTTGTACCCAATATTTCAACCTTTTAAAATTAACACCCTTAAATTGATACAACTGTTTCCCACCCTAAAAGTGACACGAAAATATCGGTTTATTTAGTGCATATTAAGTCGTTTTTACAAAGTCGAATCAACATTTGGTATATAAATTACGGTCGCTTGTTTAATAGTTGTGGTCACTACGGTAGGTTTTATTGCATATGTACCATTCATTTTGGGAATTTTAGCTATTTATACATTTTGACTATTAACATTCTGTTTCCCAAGTACCGGGCCGAGGGTGTCACTAGCCCAATTGCGAGGAGATGGATACTAGTTCGAAATTGCACAGCTCTGTCCTTACCCTTTTAGTTATTTGGACATATTTTCAAAATTTGCTCTTCAATGATTTGGATTATTATTTTGGTTTTCTTATTTTAGACATTGAGAACAGCTGTCGAGTCTTAAATCGAAGAAATGTGCAAATCATTTTCATAAAAATTGGTATCATAACATTTATTATATATATTTTTGTCATTGATTTGGAAATTTGTTAATCATTTATCGTTCTCGAAAGTTTGACACAGAGTTCTGCTGTTAGAAAATAATTTGTTGGACTCTGTATATAATATGGTGACCGGATGCGGCCATTTCACCTTTTCGCGTTTTCTCCTTTCACTTTGCAAACGCGAAATCGAGAAATCGAGAAATCGGGAAATCGAGAAAACGAGAAAGCGAAAACGCGAAATCGAGAAATCAAAAAAGCAAAAACGCGAGTGAAAATGTACTGAATATGATTGTGCACATTTTAAATATAATATTCATAGCGGAAGATAGAAAGTTAGCGAGTGTAATATTTATTCGTTTGAAACAATTTTTTTTTTATAGCAAACTAAAGTTCTAGACCGTTTAAATCTGACAAATCGGGGGATTGCCAAGTTTATGAATGAAGCATTGTCCTACGAAATCCCAATTGCAATGAAGCACTAAGAGATTTGTTTACTTCAGATGGAACACGGTGACATCCAAAATGATGTATATTCAAACTTCCTTAACATGAAAATGTATGAAAAGTTATCAAAGTAGAAGCGGTTGGATTTTTGGTATCGTGTATATAATATCAAGTAATAATAGCGTAATAGACTAGGTCGGATCTAGCCAATAAAAACGGGGGTTCCATGCTAACATTTGCCATTTTTTGCTCAAATGCTGCACTAAATTTAAGAAGTTTTTCCGCCAACAATAGGCGGGGTTCCAACCCCTGTAACCCCCTTTTTGATCCGCCACTAAAAGATAATAATTAGTTAAACTTTAAAGTGAACTTCATCAATATTATTGTAGCAGTTTTTCAACAAAAGCTTTTCCTTTACTAGAGTGAATCTTAAAGCGCGCGAATAACAAATATCCAATTAGACTCTAATTGATAATGTAGTAAGCATCTTTACTTGTATTATTTTAACCATTCTACTCTACTATGCCTTCTCATATTTTGTAAATGGGTAACATAGCTATAAGCTGTAGTTCGTTAAGAGTAATAGCTTTAATTGTGTATCTACAACATAAAGTAAACAAATTTAAAACAAATATAATCAAACATTTACATTTTCAAGACTTTTATTATACCACAAAAATATACTGACCTTTCTCTCTGCATAAATTCACACGGTAATGTCGGTATCAAAACTTATAACGAATCCAAAAAAACAAGCCTGTTAAACAAGCTGAATTTGGAAAATCCGAAGCCGCTATATAGTTCTGATTCTGGTTCTATTATAATCAAATGAAACAATAGAAGGCGCCGTGGTGTAGTGGTTAGCGCATCAGACTACGAAGCCAGAGGTCCCTGGTTCGATTCCCCTTCGGGATGAAAATTTCAGGGATCAAATTTGCTACGCCCTATCGACACCATTTGCGAAGATGGTCTCGATAAACGATGCTAGTCCTTCGGATGGGGACGAAAAATGGCTGTCCCGTGTTAAGGGAGAGCAACACCCTTAGCACGCTAAAGACTCCTCTGTAGATGTCGAAAAAGAGTAGGCTCAAACGCCGCTACAGGGGCCGCTCTCGCACCCGCCAAGTGGAGAGGGAATAGTATAAGTTGGCATAACTTGTTTCCCAATCCACTATAAATAAATAAGTTTAAACTTAAACTAAATGAAACAATTACACACCTCTTTGGCTTTTTCAGTTATTGTTTGGTGGTAAAGGTTGGATAACTTCTCTTTCTTACCAATGACATACAAATTCCGAATTTCCTTGATTTTTAGTACTTTTTGTTTGCAGCAGTTTTTGAGCAAAGATGATAATTTTGACAAGAATAGGATTTTAAAATAAATAAACTTTATTTCAGATTACTGAGTAAAACCGTGGAATTAATAATAGACCTCGTGTAATTCCATCGATATCGTCTGTAAAGTTGACTTTTTAACCTGCAGTAAATAAAAAAATTCTCCTTATATTACAACATGACGCAACACTGATTAAATTGCTACAAAATATATTTTTAAAAGATGGGAACTTGCCTAGATTTTATCTTTCAACCGCTTAAAACCGCAAGCAATTTTACGAAAAATTTGTACGTTTTCGCTTTCTCGATTTCTCGATTGCCCGATTTCCAAAGGCGAAATGGCCGCATTCGGCCACCATGATGTAAAGTGCATTGAAATTATTCTTATTCTGACTTTGTTCTCTATGATAAAGTCTGGATGTTTAATCTCCAATCAACACGTTCTATAACATCTTAAAGATATGAAAGGATATATGTCGATTTTTCTGTAGACCCAATAGTCACATTGTTAGAGTCCTTTGAGACCTGTAAAAATTTTAAATAGTTCTCTAGAATGTAAATAACGTACATTCTAGAAAACTATTGCTAACAGTAAATGTAATATAGAATCATCTGGTCTTCTAAAATGTTAAGATGGCGATACTGCAAAATACCACGGCCTACGCCCATAGTTCCTTCATTTTCATATGCGTTGGCAGAATTTCTTAAAGAAATATTTAAAAAACCACGACTGAAGGCAGAGAGAGGAATAAAACCGAAGTGACATTTACATTAATTATTCAGATCTGACAAAAATATTGAAAGATAATGAACTGTTAGTAAAATATAAGGCACCCCCGTCTCGGTAATTGACAGCTGTATTATATATCAATTAATAAAATGTCAGCCAGACTTTAAAAAAAATATATACAATGACATTGACTGAAAAATATTGTATTTTAAAATTCATAAAAGTAGAAATAAACGTTTCATCTTCTTTTCTGTTTCTGTTAATTAATTTATATTTTATATGTGTCTGAAATCATGGTAGTTATATTTTTCAAAGACTATTTACAACCATGCAATTGCTTTTTTTTAGGGAATATAAATATTATTTCATATAAGTCTAATATTTAATATATCTATTTCAGGTCTGAAAAGGCTGAATTATATATGAGGATAAATCTCTTGTGCTTATTGAAACTTAGCTAGACGTATTTATATGATATCAAGACGATAAAACTGTGCGAAATATATTTATGCTTTATTTTTAAAAATAAATAAAAAATCAAACTTCACTCCTCGAAAAGTGGTCCGGTTTAAATCAAATTAAAGTATTACCTCCTGGAAATGAACCACCAAGTGCGGTAAAAAGTATCATTCTTAAACAACTTTAAAACATTGACAGAGCTCCCGATAATGTTTTGGTCTAAAGCGTATTTACACCCTATTTTGAAATTCATTGAACCTAAAAGTAAAACTCATTGTTGAAATGATTGAAATAAACAGTAAGTTTGAATATCTTACTCGACAGAACTGATATCTTCACTTCCATCTCCATCAATAAACAACAAAATGGAAAACAGGAAAGGTCAACTACATGTATGACATACAGATCAATGAATACCACCCACACGACAGGGCACCAAACGAAAACACCATAAAATACACACATAGAAACAACAGAGTCTGACTTGATTGGTGTGATACAACCGGTTTTATGGGTACCCTAAAAGCACAATATTAAACAGGCAAAATAAAAAATATTATTTGATACCAATTTGTACAAGATGTGAATATTTCGTTAAAATTTCCTTTTTTTTGTTGTATACTTGTACATATATGAGTGATGTGGTAGGTTTGACACTGAAAAGTAAATTCACGAGATCTGTAACGTACTTGTCTCTGACACAAGTGCTAATATTTTTGTACTCTTACATAACTTAGTACAAGTGTTTTCTGCAGACCTAGTTTGTATTACAATATTCAATATGCTAAAAGCTACTCAGCAACTGTTGTGATATGTGCCGTGTCAACGGGTCATACTTCTTGATATTCTCAATTAATGATTTCATCATCCTATTCAAACGCACACCACTATACCACCCCCCAAAAAGCAAAATTTTCTACCTCTAACTTCTGTAAATTCTATTTCCCTAAATACGCATATATAATAAAACAGCTACAAACCCCAATACGCTTCTTTACGTTCTTTTTTTATTTTCAATGATTTTTTAATTAAAATTAAAGCGTTTTCACGGGTTTCCATGCCTTCACTAAAGAAATATTTTTTAAAAAATCTGCATTAAGATCGTTATTTTGCGCAAAAATTTTAAAAAATGTTTTCAATGTCATATATTAATTTCTGCTAAGAAGAAAATATGACAGCAGGTTTTATTGAAATTTTCTTTATTATTATTATTGTGCAATTGAATCCTACTTATTTACAGGTACGTTACCAAAAATCAAATTAAAGTTCGTTTCCTCCTCTCATATTTCGAATAGCACTGAGTATACTTTCCCGTCTACTAGGTCATTTATGGCGAAACAAATGCGAGGTAAATTGATTCGTTCATTGCTATTCTATGTCCAGTAAATAGTATTTCAGCAAAATCGTGTGTCTAACGTAATTTTTTCCCATTAGAAAACTTTACTAGATGTGGGTCGACAACTTTCGAACCACGCCCCAAATTTCTTAAATATTTCCATGCGCCAACTTTTTCTCATCTGAATAACTGATGTTTTGTTATGTTTATGACTTCATTTCTACGTTTGTCAACATATTTAATAAATGTGTATTTCTATGTAATTTTCTGACAGTTATATGCTATGCTAAAATCTCATAAAGGGTGCTTGTAGATTAGTGATATGCCACATGAGATTTCAACTCAACATTATTAATTTGATAGCCGGTTTTATTAGATATTCAGATATCATTTCTTTTGCTGTTATGTATAATAAAATTTACTGACTTATGTTAACAAATAAGTAGATTTGTCACTGATGAAAAATTATAAACAAAGTCCAGATAACTAATCAATTTTTAGTTTAATTTGTTTGGCTCTTTTAATACCTTCTCGAAGGATTAAGCCTATTTTGGCAATTGCAATGGCATATTACAACTATACACATACAAACGAAGACGAGAGAATGAATTCAAATCGCAAGAAATTACAACATGAATTAAGCGTACAATTAACTCAGGTACACCCAAGGCCAACAACATTTTACCAGAATGTGTACAACAGAATAAACCAGACCTCTTGATCCGCTACTGAATATTTTACGAAACAACACAGATCTCAAAGTACCATGGCTCAAACACTGACAATCTTAAATATGTTGCTTCTTTATCTCTGATAGGTATTTAGAAACATTATGGCAATATGCTGAAGTTGGAACTACAATGTTTCCATTTTGGTATTATTCTTTTTAAATCCAAAATGTTGCATCTTATTTCTTTCGTTCTTCTGATTAAGACCAAATGTATTTCCCAAAAAAGTTGGAGATCTTCAATTTTTCAAACAAAATCAAAATTTCATTTTTGTATTAAACAAGTATTTTTGATACGATACATATCTATGATTGCTATTTTGAGAGTTAATTGTCATCACTTCTGGATGCTTTTGATGGTGTCAATAGGATCCACATCTACGATGTATTTTAATTGTTGTTCAGTGGGTTCTATTTGCACAGATTTTGAATTCATACTTAAGCTATTTGACTCTAGTTATTTTCTAGAATAGCCGAATTCTATTTTTACTGATAGTTAATCTTAAAAGGGAAAACCAGATTTTAGTATAGCTGGTCGTGTATACTTTCGCTCAAAATAAAAACGAAATAATCAGAAATAACACCCTCATAAAGAGTTTAATGTTATCTCCTCATGAAGTTCAACAGAAATCGGAGGTATTCGTGAGAAACCAGTATGAATTAAAAATCTTCAAGATATTGAGGAAAAGATCAATTTTTTACAGAATTGCAGAAAATTCATATTGGTAGTCCTTACTACCGAAAGACCTTAAATAACTTCCGAGTTTCTGTGTGATATTGGCAAGACCTGTGGATTTATCAAGCACTCTAATTGAAAGATAAGCCTTTTTATTATCTCTATGTTTTATAAAGGGATTTTCCCACGAATTATCAAATATTTCAGATTATAAATGTACAACTCTATTGAGTTCAAAACAATGTCTCTGTGTAAGTATTAAACGAACAAAATGTAAAACTGATACTGACATGGTGTCTTCCCGATTGTCCAACATTTGAAAATTACAGGTAAAAAATATGTTGGACAATTGGGAATGTTTTGATAAGAATTATACATGCTGGTTAATTAGAAAATGTTTTGATAAAGATAGTTTTGAGGTTCTATAAGGAGTGTTCATTAAAAGAAAAAAAAATCAGTGTTGCTTTAGGTTTATCCCTTTGGTTTGTTGCGTCAGTATTTGTTAGCTGATGTTTTATGACTTATGATTGTCTTGATTATCCTTTTGGTCTGTTGCTTCTGTATTCGATAGCTGATATTTGTATTCAGATATTTTTATCGAAATATGGCAACATATTTGCACTTTGATTTTTATACATGTGATATTCTTTTAAAGGAAAATAAAAGAAAATACTAATATTTAAATGTTTTATTTCCATTAAATAAATATGAAATTATACATGTATATTAAAGCAATGCAAATACTATTACAGTTATTAACAATAATTATTAAACATCAATCATTTGAATTGACATAAGATATACAGATCAGAGATGATAAGAGCACTAACAACTTACAATGTAGCACATATAAATAATCAGTCCAAATGCAATAAATAAGAGGCAATGCCTGCAAACTGGAACACACTAATTTCTTGATTCTGCAGTCGAACTTTCAGTTGCTGAAGTCGTTGGTTCAGTTGCGTGTATTTTCTGCGTTTCACTGGTCGTAGCCCTCCTGCTGCGTTCTGGATGAGGGGGACTTCATTGAATGCCTGTTCTACTTTCAGATGCGTGAGTAGGTACTGACAGGAATGTTGGAATTAATTTAATATATTTTAATCTATATTAATATTTATTTATTATTTATTTATTTACAATAAAAACCCCTTGCTACCCTCAAATTATAATGATGATCATACATTGTTTAATTAACAACAATTAATGTAGGACAATCAGAACTTTTTGACAAGACCTGTGATTGAAAGATAAGCCTTTTTATTTTCTCTATGTTTTATAAAGGGATTTTTCCACGAATTATCAAATATTTCAGATTATAAATGTACAACTCTATTGAGTTCAAAACCATGTCCTCAGTGTAAGTATTAACCAACAAACAAACAATGCTAGAGGGCCGATAAAAGACTTAAGAGTACACGGAAATCATATTGCATTCCAAGCCATGACCTATATTAAACATGCAATGGTAACTGTACTAAATAACCAGCCAATTAGGGAACACTCTCTATTGGTCAATGTTGGATGAAAATGTGACATAACGGGTTAATATGTTAAAATTTAATTAATAATGCTAGTATGAAAATGTCTCTGGAAGTATATTTGATAAGATATTTCTCTACATTTGTGCAGTTGTATCTTACTTATTACAGATTTCTTACCACAATTCAAATTAAACCCCACTTCCTCTCTTATTTCGTAGAATATTACTTCCAGTCTTCTGGATTAGTTTTATAATCTAAATTATCAAGTTCATAACATTTTAATAGATTCTTTGTCTTTAATGTCATTTGTCCATGTATACAAGAAGGATCGACAGAAATTAAACAAAAAAGTCATTCTTACGATTTGTATGTCGAAGCAAAAATCTGTATAGATATGTAACTTAAAAAATGTGTGAGTATTCCAAGGAAGATATGTGTCGCTTGCGGACGTCAATTTTTACAACAAAAATTTTAAAATTTTCTAAAAATGAAATATATATGCACACCTTTGCATGAAGGTTAATGCACAGAGAAAGTTTCATCAAATTGCTTTGAGCGGTTATGGAGTAGTTGAGGATAGAAGTTTTGAACCCTCCTTTTTTCAAAAATGTCAATTTTTACCCCAAAAAATTTAAAATGTTCTAAAAATGAAATATATATGCACACCTGTGCATTACGGTTAATGCACAGAGAAAGTTTCATCAAATTCCTATGAGCGGTTTACGAGTAGTTGAGGATAGAAGAAAAGTGTGACGACGCAAGACGACAGATACTGATCCCTATGTTTCGACCAGGCGTTCTGCAGGCGACACAAAAAGAAAAATTTGTTTACTTTTGAGCAAGTTAAACGAATTTGTTGAATAAACAAGAAAACAGATAACATAAAAGGTCAACAATGATACACCAATCAATTTTCGCCATCCATCGAGATACCCTCAGACAAAAATAACAAAATAGAGCACAATACGCAAACATAGAAACAACAGAACGACAGGATAGTCCGACATGGTAGGCACACTGAGTATAGATGGGGTTAAACCGACCGTTTTATGGGTACTTAAACCTTCCACTTATCTATTTTGTAAACACACTACAAAATCCAACACAGTTTTATTACCAAAAATTGTTCAGACGGAACGTATTTTAGATAGCATGGTAAAGATGTGATCCTTATAACTGTAAAACATACTAAGGCTCTCATAGCTGCTGGTTGTATACTGTCGCTCTTAATAAAAACGAACTAATCAGAAATAACACCCTCATAAAGAGATAAATGTTATCTCCCCAGAAAGTTCAACCGAAATCGGCAGTATTCGTGAGAAACCAGTATAAATTTAAAATCTTCAAGTTATTCGCAATTTTTTACAGAATTACATAAAATTCATATTGGTAGCCCTTACTACGAAAAGACCGCAAGTAACTTCCGAGATTCTGTGGAATATTGACAAGACCTGTGATTGAAAGATAGACCTTTTTATTATCTATATGTTTTATAAAGGGATTTTCCCACGAATTATCAAATATTTCAGATTATAAATGTACAACTCTATTGAGTTCAAAACAATGTCTCTGTGTAAGTATTAACCAATGCTAGAGGGCCGATAAAAAGACTTAAGAGTACACGGAAATCATATTGCATTCCAAGCCATGACCTATATTAAACATGTAATGATAACTGTACTGAATAACCAGCCAATTAGGGAACACTTTGTATTGGTCAATGTTGGATGAAAATGTGACATAACGGGTTGATATGTTAAAATTTAATTTAACTGAAAATGTCTCTGGAAGTATATATGATAAGATATTTCACTAAATTAACGGTTTCATCTGTGTGCAGTTGTACTTACTTATTACAGATTTCTTACCAAAATTCAAATTAAACCCCACTTCCTCTCAGATTTCGTAGAATATTACTTCCAGTCTTCTGGATTAGTTTTATAATCTAAATTATCAACATCGTAACATTTTGATAGATTCTTTGTCTTTAGTGTCATTGGTCCACTTATACAAGAAGGATCGACAGAAATTAAACAAAAAGTCATTCTTACGATTTGTCGAAGCAAAAATCTGTATAGATATATAACATAAAAAGAAATATTTGTTTACTTTTGAACAAGTTAAACGAATTTGTTGAATAAACAAGAAAACAGATAGCATAAAAGGTCAACAATGATACACCAATCAATTTTCGCCATCCAGTCGATAGACCCTCAGACAAACAAACAAAATAGAGCACAATACATAAATATAGAAACACACTGAGTATATGTGGGGTTAAACAGGTTGTGTGAAAACGGATAAGAGGAAAGGTTAACAATGATGCACCAACTAATTACCGCAATCGATAGACCCTCAAAGAAAAAATAAGAAAATAGAACACCAAACATAAACACACATAGCAGGGAAAAGATGTGATCCTTATAACTGTATAAGGTGCTGGTCGTATACATATTAAACGAAATAATAAGAAATAACACCCTCTTGAAGAGTTTAATGTTAATTCGTTAGGGAATTCAACAAAAATCAAAAGTGTTCGTGAGAAGCCAGTATAAATATAAAATATTCAAGTTATGTTACAAAACCCAGGCACAAATCAAAGTTGTACCAAACAGATCATTGTTCGATTATTTTGTTTTCAAACTAGAAGTATACGTACTCTGAATACATTCACAACAATTACAATCAAAAGTAAAACTAAATCAGTCTACAATATCGCAAATATAGAAATAAAGTACATGAATTTTTTCATCATATCTGAAAGTTTACATGCAATTGCAGTAATCATAAACCGTCCACTTTTAAATAATAAAACAATAGACGTGAATATGAACATCACATCTAAAATTCTATATGTTAAATACTTTCACATTTAAAATCAAAATGTTAGTAGATGTTTAGTGAGCAGCACGTTACAGCGACTTTAAGACATCAGGTGTTCCTATAGAGTCAGCAGGTCCTGTCCCGTTTACGGCACCTGTCACATTGCAGTGAGGTGTCAATTTTTATGGGGTGTCAAATTCAAAGCTTACTTCATCACGACTGTAGTTATAGTACAGGTAAGTTTATGCATATCATACAGGTAAGTATATGGGCATATCATGCAAGTAAGTAATACTCACAAACTCTATTTTTGTAAATACATACATACACTGGCAATTTGTTCGCAGAATAACCTTCAAATCCAACCAGTGAGTATATATAGTACCTGTTAATATGACAGTATTTTAAATTTTACTGGTAATAAAATACATTCTAAAGACAAAAAAAAAAAACTACTTCAACCTCCCCTTGGTGAACAGGGGGGAACATCTCTACAAATTCTATATTATATATTTATATGTAGTTCTGACAAAGGGAAGAGGTTTTGTCTTGGTAATGTATCCTGAAGTCGCGGTTATGTGGCACTTTAATAGTCGCGGTAATGTGGCACTTTAATAGTCGCGGTAATGTAGCACTTTTAGTTTTAGTCGCGGTAATGTAGCACTTTAAGTCGCGGTAATGAAAATTTCAAAAAAGTCGCGGTATTGTATTGAGTCCAATGTTTATTGTTACTCATTATAGTATGAAAAGGTGAAAAGGGAGGAGAATTATTTCAGAGACAAGCATGAACGTTTAGGTGGAAAACTTAACAGGGAAGTGCATTTCATTATGATAAGTTAGTGTGATTCTTTTATCACTTCATATAACTTTCATTGTGCACTAAACTGCTGTCTGAAACTACTTCCTTTTGCAAATGGCAAATAGAAAACAAGTAATTTTCCTCCGTCGATCAGTACAGGTTCAAGGATAATGTTTCTTGTACTTTTCATTAAAGTCAAATATAGTATTATAGAAGTAATTAGTTATTTTAAATAAATATTGTTTTATTTAATAATTGTTGGCATTAAAAGTACGGAAATGTATCAAATAATTAATTAATAAAAATTAATTAAACTTTATTGTTATTAAATCGGTTGATTCCCTCTAGATATATTTATTACGGTTAATTCCCTTCAGTTTGACTTTTCTACAGTGGGTTATGCCTAAATGTTTACCATTCAAATGTCCCAATTTTTATCATATATCAGTGGAGAATTCGTCTGTATAGGGTTTTCCGTCTGTTCTCATTTTTATAATACCAGTTCTACATATTTCAACTTAAATAAAACAATACATGCTTTTGTCAGTTAATTTGTTATTTTAACAATTAGTGCTCAATTAGGGTTCATATGAATTTCCCTCAAAATTGTGCAAAAAATCATTTGAGCTACACAAGCATTAATAATTTAAAATTTAGAGGTAAACATTTATATAGGCAACCAAACATCCCCTTAAACATTCTGATCTTCTTGTGTGAACAATACACGTAGCATATGTTGGTACAAATGAAGTAGAAATAAGCCATTATCGTTCTCAGATACGAATGATTCCCAGCTACAATAAGGGTTCTGCATGTTTATTTAAAACACCCATTAAGAACGTAGATTATGTATTAGTTCAAAATTATACTGTCCCATGCCAATTATTTTTTTTTATCAAATACATATTTTTCAAGGCACCCGTTAGTAAATCAAAAATTCATATTTAGAACACAGACATACGAAATACTGACACACGAATAGACATAATACAGACGTACAGAATACCGACACAAGAATACACAGGGGGTGGGGGTGGGGGCGGGATACGATCAAGGGATTACTGTAACATAGAGAACAAAAATAGCAAACAGAACAAGAGAATAAAAAATAAAGCACTTATAATGTGAACTATCACAGCTGCTCCAAAAGCGTAAGCATGTTCTCTTTAATTTAAGGAATCCGTAATATTATAATTGGAGAATCCGATGACGTGCCAAAATTGGTATTAAAGAATTTATCATTATCACTGAGTCGATACCGCTCCTGGTGGACTCCAAGTCCCCGAGGGTATCTCCAGCTCAGTTGTGAATATTAAGATTCTTTAAATTTACTGTTAGAAAAAAGTTAAATTGAAAAATAATGAGTATCTCCCTCGTGGATAGCTCTGCCCATATAGATAGTTTTGTCTTTACCCATTTTGGCATTTTAATTTGTTCTTCACAATTTTTGATTGTTGTTTTTATTTTCGACATTTTAGGCCTTGAGCACAGCTGATTAGTAGTAAATGGACGAAATGTGCACAGAATGTGCATCAGAATTGGTATCAAAGAATTTATCCTTTAAAACCTTAAACTTCGTATCGGTAAATCAAATCGTGACGACGACTGTTAATGTTTTGAAGTGGTCTGTTAACATAAAGTGAGTATGAAAATACAATATGACCTTTCATTCTTTAAACAAAATCTTGGAAGCCAAGGCAGAATAAATCGTAACACAAAATACCGAAATAAATTTGATGAATTGTATGGCCATTTCGTTGACTAACAACACATCAGCAGTGCTCGACGTCAAAGTCTTTTATTCTTCACATGCCTTCAACAGGTTCTCGAGTTTGAGCCGGACTACTAAATTTAGATCATGTCATTTATATCTTTTTGTTACAAATGAACACAATTGCAAGCCTATTTCTTAGATAATATTCTCTGATAATCTACATAAACTTTGGAAAATAATTAAATATCAAAACTATAGAATTATCTAAAATCTCCTACACTTAAGCATCGTTATACTTTATCCAATCCTTCGGGATCCTTAATTATTTCAGTGACATTTAGAATATTAACTTCTATAGAAAATATAACTGAAATGATCTGCCTATCTATAAATCATATAGCCTGAAGAAATAGTAAATATTTTTTTAAATTAGAATGGAAGCCGAATCAATTACACGTACAGTAAAATGTCAGCTACAGCTTACACAATTACTTGCTTAATGTGTAAACAATACATACCTGCCCCGCATCTGAAAATACTTCTCGATTTTGCCTAATTTGGTAATACGTTTGTCAATTAGATGAGAGGTAGTTCTTGAAATGCGTCGTATACAGCATAGTATAAATTTACTATATCTAATATTAGTATCTTTGGATTTTTATTTTATTTACAAACCATGTAAATATTTTATTTGAAAAAAATCAGAAATTCACGATTTTGTTTTTATATATTTGTAGATTATTGATAACATTAACATCGAGTAGGCTAATTAAATCTTCTATAGATGGTTTAATAGAACTTTTATACAAATATCTTAATTATTATGCAATAGAATTCGACGTATAAATCATCGTAATAAAGTCTACATAAAACTGTATTCTTTATAAATGACGATAAACCAAATTTATTTAAAATAATTTCTGTTATTTAAGATTAGTTAATAGTTAGCAGCGACTGTTACATGTTACTAAGAAGTTCTGGAAATAAGTGAAGTCAAGAAATACCAAAGGGATATTCGAAGGAGAGAAAAATTGTAAGAACTGACGAACTCCGGAGAACAACAAAGACAAGACCAAAACAATATATGCACTACAATTAAAAACTAAAAACATATGAACAACATGGACCCCACCAAAAAACCGGGGGTAGACTCTGGTGCTCCGGAAGAGTAAGCAGTCTCTGCTTCCTGACACCCGCCATGCTGCCCATGTCAAATCCGGTTTGAAGTAATAAGAAATAAATTTTCTCCGCTTCCGGAGATTTTAGTTTTATTTGTTCGTAGTATATATAGATTATGTTCAGTCTATGTTAATTTCATCACTGCAAAAGTTTTACGGTCGTCATCACGAATTGATTGGTCGATACGAAGTTTCTATCTCGCATATGAGACTAGATATCTTCAGTTAGATTTCACGTCCTTCTGGAATTGACACCTTACCGGACTTGACACCTCACCAGACTTGACACTTCACTGGCAATGTGACGGGTGCCGTTGATGGAGCAGGACATGCTTACCCTTCCGGGACACGTGATGTCACTCCCGGTTTTTATAGTAGTTCACATTGCTGGTGCTTTAGTTTTTGTGTTGTCTTGTTTAGTTTATTGTACGTTTTTATTATTTTTATAATGCATGTATCCTTCTGGCGTTTGTTTGATGAGTTCCATTTTCCTGACTTTGTCTTTTCCTTGGACTTCGGATCTGTGCGCTTTTCCCACTGTTTTGTCGCTTTGGTATTCTTTTGCCGATATTTACATTATGACCAGTGGATTATTGGATTTATCTAATCTAGATAGTTAAATTATTAAATTTTAAAGTCCGAGTCTTCACGTAAAATCTGAAAAAGGCACCAGCAGGGTCCTGGTTAACGAAGGTGTTTTATACTAAGATATGTCAGAACTATGTTAGGAAAGATTTTAGTCCAAAGATGTGAAATCGAAGCTATCGCAATTTATAGGATTTCATAAAGTTAGGATCAGTTTAAGACATATAATTTGAAGTTCCTAAAATAGTCGCAAGTGTGATGTCACAACTATGATATCGTAACTAACTGTAAATGTTTTCAACACGGTGGTTGTTTACATAGACCCTTTGGACTACTTAGACGCTGAAAGTATTGTTAAAAAACACACATTCGTCTTTTGTTATTGGCATGGGATCGGAAAACTACGTCATTGTTGACCTTTCCTGTTATCTATTTTGTTGTTTTATGAGTGATTGAGGATACGATTCGCATTAAACATGTTTTGTTTTAAGTAACTCCCTAGGGAATGTGTTGCTATAATTTACCCTATTATCAAAGATTGTCGCAGCTTACCACTATTTACATGACGTTTACACAAAATAGGTAAGGCGTACTAAAAGGGGCGAAATTATTTAAAATAGCATATGCGGTTTTATTTATAGGGAGGATAGCTAATTCACATATGATTTGTCATTAGAATCTCGTGTTATCGCAATTCTCTAAAAAAAGATTTGGCCCATTGAATTCCAAAATCATAAAGTAATGAAAAACCTACTCTCAGCTATCATTAAATACTATTAAAATGTTTTATTTTAAGGAATATGTTTTGTTTTCAACAAGAGATTTCTGCAAGAGCGGCAATATGCTGTCAAAGATGGCTAATCTTGAAGAAATCAACGAAAAACACCAAATTTCACTCATTTTTTACCTTTGAATTGAAATTTTGATAACAACAGCCTTGTCCAAAAAGATTTAAGAAAAACATTATATTTAAAAAATCTTTTTGGGCAAGGCTGTTGCTCATAGTTGATTGACTAAAATCTGCTTTAAAAACACTCAATTTTCGTCAAATCCTTGATTTAGCAGAGGTTCATGACGTCGCTGTTGCATCATGGGAAGGAATTTTGTACAATGATTGATAGAATGTTAAAGTTCGATCATTAAACAATAAAAATGATACAAATTTGAACTGAAATCTTAATTTTAATTTTTCATGTCAGATGCGGCCAAATAATGGCTGAAATCTTACCTTCTCCTTTAAATTAGTTATAACAATAATTAATATGTATTTGCACTATTGAGTTAGTACTATATTAATTAATAATATTTAAGATCTATAAAAAAAAAATATGTTTTAGTAGCTTTTGCTTTAATATATCATTGAATTTTGTTTGTATAGTGAAAGGGGGTATAGAGTAAAAGGTCGATTAAACAACAATCCTAAAACAGAATATTCGAAAAGTACAAAAAGAGGTCAAGTTACAGCCTTCTAAATTGGGCATATATAACGACACTGCGTTAAAAACTTTAAATCGCATCGTATTAAACGACTACAATACCCAATAATGAGATTACTTTATAATTCTGTTAAACCAGGTGCTCCGGAAAGGTAGTCAGTTCATAGTCTTAACAAAACAACCATTTTAAAGTAAAGGATAGCTCTGCTATTGCCTGGTCCCAAGTGCAGGATGAGAACGGAGAAGTGTTGCTTGAGGCTAACAACCTCATTAAGTAAAATGAATGGGGACATACGTCGCATTTGATGGTCTCATGTATAACCATGCACGAAGACGACTAAGTAAGTAAATTACATTCAGTCCATTAAATTATAGTTGAGTTGCTTATTGTATTTTTTCCCAGTGTTACATATGATAATTTCTCCGGTACATTAAATAAACATCGGTTTCTTTTTTATTTTGTACAGATTGGGTTAATATTATTAAAGGTTTTATCTCAAACTGTGTTTCTTTACAGTCAACATTTGTCTAAAAAAAGATGCGGTTATTTTTAGTCTGCAAGACTATATAAATCATCACTGAATCTTTTTATTGATAAATGTATAGAAAATCTTACTTTATAGTCAAGTGTGGGATATGACGTATCTTACAAAATGTTAGCAAATATAAACATTATGACAATATATCAAGGATCTTTTTAAATACATACTATAAACGTCTATGATTTATCTCACTAGACAACCATCCTAGAATCTCAAACTATGCGACATTTTCTTATTACTGTAATAACATAAAACACTACATATTTTGAGAAATAATTCATTGCTGCTTTATTTTCATTTTAACATTTTGAAATGAGCATTGAGCACGGAACCTACGTATATGGATTATATTTGTATTTTGATCGAACCCTATTGGTTTTTTTTTCAAGGAGATTGAAAATTCCTTGACATAAAAATAAACAGCATGTCTAATAAAAATAAACTATACATGTATATATTCGAAAATAAGAAATAAACATATACATGTATATATAAGGATGTTTCTTTTCCACAGTCATACTACTCACATCTTGCAATATGATATAGTCATATCACACTACCCCAGGTTTCAAAGTAACAGAACGTAGCAATCAATTACATCATTTAAATTCTTAATCGGTTATTATTATTGATAAACGTATTTGTTTGTGTATTTTACATGCATATGTAGGTTGGAGGCTTCTGGTGACTCAAGATGAGCCAACCGCAATTTGTAGAGTGGTGCTTGCTTATTTTTAACAAATGTTATCTATTTTTCTTGAAAAGTATTCACACCAATATTAAGCATGTAAACAAGTTGCTTAATGATTGCAAGGAAAAACCTCCTATTTCCTCTCCCGTTATAATTGTGAATCATAGTGTCGTTCAATATAAAAAGAATACCTTATTTACTAAAAATCAATTAAATGTCTTGTTATCATACCGGAAAATGATATTTGTAATATTAGTAATGAATGAAGTGGGCCAAAAGTACAGACATTGAATTGGCACATTGTTCAATTAAAAATAATTTCTAATTTCGCAAAATTAATAAACTTTCTATAAAATTTACATTTAGTATTATAATACCCTCTATCTCAACCACATGTTAATATATATACCAAAAAATTATAATCATTATGCCAGGAGGCACTGTTTTCATATATGTAAGAATAAAATTCTGAAAATAGTGATTACTTTTATCTATTCTAAGTTTTATTTAAAGATAAACTGACGGCTTAGTTGATTTATATACTGTTAAATGCCCATTGGTCATAACTAGTACAAGGACAAAGACTAAATCATACAAAGCTAGAATCGTGGGAGGACAACAGCTATATTTTTCGTCATCCTCACAGAATGTTGAATAGCTCGGAAAAACAATCTCCTACGTATCACTTGTTGACAGCTATTGTTCATTGAAGGACTCCCTTTTAAAAACTTTGAACAGTGGTATGAACGTAATCGGGGTGGGTTTGGTTCGAACAGCAGCTTTGCTGTACAGTCATCTGCTCAAAAGTAGAAAACTACTTTTTTTTATACATTTGGTTCATTTAAGGGAATGCATTAAAACCCTTTCATATTAATAATTAGCATACAATTGTTCAGACAAACAAATGAAATAAAGTTTGTAAAAACAACTTACAGTTTTATGTATAACAAGGAAAATGAATAGATAACAGAGAAAATAAATTGAAAAGGTGAGCTGTCAAAAGGGGCATAAAAAAATAAAAAATAAAAAGCTGTTGACTTGCTGTGGGTTTCAAAGAGTCAACACCTTTTTATTGACTTGCTGTGGGTTTCAAAGAGTACTTGCTCTGGGTTTCAAAGAGTCAACACTTTTTTATTGACTTGCTGTGGGTTTCAAAGAGTCAACACCTTTTTATTAACTTGCTCTGGGTTTCAATGAGTTAACACCTTTTTATTTTTATTTTTTACATGCTCGTGATCAAGACCATATTGGTCGAAACGTTGGGTATTTTTTACTTTTTAGTTTGGTTGTTGTTTTTGTGACTTCCCCCGGGTTGACTTTGTTGAACTTCACGACGGGTGCCGTATACGGAGCAGGAACTGCTTACCCTTCCGGAGCACCTGGGTTCACTCCTGGTTTTTATAGGAGTTCGTGTTGTTCATTGTTTTTTAGTTTTCTGTGTTTATTTGTTGTGCTTGTAGTTGTTCATTTGTCTTCCAGGGTTTGTCTGTCCAATGGATTACGTTTTTTTATTGCTCCTTAGGTATATTTGTCCTTTTTTTACGATTTTATATTTGGTTTTGTTTGACTTGTGTATTTTATACATTTAAGTCGTTTTATGCCCCTTCTGACAGCTCACCATTTCCATTTATTTTCCTTGTTATCTCTTGTCGTATGAGCTGTTTCGCAACATACTTAGTTTTGTGTATACATGTTTTAACAAATTTCCACCTTACCACAGCTTATACATTAAGCATCAGTTACACTGCAATGTTATTATATAAAAATTATTTTCATAAAATGGGAAGATTGCTTGTTTCATCTGCCATATTTTAGAAACAGAGATCCCTAGATAAATCTTGTTCTTGCTGATTACATACACAACACATATACAACACAACGATACATCCAGTTAAGTTTTTTCTATAGATGTGAAAAAATAAGTCTGGTTAAGAATATAAAGGTTCAATTAGGATGTTCGGATGCCTACCACCATACAGGAGTCCGCTACTCCAGAATTAAACGTGTAAAATGCGACCATGAGCAGAGTCCTATAAAACATAAACGTGTTTTACATGTAAGACGTAACCATTGGCGTAGCTTCAATTGAGACAATTAGGCAGTTACCTCACCTAATAATTGCTGGAAATCTTAAAATTGTACAAGAAAACTTAAACGTTAAGAAAATTAACCAGTGCTGTTTTGGATTATGTAATGCTTATTTACATTTGGAGAATGAGGAAAAACGTTTCCCTGTTGTGCTTAAAAACAAGGGGGTCTGGGATAGTTTCTATAAGAGATATAAAGGGATATAAGTTCAAAAGTATTCGAATTTCATGGAAATACCTAAAACCTAAAAAAAATTCCCCACATGCAAGCTTCTAGATTAGATTCCAATGAAATAAATAATTAAATGACTGAAAATAGCTCGACTAAATGAACAGAAATTCTGGCCTTATTCTTAACCAACAAACTTACTATGTACAAAAAATAGTCGAAGAAATTAAGCGGTAATGATTGATCTGTGTCTGCATTTTGCATAGCTGATATCACTGAATAAACTTTTTTTCTGAAATCTAAACGAATCCTCTAAAAGATTTTTTTTTTTAATTTTTTTGGATATCATAATTCTAGAACACTTTATGTAAAAAAGCAAGTTGTGGACTTCTTTACATTCTCAGAAAAACGGTTACAATTTTTTTATGAAATCTGAACTAGATTAACCATGTCCAAAATGGAATAATCAATAATCGTTATTATAAATGTCTTCAGATTTAACCGTCTGAGGATCATTTTAGATCATAAACGAGACGTTATATATTTTTAATTTTAGATATTTACATACTTTTTTATCGTAAGCGATTGTATGCAATGCATTTTTATATTAACAAACACAAATTTTATGCGTAATCATTAATAAGTTCAAGTTTTCTACCAGCAAATGCCGTGTATATAGGCGATTTAGATCAATTTGTATCACTTTTTGGAATATTGCCAAGAAAGACATTCAGAATCAAAACCATTATACTGTCACATGAAAGGAGATACATAACCTTACTTACAGCCAAAAATTCGTTTTGATTCTTAGTGTCCATCACGTTGAAAAACTGTCTGAAAGACGTTAATATTGTGTTAAAAACTGTCTCCAAAATTGATATTCAGGTGTGTGTAAAGAATTTTAATAACTTTTTTGTTAATTATTATTAGTAAATCTTTAGAGACCACATACTAGAGATTTTGAAAGGTTTTAGGCGAGCTTTTGAAAGTGGCCCGGGAACTGAAATAAAGGCAGAGAAAAATGGCGGTACCGTATTCAGTACAGACACACCTGATCTTGCCATGGCCGTATATGTTTTATACAATATTTGATAAAAAATAAATGCATGCATGTAATAAAAACATAATTTAGATAGCAGGGTCAGAATGTGTTCGCTTTCACTGCAAAACTAGCTAAGGTTCTTTTAATGCTATCTCGTCATAGTGTTCAATAGAAAACGGCAGTATGATGTATGCTGAAAACTTTAATGTCGTATATTTAAAAAAAAAAAAAAAAAAAAAAAAAAAAAAAAACCAAAGAATGAGCCCCTGATATTTTTAGAAACCCAAAATAATTTGTTTTATCCATTCTTGCATGTTTCAAAAATCTACCACCTCTTAAATGATGGCAGATGTGTTTATGTGTAAAAACCGAGTAGGCGGTCAGTAGGAGTGGCGAAGATAGTCAATTTGGGTTGAGAAGTATTCATAGATTCAGTATTAGAATAATTTTGGGTATGGGTTTACTCGTCCTTTGTATGATCTGTTGTTAATGATAATAATAATACATCAAAACAAATAAGATCTTGTGATTTACAATCCAGAAATACGTTGTATAACGTTTTGAAATTTAAATGCAATTTAAATTCATTTCAACTAGACAAATATAATTCTATTCAATCATGTTATATGTGACCCCATTGTACATCACATCATGTATCGACTTTTATTAATGCAAACTTCATTATGCATGTACATGTGTAAATCATATTTGTCTACAACGTTAATAATAAAATTCTTTGATACCAATTTTGATGCATAATATGTGAACATTTCGTCGATTTACGACTCGTCAGTTGTGCTCAAGGACTAAAATATTGAAATCCAAAACAACAATCCAACACGCTGAAGAGCATTTACAGTACATCATAAGTTTTATCAAAGCTTGCTTGATATGATTTTAAGTAAGATAACTAATTAAATGGAACAAAAGGAAAAAATGGACCTTTGGTTCCAATGGTCGAGGAATTAAACTATGCAATTACAAGTAAATATAATAAATAAATCACGTCCCTGCACCGTTTTCCTTTTCTTGAACAGTAAGGCATATGTTGCCTTTATCGTTAATTGTAAATAAAAATGAATATATCTATGGTATATTCAAAGTTCTTCGGGATTTTTTTTTTTAATTTTAAGTTTAAATTTCACAGCTTAGTCTGAACATAGCTAGATTTTTTGGCGATCATAAAAAAATCAAATTTATCATCTACACAAAAGATGCAAGTAATAAGTGTTGTATTTGATGAAGTGTTGTCTGGAAACAATTTTTAATGCGGGAGTGTCAGAAAATTTATTTTACATAATTGTTTATTGTGATTTATTGCGTTTCGAAAATTATACAAGTAAAATTAAATTTATTTAATTTATCTCATTTTGACAGAAAATTTTGTTTTTGCAATTTATGTCAATCACATTAAGCTTTTATTGAATATAGTCTCGGCGAATACCATCGTAAACAATATATTTCATGATGTACAAAAATATATATACATCTTTAACTTTTCTGTGATTTCAATGTCCAATTTTAAATATTTTATAAAATTTCGAATGAAATTGAGTAGTCTGTATGTATCAGAAACTGTAAATGTATTTTGTTTTTATTGTTCTCAAAAGGCGCACAAACCGAATCAAAGAATGTTTATGGCGGATGCCACTGTTGTTAAAAATCAATTCTCTTAGGCAGCACCTTCGGTATTATCGACATAATGATACTAAAAATGTTTCGTAATTTTCTTTAACTTTGCAGTATCTCCATTTTGTATACATATCGTTTCGATTACTTCTTTGTAACAATTTGGATTTATTTGCTTCCGATAATTTAGGGACCGTGCAATATTTATCAGGCAGGTGAGACCGGTGCAAATTCTGATTATGGCTTTAAAAAAGTAAATGTCCTATACTGATTTGGTCTGAAAAAAACTATGTCCTATGACTTGCATGCAAAAACAGTATGTGTCCTATTAACTTAATCTGAAAAAATTGGCGCACAAAGTGATAGAATCCTGTGTGGGTTTTCGCATATACAATTAAGAAATAATTTAATTTACTAAGTGCCCATATTTTTTTTTTTATAAATTTCATGGAAATGTAATGAACCTTGGCAGGTAGTAAGAGAAATATGGACTGAGGATAGATATTAAGCATTATTGATATCTAAGATATTATAAAAGAAATTACTTTATTTTTTAAATTTCACTGTGTGTGTGTGTGTGTGTGTGTGTGTGTGTTGTTGATGTGCCAAAAAGATGTAATTTAATGTACAAAGTGAAGTACTTGTACTTCTTATAATTAAGTCTCCCAAACGAAGTTTGGATACTTATTGCTTTTACTCCGTTTCTTATTATTGTTATTTTTCCGTCTTTTTTTTCTTCCGCTTTCCATTTCAACTTGTCAGACGCAGATCTCGAACACGACTCAACGGAATGAAATGAAACTTACTGGGGTGATAGACCCCAATGCCTAGTTGTGTAAGAATGTTTCAAAATGGCCGCCATTTTCAAGATGGTCGCCAAAAACCGAAAACCTTCGACCTCAATTTTCTCAAAAACTGCATGGCAGAATTTCACCAAACTTAGTATAAATGTTCAGTAGCAGGAGTGGAAACTTTTTATTAAAGAAAAACGGAAACGATATGTCGGCCATTTTCAAAATGGCCGCCAATAGTGGAAAAAAGTGAACTTGCTTGGTTTTCAACGATTTTTGGTTTATATAGTAAACATGATATCCCGAGTTGAATGGCGATAACGCAAATGTTCTACCGGCAGCCATTTTCAAAATGGCCACCATTTTCCCCGCCAAATTTTTAACATTTTTCAATTTCAATGCAATTTGGCACAAAGGGTAAACATGATATCCCGAGTTGAATGGCGTTAAAGAAAATGTTTTACGGGCAGCCATTTTCAAAATGGCCGCCATTTTCCCGCCAAAAAAGTGAACTTGCTTGGATTTCAACGATTTTAGGTTTATTCAGTAAACATGATATCTGGAGTTGAATGGCGATAACGCAAATGTTCTACGGGCAGCCATGGCCGACATTTTCCCGCCAAAATTTCAACATTCATCAATTTCAATGCAATTTGGTATAAAGGGTAAACATGATATCCCGAGTTGACTGCAGTTAAAGAAAATGTTTAATAGGCAGCCCTTTTCAAAATGGCCGCCATTTCCCCACCAAAATTTCAACCTTGTTCCATTTGAATAAAATTATTTCAACCTTGTTCAATTTCAATGAAATTTGGGTGTAACGGGTTAGCCGGGTCTATTGGAAGCCCTGCTCAATTTTTTTCGTTTGGGAGACTTACGTGATCTTTGATCATAAATTTTAATTTAGATCGAAATACAATGAAACCTTGCAAGTGGTAAAAGTAATATGTACTAAGGATAAATATTAATTATCATTTATATCTGATACAAGGCAAAACAAAATGCTTTAGTTTTTAGGCATGGTTTCATCTACAAAATAAAGTGTTCAGATTTTATTGTAAATTTCATTGAAATACAATGAAACTTGATTGGTAGTAAGAGTAATATGTACTTAGTAGTATACCTACTCATTTATACAAATATCTGAGATAAAACAAAAGAAATACCTTGATTTTAAAAGTTGACTGCGCAAGGCTTAAAATAAAAAAAAACTGCCCCAGTAGTCAAGCAATAATGCTGACAGTGTGACAAAGGGTATAGGGAATAGTTATGCATGGCTGTATGGTACCTGTCTATTTCAGAATATTAGGGTTTTATGGAAAAGGAATATTGCTTTATTTGCCGAGCAGAGCGAGGCAGATGCTTTTTTTTTTTTTAAATTGTACATGTTTTTTGTTTTGTTTTATAAAGTAATTATAAAAAAAGTTGCTGTCCTACCACTTTTAAGGATGAAAAAACTTCGAGTCCTATCAGTATAAGAGCAAAAAAAGTATGTGTCCTACAGCATTTTGCACCGGTCCCACCTGCCTGATAAATATTGTACGGTCCCTTAGTTGTTGAAATGCGCATTTGTTGCTATTAAATAGAGGCCTTCAGAGTGTCCTAATGATTTATGTACCTTATAAGGTCTTTATTTTTGTCGTTCAATTAAATGTAGAGATGAATGATTTTAAGTACAACGTATGTTTATATAAAGGCACCTTAGAAACCGGCTTTCATCAATGGTATCGAAGTTTTCCAAGTCGCATAGTTCGTGTGTCTTAACACCAAAAAAAAAACACTCTTTTGAGACCATTTTTTTTTACTCGGGGTATTGCGTTAAACCAGTATTTAATTGGGTATCCGTCATGTTTGGCAAAAGGGGTAATTTGATAAAATTTGCAAAAATATTACAAAATTTACCTTTGTCATCTGCATTCTGAGAAATACTGTTGAGAGCACATAAGAGCAGATGCAGAGAGATCTTTTCATAGTTAAGGCTACAAATTTCAAATCCGATTGAATTCTGTTAAAATTTCTTTTTCTTCGATTGACTAGAATACTTGAATAACACCTTTATAATGTACATTGTATTACGTTTGATAGTGCGACGGTATCCGAGCAGCCACTATGAGAGTCTTTTCTAGTTAACAGTTAAAATGAGCACATTATTACCCTTCTACCTAAATTATTTACCGTACAACCAATAGTATCATTTCTTGTTAGTGGTCACCTAGTTTGAAATCGTGCTGTGTTCGCTTTTATAGTGTGTTTTAGACATCAAAGGATCATGATAGATAAAGTGTATATTTGGGTACCCATTAAACCGATTTAACCCCACCATTGCTAAGTGTCTGCCAATCAGCTATCATAACTCTCTTTTGATTCTTTTATAGTGTTTTAGCTCATTTATGTTTTTTTTCGAACGAAATCTTTTGATTGCACATGGGGTTTATTAATTGGTATGTCATTTTTCTCTTTTCCTCTAATCGGTTTTATTATTTATAAATCATCTATTTACACATCGATATGATCAATTTTTTACGGAACGTCAGATTTTCTAGGAATAAAATTTATTTGGTAATTTTGTAATATTTCACAACTAGTATAGATGATCCTTTATTAGATGAAAGAACAGAAAAAGTAATAAGACATAAATCAGATGGTTGAGCAACCTTCCTATCATTCCAATTAGCACAGTTTCATAAGAACTTTAGTGCATTTAAAATTATTAGATGTATGAATGTGCCTAGGTGATTCTTACAAATTAGAGTTATGTGACTGACTATTATTTAGTTATGCGATAGTGATGTATCTATTAACAATCTTCTTTCATCTGTTTTTGTAATAATTTGTCAGATCTAAGACACTCTTTTCTTTTTGCTAGTAGCAGTTCCGTCACAAATCACAAACTATCGACTGAGGAACTTGGGTTAGGTCTGTTATTAATGTTTGATGTATGTTCATACAATTGCTTATGCGTAAGAGTTATGTATATTATTTTCCTAACGAGAATTTCATTCACTCCCTAACCTTTAAGAATTTGTGGATGATTCAGTCATCTAATATTAGTACTAATATATTCATCTCCTTGCTTTACATTGCAGTTGATTTTCACATCTTGTTTCTGATCTTGTTTCGGTGTATTACAATATATCAACAAAATATTTTTCTGATTTAAATGAGACATTTTATAATTAGGATAGTTTCAAAGTGTTTTCTTAATTGTGATTAAAGTTTACTGTTTTCATTAAGGATTGTTTTGATGGTGACTATGCTATTTTTTTTTTGCATTTGCGATTTATGCAAATTTTGCAATGAAATAATAATTTAATCGACAGTTTATAGATTGTGTTAGAATATCCACCTACATCTAGTGCTATAAACCAATTGAAGTCGTATTGAAGAGAATTAGTCGCGGATTTCTCTTCTAAATATGGAAGACTAATTTGAATACAGGAGGAGTATTTTCCACGTTCTATGTGGTACTATAAAACAATGATATTTCACTAGCTTGAAATCATTCCAAAGACCGAATCATTTCATCAGAGAAAAGCAGTTCATCATTCAAAAATGGCAATAGTTCTCCCAAGATTTACTTTGGAAAGGGATTCTTCAGACGAAACAATCAGCATCATAGAAGAAATACAGCCTGAAAACGTAGCTGCAGTTTGTGTTGAAACAGCTCTGTTTAGTGCTTTAACTACATCGCCTATGATTCCATCTCGCTTTGAACCTGGATCAAGATGTGTTGTCAATCGAACTTAGAATGTAAGAGAATGTTGAAAAATACTTCAAACATCCGTCCATGTTGTTGTCTGTGTTGTAATGATGTGGAATGTATTTCTCAGGGACACAATAAACATTAAACAACGTAGTCTAATGAAAATATAACGCAGTTTTTGGTCAAGTAAGTAGGAAGTAGCTTTCCCTATAACATATCATTGTCTATATGTATTTGTTCATATTCCTGTCAAGTTTTGTAGTCGACTTTTGTTTCGTTTACACTATTTATTGAAGGATAGAAATTTATTTTGGGGTTAAAGTATAACCCGAAACTGAACCATTTACATTGGTGGTATCAAAATAATTCTAAAATAATTTTATAGTCGTTCATATTGAACGTCGTAGAAATGCCTTCTCAGTTCAATTTTATATCATATTTTAAATTTACCTTAACACAAAAGGCGTCCTTTCAGCTGCTTCAAAACTTCTAATATGAATTAAGAATCTAGTATATTTTCCGACTAGCAGTTAACTTGCAGTTGAAAAAAAAATTTTGATGTAATAGTGAAAACAAGGACTTACTTTTGAAAAAGTCAAAACCCAACTGAAATGTCGGAAAGACAAGATTGTTCAATAAAAAAAAAACATCAAACTAAAAATATGGTCCTCTCTTTAAAAAAGATACTACATGTATTGTAAAATTGATTACAATAAATTTACTGATATGATTTTTTTTTTGGGGGGGGGGGGGGACTGAGATGTATTTCTTCATGTATAGCGCTGTCCTTAGATGTTTTTGGTCATTTTGACATTTATATCAGCTTTTTCAGGATTTTGGATTATTGCTTCGGATTTCAACATTATTATTATTGAGAACATTAATCAATCGTAATTCTACAAAATATGCACATCTTTTAAATTGACATCAGAATATTTATATTACATCGTTCAAAAAAAAAACTTTATTTTAGGATCATAATGTATATATTTGATAGAAAAGTATATGGAAAATTCAAACATTTCTCATAATCATATAATTTGATGCTTTTAAATCTAGAAACAGTTTGTTAAATATTCAGTAAGATATTCTTGATTTTTTGTTCAATTTTGGTTGGTTCTCTATCGTTGGGTTTTCTTTTAAGTAAAATTCTAATTCAGAAAATTTATAATGCTTATTATATGGTTGTTTGTCTGATCCCATTATATCGGTAATCTAAATATATAAATTTATATTTAGAATTTTTTTTTATAAATTTCAGAATAACCAAGACATGGCAGTGACACCTTGGAACAACAATTATAACAATACACTTCATAGAACAGAAACTTCTTGTGTTTTTTTTATTGTCTCCGCTGCTGAAATGTCCAGGAAATCTGCTGAAGTGAAAGATTGTACAATTCATTTTCCAAAATGTGTAACATTCCACTAGTGTATATTTAAAAGACGTATATATATATTAATTCGAGATTCCGCTACGTCAAACAACCTTGTTTTATAGAATTTGACCACGGCCGTGTGACGTCAGAGCCTACTCTGGGATGTTTTTCGATTCTATCCGGAATCACTTTTAACCATAGTTTTTTCCATAATTATGTTTTTTCTAGAAATGATTATATTGTGCAATGACGCCATGGCCCTTTATAATTCACATCGTTAGATTTCGGTAGTAGGCTTTCGTTTAATGAAGGGTAGATGTACCTGAAGAATAAAGCGACTTTGTATTTTAAGTGGAACGTGCTCTGATGTCAGCAGCCCAAGTCTACAAACGTCTAACAAAGTCAACGTTATCTTTATTAATGTTCAATTTTATCATTGCATATAATGATTAAATGATATTTTTCATATACATTTGTCAGTTTGAGAATATTATTGTTTTTATATAAAAACATTTGTCGTCCTCTGATGTAATTAGGCATTAAACCTTAAAATAGTGATCAACAAACATTATACGAAGGATATTTATGTTGCGAAACAACTCTTGTAAGGCAAGAAATATAAAAGAAATTGGTGAGTTGTTAAAAGGACAGGGAACGACTAAAATGTCTAAAGACAAAAGCCGAATAAAACAAAACACAAACAATAACTAAAACGAAAATAGTAAAAAGTTAAAATGGCCCAACGTTTCGGTCAGTATGGCCTTGTTTATGAGCTGCTTAAAACTGAAAAAAGAGAGATAATTATGTTGACTCTCTGAAACCCAGAGAAACATACGTTGACCGTCCAGTATCTTATTATTTTACTTTTTATGTACGGATTCAGTCTTGTTCTGGGTTTCATGGATTTATTTTGTTTATTGTTTTTTGCATTTGGTTTTATTCGGTTTTTATCTTTTATACGTTTTATTTGTTGTCTGCCCTTTTAACAGCTCACCAATTCAATTTATTATAAAATTAGAATAGTGTGCCCTTGATGCGAATGACAATTCGCTGATACAGATCAAAACTCTGCAAATCCGATACAACAACGTATTAGTAGACAAGAAAATGTATAACAGGAAAGGTCAACAATGATATACCAATCAATCAACGTCCCCGAACAGACAGACCCCGGACAAAAAATAACACAAAAGAGCACAAACACAAACACAAACACCACATATAGGCTGACATATCACCTCACTCGGACACATTATACTGACTCCGAACCGACCAGTCTTTGCTCTTACTCCTAGATGCCGCGTGCTTGGCGGAGAAGCAGCAAATACCAATTTTAATGTCTTTGGTTTGACCCGGCCGGGGATCGAACCCGCGACGTTCCGCACTCGGGGGGAGCACGCTACCACGAGACCACCGAGGCGGTCGGCTGACTTGGTACATACTAAACAGTGGTAAGGTTAAACCGGTTTTATGGATACCCAAACTTCCTCTACTTATCTATCCTGACACTCAGGTGTACAATACATACTATAGCAGCCAAAATAGTACAATTACCAACAAGGTGACACATGCTAGAACTGCATAATTTGGATAGATGCTTCATAATTTAGATTGTTCAGAAGGTGCTTGTTTTAACAGTAAAACTAGCTAAGGCTCTCATAGCTGCTGGTCGAATACTGTCGCTCTATTAAACGTAAAAGTCGGAAATAACACACCCATAAATGGTTTCATGCTATCAAGTCATAGAGTTCGATAGAAACCGGTAGTATTCGTGAGGGGCCAGTATAGATTTAAAGTCTTCCAGTCATTGGAAGAAATTTAGCATAAATAGAGCATATTTAAATGAAAAAATACAAAGGTAAAATAAAACATTAAAGGACAGTTCTACACTTGAGGCAGATAACATCTTATGTTCAAAATGATTTTTGCAATGAATACTTTAATGTTAAGGTAATTTATTGTTTAATGTAATGTAATAAATTACCAAGAAGATTGATTGACTGTTCACCGTATGAAAATAAGAAAAACCAAGCAAATTTCAAGGTCATTTTGAATCATGAAAATATAAACTGCCAGTATCAGAATGAAATTAAAATCTCACACGATAAATAGAAAATAAAGAAATTAGCATAAATATTTTTTGGAGAATATTCACAAATTTATCAGCTGTCATACAATCTGATAACAGTTTTCAAGTATCATAATTAAAAGTCGTTATATCTGTCTTGTACTATTTACTTCTTCTATATTGAGCAATCGGTTTACTATTTTTGTTCTTTCGTTTTATTTTTGTTTGAGTTCTGGTAAATTCTTGCAAGTTCGGTGTTCTGATACAAATAACAGAGTGAAAAGCCAAAGGTTGATATGTTGTATTAGTATACTACTATTATGATTAATGTCCTCGTGTAGCTATTTCTATTTGATGGGGTTGATTATGTACCAGTGCTCTGTTTGTTTACGAATATAATATCAAATGTTTTGGATTTCCATCCATCACAAATAAAATTCTTTGATACCAATTTTGATGCCCAAGATGTGCACATTTCGTCCATTTAGGAGTCATCAGTTGTGCTCAAGGTCTAAAATGTTGAAACCCAAAACAACAATCCAAAGGATTGAAGATCAAATTCAAAAATACCAAAATGACCAAAAGGTGTAAAGCCAAAACCGTCTAAGGACAGAGCTATGCAAGAGGGGGATACTCCTTATTTTTCACAAATTTTACAATTTAGTAACATTAAATTTTAAGCATCAATTTCAGGCTTGTATCGAAATGCTAGCAACTGATCTGGGGATACCCTCAATATCGAAATTTTTACCAAGATCAAGAACAACTACAGAAACAACAAATATAGCGGATTGAAAAAGAATCAAAACAGGGCAACGACAAACCCCATTAGGACAGAGATATGGGCATAAGGGGTATCATTCATTAACAATAAACTTCTAACGTCCATATAATATCGTATAAAACCTCTTTTGTATGAAGAAAGATCTTTGTTCCGTTGGGGACCGAAATTCAGGTACGATTAGCGCGCTGAACAGATTCCACGACGTTTTGCACATACAAATTGTTTATTCATCTTCATATCATGTAAATTTAAGATTTGAAGGAATTGCAGAAATATATCATCTAAGCCCCAGTTTTAATCCTTGCTACAAGTAGCTATCAACGTATTGTGATATTTTGTTGTGTGACACTTTTGTCCGCCGTCGAAATTTCCATGGTTCTACAGGCTGTGAGTCATCATATGTGGCATTGGACATGTAATATCATCAATGTAAATAGACTTGATGATGTGGGATTGGAGCTTAGGGTAGGTCAACCATTTAGATGTTAAGATTTCTTATAATCTGTCAAAAGTACGTAGGCGATACTTTTTTTGTTTTTTTACGCTATTGATTTGGTTATTTATTACATTAAACAACCATATATTTCATTATTACTCTTTTCACCGAGATAATTTGTGATTTTCTTTCAAATCAAAGCAAGACATTTTGAACTTTAGAACAAAATATTCCATAATTAAAACAAAACATTAAAACGAGTTTCTTATTATTGTTTTGCTAGTTTCAAGGATAGAACCACTTATAGAATAAATCCATTTTTCTTCAATGTACTTTTTCAGCCTGAGAATTTTTAACATGGCAGTTTATTTTCGAGGTATAATGTTTTCTTTTAATCATCAAATAAACAGTGTATTTGAGATTTTTTAATGTGAACATTTTTTCAACTGTACAGCGATTCTGTTTATTCTGTATTGTGTTAACTATCATTGTTCATGATCTTTATTTGTTTTTTTATATTGTCTTTATTCCCGGATTTAAGATTATTTTAGTTCGGTTTTCTGCATGACAGTTTGTTTGTATGCTTTTGGTTTGCAATGTATAAACCGATTACTTTGCATTGACGTGAAATATTTATATTTCATGCATGTTTTATGGGAATCCAGCATTTTTATTTGCAGACAATAACCAGGTGGTATATATCCCAACAAAATCCAATGCCCATGATGGCCTTCGTCTCCACGGCAACGCCAATGATACTACAACAGAACGTAGAAATATTTAAAAATAAAATGAACAACATTTTCGATTTCAAAGTTCCAAGATTTTTAAGGAAATTGAATTGTGTCAATTAATTGCTTATTAGTAATTTATAGGGTTTCAAAAGCGTTGACCGTATGGACATTTTTAATACGAAGAACTTCGGTGTCATGCAGTTGGTAAAAAAGAGCCAAAGAGGAATTGCTGCCTTTGTCAGATAACTCCATGTCAGTGCTGGACACAGTGAAATCTAAGACAGACGTCAAGAGCATAAGAATAACGGCAAAATTAGAATTAGATACTTTAAAAAAAGTTTTTGACAATAACTTATGGGAAGTTTTCTCGTTGACACATAACCTGACGTACTAACATTTTACATTTATAGCAAACATTAAGATAAACGAACAAAATTCTAATTTGTGATATCTAATCAGTACGTAATGAGAATTTTTGGAGTGATGATATAACAAGGACTAGATTTTACCCTGTCTTAAAATTTTATGTGACAGTAATTTTGTTCTCCTTAAAAAATCATAGTAAATATCACATACACAACAGAACCGAATCAACTGTGAAATGTACACAACATAGGTTGGAAAATCTGGCATCTTACTTCGAAGAAAGGAAAGCTCATGATGGGAAAGTTAAAATAATGAGGTTTGTGATTAAGTTTAGATTCCAGTCACCCTGTATCATATACCCGGTATGCAGAAGTACATGTCTAGGAATGAATCAAACGTGGGTGTCTGTGGTCTCTTTCATTTCAATAACGAAAAAACGGATAAGAGGAAAGGTCAATAATGACATACCAATCAATTAACACCATTCAGTCACATTAACTACATACAAAAAACACGAAAGAGCACAAAACGCAAGCATCGAAACAACAGTTTTGTATTTCTTTCATCTTTTTCTTATTAGAAAGGTTATTTTTTTTTATTTGTTGTAACAACAGTAAAATGAAAATTATTATATTTTAAAATATTTTTTTTTATTTATTCAATCGTATAAAGCTATTCTTTTCTCCAACTTTTTCTTCTAACAAAGATGTAAAACGACATATTTTATATATTTTTGGATAAAAATATAATAGTATATTTTTAATAATTTAGTATTAATTTGTCTAAAAATAACAATCCAAAGATACTAATATTAGATATAGTAAAATACTATGCTGTATACGACGCATTTCAAGGAATTACCTATCATCATCAGCATTAAAACCGAAACATTTGGAAGACCAAAAACAAAACTTATTTTAAAACAAGAAGTACTACAATTTCTAAACTAAAGATAGCACGAACAGCATTATCTAGTAATTTAAAATTATCAATAGTTGATAACATTTATTTCCATAATCGTTTTCTTTAAAACGGTATTTCTACCTAAATTTTTTTTCTTATCTGCTCTATTATCAAATTGTACCTGCCCTTCATTATATAATTCATTTTTATATATTTTGTAACATAAAACAAGTAAGTTATTCCAAATGGTAACTCAGTAAAAACTTACAATACCTTCTTCTCTGAAACCTGACGATTTTATGATACTATGATTTTTACTAAAGGAACGATTTTCGCTATAACTTTTTTGTCAGTTGTTTAAAAGAAAAGAAAATAGTTCTATGCATTTTATTTGTTAATTAAAACGAGTAAAAGGATAAAGACTACATTTATTTTTATGATGCTATATTCTATAAAATCACTCATTTTAGTTTGATATATTGATATATTTTATTTTCCGATAAATGACGTGCAGTGTATGAATATATGATCCAGTAAAACAGTGCCATTTTAAACCGTTTATTTATTTCTTATTTTTGCCGAAAAGTATAGTTTTTATGGAATTATAAGTAATAAGAGCTGTTTTCCGCATTTTATCGGTGTATAAGCTCGACCAGGTCACTCACATGCTTAACAGTTTGTTAGTAACCTGGTCTCTTTTATACACCGATAAATTGCTTCAGAGCAACCGTAGTTAAATATCCTATAATAAGAAAATACTAGTGAAACGAGCTGATTTAGGTCAGCTATATATATTTCACAATTGCGATTGGCTAAATTAAGGTCAGCCTCGAGCTTGGTATCACTGACTTCGGTATCACGCTGCAATACACTTAAATGCGCTCCAGCTTAACGAAAGGATGTTCGACAGAATAATTATCACTGACTTCGGTATCACGCGGCATTACAATTAAATGTGCTCCAGCTTAACGAAAGGATGTTCGACACAATAATATGACAAAACTGTTTGCGATGAAGAAGAAATGGAACGGTCATTTTCATTGGTCAAAGCGGGAATGTGTAGATTTTTTGCACAACATTGTTTTCAGGTTTTAGTACAATCAGTTTGAATGGCCTGATAAAACCGCTCTATCTTTTTTGCCGATTTTGAACATTTTTCCCAATTTAAAATTGTATTGCAGTACATAGAGTCGTGATAATTCAGCATTCCCCCGCATATTCAGGACGAGATATTTTCATGTGACCCGAATTATTGACATGCTTTGTGGAATTTACATCACACAAATCAGGTTGGATATATAAATACATGCAAAAGGTTATTCATATCTGTTTTACGGTCCTTCTGTTCTTAATGGTTTCATATTTGTTTTAGGACATTTGAATTATAAGCAAACCCTAGGAAATTCAGTACAGAAACGATAATCGTACGCACCAAATTTGATCTTTTAATTTCTTGTTCTATCAACAAAAAATTACAACATCGATTAATTTATGTACATGTCCCAGAATACAGATTAGTTACTGAAATACTGCAAACATTTAATGAAGGCCATCTCAGAATTACCGAATCATATATATATAGTCTAAAGATTTGCATAACGGTACTAATATAAGATGGTAATATACGAAGATGATGTTATAAAATCGTGTTGACAAATATTTCATCAGGGGTGTTAATTTGCATCGCAGACACTCGACCTATGGGCATAGTATTTTTTCTTTTTCTGCATGACAAAAAATATTTCAAGGCGAGATATAACTGAAAAATTTATTTGGTTGACGTATGTCAATTTTAACAAACATAATTTGTATATTGACAGAGGTGGTAAAACTGTACAAGCACTGGGAGACTTATATATGCCCGATTTAACAAAGCCATCAACTCTTAAAGTAAAATTTGCTGAGGGTAAGTTGAAACAAATTGGCGACCATTCGCGAATCTTTAAACGGCGTTTAGGATAAATAATCGTGTATATCAATCTTTCTTCTGTTTATCATTCTATCAGTTGTAGATTAAGTTCGGTTTTTGTGTGTTTTCTGTAGAGAATGGCACAATACTGTGTGTAGTATTTAAAGAAATTTTGAACTTTTTAAACAGACTGACTTTAGGATTTCTGCCATGCATGCCACCGAAACATGGACATTATAGTTATAATTCACATCCAAAATTTGTGATCTCATAAAAATTATAATGAATTGATAGAAATGGAGGGGATTCCTGCGTCAAACAATTAAACAACAGAACCAACTAGAGGTAGGGGTTGTCGGAACGACAGCTATACCCACCCCACATTTATTTGTAAACAAACATTCTTAACATTTTCACTTTCCATTGAATTACAGTTTGCATCTGTAACAAATAACCTTTTCACAAATATATCACAACTCACTTTTACTATAATCTAACTATTTGGACCCTTTTAGGGACCTATAGCCCCTTAAACTGAAATTCACAAATTTCTTCAATTTTTTTTTCTTTAGATAAAATTTTAGTAATTATGGTCTTTTTCTGTTTCGGACCTTTTTGGTCCCTCGCACCCCCTTTAAAAAAATTTGGAATTCCAAAACCTTATTGCGCATCTACAGTTTGTAAGCAAAAATATGGCTAAAAAAATGATATATTATATCTAAGATTTTAAAGCTATGTATTTCGCACATCGCGCAATACGATTTTAAACATCTCCATTTCAGCTGCACCATATGGCAGCTACTGGGTATTGGATACCGATTATAAAAAATACACTCTTATGCACTCCTGTACTTATATTCTTGGTGTCAGCCATATTGAATTTGCACGGATTCTCGGAAGACAAAGAACATTGGATCAAGCAATTATTGACAAACTCTTTGCAGAATTTAAAAGTTACAATATAGATGTTCGACATTTCATGAAAGCTGATCGAACCGGCTGTTAACTTTAAATGAATGTATTGATTTATTTTGTTTCGTTTCTATATGGTTATTATATTTTATACTGAATAAAACATAAAAGAATTTTAAAAGTTTTGTTGTATAAATTAGGTCAACTGCTATATAAATAAGTTGTCAACCATACACGACACTGAAAAACAAACAGAACTGTTAAAAAACTTTGAAAATACTTTATTCACCTCTCCGAAATAGTTTAACTTGAGGTGCACGCAATAACCCCCCAAACTTTTAAGGTTTGCGTCAATGAGACATTATAATAAATTAAAACACTGTAATAGATTACTAACAGCTATGAGAGGCTTAGTCAGTACACAGTTAAAACGAGCACATTTTGACCCCGCTATCTAAATTTGGTACCGGCCAACCAATGTTAGCAATTCTAGCAAGCGGTCACCTTGGCAATTATACTGTATGAGGAGTTTTTGTCACCCATAAAACCTATTTAATCCCACCACTGTTCAGTGTCTGTAGCAAGTCAGACTACCCTGACTTTTCTGTTTATGTTTTTTTGGTTTTTTTTTTATGTTTATGTTATTTTGTGTCCGTTGTTATGTCTTTTGGGTGGAGTTGATTGATTAGTATGTCATTATTTAGACCTTTCCTGATATTCATTTTGTTGTTTATTACATTTGTGTTAAATGTCTTTTGTTGTTTTGATTTTTGATTTTTGTTTTTGTTTTTGTTTTTGTTTTTTGTTTTTGTTTTTGTTTTTATTTTTTTTTGTTTTTGTTTGTTTGTTTTTTTTTGTTTTTTTGGTGAGGGGGTATTTTAATAAGATTTGGGTACTTATTTAAGTCTTTTTTGGCGGGGGAGTCTGGAGAAAAGTGCCATTTTAGTTGGGTAAGTTAAAATGATGCCTACTAAGGGCAGTATCCCTGCTCAAGATGCTTCTATCTTTTGCAACACGAAGGTTAAAAGCATACAGAAAAGAACATACACATTTGAACCCTTACGGAAACACGTTGGTATGATGGTTAATAAGTGTTTATTTTATATCATGTATATAAATTATTAAGTTTACACTAATATTCCAGAATTTATGTACGCAATGAGATTGTTACGGATGTCTAATCGTTCGTGAACTGCCGTTTTACGAAAAAACTCGGGAAGAGCAAAACTTGTGACGTCAATTACTGGATTTTGTCTCAGAACTGTGCATGCATCAGCTGTCACTTTCTATTGGTACGACAGAAATTAATGAATATGAAGTTTTCATTATTGAACAGTGTATTTGCTACACAATATTATTCCTGTAAATATTACACGTTGTTTTTGCTGTACATATATACGTCAAGTAAACAAACGTATTTGGTTTTGTAAGTAGGTGAACTAGCTACCAAATTCCTTGGATACAAAATTCAGGCAAGGTCATCTTTGTATTAAGAAGTAGAAACCGTCCTTTTAACAGAATTGTCAAAATTTATTAACTGGAAATTTCAGAAAAAGTGCATTGTACATGTGCATCATAGCCGAAGCAATGACTAGTGATGTCATTACACTGTTGATAAAACAAAGTCATATACCAAAATGAATCTTGATTATCCAGATTTACTGGAGAATTCATATGATAGATGGCCAGTGTTCATGATTTACCGCTAGGTTCAAAGACAACCATAATTATCCGTTATGCTACCAGTTCTTTTCAGTTAATTGACTGTGATCTCTTGCTGTTTTAATTATTTACTAGTAATGAGGATCTTTTGAAACTACAGTTCGAAATAGAAAAAAATACAATGGATATCGATTAATGCATCAGGTATGTTTATTTACATTCTGGTGTTTTGCGCTATTGGAGGTTATCTAAAATATCCTTTCACGAAACTGCCTCGGTTGTCTCGTGGTAGTGTGCCGGGTCAAAACAAATCAATTAAAACATTGGTATTTGCTGCTTCTCCACCAAGCACGCGACATCTAGGAGTAAGAACAAAGACTGGTCGGCTCGGAATAGGTAAAATTTGTCCGCGTGTGGAGTGATATGTCTTCCTGTGGACTGTTACCTCGTGAGCTAGCATGTTACATATCCGGCTTAGAGTGTCGTCTAGTACAAAGCAGGGCTCATATTCCTTTCATACCAACATATGCATTAAATAATTGCCACTGGACGTTAACAAATAATTCATCCATCATCCTTCCATGATTACATTCTTTGTTCTAAGATGATGATTGAAGATATATATAAGTAAAAATGAATTAGATGATCTATCTCTTTTTGGATACATTATTTGAAAAGTCTGACTTCTCGTTTAATTTTTTGATAAATCCCCCTTTGTATTTCTAGAATATGATCCGAAACTCTTAATTTTGATCAATACATGGAGTTTCCTTAAAATCTTATATTTTTAGTAAATATGGTTTCATTTTATAATTATATTTTATTTTACTATATAGATATAACTTGTTACTTTCATTTGAGAAATTTAATTTTGTAATGAATAGTTTTTCATAATTATTCTGAAGAGTGTACATCGTTTAAGTATTTGTTAAATTTGTCTTTTTGCTTTTCCAGATTCTAGTTCTCTATATCTTTCATTTCTAAGTTTTTTCCCCAGAATATCATAAATATATGTATACCAGGAATATATATACTCCATTTTCGTGGAGGGTTTTTGATAAATTTTATGCATTATCAAGTATTGGATTAATTGAATTAATATTTAGTTGAAATAATCTAGCAAAATATTATAACGATTGAATTTTTATTAGAACATCCATTGGATATTATAAGTTAACAACGTCCTTCTAGTTCTACTCTGTACACATCTTGAAGGTATCAGTGGGGCAAATATTTTATTGTTGTTCAATATTCATAACTTTTTTTTCAACATAGTTGGAAATGTTTTTTTTTTTTTTTCAGATCAAGCTGGACATAATTTTTTTTTTTTTTGGGGGGGGGGGGAATCCCAAGCCCCACCCCCTCCATCCTCGGTAATAAAATGGTCGGTGCCTTAGCTGTGCCTGCAGGATAAAACCAAAAATACATAAATATACAATATTAGTGAATACAGAATACAGAAAATATTTGTACGAGGCTAAGGAACTGGAGAAAATGCGAGGCTCTAACGAACATTTCCCTCCAGTTCCGAGCCGAAGACAAATATTTTCTGTATTCTTCTATAGTACACTTATATTGTATTTTTGTTCCAACAACGTAAATACGATTCTTTGTTATAATTTAAAGAAACCGGATTTCTAATAAACCTGTAAATCTATAAAAAGGCATGTTTCTGTCTGCACGCGCAGTGAAATAGTTTTTTGAAACATGTGCAACTGAGGAGTAAATAATGACAATTTGTCAATTTAATAGGCAAGGAGGTGGAAATGTGGTATAAATAATTTGAACAAAATAGAAATAATTTGTTCAAAATTTAACTTTAAAGAATTTAGCGAATTCACCAGATTGTTATTTCTTGGGTGTGGGCGGGGTCATGCTGTATGTATTCGATACTTGTTATTTGTCTGTTGTAACGGTGATTACAAGATAAAGGGCCGAGTTGCGCATACTTCTCAGTATAAAAAGTATCAATATCATATTCGATATCCCTGTTATTGAAGTGATGAAATAATATTATAATAACTCTAATACAACAAGAAAACATTATCAATATTGAAACATTTATATTATAGATTATTAGATGGCATTTTCCATATCGGCCCTGGTATCATCCAGAGACCCCCATATTGGGCCGAGGTACGAGACGGGTCGATAGATGATACAAGGGCCGATATGGAAAATGCCAACTCATAATCTATTTATCACATATTTTGAATTTAAAATCTATAAACAACTAAATAAATAATACGGAAAAAGAGAGATGAAAATTTCAGCAGCTATAATTTTTTTTCAAATGATGGTCTAACTAAATTTGTCTGATGGGAATATACTTGGGGCATTTGTTGTTGACTATACCAATTTCTGAAAGAAACTAACATTTAATTCAAAAGTTATATATAGGGAACACTGACCTTTTGATAGTTTTAATAAACAAATTTTTAACTCCCATTTTGTTTGTTTCCGTTGCAGACGACTGGAAGTGAGACGCATTCAGGAGCACATGAGGGCTGATACGGATTTCTAATAGAATTCCTTTATAAATCCGTATCAGCACTCAGGTCCGATAGGGGGGCTGATACGGATTTCCTAAAATCCATATCAGCCCCAGGTGTGATTTGGGGGCTGATACGGATTTCTGAGGGAGTTGTAGTCAAATTCATATATGACCGCATATTAGACTTCGTGTCTTGATATTTGAGGACCAGTTTGGTCATATCAGCTATGCGAAAAGCACTTATCAGATCAAAATATGTGATAAATTCTGATACTCTGTTTAGACACTCCGCTTCAAACTGTTATTTGTTGAGTAAATTTGTCACATAAGATCGTTTCGTTATCCTGGTGGAACTTTTCAAAAATAAGTAATACTGAAATTGAAAGATCAACATTTTTTCATTTTTTTTTCTTTAAACGTACAATGTAATATAGATAAAAAACGATCCATCTGAGAGAAAAAGATGACAAAAATATCTATTTTTCAACAGATTTGCCTTTGCTCGTGTGTCTTCTTGATCGAATCAATTTCAGATTTGGATTTTTTTCTTTTTGAATTAGATTAATTTGGTGTCTCTCTCCTGCGTATATCTGTTCTTAGATAGTTCTTAGCTCACCTGGCACAAAGGGCCATGTGAGCTATTGCCATCACTTGGCGTCCGTCGTCAGTCGTCGTCGTAAACTTTCTTTTAAAGGTCTTCTCCTCTGAATTGACTAGGCCAATTGGAACAAAACTATAATTTTACTATTTGGACCCTTTTTTCTTCATTTTTTTTCTTTAGATAAAATTTTAGTAATTATGGTCTTTTTCTGTTTCGGAAATTTTTGGTCTCTCCCACCGTCCTTTAAAAAATTTGGAATTCCAAAACCTTATTGCGCATCTACAGTTTGTAAGCAAAGGTCCTTAAGTGGTCCTCTTTCAGAATTGTATCCGATGACCACACCAGTCATCCAAGATGGCCGCCCGAACCGAACATAGTTTAAAATAGGACCCTATGGGAAATTTAGTTGCAGATCTTCTTGTTTGAAACCAGTGATCCAGTTGGAACTTCATAGCAATGTTGCAGGCTGCCAATCAAGATGGTGGACATAATCCAGGTGACCGATACAGGCTCCTGGGAGCCTCTAGTTAAATATTATGACCTCTGATTTTGATCAATTTGGGATTAGAACTGCATTGTAAAAGCTAGGTTTATTATAACACCTTTAAAACTATGAAGGTTGTTAATTGTTATTAAACCGGTGAAATTTGCTAAACAAAGAATATCCCCTATGTGTATAGCTTAGACGGTTTTGTCCTATTTCAGAATGATATCCGATAATTCTGCCCGTCATCCAAGATGGCCACCAGAGCCGAACATAGTTTAACATAGGACCCAATGGGAAATTTACTTACAGATCTTCTTATTTGAAACCACTTGGCCCATTGGAACAAAACTTAGCAGCAATGGTCTTTAAGTGGTCCTCTTTCAGAATTGTATCCGATGACCCCAACAGTCGCCAGAGCCGAAAATAGTGTAACACAGGACCCTATGGTAAAGTTACTTATAGATCTTCTTGTCTGAAACCACTTGGCCCATTGGAACAAAATTAGCAGCAATGGTCCGTAGGGGGTCCTCTTTTAAAAAGTTCTGATATCCAGGCCCGTCATCCAAGATGGCCGGCAGAGCCGAACATCGTTTTACATAGGACCCTATGGGGAGTTTATTTTAAAATCTTCTTATCTGAAACCACTTGGCCAATTGGAAGAAAACTTAGCAGCAACGGTCTTTAAGTGGTCCTCTTTCAGAATTGTATCCGATGACCCCAACAGTCGCCAGGGCCGAAAATAGTGTAACACAGGACCCTATGGTAAAGTTACTTATAGATCTTCTTGTCTGAAACCACTTGGCCCATTGGAACAAAATTAGCAGCAATGGTCCGTAGGTGGTCCTCTTTTAAAAAGTTCTGATATCCAGGCCCATCCTCCAAGATGGCCGGCAGAGCCGAACATCGTTTTACATAGGACCCTATGGGGAGTTTATTTTAAAATCTTCTTATCTGAAACCACTTGGCCAATTGGAAGAAAACTTGGCAGCAATGGTCCCTAGGGGGTCCTTTTTTAGAATTATATGCGATGATCCCACCCGTCATCCAAGATGGCCGAACATAGTTTAACAAAGGATCACTAGAAATTTACTTAAAGATCTTTTTGTCTGAAACCACATGGCCAATTGAAACAAAACTTAGCAGCAACAGTCATTAGTTGGTCCTCTTTCAGAATTATATATGATTAACCCACCCGTCATCCAAGATGGCCTCCAGAGCCGAACAGTGTTTAACATAGGACCTTATTGGAAAAATCACTGAAAGATCTTCTTGTTTGAAACCAGTTATCCAGTTGGAACTTCACAGCAATGTTGCAGGCTGCCAATCAAGATGATGCACATAATCCAGGTGAGCGATACAGGCTCCTGGGAGCCTCTAGTTAAATATTATGACCTCTGATTTTGATCAATTTGGGATTAGAACTGCATTGTAAAAGCTAGGTTTATTATAACACCTTTAAAACTATGAAGGTTGTTAATTGTTATTAAACCGGTGAAATTTGCTAAACAAAGAATATCCCCTATGTGTATAGCTTAGACGGTTTTGGCCTCGTACTTTTCGTCAATTTGATATTTGAACATGCTGTTCAACGTTATGGGCTTCTGTTTCCGCTTTGATTATTTTCTGTCTGGATTAGTTGTGATCCAAATAAGCGTGTATACCTTTGGCACCATATATGATAGAATACTATAGCATTTATTATCGAGGATGATTCAAAAGATGAAATAAAAAGTGCAGAAATCACGAGTAAGTGCATTCAACACATTGAAAAATCATTTAGACTAAAGACTATTGTTTCAAACACTAAATATATGAAAAAGTTTTATTCAAGCTTTCTCGAGAAATCCAATATCCTAAGACGGATATCATCATTTTTTTTACTTTTGAGGGGATTGGAGGTGGGGTTAAGAAATATAAAAAAAAATGATGGGGTGGATAGCAGGCTCAAATATGTGGTTATCACATGACTGAATATCACCTGAAATCAAATATTAGTGTACATGTATTATGCAGAATAAAGTTTTTATTACCGAAGTGTAAATTATTTACTTATGTCATTTTATCGCTTTCATCATTTTGATCTATTTATTGGTAATTGCATATTGACCTCTTACTGTTAAAACGCTACAGTACTGTCATTCATATTTCTAGAACACGAACTGAAGATGTTGTGAATATAAAATTATGTCTATACATGTATATAAACCAACTGACCAGAAGTCTGTATACTTCATATTTCATAAGAGATGTCATAACAATATTGTCCACGAAGTGGTCAACCTGAGGTAACATTAGATAAGAAAATCCATATAAACTGTGTTTTCCAACATGCGGTCTTAAAACTTTGAAAATGAGGCCAGTCTTTGTAATTACTTTAGTGTGTGCTGCCAAAGCACAGGTTGTAACATTTGGTGGGTGTCCTAAAACAACTACTCAGTCTCAACTCAATATTCAACGGGTAAGAGGAGTCTGTGATACTAACTATATGTTGTAGTACACTAAATATACCTTAAATGAAATTTTCGAATAGGTAAATCTAGCAACAGAACATCTACGAAATTCTCAATCGGAGCAATAAGGATTGTATTCAGTCTTTTACTCTCAATAAAAACCGACGTCTATGTCGCGGTCCCCTTCTCAAAATTGCTACGCCCGGACATTTGTTTTTGGAGAATTATTTATTTTTTACTTGAAAATTAAAGTATATAAGACAAATCTTTTCACAGACGATCGTATATTCCATATTGGTCCATATAACTGACAGATTTGTTTCTTTAATTTCAGTATATGGGAACGTGGTATGAAATCTACAAATTCTTTCAAATTTTTGAAGCAGGACAAAAATGTTTGAAAGCCAACCATAACTTGAAAGATAATGGTCATGTTTTTGTGAATAATTCGGGAATAAGGTTAGTCAATATAATTTTTATCATTTGAATACATAATAAAACTCTAATATGAATGCAAAGAAAATTTTTACTGTATTTTTTATATTAGACACTGTTAATCAAGACCACACAAAGATTTTCGAAAGTGCTACCTTAGGGATAGCCGTAGGTAAAACGGCCTTCTTGTAACACTGGCTGAAAATTTGGCAAATTAATTCGAATGATTCACATTGGGATACAGTTTTTCTCTTTTTGTACATTAAAAAATTAACAAAATTTGCTAAAATGTAACTCAACATTAAAAAAGGGTGAAAATATCATCTGTGTATGGAATCTTAATCTTTTTGTCTGTCATGTTCCTTTGATCTTGTTATTTTCAGCTTCCCCTTACGGCGGATACTGGTTTTTAGACACGGACTATGACACCTACACAATTATATACTCATGTGTTCCTTCCTTGGTGCACTTGGTCATGTGGAATTGGCATGGATAATGTCAAGACAGAGAACATTGGATCAAACTAGTAGATAAACTTAAGACAAAAGTCAAATCGTTTGGGATAGGCACAAGCCACTTCTCAAAAACAGATCAATCCGAATGTTAAATGATGTAGTGTATTGCATATTTTGTAGTGTATTTTTTGTAAATAAAACAAGCAATAACAGGTTTTACTCTGCGGACAGTTTACTAACTGAAGGGATATCGGAGAAAAAAAAAGCGGAAAGGAATGCAACGCAATCGGAGAAAAAATACCAATCGGAAAGAAAGGTAACGCGTTGAAAAAGTTGGGCATTCCTATTGAGAGATAATCTTCACGAGGTGAAAGATAACCGCGGGGATATAATCAAGCTGGTACTACTATAACACAGTAGTCTCAGAATCAAGGATGAGCTCAAGGATTACGTCCGGAGAAAATAATTTAGCCAATAGTTGGGCATTCCCATTGCAGCGTGATAACAGTCAACTTGATACCAAGATTGGCCTTAGTTTAGCCAATAAATAAAATAATTTAGCAAATAATAGTTGGGCATGTCTATTGAAGCAAGATACGGAAGTCAGTGATACCGAGGTTGGCCTTAATTTAGCCAATCGCAATTTGAAATATATATAGCTGACCTAAATCAGCTCGTTTCGCCAGTATTTTCTTATTATAGGATATAATATGCTGTTGGCGTGGCCAATGATGCGAGTACAGCAATAGCCCTTTCCAGAAACTCATTTCCGGTATCACGATTCTGACTCTGAAATTATAATTTGAAGTACGTTATTTCCCTTACTTCCGTTTCCAGCGAACGAAACTTTTTCTTGCCTTAGTATGTAGCTTAATATGGCAGCCCCCATGAAACAAAGACTTTTCTAAATGACCCATATGTAGAAAATGCATATGCTACTATAGCGCTCGCTGCGCTCGATATAATTAAATAATATGAGACAGGCTTAATATGAGGAGCGAGCGAAGCTTGTGCCTTCTTTTAGTTTTTGGTATTTAGATTTATCGAATTAGGTTGACAAATTAAATCGGACGTAAATACCAAAATGGGTCCGAGAAATAAAGGGACGAATGAACTAATGATTTCATGGGACATGCCTCTAGTGATAATTTCCGATTTTACCAATCGTAACTTCTCGGACATTTTCACGGCCCCTACTGTAGAATGGCAGAGGAGTTACGATGGATGCAGCGACCGCCGCCATCTTGCCGACATTTTTTCAATTGTAGAATACTTGGCCCTTATCATGTATACACATATATATCCGAAATCTGATACAGTTAAGAGCGAGCTTCGCCGCTTAATATGAGACAGGTGCGACGTGAGGAACGAGCAAAGATTGTGCCTTCTTTTAATTTTGGTATTTAGATTTATCGAATTAGGTTGACAAATTAAATCGGACGTAAATAAAAAATGGGTCCGAGAAATAAAAGGACGAACGAACTAATGATTTCATGGGACATGCGCCTAGTGATTATTTCCGGTTTTACCAATCGTAACTTCTCGGACATTTTTACGGCCCCTATTGTAGAATGGCAGAGGAGTTAAGATGGACGCATTTCAATGGTAGAATACCTGGCCCTTATCATGTGTACATATATATATCCGAAATTTGATACATATAAGAGCAAGCTAATAAATACAGACCTAATAAAAAAACGAATGATTTAAATTAGATTGAATAATAATTCACATTTTCTTGTTATGTGTTTTGCAGTATTATTATGGTAGAACATAAGTTTTAAGCTTCTTTGAAATCTGTGGATAGTACAAAAAAATGTCGTTAAATCTGTCATGTTAATGCAATATTTGTCATTGGAAAGCTGAAGTGTAATAACTTTAACGGGACTGTCACTTAATTTATGTGTATAAACTTTGCCTATAGTACTAGTATTAGAAATGGAAAAAATAATCATAAATCTCACGCATGTATATTTTTTCTGCTTCCGATTTTTTGTTGCCTTTGGCTTATAGGAAATAAAGAAGTTCCAACATATCATTATTTAATATAGAACGGACGAATATTGAATACATGTACATCTTTGTTAAAAATATAGTAAAAGAGAAGTGAATGATGTGTTCATTTGGTCGATGCAAGGCACAAAATCATAATTGAATGAATATTACCATTTCTAAATAAAGATTACTTATATATTAGAATTACATATACGAAAGATAACAGATATATATTTTCGGACACCAATTTTGATACTATATTTATATATGCTTTGTCTATTTATGACTCGTCTGCTCGCCGAAAATGTTCAAAACAGAAACAATAACCAGACCTGTTGAACATAAGATTCTAATGCGGAAACAACCTCAAGATAAAGCAAAACCCATCAAAGGTGAGAGTTTAGTACGAGGTAGGTCATATTGTAATCGAAAAAGTCCAAGTTCTTTCAGAATAATCCAATGTTTCTGTAGAATAAATCTTAGGCGTTGAATTTTTGAAGAAATGCAATTAGAACTTTTTTAACGAATTACCAATTACATTTATATATAACTCAATAGGATAGGTCAAACTGAAATGAGATGACTGTAGAAGATGCTCTTGGTCAAATTTAATGCGTCCTAAATTAAAAATTGCTCTACATGGACAGCTAGAACCCGGTAATGTTAACTCTGTATTAAAAATTTAAAATGTTTAATTTTAGTGAATATGGAAATGAACTTAAATTTAAAAAAAAATAATACTCCCAGTTTCCAGCTGTTAAGATTATGTTAATTTACTATATAATACAAAGAACATCTACAGGTAAATAGATAGTAACTCTCTGTTTAAATTTATATAAATTAATTTCCCATTAAAATCATTTTTGACAGACCATCCAACAAACGTTACAGATACGAGCGTACCGCGAAAGCTGGCAATATTAAACTACCTAGTGTTGCAGTTTCATATAGATGTTGATGTATCACCTTCTATTCGTTTTCTGTCTAAGAGCTATTTGTACGATTTTCTTTACGAGAATTGCTTACGTACCTTAGATCTTTGACAATTCCGGAATTCTTCAGTGTTATTCGGTTCTTACTGGAGAAAGCCAGCTTTGTTAATTTAAATGCATCGTTGGAAGATTAAAGAGGAATGTGTGCGATTAAAGGAAACGTTTTTTTTTTAAATAAATGTTATAAGTCTGTGTTGTTCTTACGTAAGACAGAAATGTAAACCGACTACAAAGGAATTTTGCTTTGATTAAAAGATGATGATTTTCTTTTATAATTGCAGTTGTATCATAGAGTTTGCCTGCTTCTCAAACAAGGTTTAAAAACAAATAAATATCAAACCCTGACGAACATACATTCTTAAATTTTGTATTTAAATAAAATATGTTTGATTTTAAATATCTCATAATGCATTGATTAATTTAAAACAATGTTCAATATGAGTGACATTAGAAAAAAGTTTATATTTGACGTGTATACGGCCCGCCTTACGTATTAAAACAAACCAATCGTAAATGTTCTTCACATAAAGTTGGCGTTTCATTGTTTAAATATAGAAAACTAATTTTCATATTTGACACCTTTCCCACGTGTGATTACAGTATAAATATATATCCATTCAAGTTGTTTACAGACTTGATTCAGAACCTACTGAATTTCATTTCCGTATTTTCATACTGCTCATTGAACTCAAAGATGTCGATTGTTTTGCCAAAATTTTGTCTGGAAATGCAGTTGGCTGTTGAAACTGTTGTATGTACAAGATCAGTACATCCAGAAAGAATTGTGGCAGTTCGTGAGGATACTACTTTATTGATGCCACTATCGACTGCACCAGAAGTTATCTTTTATTCCGGAAAAAATGAAGAACGGACATAATTTTATGAAAAGTTTAACCGAGTTCAACTGTATTCCGTCCACATTGTGTTAGTTGTTGTTATGTTGTGGAACTTCTCAGGGCAATGTCTAAACTGACCTAGGATATCAACACACTTCATTAAGGTTAGTAAAGTAATTAAAGAAATTTCTAAATTTTACATTTATTCATTTTTTTCTGCTAGAGATATTTTAATGTACATATTTGTTTATTTCATTTTGTCTTTAGTTTTTTCTTACAATTCTCATGCTTTTTCAAATAGACTTAATAATGAAAACTGTTAATTCATCAGAAATTCTTAACCGTAATAAGATGAATATTTGTTTTCAAAATCCACACTATTATTGTATTATATTAATTCAAAAAATGTATTTGTGTATTTATATTTTGATTCAAACACTTTCTTCAATTAGACAACAACAAAATATAAAGAAAAGAAAAATAAACAACAACAATTCGTTGCAAAAAGTGTTTTTAATTTTTTATAAAAATAGATTAAACTTTATTTACATTATTTTTATTGCAGAATCAAAACAAGAACTAAATCAGTCTACTCATATGTCATCTGATTCATCAACATACATCGGATTTTTTCCAGTTTTACCCTTGTAACACCAACAGACATTTTGGACAGAACCGGAATTCTTCTTTTCAACATGATTGGACTGTGACGTTGTCATAAAGCATCGGCTGGCACCATTTTCCTTTTTAAGACGAACTGCGTCAGTTTAGAAACATTCCATGAATATCTGTTTATTTGTGTTTTTTCTATATTTACATCAGCGGTTAATAATTTAGCTGTTTACATTTTTTACTTGTTACGTTAATAAATAAAAATACTTTCTAGTATCAAATCTTTAATTTGAGTATGTTGTCATGGTAACTGAGGTTTCCATCATGATAGAGGTAAAATGGCAAAAAGTACGTCAAAAGGACTTTAATAAAAGGAACAGACGAATCTTGAAATGCACAATAAATACAATACAAAATTTCATACATTATTCAGTATACCTAAACAACATTATTCTATGTTGATTTCAGGCTTAATGTTAATCCACGTTAGGTTCTTTTGGTTGTATTGTTCAACATATTCCGAGATTCATCTGACGGTCTGTTTTAGAATAAAACAGAGAAATTTCTTAGCAGAAAATTAATCTGCAATTCGAAAACATTGATTATCGTTGTTTGCAATATTTCCCAATTCTGTATGTGGAATGGGCTCTAACCTCAACCAGCCCAGGCCAATTTTAACATCGGAGGAATAACGGACTATGTTTACAAATGTTTTAATGCTTTTATGGCTTTCGAAAGTTTTGGTTAGGAGCCTACACCTTAAAGGTTAATTAAGGATCATTTTTATGATTTTTAGTTTTCCAATGTTTTGAACAAGGGCCTTTTTTACCTATGTTGATCCAAAAACGTGCACGACATTTTATTTGTGAAGAAGAGATAATGTCCCATGGTATCAGTTTGGGTACATTATATTTAAATATTTTTAAAAACCATCAGAAGTGTTCAAGGCCGAAAATGTCGAAAGCTAAATTCCTAAAATGTAGAACAGAATTTCTAAATGACAAAATTTTCATTAAAGTTTACTACTCTCAGATAGAAGGAGTGGTCATATGAGTGGACCGAGTTGATATCACTAATCATCAGGCCACCAAATATACATTTTCTACCAAAAAGTAGGAATTATCCTATAACTTTGGCATTCTATACCCATACTGACACAAACGGTTCAATCGGTAAATAACAACAATTATAAATCTACATTGTATCAGTATTGCCCTTGAAACGAAAGACAAAAAAAAAAAATATTTGTTGACTAAATGTTTTTTTACTTTGTAGTCTTGAAATTTGTGATAAATAGACTATTGCATGTCATTTTCGATATCGGTCCTGTTATCAGCTATCGGCCCATATCATCCCTCGAACTAAAGCTCTCAGGTTGATAACATGGCTGGTATGGAAAATGCCATATTATAATCTACAAGTAAAAACCAGTTGTTGGATAGTCTGGGTAATTTGTAGTAACTAATAAAGATCTCAAGTCTATCAACACTAACATGACTAAGGTTTCGAAATGGATGTCGTTCAAAATTTGAGTACCTAAATCAATGTGCATTATTTAATCACTTGGCTGAAACATACAATTAGATGAGTCGTAATTTAAACAATTGAACTTACCTGATTTATTCAAGATTTTTTACAAATTTTCAAGTGCATTATTTTTTCTATTGAAAAGTTCCCATTCAGAATCATTTGTGAGGTGTATAGATATAACCTTTAAAAACACTTGTAAAATTTTTATGTTTTCTTGGACGAGAACCGGCAAGATTAATTAACCAACAAAAAATTGCCTTAAAATTATACCATTTAGACTTTCAAAGTGCCAAAAATCCATTCCACGAACTAAGTTTCACAGACAGTAGTTGGGGTCGTGTTCGACTGCAAGTATTCGGAGATTTCCTGCCGAAGGTCGGTAGTTCTGTCCTCATATTAAGGCGTCCTCCACTGACAATTTTAAACTGGCTAACCATCATAAGGCCAATAATGCACGATGTGACGTGAGGCACAAATAATCCTAAACATAAAAAATGATCTGAGCGGCTGGGGTATATTTCGGAGAAAGAGTATTGAAGCAACAAGATATAGTACGGAAGCGTATTAGGGATTTATTAAAAAATATTTTTCAAACTCAAAAGTTTGACATTCTTAAAGGCAAAAATTTGAATTTGACTTTTAAAAACTTGAAATTTCGATTTTTAGAAAATGAAAATTTTTACTTTTAAAATCTCAAAATTTCGACTTTTGAAATTTTCGACTTTTATACACTCGAAATTTGGATTTTTTAAAAACTCAAAATATCGATTTCAATACTTATAAACTCAAAATTTTGACTTTTAAAAACGCGAAATTTCTACTTTGTAAATTTTGGCTTTAATAAACTCAAAATTTCGACTCTTTATCACTTGTCTTCATCATAATGTGTTTTTTTATTCTTTTTACTAAAATTGTGTTTATATAATGCGAAACCGTATATAGAATGGAACGGATTATGTCTTTATATAAATTTGTTCAAGTATGGAATGTATTGAATGAAGTAATTATTGAGACTGCATTAATTGTTTGTGTGCCTTTTTCTTTAATTTCTGGCTCATAATTTTGAAATGATTCTAGGCCTTATCAAGACTGAATGTGGTTGTCTTTTTCAACGACTAATATGAATTATTTATTTGTATCTTGTTATATACTTTTTCCTGTCCGGGACCCTTAGGGCAACTCGAAATATTATTACTATACATTTTAAATACGACTGAATTTTATAAGGGAAAACTTTTAAAATGTCAAACATTTCAGTTTGAAAAATATTTGTCGTTCATAAATATTTTTTTAAATTTTAATATGTCCATAATATAGTGACCAGTTCAAACACTCAAAATTCAATGACAAAGCGAAGTCTAGAGATAAGTAATACAACGAACAATTACTACATACACGTATATATAACCGGAAGAATAAAAAAAAACAAATATAGCAAACAAAAGAGAATTAGAACACGATAACTTAAAAAAACTAAAACTCTAGCAATGTGAACTCCCACAACAAACCTTAGCGTAACATCAAGTACTCCTTAAAGGTAAAGTAAGTCGGGTTTCATTCAAGGTAAGAGCCTTTAGTAGTAACTCTGCAGCTTTTCAGCTCTGGACATAAAAATATTGCTATTCTGTATTAATTGAAAGAACGTGGAATGAAATACCAAAAAAATGCAATTTTCTTTGTCTAATAATTTAGAATAAGTTTTTTATTGGAGTTATTTCGCCTTTAGTGGCATTGAAATTCACTAACTGAATTGTTTGAGCAGTTTACCAAACAATATAACAGATAAATTATGGAATATATAAGGATACTGAGATCCCATCAATCTTGTATGTCGAAGACCGTTATATCTGCGTAGCTAGTCCTATTTTGACGTGGAAGCACAAAAATAAAGAGGTTCCACTCTAGTCCACGGTTCTTGTAAGGTGCAGAGGATTTGTTTCTGAGATTTGTTTGTAATTGAGACATATTTGTCGTTCATATACTCGGACACGTAGTTATAGATTTCCTTCAATTTATCTAGATTTCTATATTTAAAATTAACGCAGTTTAATAAACTTGTGTTCCTTATTCTGAACACATGTTGTTGTGGAAAAAATATTAAGCGATAAAAATATAGCAAGATTTTCGGTGTCTTAAAAGGAATTCATGAGTTGTTTTTGATGACACATAAGGTCACAAAATGAAATGTGTCGGTTTTATTCGAGAAAGACATTTTCATTTTGGACACCAAATAATATTTGAAGCCTCGATTTTAACTTTTATAATTTGATGTAAGCCCCAGAGGGTCAGGACAGATAAAGCATAAAATCAAAGCCAGTCAGAATTCTTTGGCTTCATGTAGAGAAACTTAGTAGTACTCATATTAAACAGGTTTCATGGGTACTAATCCTGCCTCATTCCCATCGGGAGTTATTTGTAAACTTAGACTTTTAAAAGATTTTCTCTTTTCCCGTAAATATTAAAATGGTGTCACTGTACAGCATGCACAGAATAAACAAATTCACACCAGTAAAGGTCAAATCTATTTAATTAATTTAAAGAATTTATATAAGGTTCTTATGAAACTAAATGTATAGGTACGGGGCGCCGAATGGGACTCTTTGTACTCGAAATTCAATTTTGTACGGACAAAAGTGAGTTTTTTTCAACAAAAATGAGTTCAGTTTAACAAAATTTGTAGCATACTACAAATTTAAATTTTGTCATACAAAATTATGTTTCAGTGGACAAAAGTTACTTTTGTCATGACAAATTCATTTTTGTATCACAGACTTTACTTTTGTTACCTAATTTAAAAATTGGGCGACAAAAGTCAATTTTGTATGCAAATTAGTTTAGTTTGGATTCTGTGAACTAATTTGCATACAAAACTGAGATTTTGTCACAAAATTCAATTTTGTGTTTATTTTTGTGTAGACAAAATTGAGTTTAGTTTAACAGGAGTGAAAATTTAACACAAAAGTCATCGCCCGTATGACGTTTCCTTGAACCTGCGAGACACGCGGTTACTATAACCAATGAGACGCCTTCTTACAAAATCGTGATGAGAGAATTCATTTGCATTCAAAATTGACTTTTGTGACACAAAATTGACTTTTGTGTTAAATTTTCATTTCTGTTTAACAAAACTCAGTTTTGTATGCAAATAAGTTTATATTTGCATACCTATTTGACAAAAATGAATTTTGTCATTACAAAATTGAAGTTCTCATAAAACAAGTCTGTATCCCATAGTTTTGTAAGACAAAAATGATTTTGTTATGACAGAATTGAATTTTATGTACACAAAATGGATTCTGATTACAAAAAGTTCAAGTCCCATTCGGCGCCCCGTAATAGGAGGTAAATTTCACCTATTCAAAAAGTTTATAAATGAAGATAATGCCACTGAAAAAAAATTTAAAGATACAATTTAATGAAAAAAATAATTCGCATAAAGGTTAAACTGATCAAGTACTTGCTGACCCATCCTGTATCTCCTTTTGACCACTGAATGTATAAATTTACTATAGAACAGACCTTTTTGCTAAAATTGCCGTGAATGGAAAATACAAATTGAAAGATTTAATTTTATAGGAATTATACGCGGTATATTTGTATCAAAAGTAAACAAAAATAAAACCATGTAAATTTCAAATTTAATCCAGACAACAAAGATTTGTCAACTAAAGTTAATCCACAAGGATAAGAGAATTTTATTTTTTATGTAAAACCTAAAAAATAATACGGATACTTTTTTAAAATTTTACACTTATTTCTCTTTTTCTAAATGTAAATGGAGGAATTTTCCAAGATTTAGCATAGTTAACCAATACCCACAACTCTCTTAATGAAATAATCCATTCTACATTTTATACATTGAAAGGATTAATACCCAGAAATTTCTCATGAAATAATCTATTCTACAGTTTTTACATCAAAGGGATTAAGTGGTGACATTAAAATTTAAATTTTTAGATAATTTGTAATAAATGTTAGAAGCTTGCTTAATACTTTTGTTTTATCTTCTTAAAAATGAAGAAAAATATACATGTACATCAAGGATATTATAGCAATAAAACTGAGATTGTAAATAAAGAAACACAAACACTGCAAGTTAATACAAACCTAATATATACAACGAGAATTCTGATTAAACCAGAAGGAATGTAGATTATCAAAACTTTATAATTTAAAAAAAAACGTAGAGACTCCTAAGAGCCTGTATCGCTCAATGACCACAAAAGCAGACTATTTTGGTTGGTGATTGGGATTAACGGATATTTTTTTTTAATTGGATCGTCTACATGTAAATACCATTGCTGCCAAGATATGTTTAAACTGGATCAAGTTTCAGAGATGAAGACTTTATGAAGTGAATTATCCAATCTGATCCTATGTTACGCACTAGTTGCCCCCTTAGTTGACAGTGGGTAATAGGATATATATCACTGCTGCCAAGTTCGGCTCCCTGTCCTTCTGTAGTTTAACATTTAGCATTTCATGTAATCAACAACAACTCTGAAATAGAAGTATCTAAGGAAGATTGCTGCCAGATATATTTCCAATTGGCCAAGCGTCCTATGTTAAACTCTAAAGTCGGCTGTGGCGGCTATCTAGGTTGACAGTCCAGGTCTGAAAGAGGATTGTTGCTGCCAAGTCTGGTTACAATTAGCCAAGTGGTTTTAGACGGGAAGATTTTAAATGAAATTTCCCATTCCATTCATATTCTGGGTGATCAGACACAATTCTGAAAGAGGATCATCTAAGGACCATTGTTGCCAAGGCTTGTTCCAATTTGCTCAATGGGTTCCTACAAGAAGATTTTAAAATAAATCCCCCCCCCCCTTAGGATCCTATGTTAAACCAAGTTTGACTATGGCGGTCAATTTATTTGTTGACCGTCTGGGTCATCGGACAAACTTCTAAAAATGGGCCATTGCCCTTAGGACCATTGCTGCCGACTTTAGTTCCATAGATTATTAAAATTCATCCTCCCTTTTTCTGTTTTTAGCAACAGCAACCATTTTGGTATTGAAGTTGGGAATGCCGGATATAGGTTTGGAAGGGGACTACCCAAGGAACCTTCCGCCAAAGTTTGGCCATGTAGTTCCGTAAATTATTAAAATTCGTCCTCCCTTTTTCTATATTTAGCAACAGCAGCCATTTTGGTTGGAAGTTGGAAATGCCGGATATAGGTTTGGAAGGGGACTTCCCAAGGACCATTCCGCCAAAGTTTGCTTTCAATTGGCCCAGTGGTTTCAGAGGAGAAGGTCTTTAGTGAAAAGTTTACGACGCCGACGGACGCAAAGAGATGGCAAAAAGCACTAAATTGAAAACGAAATTAAGCTGATTGTTTCTTACTTTTAAAAAATATTTTTTAATTTTCATTTTATTCATTTAATTATTTTAGCAATAAATGGTCAGAACCGTAATATTTCACGTGGTGACGACAATTTTTTCACCATAAAATCTTTGTTTATTCTTATTCTTCACATGCACTCTTGTACCGAACCAGATGAGAAACTAATGCCACATTATCTTTAACCCGGTTGTTCAAAATCTAAAGTTAACCACTTTTTCAACTTTCAATATTTCAGTTGTTATTTAAGCAAACATGGGCAAAAATCAGAATATTAACAAATATACATTTTTTAATCGTTATAGGCAAATAAATATTCAAAAATTTGAAAATGAAAAACTGTGGTTAACTTTTGTAAAACCGTATTTGACTTCCTAAAAGAACGATAAAACTAGCAAAGAGAGACTGGCATTGAAATTTATCACAGATCAAACTACATTGTATGTCGAAGCCCGATTTTCTGACAGTTTTACCTTAACCTGATAATGATTATCCCATTTTGCACCAAAAAAATGTACTGACATTTGTTCAAAATGTTCACGTTTCTCCAACATTTGACAATTAAGGTAAATTAGCCTAAAACAACATTCAATTAAGTTTGTGGATTAAGGGTCACCCTAGAGGACTGTTGGAAAAAAAATTCAATAAACACCTTTTCAGTATTTTTTAAAAAAAAATACTTCGCTAAGATTTCAGTTTAAAATTTATATTTGTCTTAACAATTATTTATTTTCTATCAATATGTATTATTAAAACATTTACAGTCTTTGATATCAATTAAAATCATAATATAAAAGTTTCAGTATTTATAGCTTGTTTGTAATAGATGATATCTTTCACATCTATGTTCCGCAAAGTACATGGACGTCAACCCAGACCACGAAGTCCCGTCATGCTATGTTTGGTTTTATGCATTAGAAGACGCCGAAACGGGAGCGATGAGAGATCGGTTTTTAATTAGATTGACGCCGAAGATAAACATCGACTCAACAGCTTTTGTCGAATACGTGACAGAATATCGGGTAGCGGTAGAGGGCCACGCTAGAGAACAATGGAACCATATAAACAACGAAGGACCGCGCACCAACAACCACTTGGAAGGATGGCACAGTAAGTTGAAGAAACTTGTCCAACACGCTCACCCCAATATCTTCTAACTGATCGAAATACTACAGAAGACGCAAGCAAATACAGAGACAAGCCAGATTCATGTATCAGCGGGTTCAACCACCAGACCAAAAACACAAAAAATACAGAAACATCGACAACAGACTCCTCAGCCAGATCACAGTACAAGAATACACGGACCAAGCATCGTTTTGTATTCGCATGGAACTTCGCCAGTGCAAATTTGTTAATGTATTAATGTATTAATGTATTAATGAAGTAAAATGTGTTCATGTGTATTTCTGACAGTGCTTTCTACTATTGTATTGTTTTGTATTCAATGTCATTGAAAACGTTATTATTGTAACAAAGCATGTTTTAGAAAATATAATTTTTTTCTTTTTCTTTTGTATGAGAAAAATTTCAGATATACTCAAAAACATCAGATTCTACATTGCAAGCAATAACAAACAAAAAAAACTCTTTAGAAATATAACACACTTTAAAAATACGAAAACATGATCAATAGCAGAAAAGTTTAAAAAACAAACAAACAAATGAAAAACATCAGTAATAGGACAAAAAATAAGTCAGTTGTTCATCACCATTTTCGATTAAGTTTATCACCTGTTGGAATATCGTCAACGCCTCCCCTTTAGAATATAGCAAAGTGCTCTCGACCAATGAGATTTGATGTTTCTTAATTGTGAAGAATGAATGTAAAACATGTTCTTAGTAAGGGATTATCCTATTGTTTTCTTACCATTCAAAACAAAGAATTCCTATAAATCAGTTTATATGATTTAGTATTTAAATTATGTACATAGGGGGCAATAAAATTTAGTTGTAACTCATATTTTGAAATTTATTGATTTAAACTGTAAATAAACAAAAAGATATTCTTACTTATACTCACAATAAGGTAACACCATTGCATCTGTGAATGTTAAAAATGCAATTAATTAAAAGTTCCCAAATTATTAGAAATGCCTTACATCACTACGACTAATTCATAAATGAAATGTCTAAAAGGAAATAATGCATTAACTATAAATCTTGCACTGACCTTGAAAACAATTATACTTAATTAAAACAAATCATAGGGTCATTTTTGAGCTTGATCACTTTACAATATTCTAAGTTTATAAGAGAATGATAATTTATTTCTTCATGATAAGTACTCGCTAACGCTCGTACTTAATCATGAAGAAAGGGATTCTCGTTCTCTTACACATACGAAGGGCCTGTTAATCCCACGCCTCAATTGCTTGTTGTTTCAGTCTAAGGTGCTAAAATTTTAAAATGTTGAGAAACGCGAATAAACATGATTATGCAAACATCCAACTTGAAAGGTTAATACATTTTGTTAATGATTTTTTAGTCTTTTCTCACACAATATGATGAGAAAATCTGCGTTGTAAAATTTAAATTAACAAGAATCAAACTTGATAATTAGGTAAAGTTCATGAAAGAAAATTTTCTCCCACATGATAAAAAAAAGATCATAATATCAAAAAAAGAATGAAAGTAAAAACATACATTTAGAGAAAGCGAAACGGGATGTATTGTTTATTGAAGAGGAAAAAAAATAATGCAGTGTGTGTTTTTATGATGATAAGATGATCAGAAAGCATATTTGAATAACTTGGAGCAAAATCTTGCATAAATTAAACTTTTTTCCGCTTTTATCAACCTTTTTCAGGTTTAAACAGTTTTAATACGTTTAAACACGGCATAAATATTACCCCACTTCCAGAATGGGTTGAAAATGTGTCAGTTCAACTGAATAATCATTAATAGTTGCTTACCTCTGCTAGAGACTGTCTGTATATACTCTTAGAAATTGTTTTGAGCTTGAGAAAACTACATAAGATAAATTGAAACAATTACCAACAGTTCACTCCTGGTTTTTATAGGAGTTCGTGTTGTTCATTGTTTTTTTGTTTTCAGTGTTTGTTGTGCTTGATATTGTTCATTCGTCTTCCCGGGTTTGTCTGTCCAATGGATTACGTTTTTTGATTTGCTCCCTATGTATATTTGTCCTCTTTAATATCAAAAAGGCTACCGATGTTGATGGCATTCCAGTCAAAATTGTCAAGAATAGTAAATATATTACTATCTACAGTTAACATCATTGGTAATGGCAGATTGAAACAGACACGAGTAGCTCCACTTCATAACAAAAATAATGCTATTTAGAAATCAAAGTACAGGCCAGTCAGTATCTTACCAATTTTGTTCTAAAATGTTTGAGAGTTTTGATTTTTTATAAAGTTTTTAATCCATATTTATCAGAATTTCGATCTGGTGGCGGATGTCAGACCACATTACTGAGATTGCTAGAAATTAGCGCAAATCACTAGACAAAAATTTTACTTAGTTGACGTTCTTATGGATCTTTCCAAGGGTTCTGAAGCCTTCCTCGTGAAATTTTGCTTAACGCATTGTCAGCATATGGAGATTCACCTCAATCAGTCTCACTTTTAAAGTTATCTCTATCAAATCGGAAACAGCAGATAAAAATAAACGGTATCCTTAGTAGTTGGACTGATATCCAGAAAGGGGTTCACAAGGGGTCAATCCTTGGACCTTATTGTATAATGTCATCATATACGATATATTTTACTATATTAAATATGGTACTCTATATTGTATAATTATGCAGATGACAATACTCTGTCTTTTGGTAGTCCAGATTATCATGTCTTGATATGTATTTTAGAATCAAGTCATTACAATAAACTGAATGGTTCAAAAGATGCAGACTAATTCTGACAAATTTCAAATTCTAGCGGAACGCATGGTCGACACATAGGGATCACCACTATCTGTCGTCTTACGTCTTGCGTCGTCACACTTTCCTTCTATCCTCAACTACTTGTAAACCACTTGAAGAAATTTGATGAAACTTTCTCTGTGCATTAACCTTAATGCCCATATATTTCTTTTTTAGAAAATTTAAAAAAAAAATTGTAAAAATTGACATTTTTGAAAAAAAAGGGGGGGGGGGTCAAAACTTCTATCCTCGACTACTCCATAACCACTCAAAGCAATTTGATGAAACTTTCTCTGTGCATTAACTTTAATGCAAAGGTGTGCATATATATTTCATTTAAAAAAAAAAATTAATATCTTTTGTTAAAATTGACGTCCTTGGTAGACTCACACATTTTATTTATTAGCAATATCTGCAGATAGGCATCACAGCAACTGAGCATTCTCAAACGTTTCAACACTTATTTGAATGAAAGAAAATTTGTGAGCATGCTCACATACCCCACACCCCACATTGTCGTAGGGAAAACAAAATCTCACTAGATTTCTTAGTTCAAAGACTCATAACTCCTAAGAAAGTCAACTGATAAAAAAATCTTGTGGATATGCACATCTACATAGTATGTCCTCATTATCTATAAATTTTCATGAAATTCTGTCGTGTGATTTCAGAGAAGTTGCGCTGACGAACTGCTGCAGTAGTATATTAAGGCCAAAATAATATGATCCAATGTTTTTTTCTAGTAGTTATGCCCCTTTGAACTTCTATGCACATCTACACAGTATGTCATTATCTACAAAGTTTCATGAAATCTGTTGTGTGGTTTCAGAGGAGTTGCGCTGACAAACTGTTGCAGTGGTATATTTAGGCCAAAATTCTAAGTTCAAAGGGGCATGACTCCTAGAAAAAATATTGAATCAAAATTTCCTGTGAATGTACACATCTAAATAGTATGTCCTTATCAACTACAAAGTTTCATAAAATTATGTTGTGTGGTTTCAGAGGAGTTGCGCTCTCAAACTGTTCCAGTAGTACGACGAACAGCCAGATGGGTCAAAACATTATACCCTCCGCATCTTTGTTGCGTGGGGTATAATAAACTGAGCAGATGTAGTGTTTTCCATACATTTAATTTTTGCCCTTTTGTCTGGCATTTTTACAAAAGAAATCATCCCAAAAAAAAAAGAAAAAAAATATTTTGGAAGTCCCACAAGTGAAAACTACAACATATGATAGTTTTAAGTTCACTGTTGCTATATTTTGGAACAGTCTTCCGGACCATTTCAGGACTGACAATAGTTTCAATTTAAGGACATTATGCTGTCCCGGAATGGGTCAGAATGTTACTGTGTTGCAAGTAGATGAATCTGTTATTTTTCTGTTTTGCTTGCAATTATAATTGTTTTTATAATGTTCCAGACTACTGCACATGAAACCATTAAATTATTGATTTATTACTTAATACCTTACCAAGAAAGCGCTTTGTTTGTCAACAAATCATTACCAAGTTTTCATGTTATGAGTCAAAAACTTCCAAAATGATTGATTTTAATTTTAAAGAGCAATAACTCTACAAAGAGTCGTCAGACCAGCTTGACCCAATGGAAACTTCTGTAGAGCTTATGGTTCCTAGACCTATGACCCCAAAAGTCAAAACTGAGCAATATCCAGTATTGAGCCAGCTGTGTGTTATTCTTGTTGAAAGTCCAGTGAAAACCTCAAGATTTTATACTTTTCATTTAAAAAGTCCATGTGCACAGTATCTAGATTTCACTTATATGCAGTTTCAATTGTTTTTCCTGTTTTGGTAATATAAATTGAAATATTGATTGTTGGATGCTGTAGACGACCTATTCCGAGTCTATTAAACAACAAATTATTATTTGGTTGGCCAAACGGCATAACTGAAAGCCAATCAGAAATCGTGTTCTAAGGTTTGTCAAAGGTTTGTCTTCTTGTCTGAAACCACAAGACCACAGCTGAAATTAGTTAACATAGGACCTTATGGGAAAATTCATTTAAAAATCTTCTTGTCTGAAACCACTGAGCCAATTTGAACCAGACTTAGCAGCAATGGTTCTTAGACGATTTTCTTTCAGAATTGTGTCTGATGACATGGACTGTCAACCAAGATGGCCTCCACAGCTGAACTTAGCTTAACATAGGACCCCATGGGAAAATGCATCTTCTTTTCTGAAACGACTGAGCCAGTTGCAACCAGACTTAGGCAGCAATGATTCTTGTATGGTCCTCTTTCAGAATTATGCCCAATGACCAAGACTTTCAACCAAGATGGGTGCCACAGCCTAACTTAGTTTAACATTGGACTATGGGAAAATTCATTTAAAAGTCTTCTTGTCTGAAACCAAATGACCAATTGGAACCAGACTTGGCAGCAACTGTCCTTAGATGTATATCAGAATTGTGTCTGATGACCCGGACAGTGAACCAAGATGGCTGCCACCCGAAATTAGTTTCACAAAGGACCCTGTGGGAAATTCATTTAAAAATCTTGTCCGAAAACATTTGAACAATTTGAACCTGCTTTTGCAGCAATGATCCTTAGATGGTTCTCTTTCTGAATTGTATCTGATATACTGTAAGTCAAGATGGCCACCATAGCCAAACTTAGTTTAACATAAACCCTATGTGAAAACCAGCCAAATTGACTGCTTCACTATTATTTTTAGTCCTGCTTGAGGTGAACAAGTTCAATCTAGACTATTGAGAGCCTCTAGTTCTCCTTTTTAGATAATATTCCAGTGGACAACTTATCAAAAGATTTGCATAAGGAATACTCAATCAACTTTAATCTACAAAAAGTCATTATATATTGCTCTGGAACAGATTTATTTCTTTTATTTTTGGGTACAAAGAGGGAAAAATTTGGAATTTTATTTTATTTTATTTTATTTTTTTTATTTCACCCCTCATCCCTATATTTTTCAAGATTTCCCCATTAAACAGAAAATAAAGATTCTGGTCTCATTTAAAAAAAAATAGAAATAATCAATGTCATAATATCATTTACAGAAAAAATACATTAAACTTTGATCATTGTCTTGTTTTTAACATAACAGGCCTTTGGGACTGAGAACAAAATATTATTTGTCAAAATGACCACATTTGTGGCATGAAAATCATTAAATAATAGTTTTAAGCATACAAGTTCTCAGAAAATAAAAATCTTAATTAATTTTTATTTTATTATTCTCTGTCAGTTCTAATGTACTGATACAGTTAACAATAGAATTCAATATACATTGCATAAGTACAAAAAGCCTATAAACGTCAAGTATTAGTCCATTATCACAGCAATAACTGGTCCCCTCCACTATCACCACCATAGGGGTCATCCCTTGGAACACTGTCTATTTTATTTTCATCTGCCAAAGCCCGAAAGTGCTGAAAAAAAATGCAATACATTGCTTCAGTTATATTTTTAATTTAAATTATTCAGTAAAACAAACATCTTTAAATTATATTAGCAACCCATAGATTTGATTTTGTCTGCAATTAAGTATTGAAATTAACTTTTTACCACAAAAAATTACACATTGTATAGGTTAAGCATGATCTTAAGTTATAACAAGAGAGCTGTCTGAGTGAGAGCAAACTGGGTTTTCCTTCTATTTTATTTTTACTAAGTAACTTTTCTCCAACAAAGAAGTCAAGGGTCAAGGTCAGATGTCAACATCTTTGGTACACAACACATCATCTTGAGGTACACTACCCACACATCAAAGATCTAAGATCTAGGTTTTAAGACAAAAAAGTTACAGGCTGGACATGATTAGCAGTTTATTGACCTTGAGATCAAAGTTCAAGGTCAACATCCTTAATATGCGACACACCATCTCGAGGAAACCTAAGTACACAACAAATATCCAAGGCCTAGGTCTTAAGGCAAAAAAGTAACAAATGACCAATTTATTGACCTTGAGGTCAAGGGTCAAGGTCAATATCCTTGGAATGAGAAACATCGTCTCGAGGTAACCTACCTACACACCAAAGATCCAAGGCCAAGGTCTTTAGACAAAAAAGTTACCAAAATTACCTATTCATTGACCTTGAGGTCAATGGTAAAGGTCAATATTCTTTGTATGCGACACATCATCTTGAGATAACCTACCTACACACCAAAAATCCAAGGCCTAGGTCTTTAGACAAAAAAGTTACAGGCCAGACACGATGATGATCTAAAATGACCTATTTATTCACCCCAAGGTCAAGGGTCAAGGTCATATGTCAACATTTTTGAAACATGACACATCATCTTGAGGTGACATATCCACATACCATAGATCTAAGGTCTAGGTCTTAAGACAAGAAAGTTATAGGCCGGACACGATTGGCAGCCGCCCGTATTCACCAATTCAATAACCGGATTTTTCCAGTTAAAAATGTTTTGCGACAAAAAATTATACATTATATAGGTTAAACAGGATTTTAAGTTATCAAAATGTTTAGCCACAAAAATATATACAGCATGATTTTAAGTTACCAAAATTTTTACTTCTGAATGTCCCTATGAAAATGTATTCCATAAATTGAGAAAAATCAGCCCTGTCTAATAGCATATATACAAACCTGAGAGTTCTTGAATTCTGAATATAATGTAAATAAGACATGTAGAGCTTGTATCTTTGAGTTATGCTGTGACGATCCTTTATATATTGGTATGTCTAATATTGCTGAAATAAAAGAAATCAAAATTTTAGTAAGGACATTACAAAGACCCCTATACAGCAAACATTAACAATTTCTTTCAAGCTTCAGAAAATAGATGCTGGAAATAAATGCACAGAAGAAGAAAACCAACTAATCAACAAGAGAAATAAAGCATTCTGATAAAATTTTAAACTGTAAAATTCATACATAAGATATACTTACAACAAATTATTTCCACATATTCAGACAAGTCACAATCTAAATCTGCTGTAGGTAAACCAACCTATAAAAAATTAAAAGCTTTAAATAGCATCAGAAAATGGACCATAATGAATTTATCAAAGGTAGTCTGTAATCTGCATACTAATACATGTCTGCATACAAATACATGTATCTGTAATCTTGATTTGTTAAAAGCTAATCACATGACATTTTATATTCTTATATCTAACCTGGTAATGTCAACTGCATGCAAGAAACAATTAAACTGACTGCTTCCATGAGATTTTTCAACCTGAACAGATATTTTTTGACCATTTGATGTATATATTTGATATAGTAAAACTATGTTCACCCTTGTACAAGTCTAACATGAAGGAAATCACTTCTTCAGTACCTGAGTTTAACATTAAAGCAAATCACATTTGTAGCAGTATGATAATTAACACTTTTGCATTACAATAAGTTATTGGACAATTTAACAGCCAGAACACAATAAATCAAAATGCCTCCTTTTTTTTTAAATTTGGCAATATACCAATTGCAAAGTTAAATCCATACTAAAAATAAAAATAATTTGTTGAAATCCCCACCTCTTTCAATAATTCTTCAAATTCTGGTGGCCATTCCTGCATAAGTAAGTCTATATCTGGCATATTCCTGAAAAAAGAAGTTGGTAATATAAAATTTTAAAATTTTATTATTTCAAAATTCAAATACTAATTAATGGACCTCACTGAATTCCTTTCAACATATTTCAGAAGATAATTTTCTGAACTTTAACATATCATTTATCTTTCGTAAAGCAATACACACATTCTTATTCAGTTTAAGAATCCACAATATTTTCATTAAGATTGGAGGGAGGCTGACTGTTTTGTTAAATGAAGGATTTTTTAGCAAGCACATATTTTTTAAACACCAATAGATAATAATATTTTTTTCAACTAAAAAAAGTTTAAGTAAAGCAATTCTGTGAACAGTTTTCCCATATACTTACTTAGAATAATGTACATTTGGAGGTGGTTTTGTTCTGTGCAAATCTCTTATACTTTCAATCCAGTTATCAATGGCTTTTGGATTCTTCTCTGCACTCTCAAGACTTTTAACCACCTAAGAAAACATCATGAAAAAAACATGATTACCCATGTGTGCAACCCTTAACACTAATGGTGGTTGTCTGGTGTAATTTTAAAAAAAGACATCCGCGATAAAAGTGTGCAGTTACTGGTGTTGGTTGACTGGTGTATACAATTCTGCTAAAAACCCTAAATGAAATACTGGACTGGGCTAAAACAAGCTATCTATTCAGAATTTAATGTCTGCTTTCATTATTCCCACTCTCAACGAAGGATTATAATTAAGGTAGTACTGATATCCAGATCAAAATGAAACAATCCAGTAAAGCAAAAATAAATTAAACCAGTTTAAAACAGGCATTATGTACATGTAGTTTATACATCTTTGTCAAATTTAAACACTTTTTTTATTATTGCGAAAATAACCTCTCAATTGTGCGTGGGATAGCAGAACCACAATAATGAGCGCTCGTGAAAATTTCTGAATTTACAGTACCTTAAAATAACACTTTCTTTTATTTTGTTGTCAAATGTGTACTTTCAAGATGAAGAACAGCAATAAAAGCATTGTTCACTTACTTTTTTGTATTATGTTACAGCACAACAAGGATTACTTCCTCATGTACATTTCCTCCAAATCTGTCTTTTCGCTCATTACAGGATTTATTTATTAAAATACAATTTATCAACATGATGGAATGTGAGTATCAAGAATTACAATATATATTTTAATAATTGCAGTGTTACTTTATTGTGTTTTCATTACTTCTTACAATTAAGCTGACAATAAGAAAGTAAAGTGTCTTACCACTTTTCTGTCTGTACTCTGTTTAGATATAGCTCTCAGTTGTAGATCTAAGACTGTAGGGTCTGACTGTTTAGCACAAGGTTCATCTAATACAGTCAATCCTAGTGTGTCTGGTTTACTGTCAGGACGGATAATCTGAAATAGGATGTAAAGCAAGTGTAAGTCAGACAAGGGGAGACAATCAAAATTAAACACTAAACAAAACTTTACCTTTTTTCTGAAATTGAAAACTTAAAATTAATTCAAAAAAATTTTCTTTTGCAAATTATGGATTATTTCCTAGTTTTTTTTCTGTCATTGTCATGCTTGTTTTCATATGGTTTAAGTAGTACAGCTTTCAAACTATTTAATCCTGAAACAATAAAAATTAACATACCTTAACAAATGCATCAATATCACCAACAGCTGGTATAAAATCTGGTATAAATGGTTTTAACTTGTGTTCCAACTCTATTGACTGTGGAGTATATCTAGTAAAAAAGAATATGTAACAATATTGATTTGTTTTGGCACCTGTTGTATTTTAGATTTCATTGTTAACCACAATTTTCAGTTTCAAATTTTCACTTCCTTGACTATACCTGAGGACTGAAAATGTTCTGACAGTTTAATCCTATGACTTTGTGTGTCCATGTAGACTTCTGTAAAGGAATATAACTTAACAATCTAAATAATTGGAGGCTAAAAAAGTGATTAACTTTTGAAAAACTGGGGCCAGATGCCTTGTAATTTTTTTTATGTAATTTGTTCTTATTTCCAATTTGACTTGAGGTCCATTACATTGAATGTAAATTTTGCATAAGTAATTAAAGCCAAAGTTGTAGCTGTTATTAGGCCTTAGGGCAAATAACATAATCAAGAGGCTGATAACATATTCTCATGAACCAAGCTTTATGTCAACTCAATCATTTCAACCCCATTGACAAGGACGGAGGATGGACAGTCAGAAGAATCACTGTGTTGTCGCTTTATCTAACATTTATCTATTTAAAACCACGTAGATATGTTTAATTTTGTGATAAACAGATTAATCACTCCTTCACTTATATAATGCCTATGGTAAATATCAAGATATTGTGATGATAATAAAGCCGATATGAAAAAGGCCATGTATTAATCTATAAATATATATTCTAATAGGCTGCTGTCTCAATGAAGCAAATCCCGTAGTAAATTATTTAAATAAAATTAACATTAAATATTATAAAGGTAAAATATACATGCAAATATTTTTTAAATCACACACAAAAAGCAAAAAGAAATTTTTGAATAATTTAATAACTTTAACAAATTATTTGTGTTTCTACTGAAGCATGCATGATTTGCATTAGAGGTAATTATACAAGTAACATAATGGTACCTGGTAATGTACTGAAATAATTCTTTGATTTCAGGTGACACAGGAAGATTTTCATAATCTGCTGGGTCATATGCTCTGGAAAATTATGTATTAAAATTATTCAAATTTTAAATTATAGCTAAGCCATCTGACATATTTCTTGATTATCATGATTGTTTATATATTTGCTGTGTTCTAGACTTGTTTTGTAAGATTATCATGCAAATTATGAAAGTGTGTGCTAGACTTATTTTTGATAATGTGTAACTTATAAAGTCACATTTCAACTTTGTCTTTGGCCAAGATATCAGTTTAAACCAATTCTAGGTACTCTTTTGAACTTGAAATGGAGTGTGAGATATTTCTCTGTTATGACTTTCAGATGAAGAATGTCAATAAAAGTGCAGTTGCTTTGCTTATGTTTGTCACATAAAGATTTTTTGTCAAGAATTAATCCAGCATATCCATTGTTTCATATTATCTATCAAAATTTAATGCAGTTGTTTCATTTATTAAATATCTTTTGAACCTGACATAGTTAACTTCATAACAATTTTATACATCAATAACCTTTTCAACTAGTATGTGAAAATCAAATAAATATTTCAACTGGATGTGAAAATCAAATCCTATGCTTAACAACAATTTACAAACAAGGCTCAATTCAACAAATAAATGTTTGATCAATTAAAGCTCAATTCTGATAAAGTACCCTTCTAAAGGAACATGTTCATCATCATCATCATCGTCATCGTCATCTTCATCATCATCATCTGTTGTCTCAGATCCAGTTTCTTCATCTTCAGAATTAAAATGTTCTGCATTTTTGCTTGGCATTCCTGGTCTTTGATGTCCTGACTGTTGTTGCATTCTCTGTTGATGTTGTTGTTGAAACTGTTGAGCTTGCTGTTGCATCTGTTGTTGCTTTTGTGAAGATAAAAAATTTCATTGATGGTCTTTTAAACTTTCACTCATAAAAAGTTTAAATACATGTATTAATTTCAGTTTTTAGCAATTACTCATTTGAAGGAATAATATTTTCTCAAATAGACAAGTCTGTATTAAATCTCCCTGTGAATTGTTATAATTAGATTTTAAATGGTCTGAGAGGAAAGTTTGCTGGTTCTATACAAAATCTAGTCATTTTATTTTCTTAATATCTGCAGTAGAGTGTCAAAATCTAATAAAATGAATTTTTTACAACTTCCAATTTAATATTCAAACTGTTTACTGTTAGTCCCTTGGATGTTACACTGACTGAAGGTCTACTGCTGTTTAAATACAGTCAACTCTCGTTACATGTATGTCAAACTCACTTGAGTTGAATTTTTTATATGGTCCCAAATGTTTTACAGTGCAAACCTGTGTAGTTTGACTCCTTTTTAGTCAAATTTGCATGTCAGAGTCAAATTTTATTCTATCTCGAACTAAGTTTTGAATTCCAAATTATAAAAACCATGAAAATTTTATCGTCTTCACAGGTAAGTTTTATTTCCTGTAATTGACAATCAGTGTCTATTGATTTATAAAGAATTCATAATGATTGTAAAAAGAATTTACCTTGAGTAGATTAATTGGTGCAAATTTGCCAACAGAGATTTTAATCAACAAGTTAAACATCATTTATCGTTTTCACCGGCAATTACAAAGATTTTAGAATAATCTGAAGTAGTAAATTACCTCCCCTTCGTAACTTGGAATATTTTCGTTTTAGTCTTATCTCGAATTATTTCGAGATAATGAGAGTCAACTGTCTAGTCAACAGAATTTAGTTAAACTTGTTTATACTATGAATTCATTTATATCTAAAATAAAGAGAAATTTCATTTCAAGGATACTTTATAGTATAATTTCATCATTTTTTCACAAAAAAATGCCTTATAAAATACATGTTTCTTCGTACACTTCAATTTGTTGTTCTACTCCTCAAGAAAACTAATAATTATAATATTTTGACATTACACATATTTACCTGAGCCAACTGTTCGTCATAGTCATCTTCATCAGAATTTTCTGCACTGATCATGCCTTCTGGAGGGGTAGACCCACTACTCTTATTTTTATCAACTGTCAAAAAAAATGAATTTATGAGAAAGAAAGTAAAAAGCAACAACCAGAAACTGATCAAATAGATTAATGAAAATGGCACAAATAAGGCAAAATTAAACTTCTGTGCATAGCCCATACACCAGAAGCAGATTTCTCACTTAAAGTGGCGAGACTTATCTCTTTTACCCCTAAACTTCTTCAAATTCTTTAACTACGTATATCAATTTTTAAAATCTCACCCTTGATCACGTTGGACTGACCAAATTTTTGATTTTTTGCAATAACAAATGACTTCATTAATATTCTGTTCATTGCAAATTGAAATAAGATACATGTGTGTTCTGAAAGTCAAATTTGTAAAAATAAAACTTAAATTTATGCAACAATTTCATATTTGTTTGTGGTGATGTTATATTTTACATAAAAATCAATGTATAATTTATAGCAGACAGTAAATGAAAAATCTGCTCTTCTCGGAAATTTAGAGGCATCTAAGCACTGAACATGCCAATAAGTAAGGCTTAACTAAAATGTTACAGGCAGTATCAGTATCATAAGAAGAAGACAACACACTTCTGACACAGTTTTAACTAATATTTTGAAGTTTTTTTTGTGATTTCCAAAAACTGCCTGAGACAAACAGTGATCATTTACTGAAAATTATACATCATTTGACCAACAAAGAATCAAAGAATTATTGTAACATTTTTTAATAATACCTCACACCAGTCAGATTAGTTATCCTTTAAGATCTACAGGTACAAAGGCAAGAAACCTACTAAATAGTGTCATAATTTTAAAAAAAAAAATAAACCATTAATATTCATAAAAAAAAGTTCACCATTGTAAGCCTTTAACTCCAATAACTACATGTAAATAAAATGCTACTCTAAGTAACAAAGAAATAATAATATACTACCTAACTGATCAGGGTTTGTAGGCCTTATCCCTGAATAAATCAATCAGAAATTAGCAATTTAATTGTCAGAACTTTGAATGTCTTTCGATCATTTTAACCAAAGAAATACATTGTTCTAGTACTATAAGAAGATTCACTGACACCATCTGAAAATGAAATAAAAAATATGGGACCAGTGTTTCCATGAAATGACTGTAATTAAATGTCATAATATATGTCACAGTTCTATAAAAATATTATTACTATAGACAGAACTATGAAGTTCTAAATTTCAGCCAAAATTTTAAATTTGGGAATGAAGGTCATGTAAGGTTGAAGTACACGTTAGTAAACCTGACACACATTAAGTTTTAGGAAATAATAACAATTTTTTTTAAAAGTGACCACTCTTCAAAAGGCATTTAAATATATGTCACAAAACAGTAATATGTATTATACATGTATATAATTATCCTAGGAACCACAAAAGGTATATGTAGTTTACTTTACAGGGTATGAACAATGGTCTTACTTAATCCATTTTATTTGGGGTTTCAATGATATTTATGAAATCTGGGCTTACCAAGGGAAATAATACTTATAATGATACTTTACATGGTCACAGTTCAATGGATATTATCAAAAGTAAATTATTCTTAGTTTTACTAGATCTGAAAAACAAAAATAATTATCCATATATAATGCATTTGCCTGTTAAATCCACCAAAACATGCACATTATATGATCCATTTCCAATTTTACATTTATTACCTCCCCTGATTTATATCCTCATGAATAAAATTATGTTACAATAAACACACACTGGTTGTTTATTCCTACAAAATGCAAGTTTACCTGATAATCTCATTACAATACTTATTTCGATTGGATGTTTTGACATCAAGCTATTTACACACAATTAAAAGAAAAGGTTTTAAGCCAGCTTGCACATCAAAATCAAAATAAAAAAAATACCAGTCAAGTTGCCATTTTAAAAATCAGGAAAGGTATTACATGTAAACGTAAAATAAGACAGTTGCTCACTGATTCTTAAACATGCATTTTTAAATACAATTCATAACAAAATGATATAATGCCACTTATTGAAAATATTTTGTGGCTTCCGTGGACACAATATTTTGTTTCAAATAATATTTTCATTGATAAAGAACCAAATATTTTGGCACCAACTTATAAAAGCACTTTACAATAAAAAACAAATATTACAAATAATGAAAAGCTTCATTTACAGTACAAATCTATGTAAATATGTCTACATATAAATGCATTTACAACACTGATCAACTATTACAACAAAAGGATGGCGTGATGATTAATTGTGCACATGGTTTAGTTTCTTGTTCCTTTAAAACTTCAAAATTATAAAAAAAAAAGTAGAGGCTCATCTAAGCCTGCATCAGTCATCTGGCTTCCATTAGCCGTATGAAAATGTTAGCTCTGTTGTATCAACAAGGAAGTCAAAGAAACACAAAATGTCAGTGTGACCTTGAAATTTGACCTTTGACCTAAAAAAAGGTGGACCATTTGCATCTGTCCTTCCATATGAGATTCCTGCTAAAATTGGTTACAATCTGCTCATAAGGTCCTGGGCAAATGACAAAAAGTCATTTCCTAATGGTTTTCAAGCAAACTTTGAGCAGCCTCAGCCAAAAGTGTACCATTTGTAGAAGGTAATGCTGTCAGTTCTCTGTGAAGTTTCAAAACATTTCATCATGTAATTTCAGAGGCTAAGATTTTTGTAAATTGACCAATAAAAATCAAAGAGGCCTCTGATGGCCATTTTGTGTTTCCAGCTGGAACCAAAGTTTGTAGATTTTCTTCGATCAATCTGTGCATAAATTCATGAGCAAATGACAAATAGGTAATTTCCCATATGGTTTCCATGCAAACTTTGCCACAGCCATCAGATGAGTGGATGAATCGCAACCAAAAAGACAGTGGACTCTTTGTAGAGGGTAATGCTATCATTATTCCTGCAAAGTTTCAAAAATTTCATCATGTAGTGTCATAGGAGAAGATTTTTTAAAATTGGCCTATAAAAATCAAAAATTGCCTCTGGCGACCATGTTGTTCATCCAACCACAACCAAAGGTGAATAGTTTGTAGATTTTCTTCCATACATCATTTCCTCTAACTTTTTTTGTTACAACCTGCCCATAAGTTCCTGAGAAAATGTTTAAAAAAATTGTTTCCCATATGTTTTACATGGAAACCTAGAGGTGCAGACGTCAGATGAATCTCAACCAAAAGTGGTTCGTTTGTAGAGGGTTTTGCAGTAATTAGTCCTACAAAGTTTCAAATCATTTCATAAATTAGTTTCAGGGAAGATTTTTGAAAATTGACCAATGTAAATCAAAGATGGCCTGTGGCAGCCATGTAGCTCATCCAATTAGGAAAAAGATATTGCATTTCAAATTGATTTTTGACATGTAGTTATCAATTATACCAAAATGCAAGTGTTCGACTGTAAATTCAGAAATGTTTGCATGTATCTATTATTGCTAACCTTCATTCTCAGAAAACATTGCCATTTTAATTCATTTAATTTCTGTACTTTTTACAGTAGAATATGAATATAATAAGCCAAAACTATAAAGAGGAGTTTAAATGATTTTGATCTTAATCGTATTGTATTTTACGCAATAGTTAAAACATCACATTTCTGATTTATAGTATTTTTATTCTTTAACTTGTGGGCAGGAAATGCAAAAACTAAACCGAATCATCTTCTACTTGCAGGTATACAGGTAGGTTAAATTTTTTGAAGAAGACATTAGCTTCGGGGCAATACATGCTGAGTGGTCACTATTTCCTATCTTCCCAATTCACAAGTTATGAGACAAACATTTATTTTTCAGTTAAAGATATTCTAGATATAAGCTTAAATAAAACTTTTAATTATTTTTTACATTAACATCTCAATTTGAAGATATTCTCAACAGATTCTTATACGAAGTTCTTAATATTTTTAATCATAATTGTACTCAATTTTTTCTTTCTGTTAGTTTGAAGTGATTTTAAAGTAGAAAAATTTGTTTTTCGTCTTAAAACAGTGACTGGAGAATTTCAATTTTGAGCGAGTATTTAAAATGTATTTCAAACATTGAGGTCAAATCTCATGAATCTGTGTTGACTAGATAATGTCTCTTTACAGGAAGAAAATAGTTTTCCCATTAAAAATAAAACACCCAGGATTCCAATGATAAATCTATAATAAATTATCTTTCATAAGACAATCAAACTAATGGCATAATAGAAAGCCAGGTGTAAAAAAAACACATATGTCTATGCTACCTAGATTAGTTTCTTAGAACATATTTACCTGGTCGCCCAAGACGATCTATACCTATATAAATATAAATCAAGTAAATTTACTGATTATTTGTTCTTATTTTCAGTCATATGACAATGTAGATTACATCCTGGCAAGAATTAACATTACAATTACTATAAAATACCAACTTCTCATTGTAAGATGTATACAATGTGTAATTTATTTTACAACTTTTGGAAATCCTTATAGAATTTTCACTTCTGCATTGTTTTAAGGGGGCAACCATTCGATTTTCATGGAGCAGCCAGGAAGTGATTTTATATCTCAATTTTTGGGGTTTTTTTCCCAACATTTTCTTGTGATGTGCTTGTGCAAGCAAATTTTATTTCCAAAAATATACTTATAACTTCATTATAGGTACTATTCAATACAACATTTTGTAGCTTACCCTTTTCCCAAAATTATAAAGTCTGGAACTTGCCTAAATTCCTTTCCTTTCTCACATCATCCCACCAAAATAAAATCAGAACTTATTCAATAAAATAACAGGACATTTGACAAAAATGTACTTATTTAAGAGAAGATAAGAAACATTAAATCAAAGTATGGTACAACTACAGTTAAGTCTATTATACAATGCAACACACGTTGTATAAATGTAGGTAACTTCTGCATAAAATCTTGTAATACCTACCAGGGACTCCTAATAATTTTCCTCCTGACAGCATAAGAAATAAAAATTTAAATATAGTCAATTAATTATTTACATGTATGTTTTACCCATCTTTTAAAAATGTTTTAAATATCCTTCCATCAATCCAAGTCACTGAACCAATTTCTTGATATATGAAGCCATTTGTTTTTATTTTTGTCATGTTTTGAATTATTAGCTTGTAAATGCAAGGCAAAATAACTATTTGTTGGATTCCTTTCCCTGGTAGCCTGTAATTTGTTCAATGCAGCAACGTTAAGCAAAGAATTCCACTTAAACTAGTGCTGAGGTACTTGTTTTACAGTAAAGTTTGGATTCTAATCATTTGTCAAAGCCAACCTTTAACTTTCAAACAAAAACAGAAAACTGCAAACAAACTGAGATGGTTGGATGACTAGATTTTCCATTATTTCTCAGATTTTTTATGTATTTATAAAGTAAATCCATTTATTTTTTAAGGTACTGGTTCAGTGAAATTTCATTTCTTCACGAAGATTGAAATTCATGGTCTTGCAATTAAATAGTCATCCTGTGTTAAAAAATATAAATTCCATCCAACACACATCTGTCATTAATTAGCACAAACAATCAAACGAAATAAATGAATCCCTGGTAGTGAAAATCATAAATTTGTTTGTCCAAAATTAATGGAAAAATGTGTTAATAAAAAGGCAAGGTGGAATGAAAATCTTTATACTAATGTCACTTGGCCTTGATAATAAAAAAAGTTGTTCTGAACAGATATATATATAGGTATTAATGTAATGAACCACACATTTTAAATAAAATAGAAATATATTCCAGCTGATGGTTGTTATATGATACCAATTCCTTAATGAAAATGTAACACATAGCATTCAATTTTGTTATTAAACTATTTACCAGAGGGATGGTGCACCCTTGGCGTTGGGGAATATGTGCTGGCAACTTCCTCACCGTCAGGAACTTCCAAAGCTTCGTCGTATGGCTGATTCTGGAAGTGTCTTGCCTACAATTTATATGCAGGTAAAATATAACACATGGTATGGTTTAGTGAGGTTTTTATGAACTTTTCTGCACAATTGTATACAGACATCCAATTTTTGGTGGAGGAAGCTGGAATACAAAGAAAAAACCACAAACCTTCACCAGAAAAACTGACAATCTTTGTCAATTACGAGTGAAGTGTAATAAACCTTGCCACAAGTTATGCTAGATCAAACAACTTCAACATCAATGAAAATGTGATTGTTAATAGTTAACGTGAACTTCGTGCATCTAGGTCATTATTTTACTGAAGTCCTAATATAATAAATTAGACTTTAATATAATTTTGTATAATGACATCCGACCACAAATCATGGACTTGCAAGCAAATGCATGTTGTTCTAAATATAAGTCTACAAAATGACCATTTAATGAAAGAGCTAATGTAAGAGCTTTCATTTCAAATAATGTCTTAAATGAGTTCAAACTTTCAGAAACAAAACTCCCACATATTCTGCAAAAAAAAACATGAAAAATTCATTCTCGTCAAATGTTTGAGACATTTCAGCAGTGGAAACATAGCGTAATACTTTTTATTTCATTTTGAAGAAACATCTGATTGCTTGCACTGACAAAAAATCACAGTACTGTAGTTGGAGCCTAAGCTGACTTAAAACTTAACAACAAAACCTTTATCAAAGCAATAAGGTGAAAATTACAGTAGGAAAGACAGCATTGTTCATGTTGAACAGGAAGTGGCTGTGCCAGTAGAATGGATTTGATAACAGCCTTTAAATTTTATTTACATATTCCGCCATTCAAGACACACCCCTCGATTGACTGTACAGTGGATCCATGTACACTCCCCACAGGATTAATGGAGATGGGTCACTAACTATATACAACACATAACCAGTACAACCCCCAACCCAACACCAAGGGAGTGTATGGTCAATCCCACTGAAATGACAGACGAAAACAGAAAAACTCAAAATTCTGATCCACAGGGAAAACCCCGCTTATAATTTCTATGTGGTAAAGATATTAGCCATAATTTCATTTTAAAACAAAAAGATATCATATATTTAAATATTTTGAAGGCTCTAAAATGTGACTGGGTCATAACATGACATGATAAATAAGAAGTGCACTGCAGTACATTATGTTTACATTAGCAACAAATCATTTGCAGAGTGAATGAAAGTCGAAATCAAATATTAATATCTGTTTTGTCGGGAAAATGTATGAAGCATGTGCCAAATTGTTTGTTCCACTATAATTCAAAAGATTCAAAAGATATGAAAAAATATCTAAAGCATAATACGTTTTCACGCTCGTCGTCGTAGTCGTCCTCCATCGAATTTAGGAATGCAAATGAATTGTGGGAATTACTAATCTGCCCAATGACCGAAGATTCTAACTTTCACAAAACACAAGAATCCAAGGTTTAAATCATTTAAATTCTCAAATAAATTGGTTCTTAAGAAACAATATTATGAAACATGGATTTTTTTATATTTTGTTTTAATATACTGATGAAATATTTTTATATTAAAAAAAGTGTCAAAGTCATCATACAGGAAGCAAGTCATTTCGTACCCAAAATCAGAGACTTATAAAATGGTGACTGGATTTTGAAGATCGTTCATTTTGGAGGAGATTGAGGGCAGATATGAAATAAATTGTCACATGGAAGTATTTTTAGTTGATTTTAATCGTGACACAGGTAGGAAATCCAAAATGGCGGCTTATATCCCTTTAGGATTTTTTAGTATAAGGACGTGGATAGTGTATAGCACATCAGGGATCATATAATACTATCATATACAGTTCCTGAGCACATTGATAATAAACGCATAATTTTCGTTGTTATAGTAAATATTTGTTAAAAGTACTCATGAAATAAAACAACAACAAAAATTAAAATAAAATAGAAATAAATATCCAGAAGTCGGGCCCCTGTGGTGTTTTCCACACATACATTTTGTGCGTATTCACTTATTGATTTTCTGCCAGCAGCGACTCAAAGGTCGCGTGGTTCCGTGATTTTGGAGGGGAACCCAAATCGCCCAGGTAGTGAATAAATCCAACGAGACTTCAGTGCATAAAATTTGCTCTTGTCTATTAAAGCTACAAAACTTTTCTCTCATCCGCACAAGAAAATTTTCCATCAGTGTTTACAGTAACAAAATAAAAGGGGGTGGGCGATCTGGATACACGGGGCGATTTGGGTACCCCGACGTTAAATCACAAGGGATAGAAAGGACAAATAATTCTTAATGTTTAACTTGAAGGTTTCCTTTATCATTTAAGATAATATCGTTGTTATGTTTTGCTATTATTATTATTAATTTGGTTTTTGGTTCGATTTAAGTGTGGAACGTTTCGTATAAAAAAGAATTCAAATTATAATAATAATAACCGTAAAACATTATTAGACATTAATTTTCATAATTGAAATTTAGACTAAATTTTGTATTAAAATTAAATAAATCAACTGTCTTTAATTTATGTTGATTTTCGCATAAAATATAGCTTTGTATGTTATTGTCAGCTGTGAAAATCTGGGAAGCAGTTCAAGAAAAGTTCAGAGGAAGGGAGTATAATTCCGAGAGTCTAGATTCTAAATGTGACAGCTAGACACAGATAGTAATCAGACAAAGATTACAAGGAATGTTCGTCCTCAGATATTGCCAGAGCTTTACACCAGTCACTGACACAGTCATTAGACTAATTTAAATTAGTCTTATGGAAGTTTTAGAACTTGATAAACTACAAGTGGCCAGATGTAAGTTCTATATATACATGTATAAGTTGTAGGCACAGTCAAAACTGAGGACAGAATGGATTTCCATTTTTAGTAGGCAACTTATCAGAAAAATTGTTTTTCAACATTGTATCCATTACTGGGATTTTAAAAAGATTGGTGATAGTACTGTGGATTCATTATTATTTGTTGTATGCCAATTTTCGTGGTTTTCATGGGTCCCAGTAAACCACAAATTTAAATATCCAACGAAAAATAACATCTTTCTTCAGCTTAAATGCATTAAAGTTTGAAACCACAGAGTTTTGATGTACCTATCCGAGACAACATTGAACAGTTGCGTTTGTATAGTACATGTTATATACTTGGATACTGACATATTATCCATAGAGGATATAGTGTTTCATGCAATTTTGTCTTTGATAACATATAAACGCTCAAACAATTTTCTTTAAAAATATCTTGACTGTAAATTGTGGCGGAATTCACTCCAGTATTTTTATTCAATCATTCAAGAAATATATTAATCCTAAGTAGGCTTGAAAAATACAGACTTTCTCATAAATTACAGTAAAAACATCTTGTCAAAGATAATAAAACAGAAATTATTGATCATAATCCGATTAAAGGTATGTATGTATATGCCTCGAGGTATTTGGTGACAAGTGATTGCAATTTTGTCAATACATATTTCACACCTGATTAGCCTAACAAGTAAATAATTATGGATTTTGTTAATCTTGTAAAATTCATGACAAATGTGAAGAATCTGTTTGTTAGACTTGTTTCATAAGTGCTTAAAATCAGTACTTTACTGTACAATATCAATGTCTGATCGGTACCTTTGTCAAAGTATTTTCATGATATCTATGCATTTCAGTATTTCAACAACTTTTTATATGTTTTCTAAGCCAGCAATCCACGAAATGCCCCTTTTTCTCTATCCACGAAAATAAATGAATCCACAGTATTTATTTTTATTTGGTAAACCAGTTGTTAAATAACATTCCAAAAAATAGCTCTTGCCGCAAATTGGTGCCATCACAATTAAGAATAATAATTAACTTTATTAAACCAAATCAGGGCATTCATAATATCACATTTATAATTGTTCATGAACATAATCACACATACATACTGACGGTATACTAAATATCAACATTAATAACAGCAAATATCTATAAATTCATCTGAATGGCACATCAGGTCAGGAAGAGTGATTCCCCCTTGCATACATAGCAAGAAAAGTTATTTAAACATAATTGTAAAGTGGGCTGACCACAATGGACACCAAGAGACTGTACTATAAGGAAATTTCATAGGAGATCAGTCCAAAGGGGATTTTGTTTACTTGTTATGTCACTATGATACACATGTACATTTTTGTAGTTCATTTGGGGAAAACAAAAAAAAATTATATATATATATATATATATCGAAATTCTGCAAAGACCATCAAGGGACAGTGCCATTTGGATAAATCCATCTTGTGTTCAGTGCTGAAAATCCATTTGAAATTAAATATGTGTCACCAGGGTTTGTGTAGACCAAATAATAGTGAACAAAATACAGCAATACACGAACCTTGGAACAGGGAATCAGTCTATATATAATTAGACTTAATAAAAACTTGGCAAAGCAATAGCTAAAATGCAGAAACAGTATAACAATTTAATAACAAATTGAATAATAAAATAAAACCAAAATATCAATGCCAATATGAAATAATTTCCCAAATTTACATTTGAAAGTCCTAAATCTATATTCTAATAGTCCTCAGAAATAAAGTTCTATAATTTCACAAAGTTCACTTTATAGTTCACAAACGACACAAATATCTTTCAAATAGTAAAAAATATTTACTTTTTACAAAGAGGTTAGGACCGACCACCCCCACATCTCCCCCTCGGAATTGTGCTTGTATCATGGGTAATTTTATGTTATCCTTTTTACTATTTTAGGGGGATGAGGGAAATTATATAATTTTCATTTGGGGTCTTTTTCTTTTTAGCTGACCTGACCCAAAGGGTCAAGTGAGCTATTCTCATCACTTGGTGTCCGTCGTCCGTTAACTTTTACAAAAATCTTCTCCTCTGAAACTACTGGGCCAAATGGAACCAGACATGGCCACAAGCATCATTAGTTTAAAAAATGTGTCCGATGACCCCCGCCTGCAAACCAACATGGTCAACATGGCTAAAAATAGAACATAGGGGTAAACAGCAGTTTTTGTCTTATATCTCAAAAACTAAGGCATTTTGAGCAAAACTGACATGGTTAAAATGTTCATCAGGTCAAGGTCTACCTGCCATGAAATTTTCAGACGAATCGGTCAACCCTTTGTTGGGTTATTGCCCCTGAATTGTAAATTTTTAGGAAATATGCCAGCTTTAGGTTATTATCTTGAATATTATAATAGATAAAGACAAACTGTAAACAGCAAAAATGTTCAACAAAGTAAGATCTACAAATAAGTCAACATGACCAAAATCATTGATTGACTCCTTATAGGAGGTTTTGCCCTTTAAAGACAACGTCCGACATAAACTTTCCTTTAAAGGTCTTCTCCTCTGAAACCACTGGGTCAATTGTAACCAGACTTTGGTGGAATGGTCCTTGGGTGGCCCCCTTCCCAAATTATGTCCGGCATCCCAACTTCCAACTTGGCAGTATTGGTCCTTAGGAGATTCCCTTTTAGGATAAGTCTGATGACCTGGAATGTTAACCAAGATGGCTGCCACAGCCAAACTAAGTTTAAAATAGGGCCCTAACGGAAAATTCATTGAAAAATCTCCTCAGAAAGCACTTGACCAATTGGAACCATACATGGCAGCAATTGTCATTAGATGGTCCTCTTTCAGAAATTTGTCCGATTTCATGGACTGTGAGACAAGTTGGCCACCACAGCCGAACTTTTTCCCTATGGGAAATTCACACAAAAATATTCTTGTCTGAAACCACTATGCCAATTAGAACTAGACTTGGTAGCAATGGTCCTTAGATGGTCCTCTTTCAGATTTGTGTCCAATGACCCGCACTGTAAACCAAGATGACCACCACAGTTGAACTTAGTTTAACATACATTGTACGGCCCTATGGGAAAATTCATTAAAAAATATTCTTGTCTGAAACCACATGACCAATTGGAACCAGACTTGGCAGCAATGGTCCTTAGCAGGTCCTCTTTCAGAAATATGTCCGATGACCCGGACTGTGAACCAAGATGGCCACCACAACCAAACTTAGTTTAACATAGCCCTATGGGAAATAAACTCAGAAATATTCTTGTCTGAAACCACTAAGCCTAGACTTTATAGCAATGGTCCTCTTTCAGAAGTGTGTCTGATGACCTGGACTGTTTACCAAGATGGCCGCCATAGCCGAACTTAGTATAACATAGGGCACTATGGTTAAATTCATTGAAAAATCATCTTGTCTGAAACCACTCGATGACCAATCGGAACCAGACTTGGCAGCAATGGTCCTTAGAAGGTCCTCTTTCAGAAATGTGTCAGTGGACTGTGAACCAAGATGGCCCCACAGCTGAACTTAGTTCAGCATAGGATCCTATGGGGAAATTTACTCAAAAATCTTTTCGTCTGAAACTACTTAGCGAATTGAAACTTAATTGGCAGCTTTGGTCCTTAGATGGTTCTCATTCAGAATGGTGTCCGATCACCCGGATGGTCAACCAAGATGGCCGCCACAGCCGAACTTAGTTTCATATAGGACCCAATGGGGAAATTAATTTAAAAATCTTCATGTCTGAAACCACTTAGCCAGTTGCAACAAGACTTAGCAGTAATGATCCTTAGATGGTTTCTTTTAGAAATGTGTCCATTGACCTGGACGGTCAACTAAGATGGCTGCCACATTTTGAGAATTAACACTATGTCGTATGATGACTTCATATTGCCCTCACAGATTTTCATAAATTTTATACAAAGTGTTGGACATGAACAAAGAAAGGTCTATAGTAATTAGTCTGTCTGTCCATCAGCATTTCCTTTATTGTACGATAACTTAAGTTTGCCTTCACGATTTTTATAATTTTTATACACAATATTGGACTTGACCAAAGGAAGGTCCCTTTCGGTTTTGAGGAAAATCAAACAGCAATTTTTGGGGAAGACTTAGTTTTTATATGAAAAAATGCATATTTTGAGAATAAACACTATATATCGTATGATGACTTCAGGCTTGGACGCCATAAAGAACTATTTTTGCTGAGCAAAGAAAATTTTACTAAAATTCCCATTCTCAACCAATCACATTCGAGTATCCCAGTATTTAAGAAAATTCTCAGACTTAAGAATATTCTCAACTTTTATGGTGCCAGGCCCTGATTGCCTTCACAGATTTTCATAAATTTTATACACAGTGTTGGACATGTTTGGGGAATATATAGATTTGATTCCCATGAGTTCAATCACACAAGCGGCAGGGCCCTTTCTGACACCTTTTGATTTTTTGGAAAATCGGAAAACACTGTTTGGGGAATATATAGATTTTGATTCCCATGAGTTCAATCACACAAGCGGCAGGGCCCTTTCTGACATTGTCAGTATTCTAGTATTTTTTGTAAATATTTACATGCATGTTATCCATTTTACAGGTAGGTGAAAGATTATTCATTAAAATTCCCACATTTGTATATCAAACATGTTGATCCTAATTGATGATTTTAATAATGCCTAAAATAAAATTTCAATTGTTTGGTATTGCCACCCGACCCACTGAAAAACTTGCCGCCCAAATAATATTATTTGCATTTCAGAATTTTTTTTTGTATTAAAAAAAAATCGGAATCTTGCCGGAATTTTGATTGTATCCAGGGAGCTTGTTCCTGGGCTTTATTTATTTCAAACCACAATCGTAAAAGCACTTGCTGTACACTGTATTGAGAGCAAACGTGTAATTGCAATAGTGACCTTCGGGCATACAAAGTCATTGAAACCATTTTTTCTAAATTTCCCTTCAAAAAACAAATAATTGCCCATCTTCGCTATCGAGATGATGGGATAATTCTTTTCAATGGAGATTATCTCCAAATAGAAAAACTCTTTAAAATTGCAAACCAAGAGCACAAATTATTGAAATTTAAATACAACTACCCATATCATCAAACAACATTTTTAGATACAAAAATATACAAAGGGAAAAGATACAAAGAAACAGGTATTCTAGATATATAATCATTCCACAAACAAATGAAAACCTTTGGATACTTACATCGATCCTCATCCCACAATGACAAATTATTCAAAGGTATAGCAAAAGGGGAAATAATTAGACACATATGAAACAAAAGTGACCCAGAACAAAGAAAACAAGAAATCGAACTAACTATCCAATGATTCTTAAAAAGAGGATATAAAGCAAAAGAAATCAATTCCATAATCAAATCAATGAACATTATGCCAAGGACGAAAACTCTTGAATATAAGAAAAAATATAGCACAAATATTCTGCTAGTTCTTACGACAAAATATCATAGCAGTTTACGACATCTACCAAAGTTAATCCAAAAACACTGGCATCTCATTACTGAATGTGAACTAGCTAACCAATTGTTTATACACCACCAATGGTTGCATACAAGCGTAACAAAAACTTGGCGCAATATGTAACTTCAGCTAAAATGCATACAAACTAAAATTCTAAACCTCAAGTTTAAATAATCTTAACAAAAGTATTTATTCTACTAAAAACTAAAATGGCAACACCATATACCATCCTATTAAACCACAATGGTTTTTATCCCCCTGATGGCTGATGAGGACTGGGGAAATCTGAAATATGGTGAATTTCAATTCAAATAAACCAAAACTATTATTGATAATAGAAAACTAACATGTCGAACAAAACAATTGATTTAACAGTACCAGCAAGATATTACCTATAATGATCTACAATAACAAACATTACTGTTAACTGAACAAACTATATCAAGATGTTTTCCTCAAAATATGAAGAGATTTTATCGATATAAATTTACCTATATTACTAGTAAGCATGTGATATTTGATATTTCATATTTCAACAATCTATCTTAAATAAATTAAATTAATTAAATAAATATGTTGCCACATTTATCTTCAATTTAATGCACTTATATGCATTAATCGAACTAATCTACACTAAATGATTCAGATCAGTTAATTGAGAAGTAGGTGTATGGGCCTTGCGTGTAATTGTAATATGTCATATCTTCCTCTTTTCCTGTGAAAAACTAGTCTGAAAATATAAAGCTTTTAAATGTAAAAAAAAAAAAATTTCCCTACCTACGTACCCACCTGCTGATAGTGTGGGTCGGCAATGCCAAACAAACAATTTTTTAAAGGTGGCCTAATTTGCCCTTAGTCAATTTAGTCAGCTTTTATTAGTTGTGGTATTGGTCATAAATCAGAGAGATTATACAGTCTATTTTAGCAGAAGATCCATGTGAACTGTGCATCATACACACACACAAAAAAATTCCTTTTAGTATTTTTTGAGAATGGTTTTGGGGTATTCATCCCTGAGCTCATTGAGACCAATAAATTAAGTGGGACTATGACATTTAATATACAATCAAAGTTCCAATGAGACCATTAACCTTGGTGGTATGGTTCTGGACATTCTTTGACATAGGCAAAAATTTTTACTGGTAATTCTTGAAAATTTGAAAATTAAGTTATGATTATTAATAAGAAGAGAGATAAGAAAGAATCATAAAAAGGTTTTTTCATGTTAAAAGCAGATACATTCAGAAATTGGATTTTTAGTTCATATTGCACATACAGTGGACTCTTGTTACCTTTGGACAACAAAAACTTTGAGATGGATGAAGTTCGCTTAAAATCTGACAAATTTTCCTCGATACAAAGGGGAGGTAATTTACTACTACCTGGTATATCTGTACATTATATGTGGTGGAGTAAAGCTGTAGTTAACACATAATATCGAGTCCCCAATTTAAGGAATGAAACATAATTAAAGTAGACAAAAAAGATTCGAAAGTTCACAAATAAATCATTAAGTTGATTAACTTCTTGGTTGCCTTTGTAGATAAATTGACATTAATTAATCTACTCTAAAATCAAATACTCGCATTGTCAGTTACTGCAAATAAAACTTACCTGTGAAGACATTTATTCACAAGGTGATGTTTTGACAGATGATGATAACAAATAAAATTTACCTGTACATTGTTTTTGTCTCGCCTGTGACGAATGTTGCAAAAGGTTATATAGGTACAAATGTATTACATTCTGGCTGCAGCAGTGGAGTTAACTTTTTTTTTAAAACCTTAATAACTTTGCACACATAATACCTAAAATTTACAGCAGTTTACTTGTCTTATGACCTTGACCTCCTTTTCATGGTTCATTGAATTCTTTAACTTTGTAAAATCTGTGTCCAAGTTTTGTGATTAAGTTCCTTTTCTTAGCAACTGTAATACCTAGGCCCAACATATTTGGTCTATAGATATATCTTAGTGGGTACATGCCATTCTGATACTTGTCTCTGGACCTTGACCTCAGTTTTGTGCTTGAGTGACTTGAGTCACATTTTTGTGATTAAGTCCATTTCTCAGCAACTGTAACACTTAGACCCATCATATTTGGTCTATAGATAGTTCTTGTTGGATATATTCCAGTTTAACACCTATCACCTCACCTTTCACATATATTTAATGCTTGTGTGACATGTGTCAAATGTTCATGTTTAGATCAATTTTTTCAGCAAATGTAATATGTAGAACAACTATATTTGGTCTATAGATAGTTCTTGGTGGGAACATGTCTGTCTGTGTCCTTGACCTGAATTTCACACTGGAGTGACTTACCATTATCCACCATATATGGTCTGTAGATACTTCTTGGCAAATAGTTGTCAGTGTGACCTTGACCTCAATTTCCTGCTTGAGTGATTCTCATAACATTTCACAAACAAATCCATTCTCAAAAAATATTATAAATAAATTCACCATTTTTTAACGACAGATACTCTTTGGTAGATACTTTTTGGTGGGTACAAAAATGTACATACTAGTCTGGGACCTGTCAGCTGACCTTAGACACAATTTTAGGCTTGGCAGACACCGTATTTCTTCAGACAGGTCAAATATTGTTGGCATATTACTGTTTAATAGGTCAGATTAAATAAAAATAATTATTTTGAGAAAAATGTGCAGAATGGTAAAAAAAAAATAATATATTAAAGGTAAAATCAAAATGATAAAAGTTGATTCAGGTGTAGAAAAAAAATCAGATTTTTAATGACATAAGATATCATATTTAAGTCTCCCAAACGAAGTGGGAGACTTATAGATTTTAATTTGCAATTTTTATCGAACATTTTTACTCTTCCTCTCCAATTTTGTTCGTTCGAGTTCTCAATAACCGTCAGAGATATGGATCTGAGGTTTTCAGTGGTGAAAGATCAATGTTTCTAGATATGCCTAATACTATTCATGTTTTGATGGGGGTCACTGAGACGTATAATGAGCAGTTCAAAGAGGCTATGGGGTTACTATAGCACCCTATGGGGAATTCTTTTTCATCGAAAAACTCTATTAGATTGACCAATAACCATCTCATATATATTTTATTATACACCATGACAACATCTATTAAATGACATATACCTCGTTCCTCTATCCCCCAAAGTCGATAATTTTGAAAAATTTCGTATGCAATTAAAATCAGTAGCTTTAAATCATATATTTTATTAGTCTCTGTAACAAGACCCATTAAATGAAATGTACCCCATTCTTTCAGTAGGGTGATCCTCACCCTCATAAATCAATAATATCCAATTATCTAATAAACCATTGAAACCCCCACCCCTATAAACCATATATTTTCTTATTCCCCATGGCAAGACACACTAAATGACATATACCTCACATCCCCAGGGGGTTTTCACCACTCCCATCAAATCAGTAATGTTCAATTATCTAAAAAAACTGTTAAAATCCCCACCCCTAAACCATATTTTTTCTTATTTCCCATGGTAAGACGCACCAAATGACACATGCGTTGCTTCCCCAGGGACTTATCACCAGTCCCATCAAATCAATAATGTTCAATTATCTCATAAATCGTTAAAATCCCATCCCTAAACCATATAACAAGACAAACTGATTGATAAAAACCTAATCTTTTAATTAATTTATTTTCTGTCCTTTCATCATATTGTAGATTTGATATAATATTTATACAAGGAAGACATCAATGTATCAGACATGATTTGTGAAAATAGATATTATTTCATTTGCTTGGTCATAAATTAAAAAAATTTCTTGTTGTGTTGCAGTTGTACCATTTTTGTCGAGCCTGCTCGACATCGGGATAGTGATCCAGGGGCGGCGGCGGCGGCGGCGTTAACTAACTTCTTAAAAGCATTATATTTTAGAAGGTGGAAGACCTGGATGCTTTATACTTTTTATATAGATGCCTTATGTTACGAAGTTTCCGTCTGTCATATGTCCCTGACCTCATTTTCATGGTTTTTTTGTAATGTTAATTTCTCTCTTATTATGAGTAATAGGATAACTATATTTGGTATGTGCGTACCTTACAAGGTCCTCATCCCCATCAGACAGTTTTCAATTGACCTCAACCCCAGTTCAAGGATCATTGAACAAGGTTAAGTTTTGGTGGTCAAGTCCATATCTCAGATACTATAAGCAATCAGGGCTAACCAAACTGGGCGATTAGGGCGATTAAATCGCCTAATGCTCGCCAATGTCGCCCTGTCATCGGCTCCAGAGCAACAAATGAGTCACCCTGTGTTTTTAAGTAAGGCGCCTCCGAACAACGTACGTAATCAGCTGCGTCTGAAGACCGTTATTTTCATTAAAAATCTCGAGCCGCCATTTTTTGTTTTCTTGGAGGAAGGGGAAAGAAACGACAAAAAGTAAGCTAGAAAATGAAATGGCGGTAATCGGAATTCTCGTGATTTTTCATTGGTCACGGTGTTTTTTACCGACTGCTAACAATATGTAGACCTAATTTAAAAATAAATTTAGCGGATTTTGACATATCTATGCACAAACGGAAATTTTGTCAATACATGTATTGAAAAGTGTTCAAGCAAGGTGAATGGGAAGATTTTAAGAGTATGTTTGAGTAAAAATAATAGTAAAGAGTATAGATAAATAAATATTAAAAAATAAAATGGCAATAATAAATAAGTTGTGTCAAAAGGTACAAATATTTTTGCTCATATCGGTAACAGAAATTTTCTTCCAAGTTCGGAGCACCACTGCATAATTTCATTTTTTTAATTTTTTTTATTTCAAATTATATTCGTCAGTATTTTAAGGCAGCACATGATTTAAATCAAACTTTAACAATATTACAATAGGCCTACCATGGTCAAAATCATGCAGCAATGTACGTTAAAAAAGTGGTGATGAGTATTGGGCCCTGACTCATCAAAATCTGCTGGGACTCACCATTCTGAAAAATGGTGAGTCCCAGGACTCATCATGAAAAATTCTCAAAGGATATTGATTAAATGCACATGAGACAAAATCTCAGATTATGACTAAAATGGAAGGATATGGAGTAAATGTAGATAAAATCTCAAACAATACAGGATAAAACACAATAAAGGAATGTATAGTATACACTATAAGACACAAAATAACACGTATTTACTCGACTGGCGACAAATTGGGGGAAAAAACACTGTCATGCCCTGAAGTCTCCCTGTTGCTACCCTGAGGGAGACTCTGAGTCTCCCTGTTATTTTCAAGTGTGGTGAACCCTGAGCAATAGGTCTACTATATTTGGTGTATGGAAGGATTGTAAGGTGTACATATCCAACTGGCAGGTGTCATCTGACCTTGACCTCATTTTCATGGTTCAGTGGATATAGTTAAGTTTTTGTGGTTTGGCCTGTTTTTCGAATACTGTATGCAGTATGTCTGATCGCATTTACTTTCATTAGAAATACACGACAGGCGAGACATGTTTGTGTGTCCACTCTTGTATCTAAATATGATTTAAATTTTGGAAGGATTTATCACTGTAGGTCATAAGTCTCTTTTATTGTTTTTATTTAATGAAAGCAAATGCATTATATTACACCATACAATAAAACAAGTTCTTGTAAACAGTCAGAAATATTGAAATATATCTCCATCAATGCAGCATGCCAACGAGCAATAGTTGATCAAGTGTGACTGTAAAACTCAGGTCACAAAAAATACCCATATCCCGATTTTCAAGTAACCTCTCCATTAAGTATGCACAAACTTTATAGGAACAATTTCCCCATTTCAGTCTATGAAAAACAAATAATATATTGAATGCAATGTAAGGCAATCGAGATATAAGTTACTTCGATTTGTTTGGGGAGACTTCGTAACAGTTCACTGTTACAGTTATTACTCGTTTTTAATATATTTATATAAAGTAATAAACAAAAAATTTTAGCAAAAAATAAGTAATCTAAATCATTTCAAATGTAAGATAGATATTTCTCAGTGCTTGCTTAAATAAGGATATAGCCATATTAATCTTGGGTAGATATTGATTCTTCTGGCATTTTATATACTAGTTTGTAATTAAACTTTTATCTTTTCACCTGTCCCTGTACACTTGTAACTGTTGGGTCAATATTAGTCCTATTTATATAAACTTTGACCTTTAAACCCAAAAATACATGCAATAGTTTTAACTACTGAAGCGTGTAGACTTATGAATATAATCTGTATACCCCTTTTAAAATCTTAATTGCAAGATTAGTGTTAAAAAATGGAACTGTTTGGTTTTGTTTGGTATTATGTTATGGTTTCTGATCATTACAAAATATTAAGGACAGGAAACTGTGTTATGAAGGAAGTATATATAAAAATGGTGCAAATTTAACAATCAGTCAACGATGTTTTCTATCTGGCACATAATTGAAGTGTTTTGGAAATCCTAAAATTTAAATTACAAGTGTAGGTTTAAATAAATCAATCTGAAACATTACAGAAAGGATTAAATTTATTTCTGGTATGGAATTAAAAAGGAATAACAGTCTACCACAAATGCTAAAGCAGCTGATTGTAAAAACGCCTAGGTAAATTAAATTACATTGTATGTTCCTTTTAAAAAATCCTGTCAGAAAGTTTTTACTATTACAGTCTTGTGTAGGGAAGTCAAAATGTATGTACATAATTAGTTGCACAATTGAATCATGTGCAATGCTGTACATACATCCTGAGGTTGATTTTGTGACAGATAATGAATTTATAAATGTACTTTTATCCAGAAGATCAATATACATGTAATGATTGATCTAAAATAGTTTTAAAACCTGAAAAAATGTGCATATGTCAACAAAATATAGTAAAGTTCATATATCTTTATGGATCATTAAACAAGATGAAGAGAAACTGTATATATTTACCAAGAAATGATTGAAAAGTATAGATATTTTGAAATGTTTAAATCAGATAGTTTGTTCACTTTTATTTATAAAAAGTTGATCAATAATCTATTAGAGTGTTTCACTATAAAAAAAGTGTCATGACCTATTTGTCTCATGTGGAGGACCCTGCCCTTAGATGGCGAAGGCTTTACCTTTTTGGTCGATTTGGCATTTGAAGCAGCTCCTCTATGTGTTTGGTTTTTTGTTTCGTCTTTAAAAATTTCCGGCTCTGTGCAAAGCTGATGAATCTATAAAATATGCCTGTCCTCTGATTCAAAATTGGTACAATAATTTATTAGTTAGTGTGCATTTGAAATCTCTGGGGACCTCTAAGTGTTATGAGATTATGGTCAACAGTCAGAAGCTAGACATAAAACAGTAATTTTGTAACAAGGTTTCATTGTCAAGTTTAGTTTCATGTCCAAATTTGTATCCAAGTAGCTAAACAGAAATACACGATCACCAACAAAGTATGGGAAATCTTTATTGTCATCACTGAATGATGAAATTCTTATCATGGATTACACAATTTTCATTTTATTTCAGTCCTAGATATTTTAAAATACATGTATCAGCCTTAGTATAATGTTGACATTTGGTAGTTAACCTTTTGGTATTTACTTTATATGTAGTAAATTGTGTAAAATATGACATTGATGATGATTTCATAGTTGATGACAATTAGGATAAAATTCTATTATTTTGACGCAGAATGAATAAAATGTATAATGTAATGGGATTTTTTTAGCAGGACAAATATGGTGGGTAAAGATTTTATTAGTTATCCACTTACATATCCATAGATATAGAGATTTTAACCCAGTGAAGTACACCCTTAGTTGAAGACAAAGGGTGTTGAATGGTACTGAGAAGTGTTAAAATCTCAACATGTACGGATATACCAGTAGAGGTACATATATACGGATACAGGCATAGATAATTATTTTATCTCCTATCTCCCTCTAAAACAGTAGAATTTGAGGTAAATAAGAGCAAATGAAAGAACATAAAAGTGACAATTTTTGTGTCGCCTACTGAACGCATGGTCGACACATAGGGATCACTATCTGTCATCTTGTGTTTTGTGTCGTCACACTTTTCTTCTGTCCTCTACTACTCGTAAACGGCTCAAAGGAATTTGATGAAACATATATATTTCATTTTTAGAAAATTAAATTTTTTTTTTTTTTGTAAAAATGGACATTTTTTAAACAAATTTAAAACTTCTATCCTCAACTACTCCATAAACGCTCAAAGCAGTTTGATGAAACTTTCTCTGTGCATTAACCTTAATGCAGAGGTGTGCATATATATTTAATTTTTAGATAATTTTAATATCTTTTGTAAAAATTGATGTATGCAGGCGACACATGTCTTCCTTGCAAGACTCACACATTTTTTAATCAAATGAAGTTAATTTTATGAAATTTGACCTCACTTTACAAACAGTATGATACTGCCTCAATTTTGTACTTTTTTTATTTCACGAACCAGAAAATTTTTGCATGTTGTTATTGCCATTAAAGGTAACATGATTTTCATCCTGACAACTATAGTAATGTTGACCTGGGAAGTCAACATTTATAGGTCAGAGTTTCTATTGACAATGGGCAATGGGTAGCAACATCAAGGTATATGAATAAGCTGCAGAAGGTACATGTACATTGTATATAGGTGTTTTCAGGGACATGAGATTAGCCAATCAGAATTCATGAAAGTTGCTAAAATGGGGATAAAAAATATAAAAATGTTATGACAATGTGAAAAAATATATATTTTTATCCTTTGATGTTAAATATCAGACAGATTACTGCTGATGCACAGATCCTTATATTCTTGATTTGATTCCCAGAGCCAATCTTCTGGCATTTGTCATCTGTCTGTCTGTAAGTATGAATAAATTTTTCTTTGTGCAAATTTAGACAAAAACTTGGCAGCAATGGTCCTAAGGTGCTCCTCTTTCAGAATTGTATCCAATTATGAAGCCTGCCATCTAATATTGCTGCCAGAGTAGAACATAGTATAACATAGGACCCTATGCGAAATTTACTCAAAGATCTTCTTTTCTAAAACCGCCAGGCAAATTGGCTGCAATGGTCCTTAGGTGGTCCCTTTTCAGAATTGTTTGCAATGCCTCTGCCCTCTTCCAAGTTGGCCACAAGAGCCAAACATGGCTTAACATAGGACCCTATTGGTAATGATTTTCTTGTCTGAAGCTATAGTGCTGGTTTGAATAAAACTTGGTCCAATGGTCCCTAGTTACATGTACATGTATATCCTTTGACCCAGCTATCCAAGATGGCTCCCAAAACCAAACATATTTTTAACATAGGACCTTCTTGGAAAATTCACTAGAAGATCTTCTTGTTTGAAAAAAATTTAGCAAAATCAGTCAGCCAATTGGAATTTGATAGCAAAGTTCCAGACTGCCAGTCAAGATGGACATATTCAAAAATTTTATTGTGCAAATGATTTCCAGGTGAGCGATACAGGATCCTGGGAGACGCTAGTGATATTAAAACTATACTTGGATTGAATGTAAAAAAAGAATACAAAATGCTTCATACATGTAGCCAAAATAGCCAATATTTATGTAGCCATTCCACTTAATGCCAGGCGGAGCTGTTTTTCCGGAAGTTATTTAAAAACTTGGTTGAAAAATATTTATAACCTATCGATAGACGATTTGGGTACTAGATCTAATGTTTATAATTGGTGTTTCTGCCCAGTGCTGCACCTATCGTTAACTAGAATTGCTAATTTAAGCCAGAGATGAAAACAAATTTCTAAACATACATACATTGTATATACAATGTAGTTACACGTTTACACATGCAAAGCTATTGATGATTTGAGAAATGCACTGATATTGACATTAGAGAAGGATATAATCTGTTGTACTATAATTGGATTTTATTGAAAGTCATTACTACAGCATTATGATATCTAAAGGATCTATAAAAATAGATACTTATAGTCACATCCGAGTGTCATAAGATGTTCGTACCCACATTGATTGGATAGTAACATGCAGTGCATATATTGTGTATTTGTTACAGAAAGAAGTCAGGAGAATCAATTCCCATACCTGAAGGCAGTCAACAGCCTATGACCCATACTGGGGTTGACATGAGCAGTGATTCACCAGGGTATGTTTGTTAATATTTTAAATTTCATTTTTGTCTTTTTATTTTTTATATGGTTTTTTTTTTTACATATATTTTTTTGGAGAGGTTATGGGTTTTGTATTTAAGAATTCCCCTTATTGATTTAAATTATAATTGAAGCAGATGATGATGATTTATAATTTTGAGTTATAAATCCTTCAAAAAATTGTAATTGTATGAACGTGTTTTAATTAATGGCAATGGAAATGTTTGTGTACCCTTGGAGTACAATCTAAAGAACAAAGGGCGTTAAGGCACGTATTTGGCCTAAAATGTAGCCAAAAAATAAAACCACAAGCAAGAAAAATCATATATCTTTACAAATAACCTAGCTTTAATAGCCTACTTTGCCAAAAATAAAGAAAAGTACCATATTCCATTAATATGTCAATAAACCCTGACTAAAATGATGCAATTTCATAAAAATCCCAAATTTTTGATGATTTTGGCCAATTTTCACATAAACTTTTAAACAGAAAATTGCCTGGGCATACAAGAAACAACTTTGTCTTACATGAATATGGATAGTATACATCTCCTATAGAAATATTTTAGATATTTTTTTGTTTCTCTAATGCGCACAAGCAAAATATGCATGGAAAACTGCTAAAAATCAGCTGTTTAAAAAATATTTTGACATCATATTGATGTCATAATGCTGGAAATTAAGCTGAATTGAGTTATTTTTCAAACATCTGATATATTTTACGAACTCCAAGCTAATTTTGAATCAGTTCCTCAAATGTTCTTATTTGTAGGCCATAAACGGGCCTTAATGCTCCACTTCTTTCTATTTACGTGTATTTTCTCAATAAATCTGAAATTTGTTTTATGTTATATAGGAATAATTATTCTGTATGCAGTATTTTGATGTACCTTTTTCTTATACATTCAGAATAATAGAAACCATCAATCAATGTAATATACTCTGTATACATGTAGATACTACCTTAGTAAATATATAACAGAGAGAAAAATTTTGGAATTACAGAAATGAAAAAATTTATAAAATTCTTTTATATTTCTTTCAGATACAAACTATAAGACTAAAAAATTATGATTTTATGAAAAATTTTCAGAATATGCTTTATATTTCGATATGACACTTAATGCTCTTGATAGATAGAAATGTGAAAAAAGTGGAAATTTTTTTAGAAAGGTTTTAAAATCTCAAATACAATGTATGATTCAGTTCTGAATTTAATTGAAAATGTTAAGAAAGTGAAATGACAAGCATAAATATATTCTAAAATTTAAAAAAAATCATTATTTTAAACATTTTTAGCTCACCTGTCCTAAAAGGACATGTGAGCTTTTGCCATCACTTGGAGTCCGTCGTCCGTCGTAAACTTTTTCAAAGATCTTCTTCTCTGAAACTACTGAACCAATTACACCCTAAATAGTCTGAATGATCCTTACGGTATCTAGAATAAAGTTTATGTTTTATTTTCTTGTCAGTCAAGATACATGGCCACCATGGCTAAAAATAGAACATAGGGGTAAACTGCAGTTTTTGTCTTATATCTCAAAAACTAGAGTATTTAGAGTAAAACTGACAGGGGTAAAAATGTTCATCAGGTGAAGATCTACCTGCTGTGAAATTTTCAGACAAATCGGTCAACCCTTTGTTGGGTTATTGCCCCTGAATTGTTAATTTTAAGGAAATTTTGCAGTTTTAGATGTAGGTTGTTACATTTGTATCTTGAATATTATTATAGATAAAGACAAACTGTGAACAGCAAAAATGTTCAGTAAAGTAAGATCTACAAGTAAGTCAACATGACCAAAAGCGTCAATTGATCCCTTATAGGAGTTTTTGCCCTTTAAAGACAATTTTTCACATTTTTTTCGTCATCATTGTAAACTTAAAAATCTTCTCCTCTGAAATTACAAAATCAATTTCAGCCAAACTTAGGCTGGAAGATCCTTAGGGTATCTAGTATAAATTTTGTGTTTTATTTTCTTGTCCATCAAGAAACATGGTTGCCATGGCTAAAATTAGAACATAAGTGAAAATAAACTTTTTGGCTCATATCTCAAAAACTAAAGCAGTAAGAGCAAAACTGACAAGAAGTAAAAATGTTTATGAGGTCAAGATCTACCTGTCATAAAATTTTCAGACGAATCAGTCAACCCATTTTCAGGTTATTGCCACTGAATTGCTAATTTTAAGGAAATTTTGCAGTTTTAGGTTATTAACTTGAATAATGTTATAGATAAAGACAAACTGTAACAAGGAAAAATATTCAGCAAAGTAAGATCTACAAATAAGTTGCCATGACCAAAGTTGTCAATTGGACCCTTATAGGAGTTTTTGCCCTTGAAAGATTATTTACATGTAAACAGAAAATAATGGTCTGACATATCGTCACAGATGTTTAGAGCATGACTTGAAATAAATTAAATGGTAGCTGTACAAGTAAAATGGAGGGTCAAGGGTCAAGATCATTGAAAAAGTCCATAGCAACCGATGAAAAAGTCCCTAGCAATCATTTATATTTAGATTCAGGACCCTATAATACAAACTTGTATAGCTGTACAAGTCAATATGGAGGCTCAAGGGTCAAGGTCATTGAAAAAATCTGTAGCAACTGATGGAAAAATCCCTAGCAACCAGAAATATTTGGGTTCAGGACCCTACAATTTACTTGTTCAAGTCAAAATGGAAGGTCAAGAGTCTATTCCATTGAAAAACTCCATAGCAACTAATGAAAAAGTCCCTAGCAACCATATCTGTTTGGGTTCAGGATTCTTTATTTTAGCTGTACAGGTCATATTAAGGAGAAAATTGTGACAGTATACATTAAATAGCAAAAATAATCAATCTGCACAAAATATAACAGGTGAGCGATTCAGGCTCTTGGGAGCCACTTGTTCATTCACATTGTGCTTATATGGTGCCACCCAGGGATGTAATACGCTTTTACATAGCAAAATCCATGGACAAGATATTTTGGTTTCTACAAGGATTTGTTTTAGTTATACCTATACTAATTGCATCAGACAGGATAAATGATAAGGTGATTTAAAACAAATTTGGTACACATTCTTACATTATAGAAAAGTCATTCCATGAACTGAGATTTCTGAACAGTAGTAGCTATACCAATCGTCTGATAATGCACATAGAAAGTGTATGTGATTATTTTTAGTAGATTTAATGAAGTTGACATTGAACATTGATTGTCTTCTAATACTGCCTTGCAGGTAGCTAGGATACACTTAAGATTTAGATAAAGACTGTCATTCATTTGCAGTATGCAAAAATTGCTCTCAAGTACATTTAGCACACAATTTACATATGGGTAAATGTTTATATTTTGATTTCAATAATGGCAGTGTGTAAAGTGTATTTTATAAACAGCAGTGGAACATCTAAAATAGGATTCTATTTGCTACCATGTTTAAATATTTGCCTTGTGATAGAGAACATTATATATGTCCATTTTGTTGCTTCATACATGTATATTTATGTATTTTATTTTTATTTATTTTATTTAACTTGTATTTTGAGAAAAACGTATTATAAAAGAAAATACTGACTGAAAATGACATTTTAATACAATTTGAAATTTAACCTTTAGAATTTAAAATGGCATTTATCCTTATACACGTAATAAACAAAAGCCTGTTTATAGTTATTGTTTTTAATTTTGTTTGAATTTAAGGAAAAGCTGTAGAAGGAGATTATAAATACAAGTTTTGGCTATGCAGTAATGTCCATTCTTGCTGCAGTGAAAAAGTGGATTATTTTAATAATTAATTTGCCTTATATATATGGGAGGGAGAAGACCTTTTTTCAGGAGCAAAAGTGTAGCCTTGGGCTGTTTACAGAATGTCAATGTGGCGTTAATGGAAGCTCGAGGTTAATGCATGAGAAATATCCTTATATGATAGATGGAATTTTGTTTTAGGGCTGAATTATGTTGTTGTAATTAATTGACCAGTTTTTATAGGTAAAGGAATTTTTATGCTTCCGAGACCTTTCACCATCAAGGCTTAGTGGTTGATGTCAGAGTGTACTGTAAAAGCTGTGTTTGTAAAATTCTATAGGTTCCTATATTTTTTAATAAAATATGGTTAATCTTCCCATATATCAGAAGTAGAAAAAAACCATCATGTATTATTGTTTGGGCTCCAGTGGTCGAGTGGTCTAGGTAGTTCATCTTGACTACTAATGATCACTAGCCTGTCAACATTGAGGTTGTGAGTTCGAATCTCACCTGTGGCAGGATGTGTTTGACTCCAATCTTAAATGGCGTAAAACCCCAACTAAACAAAAAATCATATATTGTGTAAAATATTAATAAAACACTTTTTCAGAAAGTCAGGTAGCCCAGCAAAGACATTGTCGGCATTATCTGAACCTAATGTCAGATTTGCACTTGGTAATGGAGATAGGTCAGATAGGTCAGCACCTGACCTCTTGACTGTAGGAAAGCAAGAGGAAAATGAAGTTCAGAATGATAAAATTCAAAGGTCCTCATCCTTTAAAAGAGGAGAAAGAGCCTCATCCGCTGGTCTTAGTGCAAAATCACCTGATGGGAGTAATGCCAAATCAGAACGATCCTCTTCTGCTAGTTTAGCATCTGGTTCAAGGGCTAGCGATGTTCATTTGATGCAAACATCTGAGAAATCATTCTCCAGTCTAGGACCTGGAAATAAAGGAAATGGAAGTAACACTCCTAGAGCCTCGATTGTGATAGAAAAATCCTCAGACTCTCCAGGAAGCAGAAGCAGTGTTGAGTTCAATCATTCTCATTCAAGGGAGCACTCATTTGAAAGATCATTAGATAATATTATTGACAAATGTTCAGAAAAATCTCTTGATCTTAGCTTGACTGTGGACAGTAAAAGTGAAGTCAAAAGTGGATTAAGTGATCATCAGTCAAGGTCATTAGATGAAGCTGCAAGTTCAACTTCTGCTAAGAAATCTGATAAGAAAAAGAAAAGCACACCATGGTATTCGGTAAGATATGATGTATTTGAAAGCACCCTAAAATTTTGGTGTCAGTCTCTTGTCTGTTTCTTATGATATGTTTTTTGTGTGGAATACTTTGTTTAATTGGAATTTTCAGTTACTTTTGTTGAATTTTATGCACCATTGTATCCAGAACCATTTAGTGTTTAATTAATCAGTTTTTCAATAAAAACATTAAAATTTTATTATTCTTTTTAAAATCTGTCATTCGACCTTGCCCTCCATTTCATGCTTGAGTGAATTGTGCAACATATTTGCTAAAAGTCTATTTTTCATCACCCATAATACCTAAATCTACCATATTTGGTCTACAAAAGTTCTTACTGGGTAAATTACTTTTTCGTTTTCAAGTCCATTTCTAAGCAGCAGTACTTGTAATACCTAGGCCCACTATCTTTGGTCTATAGGTGGTTCTTGATGGGAACATGTCAGTCTGACACCTCAATTTCACAATTGAGTGACTTGTGTCGCATTTTCATTATCAAGTCCAGTTCTCTGTAGGTGTAATACCTATACACACCATATATGGTCTGTAGATACTTCTTGGCACTTACATGTCAGTGTGATGTCTGTCAGCTGACCTTGATCTCAATTTCACGCTTGACTGACTCCCATCATATTTTCACAAATAAGTCATTTTTTCAGCAAATATAACACATAGACCCAGTAATTTTGGTCTGTAAATACATACCAGCCTGAGACCTGTCAGCTGACATTGAACGCAATTGTAGGCTTGAGTGACTTGCATCAGATTTTTCAGACAAATGTCTCATGATCATAACTATTTCTTTTAATTCATTTTGTGTTACAATGTCAGGTATAGGACAATCTTTAATCAGTGTCAACTCTTGTTAATACATATATTACAATTGAAGTTTGTAAAAATATTGACCAAAGAGAAGATTAAGAAAGTACCTGATAAAAGTAGTCCTTACCTCCTAACTGTCGCCTTACCATTCACCATTTAAAAAAAATTATTTGACAGTCCTAGTACATGTATGGTAAAGAACTTTGTACCATTAATGATTTACTTTCATACAATTTTTTTATATTTTTTGTTAGTGTCTACTCTAATACAAGAATATGGATTTGTGTTATCATTATTTACAAAACACATGTGCACATGAAGTAAATTTTATGTCACTTTTAATCGTTGTGGTATAGTGGCTAAGGCAAGTTAAATGTATTTAGTCAGATTTAAATGTTTTAAAATGCACTACCCAGTCTTTCACAGGTATATCATTAGACAGTAGTTAAATGTATCAGCTCATGAATATTCATATTTTGTGTTATTGAAAACATTTATAAAATATGTACATGCATTAATAAAATCTTTGACGTCTCCAAGTTTTTTGTTTATACAAACATGATAAAAAATATTTCCCTAAGGATTATCAGCTACTACATGGAGTGTTCCTGATCAAGAAGGAAATTTTAATGTTTTTACAGATGTTTAGCCCCACTTATAAATCAAGAAGTGAAGATTTTAGAAAATTTTTCAAGGATCTACCTCATGATGAAAGACTGATTGTTGGTAAGTTACTTCAGTATGTTTCTCAGTTGTAAACCTAGGTTACCATTGTGAAAAATAGTTAGTTAACCTTCCTCCCTTTCCTGTCACTGTAAAACTTGAGGTTTTAGCACACCTGTCCTAAAAGGACGTGAGCTTTTGCCATCACTTGGCGTCCGTCGTCCGTCGTCCATCGTAAACTTTTTCAAAGATCTTCTCCTCTGAAATCCCTGAACCAATTGTAGACATACTTAGTCTGAAGGATCCTTAGGGTATCTAGAATAAAGTTTATGTTTTATTTTATTGTCCGTCGAGATACATGGCCGCCATGGCTAAAGATAGAACATAGTGGATAAACTGCCGTTTTTGGCTTATATCTCAAGAACTAAAGCATTCAGAGTAAAACTGAAAGGGTAAAAATATTCATTGGGCCAAGATCTACCTGCCATGAAATTTTCATACTAATCGGTCAACCCGTTGTTGGTTTATTGCCCCTGAATTGTTAATTTTAACGAAATTTTGCAGTTCTAGGTTATTATCTTGAATAGTATTATTAAAGACAAACTGTAAATAGCAAAAATGTTTAGCAAAGTAAGATCTACAAATATGTCAACATGAACATAATCATCAGTTGACCCCTTATAGGAGTTTTTGCCCTTTAAAAACAATTTTTCACTTTTTTTTCGTTATCTTAGTAAAAATCTTCTCTGAAACTACAGAATCAATTTCAGCAAAACTCAGGCTAAAATATCTTTTGGGTATCTAGTATAAAAATTTGTGTTTTATTTTCTTGTCCGTGAGAAACATGGCTGCCATGGCTAAAAAAAGAACATAGGTGAGAATCCACATTTTGGCTCATATCTCAAAAACTAAAGCAGTTAGAGCAAAACTGACAAGAAGTAAAAATGTTTATGAGATCATGATCTACCTGCCATGAAATTTTCAGACAAATCAGTCAACCCATTTATGGTTAATGCCCATGAATTGTTAATTTTTAAGGAAATTTTGCAGTTTTTCGGCTATTAACTTGAATATGATTATAGATAAAGACTAACTGTAAACAGCAGAAATGTTCAGCAAAGTAAGATCTACAAATAAGTCAACATGACCAAAATCATTAATTGACCCCATATAGGAGTTTTTGCCCTTGAAAATTTATTTACAGGTAATTATCAGTAAAAATAATAGTCTGACACATTGTCACAGATGTTACGAGCATAACTTGAAATAAATTAACTGGTAGCTGTACACTTAAAATGGAAGGTTAAGGGTCAAGGTCATTGAAAAAGCCCATAGCAACCAATGAAAAAGTCCCTAGCAACCATATCTATTTGGGTTCAGGATTCTATATTTTAGCTTTCAAGTCAATATTAAGGAGAAAATTGCGAGAGTATACATTAAATAGCAAAAGTAATCATTGATGCAAGATCTACTCAAAATATAACAGGTGAGCGATTCAGGCTCTCGGGAGCCTCTTTTATTCTTTAAGTATTAAGTTTTGCTGGTACTGCTTTCCTTTTATTTAAGAATTGTCTCTGAGACTTTCCAATGTTCTAATCACAAATATAATAATTAACGTAATGTACTCTAATATTTTTAATGAGTTGCAGGACTCATCAGTCATTTGTAAAAAAGATCTTTATTCTAAGACTTGATTTACTTCCATTTGAGGAGAATTCTGTTAAATGCTATTCCTTTAACTTGAAGCAATCAAAACGCTACCATAATGTACTTTGAAGTAAATATTATGTAACTCTTAATCACATACCTTGTTAACTCAGCAAGGACAACTGATGTCACTTCATTTATCTTATCCTAAAAGAATTTTTTTTATTGTTATATAATCCTTTTCAAATCAAAAAAGAAATTGTTAATTTAAACAATGTTATGTAATATCACAGCTACTTCATCGGTCAAAATTTACTTATGAAAGTACTGTCATTGACTGATATTTCCATTTTGAGGACATGACTACAACGCTCATTTTGTGTGATATAACCTATCCCCCTATTCACATATAAATTTCAAATATCAAAAATGCTAAGCAGACAAAAATATTCCATGGGATGTAATGATAAAATATGTATACATGTCTTTAGATATTTAGATATGTAGGCTAGGATTGGATAAATTTCATAGATAAGAAGGGATATTGTGGATAAATTTCTGACACAAAATTCCAAAATTGTCTTTTTCTAAATTTTTTTCCAGATTATTCCTGTGCTTTACAGAAAGACATCTTGGTCCATGGTAGAATGTACATTACACAGAACTGGATATGTTTCTATGCTAATATATTTAGATGGGAAACAGTAGTAAGTAGTTATTAGGGCCCCGCCATGGGACATGGCGGCCGCTCTATAGTAATCAGTCTTGTCCGTCAGCATTTCCTTTGTTGTACGATAACTTAAGATTGCCTTCAGGGATTGTTATTATTTTTATACACAATATTGGACTTGACCAAAGGAAGGCCTCTTTTGGTTTTGAGCAAAATCGGACAATAATTTTTGGGAAAAACTTAGTTTTTATTTGAAAAAATGCATATTTTGAGAATTAACCTTATGTCGTATGATAACTTCAGATTGCCTTCACAGATTTTCATAAATCTTATACACAGTGTTGGACATGATCAAAGAAAGGTCCTTTTTGAATTTAAGGAAAATTGGGAAACACTTTTTGGGGGAAAACTTTGTTTTTATATGGAAAAAGGCAAATTTTGAGAATTTAGCTTCATGCTTTTTGATAGATAAAATGCATGTATGAAATCACAACTAGATTTTGAAGTGTTTTTGATTCCCATGAGTTCAATCACACAAGCTGGCGGGGCCCTTTCTGACATTATCAGTATTCTAGTATTCTTTGATAATGAAAGTTTGTTAAATAGCTTTACAGATTATGTTGAACTTTTTGAATACAGTCAAACCTGCTTTAAATGGCACCTCTATATAGGAAACCACTGTCTATAAAGGGCATAGTAAAAAAAAGTCCTATTCATGAACAAAGGCATGTAAAATTAACCTCGGAACAGAGGGCACCTGCTCATAAAGGGCACTTTTTCTGGTCACTTGGATCCCTTTCATATACAGGTTTGACTATAAATACTTGCAATTCACTACTGGAATGAATAGCTGTATTTTAACTGACAGAAGTGATTTATCTTGAACTATTGCTTTGCTAATGGAAACACATAATTACATAATATAATATACCCTATTTGGTTAATAGATAGTTCTTGGTGGCCTTGACCTGAATTTCACACTTGAATGCCTTGTTATATTTTCATGATTAAGACCATTTCTCTGTAGGGGCCTTGGTGGCTGAGTGGTCTAGTTCTACTAATGATCACTATCCTGTCAACCTCTGAGGTTATGGGTTCGAATCTCACCTGTGGTGGGGTTTGTTCGACTCCAATCTTCATTGACGAGGATTGCCATTTTTCCCACTGAAGGTCGTGATTCTCCCTGGGTACTCTTCCTTCACCAATAAAAACTAGCCACCACGAAATAGCCAGATGTGCTGAACACTGTGTATAAATAACCCCAACTAAAACATTTCTCTGTAGCTGTAATACCTACAATGTATATCCACCATATCTGTAGATACTTCTTGGCAAGTAGGTTTCATTGTGACAGCTGACCTTGACCTCAATTTCATGCTTGAGTGACTCTCATCAAACTTTCACAAATAAGTGCATTTCTCAACAATATTATGTTAAGACCCATCATTTTTGGTCTATAGTTACTTTTTGGTGGGTGCATACCAGTTTGAGACCCATCAACTGACCTTGGACACAATTTTAGGCTTGAGTGACATGCATCAGTTTTTTCAGACAAATGTCACCTGACCATAACTATTTTAATGCATTTTTCTTGGAGTTACTATGTCTGGTAACAGAAAATCTTTATTGTGTGTCCATGTGCATACTTGGGCAAGACATTTAGTGTGTCCACTCTTGTTTATGTTTTAGTTAACAATAACAGCTAAGGATATAACTGCCATAACCAAGGAGAAGACAGCTAGAGTAATACCAAATGCTATACAGATAACAACAAAGGATAAGGATAAATATTTCTTTACCTCATTTGGAGCTAGAGATAAAACTTATCTTATGCTGTTCAGAATTTGGCAGAATGCACTTCTTGACCAGGTAAATTGATCATTTTATCAGACTGCAAAGAGATTGGGCACTTTATGATGTGATTGATATTATGTATTTATTCATGCCAAAAAATGGCACTGGAGGAAAATCAAAATAATTAAACCTAAAGTTATTAAAAAACTTTTAAAGAATTTTTATCACAGCTTTGGTATTATTATACGACCGCGGCAGCGGCGTCCGAAGACATTTGGTTTTGGCACTATAACTTTAGTATAAGTTAATAAAAATCTATGAAATTTAAACACAAGGTTTATGACCACAAAAGGAAGGTTGGGATTGATTTTGGGAGTTTTGGCCCCAACAGTTTAAGAATCAGGGGCCAAAAAAGGGCCCAATAAGCATTTTTCTTGGTTTTTGCACAATAACTCTAGTATAAGTAAATAGAAATCTATGAAATTTTAACACAAGGTTTATGACCACAAAAGGAAGGTTGGGATTGTTTTTGGGAGTTTTGGTCCCAACAGTTTAGGAATTAGGGGCTAAAAAAGGGCCCAAATAAGCATTTTTCTTGGTTTTTGCACAATAACTCTAGCATAAGTAAATAGAAATCTATGAAATTTTAACACAAGGTTTATGACCACAAAAGGAAGGTTGGGATTGTTTTTGGCAGTTTTGGTCCCAACAATTTAGGAATTAGGGGCCAAAAGGGTCCAAAATTAAACTTTGTTTGATTTCATCGAAAATTGAACTATTGGGGTTCTTTGATATGCCGAATCTAACCGTGTATTTAGATTCTTAATTTTTGGTCCCGTTTTCAAATTGGTCCACATTAAGGTCCAAAGGGTCCAAAATTAAACTTAGTTTGATTTTAACAAAAATTGAATTCTTTGGGTTCTTTGATATGCTGAATCTAAACATGTACTTAGTTTTTTTATTATGGGCCCAGTTTTCAACTTGGTCCAAATCGGGGTCCAAAATTAAACTTTGTTTGATTTCATCGAAAATTGAACTTATGGGGTTCTTTGATATGCCGAATCTAACCGTGCATTTAGATTCTTAATTTTTGGTCCCGTTTTCAAATTGGTCTACATTAAGGTCCAAAGGGTCCAAAATTAAACTTAGTTTGATTTTAACAAAAATTGAATTCTTGGGGTTCTTTGATATGCTGAATCTAAACATGTACTTAGTTTTTTTATTATGGGCCCAGTTTTCAAGTTGGTCCAAATCGGGGTCCAAAATTAAACTTTGTTTGATTTCATTGAAAATTTAACTATTGGGGTTCTTTGATATGCCGAATCTAACCGTGCATTTAGATTCTTAATTTTTGGTCCCGTTTTCAAATTGGTCTACATTAAGGTCCAAAGGGTCCAAAATTAAACTTAGTTTGATTTTAACAAAAATTGAATTCTTGGGGTTCTTTGATATGCTGAATCTAAACATGTACTTAGTTTTTTTATTATGAGCCCAGTTTTCAAGTTGGTCCAAATCAGGGTCCAAAATTAAAGCTAAAAAAGGGGTAAATTATTTTTTTTGGGGGGGGGGGGGGCAATTCTCCACAGCATATTGTATTGCACAAGAAGCAAAAAATTGAATATAAATACAAATCATATGACCAATTCTAAGTTCTTTATTTCAGTTATTCTGTGTCAGAAACCTATTATGTGTCAAATATTTAAAGAAATTTTCAATTGCACAGTATTGCGCAATAGCAAGAAATTGATATGTGTGCCCTGTTATCAAAACTTTATTATTAACAAATTCCATTGGAAATGTGCCAATAACTCTAGTTTAATGAACTTCATTGGAAATTTGCCAATATAAAATGTGCTAATGAAGCTTTTTTGTTTATCTCATCTAAACTGCTTTTAAATTATGTATATTTAAAATTTGCCATCCATGACTATGATGTCATTTTCTATTTTAATATGTTATGGTGTATTTAAATGGGCTTTTATGGTTGCAAAGTATAAAGAAATGGGGGGGGGGGGGTTGAGAACAAAATTTAGGGGGAGGGGGTAATTTTTTTCTCATTTCATATTTCATAAATTCATAAATTAAAAAGAAAATTTCAAATTTTTTTTAGCAAAAAAAGGGGGGGGGTTACAATAAATTTTATTGTTTTTTGTTTTTTTTTGGGAGGGGGGGTCAATGTGCAACTTCATAGTGTATTGCACAAAAGCTAAAAAAGGGGTAAATTATTATTTTTTTTTGGGGGGGGGGGGCAATTCTCCACAGCATATTGTATTGCACAAGAAGCAAAAAATTGAATATAAATTCAAATCATATGACCAATTCTTAGTTCTTTGATTTCAGTTATTCTGTGTCAGAAACCTATTATGTGTCAAATATTTGAAGAAATTTTCAATTGCACAGTATTGTGCAATAGCAAGAAATCTTCAATTGCACAGTATTGCGCAATAGCAAGAAATTGATATGTGTGCCCTGTTATCAAAACTTTATTATTAACAAATTCCATTGGAAATTTGCCAATAACTCTAGTTTAATGAACTGCATTGGAAATTTGTCAATATAAAATGTGCTGATTAAGCTTTTTTGTTTATCTCATCTAAACTGCTTTTAAATTATGTATATTTAAAATTTGCCATCCATGACTATGATGTCATTTTGTATTTTAATATGTTATGGTGTATTTAAATGGGCTGTTATGGTTGCAAAGTATAAAGAAATGGGGGGGGGGGGGGGGGGTTGAAAACAAAATTTAGGGGGGGGGGGGGTAAATGAGAAATTGGGGAGGGGGTAATTTTTTTCTCATTTCATATTTCATAAATTAAAAAGAAAATTTCAAATTTTTTTTAGCAAAAAAAGGGGGGGGGGTTACAATAAATTTTATTGTTTTTTGTTTTTTTTTGGGAGGGGGGGGGGTCAATGTGCAACTTCATAGTGTATTGCACAAAAGCTAAAAAAAGGGGTAAATTATTATTTTTTGGGGGGGGGCAATTCTCCACAGCATATTGTATTGCACAAGAAGCAAAAAATTGAATATAAATTCAAATCATATGACCAATTCTTAGTTCTTTAATTTCAGTTATTCTGTGTCAGAAACCTATTATGTGTCAAATATTTGAAGAAATTTTCAATTGCACAGTATTGTGCAATAGCAAGAAATCTTCAATTGCACAGTATTGCGCAATAGCAAGAAATTGATATGTGTGCCCTGTTATCAAAACTTTATTATTAACAAATTCCATTGGAAATTTGCCAATAACTCTAGTTTAATGAACTTCATTGGAAATTTGTCAATATAAAATGTGCTGATTAAGCTTTTTTGTTTATCTCATCTAAACTGCTTTTAAATTATGTATATTTAAAATTTGCCATCCATGACTATGATGTCATTTTGTATTTTAATATGTTATGGTGTATTTAAATGGGCTGTTATGGTTGCAATATATAAAGAAATGGGGGGGGGGGTGAAAACAAAATTTAGGGGGGGGGGGGGGTAAATGAGAAATTGGGGAGGGGGTAATTTTTTTCTCATTTCATATTTCATAAATTAAAAAGAAAATTTCAAATTTTTTTTAGCAAAAAAAGGGGGGGGGGGGTTACAATAAATTTTATTGTTTTTTGTTTTTTTTTGGGAGGGGGGGGGGGGTCAATGTGCAACTTCATAGTGTATTGCACAAAAGCTAAAAAAAGGGGTAAATTATTATTTTTTTTGGGGGGGGGGGCAATTCTCCGCAGCATATTGTATTGCACAAGAAGCAAAAAATTGAATATAAATTCAAATCATATGACCAATTCTTAGTTCTTTAATTTCAGTTATTCTGTGTCAAATATTTGAAGAAATTTTCAATTGCACAGTATTGTGCAATAGCAAGAAATCTTCAATTGCACAGTATTGCGCAATAGCAAGAAATTGATATGTGTGCCCTGTTATCAAAACTTTATTATTAACAAATTCCATTGGAAATTTGCCAATAACTCTAGTTTAATGAACTTCATTGGAAATTTGTCAATATAAAATGTGCTGATTAAGCTTTTTTGTTTATCTCATCTAAACTGCTTTTAAATTATGTATATTTAAAATTTGCCATCCATGACTATGATGTCATTTTGTATTTTAATATGTTATGGTGTATTTAAATGGGCTGTTATGGTTGCAAAGTATAAAGAAATGGGGGGGGGGGGGTTGAAAACAAAATTAGGGGGGGTAAATGAGAAATTGGGGAGGGGACAATTTTTTTCTCATTTCATATTTCATAAATTAAAAAGAAAATTTCAAATTTTTTTTAGCAAAAAAAGGGGGGGGGGTACAATAAATTTTGTTGTTTTTTGGTTTTTTTTTGGGAGGGGGGGGTCAATGTGCAACTTCATAGTGTATTGCACAAAAGCTAAAAAAAGGGGTAAATTATTAGTTTTTTTTGGGGGGGTGGCAATTATCCACAGCATATTATATTGCACAAGAAGGAAAAAATTGAATATAAATTGAAATCATATGACCAATTCTAAGTTCTTTGATTTCAGTTATTCTGTGTCAGAAACCTATTATGTGTCAAATATTTGAAGAAATTTTCAATTGCACAGTATTGCGCAATAGCAAGAAATCTTCAATTGCACAGTATTGCACAATAGCAAGAAATTGATATGTGTGCCCCATTTTAAATTTTAAATTGGTTATTTCTGATTTATATATAAAAACAAATAATACTGATATGGTTTGAATAGGTAAATTAAAAATTTTTAAGTTCTTAGACAACATTCATTCTGTGTCAGAAACCTATGCTGTGTCAAATATTTATTCACAATCCAAATTCAGTATTGTATCAAGCTTGAATGTTGTGTTCATAATTGCCCCAACTATTCAGGGTTCGACATCTGCGGTCGTATCTAGCTGCGCCCAGCGGAGCATTTTATATACATTGTAAACTCTTATAGACAGCAGTGCATATCTGGAAAATGATATTAAGAAAAACGATTTTCATTGGATCATTTCCTCTGTTTCAGCCAATGTCACCTCCGGAAATGTGGGAATGGGTCCATATGAGTTACGGCGAAGAATTAGGACTGACATCTAGTGATGATGATTATGTAGCACCAACTAGTTATGACAATGGCATAGAAGAGCATGAAGAAGAGGAAGAAGGGGAGGAGTGTCCAGAGAAAATACAGGTACTTTAAACAAGGTCATAAATGATGAAAATGATGCTGAAATCCCCACTGATCTCAGTGATGAACAAGATGAAATACAGTGTCTGTTCCAAGTCACACTATCCTCACTGTATGTTGTATTTTGTGACCTTTCATGTTATATTCTCATCACTTTGCGTCGCGGTGTCGTACATTTTTAGCTCACCTCACGAAAATGAGGGGGGCTTATGTGAAACCCCGGCGTCGGCGTCGGTGTCGGCATCCGCACCCACTTACAGAAGAATGGTTAAGATCCATACACGCTTCTTGACAAATGCCACATCAATCATATTGGTATGGTAGGTGCACCTAATGATGCTAAGCACAATGCATGCTTCGGATGCTGGCCCTGACCTATATTTTCCGCATGAATGAACACTTACAGAAGAAGGGTTAAGATCCATACACACTTACTGACAACTGCTACATCAATCATATTGGTGTGGTAGGTGCACCTAGTGATGCTAAGCACAATGCATGCTTCGGATGCTGGCTCTGACCTATATTTTCCGCATGAATGACCACTTACAGAAGAATGGTTAAAGTCCATTCCTGGTTACTGACACATGCCACATCAATCATATTGCCATGGTTGGTGCACCTACAGATGCTAAGCACAATGCATGCTTCGGATGCTGGCTGTGACCTACTTTTTCCGGATGGATGACCACTTACAGAAGAATGGTTAAAGTCCATTCCTGGTTACTGACACATGCCACATCAATCATATTGCCTTGGTTGGTGCACCTACAGATGCTAAGCACGATGCATGCTTTGGATGCTGGCTGTGACCTACTTTTTCCCAATGGATGACCACTTACAGAAGAATGGTTAAAGTCCATTCCTGGTTACTGACACATGCCACATCAATCATATTGCCATGGTTGGTGTACCTAAGAAAGCTTAAAACACAAAGCAGGCTTAGAATGCGGCTGTGACTTCCTTTTTCTGGATGGATGACCACTTACAGACCTAAGAATGGTTAAAGTCCATTCCTGCTAACTGACAAGTGCCACATCAACCATATTAGTATGGTTAGTGCACCTAGTGATGCTTAGCACAATGCATGCTTTGGATTCTGGCTGTGTCCTATATTTTTTGCATGGATGACCACTTACAGAAGAATGGTTAAAGTGCATTCCTGCTAACAGGCAAGTACCACATCAACCAAAGCATCCAGAGATGCTTTGTAAGATGCATGGTTCAGATGCTGGCTGTGACCTTCTTTTTCTGCATGGATGAGCACTTAAAATTTTGAAAAGTTCAAGTCAATTACGGCTTAGTGATAATAATGCGTTACGAGGTGAGCTTTGTAATCGATAGATTACCTATGTTTCACATTTCTATCAACTCCTCTGAAACTACTGAACCAATTTAAACCAAACTTGAGTGGAATGGTCCTTGGATGGTCCCCTTTAAAATTTATGTTTGCTTTTCCGGGGCACCATCCAATATGGCTGCCATGTTCGGACATAGTTTGACCTTGGACTCTATGGGAATTTTAACATTTTCGTTATCTTCTCTGAGACCTATTAGGCCAATTTTAACCAAACTTTGGTGGAATGGTCCTTGGGTGGCCCCTTTTAAAACATATGTTCGGTTTTCCCGAACACCATCCAACATGGCCAACATGGCTGGACTTAGTTTAACATTGAGCCTATAGGAATTTTACTTTTTCGTCAACTCCTCTGAAACCACTGAACCAATTTAAACCAAACAAGTGGAATGGTCCTTGGATGGTCCCCTTTAAAATTTGTGTTTGGTTTTCCGGGGCACCATCCAATATGGCTGCCATGGTTGGACATAGCTTGACCTTGGACCCTATGGGAATTTTAACATTTTTGTTATCTTCTCTAAGACCATTAGGCCAATTTGAACCAAACTTTGGTGGAATGGTCCTTTGGTGGCCCCTTGGCCTTTTAAAATTTGTGTTCGGTTTCCCCGAACACCATCCAACATGACCGCCATTGAGCCTATGGGAATTTTACTTCTTCGTCAACTCCCCTGAAACCACTGAGCCAGTTTGAACCAAACTTTGGTGGAATGGTCCTTGGGTGGCCCCCTTCCAACGGACATGGCTGCTTTTACTATAAATAGAAAAAAGGGGGGGATGAATTAAAAAAATATGAAACTACAAGGCCAGTTGCAACCAAACCTTGCAGTAATGGTCCTTAGGAGGTTCTCTTTCAGAAGGATGTCCAATGACCCAGACTGTTAACCAAGATGGCAGCCACAGGTAAACTTAGTTAAACATAGGGCCCTATGGGAAAATTCATTGAAAAATCTTCTTGTCTGAAACCACTTTACCCATTGGAACCAGACTTTGCAGCTATGGTCCTTATATGGTCCTCTTTCAGAATTGTGTCACTTGATCTGATGATCTGGACTGTCAACGAGGATGGCTGCCACAACCAAACTTAATTTAACATAAGGCCCCATGGGAAAATTGATCAAAAAATCTTCTTCTCTGAAACCACTTGACCAATTGGAACCAGACTTTGCAGCAATGGTCCTCTTTCAGAATTGTCTGATTTCTTGGACTGTGAACCAAGATGGTCGATACCGTGGAACTTAGTTTAACATAGGACCCTATGGGAAATTCACTCAAAAATCTTCTGGTCTGAAACCACTAAGCCAATTAGAACTAGACTTTGTAGCAATGGTCCTTAGATGGTTCTCTTTTAGAAGTGTGTTCATTGACCTAGACTGTCAACCATCTTGGCTGCCACAGCCAAACTTAGTTTACCATAGAACCTTATAGAAAAACCAGCCAAATCTTTAGTCCTTCTCAAGATGAAAAGTTCAATGCAGGTTAGCGATACAGGCTCTTTGGGTGGTGTTGATTGATTGATTGGTATGTCATTGTTGACCTTTCCATTTTGTTGTTTATTTGGTAAAGTTTGCAAATAATGTATGTTGATATCTGTAATAGCTACTTTGCATTGAAATAATTGTAAATTCTTAAGAGTACCCTAGAGGTGTATGTAATATGATCCTATATAGATTTGTTTTGTCAGTCCACAGTTTATGGTAATGATAAATAGATAGTTTTGCAAAAAAAGTTTTTTTTATCTTTTTTAGCTCACCTGTCCTAAAAGGTCAAGATCTACCTGTCATAGAATTTTCAGATGAATCCACCAACCCATTTTTGCGTTATTGCCCCTGAATATTTAATTTTAAGGCAATTTTACATTTTTAGATTATTAGCTTGAATATTATTATAGATAAAGACGAACTGTATACAGCAAAAATGTTCATCAAAGTTAGATCTACAAATGAGTCAGCATGACCAAAATCGTCAATTGACCCCTTATAGGAGTTTTGGCCCTTGAAAGATTATTTACATGTGAACAGAAAATAATGGTCTGACATTGTCACAGATGTTTATGGCATTACTTGAATAAATTAAATGGTAGCTGTACAAGTAAAATGGAGCATCAAGGGTCAAGGTCATTGAAAAATTCCACAGCAACTCATGAAAAAGTCCCTAGCAACCATATATATTTCGGTTAAGGACCTTATAATTTACCTGTACAAGTCAAAATTAAAGGTCAAGGGTGAAGGTCATTGAAAAGGTCCATAGCAACCGATGAAAAAGTCCCTAGCAACCATATATATTTGGGTTCAGGACCCTACAATTTACCTGTTCAAGTCAAATTGGAAGGTCAAGAGTCAATGCCATTGAAAAAGTCCATAGCAACCATATATATTTGGGTTTAGGACCCTACAATTTACCTGTTCAAGTCAGAATTGAAGGTCAAGAGTCAATGCCATTGAAAAAGTCCATAGCAACCAATGAAAAAGTCCTAGCAACCATATCTATTTGGGTTCAGGATTCTATATTTTAGCTGTACATGTCAATATTAAGGAGAAAATTGTGACGGCATACATTAAATAGCAAAAATGATCATTGATATCTACATGTACACAAAAGATAACATGTGAGCGATTCAGGCTCTTCGGAGCCTCTTGTTCCAAAAAGAAATTCAGAGGTATGTCAGTTTTAGAATTTTAATGTTAAATTTGTAATCTAGAGACCAATTTAAATTTTGAAGTTTTGTTTTGTTGTTAGAAGACAGAACTGGAGGACGTGGCATTGATTCCTCCAGCCAAGGAGGAAGATTCACTGATTGCTGATATGTATCACAAAGTTATGAATGATGACAATGATAATGCTGAAATCCCCACTGATGTCAGTGATGAAACAGATGAAAGTGAAGGTAGAATTTGAGTGTACTTAACAAGTTAATTAAAAAAACAACTTTTAGTTCTGATATACATTGTAAATAAAAATGTTCAAAAATTGTTTTCAAAATTCAGGAACTCTGTTATTTGTAATAATGTTTTTGAAGAGCTCCACATATTACAAAATTTCTAGTAATTCCACCATTGAAAAGATTATTAATTTTCTAAATGGATCAAACTTTCTATTTTTCTTGGAACCTACTTAAATTTGCTTGAATTTTTATATACTTAGCAAATCCCCAGAGTTTGAATTTAAGAAAATTCTGAAATAGGGAGAAGAATCATACATTTTGTACCTTGAACCCAAATTAAAAAAAAACTAAACAAAAACTTGGGTGCCTGCTACTCTTTATAGGATTTATCCCATGTGAGGGGATAGGGTATGTAAGCTCAAATGTGGCACTAAATTATTAAAATTGTGCTGAAAATTTAAGAGTGACAGACCTCCATGCTTGAATAGGCCATGGTGATGCCTAGATTGTAAACTGGGACAAATATTAGTCCTATTTTTACACTACTTTGCCAATCAAAAATTGTAGGGGGTCAAAATACTGAAATCCTGCCTCATGATGCTAGGATTGTAGATTGTTGATTGGCCTGATTTATTCATTTGGCATTTCTTTGGGGCAAAAATGGAGACTATTTTTATGAAAGAATTGAACTGTACTAATTTTTTAGGAGAGACATCTTGTGCATCACTCCATCAGCATGTTGGCAAATGTAGTCATAACGATATTTATCCAGTGTCTGCAGACAAGTTGTTCCAGATGATATTTACAGATACCGCATTTATGACTAGTGTTCATGAGGCCAGGAGGTCATATGGTAATGTTGACAATTAAACAAAGTTTTAAACAAAGCTTAGTTTTAAAAATTTATTGGAAAATACTGTAAATTCATAAATGTTTATGTGTCAAAACAAAATACTCCATACCTTTATCATATACTAATGTTTAATTGTGCCTTCATGATCGTGAATCTTCCGTGAATAAATGATAATATTGCAGGATTAATTAATATTCAATTGATAAATGGAATATAACTACTTAAAATCAAAAGGCAAATAATAATTATTCATTAATTATATCCTGTTGCATTTTTAGCAGTATTGAAAATGTATGTTTTCAGTAAAATCTCTAAACATTGCAATGAATCTTGTTGAGACAAAGATAGTCGTAATTGTTATAAAATACTGACATAAAAATAAATATTTTCTTCAAAAAGATAGCTCATTATGAGGTTTCTTCAATCATAATATAGTTTTGGTCAAATTGAGTTGTTATTTATATTTCAGAAGGGGAAACTGGTAAATCTATTTAAATCCTATCTTTCAGATATAAATTTACCAGCTTGGCAGGAGGAAAATGGAAAAAGAACAAGAATGGTTAGCTATAAAATATCATTGAACTATTCAATAGGACCAAAGTCATCTCAGACATCAGAAAAACAAACGTGTTCAAAGGAATCTAAACCTGGTTCCCTGTATGTAGTTGATTGTGAGTGTATCATGAGTGGCATTCCTTATGGTGATACATTTATGGTAAATATTCTACTTGAGTTGTTTCCCTTACTTAGTGAATTATTGTCTTGTCCATTGGTAAAATTGATAAATTGGTACACAATGATTATTTCAAGTGAAATTTCTGATAAATTTCCAAGATTTCAGAGAACAGTTATTCATGTTAAGGGCATTATGAAATTAATCTTAATGGACTCATCTAGATACCTATAACTCTAAAATAAAGGCTGAGAAATAAAATTAAAAAAATTGACTGAAAAAATAATTCCTCTCCTCACAGTACTTAAGTATGTTTATGTGTCTGAAAAGGAGGATGGAAAATGTATTCTTAATTCACAAGAAGTTATTACAGTATTATTGCATATCAATGAAAATACATTATAGGAATTGCAATGGTCTATGGGCAGGTCATTTGGTATTTTATATTTTGTGACAATTTTCTGGTATCCAATTTTCCATAATGTGAAAATGTCTTGAACATCTTTAACTATGAATAAGGTCATATTATGTGATTGGCATATTTTCAAGATAGTTAATTATATGCCAAAAATTATTATTCCAGGTTGTTAATCGATACTGTATAACAAAGGTTGCTAAAAATAGGGCGCGACTGAAAGTTACTACAGAAATCCGTTATGAGAAAAGTGTTTGGGGAATTGTGAAAAGTAGGTATATCATCTGATTTCTTTTGTATCAGTGATTTCTCCTCTACTGTCTGGAAACCTCAGTTCTTGTAGTGAATTTTTGGCATTATAAAAGTCCAAATGTTAGAATTATGAAACAATGTATTAGTGGTTGATAAACATGTTGAATTGTCCAAAAATTTTACGATTTTTTGCGCACTTTGTGCATATATGATGAAACCAGGGATGTAATACTTATGTTAAGGAGGGACGAGACAAAAGGCATACATCCAGATTTGTCTGAATTTTTACACAGATATAGATCTCACTGATGTACACCCGAAAACGTTTTTAAAAAATGGGATCATGGATTCCGTTTTCACACTAAAATGGTTTAAAAAATTTTAAAATGTCGGGAAATTTAGCAAGACATTTAGGGAAAATGCTGACTTTTGACGGTATTTTTTCCCATTCTCATTTCTAACATATCTATATATGATATCCAGATCATGACCAAAAACTAATTATTTCCAATGAAATAACAATTCTTTTGGTATAAAAATATATATGTCACAGGTCTCGTTTTCGTGATATATAACAGTAAAGATCCCTTAATCTGTAAAAAATGACAACAGGAGACGTTACAGCTTGATGTTACCATGTATTTTGGTGTGCGACATCTGAAAACCCAAAAATCTTGTTTTATCTGAATTAATAAACAGTTCATCCAAATGTAAAGTTTTTAAATCTACAAATCAATCTGCAGTCACTTTAGATATTAGAATTCCCTGAATATACGATAAAACATAGCTGTGTAAAATGTATCATTGTAAATTATTTATAATGCAAAGTTAGACTTTTTTCCTTTGAATAAGTCACAGTCAGGACAAGTATGACTGGCACTAAAACATTTTAAAATTTGAGGAAAGTGCATTGAACTTTTTTTTAGTTGTCACACGGAAACTTTTAGGATGTTGCTTGTCGTACACCACCAATCTAATAAATGAATACATTGAACTAAAAGTGCAAATATCTATAGATTTTTATTTACAAAAATAATTTATGATTTGTTCTATGATTATTTTTGTCTTTGTCACTCTTGGTTATCAACAGGTTTGCTTAAAATTGCATAAAGACCATCAAACCCATTTCTCTTGCAGAAATCATAACTTTGAAGGTGTGCAACAATGATATTAGCATCAAATCTTTTACAGTTGTGTGCCATCAGCAATGCGTTATTAAGCTAACAATTTATAAAACCGTACAAAACATCTCTGACTGGTTCGGTTTTCATTGGCTGTCCTTTATAGAAAAGTTTAGAACCGGTACTATACATCTTGGCTACTTCCGCGGCTTTCGGATATATTGACTGTCCTGGAAGAATAAATTTTTCGAAGAAATTGTCTGTTTCATGATTTTTCAAAATAACGTGATTTTCCGATTTTTTTTCTTTTGCTCTCATTGTCTTTTTCTCTCTTTTCCTCTCACAGTTATACCATTCCTATTTTGTATTCATAAAAACTTTAGTCATTGGCAATTTTAAAAAAAAAATAACGTTTAACCATCATATTTTGTAATTTGTTAGATTTGGGTGAATAACAAGTCTTTCATGACAACAATCTGTCATATCCTATTCAATCTTCTTCGCGTTCTTTGAACACATAGAATAGGTTTGTACTCGATAACGTTACGAATGATTACTCTTATTGTAACGTAGTATTGTAATGCCCCACCTTAATAAAATCTCAATGGAAGAGTTACATTGAAAATTCCTTACGTAAAATGTTTTTGTTTCTTTGGAAAATATGTTTGAACAAAATCAAGTCCCAGTAAGTGCCATTATTTTAGATACGACATAGCTAATTGCATCTGTCAGAAAGGTGATAAGACTATTCAGATTGATTAAGGTACTAAAATTCTGAAAAAAAATATGATCCACTGATCGAGGTTTGTAGATAGTTATATATTTCACTTTTACTTAAGAATTATTTAATTAATAATTTTCCAGTTTTTTATCAGGATGATGCCTACAAGCCTCTGAAATTGGCAAATAATGTTCAGTTTGAGATTTAAGAAATTTTTGTAGAAAAACTTCATTACTGGTAATTCAATAAATATTTGGAATAAATGTGTAGAATATTTTTCCCAGCTATTTGTAAGACAATTTTTACACATGAAAACATGTGTTTTATTGCATTAAATGTGAGATATGAAAGGTGTTAATTTCTTTGTGTATTGTAACCTTTATGTACAATTACTATTAAATTCAGTAAATCCTTAAATCAATATGTTTCTCATAAAGAAGGTAAATTTGGCCTAATTTTACAACTGAATAGACTCATCATATGTGATTTGGGTTAATTTATAGTTCTTTGGTATGTTTTTTATTGTCTTATGCTTGTGTTAATGTTTGTTATGACAATATTTTTTTTTCAGATATGATAGAAAAAAATGGATATTCAGGGGTTAAGGATTTCTTTCAAATTATGGACTTGCATTTGAAGCAAGAATGTGAAAAGGAAAACTCTATACGGACACTGAGATCGAAAGATCCAAAACGCAAATTTAGAAAACGAAGAACACGGACAAATGTGTTGTTGCATAATATCAAGGAAAATCCTAAAATTAAAGCTACAAGACATTTATCATTAAATGAAGCTGTGAAACAACATCCCCCAGCTCCAATACCTATTACAAGAAATACATGTAGGTTTTCTTATAATATACATATTACCAAGGCAAAAACAAAATTCAGTTTGTAAAATATTGACATCTTTATCTATATCCCCTGCTATATAGATATTGGGTGCTTGTTTGTTTGTCTGTCACACCTTTTACCTGCAATTACTCATAAGCCAATGAATGGATTTCATTGAAACTGGCAAAGAATCTTCAGTACAAACTGGCATTGTGCACCACCTATTTTATTTTTGATGAGAATGATTTTTAGGGTTTTCCACGGACGTTCATCGGACGGTAAGAGGGGGAGGTATGCCCTGTCTGCAACTCCTCCTAAACCAGTGAATGAATTTCTGTGAAACTTTCAGGAAATCTTCGGTGTATTGCCATTGTACACCTTATATTTTGTTTTTGATCAAAATGATTTTGGGTTTTCCCATGGACAAACATGGACGTATACATTTCTTTATATTATTGTAGCAGCGGGAGATGTACATTTTTTAGCTAATTTTTCTTTAATTTTATATGTTTACAATAAACTACCAATTGGTTGTCATGGAGAAAAGAAAATATTGAAAACTGCTGGGTTAATTTATGATAAATTTTCCATTAATTAACTATTTTTTTAATCAGTTAAACCTATTCAAAAGGAATAAGTTATAATTTTAGATGTAATGTATCGAGTACATCACTTTCCAATATTCATTACCCTGGTAAAACATTTATTGATTTTGTATGGAAAGATTGCACGCTGTAGGCAGATAGTTAATGTATTGTTATTGATAATATCCAAATGTGGTATAACACTTAAATTTAACTAAGGTTGTTACTAGCTATGAATAGTAATAAAAGATGATATATGTTAAATGGTGATGAGACAACCACCATTTAATGGAATTAGAAAAGTACACTTTAGAATGTTTAAATTTTATGGTGATAAGTGACAAAGTACATTAAAAGTATAAGTTAGCATCATATTTCATAAAATTAAATTTTCTGCAAGGTGGCAGTTTTGGGAGTAAGTAAATGAGGCATTTCCTTATTGACTTTAATGGCTTTAAAATCATAACCTTTACCAATTCTGAGAGCAGTTACTTTCTTGAAAGTTGTTCCACATAATGCAGTCTAATTTTTATTCAGATATAAATGCAAGTTTCATTTAATTGAATTGAAAAAGGTTATAAATTCTTTATTCAGATCAACCAGTTCACACAATGCACAAAGAAGACGGCTTATCTAAACTGAATGCAGATTCTCTGGTCCGAGTTATTTTAGTCATGTATGTATATATAAAATTATTGTAGAATGCCATGAAAGTTAGCACTTTGTTACGTCCTCATGTTCTAATGTTTTTCCAGAATAACATTCTTTTGAATACAGAAATGTTTTCCATGTGAAGCTTGCACCATGTCAATCCATTGCTGACACATTGTTATTCAGATGCCTATGAAAGTTGTTACATTATTTCACTGCTCTTAAACAAAATCTTTTTATATTTAGGAATCAGTCTATCCTCGCGGGAAATTTGCACAATATTCATGTACAATAGACCATGATATGCAAACGTTCTTGTAGCCAAGACTTTCTGATCCATTCCGTTTCTCCAGAGTTGTAACCATTTAATTTACATATTTGGACCATTGCCAATATGTACCTTGTTCTTATGGTTTGTAAGATATATATGAAAGTTTGTAAAGAGAGATGAATATGCAAATATATATGTGGATAGAATGGTATAGTACGTTGAGATTTTTCAAAAATCTTAGAGTCTTTGAAATGAATACAGTTTGCACCTTATCATTTTAACTTTTGCAACTTGGTTTATTAAATGTAAATGAAACTTGTACACTGGAAGATCCAGATATGTTTGTGGGTAGGATGTTCTAGTGCATTGAGTTTTGCTAGCCTTACAGCCCTTTGAAAATACATTTTGATGAGTCCATTTTGCATCTTCTTATCCCATTATTCAGAGACAAATGACCTCAAGGTTGGAAGAGAGGCTATATATGTTATTAGTCCTCCTCAGTTTATAACTATTTTATACTTATATGTCCTTTGTTTAAAATTAATTTTTGAATGGTTTAAATAAAAGTGAATCAAATAAGTGCAGAATTTCCTATGCTATACATAACTACTCATGAACTATTCTGGGTCTATTCAGGGTTTGCCGCATGGTGTGTGGTTTTCCACCATTGAAGACCATGTTATAATCTCTCTATGTTTGTTTGGTTATATACTTGTGATAGTGTGCTGTATTTGGAACTTCATTCCATCATGTCTGTATTTTCTCACACTCATGAATGAAACCTCCACACACATTTATATAATAATCAATTTTTTTGACAATAAAAATATTCACTTAAATATATTACTTTAAATTATGATGTTTAGATTAATGTTGTAAATATGAAATGATAGCCATCTCAATAATGAACACTTGTTGCAAGAAAAGTTACACAGCATGTACATTGATAGAAGTCACATTATACATTTAGACATATTGATCACAGTAAGGAAACACAATTTCAGAATTCACAGTAGCAAGCCACATGTCAATTGAAAATTTAAACCAAAAAGGCCTTTTTAATTTTTAGAAGTTAAATAATAGTGAAAAATGATAAAATTTGTTTTATCTATAACATAAAGTAAGCGGGGTAAGTTAGAACCTCAGTTGCTTAGTTATCTATAACATAAAGTAAGCAGGGTAAGTTGGAACCTGAGTTGGTTAGTTATCTAAGTAGTTTGTTAAAACTACCTGTCATCACTAGCCTGAGATGGTGAGTTAAATCACACTCATGTGGAGATGTTGAACTCAAATGTTAATGGACAATGATTGCAAAATTTTCTGCTGGATACCGGTGACATTCTGTTTGTTTTCTGGCTTCCGCCCCACAAAATTCAGACTGCCACAATATTGTTATTTTTGTTTTAAGTGGAATTAACCTTAATAACAATTATCAACATATAAAGTAAACATATACATTTTCAAAATTTAAAACAAAGATGTGGGCTTCTTTTTTACATACAGTGCTACTGTTTAAAGCATTCACTTCCAATGTTTATCCAACTTGGAAAGCATGCCTCAGAGAAAGGTCTAGTCCCATCCACTAATACATTGTAATATTATGATTGGATGTGATGTATACTTTTGAAATTGTATACAAGTTTGTGGTAATTGTTAATAGATTCCTGTGTAAAATTCCCACATTCAGGTGTGCTTATTATGTCTGCTTTACTAGATAAGTAACGTAATAAAGAACTGTGTTAAGAATAAATTCAAGGCTATATCACTAGACCTAGTTTTCTCCTTTTATGGATAACAAAAATTCATATAGGGGTAGATGTATTACTGCCATGTTAATTCACAACAAGTTGGGGTTACTACAGAAAAAAACATTCTTAATTCTTAAATTGCTTAAAACAGTCACAGTGTATGTAAAAAAAGCAGAAAATAGCACTTTTATTGCAGTATGAAAAGTCTTGTATCTGATTTTAGTGTTATAAAATAAGCCTTAGTTTTGCATCATAACATAGATATAATTATCTAGTTTATTATTGTTTTTTCAGATTAGTTTTGTTAGTAACATTTAATGCAGTTCTGTTTTACAAGTTATGGTCTTTGGAAGGACATGCCAATATTTTGTACTTTCCAAATTATGATTCAAGTATCAATTTACAGTAAGTTTTAAAATAAAGTAAGGTTTGTATGCAAAAGTAACTTTTCCATTTCAGTTATGTTAAATAGATATGACGAAATTGATTGTAGGAAATTGTATTATTATAAAAGATTTTGCTACATCAGTAGTGTGTGTGTACCCAAACAATGGTTTGAACAAAATGATACATTTGCCAAAATTATAATAAAAACATCATTGGGTACTTTAGTTCGAAGGTAGTTTTCACTTCCCTATATATATAAGAAGAAATCTGTCTTGGAATTTTGAAGAACTTTATAATCATCTATCAGTGATTATATTTTATTGTAAAAAACAATGTAAGTTTAAGTTAATTTCATACATTATTTTAAGACAAACACAAGATCTCGTTGTATCGTTGGTTTCATCATATCATGATATTCATGTGCTTTTTCAATGTAAATTTGACAGTATTTTGATGTTGTAAAGAACCTGAATATAGTGAGCTACCAATATATGAATTATAAATAATCCAGAGAAGATAATATTGACATTTTATTAAATATTTCAACGTCTTGGTTTCAGATATGTACCTAAGTCTGAAGAAGAATGGATACAGCTGTTGAAACAACAGAAAGAATTACATGTCAGTGAAATAGAAAAATGGAAAGATATTTTATCATCATCAATATCATTAATAGACCAGGTTTGTTCTCTTACATAAAAAACATTTCATATAGAACTCTTGATATTTTGGGAATGTAATACAATTATAACATACTTGACCTCTAACAAATATATGAGGGTCGTTTGAGGGAGAATATAAAAATGAATGGGACATAAAAAAGATTATTTCATTTTAGAATAGGTTAGAGTGAATGGAAGCTCTCTAACACACAAAAAAGCATGATAAGTAAAAACATAAAAGACTTAAAAGCTTAATTATTTAGTAGTGTTTAATGCTAGTTATAGCAAAATTTGCAGGAAGCCAGAGTGCCTGAAGAGAACCAACCATTGACCTACGACAGGAGAACTAACATTTCTTGTCAATTAGGATCAGAGTCAAATATACCTTTTCATTTTGTCAGATTTTATTCCAAGTGGTTTCTTTCATAATTATTTTTATTTTGTTAACATATTCATACTTAAAAAAGTTGATGCAAGTCCATAAATATATTTATTTTGTTCAAGATAATTTTATTCACGTATTATATCGCCGGAAGCAAACGGCTAAACGAGATTCAGATGGCGGTGACCATATTTCTGAGAGTTTTTGGATGAAACAGTATTTCAGATTATTTTTGACACCGCTACCTTAAAGAATTCGCTTCCCTCGCTTATTATAAACATGTATTATGGTAGAACCTCCATTACTGGAATACCCTACAAAATAAATGTACTTCTAGCCAAAGCTATATAAATTTTTTATTTTGTTGGAGGGAGTACAAAATAATACTAAGTATATATAATTTGGAAATTCACTGGATTTTGTTTCAAAATACCGAATGGGGTTGGTTTGAAGGATTTACCATAGAATTAACATGAAAGTGATTGTCTCATAGTAAAAATTCAGACCAGGCTTAAAATATTCTTTTTATAATAATAAAAATCATTTTTAGTCTGGGGACACTTTGACCCCGTGGAATTAATGTAAAAAATTCTTAATTTCAATTCATTTACTAAGTATGCACCCTAACTTTTTGCGGTACAGTTATGTTATATATGGTACGTTTTCTATACATCATTACTTCAAATATATTATTTTACTTATTTTTACTATATAGTTTTACTATCTACCTTGCCATTTATGTATTTTCTATGAAGTACGTTTACTGATGACACCAACACCAAATATTTTTTTGTTTTTGTTTACATTTTATGTACGGACTCAGTCTTGCTCTGGGTTTCAAAGAGTCAACACTTTTTTATTTTTATTTTTTACATGCTCGTGATCAAGACCATATTTGTCGAACCGTTGGGTATTTTTAACTTTTTAGTTTGTTGTTGTTTTTTTTACGATTTTATATTTGGTTTTGCTCGACTTGTGTATTTCTTACATTTTAGTTGTTGTTTGCCCCTTTTGACAGCTCACCATTTCCATATATTTTTCTTGTAAAAATATTCTTTGTTTGGTATAGCAGGTAGGTAGGTACATATTGTTTTGGAAATCATATTGATGATTAATTTCATAACCTCAGTTGAACAAAAATAATTTATGTGACTACATAAATTGGAAAATTAAAATGCAAAATTTTCCCTCCAACGTTATAAATTTTTTTTTGGGTCAGCCCAAACAATTCTAATTTTAATTTATGCCTCAAGTAAGTAAGTACACATATATAATGATAAAATGGTAATATATGAAGTTAATTAATTATTTCTTGTTTTCCAGATGAAGATATCTTTAATCAAGTTAACCACTAATTTAGAACATCAGATTTCACACACTGACATGTATAGTGAAACAGTAAATAGAAAAAAAACTATGATTTAGATAGTATATTGTTCACATTATATTGATCTCAATGGAATACTCCCAGGAACACGGTATTATTTATTAATTATAAACTTTATTCTATGTTATATAATTAAATTTTCCTATTTTATCATAAACACTTATTATAAATTCTGGTTAAAAAGACTTTCAAATGTGATTTAGTTAATGCATTGATAAAGTCAGTATTATATTTTTCTGTATCTGTTGGACAATATCATTATTGAAATGTTTTTTCACATTGACCAGTTCTAATCATTTAAGTCATACATCAAATCAGTACACTGATAATATAGTTTCTAATATTCATAAGTTATTTTAGTCAAAGTTTCAATCATTTCTTGAAATTATTGTAATTTTAAATAAAAAAATACTTTTTTTATTTATTTGTACCTTAGCCCTTTACTCACAAACATTTCATTCAGTCCAATGGACTTATTAAGTTTGCCAGTGAGTGTGCAGAGTTTACACACCAATAAATAATTCTTTCAAAAAATCCATTATTACTGTATTATCGAAATATTCTGCAATAAGACTTTCTGTATATTTTTAACCAGATTTTTCAATGATTAGATTGGCATTGTACAACGGGCAAATGTCTCCAAACACTGATTTATTGTTTTGATAAAGAAGTAAAACAATGCAAAATATCTCATTTACAAAATATTTCATTTACAAAATCTCATTAAAGAAAAAACCATCATTTTATTTTATACTCTCATGAAATCAAAATCCAGAAGTACATACAAAGAACAGCGTTTATGAGCAGATGTATAGTATTAAGTGTTGAATAATATATTATTTTAAATGTGCAGAAATGATTATTCGTCTTTTACAAAAATCAAACATACTAATTGTGATATGTTCATCATACAAATCATACATTTAGCCTAATTTAAGTGCTAGTCTTTCAAAGACTTTAGCAGTTGTCAAACAAGACATTAAAAAGAAGAATTATCTCAGATTTTATTTTATAAATACAGCTGGATTAACTAAAATTATTGTAAACAGAAGAAATGATGGGAATTTATTTTTTTAAATTGCATATTTTTTTATCAGAACTGGATAAATTATTCCAGCTGGATTGTGTCTTTACAGATGAGAAATTGTATCGTTCTAAAGGGCAATATGAGTGGTCATCAACACTTTGGGGCTGTCCTCATATTTTTATCTCCTTACCTGCAACCTCAGAGGCAAATGAACTGAAACCTGGTGTGATGGATACATTGAAGAAATTAAAAAAAATTTAATCTTGGTTAGAAAATTAACATATTCACAGTACAGTGAATAGTTTCTTACTTTTGATTTCATATTTCATAAATCTCTTAAACTGCATGGTCAAACAAACTGAACTTGGTACAAAGCATCTACTAAAGGACGTTTATAAATTCTACATATTTTCTCCAGCTGAATGTTTCCTGTACTTAATTGGTTGAATTTCAGAAATATTCCTCAGTAACCACATGGCCAAGTGAAATAGAATTTGTTATGAAGCATAAAAGATATGTATGTTATTTTGGATTTTGAACAGGGTTGCTTTTAGCTGCAATTTTAAAAATGTTCTTTTGTGAAATCACTTGACCATTTGAGTTCAAACTTTTTTTATGAAGCAGCTGTTGAAGGATATGTACATGTATTATTCATATTTTTTGCCAAGGTAGTGGTTTAGGCAATTTTGGTTTCTGATTGATGGAACTTCAAAATTATTCTTTTAAATTATATAAAGTTTGGATATTTTGTCCCTTTCTCACAATTTATAAATATTTTGTGAAAAACTTCATGGCCAAATTAATAAATGTTGAAATGAGTCTGAATGAATAGATTGTTGCCTAGGGTGTATGCAATACTCACTTTGATCATCCTTTAGTTATAAAATAATTTTGAAGTGGTGTTTAATTGTGCCATGGAAAAGACTTTCTAAGCCTTTATGATCCATCTCCTGTATGCCGATACTTTGAAATTTTGCTGTGCCAAACAAATTTTCGTCAAAGTTTTGTTGTCATTTATAGATAGGAATGGTTTAATATGTTATAGGAAGTTTGGCTTCTCAGAGGCTTAATTCAGGCAGGTGCATATGCATACATACTTTTAGCTCACCTTGCCCAAAGGGCCATGTGAGCTTTTGTCATCACTCGGCGTCCATCATCCGTCCGTCCATCTGTCTGTAAACTTTTACATTTTGATCCTCTCCTCTGAAACCCCTAAGCCAAATGAACTGAAACTTGGTATGAAGCATTATGGAAGGACCTTCATAAAGTTTGCATAATTCGTTCCGGTCGGACAACTCATATGGCTGACATGATGAATTCTTATTTCTGATTGGTCGAAATTTCAAAAATCTTTTCATCTGAAACCGCAAAGCAAAATGAACTGTAACTTAGTATGAAGCATCTGTGGAAGGACCTTTATAAAGTTTGCATATTTCCATCTGGTCAGACAACTAATATGGCCGTCATGATGAATTCTTATATCTGATTGGACAAATTTTAAAAATCTTCTCGTCTGAAACCCCTAAGCCAAATGAGATGAAAGTTGGTATTAAGCATCTATGGAAGGACCTTGCATATTTTGTTTTGGTTGGAGAACATATATTGCCCCCATGATGAATTCTTATTTCTGATTGGGCCTTTTATTTTTAATTAATTGGTTTATGGATTTTTTTTTTAAAAATAAGGTCGGTCGGTCGGGAAAAAAAAGAAAAAAAAAAGAGGGAAAATCATGTTCTTTTGAACAATCTTGGTTATATTAACAAATGTACAAAGGTTGCAAATGATTGGTTAATTCCCTCTTTTGAAACCCAAATGTCAGAACATCTATCTTGAAAGGTGTTATTCAGTAGACCGTTCCCTTTTTAAGGGATCCGACTCGTCAACTACAACATAAAATGAGTGGATTCGATATCTTACGGAATGAAGATATTCATACAAAACAAACTTAAAAGCCGCATGGATTCTATTAAGAAATTCATTTCATAAAACTTGTTTCGGAAATTGGCACGAACTAAAAGCTATAAATAGGTTTTCTTTTTGGATCATGTTAATCAAGTATTTTATTGATGGATAATCTATTTTTAGATGAATTGGAATATAATCTTTTATGAAATTTTGATGCAGAAAGGGTTTTAATTTATTTTTATTTTTTGGATGGCTGATTTCAGAGGATCGGCGGTAAAAAAAAAAAAAAATTTTCAATTTTATTTTTTTTTCTTCAAATCTGCAAAATCGGGTCGGCGGATCCGTAAACCAACTAATTAAAAATAAATGGCCTTGGTCAAAATTTCAAAAAAGAATTTCCTTTTCAACCGCAAGGCCAAATAACCTTGGTATGGAGCATCTGGGGGAAGACCTTTATTAAGTTTTGATATTTTGTTCCAGTCAGAGAACTAATATGGCCACCATGATCAACTCTTAATTCTGATTGGTCAAAATTTCAAAAATTTTCTTTTCTGAAACCGCAAAGCCAAATGAACAGTAAATTGGTATGAAGCATCTGTGGAAGGACCTTTATAAAGTCGGACAGTTTATATAGTGGCCATGATGAATTCTTATTTTTGATTGGTCAAAATTGAAAAATCTTCTCCTCTGAAACCATAGAGCCAAATTAACTGATACTTGGTATGAAGCATCTATTGAAGGTCCATTACAATTTTCACTTGAAATAAAATGGATTGATTGTGGGACTGTTAGGTGAGCTATACAATTCTCTTGAGCCTCTTGATTTTTAAAAATCAACACTTGTGTTTATCCTCAAATATTTCTCTTGGCTTTGAGTTTTGTTTTTGTTTGAGTATTTATTTCAATAAAAGTTAGAATGTAGAATATATGCAAATTATATGATCTTTGCAGACTAGTACTAGAATTTTTGTGTTCTTGTTTTTTGAAAATATTTATTTTGTTATTTAAAAGTCAGCTGTAGATATATAGTTTGTCACTGCACATCATTATTTTGTCATTCTTAAAATTGTTAAATTTTGTTACAATGTATGTTTTGTATATGTTTTTGTTATTCTGTATAAAAGACATTTATTTTGATTGACTACTGGGAGATTTTTTTTGTGAAAGTGATATTTCTGTAATCGCAGTTTTTGTTATTATAAATTCACTCTTGGCAATATGCTAAATCAAAACAAAATTAAATTCCAAACATAAAATGCATGAAGATACAACCGATTGGATATGGCTTAATGAAAAATAAATGGTAGTATAATTATTTATTTTAATTTCCTGATAATTTCAAGAGTTGAAAAATGCCTGGGATTTGCCCCTTTTATGCTGGGCTACCAAATTTTATTACCTGAAAAGCCTGATGTGTCAGGAAAATCAAAAAGCATACTTGTGTTATTTTTATATCAAATATTTTCTTCGTGTTTTCCCCATGATAAAAACAGAACCGCTGTCAAGGAAACTAATGTATTCAATCACTAACGACCAATTTTATCGATTCCAGTCAATTTTAAACATTTAGGATACTGGGATCGATCAGTATTGATAGCCTGTCTGGATTCTGGAAAAAAGATTTGATTTCATTTGGAACCAGAAAATCATGGCCCATGTAATGACAGCATGCCACATTCTCCGTAGCAGAGTCATTTCCGTCACTTACACTCCACTCAGTTATTTGTGGGACTATTATGAAACTATATAGCCCTGGGCTAGTCAGTGTGTAAAGTTAATTTACAAGTAATTATTACATTGTATGCTTCTGTGTGAATATGAGGTATACCGGTAATTTATCTGTCTGCTTGTTATGATATACTGTAACATCATTCACAGTGCAAGTAACATTACGATGTATCAGATAAACATATTTTTATGATAGTTTTTTAAATGGTCCAACAGCAATTTTTCATTAATAGGGGAATTTTATTCTATCAATAGAACTTTATTTGCTCAGGCACTTGTGGAACAAAAACAGGTAGGTTGTTATGTATACCACTAACCTCTGCGGTTGATTTCTTGATGAAAAGCTCAAAGAATTACTACAGTTGTGAAAATTCTCATTCATTTGCAATTTATGGTAAAATTGTCTCCCTTGTTCCAATTATTAATAGGTAAATATACAATGTTATGTACAATATGGAAGGATAGTGTACATAATACTGTATGATAATCTATTTATTATACATCTGTACATCAACAGAACTTTTAAACATCAAAATAATTGATCAACAATTGGAGTTAGTTCTCTTACATAACGTACAGTATAAAAAAACATGGATTTCTCGGGACATACACTATGAATAAAATACGGCTTGTGGATGTACAATACGGGGAAATATTTTGTTGTCATGTGTTTAAAATAAACGTTTCTCATTGGATTAAAATTATAGCTGTATAATAGAGAATTAAAAGAAAAAATTTGTATCACAAGCCGTATCGCCCCGAGATTTCAATATCAGTCCGAGGGATGATATTGATCGAGGAATGTTACGGATTTTGACATGTTTTATAAGTTTTATCATGTATTTTAACAGCAGTGAAGAATTGTTAGTAAGGAATACTTTGTTGTAATTAATGTATGGAGGACTAAATGCTTGTTGGTTGTGTAATAATAAGAGCACATAACTAGAACTGATGTTATAGCATAGTAACCATTTGTTTTCCAACGCCAACAACAAAGACGATGACCTTTTGTCTGCTGAAGTAAATTAAAGTACCTGCCCGACAGGTTCCGCATGAAATAAAAAAAGTCTGAATTGGAGTGCGATACAGGTTGAGCCATGCGATAAAGCGGGTGCAATACAGGTTGAGTAATGCGATAAAGGGGGTGTGATACGGGTTTAGCCATGTGATAAATGGTAGGTTTTAAAGGTTGACCAAGAATGTATGTAATACGGACAGAGCATCTGGTGCTTTATCATATATTTAGTACTAAATACAGTCATTTTGTAATATGGTACACAGATGCTCCACATAATAAATATTAAAATAGATAAATTCTAAGACTTTTTGTGCAATCCTTTAAAATAATAAAACTGGGTATTTCAAAATCTTAGAATTTATGAGGGTGTAAGGGTTTATAGAATAAAATAAAATAAATAAAGGCCTAAAATAAATTAATACAGAATGTTATACTTATTGATTTTTTTCTCCTATTTATCTAAATAAATTTCTCCGGTCCATATAATCGTTTATTATACCTCAGTATGTTTTTTCTATATAAAAATTAAGACCATAATTTTACTATATTATTTTACTATTTACTATTCTCTGAACTTGAAACTATTGACCAGTCAATAGTTTCCATTACTATTGATCGGTCAATATTTTCCACTACTATTTACCGGTCAAAGTTTCCACTATTGCATATTTGGGGAATAGCAAGTTTATTTTCCCCTCGATAAAAACTATTGCCCTCGTCTACTCCTCGGGGACAGTAAACTTACTATTCTCCTTATACCCAGTAAATAAGTATATAGTATGGAATGCACCTCCAGGCCAATGTAGGATTTTCTACCAAAACTGCTAACAGTCCATATACTGTTTTGCCATATGGCCCTCAGTGTCATGAACTATTTCTTTAAAAATATTGACCTAAAAAATAAAGAATATTGAATAATGGTGTTTAACAATATGAAGAATCGTTTAAAATGGATAAAGCAATTGAGGAAAAAATAGCAACAGAAAATAACATCTGTACTGAATAAAGAAAAGTCCTGTAAAAAATACATTATTTCATATATATTTTTACTGTTACATAGTATTAATGGCCATATGGGCTATCATTAAAACTAATGTTGTGTTCCTTTAATGTAAACAAAGAATGTTATTATTTGTTACATAACTACAAATCTTAATGTCAGACATTAAAAATAAAATGTTTTATGGATGATGAAAAATTATGAAAAAGATTTGTAATTTGTATGTTTTTTTAAAGTTTTTGTTCATGTAACATTTGTTGAAAAGGAAACAAGTAGTCATATTGTTATGTTGATGTTAATTTAATTATATTTTATACACATAAAATTATATTTCAGGCAATATCAGTGACTAAAGAATAAATTATTTTTTATATAAATATTAATGTTTATTTTATCATTAAACTTCTTGTTAGTCAAACAGACAATTGAATACAAACTGAATTTCTGTTTTGTACGTTAACTGTCTGTAAGACTAAACTCAGCTGGAATTTAAATTTTAACCACCTTAGGAAAAAGACATTTAGAGGAAATTGGAAGCATTTTCATAACCTCTTCTGGCAGGTCAGAAATTCTAATGTGTCCCAATGAAAAATTATGATTTTAAGACAGTTCAGTTTATGTCATCAGTTGTAAAGTTGGTCATTCATTTTGACATCCCCCATTTGAAGCTTCTGATCTATGGAAAAGGGTTTTTGTCTCGCCTGCGAAGGCAAGATATAGGTATTACTTTCCGGCTGTGACGGCGGCGTAAACTGGTCTAAAACTTTAATAACTTTGCACATATAATACTTACAATTAAGATTTATAGTCCACAGATAGCTAATCGAATAAGGTTTGCCGCAGTATATTTGTCTTGTGACTCTGATCTCATTTCCATGGTTCACTGACTTCATAAACATAAATGTAAAATCTGCGTCCAAGTTTTGTGGTTAATCCATTTCTCAGCAACTGTAATACCTAGGCCAACCATATGTGGTCTATAGCTAGTTCTTAGTGGGTACATGCCAGAATGACATCTGCCTTTTGACATTGACCTTGATTTCATGCTTGAGTGACCTGTGTCACATTTTCATGGTTAAGTCCATTTCTCAGCAACTATAATACCTAGACCAACCATATGTTGTCAATATATAGTTCTTGTAATACCTAGACCCACCGTATTTGGTCTATTGGTAGTTCTTGGTGGGTACAAGCTAGTCTGAGACTTGTTTCTGGACCTTGACCTCAATTTTATGGTTGATTAAGTCCATTTTTCAGCAACTGTAATAAACTAGACCCATCCGTGTTTGGTCTATAGATAGTTCTTTTTGATTACATGCAAGTCTGACACCTGTCTCTGGACTTTGACCTAAATTTCATGCTTGAGTGACTTTGTCACATTTTTGAGACTAGGTCTATTTCTCACCAACTTTAATACCTAGACCCAACATATTTGGTCAATAGATAGTTTTTAGTGGGTACATGTTGGTATGACACCTGCCTTTTGACCTTGACCTTAATTTCATGTGTGAGTGACCTGTGTCACATTTTCATGATTAAGTCCATTTCTTAGCAACTGTAATACCTAAGCCAACCATATCTGCTCAATAGATAAATCTTAGTGGGTACATGCCAGTCTGACATCAGTCTCTGGACCTTGACCTCAATTTCATGCCTTAGTGACTTGTTTTAGGCTTGAATGACATGCATGAAATTTTTCAGACAAATTATCGCCTGAACATTACTATTTCTTTAACGCATTTCCTTTGACTTGCAATGTGGGGTATCAGATAATCATTATTCTGTGTCCATGTGCATACTCAGGCGAGACATTTAGTGTGTCCACTCTTGTAAAAGTCATGAATAGATGTAGAAATATTATGAAAGAAGAGACATGGCCCCATTTGAAGCATCTGATCCGTGGAAAATGTCCCTACATACAGATGCCTATTAAAAGCGCAAACAAAGAAACAGTGCTTTGATTATTGTTGTTGTTCTTCATCTTATAGTCACACTCTGTCCTTTAACATCAAGATATCCATATCGGATCGTTTTACTCGCAATCCGACGTTCCGAAGCTCCTTCGTGATCAGGCGATGGATCCTTGCAGTGTAAACACGAAGTTGACAAGAATGTCCACTGTAAATTGTATTTTTCTCAGTTTAAACTCGTCAATTAATAAATATTAATAGCGATGGAATATTTAAGAAATCAAGGTAAGTAAATAAATTTTACTTTTTGTTCAACTATTACCGATAATAGAATAGTTATTGACAGAAGAAGAGAAACTTTATGAAAATTGCAAAGCGACATAGAAGTTTGTTGATTTTTATATACATATTTGTTTCGCGTTTAGCTGATACAAGTACCGAATTTCGTGTGAACAGTTGCCGTTACCTAATCAGTTAGAAATATTAACGGAATCTGAAAATTGATTCTTTTGAAACGGACAGAAACCTATAAAACCATTGATGACGGGTCTTTAAGATCATTGTCGGTTTCAGCCCTAATGTACGATTTGATATCGGGATATTTTTGCTATAAAGGTTTCAAATTTGATAATGGCAGATTATGATGCAATTTTAATTACGCATGAGGTATAGAGCAATCAGAAAACGGCATGTAATAGCTGTTTAATACTATATTCAAAGCCACGGTAATAATAAATCAAATATCTTTTAAGAATGTCCTGTCCACAAGCACCTGTGGTGTACTTTTAGCTCACCTGGCCCAAAGGGCTATGTGGAGCTATTGCTATCACTTGGTGTCCGTCGTTGTCGTATAAACTTTCAACGATCTCCTCTGAAACCACGGCCAATAGGGACAAAAGTTGGCAGCAATAGTCCTTAGGCTATCCTCTTTCAGAATGTATCCGATGACCCCGCCCTTCATCCAAGATGGCCACCAGAGTCAAATATAGTTTAACATAGGACCCTATGGGATATTTACTTAAAGATATTCTTGTCTGAAACCACTTGGCCAATTGGAACAAAATTTGGCAGCAATAATCCTTAGGTTATCCTCTTTCAGAAATGTATCCGATGACCCGTTATCCAAGATGGCAACCAGAGTCAAATATAGTTTAACATAGGACCCTATGGGATATTTACTTAAAGATTTTCTTGTTTGAAACTACTTAGCCAGTTGGAACAAGACTTAGCAGTAATGATCCTTAGATGGTTCTAACATGGGACCTAATGGGAAAAATCACTGAAAGATTTTCTTGTTAGAAAAAAGTGAACCAGTTGAAACTTGACAGCAATATTCCAGGCCGCCAGTCGAGATGGGCATAGTCCAGGTGAGCAATACAGGCGCCTGGGAGCCTCTAGTTAAAAATTCGTGGAACAAAACATGTGTTATCTCAGAAATAAACTATTAACCTGGCAAACTAAGCATTCCTGGAGCAAAAATCAGAAAGGCAAAAGATAACTAATATACGGTGAGGAAAAGAATCAGATCGAAGTAAACCGAGTCATAGTATTTAGGTAACCGCCATGGTGGTTTCATGAAACCATGCCTGCCTTGAATCTGAGAAGTCCTTGATTTGATGCCTGAACACTTTAAAATTGGTCACGATTGATTGCTTCTCCACTACTGAGATATCGGGGTAGAATATTAGGATTGATTGCTTTTCCACTACTGAGATATCGGGGTAGAATATTAGGATTGATTGCTTCTCCACTACTGAGATATCGGGGTAGAATATTAGGATTGATTGCTTCTCCACTACTGAGATATCGGGGTAGAATATTAGGATTGATTGCTTCTCCACTACTGAGATATAGGGGTAGAATATTAGGATTAACAAATTATTTCGTGGCATTAGGAGTTTTGAGATAATCAAGGATTTAAGTAGTAGTAGTACTATTTAAATCCTTGAGATAATAATGTCCAACAGTATTTCTGTTTGCTAAACATTACTTACCACTGATATATATAGAAAATTATATATTCAAGGTTTCATATTTGTGAAAAATATCTTTTTGTATAGTGTTTTGATTTGGGTGTTAGTACATCCCTAAAACCACTTTTGTTAAAGAGTTCAATGGGAAGTCATATCAATACGGGACTTCATCAGGCAATACCTCTGTATAAGTAGGTTACCAAAATTTAGGTACACAAAATGTAAATAGGTCTTTGAACGTATCTCAATTTCATTAATTTATATAATAAGCAATTAGTTATATTTCTGATTATTAAATTTGTTGATATTTATCACGGTTTGTAGACCATCTCTAAACCCACAAATGCTAACTAGATTTCTTTTGAGCTTACCTGGCCAAAGGCCATGTGAGCTTTTGCCATTACGTCCGTCGAACGTAAACTTTCACATATTGATCATCTCCTCTAAAACCAATGGAGCAAATTTAACCAAACTTTACAGGAATGATGTATGTAAGATTGCTGAAATTTTTCCGATCTGCCAAAAAACATGGCTGCCAGAGCAGGACATATTTTAACATTGGACCCTATGGGAAAACATGTTAAAAGTTCATCTCCTCTGAAACTACTTGAGCAAATTTAACCAAACTTTACAGGAATGATGTATGAAAGGTCCTTTACTAAGATTGATGAAATTTTTCCGATCCGCCGTAAAACATGGCTGCCACAGCAGGACATAGTTTAACTTTGGACCCTATGGGAAAACATGTTAAAGTTCATCTCCTCTGAAACTACTTGAGCAAATTTAACCAAACTGTTTTGGAATGATCTTTGGAAGGTCCTTTAGAGGGATTGCTCATTTCGTTTGAATGCGACAAACATCAAGGCTGACAGCAGGAACATAGTTTAACATACATGCCTATGGAAAAAAACATATTTTGATCATCTCCTCTAAAACTATAATAGCAAATTGAATAAAACTGTACTGGAATGATGTATGGAAGGTCCTTTACAAAGTTGGGTCATTATGTTCAAATCTGAGAAAAACATGGCCGCCAGAGGGGAAATACCTTTAACTTTGGACCCTATGAGAAAAATATATTTTGATCATCTGCTCTGAAACTTTTGAAGCAAATTCAACCAAAGAATTAATGGAAGTTTGTAGAAGCATTTTGTCAGGTGAGCGATACAGGCTCAGCCCACTGAGCTTCTAGTTTATAAGATGAAAATGATTTTATCACCATAAAATGTGCAATATTAGTCTATATGGTATTTCTAATGAATACTGTATTTCTGATTTTATCACTCAAAACTTACAGAAAATGCATGCAATTGCATATTCTTGATAGAGTTGAATATCAGATTTGTGAAGTAAAAATGAGCGATGTTTTCACAAAAAGCTAACGTTATTACTTTAAAGGTTTACGAGAGTGCACAATATATGGACGGCTTTGTAAAAAAAAAAATCCGCTCATTCTACACTATAACTGTTTCCATGTTGTAAGTCCTCTTCTCGTAAGCCGTAATGAAATACGGATTTGTGAGAAATATTTCCTGGATTAAGTATAATATTTTCCTTGAATTAATATAATTTTAACTCAGCAGTTTACATATTCTATCCAATTCGTGTTTTGTGTAATAATGCCAGTTGAAACAACTCGGACTCGATCCACTCCAATATCTGGTAAAACGATACAGACATGTTATTTGGTTCTATCCGTAGGCGTAGAAATATTAGAATTTCTTACATAAGAAAGTATGACTGAAAAACAGTTGCTGCAAAAATTGTTATGACATGTGCTATGTAGTTGCGCGAGCACGGCTAATAAGTGAGATGGTACACGGTTTATTGGTAAATAATATAGGAAATGGTTGTATTATGAAAGAGTAATTTCATGGTATGGATATTGCACTACTAAATCCCTTTCTAAATTCGGTACTGCATCAGTACTTCCAGCTGTTAAGGACAGACTCAAACTACCGCGATAAAGCTTTTACCACAGGGGCCCGACTTCTGGATATTTATTTCTTTTTTCATTTTATTTTTTGTTGTTTATTTCATGAGTACTTTTAATAAATATTTACTATTACAACGAATATTCTGTGTTTATTATCAATGTGCTATACACTATCCACGTCCTTATACTAAAAAATCCTTTAAGGGGTATAAGCTGCCATTTTGGATTTCCTACCCCTGCCACAATTAAAATCAATTAAAAATACTTCCATGTGACAATTTTTTTCATATCTGCCCTCAATCTCCTCCAAAATGAATGATCTTCAGACGCCTCGAAGCATCGACCTGGATACTCCTGCATAAAAATTATCCTCTAATGTTTTATAAAGGACACTTTTGTTCTCTTTACGTGTACCGTATCAATTACTTGTAGTTCAAATGCGCAATAAGGTTTAAGAGTTTAGATTTTCAAAAACTGGGGCTCATATTCGATCGTGATTGTCGGAACGTTCTGGGATATTTCGGATACATGTACCAGGGGTGCCAGCATGTCCCTGGGAGTGCAGAGATTCCTGTTTGTCGTAATTATTGCAGTATTATTATAAAAGAGATTTTTATGACATTAAAAGGCTTTTGTTTATACTAGATGGAAGAATACTAAGAAAGTCTCATGAAAAAAGAGGAATTCTACAGTAATCTTTCCAGCGATTGACAGAATTAGCTCATCCTTGTCCGGTTATCAATTTCACGATGCCTTTAACATAAATCGTCTTCTTACATGAGTCATGAATTATGAAACTAATTATCACATAACATGACCCATGAAATAAATTCATCTAGAATGCGACATCTAAGGTGTCAAAGTTGATAGCTTATTACAAAATATAAAACAAATACAGACATTAAGGCACATATTATGAACTACGAAGAAGAGTTATTACAGAAACATTTCAGTCATGTAAATGATAACACAAAACAGATCAAGCATGGAATTAGGACCAATTTCCCGTGCAATAAAATGCAACTCGATCTGTGATCGAATGTGACTGTTAAGGAGCAGTAATTTGATTTTTATTGGGGGGAGGGGCTAGGATGGAATGTATGATCTTGCCTACTTTTTTCCTTTTATCGCCGAAATTTTGGTCCTGTATTTTTTTTTTTTTTTGCCGCTGTCGCAGCTTACATTTTTATTTTCATTTAAACCAAAAAATTTCCTGATTGACACTGGTCCTGCATTTTTTTTTACACCTAAAGTGATCCTGGTCCTGCCTTTTATTTCAAAGCCGTTGATATCTACCTAATTCAATTTCTACTCTATGTGAACTAATTCTTAATTTGGTTAATAAATCTCTTTAAAGTTGCCATGTGATAGATAATTTTCAAAAGACAAACGTTCCCTTTGAAGGTTCTATTAATTTTTGTTACCATAATGTTTGATTTTATAATCACCAAATACCTCCTCTAAGTTTATTTAAAAGAAATGTTTTAATATTAGAGTAAATTTATGTATATTTTAAGGTAAAATTCTAAAAAGTCTGATGGTTGCTCAATACAAGAGTACCAGCCTTTTTTTTTAAAGTATTTAAACATATTAACTTTAATTTCTAATAATAAAGGATATCTGCCCAATTCAGCCATTTAATAATTTATTAGAGTTAAAAATACCCAATAATTCACTGCCGTAAAGAAGGACTGGCTTCACCGTATGTTCCAAAACACGAAAAGAAATTTTTAGCTTGGGGAGATTATCATTAAAATTTTTGGTAAATTTGAACATGGCCCTTAATCCCCTAGTATAAAGATCTTGTTTTGCTCCAGAAAAAGTCCCATTTATACTAAATACAATACCAAGATATTTATATTTACGGCAACTTTCAATTGGCGTATACCATTTAATGAAAATATCCTATTTTCTAATCTTCCAGTATTGTTAAATACTATTGACTTAGTTTTATTCATATTAATCTCTAGTCCCCATTTTCTTTACAATAAGGTATTTATTTATCCAAACAATTTTGTAAACCGTCCGAGGTTTCTGAAACTAGTACAACACCATCAGCATATAGGAGACAATTTATATAAATCATTTATGAAAAGTTTAAATTGACGTACTCCAATATTGGACATAGAGGGGTTTATTAAAAGATTGTTGTTTATTTTTACACTGAATTCAGTTTTGCTGTATATATCTTTTATTTATCATACTGTAAAATATATCGCTTATTCCATTTGTCATAAGCTTATAGAATAGACAATCTAGATTAAGAGAGTGAAAAGACTTTTTGAAATCTATAAAACAACAAAATAATTTCTATGATTATGATGATTAATATTTATCTATAAGAATCTCAAGGACAAACATATGATGTGTTGTGCGACTACCAGCACGAAAACCAATTTGTTCTTTGCAGATCATATTTCTGGATTGAAGTAATTTTTCTAATCTAGCGTTATAAGATCTTTGAAAATAATTTTCCAAGACAGCTTGATACTGTTATTCCTCTGTAGTTACTTATGTCGTCTTTGTTAACCTATATGTTTTACAAAGAATGTTCTAGTTAAATTAAACAAAAATATCCAGAAGTTTCGATATAGAAAGTTCCACACAATGACTCATCTGATTAAACAATGAACGACACCTTATCTACAGACAGATTACATAATATCAAAAATCTTTTCCAGACACCTCCAAATTTAATCACTGGAAATTCTAGAAATTAAACTAAAACAACAATTCAAAAAATATATGCTTATGCATTGCAGTGACAATAACAATGGGATCGAATGTCTTCATATTTCTGTTGGATTTTCGTTATTTGATGGTCACAGGAACTGTATATGAAGTTGTATGTTAGTATTATATGATCCCTGATGGTCACTATGCTAATTTTGTCTGAAGAAATCTGGGGTACTAAATTTATTGCATACAATTCGCATTAATAAACTACGGTTAGATAACTTGCCTGTATACTTCAGGTGCTCTTCTTTTAGCCTCTCTTAGTACAGCTATAAAAGAAAACTGACACTACCATAGGAATATAAGAAGGTCTAACAGTACTTTTACGTAAGTCGGTTAATAGTATTCATTCTATCAAGTTAATTGACATGTTCGTCAAGTTAGTTAATTGAATATTTCAAGGAATATTTCGAAACTTTCACAAATAGTTTAAGTATTATAAAATTTCACTCCTGAAATGATCTAAAATGATTTGCTTTCCATAAATACGAGCGTAATTAATTGCATCACGAAGCTGATGAAGTGACAGGAGTAATGAATATTTAAACAGTTTTATTGACAATGTACTTAAAGTGCTAATTATAGCTGAGCTTGTAAGTAATGATTATCAGCAATGGAATTTAAAGATGATAATAAAAACTAGATAGAGGCTCCTAGGAGCTTGTATTGCTCACCTTAATATCATTTGCAGATTTAAAGTAGAATTGTTTAACTATGTCCATCTTGGCTGAGTGAAACATTGTTGTCAGATTGGGTTCCAATTAGCTAACTAGTTTTGCCAAATTAGGTTCCAAATTTCTCACTGATTTCAGACGAGGATTTTTAAGGTCAATATTCCCATAGGGTCCTATTTTAAACTGTGTTCGGCTCTGGCGGTTAGTAGGGTCATCAGATATATCACTGAAAGAGGGTCAACTAAGCCTAGGACCATTGCTACCCGGTTTGGTTCCAATTAGTTCACTTGGTTCCAAGAAGAATTATCAGTAAATTTTCCCATTGGTTCTGTGTTAAAATATATTGGCCTGTTGCAGTAATCTTAGATACCATTGCTGCCAATTTTGCATAGTGTCCTTTGTTTAACTAAGTTCCCTTGTGGCGACAATCTTGGACGTAGGTGCAGGTCATCAGGTTCAATTCCGCAAGAGGACAGTCTAGGGACCATTGTTGCCAAGTTCGGTTCCAATTGGCTTAGTGATTTCAGACAAGATCTTTAAAAACAATTTTTTAACAAAGGGTCCTATGTTAAACCACAGGCGACCATTTTGGATGGCAGTCCGGGTCATTGGAATATTTCTGAAAGAGGACCACTAAAGGCTGCTAAGTTTGGTTCCAATTGGCTGTGTTTCAGACAAAAATATCTTTAAGTGAATTAAGTGGGATCTTCTGTTAAACTAATTTCGCTTGTGGCGGTCATCTTGGATGGTGATCCAGGTTATCGGATACATTTTTGAAACAGAACCATTTAAGGACCATTGCTTAAGTTTGGTTCCAATTGGCTATGCTGTTTCAGAGAAGATCTTAAAAGTTTCCAATAGTGTCCCATGTTAAACTAAGTTCGCCTGTTGCGCCCATCTTGGATGGCGATCTGGGTCATTTGATATATTTCTGATAAAGGATCACGGCTGCCAAATTGGGTTACAATTGGCTTACTTGTTTCAAACAAGAACACCTTCAAGTCAAATTTTCCCATAGGGCCCTATGTTAATCTATGTTTGGCTCTGATGGCCATCTTGGATGGCGGGCAGGGTCATCGGATACATTTATAAACGAGGACCACCTAAGGAACATTGTTGCAAAACTTTGTTTCAAATGGCCCCGTTGTTTCAGAGGATATCTTCTAAGGAAAGTTTAAGACGACGACGACTACGACGACGACGACGACGACCGCCAATAGCTCATATGGCCCTTTGGAACAGGTGAGCTAAAAAATGGCATGGGGTTAATGTCAACAAGAAGCAGACCCTTGTATTGATCCTAAAAAATGCAAAAGATATGCCATGTTTTAATCAAAATCCTCGACATTATGAATTTGCAGAATTATCGTTGGACAGTGGACTAATATCGGTGTCCTCTAAAAGATAATTATCTAATGAAACAAGTGCCTGTGCTGCAAAACTCTGTGATTACTAAAGATATGGTATTGGAGTCATTCTTAAGAGTCTGTTCGTATGTTACAACTTACAATACTGCAATCTAGTATATTTCGTTCTTGGGTGAAGCAAAACCATGACATTCAAGTTTCCAAAAGAGAGGTAAATTTCTTATTGCAAAATAACAAGACCACAAAGTTTGGTATTCCCAAAATTTCATAAAATCCACGATAATTGATGTCCTCATACTGAACAGTATGTCTACCTTATAAAACTTAGCTTTTAGCATATGCTCCTCTTACAGCTTACTGCTGGGAAAGAAGAATTTATATCAGTTGAGCTCACAAAACAGAAACATCAAATTTTGTTATGGTTGCAAGAAAAAAACATACCAATCTAATGATATGTAACTAACAGGTATCATCAGATCAAGAGATTCTTGCCCAGTAGCATCAAATATAATGCTCAGATAATGAGCATAACTAATCTTGGAACGCGAAATTAGGTCCAAATTTTCAAAACTTTTGAAAAAAAAACCTTTACTAACAATACCAAGATCTGAAACTGCTCAAATTTTAATACAAAGTTCAGCAAATTGTTCAATAAATCAGGACTGGAATAACTCACCAAACATCGACACTTAAGCTATCAATTAAGATAGGGATGATTCTACAGGGAACTTCATTTACTTTAGGTTTAGCTGTATAGGGTGAGGGTTTAGTGTTAAGATAAGGTAGGGTTATTTTAGAATACTCCTATATAGGGTAAATGAAGGCCCAACATGCTTGTGATATTGTGATATAATAAGTTATGAGAACTATCTACACCACTTAACCAGCAAGATGTCAAGATGGTCTGAAGTATAGTATATGAAAATAAAAGAACAAAAATAAATTATTGCAATTTTATTATACAACAGAAAAAAAAGATCCTCTAACAGAGCACATAAAATTTTTAACAAGATAACAAAAGCTACTATTCCATTGGTATATGGCACAACCTTTCGTTGTACATCGCATCGTTGGCTGTACACATTCTCCTTACAAAAATATATAGACAAATTTGGAACATTTAATTTATCTTTCACTAAACCATTTAAACCGGATAAATTTCCAATACATCACAAAGTCATAACAAATAGTTAATTGTAACGGAGTTAACACTTTTCTACTTTCGCACCGGGAATTATTGTCAAATTACAACACATACCATAAAACATTGATTTGTAACCATTTTGGTTTTTCATGGGAATCATATACTTTCAGCATCTACAAATTTTATATATACATGTCTGTATACTAAAACTAGAAAAATGATACACATAATTCTGTTAAACGCATTTTTTTGTTTTCTAATTGAGCATTTTCATTCACACTAGACTTATCCCTAACAAAATATATTCCTATTGGGTAAGACCAGTGTAAAATGTATCACATATCAACATACAGAATTGATTAAAAAATAATATCCAAGAAAAAATCCCACTTTTATGAGAAAAAAAATTATATTCATGAAAAATATATTTACTAGCCATTCTACTTAAAACTAGAGGCTCTCAAAAGCCTGCATCACTCATCGGATTTAACTTTTCACCTTGAACAGGACTAAACATTTAAGTGTTGCAGTCACTTTGGCTGGTTTTTTCTATAGGGTTCTATGTTAAACTAAGTTCGGCTGTTGCAGCCATCCTGGTTGACAGTCCAGGTCAGTGGAAACATTTCTAAAAGAGAACCATCTAAGGATCATTACTGTCAAGTCTTGTTCCAATTGGCTAAGTAGTTTCAGACAAGAAGATTTTTAAATGAATTTTCCCAAAGGGTCCTATATGAAACTAAGTTCGGCTGTGGTGGCCATCTTGGTTGACAATCGGGTGATTGGACACATTTCTGAAAGAGAACCATTTAAAAACCAAAGCTGCCATATTTAGTTTCAATTGGCTCAGTAGTTTCAGACGAAAAAAAAGATTTTTGAGTGAATTTCCTATAGGGTCCTATGTTAAACTAAGTTCAGTTGTGGTGGCCATCTTGGTTCAAAGTCCACGACATATTTCTGAAAGAGGACCTCCTAAGGACCATTGCTGCCAAGTCTGGTTCCAATTGGTTAAGTGGTTTCAGACAAGATGATTTTTCAATGAATTTTCCCATAGTGCCCTGTGTTAAACTAAGTTCGCTGTGGCGACCATCTTGGTTAACAGTCTGGGTCATCAGACACACTTCTGAAAGAGACCATCTAAAGACCAATGCTACACAGTCTAGTTCTAATTGGCTTAGTGGTTTGAGACAAGAATATTTTTGAGTGAATTTCCCATAGGGAACTATTTTAAACTAAGTTTGGCTGTGGTGGCCATCTTGGTTAACAGTCCGGGTCATTGGACATAATCCTAAAAGAGAACCTCTTAAGGACCAATACTGCCAAGTTCATAGAAGAAGATTTTTGAAATTCATCCCCCCTTTTTTCTATTTTTAGTAACAGCAGCCAACAAGGTTGGAAGTCGGGAATGCCGGTCATAATTTGGGAATGGGCTAAAAAGCTTCCGTCTCATTGGGCCAATCTGAAATAGTTCTGGTCTATCTGAATCAATAACTGAAGTCTCGAAATGATATGTCGATCGTGACACTTTTTTACCAGGGACTTTTAAAAAATGGCAGATGAATAATATAACATTCAGACGAAATAGGTAAAGACCTTAAATCTCGGTTCTGAGTGACCTTTATGGCAATATTAAAATAATGTATGTTGACTTCGATGGGCTCAATATATCTTGTTAAAATTTGAAACATACTTCGTTAAGATAAGTATCTTTCAATGGTCAACTGCTAATCAATGCTAAACATGTAGCTTCAACTCCTATTTTGTGTTTTAATTTAATGACTTAATGAAAAACGTCAAGTAAAAAGCCTATATTTACAGCTTATTGATTACAATGGTTTTTTCCCAAAAAAAAATCATTTTACTTTATGATATATTGTCACTTGTAAAACATTTTCTCACAAATGCAAATGAGATTTTTATTTCCTGATTTAAAAAAGTCAAGAAAAATTAGATTTTTTTTTTCTTACAGTTTATTTATACTTTTAGAATTTTATTAGAATAACTTCATTATTTCAGTATTGTATAGATCAGTATTCTGAAGAAGGTCCATGCCTATAATGATAAAATATTTTATACACTGATAAATTCTACTACCAGTAGTTGATGTCATAAATTATGCTGTACCTAATATTTACTTTTTAGGTAAAATATCTCTCATTTTATTGAAATTATTGGAATTATCAAGAACTATATGTAAAGCTGTTTTAAGACATTTACTGATATTTTATGTTAACTCTTGCATTTACAAACAGTTTAACTAGCTATCACAAATAAAGCTGATGATATGGCACAGTTTGTGGTTTCTCAGTTAAGCTAGTTAAAAAGAAATGATATAATTTAGTAAAATCAGATCCTGAGGGGTTATTAAACAGCAAATTTTACAGGTAGTATGTTTTAAAAATCAGCTGTTTCCACAAACATTTAAGAAGAATGCTTTCAGTACTTAGAGTTGCTAGGAAAATATATTTAATGGATGACTGAGACAACTATTGTTTGATCCATTATATGGAGTAACTATTCTAGATCTGAATACAGCATACATGTATTTTAATTTTATTACATTGAGTAAGTCAGAGATTCTGCCAAATATACATATCAATAAATTCCTTCCACAAAGCCTTTTTTTTAACTATTGTCTAATCAAAATCTAGTATAACATGCAGCAAGAGAATAATAATGTTCTAAATACACACATCCCAAGTAAAGCCCTTTTTATAAACCCTTTTCTGGTATCAGGAGTCCAAATTTTAAACCAATTTCAAGATTCCCTTTTCCCTCAAAGGGTACAACTTTACAGGTTTGCAACTATTAGACTTGGTTAGTAACAAAGATAAGTAAATTGACAAGAAAGTGTCTGATTGAAAGCAATCTTGAGTTTCCTTTGTCACTGTTATCAACTGCCCCTACTGTACATTTCCAGACTTATGAACTGACAGAGTTCTTCAGTTAGAAATCCTTTATTATTTGAATATAAACATAAAATATGTTGAGAAATACTACTGAATTTTTTCAATACAAAATAGTATGCAAAATCAATTGGGATTAAAATAACTTAACTCTTTATTTCTTGTTTGACAAACTCATAAAAGGAAACTCTATTGAAATTTAGTTTTGGACTATTGTTTCTGAAACCAGAAAAGGATTTCTAAGTTATGGCTAAATGTACACTTCTGAAACCATACATATATAAACATATACCCTCTTTACAATATTGAGGTAGATCTATCTGGCAGTGTTACTCTACTGTCTGAGTCTATAAAAGGCCAAATAAAAAAAATCTTAAGATTCTCAAATAATTTTCATGTTTTTGCAACAGTCAACCTTTAATAACTTTGTTTTTACTGTGAAAAAAAAATAATATTTTGATGCCTACCCAATAAAATGAAAAAAAAAAGAACAAAAAGCTATTTAAAGGACAATATGAGTATTTCATAACTTTTTCCTAAATATAATAAAAAAAAAAAAACCATCTTTTCATGAAAGCAAATGTGAAAAAAAAATTAACATAATTGCACCTAGTCATCACTAATTCATCTGCCATTAATTTTGCCATGATATTGGCTGCAATATTGCCAGCTCGGCATTAAACAATATTCAATCGATCTACCATTAATCAATTAGCCACAAATTATTACATTGAACTATCACTTATCAGAAATTTGAGATATCAGGTAACTTATCTCAATTCAATATCATGTCTAGTGCATTCACTGAGTATTTAAATCAAAATTATCACATACAAAAATTACCAACAAATCTACTGTAAATTTACCATCAAATGCACAATGTACTGTAAATCAGGAAATTAATGTGTGTATTTATCACTGAAAATGGCTAACGACACAATTATACAACATCATCATGAAAAATTAAAATTTGAGTTTGAAATATTAATGATCCGCATACTGATTCAATTTTTTTTTAATACGAAAATTGCAGTAACTACACTAATTTCTTGATACTAATTGCTAATTATTTCATTATGTTATCATTTTTTAACCCAGTTAAGTGGTTCTCAAGAAGCAGACGAACAAATGAAGGTAATAGCTTCTTATACAGAACCACACAAAAATCTTCCTTCAAAACATTATTTTTCTTAAATAAATTGTTAACTAGCAAATCTGCTTTTATAATTCAAGCAATCATTCATGTCATTCCAATTATTACAATTTATGTATTTTTCACATGTTATAAGGATCACAAATTAGCTGTTTAAGTGTATACTAAGTTTACAAGAAATGTAATTTAAAAAAAAAATTAAAAGTACTTGTTTTTCCCAGACATTTTAAAATACTTAATTTAAAAACTACTTGGCTGAATGATACTAAACAATTATCAGAAACTTCAATTTTCAAATTGCAGTACAGGACTATCAATGACAATGTTCCAAAGTGATGGCAATGACCTCAGTAGTTTTTGACCAACTTTGGAAACAGTTTTTCACATACATCACATTCAAACTATGTAGGAAATTGTACATCTGTGCAATTTTTGGTTTCAACCTTCAGTTCAATTAATTTTTCATCAAACAGAAATATGAATTACCATGATTTCTATTATGGTCCAGAAAACTTCAACATTCAAATTATTCAGTTTCATAATTTTATAGATAATTTTACTGATAATCCTATTAACAACTAACATTTATAATATTTATATCATGCTTTAGTGTGTGAAATGTACTTTGTAACTTCTTTTACTTAACTGTTACAAGAAATGATCTGTAACCATCAGATTTAGAGATGCTCAAAAATACCATATACTACCAAACTTATATCCATTAATATATTCCAATAAAAAATACATATATATCATAAAATCACAGTGAAAAATTATATTGAGCAATCATAAAGTAACAAAGTATTACATACAATGATGATAAGTGCTCAGAATTAAAACAATAATTACGAGCAAATTATTAAACAAGCACACTCAACCCGCTTACTTAAAGAGTAAAAAAACCAGCTATTCGTTAAAGTACTGTACATAAACTCAATAAAGATGAACATGACCAAATTGCTTTTTTTTTTCCTCTGAAAAAGAAACTGTACAATACACCAGTTATTATATTAAATTTTATATGAACTATATAAGTGTTATTCTAATGAATTAAATAAAATAACATAACTTAAATTTCATCTTTATTAAGTCCACAACCATTTTCCATGTATATTGATGAGGTCAATACAAAAATTAAGGTAATATTTGAAAAAGAAGAGATTTGAGAAAACATCACAAACAAAGAGACAAACAATGAAACAGATTGTCATTGCAAAGCAAATAATGCCGATTCCCTTGTCATTTATTTTTTAATACCAAAACGTAACAAGTCATTTATCACGGTATTTTTAATAAGACTCCTGCAATCAATTGTATATAAAGTTTAACATGTAACAGCATTTAAATGGCAAAGAAAAGCAAAAATTATATTGTGACTAAAAAAAGACAAAAAAAATATTAAAACTTCCACTACAGTAATGACAATGTTATATCATTATAATAGTAATGCCTCCAGCTATGTAGATTTATTTCAAATCATTAGGCTACTAAAACTTTACAGAATTCAAATCAATACCAAAGAACATATAAGATCTATTTTAGGAACGGTTATTGGTGAACATTATAGTATAGATAAAGGACTTTTATAAATGGAAATAATATTTCTTTTATTTGTGGAATTAAAGATGGATGAGGGATGAATTATTGTTTAACGTCCAGTGGCAACCATTAAGTGTAATATCAGGACGACAACTTGTTGATATTATATGAATAACAACCCTGCTTTGTACTAGACCGACAGGCTAAGCTGGATTTCTCATGAGGTAACAGTCCACATGAAGACACAAGATTGATAGAAAAAGCTCTTTTGGAAGACCATTTAAATCTTTCAAAACTCTGTATATATGAAAGAACTTGCGGACAGAAAAGACTGTCTCCCAAGATAGGTTACACTGTATATAATTTATATGTATATTAATTCCAAAATATCCAGGGCTATTTGTACCATATATATACAAATGTATTTTCACAATTTTATTTAAGTGACCATCTGTTGCCCAAACAACTTAAAATAGAGTATTTAAACATATTTTTCAGTTGTTCAACAAGTCTTTAGGATGTTATATAGTTTTAAAATGGAACACTACCTTTCACAAAATATAAATATTAATATATTCACAAAAAAATTATATGTTCATAACATGTCTGCTTGAATAATTTGTCTATTTTAGCATTATTCCAAAATAACAATTTTGTGGTTTTGATAAAAAATTATTCTGAAGGCCAAATTTTTGTGGTGTTTTTACAAATCCTATTAGAATCAATTTAATAAGGCCAAATAAAAAAATACATGTGTTTAGGGTAACACACTGAAAAAAGTTAGGTAGGGTAGGTAGGGAAATTTTTTTTTTACATTATTTTTTTTAGTTAGGTTGTATACTGGAGTCACCTTGACTTTAACAGTGCTTGTTGAAGAAAGGTTATAAAAAATTTAGGGTAAGCACTAAAAATTAGGTATTTTTTTTAGGCCTAATTGAATGCATCCTCATGTAGTTTGATTGGAATATAAAAGCACTGATTGTACCATATTTGTACATATGATGTGTAGAAGTGCTTTATACTAAAGAGCCTGTTATTTGATCAATGCATTTAAAACTACTGGGTAATTCTGTAATAACACAAAAGAAAGAAAAAACATCTTGAACCATTTGGTAGTTTGAAAGACACTCAGTTTCAAAGCAGTTTTACTGTACATGTTAAAACTTAAAATCACATCTTATTTGTTTTCAAGGTAGGAGGTACCTAGATCCGCTAAATTATGGATTTTCATGAGATTTTACGTGCGGCAAGAACATTCGAAACTGCATCTAAATATTGAAAAAAATTTATATTTAGCTTTTATATTTCTTTCATAAGGTTGATTTAAATTCATTAAAATAATGGACTTTTACTGTAGATGTCATATAAAAACTGCCAAAAAAAAAAAAAATTCACTTTAAATGGCCATTTCTCAAAAACTAATCCCTAGGATTTTCTATAATAACGATATGTTATTGCTTTCAACTTTTTCGTTTCAATGATACTAAATAAACAGTAGGGTCACCAGCTTCGTTTTTGTTGTGGAAATCATTCAACTATAGGTCATGTCTGTAATAACACTAAAAATCTACATTTTGATCTGGACGTCAGGCTTATTTTGGCCTTTTGATGCTTATTTTCACTCTTCATACCGTAATCAATCTAATTTACTAAAAAAATGAATCTGGTGACCCCCAATAAATTTTATATCAATAAAAAGAGAATTTCAATGGCAACAATATATCATTTTAAAAAAAAATTCTAGGGACTGGATTTTAGAAATCATAATTTAAAGTCTAAATATTTGATTTTTGGAGCGATAACTGCATGCATTCTATGTATTTACCCATCTGTTTGCCAAAACTTGAAACACCATATTTTGGGAACTACATTATTTTTTCGATATTCAGATGCAGTTCAACATACTCTACTTGAATGCCAAATTTTATGAAAATCTGAAACATAGACCAATTAGGTACCTCCTACCTTACTATCCTACATAATCTGAACTGTACATGAAACTTGACAGGTTTTTTCATGCAGTTCATTGAGATATGAAAGACAGGAGAAGTCACATAACACTATTATGCCAATCAAACTGAAGAATTGAATTAAAACTTTATGAGGTTTTAAAATTTCACAAGATTTTCAGCTTTTACAATATTACTGAAATATTTAATGTTTTTCTTACAACAACCACCAATAAGTGATTATTCCATCAATATACATATACAGTATTCACAATAGGCAAGGTAAAATTGGCATAATTTATTGCACATCATATACAAAAACCATCCCAATCACCCAAGATATTTTATGGAATTAACAATATAGTGGGCTGTAATTTTTTTCCTGCTCATCAATTACACAGTATGACAGTATTGATATCGTATAATCAATAAGATAAGTTGTCTGTAATACTGATAAGAACTTCTGTCAATTTGTTTTTTCCTCATTAGGGCTAAAAACATGTGTTGTAACTGACATATTCATTGGTATAGATGTTTAACACTAAACTTATTAATTCAAATTATACATTTCTTCCTTCAAAACAGAAATTTTCAGATCTGTATTCATATTCAAAACAATCTGAATAAAAGTTCAATAAAAATGCAAGTGGTTTTTTTTTTTCAGTTGACATTTTAAAATAAAACATAAATGGAAACTATTTGTTTGTTTTCAAATTTACATTGCGATTATTTTAATATTATGTTTATTGCTCAAGACATTCATACTTGGTCAGATACAAATAACTTGTTAGAATTACAGAAATATTTTCATGTCCTTTAAGAACATAACTAAGAAATTTGTTTCCACAATAAAATGATAAAATGAAGCAAATTTCAACAAAAGGTACTCTGTTTAATGACATGCTAATTTCTGTTTTCTTTTTCAATCCTCACTGGTGTATGACTGGTCTCCTAGCAAAATATAATAATACGGTTTATTTTTTGCTTTACTTAAACTAACAATTCACATTTAATTTTTGTAGTTGCTGTTTTAAAAATTTTGCCTTACAAAAGTCTGTAGATTAAAAATGTAATTAAATTTCAACAAGACATCAATATTACATCTCGGAAGGCTGATATTTCTTGTCTTGATTTTTTTTTTGATGATTGAAAGACTTTGATTTTAAATCATCATCCTGACTATTCTTAAAAATCTGATTTTTTGAGAATTGTCAGTCTGAACTTTACAATATTGAAACTTAAGGACACAGACTTTAAATAGTCATATTACTTCTGTAGGAAACATTGATTACATGAAAACTTAAGTGTTATAAAGTACATCATAAAAAACCTTAGAGAAATTACATAATCTAACCTACGTTTAAATTAAACAAAGACAAAATGAAATTGACATCTAACAACGCCATTTATCGATTTGAACATCTTTACCACAAACTGTTGTTTCATTGGATATCTGACAAAACATAATTTCCATAATAATGCCTGATATATATCAACAATTCTACCCTTAATATTCCTAAAGCAGTTTCTATGACATATTAGAAGCCAATAAATTGGTGAAAATTTTACATAATAACACCTTACGATGATTTTATGAATATAAATCCTTAGCTAATTATTTCCATGATACATTACCAATTATTAATTATAATTGGAGTTTATTACGAAACTTAAGCTTTTACAAGGCTTTAAGCCTCTCATATTTTATAGCATGCCCCTTTCATCACAGGGGGTTTACACGTGATACAATTATTTATTCTTTATAATAAAAGAAAGCCAGGTTTTTTGTATAAAGTTTTATCACCTAAAGCAATTATATGCAATGCCAAAAATCAGAATACCAAACAAAACCAGATATTTCATTCAACAATTGATGGTTACTACGGTGTTTCCAGAGCCATTTAGTGGTTGCCTTGTATTGCTAGATAGTTCTACATGATGAAAACTACACAAGGACCATCAGAAAATCTTCCCTCGTTTTGTCTCAATGATACATTTCCACATATCCACAAAGGATAAACCAGTCATAAAAACATAAGCAGGAGAGATGTAATCTAAGAATTAAACAAAAGATTTAATATTCACCTTTAATTTTGCATTCATTTCATGGGGTTTTATAACAATTGGCTATATTCCAGCAGCCAGTTTGTTTTTATTCCAGAGTACCAAAAGAGCACCACCAGCACCTGGCAAGAAAATCTGCTATTTTTATCAATTACGATTGGAGGTAAACACACCTCTTTTGTTTACAGGGAAAGTATCTGTGTATGTTGTCACTCAGAGCCTCACAACTTTTGTTTGTATGAAGCTTGTATATAGTATATATATATTATATTCTCCAGGTACCAAGAAAGATCTTAATTTGTGAACTTTCAAGCTATTCTTAACTTTTTTTATTCCATTACATACATTAAATAATAAACCTATGCCTAATAATAATAAACTTTTGTCTAATAAAAATCAATAACCATAAAAATCTCTCCAAAAATAGATGTTCAATGTTATGAAGTAATAATTCCTACTTAAAAAACTAGAAATTTCCTACACATTTCCATACAATGGTTTATTAATTTGTCAAAATTCCTATTTTGCAATGCCAGATTTCCTAAAGCAGGAAAGAAAATATACCGATAAGAATATTGGTAAAAAAAATATCTATAAAATGCCTGTAATAAAACTGTTTTATATCATGATTTTAAAATTCAATATACTGTCTGTTAAATTAATTAACTTACTTTTCTATGACTTAAGTAAACAATAGATGGTTCATAAATTTTAAGACAAAAATTGAAAAATCCAAGGGCATGTTTGAAAAATATCTGTCATGGTTCAATTAATAATTTCACATTACTTGTATACTGATATTCACCAGTTTCCAATATATATAGATTTACTCTTAAAATTAAAGCAGCTTTTTTGTTTTACATCACAGCACATTAAGAATTCTACAGGTTAATAAAAATATAACTCAACCAAAAGGACTATTTTTACTGATACCTCCAACTAGATCATGAAACTGAAATAACACTAATGAATAATTCAATTTTTCAGGAAAGTTAACCCAGGGCAGTGACAAGCTCATATAAAGAATTAATGATGACAAAAAATATATTTACAATCATGATAGCCATTCTTTTCTACCGATATGAATAACAACATTGAAATGGAAGGCTTGAACAAAACCACATACTGACCCAAGTAAAATCTGACATAGTAAAAAATACAGCAACAATCTAATATAATATATCATTAGTTTTGGATATCTAATCTCGGACATCTCAATTTCTCCCTAGTGTGACATTTTTCAAACTGTTGAGGAAAAACAAGCTTTTTTTCCAAACAAAAATTAATCCTGAATGTGCAATCAATGGCTGATCCAGGCAAAACAAGGACAATGAATCCTACCCCGGTTCCACAAAAGATTATAAAAGTACAATCTGTTGTTACTGACATCAATGCCTAATATTCTACATATGTGCAAAGTCAGACATACGATTATTTGTAGTCATACGATATTTTGTGAAACAGGTTCCTAGAATAACAGTAATAATATGATAGAAAATATCAATTTTATATTTCTGACTCAAACTTGCAAAAAAAATTCACTTTGATCATTCCATTTAAGGCAACTCTGTATAATTTATCAATTCTAATGTAATATCTCAAGGCCAGAGACAAATCATTAACACTTTATAATATCATCGGGGATAATCAGAAAATGAACACTTTAACAGTAATATATATATATATAAAATCTGAAATATGAACTACCGGTATTTGTTTCAGGTTGAAAAAATCAATCCATTATTTGCACAAGTCTTAAAATGTCAGAAAATGTCAATCTGACCAATGAACATATTTTGCTCAGAAATCAGAACACTTTATAATAAACCAAGTTTTGAAGCTGACTAAATGTTTTTTTTTCCTGTAAAATATACAAAAAAAATTATTAAATTAGTCTGGTAAGATATGTATCTAGTTTATTGGACTCTGGGTATAAAATAATACTGACTTTAACTTCATGAAAGAAATTCTGTACTATTTTCTCAGCTAAAAAGTTTAAAAAGCAACTCTTAATTTGGAATCAAAATGATGGAAACTCGTATTAAGTTTACATATCGATACATAAATAATACATGTGTAATACTAAAAACACTGTTGTCACATCAGGAAAAAAAACAAAAAACTTTGAATTTGTGTACACATCTCAACTTCTATGCATGTCTCCCAGTGAAACTGAGGAATTATTCAGTAAAATATTTTTAGAACTTCTTGAAAAAATGGTTACAAAATGCTTAGTTTGATTTCATGGTTGATCATAAGTGTGTTAGGTTTTTGTAATAAAACTGAGGCATTTTAAAATACAAACTGAGTATTAATACATCTCAATATTGTTTATATATGCCATGTCAACATAGTGGAGCTCATCTGTTAAGTTTGACAAGAATCAGAAGTGCATGTATATAATTGGCCTAATCAATGGTATGGCTTTTCAAATTTCCTGTCCTAATTGTTTTCTAAGATTATTCTCTGATCTGATTAACTGAGGTGGACAAATTTTAAAATGGTCATTTTGAAAACTAATTATAGATTTTTGTTTTAACAGAATACATGCCTTGCTGGAAGATTCAAAGTTCTGATGCATTTAAAATTAAATTTTTGTAAAAAGAAATTGGAGAATATATAAACATGATCATTTGTTGAAAGGTTTTAGACAAAGGATGTTATTTATGTCTTTATCATCAAATGGAATGCCTTAGAACATTGTACCTGATAATGGGATTCATCAGCAATGTATTCCCTGATTTGTCACAAATATTAGTATATTGAGCAAATATTCATCTAACTTGGCAAGTCAAAAATTTCTATTAACAAGGGTTCTATATTATCTAATTTCATTTTCATTAACATTTTAGTATGGACTTCATTTATATTCCTAAGATCAGTCAATTTCATGATGATCTTAGCAAAAAGAGTTTGATCCTCTGGGAATCTTAGCTTTACATACTTTTGTAGAATTCTGGCATAACATTCTTGAATTTCTTGAATCTTTTCTTGTTGTGTTAAGCCTGGCCTGTCTGGTGAAAACAATGATAACATAATTAACAATTTAAGCACTAATAAATCTCCATGTATAATTCTCATTAAAGACTTGACAAACTTAGCATAAGTAAGGAACATGCTCTGGGTCTCTGGACCTCCCATTTTGAGAATGTCAGCACTGAGTCTATTTGATTCTTTATCTTGTGGATTATTTTTTTCTTCATTTTTGGTTGACAGGTCTAAACCTTTTGTCTGAGTATTTGCTTCATCAGATCTTTTAGAAAGGTCAACACCACTCATACTTCCCATTTTGGATATATCAAACCCAATACTAGCTGCACGTTCTCTCATTGCTGAAATATCAATTCCCATTCTATGAGCATGCTCTCTCAAGGAATTAATCATATTCGAATCAAACCCTGATGAAGTTCCTGTAAAATTGGGGTCTTTACCTTCAGAATATGAGGAAGATGCAGAATCTGATGAAACAGGAGAAGTAACTCCTGAACTTGATGTTGATGTTGAGGATTTTGATGGTTGATTTATACAACTTTTTGTGCTTAATGTCCATGACTCTGTTTGAATGTCGTAATTCACAGCTGATCGTAACATCATAATTTCTACAACACTACCTTTCAGTAACGATATCTGATCCTCTTTGTCAACCATCTTAAAAAATTCAATATATTTTGCGACTTTAATAATCTTTCTTACAAATCCCTCAGCAACATTTAGAAACTCTGTGGGACTTGTAGGTACTGATTTTAATGAACTACTTGTATTAGCTAAAAATTCTGTCTCTTCATGAGCACGTCGCACCTCAATAAGAATTCCTTTTTCCATGTCTGGCAAAGATGAAATTATATCCTGTACTAGATCTTGACTTTCTGACCAAGATGGGTATTTATTAACCCTATCTTCATTTATTGAACACGAAGAAACATTTCCATTTTCTGATTTCAATTTCATAAGAGTGAGCAAATCACTGTCTGATAATTTGGGGAATGTATTACGAAGTTCTTCCAGTGATTGATTTCTGATTTGGTCCTGAAATGTATCAGCAAAGTCCTGAGGTGAGGCAGCATATGTATCTTCAGGAGGTAGTTGGCCATGTTTTCGTAACTTGTTGATGATTATTTTCTGTTTCCTTTGTTCTTTTTGTTCATCATCTCAAATAGAAAATGTGAGAATTTGTACAATTTGGTATGAGCAAAGTCAACTTAAAATCAGTAAATGCTATTGATTCGTGGTTAAATAAAACCTGGACTGTCTGTTTCCTAGAGATGAAGATACAAGTCAATGACCAACACCAACCACTGACACAAATTATGTTCTACGTTTCTGATAAGCAATGTTCAAAAGAAATATCATACTTGGTTGTGAACTTATGTCTAGTTTACTCATTTTTTGTTGTAAATTCTAACATATTACTCCTAATTAGTATATATGTTAATGGTGTATAATTAAACATATTCTTGCCTAAAAACTTTCATATTAAGCCCTCATATAAGAGGCTTCATGAAATGAGACAACATATGGCATATTATAGATACAAGAATCTGGCATATTTATTTCTACATTATACCAGTACACATAATGTGTAAATTTTGTTGATTTAGGATTTACAGTTGTGCTCAAGGGCAAAAGTGCTGAAAAGCCAACACAGAAACCCACAATGTTGAAAAGCAGATTTAAATGCCAAAATGACAAAAAGCAAAAACCATCCAAGGAAAAAGCTATGTTTGAGGGAGATATAATTATTTCCTTTCTTCATTTACTCACTGAGTATCATTTCTTTTCTCATTCCTACAGTAAAACATTTGTTTAGACGACATTTTTTACAGAAGGATCTTGAGTCAACTGTCACCTCACACTGACCTTCACATCGCCCTCTTATTGTCTGGAAAAGAAAAATAGAAGAACTTTAATTTTGGTTATGTGTGTAACTGTTTTTAATATTATTATATATTTACATTCCTGTAAAACTTACCGTCTTACAAACTTTAACATTTTTTCTCATTACATACTGAAATAAAGAGCTTCCCTAAGTGCCGCATGACACCACCGCAACTTTGACCCTTTGAATCTCAGGAAAAATAAAAGATAGAAAACATTTATTAACATACTTATGAAAGCACTCATCAAGATGAATTAAAAGAAAAAATCACCATAAGAATTGGAGGAAAAATTTTCAAAAATTACATATGAAGCCTGATTGACTGTGACAGTGACATTGCTTTTATGGCCCTTTTAATCCTTTATATCTAAACAAGAGTGGACACACTACATGTCTCGCCTGAGTATGCACATGGACACAAAATAATGATTATCTGATACCCAAAATTACAAGTCAAAGGAAAATGTGTTAAAAGAAATAGTAATGGCCAGGCGATAATTTGTCTGAAAAATCTCATGCAAGTCATTCAAGCCTAAAACTGTGCCAAAGGCAAGCTGACAGGTCTGAAATTCAAGTCAAGGTCTCAGACAGCCATGTATCCACCATGCACTATCTATTGATCAAATATGGTTGGTCTACATGTATGTATTGCAGTTGCTGAGAAATGGATATTATCTGACAACGTGAAACAAGTCAGTCAAAGCATGAAATAGAGGTCAAAGGTGAGGTGTGGTGTGTTAAAGTGGTATCTACTACGAAGTTCTATCAACCAAATACGTGGGTCTCGTTACAAATGTAGTACAGTTCCTAAGAAATAGACTAAATCATGAAAATGTATATTAAGTCACTCAAGCATGAAATTCAGCTGACAGGTGTTAGACTGGCATGTATCCACTAAGAACTAACTACAAACCAAATATGATGGGCCTAGGTAATACAGTTGCTGAGAAATTGACTTACTCTAAAAAATGTAACACAAGTCCCTCAAGCATAAAACTGAGGTCATAGTCCAGAGACAGGGGTCAGACTGGCATGTGTCCACTAAGAACAAGAAATGGACCTAATCTCGAAAATGTAACAAAGTCACTCAAGCATGCAATTGAGGTCAAAGTCCAATAATAGATGTCAGACTTGCATGTACCCACTAAGAAGTATCTATAGACCAAACAAGTTGGGTCTAGGTATTACAGTTGCAGAAAAATCGACTTAATCAAAAAACTTGGATGAAAGTCACTCAACCATGAAATTGAGGTCAAGGTCCAGAGACAAGTGTCAAGAACTATCAGTAGACCAAATATGATGGGTTAATGTATTAGTTTCAGAGAGATTGACTTAATCGCGAAAATGTGATGCAGGTCACTCAAGCATGAAATTGAGGTCAAGGTCAAAAGGCATGTGTCAGACTGACATTTACCCACCATACTATCTACTGACCAAATATGATGGGTCTACGTATTCTAGTTACTGAGAAATGGACTTAACACGAAAATGTGACAAAATCACTTAAGCATGAAATTGAGGTTAAGGTCCCAAGCCAGGTGTCAGACTGGCATGTACCCACTAAGAACTATCTATAGACCAAATATGGTTGGCCTAGGTATTACAGTTGCTGAGAAATGGATTTAACCACGAAACTTGGACGCAGATTTTACATTTATGTTTATGAAGTCAGTGCACCATGAAAATGTTGTCAGGGTCACAAGACAAGTATACTGCGGGAAACCTTATACGATAAGCTATCTGTGGACCATAAATCTTAAATTGTAGGTATTATATGTGCAAAGTAATTAAGTTTTAAACTAGAGGCTCTCAAGAGCCTGTATCGCTCACCTGGATTTAACTTTTCACCCTGAGCAGACCTAAAAATTTAAGTGTTGCAGTCAATTTGGCTGGTTTTTTTTATAGGATTCTATGTTAAACTAATTTCAGCTGTGGCAGTCATCTTGGTTAAGTCCAGGTCAACGGATATATTTCTTAAAGAGAACCATCTAAGGACCATTTCTGCTAAGTCTTGTTCCAACTGGCTAAGCAGTTTCAGACAAGAAGATTTTTAAAAGAATTTTCCAATAGGGTCCAATATTTAACAAAGTTCGGTGTGGCAGCCATCTTGGTTGACAATCCGGGTGATCGGACAAATTTCTGAAAGAGGACCTCCTAAGGACCAATGCTGCCAAGTCTGGCTCCAATATGTCAAGTGGTTTCAGACAAGAAGATTTTTCAATGAATTTTCCTATGGGGCCCTACGTTAAACTAAGTTCGGGTATGGCGGCCATCTTGGTTGACAGTCTGGGTCATCGCACAAAATTCTGAAAGAGTACCATCTAAGGACCATTGCTACCATGTCTAATTCTAATTGACTTAGTGGTTTCAGACGAGAAGATTTTTGAGTGAATTTCCCATAGGGTCCTATGTTAAACTAAGTTCTGCTGTGGCGGCCATCTTGGTTCACAGTCCACGAAATCAGATATATTTCTCAAAGAGGACCTCCTAAGGACCAATGCTGCCAAGTCCTTCTCCAATATGTCAAGTGGTTTCGGACAAGAGGATTTTTCAATGAATTTTCCTATGGGGCCCTGTGTTAAACTAAGTTCGGTTGTGGCGGCCATCTTGGTTGACAGTCCGGGTCATCGGACACATCTCTGTAAGAGGACCATCTAAGGACAATTGCTGCCAAGTCTGGTTCCAATTGGTCAAGTTGTTTAAGACAAGAAGATTTCTCAATGAATTTTCCCATAGAGCCCTATGTTAAACTAAGTGCGGCTGTGGTGGCCGTCTTGGCTAACAGTCTGGGTCATTGGACATATTTCTGAAAGAGAACCTCCTAAGAACTATTACTGCCAACTTTTGTTCCAACTGGACTTGTAGTTTCATATAAGAAGATTTTTGAAAGTCACCCCTCCCCCCTTTTTTTCTATTTTTAGTAACAGCAGCCATCTCGGTTGGAAGTCGGGGATGTCAGACATAATTTTGGAAGGGGGCCACCCAAGGACCATTCAAACAAAGTTTGGACTCAATTGGCCCAGTGGTTTGAGGGGAAAAGATCTTTAAAGGAAAGTTTACGCTGGATGCCGTCTTTAAAGAGCAAAAGCAAAAACTCCTATAAGGGGTCAATCAATGATTTTGGTCATGTTGACTTATTTGTAGATCTTACTTTTGTTGAACATTTTTGCTGTTTACAATTTGTCTTTATCTATAATAATATTCAAGATAATAACCTAAAACTGCAAAATTTCCTTAAAATTAACAAATCAGGGGCAATAACCCAACAAAGGTGATCGGACAAATTTCTGAAAGAGGACCTCCTAAGGACCAATGCTGCCAAGTCTGGCTCCAATATGTCAAGTGGTTTCAGACAAGAAGATTTTTCAATGAATTTTCCTATGGGGCCCTACGTTAAACTAAGTTCGGGTATGGCGGCCATCTTGGTTGACAGTCTGGGTCATCGCACAAAATTCTGAAAGAGTACCATCTAAGGACCATTGCTACCATGTCTAATTCTAATTGACTTAGTGGTTTCAGACGAGAAGATTTTTGAGTGAATTTCCCATAGGGTCCTATGTTAAACTAAGTTCTGCTGTGGCGGCCATCTTGGTTCACAGTCCACGAAATCAGATATATTTCTCAAAGAGGACCTCCTAAGGACCAATGCTGCCAAGTCCTTCTCCAATATGTCAAGTGGTTTCGGACAAGAGGATTTTTCAATGAATTTTCCTATGGGGCCCTGTGTTAAACTAAGTTCGGTTGTGGCGGCCATCTTGGTTGACAGTCCGGGTCATCGGACACATCTCTGTAAGAGGACCATCTAAGGACAATTGCTGCCAAGTCTGGTTCCAATTGGTCAAGTTGTTTAAGACAAGAAGATTTCTCAATGAATTTTCCCATAGAGCCCTATGTTAAACTAAGTGCGGCTGTGGTGGCCATCTTGGCTAACAGTCTGGGTCATTGGACATATTTCTGAAAGAGAACCTCCTAAGAACTATTACTGCCAACTTTTGTTCCAACTGGACTTGTAGTTTCATATAAGAAGATTTTTGAAAGTCACCCCTCCCCCCTTTTTTTCTATTTTTAGTAACAGCAGCCATCTCGGTTGGAAGTCGGGGATGTCAGACATAATTTTGGAAGGGGGCCACCCAAGGACCATTCAAACAAAGTTTGGACTCAATTGGCCCAGTGGTTTGAGGGGAAAAGATCTTTAAAGGAAAGTTTACGCTGGATGCCGTCTTTAAAGAGCAAAAGCAAAAACTCCTATAAGGGGTCAATCAATGATTTTGGTCATGTTGACTTATTTGTAGATCTTACTTTTGTTGAACATTTTTGCTGTTTACAATTTGTCTTTATCTATAATAATATTCAAGATAATAACCTAAAACTGCAAAATTTCCTTAAAATTAACAAATCAGGGGCAATAACCCAACAAAGGGTTGACCGATTCGACTGAAAATTTCATGACAGGTAGATCTTGACCTGACGAATATTTTTACCCCATATCAGTTTTGCTGTAATAGCTCTAGTTTTTGAGATATAAGACAAAAACTGCCTATGTTCTATTTTTAGCCATGTCGACCATGTTGGTCGGCAGGCGGGGTCATCGGACATATTTTTTAAACTAGATACCCTAATGATGCTTATGGCCAAGTTTGGTTCAATTTGGCCCAGTAGTTTCAGAGGAGAAGATTTTTGTAAAAGTTAACGGACAACGGACGACAGACGACGGACGACGACGGACGACTGACGAATGACGCCAAGTGATGAGAAAAGCTCACTTGACCCTTTGGGTCAGGTGAGCTAAAAAGTTTACGCTGCCGCCACTGGATAGTAACACCTGTATCCTGCCTTCGCGACTTTCAGGTAGATCTTGACCTGATAAACATTTTACTCCATGTGAGTTTTGCTCTAAATACTTTAGTTTTTGAGATTTAAGACAAAAACTGCTGGTTACCACTATGTTATATTTTTAGCCATGTCAGCCATGTTGGTTGGCAGGCGGGGTCATCAGACACTTTTTTTAAACTAGATACCCATATGTGCTTGTGGCCAAGTTTGGTTCCATTTGGCCCAGTAGTTTCAGAGAAGATTTTTGTAAAAGTTAACGAACAACGATGGACGACGATGGGCGACGCCAGACGACAAAGGACGCCAAGTGACCCTTTGTGTCAGATGAGCTAAAAAAAAGTTTGGAAAATTAAGGTGTGTCCCTTTTTTGGCCCCTTTTATCTGTAAGAGATACTGAAAAAAAAACTAAGTTCGGCTCGGCTCTGGCGGCCATCCTTGATGACGGGCAGGGTCATCGGATATAATTCTGAAATAGGACCACCTAAGGACCATTGCTGCCAAGTTTTGTTCCAACTGGCCTGATTTCCCCAAATCAATCCCAACCTGTATTTTGTATAGGGAAACATGTGGTAAAATATTACGATACCACAGACAATAAAACAAAAGTAAATGAGTGGAAACCTGTAAATGGACGCCGCTGCCGATGACAGGCTCATACCATAATCATCTGCAAATACAGGCGGTCGTATAAATATTCAAAAAATAGATCAGAAGTTATGGCTTAAAGAAAGATCATACGTAATTTGGTTTTATACGAAAAGTATAAAACTTGAAATGAGATTCTAAATGAAAATTATGTAGTAGATTTCTATTTTTAAGCAAATTCTTTTTGAAATATTTTGTCCAAAATCTGTTAATTTAGTTGATGTTTTCTTGACCTTTTTACATTATGACATTGATAAAATGTACTGTGACGTGACATTTTGTGTCATGTGAAGATGTGTGTCTTGCACTGATAAAGGTCTTCAACCGCTTGTAATGAGAGAAAAAATAATCTATACTAATGCTAATGAGTTTATTATGTGCCTATAAAAATGAAATTTGAAAAGATACACTGGCTTTTACCACCATATAAAAAATTGCCTCTCAATCAATCATACTGAACTGATCTACATGACAAATTCCAAATTACTGAAAAAAAAAGAAAGAATAAAAATTATAAAAAAAATTAAAACTAGAGGCTCTCCAGAGCCAGTATCACTCACCTGGATTTAACTTGTCCACCTTGAGTAGGACTAAAAATTTAAGTGTAGCAGTCAATTTGGCTGGGTTTCCCATATGGTCATATATTAAACTAAGTTTGGCTATTGTAGCCATCTTGACTGATAGTCGAGATCATCAAACGCAATTCTGTGAGCCATCTAAGTCTTATTGATGCCAAGTCAGATTCAAATTGGTTTCAGACAAGAAGATTTTTAAATGAATTTTCCCACAGGGTCCTATTGTTAAACTAAGTTTGGGTGTGGCAGCCATCTTGGTTCACTGTCTGGGTCATCGGACACAATTCTGAAAGAGGACCATCTAAGGACCATTGCTGTTAAGTCTGGTTCCAATTGGTCAAGTGGTTTCAGACAAGAAGATTTTTAAATGAATTTTCCCACAGGGTCCTATTGTTAAACTAAGTTCGGGTGTGGCAGCCATCTTGGTTCACTGTCTGGGTCATTGGACACAATTCTGAAAGAGGACCATCTAAGGACCATTGCTGTTAAGTCTGGTTCCAATTGGTCAAGTGGTTTCAGAAAAGAAGATTTTTAAATGAATTTTTTCGCATAGGGTCCTATGTTAAACTAAGTTCTGCTGTGGCAGACATCTTGATCGACAGTCCAGGATGTCGGGCACAATTCTGAAAGAGGACCATCTAAGGACTGTAAATACTACCAAATCTGGTTCCAACTGGTAAATTGGTGCCAGACAAGAAGATTTTTCAATGAATTTTCCCATAGGGTTCTATGGTAAACTAAGTTCGGCTGTGGCGGCAGCTTGGTTCACTGTCTAGGACATTGGACAATTCTGAAAGAGGACCTCCTATGTACCATTATGCGTTATCATGAAACAGTGACAAAATCCATTACTACAGCTTCTTAATCTACATGTAATACATGTAAAACTTTATGAAATTTAAAAGCACATGTTAATTCTAAGGAAAACAAGATTGCTACAAAGTAGCCAAGTGTCCCCTGCCACTATTGGCAATATGAAAAGCATTATAAGAATGTAGAATTGAGAGTGCTAACAAGAAGTCAACTAACTAAATCAATGTGATGAATGGGCAGACAAAAAGCCACCAACATTTCTATGTCCCCCTTTTATGAGTAGAATTTGAAGGTTTTGGTCACAAAACCTCATTAAATGATAAGATGACTGAGGTTTTAAAATTATGTAGAAATTCAAAAGAAGATATCAGTGATGCTAATATGCTATCTAAGAATATCTATAAAATATTTTAGGGTAAAGTATAGAATGATCATCTGAACAGGTCTGAATGTTTTTATCAATTTTATGACCATACAGACCAAGAGAAAATATTTATCCAACACTAATTTATTACTATTGAGTAAATCACATATAATATTCCCTTGTCTAATCTGCCGGCCTGATGTGCCTTAGGACAAGAGAATGTGGATTATGAGCTTCACTGTGTCTGGTAACGCCTACTTCAAACAAGAATGCACACGATGTTGTGCTAAGATTATACCCCCCACTTGTAATTTAAAGTATCCGCAATCAGGAAGTAGGTGTCCGACAGTATAGAAAACGACACACGTTACAACTTATCGGTGTCAAGCTGCTGACTAAGTATGAAGTAATTCTGTTCATTAGTACTTCAGAAAAGTGTGCCGAAAAATTTTATATTCATTCAACATATTGAAAAATTCAAAGTATCGGCAAACAGGAAGTAGGTGTCCAATAGATTTAATAAAATGCTCCGCTGGGCGCAGCTAGATACGACCGCAGATGTCGAACCCTGAATAGTTGGGGCAATTATGAACACAACATTCAAGCTTGATACAATACTGAATTTGGATTGTGAATAAATATTTGACACAGCATAGGTTTCAGACACAGAATGAATGTTGTCTAAGAACTTAAAAATTTACCTATTCAAACCATATCAGTATTATTTGTTTTTATATATAAATCAGAAATAACCAATTTAAAATTTAAAATTGGGCACACATATCAATTTCTTGCTATTGCGCAATACTGTGCAATTGAAGATTTCTTGCTATTGCACAATACTGTGCAATTGAAAATTTCTTGAAATATTTGACACATAATAGGTTTCTGACACAGAATAACTGAAATCAAAGAACTTAGAATTGGTCATATGATTTCAATTTATATTCAGTTTTTTGCTTCTTGTGCAATACAATATGCTGTGGAGAATTCCCCCCCCCCCCCAAAAAAAAAATCAAAGTGCATAGCACTGGTAGGGTTAGGTTGCTAGCATTTGACTTTTATTTGTACAAACATTGCTGATGATTATTTCAATGCTTTTTGTTTGTACAATGTATTGCAAAATAGGTTTTGGTATTGAATTCTTTTTATTAACAGTATTATTTACAAGGAAATATATCAATTATGAAAGTTAACGAGCTCTGCGGAAAAAGTGTCTATTATATAATAATGTTCCTGTGGGTAGGTGACTGATTTTTTTTTAAATTGACAGCATATGTATTTCTTTGGTTTCAAAATATACAGTGATTTTTTAAAACGTATATTTTCGCAACACAGTGTATCTGAGCTGAAGGTTCTACTACTCAACTTTACTGCGCATGTCTGTACATAAATATGCACTAATCAATCAAAGAAAGCACGAGTCGGCTAACGTTTCTTGAATTATCACTCTAAATTGAATTTTTTTAAAAAGTCAAACGCATAATAATGATTTGATGAATTAAAATAAACAGAAATCAAAGGTCTTCAAGTTATTAAGGTTATATAACTAGAGGCTCTCAAGAGCCTGTGTCGCTCACCTGTATCTAATGTAATTTGGAAATTATGTAAAATTATATAATGATTGAGACCAAGATTGGTTTAATTTGACACAGTATTTAAAATTAAAAACAGGTCATCTTAGTGTAGTCTTACAATAGCTACTGAAGACATCTTATCATTATTATTTTTGAATATGTGGTCAGGTTGTGACCATTCAGAATTTTTTTTACAATTTTCTGATAGACTTCTAAACATCTTGGATGATGGATCGGCAACAAAGTAACAACACTTGGTCAGCACCTTATAAGGGTTCATTCATGCCACATTTAGTTTCATTCCATTCATTGGTTCTCTAAAAGAAGTCATTTGTAGGCATTTCCCATAGGGTCTATGTTAAACTAAGTTCCCCGCTGGCGGCCATCTTGGATGATGGATCGGCTACAAAGTAACAACACTTGGTCAGCACTTCATAAGGAATATTCATGCTCTGTTTTGTTACATTCCATTCAGTGGTTCTCTAAAAGAAGTCATTTGTATGCATTTCCCATAGGGTCCAATGTTAAACTTAGTCCCCCGCTGGCGGCCATCTTGGATAATGGATCGGCTACAAATTAACAACACTTGGTCAGCACCTCATAAGGAATATTCATGCCATGTTTGGTTTCATTCCATTAAGTGGGTCACTAAAAGAAGTCATTTGTATGCATTTCCCATAGGGTTCTATGTTAAACTAAGTCCCACGCTGGCGGCCATCTTGGATTATGGATCAGCTACAAAGTAACAAAACTTGGTCAGCACCTCATAAGGAACATTCTTGCCATGTTTGGTTTCATTCCATTCAACGGTTCTCTAAAAGAAGTCATTTGTATGCATTTCCCATAGGGTCCTATGTTAAACTAAGTTCCCCGCTGGCGGCCAGGCCTAAATTAAAATATTGTTTGTTTGCATTCTCCTACCCAGAATTTTTTATGTGGGTAGGTAGGTAGGTAAATTATTTTATTTTTTTTCTCGAAAAATATTTTGGATGTTTATATAATAGTATGAAGGTAGGGAGCCTCGTAATCTTTTATCTCTGCATATGCATGCATTTATGTGTCACTTGCTATAACCTTCACCTCTTTAACTTGTATACCTTCGAAACATTTCAATGTACTACTGGAAATCAAAACCGCATGTAACCCGGAAATCAGCACTCGATTCTAAACCGCAACCGGCAAAATTCCGGAATAAAAAAAAATGTTTTCAAAAACGGCAATAAAATTATTTGGGTCGCGGCGATTTTTTTTGGTCGGTCGGCTGACAGCAAACAAACAATATTTTAATTTAGGCCCCATCTTGGATGATGGATCAGCTACAAAGTAACAACACTTGGTCAGCACCTCATAAGGAACAGTCATGCCATGTTTGGTTTCATTCCATTCAGTGGTTCTCTAGAAGAAGTTCAAAATGTAAAATGTTAACGACGACGACGGACGCCAAGTGATGAGAAAAGCTCATAATTTAGTTAAAAAAAATTGTGCCGCAGGTAAATTTGTTCTACGCCTGAAAAAAAACTAATCCTCAAGAAAAACAAGAAGATTTTTGAAATTTCAGCCAATCAAAACACATTATTGGGCCTGGCAGCCATGTTGAATATTCGATCAGCACCAAAATTACAAATTCTGTAAAGGACCTTCACAGGAACATTGCTGCCGAGTTTGGTTCCATTTGGTTCAGTGGTTTTTTAGAAGAAGATTGAAATGTGAAAAGTTAACGGACGGACGACGGACGCAAAGTGATGGCAAAAGCTCACCCTGGCTTTTAGCCAGGTGAGCTAAAAAGACAAAGTTTGGACAATTGTAGAAGGGGGTCATTTCTATTTACACTACATTGCGCATGTGCAGGTAGATCAGAACGTAAACATTCAAGCTTTCAATTAAAATAAACCCATTATACCTTCGATAATACAGTTTTCTAAATTAATGATAAACACAGTGTTTTTCAATCTTAATGTGCAAGTTGTCGGAATTTCAAATAACCTGTATGCAATTCTATCACTGACCAACAGGTTTGACAAAATGAAGTCACGATGATCAGGTCAAAAGGTTAATCAAATACACAAAAAGAACGTAAACATTCAAGCTTTCAATTAAAATAAACCAATTATACCTTCGATAATACCGTTTTCTAAATTAATGATAAACACAGTGTTTTTCAATCTTAATGTGCAAGTTGTCGGCATTTCAAATAACCTGTATGCAATTCTATCACTGACCAACAGGTTTGACAAAATGAAGTCACGATGATCAGGTCAAAAGGTTAATCAAATACACAAAATACCATCAGAATTACAAGAAGAATAAGCAAATAATGTGCAAAATATGTTCTGTATAAGTTAACAATCACGTTCACAACAAAAATGGAACTTACCTTTGAAATCTTTTGAAAATAAACCTGATTGTAATCCTTCCCAAAATATCCGTGCAAATTCAAAATCCTTACGCCGATAGCATTGTACACTTTAAAAGGTGCGAATACTTTACACGGCTTTCAAAACAAAAAGGAAATCGTCAATAAAACACACATCTTTTATTAAATAACTGGACAATTACACTTCTCGGTGTGTTTCAGTTACATTTCTATTAAAAAACAACTGCACCAGCAACAACAAATATTAGGACTATTTTACCGCGGAATGTTTATTTTCTTATATGATATTCCAATATAAACATAGTCGTAATTCGAAAAATATGGAGGTTGCTTTGCGCATGTGTCATCTCAAAATCGAGATAAAAAGCTGCTTAACTAGCCTTGCTTAAGCTTCAATCCTAGATAAGCTTGCATATTTACTCATAAAAACATAGTTTCAAAAACTTCTGGTCCAACTTTTTCCACAAAACACCAGATTTCCAAAGTTTCCTTCATTGTCTAACCAAACGACCGACGGCATAAGGGTTTTGGTTGCTTAGCAACCTAACCCTAAAAACTAATAATTTACCCCTTTTTTTAGCTTTTGTGCAATACACTATGAAGTTGCACATTGACCCCCCCTCCCCAAAAAAAAACAAAAAACAATAAAATTTATTGTAACCCCCCCCCTTTTTTTGCTAAAAAAAATTTGAAATTTTCTTTTTAATTTATGAAATATGAAATGAGAAAAAAATTACCCCCTCCCTAATTTCTCATTTACCCCCCCCCCCCCCCCCCCCCCTTAAATTTTGTTTTCAACCCCTCCCCCCATTTCTTTATACTTTGCAACCATAACAGCCCATTTAAATACACCATAACATATTAAAATACAAAATGACATCATAGTCATGGATGGCAAATTTTAAATATACATAATTTAAAAGCAGTTTAGATGAGATAATATAAAAAGCTTCATCAGCACATTTTATATTGGCAAATTTCCAATGAAGTTCATTAAACTAGAGTTATTGGCAAATTTCCAATGGAATTTGTTAATAATAAAGTTTTGATAACAGGGCACATATATCAATTTCTTGCTATTGCGCAATACTGTGCAATTGAAGATTTCTTGCTATTGCACAATACTGTGCAATTGAAAATTTCTTCAAATATTTGACTCATAATAGGTTTCTGACACAGAATATCTGAAATCAAAGAACTTAGAATTGGTCATATGATTTGAATTTATATTCAATTTTTTGCTTCTTGTGCAATACAATATGCTGTGGAGAATTGCCACCCCCCCCACCCCCCCAAAAAAAATAATTTACCCCTTTTTTAGCTTTAATTTTGGACCCCGATTTGGACCAACTTGAAAACTGGGCCCATAATAAAAAAACTACGTACATGTTTAGATTCAGCATATCAAAGAACCCCAAGAATTCAATTTTTGTTAAAATCAAAGTAAGTTTAATTTTGGACCCTTTGGACCTTAATGTAGACCAATTTGAAAACGTGACCAAAAATTAAGAATCTAGATGCACGGTTAGATTCGGCATATCAAAGAACCCCAATAGTTCAATTTTCGATGAAATCAAACACAGTTTAATTTTGGACCCCGATTTGGACCAACTTGAAAACAGGGCCCATAATAAAAAAACTAAGTATATGTTTAGATTCAGCATATCAAGGAACCCAAAGAATTCAATTTTTGTTAAAATCAAACTAAGTTTAATTTTGGACCCTTTGGACCTTAATGTAGACCAATTTGAAAACGGGACCAAAAATTAAGAATCTAAATGCACGGTTAGATTCGGCATATCAAAGAACCCCAATAGTTCAATTTTCGATGAAATCAAACAAAGTTTAATTTTGGACCCTTTTGGCCCCTAATTCCTAAACTGTTGGGACCAAAACTCCAAAAATCAATCCCAACCTTCCTTTTGTGGTCATAAACCTTGTGTTTAAATTTTATAGATTTCTATTTGCTTATACTAAAGTTATTGTGCAAAAACCAAGAAAAATGCTTATTTGGGCCCTTTTTTAGCCCCTAATTCCTAAACTGTTGGGACCAAAACTCCCAAAAACAATCCCAACCTTCCTTTTGTGGTCATAAACCTTGTGTTAAAATTTCATAGATTTCTATTTACTTATACTAGAGTTATTGTGCGAAAACCAAGAAAAATGCTTATTGGGCCCTTTTTTGGCCCCTAATTCTTAAACTGTTGGGACCAAAACTGCCAAAATCAATCCCAACCTTCCTTCTTCCTTTTGTGGTCATAAACCTTGTGTTTAAATTTCATAGATTTCTATTAACTTATACTAAAGTTATATTGCGAAAACCAAATGTCTTCAGACGACGACACCGACGACGGACGACGATGACGCCAACGTCATACCAATATACGACCGCAAAAATTTTGTGGTCGTATAAAAAGTGCTCACACGTTACAACTCATCACTATTATGCTGCTGGCCAAATATAAAGTCATTTCATTCAGAAGTTTCTGAGAAAAGTGTGACGGATATATTTGTTGGATGAACGGACGAACGAATGAACAGACAAGGTGAATGCTATATAGCCCCCACTTTTAGGGGTAAAATAATTACAGAATACTATGTGTTATATTTTACAATTTGTCAGACACCACAACAATGAATTTATGATGCTATTAAATTGATCATTTAAGTCATTTCCCTGAGAGTGTCACAGTCACACTGTCCATATTCACTCCATCTTATTACCTATCACAGCTGGTATTTATATATATATACTGTCCATTGGCATTAGTATGGGAATATAAAAGAGAATAGAATGATCAATCGAAATCCTGTGATTTTCTATTTTGCTATGACAATAACAATTTTACTGTCAGTCATTTATCACACCTCTGTAAACTCTCAACAGACAAAGTTTTCTCTGGATTATAAATATATGCAGATATTACACTATTGAGAATCTGTTTAGTAGTATACTGATCTGACAAATTTTCCATCACTGTCACAACACAATGTATATCTAAATACTCACAGGAGAATCTTTCATTACTACATGTATAATTAATCTCACAAATTTCCTGTGATTCTGTGTTTTTTATATGTGTCACCGATCTAAGAAGTTATCATTCACACAACATAGAATTAACTAGTGATATAAAGCTTTACTTTGCCATACAAGGTATTATCATAATTTTGATTGAAAATTTACTCTAAGTAAACAAAATTTTAATATTCTCGAAGACAGATGTGTATATTAGTAATTTTGAATTCCCTACTAAAAAATCAAAAAATTTGATGTCAAAAACATGCAAAAAGATTTTAATCCGTAATGACTTATATCTTGTTTAGTTACTTTTATTCTGTTTTCATGTCTAAAGTAGAAAGTTCCCAGGAGCCTGTATCGATACCCTAGATTCAATTTGCCAATAAACAGACATAAAAGCACCTAAGAAACAAATGTCTGGACACAATCTGAAAGAGGAACATGTAAGGACTATTGCTGCCAAATTTATTTCTAAGGCAATCAGCTTAATGGTTTCAGACAAGAATATTTTAAATGAATTTTCCCATAAGGTCATATTTTAAACTAAGTTTTGCTGTGGTGGCCATCTTGGTTGACAGTCCGGGTCATCGGAGACAATTCTGAAAGAGGACCATGTAAGGACAATTCCTGCTAAATTTAGTTACAATTGGCTCAGTGGTCATTAGAAGCAATTTTTTAAGAGGGCCATCTAAGGACCATTGCTGCAAAATTTGGTTCCAAGTTGCACATGATTTTCAGATAAAAAGGTTTTAAATGAATTTTCCTATAGGGTTGCATGTTAAAATAAGTTTGGCTGTGGCTGCCATCTTGGTTGACATTGCGGGTCGGACACGATTCTGAGAGAGGACCATGTAGGGACCATTTCTGCCAAATTTAATTCCTGTTGGCTTTGCGGTTTAGGACAAGAAGATTTTTAAATGAATTTTCCCATAGGGTCCTATGTAAAGCTAAGTTTTGCTGTGGCAGCCATCTTGGTTGACAGTCTGCGTCATCAGACAAAATCATGAACGATGGCCATCTGAGGACCATAGCTGCCAAGTTTTGTTCCACTTGGTTCAGGATTTTCAGACAAGAAGGATTTAAAAAAATTTAATAAACAGGGCCATTATGAGATTAGCAGAGCTATTACGAGATTACCAGGGCCATTGCAGAATACTATCAAGATGGATATACGTACAGCTGCCATCTTGAAAGAGATTGTGTAATAGGAACGTTCTACCAAGTCTGAAGACTCTTGATTGAAAACTGTAGGAGAAGTTGATTACACAAAATAGGTACCCTCCTTAAAGAATGTTGCTAAAAACAGACTAAGTTTCACAATCCGGAAATTCCACAAAAATGTTCCAAATGTATCCATAATGGGAGGTGCGCATGTCCATTATATATAAGAACACTCTTCCAAGTCTGAAGACTCAGGATTGAAAATTGTAGGAGGAGATGATTACACAAAATAGGTACCTTACTTTCACCACCTGCCCACCCAACATTTACCATACTATAACCCAGATTTCACTCTGTGTAACCCGGCCAAAAATTGAACAAAATTGACCACACTATCCCAAATAAACATAATATTCCATATCATGAACATGTAAAAACAAGTAGAAAAGAGAGAGTAAATGCAGATTCCTGACTTGGCACATAGACACAAAATTATATTCTGCCTCATTATAAACTTTAAAACATCTGTTTGACACTGAATGTATTACTTTCAAATATTAGACAGTTTGGAGAGCAATAACCCAGAACAGATCTCAAAAATGAAACCTTGAAATTCAAAACATTTCAGCTCTAAGTATTATTTACACCATAGCCTTCACTAATTAACATATTTAAAACAAAATGAGTGCAACGCACGAGTTGTTTAAAAAAATGTTTACAAGTAGGTGTGGTGTAAATGATTTGTATAAGAAATTTCTTTGACTGACACATAATATGAATATTCAAAGCAATAGAGTGGCGTTTATTATACAAATTTTAAAATTGAAAGGACTAAAATAGATAATAAAAAAATTTTGTTGGAAGATTTTTCTAATAGTTTTTTCTATTAATTTCTTATTCTAATATCGAAAATATTTTCTAAAATTCCTTGTATGTAGTCAGGAAGAAATGTTATACAATTTGGATCATATTTGTTTATGTGATAGGAAAGCACTTTTATTCCACAAATATTTGTGGTTCGTTTTCATTGTATTGGCATGTTCCAGGGAACAAAGGATCACAAATATTTTAATTAGAAGGTGGAGCTTTGTCCATGGAATAACATCAGATTTGGCATGTTATTCCATGATTTTGCTCCTCCCACCTCCATTAAAATAAACATGGAAATTTTCACATTTCTCAAAACCATGGATGATGGATGAATTATTGTTTAACGTCTAGTGGCAACCAGGTGCATATCAGGATGAGAACATGTTGATATGATAATGAATATGATCCCTGCTTCGTGCTAGACCAACACGATAAGTTGGATTTTTAATGTGCTAGCTCACAAGATAACTGTCCGCAGGAAGACATATCACCTCACTCGGACACATTATATGGACTCTGAGCTGACCAGTCTTTGCTCTTACTCCTAGATGCCGCGTGCTTGGCAGAGAAGCAGCAAATACCAATTTTAATGTCTATGGTTTGACCCGGCCGGGAAATGAACCCGCGACCTTCCGCACTCAGGGCGAGCACACTACCACGAGACCACCGAGGCGGTTTCAAAATTTGAATATTGTACCATGATTTACGACTGTCTCAAAATTTAAGTGATTTATTGCAGAAAAAGATCCCCCAAAAACTGACATTTTAGTTAATCCCAGATCGGATCACTGGCTGGGAGTTTTATCATTTAGTCATAATGTAGTATGCAAGTTAAAAGACAACTACTTTTTCCAACAGTATTTACATAATATTTTTTCACATTTTAATACTTTCATAAACTACAAAGGCCATATATAGTTACCTTATGGGCATTCCTTCTAAAAAATGCTTTACATGATTCACATGACACTGCATTAAAGTTGTAGCCTAGTGCCTTATCACCACATACTAAACATATTTTGTCCTTTTTCTGAAAGGCCAGTGAAGCCATGACAGAATCCGGTGTTTTTCTTTCAACATCCTGAAAAAAAAGAATAAATGAACCATTTAAAATATATAAACTCATATGTTAAATATCTGAGATAAAAAATAACCTGTTGCCTTTATTACTCAAACATAGGAATCTTCAACTATTTTTAAATCCATTTAAAGGAATTTCTATTCTTTATTCTTGTTCAATCTACCACATAATAATTTTGTCAGCCACTTGAATGTTTTGGGCAATAGATGTGGATTGATTAAACATGTTTACAGGCACATTGTGCCACCAAAATTCAGTACCTTGATAAACTAGAGGCCCCAGGAGCATGAATCACTGTCCTGGATTAAATTTGCTAATTAATGGCCATAAAAGCAGTAATTGAAAGGCTACTTGAATGATGACTAAAATAAATGGAGATTTCATTGACATTAGATCATTTACATGTAAATACTATTGCTGCCAAGATTTGTTTAAACTGGATGAAGTTTGAAGTGTATTTTCCCATCTGATCCTATGTTAGGCATTGGTGGCCATCTTAGGTGACAGTATCGGTCATAAGATAAGGATAAATATATTCAGCTGTCTTATTCTCAGGAGTTTAAGAATTAGCATTTCATGTTATCAGACGCAATTCTGAAAAAGTACCATCTAAGGACAGTCCAGGACATCAGACACAAGTCTGAAAGAGGAGCATCTAAGGACCATTCCTCCCAAGTCTGACTCCAATTGGCCTAGTGGTTTCAGATAAGAAAATTTTAAACTTAATTTTGCCCCAGATCAGCTGTGGTGGCCATCTTGGTTCACAGTCCGGGTCAACGGACACAATTCTGAAAGAGGACCGACTAAGGACCATTGCTCATATGTCTGATTCCAATTGGACAAGAGGTTTCAGATAAGAAGATTTTTAAATGAATTTTCCCAAACAGTCCTATGTTAAACTTAGTTCAGCTGTGGTAACCATCTTGGTTGATGGTCCTAGTCATCTGACATACTTCTGAAAAGAGGACCACCTAAGGACCATTGCTGCCCTGTCTGATTCCAATTGGCCATGTGGTTTCAGATGAGAAGATTTAAAAATAATTTTTCCCATACTGTCCTATGATAAACTAAGTTCCACTGTGGGGCCATCTTGGTTGACAGTCCAGGTCATCAGACACACTTCTGTAAGGGAACAGTCTAAGGAGCATTTCTGCCAAGTGTGGTTCCAATTGGCCAAGTGGTTTCAGAAGAGAAAATTTTTAAATGAATTTTCCAATAGGGTCCCATGTTAATCAGCCATCTTGGTTGACAGTCTGGATCATCAGACATGTCAATTCTGAGAGAGGACCATCTAAGGATACAATGTACCAATTCATAAAATACTGGGCACAGACATCTTGTGAAGAGAACATTTAGCGCTGAAATGAATGTGAGACTCGCTGCCCATTGGTCAATATTAAATTAAATAATAAACAATTTTAAACGGCAGAGGTTCTTCCTTCGAAACATATGAGATAAAACAATTTCAAACTAGCTTTTAAGAATGTGGGTAATTTCAATGATTTAAGTGGGAACTCCCCGATTTTTAGCAAAAATTTATCTCCCCTTTTTGAGCCTCATTTTTCGGCATGAAAAGCCATGGGAACGTACCATTTCGTTGCATTAAATTAATCGAATACATTTCCAATTAATTGAGGTGCTGTTATTTTTCAAAAAATTAATTTTTATTTTCATGAAATTTTCTTTCATATCTTGGTACCCCCATATGGAGATTAACATAGAAACCAAATTGGTACTTTGCATTCCTAAAGACCATTGCTCATATGTCTGGTTTCAATTGGCTCAATGGATTCAGATGAGAAGATTTTTAAATTCATTTTCACACAGGGTCCGATGTTAACTTAGTTCGGATGTGGCGATCTTGGTTGAGAGTCCAGGTCATCAGACTCATTTCTGAAAGAACATCTAAGAACTGTTGCTGCCATTTCTGGTTTAAATTGGTCTAGCGGTTTCAGAAGAGAAGACTTTCAAATGAATTTTCCCATAATGTCCTATGTTAAACTAAGTATGACTGTGGCAGCCGTCATGGTTGACAATCCAGGTCATTGGACATAATTCTGAAAGAGGCCAATTTAAGGATTATTGCTGCTAAATCTGGTCCCAAATGGCCATGTGATTTCAGACAAAAAGATTTTTAAATGAATTTTCTTATAGGGTCCTATGTTGAACTAAGTTCAGCTGTTTCAGCAATCTTGGTTGACATTCCAAGTCACAATTCTGAAAGAGGGTCACCTAAGGACCATTGTTGCCAAGTTTGGTTCCATCCGGCCATGTACTTTCATAGAAGATATTTTTTAAATTCATTCCCCCTTTTTTTTCTATTTCTAAAAATTGTTAGCCCTCAAAACCATCTTGACATTCCAGTAATGAAGCAGCTGTTAATGAACTGGTTGGAAGATCAGGTAATCTGAAATAATTCTGAAAGATGACAGAAAGAAAACAATTGACCTCAAAGATTGGTCTGCCTTAGTAGTTTTAGCAAAGATTTGTTCTAAAATATATACAACTGACAACATCTGTTCAGTACATTAGTACTTACTTAGAAATAAGATGTTAATATTATATATATACATTCTTCAATAATTTTTATACTTTGTTCATAGACCACGAAATTACAAAATAAAGGGCCTCACTAAGTGCAGCATGATATGACTGCAACAAGTAAATGTGGCCATATTATTAAGTTTTACCCAATAAAGTGTTGGATAATATAATATACATTAGTTACACAGAAATATTGAACCTACCACAAAAACCAGATGAAAAACAAAAAAAGTTAGAATTCCAGCAATCTTGCTTTTTTATCCCCTTAACACTTTAACTCCCCAAAAAAATGGGAGGGGCAAGATTTCCCAAAATCAATCCCAACTTGTATTTCTTATGGGAGATAATGTGGTACAATATTATAAGGATACGTTCAATAGGACAAATGTAAATGAGAGGAAACCTAACTGTCTTAGTCAGATGCCAATGCTGACATACGACCACACCAATGACAACGTCAACGATGACTGGCTCATACCTCAATATGTCTGCAAATATTTGCATTCATACAAAAATGGGTCAAAGACTCAATTGGCCAGGTTGCATTTAATGTGCATAAAAGGATTACATGTAATATCCAATCCATACAACAGGTTTGTTCATCATAACCAGTAACTAAATCAATGTGACATGCAAAGCCAAACATTGTATGTATAATAAAAATTTGGGGGATACAATTTTTGTGAAAAATGACTAAGTTCCACAACATGAAATTTCTTGAAAATTTTCTTCAAGGACATTAATTATATTAAAACTCCTTCATGCATTTCTTCAATACGTTTGTAAACATTCTGTAAAGTTTCATGAATCTGGGATAGTTAATTACAAAATTTTCCTCCTCGGATACACAATATGGAAAATCTGGAAAAAATCCTTCAAATGACATCATACTCCTTCATGCCCATTCTATATTGTGTCCATATTTAAACATTCTGCAAAATTTCATAGATCTGGGTTAAAAGCTGAATGATTGGCTGAATTTTTATACAAAAAAAAATGGTACCCTCCATACATATTTGTGACAAAAAATGACTAAGTTCCAAAACATGGAAAATCTGGAAATCATACTCCTTTATGTGCATTCTTCAATATACATGTATCCATAAACATTCTTCTACTGTCCCAAAACTGCCCGCCTGCCAATCCGATATTCAACATACTATAAGCTGGATTTGCACTTTTTGCAACCTGGTCAAAAATCAAGATTGAAATGTTTGACCCAATTTTATTAACTTGAAACTAGGATAAAGAAAAATCCCTTTATCTTAACATTTAACATAATTTAATACTGATGTATCATTTCACATTACGTCTGTACTACACGACATGTAAAAAACCCAAAGATGGCTGATATATAAAACATTCACCCATCAATGCACTTTCCTTTTCTAATGAGGAAATGAATCTGACATTTAATTTTTTGTCTTCTATCACTTCATCAAGATTTCATCTAGGAAATTACAACTGTAAATTTCAAATATTACTCATATTGTAGCATGTTTTGAATTATTATCAAAACACACATTACATAAATTTCTGAATTTACAGCATACTCCAAAAATTAATTCTAGGATTTACTGGATGACTTGGAAATGCTTTTTTTGATTATCTGGGGAAAAAACTAGACTATATAGACACGCAAAAATATCTCCATTGTGTAATTACTCGGTCCAACTATGCATACTTACATAACCGACACATTGCAATCAGTTTACAGACAATTTAACATGTACACTGTGGTATAAATTCTGCTACCAAATATCAATGTTGCCAGCTATATTGAACAGACCATATCCAAAAAACTCCAGCTAACATTGAAATATGACGAGTGGAGACTCAAAAATATCTTGCATCCATAAATTGAGCTTGACTATAAACTATATGTACAATGGGAATTGCAACCATATATCTGACAAGCTAATGTGAAAATATTGTCAAGGCCATACGACATGTACGACAAATATCTCCTTAAAACAAACTCCTTACCTACTCTTCAAAGTCACCTAAGAACAGACTTACTGTAATCCTGAAAACCGGAGTATAAAATGTTGTCAAGGATACATGACACATTTACAGATCACAAGGATTCTATTGATCTGTGGTGTCTGTTAGTTACTGACCTCATCCAGAAAATTAAACCTGGCACTGGAGCATGAACAAATGAATGAATCTTTAGTTAACAAGGTCATATACCCCAAGTGGATCAACCTAGTGTGACCTAACAGCATACAGAATTTTGTCTTATTGCTCCCTTCCTGCAAGAAAGGATCCCCATTTCAGATTTTTCTGATAATTGAACTCCTTTGAGGTTTTTTTTACAGCTGAAACCTACAATCAAATTAACAGACATATTGTCAAAAACTGGTGACATGAATCAATATATCTGTGAAAGTAACCCTTCCCCAAAAATGGTTTTCCATTCCATATTTTTCTGATGATCAAACCCATACAAGGTTTAGATGAGTGGAAACCTCAGTGTTGACTTATTTCTCTCTTTCCTCCAGTTTCAGCTGTTATAGGTAACAGAAGTACCAATTCTTAAACATGGAAGTCATTTAGATTGTCCCTGTAAAGTTTTAATTAACCTATTTGTACTTAATCATGATGTATGAATAATTCAGATAAGGTCTGATTGACAAAGATTCACTCCACCTGAGGGTTCACATATCAACATGTGATAAATTTCAAACCTCAAATTGTAATAATACATTGTAAGTTATGATCAAATTCAAGAGTTATGACATCATTATACATCCTTTTTTTTTAAAATATTTTACTAAATTATGCAGATATAAAATCATTATCTGAAGGAACTTTTAATCAAATTATTAGCAGATTAATACATCACATGTATGATACAAATTTATTATATTATAATAAATTGCTGACTGATTTCACCCCAAAAATACATAAGCATAATAAAGCATTTTCACTGACAATTTATGCTCCTGACATGGGAAATATGTCAGACTAGTTTGCTTTGCAAAGCAATATAACAGAAAAGTATATATTTGTTGTTTTTTAAGTGAATAAGTGAATAAGTAAAGAAAGAGACTTAGTAAGGTATTATTTACATCTAAAATTTGGAGAATATCAAATCATGAGTTTGAACAATTCTACTGTATAAGTTCAACTCATACAAATGTAGATATATTTTTGCCAGGTTATAATCTGTAAATGGACATTGAAATCTCATGAAGCTCAAAAGTTACTGGAATTGGAAAAATTTATAAGAAAATATCAGTTTTGGGAAAAGATAAATATGACTGCATAAATATATATTCTGTTTACTGATGACTGCTGGATTTTCCAGGGGTAAAGTTGGTAATTTTGACATTTTAGGTTTTCAAGCTCACAGAACCATAATATATTACTTTATATATATGACCTAGTCAGATAGTATCATAATGTTATATGGAAAAATAAGTACTTTTCTGAAATTTTGGGAGCCTTTGGAAAGGGTATGGGACTATAGAGTATACCTCTGTGTTTTACCAATCTTTGGTTCCTTCATTTACTACATTTTTTAGTGGCAAGTGGTATTTCCAAATGGCTTATAATGTTGTTTGAATTGAAAAACATTCAAGTTTCCCTATCAACAATAATTCATGTTGTCAATGAGTTCCTTTTTGATTTCAAAGCATTTTCTCAATTAAATGGGAACATGAGGATGAAGCAACCACAAATTGAAACCCAATAAATTGCTTCGCTGAGCGCAGCTGGATACGACCGCAGAGCTCCAACCCTGAACAATTGGGGCAAAAATGGACACAATATTCGCACTTGATATAGGTCTGAATTTGGATTGTAATTAAATATTTGACACATAATAGGTTTCTGACACAGAATAACTGTAATCAAAGAACTTAGAATTGGTCATATGATTTGAATTTATATTCCATTTTTTGCTTATTGTGCAATACAATATGCTGTGGCGAATTGCCCCCCTCCCCAAAAAAAAAATAATTTACCCCTTTTTTTGCTTTTGTGCAATACACTATGAAGTTGCACATTGACCCCCCCAAAAAAAACAAAACAACAAAAACAATAAAAAATTATTGTAACCCCCCCCCCCCCCCCTTTTTTGCAAAAAAAAATTTGAAATCTTCTTTTTAATTTCTGAAATGAGAAAAAAATTGACCCCCCCCCCAATTTCTCATTTACCCCCCCCCCTAAATTTTGTTTTCACCTCCCCCCTGCCCCCCCCCCCCCCATTTCTTTATACATAATTTACGACTTGTAAGGGAGGTAATCGAATCATACACAACATTTTACTTTAAATGTGTTTGGATTACCTCCCTTACACCATGATAATAACCAAAAATGCTTATTGGGCCCTTTTTTTTGGCCCCTAATTCTTAAACTGTTGGGACCAAAACTCCCAAAATCAATCCCAACCTTCCTTTTGTGGTCATAAACCTTGTGTTTAAATTTCATAGATTTCTATAAACGTCATACCAATAAAGACCGCAAAAATTTTGCGATCGTATAAAAACTGCCAAAAGCAGTTCCTTAATATGTTAAATGAACAAAAATCTATGGCTTTCATAAATTACTTATAACTTTTTATCTTTTCAATTAAGACATGTGTTCCTTGCAAACTTGCCTTGTTCTATTATTTGCCTATAACTTTCTTTACTTACATCTTCATGTGCCCTGTGATTGTTTATACTGTGTAAGATTTTACTAACAGAGACTTAAGATTAAGTATAACCACAGAAGCACTGTTCCTTTGCTTATGCATTTGTCACATATACATGTATGTATGTAAGGATTCTGTGTCAAGAATTAATCCCCCAAAGCCCTTTCTATTTCAAACAAGATTGCTTCACGTAGCCATACATGTATGTCCCCCCCCACAGACAACCCCACAAGATAAACAAAATGTATATTATTGACATGGCGGCACAATATGGATGTCAACAAATAATAAAAAAAATTGCAGTACAATACAAATAAAAATTTGTGTCCACAAAATGTTCCTGTGGTGTCACATGCACAAAACATTAAAGTCCCATAACGCCTGTAAAATTTGTCGAATCAAAATGTAGGTGCAATAGGATCAAGTACCAAAGGTGACTAACAATCCTACAAAATTTGAATGAAATCCGATGAGCAGTCTCAGAGGAGTTGTGCTGACAAACAGCTGTGACGCACAGAGGGACAGACACACGGATGCAGACCATGACTAGGTCCCTCCGTCACATTGCAGCAGGGTACAATACAAGTGAAATCACGTTTATAGGAGTGACATTTTAAATATTGACTTTTATGTTCCAATTTTTAGTATGACAATAAAAAAATCTGTTACATCATAAAACATTCTTACTATAGTAGGTACTATTATTGAATGAATATGTAACATTACTATGGAATTTGACATGTGTAATTTAAGCTTTTTATACCTGTGCTAATGAAACTGTCATGCTCTAGTACTTTCAGACTTTATTAAGTATGTGAGTGAGTCGGCCGAGTTAACACACCGATAAACTCATACAAAATCATATTTAATCCTATAATAAAATAAACTTTATTTTTTTACTTACGGGTCAAATAGATATAATTCTGAAAGAGGACCATTTATTGACTATTGCTGCAAATTTAGGTAAAATTGGTTCAGTGGTTTCAGAAGAAAAACACTCCTTGTAACTAATCTTTATACCACATAACTCACCTGTATAAATATTGATTTGTTTTTGTTTTAGTTGGGGTTTTTTGCCGTTTTCAGCACATTTGGATATTTTGGGGCAGGCAGTTTTATTGGTGGAGGAAGCTGTAGTACCCGGAGAGAACCACTGACCTTCGGTAGGAAAATTGGCAATCCTTGTCCATTAAGATCAGAGTCGAACTCACCCTGCCACAGGTGAAATTCGAACTCACAACCTCAGTGATCATTAGTAGTCATGACGAACTACCTAGACCACTGGGCCATAAATATTGAGAAACAGACTTTATCCAAATACTTTAACCTGACTACTGGACCATGAAAAGGTCAAGAACATGCACCACCTGCAGGATGAACATGCACTACACAGATCAATTATAGTTGGCCTAGCAGGTATAGTTAGTGAGAAATAGAACTAATCCAAATACCTAACCAATGGACCATGAATTAGCTGTTAACTTCACTGCCACTGTTAGAAAAGCTGCCTGTTATAGGGAATATGTCTTTATCTTGGGACATTATGCAGTATGTCATGATATTATCTATAGAGATATGAAATATCCATATCAGTATATACATGTAACTAATAATATTAACATGCTAACATTAATCAATTTCACATCATGTCAAAGATGATGTACATCTAGAAGGATCTATTTTCTGCATAACAAAGTAATATTCAACTTCAAAGGTCTGAAATAAATTGAAGAAATATAAAATATAAATATAATATGCAAATCTTAACTTTGAACCCTCCTAAAAAAAAATATTGAGAAAATAAAACTGTTTATTTTGTTATAAATATTAACTTAACAGAACAACTATTTGATCAGGGAGCACACAGTTAAATATCAGTAATAACAAGAGGCTCAAGAGAATTGAGCCGGTATAGCTCACCTGAAAGTCTCACAATCAATCCATTTTATTTCAAGTGAAAATTGTAATGGACCTTCCATAGATGTTTCATACCAAGTACAAGTTAATTCGGCTACATGGTTTCAGAGGAGGAGATTTTTGAAATTTTGACCAATTAAAAATAAGAATTCATCATAGCTGCCATATTAGCTGTCTGACCGTGACGAAATATGCAAACTTTATAAAGGTGCTTCCACAGATGCTCCATACCAAGTTACAGCTTATTTGGCTTTGCAGTTTCAGAAAATTTTATTTTTGAAATTTTTACCAATCAGAAATAAAAATTCATGGCAGCCATATAAGTTCTTTGACCGGAACAAAATATGCAAAATGTATAAAGGTCCTTCCATGAATGCTTCATAACAAGTTTAAGCTCATTTGGCTTAGGGCTTTCAAAGGAGAAGATTTTTAAAATTTGTCCAATCAGAAATAAGAATTCATCATGGCACCCATATTAGTTGTCCGACCTGAATGAAATATGCAAATTTATAAAGGTCCTTCCACGGATGCTTCATACCAAATTTCAGTTCATTTGGCCTAGGAGTTTCAAAGAAGAAGATCAAAATGTAAAAGTTTACAGACGGACAGACGGTGTCTGTGATGACAAAAGCTGACATGGCCCTTTGGGCCAGGTGAGCTAAAAATCATATGAAATTTTAATGATTAATATGGTAACTATCTATACTGTAGTTTGTTTGTTTGTTTAGTTGGGGTTTTACGCTGTTTTCAGCACATTTGGCTATTTTGTGGCGGCCAATTTTTTTTGTGGAGGAAGCCAGATTACCGGGAGAGAACCACCAACCTTCGGTCGGAAAATTGGCAATAATGTATTTTAAGATCGGAGTCGAACACACCCCACCACAGGTGAAATTCGAACTCACAACCTCAGCATATATTGTTGTAGAGAACAGAAAAATATTTCAAATGACTGATATACAACTTCCACATAAACCCGGTTAAAATGGATAAAAAAATGTTGAATCTAAAGCACTAACAAGAGTTGATAGGGAAAAACTATGTCAAGGGTAGTTATTCCCATAAAATTATCCAAGAGCCCTCTCAAACTTGATCAAGGTATACATATTAAGTTGGTTAAAGTTCGTTGAGAAATGTAGAAATGAGAGCACTAACAAGAATTGAAAAACTAAGTCAAGGGCAGTAACTCCCACAAAAATTATCCGATAGTGCTCCTTTTTGAGGTATTGCCCATATACACCTTCCATATAAATTGGACAGATAGACAATATGAAAAAACACAAACACATATATTTAAAAACATTATTTATTTTTATATATCTTAACAAACATGAGGTTGCAGTGTTATCGTGCAAAGTATACCCCCGCTCTTTTTTAATTTTGAAAATTGGGAAAACAGAAATCTGACGAAAAAGTTCATGTAAACATAAGGTATTGTAAAATTTGTAAGTATCGGCAAACAGGAAGTGATTCCTTGACAGACCTGAAAATAGCAGAGACGATACAACTCATGGTCATAAAGCTATAGGCCAAATATCAAAACATTCCGTTGCACAGAAGCCAAGATAAGTGTGAAAAATTTCAGTTTGAACGGACAGACGGACAGACGGAATGAAAAGGTGAATCCAGTATACCGTACAGTGGGGGTATAAAAAGGTAAGATTTTTTCCAAATAACATATGAGATTTATAAAATTTATAAACAAAGTTAAATAAATTAAGATGAAGTATGGGACATATTTCATAATTTTTGCTGAAATATAAACCAGAGGTTCCCAGGAGCCTATATCGGTCACCTGATATTTCCATTTGTTCATTGCTAAAGGACCTTTTGATCGTTCGGTTTCAACCCATTCAGTAATTTTCAAGAACAAGAGGCTCTCAAGAGCCTGAATCGCTCACCTGGTAAACAATGCACTATAAACTAAATTAATATATTAATGTATGTTGTAAATTAAACTGAGTATTAAAGGTCACGTAAAATGCTGAAAATACCTTTAAAAGCCTTTCAAGAACCTCTGGAAAGAAATGGGCATGAGTTCTCCCTACACTTGATTAAGATACAGTCATGGTCAATCTGATGATTCATAATACAAAATACAAGCTTTAATTAATCTTCAAATACAAGTATAAATCTTTTGGTCTATATGTTGTCTTTGTTTTTAAAATGTTTGAAAGAAGTTATGTAAAAATTGTGGGTTAAGGCTTTTTATTGTACTTGAAAAGGAAATATTGCAGGAACAATCATGCTAAGTTTCATCCAAATCCCCCTAGTAGTTTCAGAGGAGATGTTTGAAAATTTGTTAACAACGATGATGACAGACACCAAGTGATGGCAATTAAAAGCTCACATATTATGAAGTTTAATCATTGTTATACAACATTCTCATCATCACCATTCACTAAGGATACCATGTTTACTTTAAAAACCAAATATTGTTGAAATCCGAGCAAGTGTAAAAAATGGCGGGAAAATGGCAGCCATTTTAAAAATGGCCGTCCAAAACAAACTTTCATCATCACCATTCAAGTCGGGATACCATGTTTGCGTTGAAAGTAGCTTTCATCTTCATTTTATTTCTATAATTCAGGAAAAAATAGCAAAAAACAGCATTTTAACCACTATGTTCTATTTTTGGTAAGGGCGGACATGTTTTTCGACCAATCAAAAATCCAAGCATTAACTTTTTGCAGGATACCCTAAGGAACAATCTTACCAAGTTTCATTTGATTTTGAATAGTAGTTTTAGAGAAGAGGATTTTTGAAATAATAACATAAAAAAAGCCAAAAATGTCAAAAAAGGGCAACAACTCTAACATCAGTTGACAGATTTTCACGAAAATCATCACGCAGGTAGCTCTCATCATGCTGAACACTTTCAACCTGCCAGAATTTGCCGTAACCTAATGATTTTTGAGATATTTGGGAAAAACTGTTGTTTGACCCCTATGTTCTATTTTTAGTAACAGTGGCCATGTTTTTCGACGGATCAAAAATCGAAGCATAAAATTTGTGCGGGATACCCAAAGGAACAATCATGCTAAGTTTTATCCAAATCCATTCAGTAGTTTCATAGGAGAAGATTTTTTAAATAATAACATAAAAAAAAGCCAAAAATGTCAAAAAAGGGCAATAACTCTAACATCAGTTGACAGATTTTCACGAAAATAAGCACACAGGTAGCTCTCATCATGCTGATCACTGTCAACCTGCAGAATTTGCCATAACCTAATGATTTTTGAGATATTTGCGAAAAACTGTTGTTTGACCACTATGTTCTATTTTTAGTAACAGTGGCCATGTTTTTCGACGGATCAAAAATCGAAGCATAAACTTTGTGCAGGATACCCTAAGGAACAATCATGCTAAATTTTATCCAAATCCATTCAGTAGTTTCAGAGAAGAAGATTTTTGAAATAATAACATAAAAATATATAAATATATACATCTAATGAAAGTTATTTTTAAGTACTATTGTATATTGAGGTAACATTGAACTTATATTTTAATAAATAGCCATTTACAAACAAATTTACACGCAATCAAAAGCTTTTTTTCATTTTCTACAGTTTGCCATCTATAAGGCATCAACAGTTATTTTGACATTTAAGGGACAAAACTTTAACTCCTAAAGGGCTCATTTAAACATTTTGCAAACTAAGGGAAATGCTGTGAAAATGGTCAATTTTGATGTTCTAAGGGGAATAACTCCTAAAAGGAATGATCATACAACTTAATAAGTACAAATTTCAAAAAAAAATCAAGAAAAAGGGCAATAACTCCTACATGGGTGGTTACATCTTCTTCAAAATTTCAAAGCAGGTAGATCTTGAGGTGTTGAACACTTTAGCTTCCCATCAGAATTTTGATATCTGTCACCATTTTTGAGTTATTTGCAAAAAACTGCAATTTACCCCTATGTTCTATTTTTAGCCATGGTAGCCATGTTTTTTTACAAATCAAAAATCCAAACGATAGTTTAGTAGCACTCATGCCAAGGAACAACTACACTAAGTTTGGTTGCAATTAAACTTATGGTGTAAGAGGAGTTAACGATTTTATTACAATGAATAAAGACTGCAAAAATGGTCAATTTTGACGATCTAAGGGGAATAACTCCTAAAAGGAACGAACCTACAACTTCGATCCTGTTACAAATTTTGTAGATCTTTGTGTGCCTAACAACATGAAATTTAAATTTTTCAAATTTCCTTTATAGTATCCAAGATATTGAGCTTAATAAGTGCAAAATTTGGAAAAAATGCAGAAAAAGGGCAATAACTCCTACATGGGTCGTTGGATCTTCTTCAAAATTTCAGGGCAGTTAGATCTTGAGGTGCTGAACACTTTTACCCTATGCCAGAATTTTGATATCTGTTATGGTTTTTGAGTTATTTGCAAAAAACTGCAATTTACCCCTATGTTCTATTTTTAGCTATGGCGGCCATGTTTTTTTACGAATCAAAAATCCAAACGATAGTTTTGTAGCACATATACCAATAAACAACTGTACGAAGTTTGGTTGCAATTGGTCTTATGGTGTCAGAGGAGTTAACGTTTGAAAAAGTTTACGGACGGACCACGGACGACGAACGACGGACGGACGACGGACGGACGACGGACGCCAAGTGATGGCAATAGCTCACATGACCCTTCGGGTCTGGTGAGCTAAAAAGCTGTTTGTACGGTCCTATATTAAACTAAGTCTTCCGCTGACTGCCATCATGGATGACAGATTGGCAACAAAATAACAACACTTGGTGAGAACATCATAAGGAACATTCATGCCATGTTTGGTTTCAATCCATTCAGCCATTTTCTAGAAGAAGATTTCTGTATGTATTTCCCACTGGGTCCTATCTTAAACTAAGTACCCCGCTGGCAGCCATCTTGGAAGACATATCAGTACCAAAGAAACAACACTTGGTCAGCACCTTATAATGAACATTCATGCCATGTTTGGTTTTGATCCATTCAGGGGTTCTCTAGATTTTTGTACCTATTTCAAAAGGGTTAATTTAAGACTCTCCCTGGCGGCCACCTTATATGATGGATCGGCACCAAAGTAACAGCACTTCGGTCAGCACCTCTTAAAGGACATTGAATGTAATGAAATATGATGTCAGATCAAAAATGATTTTGATACATTTTGTTAAGGACCATTATCTGATCATTCAGACATAATATTACTTCCATTTGTCAAACGGTTTCTGACAAGATGTTTGTATGTATTTCCCATAGGATCCTATGTTAAATATTTCCTGTGGTGGTGGACATCTTGGATTTTAGATTGGCAAGAAAAGCATAAATCTTTGTACAGAACCATGTAAGGATCATTCCTGCAATATAATAATTCAATTGCTTGTGTAGTTTCAGAGAAGATTTTTTAAATTTCAGCCAATCAGAGTGCATAAATGGCCCTGGAATTTTGGATCATAACCAAAAACATAAACTTTGTAAAGGACCATCCAATGAACATCCCCACCAAGTTTGGTTTTAATTGGCCATAGGGTTTTGAAAAAGAATACTGAAACGTGAAAAGTTAACGATGGATGCAAAGTGATGGCAGAAGGTCATCCTGGCTTTAGCCAGATGAGCCAAAAAAAAATTCTATATTCATTAGTTAATATTTCATAAAGAACAATTCTTTGTATTATAAGAGACTGCCTTACCCATAAAAATAAAACACCAAAAATTCATTTTAAACTATGTATAAGCAGCCTCAATAAATCTTCCAAGAAAACAAGTATTTGATGCATCTGGTTGACACTGACCTACTTTGAAGTTAAGAAGAACTGTTACCTAATGATATATAAAAAGAAAATGTCTTGACGTACATGTAATTGTGTATTGTTTAGGTTTCTTGTTCTAGTGGAGTAATAATGTGTATACCTTTTGATATTTAGTGGAAAAGCTTTGTGTGATATGGTTATTGCCTATGACAATAAACAATTATTCATTTCTCTAAACATTTCTTTACAATTTTCATGCATAATTATTTTAGCTAAGCTATATATTCAGTATTCTGATACTAAATAGTAAAATATAAGAGGCAATTTCTGTGGCACTATAGCAGCATTTAGTTAGCTCAAACAGGCCTTTGGCTATTTAACTACTTTCAGTACTACAAGTTTCAATATAGTCTTATTTGTTGCTGATACTTAAAACTATAAAGTGAATATTCTGTATCCAGCAGTTCAGTCTCATGATTTTCTGCTACTGTTTTCGTAAAAACTACTGCAGCAATCATTTAAAATCCACTGCCAGTTTGCCAGCAATTCTTTTATATGCCTGAAATTTTCAAAGCTCAGAATGCTGATTATTTTATTCTTCATGTTCCCTTTATCCCAGAATATCAAACACTTGTGCCCTATATTAAGGTCAGTCAAACAATAAAGGCTAGACTGATTTAAAGTCATTTCTGGAAAATTTAACAATCTGGATTTATAAAATTTCAAGCCTACAAGTAGAAAGTATACTTACTGACATATTCAGAAAAACACACAGCTGTTTTCCAATCATGTACACAAAATACATCACTTATATAACACATCATTTTCTTATAACCACTCTACTGTTTGACAATTTTAAATAAATTTATAAATCATATAATGTACACTTTATTATTACCAGTATAATTTTAGCATATTTTACACATTAAACCCTTCAGTAAATTGCCAGGAACATTTATCGACAACAAAAATTAAAATAATTTTTTTTCCTTTCAGTCATCAATATAATATTGACAGAGTTGAATGACTCTTATCTTTACTTCCCATTTTTAATAATAATATCTTAAGCATAACTGAAAAATAATTTACCTCAGAAGTATGACTATTAAAGGTAGGAAAAGCTGTTGACTGAGACGGAAATATTCCCCACATCCTTTGATTATGTTGACTTGTTCTTTCACATCATCCTGACCTGATAAACACACTACTTTTCAATATTGATCGATAATATTTCCCTCGTCATCAGTGATGTCTCTCATGTATTAGCTGAATTCTTTTGCTTAAGATTGTGTCATGATGCAAATAATAATTTAATATAATTTGCTGAGCTGTATAGGTCACTCACCTCTCTCTTCCAACCATGAAGAATACATGTATAATGATAACAGTACTTAAGAGATGTACAATGATAATCTGGTTATTTAAAATGCACCGACAAATATCATGTGTTCTTGATTTGACAAACAGTATATAATGAAACAGATTCTTAGTCTAACATTATTTATATATAAAACACCATATGATAATTTTATATAAAACTGCAAATTGAACATGCAATGGAAGAAAACAGCAAGGAAACAGAAAAGGAAAATCCAATAATTTTAATACCATTATTTATATGAGTGACAGTCTATTTTTGAAATTGAATTCTGGTACACAATGTATATTGTAGAAACTCTCTGTTTGATTCATTATCAGATTATTGGTGTAACTGTGAATCAAATTTTCATTCAGGCATTACAAATTAAAATATTCTGATTAGCTTTCTCATCCTTTTTTTTTATTTCAGAGAGAATGATTGATTCTTCATCATCAAAGAACTTCATCAGAACTTTGACCTGAAGGTCACTCAGCAAGAAAAACTGATTTCTACTAAATTTAAATCCTATTTCTTTATCTCCATTAATTCATTGTTCTTGGATTTGCAGTTTTAGAAGTCCATATTACACTTTTTTCATCATTAGGAATGCTCATGTATAAAATTTAATTCACAAAAACTTAAAAGTTAAAAGAAAGAGCTGTAAGCTTAGAGCTACAAAACACTCTTTCAAAGACAAATTAGACAGCTACAGATTTACGACTCCCACATTTAGCAGGAAATAGCTGTGTCTCTGGTATTAAATTGGTACCCACTTTAATACTTGTCAATGCTTCACATCTACTACCTATGTATCAGCTGAGACCTACAGTTGCTGAGAACTTTGCAGTAAAAAATTTCTATACTACATATAGTGAAAAATGTAAGGTGGCATTAAACTGGAAGTGGCTATGATACATGTACTAAATCCAACTTGTAACTCACAATGGTCATGCTTCACACCAGCTATGAATTAGCTCAGCTTATAGTTTCATAGAAATGGATGAAAAAAAATTAGTGATGGAGAAAATACAAACAGTTTACCCTACCTCCTTCGTAACAGTGGTGCAATTATTGCAAGAGAGAGCATATGACATCAAATAATTTTATCCTGTTATGACTGAGATATTTGACTTGCAGTTTTCAAAGACATTTCATGAAGGATTTTTAGTGTATTTATTTGAATATCGATGTCGTAACTTGGACCTAGTCATTTCCACAAGTTAATGGTCATTATTTAGACAAAGACATTAATTAATTATTTCTGAAAGACTTTCATTTATACATGTCCTTATAAATTTCCACTATTTTTATAATCTGTTTCATTTGAAGTTCATTGTTTAGTTGAGGTGTTAATTTCTATTACTGGATTAATTTCTTAGCATTGAATGAACTCTTATTATGACTGAAAAGACTTTTCTTTAATATTTCTTTAATATGTGTTTTGATATGTTTTATTTGTTTTCTATGTTGTCAAGCGTTACTTTGTTACATGTTAGTCTATTCTTCTTTCTTTTATTTAATAGTTGTAATGATTATTGTAATACAGTTTAGGTTTGTAGTTCGGTCACACCGGACTGCTAATTTGAAATAAACGTTTAAGAACGGAAGGTTTCCTTCTTTGTACCCTGTAACCGGAATGTAAAGATTTACCCAGTTAAAATGTCATCAACATATAAAAGCAAGATGAAAGTTTGGCTTAAAACCTTGATGACACAACTCAACACTATATATCCACAGACAAAATATAAATTCATATCTAACAAAATCAATAAAAGCCTCGAAGTATCTAAAATCAGGAAGTCACTGCTTGAACATTTGAAAACTCAGCTTATAACAACACAATACCATATTAACAAGATCTACAGTAATAAAATCTAAGAAAACTTTGTAACAGATTGCATGTTCTATGTGGTCACAAGTATTGGTAACAAGGAAGTGAATTTGTAGGAGATATGAAAGTTATGTGTATTGATAAAATCAATACCATGAAGCCACAGAATAAATACAAAACAAGCGTCTTGCAACAAAAGATATGTACCCTTAATCTGTGACAAAAAGGATGACAGACCAGACTACTGAAGTTTGATTAGAATTGTGCTGTGCAAATTGGGAAAAAGCAAGCAACCGTTTGATTTTTGAGGGAACTGCAAGGAAGTGGTCTTGGATCCTAAAAAAACTCACAATCCACATGTATAAATTATGTTTGCCAAACCTGCTTGATAAATTTCTTTTTACAATATACTAATCTATGATTATAGGTAATATTCAATCCTACATTTTTTCACAACATTTTTGAGCCCACCTTTTTTCCACTTAATTTTGGGAGCCCAGATCTTTTGCTAATTCTGCCTTGCTTCCCAATAAAAATCAAATTTGTTTTCTAATAAATAAATGAAAATTATGTATTACTAGAGAGTGTGTCTGTAAGACATGGGATGCCTCATGCAAATGAACATAGAATTGCCATTTATTATTTATCAGGAAGTAATCCCATTATTGATGAAATCCACAAAATTTGCATCCCAAGCAAAATGAATTCACACTACTATATTCAGCTTTTGAGGTCTTAGGGCTGCAATTGTCCTAGATTCAAGTATAAAATTTAGGTCATGGTACCAGTAAATCAAATACTGGGTATTGCTGACTTGTATTGTACTATATAAGATTACTGAAGTGGGTGGTGTAATATTATTGATGTATCTAAATAGGTTTCTAAGATATGGACCTAAATGCAAAAAACCCAAACTGACTAATTCAAGCATGAAATATATGTTATAGTGACTAGATTTATTGAGAAATGCATTATATATATATATATATATATATATATATATATATATATATATAATGTAAAAGGAGTATGATAATCTGAAAGTATCATTGATATAACAGCTAGATACTTAATATATGAAATTTTTATCAGTCTCTCATGCATTAAATGTAGGTCAAAGTGATCCAAATTTTATCTTATATGAGGATTGTAGTGGTAGTACAAGGTGTTTCTGATAAATGGACTGAAATGCAAAAACTTCACCAAACTAGACAGACATACATTATACTGATGGATGGACAAGGGTAAATCTATATTTTCCTTACACATTTGTGCACTGGGCATACAAAAATTACATATGCATGTAATACAAAGTTTTAAATTAATTTTTTTCATATTACGTCAAGATTCAAGCAAAGATGTGAACAAATATGACAACTTGTCATAATATTTGAATGTCTGAAATCTACAACATAGCACAGGGCATTACAGAGTTGTAGATTTTTGGCATTGTAGTTATTTTTGTATTACACTGATAAGTATTATTTATGCCATCTTTTATGGATTGACATATTTAAACAAACAAGTGTTTACAGAAGTTTGTTGAAATAATCTATCATCAACTATATTGTACTGCATTCCAGGGGCGTTTCCAGGATACTTGAAAGGCGGGGGGGGGGGGGGGGGGCATATAATAAAACTTTGGAAAAATTTTTTGGACCTTTTTTTTGCTAAAAAAAACATAAAATAATTGTGAAATGCACTAATGTAACGGTTCCTGACTTGGAGCATGTATATTTATAGTTAAAGTGTCAGAGTTTGATATTTTTTATGCCGAATTCTCTCCATTAATTGTCTATGGTATATTAAAATGATTGGATGGATCTTAACAGCAGTAGACCAATAACGAGAAATTCCAAATTCTAGGGTATAAGGCGTTACTTAACACGTCAATAGTCCTAGGCCAGAATTTTATGAACGGGAGGTGCAACTATGGTTGCCCTGGTAGAGGATCCATGGGAAAGCTCAGAAGCTCCTGGATTTCAACAATTAAGCATCAAATTATGAGGTAGCCAGACTGATAAATATCTCTCTATTTTAGATTAAGTTCTGGTTTCGTTGAACGACATTTAAAAGAAATCAGATTATGTATTTAATTAATGAATATGATAAATTGCCATATTCAATACAATATAAGCAGATGACGATAGTTTTTTTTTTTTTTTTGAAAAGGGGGGGGGGGGGGGGGGGGGGGGGGAGGGCGTATGCCCATTACTCCCTCACCTGGACCCGCCCCTGCATTCAGGCAAGTATTTTAAAAATAATTCATGGCAGCCATATGTTTGTTGGAGATTTTAATATGGGTAACCTTATTTTATCAAAATTTTATTCCGAGTGTTAGCAAGGAGTAAACTTTAAGCCAATAATGTTACCCATATTAAAATCTAATACAAACATAATGACTACCGTGAATATTTTATTTCTAATACATGTATGGCAAAAACAGAAATTAGGTGAACAAAGTGGTACTATCAGTCTTTCATGTGATGGCCATGCATTTTGATTTTGGAACACTGAAAAAAAAATCAAAACTGGTAGAAAATTAACATAATAAATTTGAAAACAATAAAAATTACTTTTCATGGGAACACATGATAAACAAGATTTTGTCTTTTATTTGGCTATAAACATCACTTTTCAGAACCATGTGATTGATATCCTCCATTAAAAAATATGGATTCCAAAGAAACAAACAAGTAATTTAATTATTTGGGGTAATTTTCTCATTATCACTACCCCTTTCATTTCTAACTGTTTCTCAAATGAGAGATATCCTAATTTTTCTGTTCATGATAAATAGAAACCATTTTATTCAAATACATAATTGCCGAAGCCGAAAAAGAGAGCAGCCCATAGCATTCAGTCTATACTACACACCCACTAGCGGTACATGAAATGTATTAATTCCAAAGCAAATACTTGTCAGTGACAAAAATTGATACATACTTAAAATTTCAGATTATATCATAATTCCTTCATTTCCACCAAGTTTTTTTTTATAACAGACCAATATGCTCCTACAAGCTCTCCCTTCCCTCACTATAACAAATTTTTATTATTTTTTTTTTATTCTTCAGGTCCTAATACAGACTGAAGATATAAGCTTACACAAAATAAAGTTGTAGCTGCTGCAGTCTATTGAAGCAGAAAATGAATATACTCATTACAATTTAACCCATACCTATTTTACATTAACTTTATAACCAACTAGTGAGGAGGAAGTCTATAAATGCACCTGATAATGGGAGAAATTTTAATCATCTTTCCACAGAAGTAAATCAATATACTAAATACAAGGCTTTCAAGTACAAGTTCTTAACAAGCTAAACAGCAATTCTTTTAGAAAAAAATTCCAAGATTTTTTCTTTCTTGTGTTTCCTTCTAATCAGATTTAAGACTGATTTCAACAAAAAGTTTTCCAGATATAACTTGCTCTATATGAATAATTAAGACGTGCCTATTTTATTGAACTTAATTATTAATTGATTATTTATTGATTATGTACCCATTTTATGTTACAAGCTTAGTACAATTTTTAAGATGAGTTTTGTGTTGATTGTCCTTTTGTGAAAGTTCTAATTTACATCTAATAAAGATATATATACAGTATATGTACATTGTGAAAATATACATTTTTTTTTTGTAAGAGCCTTAGTTAGAAATATGAGCATTTCTTACCTGCTTAGTAGCAAATACAAATACACTGTATATTTTTACAAAAATGTTTTTATCCTGCAACTAAAAATTGTTATCTTTTATTACATTGAGTGTGGTGAAATACCCGACGGGTAAAAGAAAATCCCATTATTCAAGTCAAATTTCACTTTAGGAAGTGACATAAAAAAATAGCAGTTGTCAACGAAGTCACTATACAAACACTGACATTTTTTTTGAATATGAAATTCTAATCACGTAGAAAGAATAGAAGGAATAAGCCAAATCACTTTTGAAATAGGGCACAGATTTAAAAAAAATTTATGTCAAATATGTCTCTTGATCACTTTCATATGCCCCTGTTCATTGATGAAATTGGCTATAAACTGGTTAAATAGTTATGTATTACTATTGAAAATGACCAAATTGAAACCATGTTTTTATTGTGTTTACATTATCTAGCCAAGTGACAAATAGAGAATCAAAGATGGAGCAATTTTCTGATAATCTATTTTAATTCTTTAAAAAATTTATCGTTTTATTGCCATAGTTTACGAATTTACGAATATATCCACCCTGGTCATTTAGAAATAATGAAAATTTAATTTTACGTAAAATACAACCCGTAAAACTGAGTCATAAAAAGTATCGGAAAACGACTTTTCCCCCAATTTCTACACAAAAACGTCATTGTTTGTTTTCTTATATTCTCAAATTTCATATTATATAACTATCTACATTTTGAGTTATTATTTGTAAATTTTGTGCAAACACAATCGTTTTTAGTCACTTTGCTCAATGTTGTAACTTTTTGTTAGTCTCTATCGTGTTCTGTCCATTTATATGGCATTCATTTGAAATTTTGATGGAAATATATTTCATATACTGGTATACAAGTACAATTTCCACTGCTAAAGTCTGAATGTTTCATTAATATATGGCCAGAGCTAAACTGGTTTTGAACTGTATATATTTCACTAAAATTTATTCTTCATTACAGAATGATATTTTTTTTCAAACACAAATTTCATTACCACAGATTAGAAACTAATGAAATTTAACATTCATTCAAATATCGATTGGTATTCATTGGTCAATGCCAAGACTTTTGGTGGTGTTCATTTTTTTATGAACGATGTAAACATAGGAACCTAATTGAGCCAGGAAAAAATATTGCTGTTATGCTTAAATTTTGACTTATAAGTATTTAAGGATGCAATTAGCAATTTGATTAGTTTGGCAATACAAAGTTAAATGGTTTCGGTATCATGATATCATAAGGTATTACTTGGCAATCTCTGATTGAACAATATAACTATTGACTCAGTACAGATGTTTTGCAACCACTCCATACCTAAAGGAGGAGTTGAAATCACAAAAAATGTGATGGACAAACAGACAGAGGGATGGAAGGAAGGACAGAGACAATCACAATATCCTCGAACTTTCTTTGAAAACTGCTAAATTATTTATTTAAAGAAAATCAATATCTTTTTGGAGGAAATAATTTGAAGATGAAATTTGAAGGGTTGTTTTAAATTATTTAACACTTTACTTCATAAATTGGTTTGCTTTAGTTTATGCCTCAAAATCCCTGAAGCACAAACTGCCTCAAACCAGGTTAAATCGTATAAACAAGTTAATAAGTTAACCAATCCTTAAGCAACTAAACAGACATTTCTTAGCTTCCTTCTTTATCCTGTGAAAACTCTATTCTGAACTTGACACTTGTACATAAATTTGTCAGTATATGTACTCATTATATTCATAAGATATGAAGTAAGTAAGTCATTGACTTCTAGGTTTTTTTTAGATGTCAATCTGTTAATCTTTTCTATACAAGGACTGGTAAACACAAGATCTGTGTGACATTTCACTTTATTACAAATCAATAATGGAAAAAAATTAACATCTCCTTTGAATATATGTGATATAACATCATATGATTTTATAAGGATTCAATAGAAGACTGAAATGTCATTCTGGAAATTGATTCCTTTTAAAATAATAAGCATAGATATAACTTCATATATTCTAATTAACTGTCTTCTTTAACAGAACTTATATAGATTACAGAGCAAAGAAATGGGATTACTTAAATGATATACCAGAGTTGTTGTCAAACAAAGTATTATAGAGACTTAATATTTCTTTCAATGATGGAATTTTTCAATTTTTTTATTTCTTTCAAATCATTAAAAATTTTGAATGTGCTAAACAGAAAATTAACCTTAAATCTATAAAATAAACTAGAATACTGACAATGTCAGAAAGGGCCCCACTGGCTTGTGTAATTGAACTCATGGGAATCAAAAGCACTTCAAAATCTAGTTGTGATTTCATACATTCATTTTATCTATCAAAAAGAATGAAGCTAAATTCTCAAAATTTGCCTTTTTCCATATAAAAACAAAGTTTTCCCCCAAAAAGTGATTTCTGATTTTCCTCAAAATCAAAAGGGACCTTCCTTTGATCATGTCCAACACTGTGGATAAAATTTATGAAAATCTGTGAAGGCAATCTTAAGTTATCATACAACATAGTGATAATTGTCAAAATATGGATTTTTTCATATACAAAATAAGTTTTCCCCAAAAAAGTGTTTTCCAATTTTCCTCAAATTCAAAAGGGACCTTTCTTTGATCATATCCAACACTGTGTATAAAATTTATGAAAATCTGTGAAGGCAATCTTAAGTTATCATACAACATAGTGTTAATTCTCAAAATATGGATTTTTTCATATAAAAACTACGGTTTTCCCCCAAATTTTTTTTCCAATTTTCCTCAAAATCAAAAGGGACCTTCCTCTGTTCATGTCCAAAACTGTGTATAATATTTATGAAAGTTTGTGAGGCCAATCTTAAGTTATCATACGACATAGTGTTAATTCTCAAAATATGCATTTTTTCGTATAAAAAAGTTTATCCCATAAAATTGTCGTCTGGTTTTCCTCAAAACCGAAAGGGACTTTCCTTTGGTCAAGTCCAATGTTGTGTATAAAAATCATAAAAATCCGTGAAGGTAATCTTAAGTTATCATACTACAAAGGAAATGCTGACAGACAGATGGACGGACAGACAGACTGATTACTATAGGGCGCCACCATGGCATGGCCGTAATACTTACTGTACACTCAACAGAAAATTTCACAAAATGTAATGGGCATCAAAGATACAAAAGCCAAGTTGAACATGTATTATTGAGGACCATGACAACAGTAGTTTGAATGTACATATACATGTATTATTAAGGACCATGACAACAGTAATTTGAATGTACATATACATGTATTATCAAGGACCATGACAACAGTAATTTGAATGTACATATACATGTATTATCAAGGACCATGACAACAGTAGTTTGAATGTACATATACATGTATTATCAAGGACCATGACAACAGTAATTTGAATGTACATATACATGTATTATTAAGGACCATGACAACAGTAATTTAAATGTACATATACATGTATTATTAAGGACCATGACAACAGTAGTTTGAATGTACATATACATGTATTATTAAGGACCATGACAACAGTAATTTGAATGTACATATACATGTATTATTAAGGACCGTGACAACAGTAATTTGAATGTACATATACAATGTACATGTATTATTAAGGACCATGACAACAGTAGTTTGAATGTACATATACATGTATTATTAAGGACCATGACAACAGTAATTTAAATGTACATATACATGTATTATTAAGGACCATGACAACAGTAATTTAAATGTACATATACATGTATTATTAAGGACCATGACAACAGTAGTTTGAATGTATATATACATGTATTATTAAGGACCTTGACAACAGTAATTTGAATGTACATATACATGTATTATTAAGGACCATGACAACAGTAATTTGAATGTACATATACATGTATTATTAAGGACCATGACAACAGTAATTTGAATGTACATATACATGTATTGTTAAGGACCATGCCAATATTAATTTGTATTAATTGAAATTCAGTTTATTTCCCTAACATGTGCTTGGCAGATAAGTATCCCAAAAGTTATGAGAGTCTTTCAGGAAATTCACTAAAATTATAAAACTCCAATTGTTTCAAGCACTTCCTGTTGATATGCTAAGAACTTTCCAAACAGTAAATATCTGACAGTATTGAACTGCAATGTTTGAAATTTTAACTGTTCAAAGCAACTAATATTCCAATGATGATTCCTATGATACATGGTTGCCAAGTACTTAATTAAAGATCTATTCAGAATTTATACCAAAGATAGAATTGCAATGTTTGAAATTCAACTGTTACAAAAAATTGTTATTTCACAGCTGATTACTAACATATATTCTTGCTAGATACTGTTCACAGAAATTAATGTTTGAGGGTCTTCCTGGATACTTACCAATGATTAAACTGACATGTTTGAAATTCAAGAATTCCAATCAATTGTTCTTTCTCAATTGATTACTTTAATATGTGGTTCTTAGGTACTTTTCTCAATAATTAGATGTCACAGAATCTTACAGGATACTTACCAGAGATGGAATTGCAATTGTGCTCCAGCTTGCCCTAAATGGAAGGGCATGGCATCCTTAATGCCCTTGACAGTGCCCTTCTGCCCTTGAGTCCCTAATTATTAGGGTTGAAAGCTTGGATATCAAACAAACTGGACCCTTTGTTGTTACAGAAAAAATGCAGGGTTGCTCCCCTTTGATAAACTTTTTTTCAATTCAATACCTTTTTCTGACAGAGAAAATATGAAATTGATATCTAATTGTTGAATAACAGGTAAAAATTAAATATTTAGAAGAAAATTGTATGTTTCTTTTGTAAAAATATGAATTCCAAGGTTTCATAAATAAATTCTCAAAATCTGCCATTACATGTATCACTGCAGTTTCGGGATATTGGTACCCATCTGTCATATTTTCTTGTAAACTAAACTCCTCATTCATTTTTAACTTCATGCATTTTATTTCTCTACAGTATTGTCGTACACTATGCAAATGTACAATAAACTTGGGGACCATAGCGGTCGAATTTTGAAAATTGTGAATTTAAGCTTGTGACCTTAACTCCTCTTTAATTTTCCATTTTATTTCAATATAATATTGTCATACATTATATGTTGATGTGCAATAATAGACTTTTAATTTTCAAAACTTGGGGGCCATATTCAAACAAATGATTGTGAACATGGTGCACCACATGGATACAACATGTGGAGCATTCAGGGATAGCTGTCATTTCCGACTGCCTCTATCTACCTGTAGTGTGTTTTTTACAACTGTCATATTGGTCCAAAGTCCAGACTTCTGGAATGTTCGGCTAAAAATTAAAAAACTGACTTAATCTCTGTAGCTTTCTCATTTCTCAGAAAATAAGATGCAAGTGTAGATCAAATTTCCATAATGAAAGAGATGTTTTATTTTTCAACAACTAAATGTTATATTAAATTTCCACTTAAATCAGTTGAAAGGCTATCAAAGTTGGGAAAAATTTTCTTGTCAAGAAATCTACTTATTTTATAGACCCTCACAAACTGTGAGAGATGATGTCTACACCAATTTATATAAAATAATATAAATAAGCTACATAATATACTTTATAATCAAAGGTAAATGAGATTTTTTCTTTATTATAAAAAGGAAAAGTTTCATCATTACTTCAAAATTACAAATATTTAATAATATTCTTTTCCAAAATATCCAATAAGCCTAACATATTACTAAAAGAATAGTCTTTATGTTGGAAGTGATATTCATAGTCATACTAATACAATAATGTTTTTGCCAATCAAGTTTTCAAGATAATACTGAATCTGTTTAAAATGTATATTATATAGACAATAAGTGTGTTGACTTGACATAAAATCGATATAAGGATTTGGGCTTGAGAATCGGGGGAAAATGCGAGGGTTTCCCAAGCATTTTCCCGATTCGTGCCAAATTCGTATATCGCAATCTTTGGTGACATTGTGGACATTCCTACTAATTTCAAAATTATTTAAAAAATTTGTTAGCCTAAACAGGCCCCAATTTTCTGTGAAAAAATTTTTTTTATAAGAGAATAAATATTGAAATTTTGTTCTAAAGATTTAAGTCAGAAGTTTGTTCATTTCAGTCAGCCGTCAATCAGGCCTAAATGTTATATACTTTCAGTGACCGTATATCACTTGTAAATATATTGTCAATGCTTGCAGTATAAAGTATTCTATTAAAAAATTGAACTAGACTATTTTAGTAGGAATAAAGACCTGGTTTGAACTAGACTATTTTAGTAGGAATAAAGACCTGTTTTGAACTAGACTATTTTAGTAGGAATAAAGACCTGGTTTTTTTCCCCATCTTAATATTTGTCAAACTTTTCTTTGATAATTCTAATCCTGCATCAAAAAGTTTTATACAAGAACTTTGACAGACCTTGAAGGACACTGATACATTGTAGAATAAAATGTCATACTTTTTTTTAAAGTTTTATTGACTCTGATGGAAAATGGCCCATAGGATCATATGGAATAAAGAAATTTGTAAACAGAAGGAAATGACATATATAAAATGTACAAACATGGCAGAGAAAAACAAACCAACAAAGTTCCCCTAAAATGTCAAAACTCAACTTGGACACTTCTGACAAACCTGCTCTCAACCAAATACAACATAAAATGTATATGAGAAAAGCAGTAGAAAAGAGACAGTAACAGAAACTTGTGGCAAACTTACCGATAAAAATACAGCATAAAATGTACATGACATGGTCAGGAGAAAAGAGGCAGCAAAGGAAACTTGTGACAAACTTGTTCATAAAATGTACATACGATGATCAGGAGAAAAGAAATAATAATGGAAACTTGTGACTAACTTGTTCATAAAAATACAAAGTAAAATGTACATAAGATGGTCAAGAGAAAAGAGGCTGTAATGGAAACTTGTGACAAACTTGTTCAGAAAAATACAGCATAAAAAGTACACGACGAGGTCAGGAGAAAAGAGGCAGTTACGGAAATTTGAGACAAACTTGTTCATAAAATGTACATACGATGATCAGGAGAAAAGAAATAATAACGGAAACTTGTGACTAACTTGTTCATAAAATACAGCATAAAAAGTACATGACAAGGTCAGGAGAAAAGAGGCATTAACGGAAATTTGTGACAAACTTGTTTATAAAATGTACATACGATGATCAGGAGAAATGAAATAATAACGGAAACTTGTGACTAACTTGTTCATAAAAATACAAAGTAAAATGTACATAAGATGGTCAAGAGAAAAGAGGCTGTAATGGAAACTTGTGACAAACTTGTTCATAAAATGTACACACGATGATCAGGAGAAAAGAAATAATAACGGAAACTTGTGACAAACTTGTTCATAAAAATACAAAGTAAAATGTACATAAGATGGTCAAGAGAAAAGAGGCTGTAATGGAAACTTGTGACAAACTTGTTCATAAAATGTACACACGATGATCAGGAGAAAAGAAATAATAACGGAAACTTGTGACTAACTTGTTCATAAAATACAGCATAAAAAGTACATGACAAGGTCAGGAGAAAAGAGGCATTAACGGAAATTTGTGATAAACTTGTTTATAAAATGTACATACGATGATTAGGAGAAATGAAATAATAACGGAAACTTGTGACTAACTTGTTCATAAAAATACAAAGTAAAATGTACATAAGATGGTCAAGAGAAAAGAGGCTGTAATGGAAACTTGTGACAAACTTGTTCATAAAATGTACACACGATGATCAGGAGAAAAGAAATAATAACGGAAACTTGTGACTAACTTGTTTATAAAAATAAAAAGTAAAATGTACATAAGATGGTCATGTAGTACCATAGTTGAAGATTTTTCAAATTCTTTCCCCTTTTATATATTTTTAGTAACAGCAGCAATCTTTGTTGGAAGTCCGGGATGCCAAACACAATTTTAGAAGGAGACCATTCCACCAGTGTTTGGTCCCAATTGCACAAGTGGTTTCAGAGGAGAAGATCTTTAAAGGAAAGTTTTCAATAATGGGTGACAGAAGCAAAGTTATGGCAAAAGCTCATGTGAACCTTTGATCCAGGGGATCTAAAAATAGAATTTACTGGAAATGTGTGACAAATTGCTCAAATACAAATACAACAAAATGTACTTAAGATGGACAGGAGAAAAGAAGACTGAAATGGAAATTTGTGACAAACTTAATCATACTTAAAATCATCATCTGCTGAAAGTCAGTCATCTTTATTTCTCTTTGTATTTCCTACTCATTTTCTGATACTATATACAGGGTAATATTTTAATGTATTTATTAAAAAACTTTGAAACAGTCTAGATGGAAAACAATGAATTACATGAAAGTCATGCATTCTTTTCCTTATTAAAATATATAGTTACCAAGACTATACTGTAAATTCAGAAATGATAATTTTTTATGAATGTGAAAAATGTTAAAAGGTGACTATCAAAATAATTAGATTAGGCATTTGAAAGTTTGGTCATTTTTTTGTTACAACCAGTAAATAATCCCACAATCTTGTAATGTTCCTGGTTAACTAAAACGTTTCAACATTAAATGTCTGAAATGTAAAAAACAAACCAGGAGAAATAGTCTTTTGTAACCTTGAGCGTCGTTCAAAAAAAAGGTTTGATTCAAAACTTTGAAAAACAATTTGATTATAATCAAAATGAAAAAAAGCAACACACTATTTTGCATGCAAATTCAAATAGGAGCATCATACCGATATAAAGATCTAACAACTGGAGTGTCATGAATCTTTTTTAACGTTCTTGTGTACATTGTATTTGCAACTTTCCTTGTAGGAGAAAATAGACTGTATCAGGAAATCAACTTATAAAGATTGATTTCAACAATTTGTCTTGATTAGCTGAAGTCACTTTCGATGCACTGTAAATCCATCATTTATAAGGAAATGATTAACTGATTTAACAAGAAATCAATCTCCAAAACAATTATCACGTGCCATAACTTAACATTATTATTTTATTTCAACATCAGAACCTCAAGGTGTTTTTAATTCTTCTTTGGCTGTAAAAAATATTTCCACACAAACCCTTCAACAAAGGGCTCCGCTACGCACAGCATGATATGACAGCAACATGTCGACAGGTAAACAAAAAGTAAGTGTGGACACAATATTATGTTTGACCCATTAAGTGTTGAATAGTATGATATACATTGCACAGAAATATTGGACCTACCACAAAAACCAGACAAAAACAAAAGAAGATAATCCAGCCACATTGCTTTTTTGGCACTTTTAACCCCTGTATCAGATGAAAAATAAAAGTTCAATTTTTCCTCCAAAATTGCTAACTTTCACCCCTTGTATCTTAGAAACAATAAAAGATAGAAAATAGTTGACATACTATTGAAAGCTATTGAAAGCACTTATCAATGTGACTTAAAAGAAAAATTCCCATATGAATTGTATGAAAAATCAAGAAATTTATATATCAAGCCACATTAATGCATTTTTGGCCCTTTTCACACTTTATATCTCAAAAACTGTAAAACATAGAAGAAATCTGTTGAAATACTGATGGAAGCACACGTCAAGATGAATTAAAAGAAAAAAGCCATTAAAATCGGATGAAACATAAAATTTTTAATTGTTCTGCATATAGGCTAATTTTGGCCCCTTAAATCCTTTTTATCTCCGCTTCTACAGAAATAACACAAAACCGCCTTCAGTAAATTTATTTTTTTTCTTATGATGAACCATTTTTTTTAAAAAAATCACCAAAATCAGATAAGAAATAAAACAGTTTTGAAAATTAAGCTGTGTCTCTTTTTCCACCCCTTATATCTCTGAAACGGTAAGAGATAGTGAAAAACAGATCTTAAAGATGTTTTCCATTCTTATCAATGAACACTAAAAACCAAAAATGTGTGAGTCTTCCAAGGAAGACGTGTCGCCTGCGGACGTCAATTTTTACAAAAGATATTAAAACTATCTAAAAATGAAATATATATGCACACCTGTGCATTAAGGCTACTGCACAGAGAAAGTTTCATCAAATTCCTTTGAGCAGTATGGAGTAGTTGAGGATAGAAGTTTTGACACCCCCCCCCTTTTTCTTTGCAAAAATGTCAATTTTTACAAAAAAAAATTTTTATTTTCTAAAAATGAAATATATATATGCACAGAGTAAGTTTCATCAAATTCCTGTGAGCGGTTATGGAGTAGTTGAGGATAGAAGTTTTGAAGTTTTGACCCTCCCCTTTTTTTTTCAAAAATGAAAATTTTTACAAAATTTTTTTTAAATTTTCTAAAAATGAAATTTATATGCACACCTGTGCATTAAGGTTAATACACAGGGTAAATTTCATCAAATTCCTGTGAGCGGTTATGGAGTAGTTGAGGATAGAAGTTTTGACCCTCCCCCTTTTTTTTTTTGCAAAAATGTCAATTTTTACAAAAAAATTTTAAATTTTCTAAAAATGAAATATATATGCACACATGTGCATTAAGGTTAATGCACAGAGAAAGTTTCATCAATTTCCTTTGAGCGGTTTACGAGTAGTTGAGGATAGAAGAAAAGTGTGACGATGCAAGACGCAAGACGACAAACAGTGATCCCTATTTTTTGACCATGTGTTCCACAGGCGACACAAAAATCATAAGAATCTGATAAAAATTTTAAAAGTTGCACCAAAATTATAAAAAAAATCTTAATGACACCAGGAAAGAAAATGGAAGGGGCTAGATTTCCTAATATCAATCCCAATCTGTATTTCAAATGCGGGACCATTGTGGTAAAATATTATAAGGATAGGTTAAATATAACAAAAGTAAATGAGTGGAAACCTCGCTGTCTACAGATGACGACATCGATAACAACAGGTTCATATCATAATACGACCAGAAATATTTGCATCGGTGTATAAAAACCTTGTTTAACTTTCTCAAATAATTTGATAATGATGGTAAAATAGACAAAACTTGTCGCCAGTAACATGTACAATCAAATAAACATAATCTAACTGATTACACATAGTCAAAACTATTCATATCAAATAACAATCATTTCAGCTGATCTCCTTTAGAATCATCAGATACTCACGCCTCATAAAAATATAAACACAAGTCAAACTATAGTGAAGAGTACAGAGGACATTGTTATCTTGAGTATTATAATAATTATTGCCATCAAAAACAATTTGTTTAAATCTTTTTTGTTCAGTCCATTATTTGCAAAATATTTTTCATGATCAATTCTGAAAACCAAAATAACAATAGTTTTTTCGTAAACTGAGACAAAAACTCTGTTTTGACATTGTTTTGAAATAATCAGATAAAAACAAAAATTAAAATCCCCCTGTCTACCAGGGTGGATAGAATTAACTGGCTTAGACTGGAAAATGGAAATCATTTCCATTCCTAGTGACACATATCCCTTTTAATAAAACCATTTAATGAATATTTTACTATGGTAATAAAGTGATTACCATGGAACATTCATTTTATCCCAACACTTTCAAAGAAAGTTCAGAGATATTGTTATCGACACCGTCTGTCTGTCCATCCACCCGTCTGTCACACTTTCTTGTGACCTAAACTCCTCTTTCATTTTTAAATACATGCATTTAATTTCTATATAGATTGTAACACACTGTACATGAATGTAGATGCACAATTTTGATTTTCAAAACTTGGGACCTACAGGGATCGAATTTCGAAAATTGTTAATTTAAGCTTGTGACCTAAACTCCTCTTTCATTTTTCATTTTATGCATTTTATTTCTATACCGTATTGTCACACAATGTACAAGGTATGTAGATAGATGTGCAATAAGTTTTCAGAATTTTGATTTTTAAAAATTTGGGCACATTATTCAAACATGATTGTGAAAGTGGTGCACAGTCATACACCAAGTGGGAAGTGTGGGGATAGCCGTCTTTTCCAACTGCTTCCATCTATTTTATTTTATTTACAGTGTAACAAGCTAAAGGCACTTGATTTGTTAGGTGACGTCTTTCCTAGTCTTTCATATTGGTCAAAGGGTGGTAACTCTTTTGCATTGTATTTATATACATTTTTGAGGAAAAAATTCTTCACACTTTATATGGTATCTTGAACAGATTAAATCTTTGATGAATTGTAAAATGAATTCTTTTTTTTCCTTTGACCTTTTTATGGAATATATACAAGAATACAAGCATCAACTACAACCTGTGCAATAAAAACCAAAATCAGTATATAATGCAATAACCGATCAGACTTTCATGTAATTTCAACTGAAAACAGATCATGCGATATCCAATAACCTAAATCTGATAACTCATAGCTAAGCTCTGCCTCTAACAGAGAATTGCAACACCCTAAAAATGAAAAATTTATTAAGACAAACTTTTATCCACAACAAATTATTACAATGTATGTATTAGATACAATATAATTTCCAATGTAGCTCAGTTATGTTTCAATTAAGTCTTGAAAAATTCTACATAAAAAAACTTTAAAAATTCCCTCCGAAGAAAAAAATTGGCCTTTTTTCCAACAGCCGATCTCTTCAAGATTTTAAAGTATGCGAAGCCAAAACTTTTTCAAAATTGCGATAAAATCTTCCCTGTAAGTATCGCGTAACAAAACTGAAATAAACTCTCACATACTAAATATTCCTACCCTATTGAGGTCCACGTGCGTTGCATGGTTGACATGGTCGACGCAGTTATTTTCAATCTTCTGATTGCTCAGACCATCTGTCAATTCCTGTTACAAATCATTTATAGCATCACCTGCCTCGTTAGACGAATAAATTTTCTCACGTTTCGCGTTCAAAAATTTATTGGTCTAACTCAGAGAGTCGTGCTATGAATATAATTTATTTAAAAGAAATACTGAACAAAAGTGGATATATTGGGATCAGTTTGTTGCAAAATAATTATTACCCAAATGCCAAAACAATATTTTACTGTTGAGCCTTTGTGGAGAATTGGTTCAAATACTTTGCATAAATTCATCAATTTAAAAATTTTTAAACATGACTTTTTATTATTGAAAAATATTTATCTCTACTGCCTTCTGATTCAATGTATGGCTTATGTAAATATATGTGTTGTAGTCACAAGCTGCTGTTTGAGTACATGTAAGAATCAGTCAGAAAGGATTTGTGATTTGTGTGATACAGTTAACCAGATGATGAATTTCACTATTTGTTTTCACATATTTCAACAATGAAAAAAGTAGGTATAATACTGAGACTATTTATAAAACAAACAAAAGATTGTGGTCTTTAAGACAGGGATGCTGATATTTTGTGGTCTTTAAGACAGGGATGCTGATATTTTGGTGATTGCTGTTAAACTAAAGAAGATGACTGAAATTGTAAAATATGATTGATATACAAATGTATCAACACAGAATTTTTTTTTTTGAAAGAAAGAGACTAAAATGTACAAAATATAATCAAAGTAACTCTACAATAAAATGTACATGTAGGTCATAGTGACTAAAATTTAGTGCATGTACATAAGATGGCTAACTGTGAAATATCAAATACATTACCATAGGTTCTTTAATAATACACCCAAATGCAAAACTTTAATCAAAGTCACTCAAGCATAAAATGAGAGTTGTGGGGACTCAAATGTTGCCAAGTTGTGTTGTACTATATAAAATGATTGTACCTTTAAGTGTGAAATATCATCAATATACTACCATAGGTTCTTTAAAAATAAACCTAAATGCAACAATTTTACTAAAGTCACTCAAGCATAAAATATAGGTCATAGTGACTTAAAAGTAGCTGACTTTTGTTGTACTATTTAAGATGAATAAATAGGTACAATATCATTGATTTACCTCAATTACGTTTCTGAAAAATGGACCTAAACAAAAAACTTAACCAAGTCACTCATGCATGAAATGTGGATCATAATGACCGAAATGTTGGAGAAATGTATTATACAATATAAGAAGAGCATAGTGGTGATGTATCATTGATATAATAACATGGATTCCTACATGTAAGATATGAAATTAAATGCAAAACTTTACCAGAGCCACTCATGCATTAAATGTAGGTCATAGTGAAACTATTTTCAGTGTCATAAGAATATTGTAGTGGTATAATATCATTGATATATCTCCATGGCAATTACCACTAAATCAAATACATTGTATTCCAAGACAAATGACAACTCTGAGCATTTGTGAGACAACCTTTATCCATGTTATCATAAAAATAAAAATGTTGTGTTTTGAATTTGTTGAATGTGACCAAATGAGAAGGACCTGAATACTTGGATATTACAATTTAGATCACTGTCAGAGTTGACTGATAGTCTAATCGATCTAATTAACAACATGGAAATATATTTCCTGATTATCTGGGTTGGCCTCACCCACAGTCTGAGTAGACACTCGGCGTTGTCACAGGGGTCACTTGTAATATAATATTCCTGTAAACCCCTCTAGCTGTTTGGGTGTTGACTTTATCCAAAATACCAAAACACAACAATTCTGAAACTGCGGACCTAAAACTGTGTTGCATATTAAATACAGGAGTAAGTACCGTCAGTTGTTTTAGTTTTGGGCAAATCCCAGAGAGCGTTAGCTCGATATGGGTATATCTGATTTATATCACGATACTCTGAAAATCTAAGAGGGTCTATGATAAATGAAGAATATCTCGTAACATTTCATGACATTATGATTCAAAACAAATGTCATTAATCTAGCTTACAAAAAGATATCAGCCATAATCAGGTTACAGGAAGTAGGACATTGCAGGTGCCCGCTATATATAGGTCAACAATCGGCCCCTTACCTCGTATATTTCTTCCTCTGTCATTCCTAAATTTACCACTTCAGAACATGTTGGTATTAAAATAATATCATCTGAAACAAGGTTTTTGCCATTCTGATGGAAAACGTAGTCAGGTAAAGTACCCTCATCCGTGAAATTGTTGACTAACACCTTCTCAACCTTCAATGGTAAGAGTAGAGTAACTTCAAATGTGTGGCACATGTATACAGATACAGATACAGATCTTTTATTTTTCCAATCACGGAGCCCATTACTGGGCATGACAATAAAATATAATCAATGTTTAGACCGAATAATTTGTCTCTTTTGTGGTTACATTTGTCATTTCATATTTTCTTTTTATCATTTGGCTATTTATTTTTATTTTTTTGTGTCCGCACGGATACAAAAAAAATAAATGGCAAAATTATAAAGAGGAAATATTAAATGACAAATGTAACCACACAAGAGACAGATTATTCGGTCTATCAGTGTAAGTGACCGTTTCAAAAAGGTCTAAGAAATTTCACCTGTTCATCTGGGCAGAGACATATATACGTCTCTGATGTGGGTCAGGATTTAAAATAATTTTGAATTTAGTAATAGAATTGGAAGCAATATCTAAATTAATCTTATGAAAATATTCATCTCTAATTTCTTGGTTTAATAAAGATCAATAAACAATCAAAAAAGAAATAAAAAACTAAGTATGTTGCGAAACAGCTCATGCGACAATAGATAACAAGAAAAATAAATGGAAATGATGAGCTGTCAAAAGGGGCATAAAACGACTAAAATGTATGAAATACAAGAGTCGAACAAAACCAAATATAAATCGTAAAAAAACACAAACAAAAACAACAAACTAAAAAGTTAAAATACCCAAGAAATTGTGTTCATCTTCAACCACATTACAAGCAATGCAAAGTCTACTTTCTCGGGATATTTTTTTTTTATATCGACCGGTTTCTATTGCCAGTGCATGGTCACTTATCCTAAACTTACAAATAAGCTTTCTGTAATTAAAATTGTTACATAAAAGATATTTTTCCATATTGATGTCATGGTTATTTTTAATTGTTTTGAAAAGTTGGAGTTTACTATTGGTTTCAAGATTTTGAACTTTATTAGAATATTGTTCTTTAGAAAAATTCTGAATTTTGTTTTTATATTGGGTCTTTAGGTTTCTGTTAACAGTTTTATGTTCAAGTTCTAATGTCTGCATGTAAAGTTGCTTCCTGATCTGTTTTACATATGTGAACCATGAATATATGTCATTAGAATCAATAAATTTGGAGACCTTATAACATTCATTCAAGATTGGGTTTATTTTAGTGGTGTTTAATCTATCTTCATACAGTAGTGATTACACTTTTATAAAACTGTCAATTAGATATCTGCCCAATTCTGCTCTTGAAGCAATATTGCTAGCACATCTTTTAACTCCAAGACTAAATTTACAAAATTTTGTGTGAACTTTGTCTACAATAGAATTAACAATAAAATTGAAGTATTCTGTTTTTGTATTATGGTGCTCTGAGCACACAGAAGAATTATAGTAAGACTTGTATATATCCATATACCAGATTTCACTGTTGTAAGTCAAAATAGGTTTGACCAGTGAATCAAACAAATGACAAGCTAGGTGAGCAGGCATCTGATTTAAATACTTGTATAGGCTTTTTTAAAATAGAGTACATTACTTTCAAGGATTTATTGGAAAGATATTTAGCAGACTTGGTCATATTTCCATTTTTTGTAACTGTGTTTCCTAAAAATTTGAATTCACCTACCAGTTCAATATCTGTCTTTTTGTAATGAAAAAGAACATTTTCTTTAATTTTATTTTTCCTAATGATCATAGCTTTAGTTTTTTTACAGTTCACAATAAGCTGCCATTTATCACAATAAACAGACCATTTATTTAGGCTATTCTGCAGACCTTCTTTTGTTTCTGAAACAAGAAGTAGGTCGTCTGCAAATAATAAACTTCCAATTTTTGTGGCGTCCAAAGTTAAAGGAGAATTTTCATCTCTTTCAAACAAGTTACAGATGTCATTACTATATATATTAAATAAGGCAGGGCTCAAAGAATATCCCTGTCTGACCCCTCTATCTATATTAAAAAAATCAGTGAATGTTCAGTTCGGTTGTTAACTGTTTTTTAATTTTTGAATTCACTGTTTTCTGTTTTCTAACTTAAATTGCTGCTAACTGTTATCAGTATTTTAAATTACCTGTTATCATTATGTTATCTGTTAAGAGCAAAATCAAAAATTGTTAACCTGTTAATGGACCCCCTCTTTTAGTTCCTTTATTAATCCCCTATCAGTATTTACCAGTGTTATGAAAAGCTTGTGATTTTCAAACTGAGAAGCGAACATCCTTTAAATCGCAAACACCAATTGCATTTAAATCTGAGGATTCAACCATTAAAATGAGGTAATACCGTCAAAGAAACCCATAAATTATAATTATTACAAATCCTATAGGCACCTTCCTGTGGTATCAGCTGCCCTATGTATCAAGCGATCTCTTTTGCTTTTGACACGGTGTTTTCCCAAATATATTGTTACATGTGTAAAATGGAACCGTTCCCTGGTTTCAACTGCACTAAAGACACCCATGAAAGATATCTACACACTACATGAATATTTTTTTGCTTTTTACACTGATGGACTTAAATATTTCTCATTATTTATTCGTATGTTTATTTATTTATACCAATTTTTTATTTTGTCTCTCCCAGCTCTCAAAACTACAGTCAAAATAAATGTATTTTAAAACTGTATACCCGGCACACTTCGGGGGTATGGTAACTACATATTATGTGCGGCTGAAACGCATGTCAAAAGGGTCTATTTTTTCTCATATGGGAAAAGGAATACTATTTTTTAAAAAGATTATATGATTAGGTCATCATGATTTCCAGATTAATAAAATTTCATGCCCTATTTTTCCTAAAGATCTTTAGTTCAAGTGAACTATGTCATATAAAATGGTCAGAAAAGGAGTTGTTTATATAGGGAACGACTGTTTTCTTTGTATAGCATCCAACGCTCGTGCGATATTACATTCTACTCGGGAAAATATTTCCCAATATTCGTGCACTAACCCTATATTCTCTTATTCTGTGTTATAGTTTACTATTTCATAACAATGTTTAATAATTTTATGCTATGATAATCATGCCCTTAGAGCACACATGAATTGAAAATAAAATAGTCTTCGTCTTTCCCTGTACAATGTTGGGGATTTTTCACAGACTCGAGAAAGAAACATATAGAGACAAGAAAAGACGCTATTATGCCACGAGACATACTGAAAAAATCTTTCTGCTAGTGATCAACGTACTTTTCACATACTGCGAACTTCCATGTTTGTCCAATCAGGTCGATCTTGACAAACTTGTCCATTTGTTTGGCGTATTCCTATCCTCTTACACGAAAAGGCTGTCAAGAAACAACATTTCAACTCTAATCTACGAAAACCTGTTTAACATTTGACTCTAACGTTTCAGGCATATCTAAGGGGACATTCATGTATCTAAATCGGGAGTATGTCCCATTTTCTATTACCCGAAAATTCTTTTTGTACTAATTTTACATCCGAACATTAAAAAACTGATCGTACCCCTTTTCACACCTGACACAAATCTGTGTTGTGATTAGGGGAGATTGGATGGAACGTTTTTAATGAAATAATAAAGATTTATTTTTTCTCAACAGGAATTAAATAAAATTTACTGATTATTTTCTATGTATTTATTGAAAGGGCTTAATGTCTGTTTGTTCAGAATTCAACCCTCCATTTTCTGCTTGTGAGCATTGGACTTTATTTGCGAAAGGTCAGGGTTCAGGGTTGAGTGGGTCAGGCTCAATCTAATTAAAATTAGATCCACTATTGCTCCTTTCATCTAATTTTTATTAGATCACTCAGTCTGCAGGAAATTTTTGAAGTAGCACCCTGCTCTACCGTTACATTTAAAGTAAAGGAATACTGTTTACACAACATTTAAAAAATAAAAAGCTCACGCTAAAGAAGGAAAGTAAACATCCAAAGGGCATCTGTGCAGGTGTTAGTTGACTTACATAAATGATAAAGTTGATGATATCTATGATCATATAAGACTATTCGCAGATGATTTGCTATTATAGATGATGATGTCTTAGTCTCAGAGTCTCTGACTCATGATCTAGGCAGAATTAGGCAATGGGCAGAAAATTGGGCTGTTATTTTGAATCGGTCTAAAACAGAGACACTTTCATTTACTCGAAGGGATAAGCATTTTTCCTGTATATTTTGGTAGAGAGAGTGAAGTAGATACCCACTGTCACTTGGGTCAAATTTTAATTTATAATGCCACTTTGAAAGTTCATATTGATAATACATGTATATGCATGTATAGAAAAGCAGTCTAGATTAAATTTACTTAGACAAGTCAAATAAGGAAATATTTCTTAAATCGTAGTGGGGGCCTCGGTGGCCGAGTGGTCTAGGTAGCTTGTCATGACTACTAATGATCACTAGCCTGTCAACGCTGGGGTTGTGAGTTCGAACCTCACCGGTGGCGGGGTGTGTTCGACTCCGATCTTAATTGACAAGGATTGCCAATTTTCCTACCGAATGTCGGTGGTTCCCTCCGGGTACTACGGCTTCCTCCACCAATAAAAAAAAACTGGCCGCCGCGAAATAGCCAAACGTGCTGAAAACGGCGTTAAACCCCAATTAAACAAACCAAACAAAATCGTAGTGCTCTTATAACAATTTATCTATCTTTTATTAAACCCACATTAGAATATGGTAATATTGTTTGGATAATTGTTCTTTAAATGGGTCTAATTTATTAGAAAGTGTACAAATAGAAGCAGCTCGTATTATAACTGGACTGCGACGAATTATTATAGTACAAGTTATATTTTGAATTGGGTTTTGAAAAATTGTCATATAGAAGAAAGAAACAAAACTTTTAATTTTTTTCAAGATTATACATGGTTTGTCACCTGAATATTTATCAGAATTAGTTGAACCATTTTCTCCGCGGTAAGTACAATATAATTTAAGAGAAAGTGGTCAAAACTATGTACTGCCTCAATGTAGAACTGTATCATATTACAGAAGTTTTGTGCCTTCCACTAAGCTTTAGAATGAACTTAGTGTTGAGCTAAAACAATCCCCAACTGTTGGTGAATTTAAATATAGAATAAATAAGTTAAATTAGCCGTTATGTCCTCCAAAATACTACATAATTTTGGGGTAAGAAAACTAAATGTTTTACATTGTCAGAACTTTACGTAATGAATTCCCATTTGTTTCATGATTTATTGTCTAATGACCCTTCATGTTCTAGATGTCATGCTAAATGTGAGGACAATCAACACTTTTTCTTCGATTGTCCAGCTTATGATGCCATTAGAGATACATGTCATGTATACATGTACTATTTACCAAACTTGCAAATATTGATTCTATTATTATTATCTATCTTGATTTATTACTGTGTGGTGATAAGTCATTGAGTTTCGAACAAAACATTGATGTGTTCAAGGCAGTTCAGGATTAATTTTTACAATGGCAAATTTTCCTTAAGATTAACAATTCAGGGGACTTTAATAGCCATCTACCATTACCAATTCTATTTCAATTTGGCATATAGGTAACAAATTATTCTATAAGTCACAGTCTATTTTGAATAGCTTCCAGTAGATTATGTATAAAAACACAATGCAGTTCCCCTTACACATGTAACAGTAGTGAATGTCTGTTCTCACATGAATATTGTTTAAATGTCTGTATACTCTTTGTATTTTCTGTTTGTTCATCGTTGTACTTTGTAGAGAGAGGGCTTATATAGACTTCAGTATTTTACGCGTTATCAACCGGAAGGAAGTAGAGCTAAAATGTTGCGTTTTATCTGTCCATTAGTTAGTGAGCAAGTTAGTTTGTCCGTCCCACAACAAAAACAAGTCCATGTTTACTAAATTATCTAGTTGAGATAAGAAATCTATAATTATGGATCTATTCAACACATTACATAAGGCTGTGGCAATTAGGATCAAAATTTGTCAAAGTGGCCCCCTTTCAAAATTGTGTCCTGGGGTACCTGTTACTAAAAAAAATATTATTGATAAAACAGTTCGACAAAGTTCAAAAGATTCTGCAACATTTATTATAAGCGTTCTAAACCAATTTTGACGAATAGGGTTAGGATCACAGATGTCAGAATGCAAAAAGGCAAAATTCAAAAACATAAAAGTTAAGTGCTTGTGTTAATTAGATTCGATTAAACACAAGACTTTGAGAAAATGTCCGAATTCTGAAAGGCTAGAGGGTTTATCAGTGAATTTTGTAAACTTGTTCGAGCCCTGATTTCAAAACACTATTAAGAATGCAGTGGACAAAATGTATATCTTCTCCAGATGTTGAAAAATTTAACATGCTGTAGGGTTACGTGGGAAACTTTTTTTTATTCCTTTATACCCATTTTTTTCAACCTTCCAAAAAATATCGATCCTAGCCCCCACCCCCTAAAAATCAAATGGTTGCCCCCTAATTGAGATTTTTTTTTGTTTGGAACCCTTACCTTACCTCACCAAAATTTACAACGAAGTCATTGTTGTTGATGAACTCCATCTGGATGAAAAACTTCAAAAAGTGCTTGATGATGTTGACGGAAGTTGCTTCACCATGTTCACCTCGCGTGACAACGTTAATAATTGGTAAAGTAAATAATGACGTCAGAAGGGATTTTCCCACTGGGTAAATAAAAGAAAATCGAAGCAACAAAACAGTGGGAAAAGTCCACAAATTCAAAGTCCAAGGAAAAGACAAACTAGAACGAGACAGGCACATCAACCAATGCGCAAGCAATGTGAACGCCCATTAAACCTGGTCAATCTCGTTGTGGAATAAATACAAAATCAAAAAAAGAAGAGTGAAAGTTTATGGATGTTTCATAGATCTAAAGATCAAAGAAAGCTTTTGGTTCAGTATGGAGAATTCTACAAAATCGTTAAAAATTTAAATATTGGCTCAAAATTGTATAATATATGATGATTAAAATTATAATTGTATCAAAAGACAGAAGCACAAGTAAAATCAAATGAATATAAATCTGACCCTATTTTAATAGAAAGAGGTGTAAAACTAGGGAATAATTTGAGTCTTTGCTGTTCAATATTATAATATCTTTATTTGCATTTTGCATTTTACAAGCAAATATCCCAGAAGCGCCGGCGTATGGAGTATATATTTCATATAGACTGGTACCCATCCGTTATATTACAAGATTGATATTTGTATATGACGTAGCTTATACTGAATATTACGGCGGGGACCAACTAATATTTCACAACTCATACGTTATGTTATTCCAAAGCTTGTAACATACACATTGACTTCCTGGACAGAGCCCGGGTCCAGACAGAAAAGTTGCTCAGACAGGGGTATGTTGCTCCTAAGTTGGAGTCATCCTTTATCAAAGTTTAATGGACGTCATCATGACTTGGTTGACAGGTAGTGAAATAACCGTTTCCCAAATGAAAATGGACCTGTTCCGTTGATGTTATCCCTTCCTCATACCGAATTTCACATGGGCAGCATGGCGGATGTCCTGTAGGAAGCAGAGACTGCTTACTCTTCCGGAGAACCTGAGTCTACCCCCGTTTTTTTGTGGGGTCCATGTTGTTCATATGTTTTTAGTTTTTAATTGTAATGCATGTGTCTTCGTTGGTCTCCGGAGTTTGTCAGTTGTTTCGATTTCTCCCTCCTTCGAACATCCCATACGGATCAAGCAATTAACAAACAACATTTTCGCAATTCTAAAAACTGCTTTGAAGTCACAAATCTCAGACATAAGTTCTTTTGGAGGACAAAGAATAGTTTTTAATTTTATTAGCTCTTGATCGTTGATGGAATTCGAAATTATTTTTGAAATATTTACAAAACTATTTCCATAAATTTAAATTCAGATTGCAATGTAGAAAAAATACTGTTCATTATCCACTTCAAGGCAATTTATACATAATCTATTTTCTCTTTCAATATTTTTATATCTAGCAGTTTCTATCTCTAAACTATGGTCACTCACTCTAAATTTTGTAATTAACTGTCTATTTATAAATTTGGTTTTAGCAATAAATAGTCTTCTATTTTTATTTCACTTTTAAATTTACTATACAGGAATAATTTGGAACTATCTGTAAAAGATGAAATCTTTGCGATAATTTTTTCGCTATAAATCCCATCTAAAGTTTCCACATATTCATTCTTTATGTTGTGTTTAATATTGTTAAATGTTTTGTCAAAAGATACAAAATCATTAATGTTTAATTTTGCTTCTTTGAAAATGTTTGAAGCAAAACTGTACCAGCTATAAATACCCTGTTCCTCTAATGTTTTACCGAGTTGAAAAGCGTCTTTGAGAAGAGGGTTAATTTTAATGTCTTTTGTATTAAGCCTACAAAAATATAATAAAACTTGCTTTTTAATAAATGATGCCAAAGGTAGTAGTCCTAACTCATATTTAGCAGCAATATTGCATGCTGTTCTTTACAAACCAAGTACTGATTTACAATATCTGTTATGGACAATTTCATAACATGATTTTTCCTCTAGAGAAAGATTATCACAATCAGATCCATGTTTTTCAGCACGATTAACTGACTTCAAAATAGAAAAATAATCATCCATGAACCACAGTTCACTGTTGTATAACAATATAGGTCTTATAAGTACATCAAATAGTTTACATGAAAGATTAACTAGTATGGATTGAAAATTGGAAAATCTTCCTTTTAAACTCTTTTTTTTAATTCCTGAATAATTTTTTTAAAATGTTCCTCTGTAAGATAGGTTTCCTAAAAAGTCTTTTTTTTTATTTTCATTTAAAGGACAGTTTTTAAGATAAAGTGTAGGGCTTGAAGTAAAAAATATTTTGAAAAGTCATTACCTTAGTTTTTTTTTACATTAACAGTCAATTGCCAATCATAACAGTAATTCTCAAGTTTATATAAAGCATTTTGGAGACCTGTGTTTGTTTTGGAAAATACAATTAAATCATCAGCAAAACTTTACTGACTCGCAATTTTCGAGTCAATTAGTTCCAGAGCACAAGAAGACTGGTCAAACATTTGATGTAAATCATTTATAACGCAATTAAAAATTGTTTAACTCCCCTTTTCGTGGGTGTCATAGGGTAATTTTTAAAACTGAAAACCCGTCCATCTCAAATTCAAATGTAAATACATGCATATTTTTGTTAACCCGTTAAATGCATTTTTGCAGGGAATTGCTCCTGGCCGGGGATCATGATTGTCCAGTAGTTATTTCTTTTTTGTAGGTGTTTTTTAAGAGTTGTTTTTCTTTATTGAGCAACTCAAAATTTTTTATTATTAATGTAGTCTTTTAATTATTTTATTTTCTATCCTTACATCATATTGTATATTTAATATAATATTGATTCAAGGAAGACATCAATTTATCTGACATAATATGTAATAATTAATATTATTTCATTTGCTTGGTCATAAATTAAAAAAAATCTTGTGTTGCAATTGTATCTAAATATAATTAAAATTACATTACACTGACTTGATGTTGGGAGGACTAACACGGCAGGTATAAGATGTGTTTTTTATTATTTTTATTTAATGAAACTGAATGCATTTTATTACACCATACAATAAATTCAGTTCTCGTAAATGGTTCAGAAATATTGGGATAGATCTCTGTCAGTGCAGCATGTCGACAAGCAAAAGTTGATCAGACATTGTATGACTAAAACTCGGGTCACAAAAAATATCCCTATCACGATTTTCAAGTAACCTCTCCATTAAGTATGCATAAACTTTATAGGAACAATTTCCCCATTTCAGTTGAAAAACCATTCATTGAATACAATGTAAGGTATTCGAGATATGACTTTACTTCGTTTGGGAGACTTAAATTCATAACAGTTCACTGTTACAGTTATTACTCGTTTATTTCTAGTTTTGCTCTTAACATATGTCAGACCATTATTTTTACTGATAATTACTGTGAACATGTAAATAATCTTTCAAGGGCAAAAACTCCCACAAGGGGCCAATTGACGATTTTGTTCATGTTGACTTATATGTAGATCTTGCTGAACAATAGCTGTTTACAGTTTGTCCTTGTCTATAATTAACATAAAACTGCTAAATTTCCTTAAGATTAATTCAGGGGCAATAACCCAGAAATGGGTTGACCGATTTGTAGATCCTGACCTCATAAAAATTTTCCTTCTTGTCAGTTTTGCTCTAACTGTTTTAGTTTTTGAGATATGAACCAAAAAGTGCATTTTTCATCTATGTTCTATTTTTAGCCATGGCTGCCATGTTTCTCGATGGACAAAAAAAATAAAACACAAACTTTATACTAGATACCCTAAGGATCTTTCAACCTAAGTTTGGCTGAAATTTATTAATTAGTTCCAGAGAAGAAGATTTTGAAAGTTTACAAAGATGACAAAAAAATGTGAAAAATTGTCTTTAAAGGGCAAAAACTCCTATAAGGGGTCAATTGACAATTTTGGTCATGTTAACTTATTTGTAGATCTTACTTTGTTGAAAATTTTTCTGTTCACAGTTTGTCTTTATCTATAATAATATTCAAGATAATAACCTAAAACTGCCAAATTTCCTAAAAATTAAAATTCAGAGTTGACCGATATGTCTGAAAATTTCATGGCAGGTTTACTCTAAATGGTTTAGTTTTTGAGATATAAGCCAAAAACTGCAGTTTACCTCCCTTTGTTCTATTTTTAGTCATGGTGGCCGTGTTTTCTCGATGGACAATAAAATAAAACAAACTTTATTCTAGATACCCTAAGGATCATTCAGTCTAAGTATGCCTGTAATTGGCTCAGTGGTTTCAGAGGAGGATATCTTTGAATAAATTGCTTCGCTGAGTGCAGCTGGATACGACCGCAGAGGTCCAACCCTGAACAGTTGGGGCAAAAATGGAAACAATATTTGCGCTTAATACAGGTCTGAATTTGGATTGTAATTAAATATTTGACACATAATAGGTTTCTGACACAGAATAACTGTAGTCAAAGAACTTAGAATTGGTCATATGATTTGAATTTATATTCAAGTCTTTGCTTTTTGTGCAATACAATATGCTGTTGCAAATTGAACCCCCCCCAAAAATGTTTCCCCTTTTATGGCTTTTTTGCAATACACTGTGCTGTTGCGCATTGACCCCCCCCTCCCCCCCAAAAAAAATTATTGTAACCCCCCACAATTTATTTTGCAAAAAAAGAATATTTGAAGTTTTCTTTTTAATTTCTGAAATCTGAAATGAGAAAAAAATGTCCCCCCTCCACAATTTCTTATTTACCACATTAAATTTTTTTCACCCCCCCCCCCCCCTTTCCCTTTTTCCAAAAAAAAAAAAATTCTTTCCCTCAAGATACGGTGATAATCCCTATTCAAATTTCTCATGGAGTTTGCAAACATAATTAGCCATTTAAATACATCATAAAAGTCTTAAAATAGAAAATGACATATAGCTTAAATTAATATTAATATTAACTTCTAAAAATAAACTGACAGCTATAAATCACCCCAAGACAATCTACATATCTTTATACATAATTTACAAGCAGTGTAAGGGAGGTAATCGAATCATACACAACATTTTACTTTAAATGTGTTTGGACCTCCCTTACACCAAGATAATAACCAAAAAACCAAGAAAAATGCTTATTTGGGCCCTTTTTTAGCCACTAATTCCTAAACTGTTTGGACCAAAACTCCAAAAAACAATCCCAACCTTTCTTTTGTGGTCATAAACCTCGTGTTTAAATTTCATAGATTTCTATTAACTTATACTCAAGTTATAGTTTGATAACCAAATGTCTTTGGACGACAACGACGCCGTCATACCAATATATGACCACAAAAATTTTGCAGTCGTATAAAAAGTTTAAGACGGACGCCAAGTGATAGCAAAAGCTCACGTCCTTTTAGGACAGGGGAGCTAAAATATAGGTAATCTATTATTACAAAGTTTGCCTCGTTCCCCCATTTATTCTGGTGTGTGGCTGTGTAACTAACTCCCTGAGATGCACCCTTACTGCAGGTAATATGATCGTTTAGTATCGAAGTCTGATAATCAGAGTGACCCAAGATGCACTCTCACACCAAGTAATATGGTTGTAGCTCCCTTGGCTGTGTTACTCCTCGAGATGTGCCATACCAAGAAGTATTGTAGGTCGCTTGGGGAACTGAACTCAGACCTAAAACTTAACCTAGGCAAAGGAAGTGTGATAATCAGAGTGACCCGAGATGCACGCTCACACCAAGTAATATGGTTGTAGCTCCCTTGATATCGGAGAACTGAACTCAGACGTAAAACTTAAGTCAATGAAGCGCCATAAGTAGGTCAGTGACCTAATTTTGGTGGGAGGCTTTATTACTACCCGAGATGCATCCTCACAGCAAGTAATATTATTGTAGGTCACTTTGTATGTTTAAACTGCTTTTTGACATAAAACTTAAAGCCTGTCAACCGTGTAATATGGGTCATGTAACCTTCATACTATGTCACATGGCCAGTCTCTTCAACATGCACCTGCACACAAAAATATATGAACCTATGTCAACTAGTAACTCAGAACTGACTGTGGACGCACATGTGGACACCGGGGGTACTCCATTAGTCCCCCTCAACTTTATTGAGGAACTAAAAATCTGACTTTTTTTGAGTAATTGTTATTATTCATTAAATTCTTTACTCTAGGGTATAATCATATGAACTTGCTGCTATGGCAAGCTGTTATTACTATTTATTCGAACTTCAAGACATCTAATAAACTTTATAAGATATCTCATATAGTTTATGATATCTCATATAATTTTCTTTATAAGATATCTTATAAAGTATATAAGATATCTTATATAAAAAATATTTACAAGATATCTTATAAACTTTGTAAGATATCTTATATGATTATGAGATAGTTGAAAGTTATGAGATATCCTATAAACTTTAGAAGACATCTTGTAAAGTATATAAGGTAAGTTTATAAGATATCTCATAAGTTTATAAGATATCTTATATAATTTTCTTTATGATATATCAAATTATATGAGATATCTTATAAACTATATGAGATATCTTATAAACTATATAAGATATCTTATAAAATATATGAGATATCTTATAAAGTATATAAGATATCTTATATAAAAAATATTTATAAGATATCTTACAAACTTTATATCTTATATACTTCTAGAGATATCTTATATACTTTAGAAGATATCTTATAAAGGGGTGTTCAAAAACCAGAGGCTCCATGGAGCCTGAATCGCTCTCCTGGACTTGAATATCCAAGCGGCACAAAAAACACACCTTTTGTACGGAACCAAGTTTTTTTCAATTTGGACTGGTGGTTTCAGATAAGATGAAAATATGAAATCTGGACGGATGACGGACACAAAGTGATGGCAAAAGCTGGCATGGCCTTTTAGGGAGGAAAATTAGGAAAATAAGGGCCAGTTGAAAGCCTGGAGATTGAAGGTGTTAATTACTTGATTATAGGGTTTACATTATATAATTGATAATATAGCAAAACTTTTTTCTATTAAGGCTTTTCTTCAAGCTGTGTCCCCAGAAGAAGCACTTACATACTACACTGCCCTCACTTGGACAATCAACCCTACCCTCACAAAATTTCTGGTGGAAAACACTTTTAATGGTATATGGGTGTTGTTGACAACTGAGTTTCACTGATCTAACTAACAAGGCTGTGTCATTTTTTAATTCCATTCAACAAATTGCCAAGTTGCAACAAAGATTAAAATATGATATAAGAACAGGAAGACAAAGAGAACCAAAAGGATGTCAGAATCACTTCCTCCCACTGCTCTTTTTGGAATAAAAAAAAGTATAACAGTCCAGCAAAGACTTTATTTCACTTAAATGAAATAATAATGTCTACTTGAGCTTCTTCTTTGGTCTGATGTTGTTTGTGTGGCCACACTTCCTTTTGCGGCAATTAGTAGCTCTAGGATGTAGACGTGCATAGCACCTGAAAAATTAAAGAAAAGAAATATTTTTAAAAAAACAATTGAATCCCTTTATTTTTACTTATGTCCAATGAAAATCTAATGTTCTTGCCACATGGTTACATTTAGTTTCATTGATGACCTGTAACTGAATGACACAAGAACTTTGCCATGCATTAACATGAACATCATCATGATTTCATATGCTCAAACTGATGACATGCTGGTCTATAAGACGAGATGGAGACAACATCAACGTTTCAATATATTCTCAGCAGATCACTAAAATACTAGACATTTTAGTTTTGATAAGAATACTAGAGGATACCTATCAGCATATTCTCAAGGTTGCAAAACGTTTAGATGAAGCCATTTTGAAACAGACTTTTTTTTGTACCTTTGTATTGTATTTACCAGTGTCATTTTTAGCTCACCTGTCTTAAAAGGACATGTGAGCTTTTGTCATCACTGGCGTCCGTCGTCTGTCCGGTGTCCGTCATCTGTCGTTAACTTTTTAAAAGATCTTCTCCTTTGAAACTACCACACCAATTACAGCCATACTTAGTCTGAATGATCCTTAGAGTATCTAGAATATAGCTTATGTTTTATTTAATTGTCTGTCGAGAAACATGTCCACCATGGCTAAAAAAAGAACATAGGGGGTAAGCTGCAGTTCTTGGCTTGTATCTCAAAAAATAAAGCAATAAACTGACGGGGTAAAAATGTTCATCAGGTCAAGATCTATCTGCCATGAAATTTTCAGACAAATCGGTCAACCCTTTCTTGGGTTACTGCCCCTGAATTGTTAATTTTAATGAAAATTTGCAGTTTTAGGTTGTTATCTTGAATATTATTATAGATAAAGACAAACTGTAAACAGTAAAAAGTTCAACAAAGTAAAATCTACAAATAAGTCAACTAGACCAAAATTGTCAATTGACCCCTTATAGGAGTTTTTGGCCTTTAAATTTTTCACATTTTTTTGATCATCTTTGTAAACTTTCAAAAATCTTCTCCTCTGAAACTACTGAATAAATTTCAGCCAAACTTAGATTGAAAGATCCCTAGCATATCTAGTATAAAGTTTGTGTTCTGTTTTTTTTCTCCATCGAGAAACATGGCTGCCATGGCTAAAAACTAGAACATAGGTGAATAAAATGCTCCGCTGGGCGCAGCTAGATACGACCGCAGATGTCGAACCCTGAATAGTTGGGGCAATTATGAAAACAACATTCAAGCTTGATACAATACTGAATTTGGATTGTGAATAAATATTTGACACAGCATAGGTTTCTGACACAGAATGAATGTTGTCTAAGAACTTAAAAATTTTTAATTTACCTATTCAAACCATATCAGTATTATTTGTTTTTATATATAAATCAGAAATAACCAATTTAAAATTTAAAATTGGGCACACATATCAATTTCTTGCTATTGCACAATACTGTGCAACTGAATATTTCTTGCTATTGCGCAATACTGTGCAATTGAAAATTTCTTGAAATATTTGACACATAATAGGTTTCTGACACAGAATAACTGAAATCAAAGAACTTAGAATTGGTCATATGATTTGAATTTATATTCAATTTTTTGCTTCTTGTGCAATACAATATCCTGTGGAGAATTGCCCCCCCCCCAAAAAAAAAATAATAATTTACCCCCTTTTTTAGCTTTTGTGCAATACACTATGAAGTTGCACATTGACCCCCCACCCCCTCCTAAAAAAAAAAACAAAAAACAATAAAATTTATTGTAACCCCCCCCCTTTTTTTGCTAAAAAAAATTTGAAATTTTCTTTTTAATTTATGAAATATGAAATGAGAAAAAAATTACCCCCTCCCCAATTTCTCATTTACCCCACCCCTAAATTTTGTTTTGAACCCCTCCATTTCTTTATACTTTGCAATCATAACAGCCCATTTAAATACACCATAACATATTAAAATAGGAAATGACATCATAGTCATGGATGGCAAATTTTAAATATACACAATTTAAAAGCAGTTTAGATGAGATAAACAAAAAAGCTTCATCAGCACATTTTATATTGGCAAATTTCCAATGGAATTTGTTAATAATAAAGTTTTGATAACAGGGCACACATATCAATTTCTTGCTATTGCGCAATACTGTGCAATTGAAAATTTCTTGAAATATTTGACACATAATAGGTTTCGGACACAAAATAACTGAAATAAAGAACTTAGAATTGGTCATATGATTTGAATTTATATTCAATTTTTTGCTTCTTGTGCAATACAAATGCTGTGGAGAATTGCCCCCCCCCCCCCCCCCCCCCCAAAAAAAATAATTTACCCCTTTTTTAGCTTTAATTTTGGACCCCGATTTGGACCAACTTGAAAACTGGGCCCATAATAAAAAAACTAAGTACATGTTTAGATTCAGCATATCAAAGAACCCAAGGAATTCATTTTTTGTTAAAATCAAACGAAGTTTAATTTTGGACCCTTTGGACCTTAATGTAGACCAATTTGAAAACGGGAGCAAAAATTAAGAATCTAAATGCACGGTTAGATTCGGCATATCAAAGAACCCCAATAGTTCAATTTTCGATGAAATCAAACAAAGTTGAATTTTGGACCCCGATTTGGACTAACTTGAAAACTGGGCCCATAATAAAAAAACTAAGTACATGTTTAGATTCAGCATATAAAAGAACCCAATGAATTCAATTTTTGTTAAAATCAAACTAAGTTTAATTTTGGACCCTTTGGACCTTAATGTAGACCAATTTGAAAACGGGACCAAAAATTAAGAATCTAAATGCACGGTTAGATTCAGCATATCAAAGAACCCCATTAGTTCAATTTTCGATGAAATCAAACAAAGTTTAATTTTGGACCCTTTTGGCCCCTAATTCCTAAACTGTTGGGACCAAAACTCCAAAAATCAATCACAACCTTCCTTTTGTGGTCATAAACCTTGTGTTTAAATTTCATAGATTTCTATTTACTTATACTAAAGTTATTGTGCAATAAAATGCTCCGCTGGGCGCAGCTAGATACGACCGCAGATGTCGAACCCTGAATAGTTGGGGCAATTATGAACACAACATTCAAGCTTGATACAATACTGAATTTGGATTGTGAATAAATATTTGACACAGCATAGGTTTCTGACACAGAATGAATGTTGTCTAAGAACTTAAAAATTTTTAATTTACCTATTCAAACCATATCAGTATTTTTTGTTTTTATATATAAATCAGAAATAACCAATTTAAAATTGGGCACACATATCAATTTCTTGCTATTGCGCAATACTGTGCAATTGAAAATTTCTTCAAATATTTGACACATAATAGGTTTCTGACACAGAATAACTGAAACCAAAGAACTTAGAATTGGTCATATGATTTCAATTTATATTCAATTTTTTGCTTCTTGTGCAATACAATATGCTGTGGAGAATTGCCCCCCCCCCCCCCCCCAAAAAAAAAAAAAAAAAATTTACCCCTTTTTTAGCTTTTGTGCAATACACTATGAAGTTGCACATTGACTCCCCCTCCCAAAAAAAAAAACAACAAAAAACAATAAAATTTATTGTAACCCCCCCCTTTTTTGCTAAAAAAAATTTGAAATTTCCTTTTTAATTTATGAATTATGAAATGAGAAAAAAATTGCCCCCTCCCCAATTTCTCATTCCCCCCCCCTAAATTTTGTTTTCACCCCCCCCCCCCCCCCCCCATTTCTCTTGATACTTTGCAACCATAACAGCCCATTTAAATACACCATAACGTATTAAAATAGAAAATGACATCATAGTCATGGATGGCAAATTTTAAATATGCATAATTTAAAAGCAGTTTAGATGAGATAAACAAAAAAGCTTCATCAGCACATATTCAAAATTTGAGATAAAAAAAAGAGTTATCCCTCTTTGTACATATTTTTATAATCATGTTGTCATATTTGCTCTAAGTCATATTTAATTGTTAGCAGTAGTATGTATGTTAGTATCATATAATTTTAAAATTTCTGATTTGTAAGTTTATTCAATATATATGTTTGGATTGAAGTCATTGTTGGGTGTTACTGAAGTTATCCTTTAATTGTAATGTAAATAATGTAAATTGGTTTAAATTATACTGATTCTTGCTATTGCACAATACTGTGTAATTGAAAATTTCTTGAAATATTTGACACATAATAGGTTTCTAAAACAGAATAACTGAAATAAAGAACTTAGAATTGGTCATATGATTTGAATTTATATTCAATTTTTGAATTCTTGTGCGATACAATATGCTGTGGAGAATTGCCCCCACCCCCCAAAAAAAATAATTTACCCCTTTTTTAGCTTTAATTTTGGACCCCGATTTGGACCAACTTGAAAACTGGGCCCATAATAAAAAAACTAAGTACATGTTTAGATTCAGCATATCAAAGAACCCCAAGAATTCAATTTTTGTTAAAATCAAACTAAGTTTTATTTTGGACCCTTTGGACCTTAATGTAGACCAATTTGAAAACGGGACCAAAAATTAAGAATCTAAATGCACGGTTAGATTCGGCATATCAAAGAACCCCAATAGTTCAATTTTCGATGAAATCAAACAAAGTTTAATTTTGGACCCCGATTTGGACCAACTTGAAAACTGGGCCCATAATAAAACAAGAGGCTCACCAGAGCCTGTATCGCTCACCTGGAGTCTGGTTTTTATTGGACAATTAATCAACTATTTGACCAAGTTTGTTGCAATTGGTTCAATTGTTCAGGGAAAATTTGTTGAAGATTTATTTTTCATAAGGTTTAATGTTAAAATATGTTCCCTGATGGTGGTAGTCCTGGCAGGAAGTTGACAAAATTGACCAGGAATAAGGGTGAACCTTAAATAAATGTAACAGAACCCGACCTCAAATTACACAAACCAATAACTCCTAAATAGAATTTGGGATTCCCTTCAAAATTTCAGCATAGGTAGATCTCAACATGGCAAACATTTTTCAATTTACATTTCACTTCTATCTCAAATAGTTTTGGAGATAAATGCAACAAGAGGCTCCCAGGAGCCTGAATTGCTCACCTGGTCCTTAAGCTTTAAGGGAGTCTTTCATGAGCTATTACCCCTATAATGGATCATCTGACAACTTCGACCCAATTCAGACTTTTGTAGAGCTCAATGAGCTGATTGTTTAAGCAAACAACAGCTTTTCTCTATCGACAATAGTTTTCATTCTATAGGGCAAAAACAAGAGAAAACACTATTTTTGACATTTAAAGGGTCATCTATAAGGCATCAACAGTTATTTTGACATTTAAGGGACAAAACTTTAACTCCTAAAGGGCTCATTTAAACATTTTGCAAACTAAGGGAAATGCTGTGAAAATGGTCAATTTTGATGTTCTAAGGGGAATAACTCCTAAAAGGAATGATCATACAACTTAATAAGTACAAATTTAAAAAATTTAAAAAAAAAAATCAAGAAAAAGGGCAATAACTCCTACATGGGCGGTTACATCTTCTTCAAAATTTCAAAGCAGGTAGATCTTGAGGTGTTGAACACTTTAGCTTCCCATCAGAATTTTGATATCTGTCACCATTTTTGAGTTATTTGCAAAAAAATGCAATTTACCCCTATGTTCTATTTTTAGCCATGGCAGCCATGTTTTTTTACAAATCAAAAATCCAAACGATAGTTTAGTAGCACTCATGCCAAGGAACAACTACACTAAGTTTGGTTGCAATTAAACTTATGGTGTAAGAGGAGTTAACGATTTTATTACAATGAATAAAGACTGCAAAAATGGTCAATTTTGACGATCTAAGAGGAATAACTCCTAAAAGGAACGAACCTACAACTTCGATCCTGTTACAAATTTTGTAGATCTTTGTGTGCCTAACAATATGAAATTTAAATTTTTCAAATTTCCTTTATAGTATCCAAGATATTGAGCTTAATAAGTGCAAAATTTGGAAAAAATGCAGAAAAGGGGCAATAACTCCTACATGGGTCGTTGGATCTTCTTCAAAATTTCAGGGCAGGTAGATCTTGAGGTGCTGAACACTTTTACCCTGTGCCAGAATTTTGATATCTGTTATGGTTTTTGAGTTATTTGCAAAAAACTGCAATTGACCCCTATGTTCTATTTTTAGCAATGGCAGCCATGTTGTTTGGCCAGCCGACTAAAAAAACACAATTTTGAAAGTAGATATCCAAGTGATGAATCAACCCAAGTTTGGTTCCATTTGGCTCAGTAGTTTCAGAGGAGAAGATCTTTGAAAAAAGTTTACGACGGACGGACGGACGGACGACGGACGGACGACGGACGCAAAGTGATGGCAAAAGCTCACCCTGGCATAGCCAGGTGAGCTAAAAATGTTAAAATTTTTAAAATTTGACAAAAAAGGGCAATAACTCCTAAATGGGTTTTGGGATTTCCTTTAAAATTTCAGGGTATGTAGATCTCAACATGGCAAACATTTTTCAAATTTACATTTCACTTCTATCTCAAATAGTTTTGGAGATAAATGACGAAAAATGTTAAATTATGAAAATTTGACGAAAAAAGGACAATAACTCCTAAATGGGTTTTGGAATTTCCTTCAAAATTTCAGGGTAGGTAGATCTTGTCATGCTGATCAAATTTACCCCATGTCAGATTTTCGATATCTGTAACGGTTTTTGAGTTATTAGCAAAAAACAGCAATTTACCCCTATGTTCTATTTTTAGTAACAGCGGCCATGTTTTTCGACGAATCAAAAATCCCCATATCAGTTCTATGCAGGGTACCCTAAGCAACAATCTTACCAAGTTTCATATGATTTTGAATAGTAGTTTCAGAGAAGAAGATTTTTGAAATAATAACATAAAAAAAAGCCAAAAATGTGAAAAAAGGGCAATAACTCTTAAATGGGTTTTGGAATTTCCTTCAAAATTTCAGGGTAGGTAGATCTTGTCATGCTGATCAATTTTACCCCATGTCAGATTTTCGATATCTGTAACGGTTTTTGAGTTATTAGCAAAAAACAGCAATTTACCCCTATGTTCTATTTATAGTAACGACAGCCATGTTTTTCGACATTTCAAAAATTTTAAACGATAGAAATTTTCCAGATGCCCTAAAGAACAATTCTGCAAAGTTAGGTTGAAGTCGGTCCAGTAGTTTAGGACGAGTTAACGTTTGAAAAAGTTTAGACGACGACGACGACGACGACGACGGACGCCAAGTGATGGCAATAGCTCACATGGCCTATGGCCAGGTGAGCTAAAAATGTCAAAAAAGGGCAATAACTCTAACATCAGTTGACAGATTTTCACGTAAATAAGCACACAGGTAGCTCTCATCATGCTGAACACTTTCAACCTGCCAGAATTTGCCATAACCTAACGATTTTTGAGATATTTGCGAAAAACTGTTGTTTGACCCCTATGTTCTATTTTTAGTAACAGTGGCCATGTTTTTCGATGGATCAAAAATCGAAGCATAAACTTTGTGCAGGATACCCTAAGGAACAATCATGCTAAGTTTTATCCAAATCCATTCAGTAGTTTCAGAGGAGAAGATTTTTGAAATAATAACCTAAAAAAAAGCCAAAAATGTCAAAAAAAAGGGTGATAACTCTGAAATGAGTGGTTGGATCTTCTTCAAAATTTCAGGGCAGGTAGATCTTGAGGTGCTGATCACTTTTACCCTATGCCAGAATTTTGATATCTGTGACCGTTTCTGACTTATTTGCAAAAAACTGCGATTTACCCCTATGTTCTATTTTTAGCCATGACGGCCATGTTTTTATACGAATCAAAAATCCAAACAATAGATTTGTAGCACCCATACCAATTAATAACTGTACCAAGTTTGGTTGCAGTTGGACTTATGGTGTTGGAGGAGTTAACGTTTGAAAAAGTTAACGGACGACGGACGCCAAGTGATAGCAATAGCTCACATGACCCTTCGGGTCAGGTGAGCTAAAAAACTAAGTACATGTTTAGATTCAGCATATCAAAGAACCCCAAGAATTCAATTTTTGTTAAAATCAAACTAAGTTTAATTTTGGACCCTTTGGACCTTAATGTAGACCAATTTGAAAACGGGACCAAAAATTAAGAATCTAAAGGCACGGTTAGATTCGGCATATCAAAGAACCCCAATAGTTCAATTTTCGATGAAATCAAACAAAGTTTAATTTTGGACCCTTTTGGCCCCTAATTCCTAAACTGTTGGGACCAAAACTCCAAAAATCAATCCCAACCTTCCTTTTGTGGTCATAAACCTTGTGTTTAAATTTCATAGATTTCTATTTACTTATACTAAAGTTATTGTGCAAAAACCAAGACAAATGCTTATTTGGGCCTTTTTTAGCCCCTAATTCCTAAACTGTTGGGACCAAAACTCCCAAAAACAATCCCAACCTTCCTTTTGTGGTCATAAACCTTGTGTTAAAATTTCATAGATTTCTATTTACTTATACTAGAGTTATTGTGCGAAAACCAAGAAAAATGCTTATTGGGCCCTTTTTTGGCCCCTGATTCTTAAACTGTTGGGACCAAAACTCCCAAAATCAATCCCAACCTTCCTTTTGTGGTCATAAACCTTGTGTTTAAATTTCATAGATTTCTATTAACTTATACTAAAGTTATAGTGCGAAAACCAAATGTCTACAGACTCCGACGGACGACGACGACGACGCCAACGTCATACCAATATACGACCGCAAAAATTTTGCGGTCGTATAAAAACCAAGAAAAATGCTTATTTGGGCCCTTTTTTAGCCCCTAATTCCTAAACTGTTGGGACCAAAACTCCCAAAAACAATCCGAACCTTTCTTTTGTGGTCATAAACCTTGTGTTAAAATTTCATAGATTTCTATTTACTTATACTAGAGTTATTGTGCGAAAACCAAGAAAAATGCTTATTGGGCCCTTTTTTGGCCCCTAATTCTTAAACTGTTGGGACCAAAACTCCCAAAATCAATCCCAACCTTCCTTTTGTGGTCATAAACCTTGTGTTTAAATTTCATAGATTTCTATTTACTTATACTAAAGTTATAGTGCGAAAACCAAATGTCTTCGGACGACGACGACGACGCCAACGTCATACCAATATATACGACCGCAAAAAATTTGCGGTCGTATAAAAATGTGTTTTTTGGTTCATATCTCAAAAACTTAAGCAGTAAAAGCAAAACTGACAAGAATTAAAAATGTTTTTGAGGTCAAGATCTACCTGCCATGAAATTTTCAGAAGAATTGTTCAACCTATTTTTGGGTTATTGCCCCTGAATTGTTTAATGTTAGAGAAATTTTGCAGTTTTAGGTTATTAACTTGAATATTATTATAGATAAGGACAAACTGTAAGCAACAAAAATGTTCAACAAAGTAAGATCTACAAATAAATCAACATGACCAAAATCGTCAATTGACCCCTTATGGGAGTTTTTGCCCTTGAAAGATTATTTACATGTAAACAGTAATTATCAGTAAAAATCATGGTCTGACATATTGTCACATATGTTAAGGGCAAGGATCAGGAAAGCCTTCATAAAAAGGGTCAAAGAGACGTCCAAAATTTATATTTTTTAATAAAAAGATGTATTGAAAAGTTGTGACACCAAAATTTCGAAGTTTGGCAGAACGGTGACCTCATTCAGGTCATTTCCTCTCGATAGTTGACTGATATTTTCAAACTGTTCTAACAGCAATTAATATTGTCAATACAGTAATTTCCAAGGGTGTCTGTGCTTTTATGACGCTTAATTATACATTGTAATTATGTACACCTATCAAAAATTTCCAAAAGTTCAATTGAGGTCATTCATCAGTGACGATCAATCAGGCGTTTTTCACCCCTTTCTACTTTGAAATTAAAACTAGAGGCTCAGAGGGCTGAGCCTGTATCGCTCACCTGGCATGAAAGCCATTTTTATTGATGTACCTCAAAGAGAGAAGTCTCTTCTCCCTATCATTATGAATTGTGGTAAGCCTTGTAGGAACCAAATTTTTCTTCATCAAGGTCCTTCTACTTACAGGCCAGCATATTCTAAAATTTGGCGTTTCTCCAGAAGATTTTTGCATGTATTTCCCATAGGGTCTTATGTTAACCTAAGTCCTCTGCTGAAGGCCATTTTGAATTAGGGATCGGCAGTACCTGAGTAACAACACTTGGTGAGCACCTTAAGAGGAACATTCAGACTATGTTTGGTTTCAACCAATTCTGCGGTTCTGTAGATTTTTGTTATATGTCATAGATCCTTTCTGTCAAGTTTGGCTCTATTTGGCCAAGCAGTTTAAGAGAATTTTTTTTTTTTAAATCAACCAATCAGAAACAAGAATTGCCTATGGCAGCCATGTTTGTCACCTGATCTAGACAAAATGAGGAAACTTTGTAAAAAACCTGCAACAGATGCTTCCCGTCAAGTCTCATTCCCTTCGGCCAAGCAGTTCCAAAGAAGAAAATTATTAACCGATAAAAGACAAGAAGTGCCCATGACCCCCATGTTTCTTGCAGGATTAGGACGAAATGAGGTAACTTTGTATAGAACCTCCCAATTAGATGCTTTCTGTCAAGTTTCATTCCATTTGGCCAAGCGACTTCAGAGAGGGGAAGATTTTTTTTATATCAGCCAATCAGAAACAAGAACAGCTCATGGCAGCCACATTTAAAAAAAAATGCAACAGATGCTTCCCGTCAAGTCTCATTCCCTTTGGCCAAGCAGTTTCAAAGAAGAAAAATATTCACCAAGAACTGCTCATGGCAGCCACATTTGTATTCTGATCAGGACAAAATGAGGAAACTTTATAAAGGACCTCCCATATATGCTTCCTGTCAGGTTTCGTTCCCTTTTGGGCAAGTGATTTCAGAGGAGAAGATCCTTTTATATAAGCCAATCAGAAACAAGAACTGCCAATGCTGACCATAAATGTACTCTGATTGGGATGAAATAAAGAGATTTGTAAAGAACCTCCCATGGATGCTTCCTGTTTTGTTCATTTGGCCAAGTAGTTCCAGAGAGAATTTTTTTTTTTTAATCAACCATGAGAAACAAGAATTGCATATGGTGGCCATGTTTTTTGCCCAATCAGGACAAAATGAGGAAACTTTGTAAAGAACCTCCCATAAATGCTTCCTGTCAAGTTTAGTTCCATTTGGCCAGTAAATTTATTCTAGATACCCTAAGGATCATTCAGACTAAGTATGGCTGTAATTGGTTCATTTGTTTCAGATAAGATCTTTGAAAAAGTTTACGACAGACGCCAAGTGATGGCAAAAGCTCAAGGTGAGCTAAAAAGTACTTTATATACACTTACATTTTTGTATTTGTTGAATTTACAAAAGCTAATTTTTTGTCATTAAAAAATATTGGAGTTTTGCATACTTTTGATGAATTTTGTCATTTTAATACTGTTGTCTTGTGGTATGGGTTGTTGCTCATATACATTTCACTGACCTCATACAATATTTAATCCGATGGTACATATGCATACCCCATATAATCATATTTTCATAAAAGATTATGGAATCATGCTAGAAGCTTTAAAACAGCAAAAAAATACAGGAACTTGATGCTAAATAAAAGATGGCTTAAAACTATGACACCAAAATAAAACAGCCAAAACCATGTCAAGAGGGGAAGACATTGGAATTATTTTTTTAAGAAATTTTAAAGAAATAATAAGAGATCTTTTTACTGACAGGATGTTTTACATTTTTGTTTAAAATAATTTAGAAATTATGATTTGTCTGAAAAATAGGTTAACTTTTTTCAACACATTAGTCCATAAAAGTGGTTCAAAATGTTTTCCTTTCAACATGTACTTTATGCTTTCTTGTCTTTATATTTCCTTTGAGATACAATACAAAGTCACACAACTGCAAATTATAAATAGCCATTTTGAGACTGAATCTGTAAATATCAATTTGAAGTGTCTTTGAGCTTCATCAGAATTTTTCACAATATGATAATATGATGACCCTTTGGCTTTGGGAAAAAACAACAGAAAATGAAATAAAAAGTTTTACCTACCCACCCTACCTGATTTTTTGGGGGGTGAAATAGGAAACAACACAATTTATTTATTTCACCCATATCAATTCTTAATAAATACCTCACAAGGAACCTTCAAGCATGGCTTCCAAAACAGTCATATATGCCGGACTTGACCGAAATTGTCATAAAAAGTCCGGCTGCTCTCAGCCTCAAACGGTCAAATAGAATTTTCATAAATCTTCATAAAACGGTCATTTCAATTTTTACCAACTATCGATCGATAAAAATGTTCGTTTGGGGCTTTGGGCATGTCCGTTTGTGCATTTTAGTTTATAATTGTGGCAATCTATTTCACAAAGATATTTCGGTCATAATTGGGTTTAATAAAACAGATGCAGTATATTTCAGATACTTTGAAGTTAGTCTAATTCTCTGGGTACATAAATGGACGGCTTGGTCCTAAGCTTGTGTACATCAATAAAAAGTAGAAAAGACACGTTTTCTTTTATTTAAATAACAAGCTGTCAAACAATTATCCCTTCAATAAGTTATATTGAAGCCATAAATCATTCACTGATTACAGGTTTGTTACCTTTGATGAGGTGTCCTTAGCTTGTCTTTATCAATAGAATTAATGATGCATAACAATGTACAAAAAGGTGATCAGGTAAACGAGGTCAAACATGTAAGCGTGTATGAAACAACATCCTATTTAATTACGCTTTATAGATATTATTTTAAATGAGCATTCAGTTAAAAAAGTATCCTGATATTTAAAAGTAATTCTTCAAATAAGGATATTAATAAATGAATAAGTATGATATATATTATTTTATTTAACACTGTACATCGTGTTAAATACTGGGGTACGCTAAAGGGGAAAATTTATTGAAATATATAGGAAAAACACCGAGAATAGCTTCGCTTGGGTATACCAAGCGGAGTTGTCCAATAAATAAGGGGGGCGTTCTCTATTCTTGTTTTCATATTAAAAACTGTTTTTATAATTAAAATCATAAAGCAGAATATCCAATCATGACAATCTCCGACTGTTATAAAGACTTTGTCTCAAATTGAACTTTACAAATCTGCCATCATGGGCAAACGTAAACGTGACGATTCCGATCAAAATTCAAATTCTGCTAAAAATGCTAGAAGCTTTAGTCATAAATGGTTACAACTGTTTTTATGGTTTAAGATTTGACAGTATGCTAAATGCCATGTTTTGTGACATTTGTCAAAAACATAAACTTAAAAATAACTTTGTAAAGCCTGGTTCGACAAATTTTCGAAAGTCAGCCGTTGTAGATCATGCTAATAGCAATGACCACATTCAAGCTCTTAAATTAGAGACAGCTTCCAAAAGTAATCCAATTGTATCAGTATTTGAGAAAGTTCATGAAAAGACTGACAACGCAATGTGCACCTTGTTCCGTAATGCTTACTTTATTGCTAAAGAAAACTTGCCAATGGACAAATTTCAGTCAATAAATGATTTAACTAAGTTAAATGGTGCCGTGATCACGTCTAAATTATATCAAGAGAACAATGCCTGCTCCGAATTTATTCAGACAATTTCCGATATTATAGAGAAAGAGGTGATGTCCGACGTAAAGTTAAGTCCCGCCGTGGGAATTATGATCGACGAGTCAACTGATCTGGCTACGCAAAAACATTTAATTTTGTACTTATCATACCTCAAAGCTGGTGAACTGAAAATTAGTTTTACAAAACTTTTGAACTTGTCTTCTGGTACCGCCGTGTCAATTACTGCACATATAATTGCCTATTTAAAGTCATTTGGTGTAGACTTGTCTAAAATATTCGGCATGGGGTCTGACGGTGCTTCGGTTATGATAGGAAAGCATGGAGGTGTATCTCAGCTTTTAAAAGACACTTCTCCACACTTAGTAGAGATTCATTGCGTAGCTCACCGCCTAGCATTAGCCTGTGTCGAAACGGCAAAAGAAATTCCGGACATTAAATATTAAGAAAGCATTGTTAGCACTGTATATTCGTATTACAAACGTTCACCCACAAACCTTGCCGAACTACGATCATGGCAACTAATAGTAGATGATCCGTCGTTAAATCCACTTGACATTCATAAAGTCCGCTGGCTTTCTATGGGAAACGCTTTAGACAATCTCCACCGTTCTGTTGTTTCCATTGTAAACATGTTAGGCGACCAGAGTGACACCGACATCGTGGCTAATTCTCTTCACAACAGTATGACAACATACAAGTTCCTTTTCATGCTCTACTTTTTATCCGACCTGTTTGGTAAAATTAATCAGCTCAGCAAATCACTTCAGAAACGTGACTTGTCTTATGCCACCGTGAAACAATTAGTTGACTCTTTTCTCATGGCAATAGAGGCCGAGTACTTAACCGAGCTTCCTTCATTTGGACCATTATGTGCCGAATTTCTAAAATCAACAGACCAATCTGACAGCTTCAACACTATCACCTTTAAACGTAACCACCGTGACATTCATCTCAAGACAAGAGCCGTGCAATGTGCCCAATTGATACATGATAACATTCGTGACCGATTTCCAGACAACAAAATTTTCGAAGCATTCTCTGTATTTGAACCGTCGAACTTTCCTAGTAGTGTTGCCGACCTTCCTCGCTACGGTGAAGAACAGTTACAGTGTCTTGGAGACCATTATAGTATAGTCAACCAAGAAGAACTACAAATAGAATGGGGCATACTTAAGTATTTGATCTTCAACAACTACAACGGACTTTCGTTTGCCGATCTGTTGACTGCAATTATTTCAAGAAAAGACCAGTTCCCAAATGCAATTTCGCTAATGGAAATTTCACGTGTTTTGCCGGTTTCTAGTGTTGAATGTGAAAGGGGTTTTTCGAGGCAGAACATTATCAAGACAAAACTAAGGTGTAGTCTAGGTATTGACGCTTTAGATCAACTTATGAGGATAAGCTTAGTAGGTGTAGATGTTAAAGACTTTGACCCTGTACCTGCTATCCGCAAATGGCAATCTGTTCGTAATCGCCATGTTTATCAGAACAATGCATTTAGCAAGCTCATGAATGTAATGTGATATTTTATTGTTTCATGTTGTTATTCATTAAATTATTTATCAACTGAGTATGTTTTTATTTATTCCTTATTTTCTAAATCAGGTTGGGAAATTGTCCAAAGAAAAATGTTATCACTGTTCAGTAGATTTTACACGGTTTAAAACAATATCCTTCATTTGGGCCTCCTCAATGTTATCTATAAATACCGCATCAGTTGTAAAAGTCACGTGGTCAGGTAATCAATACACAAAAAGAAAAGTATCACGTGTATTGATGATCAAGTTGTACTGCAATTAAAGCCAACATCAACAGTTTCAAATAAGATGGCCTTGATTTACAAAGTGTTAAGTACTCACAGAGAGCAGATAGATTATATAAACATAAATAAAAACATGAGAACAGTCAGGTACTGAAGCTGATTGATGAAATGATGGTTACTGTATTACGATACACGGAAAAATGACACAATAGCAAGGATAATATTTTATTTATTTTTAGAATGAAGAAAACAAAACAGTTATAAATAATTTTATTGCATATAACACTACTAATTATTTAGACACATATATCAATTTATGCATCCTCTCACAGGCTCTCAGTTACATTTAAGTATCCAGCTGATCACTGACCGTCAAAAATATTTCTTTGAAAAATGTCCGGCTGTCGTCAGGAAATTTTGGAAGCCCTGCCTTCAAGCCATATTTCGTTTCAACTGGTTCAGTTGTTCTGAAGAAGAAGATTTTTTTTTATATATTTCCCATAGGATCTAATATAAATCTAAGTCCCCCACTGTCAACCATATTGATTGGCTGATTGCCAAAAAAATAATACCTCAAAAGAAACCTTGAAACCATACATTGTATTTGATTTCTATTGGTTTAGTGGTTCTCAAGAATAAGATTTTTCTATACATTTCCTGTAGGTTCCAATGTAAATCCAAGTCTCCCAAGGGAAGCCATATTGGTTCGCCAATCGGCAACTAGGTAACAACACTTGGTCAGTACCCTACAAGGCAGACTCCTGTCACATTTGTCTTTGATTGCTTCAGTGGTTCAAAAATATAATTTTACTGATTTTTCCTGAAATTTTCTTTTTTTCGTAGCAGTGGCGGCAATGTTTTAATGGGGTTCGGGTCATCAACCATACTTCTGAAAGGGGATCACTAATGTGTTGTTTCCTCAAACTTTTACGGATTTTTCAGGATTTTCTCTTTTTTTTTTTAAATTTTACCCCCTATGTTCTATTTATAGTAATGGCTGATAAGTCGGTTGGGTCACCAGTAAATTTGTAAATTCCTGGCATTAAATGTACAGGCAATTATACATTTTGTTATGTGATTTTACCTTACAGACAAGTCAATTTTAATATCGTCACTTGTCCAAAAGAAAGCTTGTAATAATACAAATACTGAACTGTGCTAGATTGTATTTATCATCAAAAAAGAAATATCTGTCAAAAGTCAATTTATGTGCTGAAGATTAATTTTACTGGTGGGGATTGCCATTTACCATAAAAACTTTGTATCAGCACATGCTTTTTACTACTGTCAGTTTAACTGCTGTAGAAGATAATGTCTTCTATCTTGTCAAAAGCTTGGATAGCAAAAATCAATTGTCACTCATCATCAGTTTTGCAGGTGTTTTTGTCTTGAAAACATTATATTCCTCTTTTGTTTACAGGCTATTTTTACTGTTCCTAATGTAAAATTTCTTGTGAAAATAAAATTATTTGAAAGATAATTATGTGATCTGATTTGCTTTTTTTTTTATCAATTTGATATAGCAGGGAAGTTATTCACCTTCAAACTCACCATAACTTGGAAACTTTTTTTAAATGTGTATTGCTTGTATGAACAAGTTCCCAATTTTCAACCACATTCATGCATTTTTGTTTAAATAAAATGGCCCTTACAGATTTGAATAAAATGACAACATTACCAATACATACTTTCTACAAATCATCTTGTCACAGTTGTATTTGGCAGCCAATAAACGGAGAGATGGTTCAATGATACCTCCTCTCAAACGCAGAACCAAATGTAGAGTTGACTCTGAAAAATTATTCAATTCCATGTATTTTATATTTATATCAACTAAATAAAAACAAGAAACATACATGAAGATTCTAATAATATGTACTAGACTTGTGATTAGAATTGGAAGGAAATTTCATAACAGTTCATCACATGAAAAGTAACTACTCACGGATTAATAATCTAAATATTGAACTGCACTAGTAAGATGCTCAAGAATCACTATTTTATATTTATATTTTCATCAGAACTTCCATACTGAAGTTTTTCATGCTTTTCTCATTTTAATACAATGTAAAAATGGACAGTAGCAAATAGCCTCTGAATTTTCAGAATAGTTTGGGCTATACTGAGAATGGATTTGAACTAGAAATTAGTTTAGAAATAAGACAATTGTAGAGGTCTTGTCCCATCATGTACCGATTATTACACACAAAAATTAGAAATACTCATTTTAAGTTATTTAGTTGCAGTTTAGGCGAAAAATCTTGGCTAGCTGTTCACCCCAAGGTCTTAAGGACAACTAACTCTCAGTTCTGAATATCAGGTTTTGCTATTATACAACTTTACACGACTCTAGATTTTCAAAATTAACTTCATAAATTACTTTTTTTTGTTACAACAACACAAGTTTACTTGGATTTATTCACTTTGTATAATGTTTCTCTCACTTTACTGTTCGGCCAAAAAAAAATATGTGTTTGTGGTCCACATTGAAGGGTGGCGGTGAGATAACGTAGGGTTGCTCTGGCCTTCCTCGGTCTGAAGATCCTATGTTTTTTGTCCTGGCCTAAAAATTTTCATTGGAGAAATATGATTCTGGAACTTCATCTCATTCCAATTCCAGAAATTTGGTCTTGTTCCAGATCCCATCACGCCAGTGTCTTGCCTGATTTCACTGTTGCCTTTGTTTTCAATGTAATAGTTGAATGTACATAATTTTTCTCCACATGTTATTTATTGATCATGAAGAAGATTCTGTGAAAGCTTAGTAAAAATCCAGGATGATTTAAGAAAGCAATTAATGTTTTAAACTTTAGCTGTAAGTAATGTTAAAAGGGAGAAAAACTAAGTCCATTTATAAGTGAAATATAGAAAAAATGGGAAAAAATTATTACAAAATTTTCCTGTGGATACTGTCTTTTGATCATGAACAAGCTTCTGTCCAAGTTTGGTTAAAATCCAGGATGGTTTAAGAAAGCAATTCATGTTATAACAAACTTTAACTGCAGACTATATGTAATGTCCATTTATAAGTAAAATACAGAAATAGTCCAGTCAAACTAAGTTTTAACCTCAAACTAATTGCAAAAGAAAATGTTTCAGTTCTAATCTATAGCATTAAGCCCAAATATACACAGAAAAAAGTCCCATAAAATCTAACTTGAGGAAAACTCAAAATCAGCATTTTTAATTTCCTATGGAAATTAACATTGGAAAGGGGAGATAACTCTGCAAAAATTCATCTTTTTGTCAGTTTTTGGTTAATTTTCTTAAAATTCATGTAAAGTATGATACTTTGATGGGGTTATAAGTTCATATTTGACTATATTATATAATCTTCTGCTCATGAAATGTACAAAACCGAAGTGTTATGGGAATTTTTTATTTTTTTTTTGGGCACATTTTTCATTAAAGAAATTGCAAATTTGTGGCTTTTACCATTTTGAAAAAATAATTTGAAAATTTAGTATTGTTTATATCTGTAAATTATATTTGTTCAGCATCTACATTGTTTAAAGAAACTATAAACCACAAAAAGAAGAATATATGCTTTATCATTTTTATCAAATTTGAGATTCTTTACCTTGACATGTTGAAAAATTTAATAAATGGTCAACTAATGAATTACGAAATATAGCTTGTATCTTGATAAAAGATATGAAAACACCTTTAGAGTTGTTTGTTATACTCTAAAGATGGCTAAAATATCAATAATCAATACATTCTGCTGAATAGAAGCGGTAAAGTTATAATTTTGTATCAATTGTTATTGATATGTCTGCCTTTTTTGCAGAGTTATCTCCCATTTTCAATGCAAATCTCCATAGGAATTTTAAAATCGTGATTTTTTAGTCTTCCTGAAGTCAGATTTTGTTGGACTTTTTTCTGTGTAAATTTGGGGTGTAATGCTAAAGATTAAAACTTAGAAATCTTCTTTTGCAATTACTTTAAGGTTAGGGTCAAATTTATGCTATATTGACTGGACTAAAAAATGGGAAAAAATTATAACAAAATTTTCCTCTGGATACTGTCTGTTGATCATGAACAAGCTGCTGTCCAAGTTTGGTAAAAATCCAGCATGGTTTAAGAAAGTTTTTAATATTTAAAAAACTTTAACCACAGAGTGAATGTAAATGTTGACACTGTTGACGACAACAGAATGTAGGATCGCTATGTCTCGCTTCTGCAACAAAAGTCGCAGGCTCAACAAAAATGGTGAGGTAGACTTCACGTGAGAATGCTGTCTGCACAAAAGCAAGTATTTTGTTGTTAACATTTCATTAGTGTGTTCACTGCAGTAAATATTGTAATCTACAAAACATACAGTATAAAAGCAATTACTTCTACAATAAATATACTATAGTGCAATTACCATAAAAACTAGAAAATGTGTCTATAAGACACGAATGCCCTGCCCTAAAAATAGCCCAAGTGTTGCTGAACTGTGTTTTACTATACAAGAGGACTGTAGTGGTGAAATATCATTGATATATTACTATAGGTTTCTGATAAATGAACCTAAATGCAAAACTAAACCAAAGTCACTGAAGAATGAAATGTAGGTCATAACGACCCAAGTGTTGCTGAACTGCATTGTACTATACAAGAGGACTGAGTGGTGAAATATCATTGATATATTACGGTAGGTTTCTGAGAAATGAACCTAAACACAAAACTTAACCAAAGTCACTGAAGCATGAAATGTGGGTCATGGCGACCCAAGTGTTGCTGAACTGCCTTGTACTATACAAGAGGACTGTAGTGGTGAAATATCATTGATATATTACAATAGGTTTCTGAGAAATGGAGCTTAACACAAAACCTAACCGAATCGGGACGTACGTACGGATGGACGGACAAGGGTAAATCTATATGCCCCAGCCACATTCATGGAAGGGCAAAAAAGTCTAACCTACTGACCCCATTTTTTTTTTCACATGGTACAATAAAGACACATGTTTTTTTTTTGGCCTTACACTAATTTTCAGAGAAAACTTCTGTAAATATTACTTGATCAAATTTACCTTTCTGGATATTATAATCAGAAAGGGTTCTTCCATCTTCCAACTGTTTTCCTGCAAATATCAACCTTTGCTGGTCAGGAGGAATACCTATGAAAAGACAATATTCATCAGATGTTGAACCTCTTTAGAGAACATAGTTTTTCATTTTCCATTGGATAGACTTGATCACATGATGCTATCTCGCATGGATAAATGCCTAATTTATCTTTATAATTATTGTTCCTGTTTATCTTTATAATTATTGTTTTAAAGATAGATTTTTCTTGAAAATGTCAACAGTTTTACTGCCTATCAAGGTAATTGTGACGTTTTCCACCAAAATATAAGATGTATAAGAATAACAGATGAGGTTTGTTTGTTTAGTTGGGGTTTAACGCCGTTTTCAGCACATTTGGCTATTTCGCGGCGCCAGTTTTTATTGGCGGAGGAAGCTGGAGTATCCGGAGAGAACCACGACCTTCGGTAGGAAAATTGGCAATCCTTGTCAATTAAGAATGGAGTCGAACACACCCCGCCACAGGTGAGATTCGAACTCACAACCCCAGCGTTGACAGGCTAGTGAACAGATGAGGTAGTGATTTACATTTTTCCAATATGTCCAGTAGGGATATCTGTGACTTGTAGGAAAAATTCCAACTTTTGAACTCATTTCATTCACTAGACTCCAAAAAGACTTTTTCACACTTATTTGAAGGATCCCAGATCAGTGTTCCAGCTAGCCTTAAACTGGGGAGCAGCACCCTGTCCTTTTTCCTGTGCACCCCTCTGCCCTCTGAAACAAGAAGTACTTGAAATAAAAAAACAGGGGTGGGGCTGGCATTCAAAAAGTTAATCACCAAAGATATCGTTAAAGTATAATTTTTGTCATCAGTTTCAAAATGTTTTTGCCAAGTTATTCAACTCCCTTTTAAATATATTACTTTCAAACACCTGGGTTAATTAGTCTTAAGTTAATTACTCAATTAGCATAGATAATTATATAATAGTCATCAATGAAAATTGTTTTCCACTTATGTTCAGATTTGTTCAAAATAGATGAACAATCTCGTGGCAAGAAATGCAGCCAAGTATAAAATTCTTTTGCCAGATGGAATAACAAATCATATTTTTCAACTTTGGCAAAGCCCATGAGTGTGTGTCTAAAATTCATTTTAATACACATAATCAAGATTGAATGAACAGCACACTAAACAGGTAAAACAAACTAAAGAAGTCTTCACAGGGTGTTAGATATCTGAATAATTTATATTTTTAAAAAGTTGTCACTTGTTTACTCTTTGAAACTGAGAAAGGCATAAAATTACCCTTTATGCAGGGGACGTGCTGGGCTTCGCCAATGTCACAAAATGCAATTCTTTATTCAATCTGGCGACCAAATTTCGAAGAATCTCCCACTGAGTGAAAACAGTTTAAAATGACGACTATAAAAAAACATTTGTAGTTTTACATAATTATCTATGATAATTGAACAGTTTACATCAGGTGCTTCAACTGTAAATACAAAATCAAGTGGAACTGAGATTTTTTACACTTGACTGCTCAATAGACTGACCACCCTCCTGGGACAATTCAATTTATACACTAATGTAATATCTATATTATCAAAATTTTTATTAGGTAATTTCATTAGTCATAAAAATAAATATGCAGGCGTTTTAACACCTTTAACAGGTGTTTAGAAGCATTATATTATAAGATTTCCAATCTGCAAAGATTGTGATGTCACTTCCGGTTCTAACATCAACAAACACATGTGGAACAATCAATGTTTTATTAGGCTTGCCATCAAAATAAAGATTATTCAAGATGAAAGTTAACTGTCATTAAAACTTTATTTCATCAGAAATTATTTTCAGGTCATGTTATTTCAAATATTAATGAGTAAAAGAACAATCATGTATGTTTAAAAAAGGGGATGGGTGACTTGGCGAACAAATTTTGAAACTGGTGACAAAAATAATGCTATGGCAATTCACCAGCACAACCCCTGCAAATGTGCCCCTCCATCCTCAAATCTGAGCTGGAACACTGCAAACCTTTCACAAAGGCTAAATATACATTACACGCATTTAATTCGGCAAGCTTGCTCCAAAACTCTAAATTGCTACTCTCAGTTATCAGTAAGTTACATACCAGGTGCCATTTTAAATTTACTTATCGCAAACCTTTTCCAAACTACATACTAACATCCTACCTTCTTTATCTTGGATCTTGGCTTTAACATTTTCAATGGTGTCTGAAGGTTCAACTTCCAAGGTAATGGTTTTACCCGTCAATGTTTTCACAAAGATCTGCATCTTGCCGGGTCTACAATTATAAATAATCAATTTGACTTAAGTAGTTAGTACATCATGGAGAGAACTTTTAGCAATAATCATTTTCATGCCATTTTGTCTTGTATTGGACTTTATTACAAGAATACTCAAATATGCGCATGGAAAATTCCTGCAAAAAGTCACAAGACGTACTAAATTTGTTTGATGGGCAGTTGAGATTACCATAAATGGCTTTTCGTTTATAGCATGTGCTGCTTACTATCCATGCTTTCATCAAGATTTGGTTACTCACCTTTGAAGAAGGCATTACATTGTACACCACATGCTAATAAATATACATTGCTCAGCTAAAGACGTAGTTGCAGGATAAAAACCTTTTATGGTAAAGGCCAACATCCACCATTAAAATTTAACTTCAGCACACAGATTGGCATTTTGCAACTATTTCCTTCTCAATAATAATATTCAGGGTATAATGTAGACATGATTCTATAAAAGTGACCTCTCTTCAAGACAGAATTGGTTGAAGTGGAGACTTATTAAAAGTGAATGTATCTAGGTTTAACATGAAATTAATACTAAGAAGAAAAATTTTAATTTCATATTACTTTTGTCAGTTAAAAGTTTTCTTGGCTTATTATATCAATGGATTTTCTTGGTTCCACATTTTTGTGAGACAATTTCATCCTTTTTTTCTTCTTTGTTTTTAAAACTCTTTTTGGGAGACTGTATGCTTCTGGGTTTGAATGTGTGAAGCCCATAATCAAATGGTCAAAATCACTCGCAGTCGACATGATCATGTTCATTCTTCTTCTTGTCATATTCAGTTAAAATAAAAAAATATTTTATCAAAATTAGTCAATATCAAAGTCAAATTTGTGTGTAAATATCATTTACCACGGGCTTCATTGAAGCTAAAGTAGTTATAAAAATTGAAGTAATGAAAATGGAAGAACAAGACTTCAATATGTGCAAAAATTGAGTAAGAGTTGTTTCTCTTTGCCAAAAATTCTTGGTGAATTCTATTCGCCCTGACAAAGTGTTAAGCGTGTTACTTAAGGGCATTTTTAAAATTTTTTGGCGATTAAAACCACCATTTTCGCTGTCTAGATTAGTCCCTGATATTACAGATGAGTCACCACTGACCTGCAGTCTACCTAAAATTCAGCATTTTACTTGTTGCTTCAATTTAGTGATGAAAAGCTTGCTATATATAATTAGTAATATTAAAAAGCAATCCAAGGGTGGTTTTGTGGAGTGTGCATTCTGGAAAATACTTTAATTTTGGACTACAGGGAGGCAAAGTTTTTTTTTGTTATATTCGTATTTGATAAAGATACCCCTTAATGAAAATAAAACCTTTTCACTGAAAATTAGTCTAAATATGTGTGTTAAAAGACAATACTGCTGTAAATGTTGAGCTTGAACCTTGACTATTAACTTCTTTAAACAGCACATTAGAACACAGCTACAATAATGTAGCTCCTGTGACAACTTTGACTCTGCAGAGCTAAAAAACGGTCCCATTACTAGTAATGGACCAAAAATAACTTTTATGTATGGCAATAAGAGGTCATGTTTACCTGAAATATCACTGAACTGTATAATTTCCAGCATACAAAATGTAAAATTACTTCATTATAAATGTTGAAATTGTTGTTTGTCACATCTTGTCATTTTGTTGGTTTCAAAATTCTTTCCGCCCTGACAGATACATGCGAGATCGCAGGAATAGTGGCCTGACCTTATATAGATATCCTTACTATGACTGACAATATTGTGGGAAATAGTATTTTCTCAATGGAAACTTCAGTATCCTTTCAAAACATGGGTGGAAATTTTGAATGCCAGATTTCTGGATTGGTTGCCGATGGTATGTTGCTTTTTTTTTAACTGATAATGATAGAAATATAATATTTATACAATTTTTAAACAAAAACAGGTGGATAATATTTGTAGCTCAAAAGTCAAAAGTTGCCACAGGAGATACATTATTGTAGCACACTAGAGGGGCCACTTCAAACGGTTTCCTCATTTGTTGCAGAGCTACAGTCGAGTAATATTTGTATACAATCTTTTACTTGAAAGAGGGACAGTGTTAACTGATTCATTAGTTTAAACATATTTTATTGTCTAATAACAATTTGGATTGGATACAAGTTATAACAACATACATAAATCCTCTCCATACAATATAGGGGGCCTATATATATAATGTAAAGACGGACAGCAAGTACACAAAATAGTATAGTAAATAGATATAAAGCGTACAAAAGTATCATAATAAATGTAAAAACATGATGGACATAAACTGGTTCATTTTCCAGTGCACTGACCAAATTTTTATCATGGACCAGTTTGATGTGCTGAAAGTGAGATTCCACGTGAAAGATAATTTCACATTCTGGTCATGTGCATGATAATCTTATGTTCTTGTTTGTTTGTCTGATGTTATTTGTTATGTTTGTATTTTAATATGTCGGTTTTAAAAGCTTTAAAACGCTTATTTTTTACTGCGTGTGTATGCTATTTTACCGACTTTTAATTTTAAATTTTATTTGATTTGAAAACAAATTGTGTACAATACACCATGGCCCCCATTGGCGTTTAAGGACAGAAAATTTTAGTCTGTGATAAATTAAACTGTTAGTTTACTACAACTACTATTCTTAAAAGTCATCATTACTAAAGAAGAAATTTCATAACCACGTGCAAAGAATTTTTTATACGATAGCAGCCATTACCTCAGAGGAAAAGAAGGGTCACGTGGTACAACAGAAGCTAGTCATTCCGTACCGTGATCATTTCGTACCATCGCCATTTCGCTATTAGTACCGAAGCCAGGCATCAGTTTTAAACCAAATATCAAGACCTCTTAGAATGTATTACACAAAAAAATCAAACCAATTTAATTATATGGGCCTTAAGGTTTGAGTTATTTTTTATGTTAATAGACATAAACTGATAAATTTAAACTTTCTCCAGATATTGATTAAGTTAATGGTTTGAAAATTTATTTAAAGCTTGAAGAGGACAAATATACCTAAGGAGAAAACAAAACAAAAAACGCAATCCATTAGACAGACAAACCCGGGAAGACAAATGAACAAACCACAACTTAGGCACAACAAATAAACACTGAAAACTAAAAACCAATGAACAACGCGAACTACTATAAAAATCAGGTGTGAACTCAGGTGCTCCGGAAGTCTAAGCAATTCTTGCTTCGCATACGGCACCCGTTGTGAAGTTCAACAAAGTAAATCCGATGGTAGTCTCAAATCGGTGGAGTTACATAGAATGTTACGACTGTGAGGACAGGTCCAACATCATCTTAGATATTGGAACACTGTACGGTTGGATCATATATTGAAATATTGCATAATAATTTCAATACGGTGTGTATTGTTGATTCTGATTGGTTGACGTCTGGGATCTTTTATTTTCCGATAAATGACGTTCAACGTATGAATATGTGACCTACATATTTCTTATTTTGCCGAAACTGCAGTTATTATGAAATCAGTATAAGTAATAAGAGTTGTTTTCCGCAATTCATCGGTGTATAAACTTTACCAGGTCACTCACAAACTTAGCATAAAGTCCCTTCGGACTTTATTCAGTTTGTGAGTGAACTGGTCTCCTTTATACACCGATAAATTGCTTCTAAACAACTCTTATTACTATAATAAAATTTTGTAAAATTTTACCGGGAAGGATATTCTAAAAGTATGATTAAATACTGCCATAGATTGAAAAATGTGTTTACTGGTACCAACACCTGATGCTTATTTCAGAAAACAGCGGCTTGGCATGCAATCACAAGTTGAAAAATTGCTTAAAATATGAAAAATAACCATTTCGTACCAGAATGATTTCATATTTCAACAATTTTATACAGTATAGATAGTATCTGTACTATCAAAGAACGTTAATTCATAGGAAGTAATATTTCGTCTGGCCAAGCATCCTTACAAATATGTGCATCCGCGGGAACCGTCTCACGACCGCAATATGAAACAGGATTGGCGACAGACTTGTCTGTGTTGGCCAAGCCACAGAGGCCCGACCTCTGGATACTTGACCCCCTAATATCACGCGTACTTTTAATAAATATTTACCATAAACATGAATATTCATGCATTTATTATTTAATGTGCTATATAGATTGCAGGTACGTCATCAGTTTAAAAGTACGCGTGATATCAGGAAAAAATCAAATATCCAGAAGTCGGGTCCCTATGCACCAAGCAGGTTTTTCAATTTTGCCCAAATAGAAACAAGTAAATTTTCCGTTATGACAATTGACAATTTTAAACCTAACTCTTTCAAAGGGATGTTGGAACGAAACATGAGAGCCTTTAATGTGTGCTTTATATGAAAATCATCTGGAATAATAGAGGTACACTGAATATTATTTTTTTAAATTTCGACCAATCAGAAACAATATTATCGGTCGTTTATGTCAAAAGAGACACTCCAGTTGATGCTGAATATAAGCTTTGTTCAAACACACCTCTTTTGGATATTTTAGAAACTCGGGCCAGCTTACAGGGTTAGTCCATCACCAAGAAATCTACAGTTCTTGTTTAAAATATAAACTAATCTATCATGGTCATGTTTTCACCTACATAGATATTGTTTTCCTAAAAGACTATCCATAACAATATAAAAACTAGAAGCTACCAGGGACCTGTATCTATGGACTCAATTTGCCAATCAATGGCCCATCATAACAGCAGTGACTAAACGGCTACATGGCAGATGATTTTTTTTATACTAAATCATCTACACGTAAATACTATTGATGTCAGAATTTGTTTAAGACGAAGGCTTAATGAAGTGAATTTTCGATCAGGCTCTATATTAGACGTCGTGGCAGTCTTAAATTGACAGTCTAAATATCATTCCTGCCAAGTTCCGTTACCTTTTCCTCTGTATTTTCAGGGTAGTTTTAGGTGAATTGTCTAGATGGGTCCTGTGTTTAAGTTAGTCCAGGTGTGGGAGTCATCTTGTCATTGTCATCAGACATAATTATGAATAAGAATCGCTAACCTGGAAAATAAAGCAGATAACATACTGTATGTTATTTTTTTTTGTATATTACTTTTTATAAAGTACCTTCTATACACTATTCTTGTAATGGTTAATGATAATGGCCTTGTTGTTTCAGAGGAGATGATGAAACTGATTTCACGTTGGCTTCAATGTACATTTATGTGCCACCTTAGCCGCCGTGTATGCTACCTGATCAACACCAAATGAGGACTTTTTGTAGAGTATTCCTATAAAGTTTTAAAAAAATGAAAATTTGACCAATCAGTATCGAGAATTCCCTGTGGCTGCCATGTTTTCGTCTGATCCGAAGGAAATGAGTATGTTTTTTTTCTAAAGGTCCCTTCCATGCATTATCCCCGCTAAGTTTGGTTATTACTGGTCTTGCAATTTAAGAGGAGATGATGAAATTGACCGATAGGATACAATTTTTTAAACCCATCGGCCACCTTAGCCACCATGTATGCCATCCGATCACACCAAAAGAGGAATGTTTGTAGATAGTCTCCCAGTCATGATAATTTGACTAATCTGAATCAAGAATTGCCTATAGCGGCCATGTTTTTCATCAAATTCTAATGAAATTTTATTATTGACATTGCAAACATTATTCCTGCCAGGTTTGATTATTTCAGGCCTTGCAGTTTCAGAGGAGATGATGACCTGATCTACACCAAATACGGAATCTTTGTACAGTATCTCCCAATTACCTCCCTAAGCAGTTTGAAAAGATTTGCCTATGTATTAGTAGTTTAAGAGGAGACGAAATCTGAAAATTTGACCAATCAATATCAAGAATTGCCTCTGGAGGCCATGTTTATCATCTGATCGGAATGAATATGATCACTTTTTATAGACTCCCATTAATAAGTTTGGTTCCAATTAGCCCAGCGGTTTCAGAGGAGATGATGAACTGTTAAACGACGGACGCAAATTGATGACAATAGCTCACCTGGCCCTGGGCCAGGTGAGCTAAAAGGGTCCTTTCCCGTAAGGTCCTATCTTAAAATAAGATCTACTGTAGTGGCCATTTTACTTATCCTTTCATGTTATAAGACACAATTCTGAAAGACCATTGCAGCCAACTTGGTTCCAACTGGCCAAGTGGTTTTAGGTAAGATTTTTAAATGAATTTCCCATAGGGTCCTATATTAAACTAAGCTTGGCTATAGTGGCCATCTTGGTTGACAGTCCGGGTCTCTGAAATAATACCATATAAGGACCATTGCTGTCAAGTTTGGTTCCAACTGGCCGATGGTTTTATACAAGAAGACTTTTATACGAATTTTCCAATAGGGTCCTATGTTCGGCTGTGGTGGCCATATTGGTTGACATTTTGGATCACCCCCATTTTCCATTTTTAGTAAGGGAGCAACCATTTGAATTTTAATGGGAGCTAGGATCAAATGTTTGATCCTGTTTATTTTTTTCGTCGAAATTTTGGTCCTGGAGTTTTTTGGCCACTATTGCGGCCTAAATTTTTATTTTTCAATTAAACCAAAAACAGGTCCTGCATTTTTTCGCACCTAAAGTGTTCCTGTCTTTTTATTTTGCCAAAATGCCGGTCCTGCCTTTTTATTTCAAATTTGATTCTAGCCCCCAATAAAAATCAAATGGTTGCCCCCTAGCAACAGCTATGTTTTAAAGTTGGAAGTCGGGGACACTAAAGTTTGGCCCCAATTTGCCCAGTACAGTGGTTTGAGAGGAGATCCTCTTGAAAACTATTACAACAAATATAATTTACATCAGAAAATTCAAAAGAGCAGGTAATCAGTGCATAAATTTACGGCGAAAACACAAGAAATAAATATATTGTCTCAATTTATTATATCGTTATTTCGATTTATTATATCGTTATCCCGATTTACTATATCGTTATATCGATTTATTATATCGTTATCTCAATTTATTATATCGTTATTTCGATTTATTATATTGTTATCCCGATTTACTATATCGTTATATCGATTTATTATATCGTTATCTCAATTTATTATATCGTTATTTCGATTTATTATATCGTTATCCCGATTTACTATATCGTTATATCGATTTATTAAATCGTCATCTCAATTTATTATAACGTTATTTTGATTTATTATATCCTTATCTTGGTTTATTATATTGTTATTTCGATGCAATATTGTTATTTAAATACGTGTCTACTACCAATCCAAACAAATAACCAATTAAGTTCACCATTAACAGATAATTTCTAAGTCAATTACCAATTGTATCATTTATAATTTATTATTCCACTAGAACTAGTCGTGAAAATCATCTCGTAGTTGTTCAGTGTTTCGGCTTAGGGCATATCCCGTGTCTGGCAACCAAGATGGCCGCCGCAGCCGAACATAGTTTAAGATAAGACCTTATGGGAAAATTCATTTAAAAAATCTTCTTGTCTGATACTACAGAGACAGTTAGAACCAGATTTGCAGAAATAGTCCTTAAATGGTCGTTTTTCAGAATTATGTCCGATGAACCAGAAAGTCAACCAAGATAGCCACCACAGACGAACTTAGTTTAACACAGGACTTTATGGGAAAATTCATTAAGAAATCTTTTTGTCTGAAACCATTGAGCCAATTGGAACAATACTTGGCAGAGATGTTCCTTTGGTGGTCCTCTTTCAGAATTTGTCAGATGACCATGAATGTCAGCCAAGATGGCCGCCACAGCCGAACTTAGTTTAACATAAGACCCTATGGGAAAATTCATTTAAAAAATCTTCTTGTCTGAAAGCACCCTTTAACAGGTGTTTAGAAGCATTATATTATAAGATTTCCAATCTGCAAAGATTGTGATGTCACTTCCGGTTCTAACATCAACAAACACATGTGGAACAATCAATGTTTTATTAGGCTTACCATCAAAATAAAGATTATTCCAGATGAAAGTTAACTATCATTAAAACTTTGGTTCATCAGAAATACTTTTCAGGTCATGTTATTTCAAATATTAATGAATAAAAGAACAATCATGTATGTTTAAAAAAGGGGAAGGGTGACTTGGCGAACAAATTTTGAAACTGGCGACAAAAATAATGCTATGGCGATTTCCCAGCACAACCCCTGCAAATGTGCCCCTTCGTCCTCAAATCTGAGCTGGAACACTGCAGACCTTTCACAAGCGCTAAATATACATTACACGCATTTGATTCGGCAAGCTTGCTCCAAAACTCTAAATTGCTACTCTCATAGTTATCAGTAAGTTACATACCATATGCCATTTTAAATTTACTTATCGCAAACCTTTTCCAAACTACATACTAACATCCTACCTTCTTTATCTTGGATCTTGGCTTTAACATTTTCAATGGTGTCTGAAGGTTCAACTTCTAAGGTAATGGTTTTACCCGTCAATGTTTTCACAAAGATCTGCATCTTGCCGGGTCTACAATTATAAATAATCAATTTGACTTTAGTTAGTACATCATGGAGAGAACTTTTTGCAATAATCATTTTCATGCCATTTTGTCTTGTATTGGACTTTATTACAAGAATACTCAAATATGAGCATGGAAAATAATTCCTGCAAAAAGTGACAAGAGTGACGTACTAAATTATTTTGATGGGCAGTTGAGATCACCATAAATGGCTTTTCGTTTATAGCACGTCCTGCTTACTATCCATGCTTTCATCAAGATTTGGTTACTCACCTTTGAAGACGGCATTACATTGTACACCACATGCTAATAAATATGCATTGCTTAGCTAAAGGCATAGTTGTAGGGTAAAAACCTTTTATGGTAAAGGCCAACATCCACCATTAAAATTTAAATTCAGCACACGGATTAGCATTTCGCATCTACTTCCTTCTCAATAATAATATTCAGGGTATAATCTAGACATGATTCTATAAAAGTGACCTCTCTTCAAGACAGAATTGGTTGAAGTGGAGACTCATTAGAAGTGAATGTATCTAGGTTTAACATGAAATTAATACTAAGAAGAAAAATTTTAATTTCATATTATTTTTGTCAGTTAAAAGTTTTCTATCAATGGATTTTCTTGGTTCCACATTTTTGTGAGACAATTTCATCCTTTTTTCTTCTTTGTTTTTAAAACTCTTTTTGGGAGACTGCATGCTTCTGGGTTTGGATGTGTGAAGCCCATAATCAAATGGTCAAAATCACTCACAGTCGACATGATCATGTTCATTCTTCTTCTTGTCATATTCAGTTAAAATCAAAAAATATTTTATCAAAATTAGTCAATATCAAAGTCAAATTTGTATGTAAATATCATTTACCACGGGCTTCATTGAAGCTAAAGTAGTTATCAAAATTGAAGTAATGAAAATGGAAGAAGAAGACTTCAATATGCGTAAAAATTGAGTAAGAGTTGTTTCCCTTTGCCAAATTTTCTTGGTGAATTCTATTTAGGCTTTTTACTTGACGTTTTTCATTAAGCCAAGTGTAAACTTCGTTAAATTAAAACACAAAATAGGAGTTGAAGCTATATGTTTAGCATTGATTAGCAGTTGACCATTGAAAGATACTTATCTCAACAAACTATGTTTCAAATTTTAACAAGATATATTGAGCCCATCTAAATCGACACATTTTTTAATATACCCGAAAATTGCTAATTTTGTGATTTTTCGTGGATATTTAATTTTTTTATGGACAAGGCGACTTAACTCCAGAACAACATCTGACTTTCATCATGTAACAGTAGATGAGCCCAAGGAAATGTCACTAGATAAGTCTAGTGAGTCTTGTACCAGTCTTTTTGGCAACTTTAAAACTCTGATCAGAGATACAAAGAACTTAGTAATATTTTGTAACCATTTTTCACCATTTTAGTAACGATGATTAAAGTTTTTTTTAGAAATAATTATGAATATTTACACTCGAAACAATAAGAAAAATGTTTTCATATACTTATTAATATAGTTTCATTTTTTTAAGTAGAAAGGCTATTCTATTCGCTCTGACAAAGTGTTAAGCTTGTTACTTAAGGACATTTTTGAAATTTTTTGGTGATTAAAACCTCAATTTTTGCTGTCTAGATTAGTCCCTGATATTACAGATGAGTCACCAGTGACCTGTAGTCTACCTAAAATTCAGCATTTTACTTGTTGCTTCAATTTAGTGATGAAAAGCTTGCTATAAATAATTAGTAAGATTAAAAAGCAATCCAACCGTGGTTTTGTGGAGTGTGCATTCTGGAAAATACTTTAATTTTGGACTACAGGTATGCAAAGTTTTTGTTATATTCGTATTTGATAAAGATACACCTTAAGGAAAATAAAACCTTTTCATTGAAAATTAGTCTAAATACGTGTGTTAAAAGACAGTGCTGCAGTAAATGTTGAGCTTGAACCTTGACTATTTACTTCTTTAAACAGCACATTAGAACACAGCTACAATAATGAAGCCCCTCTGACAACTTTGACTCTGCAGAGCTAAAAAAACGGTCTCATTACTCGTAATGGACCAAAAATAACTTTTACGTATGGCAATAAGAGGTCATTTTTACCTGAAATATCATTGAACTGTATAATTTCCAGCATATAAAATGTAAAATTACTTCATTATAAATGTTGAAATTGTTGTTTTGCACATCTTGTCATTTTGTTGGTTTCAAAATTCTTTCTGCCACGACAGATTCTCGCCAGTGGCCTGACATTATATAGATATCCTTACTATGACTGACAATATTGTGGGAAATAGTATTTTCTCAATGGAAACTTCCGTATCCTTTCAAAACATGGGTGGAAATTTTGAATGCCAGGTTTCTGGATTGGTTGCCGATGGTATGTTGCTTTTTTTTTTAACTGATAATGATAGAAATATAATATTTTTACAGTTTTTAAACAAAAACAGGTGGATAATATTTGTAGCTCAAAAGTCAAAAGTTGCCACAGGAGATACATTATTGTAGCACACTAGAGGGGCCACTTCAGTTTCCTCATTTGTTGCAGAGCTACAGTCTAGTAATATTTGTATACAATCTTTTACTTGAAAGAGGGACAGTGTTAACTGGTTCATTAGTTTAAACATATTTTATTGTCTAATAATTTGGATTGGATACAAGTTATAACAACTTACATAAATCCTCTCCATACAATAAAGGGGCCTATATCAAAAGGACCACTCGGACCGTCAAAATGACCAGTTGGACCTTCAAAAATGACCACTCAGATCGTGAAAAGGACCACTCGGACCGTGAAATAAAGACTACTCGGACCGTCAAAAATGATGACGAATTGTATTGTGGAGTATTACATTACATATAATGTAAACAAAAAAGTCATTATTTACTTTCTTTATTACGATAACAACAATTAATATAACAATATCAGTAATACTGCACCAAGGCAAGCACTAAAAACCAGTTATCAGTGATGGATAATATGAAGATGTCATAAAAATAAGTGAGCATAAAGCACTACAGTTACATGAAGCTCATGTCGTATCGGTAAATCACAGTGTAAACACGTGGCTGGCATTGCGGAAAATGATAGTTCAGCAAAAATCGGTGCTTTTATGATACCATAAGTAGCTTGGCCAAGCCACAATACAAGCTATCATCTCTTATTTGTGTTTATATCATTATCCTTTGATCAGTAATGCTTCTTTGATCAGCCGATAGATTGTCTATAATGAGCTTGTTCTTCAACAAAATTAATGTTCTAACTACTGTCTTTCATGTTGAATTAATTGGTAAGTAAACATGATTTACTCTTTTATTTATAATACTTTAAATGAAACATATTGTTGTTTTTACAATTTTGAGTGAAGAAAAAGATATACTTCTAACCATGATATTGTAACTTTTCGCTGAGAATAATTTTTTGCAATGCTTCCAAGTGTAAATATATTTTTTACAAGTCAACTTTTAAATGAACCTAATATTGTTAGTGTTTGGGTCCGGGTTGTCTTTTTCTGGCGGTCCGAGTTGTCTTTTTCTGACGGTCCGAGTTGTCTTTACAAGTTAACTTTTAAATGAACCTAATATTTGTTAGTGTTACGGTCCGAGTTTTCTTTTTCTGGCGGTCCGAGTTGTCTTTACCTCGGGCCGAGTGGTTCTGGGTCGAGTGGTCCGCGGGCCGAGATGTCCCCTATTCTCACTTGGTACAACAGACGCTAGTCATTCCGTACCGTGATCATTTCGTACCATCGCCATTTCGCTATTTGTACCGAAGGAAGGCATCAGTTTTAAACCAAATATCAAGACCTCTTAGAATGTATTACACACAAAAAAAAAATCAAACCAATTTAATTATATGGGCCTTAAGGTTTGAGTTATTTTTTATGTTAATGGACATAAACTAATAAATTTAAACTATCTCCAGATATTGATTAAGTTAATGGTTTGAAAATTTATTTAAAGCTTGAAGAGGACAAATATACCTAAGGAGAAAACAAAACAAAAAACGCAATCCATTAGACAGACAAACCCGGGAAGACAAATGAACAAACCACAACTTAAGCACAACAAATAAACACTGAAAACTAAACACCAATGAACAACGCGAACTACTATAAAAATCAGGTGTGAACTCAGGTGCTCCGGAAGTCTAAGCAATTCTTGCTTCGCATACGGCACCCGTCGTGAAGTTCAACAAAGTAAATCCGGTGGTAGTCTCAAATCGGTGGAGTTACATAGAATGTTACGACTGTGAGGACAGGTCCAACATCATCTTAGATATTGGAACACTGTACGGTTGGATCATATATTGAAATATTGCACAATAATTTCAATACGGTGTGTATTGTTGATTCTGATTGGTTGACGTCTGGGATCTTTTATTTTCCGATAAATGACGTTCAGCGTATGAATATGTGACCTAGTAAAAAAAGTACCATTTTAAACCGCTCATTTCTTTCTAATTTTGCCGAAAAGTGTAATTATTATGGAATTATTTAACTGTGTATAATTCCAATACGGTGTGTATTTTTTATTTTGATTGGTCGACATGTCTGGGATCTTTTATTTTCCTACAAATGATCATGAGGTTCAGATTGTATTAATATGCGAGCCAATAAAGGAGTTCCATTTTAGAACGCTCATTTATTTCTTATTTTGCCGAAACTGCAGTTATGATGAAATCAGTATAAGTAATAAGAGTTGTTTTCCGCATAACTTTACCAGGTCACTCACAAACTTAGCATAAAGTCTCTTCGGACTTTATTCAGTTTGTGAGTGAACTGGTCTCCTTTATACACCGATAAATTGCTTCTAAACAACTCTTATTACTATAATAAAATTTTGTAAAATTTTACCGGGAAGGATATTCTAAAAGTATGATTAAATACTGCCATAGATTGAAAAATGTGTTTACTGGTACCAACACCTGATGCTTATTTCAGAAAACAGCGGCTTGGCATGCAATCACCAGTTGAAAAATTGCTTAAAATATGAAAAATAACCATTTCGTACCAGAATGATTTCATATTTCAACAATTTTATACGGTATAGATAGTATCTGTACTATCAAAGAACCTTAATTCATAGGAAGTAATATTTCGTCTGGCCAATCATCCTTACAAATATGTGCATCCGTGGGAACCGTCTCACGACCGCAATATGAAACAGGATTGGCGACAGACTTGTCTATGTTGACTAAGCCACTGAAGCCCGACCTCTAGATACTTGACCACCCTAATATCACGCGTACTTTTAATAAATATTTACCATAAACATGAATATTCGTGCGTTTATTATTCAATGTGCTATATAGATTGCAGGTACGTCATCAGTTTAAAAGTACGCGTGATATTAGGAAAAAATCAAATATCCAGAAGTCGGGCCCCTGTGCACCAAGCAGGTTTTAAAATTTTGCCCAAATAGAAACAAGTAAATTTTCCGTTTTGACAATTGACAATTTTAAACTTATCTCTTTCAAAGGGATGTTGGAACGAAACGTGAGAGCCTTTAATGGGTGCTTTATATGAAAATCATCTGGACTGATAGAGGTACACTGAATATTAATTTTTTTTTAATTTTGACCAGTCAGAAACAATATTATCGGTCCGATTATGTAAAAAGAGACACTCCAATTGATGCTTTATATTAGCTTTGTTCAAACGCACCTCTTTTGGACATTTTAGAAACTAGGACCAGCTTACTGGGTTATTACATCACCAAGAAACCTACAGTTCTTGTTTAAAATATAAACTAATCTATCATGGCCATGTTTTCACCTACATGGATATTGTTTTCCTAAAAGACTATCCATAACAATATAAAAACTAGAAGCTCCCAGGAGCCTGTATCTATGGACTCAATTTGCCAATCCATGACCCATGATAAAAGCAGTGACTAAACTGCTACATGGAAAGTGATTTGGATCAATGCACATTTTTTTTATACTAAATCATCTACACGTAAATACTATTGATGCCAAAATGTGTTTAATCTTGAGCTAGTTTCACAGACGAAGGCTTAAGGATGATCGCTGGTCTAATAGGAAATAAATAGGATTAGAAATAGGTGTTTTAGTTTGAGAGAAAATATGAATAGTAAACAAATAAGCAAGAAAAAAATATAGGTTCATATGCTCATTTTAGAGCTATAAGGCCTTGAAAACTTGCAGGAAATGGGTTTTCTCTGGATTTTTCATTGTCTTTGCATTAACAACTTCAAACTCTCAAAGATGTATGAAAAAATAAAAAAGATTTCATAAAATTTTGTCAAATACCATTTTAAGGTATATAGGCCTATAATTGAGTTATAAAAGAAAAAGTGGATGTTCATGGGCAAAAAATTTCATGTTTAAGAAATGGATAAAACCCGAGGACTCCGAAAATCTGACAAAAAGACAAAAACTTGACCAGCGAGCATCCTTAATGAAGTGAATTTTCCGATCAGGCTCTATATTAGACGTGGTGGGAGTCTTAAGTTGACAGTCTAAATATCATTCCTGCTAAGTTCCGTTACCTTTTGCTCTGTTGTTTCAGGGTAGTTTTAGGTGTATTGTCTAGACTTAAGTCGCAGAAAGCTCGACATAGGGATAGTGAATATTATTTAACTAACTAACTTCTTAAAAGCTTTATATTTTAGAAAGTAGAAGACCTGGATGCTTTATACTTTGTATATAGATGCCTTATGTTACGAATTTTCCGTCTGTCATATGTACATTGTCCTTGACCTCATTTTCATGGTTCAGTGACTACTTGAAAAAAAAGTTAAGATTTTTTGTAATGTTAATTTCTCTCTTATTATGAGTAAAAAGATAACTATATTTGGTATGTGCGTACCTAACAAGGTCCTCAACCCTGTCAGACAGTTTTCAATTGACCTTGACCCCATTTCAAGGATCAGTGAACAAGGTTAAGTTTTAGTGGTCAAGTCCATATCTCAGATACTATAAGCAATAGATGTAGTATATTTGGTGTATGGAAGGATTGTAAGGTGTACATGTCCAACTGGCAGGTGTCATCTGACCTTGACCTCATTTTCATGGTTCAGTGGTTATAGTTAAGTTTTTGTATTTTGGCCTGTTTTTCGAATACTGTATGCAATAGGTCTACTATATTTGGTGTATGGAAGGATTGTAAGGTGTACATGTCCAACTAGCAGGTGTCATCTGACCTTGACCTCAATTTCATGGTTCAGTGGTTATAGTTAAGTTTTTGTGTTTTGGCTTGTTTTTCGAATATTGTATGCAATATGTCTGATAGTATTTACTTTCATTAGAAATACACGACAGGCGAGACATTTTTGTGTGTCCAGTCTTGTTTATATTGTTATGGATAGTCTTTTAGGAAAACAAAATGCATGTAGGTGAAAGCAGGGCCATGATAGATTAGTTTATATTAGATAACGATATAATAAATCGAGATAACGATATCATAAACCGAGATAACGATAAAATAAATTGAGATAACTATGGTATATGTCGAGATAACGATATAATAAGTCGAGATAACGATATAATAAATTGAGATAACAATATATTTTTTTTATCTTGTCGCATCCCCTGCGGGGCTCCGTACAAATTGGATCGTGAGGAAAGGTTTATATAACAATTCGTGTATGTGTCCATAGCATTTACTTGGTGATATAGGATCATATAGGGTATAATTTATTCAAATGGTTGATATATTTTTTCGCGTTACCAAAACAATTTATGCCGAAATTTTCGTAAATTTCAACAATTAAAACAATACGTTCTTTATGCAAGGCAGAGTACAAGAGTAAAGCGAAATAAGTGTGATTTTCATGTAATGTATAGGTAAAAATTACATACATTAAGTACGAACATTGTATTGTTGGGTAAAAGCTCGGAGCTGTTCAGTTTTGTCAATTGCATAGCTATAGTATGTAGTTTCAAGGAAAGCGTTAGACTCGACGATGTTCATTAGTTTTTAAGCCATTATTTCTCTATTCTATAAACCTCGTCCGCAAACTCCTCTATATGTATGATACAAAAGAAATCGTTTCTTTCAGATATCAGGGCGACTGGATGATACGAGGGTTGATATTATTAGTTACACAGTGTGCAATTGTCCTAATACGGGAATTTATCGGGTCAATAAAATTCATATCGGGTGAGGCGAAGCCGAACCCGATATGAATTTTATTGACCCGATAAATTCCGTATTAGGACAATTGCATACTGTGTAACGAATTTATCCTGATTTTGTTATCAGACCACTTATTTATTGTTTTTTTTCCATGATAAATTCCGTATTAGGACAATTGCACACTGTAACGAATTTATCCTGATTTTTTTTTATGACACCACTTATTTATTGTTTTTTTTTCCATCTTACATACGTCAGTAATAAACAAAGGGAAGCAACTCAAAAAAATTTTTTTTTTATTAAGTCAATGGTATAAGGGAGATAATTCGAATTGACTTAATAAAAAATTGCACTGAAATTTATTAGGACAATATCAGCCAATCAAATTGCGAGAAATTACTCTAAATCAGGATAAAGTATTATAATGTAAAATGATATTGTTCTGATCATTGATTTGTACAATGATCCTATTGTTTGGATTTAATACTAATAAAATTATTCTATTCTATGGTACGAAATGGTATCACTATTATCTTAGGGCGAATCGAATAAAAAATATTTTGACTTTAAAATTGGTACGAAATTATCGTGGTACGAAAAGAAATCTTACTGAATGTTGTTCTTTAGGTTTGCTGTCAAAATTGGATTCATTTGGCGGTTGTCATATTTTTATCCCCGCACTTTCAAAGAAAGTTCTGTGGTATAGCGATTGTCTCCGTCCGTCTGTCACACTTTCTTGTGACATCAACTCAGGCCTCCTTCACTTTTGGGTTTAGGAATTTAATTTCTATATAGAATGGTTGCATACTACCTGTAGATGCACAATAAGGTTTTATAATTTTGATTTTCTAAACAATGGCCCAAAGGGGTCGAACTTCGAAAATTTTGAATTCGAGCTTGTGACCTGTCTTTCTTTTTTTCAGTTCATACATTTTATTTATTTCATTACATTATTGTCATGCACCAAATGCAGATGAGCAATAAAGTTTTAGAATTTTGATTTTCTAAAATTGTGGCCCACACTGAGGGGTCGAATTTTGAAAAACTATCAATTTAAGCTTGTGACAAACACCTGTCCTTTGTTTTTCAAATTATGCATTTTATTACCATACAGTATTGGCAAACACCATACGCAGATGTGCAATAAGGTTTTAGAATTTTAATTTTCTAAAATTGGGGACAGAGGGGGCGAAGTTTGAAATTTTCAATTTAAGCTTGTGACCTAAACTCCTCTTTCATTTTTCAATTTATGCATTTTATTTCTATATGGTATTGTCATACATCATATGCAGATGCGCAGTAAGGTTTTATTATTTAAATTTTCTAAAATTGGGGCCCACATGTGGTCGAATTTCGACAAACTGTCAGTTTAAGCTTGTGACCTAAACTCCTCTTTCATTTTACAATTTATGCATTTTATTTCTATACGGTATTGTCATACACTATACACATGTATGCAGGGGCCCGCAGGGGTCGAATTCTGAAAAACTTTCAATTTAAGCTTGTCACATAAACTCGTCGTTTGTTTTTCAATTTATGCATTTTATTTCTATACAGTATCGTCAAACACCATATGCAGATTTGCAATAAGGTTTTAGAATTTTAATTTTCTAAAATTAGGGTCCACTGGGGTCGAAATTTGAAATTTTCAATTTAAGCTTGTAACCTTTACTTCTCTTTCATTTTGCAAATTTATACATTTTGCTTATAAACAGTATTTTCCTACACTATATTTAGTTGCACAATAAGGATTTAGAATGTCGATTTTTAAACCGGGGGCTCATTCAGGTCAAATTTCAAATATTGTCAGTTTAAAAGCTTGTGAACTAATGTTTTTTCATTTTTCATTAGGTTTATTGATTTAATTTCTTTATAGAATGAGTGCATACTACTTTTGGATGGGAATAAGGTTTTATATTTTTGACTATAGGTATGTGGCCCCTTGAGGAAGCGAGGTATGTGTCATTTGGTGCGTCTTACCATGGGGAATAAGAAAATATATGGTTTAGGGGTTGGGATTTTAACGGTTTATGAGATAATTGAACATTATTGATTTGATGGGAGTGGTGATAACCCCTGAGGAAGCGAGGTATGTGTCATTTGGTGCGTCTTACCGTGGGGAATAAGAAAATATATGATGTAGGTGTGGGGATTTTACGGTTTGTGAGATAATTGGACAATATTGATTTGCCGCGATTTGTGATAACCCTCTGGGGAATCGAGGTAGGTGTCATTTGGTGCGTGTTACCAAAGGGACCCTCATCAAAAAGTGAAAAGTATAAGGCACATGCAGAAACATTGATCTTACATCATGGAAAATCTCAGATACATATCTCTGACGGTTATTGAGAACTCGGACGAACAAAATCGGAGAAGAAAAAAAATGTTCGATAAAAATCGCAAATCAAAATCTATAAGTCTCCCACTTTGTCTGGGAGACTTAATAAACGCAGAATATTTGTTGTTACTGTAAATATTTATTAAAAGTACTCATGAAATAAGACAACAAAATAAAAAAAAATAAATATCTAGGAGTCTTAAAACTCGATTTCTGTATACGCTTGGACATTTTAGATTACCTCCCTTCTCTCAAGTATTGTAAAGATAATTTACATTCGAGTTTCAATTTTGCTAAATTTTATGATACCAATTTTGGTACACAAGATGTGCACATTTCGTCATTTACGAGTCATCTGTTATGATAAAATGTTGAAATTCAAAACAATAATCCAAAAACGTTTAAGAGCAAATTCAAAATCAATGCCAAATGACCAAAAGGGTAAAAACCAAACACATATTAGTATGCGCGAAGGAGGTATATGCCCTCCCTACTTTATACCCTGAAAATTTAAAATTTTTAACCACATTGACAATCAACTTGGTGATATTTTTTAAATGTCTTCGTAATGTAAAATTGTTGTATTCTGCTTTTCAATGTATGGAAATTCTGAACGCAGAGTCAACAGTCAGCTTCGAATATGGCTGGCGTTTTTATGCACTCGTTCAAAAGGGCAAAAGGGATTTCTACCATCAGTAAAAGTTTAACCACATTGACAATCAACTTGGTGATATTTTTTAAATGTCTTAGTAATGTAAAATTGTTGTATTCTGCTTTTCAATGTATGGAAATTCTGAACGTAGAGTCAACAGTCAGCTTCGAATATGGCTGGCATTTTTATGCACTCGTTCAAAAGGGCAAAAGGGTTTTCTACCCTCAGTAAAAGTTTAACCACATTGACAATCAACTTGGTGATATTTTTTAAATGTCTTCGTAATGTAAAATTGTTGTATTCTGCTTTTCAATGTGTGGAAATTCTGAACGTAGAGTCAACAGTCAGCTTCGAATATGGCTGGCGTTTTTATGCACTCGTTCAAAAGGGCAAAAGGGTTTTCTACCCTCAGTAAAAGTTTAACCACATTGACAATCAACTTGGTGATATTTTTTAAATATCTTAGTAATGTAAAATTGTTGTATTCTGCTTTTCAATGTATGGAAATTCTGAACGTAGAGTCAACAGTCAGCTTCGAATATGGCTGGCATTTTTATGCACTCGTTTAAAAGGGCAAAAGGGTTTTCTACCCTCAGTAAAAGAATCCAATGCATCAAAATTCTGACTAATGATGAGACTTCGAGATTCCATAAACTACTTACATGTAGTTCATAAATGGGAAGGGAGCTAGATGAATGGCCAGGCGTGACATGGTGCAAGAAGAGGTCGGAAAGGATCGAAAAAGAAAAAAAAGGTATAAGGCAATGGAAATTGGCCATCAAGTTCGATGGACCTAACGGAACTTTCCAGAGAGAAAATTTCGGGAAAGATATTTAGAGAATGTAACCTTTTCGGATTTCATTCCTGCTGAGGTAAATTTATGTTGTATTTCCATCTCCAACTGTTTGTCCGGGGTTCGGTTTTATGTTAACCTTTTCTGTTACCCATTTTGTTGTTTACATGTATGTCTTGAAAAGAAAACATCAGTCTAGAAATTGAAGGTTAAAATGAATATTGTGTCAATTGCCAACTCTAGAAAATATGTTTTAATGTATATTTGAGGTTTAGATATATAGTGGACGAAATTTTGACCCATTAATTGGTTAAGAACTGTTCCAAATGGAAAACAGGGATGAATGAACGATCAGCATGTACGTGATTGTGTTTTCGTGATGGACAAGGGTGTTTGTGGCAATTATAATAAAAAAACAGAACATATGTGAAATTTCTTTAGGGAGAATTAGAATGTTAGAATGCAAGCCATGCACGAACGATATTATAAAATCTTACATGATCAGCTTTACTTATATAATTCTGCAGCGGTATGCGTTCGGTGCTATAGGCTATGTCGTGACGGCCAGTTTTTTATTGGTGGAGTACGGAGAGAACCACAGACCTATATACGACGGGGAAATTGGCATTCCTTATCATTGTACATTCAGAACAATTAAGCATCTTAGTAATGATAATCATGACTTACCTAATAGATTTTTCTTAATTATAACCCTGCTATATCATTTTTAGACATGTTCTGTCGTCGGGTGCCATGTAATTAGAATTCTCTAGAGGAAAATCTATAAACCATAAGTCAGTTTAGACAGAACTGACCATTCTGAAGTAGTCTGGTGGTTATATGTTTTGTAAGTAGCTGATACCCATAGATTTGCTCTTCTTGTTAATAATTGCCCGACATTTAAAAAAGCAAAGCCAATCAAATTATAGCCGCAAATATCTTTAGGTTTGATCGCACAGTAAAAGAAGCAACTCTTTTAAGGCTTTTTGTCGAGTCTTTTTAAGCATAAACTAATTTGAATCAATCAATTAGATCTGCAGCAATAAGCAAATGTAAAAATTGAATTGGTCACAATGTTGAGTCTGCTAAAGGCTACGATACGCATGCAAGCACTGACTAGAAAAAAGGTTGCCCCGTATGGAATGCATATGTACGATGACCACTTTCATATACACGTCGAAATAGTAGTACCACACGGGTACCCCCTTTGAAACAAGGCAAAAAACGAAGATTTTAATTCTAGATCAGTAAATCAGACGGGCTCTGACTGGCATGTTATGGTGTGAAACCATTCCAAGACTTGGCTTCTCGGCTGTATGTGACTTTTTAAACAAATAATAATAATAATCAAACAAAATATATTCGTTCAAGTTAAGAAAAACCAACTCGATACACTTTTATTTCTAGTTGATAAATTAACGACCATGACAAAATTTCTTGAACATTTGTTGAAAATCATAGATTTGTCGTTGGGTAAGTTGTCTGTCCAAGTATGGAGCAGGATTTTCAGTGTGCCTCAATAGCCTACCAAATAACTTATAAGAGGGGATTTAGTAGTTTTAGGGCTAATGCTATTTGAAATCAATGAAGTCAAAACTTCCTAGGTGCATTGTACTTTTAAGACAGCATTTTTCTATTATTTATTGTTTTCAAAGTTGCCCCCGCCTTAGTGGAAATTGCTGTCATGTAAATCAACTTAGTTTCATAAAAAAATATTTTGATCACTAAAATGAGGAAAAAGATATCGCCTGTATCGATAGAGGGAACTCAAGTGGAAGTATTTTAAGATAAGAGTCGTTTGTGGACAGAATCGGTTAATTTTCCAGTTTTATAACTTTTATTAATGCAACAAAAGACCATACATACAAGGCCATAGCATTACAAACACATTATACAATTACACATAAACATTAATAATGTTCAGATTTACACATTACAGCTAGAATCAAGACTGCTTGGGTCTTCTTTCCTAAGTTCTATTGAATGTTCAAGAAAAGACGCTATAGCCTTAATTTGTTTTGGCGTTGATGGGTTTAATATTTTTACAAGTTTTTCAGTATCACTATAATTTAAGAAGTTTTGATACTGGTCAGTAAACTTAAGAATTAAGTTTTTCTTGAGATTATCGTTGATTTTACAATTCAGGAAGAAATGAGGCTCGTCGTCTATAACATTGCATATTTTGCATTGTCTTCGAGATCTAAGTATTTTATAATATCTACCAGTCTCAATTAAAAGTTTATGGTCACTAATTCTAAATTTTGTGATTTTTTACCTAATAATTTCATTTGGATGTGATAAATAATTTCTATAGTGAATTCATTATTTTTTAAGAAATGTTATATATGGCTCAATTGCGCTCTAACCCCCTCCCCGACGTTTGAGGTAAAAGGTATAAACCATAAACCAACTTTATTCGAGTTCATGTACGCTTATTCGTTGACTTCAATAAAGTAGATGCACTTGTTGCACATTCCAGTAATGTTGTCGACTTATGATTCTGATAACTTGTTGTCACGTTTTCTATTGTGCACAAGTTTAACAAATCAATAATGAAAAGCCATCTCTTATTGGTTTAATCATGATACATTTGATATAACGTTAATTTCTATTGGATACAGAGATCAAACAAACAGCGCACCTTGCGTTTGATTGGAAATGTATTGAACATTGATGAGTTCTTAAAGTCGTGTGTATTCGATCGTACCCACATATGTTTTATTGGAAAACTTTCATGTTTGAAAGTGTCATATGGAGTTTTTCTGTCATTTAACGAAACAGATGCAATGGTTTGTGGAACAACATGTTTATTTCTGGTGATTTCAGTTTTAGTGCACTCTTGGAAGAGACCGGCACATGGTAAGTTGTTTACTTGGTTCTATTTTTAGTTTCAAATTTTACCTACGACTATACAATTTCCCCAAACTCAAAATAGCTCATATAAATTAAAGTATTTGAACATGTGAACTTTTATTGTAGCTGGGACAAAAAAATTATAAAAAATCATCGCATGAGTAGCGACCGTAGTATTTTAATAATTAGATTATATTGTTACACTGTGGTCTGTGCTATATTAAAATTAAAAGTAGACAAAACGACACCAAAAGAAAAATTTTCTGAACAAGTTTAGAATTAAAGTTAAAGAAACATACATAGTGAACAGATAAACCAAAAATAACAATCTGTAATTTCCACTTATATCAATAAATATGAAGATTGATTCTGAAATCTGAAGAATTTTGGAAATTTACAATTTTACTTTATTGTAAGTTATGTTCTAGATAAGTAGCCTGGATTGACCTGTATCTGTATATTATTAGTGTTAAAAATTCTTAGTTTTATCAAGACACCAGTCTAAAAAAGCCAGTTAAAAAGACCCAATTATGTCCTTAAAGACATTGATGAAAAGACATCCTTTTGAACAAATCTTTTATATTATTTATTAAATTCAACTTTTAAACTTTTCTTATATTTTTGATTGTTTGTAACATGCAAAGTCACTTAAAGGTCAAAGGTTATTGAAGTTGGACTAATTTAAAAGAAAGCTCTGAGTTTCTGGCAAAGTGCAGTCACCCATAACAAAAAATCATTTTTTGTGGAATGCAAGATTTTATCACAATATACTTTTCAGTCAAAAATTTCGGTTATTAACAGCTTTTGTAAAATTTATAATGGTCCTATTTCAGTGGTTAGAGTGGAGTTTTTTTCTATCAACAAATTTGTGGTCTCTCAAGGTCACTGTGCCCATAATACAACATTTTCCATATCAGAACCATTTTTATACATAAAGGACCATCATCCAAAAAGGTATACTTGTACATACATGTCTATTGGTACAAGGAAAAGGTTATTTTCTGAAAAGATGGAACCAATTTGGGGAGAGGGGGGTATTCATTTTATGCATACTGTGTTGGCTCCTTATAGGTACCATGAAAAACGGTAAAGTTTACTTATGAAGTGTTGAAAAATAAGGTTTCAGATAATAAGGTAAACTGAAAATTCAAAAATATCAGAAAAAATTTAGCAGTAATAAGAATTTTCTGACATTGCTTACCCTGAATGGACACATTTGGCATGCAGTGAAAATTTAAATTAGATATGTCATAAACCTGGATTCATTGCCAGATATTTTGGTAAAGTATATATGAAAGCATTCATTTGGGGTACATCCATCATTTGTAAATATGGAATGGAGATTACATTTATTTCATAAATATTGAAAAAAATTAAGTGCTTTCAAATGGTATAAAGACTAATAAATGTAAAAAAGTTTGTTCACATGTCAACTCTTTATTCTATATTTGATAGATATATAAGCTAAATGATGAGTATAATCAAGTACATATTGAGTCCAGTAATGTATCATTACTTAAATTGGTATCGATGGTCATATATGTTGCTGGAGAAATGAATTTTGTTTGTTGACTCTCTAATTTCTCAGGATCTTTGGGATTATAAAAGTGATTTTCCAGTTAAAAGACTATATTTTAACAAGATCAATTGACAAGAACACGATGATAGTCTCTCATAGCACTTTATTCTTGATTGTATGAAATCAATAGAAGTGATGTAAGTAAAGCATTTCTGTAATGTCTTACCAGTCCAAGTCTGACAATTGATTGAAGGACAATGTGTAGTGAATAGGTTTTGTATCTCTTAATTGTATAAAGAAGAATGAAATATAATATATGTTTTGAATTATTAATATATACTATAAAAACAAATAAGAGAAGAATTTTACTTAAGTGATGGATCTTTGAATTATAAATAATACTGATTTAGGCTAATCAAAATATTTAAGTAAAATTAGGTATTGCACAGTCACTCATAAAATTTTTGCTTACATGTAATTCATTTTTAAAATTTACGAGGAAAACCACTTGTTACCATTGGCATTTTTTACAAGGAAAACATGGGATGCTACTGGAGATTGCTTTCTCATGGAGCTTTAAGTCAGTCTGTGGAAACCTACCTGTTTTAGAATTAAAGTAATTTGTGTCAAATAAGTCTGCTTTCAACATTTAATACACAACAATTTATTTCATTACTATCTGCGATGAAATATTTTTAACTGCAATATCACATCGGAAACCCACGGTTGGTCACACTTATGCTATGTTAGCAAGTAGTGTAGCATAGCATTAGCATGCCAGACCGTGGGTTTCCAACAATGCTGCAATATAAACTTGACTAGTTTCTTGAAATTTAGGTGAACAAATCAATTTATTGGTTCCTTGTTTGGTACAAAAAAATTGAAGGGAGAACAAAAATCATATTTTTAGATACCAAGTTTTGTTCCTTAGTAATATTTGTGGTTCTTTAGCTCATTTCACTAATTAAGCTGATATTTCAAAATATAAAGAAATTTCATAAAATAGACAATAAAACGCATCTTATATTCATGTCATTTTGAATTGCTTGCCCAAACATTTTCAAAATAAGAATTTAAATCGGATGTTGTTAGCTCACTCTATTATTTTGAGCAGAATTTAATCTGAAGGACACCTGAATTTGCAATTGCCTATGGGGTAGTCTAAAATATTACATGTATACTAATAAAATTGTCTAGTAAACTTCATATAATGGGATACTTACTTTAAGAATAAGTGTTTTGGAACTTTACATCTCTTTGAGTACTCCAACAAGTAACTTAATTGACTGAGAAGTATAGTTTTATAACTTTTTGTAATAATTTGGATGCTACTGCCGGTGTCATTTTGCAAAAAAGAAAAAGTGACATTTTTGCACTTGTGAGTCTGTTTTTACTTACTAATGTAGAACATGATTATTTACTACTTTTTTTTTTATATTTTAGCCATTATTGCTATTAAACAATTTCAGATTGATTGGACTGTAGTCAAAGTTAATTAAGAAAGATTATCAGAGGACAATTTATTTTTAGGTTAATGATATTGGATCTGATCAAATAGTTACGTAACTTTAAGAGGAAAAAAAAATTCCCCAAACAACATTCTTGAAAAAAACAACGCTAAAAACATTCACCGAAGACAACATTCTATTTGTTAAGAACGTCAAAAATGGTAATGTTTTCAGAATAGTATCATCATTGCAAAGATCATGGGTTAAAATTTTTCCTTCAACCAAAAAAAAAAACATACAAAAAATTTAGGTAGTAAAAAAATCATATATTTTGTGTGTTACTTTTCAAAATTGCCCAACAACTCCCCACCTATTCCCATAAAAATCAAATGGTAGTACCCTTTAATTCACATAGGGACAGACATTGTATTAATGCAGACAAGAACATGAATAAATGTGAAAAACTCCCCACCTATTCCCATAAAAATCATATAGTTGTTCCCTTTAATTATCATAGAAAGAATGTATTATTGCAGACAAGAACATGAAGAAATGTGAAAAATCTGCTACAATAAATAACTGAAACAAAAATTGAATTTGTCTCTTTGATAAAAAGTATAAGTCTTTATTTTAAAGATAGGCTGACCAGCAGGGAGAGACACTTACGTGTATTTTAAGTGTTCTGTGAAAATTATTGGTGGGTGGATGCTCCATGTGAAGGCCATGGCAGAGTCTGTTACTGCAGTGATTTTATTTTGTTGAAAATTTGTCACAATCTACTTTTTAAAAAAAAATTTACATTCCAATTTGGTTTGTACCTGTATAATAGTAACACAGTGAAAAGTGCATTAAGTTGTTTATTTCATTGTTGTGCAACCAACTTCAAAATTGCATTGCATTGTACATGGAAAACAATTAAATTATTTTTAGCAATCTAGGCTCAATTTAAAGTAAGAATTACAGTATACAAACTATAAGTACATTTACATATACCCCTGATCTATGCCATGAAACTAGACTAGCTACAAATGATTGTTTCAGTAATTTTGGATGGAGTGACCCTTTAAGGATATTGAGCTTATTCTATGATGAAGTAAGAGTAGACAGTGTTACATTTCCTGCATGCCTGAGGCTTTTCGATAGCTCTTACAGCAATCACAAAGGACTGATTAGTTTAGATGTCTTGCAAATGAAACAAAGCACCAAGTTAATACAGTCAGTCACAACATTAGGACAACTTTTGTTTCAGTTTTTGTGTCGCCTGCGGAACGCATGGTCGACACATAGGGATCATTATCTGTCATCTTGCGTCTTGCGTCTTCTTGCGTCTTGTGTCGTCACACTTTACTTCTATCCTCAACTGCTCGTAAACCGCTCTAAGGAATTTGATGAAAGTTTCTCTGTGCATTAACCTTAATGCACAGGTGTGCATATATATTTTATTTTTAAAAATTAAAAATTTTTTTTTGGTAAAAATTGACATTTTTGAAAAAAAAGGGGGGTTCAAAACTTCTACCCTCAACTACTCCATAACCGCTCAAAGGAATTTGATGAAACTTTCTCTGTGCATTAACCTTAATGCAAAGGTGTGCATATATATTTCATTTTTAGAAAACTTTAAATTTGGTTTGTAAAAATTGACATTTTTGAAAAAAAAAGGGGGGGGGAAACTTCTATCCTCAACTACTCTATAACCGCTCAAAGGAATTTGATGAAACTTTCTCTGTGCATTAACCTTAATGTACAGGTGTGCATATATATTTTATTTTTAAAAAATTTAAAAAATTTTTTGTAAAAATTGAGATTTTTGAAAAAAAAAGGGGGGGGTTCAAAACTTCTATCCTCAACTACTCCATAACGGCTCACAGCAATTTGATGAAACTTTCTCTGTGCATTAACTTTAATGCAAAGGTGTGCATATATTTCATTTTTAGAAAATTTTAATATTTTTTGTAAAAATTGACATCCGCAGGCGACACATGTCTTCCTTGGAAGACTCACACATTTTCTTATATTAGTAAGTTTAAATCATTTATGTCACCCCTATTTTTTACCTTGCGAAAACAAAACTTTAAATTGGTACTTAGAGAATATTACTTTTAGCTTTTGAAAAAAATCCAGGTTTGGAAACCTGGCTGGAAACCTGGCAGACATCTCTCTCTCTCTATATATATATATATATATATATATTAAAGTGTGGTCAATAATGAATCGAAATATCCAGACGTGTAATCTGTAATCTAGGCACTTGACTTTTAGAGATAAAATGGATGACAGCTTTGTGCCTGTCCATCACTACCATATATGGAGAAGTCTTTGGTGTTATCGCTCGCATTGGGGATTATTAAATCATGTCTTCCTGGTGCCGTTTCTGTGTTCTGTCACATCAAAAAAGGAAGATGAAAAAACGGGTCAGCATTGATTTGTCTGTTTTCTGATTATTGTCGTTCTCCATTCTTCATGTAATTGAATTATAGGTTATGTAAAAACGTTAGGGATCAGATTCTTCACCTTCAGCAAATTCTGACATTAACCTTTTTAAGAACTTCTCTTTTGGGATATATTATTGGGAATCTTCAAAGAGCTATATGTTCTAGTCAATATTCCATTAATAAAAAGTTCTGTTATAAATGAAATGAAAGTATCATATTTGATGCAAGGATTGATTTTCTACTTTTAAAAAATAATGAAGGTTAAAAAAGGAACACAAGGACTTAGTTAAATTGATGACTTTTTCAATAAATTTTATGGTTTCATTTGGCAAAGTTTTATATGTTGCAGATAAATTTAATAATTTTAGTATTTTTAATATTATATTATATTTAAAAATGAGTCTATTTATGTTTTGTTGGCAAAAAAGACATTATCGTAAATAGAAAAATTGATGAAAAATCACAGAGATTCTTATCTTTGGAATATTTGCAGGAAGGAGCTTTATTTGGAAATATTTATAATGAGTCCTGTTTATATCCATAATCATGATTGCAGAAAAGAGAAAAATAAACAAATATGATTGGCTCCCACTTTAGTGTTTATGCTCAGGCAGATTGGCAATTGAGTTGAGTAAAACAGACTCCCTGGGGCTTCTTTATATTAGCGTGGAAATGGAAATATCAGGCACTCTTCTGTTAATTAGCCTATGAGGTCATGTTGATCCATTGAAATTTATTAAAAAAGTTGAAAAATTGTAATTTAATTTTTGTGTAGATAAGTCCTATTACAACATGTAGATTTAGGTAAAATCTATAGAAAAAGCTTACTACCACTACAAAAAAAAGAAAGATCATGTCAGTATGATTTGTTATGTCCCTTTACTTGTAAAACTTCAAGTTGTTTATCCCATAGAATTGTCTTTATATGTTTTGTACAGAACTTGAATGTAAAATTCTCATGTAAGTTTTAAAAATGAATGTGATGAAAAAAAGTGATTTATTGAGCTATTACACTTGAAATTTGCTTATAAAAGTAAAAATATAGTATTGAAATGAATGGAGATAAAATGTATTGGTTTAATGAAAGAGAGAAATAAGCTGATTCAAAGACTGAAAAAAATTATATAGCACCCCAAAACTGGACATTTACGTATACCAATTCTTATAATGGTCCCATATTGAACATTGTGATGAAAATCAACCAAAACAATGAAATATAAAATTAAATACAAGGTACAAAATGCTATTTCATTTCATTTCTTAAGTGTTTTGTTCAATACCTTGAAATATTGGTTGTCTTATGAAGTCAGTCTGAATTGGTTAATTTCCCTTCTCTCTGTATTAGGATCAGGGAACCAGGAGACTTGATAGGTCAAACAGCGATATAAAGGTGAAGTGTATATATATATGTACATACACCTTATATATATACAGGTAATGATTTCTCTTTTTGCAGTTTAAAATATAAATCTTTCTATTATTGAAAAAAAAAACTGACATAATAATAAATATATTCTTTTCATTCGTTAAAATCTGAAATATCACTACATACATGTGTTCATCATACAAGCTGCACAAATTGGAGTATGAAAAACAGTGCCATCTACACAAGGAAAATTAGCTAATGGTACATGAATTGGGGAAAGATAGGTCATCATGTATTTCATATATTTTAGTATGGCAGTGGCCTTGTGAAATTTGAATTCAAGAAAAGGACTGTTTGCATTAGAACAATTAAATGTCAATTCTGCAGAATAAATTTCACCAACTAGAAATTTGTTCAGTAAAAGAAATTGCTCTGTAGATTTTTCTTTGTGTATTTTTATCAAATTTATTTATATAGTACTACAGATAATTCCATGAGTTATGTCCCTTCTAAAACTTTTACTCATAGGCACTTTGATATTTTGGGGTGTTCAGTTCATTTAAAAAAGATTTTGTTACATAGAGCCAAGTTGAACATTTTTTATTTCTGTTCATTGCTTTTATTTAGAATTGCTCTGTAGATTTTTCTTTGTGTATTTTTATCAAATTTATATAGTACTACAGATAATTCCATGACTTATGTCCCTTCTAAAACTTTTACTCATAGGCACTTTGATATTTTGGGGTGTGCAGTTCATTTAAAAAAGATTTTGTTACATAGAATTGAACATTTCTTATTTCTCTTCATTGCTTTTATTTATAACTGACTATTAAGTGATTAATTCTGAATCTGAATATCAAGTTATTTGTCATTTCATATGCAAAATAAATTTCATGGAGATTTAGTTTGAATTTGTTCCCTATGTCCACCTGTTAGAAATGATTGAATCAGATCATAGAAAAAGACAATTTATATTCAACCATTATGCAAATGAGTTGATATTAGTTTTTAAGTGGTATTATATCACACAATCGGTTAATCTAAAAAGACCAAATTTTATATTTATTTCAGCGGAAAATTTGTGTGAGAAAGTTTAAAGATCAATGTTTTTAATTCAATGCTGAAATCAATGTTCTGTTATTATGAGATAATAAAAGTAACTTTGCCTTTTGTCATATTTATCTGACTAATGGAATTGATTTGGTTATGCCGTATCTTGTGAAAATAATCCACACATTTATTAACAGATATTCCTGATATTGTTTTATCATGCCTATAAAATGTTTCCAATGGCTTCAGATTTCAGCTCCCATGAAGAAATCTTTATGCATGTCAGGCACTTTTTTTCACAGACAAAGATTTTTAGACCACTGACAGAAAGTAATCTCATCTTAGTGCCATATTACAAAAGCACATTAGAATATAGTTTAAAAGGACTGTCTGGAATTGGCCCTTGAGGTATTGAAGAAATGACTTAAAGACAAAAGCAGGATTGTTTTGCTGAAGCCCTAAAGGCAACTTAAAGATGAAAATATAACCAAACTTGGCCACAAGCATCATTAGGGTATCTAGTTTAAAAAATTTGTCTGATGACCCTGCCTGCCAACCAACATGGTCGACATGGCTAAAAATAGAACATAGGGATAAACTGCAGTTTTTGTCCTATATCTCAAAAACTAAAGCATTTAGAGGAAAAATACTGATGGGGTAAAAATTTTCAGCAGGTCAAGATCTACCTGCCATGAATTTTTCAGACAAATCGGTCAACCCTTTGTTTGGTTATTGCCCCTGAATTGTTAATTTTAAGGACATTTTGCAGTTTTAGGTTATTATCTTGAATATTATTATAGATAAAGACAAATTGTAAACAGCAAAAATGTTCAACAAAGTAAGATCTACAAATAAGTCAAAATGAGCAAAATCATTAATTGACCCCTTATAGGAGTTTTTTATATATAAGGTGCTAAAGGGGCTACAAATGCAACATGGCTGGATATGTAATTCTTTTTTTTTCATTTTTCATCTCTTATTATAATATCTAACACTTTATTAGTAAGTCAACACTTACAAAATGTAATTCATCTGTTTACCTGTCAACATGTTGCAGTGGTACATGCTGCTCTTAGCAAAGCCATTTGCCTTCATGTAAAATATAGAAAGATTTTACTCTACTCAACTTCTGTAGTCTTGGAGTTTTTTAGGTAAAACCTTTGTACTTGATATACCCGTTACATGTGTATTATTTATAAAATAAACCAAAGATTTGTGTGCATTTCTAGGATATTGGGTTTGTTCAGTTTTTTCAAGAATTGGTTGATGAACTTATTCAAGCTTTTATAAAATTAATCTGTCGTATACAGTGTAAGGATTATTGGCATAACTGCTCTTAGAGTTGTAAAACCTAGAACTTTTTCAATTTATCAATTGTTTTGTTCACATATTATTATAAGTTTTGACATAATGTTTCATGTTATAACAAAAGAATGGGTTGACACACTTTAAAGTATATATTTGTATATTGCTTAATGAATCTGTGTATACACATTCATGTACTTAGTAGAATCTCGTACATGAGGAAATTCACAGGGGCATAATATAATACAGAAATCCCTCAGGTGTACATCAGTTGTATGGGGGAGGGGATTATATACAGTAAATCACATGGACATAGATTTATGGATATTAAAATATATTAAAAGTACATGTGTACTTTATTTTATAAATCCCTTCAGTAACTCATTAATTTTATCAGGATTTTAAATCATATTAAAATTGTTATTTTTGTAGTGATTATTTTCGTCAATAATTATGGTTAAAAATGTTTAATTAATGATGTTATAATTTTTAGTTTGTAATTCCCATTCACCTTACTAGGATGGTATAAAAGATTTTTTTTCACTCCCCATTGATGTCTGTCTAGGAACATATTGTCTACAAATTGACACTGATCGTTTTTGGTTAATAGCTGTCATAATACAAACCCCATGTTAATTGTTAAATGTCAGTAGATTCCATCCTTACATACAAACCATAATGAAGTCGCTGGATGTATTATCGCTATGCAAGCAGTCACTCGGAAAATGGCCTGCTTATACCGATTGATTTAGTTTGCAGTGATTGTCAAAGAAGATTCTTCTTGAAAGCTCTCTTAAAAAGTGATCTTAATGATGTCAATTCTCCTCATAGTGATTGGAATTTGGAATTTGAAATAAGCATGTTAATGGTCTATTGAAAAAAAAAGTAAATTGTTCTCATCTAAGTATGACAGTGAATAATGGGTAGCTTATATTGGAGTGTGTTCTTATAGTGTTGTAGTTTGAAGCTCATTTAGTATTTGAGAGAGGGGTTGATTTGTGGTGGAATGGAATATCATTTAACACAGTGATGGCCATACATGTATATGAGGTTACAAAGCAAAGTACTGAGGCTTCTGAAAGCCTTTAAGTTGTTTTCGCTCCACTCCGGTTTCAGGCTTTATTCCACTTCCCTGTCACATCTAGATACATACCAACACTGTAAACACACACACAGGTGGTAACACAGGTTATTGAGGTATCTTGTAAACATGTATAATATACATGTACCACATGTAATATGGTGGCTTATTAAATGATTTAACCTTTGTGTTAACCATTTTAACTAGCAAGACTCATTAAAGTAAACCTTTTTAAAGGAAGTTGGAGAGAGAAATATATTTCCTATAAAAATCTTTTGCTGATCTGGATTGACTTTCGATCGTTAATTGTTGAACAATCAAAGTATTACATTGGAGCTAAGACCTCTTGTTTTCTTTGATCTTGTTTCATATCCCAGCATATACCTTCATTAAGCAGTGATTAGAAATTTTCTGAAATTAATCTTTTTTTACAAAGAAAATATTTGTGCCATTGATCAGAAATTACACAGAATTTATTTGTTTTAGAGGGTAATGATATTTTCTGGTTTCTCTGATAGCAATGAATTACTCAAGCTTATATTCAGTATTAGAATATGATTGTTATAGATATTTAGATATATGATGAAGATCATTTGTTCTGGCTCAAAAGGGTATTGATGAGTTGCTATCAGATTTGTTTGCAAGTGAAAATAAGGTTGTAATCTTTATGCAGATAGTTCCTTTTAATGCACAATTATATATAATTACAGGTATGTCCATAATTGTTTCTATGTGAAATTCATCATTGAAAAAAAAATACTAATAATGCAATCAGATTTTTCTGGTAAACTGTACTAGACACTAATTTCCAATGTTTTTTTTGTCAGGTAGGTCCCAGTAAATCATTCGAAAATTAAAATTTCAGGTATCGACCTCATACAATGTCTTCATTACACATTTTATGGATAAGACTTACAAATTGCCAAACTGTTTCATAAAGTTCTGAAATCTCATTTATTAAATTCTTATACAGGTATTAACAGTAGAATGTAAGTCCCACTTAAGTTTCAGCTCCTCTTGACCTAATGATATCCTAAAACAATGACTTTTTGTCTCGCCTGTGACGAAAAGTCGTGAAGGCGAGATATAGGTATTACTTTCAGGTGTCGACCATGGCTAAACTTTTTTTAAAACTTTAATAACTTCGCACATATAATACCGGACCATAAGATTTATGGTCCAGAGATAGCTTATCGCACAGAGTTTACCACAGTATACTTGTCTTGTGGTTCACTGACTTCATAAACATAAATGTTAAATCTGTTAAAGTTTCGTGGTTAAATCCATATCTCAGCAACTGGGCCAACCATATTTAGTCTATATTTAGTTCATAGTGGGTACATGTCAGTCTGACACGGGCTTTTTGACCTTGACCTCAATTTCATGCTTGAGTAATCTGCATCACATTTTCGTGATGAAGTCCATTTCTCAGAAACTGCAATACCTAGACCCACCGTATTTAGTCCATTGATAGTTCTCGGTGGGTACATGCCAGTCTGATGCTTCTCTTTAGGTCTTTACTTTCATGGATGAGTGACTTTCATACAAGTTTCTTAAGTCCATTTTTCAGCAACTGTAATACCTAGACACACAGTGTTTGGTCTATAGATAGTTCTTAGTGGGTACATGCAAGTCTGACACCTGCCTCTGGACTTTCACCTCAATTTCATGCTTGAGTGACATTGTCACATTTTCGAGATTAAGTCCATTTCTCAGCAACTTTAATACCTAGACCCACCATATTTGGTCAATAGATAGGTCTTAATGAGTACATGTCAGTATGAAACCTGCTTTTTTTACCTTAACCTCAATTTCATGCTTGAGTGACTTGTGCTACATTTTTTGCATTAAGTCTATTTCTCAGCAACTGTATTACCTAGACATATCATATTTGGTCTGTAGATAGTTCTTATTGCCAATAAGTTATTGGATACATGCCAGTCTAACACCTATCAGCTGAACTTGACCTGAATTTCATGTTTGAGTGACTTCATATACATTTTATGATTTAGTGTATTTCTCAGCAACTACACTACATTTGTAGACCCACATTATTTGGTTGATAGAAGTTCTTAGTGGTTATACCACTTTAACATCTGACACCCTACCTTTGACCTCTACTTCATGCTTTGGTGATTTTTTTCACATTTTGGTATAATATCCATTTCTCAGCAATTGCAATAGATAGACCAACCATATTTGGTCTATAGATAGTGTTTGGTAGGTACATACACATGTAGCTGTCTGAGTCCTTGACTTGAATTTCAGACTTGAGTCACATTTTCATGATTAAAGTCCATTTTTCTGTAGCTATATTAATACCTATTTCCAAATTGACCTCAATTTTAGGCTTGAGTGACTCTTGTCCCATTTTTACAAATAAGTCCATTTCTCAACAAATGTTATAAATGTATTGTATAGACCAACCATTTCGGTCTGTAGGAGTTTTTGGTGGGTACATACCAGTCTGAGACCTGTGAGCTCGCTGTTGACAGTTTTAGACTTGAATGACATGCATGAGATTTTTCAGACAAATTATTGCCTAACCATTACTATTTCTTTTAACGCATTTTCCTTTGACTTGTAATGTCGGGTATCAGATAATCATTATTCTGTGTCCATGTGCGTACTCAAGGGAGACATTTAGTGTGTCCACTCTTGTTATACTTTGAGAATCTAATATTCCTTTATTTGTAATGTCAAAAGTTATGTAAATTTGTTTCCTTTAAAGCAATGATAAACAAAATATACTGTCAACATAAGTACATGTACATGTATTAATTTTGAAAATCTCAGCAGATGATGGATGGATGAATTATTGTTTAATGCCCAATGTCAATTATTATATCAGGACAAGAACATGATGATATGAATATGAACCCTGCTTTGTACTTAAGACTGACATGCTGAGCCGGAGGTAACAGTCTGCAGGAAGACATATCACCCGAATGGGATACATTTTATTTACCCCAACCGACCAGTCATCTGCTCTTGTGTCCTAGATGTGGCTTGCTTGGCGGAGAAGCAGCAAATACCAATTTTAAAATCTTCGGTTTAACCTAACCATGAATTGAACCCACGGCCTTCTGCACTTAAGGCTAGCATGCAAGCAAATGACCACCTAGGCAATGCATATCTCAGAAGTTGAAAATCTCGATTGACTTCAGTAATTTTTTAAGAATATGTTTATGCGTCATTTTGTGGTGTCTTGCACAATTCCTGAACATTAGAAAAGTACAATTTATAGCATAACTGACTGTAGTATTTTGCACTGCATAATTAGTGGGAAACATACTATTGAATACTCATCTTCAAAGCACAATTCTTCATCATAGCTTTCCAGATGTGACAATGCTTTTTGAATATTATATTTAAAATATATACTTTGTTACATCTGGTATACATATGAAATGCTTATAAACAGAAATTTAAAATCTTTCATACAATTCCTCAGAGTTCTATCCAAAAGTTTTGACCAGGAACGATGGAAATTCTACTGTTTATAGATTTAGTTTCAGGCAGAGTCTTTTATTTATTTTAAAAATCTTTGGCATAGTGATTGCCTTAAAGCCATGTAGCAGATGGAATTATTTCCAGTAATATTGTTAATGAAGTGATCTTGCATGATGTTTTTCAGCACGGAAGACTCGCATATATTCATAAAACATCCTTTAAAGTGTGATTTTGTTTTAGTCAAAGTTTTTTAACAACTGAAAAATAGAAGTACCAGTACAAAAGTGTAAGATTTGTATGTTGATATTTGACATAGAAAAATTGTAGTTTGAAATATGATGTTATTTCAGAATTTAGGCTGGTGGTCAAGCAGGTGGACAGGTGGCTCTATACAAAGATGAAGGAAAGTCAGGGTTGCTGTCACTCAGACTTTTTGTTTTAATTATAAATTAGATCTATCCAAGTTGTATAAATGTTTTATATTTTTCATTCCGTTAAGGTTGAAATATTTTTTTATTGTAAAATTTCTCATCAAAACAAACAAACTAGCTCAGAGTTCTATAAAAATTACTTCAAAACAAAATTTCTATCCCATTTTAAAGTTCATATGATTCTGCTGGAGCTGGGTAACTTGCTGAAATTTTGCTTGGAACAAAGTACCTCTACAGGGTCTCGGTACATAATGCTATAGCAAATTAAGTCATCTTCTACATGTATTTTGTCTACTAACATTACCAGGTAGGTTCAGATCCTCCTTTATGGAAACGATTCATATACAAATCACAATCTTAGACTGGCATGACATATACAAAAAAGACGATTGTTAAAAGTTTTTCCAACCTTGCTGTACCAGTAGGTGTTATCCTGTGACATAATGTTTTGACTATGGAGTACAGACAGACAGAATTCATTAGCTTTATACCAATATACAACATTCTGCCTACTCATGAGAAAACTTAAGATTGAGTTTGGTTTAGACCCAAGTTGACAGATCAATTAAATTAGTTGATAGCTGGATTATACCAATCACTGTATTGACCAATGTGACGATCAAATTGACGGTGTGTCAAACAATTATGGATGGCATGTTTTTTACTAGATGAATGGAACGTTTGAGCGGTTGAGCATTTACCATTAAATTGTCCATCGGATGTATTTTTATACAGACATTCCGCATCAAAGGATGGGATGTAATGTATCGGAAAACACTGTAAAACATGCAATTAGAAACATGCACACATTAACCTTTAAAGCTTTAATAGACATGTAAATTGCTTCCATGTTTAGAAATTTGTGATTTTTCATTATAGTAATATATTTCTTCAGTGGTATACATGAATATACATATATGTTTACTTCTTGTAGTATTAGCAAACTAAGTTCAGCTTATATATTTATATTCTTATATTTGTTATTAGATTTAAACTTTGGAAAGTTAGACTATTATATGAATTGATCTATTTGAAAAAAATTGTACATACTGGTACTCAAAGCTGTGCTTAATGTAGACTGTATTTTTTATTTTTAATGTTGGCCACTATAATGAAAGATGTGCCTATAATTTTGATTTTATAAAAGGTTTTGGCACAATATGTCAAAAGGGTTGATGGCATATGAATTAGTTCTTGGCATAATTTGTGTGAAATGTCTATTACAATTTTAAAGTTTGCTTCAAATTATCTGAAATATGTTTTTCTTAGTATATTAATTATATTGTTATTATTATACTTCATGAAAAAATCCTTTCATTTCATTGGATGAACAGTAGGTAATATTTGGCAATAGATTTGTGAATTCCAATAATCTGAATAACACCCTCTAAGTTTTAACACCCTCTGAGTAATAACACCCTCTGAGCAGTAACACCCCCTGAAGAATAACACCCTCTGAGCAATAACACCCTTGAACAATAACACCCTCTAAGTTTTAACACCCTCTGAGTAATAACACCCTCTGAGCAATAACACCCCTGAGCAATAACACCCTCCAGAACAGAACATTGCCAAATTCAGAAAATATCACCCTCTACGTCCGAGTTTTGCTGATTACTTGAAAAGCATAACTTCATAAGGTAGCAGGCCACAGATGACGCCATGATGTTCAAAACATACTCTTGGAAATAAAACAGACATGCTCACAATAAACTGGCTTTGGGCATCTTGATTTTTCAACCATACATGTATATATGTATGAAATCCTCACTTTCTACAGATTTCATTTCACAATGATTAATTATAAAACAATTTTGAGATTAAGTTTTACCAATGGCAGCAAACTGAACAATTTTCTTTGAAATATCTGTAAAAATGTACTTTAAATAAAACGTTTGACTTCTAAAATGAATATTTTTAAAATTTCCATCCCATAATCTTATATATTCCCAAAAAGTTCCCAATCTCCCCTTTCAATTAAGAGGAAAAAAATTTGGTCCATTTCACCTTGTTTTTTCAGCAAATTACTTCACATTTTTCACATGTAAACAGCCCTTTCGTAAAATGTTCAACATATTGGAATATACACTGAGACAATGCTGGGCAAATCGTTATTTTAATACGGATGGGTGGGTGTATGTTAAATAAATTATTAATGAAACTCTTCTATGAGCCATTCCCTATCCCACTGATATATTAACCTTTATTCTTAGTTTACAGCAACTTAAACTTCAATATAGAATATTATTTCTTTTATACTGGGACGACAAAATTCGAAACTTACATAAAAAAAAAAACCTATTTGTATACTGGTACCTAATATGCTGCCTTCACTGGAGGCAGTATGTTTATAGTATTATCAAAACAAGTCATTTGTCTTGAATACATATAGTCTAAGGGGAAATAACTTAGATATATGTGTTGATTTAGTATTTAACTTAATTGTGAATCGATAATCATTGCTGGCTTGGCCATAGCTCAATCGGGTCTTATCAGTAACATTTAAGGTGAAGACCTGAGCACATTGTCACCATTTTCAGCCATGATAAAAGGTAGTCATATACTGCCTCATTAAGCTAAAAAATCAGCAAATATATTGTAATATTTTGGTTGAGTAAGTAAACAAAATTGAATAAAAAGTGTAGAAATTTTGTACAGGATTTTATAAATGCTTACTGAAAATTGTTAAAAAAATGTTTAAGGTAGGCAAAAAAATGGTGTTTTTTTAGTAAGTTAAAAAAAAGTTGGTTTTTTTTCTTGTTCTAATTTGTGTCATGATATATTTATTCTATTTATTCGAATTTTTTTATCAAAAAGGTTCAATGAAATGAGTTGTGGTTTCAATGAGACAGTTATTTAAGGCATAAAGACATAATGCATGATAGTACTAATGTATCTTTGGTGAATCTTTTAACAAAAAGATAAGGAATGTTCAATACAAGAAGTTTGATATGTTCCTCTCAGCTGTTAGACACATTTATTTATACTGTATACATATGTTCCAAGTGCTAATTAGTTCTCAGTTACTTGTACTAATTACAATTATTCTGTCCTGAGTTTTTGGTTTTAATTGTTCAAACATTGACAGGTTTGACTTGAAAACAATGATGATACTAGACAATTTTCATCACTAACTGATAATTTCACAGATTCTTCACATAACTTGTCATTTAGAGTGAGACAAATGTCAGAGAAATCATCTGTCTCAAGGTTATAGATGGTCATTTTCTAAATACTTTGCACAAGAATTTTTTTTGTTTATATTATTCTGGAAGGAGATTTTTCTTCTGTAGTCTTTTTTTTTAAATTGCTACCTTGTTGGGATATTTTTTAAATTACAACCTCCTTAATTTTGCAATTTGACAAAAAATGCTGTCATTGACAGTTATAAGAATAGATTTCTCTGCTTATAAAATGCAACATCGTTGTTGTGTTCTGTAAATTACTCAAAAGCATACAATGGGTGAATCCTAAATCATTTCTATAAACATGTAACATGTAAAATCATAATTTACCAGTTTAGAGGATTTATCTAAGAAATTTAAGTTTTCATTCTTTGGATTCTTGGATGGAAAAAATAGGTGTGAGTGGGCGAAATTTAAATTTAGATTTTTTTCTTGAGGACCTGCTTTTTTCGAAATAAAATATTACAAAAAATGGGAACAATCCATATTTTTACAAAATTTTAGGAGTGTGTGAACTATTTTTATTTTTAATTTATTGAAAAATAAAAAATTTGGGGTGATTTTTCAGCGTTTTTGCAAAGTAAAGTGGCAAAATATTTTCCTTAAAATTTACATAGTCAAAAAATCAGAGCAGCTAAATCCAAAGAACTAAAGATCAGTTCGGTATGGCCTTAAATTGTTATTTTATTTTTTAGTGAATATTGTTGAATTATAACCTGTCAGTCTATTCAGGTGCATTTTATGGATCTTGTGATTTTGTAAATTACTTTTTCTCCAGAATTTTATACCCATCAGAGTTCATAATTTTACAATAATTCAATGAAAATTTCTCCTACTGACAAATTAATATAGTTTTGTTGTATATGCTAAGCTGAGGGTGTACATGAACAATTGTTTGAGAAGCAGTGTTTTATGACATTGAATGTAATTTTAATTTCATTAGAATTTTATTTCATGAGATATAAAAAAAATGTGGCATCATTGACTATTGGTATTTTCATTCATATATTCATTGATGCTGTATCTAAATATCATCAAAATATACTGACATGACAAAACAGTGATAAAAGTCAGTCTGAAATCCAAAGGCAAGGCAGATTTGTAAGAATACACCACTACAGACAAATACCACAAGGTTATGCATCAAAATTGGTATCAAAGAATTTATTACAACCTCTGAGTTGATAATACTCCAAATCCCTGAGGATATAACTTGCTCAGTTGCTAGTATTTTGATACTAGCCTGAAATTGATACCTTAAATTTTTCTTTTCCAAAAATGTTAAATTTTGTAAAAACTAAGGAATAGCTCCCTCGTGTATAGCTCTGTCCTTAGATGGTTTTGGCTTTATCCCTTTTGGTCAGTTTTGAATTTTTGAATTTGCTCTTCAACTTTTTGGAATATAGTTTTAGTTTTCAACAGTTTAGGCCTTGAGCACTACTGATGGGTCTTAATTCAACAAAATGTGCCCATTTTGTGCATCAGCATTGGTCTCAAAGAATTTATTACTACCAAGAATGAGATCAAGACAGCACAGAAATTAAAACACTAGCAATGTAACCCCCTGCATGTCCCCCCTTAAAAAAAAGAAAAAAAGAAAGATTATTTGCCCTAGAAGGGAGGGTAAGTATGTCCTGCTTTATTAATGATATCCATGACATTGTTGGTGAGTAATACCTAATGAAAGTCCTGGGTGAGGTGTCAATTCCAGGAAGATGTGCAAGATTAACTGAAAATATCTTGTTTCATTTGTGAGAGGACTGAATGTAACCACAAAGTTTATGTGACAGCAATATCACTTTAGCAATAACATTTTGGAATTATGGAGTAAAGTATATATTTATTTTTAGTCGTATATGTAGTAATAAAATGTTCACATTTTTTACGTTTTTTCCATATTTCTTACTTTTTTTGTCACCCTTTAACTAAAATTCAACAATATCTATTAAAGATAAAACACATACTTTCACAAATCTGCATGGTTAAACATGGTTGATGAAGAGAGAAAAACATTGTTGTTCTAAAGTGGAAAAAAAGTCACCTAAAAGTCAAAAGAAATATATGATATGTAGAAACAATTAGATGTGTTAATTGATATGATTGAAGCAGAATTCTTTACATTGTAATCACCAGTGGTTAAGGTATTGTTTTCTTTCATGCAAGTTTTTATGTTCCAGAAATACAGTAAGCCAAGACAATAAAATGAACATCTAATTAGTTTGGAGAACAGGTCTTTTGTTTATTAACATCAAAAGGAATGTTGGGTTCAATTACTATCTGTGGATTAGAGTACAGTATTTGCTTTATTCGTTCTGAGGTAAAAGTAAACAGCATTGTCTAATGCACATAGAATCCAATTGATTGATTTGACTGTCAGAACCCATTGGATACAAAAGATGTATTCAAATATTGTAGTTTGAAGTGTTGTAGATTAAAGCATAAATAAATAATTAAATTATGTAATTATATATGTTATTTGAATTGATACTAGGTGATCAGACTAGAATGTTTGAAGTGAAATAATGTGTAAATATTTGTTTCAGACTTAGTGAAAGGCGCCAGTATATTGATGGACTGTTAGTCCCAGAAGATTACCAGCCTCACTGCAACATGTACTTTCAAATGAAAAACAAAAAATTCTTTGTTATGAAATTTCTGGCAACTGTAGATACCTGAAAAAATGATATCCCACCATTTGTTTGTGACACATAAGTGAAAAGTTTGATTCGGAATAATTTCACATGGAGTTATAATGAATTTGTATTCCTTTGCTGCATGTGGTAAAAGTTGCTTGTTCAAGTTTATTGCTTTTGGTGAGTTCATGCAATGTTGGGATTTTGAAAGTAATATCTTTGGAGCATAAATATTTATTATCACACTGTTCAATTTATAAGTATATTTTTGTTTAATTAGTTATTGTGCTTAAATAATATTATTTTATGATTCTCATTGATTTAACCTTAAACAATATCTCTGGCTAGAACTCACTATGTTTGCAGAACTAGTGCTTGTATATGATTCACACTTTTTTAACTTGAACAGTATTTCATGTACTATGTTCCCAGACCAGTGCTTGTATGATTCACAATGTTTTTACCTTAAACAGTATCTCTGGTTAGAATGTAGTATGTTTTGAGACCACTGTGCTTGTATGATTCACACTGTTTGTACTTAAACAGTATCTCTGGTTAGAATGTACATGTGCTGTGTTTTGAGACCACTGTGTTTGTATGATTCACACTGATCTTACCTTGAACAGTATCTCTGGTTAGAATGTGCTAGGTTTTCAGACCAGTACTTGTATGATTCACACAGTTTTTACTTCAACAATATCTCATGTACTATGTTTCCAGACTAGTGCTTGTACATTGTATGATTCACGCTGTTTTTACTTCAACAGTATCTCATGTACTATGTTTCCAGACTAGTGCTTGTACATTGTATGATTCACACTGTTTTTACTTCAACAGTATCTCATGTACTCTGTTTCCAGACTAGTGCTTGTACATTGTATGATTCACGCTGTTTTTACTTCAACAGTATCTCATGTACTATGTTTCCAGACTAGTGCTTGTACATTGTATGATTCACGCTGTTTTTACTTCAGCAGTATCTCATGTACTATGTTTCCAGACCAGTGCTTGTACATTGTATGATTCACGCTGTTTTTACTTCAACAGTATCTCATGTACTCTGTTTCCAGACTAGTGCTTGTACATTGTATGATTCACGCTGTTTTACTTCAACAGTATCTCATGTACTATGTTTCCAGACCAGTGCTTGTACATTGTATGATTCACACTGTTTTTACTTCAGCAGTATCTCATATACTATGTTTCCAGACCAGTGCTTGTACATTGTATGATTCACACTGTTTTTACTTAAACAGTAACTCTGGTTAGAACATAGTATGTTTCAAGACCTCTGTGCTTGTATGATTCACACTGTTTTTACCTTAAGCAGTATCAACATGGTTAAAATGTACTATGTTTCCAGACCAGTACATGTATGATTCATGCTGTTTTTACTTAAACAGTAGCTGTGGTTAGCAAAAGCACTGTGTTTTCAGACCAATTAAGTACTTTTATTGTCTCATCTGTTTTCTGGTGTCATCAGTGTTGTTGTCATTGGCGGCGTCTATTCAATTGTTAAGTTTTCTGCTTAAGTTAGTTTGATAGGAACTACTTGTGATAGATCAATGATATTTTGTATAAAGTTGTATTACTTGATGACCATGTCAAGGCCCTGTCCCCTAGGTCATGGTCCAGTGACTTTCAATTAATTAGCAATTTTCATTGTTAAGTTTTCTGCTTAAGTTAGTTTGATAGGAACTACTTGCGATAGATCAATGATATTTTCTATAAAGATGCATTACTACCAGTACATCTCAGTTTGATGACCATTTCGAGGCCCTGCCTAGGTCATGGTCCAGTAACTTTTAATTTGTTAGCAATGTTGCTGTCCATCAGATTGTATTTTATTTTTTTTAATTTTCTGCCGACAGGCGAGATATATCTCTGTGTCAACAGATTATGATTAAAACTAATAAATTTTTTTTTGTATACCCTGGTTTGATGTGGAAATTTTTTTTGTATACCCTGGTTTGATGGGGAATAAAATGATTGGGGCTGGCCTCTATCCCTAAGTCTTGTAAATGCAACTACTACCAATGGAATTCAGTTGAACACAGATATATACAATGTGTAGGATGCAAAAATAATTCTTTTATAACATCTTGAAGGAGAGATAATTAACTTTGAGCAACACAATATTGCAGAGCAGGGTTATCATTTTTGTTAGCTTACTCAAGTCCTTTAACAGTACCACTGGATAGAGTATGCTTTGTTTCTATACATATAACTGTACCTCTGGTTGGAATGCGCTGTGTTTCAGACCAAGCGATTTAATATGATTCACACTGGTTTTGCGATTTGGTAGAATGTGAAGTTTCCAGAACAAGTACTTGATTCACACTGTTTTACCTGAAACAGTACCTGTGGTTAGAATAATTACATTTAATTTGAATTGTTTCTATAGATTACTACTTAGATAGTGTATTGATTAAATGTACAACTGCATCTGATATTGATATCTTTTACAATTTAAAGCAGATTTATTGTAATTTTTCAGGACACAAGAACAAAATAAACATGCAGTTGTCATTTAGATGAATTAAATACAGATTCAAGATCCCTGTTGTCATGTAAATTTATGCATATGAACAATGCTGATTTATTAAATTTAATCATATATGGAAAGTAGACAGAATATTTTGAAATGAAAAGGGTACATGTCTGAAAAAATTTGTTTTTAAAAATTGATAAATGCCATATAGATACACATGTAGTTTGAATTGTTCTTTTACTCTCTTCATGAAAATGTAAATTCTTTATAAATAACAATCCAAAGATACTAATATTAGATACTAATATAAACTTATGGTTTATTGAACTGCCATATAATTTTTTTGTTGGTCAACAAGGTATTTCAGTAAGCAACATTCTGCTGATGGTTTGAAATAATTTTTTCTACATTGTACTAGTAGTTTAATGTTATTTCTTGCCATGCCACTTCTAATGTATACATTTAAGAAGAACAGGTCTTATTATTAGTAAATACATGTACGTATTATGATATGATAAATAACAGTGTTAATAGACCTAAACCAATATGGGCCCTTGAACTAAAGCCCTTGATAATATTGATGTAGAAAAAGTAATCTTACTGTACATGATACCGCAACAGAGTGGGATAGAAAAATTTTAAATGTAAAAAAGTTCTTTTAGAATCTGAAATATGTTTTAGTATGCTCATCCATACCACATGTCTTGTCTTTATAAAGTAGGATGATCGAATTAGCAATAAATTTTCATTCTGGGTGATGAGCCATGCTACATAAGGTATAATTACTGCCAGTACAAACTCATTAGCTGTCAGCTTTTAACACCCTATTCAAATGGTGAAAATTGATTTTAAACATGAGATTGCACAGGATCTGTAACCCATACAATATCTCATTTAAGTCTATTGCTTCCTTAATTGAAATTTTGTTTCCTTCTTCTTTCATTGAAATGATAAACATAGTTTAAATTCAATTATTTAATTAATATTCTATAATGGATTCCAGCTGCCTGAAGGCAATATATTTTCAGTAAGGAAAGAAAGGTATTTGGAAATTTTTAATTGATATAGATCAATGATATGAGGGAGGGAATCAGTTATTAGTCATGGTTTAAAAAGGAATTTTATTTTTTATATTTACCAATCACTGATATAAGTTTTATTGAATTTAATAACTTAAAAGAAAAACAGAATTTTAATATTCATGAGAAACAGAGCCATGCAATGCTGGAACATACTTCAAATTTAAACCAGGTAATTGGGATATTTGGATTCTTAATTGTCCCCCGCCGCAAAGCAAAGCGATGGAGGGACTTCCTAATGGTCTGCGTTCGTCTGTCCATCTGTCCGTCCATCACAATTACTTGTGGACGCATCTCCTCTTAGACCGCTGATTGGATTTCGTTATTTTTTTGTAGGACTGTTAGTCACCATATGTACTTGATCCAATCACAACCCATTTTGATTTGACAAATTTTATGGGAGTTATGGGACTTCAATGTTTTTGTATTGTGACACTATAGGAACACTTTGTGGACACAACTCCTCTGAGACCGCTGATAGGATTTTGTTCAAATTTTGTAGGATTGTTTGTCACCACATGTACTTGATCCTATGGAACCGTGATTTTGATTCAATAAATTTTACGGGAGTTATGGGACTTTAAAGTTTTTGTGCATGTGACACTATCCGAATACTTTGTTGACGCCACTCCTCTGAGACCGCTGATCGGATTTTGTTCAAATTTTGTAGGATTGTTAGTCACCTTTTGTACTTGATCTTATGGCACCACGATTTTGATTTGACAGATTTTACTGGAGTTATAGGACTTTAACTTTTTTCTGCCTTTAACACTATAGGAACACTTTGTGGAAGCAACTCCTCTGAGACCGCAGATCATATTTTGTTCAAATTTTGTAGGATTGTTAGTCACCACATGTACTTGATCCTATCAAAACACAATTTTGATTCTACAAATTTTATGGGAGTTATGGGTCTTTAATGCTTTTGTGCATGTGACACTATAGGAACACTTTGTGGCTGCAACTCCTCTGAGACTGCTGATTGGATTTTGTTCAAATTTTGTTAAGAGTTGTTTCTCTTGAATTTCCAAATAAAGACTATCATGTTACCGTTCTACTGTGGTCATGGTCATTTCTAACAATGTCAAACTATTCTCAATAATAAGTGTGATAAAGCAATTTTAAAATGTTTTTGGAATTATACCCCTTTGATAATTAAAAAATAATTTAAAATTTGAATTGAAAAGGACAATTTGATTGGTTAAGCAAGTTAGAATATATTGTATAACCTGCTTTGGGTATTATGATGTCACCAGTGTATTACTTTTTTAATATTCCTGAGCTAAATAATTATCTCAAATGATTCTACCTGCAATTTTGGATCAGAAAATTCTTGAAATATAAGTTATGCCAATTAAAGTTAATGGATAGATTATCATTTCAATCTGCTCCTCGAAAATCGTCAGCACACATATTTTTTAAAATTTTAACTGAATGTCATTTTTCGTTTGACTTGTACAGTGACTTTGTGAGTAGCCGTCCCTTTATGACTTATACAATGACTTTGTGAGTAGCCATCCCTATATGACTTATACAAAGACTTTGAATAGCCATCCCTATGTGACATACAATGACTTTGTGAATAGCTATCCCTTTATGACTTATACAATGACTTTGTGAGTAGCTGTCCCTTTATGACTTATACAATGACTTTGTGAGTAGCCGTCCTTATATGACTTATACAATGACTTTGTGAGTAGCCGTCCCGATATGACTTATACAATGACTTTGTGAATAGCTATCCCTTTATGACTTATACAATGACTTTGTGAGTAGCTGTCCCTTTATGACTTATACAATGACTTTGTGAGTAGCCGTCCTTATATGACTTATACAATGACTTTGTGAGTAGCCTACCCTATAAGACTTATACAATGACTTTGTGAGAAAAGCCGTCCCTATATGACTTATACAATGACTTTGTGAGTAGCTATCCCTTTATGACTTATACAATGACTTTGTGAGTAGCTATCCCTTTATGACTTATACAATGACTTTGTGAGTACCATCCCTATATGACTTATACAATGACTTTGTGAGTAGCTATCCCTTTATGACTTATACAATGACTTTGTGAGTAGCTATCCCTTTATGACTTATACAATGACTTTGTGAGTAGCTATCCCTTTATGACTTATACAATGACTTTGTGAGTACCATCCCTATATGACTTATACAATGACTTTGTAAGTAGCCGTCCCTATGTGACATACAATGACATAATTATTTTATTATTTTTTCCACAGGAGCAGGACATAATTTGATTCTCATGACTTTAATGCAGACGAATTATGCAGTTGTCCTCCTTGCTGGGGAAAATTGGAATGTTTTGAGATGAACAATAGAGTTGTTTCCCGCGATGTTCAATTTTTGTAAAAACATTTAATTTATTTTTGAATCACATGACAATTTTCATCCAGTGAGAGTATTCTAAAATATTTAAAAAAATAATAAATGACTTTGTACTTTGATTTATCATTAAACAGTCAAAATGTACTCTTAAAGTCCCTAACCACTTAACATAATGTGCATCTAGAAATAATTATAAGTAGCTTTATAATTAGTGATTCAAACTAGAACTAATTTTGTTGGTCCTTTTGGTGCTCAGAGCACTGTTATAATTAGAAAAAATAATTCAACTGTAATAGAAAGAGTCCCATTTTAAATACCATAACAATAAGACATATTGACCTTAAGCACACTTACCTCAGGACAAAGTAATTGACATGGAATAAACTTATTAATGGCATCATGACATTCCTTTACATACCCAGTAGTTATATTGGATTAGAATGTGCCACGAAGAATTAAACTTTTCTAATGATATTACCTAGTACAATGAGTAGCAGGTCTACAGAAATGGCTTAAGTTTGAAATTGAGATATTGACATTATGTTTGCTAGATTAAATAAAGTCTTTTAGAATTGCTAAAATGGGTTTGAATTAAGTTTTCAGACATTCATTTCTCTTATGGTTTTTCCACTTGAGTTCCAAAACTTGCAGGAAAAGAGCAACTCACTCGGTTTCCAATCATTTATAAAATGTATATATTTAACCATTTGAAAGGTTACACGTTTCTTACTTTATGCAAGACAGATGTACTTCATCACCATTTTATGGTAAAAAATTAAAACTTATTGATTTTGGTATTCAATTTACATAATGTACATGACTTAATTGTTTCAATTGTTTAACAAACAGGAAGTAAGTCTTAGGCTTTTTGATATATTCTAGAGAATGTATTATTTCTGCAATTCTCTTGTGGTACTTATAGGATACCTACAATAATTAATAAAAGAAACCTTAATTTGTTTAAAGAGAGGGACTAGTAGCAAGTCTACGTCAAGGGTAATATCTTAAGAATTCTAAAATTTTGTAATTTGCAGAAAAAATTGATTTTGGGAAAACCAGTAAATGATATTACAGATTTTAACATGCTTTTTAAAATAGTTTATACATAAAGTTAAATTTAAATCATTGTGTAATTTCTTACCAAATCTGTTAGGAATATTATATATTGCATTTCCCTGTTCAGATGTTAGAGAAATTTCCATATTGTTTTTTGTCATTTTTTGACTAATGGTAACCCCATTGATTGTGAAATTTATCAATGCATGATAGTTAAAACAAGGAATGGGCTGTAAAATTTATAGCAAACTGGGTTTTGCCTGCTCAGATTTGATATTTTGAAAAAGAAACTATCTATTATGTATTAAATAAATTCTTTGACACCAATTTTGATGCACAAGAAGTGGAAACTTCATCGATTTACGACTCATCAGTTGTGGTCAAGGCCTAAAATATTGAAAAGCAAAATAATACTCTAAAATGTTGAAGAGCAAAAAAAGATCCAAAACAACACAAGGAGAGGGATATAATCCTTAGTTTTCACAAAATTTAACATTTTTTTAAAGTTAATTTGAAGTATCAATTTCGACCTTTAAGGTATTGAAAAGTTAATAACTGAGGTGGTGTTACCCTCAGGGACTTGGGAGTCCACCATCAGCAATATATAATATTGTGTGTAATCGACATTGTGCTAAAATCTTTGTGATATGGGGTCTGCTAAGTCAGATCTTCTGTTTAAAGTATCCTATTAATGAAGCATCTGTTATTACTAGCCATATAAAATGCATATTTGTACCCTAAGTATAGTGGTTATTCTCAGTTTATTAAGCAGATGTTTTAGGTTTTTGATTAGCACCTTTGCACATCGCATATATATATTAACACTTTGCTTATCAAAAATATTCATATTGGAAATGGTCTTAGGAGACTACCACCATTAGATTTAAAGATGAGTTCAGGTATTTAGTAAATAGAGTTTGTTTTATGTTTTATTTATATTTTCTGAATTGTTGTACATTGTTTAATTTTGCAAATTTCATATTAAATGGTTTGGTTATGTTTCAGCTTCTTGAAGATATTAACTATGAAGTACAATTAGAAAAATTGTGTACAACATCACAGTGTCTTTGGAATGATTTGTTTCATCTATATCATTTATTTTATTGTTGAAAGCTTGTAGTTTTGGAATGTGGTGATAGGCAGATTTATGTTGATCTTTTGAAAATGTTGAAAAAATTTAGAATATTTGCCCTACATTTAAAGCATTTTGTTGTTTGGAGAATGTACAAACAAATGTTTGTATTTAAGGTGATACTTCACACAATTTATACCTTATCATATAATATTTAGGCCTAAATTAAAATAAGTGTGTTTGCTCGTAGCCCACCTGCTGCTCTAAAATTGGCATGCCCAAAATTTTTTATTGACCCAGCGAGTGACAAATTGTTTTTAATTTTAAAATTTCAGTAGAGTCACATAAATCATTAGCTCACCTCACCACCACAGCCAGACTTACATTAACATAGGACCCTATGGGAAAATTCATTTAAAAATCTTCTTGTCTGAAACGACTTCTTTAGTTGGAACCAGACTTTGCAGCAATGGTCCTTAGATGGTCCTCTTTCAGAATTATGTCCGATGACCTGGATTGTGAACCAAGGTGAAGGCCACAGCCAAACTTAGTTTAACATAGGAGTACCCTATGGGGTAAATTCATTTAGAAATCTTTTTTTTTAAAACACTTGGCCAGTTGGAACCAGACAAATTTATTAAAATCAGCAATGGTCCTTAGATGGTCCTCTAAGAATTGTGTCCGATGACCTGGACTGTCAACCAAGATGGCCATCACAGCCAAACTTTGTTTAACATAGGACCCTCTGGGAAAATTCATTTAAAATTCTTCTTGTCTGAAGCCACCAGGCCAATTGGAACCAGATTTGGCACCAATGGTCCTAATGGATCGTCTTCTTTCAAACATTTGTCTGATGAAATTGACTGTGACAACAGCTTAACTTAGTTTAACATGAGACCCCATGGGAAAACCAGCCAAGATGACCGCTACACTTAAATTTTTAGTCCTGCTCAAGGGGTTTATGTTAAATTCAGGTGAGCAATACAGGCTCTTGAGAGCCTCTAGTTTTTTTTTACAATGAGTTTATGAATTTAATCATCAATATGATTTCCAAAAAACAAAAAACGAAAAAACTGCCTACCCACCTACCCTTTCTCCTAAGTATGGGTTGGGCTACAGCAAACAAAGAATATTTTAAGCCTGACCTTATCAATACAGAAGCAATAAAAAACATGCAAAGCATTCAAAAACTATTTTTCTTGCTATGCTTATTCAAGATTCTTTAGTCTATTTAACCCCTTTAAATCCAAATCCAATATTATTTATTGAATTAATATGAATTTATAGTTTTTAAGCATTACAACTGTAAAATCACGGTGCTGTAATCACCATTTATAATCTGTAAGAAACCATAAGGCTGAAACGCTGACATAACAGAATCAATATTATTTTGAGCTTAAAATTTCCCACACTTTGATGGACAATCTATTTAGATTCTTTCCTGTTTTTTATTTGTTCTAAGATATAATGGATGACACATTTTTCTAAGATAGTTACAAATTATTGTAATTTAAATCATTAGTAGTGCTATTACAAGTTTACAGTAAGTCCTCTTGGCTATAGCAACATAATGGGGCAATGATTATGTGCTGTGATTTTAATGCAATTATCATTAGTGGAACAATTTAAGAACATTTTTTCCAACCCAAAGCACAGGCAAATTATGTTTAGTATAGACATGAGTATTTGCCCTTGTCATATGATTTGAAAAAATTATGAAATAAGCCATCTTTTATATGAAACTCTCACACGTTTTTGACAGTCCTTTATGCCAGATTAAATTCATCTGATGAGGTGAAAGCATTATCTTTGCCATTTATGCCTAATACAATTGTCATGGGCATAACTTGACCATTTTTTAACCTAAGTATGTTCCATAAATTTTTCCCAAAGTCAAATTTTTTAGATATGAGCCTTCAGTATACATTTATAATACAAAAGAGTCTTGCTCTTTTGTACTCATATAACTGGAGCACAAATGGTATCCCAAACTACTTTTTAATTCCTTTTTAGAAAATTTCTGTTCTCATAAGTGATATTTAGATCATCAGTTATAATCTATAGTAGGTAGGTTAATGCATTCATCTAGAAAAATTTCTTAACCGATTACCAGTATAATCAGTTGTAAATTTATATGTACTTTAAAAAGATGGAAGCTCTCTTGGAATTGATGCATTTTATTACTTCAATAGTTACAAATCTACTTTCAAACTACTATATACTAATGTATGTTATGTTTATATAAATCTTATAATATCTCATACTAATGTATATTATGTTTATATAAAGAAAACAAATATACCTAAGGAGCAATCCAAAAAACACAATCCATTAGACAGACAAAACCTTGGAAGACAAATGAACAACCACAAGCACGACAAATAAACACTGAAAACTAAAAGACAATGAACAACATGAACTCCTATGGAAACCAGGAGTGAACTCAGGTGCTCCGCAAGGGTAAGCAGTTCCTGCTCCGTATACGGCACCCGTCGTGAAGTTCAACAAATTCAATCCGGTGGTAGTCACAAATTGGTGGAGGTACATGAAATGTTACGACAATGGGAACAGGTCCAACATCATCTTAGGTATTGGAACACTGTAATGGTCAATCAATTGGTGATGATGACCGTAAAATTTCCTAAGTTATGACATCAACTTATCCCTGATAAAACCCTGGGAAGTCAGGTTCTACCGTATAGCCTCCATGTAGTTAAATGATGGAACTGTTTTTGTCCCCTGGCTTTTCTGGTAAGTGAGGTTCTACTATATAGCCCCAATCTTGTTAAATACTGGAACTGTTTTTGTCCCTTGGGTTTTCTGGTAAGTGAGGTTCTAATCTATAGCCTCAATCTTATTAAATAATGGAACTGGTTTTGTCCCTTGGGTTTTCTGCTAAGTGAGGTTCGACTGTATAGTTTAATGTATACATTTACAAACCCTTCAAACTGGATAAAAACAATAATACATTGCATGTATTTTTAATCCATTGATTGAATCCAGATTTTCAATACATCTACTTGTGTTTCATTCCAATAGAATAGAAACCCAAGTTGAGGGGTAGTTATAAAAACCTATGATGTTTGAGAAATTCAGAATGTGCTGTAATTTAAGCACAGATTATTTCATGGAATCTTTTTTTTAAGACTCATCTGAGAAATTTATTTAATCTGTCATTTTTTGTTGTATTTGTAGGTCCCTCATATACCCTTAAATAAGGATATTGCCACAATTTTATCAAATCTATAGATAGGTTTTAGTGCTAAAGGCTTAAAATGTACAAATTGATAAAAATTGCCCAATGAAATGATAAAATGTCCAAAACAATCGTTAGACAAACACCATTTAAGGACAGGCCTATGTGAGGAACAAACTTATTACAGTTCTGGGCACTGTTTCACTAAAGGTTGTAAGAGTTACCATCAGTCATAACTTGTATATATTCATATATTCAAAGGATTTACGATCAGTCATAATTCTTATGACTTTTAGTGAAACGTGTAACCAGATCTGTATCCAAACTCAACTAATGATCAAGAAGAGAGAAGTACCTATAGTTCTGTAATGGAAAGGGCAATGGTGTAAGGTTTGCCTGAGAAACTGTTTCATTTATCCTCTTAATATTTGAGGGATATGAAGAGTTAGTTTGTCTCCTGAAGGAGCTTTGCACTTACTTATAAGCATCAGTAATACAGTTTGTATTTCACTACCAGATTTTCTCATGTAATGAATACATTTGACAAGCTTTTCCCTTATTTTCTTGTTTATATTTTCTTAACTTGATTGACACTCTGTCAGTGCATTTGAAAGGAAGATATACAACAACATTAACCCTATATGTAGAAATGTAAAGAAAGATTATTGATAAAGTCTTGTAAATTTGATTTCTATACAGATATTAATTGACTCTTCCTGATAGCAAAGGTCTAAATCTAAGATTTCTAAAGCTGATTATTAATCGACTGTTAGAACTTCTTCATATCTGATTTCATATTAATTAAGTCCATCTTTACAGTAGAAAATTAATTTAAAGATGATACTGTTGACAATGTATAGTTGATTTTCTCAATTTCAAAAGTGTCAGAATGAGGCTGTTTTTATGGATGGTGGGGTAGAAGTCAGGGAGTTTAAAAGATAGTCAGAAGGTTTTGTTTGGTGGTGGAATTGTCTAAGAATCACAAAATTCATTTGTTTTTTGGTCAGGTATGGCCAAGGGAATGGCATGTTATTCATACCCCACCCCACAGTTGTGTCAATTAGATTGAATTGATTTGGAATGGAACTTTAGATATATAGACTAATGATTGATAAAAATAGTGCAGTAGAATGCTGCAGATAACAAACAAAATGCCCTGCCCTATCCACCTGCATCTCTTAGCCTTAGTTTAATCATTAGTTAATTGATCTGTACTTTTTAAAATTTGCATCAAATTGTGTTTACATTTTCATCATCGTGTCTTTTCCCAAAAATCTGTGACAATAGAGATAAGTGCATTGCATCGATTAATACCACCATGTGTCAAAGTGCTTTTTGAAAGGCTGTAATTGATATGAAAAATATATAGATATCCATTGAATATTTAAAATCTGTTACCTTTAATCATGTATAGATAGTAATTTTATGCCTAATCAGAGTTATAGGATGACCCTTTATTAAAGTTTACGTACCATGTAGTTTTTTATATGAGTAAAATAGTCAATACATAGAAAGGTTCAGAGAAGGTCAGAGATGAAATAAGATGGTGCTTTGTTATAATTAGTGGCGAGAAGATTTTTTATTATTTAAATTTTTGATATATGGGAGGTTTTAAAAATGGATCAGTTATGACTTTATATTTCCATACTATAGTCTTTTATTTCTATGTCTGCATCAATATTAGTTAAATAATATGTCTTAAAGCTACTTTTGTTCCTTTAATGGAGAAAACTTGACATATTTTATGAAATCTTACAGACTGTCATTAAAAGTTGTATTGGTTTACTAATGTTTACCAGTAAATAACTTTACTTGAGGTTTCTAAAAATACTTATGGAAGAAGTCATAACTACAAATGATCAATTAAACCTTTGAACACTGAGGTTGTGAGTTTGAATCTGTGACCAGATGTGTTTGATTTTTATTGACATGAATTGCCAGTTTTCTGGCAGCATCCCCCCACCAGTAAAATAAACTATATAGCCAGCTGCACCTATAGTGGCATAAAGCTCAAATTCACTCAAACCAAACAAAACAAAGGAAGAAATTTATCATTATACATGCCCACTTATCTCTCTAATTCATAACAATTGGTTATTGGGTTTTACAATATGCACAGTAATTTCAGATTTGGGGAATGTAATTGGATGAAATATTTCCGCGTTTGATGTGTGTTTGCCCATCTAAGTACATATGGTTGTGATTTAAAAATTTGTTCCAAACTTATTTTGGCTATGAAAGAGATTGAAAATTAGTTCAGAGCGGAATTTGCAGCTATATTTGTATTTAATCAACTAGAATTAGACAGAAAATAATATTACAGTGAATCACATTCTTGGATTTTTGAAATAAAACATATATAATGAGAATATTTAGCATTATCAATTGTTATGCATGTGAGAGATAAGCATACATGATTATAGAATCTTACAAAAAAAAACAAGTGTACATGTGTATGGATCATGGAAATTATTTAGCCTATGTCATCTATAGGTCCATTATTGCTTACAGCTGCATGGGTGACAAGGGGATTCCTGCAGCATATCAAAACAAGTTAACAAATACAAAAGGCTTTCCACTGATTTAAACACTTGGTTATTTTGTTAAGCCATTAAGAGCTTGCCAACAGGGTCTCAATCTTTGAAGATTGTGTGTTGACCTGTCTAGATGTCTTATTTTTGGTCTGTTCAGTTCAAAGATGTAATGTTGCCTTCTTGACATTATACTCCATATTTGTTTTCTCTCATAATGAAAATATTCATATCACTTTTCAGGTCTATCAGTAACAGACTTATCTAAACTATAGCTGTCTTTAAAATTGTCCATTGGGTGTTTAAGGAAATGAAGTATGTTATTACAAAATGTCTGCAGATTCAAAAATGTTTTGATAGACAATATGGGATTCTCTAGATATATTGTATGAGAAATTGAAAGACTTTCTGTAGCCTTGCAATTGACAGATTTGTTTTAATCAAGAATGTGTACAATATGTCTCTGTAAGAACTCAGACATTGCAGACAGAACTAATCAGAATAGAATTGTTAAGTTTTTCTTCTTTTTAAAATTTTTTAAAGTATAAACAAAATAAACAGCAACCTTAAATCCAATTCAGAAAGTTAAACTCCACACACCTCTTAATATTTTTGCTGGTTGTCACTATCATTCAACCATTTTTTTCATTCTGAGTATTCAAATTGGTCTGTTATACAATTTCTTACAATACTATAAAACATTTTGGTAGCAATGAATAAGACTAGTACTATGATATGTATTGTATTTGTATCTATACAAATGCATTTTTATGAAGACTAAACCGAGATTCTGTAATAAGAAATATCTGTCTTTAACCTTAAAGAATCTTTGTTCTAAAGAATCAAAATTTGGTTGATAGACCATAGATTTAGTTTGATTCTCGGGGTGTTCAAACTTTTCATGCTACAACAAATAAAAATTGTAAATGATGTAATTCACATGCAAATCTTCTACCTACACTTGATAAAACATAAAATTGTTTATATTGAAAGTATTTCAAACATAGAAACTTTATGATTGTGATATCAAATAAAGGTTATAATTCGTAGATTAATGTACATGCACCAGGATTAATTTAAGACCGAAAGATTAGGTTTTATTAATAGAACATATTTTAATACTTTATTATATCTTTTATTTTTTAAAAGACTCAAGGGTGAGTAATGATTTACTAATCCTTAAATCTTCATCTTTATGGATTCAGGAGAGAGAGATATTGGTAAATTTTTAAGGTAACATTTTCTCAAAATATAACTAAGTAAGTCATCCTCTGCCTGGGTTGTCAACAAATCCATTAAATATACTTAGGAAATCTTATTTCGAGGATTAGAGGCAAAATATATAGTTGATTATGAGCAAGGGTGGATTAGTTAAAATGTGTGAATTATTAGCAGATTATCAAATCAATTGGGAATTTATAGTCTTCTCACACAGGATTTGGATGAGAAACAGGAAATACAAAAATCCTTATAAAGTTTAACACAAAGGGTAAAACAAACTTGCAGAACTTTAAAATGAAAAATCTTATTCAATGAACCTAACACACATTCAGAGATCAAAGTTAAGAAAACTCAGTTAAGATTGAAGTGTTACAAATGTCAACATTTTCTACCTGATTTGGAAACTCAGGGACAGAACCAACACACTTGTGAGTCATCTTGATCACAACTACACAGGTATTGATAATAACAGTTATGATTAATGGACACCAGTGCCCCTATCTTGCTATTTCCCAGTATTCTACTCTCACCACTACTTCCAAGTTAATTGACAAATGATTATCACACCATGGTTATATAATTTCTTTCATGTATTTTTAAGGGATTTTGTAATTAGTAATAATTAAATGATCTTTATCAAAGTTGTGGGTGACATTTTCAGTTGCATCACAATTAACTCCAATAAAACATAGAAAATGAAGAAATTGTTGATGGTTTTCAATTTTCAAAAACAATTACTACTATAAAAATGTAAAAATTAGGTAACAGTACTAATGGCTTGTTTTTTATTGTTGGATGTACAATTCAAGTAAAAATTACATTTCACTAACATCTTAAAATGTAAATTAGATAATGCTTACAGTCTTGTACAAAAGAGGGTCTTCATTGCAGCATGCTGACTACAAAACGTTCAGGTTTATCTTAGAATGTTGACTTACACAGTGCAAAGGATTCATCTTAAAATGTAAAATAGATAATGCTGACTTGTATAAAAGAGGGTCTTCATTGCAGGATGTGATACAACTAGTACTAACTTATACAAAACTTTCAGGTTTATCTTAGAATGTTGACTTTTAGTTTATTGCAAATGTAATAAAGGCATTGCTGACTGAAACAAGGCAAAGGTCAATATAGGTAATACTGACTTAAACAGAGAAAGGTGTAGTACAGATAATGCTGACTTGTACAACACAAAGAGGTTCATCATAGAATAGAATACAAGGAATTACTGGCTTAAACAAGATATAGGTCTGTATAGGTAATTCTGACTTGAATAAGACAGTAAGGTTCATTAGAGGGTGTAGTACAGGTACAAATACAAGATTATATTAACTGTAGAATAAAAGTAAAAACCTTTAACAGTATAAGTAAATACAGGTAATCTTGACTTGAACAAGAGAATGAGGTTCAATACAGGATGTAGAATTGATAGGGTTAAGTTCATCTTATGATTTAATACAAGTTATGACAATGAAAAGTTAATTTTTAGATGTAATACTGGTAGTGATATGTTCTAATGTTAAAACCAGTAACAGAATGCTAATTTTTTAATGGTAGATTATCTATCAAGTCGATTCCTCTGAGATTGCTTATTATGTCATTGTTCAGGACTTTTTATTGAATCCATATAACAGCACTGACCATGTATTGACATGTCCATTTGTCTTCAGTGTCAGTAGGTGACTAAGAATTGACCATTGCTGTCAACATATATTATCATTATATACAGGAATCAATACTAATATGAACAGGGGCAGTAAAATATAAACTTTTCGCATTCATAATATGTAGAGTAATCATTATCATTAGCTTCTGATAATATAGAATCAACAAGATAATAACTCTGAACAGGACGTTGGTCAGTGACTTAATGTCCACCTTATAGGACGATAACTGTGCAATAACTCTAAGCTGGACATCGTTGGTCAATATCGTCTGATAACATGTTTAATTGCTCTCGGTAAATAATTCCCCGGTCGTTTAGCAATATAGCGTACGAATATGTAATTCATAGTTGTCTCTGTAATCTGCCTGTCTGTTATTTGTAGGATTCCTCATTTGTTATTGCTCCAGAAGGCATTAGCTTGGACATAAAGGACTGTAAGAAGACTCTAAAAAGCTTTTTATTTGAGCTTTATATAACCCATAAAGATGATTTCATCATTAAATTAGAAACTTTTATATATAGTTTTTAGTACAACAGAAGACTAATGAAAATGTTCAATACATTTTGTCCGTAATATTTGTTGCAGTATGTTTTTCTTGTTTAGTGAGAGAAACAAGACATTATATCTTCACTAATGAAGGGTTTACACATTTTAGATATAAATTTCCAAGTCAATATTGATTGGGTTCAGGTATCCAGTCTAGAAAGATTGGCCAGAACCAATCAAGAAGAAAATAATATAATACTATTTCTCCAGTTTTATACTATTATAGTTTGACATAATTTATAGAACTATAGACCCTATAGATTTTTTTCAGCAAAATCTTTCAAATTTTTGAAAAGTTGGACTATGGGTTATTGTCTTGGAGAATTTTTGGTTGAAACTAAGGTTTATTTTATATCCAAGAAGCATGTGAGATAATTTGATGTTTTAAAGATAGGCCTAGATGCATTGTATTGTTGTCCATTGTAAGTATGGATAATTTTTAAATAAATCTCTTAAACAAGAACAAATTAATACACTGCAAAAAATGTATATGGTAAAAATCTTAATACATCAGCTTAAAACTCCTTTATCATTATTTGATTATTTTGTAATTTTATTTTCAGAAGTATTGCTGTATTCATGGTTACTGTTAATTTTTGAAATATCATTGATTACAGACCCAGGTAAGAAAATTATTTAAATTTTTATTCATTAAAAAACATTTTCCTTGCTAGGTATTATGCTGGGCTGTAAAGTTCATAATGAACTGCTTCTTTTGACCTTTTGATGTAAATGTTAATGAATTCAAGTATCAAAATATTGCTAATGAATATGAAGAATTATTGTTTAAGTTTCCTGAAAATATTTGAATATTTTTTTTAATCTGTCCAAACCTGTAAATTCTGTTTTCCATACGAATATACTCCTACTTCATCAGTGGAAAAAAACCTGAGATTTTCAAAAGAGTTATTTCCAGTATTGTGATAATTAAAAGTAAAACTTAGGTATTGCTTGATGAATTTCAAATGGGCAGTTGGGTTGATTTTATAAATAGGGATTAACATCCAGTGTAACTTTTGAAAATATTAATATACTTCATGTAAAATTTCTGTGTTTTCATTGGTTTAGATGAGGGTAACAGTCTAGTCTAACATATGGCTCAGCTGGTAATAATTTTTTGTCATCTACCATAAAAACCAGGTACACTCTGTATACAGAGTCCTCGAGGGTGACATAGAAAAATTATTATCTGTGTTGGAGCAGAATATTACCCTATCCATTTAAACAACTATGAACCATTCAGTATAATTAGATTAATAAGACATGTGAGAGGATGATAACAGCATTTGTTACCCGTAGAAATTCATTGTCAACCTCAGCTTTGCCTCAATTGACAATGAATTTTTTTTTATAACAATCAATGCAAATATGTGTTATTTTTACAATATCAGGATATATGATATGCACCAGTGGGACAATGGGACAATTAAAAAGAATTGATAGCACCTTAGGTCTACAGCTAGAGAAAAGCACTAAATGGTGTATCCCATTTAATTTCTGAATTAACAGTTATTCATGTTGAATAGACATCTTTATATCATATTGTGACATGTTAATATGCTGTTGGCATGGCCAATGATGTGAGCACAGCAATAGCCCTTTCCAGAAACTCATATCTGCTATCACGAATCTGACTCTAAAATTATAATTTGAAGCAAGTTATTTCCCTTACCTTACTTACCGTTTCCAGAGAACAAACCTTTTTCTAGCCTTAGTATGTAAGACAATATGGCTGCCCCTATTAAACAAAGACTTTTCTAAATGACCTAGGATCTTCAGTTAACGCTAGGTGCAGCACTGGGCAGACACATCAATTGTAAACATTGTATCTGGAACCAAAATCATCTATAGATAGGTGATAAAGATTTCTTAACCCAGTTTTCAAATAACGTCTGGAAAAATAGCTCCACCTGGCGTTAGTTGAACATCCTAAATGACCCATATGTAGAAAATGCATATGCTCCTATAGCCCTCGCTATAATGGACACACCAAATGTACTGGGAAGATAGTAAACATCAATGACCATTTTTATTCTCAATACTGACCATTGAATTAATTGGAAGATATTAATTAGACTTATTTGAAGTTAATGTTAGGAGATACTCTTAAGTTAATGAAATGAAATTCCTTTATGGATAAAATAATGCATATACTATGCATGAATTGTAGTGTCATTTGATGACCTTAAGTACCCTTACCACATAGTTAGTTATTTACAGTCCTGGTAGACACACTAGGTTATCCTGTTATTTGTGGCCACTTGGGATATGCTCGATTTCCTTACTCATGCAAGATAAAATCATTCATTCATTGTCTGATCTGGCTAAATTGACCTGATGTGATGTAGGAGATGTTATATATGGTAAAGATGGTCAGTTTAGTCTCAGCTGGACTTTACTGAAATTGACATTTGACATAAACATGTATTATCTATTATTTTTAATGGAAAAAACACAGACAGTCAAAGAATCATTCCATCATTGCTTGAAGTTGGAAATTTTGATTATTTCAGTAGTTTTAAATGCTGTGGAATTTTTTTTATCCAGAAGAAATTTATATGAATTCAAATTTGTTTTTCCAAATTTATATTGATTGATAACTTTTTATGGAACATCAAAATAACAGCAGCAGAGTAAGTGAAAATGGGAATACCAATTAAGATACGATCAGATTAAAGGAACTCTAGAAATGATCTGTCAAATTCACATCAGAATTGACTCTTTTCCTTTATTACTGCTTTCAGATGCCCACCCACTAAAAGGACCAAAGGTATTGCCATCACTTTGTGTCCATCATTGTCTTTTCTTCTTGGTCATAAACTTTACATGTTTGTCTTTACCTGAAATCAATTAGCCAATTCGAACCAAACTTAGCAGATGTGGTTTCATAAACTTTACTTGTTTGTCTTTACCTGAAATCATATGTAGCCAATTTGAACAAAACTTGACAGACATGGTTTCATAAACTTTACATGTTTGTCTTTACCTGAAATTAATTACCCAATTTGAACAAAACTTGGCAGATATGGTTTCATAAACTTTACATGTTTGTCTTTACCTGAAATCATATGTAGCCAATTTGAACAAAACTTGGCAGACGTGGTTTCGTAAACTTTACATGTTTATCTTTACCTGAAATCATATGTACCCAATTTGAACAAAACTTGGCAGACGTGGTTTCATAAACTTTACCTGTTTGTCTTTACCTGAAATCATATGTACCCAATTTGAACAAAACTTGGCAGACGTGGTTTCATAAACTTTACATGTTTGTCTTTACCTGAAATCATATGTACCCAATTTGAACAAAACTTGGCAGACATGGTTTCATAAACTTTACATGTTTGTCTTTACCTGAAATCAATTAGCCAATTCGAACCAAACTTGGCAGATGTGGTTTCATAAACTTTACATGTTTGTCTTTACCTGAAATCATATGTAGCCAATTGGAACAAAACTTGGCAGACGTGGTTTCATAAACTTTACATGTTTGTCTTTACCTGAAATCATATTTAGCCAATTTGAACAAAACTTGGCAGACGTGGTTTCATAAACTTTACATGTTTGTCTTTACCTGAAATCATATGTACCCAATTTGAACAAAACTTGGCAGACGTGGTTTCATAAACTTTACATGTTTGTCTTTACCTGAAATCAATTAGCCAATTCGAACCAAACTTAGCAGATGTGGTTTCATAAACTTTACTTGTTTGTCTTTACCTGAAATCATATGTAGCCAATTTGAACAAAACTTGACAGACATGGTTTCATAAACTTTACATGTTTGTCTTTACCTGAAATTAATTACCCAATTTGAACAAAACTTGGCAGATGTGGTTTCATAAACTTTACATGTTTGTCTTTACCTGAAATCATATGTAGCCAATTTGAACAAAACTTGGCAGACGTGGTTTCATAAACTTTACATGTTTATCTTTACCTGAAATCATATGTACCCAATTTGAACAAAACTTGGCAGATGTGGTTTCATAAACTTTACATGTTTGTCTTTACCTGAAATCTTATGTAGCCAATTGGAACAAAACTTGGCAGACATGGTTTCATAAACTTTACATGTTTGTCTTTACCTGAAATCATATGTAGCCAATTGGAACAAAACTTGACAGACACGGTTTTTGTATGGTCCTCTTCAGTATATCTGAAGATCCATCTGGTAAATAAGATAGATGCCATATTTCAGAACAGAAATGGCCTGTAGGAGGTTATGTTCAGAATTGTATCCGATGAAACCCGACACCTGCCAACAAAACTGGCACAAGTTTCAGTTTATATTTGTTCCTGCTTGCAAAATTTGTACCTGAAACTTATTCACACAGATTGCTATGGTATAAGTTCTAATGATTTAATATAATGGTTGATTGGTTAATTTTTTATTTCCGTCTATCATATATTTTAGACGTCAATATAACCATTGGAATTTTAGGGATTCAAAGGGAAAATATTTAAATTTTCTGTTAAAAAAATATTCAGCAAAAGATAGGTGTGGGATCTGACCCTAAGGAACTATCTCTGGGTTTGCTAGTGAAGTTTGAAATTAATATGATAGGGATATTCTCCATGGACTAGTAGGGTCAAGACTTGGTATTGACCTGAGGCTAAGCACTAAAATCAGCATAGAAGCTCAGGGACCTATAACTTTATAACAAGGCCAATATAAAATTATTATATACCAAACATGATACCTATATAATTATCAAGGCTTATCTATATTAGTTCCACATCAAGTTATATATATTACTGACAGGAAACCTAATATTAGGGCTGATATATTCAAGTTAATAAGCTTAAGGGGTCATTTTTCCGGTCTCTTATAAGGCACAATGTTTCCATGTAAATGAAATTATGATGGTAATATTAATTTTTGGTCAGTCCACATCTCTTTTAAAGGCTTTAAGTGTGAAAGAATTTTTTATGTTTATAATCTGTATCCAATTTTGGTTTCAGCACTCTAACTTTAGTTTGCCTGATCAAAATTTAATGAAACTCATACACAATGCTAAGAACCACAACACAATTGGATTCAATCTTATTTATCTGATAGGAAACATGGAAATATAAAATCTGATAAACGTACTGTTAAATATGGTGTTCCTCAAGGGTCTATTATAGGACCCCTTCTTTTTATAATATACATAAATGATTTGTCTTTTCATATAAAAAAATCGAGTATTGATTTATATGCTGATGATTCGACTCTGCATCATCATGACAAAAATTTTCAAAGTATAAATACCGAGCTGCAAAATGATGTGAATACTATCGCGTCTTGGTGTGATAATAACAGCATGGTAATAAATGCTAACAAAACTAAATGTATGACCATTGGCTCCAAAAGAAAACTTATTAAATTACCTGAGCTTTCCATCAAAATTGATGAAACCGAAATTGAAAACGTCAAATGTCATAAACTTCTTGGCATTGATATTGATGAAAACTTAGAATGGGAAGATCAGGTAAACAGAGTATGTAAAATTATATCATCCAAAATTGCACTTTTAAATAAATTAAAACATTTTTTACCAATTTATGTTAGACAGCTGTTCTATAGCTCATATATATTACCATATATGGACTACTGCAGTTCTGTTTGGGGTGATGTACTTAAAAAAGATTCAGACAGAATTACTAAGCTTCAAAAAAGAGCTGCAAGAATTATATTAGAATGTGATAATACAGTTCCTTCAAATTTTATGTTCTCTTCTCTGAACTGGTTACCTTTTGTAGAAAGAGTTAAATATCAAAAATCTGTGCTAATGTATAAAGTAGTAAATGGTCTTGTTCCAGAGTATCTATTTTTACAAACTGTTAGTGAAGTTCACAATTATAATCTGCGATCTTCAGTAAATGATGATTTGTTCTTACAAAGACCAAATACAAATTTTTATAAAAAATCCTTTCAGTATTCAGCAGTTAAAATTTGGAATGATTTGCCATATTGCATAAAAAATTCTCGAAATATTAACATATTTAAGGAACATTGTTTTAAATATTTCCTTAATGGAGTTTAAGGAAAATGTACTATATCTTAATTATATACGTTTATTATATACTGTTTATAATTTGTTGATTATTATTATGTGAATGTGTATTGTATGAATGTGTATGATTTTGTTAATGGATGTTTGGAGGGCCTCAATGAAAATTAGATTAAGTCTAATTGAGTAACCCTCGATAAATAAAGAATTTACTTACTTACTTACTTACTTACTTACTTACACAGACAGAGTTTGAATTTGGGTAGGGACTCATTTACTGTTCTAGAGTTATGCCCCTTTATAACTTGGAAAATTGCAGTATTTTCAAGTATTATAAGCCAGCTTGAGCAGGGGCATTCATATCCTAAGACACGTTCTTCTTTTATTTATAATATTTTAAGTATATTCGTTGTTTATTTCGGTTTGAACAGATATGTTTTATTTTTATTTATTGCTGCAAATAAATGGTAAAACATGAAAATAACAATAAATATCCCTAACAAAAATTATATTACTTCAATACAGCATTTATAACAATTGTCAAAATATCCAATGATTGATTTGTTTTTGAAGAGTAATGGTTTCCTCAAAGTTTGCTTTGTACTTAAAAAATGTATTTATACAGTTAGGTTTGATTATGGTAAAATATTTTCCAATAATTTATATAATTTCCAATAGAAAGGTGAGAGAATAGAGATAGTTTTAAAAGATAATGCCAAAAATGTAAAAATCAATTTGTTAGTTTGGTTGCAAAATAAAGATAAGATCTTGCACAGTTATTACTGCAGAGGCAGAGATACGGCAATTTCATGGTCGAACAATCATGTCTTTGATCATTTATTGACACAGTATTTATTCCAGTTTTATCTGAGTTTTATATTTGTATTATATTGTTGATATTACCGAGAAATAAAGACTTTAATTCAATCCTACTCGTATCGTTTCAGGATTTGTTGATTTTTTTTCATTCTGTGGAAATCCTCGTATAATTCAAATGACAAACATATTAAAGATTCAGATATGTCATTTTTCATTCTTTCCTCTTGTTATTAAATGAGGAATATATCAGGAATCTGAATTCATTGATGTGTCTCCCAGAGCTATCTCACATGGCACCGCTAACTAAGACCCATTAACACTGTTAATTTATCAATATTAAATTATTGTATTTTCTACAGTAGATTCATATGTCCATATATTGAATATAATTTGTTCAGCTAAAGAATTAATTGTTATTTTAGTTTAGAATTATATTGATAATTGTAATTATCGACGAAAGGATGTCTGTAAATCAACCTATTTAGAATCAAATTACTTTCATATTGGTTGTAGGGATGGTATTTGAAATGCTATTTTTTTGTTTCATCTCCAGAAAACAATGCTTTGATTTATAAGAAAAATGAAGTTTTCTAGAAGAAATTTTTTTTCCATTTTTGTCAACAATATAATTTCGGCTGCTTTTGTCTTCCAGTTTTCTGAACATAAGTATTATCTTTAATGCAGACGTAGTTATCTCTTGTTATTTCAAAGTTGAGGAGACAATTTGTTTGAGATAACAGACTGTTTGAGATATCAGGAGTAAATATAGTGCAGAGCCTTATGTTAAGGATGTACACCTCTGAGGAGCCAAAAATTTCTAGTATTAAACTTTTTTCTTAACCTGATTTTTGGGTTTATATGACCATAACAAAGTAATTTATGAAGAAAAAATCATATGGTGCTACGGTCATTTGAAAGTACTCCATTTTTGATGATTTTCCCATTTTACATCAATTTTAACCCATTTTGGGTTATTATCATGAAAAAAATCACAGTTCCACTATTAAACTTTTTTTCATATTTCCCTAAAGATGAAGTGGACCAATCTGAATAAATTTAACTTAAAAAAATGTAAGAAAGTTCTATAAAATTTTGTTGTTTTTTCGTGTCAAAATGACCATGCAGTCAGTTTAGTAAATTTGGGGTTTTTCTCATTTTTTTAGAACAAAGAGCATATAATTTCAACTTCTTTATTATAAATGATTGAAAAATACATATTAAAGAATTTTAAAAAGAAAATATTGATATGGAATGTACATTTTTTAGGTAAAATCATTTCTTTGTACCCCTCACGCATTTTCTCAACATTTTGGCTGATGACACTGACCAGATTGGTTATAAAATTTGAAAATTTTATTACTCAAAAACTACTTATTGTAAGTACATAATTTTTTCACAGAGTTTAGTTGGATTATAATATTTTTTGAATTCATTAATATTTTCTATTTGTAACACATGTTTTGGAAATAATTCCTGAACGAGATTTCAACGAGACTGAAACATCATAAGAATACATCCTTAAGGGGTTGGCATGAATTTAAGTTAGATGATGGGTCGATGGATTGTTATTTAATGCACAGAGGCAATAATTACATGACTATCATGCAAGGACAAGTTGATATGATATGAATATGAATCATGCTTTGTATTAGACGTACATGCTGAGCAAGTTTTTTTATGTGTTAGCTCAATGAAGTAACTGTCCACATGTCATCCCAGCTAACACATTATTCTGACTCCGAGCCAACCACTCTTTGCTCTTACTCCTAAGAGGAAGTAGAAAATTCGAAAGTCTTTGATTTGACCTGGCCTGGTATTGAATCTGTGAACTCAAGCACTTGACTCAAACATGCTACCTAGAGACCTGTCTGAAGGAATTCAAGTAAGAGGAGTTTCAAACAATGACAGTTAAGCATATATTGGGTTTAACACCCCGGTTTGTTGATTCAGTGATCAGTGAGCAGTAGCCAAAACTATATGATACACTACCTGATGTCACTTTTGTTTTTTTTTGTGAGAGTTCACATTGCAGGTGGTTTACTTTCTGTGCTGTCTTGTTTTGCTGGCTGTGTGTTTTTAATTCTGTTGGTTATTTGTTTGCTGTGAATTTGCTTTGTCTTTGAATTTTGGTGTTTTCGGAATTTACCCACTGTCTTTTTGCCTTGGTTTAATTTCCCTTCATTGTCTTCTTTCTTATTCTTTAATACAACTTGTTGAAATGGCATACATTTATGACCTATTTTGAAATTGTCTGATTATTGCAAAAACTCTTACTTATTTCTCTTTTTTCATCACAAAGAATATTCTTTCTTGTAAGTCAGGGTCCATATCCTGCTTGCTTTTGGCAGTGTGTATGTTTTGTGATATTCTTGTTTTTATTTTTGTTGATTTTTAACAAGATTTTCCAATAGAAAAATATGTTTGTTTGTTGGGCAGATAGTCAGTTGAAGACAGGCAGGCAGATGGACAGCTCCAAATGGTAATGTTTGCTGTCAATTTGACCGCTGATTGTTTGTTAAAAATTGAATTATATAAATGTTTACTACTGTTATCTCAAATTCTTTATAAATGTAATGTATACATTTATTAGTTCTAATCCTTTGCCAAATATGCATGTTATCTTAATTTGTTTAAGATTAATTAATAAAAAAGTTAACTCTATTTTGAAATATGATTGATATATAGGCCTCCGGATATAGGCATCATGACCTACTACAAATAAAATTATTAATTAAGCTGTACATATATATATTATATACATGGGCAACTAATGAAGAAAGTCAGTAGAGAATTATGTAATAGTGACATTTTCACTCTTTATTTCAGCATGAAAAAACAAGAAAGGAAATAATTCTTTTATAATCCGTTTTCTAATGATAAAATAAATTAAATGTTTTATGTGTTATCTGTGAAATTATGAGAAAACTTACTTGGTTTTATGCAATTTTATTTGCTTGCTTGGACAAGATAAAAGGATTTGCACATTAATTTGAAATGTAATGACAAGTTTGTGTGACAAATCTTTTTTCTAATAATTCTTTTATTTGGAAAAATGGATTGAAAGGTGTAATGTACTAATACCAAGATGTTCAAGAGTCATGCAAAATGCAAATGACAAATTCCTTGCTTTAGTTAAGATACTTTGCACATATTAGTCTTACAATGACAGTGTCTGGCATGAGAACTAGAAATTAGCTAACAAGAGCAATTGTATATTCATTTAAGTACACAAAAGTAAATGATATTAAATGTTGATGTATTGTCTGTACCAGACATGGCCTATGATTTTTATAGGGTCATAATTTTTTATTGTTGAAAAACTCGAAATCAATCAAAAGAATAAACAAATTTGATACAAAAGTAATCAATTAATGCTTTCGTGATTATATCGTGGGATGAATCTTTCGTTAAGGGGATTAATTAATAAAATATACATAACTTTAATATCAACATGATAAAGTACTTCCATTTAAATGTTCTAGATTCTCCTTTAACACTAATGCAAGGCATTTTTTATATTGTAAGAATTTTCAGGATGGTAGTCATGATGTATCAGCCTTTGATTTTTCAAATTAATTTTCTTGATCGTAGAAAGTTGTTCAGGTATAACACTCATTAAAAATGTTCAACAAGCTTTTCAGTTAAATAAATGAAGTAAAGTTTGTCCAGTACAAAGCTTCAACTTGAATAAATAGGAGCTTGTTCTACGAAAAACTGTTTCCACTTGGATACTTTTTGTCCTCACTAATAATGCTAACAACATCAAATTGGTTTAGGCTTTGTATTAAGAGCTGATAATGAAATCTGTTGTTTTGGGTATTCTGGGAGACTATTAATTAGTCAATGATTAGGAAAAGATTATTGAATTATGGAAGAGTGGGTATGGACGACTGGTTTTCTATATATTTCCTGTTCATTACAAAAATTACTTGATATAGGTTTCACTAATGAAGGGATTTGTAACTTGTAATTACGTCTCATTCTGTCTGAATTTAATGTCTTGAACAGCTTTTAATTTCAGGCAAATATTTTATGGCTTCATTCTTGATTACAAGATTATTTTCTGAAACTTTTTAAAGGTTTTGTTAAAATTGAAATTTATTTAGTTTTCTGTCTGGCTTCTTTTTTCATCAATTTTTGGGGTGGAAATGAAGCAAACTATTTGCTTATTTAATGAATATAAAGTTTCTAGTTTTTATTTAAGTTTGACATTTATTCTTAAAAGATTCAAAAGTACATGACATGTACTGAAATTCATCTATTCCAAAAGTGTGTATAAAGGTCTGTGAAAGATCTGTAGCGATGGTTTTCCAGTAATTAACATAAGACTTGTTTGCTTTTGATAGTAAAAATTTAGAAATCTATTTGAAGAAATAAACATTTCCTTGATCATATGGGCGGTTAATTTTTCGTCTCACCTGCGAAAAAAGTTACTTTCCAGCGGTGGCTGCAGTGATGTAAACTTTTTTAAAACCTTAATAACTCAATTGCACACATAATACCTAGACTTAAGATCTTTGGTCCACAGGTACATTATGATATAAACTTGCCTCAGTATACTTGTCTTTTGACCAGTCCTAGTTGCATGATTAAGTCCATTTCTCAGCAATGTTATACCTAGGCCAATCATATTTTGTCTTTAGATAGTTCTTAGTGGGTACATGTCAGTCTATTTTAACACTGTCTCCAGATTTTGACCTCAATTTCAGGCTTGAGTGACTTGTGTCACATTTTCTTGATTAATTCCATTTCTCAGCAACTGTAATACCTAGACCCATTATTGGATACATGCCAGTCTAACATATATCACCTGACCTTGGCCTGTGAATTTCATGCTTGAGTGTCTTGCCATACATTTTCCCTACTAAGTCTGTTTCTCAGCAACTGTACTTACTAGACCCATAGTATTTGGTATATAGAAGTTTTTAGTGGATTTATACATGTCTGACATCTGACACCTAATTTACCTTTGACCTCTATTTCACACTTGAGTGATTTGTGTCACATTTTTGCAATTAAGTCCATTTCTCAGCAACTGTAAGTAACATAGACCAACAAGATTTGGTCTATAGATAGTTCTTGATGGGTACAACTGTGTCTGAGACCTTGACCTGAATTTCATACTTGAGTGACTTGAGTCATATTTTCATGATTAAGTCCATTTCTCTGTAGCTGTATTACCTATATCCACTATATATACTCTTTAGATACTTCTTGGCAAGTACCTGGTTGCAAATCTAACACCTGACCTTGACCTCAACTTCGTGCTTGAGTTACTCTCATCACATTTTTATAAATAAGTTCAATTGTAGGATTTAATAATGTCCCCCATGAAATGATGTCCACTGGACATACTTTAGTCTTTTATTTTTTCTAGAGTTATACCCAATTAAACTTCAGAGATTTTGAGACAATTCAACATGCACCATGCATTTGTTATCACAACTCGTCGATTGTTTGGGTGGGAGGTATAACTTAATGAGTGTGCTCACAATTCTAGTTAAAGATGTAATTTTTTAGAATTAATGTAGGGGTCTTTGCAACAGAAATAAACACATTTATTCTAAAACCAATTGTTATGTTCTTCTGGTATAATTTATGATGGCATGATACTAAACGCTTAATGGGAGGGAATGTGGCTGATTTTCTATATGATAAAGACATATTCTTTCGATCAGTTTAATTGAGGTCTGGAGCTGGCATGTCAGTAACTGCTAGTAGTCCTTTGTTAATTTATATTGATCATTATCATTTAGCTTAGTTTCTTCTGTTACCTTTTCTAGCATCGGACTCGGACTTCTTTTGAACTGAGTTTTACTGTGCGTATCACTATGTGTTTGTTTATTCCATTTTTTTTAGCCTGTCCCAAGTCAGGAACCTTTAGCCTTTGTTAGTCTTGTGTGTTTTTTTAATTTTGGTTCATTTGTATGTTTCAGAGTTTAGTGTGGTGTCCATTTCGCTGAACTAGTATGCATTATTGTTTAGGGGCCAGCTGAAGCCTGCGTCTGGGTGTGGGATTTTCTCACTGCATTGAATACCCATTGGTAGCCTTAAGCTGTTTTCTGCTCTTTGGTCGTGTTGTTGTCTCTTTGACACATTCCCCGTTTCCATTCTCTATTATATTTTGTAGCATGTTGAGTAATATAGGAACCTTTAGCCGCATATTGCTTTTCTAAATGCTTTCAGAATCATTTCTGTCCATCAGCTAATTTGCAAGAATTATATCTCCTAAATTTTTAGTCTCTGTTCAGAAAATTATTATTATTTTGAATGATAAGAATTTTAGTATAGATATAACTCTGGCATTAACAGTATCAGAGGTAAGATGGGTATTTTTTTTTTAATCTTCTGTTAAAATTTATTTATAAAAATCTGAATCAGTTTTGGTAAAAAATGTAGTAATATATGAATTACACCTGAGAGTTAAAATTAAAGGAGTTAGATAATATTGTAGTCACTGATACATAAGTTAACTAAAAATATCCATCCAAGAACAAAATTGTAATGTAATGTTCTTACAAATTTGTTATATTCTATTGATTTTGTGAAATTTTAACTGTTTTTTAGTTAAAGAATTTCCAAATAGAATGCAAATAGAAAAACATTTAAGAATTAGCCAACTGTCTCTATTTTTTTGGTGAAAATAGTCCTATGAAATTGATTATTTTTTTGTGGTAACATGACTTTATGAGTTAAATGATTAAAGACAGTGCAGTGGAAAATTTAGCTAATTTTATTTACTCCTACAGAAAATCTCTTTATTAAAAATCAAGTTTTTTTTTAATGTCCTTGTTCACTTCTACCATTATGTTTGGAACTAATTTATAACCAAAAGTAATTAGTTTGATTTTTATTACATTTTTTATATAGCTTAATGAAGGCCTAAACTAACTGTTCACAAAGGTCAATTGATCTATTAGGATTGTGAATATATGTTGATAAATTGCGAATGAATTTTCTTTTGAGGGAAAAACTGAAATCATTTTTAGTCGGTTTTAGTATTTTTTGATACAAATAAATATGAAATTCAAATTTGTTTTTGTTATACTAACCTTGTGTCTCTCATAACCTGCAAATGGTTTTCAGGAGTTAATGCAAAGCATTTCTTTAAATCAACAATAAAAAAATGTACAATATCTATAGCTTCATTTAGTCATAAATAAATATTGTTTTTTTCAATACCTTTAAAGTCTCTGGGAGAGCATTGATTTACTGTTTTCAGTGTGTTGTTGAAAAAATGTTATTGGACAATTTCAAGTTTTGTTTCCAAAACCTACAAGCACTGAGTTTTAGATAACCTATCACTAAAGTCTGAATGGTGTAGGTAGTTAGTTGGGTACTCAGGCTACCATGTTGACATTTCAGGGTTGGCCACTACTATGTAACCAGTTGTACTGGAAACGTAAAAACCCAATGAATCTAATCTTGATCATTATTCAAAACTTACAGAATTTCATTAAAGACACAGGTTTTTCTTTAAAAAATCAGTTTCAGAAGTATGAGGGATACACAGTAATTATGGTGAAATTTTGAAAGTTTGGACAAAGGTATGATATTGATCATTGATCAGTGTTTCATGTTGACCTTTTCTGATATTTTAATTTTCAGGCAGATTTTCTGGTTAATATAGGTTTTGATTTTTATGGTGGGCATGTGGTCATTTTAATGGTCAAGAATGAGATATATTCCTCAGTAAAACAGAAGTGAGATTTAAAAATAACAAAGAATCTTAAAGAATTTGGAAAAGTTCAGATTATTATACCCCCACTTTTGAAAAAAGCGGGGTATATAGTATTCGTTGTGTCCGTCCGTCCGTCCATCCGTCCGACCTTTGTATCCGCAACTCCTCCTAAACTACTGAATGAAATTTGATGAAACTTTCAGAGAATCTTCATCCAATGATGGCATTGTGTACCTCCTATTTTAGAATTTGATCGGACCAATTATTGGGGTTTCCCATAGAAAAACATGGACTTTGACTTTCAATGTGATAGGGGGTACCATGATGCCATCCGCAACTCCTCCTAAACCACGGTATGGAATTTGATGAAACTTTCAGAGGATCTTTATTACATGATGCCATAGTGCACCTCTTATTTTAGATTTTGATCTGATGAATATTTGGGGTTACCCATACCAAAACATGGACTTTGACATTCATTGTGATAGAGGTACCATGATGCCATCCGCAACTCCTCCTAAACCACTGAATGGAATTTGCTGAAACTTTCAGAGGATCTTTATTACATGATGCCATAGTGCGCCTCCTATTTTAGATTTTGATCTGATGAATATTTGGGGTTACCCATACCAAAACATGGACTTTGCCATTCATTGTGATAGGGGGTTCCAGTATGCCATCCGCAACTCCTCCTAAACCACTGAATGGAATTTGATGAAACTTTCAGAGGATCGTTATTACATGATGCCATAGTGCACCTCCTATTTTAGATTTTGATCCGATGAATATTTGGGGTTACCCATACCAAAACATGGACTTTGACATTCATTGTGATAGGGGTACCATGATGCCATCCGCAACTCCTCCTAAACCACTGAATGGAATTTGATGAAACTTTCAGAGGATCTTTATTACATGATGCTGTAGTGCACCTTCTATTTTAGATTTTGATCTGACCAACATTTGGGGTTTTCCATACCAACACACGGACTTTGCCTTTCATTGTGATAGGGGGTACCAGTATGCCATCCGCAACTCCTCCTAAACCACTAAAGGGAATTCCATGAGACTTTCAGAGAATCTTTATCACATGATGCCATAGTGCACCTCCTATTTTAGATTTTGATCTGACCAACTTTTTATGTTTTCCATAGCAAAACTTTGCCATTCCTTGTGATAGGGGGTGCAGGGGTATCAATTAGTGAGCTTTGCTCACAGTATTTCTTGTTGTTTTGGTTTTCAACATTTTAGGCACTTAGCACAACTGATGAGTAGTGAATGGAACAATGTGCATATCTTATGTTCAAGATTGGTACTGTAAATTCAGAAATTATTGTGCACATTTTTTATTGCGATTTTGTCATTTTAGACAAAAATGCGATTTTAATTTTTGCGATATTGAGAAAAATCACGCTTCATTCATAGATAAAAAATCCAAAATGTGAATTTAAATTATTGCGATTACAACCCTGTCACATTTATCGCAATAATAAAAACGTTGCAATAATTTCAGAATTTACAGTATCAAAGAATTTATAAGATTGAGATTTCAAACTTTCCTGAATTAAATTAAGGCAATTTTGTACAAAAAAGATGAATCTTACTATAAAGTTTGAGCTATATATAGATATGCAGCAACAGAGGTACATGGAGCTATTCTTTTAAATTTAAAACTATGCATATATGTATGACAATATCTGAAGCTAATACAGTGGTGATCACAATATACATGATAGGTTTAAAAATTTAGAATTTAATTACTGAAAATGTTTCACAGTATTTTTCATCAAGTTAGATTGTCTGTCTTGTGATGTAGTGGATTTTTATTACTGTCTAATTGGAATTATTGATCAAATATTTGTAGAATTAGCAAGTCTGTGGCTACAAGGCAAAAAAAAAATTACACTTCATCATTTAATTATGCCAAAAAAGAATCATAGAATGATTGCTTGCATAACATATTTCTGGAAGTAATCATGATATTCCTGAAGCAATCATGTCTGTAAAGAATTAACTAATAAAAAACATGTCTGCTGTCTTAAATTCCTGTGAGAATTTTTAAATGGGACTTTCTAACAATAACTGTTGCAAAAACCAATAGTGTTATATTGAAATTTGTTTGAATATGATTTAGTTAATCATACACAGTGGTGTCAGATTAAATATTTTAACCAAGCTATAGATTTTTGATACTAATAAGTTTGTTTTCTAATTTATTTTCCAATTTTTATACCAGTATACCTCCATACTGCTGTCATAGAGTTTTGATACATTAGGAAATTATGGTAAAAGCAGTTGATTGAATTGATTTTAAAAATTTGTGCAAGATCATGAAAGAAAATATTTAGGTCAAGTAAATCTGCAGTGAACATGCCTATTTAAGTCTAGTGTTGTGGTAAGTGGAAATTTGTCATGATTGAAACCACTGATAGAACTGCTTTTAAAGTTTTTGACTTTATATTAAAGTCTTTTTCAACAGTTTGGTATTCATTGGAATATCATCAACAGCCTTACTTACACACAATCCAAACATACTGTTAAGGGAAAATATTCGTATAGTTTTGTAAAATGTGTAATAGATGTAATAGAACACAAGAGTTCTAGCTCTTAATTCAAACAAAATTTATGCATATCACCATGTGAAATGATGTTTTTTCAAGTACAATATTCCCAGGAACAGTTTTCTTCAAGTTTATTACTGAAGTGTATTGTGAGAGATTGTATGCTTTCACTTTAACTCAATTATAACTCTCAGTCAGTTCAAAAGGTACACTCAGCAAGCTGAAGTCTTGTTAAAGTCAGCCTGGCTTTTCAAATTCTGTTTTTATCAATTTATTGCACTTTGGAACCAGAATGGCAGAATAGTTCGTATTTGATGCTTGGTTTGTTTCTTGGAATTACACTTCTGATTATAAATATTCTATAAAAATTGATCTTTATTCTTAACTGCATTAGTGAGCCAAGAAACTGGTGAGAATGGATGAATAAAAAACCCAGAGAAATATTATTGCTTTGTTTATAATGGCAGGGGTCTGTAGCCTTTATGTTTTATGCATTGGATACATACTGTTTTTTCTGAAGACTGTGTTTTTCTATGTCATGATATGAATCTGAGGGCTATAATATGGGATGTCAGGTAAAGTAGAAGGTTGAAAGACTACTGCTAAAAAATTTGTAATCTTTCATCAGATAAAAAAAAACAAAAAGGGTAGGAAATTTGGTATAGAAGGATAAACAGTTTTGTAGCCATAAGAAATATAAACTTGGTTCACATTACATTTGGAAACAATTTTTTAAGTGCAGTGGAACCATGAAAATTAAATATTCACAAAAATGAATCATAACAGGTTACACAGGGGAGATGATAATTTTGTCAAAAGGATAAAATCAGAATTATCTTCCTTTGATGTTGTAATAAAGGGACATAATTGACATACGATTCACATTAAAACATTAAACTTACATGTTTATATTGCTGCTATTTAATCTGGATTAAGGGAAGTGTGGTGACAATACTTGGTTTATGATGATGCAGTTAACATCTTACATAAAAGTGCTTTCAACAGTATTGCAGTTTTTGTACTTTATTAAAGGACAAATGCAGAAATAGTAAAAGTTATTCAGATTTTGCCTCAAATGATCTTTGGTTATGAAAACATTACCTTTCATTTAGCTGTAATGATAGAAGTAGACATAACTGACTTTAACATCTACATATATAGTAGACAACATAAATGAATTACTGTTTTAATTGGTTGGCCAATCAATATTCTCTTGTTTTTATAGTAGTGTATACTGGAAGACTATGTAAAAATATAATCTCATTCAATTTATGTTATCCTAGGAATTAATAGTATGACAGACGAAAGCATCTCATTTTTCATGTCCAGTTTTATGAGGTAACCAATCTTATACATAAGGGATTACTTATTCAAGCAGGCAAAATCTTTTGGGGGAAAAACACATTCAAAGAGAAATTTTGTAGAAATTATAAAGGAATATCTCGTCACTGACAGCAAACTTATCTTTTATTGGATAAATTGTGTTCTAGTTGTTGTTTGTGAGAGCAATAATTCTCTTGGGTCTTTAGCTATAATCACTCTTATTTGACCTTTCCTATCACTAAGTCATGCCTAAGCGAAATTCGTGGTTGGAATAAATATACTCTAAACTAAGCTGACATATAGAAATTCGTTTTCATATTATGGAAATATAGTATTTTATAGAGCAGGAGAAATACATTCAGGGGATTTTAGAATTAAGACTCTTATGTAATCTGACATTTAGCAGATTTCAAAATATCCAAATTACATCTAATATTTGCGTGTTCTCAATACAATCTTAAAGACACTCTGTGTCTTTACATTGTAATCATAGAATAATGATATCAAAAGTATTTAGTTGTACTTTTATCATTGAGTAAAGTTCAGGAAGGTCCTAGTTATGGCCAAGTCCCCCTACCTATCCCTTAAACCCAAAAATAAATCTTTCAAAAGTAATTGAACTAGTTTAAAATGATGTTTTTAGAACATCTGAATTCTGTAGAAAATTTTTGTAAAACAGCAATTCTACTGTCTGGGAAAAGGGGGCTTTTATTTAATACAAACAGTTACAAATTTATGAGTATATTTAGTATGTAAATAAGACACTTAGCATAATTGCTTAATTATTCATTTCAGTTTAAAGCCAAAGAAAACATTTACTCTGGTTAAGGTAAAAAATTGATTCTTTTCTCCTGATATTTCAATTTAGCAGAAAACCATGCAATATCAGTCAAAAGAAATATAGCCAGAATGATTGATGCTTTTCATAATTGCCCTAGTTAAGAAACTTTCAGGAAGAAATTAGCTCTGTTCCATATATAACCTGTACTTCAACTTGTCATTCAGAGTCTATTCAATAAAGGGTGTTAACTCAATCATTGTTCGTTTCAGTTTAAGTGTTTCGTTTCACAGCTTTTCAGGCTAAAAATGACCCTATTGCCTTGTTATAATTATTTCCTACTTATTTTGTCTTCAGCATTATTACACAAATACCAAGGCTACAAATTCCCACATCATATTATTGAATAAATATGATAAACATCAATTTTATTACACCACGTTTGACAACCTTAAAACTTGTCAAGCAGGAATATCCTAGAGTTGTGTCAATTTATCCTGGCATAAGTCCCAGTGGGCATTTCCGCTTAAGGCAAGACAATCACAAAAGTATTGCTCTGTGTATAGAACATTAGTTATGAATATATTATAAGATTGGGAGTCATTAATCATAGAGTCATAAAAAAATCGGATATCAAAAAGGAATAAATTAAAAGAGTTAGTTCTAGAGTGCTTTGTTTAATGATGTGTAATAACAGGCAGTTTTCTACATATGTAACAATGTAATGTACTTGATGGTCTGAAGTTGCACAGGTTTATCAAAAAGACCAGTTGTCACAGGTATGAATCATTTAGGGAAATCATAAATGAATGAGAGGCTTGAAAGCAAATGTACTCCATATAGTTTTAGGTAACTTTCGGCACAACAATCTATATTGATAGAGGATGTGGGGAAGCCTAGAGAGAACCATGAAAGCTGGTAATCCTTATCAAATAGAATTGGCATTGGACATGCCTTACATTTAGCTGAATTCAAAGTAAGAACTAAACTAGAAAGCTATTGTCGGATTCAAGAGTAATGCATGCAGCGCCTGCAAGTAGTTTGGGGCACTTACCCAAAGTAAAAAAAAATGTATTGTCCATCTACAAATAGTTTGCACTCATTGTATTAAGAAATTAATTCAATAAACCCAATGAAAAATGAAAAAAGTTTAGGTCACAAGCTTAAACTTACAATTTTCAAAATAAGACCCCTGTGGGGCCCAATTGTTTTTGAAATCGAAATTCTAAAACCTTTATTGCGCATCTAAACATAACAATACTGTATAGAAATAAAATGAATGAATTGAAAAATGAAAGAGACGTTTACATCACAAGCTTAAATTCACAATTTTGACCCAAATCAAAATTCTAAAACCTAATTGTGCATCTATAGGTGGTATGCAACCTTTTTTAGCTCACCTGGCCTAAATGTTCAGTGCAGGTGAGCGATACGGGCTCTTTAGAGCCTCTAGTATATAGAATTAAATTCCTAAACCAAAAGGTGAAGGAGGTCAGTTGATGTCACAAGAAAGTGTGACAATTATGGACGGATGGATGGATGGAGACCATAGCAATATCCCTGAACTTTCTTTGAAAGTTTGGGAATAAATAAGCCCTTGACACAAGTGATGACTTAACAACAGTTGACTCTCATCTCAAAGTTGAAAGGACCATAGAAAAAAATTGAAATAAGAGAAATTTTGTTATATCATGAGTAAATATATATTCAAAAAAATATCTTTGGACCAACAAGTTATTTTGAGTTATATATAGTCAAAATATTAGCCTGGAACCAACAGGTTACTTTGAGTTATCATGGAGTAGTAGATATATAATCAAAATATTAGCCTGGAACCAACAAGTTTCTTTGAGTATATAATTAAAATATTATCTTCTGACCAACAAGTTACTTTGCATTATCAGAAATTTTGGGATAATGAGAGTAAAGTTGGCATAAAGTAAAAAACTGTTCTCAGTTAAATTTTGCTGATTTTCTTGATGTTGTGATTAAAAAATTAATAAATATGAAGGTTTTTTATTATTATATAGTAAAAGGCAATCTACTACGGTCAATTTTAATATCATATACTTGAGTGTACATAATCCCAGGAATGAAAAAAAATAACAAAAATATTCTTAATACACTTTATATGAGGCAAAATGCACACTTTTCTAACAAAGAAAGGAAATAGAAATAAAACCGTTTGTTTTGTTGCTGCAAAACATACAGTCTAAACAATGTATGTTACCAGGACAAAATTCAATACATGTATTTGTGACGATATCACAGACAAATCATTATAATAGTGAGTTTTTATGACAATAGCAGTCAGAGTTTGTAAAAAAAATAATAATTTTTTAACAGATATGATTTTAAATGAATATAAAGATAAACCCTTAACATAACATCATTTATGTGTGTGTGTGTATATATATATATATATATATATATATATATATATAACACAAAAAATTACAGAGAGTAATGTGTGTTTTGTTTCACATAGTTTACCCTTATGTTAGAATAATTGTTTGTCATTCAAAACTCAGTAATTAATGTTTTACTAATCAATCTTTCAGTTCAGTATTACAAACTTTGCCAAAATTCATATTCTCAGATAATTCTTAGGTAGTTTGGTTACTAATTTTCAAGATAATTATGAAATTATCATTTTTGTTGTTATTTTTTTCTGCTTGACCAAAGTTACAGTATTACAACTAGCTGTAGTGATCAATAAAAAATGACACTTCTCTATAGACTAAAACTATCTACTATGTCAATTTTTTTGGAGTAGTATGTATGATATTTATACAAGGATATCATTATGATTTGTTATTATGCAATCAACAATTACACATGTCAAGTTATTTTCACTATAATATGCTGATACCATTCAGGAATTGTATATCATTGAAAGTAGGGAAATCAGCAAAATTGAACTTCAGACATTTCTAGTCTACTTTTAGTATGAAATCTAGGGAGAACATTACCTCATAAACTTTGTGAACCAGAACACACTGTACAAGCAATGGTTGAATGTGATGACAAGGGTACCAGACTACTAACCTAATAAAGGTAGTTTATGTGACCCCTTTATTTACCCTGTAAACAATCTACTATTGCAGGATAAAAAAGATAAGAACAACATTTTTCAAAATTTTCCCAAAAAAATGTTGGGAGCAGGAAAAAAAACATCATGACAGATAGGACAGAAATCCATTTGAATTGTCCACACAATGTGAAATGGCACAATAATGATATTTTACATTGATATAAATAACCTTTAATTTCCAAGTTTTCTGGGATAAAGTCCTAATTGCTTTTAGATAATCACTTAGAACAATAACTTTGACAGGAGGGTTGTGACGATGGGTTTATCTATAATGGGAGGGATATAAAAAGTCTTCTTAATTGCTGAATTTTATTGTATTTCATCAAGTTTGTAGACATCACTGTTTGTCTTTTTATTGTATTCATGATAAAGATTGGAGATTATAGGATCATTGCAATTAATGATCTTTCCAACATGCAACATTTCAGTTCATAAAACAAAGGCTGCTAGAACTTGGATTCTCATTCCATGCTTCATTTCACGAACATCATTTTCAAATTTATTATCGATAAAATCTGATGTTCTGTGGTAGGGTTTTTGAAATTATATCGATTTTCAGTTTTCTAAATTAACATGTTCTTGTATCAAATTATCAGATTTATCCCACCAGGGAACATTGTGCATGTTAACTTTATAATGATATTTAATCCCCTCCCTGCTTAAGTATGAAAGGGTAAACTATATTGTCCCCAGGGGTAGTTTCTTCTCGTAATATAGTTATATATTAGCCTATCATACTTAGATGGAATTAATTTGTCAGTTTATCGATGCAATTCGCTAGTTGCCATCTGAGAAGTGAAACTTTTAGAGATTTTGAAGTTATTTCTATAGGTATATGAAACCATCATAATTATAAATTAAAAATTATATTTAAGAATTGTTTGAATTGGCTTCTTTGGAATTTTAGCATAGTTGAATGTTTTACTCAGATAGTTTTTATTTTGTTGCTTACGTATCTTTGAAACACAGAAATCACTCCCTGTCATCTTGTATTGTGGTCTTGTTAGCGTCATCATCAAATTTGTCACACCTCTTCTATCTGCAACTCCTTCTTCACCTGTAAATGGATTTCAGTGAATCTTTAGAACCGAATGCCATTGTGCACCTCTTATCAGACCATGGACTTTGTCTTTATTACTTTGATGGTTTTTAAGATTATGTCTGTAGCAGATTTCAATGAAACATTCAGGAAGTTTGCAGTAACTAGTGCACCTTCCTTTTTATTTTTTTTCAAAATCATTTTTGAGGTTTCCAATAAACATAGGCTTTTAGACTTTTTACTGTAATTTATCTGTCATTAAATTCAATTAGTCCAAAAAGGGAGAAAACTCCAACACTTCTAAGTTTGAACATATTTTTTGTATTAAACTTGTTTTGTCACATATTGTAACTGAAGTAACTGAATTGTTAGAACTTTAATTAAGTATAATGGATTTACTTAGGGGATAAAAAAAATTACCAATATGCAATCCCTCCTTATCTAGTGATTGATAGGATGAGACAACACAAATGTTCCACAAAGCACTCAATCCTTAAATGGTTGAGGAAGTCAGATTACCCTGTTAGAACCACAATCTTTAGCAGGTTTTAAATTTGCAGTTTTTAAATTGTAGTCCATGAAAAGATTGGAGTTGAACACAGTTTCAGCAATGAAAGATAATATGTTGTGTATCTTGTTATGTTTGAGGAGATTTTGGGCAAATGAAATCCAGTTGATTGATAAAGGCATCTAAAGCCTCTAGTTTGGATAGTTTTCTTTAGAACCTTTCCCATATGAAGCTTTATAGGATAATACCTGAAGTAGAAATATAAATGTGCTCATTCCATTTCTAATTTGTAAAATTGCAGCTGTTAATGGATGCTATGGCATTTTATTAGGTAATACTGTTAACAAGTTTAAATAATTCATTGAAAATGTTGTTTAATTCAGGCTAATTGATGAATAAAAACATTTCTGATTAAATACAGCAAAATCTTTATTTGAATGTATGGTAGTTGATGTGTTAATAGAGTGTGTAAAAACACTTATACTGAATATGTAATGAATATAAAGCCATTAAACATGCACGGATATCAGTTTTTTCTGGCAGAACTTTTAACACAGTCAAACTTTATTAGAACTAAGTCATTATCTCACTAATTTAAAATGCAACCATTTTTATCTCACCTGGCCTAAAAGGCCATGTTAGCTATTGCCATCACTTGGTGTCCGTTGTCGTCGTTGTCGTAAACTTTCCTTTAAAGATCTTCTCCTCCTAAACCACTTGGCCAATTGGAACAAAACTTGGCAGCAATGGTCCTTAGGTGGACTTCATTCAGAATTGTATCAATGACCCGGCCTGTCAAACAAGATGGCCTCCAGAGCCGAACATTTTTTACATAGGACCCTATGGCAAAATTTACTTAAAGATCTTCTTGTCAGAAACCACTTGGGCAATTGGAACAAAATTTGATACCAATGGTCCTTAAGTTGCTCTTTTTCAGAAATTTTTCCAATGATCCCGCCAACCATCCAAAATGGCTGCCAAAGCCGAATATAGTTTAACATAGGACCTAATTGGAAAAATCACTGACAGATCTTCTTGTTTGAAACCAGTGAGCCAGTTGGCTTGACAGCAATGTTCCAGGCTGTCAGTCAAGATGGACATAGTCCAGGTGAGCGATACAGGCTCCTGAAAGTCTCTAGTTAAGTAAATTATTTTTGTCCTCGGCCGCAACCCGATGGAGGGACCTAATAATGGTCTGCATCCGTCTGTCTGTCTGTCCGTCACAGTTATTGTGGTTGCATCTCCTCTGAAACCACTGTTACAGGAGTTATGGGACTTTAACTTTTTTGTGCATGAGACACTAAAGGAACACTTTGTGGACGAAACCCCCCACGAGACTGCTGATCAGATTTCATTCAAATTATGTAGGATTGTTAGTAACCTTTTGTACTTGATTCTATTACAACACCATTTTGATTCGACAAAGTTTACATGCATTATGGGACTTTAACCTTTCTCTACATTCGACACTATAGGAACACTTTGTGGACACTACTCCTCTGAGACCGCCGATTGGATTTCGTTCAAATTCTGTAGGATTGTTAGTCACCACATGTACTTGATCCTATTGCACCGCGATTTTGATTTGACAACTTTTACGGGAGTAATGGGACTTTAATGTTTTTGTGCATGTGACAATACAGGAACACTTTGTGGATGCAAATTTTTATTTGTATTGAACTGCAATTTTTTTTATTTGACAAATTTTACTAGAATTTTAATGTGCAGCACAAGGAAGACCTTTTGAATGCCAATGTTCCCAATTTTTATATTGACATCCTGTGCCGCCATTTCAATAATACACATTTTGTATATCTTGTGAGGCTTTAACTTTTCCCTGCGACGGGGAACATATGGCTACATGTAGCAATCTTGTTACTTTTTAAACTGTTTTTATTTAAGATGAATTATTTTCATGAATTTTTGTAAAATTATTTCTTTGCTTGGTGAATGTTTTGGTTCTGTGACAATGTTATTAAATGATCTCTGAGGATGGGGAAGGAGAGCAATTATTTGTTGAATTCTTGGACTAAAGTTGAAGTCTGCAACAAGTGACTGAACAGTGCTTTAATTATAGATTAATATATGATAGTAATATTAATATGTGATCCATATTGGACCAGGTACCATCCCAAGACTCCCATATCGCACCAAGGGCTAAAAAGGGATGATACCAAGTCTGATATGGATTAGGTCATGTATTGATCTGTTTAACATATACTGACCAAGTACTTTGTATCAAAACATCAGGTCTGACCATATCAACCTGACCATGTGACGCCTAAGGTTTGAAATGGCCATATCAGCCTGACCAAGTGACGCATCAAGATCAGCTTGACCAAGTGATGCATCAGGTCTGATATGGCCATATCAGCCTGACTATGTGACACAACCAAGATTAGCTTGACCAAGTGATGCATCAGGTCTGATATGGCCATATCAGCCTGACTATGTGACACAACCAAGATCAGCTTGACCAAGTGATACATCAGGTCTGATATGGCCATATCAGCCTGACTATGTGACACAACCATTCTCATATGGCCATATCAGCCTGACTATGTGACACAACAGTTCTGATATGACTATATCAGCCTGACTATGTGACACAACCATTGTAATATGGCCATATCAGCCTGACTATGTGACACAACCGTTCTGATATGACTATATCAGCCTGACTATGTGACACAACCGTTCTGATATGGCCATATCAGTCTATGTGACACAATTGTTCTGATATGGCCATATTAGCCCAGGTACTGGAATGATAGGTTGTTAGCCTGGGGTTTCCAAATACATGTATTGATACTTCTCTTCTGGTCTTTACACATATGAAAAACAATCATATTTAGTACTAAGTATATGATAATGCAAGAATTTAGTGCATGAATGAATTATAAGTGTTATTGTCTGGAGGGTGTAGTGTTTTGGTATGCCAATTTCAAAATTTGTTCCCTAGTGAATTATCAGACTTTCTTCACTCAGAAATCACTGCATCCTCAATTTAATAATCAACATTTATTTTACATGGAATTATCAGATATTCTCTATTTTGAAAATAGATATTTCCCTACTTTCAATGTAACTTTTTAAAATATTTTTAGCAAAGAAGTTTTCTTTCTTGTCATATAACGATTTTGAAAGTTGTGTATCATTTGATACAGTACATTGTACATGATAGGTTACCATCATATTAATTTTAATGTCTTGAATATAAAGTAATTAGAGCATATGAGCCCTATGAGTTTTCATAATTCTTTCTGTTCAATTTTTGTTTCATTATATGTTTATATTTATCTTACATTTGATTCTATTGTTTACAATGTTTTGATTCCCAAAGTTTTGGTCATGAGCACACCTGTTCCATAAATGCAGAATGTATGCAAGGAATTTTGTATCCAAATTTTTTTTACACAATGGATATTTCTGGATGATATCTTGAACCATATCATATCATAGATTTTATTTGATTTGCTTTGAGTTATGTCCCTTGATCTGCAACAATAATCTGGCATCTTTAATATTAATTTTAGGAAATACTGTTGTTTACTGGTTCACCATATTTTTTTTCTCATAATTCTGTATTCATGTCACCCCACTTCAGTTAAAAAAAAGGAAGCATTTAAATTGATAGCTATAAACAATAATTACGTACGTCAGTTTTCTACCAATCAGTAATTGATGAAGTACAGATATTTTACAGTTGAATGGCTGATGGGGGATTAACTGAATTTTCTCAGCAACAAGATGTATTACAAATTCTTGTCAGAGAAGATATTAGATTAAAACGATTTCTTGTACAGTCATTACATGCAATATGCCACACTGAAAGATTCTACCAGCCTCATTGCTTTTCTATTACGGGTTCGTTAAGCGTATTAGGAGATAACTGGTTGTTTGCGGAAATTGCGAAAAAGATAACTGATGGTCATATAGAGTGACAAATATAAAATGAACAAAAGATAGAATATTATCAAAGGAAAGACTTTGATTTAAGTTTTGTTTATATAACTAGTTTTCTTTGACGGTTGTAGTAAAAACATGATCACTTTAATTGTATACATAGAATCCACTGTTAGAAAAGAAGTCTATTTTACAATTAAATTTACAAAATATGAAAGGAAGAACAATGTAAATTCATTGTATTTTGTTGGATACCAATTCTAGTGTTTCTCATGGTTTTCATGGGAAGTTTGGAGACTTTTTTTTGCTGCGATTATTCTTTCTTTCTTGTCAACCTTGAACTTGTCTGGGCCGTAGCTCGGATACTGTATGGAGGACTTTCATGAAACTTTACAGGATGATAGCCCTCCCCAACATGTCAAATTTAAAGGGGGTACCAGGGGAGTTTACACCAAACTCTCAAACCTGCTATAATTCACATTTTTTCATTTATTCATTGATGTATATTGGGGGTCCATGGAAGGTATGGCCCAACTCACTCAAAATAGATTTGTCGTTGAAACCTTTGAGATCCCCACCTTATAACGATATATATTTTTATTTCATTTGGGAAGATATCATTCATTGATGTATATGGGGGGTTCCCAGGGGGTATGCCCTACCCCTTCAGAATAGATTTTCTTCATGATTTGGAAACCCTTCAGATCCCCATCCTATAACAATATATAATCTTACTCCTTATAAATAAATGAATCCATAGTACTGGTATGTCTAAAAGTGTTAAATGATATTCATCTGAATTTTGAACATGTGTTTAAGTTTACATAATTTAAGTAAATTTACTTTTTCTTAGTACCCCCAACAAAAATAGAATCACTGTATGTCTGTTGATTAATTAATCTTTTAAGTGCGACTCCTCCTATCCCATCTCACGGAATTCAAACACAAAGATAATATACCATGTGGATGAAGCAAAATAATTCCTGTCTGACATCCTGAAGGGGAGATGATTTGACTTGTGCAGCATAAAGGTACCTCTTGTTTAAGATTACCATGACATGCCAAGAAAACTTGAGTATCCTCTACCAACATTTGAAAGGAATAAATATAGCCAATGTAGAAATTCAAGACAGGAGGAAAGGGAAATAACAAAGATAATAGCATTGATAATATTTTTTACTAATTTTCAGGAATTAAGGCAGAGCCAAATTCAAAGACCACAAGCCAAGGGAGCTCTGTCATATTAAACTGTGAACTGAAATTCCCTGACAATGAACCAGACAATGTTATCGTACAATGGAAGAAAAGCAATTTACAGACTCCTGTGTTTATGCAGTTTGGCAGTTATCCTGCAAATATCCACAATGATTTCACTGAACGAGTACAAGTCGTAAATGGTGCATCTTTGAAAATTTCCCACGTACGAGCCGAGGATGAAGGATGGTACGAGTGTTTAATAGAATTTACAAATGGAGTAGATGACTCCAAGAAAAATGGTACATGGGTGTACCTCAATGTAAACAGTAAGTACCAAAATAATTATTACCGTATCAGTTCAGAAAAGTTTTATGTTTCTTGAAGCACATTATTATGTACAAGGAATATAAATGGAATTGATGAGTTGTTAAAAGGACAGAGAACAGCTTAAACATATAAAAGACAAAAAAAAAATCAAAACTGAATAAAAACTATAACAGAGCAAAAAAAAAAGTTGAAATGGCCAAACGTTTTGGCCAATATGGCCTTGTTCAAGAGCAGCTGGAATGAAAATGTTGACTGTATGAAACTCAGAGCAAAACTGAATCAGTACATACAAAGTGAAATTGGATGGTAATTTAAGAGGTAGGTGAACGTTAAAGATTTCGTACCATAGTCAGGAGTCATTGGTTTATTTTGCAATAGAACTTTTATGTAAGAAATTTTGCGATCTCAGTAGAAATTCCATTACATTGTTATTATACGGGAACATTAAGAGCTTCTCTTGCAGTTTTGGTACATAGCCTGCGTTGAAGGCTGTATCTCAAAAGTGTTCATACTATTTAGATTCCATTTCAAGGTTTTCGTTTCATTTAAATTTACCACATATCTCCTTTAATTTCTATTTTTGAATCACTTTACTGTGTGAAGTTTCATGTTTCATTTCTTTTTACAGTGTTCAATTTTAATTAGATCTATTGCATACCTTCTTCTTCCATGCTAGATTTTTTATCCTCCACAAAATCTTTCTGTCCATGGTCACTCCAAAATTTTATTGTTTATTGTTTGAGAAAATTCTGTATAAAGTAATTTAGGAACCAAACCAGTATGAAACTTTCAAAAAGTGAATTTCAAAAAGTAGGAAACTTTTGGGAATAACAGATGTCATATCACTTAAGAATGTACAGAATTGTAAGCAAAACCTAGAAGATTCACTTGTTGACACTTGAGAATCAAATTTCATCGTAGAGAATGGGATAAACATGTTCCAATTTTGCTGTGGTCTGTTTTATATAAATCTGATTGGTATATCAAATTTAAGCTTCAAGTTAGAATTTTTAACAAAGGTTAGTTGTTAAAACAATTGAGTTTTTGTCTTGTATTATACCATAATTTGTAGACACCTCAGATACATCTAGTTAATGTCAATTTTGTTGTCTCTGTCATTAGTGTCAACGGTATAATTAACGGATCAAATGGCCATATGTCTAAATTGATGTATAAATTGGGCAGAAAAATGAAAGCCATGTTTTTACTTTATACCAAGTCACGACTTGACATAACATTGATATTGTGTGCTTGGGTTATAATTAATTGGATGTTGTTTTCTTGGGCATTTAGGAGCTTATACCATAGATGTTGTAGAATTTGGAGGAATTTTTAGGCAATGACAAAGTAATTTTTAGAACCCTCACAAATAAACTGTAAATCTGGCTACAGTGTATGCCTATTTTTTTCATGCTGTAATGAGGAATTGTTATGTGTTATTTGAAAAAGCATTTTTATACCACCGCAAATATTTGCAGATGTATTATAATATGAGCCTGTCGTTGTCTACGTAGGCGGCGGCGGCAGCAACATCTGTAGACAGTCGGGTTTCTGCTCATTTACTTTTGTTCTATTGAATATATCATTATAATATTTTACAACAATGTTTCCCCGTACAAAATACATGTTGGGATTGATTTTGGGAAATCTGGCCCCTCCCGTTTTTTTTTCTAGGGGTCTTTAAGGGTTTTTTTATTATTTTTTTGTAACTTTTTAAATTTCTGTCTGGTTTTCATGATTTTTTGTTTTTAATTTTCCTCGTGGAAAATGGGAAATGGCTTAAGATTAATTTTTTCACTATCTCTTACTGTTTTAGAGATAAAAGGGGCCAAAAAAGGGACACACCTTAATTTTCGAAAAATTTTTATTTCTTATCTGATTTTGATGATTTTTTTTTAAATGGTATGTCTTAAGAAATGTAATATAAGTTACTCCAGGCAGTTACTTTTGTCATTGCGGAAATAAAAGGGATTAATAACCATTTTGAAGGACACCTAAAACTTTTATTTATCATCCAATTTTTTCTATATTTTATTTACAAAGGGTCAAAGTTACGGTCGTATGATGCTGCATTTAGCAAAGCCCTTTATTTACCTAATTGAAGAAGGCAATTTTTGGCATGAAATTTAGGCAGAACGTGATATAAACACTGTGAACCAGAACAGTACAAATTACCATTGCAAATGATGATAAGGGAGATGATATTATGATACTATTATGATATAAAAAAAAGAAATTTCTGCTTGAACAAATTAACTAGTTGAAAAGTTCCATAGGAACAAAGTGGTTGCATTTATCCTGATATTAATTGACAAGTATGGACTGTTGATTCTTGTAAAAAACTGGCTGCCACTATTAGCAACAATGTTTTATAAACTGAATTCAAAGTAGAAACATCTTTTCAGATACTGATTTTTTCCCATAACATTCCCAAATAAGTTTATCCTGCAAGATGATGACAATGAGAGTTCTCATGATGGATGTAGAAACTTAGATTGCAGAATGTGGACCAAAAAAAACTTTTTGCAGGATATCTCAATGGTTAAATATGATAAAACACAGATTTTTTTTATAATTTATCTACTGATTTTTTGGAGATCATTTGCTCTCATTCTCTCATAGGCTGCTAAATACTTTGGATTCAGTTATTTTCATAGGTATCACTGTATCTGTTTCAAGGGTATCACATTTCATGGATATGTAATTTTCTAGTAATGACATATTATGGAAATCATTTATCTTGTAAAATGTTTAAATTCGTGGTTTCATTGCATCCATGAAACCCACAGAAAGTATTGTTCAGCAAGATGAACTGGTAATTTATGCACAGTATCTGTTGCTTTTGACTTTTTCTAGTGAAGTTGTTTGAGGTGTTTGCCATTTAAAACACTGAATATAATTCAAAATCACTTAGAACTGAATTTTTACATTAAAGTAACATTATGTTGAAAATCAGAAATTATGATCAAAGTTTGACTGTTCTGATGAAATATGTAACTGATTTACATATGTAGTATCTTAAACCATGTTTTACATTCTGAAATTAATTATCACAAACCATTAAACCGGCTAAAAGATAAAAGAAATGACATTTTATGAGGATATGCTGCTGAAACATCATCATTGATTTGAAATATGATGGAAATTTGAATATCAGCTGAATAATGGCTATGAAAATCAGTGAATTAGAAAATTAATAAAATATCAGTTCCATACAATATAAGATATGATCCCTTTTGTGGAACATAAAATTCCAAGTTTGATAGTATATCTTTATTTTCTGATTTGCTCTTTTTTATGATGATTTATATTTAGTTAAATCATTTAAGGAAATGTGATTTTGGGGAAATTTTTTTCCTGAGATCTGATATCAAGTATTTCGACATTGTTTTGGAATTTAGATAGAAGCTGTACTGTTTTCTTTCATAACTTTTAACTTAAATTTTTTGGATAATTACCAATCTCTTTCATTAATGATTGTATTATTTAATGTATTTGAATGTTAACGAACAGAAATTTTACATTTACCTGTAATCATTAATTAATTCAAGTTGGGTACCAAAAATATCATGACCAGAGGCAGTTTTGGTTAATCAAGCATTTTGTTTGAATTCGAGGAAAGTTGCATTTGCCAGTTTTTAGGAATTGTGAAAAGTTAATGTTGGAGAAATTGGCTCATAATCTTGCTATTCCCATTTCTGTTTATTGAATCCAGCATTATACCACAGTATTCCACACTTACATTGTTCACAAGATTACAATGGGAGATATCTGTCTTTGGGTCCAAAATCAAGGTTTATTTATTGAACCCAGCATTATACCACAGTATTCCACACTTACATTGTTCACTAGATTACAATGGGAGATATCTGTCTTTGGGTCCAAAATCAAGGTTTATTTATTGAATGACTTGCTCTAGTCTGTAAGTACTTTGAAAAAAGTTTTGCAATAAGGTTATTTTTACCAAATAAAATAATGAACCAGCTGGATTATATGATCTAGGTAGTTTATTATAAACGATTGCTAGTTATTCAACCTAATTTTACAGATGGAAAGGTATGTTCATCTGCAATATTAATTGGCAATTTGCCATTTATTTTTTTTTTTTTTTTGTTGCTGAAGGTCAGTTGTTTATTTTGGGTACTCTGGCTCCCTCGGTCAATAAGAAATATAAAAGATGCAGTGTTAGCCTCCTTTACATTGAGGATGACACAAAACCCCAATAAATAAACTAGTGAAATCATTTCTACCTTACATAACAGTGCATTCTATTATTAATGTGATAAATTCTGTGTAAAATTGTATTTTCTGAAGATAATTGCCAGGTTCGGAATAACAAACTGTCTGAATGTTGACGTGAAGACTTGTATGAGATTGATATAGTACACAGAAGTAGACTTTTCTCATTTGCATGTAAAATCCATAAAAATCTCAACTCATTCAGTCATGTGAAAATTACATTGGAATATAATAAGGAATTTGGCACTGCTAAGACCCATATACAATACGATCCTATGGAAATTTACTTGATTTTTCTAGCAGGACGGCATTTAATCAGGGAAGAGATCATTTGTAATTGTGTCTGCGATAAAAGAGGTTGCTACCGCTAAGCCAAGTGCCCATTTACAAAATTGAAAATTAACAATAGCTTGTGCCTCAATGTCAAACATTTTTCTGCTTGATAAGTCCTGGTGCTAATATTGTATAATTTATCACTTTGCTTAGATTTAGCCAAACTACATACATAATAGCAGACACTCTGATAAAGGCAAGGATCAATTATTTGTAAGAAAATTGATTTTTCAACAAGGGAGTGATTTATTGGTAGCAAAAATAGAATAAATCTTATATCCGTGACTTTAGACCTGTTCTTGAACAGATTTTCGTTTTCGTGAGAGATGATTCCTGAGGAATTTAAACCTTAAAAGGATATTATAATCATTAAAATATGATTTATTATAACAATTTTTTTTATCTTGAAATGTTGAAGATTAGTGGCAAATATGCTTCCTTTGTGGGGAGGAATTTAAAAGTGATTCCTGAAATTCTAATCCTGTAACTTTATGGTACCACTAAGGTTTCTGCAGTGTCATAATTTGTCAATTCTCTTGGTGTTCATAATTAGGATTTTCATGTTCTTAATCTTATGTATTATGTTTAATGTTTAAAATTAATCTCTAGACCTTTTCAGAGATGACAGAATATTTATAATCTTTTAAACAGTAAATCTTATTTTATTAACCAGGATTGTTGATAGAAAACCTGTTTAATAATTGGTCATGTACATTTTTGGGTCAGGTGGGTGGGCGTCTCTCAACCTTGATGGAGGAAAACAGAATTTGTCAGTTCTTGTTGGCATGTATAGTAGCATGGAGAATGTTAATGAAAGCCATTAATGACAAAACTGTTTTCATACTTTATACCTGTATCCATATCTGGAACATGAAAGAAAAGGTGAAGAAAAACTGAAAAGCCATCCAATAGCCACAAATCCCGAGACAGAGACAAACTGAGGTATAGAAGGATGAGATACACAACACCAAACACTGAAAAAATGATGAGCAATGTAGACCCCACCAACAAATTTGGAAGACCTCAGGTGGTTTGGATGGGTAAGCAGTTCCTGTCTGTTATAAGACACCTTCCATATTGCTCCTGTCGAGTCAATAAAATTGAGAGTTCAGTGATAGGGAAACAGTGAAACCGCCACAAATGAAAGAGATCAAATTTCATTTGGGAAATCAATATTCAATAACAATCTACAAGTTGTTAATAATGACAGAAGAATTTTTGAATTTTGACTTCAACCCAGAAACAACATACCCCAATTTGAGTAGCTTTTGCATCCACAATCATGAAAAGTATTAGTTTCAAACAAGGGTAAATAAGTTTTATCAAGGAAATCTAAATTATTTGCTTTTCAGGTACTATAGCAGGAATTGAATTATATTTTACTTTCTGCAGAATACCTGCATATTAATGCAATGTAATATATCAGTATACTTATAAGGTAAAAGTTCCTGTTATGTAATGACGGTAGGTTGATTTAAGAGTTTAAACGCCACTGGTAATTCATCAACTGGTTTTGGAGAAAATGACGAAATTGATTGCAATCACAGTAAAACCATTGATTTGGTAATGTTCTGCCATTTAATTAAACCAAGGCAGCTATAAAAGCTTCATCATGATGGCTTTTTGTCTTGGAATGGTCATCACTTCTCCATAAAATCTTGCTTCTCTGTCAAACACTTAAAAGTTCTAGATGGATTTTCTGTTAAAGCGGTTAATTTGGTAGACAAATCGGGACATTTTCTTGGTTTAACTTCATATAATTGATCCTTTTTAAAACATAAAATCAGATCTACTGAAGTCAGATGTCTTATCTTTTACCCTTGGATTTTAATGTTAAATACAATGTCATGATAATTTTAATCATATAAAATTTCCCTGTTGTAGACACATTTTGTTTTAGTAAGCAAGTTTAGTAAAAAGTAAATTTGATAAAGCCTTTCATGGCATAGATAGACTCAAATGATATTTTTATTGAAATCTTGTGTAACGGATTTATCTCCAACATTTAGCTGCCTCGATCGACCAAAGCTTGATTCCAAGATCTTTCATGTGGCAGTCCATGCACGCCTCTTACAAACTAAGCTGAAGGAGTAATTTGGTACAGCTAATAGAGGATGGTTATAAACCTATTATGGTTCTATAATTTAATTGTAAATAAGGGAAGCCAGTGTTACACATGCTATGATTTGTAAAATTTTTATTGAATTTGGATAAGATAGGTCACAGGTTCAAGAGATGTAACTATTACCAAAACTACATTTTGGTTTTCATCGAACTTCAAAACAAATTTTCAAAGCTTTGAAACAATTTGCCCTTTCCCCCCTTATAATCAGTTCCGGCTTAAGAGATAATAAAAAAAATAATATCAAGAGTTTATGTCAGTAATAAATACTAAAATCATGTGGGAAAATTTGTTTTAAATCCCTCTTCTGCAAAACAATATACTGGATCTGTGCCTGTAAACACAATCTTATTATAATTCGATACCCGTACCAATTTCCTATAAAATGAAGATAGATGCAAGATGTAATGTATATACAACCCATACGGTACTGGAACATGAGCTAAAATGAAGTGAACAGGGCTTTTATTATTGTTCTTCATCTTAAAAGCTGCTTTGAAGTCGTCCTTGGTGAACCTTAAACTCACACATGATAACAAGTTCAGTTTGGTTCCTGGAGTGGACTATGAATTGGAGGACCTAGACTTGATTAAAATATGAGGGGTGAAGTTATATGATATTAGCCCTCTCATCAAACAAGGGGCCATATCAAATAGGGAAGAACTTCAGTAACTTTATTTAAAACAATGTACATGTGGTATAACTACTGCAAAAGTACTATTCTCAGAAAACTCACTGTTACTATAAACTGGATGTTATTTAAATTTCCAATGGGGACAAACTGCATGTGCACTGCTTTTGGCTGATTTTTTCTTGTTTTTATATGAGGTTGAATTTTTACATGGGCTACTACAGAGAAAAGAAACTAGCTCAGTCCTTTAATTTCAGTTTCCACTATATAGGTGATGTTCTGTCACTTAATAATCATAACTTTAAGGATTATCTACATCTCATCTATCCCAGTGAACTTGAAATTAAAGAGACCACAGACACACCCACTTCGTATAGATTATTGGGTTTTCTGCATATAGATATCCTAAAATATCAGCTGCGAGCCACAATATGAAGATTTTTGGCGAGTGAGCGCAGCGAACGAGTCTAAAAGATTCATATTGTGTCGAGTGGCTGATATTTTACAATATATTTACACAGAAAACCCGATAATCTGTTTATCGTACAAATTCTGTACATTTTAGCCGCCCCCTGTAAGGCGTTTTTTACGCTTTTTTGTCCTCCTGTAGGTAAGCTTTATAACGTCTGCTCTCACATTGTGACGTTGCTAATAAGTCCTGCTCTCATATTGTGACGTCACTGATAAGTCCTGCTGTCGGGGATAATGTCTCCTAATACGTCACAAAGCCTTAATACAGAGATTACAGAGCAGCTGAGCAGGGTGATATAGACTTTTTTCAGAAACTGTTTAACCATCTGATCTTATGTCCTTGGAAATAGAAATTATTACATAATGCAAAAATAATGGTTTTCCGAACTTTTTTTTAGCAAACACTTTTACCAAAGGATCTTATTTTTGGTATATGAGCTTACAAGGATGAGCTACAGAACAAGTTTGACTTTCATGCTGATTGGATAATCATTGTGAGAGTTATTGCCCATGGAGTTCAGAATTATTGTCAAAATATTAGTTTTCCAGACTTTTTTTGCAAACCCTTTTACCAAGTGATCTTATGTTTGGTATCTGAGCTTATAATGATGAGTTACAGATCAAGTTTTAGTTTCATGCAGATCAGGTCATTATTGTGTACCCCTTGCAAACATACTTTTAGGATTTTAACGAATGGCTCTGTCCATATTTCTGTGTCCGATTCACATAGTGAAGGAGCATTTGGTGTGTTATCTCACAGCTCAAGCCAGTAGGAGACATAGTATATCTCAGCAATACACTTAGAATGCTTGATAATTTCATCACTTCAAAACTTTTACAGTCATCACCATGAATTGATTGGCAAGTCCGAAGTTTCTATCTCACATATGAGACTAGATATCTCTAGTTATATTTCACGTCCCTCTGGAATTTATACCTCACTGAACTTGACACTTCTCTGCATGGATTTTACTCACTAGCAATCTGATTGGTGGCATTAATGGAGGAGGACATGCTTACTCTTCCGGAGAACCTGATGTCACTCCCTGTTTTTAGAGGGATTTCACATTGCTAATGCTTTAGTTCCTGTGCTGTCTTGTTCTAATCCTGTTTAGTTATTATTGTTTTTTTTATTCTCTCCTTATGGCATTCGTTTGTTATGTTCCATTCTCATGAGTTTGTCTTGCCTTTGGATATAGATTTTACAAACTTTTCCCACTGTTTTGTCGCTTCGGTATTCTTTTGCTGATATTCTAATTAGGTCTTGAAAATTACAGATCAATATCGTTTCACATATGAACTTTAAAAACTTTCAATTTTTGCCATAATTAATTTTCTCTTGAATAAGGTAATGCATTTTGTATAGATATATAGTTAACCCATTTATAGGTGCTGAGTTTGGAAGAATTGTTACCTGTAATAATATTGAATTATATAATTTCTCCGAGTGAATATTAATTAAAAAGCAAATATTGACATCTAGCTATCATTCTTTGGGTAAACATTAAAGTTTTCTTTTGTGCTGCTAAAACAGTTTTTTAGCCTATTTAATGAAATATTGAAATGGTGAAATTAAAAATTTATCATCTTTCATGTGTCATTTATTAAAGTGCATTATCACGGAACTAACTAAAATTGTAATCTGATTCGTTTGATTGCCGTGGTAATTTTCAGGAGTCATTTGTATTCCCGGTTCCTTGCCGTCCTTCAGAATTTAATTGTGACATATTAATGAATTTATTGCAGTATCACTTTTAAACAAATCAATAGAGGAGTCCTTTATCAATTAAAATTGTTTTTCTTTTGAATGTAATTTAGGATAACGAATTCTTTCTCAGCCTTTTAATGTTCCAATGTTTATTACTGTCCATACTAACTTCTGATATGTTTTTCCCATCTATACACATGATAAATTGAATTTATTGAAAAAGGAAAGTGATCAATTCACCAAAGTAGCTATTCCCATGGAATATATGTTTTGGTTTACTATGCATTCATTTGAAATGAACATAAACAAAAGATTTATTTCGATTTAAATATTCTGAAATTGATCCAAACCATGACACGAAATTAGTTAATTTTCATGCAATTGTAGTAATAATTGTGTTATATGGTTATCTCCACTGATCTTCTTTTAGAATCGACTTGGTTTTTCTTTGCATGGAAATTTCAATGGGATTCTGGCTCTAAAGTACAAATGTACTATAACAATCTGAATTCTAATACAAAATAGTATACATTCCCAGTTCTGCAAGTTTGTATTTTTTGTCCTAGTTGTGAAAGGATTCTTGTAATCCATGTATTTCACTCTCTTTAAATGTGATTTAGGCCTCTTCTTTTTTAGCATTCTTTGTGTAAATGAATTTTTTTAGTTCAACTACTATCACCATTGTTGGACAATTTATTATCTAGAATCTTTACTGAACCAGATTTACCTATAATTGGGTCTGTCTTGTGTATGTATTCTGATGCATCTCTTTCTGATTGTCCAGCTGTCCCTTACTTTCGTCACGTGTTTAAATACTGTAATTACAACGCTCTGTTAGTTGTTTCCACAACTTGTAGATTAAATGCTGTCAGAGTTATAGCCCCTTTTTGCTCATCTGAGCTTTTCTCATCACCTGGTGTCTGGCAAAAATCTTCTCCACTGAAACTACTTGGCTAAATTACCAAAATTTGGCTACAATCATTATTAGGGTATCTAGTTTTAAAAATGTGTCCGATGACCCCTACTGCCAGCCAACATGGGCAACATGAATAAAAAAGAATATAGGGGTAAACTGCAGTTTTTGTCTTAGCAAAACTGACGGGGTAAAAATGTTCTTCAGGTAAAGTTCTACCTGCCATGAAATTTTCAGACGAATCTGTCAACCATTTGTTGAGTTATTGTTAATTTTAAAGAAAGTTTGCAGTTTTAGATTATTATCTTGAATATCATTATAGATAAAGACAAACTGTACACAGCAAAAACATTCACTGAAGTAAGATCTACAAATAAGTCAAAATGACCAAAATCGTTGATTGAGCCTTGTAGACGTTTTTCCTCTTTAAAGAAGGCATCCGTCATAAACTTTCCCTTAAAGATCTTCTCTGAAACCACTGGGCCAATTGGTACCAGACTTTTGTGCAATGGTTCTTGTGTGGCCCTCTTCCAAAAGTATGTCCAGCATCCTCCACTTCCAATGGATATGGCTGCTGTGACTAGAAATAGAAAAAAGGGGAATGAATTTTTAAAATATTCTATGAAACTACATGGCCAATTGGAACATGACTTGGCAGCAATGGTCCTGAGGTGTTCCTCTAGAAATTTGTCCGATTACCCCGACTGTCAACCAAGATGGCCGCCACATGACCCTAGGGAAAATTCATTTTAAAGTCTTCTTGCCTGAAACCTGTAAGCCAATTGGAACTAAAGTTGGCACCAATGGCCCTTACATGGTCCTCCTTCAGAATTGTGTCTGATGACCTGGACTGTCAACCAAGAGGGCCGCCACAGCCAAACTTAATTTAACATCGGACCCTATGTGAAAATTCATTTAAAAGCTTCTTGTCTGAAATCACTGAGCCAATTGGAACTAAACTTGGCAGCAATAGTCCTTACATTGTCCTCTTGCAGAATTATGTCCAATGACTTGGACTATAAACCAAGTTGGCTGCCACAGCAGAACTTTGTTAAATATAGGACCCAACAGGAAAATTCATTTAAAAGTCTTCTTCTCTGAAACCACTAAGACTATTGTAACCAGATTTAGCAGCTTGATCCTTGCATGGTTCTCTTTCAGAATTGTGTCCAATGACCTGGACCAATATGGCCACCAAAGTCGAAATTAATTTATCATAGTACCCTATGGGAAAATTCATAAAAAAAAATCTTTTTGTCAGAAACCCTAAAGCCAATTGGAACAAGAAATATCTGAAGTTATATATGTACTTCCTCAGGCTCAGATGTATTTTTTAATAAAATCATGTAAATTTGTGCAGGCTGGAAGCATTTTAACACTTGGCTGAAAATTCATTACTTAAGCAACAGAAATTTGGAAAAATGTTTATGACAGAAATAAATTGTGGTTTATGTGATAGTTCAATGACTGTTTAAGGATTGAATAATTTTTTTTCAATCTGTGGAGAAATAATCTCAATCATGTGGTTCCAGGAAGCAGTTTATATTAAAGTGTACAAACAAAATTACAGTCCTTCCTAATAACTTAATTCCAATCAAAACTGGATGGATTCCCCCCTTATGACATGATGGTAGAAAAGAAAACTTTAGTCTATATTATGTTATACAATAAAAAGTTAACCAATCAAGTGGCACGTTACATCCAATATTAAATTATTTTTTGATGTTGTGGTGACAGATTGATAGTAAAGAAGTAGCTTTATCATGCTGTCTCCTTTCAGAAGTACTTATAGTATTTTATCTTCAAACACACATGTAAGCAGACCTTTCTGTGAAATTAAAAGTATATATATGCACATTATATCAGTTTATTCAACAATTTTACTAATTAGAGTTATCTCCCTTATGACATCAATTAATTGATGAGAGTGTCATTGGTAAGGTAGGTTTCTTAGTTTTTCAGTCAATAAGAAATAAATCAAAAGGAGATTAGGGTTCTATTTTTTTTTTTACAAATTTTGGGGCTATGAAAAGTATGATCATATATAATACCAAAATTATTTTCCCTTTTAAAACTAGGTGCATTATTGTAACTTCATATCTTGATAAACAATTATACATATGTGAACCATATTAAACTAAGGGAGTAGTCATTTGACCATTATGGGGATGGCAAGGAAATGATATTGGATCCTGGAAATTTTTTCATTGCCTCCAAGTATTGGTATATAAATAGGTCAAATTTTTTATTAGATTGCAATTTATTATGTTACATTTATTTAATAGTATTTTTTCATCCTTGCAACTCCCCTAAAAAAATTAAATGGTTTTTTGCCTAAATTTGATTAAATTAAACTATGGTATGATATTTAATAAATTTTACTTATGTTATTCAGAGACTTCTAAACTTATAAGTAATCCAGTGTTCACAGAATAGTGAATTCTAATACACATGTGAAATATCTGTAATATGTCCAACCTGAATCTCCAGCAGAATTTATCTTACATTTGAACATTCCTTGTTAATATTGATATACAGTGTAACATTACTGTAACATTTTCTTTTTATATTAACTTTTATAGTCTTTGGAGTTTATTTAATAGTAATAAATATTGTAATATTATACAATCTAACTAATTTTATTACAAATTGGTTACAAAGGAACCTTTTTATTACATTTTAGTTCTCCTCTGAGTTTTAATGATATCATTATATAATTATTGATGGCTTCAGCTATTTAATAATCTGTTCGTTATTTAAAACGTTATGGGAGCAGATACAAGAATTTTAATTTAATTATTCAAGCAGTCTTTATTGGTTAAACATTAATTTAATTTAAAAATTAAAAATTCAACATTTTCAGTTTAATAAGAATAGTTTCTCTTAAAACTAAAAAGTAAAACTCTACGACAGTTATCAGAAATTCTATAATCATCTATATATATTTAAAAATAATTTCCTGCTTGGAAATCAAGCTTTTTATTGAATTTAAAATTATTCTTTTATTATTTTCATAAATTCTATGGAGACATTAGGAAACAGGTGTATTGATAAGACAGGTGAAGGGCGGTTTATTCATGTAGGGGGTCTCAGGTGAAATTCTTACCTGGAAGATCAAAAGATTAGGGGGGACAGGTATAATCCAGTAATTGAAACATCTTGTTAAACCAGAAATGATTGATTAGCTAATTTTGTTTATATCATGTTTTGTTTGTTGTTAATCTTTATTAGGCTTTTAGATTGATTTATGGTACTTAGTTTGTTTATTTTATTACAACTATTTAATATCACCCCTCCAAGCTATTATAATAGTATGTTCCAAATTTGAATGAATGACTGGTTGAACATAGTAAATCTAGTGACCTAGAAATTTTTGGTGGGGGTAGAAAGTTTGACCTAAATGGAAGGGTTATGGAGGAGAGATGTTTCTATTTATTGTGTTGGATAGGTATTTCCTGTTGTTTACAGGCCAGTGCTCAAGGTAAACAAAATATTTACTCAATACACATCACTGTATATTTAAGCTACTGATAAATGAACAGGGATATTTATCACACTATCTGCTAAAGTTGTTATCAAGTCTTCACATTCCATTAATATTTCCTGCAGCTGAAAAATTTGTTTGTGATTAAATTGTACTAGAGTTATATTTATTTAAGTTTATTAATGATTTATTCATTTTAGACAATGTTTCTTGGTCTACCTTGAAGTGAACAGGCATGTTGTGGTATCTTTTTTTCTTGCTTCATTAAATTTACATCAAGATTTACACATAATGGATGTGTTAAAGTTTGATTGAGCTGACCTTTAGCATGTTTGTGTTAAATAGAATGATTGTTTCGTGGTTAAATTAAACCTTTTCTTTAAATGGCATAAAACAAGTTCCTTTTAAAAACATTTTGAGATTTAAATTTCTATTTAAATTAGTATTAAAAGCTTGAATTTTTGATTCACCAATTCATTGTTATCAAATTTGTTGGTGACACTCAGTTCTTAAAGAAAAGACTGTAAAAGTGGTTTAGTTAGCCATAAACATGCTATACACAGTATCGTTTTGTCAGTGTGACAGTTGAATTTCCCACAATTTCTTTTGGCTTTGTCAGTCATCAAGAGCTTGTTTTTATGCCCCCACAACTATATATTGTTTTACCCCTGTCCGTCCTTCCATTTGTCCGTCCGTCCGTCCCATTATGGGTATATAGTTATTCCGCATAACTCCTCCTAAAGTTTGAATCCTAGGAATTTTATTAATATTTGCTCTTTTGGGAGATAGTTGAACTTTGTCATTTTTTGGAGTATTTACTTGCATAAGAGGAGCGTTTCCGTATAATTCCTCCTACAGTTTGAATGCTAGGAAGTTTTCACTTTCCTGGCTGTTTGTACATATATTGAAGGTGTGCATGTGGTCAGGGTTTTGATTTTTATTAATATTTTCTCTTTTGGGAGATAGTTGAACTTTGTCATTTTTGGGGTATAAGCGGTGAATAATGTTATAGTTATTCTGCATAACTCCTTCTACAGTTTGAATGCTAGGAAGTTTTCACTTGCTGTCTATTTGTACATGGATTGCATAATGTCTGTGATTAGATTTTTATCAATATTTGCTGTTTTGAAGATAATTGGTCTTTGTCATTTTGGGAGAATATACCTGATCATAAAATTGTTAGCATTGTCAAATGTTAAACCTTGTGAGTAAAAGTTAGTTTTAAATTTATCTTAAAAATAGATGTCATACAATGCTGATTAAGGAGTTACCATTTGATCTGAACCTTTAACCTATGTGCTTCCATGCTCAACTTTGTGTATTTTAAAATAACACTTTGCATCTGTGCGGGCATCAATTGTGTCTCCCAGATACAATAATATCTCAAAGAAAGTCCTACATTGACTTTGTTATAATACAGTTACTTCAGAGTGGAGTGCAGGGGCATCACTTTGTCTAGTTAGTGTTTTATTATACCCCACGCAACGAGTTGCGGAGGGTATAATGTTTTTGACCCGTCCGTCCGTCCGTCCATCTGTCCGTCAGTCCGTCAGTCCTGTTTCTTGTCATCGCAACTCCTCTCAAACCACACAACAGAATTTCACGAAACCTTTTTAGATAATAAGGACATACTATGTAGTTGTGCATATCGACAGGAAATTGCGATTCAATTTTTTTTCTAGGAGTTACACCCCTTTGAACTTATATACTTTAATGTACTACTGCAACAGTTTGTCATCGCAACTCCTCTCAAACCACACAACAGAATTTCATGAAACCTTTTCAGATAATAAGGACATACTATGTAGATGTGCATATCGACAGGAAATTGCGATTCAATTTTTTTTCTAGGAGTTACACCCCTTTGACCTTATTTACTTTAATGTACTACTGCAACAGTTTGTCATCGCAACTCCTCTCAAACCACACAACAGAATTTCATGAAACCTTTTTAGATAATAAGGACATACTACGTAGATATGCATATCGACAGGAAATTTCGATTCAATTTTTTTTCTAGGAGTTACACCCCTTTGAACTTATTTACTTTAATGTACTACTGCAACAGTTTGTCATCGCAACTCCTCTCAAACCACACAACAGAATTTCATGAAACCTTTTCAGATAATAAGGACATACCACGTAGATGTGCATATCGACAGGAAATTACGATTCAATTTTTTTTCTAGGAGTTACGCCCCTTTGAACTTATTTACTTTAATGTACTACTGCAACAGTTTGTCATCGCAACTCCTCTCAAACCACACAACAGAATTTCATAAAACCTTTTCAGATAATAAGGACATACTACGTAGATGTGCATATCGACAGGAAATTGCGATTCATTTTTTTTTCTAGGAGTTACGCCCCTTTGAACTTATTTACTTTAATGTACTACTGCAACAGTTTGTCATCACAACTCCTCTCAAACCACACAAAAGAATTTCATGAAACCTTTTCAGATAATAAGGACATACTACGTAGATGTGCATATCGACAGGAAATTACGATTCAATTTTTTTCTAGGAGTTACACCCCTTTGAACTTATTTGCCTTACTATACTATTACTGTTGGCTACTCTCGCTTGGAATTTAAATTTCCCAATATGCTGCCATTCAAATTAGGATAAATATGTGAAGGTAAGCATTTGATTGTGTTCATTTTACTTGTGAAGTGAGATTTTGTTTCTCCAGTGACAATATGAAGACGTGGGGTATGTGAGCATGCTCACAAAGGTTCTTTAATTTGTACCCTCTTCATAACTCTAAATAGCTTAAATTAGGTGAATTTTGTTTAAATTCCAAAAGATTAGACTTTCATGAACCCTCTTTAGAAATAATTTTCTAAAACTGCTATGTCAATGAAATTCAAGGGAATTGTTTCCCTTTACAGATATGACAAAAGACAGTGAAGACTAACCAGTGAGAATGAAATAGAAAATTCTCTTGACTTAATTATATTCGCATTTTCAAATTTTAATTTTTTATTAATATGTTGGAAGAAAAAATAACTTATATTTTGAAATATAGAAGTATAAGTATGCAAATCAACATGGATTAAAAATTGATTAATCTCACTGCATCTTTCAAATATTGCAGATGTAAAAAAAATCAGCACTTACATCTGCATGTAGCAAAGGATCCCCTTATACAATAACAGAGTCATACCAATACCCACTGGTTAGAAATCATGGGAGGAAATGTTAAATTGTAAAAGGTTATGTACACTTATCTTGTTATCTAAAAATTTCTCTGAAATGGAATATCATTTTGTGATCTTGTCGACAGTACATGTAGTTACTAATGACCTTCCTCAGAAGCTCTCACCTTACATGTATTTCAAGTCAACTCAACAGTTTCAATGTTACTGGTAATAGGATGAGAAGAATCTTATTTCATTTTCAGCTCCACCAAAAATCACAGACAGTACACCTAGTAAATATAAACAGCAACAGGGAGCTAGAATTATACTGTTCTGTAAAGTTTCGGGTACACCTGAACCAACTGGGTTCTGGACAAAAGACAACAAGGAACTGACATCGTCGTCTCGAGTTACGATCTCCGATGACAACACAGAGGTAGAAATTCGTAACCTTCAAAGATCTGATGGAGGGCCATACACATGTAAATTTTTTAACACCATTGGGAGTATATCACAGAGAATCGATTTAATAGTAGAAGGTAAAATAATTTAATAGCAGGAAAATGTGTAAAATATTAAAACTTCTGGTTGACCTATAACAAACATATGCCCATTGTATACAGAAGACTTATTTCACATTTTCATCTACAGACCCAGTGTATATACTATATAGGTACATTGTTAGAAAATAAAATACTTATTTCTGTAAGATTTTTGGAACAAGTTCAAAATATTTTATCTTTACTGTACCCCCGGGAAATAAAGTTCGAAGGGAATATAGGAATCACCCTGTCAGTCTGTCTTTCCGTGAATCTTATAAGTACAACTCCTCATGAACCATCTCATGGAAATTCAGTGAAATTTAACAAAGGTAGTAAACCATATGAAGCAAAATAAAATAGTTCCTGTATAAAATCTTGGAGGGGAGATAATTTGAATTCTGCAACATAATATTTTGGAGCATGGGGTATCATTTGGTGAGCTTGCTCAGAGTACCTCTAGTAGTTGATAATTTACCTATATTTTATTTATGCCACAATGTCATAAATACAGAGAAGTAAAACAAGAAAAAAGAGATATTTTGGCACCATAGGGGTTAATTATACAATTATATAGGAAATGGATTATTCTGTTTGCAATATACGGTCTCATACTGTAAATCAGAATTGTATGTCAGAAGTACTGCTTTAAATTTCACATAAGTAACTATGTCAGCTACAAAAAATGCAGTTTTCATATGAGATAACATTGTCTTCAGGAAAGTAGCACATAGAATGACTGATATGTCCTATTAAGTAATTGATTGAATTTTATTACACATTAAAACTACAGAATTGATGTTAATTAAAATTTTATGCATCATATAAGAGAAAAAATTATTTCCAAATTTGTGAATAATTCTAAAATTTGTAGTTTTATTATTTATTTTATGTTGTTCAAAAACTTCAGCTATAATTTGAAAGGAATGATACATGTTTTAGTATTGTTTTATTGTACAAGTAAACAAGTTTGGGAAATCAAGAGTATAATTACTAGAAATACTATGATATAATCAGGTGAAAATTTGTTCCAGAATAGATTTATTGTTGTGTAATGGTCAATAATATTAATAATGGTGTATCCATAAAGTTTTATTACAGCAAAACTTGGTTGGGTTTCTCCTTAATTTCTGTAGTTAGAGGTTTTTGTTTTTTACAAGTATTCAATAGAGACATCAGAAAAGACTTGTAAGTTCTTACATGAGTCCATATTGAAGATTTATGGTATATTTCACAAGTGTCAGAAATTTACAGGTATTCTTGAGTGGAGTAAGGCAGAATGAGAGAAAAAGACTGGTTAATTTCTCACACAAGTAAAAGATTTCCTGATTTTCAATATTGGACAAGTAATATACCTGGTTCTTCCATAAACACAAAAATACAACATGTGAAACCAATGGAAAGCAGGACTGATTGATTATATACAAATATGACATCAAAGACGTTTATGTTTGTGAAATTCTTGACACAGAACAAATCAGAGCATATTATTGGCTATTGCAAGATTACATGACATAATGATCTCAAAAGGGTTATCTCCTGTGGAAAAAAGCTTTTTCCCCCAAAGAAAGTCCTGATTTTTCATGTGAATTTTTTTAAGCTAATGAGGAACCAGAGTGAGTTATCTTTTCCTAACAAATGTAGGAAAGGGAGATAATTAAATTCTCTCCCTTTTGTCCTGAGGCTAAAAGGGAGACAAATTTATTATCTCCCTTACCTACATTGGTTAGGAAAAGATAACTCACTCTGGTTTCTCATTGAGTCACCCTTTTATTTTGCATATCAATACCAATATATTGGGAAAAAATATTTAAAATTCTTCTTTACTTCGACACTTATCCATTAATTCATTACCTATAAAAATATATGGTTTGTTGCCATTAATTTTTTTTTAATGAAATTTTTTTAGGAGCTGCATATATACTAAGTCCACCGTCCAATACCACTGCTGTAGAAGGACAACGAGTAGAATTACATTGTGGAGCTGATGCCTTCCCAAATAACATCACGTACCGATGGTACTTCAATGATCGTAATGTCAATACTTATCTGGGTTATGGTCAGAGACTCTATATTCAACCTGATGGCACCTTGGTGTTATCCTCTGTCAACAAGGATGATATGGGATGGTATATCTGTCGACCAAGTAATGGAGTCGGACAAGATCCTGAGGCAGCAGCTTTCCTTAATGTAACATGTAAGATACTAAAAACAACAAAATCTTGTTTGGAAATTTTTTCTTAAGGGGACAGCATAGAAACAGTTAAACTAAGAACCAGTAGTTGTTCTTACATATATATGGTACAATGGTTAGAGTGGCTGGCATGTTCAAATCAGTTTTTTTTTTCCAAATCTAAGAATTGAACATTTAGCTAGTTTGAAATTTGATAAATAACTGTCCTTAAAACCATTGAAAAACTTTCTTTAACCTGATGTGCCAAAATAAAAAATATTATTTTGGTGAAGTATGTTTTGGCTCCAAAGTGAAACAATGAAAAAATCAAATCCAGTTTGCTGTTACTCAGACATCCGTTTCTTGATTCTACACAACAGTCAATAAATAGCTCACATAGTTTTTGCTGCAGGAAGTATTGTTGATATTGTCACCAAAAGAGAAAGCTTTATGTAATGAGAACCCAATACCTGTCAAATAGAACCCATCACCATATTATATAATTTGGAATGTCATGAAGTGCTTGTAACAAATCGAGATGAAACCCAATTTTATTTTACCGTGATTTATTATAAGAATAATCGAAAACTTTGATATAAGTGTGATTAAGAAATTTAACAAGTTAATGATAAATAATGGATTATTTCTGTACACACCTTTGAGGGGTAAATGGCTGATATAGTCATATAATTGATTAAAAATGTCACTGTTATTTCTCTAATGATATTACCAGATTATGTAACTACTAAATCACTTAAAATATCTTACAATTTTTAAGAACATTAAGTTTTGAGGTTTACTGAGCATTTATCACTGTTACCAGGAAAATTAAGAATGGATGCAATGTTTGTTAGCAATGTACAACCACATGTAAGTAGAGGAGGTTCGGCCTTGTTTTTGCAGAAAATGTGGTTAAGATTTTTTACCTCTACCAAATTTTGGATTATTATTAATAACACTCAAAATATTAATTTTCCTAAATAATTCTTTGCTTATGTCATCTTCCATAAAATTTTTTGTCAATAATTTACAGAAATGAATGTCAAATGTCTGTAACATTCACGTTTTCTCTGCTGACACGTCTAATTTGATTCTTTGAGACGGACAGACATTTTCCATCTATTAAACTCAAATATGTATAATTCGATATCTACAATTTGAAATTGATTTTAATATCTTTTGAAAACAATTCATTGAAAATGTTGGCAATTTTTTGTTGTGATTAACTTTTTATCAATTATTCTTGTGGTACTGTCCACAAATTGTCATCTGCTGTCTACATAAATACTACCAATGAATTATTGTGAATGGTTGGTTCTTCAAAAGCCCAAACCTTCCTATATTGTATTTATCCAACATCTTAAATATTCTCAAAAAGTTCGACATTAAATTTAAAGGTTTTATCTGCAGAAATTTTCACATATGAAATATGTCCCTTATATGAGCTGATAAATGTGAATGTACATATATATTAAGAAACATCTGAAGGGCTGAATATGTTTAGAGAAATTACAAATTGCAGCTTAAAATTCAGTAAACATAAGGCAAAAAATTGCATGCACATAACAGCTTTATCATTGTTTGTGGCATTGTCAGAAAAACCCTAAAATCTGACGGCTAACAAAAACTGTCATCATTATAATTTTGGATCAGAAATATTACAATGAGCAAAATGTGGGAGGGCTTAAAGAATTCATGAACAGTTTATTACATGGTAGTGTCAAGACAATGTCAGAATGAAAATAAATATGTTCTTTATTTTGTCATGTTTCTAGATCATCCAAAAATATTAAGCATGCCAAGTCGACTTATATGGGCCTTAGGATTTACAGAAAGATTAGATTGTCTTTTCGATGCCAATCCACCAGTATCGGAAGTTATTTGGATAAAAGATAAATTTGTTGTTCAGTTTGTTGGATCCATCACACAGCTTGCTAATGGATCGTTGTTAATTTATAATGTTAAAAAAAGTGACGAAGGCAGCTATAGTTGTACACCGCTGAGTTCTGTCGGAAGTGGACAGCCATCACCTCTTGTACAAGTCATTGTCAGAGGTAAAACTAGGTTTTCTTTGTATTACTGAATTTTAAGGTTGTAGCTTTATAAAATGAAAAAGATACTTAAATCTATAAAATAGGACATATTGTTAGTATTTTATTACTTAAGTAATACAAAAAGTACACCACTTGTTAGCAAATATTGGCTAGCAGTAGATGCTTTCTGTTACGTACATGTATTTTATTTTGGTTTGAATTTAAATGGAATACATTTCTATTGATAGTCTGAGCTGGAATTAATGTGAGGATTTTATTTGCAAATATTTGGCAACAAGAATTCAAATTTAATTTTTGCTACTGAAGAAAACTGCATTTATTAATTCAACTTTAGAACACCTGCAATTTAATATTATTACAAAAAATTTAAATATAATGAATGAGTTTTGATTATTGTGATAGGTATCATGTCACAGCTTTTCACAATAATAGAAACATATCATCAGTTACTGAATTGAAAAATGACTTAAAACAAATATCGTGTCTTAGTCAATAATATATTGGAGTCATTTTACTGTATATGATATAAACAGATGTTATTATCATATGTCTGGGAACTTTATTATTTAAAAAAAACAATATGTTCAGCCATCTTTATTAAACTTTATAGCTAACCTTTCCATGGGTTGATACGATTAAGGATATATCAGACATGTTAATTATTATGTGGGTAGTTTTCATCATTTATATAATCATAAATCAATTATGTATGGTAGTGATTGGTAATCATTTTCTAATTAAAGTATGATAAACTTTTGCAGATCCACCAAGATTTACATACAGACCAGAAGAGAGATATATCCGGAAACCAAATGACAATGTCACAATGACATGTGGTGCTACTGGGGAGCCACTGCCTACAATTACATGGAGAAAAGTATGTTAACTGTACCTAGAAGGAACAAAATATATACCGTTCAGTGCTTTTTGATATTGTTTTAAATTAAGTAAATTATGAATATTATTTATAACATTAGTCAAAAAATTTCAAAAATATTTACTTGCAGAATTCGTACTTTAACATACATGTCATATCTCAAGTTAAAACTTGGATCCTCAGATTGTGTAAATTTTTGTAAATTTGTAAAATCTTACCCCTTAAATTTCTCAGTTAGGAAAAATTTTACTCTGATAAAAAAAATCTCGCCCTTTTTGTGGAAAAATCTCATCCTAGATTATCTTGGACTGATCACATGTACATTTTAAGTACATTTTATACATTAAAATCTTCACGAGGTATGTTTATTTATTACACATTTACAATAACAATTTCCTTTCCTTTGAAGGTTTCGGGTGTATTAGACTTTGCTGGCAGAACTCACAGAGTTGGTGGCAATTTGACAATAATAAATATACAGAAACAAGACCATGGGATGTATGAATGTGAAGCTAGTAATGATTTCACTAGGATTGTTACTACAACACAAATTATTGTAGAAAGTGAGTTGTTATAGTCAAACTAATTAAAGACTTATTCAAGTAAGGTAGATTCTAAGTTTGATTTCTACCTACTTCAATAATTTAAGCCTTCATTTCCTGCAAATCAGTTTGAATTCACGTGTACTACACTTTTATAACAGTGCTGTAACATCATGAACAACTAACGGAAGTTCTGGTCGACATATTTCACAGGTGCTAATTGTACAATCATAAATCGGTGAATATGTAAACAAACTTATGATTATTATTCATGTTACTTTAACAACAATTTAAAAGAGGTCATTGATAGTTTTTAGACTTATAAGTTTGTTCCATATTTAATAATCTGCTAGGGAGAAATTTATAAACTTGTCTGCAAAATTAGTTTGGAATTAGTTTCACGCATATATTTTTATCAATAAATTTTAACATGCTGTTTTAAATTTTTTCCCAATTTGACAGGTACAACACCACATGCTCCATATAATGTTACTGTAGTAACAAGCTGGTTTGATGCCTTGGTCAGTTGGATACCAGCATATAATGGTGGAAATCCACAGAGTTTTACTATATGGTACATTATGTGTATATTTATTAAATGTATGAATTTCCTGCAAATAGTTATACCCCCCGCAAACAAAGTTTGGGGGGGGTATATAGGAATCACCTTGTCCGTCCGTCTGTCCATATATTTTGTAAGCGCAACTCCTCCTAGACCGCTCAATGGATTTCAACGAAACTTTACAGAAAGGAAGTACATCATCCAAAGATGTGCATGAAGAAAAATCTTTGCTTTCCGATATCACACAAGGGAGATAATTGGACTTCTATTTTTTTTGGCTTATACATTATATATGAACCTCGTAAGCGCAACTCCTCCTAGACCGCTCAATGGATTTCAACGAAACTTTACAGAAAGGAAGTACATCATCCAGAGATGTGCATGAAGAAAAATCTTTGCTTTCCAATTTCACACAAGGGAGATAATTGGACTTCTATTTTTTTTGGCTTATACATTATATATGAACCTCGTAAGCACAACTCCTCCTAGACCACTCAATGGATTTCAACGAAACTTTACAGAAAGGAAGTACATCATCCAAAGATGTGCATGAAGAAAAATCTTTGTTTTCCGATATCACACAAGGGAGGTAATTGGACTTCAAAGCGGGGGGTATCCTTTGTGAGCTTTGCTCACAGTACATCTAGTTAATTTCTATATTTGAGAAGTGATAAGATTTGCAATTGACCACAAATTTTTTGCATTTTTAGCAATTTACTTTATAGTGATTTGAGAAATAATGGTTTTATTTTTCATTTAGGCTGAACTATTTTCGATGAGAATTTCATTATAAAAACAATTTTGATTGAATACTTCATTATTAAATACATGTATAATATACATATCGAGGCATCATAAATAGAAAAGAGGTGAATGCTGATGAAACCATGAAAATTAATGGAATCATAAAAGCGTAGAAAGAAGTTTTCATACAGACTTCAACTCTGTACTGCATAATTTCTAAATATCCCCGTATAAGACCTTTGAAGAAACCAAAAAATGTTTGAAGTATAAACAGCATATAAACAATAACTCGAATTCTTCTGTTGGAATTAGTTTCACTGTACCATAGAAGTAGTTTACAATCAGAAACTAATTTTTGTTTTTTTAAAGTGAGATGTTTTTACTAATTTGAGATGAAAATTTTGAAAATTTAACTGTCATATTAATTAACATTCAAAAATATAAATGTCGCAAACACCTACATGTAGTATACTATATCTGCAAATGATAAAAGGTTGGTAAGCTGTCAGATAGGTTAAAGGTAAAAAAAAAACAATCATAAAAATGTCCAAAACATAAAAACAAAAATTTCAATGTTTTGACTAACTAGTCTTGATCACAAAGACATAAAATTAGATGTTTATTATTCAAAATCTAAATAATAAAGTGCATAAATTGAAGAATGAAAGAGGGATTAAGGTTGCAATTGTAAGTTCACAATGTTTGAAATTCAACCCTTTGTACTCTAGTTTTTTAAATCAACATTCTATAACCTTATTGCACGCCTACAGAAGGTAAGCTATCATTCTATAAAGAAATTTTTAAATCTGTAAATTCTAAAAATGAAAGACGGGAAGCTTATCTAAGGGAGAGGATTCAAAGGTGATTATTGGAATAAAAAATGAAAAGCTTTAGATAATACGTGCATGTATATGTATGTGGAATTATAAGATTTAATGCAAAAACCTTCAGGTGTTTTTCATTTGTCAATTATAGAACACAGACAATTATATTACAGGTATAGAAGTGTAAATGGTGAAGTAAGCCAGTGGATTACCATGAGAGCTATAGAAAATGCTACAAATCTAAAAGTATTCAAATTAGAACCAGATACTTTATATGAATTTAAAGTGCTTTCTAGGAATTCTTATGGAGATGGTAACTTCAGTCAAGTTGTACTATCCAAAACACTTGGTAGGTATATATACCTGTATTCGTTATACAACACTCTGTCTGTGTGCAGTACCTGAAAATAAACTATAGTCAAATATATACAAATGTAGGCTTGGCTTATACACTAGTAAATAGTAGATGTTGCTTATTTCTTACTATTGATATTCATTGTTAATTAAATACAAGAGGATTGAGAGTCTGACTTTGGAAGAAATTATATATAGGGAAAAAAATATATTAGAAACTGTCTTACGATATTTGTTATATTTTTTTAAAACAAGCCATCGTATACAATGTATAGGGTACAGTTTATCATTTTGACCTTAAATTTGTCATTACATATAATATTTGATATTAATCTAGGATATCAACAATGTACACCATAAGTAAGATTTTTTTTGTGGTTATCAATATTTTCATGGCTAGAAAAAAATTAATAAAATTCATAATTTTGTCATTTTCTGGTATATGAAATATTCATTTTATAGGATACTTGAATTCTTGGACAAATCACAAAATTCATACCCAGTGAAAAGTAACTCAACATCTATAAATTTTTTCTCTTTGATGAAACTTCACAACAATTTCTAGATAATATTTATTATGATACGCTAATGTAAAGAAATTTTCATAATTTTGTTTATCCTTAATTTTCCTGATACGTGTTCATTTTGAAATTTTTATTGTCAAATTATTAATTTGTTGATGTATGTTGTACTGTCAAGAAAAATTGTTACCTTTCAATATGACAGCTCAATTTGTCTTTACCTTTCTCTGTAATGTCAAGTTTTAACTATTCATGGTGTGTGCATGTGGTTACTCATCTAGTTACATATTTGATTTTGAACTTAAAATGCCATAAATTTTTAATAAAATAAGGTGTCAAAATTTATCTATTTCATCATTTTAAGCCAACCCATGTTATCTTACACTTTAGGAATGATGAGACTTTTCCCCATAAATTTTCAAAATGCTTGGTAAAATGATGAAATCTCAAGGAACATTCCTCAAACTCAGGGTTATGTGTTAATTTTCAAGATCTCATCCCCAATTGAGAAAATTTTGATTGATCACATGATTTGCTAAAATGGAAAGTAGAATGTTAATCCATTGAAAAATTGTATAGTTTGAAAATTCCTCAAAAGAATCTTACCTATGGCACATTGCTGTAAACAGTGTACAATAATTTCCTGAATGATTCTGTTTTCTACAGATAATAGAATATTATTGGTAGTGCTGATATGGCATGTTAGTATAGTTTTTTGTTTTTTCATCTTAACATTTTTGTTTTATTATGGTTGAAATTTGAAATTGGTTTAGTTAGAAAAAAAGGAGGAAATATTTGTTGAATTTACCTACTAATAATAGTTGTATTTGATATGTGTATTTTCTAACTTTTGACTAAAAATTGTAAATATTTTAACTAACAAGGGATATTGAATATTTACATGCTAATCAGGAAATAATAGCGCACAAACTTCCAGACGACACGATAATGGTACATTCTTATCTCCCTTGTGCACATTTTCCCCCATAATGCACTTTGTATGTTGTTAAATGGTTTTTATTTGGAAATTTGGCTTTTTTGTTACATTTTTTCATTTTTAAAAATAATATTGTTTGATATATTGGGAGTAATGGAGAATAAAACAAATTGATTTCTCTTTTATATAATTTGTCTATTTTGAAGTTCCCCTAAACTATCATCAATTCCAGTAAAACACATATTCAGTGACTTTGTTTTTCATTTATTTTTATTAGTTTTCTTGTTTTACCAAAGAATGATTTGCTGAAAATTTACTTTCAAATTATGTGTATTTGGTAGGATACTTTGTGAATAATAGTCATGCATTTTCATTTAATTACTTTATAGATAACTGAATGATATATGGTTGTACATGTATTTAGAAAATTAAGTAGACCTTTTTCCATTTTACATCAAACAATTTTATCCCTCTGTGGCTATTTTACTTCAGTTTTGTATTATGGTTGCTACTTTATTTTATAATTTTTTCATTGTCTCCCAGTCATAATGAATGTGCTATTTATTCAATACTTTTTCTAATTTCATGATTGTTAATTTTTTTTTTTACATGTATTACTTAGTCACATATAATAGTGTTTGTATTTCAGCATGCTATATAACAAACTTGTTATAGTCAAGGTCTTGTTGCCTATACATTGCCACAGTGGTCTACATAGTTTAGTTAAGTAAGAACTAGCCCGATGTTGAAAGTTTACTTGGCAAGGTTTACCAGTGGTTCTCTCTGAGTATTCCCTCTCTTCTACAAATAAAAACTGACAATCACAAAAGGATTTTAGTAAAATATTTTGACTTTATTTTGTGTATTTTTTGTAATCAATTCTGAAGTCATTAGCTTAAGAAATACATTAATGTCCTTAAACAAATGTTTTGGCTTTACATTATTTGTCATTTAGTTATTTTTATCTAATCTATACTGTTTAAGTTATTGTTTTCGGCATTGACCACTACTGTTGAAACAAAACTGTTAAAATGTGCATCAAAATTCAAATCACAGAACTCATGGTATTTTTAACAGAGAAGAGGTGATATTTGAATGTCTTTTCACAGTTTCTTCTATTTTTCATCTCCAAGTCAAGTAGATACGTAAAGGCTTATAGTTACTCGATAGTTTGTATTAGAGGAGCAACTTTACTGTGATTGATAAAAAGTTTGATTCCCTTTTCAGCTAACCATGGCTAAATGAAAAAAACTGGGATGTGTATTCAAGACATTTTATGTTAACCAATTCCCAAAATACATATACCATGTATACAATATGCTTAGATTTAAGAAAATTCATCTTAGAAAATATACCAGATATATGTGATTTTGCCCATCAGAGGGAAATATGACAACTCCATGATCTATTGAATACATGTTATTTGATGGGATGTGGCCTCATTAACATGTATCCAAAATCCTTACCAATGACTTCAGACTTTAAAGTAAGGTTTGTAATTTTTCAGGAGAAGCTGTTAGCTATCCCACTGTGCTTCCTACTGAACCTTCAGGTCAGACATACATTCCAATCATAACTAAACCATTAGGTAAGTTTCTACTTAGGTAAGCAGTCTCACAATTCAATGAACCTTTAGGTTAGACATACTTTCCAATTATAACTAAACCATTAGGTAAGTTTTTACTTAGGTAAGCAGTCTCACAATTGAACCTTCAGGTCGGATACACATTCCAATAATAACTAAAGGATTAGGTAAGTTTCTATCGAGGTTACCAACCCCACAATTTAATGAACCTTCAGGGACATACATACATTCCCAATAGATAAGTTTTTACTGAGGTAAGCAACCTTACAATTTATTCAACTTTCAAGTCAAATAAGTAAACCCTTAGGTAATTCTATGTGTATGATATTATGAACATTCAAATAAGAAATATTCCAAATCATGGGATGGATATTGACTGTATACTAGGAATTAAGTGGAAGATTGGAACCAGGGGTGCTTTGGAGGAAAAAAGGAAGTAAACAGTGGTTTATTTACTATCCAACTTTATGTTTAGAAAGACATTCTAGAAAATAGAATGGATTCTTCCAAAAGAAAAAAAATTAACCCTATTGTATCCTCTCTAGATATGCATTGAGTTTGTTTTGATTTACACACACACTTTTCAATAAAACTTGTCATTTGTCCATCTTTCATACTTTTTAGTGTCACCGAAACTCCTTATTTCTGTTAAGGGAAAACTTACTTATTGGATATGGATATGTACATTTAGGTTTGAGATATGGTTAAACATTACCTGTAGTTGTACATTTAGGTTTGAGATATGGTTAAACATTACCTGTAGTTGTACATTTAGGTTTGAGATATGGTTAAACATTACCTGTAGTTGTACATTTAGGTTTGAGATATGGTTAAACATTACCTGTAGTTGTACATTTAGGTTTGAGATATGGTTAAACATTACATGTAGTTGTACATTTAGGTTTGAGATATGGTTAAACATTATCTTTAGTTGTACATTTAGGTTTGAGATATGGTTAAACATTACCTGTAGTTGTACATTTATTTTGAGATATGGTTAAATATTACCTGTAGTTGTACATTTAGGTTTGAGATATGGTTAAACATTACCTGTAGTTGTACATTTAGGTTTGAGATATGGTTAAACATTACATGTAGTTGTACATTTAGGTTTGAGATATGGTTAAACATTACCTGTAGTTGTACATTTAGGTTTGAGATATGGTTAAACATTACCTGTAGTTGTACATTTAGGTTTGAGATATGGTTAAACATTACCTGTAGTTGTACATTTAGGTTTGAGATATGGTTAAACATTACCTGTAGTTGTACATTTAGGTTTGAGATATGGTTAAACATTACCTGTAGTTGTACATTTAGGTTTGAGATATGGTTAAACATTACCTGTAGTTGTACATTTAGGTTTGAGATATGGTTAAACATTACCTGTAGTTGTACATTTAGGTTTGAGAGTTTTAATTTTGGTACGGATGTCCAAACAATAGGACAAAATAGGTCTTTAGTCTTATTTAAAGCATGTCCATGGAACTGCTATTACACCCATAGGTTAAGGGTTTTGATAAGATGATTGTATAAAGGAATTGAAGTGATAGTTTTGGAATAAGGCTTTGTAAAGTTGTTTTGATCCAGGGGTCCAAACAGGATGGGTCTAAGGCTTATTTCAGGGTTGTCCCTGGAACTCCTACAATTTTTTATTCTTCAATGGGTATTATATGGCAAGGCGTTTTACTATTTATTCTAACTTCAAGATATCTAATAAACTTTGTAAGATATCTCATATAGTTTATAAGATTTCTCATATAATTTATAAGATATCTCATATAGTTTATAAGATTTCTCATATAATTTATAAGATATCTCATATAATTTTCTTTATAAGATATCTTATAGATTATATGAGATATCTTATAAAGTATATAAGATATCTTACATAAAAAAATATTTATCAGATATCTTATAAACTTTATAAGATATCTTATAAAAACTAGATTATATAAGATATCTTGAAGTTAGAATAAATAGTAAAACGGCTTGCCATAGTATTACTGTAATATATGTCACTTTATTTTGCTTTTGATGTAGTCTTTTCAGTCTAAATTATTCTCACACCACTATATGTGTTTTGTTTAATGAATTTCTTCTCATATATCTCTTTACTTTATTACCATTATTAATTATTTGTTTGGTTTAATCAGTAAATTCAAATTTAAATGACATTATTTCATATGATGAACTTTGGTTACATTTAAAAGATATTATATTAAAGATTAAAACATCCCTAATGATGCCATTGAAATATTTTTACAATATATTTTTACTTACCATGTATTGTGTGACTTCTTTACAGGGCCCAGACCATCCTCTCCACGAAATACTACAGCTGTCTTTGAAAATGGTGGGATAAGAGTTTCGTGGCTTGAACCATCAAATTCAATGCCAAAAATACTTTATTATGTTATAGAACAATCTACTAGTAGCAATTGGAAGCCATTACAAAACCAGGTGATAGCGCCAGAAACATCTGTTTTTCTGAAAGATGGCATCATACCATCTACAACATATCGATTTCGTGTCTATGCATATAGTTCTGTGTCGTACAGTTTCCCTAGTGATATAGCTGTGATTACCACACCTAAAGGTTTGTAGAAGAATTTTGTTTAAGAATTGAATTAATTACTGGTTACACATTTGTGTGATTTTCAGAACTTTAAATTACCTTTAATACTACTTTGACCAACTGCAGGGTTACTCTACAAGATGTTGGAGACGGTGTTAAAGTCAAGGATGAAAAAAAATATATTTACTAGTATTAAAACTGAGGAAAAAGACACAAAGGCTTCTTTTATAAATTTATGTAAAGAATTTTTATGTTTTATGAAATCATTGGGAAAAATAGGGAAGCTATGTGCAGTTTTATGCAATATTTAAATGAAATTTCATTGTTATATGTAAATTTACAGACTTACGTGTAAATAATCCAGACACAAGGGCAGCAGATTATAGTGAGGGTAACTTTTCTTATTGTGGTTATTTTATTATCTTATTTATTTGATATCTTAATGTATTCTTTTTATTTCATAATCAGTTTCAGTTGTGTTTAAATGCTATGCATGGGAATATTAAGCACCTACTTTCTGACTGGGTGTGGTTGAGATGGGGTAGCATGTGCTGTAAACAAGAAATGGTGGTGTTTCTTTCATTTCTTCTATATTTATAAATGTACAATGATGAAAAAGTAAAAGTTTAATTACTTGAAAAAATCTAATATTAAATACAGCTCATATTTTTCATTAATATACACAGCTTGTAATCAGTGTATATATACAGTCAAACCTTTGTATAAAGGGCACCTATGGGACCAAAGAAATGTGCCATTTATAAAGAGGTTAACTTTACAAGTCGAGTTCAAAGCGGGGACATTTTCAGTGTGCCCTTTATAGACAGTGATTTGCTTTATAAAGGTGCCCTTTAAACCAGGTTTGACTGTGCTGTAAATTTTGAAAGTATTCTATCAGTTTACTGTGGAATTCAACCTGATTTTATGCCACATTGATGGTTTCAGTGAAACTTTAGATTAAAAATAGCGATAGAAATGCTGTTCCTTTGTTTCAACTTTTTCATATATGAATTTCAGGATTTTGTGTTAGGAATATATCCACAACATATTAGGTTAAAAATATATTGGACATTTTGGGTAAATTTTTTGGTCTTTTTTTTAAAGTTCTTTTGTCATTTTTTTATTTTTACTTTTCAATTTTAAAAAGAATGTTAAAGTTACTATAAATACAAAATTAAGTAAACCATGCCAGAGATTATTTGCAAACAGCAATAAAAAAAATTACATGTATAAAGATTAATGTTAGTTTTATTTCTATTTTATTTTACTTATTTTTTTAACAGATTTTAATGTTGTATTTAAAGTAATCCTTTTCACAACTTTACAAATGCAAAAGCAGTCAGGAATGGCAGGATGGATTTGCACCCTTGCACCTCAAATTAGTTCCTTGTCCCAGACATGCTCTGGACTTTCATTGGTCCTCAGAACCTTGCCCAATTACTTGTACTTCACACCTTCTTTTATTGTAAAAACCTGGCTATGGCCAAGACATATGAATAAGGACTTGCAACAACCTTTCATGGTGGAGCTTGGGAAACTAATACCATGCAGGACTAAATAATCATATAATTCTTTATTGATTTTATACATTAATCACAAATTACTAATTCAGCGAAAAACATGACGAACATAAACAGAATTTTGATAGTTTTACTCATAAACTGAAAATCTAACTTTCTGTTCAAAATCACACTATGTAAATAATTCATTCAGAATTTACACTTGATGAATAAAAAGTTGACTTTAAGGAGCACCTTCGTTGTTTTAATTTCACTCATGTATATAGTTATATACATGAAACTCAGATATGAATTGAATTATGAAAATTTAATTTTACAGTTGAATAATGAAAATAAGATATCAAAAAGAGGAATGAATCTTTTATGCCAGTATTTTGAAAATGACACTGATATGATAATATGCATTTTATATTTTATATTAGAATCTAAAGGTTTATTCCTGTCGGAAGCAGAGATTGGAGGGATAGTTGGAGGACTCCTCTTTCTTCTTGTTGCTGTACTCTTAGCCATCATTGGTATCATCTGTAGTCGGAAAAAAGACAGGTCAAGGGCAGATAAATATGGTATGCATTCATGTAGGCCTGTTCTTTTTGCCATAATTTTTGTCTTAATTGCAATTAAAAATTATGGAAAATTGGTTCGACTATCTGAATGATGAATTAGCATTTTGAACTTGATATAGATATCAAGGTTTCACTTTAGCACCTGCTTGTACAAAAGGTTTCCACGTTCTAGTTCTTGTTTGCACATATATCGTACTCACATTCTTATCACAGGAAAAATTACTTTTATATGTAATATCAGATAAAAATTTTCAGTAATTATGACTAAATATTAATAGGTATCCATATAGGAAATCTATATATTTCAAAACACATATATACTAAATTACTAATAATTAAGTTGTATAATATACTTGCATAAATTGAATCAGACATAGTTACAGAATTTTTGGATGTTAATGCAGGCAATCTATTCCGAAAAAGAGTTTTTGGGTTAAAGGGAGACTACTAAATTAAAGGACGATAAGTTTTTGGCTTGCAGCTTTGGACAAAAATATTTTCATTAAACTTGCAGTGAAATGGAAAAAGAATCTATATGCACACCTATTATGTTATAAGCAGATCCTAATTTAACAACAAAACATTCAAAATGTGATTCAGTATTTGCAACAAAAAAATAGTTGAAGTGCTTAAAATTTAATATTATTTCTGCAGGAAATGTAAAATACATGGGTCCATCAGATGATATGGAGAGAACAACAGTTCCACATAGAGTGTATGTATACTGCATATAAAATATATTCATACATAAAGAGACTTGTGATATAGGAGAGTAAAAAACATATGTTATGTATATATATTCTGTTTATTCTATATAGTTTGTTGGCTATCAGTTTTCATGGTTATTGTGGGTAATGTGGAACCACTAATTTAAGGATTTAAGGAAACACAAATTGCATATTGTGATTGCTGCTAGAAAATTTCAAAAGCACAAAATTTGGTATTTTCAAAACAACAATTTTTTTACTTAACCATGAAAATTGATACCCAGGAAATTAAAGAATCCACAGTAGTGTGGCTTTTTCTACACAGATATGTGGATTTTCCTAAGTTCACTGAAATATTCAAATGGAAAAATTTTAAAGTTCAGGAAGCAGTTAATTAAAAGCATTAAGAACCATGGACTTACTGAAAATATGTTTTTAAATTTAAAAGATCATTAGCATAACATTAAATATTTTCCTTGTCAGTCACATTTTTATAATTTTATAGTCGAGTAAAAAATGTGACAAAATTTTCTGATATTGTTGGTTATTTTGTTACATATCAGGATAATCAAGCAAAAATGCTGATTATACACAAAAATAAGGAAAAATACCAATACGTGAAAAACAAAAGCAAAAACAAGATTGATATTTATAAAAGTAAAAAACATGTCATTCGTATAACAACAAAATATCAGAAATAATTGAGACAGAAATAGTTACCATATTAAGACTGAAAAATGTGTCCTCTGTGGATACTAATCTGTCAACATTGAAGTGATGATTTTAAACCCAGCTGGTTTTGACATGTCTTTTGCTCGGATCCTAACTTGAGAAAAGATTTCCAATTTTCCTGCCTAAGTTCCATGGTTTTATGTGTACTTCTCTTCCTCCACCACTGAAGACTGTTATCATAATGTGGGATATATACCAATAAACAAATTACAGGTTATAAACATATCAAAGAGATTTGATACTTATTTAAATATCCAAAAAGAATATAACAATAATTCAGGTTTTTCTCATTGCCATGGCAGCAGAATGGACAAACCAGGTGAAGTAAATCTGTGCCCAAACCTTATGATTTTGGTTTTTTTTGCATGTTGTTTCTTCATTAAATATTGTTTCAGTATTATTTATTGTCATATGACATTGCTATTTGTTTTGTCTTTTTTCCCACTTTAAAATATCTAAGTTAAATGATTGATTCCACTTTATAATTTGAATATTAGTTTTCAATTCAGGCAATTAATAATCATTTTTATATGTTTTCAATTTTTTTATGTTGCTGCTATTTGTCATATATTTCAAAATAACTTCATATTTGATTTATATTCTATTCATTCATATTTGTATAAATCGAAATTTTTCAGCAGATTCACATATGTTTAAGATATGTTAAAACCAAAAACAAGAAATCTATGCTAATAATAGAATTTCTTATATTTGATATTACTGAAATGAAGTGTCGTGTCTTTTATCTTTGAGATTTGTTGAATAACATTGCTGTGTTGAATATCAGTGAAGAATTAAATTTTTAAATAGTCTTGTCAGTGATTAAAATATTATTTATAAGTCTGGTTAAAAAGGTAGCATATTATTTTTATTGCAGTTTTCTGTCACAATTAAGCTTGTATTTCATGTTCCTTGCATGCCTTCTAATGCACAAAATTTCGGATAGATATTTGATTTTCATTGCTTTTAAAGTTGACTTTACCTTATCAAAGGGAGATAACAAATTTATTACAAATTGAAAAATGTCTGTTTTTCATATATATATATATTTCAAATTTAAAATGTAATATTTCCATAAATATAACCGTTTTGAATAAGGGAACAACCATTAGATTTTTATTTGGGGGAAGTGATATTGAATCTTAGATTATTTTTTTGGCAGTATCCATGAGTCTGGATATTTTTTTATACGACCGCAAAATTTTTGCGGTCGTATATTGGTATGACGTTGGCGTCGTCGTCGTCGTCGTCGTTGTCGTCGTCTGCGTCGTCGTCCGTCGTCTGCGGCGTCGTCCGAAGACATTTGGTTTTCGCACTATAACTTTAGTATAAGTTAATAGAAATCTATGAAATTTAAACACAAGGTTTATGACCACAAAAGGAAGGTTGGGATTGACTTTGGGAGTTTTGGTCCCAACAGTTTAAGAATCAGGGGCCAAAAAAGGGCCCAATAAGCATTTTTCTAGGTTTTCGCACAATAACTCTAGTATAAGTAAATAGAAATCTATGAAATTTTAACACAAGGTTTATGACCACAAAAGGAAGGTTGGGATTGTTTTTGGGAGTTTTGGTCCCAACAGTTTAGGAATTAGGGGCTAAAAAAGGGCCAAAATAAGCATTTTTCTTGGTTTTTGCACAATAACTTTAGTATAAGTAAATAGAAATCTATTAAATTTAAACACAAGGTTTATGACCACAAAAGGAAGGTTGGGATTGATTTTTGGAGTTTTGGTCCCAACAGTTTAGGAATTAGGGGCCAAAAGGGTCCAAAATTAAACTTTGTTTGATTTCATTGAAAATTTAACTATTGGGGTTCTTTGATATGCCGAATCTAACCGTGCATTTAGGATCTTAATTTTTGGTCCCGTTTTCAAATTGGTCTACATTAAGGTCCAAAGGGTCCAAAATTAAACTTAGTTTGATTTTAACAAAAATTGAATTCTTTGGGTTCTTTGATATGCTGAATCTAAACATGTACTTAGTTTTTTTATTATGGGCCCAGTTTTCAAGTTGGTCCAAATCGGGGTCCAAAATTAAACTTTGTTTGATTTCATCGAAAATTGAACTATTGGGGTTCTTTGATATGCCGAATCTAACCGTGCATTTAGATTCTTAATTTTTGGTCCCGTTTTCAAATTGGTCTACATTAAGGTCCAAAGGGTCCAAAATTAAACTTAGTTTGATTTTAACAAAAATTGAATTCTTTGGGTTCTTTGATATGCTGAATCTAAACATGTACTTAGTTTTTTTATTATGGGCCCAGTTTTCAAGTTGGTCCAAATCAGGGTCCAAAATTAAACTTTGTTTGATTTCATCGAAAATTGAACTATTGGGGTTCTTTGATATGCCGAATCTAACCGTGCATTTAGATTCTTAATTTTTGGTCCCGTTTTCAAATTGGTCTACATTAAGGTCCAAAGGGTCCAAAATTAAACTTAGTTCGATTTTAACAAAAATTGAATTTTTGGGGTTCTTTGATATGCTGAATCTAAACATGTACTTAGTTTTTTTATTATGGGCCGAGTTTTCAAGTTGGTCCAAATCGGGGTCCAAAATTAAAGCTAAAAAGGGGGTAAATTTTTTTTTTTGGGGGGGGGGGGCAATTCTCCACAGCATATTGTATTACACAAAAGCAAAAAATTGAATATAAATTCAAATCATATGACCAATTCTAAGTTCTTTATTTCAGTTATTCTGTGTCAGAAACCTGTTATGTGTCAAATATTTGAAGAAATTTTCAATTGCACAGTATTGCGCAATAGCAAGAAATTGATATGTGTGCCCTGTTATCAAAACTTTATTATTAACAAATTCCATTGGAAATTTGCCAATATAAAATGTGCTGATGAAGCTTTTTTGTTTATCTTATCTAAACTGCTTTTAATATGTATATTTAAAATTTGCCATCCATGACTATGATGTCATTTTCTATTTTAATATGTTATGGTGTATTTAAATGGGCTGTTATGGTTGCAAAGTATAAAGAAATGGGGGGGGGGGGGGGGGGTTGAAAACAAAATTTGGGGGGGGGGGGGGGGTAAATGAGAAATTGGGGAGGGGGTAATTTTTTCTCATTTCATATTTCATAAATTAAAAAGAAAATTTCAAATTTTTTTTAGCAAAAAAAAGGGGGGGGGGGGTACAATAAATTTTATTGTTTTTTGGTTTTTTTTTGGGAGGGGGGTCAATGTGCAACTTCATAGTGTATTGCACAAAAGCTAAAAAAAGGGGTAAATTATTATTTTTTTTTGGGGGGGGGGCAATTCTCCACAGCATATTGTATTACACAAAAGCAAAAAATTGAATATAAATTCAAATCATATGACCAATTTTAAGTTCTCTGATTTCAGTTATTCTGTGTCAAAAACCTATTATGTGTCAAATATTTGAAGAAATTTTCAATTACACAGTATTGCGCAATAGCAAGAAATCTTCAATTGCACAGTATTGCGCAATATAGCAAGAAATTGATATGTTTGCCCAATTTTAAATTTTAAATTGGTTATTTCTGATTTATATATAAAAACAAATAATACTGATATGGTTTGAATAGGTAAATTAAAAATTTTTAAGTTCTTAGACAACATTCATTCTGTGTCAGAAACCTATGCTGTGTCAAATATTTATTCACAATCCAAATTCAGTATTGTATCAAGCTTGAATGTTGTGTTCATAATTGCCCCAACTATTCAGGGTTCGACATCTGCGGTCGTATCTAGCTGCGCCCAGCGGAGCATTTTATTTTAATTTTAATTTTGCTTGTGAATAAAAAAATGTATTTTCAAAATATACTATTTTATTTCAATCATACATTTCCCCTGTCTTCTTTTCCTTTTTGTGCTCCCCTCCTCCACATCATTAAAAATAAAATGGTTGTTGCCTTAAATAAATGAACTTGTAATTTTTCTTTTCTTGAGATCATTTCAAGTTGTAATAAGTTTTTAGTGCATATGTTTTATCCAAAATTTTTTTTTTTATATTATTAATTTTACAATGTCAGCACTTGATAAATTAACACCTATTAACAGGAGTGCTAAATTAATTTATCTCTGGAGCAAACAGTTGGATTAAAATATAATTTAAATGAAAAGTAACAAGTAAATTAATTAGATTGTGTCATAAATAGCAACATAAGATATTTAGAGAGGTGTTATCCAATTAGTAGAACAAGCTGTTTATATTATGAAAATTCACATGCATTCTGTTAATTGGGTGGTTTCACAGTAATTTAAATATAAGGTTAAACAAAGAAAAAGTTTTTTGTATAATTTGGAATATGAAATTTTAAAAATAGTTGAATTGCAGTTAAGTAGTAGAATGTTGAGCAGAGTTTGTTGTGTTATTGGTGAAATTATTCTCAGGTATTTCAGAAAAAAGACACAAAACATCAGTCAAAAAACTGAACACTTAATTTTTTTAAATGTATCATATCTATATATTTCTGTCATAACTAAATTTGTTTAAAGTTAAATCATAATCTGTTTATTGATTTATGTTAATTAGTTAACTTTTACATTTTAGGGAAGATACGTCAAAACGGAACAGTCCACTCTCGAATAGCTGAACAGACACTATAAGAGGTGTTGAGATTGGGAGTGGCATTTTTATTGTACCAGCTGCCAACAGGGAACTGTATAGACCGGAAGATTTACATCCGGAAAATTATTTGTGGGATGGAAATAAATTCAGTTCAAGTGCTAATATTTTTGACAAAAATGGAAGCTATTCTAGACCTGGTCACCGAGCAGAGAGCTACAAAAGATATGATAATGTCGACTCTTTTGAAAGTGGATGGTATCCTGAAAGTCAGATAAACCGCAGTTATCCAGAAAATCAATCATTTGCAAATCAGTCTTTATCTATAGCTAGACCAAGGTCATCTTCAAAATCACCATATACAAGCCATGGATTTGCAGACTCAGCTAATGATTCTTGGCCTAGAAAAGAACAATCATTTCGAAAAACAAATGTTTTAAATGATTCTGATGATGACGATAATGGATTTTTACCATTACGTCCCCCTCTTCCTGTTGGGTATGATCCAACACCATTACGTAGATTCCCAGATTCATTCTCTGGGAACAGAGATTATAATAGATCATACTCAAGGGACCAACCATCATATGACAATTATGATGATGATGTTTTTTCACCTCACATTCCATATGCACCTAGATCAGGATTTCCTCGACACAGTTCTATGAAACCATCTTCAAATCAGACATATCTCACAGATGATCCAGTCAGTTTCAGCACTCCATATAATGATATCAGCTCTGTTTATCCTTCACCTGAACATACATATGAAAACATTCCCCAGCGAACATGGAATTCATTCCCTCCATATTATTCCAGCAACAGAGATGTGCCAAAATTTGATAATAGTCCTAGGAGTCATTCCTTGGGTTATTCACCACCAAAACAAGTAGCAAGAGTATCTCCTAATCAAAAGAACACCTCAACACAAGATCAACCTAAGAAGTATACTCGAGATCACTTACAGGGAACTGTAGATAAACTACGACGTGGACCTAGATACCGTAGGGCTAGATCAGCTAGTAGAAACTCAGCTCCAGAATTTGACAGATATGAGGGTTATCCTGTTGGCCATAGAGGAACTTTTGCCTCAGATAGTGATGCAGTTAGACGTAAAGATTTTGATAGGCATGGAAGACCATATAGTTATGACAGTGAACCATCACATCATCAGGGTAGAGGCAGCTATAGAGGGAGACATTTCCCAGATTCTCGCTCATTCAGAGACGATGTTACACCAGAATCATTAAGTAGCGGGATAGGGAGTAAAAATACCTCACAGGCCACAGGATCTACCTCAGAATCTCGAGTTCCACGTGGTAGTACATCTTATAGTTCTCTACTAACACCGCATGATTACAGTCAAGACTCATCACATTTTCATGATCATAGTTTACATAGGGACACATCTGCCGATGAAAATTATGAATTTGATACTCCTGATTTTGACACAATACTAGCATACCCTGGGCTGTCTGGAGGAGATGAGTTACTAAGTGCAATAGAGAGTGGACTCAGTACATCAGACTTTTATAATGATCTCTATCCCAAACCATCAAAACAAAGTAAATATGAGAATTCTGAACAGAGGTTTGAAAAACTCCGTCAGGAATATCATCAGTATCAGCGCCAGCAGCAAGAGTCGTACCTACATCATCATTTTGTAGATAGTGAAATGCTCTAAGTAGTGTCTTTGTCTCAATATAATGGCTTAGGTTATATTTCATGTAAGGCAACAAAACATACATTCTGTGTAGTCTGTTTAAATTATGTTTATTTGTAATTCAAAAAGTTTTAGTGAAATAATCACCAGTTGTCTAGGTTTCATTTACACTGGCAACATTATATACATGTGGTAAAGTTTTAAACTCTTATCATGTGGATTGGAGACTTTCAATAAAAAATAACTGCACTATAATTATTCCAGTGTAATTTGGTTTCTAGAGGGAAATCAATATTTTGATTATAGAAAATTAGTCCTCATTTTAACATCAATAAATTTAAATTTGGTTGACAAAATGTTAAAAAAATGTAACTTTTTAGTATCTAGATATATATATATATATTTCAAAAAGAAAATTCTCTTTTACCTCACGACATAAAAATATTTTTTTTTACGCCCCTGCTCCTCCTACAGTTTTGGAGCTACAGTTTTAATATTTTGTAGGATGTTTATACACATAATAGAGGTGTGCATGTCCACAGGATTTTGATAAATCTTAAATATTCTCAAAATGACGGGTAGTTGGACTTTAGTAATTTTTTTTTCGTACTAGCTGCATAATTTCTTATGGTCTGGCGGGGGCATCATTTGTGTCTTACAGACAGATTTAATTTTTAAAAAATCACTCCTAACAAAAAAACTTTGTCCATGGTTAACAAGTGCAGGCAGGAGTCATACTTCTTTTCTAGTTTAAATACATGTACAAAAATTATTTTGTTGAAATATAACCTTAAGATTGTTTTATGACTTCAGCCATTATTTTTTGTATAGTGTTTCATGTTGTAATTTTTTACAACAAAATCAACAATTCATCATGTATGAGGCCTAGCCTTTCATTGTTCCATTTTTTTTTATAACTATGTATCAGCCATCATGACAGATTTCTGAAAATTTGGATATCAAAACGGTAATAAAGTCAATTAAATAAAGCATGCCTATTTAACTCTCCTTAGATGTCTGTATAGTATGTTCCCAAGTGCTATTTTTAATACTGGTATAAGTAAATAACATGGAATTATTTCTGATAAAAATCTATATCTCTTGAAACTGAAATAATATTAAAAAAAATAATAAAAATTTGAAGGATGCAAGTTTTAGAAAATTTGAAAAAATGTCATGTTGGTACTCTATTTAGTAGTACATGGCATGTATTTTATTCTATTAAGGTAGATACTATAAGAATATGTATACTGTATGGATTAGGATACAACATGTAATATTGCCAGTTAAACAGTACTTACAAAATGATAAATGAATAGTTCACCTTCTATTTTACTACATTTGTACCTCCATAAATTATTTTGCATTGATTATTTTTTTATTATTTATTTGTATTCAATTTAAACAGTAACATGCAGATGAGTTTTATTTGGTAAAATGAATTCCTAGATTTTCATCCCTGCCTGCCATACTTCTTTATTGTTCTTTATACTTGTTCTTTATTGTGCATAGTTACTTCCAATTTCAAATGCTTGAGCATGAATTTTGTTACTATCAATAGTAAAAACTTGGAATACAGTGGAACTCCCCTAAACCGGCCCCTCTGAAAACCGGATTCCTCCGCAAACCAAATGCATTATTATGGTCTGGAAATTTCACCTATATTTTCAAGTAAAAAATCCTCCAAAAACAAGCCCCTCTTAAATCCGAATACCGGAGGTAATTTGCGGTCCTTAACATATATAATCCTCAAATACACCTCTAAAAACCAGCCAAACTCTCAATCTTGTCATTAAGAAGCGTATTTTAAACAAAGCCTCATTGGTATGTATTGGAAAAACTCCGTTTAGATAACAGTTTTTAATAACAATGAAGTTAAAAGACTACCATTTAGTAACATTTATGGAAAAAACCATGCAAATAATGTAGTAATTATGTAATTTTCATACCTTTCAGTATTTCAATTTATTTACTTCTGGTCGGATTTCAGTAAAGTACGGAACCTCTCCAAACAAGCACCTCTGAAAACCTGCCAATTTCTATGGTCCAATAGGTGTTCGGTTTACAGAAGTTCCACTGTAGCTGCAATGTCAGGGATAACATGATGCTGTTCGAAGTTTTTCAAGATTTCATGGCTTTTAATCTTAATACCCATAATCCCAATTGATACAAATAATAATGCTAGAATAATGCATTGAATATTACTTATCTTCAAAAAAAAAATATAAAGCCCTCCAACCCAAAGTTTTTCTTTTCAAAATGTTTGGATGAAAATCTAGCGATTTTTTGTGACCTAATTTGGAAATTCCTTCTTTTTACTTGAATACATTGCTGACAACATTTTTTGTCTTAAATTGGTTTGAAACAGTCCATGTTTAATCTTCCTTATTATTATACTTAAATTTTTTATTACATTTTTGGCCATGTCTTCTTACGATTTTACATAAATCAGTTTGTTGAAGCTTTAATTGTACCATTAATTATTCCGTCCACTGTTACATACCTCATTTACTGTTTTAAAGCAATCATTTCTTACTACAATGATACATTGAAAGATCAAATTTTGTTATTTTTCTTTTTGTGCTAAGTTATACATTATTGCTGATAGTATAACTGATCACTGATCAGATTTGGCATTTATTCATGATAGATCAATTTTGGTCCAAAGTAGGATAATTATTCCACTTTATATACTTTCAATTTTCCATAAAATAATAAATTCCTGATTACTAGAAATTATGACACTTTAAAAAAAAAATCTTGTAAATACCAAGGATACATACATCAAGAACAGGAACCAAATTGGATCAGACTTAACAGCTAAACTGCAATTTTTAATTATTCCTGTGTTCATCCAGTTTCCAGAGATTTTTCATTTATATTTGATTTAACAGTATTTTTACTACCAGATTTGTATCACTCATTTCACCTTAAATATGTTAAAATGATTAGGCAGTGTATTCATTTTGACAAATCTCTTGCATTCTTTTTATATTAAGCATTTTCTTGTATTTTTGTTTAAAATTTATTAGATGCCCACATAGTAACAAAAGTAAATGGCAAGAAATAGGAAATAAGATTATGTGTAATAAATTATCCCTATTCATATCAAATTAACACATTTCTTACCTCAGTATCATGGCAATTTCAAATTTAAAAAAAATGGTTCATAAATTACAGAAACAGGCATGAAAGGTTATTCCAATATTTATAGAAATTTCAGAATTATTAAAGTTATTTTTTACTTGTAATCAAACTTGAATACAGTTATAAATATGTATTTACCATATTGACGTAAACCAGTATTAAGACCAATAAAAGAAAATTTTTCCCTTTCTAAATTGTAGTTATAGATTTAGATTTGTGAAACCTGAAAAAAAAAGTTTCTTAAAGGGTAGTAGATCTCAATAAAAGTGTAACTAATCAATTTCTTCTTTATACGGGTGAAAAAATCACATTACTCTATATTATGGACTTGTTTTAGAATTTTTTACCGGTATTTGTAAATCTCATTGGTACAATTAGAAAATTAGAAATTATTAGGCGTAGTTTTAGTCACATGACAACTCAGCTTTCAAGTGTAACTAGCTTGTAAGAAACTTGTGTCACATGACCATCCAGTGTTTGTTGTTGTATCATCCATATTTAACTAAGCAAATTGTACATAAAAGAATTGAAACAAATGTCTTTACAAAGTGAAGGTATTTATCATATTTACATGTTATAATTGTGACTGTGTGTTTATTATGCCTTTTATGTACAAGCAATGAGGTTGTGACACATTAAAAACTGTTTGGTATATATGGTCATACTGTAAAATAGTCTATGAGTAATGAAATTTAAAATTCACTCATTTTTTGTTATGATTGCTGGAAAAATTTGACAATTTTTATCATCCTTGGTTAGTGCTTAGCAAAAAAGTCTTACTTAACAACTTTACTTGATTTTTGTTATTTTCAGATTTAGAAAATATAATAAACGTTTTTTTTTTACAGTTCAAGCTGTTTGGTGTACTTAAATTGTGTTAATCTGATACAATAGATTAAGCACCTTGCCTATCTACTTTTTATAAGTTTTTGCAAAATTGTATTATTTTGATGAACGATCGGTATGTTTTGGTTCAGTGAGAGTTGTTTGTGTTTTATGACAGATATTTATATAAGTGAGTATTTTTTTTATGATGACAAAATTGTTGTATGAGAGAATTTTGATAATAAAAATATATTTTTTTGAATTTTTTGTACTTGATAGGTGCATTCAACTCTTAGTTAGTTGAAAATTTCCGTATCTGTTGGTATATACGTTGCTACAGACAGATATGTAATATTTATGAATGAAGAGCTTCTTGAGACAAGATCCCTTCAAAGTATAATTACCTTGGTCAGTTAAAAAACATATTTTTCCAGATTGGTTACTGGTAGTCCCTTCAAATGTCTGATGCCTCTGAACAATATTGATCCAAAATGTCCAGAAATAAAGTTCTATGATTTCGTTGTAGTCCCGTCAATCTAGCATAAATTTGACCCTAACCTTAAAGTAATTGCAACAGAAGATTTTTAAGTTTTTATCTTTAGCATTATACCCAAATATACACAAAAAAAAGTCCAACAAAATCTAACTTGAGGAAGACTACAAAATCACGATTTTAAAATTCCTATGGAGATTTGCATTGAAAATGGGAGATAACTCTGCAAAAAAGGCAGATATATCAATAAAAACTGATACAAAATTAGAACTTTACCATTTCAATTCAGCAGAATGTATTGATTCTTGATATTTTAGCCGTCTTTAGAGTATAACAAACAACTCTAAAGGTGTTTTCATATCTTTTATCAAGCTACAGCCTAGATTTCGTAATTCATTAGTTGACCATTTATTAAATTTTTCAACATGTCAAGGTAAAGAATTTCAAATTTGATAAATATAATTAAGCACATATTCTTCTTTTTGTGGTTTAAAGTTTCTTTAAACAAGTTAGATGCTGAAAAAATACAATTTACAGATATAAACAATACCAAATTTTCACATTATTTTTTCAAAATGGTCACAAAGCCACAAATTTGCAATTTGTGTAATGAAAAATGCGCAAAAAAAAAATAAAAATACCCATAATACTAGTAATTCGGTTTTGTACATTTCATGAGCAGAGGATTATATAATATAGCCAAATACGAACTTATAACACTATCAAAGTATCATACTTTACAGTAATTTTAAGAAAATTAACCAAAAACTGACAAAAAAGACGAATTTTTGCGGTTTTATCTCCCCTTTCCAATGTTAATTTCCATAGGAAATTAAAAATGCTGATTTTGAGTTTTCCTCAAGTTAGATTTTATGGGACTTTTTTCTGTGTATATTTGGGGCTTAATGGTATAGATTAGAACTAAAACATTTTCTGTTGCAATTATTTTGAGGTTAAAACTTAGTTTGACTGGACTATTGGAATAGTCGTGAACATAGTTGTAACTAGGGGTCACTAAAGACCTGTAAATCAAATTTGATGGAAGTTTTATGATGGGGGACAAAATGTTCTAGAAATTCCTTTCAAAAAGATTTTCTAGTGAATTGTTTATAAATTTTTGTATCAGTAGAGTATTTATTTATAATTTTCGTTAATTCCATTTGCACAAACGTCGGGCAGTGTTGATTATAAAATAATTTGCAGTTTTCGACCATTTCTACTCAGCACAGCAAAATGAAAGTTTGTTAACATTATTTTATCGATGAAATATTTATTGCAATGTGGATGTTCCACGCAATCACTCTAAATTTTGAGATCATATACATACCTAAACTGATTCCAATGGCTCATAGGGAACTGAACATAAGAATAAAGACATTTGACTTATTCATTTAAAATGTGTGCCTAATTACCACACCTGAATTGGTGTGACTTGGGATGCGTACAAATTCATTATCAATAGTTTTGCCTGATACAACTGTGTTGGAATGATACTTAGATAGATCTCAGTCGTCTCTGCTGCCTTTAGTTTTGGAAATGGATTAAACTGTGGAAATCTGAAATCTGATTTAAAAATCTCTTGGCTGAGATTGAACTAGGCCTGTTTTCACCAAATCATGCAGAAAAAACTTAAAATTAAGACAATTAAAACCTGTTGGTTAAAAATAGGTGAAGAATAATTCTGGTGAGAATGTCAAATACAAAACAAAGTAGTTTTGCTCTGAATGCATTCCTTTGACAACAGATTTCAACCAAAAAAAGCTTAGAGGAACAAACTACCAAAAAGATATAGTGGACAGTTATGTATGAGGGAGACATTATACAAAACAAATACTATTTTTTGTACAAAGGGAAAACGAATTCTAGACTAATGAAATGAAAAATTACAAGATTTGGTCGGGATTGACCGAAACTGTTCTCTGTTAGAAATTGTCAAACTAAGGTGAACTTCAAGTTGGACACTTGTAACAACACGTGTATATCTTCAGGATATCTATGTTGGATTTTATTGACATTGTTTTGTATTTGTTTTAATGTGTCCAAATCAGAGATATCAACAACCGGAAATGCATGTACTCTCTGTTACTCTGTATTATTCACTGTCGAGAAGAAATGTGTCCGTTACTCTGCAGACACTGTCATGAGACATAATACGGAAATTAACACAAAAACTAACGCTTTACAAAAATAGATTTTATTGTATAAAATCTTCACACACGAAAATAAATACTACTGGATAAACAGGTATTCCTAAGTGATTGTGATGAATTTGATTGTCGATGCTGGATGATATTGCTTGCCTTTCCTGAAAAATAAGTGAATTGTAAATTATTCAGCTCAAATTATGACTTTTTCTATTGATAGATAAATAAACAATACATATATATTCAAATCAACTCAGCAAAATTACACTTTATCAGTTTTTTCTGTTCTTTTTAAGTCTTGTGGAGTTTTAAGTAAGAAAATTTAAGATTGTTTATATAAAACTATTACTATGTTTAAAATTTGAATATATCTATAAAAAAAATCAAACTAAATCTTTGGGCAATTTCAAGTATTTGTAATTACATATAAGACATGATTTGTTACAAACTGAAAATTGTTCCAATTAAAATAATATCTCACCATAATGCGTTTAGTTGAAGAATTTGCCGAGCATCATTGATTTATGGTCCTTATAACAACATCCGAACCCTAAAACACATTCGTACATGTTGGGGTTACCATACATCATGGTTCCCTTCATCATGCAAAGGCTTGGAGTACAGAATGGGCTTTCGTTTGTTTCTGTCTTTGAGCAAAGTCCCATTTTTACCATTCCATTCATCATGGGGTTGTTTGTGACAGATGAAGACTTAGCACCTTTAGTCCCAGTGCTAGTCTCAGGTTTCATTAGGTTCATCAGTGCCATCATTTTCATCATATCAGTCTGTCCCCCGCCACCCATTGCTTTGGCCATCATCATTGAACTTAGAGGGTTCATTCCAGCCATACCCGGAATCATTCCATCTGTAGAGGTAATAATGATACGTCATTAACAGGAAGAAACCAACAAAAAGTATGATAAAATTTAGACGGATGCAAGTAAAATAGTATAAGAGGCATCCCCTTAGAATTTTACAACTTTCGATATTTTAGCAAAACCCAAATATTTATATAATTTTTTTAAGTACTCATTGGCATTAATCTAGTTTCAGAAAATATTCTTTATTCCAAATTTATTTTTAAGCGATGTTAAAAACAAGGTAACGAGAAATATTGTGCTGGGATGCCAACACAAAAGTCCCCAAACTGAGGCCATCTCGAAAAATTTTGATGACAGAAATCACTTCGCCATATCATAATCTACTTGGAAACCAAATTTCGTTGAATTAGAAGCATGTTAATTTTTTTTCATCATTTTGGGGCCATTTTGAAAATTCCGAAACCTTTATGCACAACTAGGCATGGCCACGTATTTTTGTACAAAGATTCATTAAGTTCACTTGAATGGTTTTTGAGATCCGCTTCGGACAAGTTCATGGCTCAGAATAAGAAGAATATTAAAAAGAAGAAAGGAAAAGAATAATAATTAAAATTTACGTTTCGCGAAACGTGAGATGTCCCCTCCCGTGCCCATTTTATGCCTGTTCTCTTCAACAAGTTGAAGAGTCGCCATCACCGATATACACTGTATACCAAGTTTCGTTAAAATCAGACTTTATATTTTTTGCCATTTTCAGCAGCCATCTTAAAAATGGAGGCCATTACGGAAATTCCGAAAATGCGCCGTGAGTCGCCATCACCCATATACCCTGTATACCAAGTTTCGTTGAAATCAGACAATGTTTACATTTTTCACCATTTGGCGGCCATCTTGAAAATGGCGGCCATTACAAAAATTCCGACAATGCGCCGTCAGTCGCCATCACCCTTATACCCTGTATACCAAGTTTCATTGAAATCGGACAATGTTTACATTTTTCACCATTTTCGGGGGCCATCTTGAAAATGGCGGCCATTACAAAAATTCCGACAATGCGCCGTCAGTCCCCATCACCTATATACCCTGTATACCAAGATTCGTTGAAATCGGACAATGTTTACATTTTTCGCCATTTTCGGCCGCCATCTTGAAAATGGCGGCCATTACAAAACTTCCGACAATGCGCCGTCAGTTGCCATCACCCTTATACCCTGTATACCAAGTTTCATTGAAATTGGACAATGTTTACATTTTTCGCGATTTTCGGCGGCCATCTTGAAAATGGCGGCCATTACAGAAATTCCGACAATGCGCCATCAGTCGCCATCACCGTTATACCCTGTATACCAAGTTTCGTTGAAATTGGACAATGTTTACATTTTTCGCCATTTTTGGCGGCCATCTTGGAAATGGCGGCCATTTTGAAATTATAAACCGCAAAAAACACTGTAGGACCTTGGGACCTATCACCCCTCCAAGTTTCATATTGATCGGTCCATCCATTTCCGAGGAGATAGCCGGACAAGTTCGTGCATCAGGTTGACGGAAGAAAAAGAAAAAAGTATAATAATAAGAAAAATAAGAAACGGAGTAAAAACAATATGTCCCCGACGACACTTCGTGGTCGGGGACATAATAAGAAGAAACGGAGCCAAAACAATAAGTCCCCCAAACGTCGTTTTGGGGAGAGATGGTATATGTATGTTAATTGCTGAATCAATTTTACATTGGAATGAATAGTTACAATGATGCTTCTTTTTTCAACATATAAAGCAAACAGAACAATTTATTATTCTGAACAATTTTCATACCAATACTTTCTTTCATTGTTTTTCAAGAGAAAAGATTTTATTTTTTTTCTCTGCCACCCTAAAAACGTTAAAAGCCAAACACGGTAAAATTTCATCTTAATATTTCATTCGGTATCGTACAATATTCGTCCAGGTATAACTTTATACACATATTAATAGAGGTCTATAGGAAAAAAATACTTACATGAATAGCTGACTCCCAAAAGAAGAGCGACAAGGATAGCTGCGTTTGCCATTTCTGTTTACTTGAGAACCTTTTTCTTCAACTGAAGGAGTAATTGTGTGGCTACAACACACGGCGATCGGTATATATAAGTCTACATGACAGTTAATGACATGTCATTAGGTCATTACATGACAAAATATTATTGTACTTACACGATTGCTGGACAATTGTAGTATCTTATGTATTATATAATTAGTAAATAGACACCATTCAGTATAACATTAATCATACATCTTTCATGCCACCAATAACTTTAAAATAATGGCCCATTTTCGTCAAAATTTTGACATACTTTGATCATTTTATCTGAATTACTTCTCACGGTTTGGAATTTTGAATAACTATAGTTATATAATATTACAAAATATCAACATAATTCATTCCCGAAATTAATACAAAGATATGAGATATAATATCCATGTTTTATCTAATATTTTTTTTTAAAAAGATTGTTACATGTATTACAGATGAAAAAATCATAAAATATATACACAGTTTTAGAGCAAGGGTTTATATTAGTTTTTATTTTATTTTTAATATTATATTTATTATAATTTATGGTATTTATATAGAGTATTATACAAATCTTAATGGTAAGAAAATTACAGTCGACTGATTAGCGAAACGATACTTCTACGATTTGAATTTTTGATTCGTTTTTTTACTAATACCAGTTAAGTCAGTTTTTTGTCGCTATGTTGTTAAAGAAAAGACCAGAATAAAAAAATATCTATATTATAACGCCATATACGTAAAAGATCCACAGAGTCATAAATTTAAAACCCCGGTAAAAGTTTGTTAAAAGTTTAAAGCCTCAGAATATCATATCGCAACTTTGGGACAACTTAAAACGAAAGACCTTTTCGAGTTTTATTAAATAATTCATTAATTTTAGCCGGGTTCTTAGAAGCTGGTTAGTCACTTATTGTTTTCTATTAAATTACCAAAAGCTATAGCATTCTGTTAGTGTAATTTTAGGTTTACTACATTTCAAAGCCAAGTATTGCTTTTGGGTTTCCAATACTTAGTGCTGAAAACCGTCTGTACAAACTAAATCTTTAAAATACTAATCTGTTGCTTCAAATTTCATTTCAATGCGGTTTTAATTTCATGATATTACCGTATTTTTTTTGGATTCTGGAGATAATATGCTATAGAAATTTACGTATATTACGTCATATTTTTGTTTGAAATCGAAAGAAAAAGACTGAAGAAGAGACAAGATTGATAACAATTAGGGGTTGTCGTGTGTTCAACAATACAAGCAAAAGCAAACGTCTACATCACAAAACAAACACCACAACCACCGGAACCTTCCTCACAAGTCAGGGGCACTGTCTCCTTGTGCGGCCTGACCTTAGAGGATGACCGGAAACATAAACATGTGAAAAGGTTAATAAAATCTCAGATTACTCATTTCCCATAAAAAAGGCAGACAATAGGCAACCACCGAAAAACTGGATCCTTAATATGGACAGGCATAAATAGAATGATATACAGTTAAGGATGCTATGAGTAAGCAATTAGCCTCTCAATCCTTGGTCATTAATTTAACAAAGGCTAACAAAAAGCAGTAAAAGACAGGACGAATCAGTATTTTTACTTTCAATGCTGAGTGATAATATATCCAATTCCTCCTTTAGGTTGTTTTGGCTTGAAATCAAGCCACTATTTGAGGACTTCTAGTTTCCAAAGACATTGTTTTGTTTTTAAGTTCCAGTGAAAAGGAAAAAATAATTTTATAATGTTTTATGGTCTTAGATTGACATACTAGCATTTATTATGTCTCCCAAACAAAGTTTTGGGAGACATATTGTTTTTGTCCGGTTTCTTATTATTATTCTTCTTCTTCTTCTTTCCTTTTTCTTTCCGTTCAATGTTGTCCGCGACGTTTCTCAAAGATGCAATGTCCAATCAATATGAAACTTTGGGAATATGTTAAGGGTGACCTGAAGTTTTGCAAACGACTTTTAAAATTTTCAAAATGGCCGCCGTTTCAAAGGTCATTATATAGGACATTGCAATAATTTGAATTTAGGGGGTTTCTGATAAGCTCTAGATAGTGGCAATGGGGGTTTGTTTGGGAGACATCTTGTGACTCGCTGGCGATCACAATCATACCTAGTTATATCTTATTATCATATCACCGGTATAGTGTATGATGTTCTGTATGTTCATTGCTATCCCATGCTCGAATTTAAAATATCTCCTCATCTGAAACACTTCAGCCAAATGAAATGAAACTCGATACGAGACAAAATGAATAATTTGGTGTGCTGCTAGGTTTTCTTTTGGTTTTACTTTATTGTGTTTTATTGGAAGAAAACCAAATGAATAGAACAATAGACAAAACATCTTTCTAGTTACAAGATGCAACTGATGACACAATTTAGTTTATGCAAGTCCGTTATAACATTTAAACTATATTACGACTTACATTTAATTTGTTTGCATGTGACAGGCATAAATGATTTTTTAAATTTGGCACAAGTATCGAGTTATTCCGCTTTTGAAGAAAACTTTTATCTATAACAGTGATATGCTTTGTAAAATTACGATTCATTAGTTCTGTTCAGTGTCAAGGTCGAAAATTGTGAAACCCTAAACAACCACCCAAAATTTTAAGAGAGATAATGCCAAAATGACCCCACTGCGGATCAAGGTTACACAACTTGAAGAGATACTAGTAATTCAAAAATGTACTGTTGTATAAGAGCAAGTTTTAAAAGCATCAATTTCACGCTTTTTGCGTAATACCCCAGAGGAATATTGGGGTCTAACAGAAATTATAAGTATACAGTTCCATTGCTTAACTCATGTTCGAGTAGACTTGCGGTTTTTTCCCCATTATGCCCACTTTTGAAAAATAAAAGTACCACTATGCCCACCATGTTAATAAGGGACGGGATCAAAAGTTCAATGTAGGATACAAACTTAATTCACATAGTTTTTTCACTGACCCCCTCCTCCCCCCTTAACTTAATTTGGGAAAAATTGATTGACCAATATGGGCATATGCTTTGAGAGTATACTTTTTGTATCAGGGGTCCTGTTTTCCTCAACAATGTATGTTTGTTCTGTATATTGACTTGGACATCACTTGAATTTTTCAATCCGAAAATCGATGTTGGATAACAAAACTTGCAGCGATTTTTAACCCCCCCCCCCCCCCCCCACCCCTAACTATTTGAATTAAGTTTTTTATCCTACGTTGAATTTTTGATCTCGTCCCAAAGGTTTGTTGTTTTAAGAATTATTGTCATATATTTATACACAAATACGTAAAATCTATTGCAGTAATATATAAATGAAAATAGGTTATTTAAAATGAAATTTACCTTCTTATTCGTGATTATTATAATTATTATTTACTATTAAAAAAACTTGCTCCGATGTTGTTATGATGAAAATTTAAATGATCATTGCAAGGTCTTGAAGGTACTAATCCAAGATTGGAAATGGTATAAACAATAGTAATCAGGTAGTGATTTAACCACAAGTAGAAAAGCACTAAAAAGTCAAAAATTAAGAATATAAAAAATAATATTCAATCTTTTATCTTTTATATTCTCAATGGTTGTACTTTTGAGTGTTTTGTCACTTTACTTGATAGTTCTGTTGTGTCGTATATTTTATGAGCATGAGGTAATTTTGAAACAGACTATAACCAATATTCCTTTGATTTCTGATTAGTGCACCTATCAAAACAATTCCGACTGTGCCCATCATGAATTTTACCAATATTTTCATCAGGTATGCTCGAGATCAAAACCTAGAAAACCACAAAAAAATAATCATCAAAACAATGTGAGCGATACATTGTAGAACCAAACAGGCCTAAAAACCAAAATCCATGCAAGGTCAGCTATGACTGTGGGAGTTGAAACACTAATTTTATGTGATACAATTTGTTTTTCTTTTGAATATTAATATGTCTAATGAATTGACATATTACTGAAAAAGTATTACGCCATAGATTTCGATTTCACAAACTTGTCCTCATCCGTAAATATAAATCAACATGCAAACATCTTATATGTTCAGGTATTTCATATCCCATCTTTTATGATAATATTCTATACAACGCACAAAAATGTCGTCATTCACCTGAAAAGCTAACCATACCTTTAAACAGACTTATCTACAAGGGATATAGTTACGATACTGTTGTCAAGTCATTAAAAATGGCATTTTTCGAATTAATATTGATTCACTCATAGGATCTTTGCATCGGAAATAAACACATTTATTCTAAAACTAGTTGTTTGCATGATACGTTTTATGTTCTTTTCGTATAATTTATGATGGCATGATACTATACCCCTAACGGCAGGGATTGTGGCTGATTTTCTATATGATATAGACATTATCTTTCGATCAGTTTAATTAAAGCATCTGGATGCGGGATTTTCTCGCTGCGTTGAATACCCATTGGTAGCCTTGACCTGTTATCTGCTCTTTGGTCAGGTTGTTGTGTGTTTGACACATTCCTCGTTTCCATTCTCTATTCTATTATGTGGAATTGTTGAGTGAAGTTTTAAAATACCGTATCCTCAGACACCATCAGGAATAATAAGCATGCAAATTATTTGAAGCTTTTTAAAGAAGCTCGTTTTAAATATCATCGCAATTGACGATACCTATTTGACTTTTGTGCAGAACTGACGACTGTTGTTCCTACCAAAAGCAATTTTGTTTTCTGATTGGTCAATTATCAGAAACTATTTCATGAAAACTTTTACCCAAATGGCCTTAATTTCACATGAAGCATAATTAGGAGGATATTTTTGTAATCGTCAAACACTACATGGCAACCATATTTTTTTTATCATAACTGATTGGTCAACTTATAAAAATAGTTTTTTTCTGAGACATTTTCAACATTTGTTGGATATATGTAGTCTAGTAATAGGTTTTATATAAAATTATCTGATATTGACCAGTAGAAAGTCTTTTGTATGACAGATCAGATTGATAGGTGGTCGTGTGAGCAATATAAACGAAAAAACTGTTAATTCACATCCATAGACTCTAAATCTAGTCACCTTAATTAAAGAACACAAATAAGTTTTCTCGGACACCAATTAACTATATTTCACATTTTAACAATGCTTGTCTCGTTAGTGTCCAAAGCGGAAATAGTGTAAATTCAAAAAGTTATATGAAAACTAATATGGTACTGGAAGATATAAGATAAGACGGAAGAGCAAATTCCAAATTCACTAACATATTTTCGGGTTAAATGTTTTCAAATGATAAAAAACATAAAAGATATACAGGGAGCGTTTTTCTACGGTGAAAATAATTGCAAGAAATTATACAAGTCCTCTGATAAATGGGTTTGTGGTTGTTATTACTTTTAGGCTTCATGACGACAAATATTTTATAAAAATAATGATTTTATTTTACAAAACCTTCACACACAAAAATAAATACTACTGGACGAACAGGAACTCCAAAGTGATTTTGATGATTGGATTGTCAATGGCGGATGAAACGGGACCACTGCAGAATTACTTGCTTTCCTGAAAAATAGAAGGGATTATGAATTAATTTACACGCAGCTCAAAGCAGGTTAAACTATTTGAATATATTTCATCTAATCCTTTCTTTTTTTCTGTTTTCATTTTTGAAACAAAACTCTGTTTAAAAATTCACCTTTGCGCAGTGACACTTTTTTCAAACATATCTACAAATTCAAATTGGTGATAGATAAATGAAGCTCAAATAATATACCAGTGAATGATTGATAAAAACTCACCATAATACTTTTAGTTGAAGACCTTGCTGAGCAACATTGATTTGTGGTCCTTGTAACAACATCCGAACCCTAAAACACATTCGTACATGTTGGGGTTACCGAACAACATGCTTCCCTTAACTTGGCATAGGCTTGGGGTACAAAATGGACCTTCGTTGCTTTCTGTTTTTGAGCACAGTCCCATCTTGATCATTCCATTCAACATTGGGTTGGCTTTGGCAGCTGCAGATGAACCGCTACCTCCAGTGGACGATGATTGGGGTTTCATGAGGTTCATCATTGCCATCATTTTCATTATATCACTCTTTCCTCCACCGCCCATTGCTTTGGCCATCATCATAGAACTTAAAGGGTTCATTCCAGTCATACCAGGAATCATTGCGTCTGAAATTAAATGCATTGTTTGAGAAAAATATTAAAATGTACAACCCTTGAAAGCAAGACCTTTAAAAAGAGTGTATGAGCAGAAAAGTAGAGGATTAACTTAACCTTCAATATTTTTTTAGTATACAAAGTTATTTTAATACAGGCATAATGGAAGTTTCAGTATTGTTCAGTATTGACCAAAAAAAATGGCTGGAATTGGAATATTTTCATCCAGTTCATTAAATTAAAAGCAATGCGTCTACAATAACGAATTTATAGTTATACAGTCAAACCTGTCTATAAAGGGCATACTAGGGACCAGAAAAAAGTGCCCTTTCTGAGCATGTGTCCTCTATACAGAGGTTAATTTTACATACTTTTTTCATGAATGAGACTTTTTCATTGTGTCCTTTATAGACAGTGATTTGCTTTATAGAGGTGCCCTTTAAAGCAGGTTTGACTGTATGTAGAATGCCATCATGCAATTGTCATTTTGGTGATTTATTTTTACGAAACTGACAAATGAATAATTGTATTGAATAAACGTAATATTTCATAAACTATAGAATAAGATGGTTATAATAATTCTTACAACCATAGACAATTATAGAATGATGTGTACGTATTCACAATATGAAATTACTTACAAGAATAGCTGACTCCCAAAAGAAGTACGACAAGGATAGCTGATCTGGCCATTGCTGTTGTCACTTTGGAGGACTTGTATCTTCAGCTAGTAGAATGCGATTGTGACTTCAACATTTCACTCACACTATTTATACCCCTTAAATCGTGCGTGACAGTCCATGACATATGATTATGTCACTACATGACAATAATATTGTTTTGGTAGGTAAAAGGTAAACGTTTCTCGGCAGAACGGTTAGTCGGTTTAACAACTGCTATTTAACCAGAAATTGATTCTGTTGATAAAATATACTCCACAATCTTCGGGTCTATTATTGGTATTTTTGCATGTCATATCCGTTCATAAAGACTATAGAAACGAAAATGGCATTTTTGTTTTTAGAATCGATCAAACACTACTAAGGTTTTAATAAATTTGTTCTACACTGATTATGATTTTGATTATAAGACGACTAATTTCCAGTATAGTTAAATATAAAAGGAATTCATTCCTCAACAGGTAATGTCCTCATCTAAAATTCTTAATTAATCAATTAATATTCAAAATCTTAATATACTGAGTTTCCTTTCGATTTCAAAACTTCTTTTGGTAGATTTGTGTGAATGTATATGTTTTGGTTCTGGTCCGATAAAACTTGATAATTCTATAACATGGGCCAGGTAAATATAAGAAAATTGCTGACACGCAATTCATTTGGAGTTGGACATATTTCAAAACTTTATTCTCAAAGTGAATTGTAATAAAATAGAGAATGGAAACGCGCAATGTGTCAAAGAGACAACAACCCGACCAAAGAGCAGAAATCAGCTCAAGGCTACAAATGGGTCTTCAACGCAGCAAGAAAATTTCGCTTCAGCTGGCCCCTAAACAATAATGTATACTAGTTCAGCAAAATGGACGGCACACTAAACTCCGAAACACAAAAATGAAAAAAAAACACATAAGACCAACAAAGGCTAGAGGTTCCTCACTTGGGACAGGCGCAAAAATGCTGCGGGGTTTAACATGCTTTGTGAGATCTCACCCCTCCCCTATACCTCTAGCCAGTGTGGAATAAACAAACACACAGCGATACACACAATAAAACTCAGTTCAAAAGATTCCGAGTCCGATGTTAAAAAGGTAACAGAAGAAACTAAGGAAAATGACAATGATCAATATATATATTAACAAAGGACCACTAGCAGTTACTGACATGCCAGCTCCAGACTTCAATTAAACTGATCGAAAGATTATGTCTATATCATATAGAGAATCAGCCACAATCCCTCCCGTTAGGGATTTAGTATCATACCATCATAAATTATACGAGAAGAACATAACCCGTATCATGCCAACAACTGGTTTTAGAATAAATGTGTTTATTACGAATGAGGTCCTTGTACCGATGATAAAATTTAGTAAAAGTTTGTGATATCGAAATCCCCGGCGTAATACTTTTTCAGTAATTTCTTTCGTTAAAATCAAATAGGTTGTTACATACACGAGCGAATATAGCATTTTTTCTTGATCTCCAACATGTTAATGACGATTTGAAGATAAACTTGCAACAGGCAAACTATATCAAATATGCATATTTTTGCCCTGCTATTGACATGCATAAGTGTGTTTGAAACATCAGATAATATTCCAATAATGTATCTGGTTGTTGATAATAAAGTCGTATTTATTTGGTATAAAAATTCTTTCTCCATTACTTTATAGCTATGAGTTACACTTGTTATAGATATACTTAATTGGTTATTATTGGTGTATCGCGCTCTTAGGATTGCTACCAATCGAATGTCTCATTGATAAACAGGAGCTTTTATTCTTTGGTAGAATTTGCCGATTGAACAGTTCTATGCTTACAAAGAAGATAATGACAAAAGGACCTTTTGAATTTCGAAATTAATGGGTACGAGAATAACACGGGTTTATCATATGAAACCGCATTCATTTTTAAACTAAGAAAGAATGGACAAAAACTGTATTAAAGAGTATTCAACAAACAGATGAAGTGGTTGACAGAATAACAGATGATGATGACTTTAATTTCTTCAAATTAGTACATCGCAACATTACACCCCAAAAAGCATGGATTGTAGCAAATCAAAACCTAAGCTTACGAAAAGCAGCAAAGTATATAGTAGACTTGGGTACAAGGACCTCATTCGTAAATATCAATCAGCGTGCAAACATCTTATATGTTCAGGTATTTCACATCCCATCTTTTATGGCAATATTCTATACAAAGCAAAAAAATGTCGTCATTCATATGAAAAGCTAATCAAACATTTCAAGAGACTTATCTACAAGGGATATAGTTACGATACTGTTGTTAAGTCATTAAAGATGGCATTTTTTGGAATTAATATTGATTCAATCATAGGATCTTTGCATCGGAAATAAACATATTTATTCTAAAACCAGTTGTTTGCATGATACGGGTTATGTTCTTCTCTCTTCTCGTATAATTTATGATGGCATGATACTATACCCCTAACGGCAGGGATTGTGGCTGATTTTCTATATGATATAGACATAATCTTTCGATCAGTTTAATTGAAGCATCTGGACGCGGGATTTTCTCGCTGCGTTGAAGACCTATAGGTAGCCTTGACCTGTTTTCTGCTCTTTGATCGGGTTGTGGTCTGTTTAACACATTCCCGTTTCCATTCTCTATTCTGTTATGTGGGATTGTTCGCAATCTAATTAAAAACCGATCTCTCATCGCTCCCGTTTTCTGATATGTCGCGTGGGAGATCTAACGAAATCCGCTTTGAGGTCACATGTGAGTGAACTGGAACTTATGAATTTATAATGACATGCAAATGAGTTGACTTCCTATCAGTAAGCCAATCAAAAAAGTTTATGAATTCTGGGGACTGACGATTTCTTCGTAATCAACTTACAAGATCGCGTAAGCCGCAATTTCATCGGTCGAACAGGACACACCTACGAGGTCACTCACATGTGACCTCAAAGCGGGTTTCGTTAGATCTCCCACGCGACATATCAGAAAACGGGAGCGATGAGAGATCGGTTTTTAATTAGATTGGATTGTTCGAAACAAGACGGTTACCTTTTATGCGACAAATGTGGAGCATTCTTTATTAATATAATTGAACATGCCCTGGTTTCGTGCATAACGACTAGAGAACTTCGTAACCATATGCGGAGAGACATTATTTCGATGAAGCTCATTCAGTTTAGTGTCTTCATTGACAGTCTTGATCCACAAACATTTACTGCCAACATAGTCTCCTGTAGCACCGAATTTGATCTTCGCTGTGACAATAGATCATAATTTTCAGAACTCTGTGTATATCATATCGAGAAAATTTGCATTTTTTTCTAAAAATAATAACACTAGACATTTGTTAAACTTGATTATGATTATAGAAACTTTACTAGTATTTTAAAATTATCCCTTTCTCTCGCTCATTATTTTTATGACTACAATAATGTTTTCTCGAAAATGAATGATATATTTATTGTAAGAATGTCAAATCTTCGCTCAGAGGAAATGAAGTCATATATATATTATTGTACAACAACATATCCTAATGGTGTATAAGAAAGAGGAGTGGATACCTACTATATCAGTATATTTCATCTCTTTTTGTCCAAGTCGGACTATCCTGATCCATGTTGTTTTCACATTTGTGTCCTGCTTGAATTCGTGTTTTTTTTTCTTATAGAGAATTGGGCTGTTTATTGAATGGTGTGTTATTGTTGACGTATTTTCAATATTTTGTAATAACTAGACTTTTCAGATTGTGGTATTCAATGTACTTTAAAACTGTTGTTTGAAGTATTAATGGATAGCTCTTTCTATTGCTTTGTCATTTTCAACTGGTCGGACAATGAACTCACGTATGGTGTTATTTCTGAGTGAAGTTTTGAAATACCGTATCCTCAGACACCACCAGGAATAATAACCATGCAAATTATTTGACGCTTTTTAAAGAAGCTCGTTTTAAATAACATCGCAATTGACGATACCTATTTGACTTTTGTGTAGAGCTGACGACTGTTGTTCCTACCAAAGGCAATTTTGTTTTCTGATTGGTCAATTATCAGAAACTATTTCCTGAAAACTTTTACCCAAATGTGCCTTAATTTCACATGAAGCATAATTAGGAGGATATTTTTGTAATCGTCAAACACTACATGGCAACCATATTTTCTTTTTATCATAACTGATTGGTCAACTTACAAAAATAGTTTTTTCTGAGACCTTTTCAACATTTGTTAGATATATGTAGTCTACTAATAGGTTTCTATAAAATTATCTGATTTTGACCAGTAGAAAGACTTTTGTATGACAGATCAGATTGATAGGTGGTCGTGTGAGCAATATAGACGAAAAATTTGTAAATTCGCACCCAAAGACTCTATATCCAGTCACCTTAATCAAACAAAACACAAATAAGTTTTCTCGGACACCAATTAACTATTTTTCACCTTTCAACAATGCATGTCTCGTTAGTGTCCAAAGCGGAAATAGTGTAAATTCAAAAAGTTATAGGAAAACTAATATAGTACTGGAAGATATAAGATAAGACGGAAGAGCATATTCCAAATTCACTAACATATTTTCGGGTTAAATGTTTTCAAATAATAATAAAAAACATAAAAGATATACAGGGAGTTTTTTTCTACGGTGAAAGAAATTATGCATGTCCTCTGTTAAACGCGTTTGTGGTTGTTATTACTTTTAGGCTACATGACGACAAATGTTTTATAAAAATAATGATTTTATTTTACAAAACCTTCACACACAAAAATAAATACTACTGGACAAACAGGAACTCCAAAGTGATTGTGATGATTGGATTGTCAATGGCGGATGAAACGGGACCACTGCAGAATTACTTGCTTTCCTGAAAAATAGAAGGGATTATGAATTTATTTACACGTACTTCAAAACAGGTTAAATTATTTGAATATATTTCATCTAATCCTTTCTTTTTTCTGTTTTCATTTTTGAAACAAAACTCTGTTAAAAAAGTCACCTTTGCGCAGTGACACTTTTTTCAAAAATATCTACAAATTCAAACTTGTGATAGATAAATGAATCTCAAATAATATACCAGTGAATGATTGATAAAAACTCACCATAATACTTTTAGTTGAAGACCTTGCTGAGCAACATTGATTTGTGGTCCTTGTAACAACATCCAAACCCTAAAACACATTCGTACATGTTGGGGTTACCGAACAACATGCTTCCCTTAACCTGGCATAGGCTTGGAGTACAGAATGGACCTTCGTTGCTTTCTGTTTTTGAGCACAGTCCCATCTTGATCATTCCATTCAACATTGGGTTGGTTTTTGCAGCTGCAGATGAACCAGTGGATGATGATTGGGGTTTCATAAGGTTCATCATTGCCATCATTTTCATCATATCACTCTTTCCTCCACCGCTCATTGCTTTGGCCATCATCATAGAACTTAAAGGGTTCATTCCAGTCATACCAGGAATCATTGCGTCTGAAATTAAATGCATTGTTATAGAAAAATATAAAAATGTACAACTCTTGGAAGCAAAATATTTAAAAAGAGTGTATGAGCAGAAAAGTAAAAGATTAGCTTAACCTTCAATATTTTTTAGTATACAAAGTTATTTGAATACAGGCATAATGCGAGTTTCAGTATTGACCGAAAAAATGGCTGGAATTGGAATATTTTTATCCAGTTCATTAAATTAAAAGCAATGCGTCTACAATAACGAATTTATAGTTATACAGTCAAACCTGTCTATAAAAGGCATACAAGGGACCAGAAAAAGGTGCCCTTTCTGAGTATGTGTCTTCTATACAGAGGTTAATTTTACATACTTTGTTCATGAATGGAACTTTTTCATTGTGCCCTTTATAGACAGTGATTTGCTTTATGGAGGTGCCCTTTAAAGCAGGTTTGACTGTATGTAGAATGCCATCATGCAACAGTCATTTTTGTGATTTAATTTTTACGAAACTGACAAATGAATAATTGTATTGAATAAACGTAATATTTCATAAACTATAGAATAAGGTGGTTATAATAATTCTTACAACCATAGACAATTATAGAATGGTGTGTACTATTCACATTAGTTCTAAAAGCAAATTAGCAGCTTTGTTTTATCTAATAAAATCTTTTTTTTTCACATTATAAATGAAAGATTTTTATTTTAAAAAAAAAAACAACCAATAAAAGCAAACAAAAAATTAATAAAAGATAAACAAAAAATAAACTTGCAGTTTCAGTCGTACTCAGAGAAGAGAATACCTTATACAAATATGAAATTACTTACAAGAATAGCTGACTCCCAAAAGAAGTACGACAAGGATAGCTGATCTGGCCATTGCTGTTGTCACTTTGGAGAACTTGTATCTTCAGATAGTAGAATGCGACTGTGACTTCAACATTTCACTCACACTATTTATACCCCTTAAATCGTGCATGACAGTCCATGACATATGATTAGGTCACTACATGACAATAATATTGTTCTGACACGATCGCTGGACAATTCGTGTGTATCTTAATACAAACTGTCGATGAAAAATTATTCATCATGTACATTAAAAATGACATTAGTCTAGAAAATGTCACAATTATTTACCATCTTATGTAATGATTCGTTGTTCTACACAAATCCATAGTCTACAGTTAATAATTATTATTATATCAAACTATGAAATATAGATGTTCTTTGTCAAGTATTAATTCTGATATAATTACTATGTAGATTTCGTAATAGAACAAAAATAAAATATTACAAACGTTGTATTTTGAGTAATACAAGAATTTCTGTGGTCCACTGAAAAAAGAGGGAATTAGCTTAAAATGTTTATCGATAAATACTAAAGGTACACTCAGTGTCCCAAGACTTGCTCAAAGAAATAATAAAAGCCACAAGTGTTTCTTCATATTTCGTAATTTGAAAATAAGATTTATCAACTTTGTTTTTTGATAAAGTCTTGAAGAGATTGCATTCTTCCCTTAATCCGCTATTCATATTCTTAGATTATTAAATGTTTATTATATATATACAGGTTATGTACTTTTAATATGGGGTATAACATATAAAAGAATAACAGTTTTAAAGCAGTTGTGACATTAAAAATTCACCCCACCAAAATGAAGATTAAACATTTCCCACGAAATTGTGCATCTGTTTAAAGAAACTCTTAACATAATTGTGCGATTTAAGCTGAAAATTTACCAAAAATGCCCACAGACTGTAAAGTTAAAATCAAACGGAGAGCCTATGAAAGTTTCAAGCAGTAATAAAATAGAAGAACCAGTTATTCTAAAATACGAACAACTGTAGATTTTTAAATTAAAAAGGGACGCGCCGGAAAATTTTGTTTTAAATTCGAGTAGTTCGAAATCTATAGAAATACATGAATATGAGCACTTATTATTGAGATTTCGTAACATAAATATCTCACATGCTTTTTGTCGTAATCCTTGCAATTTTCAGATTCAAAAATATTACCCTGACTGGCATTTTTAAACATTCTTCTCGAACGCACAGTATTGGATATGCGATTTAATTTTCAGATCATTAAGCGCAAAACATCAGCATATTTATTGTAATGTAGTATGCATTAAAATTTTCGTATTTTCCACTTTATTAATTATTAATGTTTCAGAGATTTGCCTTATTTCTTTTTAAACTGCCAAAATGCATTTTTCTTGTTGCTATAATATGGAAGAATATTTTCAAATATTTGTTCACTAAGGGACGAGATCAAAAGTTCAATGTAGGATAAAAAACTTAATTGATGAACTTTTGATCTCGTCCCTAACCTTTATGAAAATCGAATGGTCAATTTATTGCATATGGCTGCAAATTCGTTATCAACACATTGGAAATATATAAGCAAAGATAGGACATCTTTGCCGAACACCATTTGATTTTTTTTGCTCAAGAACAAGCTCGGATATTTTCAAAATGGATTTAAATTTTATTTTAATGTAAATAGACTGCATCCCGGACATTATATTATCGAGATAATCTCCGAACTTTAAAATAACAAGAATGGATGTCATCAAGAAACATTCATCCGAGATAAAGAACGTATAAGCAATGATTTTATAACAATAAATCTAATGAATCATTTAACCACACATTTATTTCAAAAAATAAACCTAGTTAGGGACCGTTTAATATTTTGGGCCGGTGCATAATGGGACGGGGCAAACTTTTTTTTGTGTAAATATTTGGTTGGGCAAGACCTTTTTTTAATACACTGTATGTTTAGTGGATGGACCAGAACTTTTTTGTAGGAAAAAATCATACTATGAATTTCGACGGCTTGTTTGAAAATTTCTTCTGCAGGAACAAAAACTTAATAAAAACAAAAATAACAACTTATGATTTTAATGTATTTTAAAAATTAAAAAATCATGTAACATTTTATAACTTTGAGCAACCAATAACAATATTTTATTTTTTACCCAATATGTAAAAATAACAGATGTACGTACAACTTGTGTTCCTTATTTCTAACTTTATATTGAAAGGCACATTTAACCATGTTGGTTTGGGGGTTGGGTGGGGGTGGGTGTGTATCCTGTATTACATCAAAAGTCTATTCTGTGATTTCTAGACATAAACATGCAAGATTTGAAAAAAAGAATCTAATCATTATTGATTGTCTTTTATTAATCATGTTAATAGGAGGGCAACCACTTTTTTACAGACATCAGAGATGGGCAAACACTTTTTTGCACAATTTAAAAGGACCGGCATCAACTTTTTTATGAAACAAAATTTAGCATGCACCGGCCCATCCCTCTGATAAATATTGAACTGTCCCTTATAGACTATAAATGAAAAGACACGTGTACCGAGATTAAGTCCACTTCGACAATCTAGGATTTACCTGAGAAATATATTTGTAAGGTGATATTAATTCATGTGGCGTGTTATCGTGTCAGAAAAGGATAAACAAGATCAGTTTCGTAAAAATCTATCATTTTTGTAGTACAATTAGCTACATGAGGATCCTTGGGAGGAATTTTAAATATCAGATATACCCAAAATTTAATTTGAAAAATAGTTATTCGTAAAATCATGGAATTTCTTCATTATTTTTTTCCCATATTCAATTTATACTCGAATCTTTGCCAAGTGAAATGAAAATAAAGGGTGATTTCGGAAAATAACAACTACTTCATATGTTTTATACACCAGAGTGTCAGGATAGATAAGGGGGAGGTTTAACTCCACCACTGTTCAGTATCTGTACCGAGTCAGACTATCCCGACTCTCTGCTGTGTTTTGTGCTCTTTTATGTTATATTTTTTTGTCCGGGATTCTGTCTGTTGGGTGGCGTTAATTGATCAGTATGTCATTGTTGACCTTCCCTGTTATCCATTTTGTTCTTTATTTAATACACTATTTATATAACAATGTTATGTTTAACATTGACAATGCGAAAAAAGTGGCCAGGATGGAAGAGATGGTGCACGACCCGGAGTTCAGTATCGTAAATCTTATTTACTTGCATGTCCATAATTTTGCAGCATCATGTTTGGTCGTTTCCAATCTAACAATACCTTTACAGTAAAGTCTGCTGTTCAGTCTTTTATAACCTAACATTTTCTACCCTAAAGGCGAACCTTCACATGTTCAGTTTACAGTCTCCACGTGACTTCATTTGTGCGAGTATAAAACTCCTAATCAGTTCCGCCGACTCTGTAACTAGGAACTAACTCTCTGCCTTCCCGCGTGAACGTAAAGTGATTGACGTCAAAATCAATAATTTTGAGCAACAGGATGAATACTATTTTCGCATGTACATTTTAACGCTATATATTTCTTCAGAATTCTATGCAAAATCTGAGAACTCTTACAATATTATTTATTATTATACTTCCTGTAATAAAGTGCCTTTATAATAAGAGTTCTCTAAAATAGGCGCAACGGCACATTCAATTTAATAAAAAAAGTTTTAATAGCTAAAACATACAAAATTTACATCAACTGAATAGATGTATAATAATAATAAGTGACATATCATTATGCACAAAGGGATTTGAATTTATCTACACTTGTAAAAATATTAACATACACGTAATAGAGATCCTAAAGATATATGACTTTCCATAATACAAGCATTTGAAATACGAGATGACCTTTGATGAGGGTTTCCCTGGAGAAACTCCTAAAGTAACTCGGAACATTGTAGAACGCAAAATTATAGTACAATAGGCAATGTAAGGTCAAAGAATGGGTGGGTTTATGATTATTTATATAAGAATGATAATTATTCATATCTGTAGAATAACTCTTGTAGTTTATAAGAAATCTTTGAAACCTGGTTAAATTTTAAAGCACTGGCATTTTCATTAACCTAGTTAAGAAACGACTGACAAGTGAAAAATCCGGTGATGACAATCGCCTATGTGAAATAATGTACCTGGCAGTAGATTTGCTTCTTTAATCGAGACAAAATATGTGAACTTGCATAAGCATCGAAAAGATGCTCAAAGGGTTTATTTGAGTATGCGGTTTTGGATTTGGGTCTTGACTAAGTGTCCGGTTACCATTACTCAGTATTATGGTGAATATATAAAAATGTCTTTTTAAATTGATTTATAAAATAATAATTCAGAGACTTAGAACAGATTATCTTTATCCTCTAAAGTACAAAGTGTATAAACCAATCATTTTCTGCAAAAATATATGTACACCAGACTGTCATATATTAGGAGATCGACAATAGTACAATATGTACAGTACATTTTTGAGTGATTTGATGTGTTATTTGGGAACTTAACTACTTTATTTCTCTGTTTCAACTCGTTTCGTCGATACTTATCTTAAAATTTGAATTTGATAAATTTGAAATGCATAACATGATTAAGCTTACATCGTGTATCAATGTACGGGATCAATATTGCCTTTCCCCTCGAGGACATTTATGGGGACCTTTTGTGATATCTTTTCATTCATGATACAATGCTACATTTTTGCATCTCTAGCATAATAAGTAACATTATTCTAAGCACTGTCGGTTTTTTACTATAACTTTACACGTTAAAAGAATATATTTTAGTTGACATCTACTGACAATAGATGATCTTGTTAATCTGTCAGGAAGAGCTACTGTATATCCTATCATTATCCTGTTCTTTGACACAGCAATTCGGTTGTGGGTTTTTTTTTAATATTGTTTTATTTACATAAACACGCAACTATGATCGTTAAAAAGAAACACGTAAATGTGGTCATTAAAAAGCAATGAATTAAACAGAAAGAAGGCCGATTGTAGGCAAGTATAAATCTTTGGAGAATCATTACCCTATTTCCACATGAATATAGTCTTAATACATAAAAAGTATAACAATGTTGTCTGACAACTCACTTTTTTCTTTTGAAGTATATCAGTTTTAGAATTGTTCGAAAGCTTTATGGTGAAATCATAAGTCCATCACATTTTACTGTGGGTCTAAAATTTACATTAACTGCAACAAGAGTTTCTTCGCGATACTTGTAGAAATTCTAACTGTTCCTTGTTCCTTTCAGTTGGTACTGATTACTGCTTTTGTCAAAAATGAAATAAATCAATTTCTCTAGAAGAGTGCACCGGATTCAATGATTTACGCCTAAATTAATATGATATAACCAAACATGAATGTGATGTTGCAAGTTATTTTTCCAAAATTTTGACCATGTTAAATTTTAGACCTTACCCGAAGTCATATAACATGTTCAAAATTCTAATTAACTCTTTGGTTTTAATCAATGGGTATCGGTCGACCAATGAATAAAAATATCCACAGACAATGGAGGTCCGGTCAATAATTTTAATGTACATTATGCTTTTTTTGTTTCAATACAATTGTCTGTCTTCTCTTTCGAAAGAAAGTATCAACGTCCATAGCAACAAATAATAAGACAGTTAATGCTATGATAACTATTCCAACAGTTCCCATAGCTGTAGCAGATGGCCTATTATCACGCGCACTGTGTCGTCTGCTTTTTGCTATTGTTGTTTCTTTTTTATCAATTTTTATGATATCTACTAATTCAGATATATAATCATTCAATTCAGATGTTGAAAATTCTTTTGGGCACACGCAGTGGCAACCGTTTACCAAACTTGTCGAATGTAGTTCTTCTTGGTCGGTTGAAGTCATAATGACTGACGTAGTAGTATCCTGGGGGTATGTCTCAGAATTTGTCGATGCATCATAATAAAGTTCACGACAAGTCCATGACTTTGATGGAGACGGACAACTAGATACATAGGTTAAATCCACTGAAATGAAGGAAGAATAGGACTAGTATAAGATAGAATTTCTCAATAAAAAGGAAAACAGAATATCAAAAAATGAATACCGAAGGGGGTTCGTTCTCCACTATTTTTTTTTTTTTTAAATTTCTGTAAATTTTATGATTTTTATTTACTAAAATCTACCACGAATAAAATTGATTTTTGACGAATTTTTTTTTCTATGAATCATGTTTTTTTAATTTTTTTATTTTCCGAGATTCGTGACAAGCTCCACTCTCCTCATTCATTATTTTTATGATAACGACGAAAAAGCTATCTAATGCAAATAATTCTATCCAATCTGATACTTTACAAAACATGTTTCTATCTATTTACCTGTTATAAAACAACACTGGTTTTATATCTTTGTTTACTAGCAAATGGTAATTTTCCCCATTGCACAATTTCAATCCTAGTTAATTGGTGTTATTAAATAAAGGTAATATCGGTATTATTGTTACTAATATTTTCCAGTAGCTTTAATTCTAGAAGATAGTGGAAAATACTGTGTTTCAGTATTAAATACAATTTTTTTTCAGATTTTGTAATGTTGAAATATAATTCTGTTATATACGTCAGTTTCCTAATTAAGTTGTCCGAATTGGGATTTTTTCCTACGAATTTCACGGTGAAAAAATCACTCAGTTATACAACATTATGAAAATTTAATATGACATTGTCAGGTGAACTGATCAATTGATACAGCAAGAAGTAAATCTTAATAATTTAACAACTATTATTCATTGATTATTGAGGGGGTGGAAAGGGGGGTACCTTTCTCCTTTCTCCCGCCCCTCGTCTCCTTTCTCCCGCCCCCTCTCTCCTTTCTCCCGCCCCCTCTCTCCTTTCTCCCGCCCCTCTGCTTCCATCTCCCACCTTAACAACCGTCTTTTTTCAGATCAATCGATTTTAATACAAATTTGAATTAATATATGACCATATATAGGTGGCATAGGTCTTTATTAAAGCATATACTGATTTTACGAACAAGGCCTGCCTCCGACTCGTACGCAAATTAATACACAATGTTGGATTGTTGTCAATGGTGCATTGTGCATGCCCCAATGTCAAGAAACTCATTTTTGATATGTATGGTCATGTATGAGGATCATGAAATTAGACATAGTTTTTTATTGTGTCATCTCTATTTTTCCCTGTCCTCGAGAACACCTTACTTTGTATGGTCAAGTGGATAACGTAAATATTTTAAGGTGACCTGGAAAACGCGTTAAGTACATGTAATATTGTTTAGAGGGGGGAGTGTATCTCTCTGACATTGCCAGCATCCCTTCTTTTTAAATTTGTAGAAGATCGCCAAATACTTAGAGAAAACAGATACCCACATGTGAAGGTAAACCGGAAATGATGGGGGCATTTTAACAAGAGGCTCTCTAGAGCCTGAATCGCTCACCTGGCAAACAATGCACTATAAACTAAATTAATATATTAATGTTTGTTGTAAATTAAACTGAGTATTAAAGGTCATGTAAAATGCTGAAAATACCTTTAAAAGCCTTTCAAGAACCTCTGGAAAGAAATGGGCATGAGTTCTCCCTATACGCTTGATTAAGATACAGTCATGGTCAATCTGATGATTCACAATACAAAATACAAGCTTTAATTCATCTTCAAATAAAAGTATAAATCTTTTGGTCTATATGTTGTCTTCGTTTTAAAAATGTTTGAAAGAAGTTATGTAAAAATTGTGGGTTAAGGCTTTTTATTTTCTATTATGCTTGATCTTTGATCATATTGACTAAACTGTTGGTTTTTATCCAATAAACCATGCTTAACTCATCTGTCATTTTGTAGAGTTTCATCCAAATCCCCCTAATAGTTTCAGAGGAGGAGATGTTTGCAAATTTGTTAACAACAATGATGACGGACACCAAGTGATAGCAATTAAAAGCTCACATATTATGAAGTTTAATCACACACATTCTCATCATGACCATACACTAAGGATACCATGTTTACTTTAAAAACCAAATATTGTTGAAATCCGAGCAAGTGTAAAAAATGGCGGGGAAATGGCAGCCATTTTAAAAATGGCTGTCCGAAACAAACTTTCATCATCACCATTCAACTCGGGATACCATGTTTACCTTGAAAGTAGCTTTCATCTTCATTTTACTTCTATAATTCAGGAAAAAATAGCAAAAAACAGCATTTTGACCCCTATGTTCTATTTTTAGTAAGGGTGGACATGTTTTTCGGCCAATCAAAAATCCAAGCATTAACTTTTTGCAGGATACCCTAAGGAACAATCTTACCAAGTTTCATTTGATTTTGAATAGTAGTTTCAGAGATGAAGATTTTTGAAGTAATAACATAAAAAAGCCAAAAATGTTAAAAAAGGGCAATAACTCTAACATCAGTTGACAGATTTTCACGAAAATCAGCACACATGCAGCTCTCATCATGCTGAACACTTTCAACATGCCAGAATTTGCCGTAACCTAATGATTTTTGAGATATTTGCGAAAAAATGTTGTTTGACCCCTATGTTCTATTTTTAGTAACAGCGGCCATGTTTTTCAACGAATCAAAAATCCTCATATCAGTTCTATGCAGGGTACCCCAAGGAACATTCATACCAAGTTTGGTTCTAATTAGTCAAATCGTTTCAGAGGAGAAGAGCTTTGTATAATTGTTAACGACGACGGACGACGACGACGGACGACGACGACAGACGACGACGACGACGACGGACGCCAAGTGATTTCAATAACTCACATGGCCTTTGGGCAGCTGAGCTAAAAAGGAAAACGTAACGGAGAGATAATTCCGTTTTGAAAGGATGATTTCTAGAAATGATCGGAAATGGCAAAAAATGGTTTGGGAAATATAAATGTTGCCTTTTTTCAAAGATTTGTCCATTTATTAGAACATTTAGTATCCAGTTTTTTCGTTTTTTTACCTCTTTATTTTTTTTTCAACATTAAAGTTCGTCTCCCTTTGATAGTTCTCCCTCCTTTCTCCTGCCCCCTTTCTCCTGCCCTCTTTCTCCCTGTCTCCCAATATCCTTTCCACCCCCTCATTATTATGCAAAAGAATAAAGAGAATTATACTTGACAAAATTTCTTACGTGTACATTAAACAAAATAGATCCTTTATTGCAGTAGCCTTCAGCAAAAGATTGTTTATCACCCAATGTATGTCATGAGTTCCTTCAAGTAATAGACATTTTGACTACCAGTACATTTGGTCAGTTCTTAATGAAACTATCATTGTGAATTGACATTCAAAGTATCATGTTGTGAAATACTTTTGAAATGTTTTATCCAATAGATAAACTTAATATTAAAGCTTTTAACAGGTTTAAAAAAATTGTGGCGTTATATCCTGATCCGATGAAGGCAGTTATGATTCTGATTAGGGTTTTAGAAAAAGTATTTCACAAACAGGTTTTCAGATGTGGTAAATCCGACGAACAACTAATTAATTTCGAGTGGCCTTATCGCATCGATCTGCAATTAACATTTTGTTGCGAAAAATATAATGGAGATGTTCAGGAAATGATGACAACATTTCATAAATAAACCATTAATTTTATTTAAACAATTTTTAACTAAAATAACTTGTCGTCGGCAGCGGGGCGCAAGACATCTTAGCACATTTTCTACAGGTGTGAATGGACATTTTAGCGGAAGAAAAATTGTTTACCTGTACGAATTAAATGGACATTTTAGCGGAACATTTTTACATGTTAGTTATATTTATTGGTTGTATTTATTTGGCGAAGACTTCATGTTAGTTGCCCCAGAAGATCAGAAATGTTAAGCATTAGTGACATTAGTTTAGACCACTAATTCTGCAGTGTTGGATTTAGATCGATACAGAGCAAATGTTGATATATAAATTTAGTGCTCACTTGAGAATATAATAGTGCTTTGTTTTTTAAATATTAACTGTATTAAAGTGAACTATATCCTGTTCCTACTTTCGTCTGGCTAAACGGAAGAGGCAGGTGCTTAAAAAAAGACTTAACTTTTCCGCTAAAATGTCCAATAACATTTTAAATTCCGCTAAATGTCCCGTGATTTTTTCCGCTAAATTGTCCTATCAATCCGCTAAAAAGTCCTGCACCGCAGCAGCATACTGACACTGAATATTGCGCATTTGATTATCCCTATGTTTGGCCTTTGAAGTTGTTCCTCTTTGACTCTTACATATTAAGTTGAATCGGTAAAGAGGTAAAAGCACCGGTTATAATTAAAAAGAAAGAAAATACAGTAAAAAAATAATAATTACCGTATACACCCACTTCGCAAAACTGCAAATTAGCTTTTCTTTTCTCTATTCTCAGAAAACGTCCATTATGATTACAATCCACTTGAATTTGTTCACCGATGTCATTTAGGCTGGGAGGTCCCAAATAATCACCACATATAACTGGAGACAAAAGATTACCATCTATTCCTATACGATCGCTTGTTTTGATTTCTAGATCTCTAATGCTTCCTGAAAAAAAAATTAAACATACTCTTTCATGTACAAATTTTTTTATGATTATGTATTTGAAGACTTTCGATTTACAAGATTGGGAACGGTAATTCGTACAAATATCTTATTTCTTCTCTGTAGCCTATTGCGTTATTGTTTGAAAATTCCACATTTTGTACCTTCAACACAGCTTATGACACATTTTTTCGTTCCTTGGAAATTTTAGATTCAAAGGGGCAATGAGTAAAAGTAAAGAAAATAAGGCCAATGCCTGATAATATCCGAACAAACTCTAATTATGACAATATGACGGCATGTTACCCTTCAGATCGAAATACCCTGTTGTAATATTGCTGAATTACTATTCCCGAAGTCTAATGATTGTCGAAATTTATATTTAAAAAAAACGACCGGCCGAGTCAAACCAAAGACATTAAAATTGGTATTTGCTGCTTCTCCGCCAAGCACGCGGCATCTAGGAGTAAGCGCAAAGGAATGGTCGGTTAAGAGTCAGTATAATGTGTCCGGGTGGGGTGATATGTCTTCCTGTGTAATGTTACCTCGTGAGCTAGTACGTTAAATATCCGGCTTAGCGTGTAGGTCTAGTACAAAGCAGGGATCATATTCATTATAATATCAACATGTTCTCTTCCTGATATGCACCCAGTGGTTGGCACTCGACGTTAAACAAATAATTCATCATCATCGTCATAATCTATTTCGTCAGCATTAGCATATTCGTATATTGTAATATGCCAACTTTGCTTTTCTTCAATGTTTCCAGTGCTTCTGGGCTAAACAAGGTATACAAAGCTATGCCTGGATTAGGTGGAGGAAAAGTTCATCCATCCATCCTATACAAAACGCTTGATGATAGAACTGAAAACAAATTGTGAAGACACTTCAGAAACTTGCACAGTCAATCCGCTAATTAGAGTTTAGTACATAAAATATTAGCTGTAATAATAGATTTTTGTGACAGAAAAATAAACGGATTATAAGACCATTAAACCATTTTGCTGTAGTCATAATTACTAGTAATAGTAATGCAACTACAAAAAAATCTAGTTGGCTCAAATAAAACTGTATTTAAAAGTATACATGAATTCGTAGGATAACTTACTATAATGGTTATGTATTTTGTTGTCCTCTCTCATGGAAAAATTAAGATAAAGAATATAATATGATTCTCCAAGATCGACCTGAATCCAAGGATTTGAATCTGTTTCTAGGGAATGATAACAGGACCCAGAAAAGTAATCTGTAGAATTCAAACCATCAACAGCGTTACAAGAGGCACCATCTATTGTCGAAGCATCGCTGTAAAACGAACTATGATTGGTAGGTCTTCTCCATGCCACGTTACATAAAAGGCAAATACAGTGATCTGGAAAAGACAAACATGAAACATATATAAGTAATGATGTCAACAATGTCGCTCGATATGGCTGTGATTTAGCAGGCAACAACTGATAAAAAATACTAGTGGGTGGTCTTTTTTTGCTTTAAGAATGGACATTCACGACATAGTTGAACGATATTTAATATACATTGATCATAACATTTTCCATAGTTTTTTATTTCTTGATTTGACTATAAGCAACACAATTGTTCTTTCTAAAAGGACAGGAACTATTCCGGAGCACTTGCGATAATCTTGCAGATTTTTGCAATGAATTCTCTGTTGTATAATGGTCTACGGTTCCTTTGCCTTATTCCCAATATTGTTGGTATTTTGATTTGAGAGTATTTACCGGCACTTGATTTTTCTCTTCGAATGATTCCATGTACAGAACATAATAATTATACACTGATTTTTATTGTGGCTTCAATCTCAGGTTTAATTTAGTCCATAAGATTCGCATGGTTTACTTACTAATAAGGAGGCCAAGAACACATATCACTTCTTTTTTCATCTTTTAATGTTCTGAAAAAGATAAAATTCTTAATCTTATTTTAATTAAGAACCAGTCCTTTAACCAATCACACTAGTACTGTATAATCTAATGAGATATACTCTGTTAAACGTACACTCCACATCCTTTCTTTTTTACTCTCTTTTATTTTCCATATTATATTTCGCATCATTTTGAGATAAATATTCTCTTAGTCTTATCTATTCTAAAATCTCGTTCCTACCGTATACAATCGATTAAAAGGTTTCCAGCAATATTATATTGTCGAACATACATTTATCTAAATTTTCTCGCATGTCTTATTGTCATTCTATAATATTTTATCAATATACATAAAATCTATTGTCATAAAGATTTACGTGACATTAGATCAAGTAAAAATATTATCAAAGAATCATATTTTTCTCCAACAACGTGTAACTTTTCATTTCTAGTTCATCCACCGATTATGCAGATTATTATATGTCTTGTATGTTTCTTGCAACTTTCACAGGAATAAGGAAGGTTAAAGGGGGCTATTCTGCACCAAACGATACTAGTAAATGTCAAAAAGTACACAGAACTCAGATCTTTCTCGAATAAAAAAACTGTAACTCAGAGTATGTTTGTGAATTTGCAAGATATCTTTCTTTGGTTTGATAAGTGAAAACAGGAAACAACTTAAAAAAAGCAATACGAAAGAATGACTGAAACTGTGTTTTTCAGTGTTGGTTTTAAAATCAATTCGTGAAAACCCTACTAGAGATGAGATCTATATTATACCTCAGTTTTGTCATTTCTGAAGGAGTATGTTCATTTTCCCGTAATCTTTTCTGGTCTTTAAGACAACTAATCAACATGAAAGACACCCATAACCAAAACCCAATGTTTGTTTTGCTATATTCCTTTTCATTCGACAATAAAATGGCTTTGGTACTGAGTGTCCTTCATAATAATATTAAAAAAAAAAGAATTGATGATAAAAATTAATGATTATATTTGCCGAAAATCGTTCCACTATCTCAAGTTATGGATAGAAAAACTGTTTGCCAATATTCGAATACATTACATGACAAAAATTAGAAAACGTTGAAAATGTTTTAATTTACAATAAATAGTGAACCAAACAATGGGAAGTGGCACTACTTTTATATAAACACGTATAAATGAATAGTACTTGAAGAGGTACGTTCTCAGCAGAAGTAATACATACGTATAGATGTCAAATTTACACGGTTAAAGCGTTTTTTTGTATTTGGTACGCTTGTTACAAAAAAAATAAATTTGGGAAGCAATATAGTGAAAATATCGTAAGCAATTTATCAAATCTGTATTAAACAGTAAAAACAAATTCCCGATAAGGTCAACTTTATTTGATGGGGTTTAAATAAATTCATTGATGCAATTTTTTTACAAAAAATGTCGCATTTCGTCGATTTAAGACTCATCAGTTGTACTGAAGGCCTAACATGCTGACACCCAAATCAATAATCCAAAATGTTGAAGAGTAAATTCAAAATGGTAAAATGATCAAAAGGGTAAAGCCAAAACCATGCATCTAAGAACAGATCTATACATGAGGTAGATACTTTTAATTTAAAATTAAAATAATCAATTAAAATGCCAGCAATCGTCTTATTGCAGAAATAAAAGGAAAATATCCTTGTAAAACTTTGAGTCCAACAGCAGTTTGTATTAAAATTTGACGCTTCTCAATATAACTGGAAGCAAAATAATATATTTATGTTATGACAACATCTAATATCATCATAATCGGTCAAAGCGCTTTTCTTTATCGTATTTCCCTATGGCTATATCGACCTGCTGAGGCCTTCAGAATTTCCCGTATTTCGGCACTGTGACGTCGTAAAGAGTTGACCCGACCCTAATATGAGCTGACCCGAATATATCAGCGACGTCATAATGTTTGACCCAACGTTGACCCGAATATATCAGGAAAACATCCGGGCGGGGGGGGGGTGTAAAAATCACTGGAAGTTTTGTTATCCGACATCGATTTTTGTATATATATTGGTCAATCAATTTTTCCAAAATTACGTTAAGAGTGGGGTGGGGTGGTCAGTGAAAAAACTATGTGAATTAAGTTTTTTATCCGACATTGAACTTTTGATCTCGTCCCTTAACAATACGATAAATTTATCATCAAGTTTTCTTCAAACAAATATTGTAAAATATAAGCCGCTCGACACAATATGAAGCTTTTTGGCCCATTCGCTACGCTCACTCGCCGAAAAAGCTTCACATTGTGTCTCGCGGCTGATATTTTACGATATACGTTTGCAGAAAACCTGATAATATGTACGTATCTGGTACGCTTATTACAAAAAACAAAACGTTCTGAAACAACAAAATCCTCAGTAATTTATCAAATCGGCATTGATCAGAAAAACTAAGTTCCGAGTAAGGTCAACTTTATTTGAAAGGTTAACATTATTTAATACAATTTCGCTGCACGAAATGAGCTCATCTCGTCAATTTACGACTCCTTAGTTGTGCCAAAAATGGCAGCAATCGTCTGATTACAGAAACATAAAAGAAAATATCCTTGGAAGACCTTGAGTCCAAGATCAGTTTGTGTTATAAGTTTACGCTTCTCAATATAAATGAAAAAAAAACAGAATATTAATAATATGACAACTTCTATCATCATAACCTTATCAAACAATCTTTTGTATTGGAGAGAAATTGTCATGGGAATATCACTGTATTAATCAGACATTCTCAAAGTAAGGTGATGAAGTGCTCTCAAATATCAACCTGTGTAATTTTGCCAGAAATTACTTCATGTATATAATAGTGGATGATACCGATACAATACTCAAAACGAAATGAAACACCTTTATTTGCGTAAAAAATTAAAATCAATCTTCCAATGAAGCGAGTAGTTGAAGGATATGTTGAATTGCACTTTAAAATTAACTGTCTTAACAGAAATTATCAATTTATAGTGTTTAATTTTTTAACAAGAACATAAACATGTTTTTGAAAAACCCCTCATGCTTCATATTTGTTACTTAATTTCGTAGAGAAGATTCAGGAAAAAATGTGCCTAATCAATCCTACACAAAACCTGCCGATGATGGACAGAACAATATACATAATACTACAATCTTCTTATCAAACACTAGAAACAGGAAATATTCCTTCAACATCAAAATAAAATAAGCTAAATGTGAATCTTTAGCACAATTTAGAAGAGATGCACATCATATGCAAATTATGTCAAAGATGTATTCCAAATCATTTGTAGTGCTAAAAGCAGAAACTATTCAAAAAACCAAAAATGTCAAAGAACATGTTCAATATCGGCAAAAGAATACCGAAGCGACAAAACAGTGGAAAAAGTCCACAAGTTCGAAGTCCAAGGAAAAGACGAAGTCAGGAGAATGGAACACAACAAACAAACGCCACAAGGATACATGTACAACTAAAAGATTAAAAAACGTATAACAAACTAAACAAAATTAGAACAAGACAGCACAGAAACTAAAGAACTAGCAATGTGAACTCCCATTAAAAACCGGGAGCGATATCAGGTGCTCCGGAACGGTAAGCATGTCCTGCCCTGTTAAGACAAAACACCCTGATGCAAATGTTATATTATTTTTTGAAATAACACAACAGAAAGCATGCCGTGTTAGATATATCTCAAATCGGTTTGTAAACGAATTCTTTTATCATGAGAAATGGAAACTAATATTGTAGCTATTCAATCATTCAAGTAATACAAACTAACAAAAACTTGTCATGGTATGGGCAGCCATTCGGGCAAAAATTAACAAAAAATTAAAAACAGACGATAAACTAAAAACAGACGCAAAATCACAAAAAACAGACACAAATTTGAAAAACAGACAAAAAATACAAAAACAGACATACATTTTACTAACAGACAGACGATCGGGCAAAAATTAACAAAAAATTAAAAACAGACGATAAATTAAAAACAGACGCAAAATCACAAAAAACAGACACAAATTTGAAAAACAGACAAAAAATACAAAAACAGACATAAATTTTACTAACAGACAGACGATTCAGTAAAACAGACAAAATATGAAAACAGACACAAATTTTACAAACAGACGTAAACTTAAAAAACAGACACCAAATTCAAAAACAGACGTTATTAAGTGTTATATATATTTAATACTTCTATATATAAAAGTTAATTATTAAATTTTTTTTTCACCTTTTTGCTAATATAATATGAACCAATTAAGCTGTTAGAATTTTAACAAACATCTATACAAATAAATACAATCTGGTTTAATAAATCAAACATTTTCATAGTAATTAACTTGGACACACAATAATTTTGATTCTGGTTCATTTGACAGGGGAGATAATAAAAAAAACTTTTTAATTTAATACTCAAGACAGGTTTTTATCCTAAAACTTGGAACACAACAAGTCCTTGTGAACAAACGACCATTGTTTATTTAGAGGAGGGGAGAAGGTCCCTGTGATCAAACTTCGTAATCAATTTCTTATTTCTTTGTTTGACCGTGTTAGATAATTACTTTTGTATTTTTATAAAAGAAAGGTGAGATTGCTCAATGCTCTACTATTTATATTATCATATTTATTTTTAAAAAGATTCTTAATCTCTAGTTTCAGGGATTTGACATTATTTCATAGTTTTACAGGGGGAAATGTTTTCCTCTGGGACATGATCGTGTGATGAAACATCCTTTATAGACTGCATACCGATATTAAGAGCATGTTTCAACATGCATTTATAAAGGATGTTTCATCACACGATCATGTCCCAGAGGAAAACATTTCCCCCTGTAAAACTATGAAATAATGTCAAATCCCTGAAACTAGAGATTAAGAATCTTTTTAAAAATAAATATGATAATATAAATAGTAGAGCATTGAGCAATCTCACCTTTCTTTTATAAAAATACAAAAGTAATTATCTAACACGGTCAAACAAAGAAATAAGAAATTGATTACGAAGTTTGATCACAGGGACCTTCTCCCCTCCTCTAAATAAACAATGGTCGTTTGTTCCACAGGGGCCCGACTTCTGGATATTTATTTCTTTTTTGTTTTATTTTTTTGTTGTTGTCTTATTTCATGAGTACTTTTTAATAAACATTTACTATAACAACGCGAATTATGCGTTTATTATCAATGTGCTATACACTATCCACGTCCTTATACTAAAAAATCCTAGGTTTTTTTAGTATAAGGACGTGGATAGTGTATAGCATATTGATAATAAACGCAGAATATTCGTTGTTACAGTGAATATTTATTAAAAGTACTCATGAAATAAGACAACAAAAAAAAAAAAAAAAAAATAATAATAAATAAATAAATTTCCAGAAGTCGGGCCGCCGTGGTTTGTTCACAAGGACTTGTTGTGTTCCAAGTTTTAGGATAAAAACCTGTCTTGAGTATTAAATTAAAAAGTTTTTTTTTTATTATCTCCCCTGTCAAATGAACCAGAATCAAAATTATTGTGTGTCCAAGTTAATTACTATGAAAATGTTTGATTTATTAAACCAGATTGTATTTATTTGTATTGATGTTTGTTAAAATTCTAACAGCTTAATTGGTTCATATTATATTAGCAAGAAAGTGGAAAAAAAATTTAATAATTAACTTTTATATATAGAAGTATTAAATATATATAACACTTAATAACGTCTGTTTTTGAATTTGGTGTCTGTTTTTTAAGTTTACGTCTGTTTGTAAAATTTGTGTCTGTTTTCATATTTTGTGTGTTTTACTGAATCGTCTGTCTGTTAGTAAAATTTATGTCTGTTTTTCAAATTTGTGTCTGTTTTTTTTGTGATTTTGCGTCTGTTTTTAGTTTATCGTCTGTTTTTAATTTTTTGTTAATTTTTGCCCGATCGTCTGTCTGTTAGTAAAATGTATGTCTGTTTTTGTATTTTTTGTCTGTTTTTCAAATTTGTGTCTGTTTTTTGTGATTTTGCGTCTGTTTTTAGTTTATCGTCTGTTTTTAATTTTTTGTTAATTTTTGCCCGAATGGCTGCCCATATCATGGCACATGATAAACATTGACAAACTATGATTAAAACAAAATCACTAACTGCGTGTTATTTTATTACATTTTATACGATTCTTAAAAAATGTATTATCTGTAATAAAAAAAAATTAAGACAAAACATCCAGACCCATGCATATGTTATATTTTATTTGAATTAACACAAAATAAATTATGCTTAGATATATCAGATGATAACTCAAATCGGTTTGCAAACGAAATCTTTCATGACGAGAAAATCTAATGGAAATTCGTATACTATAGCTATTCATCTTATAGCCTTAGTTTAACACGTCTAGTAGTTTTTATATGCTGATCAGATCTCACGGACAAAAATGGATTTGACTCATGCTAATGATTAAAAAAAAAACAATTAGGTATGAAAATTCGTTAGAATCCAAGATAAAAGGTACATACAATTCTTCTTGAAATAGATCTTTGTCAACTCCTATAATATTGTTTGTTTCAGGTGTCTAAAAACATAAACCTTTTTAGACATTTAAAAAATATTCTATAAGCTGATAGAATCATAGAATCCAAGGTTAAAAGGTACGTATAATGCTTCTTGTGATACATCTTTGTCAACTCCTATAACGCTGTTGATTTCAGATGTTTATAATGTAAAATTTTAATATGTCCTCTTTAACAGCTCACCATTTATTTTCATCGTATTTTAAAATGTAAATCTTTATAGACATTTAAAAAATATTCTATAAACATATTCAAATATTTGAAAGCTAAAAATAGGTCTGATAACAGAAAAACATGAGAAATACCAAAGGGATATTCGAAGGAGGGGAAATCGAAACAACCGACAAACTCCGGGGAACAACGAAGACAAGACCAAAACAATACATGCATTACAATTAAAAATTAAAAACATGAACAACATAAACCCCACCAAAAAACCGGGTGTTGACGCAGGTGCTCCGGAAGAGTAAGCAGTCTCTGCTTCCTGCAGGACACCCGCCTTGCTGTCTGTAATGTATGAGAATTAGAGTGTGTGAAAGTCTGCATGACCTTATCTGATATTCTCATCATCTATCGCTCTGGACATTAATTACTTCTGACAAGCTGTTAAACTTTGTATGTTTGTAAAATGTATGATTGTTTTTAGAATAGATTTAGTCAGCAAACTAGAAGGTCGTATTTACTTACTGCCACATGTAAAAAACCCAAACTTTACAATGGCGACGAGGATGGGATATTTTTTGTTCAAGGATTAAATTCCATGAAGTTTTAATCTATTCTCCGGATTAACAGTGTTAAAGTTTAATTCGTCATGGCTTTAAAATTAAGTTTACCAGCACCACCACCATTTAAAGTGCTAGGAGAAAATACTAACATTTCCAGATCGTGGGAATTATACTTGAAACGATTCGAGTACTACATAATAGCATCGGGAGTGACAAAAGATGACCAGAAACGTGCAATGCTGATATATTTATCAGGCGAAGAAGTACAAGACATTTTCGAAAATCTGACTGATGTAGGTGTATCATACAAAGACGCAAAGGATGCACTTACCGCATATTTCACTCTAATAAAGAACAGTGCTTACGAACGACATTTATTTCGAAAGTTACAACAAGAGGAACACGAAACTGTTGACAATTTTATTGTTCGACTCAAGAAGTTATCAGTTTCATGTGAATTCGCTGAAAACAGTGTAAATGACCACATACGGGATCAGGTCATAGAGAAATGTAAGTCAAAGGAACTAAGAAAGAGACTTTTGCGAGAAAGAGATCTTACATTGCAGAAAGTGCAAGAAATAGCGAGAGCTTCTGAGCTTTCCGAAATGCATGGATCGAAGATGGAACAAAGAAATGAAAGACCAGCACCGGAGGAATCTGTAAATCGAGTTCAACGTAAAGTGAAACAGTACAACCCAAGACTTAAACCGAAATCCGCTCCAAAATCTGAACCAGGAACCAAAACGTGCTACCGCTGTGGAATGAAAGGACATGCAGGTCACGAATGTAGGAGATCTAAGAATATAACCTGTCGCGTGTGCAACAAAGTCGGACATTTTGCGAAAATGTGTAAAACGAAAACTGCTCAAAATCACGTTAGATCAATGGATTATCACAATGAGGATTACTCAAGTGAAAGTGACGCAGAACATGTATTTCAGGTAAATGAAACTTTATCTTCTTCCCATACGCGCGTAGATATTGAAGGTAAACCCGTCAATATTTTGATCGATTCCGGGGCATCAGTTAATTGCATTGACATAGCAAACATTCAATGACATTAAATCATCGAAAGTAGTTCTTAAAAAATCAAACATTCAGATATATTCTTACGCGTCAACCACACCTCTGAAATTGTTAGGCACTACATTGTTGAAAGTGACAATCCGTAACTCCGCCCATTTCATTGAGTTTCATGTTATTGACGGTAAATGCAAGCCGATCATTGGCCAACCGTGTGCAACAAAATTAGGAATCTTGAAAATCGACGTGAATGAAATTAAGGCAAAAGACAATTGTGATGCTATTTTGGCAGAATTTTCTGATCGTTTTGAAGGTCTCGGAAAATTGACAAATTATCAGTTGAAATTAGATATCAATAAAGATGTTAAACCGATCGCACAGCCTGCGCGACGAATGCCATTCAAAATAAGAAAACAAGTTCAAGCAAAATTGAATGAACTTTTGAACGAAGACGTAATTGAACGTGTCGAGGGGCCAACCCCATGGGTATCTCCTCTTGTAGTCATACCAAAACAAAACAATGACATTCGTATTTGTGTAGATATGCGTAGGGCGAATACCGCAGTTGAGCGTGAACGTTTCCCATTACCTAATATAGAAGAAACATTAGAACAAATGAACGGTGCGAAAGTATTTTCGGAAATGGACCTAAAGCAAGGGTTCCATCAGATTGAACTTGACCCAGAATCGCGTGAAATCACGACGTTCGTCACAAATGATGGTTTATATAGATACAAAAGATTAATGTTCGGTATCTCATGTGCGCCGGAGATATATCAAAGAATAATACAGCAAGTTGTTCATGGTATCCCAGGTTGTCATAATATCTCCGATGATATTATTGTATTTGGTAAAGATCAGAAATCTCATTACAAAGCGCTCCGTACTGTATTCGATCGTTTGCGAGGGAAAAACCTGACTCTCAACAAGGACAAATGCAAATTTAGTAAGACATCGTTAGCATTTATGGGACATACACTGACTGCAGATGGCCTTAAGCCACACGATTCAAAGATTAGAGCCGTTATCGAGACACAGGTGCCACAAAACGCCAAAGAAGTTAAATCATTCTTAGGACTTGTCTCGTACTGTTCCAAATTTATTCCTAACTTCGCTACCGTTTCGGAGCCGTTAAGACAACTAACTCGGAAGAATCAAGAATTCCGTTGGGAACAGGCTCACCAAGAATCGTTTGACTCATTGAAAACTATGCTTACTAGTGCTCAAGTAATGGCTTACTACAACCAAGAATCCGAATCTCGTCTCTTAGTAGACGCGAGCTCTTTTGGACTTGGGGCAATTTTCGAACAGAGACAACAAGACGGAGAATTTCGACCCGTTGCGTATGCTAGTAGAACATTGAATGCGACAGAACGCAGATATTCACAAATCGAACGTGAATCATTGGCAATCTACTGGAGCATAATACGTTTTCATGTTTATTTGTATGGATCTGATTTCACAGTCATTACAGATCATAAACCGCTGGAAACTATTTTCACTGCAAAACATGATCCACCGGCAAGAATTCAACGATGGCTACTGAAGTTGTTATCTTACAAATTTAAAGTGATTTACAAGCCCGGTAAACTAAATGCTGCAGACATATTATCGCGCTCCCCACTGAGTTCAACAGAACATGATAACGATGCAGGTGAGAAAGTGGAACATTTCATTAACTATTTGACAGAAAACGATGTGCCGAAAGCAATGACTTTATCCGAGATCAAGGTCGAGTCAGTTAAGGACAAAACAATTAGAGAGATTATCAAAGCTATTGAAAGTGACAAGTGGACGAAAAATGATGACTTAAAGCCGTACTGTAAAGTTAGAAATGAATTGACCGTGAAAGATGAAATTGTATTGAGAGGAACAAAATTAATTATTCCAAAATCACTGCAAACACGTGTGTTGTCTATCGCACATGAATCACATTTAGGAATTGTTAAAACAAAACAACTACTCAGAGAAAAGGTATGGTGGGCAGGAATTGATCAAGATGTAGAAAATCTAATTGCAACATGCCACGCTTGTCAAATGCTTCAGAATCCGTCACGACCACCGCCTTTACAACCGTCAGAGTTACCGAAACAAAAATGGGAACGACTTGGAATGGACCTTTTGGGACCGTATTCAGGAGGTGAATATTTATTTGTCGTTATTGATTACTATTCCCGATACCCGGAAGTCGAAATCATCAAATCGACAACGTCCGCCGTTATCATACAACGACTGCAGAAAATATTTGCTACACATGGACTACCCGTAGAAGTTACTACCGACAATGGTCCGCAGTTCGTATCGGAGGAGTTCAAACAATTCTTAGAGGAAAACGGAATACGACAAAGAAGAGCAACACCATACTGGCCGCAAACAAACGGACTGACAGAAAATTTCAATAAAAGTCTATCTAAATTCATGAAAACTTCAAAGATTACGCGTACGAACTGGCGATCTGAACTGTACAAATTTCTATTAAGTTATCGAACTACGCCGCATTGTACTACCGGTATCGCACCCGCTGAATGTCTGTATGGAAGGAAAATACGAAACAAATTGACGTATTTTGAGCCAAAACTTAAGGACAAGAAATTACGCGACCGAGATAGACAACAAAAGCTTAGGATAAAGAGAAATGCCGACAAACGTGCTGGACCATTCGTAAATTACCGCACCGGCCAGAAAGTTCTAGTAAAGCGCCGAGATCAAAACAAGACTAGTCCAAAATGGATCGATGGATTTGTCGTGCTTAATCAAAGAGGGACACAAGTGCGCGTATCGAAAGATGGAGCTACGTATTATCGAAACACCGCACACGTCAGACCGTATCTTGCCAGAAATGAGGAATAATTTTATAATTTGATCTAATGACTCTTTGTTAGGATTTAGAAGTAGTTAGTCTGAGTGAAACGAGTGATTGTTAAATATACAATATCAGTGACATTTTTATTTTTACTTACATTTAATTCATAGACTTTAATTCACAATTAATAATCTAATAAAGATATTGTTAAAATAATTAAAGGTTAAAGTTAATTACTTTACAGGAAGAAAGGGATGTAATGTATGAGAATTAGAGTGTGTGAAAGTCTGCATGACCTTATCTGATATTCTCATCATCTATCGCTCTGGACATTAATTACTTCTGACAAGCTGTTAAACTTTGTATGTTTGTAAAATGTATGATTGTTTTTAGAATAGATTTAGTCACCAAACTAGAAGGTCGTATTTACTTACTGCCACATGTAAAAAACCCAAACTTTACACTGTCCATGTCAAATCCGGTATGAGGAAGGGACATCATCAGTGGAACAGCTCCATTTTCATTTGGGAAACGGTTTTATCATACCTGTCAACCAAGTCATGAAGACGTCTATAAAACGTAAATAAGGATGACTGCAACTTAGGAGCAACATACTCCTGTCTGAGCAACTTTTCTGTCATCTGTCAGGAGCCGGGCTCTGTGCAGGAAGTCTATGTATATGTCACAAGATTTGGAATAACGTATGAGTTGTGAAATATATACTCCATACGCCGGCGCTTCTCGAACGATTGGAAAGTCATCCCGTTTGTCGTAAAGTTTTGTATTCAACCTTCCTCTGGTGTCAATATTTCGAGGTGAAGGTCAAGATAAGATGCAGACTTGGCAATGTCTGTGGTATCCTTAATTTCGAGCTCCTTTGGGATAGATGAGATGTAAGAAAGTTATATCCGTACGTATACCATTATACTTTAAATAAGTTTTCAATAATTCAGAAGAAGGGGTGGTTCTTCAAGGATTTTCACCTTATGCTATGATGAAGTATAATAAATATAGATATCTGGTTACATTTTATGGCATCATGGTATTAGATAGGAAACAGCATTCCATCGTAATAAATAATAAATGTTATTGGACCTTTTATCGGGCTTTGCTTTTCAGCCTTTATCTCAACATGGATATCAAATTACAAAAAAAAATCCTTGAAAATAGTTTTGAAATCAGAAGATAGTATGCAGATTTCATGGATTTTTTTTCAAAACCATAAACATTTCGATGAACAACAATTTCAGAGTTTAGGTATTCCGAAAATTCTACATATTTCTGACCACAAGAGGACAAATATACCTAAGGAGCAAATAAAGAAAAACGTAATCCTTTGGACAGACAAACCCGGGAAGACAAATGAACAACCACAAGAATAACAAATAAACACTTAAAACTAAAAAAACAATGAACAACACGAACTCCTATAAAAACCAGGCGTGAATCCAGGAAGGGTAAGCCGTTCCTGCTCCGTGTACGGCATCCGTCGTGAAATTCAAACAGGTCAATCCGATGGAAGTCACAAATCGGTGGAGGAACATGAAATGTTAAGACAGTGGGAACAGGTCCAACATGATCTAGATATTGGAACACTGTAACGGTCAATCAACTGTAATGCAGTAGTTATGTAGATATATCTTTCTCAAGTTGAAACACTACGTTGTTTGTATGCATGATCCATGGAAATAAGTTAGATATATTGCGTTTCGGAAGTTTGCCGAAGTTTGCCGATAATTACCTGTGTCATTGCCATTGCTTTGAATGGAACATGGTTATTTATGTTCCGATAACAGAAAAAAAAAATTTCACCTAGTTTATTTTACGGTACCAACTAACTCTAAAGGTCAACACAACCCCATAATTCGTTCTTTTCTTCAAAAATATGATGATAATACTAAACAAAAATGGAAAGAACTAGAGTCTCACCTGGCTTCTATTACCCTATTTGAAAATGCAAGCTGTTTTTTTTTATCCATTAGGCTGTTAAAAGAAACACAAAATGTCAAAGTAACCTTGATATTTGACCTTTGACCTAAAAAGGGTGGATCATTTGCATCCATGTAAGATTCCTGCCAAAATCCGTTACAATCTGCCCATTTGTTTTTGAGCAAATGACAAAAAGTCCTTTCACATATGGTTTCAATGAAAAAAACAACAGCCGCCGGTTGAGTAGATGAATCTCAACCAAAAGTGGGTCGTTTATAGAGGGTATTGTCAACAATCCTGCAAAGTTTCAATATATTTCATTATGTAGTTTCAGAGGAGAAGTTTTTTAAAATTGGCCAATCAAAATCGAAGATAGCCTCTGGTGACCATTTTGTTCATCCAACCGAAACCAAAGGTGGACCATTTGTAGAGGTCCTTCCATACATCATTCCAACCAAGTTTGGTTAAAATCTGCAGAGTTGTTACAGAGGAGAGAAGATCAAAATGTAAAAAAGTTTCATAAATGCGTATACGAGATCAACTCAATCACGAACTAAATAATCAACTAACAATTTGTGCAATCTTGTCATTGAAAAATATGAATAGAAGGAAGATACCCTTGGAAGACTTAGTCAAAGAAGTCGAGACACAAACCCAGACGAGACGTATGATTAAACTATCTGCATTAACATTTTACGCTATTCAATATAAATGAAAGAAACATTTATTTACGGCAACATTCAATACCATTATATCCTTATCAAAACAATCGTTTGTATTGGAGAGAAATTGTCATGGGAATACAACTGTAACATGGCAAGGTAACTCAGGACTCAAATATCAACCATGGTAATCTTTTACAGAAAATTACTACATGTCTTTGAAATCTTATGTAAGTGTGTAAATTCATATCCGCTGGCAAATCATACTTTTATTTATTAAGTCCGATTGTAAAAATGATTTTGTTCGAGTATTATAACCAGAGTTTGTACGACAATACCCCCATCAAAGCTATTGAAAAAGTGTACTCTTACCTCAGTTACACAGACACTTTTGTGAACTGCTAAAAATAAACTCAACGACAGAGAGCCCTGAAAGAATTTGTCGTTGAGTTTATTTTTGGCAGTTAAAATAGTCCACAAAAAGGGGCCGTGTTACAAAGATTATAGTACACTTTTTCAGACAAAACCTTTTAGTTTGACTACAAGCTGTAAACATTGATTAACGAATTAATACCTGCTAAATTTAAAGAAAAGAGTGATTTTCTGACAATTAATTTTCATTCTGTAAAAATAATATCTTTTTACTGCCAAAATAATGGAATAACGGTTCATATTATATTGGAAATGTGCAAGTAGTTTTCACGAAGAAATCGTCCTTGGTCATCGAGAAATTTTAAAATCCAATACAAACCATAAAAATATCATTTTTTTTCTCTCATTTTTTACATAAAAACAATATTAAACAGTTTGTAATCTTATATTTACAAAATTTCACTATGTTACGATGTTTATTTTGAGTCATCATTTGTAAATTATGTGTAAACTCTATCGTTTAACGGCACTCTGCTCTACGTTATAACCTTTTGTAAGCCTGCACACAATCACATAAATGTATAGTAAAAAGAGAAACATTAGTTTGTGGTTATATGAAATTCAGTAATTTTATTCCCGGTGTGACCTTTTCCTCTCCGTTTTTTAATTAAATATTACAACTTCTAAAAACCCGTTGACCAAATAATTTTATAAAGTTTTTACAACCTATTTATTTTCCGATGAATGCATTTTAAAGTACCGCATCGGTTGTCTCGTGGAGCGTGCTCACCTCGAGTGCGGAAGGTCGCGGGTTCGATCCCCGGCCGGGTCAAACCAAAGACATTAAAATTGGTATTTCTTGCTTCTCCGCCAAGCACGCGGTATCTAGGAGTAAGAGCAAAGATCTACTGGTCTGTTCGGAGTCAGTATAATGTGTCCGCGTGGGGTGATATGTCTTCTTATGGACAGTTACCTCGCGAGCTAGCACACTAAAAATCCGGCTCAGCGTGTCGGTTTAGTACAAAGCAGGGATCATATTCATTATCATATCAACATGTTCTCGTCCTGATATGCACATGGCTGCCACTGGAAGTTAAACAACAATTCATTCATCCATTTTAAAGTAGTATTTCTTTTTGTAATATAATTTAAACATAATCAGTGACCTTTCCAGAAAGTCACGTTCTTCTACCGATATGTTTGCCAGCGTGCACATATTTGCCATAGTTCTTAATTGTCTGGATTTTCGTACAAGTCATATACAGTACAATGAGAACAAAAGAAGTGTCCATAATAAAATGAAAGTGAATACTTTTTATGCACTCGTACCCGGTTAATGTCTGAGGCGATAACTGGGTACTCGTGCATAAAAAGTTTCCTCTTACGTGTTATTAGTTCTCATTGTACTGTATCTATTACTTTTTTCTCGCGAATTACCAATACTATGTTGTTGAGGATTTTCTTACAGACTGATGCAATGGAGTTGAAACATATTAATTAAACAAAAGAAACAGGAATTTCCTCAATAATCAAAACCAATTTAAACACAGGTATTTGCGTTCAAAATTTAAATCATACTTCCTGTGACGCAATTAGTTGCATGATATGTACAAATAGCTGGAAACTTTCTCTGCGTGATCATGTATCGCTCAACTGGCAGTAACAGAAATTTATCAATTTCTGGTTTTCACCTTTTTAAAAGAACGTAAACTTGTTTATTTTCAGTTAATTTAGTCGTGCAGATTCATGAAAATCTGTGCTGACTCAATCATACATGTTGGCCTTTGTTCTTCACCTAAAATAACAACAGATTACAAGTGTGTGTACACTTCAAATTCCTTCCTCGATCTCCATATAAATAAATGGCTGCGTCTTAAGAACTAATCAAATGAATCTTTAAAACAATTTAGAAGAATAATATTGTTCTATGATACAAATATTTTGATGCACATTACATGCGTAATTGACAAAGAAAAATTGCATCTCAAATGCAATTGGTTGTGCTGAAAGCAGAAAATGTTCCTAGAACCCCCAAAATATCAAAGAGCGTATTCAAATAATACAAACTAACACAAATTTGTAATAGCACATTACAAAAATTGATGACAGTAAAACTTGATGTTATTTTTATTCTTAAGTAGCAATATACCAGCATCGCCTGCATATGGCGTCTACGTTTCTCAGCTTATCCGATTTTCAAGGGCATGCGTGAGTTACCCTGACTTTCGACAAAGAGGATTACTGCTGTCACAAAAGCTTCTTAACCAGGGTTTTATCAGGGATAAGTTGATGTCATCACTTAAGAAATTTTACGGTCGTCATCATGAATTGATTGACCATTACAGTGTTCCAATATCTAAGATGATGTTGGACCTGTTCCCACTGTCGTAACCTTTCATGTGCCTCCTACGATTTGTGACTTCCACCGGATTGACTTTGTTGAACTTCACGACGGGTGCCGTATACGGAGCAGGAACTGCTTACCCTTCCGGAGCACCTGGGTTCACTCCTGGTTTTTATAGGAGTTCGTGTTGTTCATTGTTTTTAGTTTTCTGTGTTTATTTGTTGTGCTTGTGGTTGTTCGTTTGTCTTCCCGGGTTTGTCTGTCCAATGGATTACGTTTTATTGATTGCTCCTTAGGTATGTTTGTCCTTTTTATACGATTCTTTAAAAAAAAACCCATATTATCTGTAATAAGAATTAATTCCATGCAAATGTTATCGGTTACATATTTTATTTGTAACAACACAAAACACAAAAGAAAGCATGCTTATATGAGTTAGACGTCACACACGATAACTCATATTACCCAGGCCATCGAACTGCGACTGGATTCTTTCATCACGAGAAAATCTTATTGAAACTAGTATAATCCAACTTGTAACTTTATCATGTCTTGTAGTTTTTCTACGCTGATCAGTTCTCTGACACGCAAAAACATGGATTTGGCTCATGCTAATAATTTCAAAAACCAATTAGGTATGAAACTTTTATAGAATCAAAGGTTAAAAGGTACATACAATGCTTCTTGCAATACATCTTTGTCAAACCTTCCAAATTCGTTAACGTTTGACATGATGACGTCTAAGATGATAACCCTTTGTAGACGTTTAAAAAATATTCTGTAAGCACTGAAAGCTACGAATAGGTCTGATAACAGAAAAATTTGAGAAAACTGATTTAATGCCATATACAAGCATTTGGTGTTAGCCGGTAGGAGGTATAATATGGCATCATGGTATAAGACAAGAAACACTGTTCCATTGTAATAAAATTTATTGAACTCTTTATATACGGAGCTTTGCTTCTCTGTTTACGGCAACGTTTAATATCATCATATCCTTATCAAAACAATCGTTTGTATTGGGGAGAAATTGCCATGGGAATATCCTGTAATAGAAGTACTGTCAAATATCAACCTCTGTAATCTTCTCTTTTGCATGTATTTGAAATCTTATGTAATAAAGTCTATTCATTCCTGCTGGCATATCGTACTAATTAAGTCCGATTGTAAAATGTTCAGTAGAGTTCAAACAGATTAAATAAACAGAAAAAACAGGTATTTCGTCAATAATCAAAACTAAATCAAACAATGTTATTCGTGTTCCAAATTAAAATGATTATACTTCCTGTGAAGAAAGTAGTTGCGGGATATGTGGAAACTGTACCTTGCAAATTGTTTGAAACGTTCTGCATAATTCGTCTTTAAAATTAAAAAAAATTATTTGCATATTAATACAAAGATGCATTACAACTCATTGGAAGTGCTGAAAGCAGAAAATGTTCAGGAACCTAAAAATGTCAAAGCATGTTCAAATGCTAATACAAATTTGTAATAGCACATGATGAATATTGATGCAATTAAAACGAACTCATTGACTGGATGTTATTTTATTACATTTTAAAATATAGAAGATATTTTGGAACCGCCTGGCTAAAAAAATGTAGAATCTTCAGATTTTATCATGAAACTTGTAAGTTTAAACACGAATTTAATCGAAAATTACATGATATTTTCAAATAAAACTTAAACTGTACATTTCTTTCTTACATGTATCGAAATAATTTTGGCATTTGACTGATTATTTTGAATTTAATTTTAATTAGTTCCTCGAGGTTTCACCTCAGCTACGGTTGATTAAACATCTAACCGTGGCTTCCATAGACCATGTGAATGATGATGTTGCCAAATTATCTCCTGTTCTTTAAAAAACAAATTAAGACAAAAAATTAAGGAACGATTTTTTTCGTCGTGATGAACAACACTTTAAAACTTAGAAACAAGCATTTAACTACAAGTAATTTATCTTAGGATACCAATTGCAAATAACCCTTAAGGTCAACACTCTCCACATTTCGTTTCTTCTTCAAAATTCATAATTATAATTACTAGAGTCTCTAATGAGCCTGAATCGCTCACCTGTTATTTTTGTTTTGCATCAATGATTATTTAAGCTATTTAATTATACCGTCGCATTTGTTGCCTTAATTTTGACTTGTCAGCTAAAATATAGAACCGTGAACCGAAATATATACGGGTGCTAGGGACTTTTTCATCGGTTGCTATGGACTTTTTCAATGGCATTGACTCTTGGTCTTCCATTTTGACTTGATCAGGTAAATTATAGGGTCCTGAACCCAAATATATCTGGTTGCTAGGGAATTTTCCATAGGTTATTATGGACTTTTCAATGACCTTGACCCTTGAGCCTCCATATTGACTTGTACAGCTATATTATAGGGTCCTGAATCTAAATATATATGGTTACTAGGGACTTTTCATTGGTTGCTATGGATTTTTTCAATGACCTTAACACCTGACCTCCATTTTAATTGTACAGCTACTATTTAATTTATTTCAAGTTATGGTGAACATTTTTGCTGTTTACGGTTTGTCTTTATCTATAATCTATAATACTAAATTTACGAATTAGCCGAATAGGCGGCAAAACGCGTGGTTCAAAATAAACGATGTATAGTTCAGATTATAAAGGTTATTATCGGATTTGACAATCTGCATTTATAAATTTAAACTACGGTTTTGTTTATGTGCAAATGGAATTTGTATGCACTTTTCCGATATGAATTCTCCCAACGTATCCCTTAGAAGGTTCTCGAAGGCATCATTTTAGCACATTGATTTAAATAAACAAGTATGCACATATTTTTAATGTATTTCTGTTTGAAATTACGGAAGAAGAATAAAAAAAAATGAAAAATATTCTCCTTCGAGTGGGATGTTTCCGCTTTATGTATTCAGGATTGTTTTTCTACAATAACGCAATTTCTCCTAACTGTAAAGGTTATGAACTTTGAAGATAATCAAGAAGTAAGGTAAAGTTCAGAGAAATTCCTAACTTAGTTGTTTTTTGGATTGCTCGGATGTTTACCTTGCACAAAGTGATAAAACCAACCATTATCTATTTTTAAATTATTTGTCATGTGACCTGTCTAAATATATCTCTACTGTAAGCCCTAGATAAAAATATTTTTAACAAATGGTCATCTTTATCATTAATGACGAAATTTATCTCGGACATCTTTGATAAATATAAACGTGGACAACACAAGCAGCCACACACTAAAAATGCTTTCACCTTCTGATTATTGGATATATTTGTGAAATTAAGCCTCGCTTACCCTGCCCATGATGACAATGGAACAATTGGAACTATTATTTTCCAAAAATATGCTCTAACTAACCCACGGTATCTTTTGAAAAATTCATCCGTCACTAAGGAAATGTTTACATCTACAATTTCATTTTCATATTTATTCTGAAGGAAAAAGGTAATGCATTATGAAATATTTATTTAATGAAAGCTTTTCATCAAGTTCCAGTTCAGAATTAATTATAACAATAAAAATATTGACAATTTATGTGGTTGTGTTTTCGTCATAGATTTTGACTTTGATGGCACCTTAAGGTCCATTTTGGTAATTCTACGTGGCATACAGTCTACTGCATCAGTGGATACATCTTCGGTAGTAACGAACAGCCATGACAATTGGGTCACGATGACCTACATTTCACGCTTCATTGACTTTGGTTAAAGTCTGCATTAAAATTCATTTCTAAGAATACTACATGCAGCACATATAGACATGAAACTATCAGTTGATACCACCTACTTGACAGGAAAGTTTATTGAAGCCTGCCACATCATCCATATTGAGTTCCTGTTCCATGAATGGCATGGCCGCAACAAATTTTTATAGTCAATATGGCCACCACAAAAAAAAGCTTATTTTCCCGTGCTCGCGCGGGTTCAATGTCTAGTATTATTTAAGTTAATAAACTAAACCTGCATAATTCCTTAAAATTAACAATTCAGGAGCAATAACCTGAAAATCGATTGGCCGATTCGTCTGAAAATTTCATGGCACGTAGATATTGAGCCAAAAGGTGCATTTTTAACCTTTGTTCTATTTTTAGCCATTGCAGCCATGTTTTTCGGTGGACACGAAAATAAAACACAAACTTTATACTAGATATCCTAAGGATCTTTCAGCATAAATTTGACTGAAACTGATCCTGTAGTTTCAGAAGAGAAGATTTTTGAAAGTTAACAAAGATGACGAAAAAAATGTGAAAAATTGTCTTTAAAGGGCACAAAGCCTTGTAAGGGATTTTTGTCATCTTGACTTATATGTAGATCTTATTTTGTTGAACATTTTTGCTGTTTATAGTTTGTCCTTATCTATAATAGTTTTCAAGATAATACTAGTAACCTAAACCTGCAAAATTTCCTTAAAATTAACAATTCAGGGGCAATAAACCAACAAAAGGTTGACTGATTCGTCTGAAAATTTAATGGCAAGTAGATGTTGAGCAGATGAATATTTTGCCCTGCCAGTTTTGCTCTAAATGCTTTAATTTTTGAGAAATAATCCAAAAAACTGCAAAATTTCTTTAAAATTAACAATTCAGGGACAATAACCCAAAAGGGTTGACCGATTCTCTGAAAATTTCATGGCAGGTAGATCTCGACCTGATGAACATTTTTACTCCATGTCAGTTTTCCCCTAAATGCTTTAGTTTTTGAGATATAAGCCAAAACTACAGTTTACCCCCTATGTTCTATTTTTAGGCATGGCGGTCATGTTTCTCGACGGACAAGAAAATAAAACATAAACTTTATTCTAGATACCCTAAGGGTCATTCAGATTAAGTATGGCTGTAATTGGTTCTGTGGTTTCAGAGGAGAAGATCTTTGAAAAAGTTTACGACGCACGACGGCAAAAGCCCTTTTAGGACATGTGAGCAAAAAATATAAAAAAGTAAAAGAAAGAATATATAGTTGGCTTTTATTAATTTTAATCTTGTATAACATGTTGTATTACATCTCCTTGAATTTTTTTCTACAAGTGGATCAAATCAACAAAGATTGTTACAAATAAGTTTTTTGTGCGATGAAGCAAAAATTATTGAAACTATAAATTAAAGAGAGTTCGAAAATAACTTAAATTTTATTCTGTAACGGAACAAATGAAATAATAACAGAAATCATGAAAACTACAACGAACATTCAACCAATACATAAAAAATTACCTGAACAAAAATTATGCAATCATTGTGATAAAATATTTAAAACAAATTACAACCGATGTGGTAATTTGCTGCCAATATTGATAAGACAGTAACTTTTGAAATCTGATACATAATTATGGGTCGAACTTGTAATGACAATTTAAGGTTTTCGTAGGACAACGACCGAAATGAAAATAAATTACATTTTCCTTTTTTTGTCTTTATATAACTGTCATATGTGACAGTAAATGACCAAAATATGAGATTTTATTTATTTGGCATACAATTTGCTGAAAAATTTGTCCTCAAAGTTTAATGACCCCTTTCAGTCGGAATGTAAATGCATTTGACACAAATGGTGTATTTACGGTCGGAAAATCTTGTATTATATATAGTAATGAAAGTTGATAGATGTGCAAACAAGAAAATAAATAAAGTTAAAACGGCTTCATGTAACGTTTGTGAGTCCAATAGCTGAAATCACATACCGACTAATTCCTGAAAAATAACTTTTATTACTTATAGTTCCAAAAAATTAAAGGATCGATAAAATAAAAATTGAAATTTTAGACTGTAAGAACAGCACTATTTTCACTCATGATTTTCAACGCTAAAACCCTTCAGGGAAAGATGAACGCCACGGAGAATCTAGATGTTAAAGTAATTAAAATTGACTTTACAATCCATAATCATATTGGTTTTACCTTGTGTGGTCATTTGGAATCTGCTCTGTAACATTTTCGGGGGTTTTGTTTTGAATTTTAACATTTTTGTCCCTATTGAAGAGACATGATTTTTTAAGTATAATTTGAAAATGAAAAGAGGTTGCAGGAAATATAAGCAATTGGACCCAATAAATAGCCGTGTATAAACAACAGAGTTATGATAATCTGACTTGATACAGAAACTTAGCAGTAATAATGTTAAACCAGCCCTCCTCGTGTCAATATCCTAACCCTCAGATGTAATTAAGATTTACCGCTATCTGCAAAAGGTGTTAAGAGATAGTGAATTTAGCAGGAACAAAAATCACTATGAAACTTTGGTTGCTCAATATTGTCGCACTATTCAACAAAATACTGTTCATTTAATAGTGTCCTGTTAAATCGGCAGTTTTCGTGAATTGAAAGGCTTTTTGGTAGGAGCATTAGAAGAGAATATTTCAATCCTTAATATGAACATTTCATATCAATTTTGATGCTTAAGATGTGCAAATTTTGTCGATTTAGGACTCATCAGTTGTGCTCAAGGCCTAAAATGTTGAAAACCGAAAAAATAACCCCCAAAATTCAATTTGCCAAAATAACCCAAAAACGTTATGCCCAAACCATCTAAGTATACAGCAGTATGCAAGAGTGGGAGACTCTTTAGTTTTTACCAAAATTAACTTTTCTATAACAGTAAATCTAAAGCGTCAATTCCAAGCTTTTATCGTAACGCGAGCAAATAAGCTTAAGGCACTCTCGAATTTATATTGATTATTAGTATGCATTTGTTCACGACGTTAGAATAGTAATTAGGGTAGAAAAAATCCGCTTAATAACAAATGCTTTCTTTGAAGCCAGGTTTTTTATTAATCAAATGGTTGTTCCCGTGTTCCCCAAGTTTCTCTACTCTAATGCCCCAAAAATCCAGTTGGCGATGTAAATGTAAATATTTATGTAAAACAAGAAAAGGAAATAAATGAGTACTAGGTTGTTACCCGAACATGAACTTTTCTCATTGTTCTCTTAAAATCATAAACATCATCTCGAATTTCAGTTTAAACATTAGCACTTACTACATATTTACAACTCCTTGTTTTTGGTTAAAAAACATAAAACTTACATATAAAACACATTAATTAGAAAAATCGATCAAATCATTGGAATATTCTATTAGACAGAAAGTTTTATCGTGAAACAATACATTTGTTACCTTTCATTTACAATCTCTCATTAGTACATCATAAAATATTCATTTTTCAACATAGAAAAGATTTTTTTTTCGCTCAACTTGACAGTTTCAATGGAATAAATTTCTAAAGTAAAAATTTAAGTGTAACGTTAGAATAGTTTCCTAACAGTAATTACGTGTTAATTAAACAAAAAGGTAAAGCACCACTACAAATGATAACATGATACAAACTCAAATATTTCCAATGAAAAAGATTTGATTTTTATGTCAGGTCCTCCAAAACGATTATTTTATTTGTCATTGTTTTTTTTTAAATTCGACTTAATTTTTGTATGAAAATTTAGAAATTGCAAATTCCATTTGACACCTTTCAATTATCCGAATATCTTCAACAGTCTTTCAGCTTAATTTTGCGTATTACGGTCGAGATGCTATCAACCTTGGCAACAACTTGCACAAAAAAATGTACCGTTTTAATGTTTTAAAGACCAACCACTGGTATTTATGTCTTTACTGCACTACATAAAACTTAAACGAATGCAACAATTAGTTTCATATATAAAAGGTTGTAGTCCGAGATTTTAATGTTGTTGACTTGGGCCGCCAGACAACCCAACAATCCAATAAAACGTCGTCAAAGGTCAGATTAAAGAGGTCGAAGACTTCAAATCTGATCTGCTTGATTATTGTTTGCCTTTCAGTTACTACGCAGGGTGTTAAGTTATTGCTTGTTGATTCGAAATTTTTACAATAAAAATTGTAAAAGTATCACGAGCCCAAGTATGTAGTTGAACATCGATATGATAAATATTTTATCTGAATTTTTCTGATATTTCGAAATACTTTTAAAGTTCCAATATAAACCTTTATTTGTTCCTGATATCCCAATCATTATTATTTATTTGTTTTACTGTTCCATCGAGAGTCAACAGTATATCTATTGAGAACACAACATCAAAGATACTCATGGACGAAATGAGTATTCTTTAATAACAATTCTATTGTAGCAATTAGCATATGTTGACATATCATGCAATTAAATATAATGTCAGAAAACCTACATGGTTATAGAGATCTATTTACCAAAAACAGAGTTCCACACCATCAGTTCTACGGAAAAAAATTATTGAAACTATACATTATGGAGATTTCGAAAATCAACTAAAATTTTATTCTGTGGGTGAAAAGCGGAGGATTTGGTTGGGCAACAGGGGAAAATTTTGAATAAACAAAGGGTCTTCAAAATTTATTGAATACCAATATAAAATCAATGTAAATTGTCCATTTTTACTCTTTAGATTTATCGTTTCTTTGATGCTACTATGATTTATAAAACCAAGAACGGAAAGGTTCAATATCCTATCATGGCGTTTTTCTTTGATCACTTAAAATCCCTATTGTGGTTTCGAATTTCATTTTAAACAATAGCATGTTCTACGTGGTTAGAATTCTAGTACAGTTTTTAATTAAAAGACGGTAAAATGACATATAAAACACATTAATTACAAAAATCTATCAAATCATTTGAATATTCTATCATACAGACAGTTTTATTGTCAAATAATGCAGATGTCATCCTTCATTAAATATTTTTCATTAGTACATCATAAAATATTCATCATTTTAACAAAATATTGCCTCTGTCGCACTGCTAAACGAGAAACATTTTGATTATATTGTCTAAAGCTAGTGGCCAAAACGAAAAAAAATACAAAACAACAAAAACAAAACAAAACAATACAAAACAACAACCCAAAAAACAACAAAAGAAAAAAAAGAATTATAACAAAAGCCAGCCCCGTCCCCTGAATAAAATAACTATCATTTTGTAGATAAACTTTGACAAACGTAATAGTTGACTATGATTCATGAATGAAATACAGCAAAAGGATACGGAAGGGAAAGTCTATATGACCAAAATCTAAAGACAATGTGAATTTGTGAGAAGAATAAGGCAGCAGACAACTAGTACAAATATATTACCACAAAAGAAACATAAAAAACTAAACAAAATCAAACACACTAAAGCAATAGCGCTGCAAACTCCTTCATTCAATTAATTCGTGAATAAAGACGACTGTGAAATTTATGAATTGATGACATCAACAAGGACTTGGAAGTATATGTGACATTAATTTTGCTCTGCTGAAAAAAAATCACCGTAAACATGACTGTGACGAATCAACTTTGAAAGGTACACGTGTTGTTACTACCAAAGTAGACGTTCACAAGTGGAAAGTTTCATAAAGTTTTCATTTCAATCACCCAGTGGAGCAGAAGTGGATGTTTTGGTGGTACTTTTTGAACAAATAAGGCTTCTTCTTTCCATAGGCATTAGAAACAACGAAGTGTAAAAAGTAAACTTGTCGTATTACAGTATACGAATATGCTGACAAAACAGACCAACAGAATCATGGGATATAGAAAACAGACTTAAATCGAGGGCGTTTAATATTTTTATCATTTTTAAAATATTTTAGAATACTCTCATTGGATGAAAACTGTCATGTGATTCAAAAATAAATTGAATGTTTTTACAAAAATTGAAAAACAACCCTATAGTTTACCTCCAAACATCTTCCGCAATGGAGACAACTGCGTCATTCGTCTGCATTAAAAGTCATGAGTCAAACTATGTCTTGCTCCTGTGGAACAAATAATAAAACAATTACGACCTTCATTTCAGGTAGACATTCAGATTTGGCAACCCTTGACAGGTTGTTTTCCCAAGGGCAAGCCCTCGGGAAAACAACCTCTCTCGGGTTGCCAAATTTGAATGTCTAACTCAAATGAGGGCCGTAATTGTATAATGGCGAAATTTTATGTATTATATTTTGACCTGTCCATTTAACTTTTCGCAGTATAAACATAAATTTCATATGTCGGCCAAAAATTATGTGGATGTCAGATATAAACCAGTATAAATACCAGTATCATTCATGATTTCTTTTTAAAATGAAACCATAAATGTTGTACCGGCTAATAAATTTCACTTCGAATTCGGAAAGCATTGTCTTGATATGAAAGTAAATGAAAAACATATCTGCCCAGTAGGAATCTGATTTATTAATATACTAATAATTATTTAAATTAATTATCTTATAATACTGTAGAACTTTTCCGCACGTCCGAATACTTTTCGAATCTTTGATAAAATACAATCATAAACTACGAGGCTAGGAATTAGTAAGATTATTTCATTGGAGGTCCTGACATATTTACTTACCTCTTAAATTCGATTTTAGGACCTCCTGGAATATTTATTCACACCTCATGAATCGAATTTAGGACCTCCTGAAATATTTAGAACCTTCACAATTCAATTTCAGGAGCTCCACAAATCGATTTCATGACCTCCTACAAAAGGTTTATGGAGGCCAGGAGGTCCATAAATATGTAGGAGGTTCTGTATATGGAGCTGCTGAAATGGAATTGTAAAGGTCTAAGTAGCTCCCTTAATCGCATTGTGGAGGTTAATGAATATTTGAGGAGCTACTTGTGTATATATCTTTATTCTGGTAAACCGTTGTAGGTACAATGGTATACAGACAGTAATATTACAATAAGACGATAACACACACAGACAGAAAAAAAAATAATTACAATAAAATTATATACAGAGTGAAACATAAAAAAGAGTTATATATGAGTATTGAGCCAGGAGATCAAACACTAGAGTTAATACAGCGGACAAATTTACATAGTTTCTTTAATTTTGATTTCTTTTTTTTGGTTTAACAGCGCGCTCAGTTTCATGATATTTGGAGTTGTGTAGTATTTTTTGTCAATAAATGTCTTTCTATTTTCAGACATGAATTTACATTTAAGTAGAAAATGAAATTCGTCTCCCAAATCATTTACATTGCATAAATAACAAGTTCTGTTTTCTATAGGTATATTATTCCACCGACCAGTTTCAATTGGTAATTTATGATTGTTCAGTCTAAATCTACAAAATGTGTATAAGTCTTTACTTTCAAGTATGTCAAAGTATTTCTCAAATTCAAAATTTTCTTTAAAAGTACGATATATTAATGTTTTCGAACTATTTTGTATTTCAGTGTTCCATTTTTGTTTAAACTGGTCTTGAAGACATGTTTTAATTTTACATTTCAACCACTGTTCACCCAGAAAGTGTTGGTTTCTCCATACATATGTTACACCACATTCATTTAAAATATTTTCGATACACTTCAACCAATTTGATGTCCAATTTGATTCATTTGATAACTCAAAGAGTATTCTATATGATAATAAAGATAATTTTGGTTTCTCCATACATATGTTACACCACATTCATTTGAAATATTTTCGATACACTTCAACCAATTTGATGTCCAATTTGATTCATTTGATAACTCAAAGAGTATTCTATATGATAATAAAGATAATTTTGATTGTTTCCCACATAATAGTCTAGTCCAGAACGAAATCATTCGTACTTTTATATCTAAAGAAATAGAATTTTTGAGGTCCATCATTATTTGAGGATCTCCTTAAATGCAATAATTTTGACTAATTCAATGCCTCATAATAATTACGGGTTAAATATATTTATAAAATGGAGAAATTTTACGGATTTACTAATTTAAGAATTATTATTATTTTTCAGATATTGAATAGAAAAAAAACTTACCTAAAAATAAAAGTCCTGTAAATAAACTTTAAGTATTCAGACTGTGTCCAACCGGCAGATATTTGATTAAGGCCGTTCAACACCAGATCTTGCTTAAGTTATTAACAAACATTCATTAATGTACGAGTATTTATATTGATTACACTGAAAAGTCCTATTGGATGATTTTGTAAATTGTACGTAATACAAGAATCATTAGCGATATTTGACAAACAATGGAAATGATAGCAAACATAAACATTATCTAATTTCGATGAACAGAAAATGATGCTTAATAAATACAATTATTAATACAAGTATATAATATAATCTGAATTTGATTGGCAGACCAATTTTATTGAGATTTGTAACGAACAATTGGCCAAATGATTACGCCGTGGTCTCAAATTCAAGTATTATTCTTTCAGTCGAAATTTTTACTTACCAAAGTCAAAATTGCAAATCTTAAAAATTACATTTCGGCAATATTGAAGCCAAATTGTAAATTTTATACAGATCAGCTTTTACAAAAAATTCTAAATGTAACCGGAGGGACAGGATAAAAGAATCACAGGATCTGTAACTTATAATAAACTAAGTAACCATGCGCATGACAGTTCCAACATTAATTGTCCATACAATTAACTATGTCAAAGAGTTTGCTTTGTTTATTTTATTTAACAATTTTTCCATAAAATGGAACTGGAGTTCCTTTGTGAATATACTTCTGATTAAAATGCATTTAAGTGGGTTTTTTTTTAAATGCAATGATTTGAACAAACTATGAACAGGTTTGATAATCTAGTGAATGGTGCTGAACTACAGGGTATTTGCAAACCGTTTGAAAAAGTATACTCATTGAATGAGTAACCTATAAACTGAATATATTCAATCTTCAAATTTCAACATTTTGAATAAAAAAAAACATGAAATCAAAACAATTCTTGTAAAAATATCTATTTTTCATGTAATCATTTGGCATAATTTTTTTTGGTTGCATAATTGGCTGAAGGAAATATTGAAAAAGTAAACAAAAGATCAAGCTGAGGGACATAAGATCCAAGTAGAATAAACAAAGAAAGAATGATAGATGTTTTATGGCTTTACAAAACAGAAACATGTTTTATCGACCTAATGAAATTATATCGACTGAGGACGACCTGATGAAATTATCAGAAAACATGTATCTACCGACATTTTAAAGGCTATAATTGTTTTATTATAATATTCAAATTCACAAAATATCAATCATGTTCTATTTCAATAACTAACGAACTAACCTGTGCTTTACGGTTTTAAATCTCTGACATTTTCCCTATATCCTTTTCATTATGTTGATATTGAATTGAAAATGATAAACTTTAACAATTTAATATTAACAAAACAACATGTAGATATCACATATTTAATGAACTTCCGAAGTAAGAATGAAAGATCGATTCTGATTGGTCCTTAGACTAATCCAACAGCCAATTAAAATATCGCTTTATAAATTTGTTCTTCTAAATTCTATTTTTGGAATAAGGGGGTCTTTCAACTAAATTATTTTTAGAAACTCTTAGTCTTTCAACATTTTTAATTTTATTTATGGAAACACCTATTTTACAAGCTTTTTACAGGTTGACCATGTGATCTATTTTGACAAATGACAGCTTTTGAATTATGCAATATTAATATATATATATATATCCTTAAAGTACTTAAATATTCTATAAATAGGTAACAATATTGATGTGTACTTCGATTGTGTATTTTGATCTTGCATTGTGAAATTGTGAAGCAGGTTGAGAAATATTTGTAACATTTCTTTGTTCTTTTAATTGTAGATAAACCTTGCGCCCTTCAATACGACACAGATATAACGACGACATTGCAATTTTCTCGTAGAATTGTACACAAACAGAAGGGTATTAGATTTTTATTCTTATTGAAGACACTACTGCGATGTCAAGATAAAAAAAGTGTTGTTTCTTTGTGTGAACTATTGTTAATTTACAATACCCCTTCGTTTTCATTAAAATAATTTAACAAACAGTATACAAGGGACGTATAGTAACGTAATAGGATCCGAATTAAACACCAGTGTATAGAAAATGCAACTGGTAAAATGGTTTATAAGATAACCCTTCCATTTTTCTCTGCTTTGGCTTTTATACATATTTTTTACTAATGTATTAGTAAAATGATTACATGCTAGATTTGATATTCTATATATGGATATTTCGTCAAATGATAATTTATCAGTAGCCCCCACGGTCGAAATAAGTTATAGATCGATACAAAATAATTCAAAATGTACGTGTAGAACAGGTTCAAATAATACAGTAAAGACAAAACCAGTCAAAAGATCAGAACTTTGCATGAGAGAAATCGTCCTTAGTTTCCAAAAAGTAACTCTGTTTCTTCCCATTTTTCACTAGATGGATTGTTCCTCATTTTTTGTCAAACCTGTTTTGAAAAAAAGAAATAAAAAGCTACTGCTAGTATCGAAATTTAGAATAGGCAACACGTGGAAATCACTTGACTTGCAAGATTCTGAATAATAACAATTCAGGTCACTTCACAAATCAAATAATTTCTAAAACTTCCGCATGAGAAACTATTTAGGCAATGTTAAATTTACGTTCTTAAAGAACGTTATTTGAAAGACTATAAATTCTCTAGCTACAGACAATGATTACACAAAGGAAACTATTGATTTTTAACGTCTCATCTTGTATGAATTTCAGATTTAAGATTCTCTTTGAACTCAGAACCATTGCATAATCAATAACAGACTTTCTTTTGTAAAAAAAAGTGTGTTGAAAATCCAGGTAAGGTATCAACATTAATTCATGTATTTCAAATGCTATGGTAATGCTAATACAGTTTTCGACGAACATATCTTTAATTTTTAGGCAAACATCTGCAATCTGACAAAGTTATGATCATATGCTAAAGTAATATTCTACGATACCATTTTGATGCATTCTATATGAGGATTTCAATATTTGTTTGCTCTTTAACGTTTTCGAGTTTGCTTTACTTTAGATTTCGGTCTTATTGGTTGTTGCACTTTCTTATCCAGCTTCGGTATACTGCCGATTTTCAACAAATTCTTATTTATCGGCAGTTTTTAAGACCAAATTGTGGAAAGCTAAAAAAATTAACTCTAAATGTGGATTAAAATCTAAAATAACCGAAAGCAGCAAGGCAAAATATCATCTTGCCTGAGGAAATTTTCCATACAAATTTTGACGCCTAGATTCCCACCGTGATTTCGTCGATTTACGACTAACCAGTTATGCTCAAGGCCTTTAATGTTGAGAGCCAAAACAATAACTTAAAACGTAAAAACAATAACCTAAAATGGTAAAAATCAAACTCAAATACCAAAATGACGGAAAAATATACAGACAAAACAATCTTAGCATAGATCTATACACGAGGGAGATACCCTTTAGTTTTCAAGAAAAAAAAATAGATATTTTTATAACGTTAAAATGAAATACTCCATGTTGTAAAAAAATGAACAATTTTATAATAATAAATTTTAAGCATTAATTTCATATCAGTACCGAAATAATACCTATTCAACTGGTCCTAACCCTGGGTTCTTTACAACAAAGAAGGTACAACGCATGTCATTCTAAAGTACATGTTAATTGATACATATAATAATCAAGCCCTACAATATACATGTATATATAGGAACAGGATATAGTGTTAGGTGAATAGTTAGCACAGCGCCTTGATGGTGTGGGTTTCTACAGCCGCCAAGGGAGGACTACAATATCTTATTTTAATAGTGTTGGGTTAATGTTCAGTCGTGTGTGCCTAACAAAAGTACGTTTTATTCTGAAATGAGTTAAATTCTCGATAAGAGCAAAAATCGTAGCAGTCTTTTTTGCTTCTATAATTGTAATTTGAAAACACAAATAAAGCAATAGAACAAAATAAACCAACAAACATATAAACAACAAGCAAACAAAACAAAGCAAACAATCAAAAAATATTATTACATCTCTAACGTATTCATCTGAATTCCATTGTCGTATTAAAACCAGCGTCATCAACACAATGGGAAATTAAAAAATGTGATAAAAACATACACATAATATATTGATAATTTTTAAAGACAAAGGTTAGTTTTCCCATTCAATAAAGCTATTATTTAAGTTGGTGAATTTACTATGTTTATTATAGATTTCTTAAACCGTGAAGTTTGAAGTTTCAAGATAACATGTTGCACAAAAGCGTAATTTTCTGACGTCAAATCTGTTATTACATAAAACACTCTAAAGATTATTCAAACTATCACAATGGAAAAACATCAATAGTATATTGAAACTGGAAACAAGTGCAAAATGTTGATCAAGTTCCATGAGATGAAATAGCTGATAGCCGGAGACTGCATATAGCTAGAGTGGCTAAAAATAAAAGTCTCGCCTGTATAGAAGTAGCACTCGAATTATAGCCAGAGACTGCATATAGCTAGAGTGGCTAAAAACAAAAGTCTCGCCTGTAGAAGTAGCACTCCAATTATGCTTATCTGAATATCATTAAAGGCTTTCAGTTACAAAGATGTATTAAGAGTCAAATTATCATAAAGCCATATAGGGAAATACCTCAAAGGACGAGAACAATAAACTAGAGGCTCTCAAGAGCCTGTATCGCTCACCTGGATTTAACTTTTCACCTTGAGCAGACTTAAAATTTAAGTGTTGCAGTCAATTTGGCTGGTTTTTCTATATGATTCTATGTTAAACTAATTTCAGCTGTGGCAGTCATCTTGGTTGACAGTCCAGTTGCTAAAAGAGAACCATCTAAGGACCATTTCTGCTAAGTTTTGTTCAAACTGGCTAAGCGGTTTCAGACTAGAAGATTTTTAAATGAATTTTCCTATAGGGTCCAATATTTAACAAAGGTCGGTGTGGCAGCAATCTTGGTTGACAATCCGGGTGATCGGACATATATCTGAAAGAGGACCTCCTAAGGACCAATGCTGCCAAGTCTGGCTCCAATATGTCAAGTGGTTTCAGACAAAAAGATTTTTCAATGAATTTTTCCATAGGGCCCTATGTAAAACTAAGTTCAGGTGTGGCGGCCATCTTGGTTGTCGGTCTGGGTCATCGCACAAAATTCTGAAAGAGGACCATCTAAGGACCATTGCTACCAAGCCTAATTCTAATTGGCTTAGTTGTTTCAAACGATTTTTGAGTGATTTTCCCATAGGGTCCTATGTTAAACTAAGTTCTGCTTTCGCGGCCATCTTGGTTCATAGTCCACGATATCAGACACATTTCTGAAAAAGACCTCCTAAGGACCAATGCCGCCAAGTCTGGCTCCAATATGTCAAGTGGTTTCAGACAAGAAGATTTTTCAATGAATTTTCCTATAGGGCCCTATGTTAAACTAAGTTCGGTTGTGGTGGCAATCCTGGTTGACAGCCCGGGTCATCGGACACACCTCTGTAAGAGAACCATCTAAGGACCATTGCTGCCAAGTCTGGTTCCAATTGGTCAAGAGGTTTAAGACAAGAAGATTTTTCAATGAATTTTCCCATAGGGCCCTATGTTAAACTAAGTTCGGCTGTGGTGGCCATCTTGGTTAACAGCCCGGGTCATTGGACATATTTCTGAAAGAGAACCTCCTAAGAATTATTACTGCCAACTTTGGTTGCAACTGGACTTGTAGTTTCATATAAGAATATTTTTGAAAGTCACCCCCCTTTTTTGTCTATTTTTAGTAACAGCAGCCATCTCGGTTGGAAGTCGGGGATGCCAGACATAATTTTGGAAGGGGGCCACCCAAGGACCATTCCACCAAAGTTTGGTCTCATTTGGCCCAGTGGTTTGAGAGGAAAAGATCTTTAAAGGATAATTTACGCTGGATGCCGTCTTTAAAGGGCAAAAACTCCTATAAGGGGTCAATCAACGATTTTGGTCATATTGACTTATTTGTAGATCTTACTTTGTTGAACATTTTTGCTGTTTACAATTTGTCTTTATCTATAATAATATTCAAGATAATAACCTAAAACTGCAAAATTTCCTTAAAATTAACAATTCAGGGGCAATAACCCAACAAAGGGTTGACCGATTCGTCTGAAAATTTCATGACGGGTAGATCTTGACCTGATGAACATTTTTACCCCATGTCAGTTTTGCTCTAATTGCTTTAGTTTTTGAGTTATAAGACAAAAACTGCAGTTTACCCCTATGTTCTATTTTTAGCCATGTCGGCCATGTTGGTTGGCAGGGGGGGTCATCGGACACATTTTTTAAATTAGATACCCTAATGATGCTTGTGGCCAAGTTTGGTTCAATTTGGCCCAGTAGTTTCAGAGGAGAAGATTTTTGTAAAAGTTAACGGACGACGACGGACGACGGACGCCAAGTGATGAGAAAAGCTCACTTGACCCTTTGGGTCAGGTGAGCTAAAAAAAAACTAACAAATAATGAAAATAAGCAACATGATCCTCGCACAAATATCAGGGATTACTCTAATCCTGTGGGAAGATAGGCAGTTCCTTTGTAATGCTCAATGTCAAATTCCACATGTTCGATAATAACAGATAACAAAGAAATGACAAATAAGAATATTAATATTCTTATGTAGTAACATTGCAACTGCAGTTAATGGTTTTTATTGTGTTTTGTCATTATTTTATTTTATTTATTTCAAAGACTGTGACAAGGAAAATACATAACATTTTGAGTGGCTTTTAAATCAGCAGATGTTACATGTACAGAAAATCACTGCATTGGCAACAAAGCCTTGCAATCAAGTTAAGATTTGTGAAGTGTAAGCAATATACCTCGGTGGTGTTCAACTCTTGCCATTAGTGATGCATAGGGTGCTGGCAATTGGATACATGAAGTTTATCACGTTTATTGTAAAGTTGAATTTGTATAATTAAAGTTACATCCATTTTCTATTTACAGATAAAGATTCGAAATTAATTTACAAAAGTGTATACCTATTATTTCAAGATCTTTTGGATAAATTAGATGTAGATATTCACCAAACCGGCAATTGTTTAGTAAGTGAACATCTTCTGTATAGTAGGAGTTAAAGGGCTTGGCTGATTAAGTAATCTTCGAATTGAGTCTTCCTTGGATGATTAAAAAAACAAATAAGTAGGAGATAACTAGAAAATAAGAATAAAATACCGGTAGTTAGGTGACTGTAAAAAATCCAACATTTTTAATGAACAAGTAACTGTGGTATTCATTGTTAGATTTTCAAACAGCCATTTCTTTTACATTTCTTGTCCAAACAGATATTCCTGACAATATACACATCTCTATAATGTGATCTAACACTCCATTAAGTTTCATGAGAATCCTGCAAGTAATGTAGGAGGATTTGCTGACAACACATGGAGCGAAGTTTTGTATAAAATTGCCTCAGTCCAAACAGCGGCATCTTTTACATTTCTTGTCCAACAGAAATTCCTGACAATATGCACATCTCCATATAGTGGTCTAACACTCCATTAAGTTTCATGAGAATCATTCAAGTAATGTAAGAGGAGTTGCGGACGTTATTTCGGACGGACGGACAGACAGAAACCTATATACCCCCAAACGAACTTCGTTTGCGGGGGTATAATAATGCTGCTTGTAATAAACTTTGGTAAACATCAGAATTCAAGAAAATGTGCGAGTCTTTCAAGGAAGACATGTGTTGCCTGCGTACAGGAAAAGCTACATTTAAACCAATCACCCATAAAACTTAGTATAAAGGAATCACCGAAAGTGAAGACGTATGTGTAGCAGGAGATGAGAAGATACAACAAGGATATCACTATATATGTAACACCCTCTTTTTTGTACATCAAATTTCTTTGGACGGTTTAGGAGTAGTTGAGGATATAAGATTTCATTTAAAACCATCAATTTTTCCAAAAGATATAAAAATTTTCTAAAAATGAAATATATATGCACACCCGTTTGCACTAAGGTTAATGCACAGAGAAAGTTTCATCAACTTGCTTTGAGCGGTTATGGAGTAGTTGAGGATAGAAGTTTTGACCCCCCCCCCCCTTTTCAAAAATGTCAATTTTTACAAAACAAAATTTAAAATTTCCTAAAAATGAAATATATATGCACACCTTTGCATTAAGGTTAATGCACACAGAAATTTTCATCAAATTCCTTTGAGCGCTTTACCAGTAGTTGAGGATAGTTTAGACACCCCCATCCCCTTTTTCAAAAATGTCAATTTTTACAAAATATTTTAAAAATTTTCTAAAAATGAAATATATATGCACACCTTTGCATTAAGATTAATGCACAGAGAAAGTTTCATCAAATTCCTTTGAACAGTTTACGACCAGTTGAGGATAGAAGAACGCAAGACGCAAGTCCCTATGTGTCGACCATGCGTTCTGCAGGCGACACAAAAATGACTTTAAAAGATCAAAGATACTAGCCTGTAAACATTAATGTGGATTGTGGGAGTTTCTTCTGGATTCTACTTACTTCAGTAATTTTTGCAGACAAAAGTGGTGTTGTTTAAGACCTTATCTATAGGTCACTAGGGCCAGACTTATTGTTGTAGACATGGAAGTTTCTTCCACTTCTGACAAACTGATGCTGTAATCTACCCAATGACTTCTTATTTTATCAATTCAGATTTGAATCAATGACCTCAGAGCTTTGACATATTTGGAAACACATAAACCTTACTTTTTTCTCATAATGTCCATTTTTAGCTAAAGTCTACTTTAACAGGTATGGATAAATATAGATTCTCCTTCAGGTACGAGTGAGTTATGGAATTTCTCCACCCGAGATAGTTAAATTTTCAATTTTCAACACACAAGCCTTTAGCGAGCATGTTAAAATCTAAAATTTAACTATTGAGGGTGGAGAAATTCCATAACTCACAGGTAAATTGAAGGAGAAACTGTTTCTCCTCTGATTTTCGACAAAAACCTCAAGAAAATGTCGTTGCTATGTAGTTTGTTTACATAGACATCATTTCGGATCTTCTCTAGTTTATCGTTCCAATAACTGTAGAGAAAATGTGTGAGTCTTCCAAGGAAGACATGTGTTGCCTGTGGACGTCAATTTTTACAAAAGATATTAAAATTTTCTAAAAATGAAATATATATGCAGACCTTTGCATTAAGGTTCATGCATAGAGAAAGTTTCATCAAATTGCTGTGAGCCATTATGGAGTAGTTGAGGATAGAAGTTTTGAACCCCCCCTTTTTTTTTCAAAAATGTCAATTTTTAGAAAAAAAATTAAAATTTTCTAAAATGAAATATATATGCACACCTGTGCATTAAGGTTAATGCACAGAGAAAGTTTCATCAAATTGCTTTGAGCGGTTATGAAGTAGTTGAGGATACAAGTTTTGAACCCCCCCTTTTTTTTTAAAATGTCAATTTTTACAAAAAAAATTTTAAATTTTTTAAAAAAGAAATTTTATGCACACCTGTGCATTAAGGTTAATGCACAGAGAAAGTTTATTCAAATTCCTTTGAGCGGTTATGGAGTAGTTGAGGATAGAAGTTTTGCCCTGCCCCCCTCCCCCATTTTTTTGCAAAAATGTCAATTTTTAAAAAAAAAATTGAAATTTTCTAAAAATGAAATATATATGCACACCTGTGCATTAAGGTTAATGCACAGAGAAAGTATCATCAAATTCCTTTGAGCGGTTTACGAGTCAAGAATAGGAGAAAAAGTAAATCAAAACTGACACAAGCTTTTATTAGCCTATATAAATATTTCTCCAATTCTGTTCAATAGCTATTCTGGACCGGTTGTGTAAATAAATTTATACCATGTGCGGTTTATTTTTTTTCTACACAAATGTTGCAATATGGCCTTAAAGTTATTTGATAAATCAAATTCAATAATTTCATCATGTGTGCGTTTATTCACAAGACTTTTCTGATGTAAATAAATGATTTGTAAAACATCTTCTTAACACTGATTTGAATAAAAAATTTGTCTGCTTTTGGAAAATGGCATCAATCCTGAATTCCGCAGTGCTTGGGCAGAAAAGCAGACTTGCTGGAGGAGACAAAAGGATCATAAAATCCAAAGTTTCAAATTTTGGCTTACCTCTTTATGAAATTCTTTTAGAATCTGGAAAAACTATAACTGAAGCAAGATATCGTTTTGACATCATACAAGACCCAATACCGTTAATATCAAATGACTCTACCATACTTATATTATAAATATTCCAATTACAAGATAAATTTTTTATCTGCTACAAATTGTCAATTTAAAATAGGAGAGTGATGCGGGCAGCGTATTAATTGATTGGAATTTTATGTGAGGGGCAAGATAGGTACTCATAAATTAGTTTCGGAAGAATCATTGGAGAAAAAGACTCTACCATTGTTTTTTCATGGATTACAATATCGATAGTTAAATCAAGTTTTAAAATGCGAACATTTATTCAAGTGGAGAAATATCGTAATCCACTCAAAACAATGGTAGAGTCTATATATAAATATATAAGATTATATAGAGTGCTACTCTGTTTTCCTTTCTATCACTATTATGCTACCACAGTATTTTTGAAAAAATTATATCAATTGATAATTCGCGAAATGCATAAAAAATGATATTTTAAACTGTTATTGGATCATTGGATTCAGATAAGATTATTTATAAAATATTCCTAAGCCAAAACAAGAATACTGTCACTGATTGTTGCTTGTTGTCTGACCTTTGATTTTTTACCAATTAAAAAAGCCTTGCATACCAGTAACTGTGTTGAAGGAATTATCAGTAGACTTGTGGTCTTGTGTCATCTTAATTTAGATAGGAAGATTGAAATAGGCCTATAATTGATAGATGGATAGATACAGTGATAATAAATTTTTGACCCAACTGTCTTGTGTTAAAATATTTATCTAAAGAACTGATAAAACAGAACACATTATGCCTCATACCCACTTATCTCTCTAATTCATAACAATTGGTTATTCTCAAATTTTTACAATATTCAGAGTAAGTTTAAAATTTGGGTAACCCGATTCGATTAATTATTTCCCCTTTGATGTGTGTGTATTAACCTATTTAGATATATACATGTACAATTATGGTTGAAAAATCTGTTCCAAACTAATATTGGCTATGAAAGAGATTTAAATTAGTAAAAAAGCAAATCTTGCAGCTATACTCATATTAAATTAACTATAATCAATCAGTCACAGCAAGGAAATAATATTACTGAGAATCACATTCTATCATTTTTGAAATTATACATAAAAATGAGAATATTTAACATTTTCAATTGTTATGCATGAGAAAAATTAGCAGGCGCGATGCTTGATATTTATAGTGATTCAAATCAGAAATTCTAAACTGGTTTACACCAAGCACTGAACTATAATTTATTGAACACACATATGTATATACATGTATATAATTATAAAATATACCTTTATACAACATCTTAATATATATCATTTGTATACATTTATATATATTATCAACTGTTTCTGTTTGTTACAATGTTCATTGTGATTTACATATATTCAAAAGAATAATTGCCAGATTGCACATTTGAGAGCATAAAAAACTAAGACGTTTTTTTAAAATATGTATATTCAAAAGAATAATTGCAAGCTTGCACATTTGAGAGCAGAAAAAACTAAAGAAATATGTATTTAAAAAATAGTAACATAGCATCTAAACTAGATAAAATAAAATAAAAACTATTAAGATACATTAAAATTTAACAAATATATTTCAACAAGCTGCCTATGATTTAATGACCTCAGAGCTTTGGAATAATTTGAAAATGCATCAACCTACTCTTTTCCTAATTTTCTAGCTAATTCTACTGAAACACAAAATAATAAACAGCACATCAAAACTGGCTTCAGATTTTATTAGCCTAAATATATAAGTTTATATAGAGTGTTATCTTATTTTGTTTTCTATCACTGTTATGCTAGGATAATATTAATGGTATGAAAAAAATTAAGTCAACTGGCAATTCATAGAACACATAAAAAATTGTTACATTTAAACTGTTAAAATAGATTAAGAAAAAATAATTTCTCAAAATTTCATATAAATGTCAGCTCTAATAACAGTTAATTCTTATAATTTGGAATGTTAATTTTAAGAACTGCCCTGAGCTGAAATTTTTTATATTACTCAAATTTGCAAAGGACATTCATGTATTTAGCATTGTATTTAACAGTGGGATTCAAGATGACTGCATTATCAAAGATGTCTACTAACCATAAGTATTTTATATTGAAGTGTATGACCTTTGGTTATGTTCTCAAGGATATATCATACTTTATTGCATTTTGTACTTTTAGATTCATATAGGAACAGTGTGTTTCAAACTAGTCCGTATTTTGTAATATAGAAAAGTGAACTACTGGTATTTTTATAAACAAGTGATTTCCAATTCATGCTCTTTAAAGTGAAATGTAATAAAACAATAACTACATTGGTAGAGGCTCTCAAGAGCTTGTATCACTCACCTGGATTAAACTTTTCACCTTGAGCAGGACTAAAATTTTAAGAGTTGCAATCCATTTGGCTGGTTTTTCTATAGGGTTCTATGTTTAACTAAATTCGGCTGTGGCAGCCATCGTGGTTGACAGTCCAGGTCAATGGACAAATTTCTAAAAGAGAACCATCTAAGGACTATTACCGCTAAGTCTTGTTCCAACTGGCTAAGTGGTTTCAGACAAGAACTGAAGAATATTTTTAAATGAATTTTCCCATAGGGTCCTATATGAAATTAAGTTCGGCTGTGGCGGCCATCTTTGTCTGGGTGATCGGACATAATTCTGAAAGAGGACCAATGCTGCCAATTAAAGTTTCAATTGGCTTAGTAGTTTCAGACAAAAAGATTTTTGAGTGAATTTCCCATAGGGTCCTATGTAAAACTAAGTTCAGCAGTGAGGACCATCTTGGTTCACAGCCCATGAAATCGGACACATTTCTGAAAGAGAACCACCTAATGACCATTGCTGCCAAGTCTGGTTCCAATTGGTCAAGTGGTTTCAGACAAGATGATTTTTCAATGAATTTTCCCATAAAGCCCTCTGTTAAACCAAGTTTGGTTGTGGTGGCCATCTTGGTTGACAGTCCGGATCATCGGACACAATTCTGAAAGAGAATCATCTAAAGACCATTGCTGCCAAGTCTGGTTCCAGTGGGTCAAGTACTTTCAGACAAGACGATTTTTCAATGAATTTTCCCATAGGGGCCCTATGTTAAACTAAATTCAGGTGTGGGGGCCATCCTGGTTTACAGTCTGATCCTACAAGAGAACCTCCTAAGGACCAATACTTCAAAGTTTGGTTACAATTGGCCTTGTAGTTTCATAGAAGAAGATTTTTTAAAATAATCCCCCTTTTTTTTCTATTTTTAGTAACAGCAGCCATGTTGGTTGGAAGTCAGGATGCCGGACACCAAAGTTTGGTCCCAATTGGCTCAGTGGTTTCAGAGGATAAGATCTTTAAAGGAAAGTTTATGTCTTTAAAGGACAAAAACTTGTATAAGGGTTCAATCAATGATTTTGGTCATGTTGACTTATTTGTAGATCTTACTTTGTTGAACATTTTTTTTGCTGTTTACAGTTTGTTTTTATCTATAATAATATTCAAGATAAAACTGCAAAATTTTCTTAAAATTAACAATTCAGTGGCAATAACCCAACAAAGGGTTGACCAGTTCATGGCAGGTATATCTTGACCTGATGAACATTTTTACCCCATGTCAGTTTTCTCTAAATACTTTAGTTTTTGAGATAAAAACTACAGTTTACCCCTATGTTCTATTTTTAGCCATGTCAGCCATGTTGGTTGGCAGGCGGGGTCATCGTACAATATTTTTTAAACTAGATACCCTAATGATGCTTGTGGCCAAGTTTGGTTCCATTTGGCCCAGTAGTTTCAGAGGAAAAGATTTTTCTAAAAGTTAACAGACGATGGACACCAAGTGATGAGAATAGCTCACTTTGGGTCAAGTGAGCTAATAAGAGCACATTACTTCAAGCAATATTTCCCACAGCTGTTGGTCTTGGGCAATATTGTTGTTAAATGGCCCATAAAACATTATATTACACTCAGTAAAGTGCCAGAATTGAAGAAGGGATACGGTGGATTAATTTTTGACCAAAAATCCCTAAATACATGTGACAGAAATTAAAGCAAAGGAAAAGTGATGTGATATAACTTTTAAACACAATATACTAATTGGGAAGGACTTTGTATTGACCAATAATTGTCATTCAAATATCCATTTTTCTGTGATATCTGATACAAGATAAGGTGAATCTAATACAGAAAATCCTACTACAATCCCTCCCTCGTTAGAGTCTTCATTCTTTGTCCTTATTAAATGACCTACTTCTTCATTGGTTATCACATCGGTCTCTGTTCTGAAATATAAAATAAATTTACTATTCATACAATAATACTACAGTGACAAAGTGTAGTTACAATAAATGAATTAACCACCTCACTATAGAAATTTACTTAGAAACTAGAAAATTCTGTCAAAGACAGATTTCTTCCTTGGATAAAAGAATTCCTCTTATTTTAGACATAAAAATACTTTGAAATCAGTTATGGTAAGTAAACCACAATGACTTTTCTAAATTATTAGCATAACTATTTACCAAGTTTAAACCCAAACTGTTTTAATTCAGAAATTTCAACTTGAAACTGATAAAAAAAACTATGAACATACATACCCTAAGAAAACACCATATATTCCTATTTCATTCACCACATTCCTTAAATTCAGATCTTCTCCTTTCTTCATTAAATAATTTTTCTGAACATAAGGAAATATTCTTTCCATTACAATATAGGCAGATCTTTCTTCTGAATCTTTATTTTTCTTTAAAAAATCGGGGATCTCATCATCATATATATTGTTTCCTGAAAGTAAATAATGAGGAGATTGATTGAATTCATTTTACTACTACTATATGTCACCAAGTTTATCATCAGTAATATTTCATTTGGCAACAACATGATTTTAAGATATCTGTGTTGAATTAGATAAATTTTATAATTCTGTAAAAAGTGGTGTTTTTGGATTTTGTATGACTATCATGGGTGTGAAAATAATTCCTGCAAAAATTCCCACGTGGATATACTAAATTTATTCAGTTAAAATTACCATAAATAAAAGGCTTGTTGAATATAGCACATGCTGTTTACTATCCACACCTTCATTAAGATTTACCTAATTTAACGATACTTACCTTGGTTAAGTTGAAGTTAAAGTGTAATTCTATGACGTCATAGAATAACACTGGAGGTGTTAAATGAGATAGTATTGCGCAACTGCAACCTCATTATTTAAAGTAAAAAAAAAAAAAAAAAATTTTTTTGTACATCGCATGCACATTACACTTCATACCTAAGTTGATGGGGTGGGAGGTGGCATTTAACACCTCCAGTGTTATTCTATGACTTCATAGAATTACACTTTAACTTCAACTTAACCAAGGTAAGTATCGTTAAATTAGGTAATTCTAATTACGTCATAACACTTCCGGTATTAAATGAGACTTCAAAGCTTCAAACTATTTTTTTTTTTTTTTTTTTTTCTGGACAATTTAGAAACCATAAACATATAATGATGCACCTGGATTGACGACGGATGCATGTGATGAGCATAAGTACATGTACAGTATATATCATGTACCACATGTATTTATAGTAGAAAACATTGAAAGTCCCACAATTTAATAACATTAAATTTGTAACACATTTCTGGCAAAAATATCTTCATCATCACAAATTCTTTTGTCATAAAATTTCCCAAACGTTTTGGAATTCGACCATCCTGCTTTTGACATTATATCAGAAATCGGCACATTTTTCAATTTCGCTTTCGATGTAGCAGCAGCTCTTGTACTATGAGCTGTGAACACACTTGTGTCTATTCCTGCTTGACACAGCACAGTTTTTAACCATCTGGATATTGTTGACGAAGTCACTGCTTTGTAAGGCTTAATATAACTAATAATAACTGAATCTTGATTTGATCTTTTATCAGAAGTACGTTTTAAGTATTCTTTCATAACGAAATAGACACATAGTCTTCTATCTGGTGGATAAGCATTCAATGTCAAGTCCGGATTTCTGTATCCCGGTCGACTCTGTTTAATTAAATCAGTTATTCTAAAACGAAAACAGTCCTTCTGTTTGCACATATTACTAATCTTCAATAATTGTATTGTCTGCACCCGACTAGCATTTGTCAATGCAATTAAAGTTACAAATTTGTAAGTTAAATCTTTGAGCGATATATCACAAACGGGCGACAAATGTTTTAAATAATTCAAAACTATAGAAACGTCCCAAATATCCACATTTCTTTGTATCACTGGTCTCAAATTGTAAACTCCTTTGAGAAACCTCACAACCATAGGATGCCTTCCAATGGGTGTATTTTGGATTACCAGTCCAAAAGCAGACAAAGCAGATCTAGCACTATTTATTGCTGAGTAACTAAGTCCTGATTCATACAGGCAAGTCAAAAAATCTAAGACTAATTCTAGAGACGGACAAAACTTATCTGTTTTCCATTTATCACAGTAAAGAATCCATTTCTTGATATATGTTTTATATTGTTTCTGAGTTGCACATCTCCAAGATGCCATGAGGATACTGGAAGTTTTTCCTGATATTCCTGTACTTTCGAGCTGACTCCTGATATTCGACATACCATCAAATTCAACGATTTTGCCAATGGATGTTGAACCTTGTCTTTGTACGGAAGTGTCAATAGTTTCTTGTTCGCCAGAATTATGTAAGGAGTGTCTATTAATAGTCTCATCACCTGAACAAACCAGGGCTGGGTAGGCCAAAGTGGTCCCACAAAAATTACTTCTGCCTTGTCTGTAATCACTTTCTTTATGCAACGTCCGACCAGGCTGAAAGGAGGAAACATATAAGAAAAATAACTACTCCAATCTAAACTAAAAGCATCAACATTTTCTGATTCAGGATCTGCTTTCCAGGAACAAAACATTGGTAATTGTGTATTAAGATATGTTGCAAATAAATCAATATCTGGTTTATTCCATATTGAGCATATTTTTTCAAAAATGTCTTTGTCTAATTGCCATTCAATTTGATCATTGAAATTGCGTGACTTAAAATCAGCTCGAGTGTTCAAATTTCCTGCAATATGAGATGCAGTAATCCAGATATCATGCTCAATACACCATAACCAGATTGCCCTTGCAATTTCATTACACTTTTCTGATTTAATTCCACCCATATTCTGTAAGTATGCTATAGTTGTTTGATTGTCGGAGAGTATTTTTACACAATGAATATCTAATAAATCTGTTTTAAATGATTTAAGGGCATAAAAGACTGCCAATAGTTCCAGATAATTAATATGATTATCTTTTTCTATATTTTTCCATCTACTACCAGTTTCTTCTCCATTTAAAACAGCACCCCAGCCTTCTTGGGATGCATCACATTTTATTGTTGCTTGAGGATTACCCCTATTAATTTTTCGATCTTGTGTAAAAATATTCTCTGACCACCACTTGAGATCATTTTTCATGTCTTTAGTTATATTCATTTCTGCATCGAAGTTACCCAAAGCTGATTCTAGCGCCAGGATTTTTTCTCTCTCAATATTTCTGTAATATAATTTTCCGTAATCAACAGCAGAAAAAGAAGACACTAGTAACCCAAGTACTCTAGCTACTTCTCTTATTGTACAAACATTTTTATCTATGAGTTTTTTACATTCATTTGCAATGTAACTTTGTTTCTCATCTGGCAAAGTAACTATCATTTTCTCAGAATTAATGTTAAAACCAAGAAATCTTATTTGTCTCTGTGGAGTAAATATAGATTTATCTTTGTGCACTATGAAACCAAGCCTTGTTACCAAACTGACAGTTTGAGTTACATTTTCTGTACATTCTGATTCTGTATCACCTAATAAAAGTGAATCATCAATATATCCACAATTCATATATCCCATTTTGCGTAAACTTGCAAAAACTACTTTCATGAGCTTGGTAAAAAGGCGAGGTGCCATAGCTATTCCGTTTGGTAAGCAGGAATATTGAAAAAGTTTGTCTTTCCAAATAAATTTTAAATATTTTCTATGCTGTTCAGCTATGTTCACGGAATAATAAGCATGCCTAAGATCTACACTTGACATTAAACAATTTGGTTTTATCAAATTTAACGCACTTTCAAAAGTATCCATTTTAAAATGTTGATACTCTATATGTTTATTCAATTCTTTCAAATTCAATATCATTCTGTATTCACCGTTCTTTTTTGGCCGAACAAAAATAGGTGAAATATATTCATTTTCTTCTGATTCAACTTCTTCAATTACATTTAATTGTAACAATTTTTTGATTTCTAAATCTATAACTTCTTCCTCTTTTTTGTTAAAATTAGGAGATCTAATTGATAATCTATTTTGTATAGGTGGAACATTATCAATAAATTCTATGTGACAATGCTGAACAGCATCTAAAATATAGTTATCAGTTGTCAATTTCTTCCATTCATTGAAAAATAATTTCAATCTTCCTGCTTGAAATTCTGTTGCAACACTAAGCTTACTACCTACGGTATCTAAGTCTTGTACTTGTTCCATCGGGAGTTTTTTGACTCCATCTTGTCATCAGATCTGGAGGATCCACGTCCTCTACCACCTCTTCCACCTCGGAGTCTACCGCCTCGTCGTCTCGGGTAATATCTGCCTGGACGACCACTACCAAACTGATTTCCACTGCCATACTGATTAGCGGAAAGTCTGTTGGATATCTTACTGCATTCGCCTATGTCTTTCACTTGCTTTGACAAGTCACCACCAAAAAGCCATTTATTAAAGGGCTGAGTTTTATTAAATAAGTGGTTATATTCATTCTTGACATCTGGTTTCATAAGCTCTCTTCTAGTGAGACAAAGTTCTTTATTGGCATGGCCAAATAATGCCAGCGCATCCATGCCATCATCTAATATAGCTTCAAACTCTGGCTTGTACTGAAGATTATCTCTTTTCAATATTTTGTCCAACTTATCTACAATGCCGGACAACAATGTTGCCCCTTTTACTGCAATATTTTGACAACGTCTCAGTTTATTATCATTTGTCTTTGTTCTGGGAAACAAAAGCTCCCATATGAGCTGATCTGTTTGAACAGCCATCAGGCCTTCACAATTTTCTGGACGAAGAACCTTTTCTTCTTTCATCAACTCTGAGAACTTATCATCAGAAATCCCATTTCTGAAAATACCAGTAATGATTTCTGCCAACTGTTCATCAATGTTGCTACTGCATTTTTCACCAAATCGAAAACGTTTGTTCATGCTCGAAAATCGAGACTCCTCCGAGTCTGCCTTTCGTTTCTTGTTATCATTACAAGCTTCATTATCGTCATTGTGTTGGACCTCGTCCACCTCATCTTGTTCTTCATCATAACTTTCATGTTCATATTCATCATTTTCATCATACTCATATAGTTCATCTATACGTTTGTTCATTTCTGTAAATTTTTGATTCTGTTCATTTCTCATATCATTCAACATTTGAATAATCAAATTTTGGTCTAAGGACACCCCGTGCCCTTTATTTGTTTCTGTGGGCTGGCTTTGTTTACTGGCTTTCGTAACGTTCTTATTTGTGACCTTACTACCGGCTGCACTTGAAGCGACTTTGACTGCCGTTTTTGTATTTTTGCGTTTAGCTGGACCTTTCCCTTTGTCTTCATACGAAATTTCTTCGTCGTCCATCTTTAGTAATTCCTCTTCAAAAGATGTCTTTGGTGTCTTATCACCTTTCTCTTTTGCTAACATGGCATCCGCCATTTTCGACTTTTTGTTTATAGCCTCTACACTAAAGGCAAATAATATTTGTTCAATTTTACCTTTGTAAAATTGATTTTATTTTCTATACTACGTATAGATAATTAATGACTATTGTGTCAATCACATTGACATAAGTTTATTTCAGATTAATTTAATTTAGTTATTGTTAGAGGTTGCGCTTATCGGACCACGTCCGATCAATACAAGAGTTGGCAACACAATGAGGTTGCAGTTGCGCAATACTATCTCATTTAATACCGGAAGTGTTATGACGTAATTAGAATTGATTACTCACCTGTAAATATATATTTTACTACAAGAAGGCATTATGTTGTACAGCTGCACGGAAAATAGTAAACAGCACATGCTAATACAAACCTTTTATGGTTTTTTTTTTGCTTCATAATAATCACAATGCTTTTTTGTCACAAATGTACCTAGTGAAGAAGAGATCCAGAAATACACATTTTGCACAACAAATTTAGCAAAGCAGCTTTATATATTTATCCTTAGACGATGGGAATATATAGGAACACAAGCTTACCTCCACCCTCTCTTTGAGGTTTTACAACAAAATTCCAGGGATCCTTAATTGCCTTGTTTATAATTTCATCTCCTTCAGGACCCTATAAAAAATATTAATAATTTTCAAACTGTCATATATCTAAATAAGATAAAAGGAAACAGGATTTTTGCAGTACAACTTATTACAAAATAAATCTTCATTAAAATACCTGTAAGTAAAGTGTTTGTCTATATTACCTGTCAACAATTTGCACCTAGTTCTAGCATATCCTTTCATATCAATGAGACAGAAATTGCTTTATATAAAACTGTCTCAATGAGTTTAAAAATAACTTTTCAATCACATCTCATTTCTCCAAAATTAGTCATTAAAGAACACACCTTATCAAGAGTATACTGTCTTACAAAAGTCTGTCTGACTCGATGAACAGATGCAGGATCTGTCAGGAATTTCTCTACTGCCCCTGTATTTGCCAGTTCCTGTTGTATTTTCTTTGTTCCAGCAAGCTGGTAATTAACTGTAGGACATTTTATTGCTTTAGATCTTTCTATCTTTAATCGTATGTCCCAGTCCTACAACAAAACGTAGAAAGTTAATGGTGTAGTCTATCATGCAAGTAAAAGAATATTGATAAACGTTATAGATTAAGGGGAAATAGTCTTCTCTTCATTTTCATATTTGTTTGTCTCCATGTCTGTATTTACAATCTTAGTCATCTTTGGCAATTAGAGACAAACTAGAAATTTCGATGAAAATTCCAATATTTTTGGTGCTTCCTTTAATATACATTATCACATGCTGATTTCCATATCTGCCCTGATATTATCCCAAGACTTCCATATCTGTCCCGAGGTGCCAGCCGAGGGCAGATATTGGTGGAGCGATGATATCAGGGCAGATATTAAACCAAGAGCCTTCCCCATCATGCATATAGGTTATTTACCTCTACAACTTATATCATCAGACAACCGTTTGCTTATTTAATATGATTTTTCTTACAAATATGTGATAAAAAAATTTATTTACCTGTTGAGATTCATATTGCACAGGAGAATACCCAGATCTAAAGTAAACAACAGCTATCTCCATGCCATCTCTGAAGAATATGTTTAATACAAATGCAAAACATTATCAAATTTTATTCATTCCTTCCTCAGACAGAGTGTGGGGTGCTGACCTTTCCTAGTGATAAAACAAAGGTACCTTTTGTTACAGGGTTCATATATATTTTTCATTATAAAAATCAAGGACTTTTCAAGGACTTTCATGACTATGTCAACAATGCAGTTTTGTGATTACATCATACTTGATCTATTTTCATCAAAATTTTGGATTGTAGATTTATTAACTTTAAATTCCTTCACTTTTCTTACTTACAAATGAAAATTCAGTCTGAATATAAAGTAACCTTAATTAAGTTTATAGAGCAAAAAGGTAAAATACCTATAAATTTTCTGAGGTTCAAATAAAAGACTGCCTCGTTAAATTATTTGACTCAATCATAGTACATTTCCCTGTTTAATTATTTTACTTACACAATTAATTCCTTTGTGTTATTAAGTATTGCACCTGTCCCTAACTCATTAAATGTTTTGTGTATAACTCTACAATGCCTGTTAATATTAAATATTTCTTTTTCCAACCATAGCTGATCCATTTTGTTTCTCTCTTCTTTTTCCACAATAAACAATACAAAAGCACTGAAAAAATTTAAAAGTCCAGAGCTCCAGATAAGCTGCGTATTTGCGTAAATAAAAAGTTGATAAAACGCAATAGAAAATATGGTAAAACGTTTGATGACCACATGATATGTATCAGTTTAAAAGTTTCGTACCAAAAACGGCAAAATGCTTCCAATACTAGCTTCAAATATATTTTCCACTTCAATTGGTGGGTGGGAGGGGATCTGATCTAATTCCCGCAAAAAATAGTCTAATCATAAATTCATGTCGTAATAAATACTAAATCACAATTCCCTTGATCCTGGACACTAATCCCGAATTCCTGAGCTTACAACTACCCAATATTGGACTATTACTATTACAAAATATCAAATTTCTTTCCATTTCTAAAATATTAAAACTGAAATTAAAAAAAAGGTTGTATCAGAGATTGACAGCATTTCAGTTGCCTATCAGTCAGAACTGGTGATAGATGATAAATGTATCTTTAAAACACTGATAATAATGAGTAATTTAATAAATACATTTGATTTATATGGTACAATAATATATGACCTGATTTCAGACTTGAGATTTGTCTCCCAGTCACTGCTTATGTCATTTTAACTGTATGTCAATTTCTTTAATTTGTTATGGAAAAATTTTATTTCTCAGAAGATAAGGGTTGAAAGGGAACATGTGCTATTTCCTGTTTGCTGTATCAGCTAAGCAAAAATATGTACACTATTTTAGTCTTTGATGAGATTTTGAATGGTTAACATGTGCTTGTGATCAGCCTTTTTTGTTTTGCTTTTTATATTTGTTTTTCTGTTTGGTTTATTTAAGTTTTACTTGTTTGAAAACTCAACGACCTTTTATCATTTTCTTGTGTACACTATCAGTAGGTCAATAACGACCTATATAGTAGGAAAAGTTGGAAAAGTAGTGGTCTAGAAAGGCTAAGGTTTTGAAGCTATATATAAATATTAATATCAGGGTCTTCCAAAAATATCAAACTAAAATATCTACCATTTTTGCCCAAAATGTTTACACGAGAAAATAACAAGTATATATCACCTTTGCTTATTGTATACCTCCCAAGCCTTTACCATTCCTCTAGCTAAACCACTTGCACATTTATTACATGGCATCTATAGAGAGAAAGAAAAAAAAATCAGATTCATACAAGAATTAAAGCAAAAAACAAAATTATGAAATTATGAAAAAAATGTCATTTTGAAAACTCTTTCTGTTAGTTCTTCTGTATTTGTCTTCATTACAAACAGCTGGGCAAAAGTATGACAAAAGGTAGGTTGTTTTCTGTTATCAAATTTCTGTTGTATGTATAATGATGATAAGTCTGTCTATAATGTTTTATGTTACCTGAAGGACCATGATTGGGTTTTAGACAATCTTATATCTTGTTATTCTCTGTTACTAGACTTTTATATAACTATTGATATCTGATTCATATGTTTAACTCTCTTTCATCATATCGGTAACATAATCTATTACACGTCTCTACAATTAAGTCTTCTACATCCCAGAAATGCAAATTCAAATACAGCATGTGAGACCATGACAATGTCTTTGACATAACAGAACAGTGTTGTCAGCAGAGGTATAAGATAAAATATTTACTTAACTGAATTTTTTCCTTTTTTCATATAGCAAAATATCATCATAAGTATTAAGTGCATCTTCTGGTAGTTTCATACAATTGTAAACACATTAACACAGCATACATTTTAGACTGAAGTGCTTCTGCGCTTCTTGCAAAAAATGCTACCATCAACACTTTAACATGCCAAATGAAATTACCATGGGATGCTATCAATTCTGCAGGGTAAATTTTTCTTAAAATTTTCTTCAAAATTAATACAATAACTGGATACTTGCATTTTCATCTTTAAAAACAATATCAGCCTGTGATAAAGAATATCTGAAAACAAATAATACATGATTATGTAGTCAGTCCTGGATCCTGTATCCTGTATATGCAAGTTTCCTTGTATATCTTATATTTTTTATATTTTTTTTCTTTTTTTTTCCCACTATTATCGTCACAATTAATATCAATCAATGTAATCAATGGTATTAAATTTCTGTTAATTACTCTGCCCACACAGGTGCCTTTGATTGGCAATACAAATATTTGTTTGTTTTGTTTGTAAAGTTCACCTCTGAAATAATTTTAATTTCTTGTTAACAGATATTCAAATACAAAAATAATTTTGAATAGAAATACATAAATTACTGCATTATAAAGAAACTATATTTCTTACAAAAAAAAATTTATGTGCAGACACTATGGCCTCTCTTGTTCTATTGAATCACCTCTTAAACATGTAAAAAAAAGGCAAAACAAAATCATGTGTTGTTTCAGTTACCCTACCTGCCCTTTTTTTTTGGCAGCCACTTTAAAGATTTTTTTGACATTTTCACTGTTAACATCAGAATGTCACGTCAGAATTTCTCAAATTTCTATATTTTTGGGACAGTTATATTCCGTGTGAGACACTGGTGTGAGATTCATGCATCTCACATCACATGACCTACCTTGACGTAACAATGCAAAAAAAGTCACGTCACAATGCTAGAACGTAAGAAAACACATAACTTCGCACAAATGGTATGACAACGTCGAAATTAACATTGCTTCAATTTGAAAACCCCCGAAGCGCAACCTAAAAGATATCTTTTTAAAGTTTTGTACCTTTGGTACAAAACCAAAATGCATACGATCTTTTCAAATATGTAATTTATTTTGCACTAGGTTGCCTAGTTTAACAGAGTGCATTTTCGTGTCATGGAGGCCATGTTTATTTCTTTAAATATTCAGCCGAGAAATGTGAGAAAAATAATCAGTCATGGTAAAAGATGTGAGACTGGACAATTCCACCCCCGGGTTCACATTTTCTATCATCAGAAACTCGGCAAGCCTCGTTTCTGACTGGAAAATGTGAACCCTCGGGTGGAATTGTCCCATCTCACATCTTAGACCATGACTGATTATTATAGTCTCTCCCCTAGACACAATGTAAAAAATATTGTAAATAAAAAAAATCCCTGTCTATCTTATATTTTATCCTGATGTAACCAAAATCACACTTCTTTTGTGAAGAAATCTTGCTTGTAAAATTATATATGTGTAATTCCTGCATGACAAGTTATGTAAAGCAGAGTCAACCTGTAAAATCAAATCTGACATTCTCAACAGTATACTTTTATAAATTTTGAAAATATATATATTCTGTTGTTATTAAAGGTCAGAACAACACATGCTGTTTACAGTTGTAAGTATGTCATTTAAGAATTATAGTGGGCTGCGTACAACACTTTAGGATGATGTTTCAGCTTTTAACTCACATGACAAGTCATTTGAAATAAATATATTTCTCTAATTCTATGCGCATTAATACATCTGTTGACCCATTTGATAAATTCTGATATAACCACACGTTGGTTAAACGTTATAAAATTTCACGCCAAAAAACTTTCGGAAAACCTCTCGGAGTTTTAGATTGTCATTAGAGAAAAAGATTCCGAAACTCTTGACGCATTATGAAATTTATCCACTCTTGATAATTAAATTTTCATTTTTTTAAACTTCTCAGACAAGCCTCGCAGTTTAAAAATGAAAATTTAATTATCTCGAGTTGATAAATTTCATAATCAACTGGTCCTCATTGTAGAATCTATATATATGTTGTGTATCACAGAATATTTATTACAACTAAAAGCATTTAAGTTTTTCACTATAATTCTTTGAATTTGATCTTACACATTTATTTACTGATATCATTTTATTGAAAATATAAACTCTGTCAAGTTGAAAAAAAAGTTACCTATGGACATCTTTAAGTTGTGAGACTATTCCAGCAAAACTAGAAGCTATCATGTTAAACTCTATCTGTTTTAGTTGTACATTATTTGTCCCATGTCTGCTACCTGTATCCATCATATAATCATTCCTAAATAATCCTAGACTTACTGGCTGTAAATTAAATTTGTGTTTATGAAAATAAGATATGCATGTGGTTCTGTCAATTAACTATTTTTCAATTGTAAAATTTGTATTAATGTAGCTTTTGAATTTCTTGTTCTATAATCATGATTCATATAGATTTTCATACATTTTAATGTAAGACATTGCACAAAACATGTATTAAATGAGCTCAGAAGTCCTAATTCTAAAACTTTTGAAGAGTAAGATCCACTTTACTATCAGTTTTCATATCATGGATAAAAATGACTATTGTATGTCTTGGATTCGGATTTCCAATGTTTCATCCTCAGAATACTTCACATAGGTTCATTTCCCAATTTCTTATTCCAGAATATTTCACCCCATCACCACTGACATTATATTTCAAAATATGCAAATAGTACAAAAAATTTGTTCATTAATTTGTGTGTCATTGTTTGAATTTTCCCAGTTATCCCCCCTTTTAAAGTAACATTGTCAGAAATAACATAAAAACCTGCTGTATTCCTTCCATTCTGACTGTTTCATATATATTCCACAAATTCTTTGTAAATTCATCTACTTTTATAACACTGCAAGGAAAAAATTTCATATCTGATAAATCCATATTTTTTTTTTAATTCCTTATTTCATTTAATTTGAATTCTCATTCACTTTAATTGAACCCTTCTTTGTAATAAAGAAACATCAGACCTATAATATGTTATCTGAAATAATTCTAGGTTTATAAAATGAATTTAAATCTGATAGTCCACCTCAAACCTAACAGGTTTTCTCAAGTTTGTCAAGGATTTTATTTTCCACTGTTGCCTTATAAACAACTAGGTCAATACTTACTTTTTCAAACTTTTGTTGAGGAAATCATAATCTTGAGATACTCTGTGCATCAGTAAATTAAAATCTTTTTGAGCTTCTTTTCCCTGGGATAAAATATCTCTTGGAATTTTACTAGGAAATAATGAAAATGGACCATACTGAACTATCTCTGATGATGAAGGTGACTCTGTCAGTCTCATCTGAACACCTAGATTAAACCAATTTATAAGAATGAAAGGATATGTCATATTCAATAGTGAGAAAATATTCAAGTAAAAGATAGACAGAACTTTATTTATATTGATGATCAATTTTCTTTAAAGTAAATATGTACAGTAAGTTCTCGTCGAGGAGCAATCTATACGTATATGTAAGGTAAGTTATCGTCGAGGAGCAATCTATACATATATGTACAGTAAGTTCTCGTCGAGGAGCAATCTATACCTATATGTAAAGTAAGTTCTCGTCGAGGAGCAATCTATACATATATGAACAGTAAGTTCTCGTCGAGGAGCAATCTTTACGTATATGTACAGTAAGTTCTCGTCGAGGAGCAATCTTTACGTATATGTACAGTAAGTCAGTAAGTTCTCGTCGAGGAGCAATCTATACGTATATGTAAGGTAAGTTATCGTCGAGGAGCAATCTATACATATATGTACAGTAAGTTCTCGTCGAGGAGCAATCTATACATATATGTAAAGTAAGTTCTCGTCGAGGAGCAATCTATACGTATATGAACAGTAAGTTCTCGTCGAGGAGCAATCTTTACGTATATGTACAGTAAGTTCTTGTCGAGGAGCAATCTTTACATATATGTACAGTAAGTCAGTAAGTTCTCGTCGAGGAGCAATCTATACGTATATGTAAGGTAAGTTATCGTCGAGGAGCAATCTATACATATATGTACAGTAAGTTCTCGTCGAGGAGCAATCTATACATACTGTGGATTCATTAATATTCGTTGTATACCAATTTTCGTGGTTTTCGTGGGTCCCAGTAAACCACGAATTTATATATTCAACGAAAAATAATATTTTTACTCTTGTTTAAATGCACTGAAGTTTGAAACCATGGAGTTTTGAACAATTGCAATTTTTACATCATGTACTTGAATTCTGACATATGATGAGTTAGTTTTATCCACAGAGGATACAGTGTTTCATGTAATTTTGTCTTTGGTAACATATAAACGCTCAAACTATTTTTTTTAAAAAGATTTTGACTGTGTAAATTGTTGTGGAATTCACTTCCGTTTTTTTTATTCAAACATTCAAGAAAAATTTTAATCCTAAGTAGACCTAAACAATACAGACTTTCTCCTAAATTACAGTAAAAACATTTTGTCAAAAGATAATAAAGCAGAAATTATTGATCGTAATCGGATTAAAAATATGTATGTATATACCCCTGGGTATTTGGTGATAAGTGATTGCAATTTTGTCAATATATATTTCACACCTGTTTAACCTAATGAGTAAATAATTACGGATTTTGTTAATCTTGTTAAATTTAGCTTTAATTGTTCCATTGTCAGACTTTTGTTTAATGAGCGCTTTAAATCAGTACTTTACTGTACAATATCAAGTCTGATCGGCACGTTTTGTCGCAGTATTTTCATAATAGCCACGAATTTAAGTATTTCAACAAATTTTTATATTTTTTTATAAACCAGCAATCCACGAATTTAGGTATCCCACGAAATGCCTTTTTTCCTCTATCCACGAAAATTGGTATCCACGAAAATAAATGAATCCACAGTATATGTAAAGTAAGTTCTCGTCGAGGAGCAATCTATACGTATATGAACAGTAAGTTCTCGTCGAGGAGCAATCTATAATATACGTAAAGTAAGTTCTCGTCGAGGAGCAATCTATATGTAAATGTACAGTAAGTTCTCGTCGAGGAGCAATCTATACATATATGTACAGTAAGTTATCGTCGAGGAGCAATCTCTACGTATATGTACACTAAGTTCTCGTCGAGGAGCAATCTATACATATATATATAAAGTAAGTTCTTGTCGAGGAGCAATCTATACATATATGTAAAGTAAGTTCTCGTCGAGGAACAATCTATACGTATATGAACAGTAAGTTCTCGTCGAGGAGCAATCTATACATATACGTAAAGTAAGTTCTCGTCAAGGAGCAATCTTTACGTATATGTAAAGTAAGTTCTCGTCGAGGAGCAATCTTTACGTATATGTACAGTAAGTTAGTAAGTTCTCGTCAAGGAGCAATCTATACGTATATGTAAGGTAAGTTATCGTCGAGGAGCAATCTATACATATATGTACAGTAAGTTCTCGTCGAGGAGCAATCTATACATATATGTAAAGTAAGTTCTCGTCGAGGAGCAATCTATACGTATATGAACAGTAAATTCTCATCGAGGAGCAATCTATAATATACGTAAAGTAAGTTCTCGTCGAGGAGCAATCTATACGTATATGTACAGTAAGTTCTCGTCGAGGAGCAATCTATACATATATGTACAGTAAGTTATCGTCGAGGAGCAATCTATACATATATGTAAAGTAAGTTCTTGTCGAGGAGCAATCTATACATATATGTAAAATAAGTTCTCGTTGAGGAACAATCTATACGTATATGAACAGTAAGTTCTCATCGAGGAGCAATCTATACATATACGTAAAGTAAGTTCTCGTCGAAAAACAATCTATACATACATGTACAGTAAGTTTTCGTCGAGGAGCAATCTATATGTATATGTACAGTAAGTTCTCGTTGAGAAGCAATCTAAACGTATATGAACAGTAAGTTCTCGTCGAGGAGCAATTTATATGTATATGTACAGTAAGTTCTCGTCGAGAAGCAATCTATACGTATATGTAAAGTAAGTTCTCGTCGAGGAGCAATCTTTACGTATATGTACAGTAAGTCAGTAAGTTCTCGTCGAGGAGCAATCTATACGTATATGTAAGGTAAGTTATTGTCGAGGAGCAATCTATACATATACGAAAAGTAAGTTCTCGTCGAGGAGCAATCTATACGTATACGTAAAGTAAGTTCTCGTCGAGGAGCAATCTATACATATATGTACAGTAAGTTCTCGTCGAGGAGCAATCTATACATATATGTACAGTAAGTTCTCGTCGAGGAGCAATCTTTACGTATATGTACAGTAAGTTCTTGTCGAGGAGCAATCTTTACATATATGTACAGTAAGTCAGTAAGTTCTCGTCGAGGAGCAATCTATACGTATATGTAAGGTAAGTTATCGTCGAGGAGCAATCTATACATATATGTACAGTAAGTTCTCGTCGAGGAGCAATCTATACATACTGTGGATTCATTAATATTCGTTGTTTACCAATTTTCATGGTTTTTGTGGGTCCCAGTAAACCACGAATTTAAATATTCAATGAAAAATAATATTTTTACTCTTGTTTAAATGCACTGAAGTTTGAAACCACGGAGTTTTGAACAATTGCGTTTTTACATCATGTACTTGAATTCTGACATATGATGAGTTAGTTTTATCCACAGAGGATACAGTGTTTCATGTAATTTTGTCTTTGGTAACATATAAACGCTCAAACTATTTTTTTTAAAAAGATTTTGACTGTGTAAATTGTTGTGGAATTCACTTCCGTTTTTTTTATTCAAACATTCAAGAAAAATTTTAATCCTAAGTAGACCTAAACAATACAGACTTTCTCCTAAATTACAGTAAAAACATTTTGTCAAAAGATAATAAAGCAGAAATTATTGATCGTAATCGGATTAAAAATATGTAGGTATATACCCCGAGGTATTTGGTGACAAGTGATTGCAATTTTGTCAATATATATTTCACACCTGTTTAACCTAATGAGTAAATAATTACGGATTTTGTTAATCTTGTTAAATTTAGCTTGAATTGTTCCATTGTCAGACTTTTGTTTAATGAGCGCTTTAAATCAGTACTTTACTGTACAATATCAAGTCTGATCGGCACGTTTTGTCGCAGTATTTTCATAATAGCCACGAATTTAAGTATTTCAACAAGTTTTTATATTTTTTTATAAACCAGCAATCCACGAATTTAGGTATCCCACGAAATGCCTTTTTTCCTCTATCCACGAAAATTGGTATCCACGAAAATAAATGAATCCACAGTATATGTAAAGTAAGTTCTCGTCGAGGAGCAATCTATAATATACGTAAAGTAAGTTCTCGTCGAGGAGCAATCTATATGTAAATGTACAGTAAGTTATCGTCGAGGAGCAATCTCTACGTATATGTACACTAAGTTCTCGTCGAGGAGCAATCTATACATATATATAAAGTAAGTTCTTGTCGAGGAGCAATCTATACATATATGTAAAGTAAGTTCTCGTCGAGGAACAATCTATACGTATATGAACAGTAAGTTCTCGTCGAGGAGCAATCTATACATATACGTAAAGTAAGTTCTCGTCAAGGAGCAATCTTTACGTATATGTAAAGTAAGTTCTCGTCGAGGAGCAATCTTTACGTATATGTACAGTAAGTTAGTAAGTTCTCGTCGAGGAGCAATCTATACGTATATGTAAGGTAAGTTATCGTCGAGGAGCAATCTATACATATATGTACAGTAAGTTCTCGTCGAGGAGCAATCTATACATATATGTAAAGTAAGTTCTCGTCGAGGAGCAATCTATACGTATATGAACAGTAAATTCTCGTCGAGGAGCAATCTATAATATACGTAAAGTAAGTTCTCGTCGAGGAGCAATCTATACGTATATGTACAGTAAGTTCTCGTCGAGGAGCAATCTATACATATATGTACAGTAAGTTATCGTCGAGGAGCAATCTATACATATATGTAAAGTAAGTTCTTGTCGAGGAGCAATCTATACATATACGTAAAGTAAGTTCTCGTCGAAGAACAATCTATACATATATGTACAGTAAGTTTTCGTCGAGGAGCAATCTATATGTATATGTACAGTAAGTTCTCGTTGAGAAGCAATCTAAACGTATATGAACAGTAAGTTCTCGTCGAGGAGCAATTTCTATGTATATGTACAGTAAGTTCTCGTCGAGAAGCAATCTATACGTATATGTAAAGTAAGTTCTCGTCGAGGAGCAATCTTTACGTATATGTACAGTAAGTCAGTAAGTTCTCGTCGAGGAGCAATCTATACGTATATGTAAGGTAAGTTATCGTCGAGGAGCAATCTATACATATACGTAAAGTAAGTTCTCGTCGAGGAGCAATCTATACGTATACGTAAAGTAAGTTCTCGTCGAGGAGCAATCTATACATATATGTACAGTAAGTTCTCGTCGAGGAGCAATCTATACATATATGTACAGTAAGTTCTCGTCGAGGAGCAATCTATACATATATGTACAGTAAGTTCTCGTCGAGGAGCAATCTATACATATATGTACAGTAAGTTCTCGTCGAGGAGCAATCTATACATATATGTAAAGTAAGTTCTCGTCGAGGAACAATCTATACGTATATGAACAGTAAGTTCTCATCGAGGAGCAATCTATACATATACGTAAAGTAAGTTCTCGTCGAGGAGCAACCTATACGTATATGTACAGTAAGTTCTCGTCGAGGAGCAATCTATACATATATGTAAAGTAAGTTCTTGTCGAGGAGCAATCTATACATATATGTACAGTAAGTTTTCGTCGAGGAGCAATCTATATGTATATGTACAGTAAGTTCTCGTTGAGAAGCAATCTAAACGTATATGTAGAGTAAGTTCTCGTCGAGGAGCAATTTATACGTATATGTACAGTAAGTTCTCGTCGAGAAGCAATCTATACATATATGTAAAGTAAGTTCTCGTCTAGGAGCAATCTTTACGTATATGTACAGTAAGTCAGTAAGTTCTCGTCGAGAAGCAATCTATACGTATATAAAAATCTTTTAACGAGAAATCAGCTATCAAAATGAAATTGAATCGTGATGTCTCTTTTACTATTTGACACTGCATGCCTGACACTATACTTTGCCAAACTAATAAATGGCTTTTTTCTGTTTTTAAATCTTGTTAAAAGTACATGTAGAGATATCAAACTAAACATCTTTTACTGATGTAAAACATTCTGATCATGTTAAAATTTATTGCACACTGAAGGTTCGAAGACACCACCATGAATGGCAATTATCATACCTATATAAGGTAAAAAAATAAACAAAGTCGTCAAACAGGAAACAATATGGCGTACCTATAGAAGGCTGTGATGAGAAGTTGCAGAGAAAAGTGTGACGAAAAATTTTGTTACAGACAGCCAGACGAACCACAAGGGTAAAGCAGTATACCCCTTCTCCAATCTAATTAAAAACCGATCTCTCATCGCTCCCGTTTTCTGATATGTCGCATGGGAGATCTAACGAAATCCGCTTTGAGGTCACATGTGAGTGAACTGGAACTTATGAATTTATAATGACATGCAAATGAGTTAACTTCCTATCAGTAAGCCAATCAAAAAAGTTTATGAATTCTGGGGACTGACGATTTCTTCGTAATCAACTTACAAGATCGCGTAAGCCGCAATTTCATTGGTCGAACAGGACACACCTACGAGGTCACTCACATGTGACCTCAAAGCGGGTTTCGTTAGATCTCCCACGCGACATATCCGAAAACGGGAGCGATGAGAGATCGGTTTTTAATTAGATTGACCCCTTCTCCTGTGGAGTGGGGGTATAATGATATGAACTGTTGAAATATGCATTGAAATAAGTACACATATTATATAATGTTATTAAATCAAGTTTCTTAATGATAATATGCCATGAATCATCATTTTAAATAATCATAACTCATAAGTGTAATATATGTTTTGTTTCATGTGTCACTTTTACTTCAATCAATTCATATAACTCCTTTCCTCTTCAATATTTTGTTACACTGTTACTATATTGTACTTTAAAGGGCACATTAATTGGATAAATAAATATTCTAATATGGTGGGCTGTTTTGCCTTTGCAATAAAGATGTATTGAAATTTTCAAATTACTATGTGCTGCACATGCCAGACGTCACAGTCAAAATTACAACGCCATTCTTTTGAATCTCACCAGAGGAACGGTCAGAATGAGGAAATACTACAATTGTTTGGACATTTTTGCTCCAAAGTACGATAAAATCAAATGAGATTTTTTGTGCTTACTTTTCTACAGTTTTCAAATCTTTCTTATGAAGCCCCAAAATCAAAATGGCCATAACATGAAAGGCCTTGCAGTACCACTTCGTTTACCTAATTTCCATTTTTTGTGATATTAGATAATAGAGGTCATAACAAAGGTACCATACTACAATGTGCATTCAACAGGGGAAAGTCCACAAACACTGACAAAACCGAAAAGAAGCTCAACCATATCAACCAGCCGAACAACTGGAACACAACTGTCATATTCGTGACTTGGTACAGGCATTTTCCAGAAAATGGCAGGTTAAACCAGGTTTTATGGCTGGCCAAACCTCCCATTTGTATGACAGTCGTTCATAGTTCCATATTAACAAAAAAGCAGGGGAGCAATAAATGAATAAAAAACTGAAAAGTCGGGAAAATCCAGTAGTGACAAAGTTACCAGAATCTATGACTCAAGGCCATCCTGTATGCTTTGTGAAACTGAAACTGAATATGTATGGGTAACGTTATTTGTTAAATTTTACACCTCGCTAATGCTCAGGATAAAATTTTGCTCAAATACTGCTACCCATATTAAAATCTCCAACGAATATGTGGCTGCCATGAATTATTTCTTAATTATCTTATCTTATAAGACAATTTATACTGACCACTTAAAATTGCAAATTCTTTCGTTCTTTTAACTATCTCTTGTAACTTTTCTTCATTTAAAAAAGACATCTTTGACATGTAATTGGTTAACAATCTTGAATATATACCATATAAAACCTGAAAAACAGGATTTTGTTTGATAATTATACACCATACTGCACTACAAAGATAAAATAGTAAAAACAGTGGTATCCACAAACATTCTCATATTTGGCTATTTATTTTATATCTGATCAAATTTCTGTTGCACAATCTGGATACAATCTCAATATCGAAATACTTAAAAATGCTAAAATATGCTAAGTGTACCTACTCTGAATCCATCTCAGCATCAATTTGAATATATTGTATATTTATTAAGTTATACAGCCAATTTTAAAAATTGACAACAGAAATGTCATAGTGGCATTACCAGATATCAGCAATGGTTGCTCTTATTACTCTTTCAAGTTCTAATAAGCTCTTAAAGGTAACTTCCTTCGATGCAGGACGCGATGTCCACACTGTCACGTCGTCCATAGGATGTATCGTCCATAGGACAACATCATCCATACTTTGTGAAGACGAATCGTCCATGGTTTTTTTCGGAAATAAATTTTATTTTTAAAGTATTGTGATATATACATGTAGATGGTTATTATAACTTGTAAATGTATTATGCTGTATTTACATTATTTGTCATGTTTTTATATGTTATACACTTGGAATATGCATTATATATATATATATATATATCATATATTATGTTACAACTATGAAATAATACTTGTTGTATTATTATATTTTATGTTATAACCACAATGGAATAAATACTTAAAGTATGGACGATACGTCTTTACAAGGTATGGACGATGTGGCGGTATGGCCGACACATCCTATGGATGACGTGGAAGTATGGCCGTTGCGTCTCAGTAATTTCATTGGCTAAGAGCAACTTCCGGTAAAAATTTATATCTTGATAAATTCCTTTCATGACGTCATGCGTATGAATACGTTCGCATGCGATATAGTGCATGAGGAAAATGTTATTTCAAATGGAAAACATCATTTTCTGCATTACTTTAGAATTATTAGTAATAATGGTTATTTTTACGAAATTCATCAATGTGTTAACTCGGGCTTATCACTCACAAACTTTGCATAGTTTGTGAGTGAATCGCCCGAGTTTACACATTGATAAATTCCTTCAAAATAACCTTTTTTACTATTTATAAATATAATAAAACCTTTTTTCATTCCATTTTAAAGTGTATGACCAACTACTTTTTTCATTTACCCTCGGTTAAATATTTGATAAACAGATCATTAGTTTGTCTTCTTCCAATCTTTTGTATCCTGATGCACAGGAGTTTGAAATCTTATCAATAAATGTCTGTAAATAGTAAACCAAAATGTCTGTACACTCACTGACAAGAGCTTCTCTCGTAGAGAGAAGCGACAGGAATGCAACGCCTTTTCTAACTATTTTGATTCGGACGCTTTTACACCGGAATAAACGCTATCAATCGATTAAATACTATTTTTTTAGATAATTTAAATACAAAAGTTGCTTTCCGTGTGCCTAGTTATTTATTTACAGCTACTTTTTAAGTCCAGGCAGACCGGCTGACAATCTTGGAAGGCATTGCAGGAAGTCCAATGGATAGCTCCGCAGTGAATAATTCTGTTGGTCCGTAGATTCTTCCACTGTATTGGAGAACCGGTTTAAACAAACGTCAACAATTTAGATATTATCAAACAAGTAACAATGTGGGATAAAACAGATTTTGCGTTTAACAAATTGTGCATGACCACAATTTGTTAATAACAGGCATGTGTGGATCAAGGAAAACGTTTCTTTTGAGATGTGAGTCTATTTTATTCACCTTTGATGTTAAATTAGTAATAAAACATAATGTAAAAATTTGGCGCAATTATCTTGTCGTATGCCTGGTATTGCTAAACTCCATGGGGACCACTCCATGGTCCTCTCATAAAGATTGTAATTTGATTTAAACCTGAAATAGTCACCGGGGGAGGGGGTGGTCACTAGTCCTTTTATCGTGGTACAGGTGTGCGGTCAGCATTTTCAAATATCAACATATTCATATATTTGAGATACCAAGAAAATACAGCCTAATCATGCATATATAAATCACTCCGGCTTTTGGACCCTTTCATATATTTTCTAACCTTGCATTTTCACTCCATGGTCCTCTCATAAAGATTGTAATTTGATTTAAACCTGAAATAGTCACCGGGGGAGGGGGTGGTCACTAGTCCTTTTATCGTGGTACAGGTGTGCGGTCAGCATTTTCAAATATCAACATATTCATATATTTGAGATACCAAGAAAATACAGCCTAATCATGCATATATAAATCCCTCCGGCTTTTGGACCCTTTCATATATTTTCTAACCTTGCATTTTCACTAATAGTTAATCAGAACTAAAGATTTTTGCATGAGTGCAGAGGGGAAAATAGAACAGGAAATTTTATAAATCTGGAAATATGACCTAATCGGGTATTTCTTTGCCTCTGGATCTTTTTCATCCATGCTAACAATGAATTACACAAAAACGCTATGTCATTTTACAAGCTAAAACATTTTTTCTTAGTCTTAATCCAAATGTCAAGATTTCTTTAAATGTATTTGATCATACCATCAAAGTTATTTTATTAACTGACTAATTTTAACTGATATTTCATCAGTGGTTGCATCCTGTAATATAATGTAGGTTCATAAAAAATTTGGTTACCCTGCCTAACATTTCATCCGACTCTATAAGTCATACACGAATAATATTTTATGGTATCACACCACCAAGACAGGTACCAGGCTGTATTCATGAGAAAGTATTACATAATGAAAAATTGATGCGCCTACAGTGTTATAAAACATAACTTGTATAACTGAAAGTAGAAAAACTTTGGCTATTTAAATTTGGCGACAGGTATGTCTTTATATGCAATGAAAAGTTGCTTGTTATTTTGAGAGGAAAACTGGAAGGGTTTATACTTTTGGTATACAGAGTATAAGAAAATTGGAAATAAAGCTTAAATTTGCAGAAATCCCTAAAGGTTGCAAATTATTATGAATTTATCATTTCTTATTTTATAATGCTTCAAAACTTATGCCAGATACATGATGTTCACTATCCTATTGTAGCAAGAGTAGAATATATACTATAATGTTTTTTAGAATTATTCCCCTTCATAACAACATTATTCATTTGACAAAATATATAGTACTTCAATTATTTCAGAGAGATGTTTCAAATTTTCATCACAAAAAAACTGGGAGTTAACTTGGCCACTAACGACCGACAGGAGACTTAGCAACTAATGTGATAAGGGGGAGAGAAAATGTACTCAAGAATTTATAATTAAGAACCATCATTACAGTATTAAGGTGATTTGTAAATTTGTGTGCATGTCACATCTTTTAAATCATAAAAAAATCGTGTCTCTAAGGCTTTGCACATCGAATTCATAAATATTTGATTTAGATGTTTGTCTTGACTTATTCTTTCGGAGTATATTTCATCAAAAACCATATTTATGTGATGTTAGAAAATTAAATATAATACAAAGTACAATGTATTCCGATTTTTCTCAAAAAGTCGCTTATTTTTCAAAAATAAGATGGCAGTGGCACTTTTTAATAAAGGCAATAAAAAAATGCGCTCGTGTTGTATGTGATGAAATTTAAGCTGGTTCTTTCCGTTTCAGAGATGGAAGGGTAACAAAATATGGGAAACACCATAAGTAGCAAATCTTTATTTTAAGTTCGATTTGTAAGGAGTGTTTTTGCATTAGATTCCATATAAAATTCCATGCCTGCATTTTTGATTAGGCTAACCTAGTTATTGTGGTTTAGGTGATAAAGGGATAAATAGGGATGATTTAAGCAGTTATACTCCTTATACGACATTATTCATTTGACAATATGTAGTACTTTTATCATTTCAGTGAGATGTTTTGCTAGTTCATCACAAGAACACTAGACATTTATTGAATTTAATCGACTGGGACATACAGATAACTTTTGATGAATTAGAAACAGTCTTTACAGTTTGATTTTTATTTGTTGTATTTGTTTAATTATATTTGATAAAAATTTGGTTGTTTCTTTATATAATCTTATTTCAAGCTCCTGTCTTGAGCCAAAATGATAAGAATTGACTAAGGATTGTTATGCATAATTATTGGCCTTGGACATAGAAAATGTCTTGACAATAAGAGTTTCATTTATCACTCTCAGTCAGTGGAAAGCCTTGATTCCAGGTGACCGAATACAGGCTCCTTGGAGTCTCTAGTTTCATAAATATAAATATAATTAATTAAAGGTTCACGAATAAGTACCATAACTCTGGAACGACCAAAGTGAATATCGTCAAAATTAAAAGGGATCTGCCAATTATTAGTAATGAGTAGAAGTCTGGTGTGATTTTGTTAAAGTAAACTTGAGTTACTGTAAGAAATGTGAAAAAAACTACCAATTTTTTCATAAACAAAGTCCAGTAACTTAGGAAAAACAAAAGTGAATATTGTCAGAAACAATATGGAGCTTCGTGTAATTGGACCGGGCACTATTAACATGAATAAAGTTTGATGAGATTTAATCAAAGAAAACTTCAGTTATATCGTACAAAATTTGGAATTGTTGACGGGCGATCAGACAGACTACAATATACCTGATTATGTTATAACCAGTCAGAAAAATATGAGTTGACTGTCACATGCCGGAAAAAAATAGGGTAGGTGTGTAAATAAAATAATGATAAAACCAAGAATACACTCGTTTCTAGGTAATTCAGAGGTATTATTAGTTTCTTTGATTCCAACTACGTCCTTTTGCAGTTAGGATTGAAATAGGTTTGCAAATCGTTACTTATAGTAATTTTTCAATGTTTTATTTTATGATTTCTTCTTTTATCAATAAAAAAAAGTATAGGATATGCAGCCAAATTAGGGTAGGTAGGGTGACAGTACACCCATAAACTTATTATTTACCTCGGGACAAAAATAACCATATGAGCTTGAAATCTTATTAATAATGTCTCAAGACGATTTACAAACATAATTAATAAGGTTTCATGAACCTATGAAATAATCCAAAAGAATGTACACGCTTATATATTCTTTATGATTATTTTATATTACCACAACTGGTAATTATTTATAACTATAACAAGGTTCTTATAAATATTGTTCCAAATTCAAATATTTTACCCCTTTTATCATGAACTTACCTTCCCAAGGAAGGGGTGGCCAAATATTTTAGAAAAAGGCTTCTTACAATTTGAAGCTGGTGGCCATTCAACCTTCTTATATCTACAAATATTCCAACATTTGGACCCCTTAATTGATAGAAAGTGCTTCTTGTTATCCTATAGTGGGAGCCCTGAAGGCATCTAAATATAATTTTCTTATTTCTTCCAATGTGCTCCCCCCTTTTTTATTTTAACTAGAAATCCTATTCATGAGGACAGTATTGGGCAGGTACAACAATGTAACAGCCTTAAAGTATTTAAATGTGTTTGGTATACCATACAACAACATCAATATATTTGGACATAATGTAGTTACATATAGTTAAATTCACATGAACTTTTTCCACAAAAGAGTTATTTCCCTTGTGTCAAAGAAAAAAAATAAAATTTTAAAAAGTACCATAGTTTTTAATTGTTTGACACAATAATAAGTTAGGATAAATTACTAGCATGTACTTAATAAGGTAGTATAATATATTTCCACTGTTTGTTTAATTTAATAATAATATTTCATTTGCATATTCACTGCGGAGCTGCAATCCATTGGACTTCCTGCAATGCCTTCCAAGATTGTCAGCCGGTCTGCCTGGACTTAAAAAGTAGCTGTAAATAAATAACTAGGCACATGGAAAGCAACTTTTGTATTTAAATTATCTAAAAAAATAGTATTTAATCGATTGATAGCGAGAGAAGCTCTTGTCAGTGAGTGTACAGACATTTTGGTTTACTATTTACAGACATTTATTGATAAGATTTCAAACTCCTGTGGTTTTACTTTCACTTAAGATTAAAAATTTACGTGTGGCATGCGAAAGAAGGTATTGTCTGGTACTCTTGTTTTCAAAGATTGGAATTATTTTACATTAAATTTCCCTATAAAGAAACCTTTTCAATGCATATATTAATCACAATTTACAATATTGAGTTGTTGAGTTGCAGAGTATTATTAAAAATGAATGTCCTGATTTTTAGCCTTTAGTTTTGGTGACTGACATCAGGCACAGGAGTTTGAAATCTTATCAATAAATGTCTGTAAATAGTAAACCAAAATGTCTGTACACTCACTGACAAGAGCTTCTCTCGTAGAGAGAAGCGACAGGAATGCAACGCCTTTTCTAACTATTTTGATTCGGACGATTTTACACCGGAATAAACGCTATCAATCGATTAAATACTATTTTTTTAGATAATTTAAATACAAAAGTTGCTTTCCATGTGCCTAGTTATTTATTTACAGCTACTTTTTAAGTCCAGGCAGACCGGCTGACAATCTTGGAAGGCATTGCAGGAAGTCCAATGGATTGCAGCTCCGCAGTGAATATGCAAATGAAATATTATTATTAAATTAAACAAACAGTGGAAATATATTATACTACCTTATTAAGTACATGCTAGTAATTTATCCTAACTTATTATTGTGTCAAACAATTAAAAACTATGGTACTTTTTAAAATTTTATTTTTTTTCTTTGACACAAGGGAAATAACTCTTTTGTGGAAAAAGTTCATGTGAATTTAACTATATGTAACTACATTATGTCCAAATATATTGATGTTGTTGTATGGTATACCAAACACATTTAAATACTTTAAGGCTGTTACATTGTTGTACCTGCCCAATACTGTCCTCATGAATAGGATTTCTAGTTAAAATAAAAAAGGGGGGAGCACATTGGAAGAAATAAGAAAATTATATTTAGATGCCTTCAGGGCTCCCACTATAGGATAACAAGAAGCACTTTCTATCAATTAAGGGGTCCAAATGTTGGAATATTTGTAGATATAAGAAGGTTGAATGGCCACCAGCTTCAAATTGTAAGAAGCCTTTTTCTAAAATATTTGGCCACCCCTTCCTTGGGAAGGTAAGTTCATGATAAAAGGGGTAAAATATTTGAATTTGGAACAATATTTATAAGAACCTTGTTATAGTTATAAATAATTACCAGTTGTGGTAATATAAAATAATCATAAAGAATATATAAGCGTGTACATTCTTTTGGATTATTTCATAGGTTCATGAAACCTTATTAATTATGTTTGTAAATCGTCTTGAGACATTATTAATAAGATTTCAAGCTCATATGGTTATTTTTGTCCCGAGGTAAATAATAAGTTTATGGGTGTACTGTCACCCTACCTACCCTAATTTGGCTGCATATCCTATACTTTTTTTTATTGATAAAAGAAGAAATCATAAAATAAAACATTGAAAAATTACTATAAGTAACGATTTGCAAACCTATTTCAATCCTAACTGCAAAAGGACGTAGTTGGAATCAAAGAAACTAATAATACCTCTGAATTACCTAGAAACGAGTGTATTCTTGGTTTTATCATTATTTTATTTACACACCTACCCTATTTTTTTCCGGCATGTGACAGTCAACTCATATTTTTCTGACTGGTTATAACATAATCAGGTATATTGTAGTCTGTCTGATCGCCCGTCAACAATTCCAAATTTTGTACGATATAACTGAAGTTTTCTTTGATTAAATCTCATCAAACTTTATTCATGTTAATAGTGCCCGGTCCAATTACACGAAGCTCCATATTGTTTCTGACAATATTCACTTTTGTTTTTCCTAAGTTACTGGACTTTGTTTATGAAAAAATTGGTAGTTTTTTTCACATTTCTTACAGTAACTCAAGTTTACTTTAACAAAATCACACCAGACTTCTACTCATTACTAATAATTGGCAGATCCCTTTTAATTTTGACGATATTCACTTTGGTCGTTCCAGAGTTATGGTACTTATTCGTGAACCTTTAATTAATTATATTTATATTTATGAAACTAGAGACTCCAAGGAGCCTGTATTCGGTCACCTGGAATCAAGGCTTTCCACTGACTGAGAGTGATAAATGAAACTCTTATTGTCAAGACATTTTCTATGTCCAAGGCCAATAATTATGCATAACAATCCTTAGTCAATTCTTATCATTTTGGCTCAAGACAGGAGCTTGAAATAAGATTATATAAAGAAACAACCAAATTTTTATCAAATATAATTAAACAAATACAACAAATAAAAATCAAACTGTAAAGACTGTTTCTAATTCATCAAAAGTTATCTGTATGTCCCAGTCGATTAAATTCAATAAATGTCTAGTGTTCTTGTGATGAACTAGCAAAACATCTCACTGAAATGATAAAAGTACTACATATTGTCAAATGAATAATGTCGTATAAGGAGTATAACTGCTTAAATCATCCCTATTTATCCCTTTATCACCTAAACCACAATAACTAGGTTAGCCTAATCAAAAATGCAGGCATGGAATTTTATATGGAATCTAATGCAAAAACACTCCTTACAAATCGAACTTAAAATAAAGATTTGCTACTTATGGTGTTTCCCATATTTTGTTACCCTTCCATCTCTGAAACGGAAAGAACCAGCTTAAATTTCATCACATACAACACGAGCGCATTTTTTTATTGCCTTTATTAAAAAGTGCCACTGCCATCTTATTTTTGAAAAATAAGCGACTTTTTGAGAAAAATCGGAATACATTGTACTTTGTATTATATTTAATTTTCTAACATCACATAAATATGGTTTTTGATGAAATATACTCCGAAAGAATAAGTCAAGACAAACATCTAAATCAAATATTTATGAATTCGATGTGCAAAGCCTTAGAGACACGATTTTTTTATGATTTAAAAGATGTGACATGCACACAAATTTACAAATCACCTTAATACTGTAATGATGGTTCTTAATTATAAATTCTTGAGTACATTTTCTCTCCCCCTTATCACATTAGTTGCTAAGTCTCCTGTCGGTCGTTAGTGGCCAAGTTAACTCCCAGTTTTTTTGTGATGAAAATTTGAAACATCTCTCTGAAATAATTGAAGTACTATATATTTTGTCAAATGAATAATGTTGTTATGAAGGGGAATAATTCTAAAAAACATTATAGTATATATTCTACTCTTGCTACAATAGGATAGTGAACATCATGTATCTGGCATAAGTTTTGAAGCATTATAAAATAAGAAATGATAAATTCATAATAATTTGCAACCTTTAGGGATTTCTGCAAATTTAAGCTTTATTTCCAATTTTCTTATACTCTGTATACCAAAAGTATAAACCCTTCCAGTTTTCCTCTCAAAATAACAAGCAACTTTTCATTGCATATAAAGACATACCTGTCGCCAAATTTAAATAGCCAAAGTTTTTCTACTTTCAGTTATACAAGTTATGTTTTATAACACTGTAGGCGCATCAATTTTTCATTATGTAATACTTTCTCATGAATACAGCCTGGTACCTGTCTTGGTGGTGTGATACCATAAAATATTATTCGTGTATGACTTATAGAGTCGGATGAAATGTTAGGCAGGGTAACCAAATTTTTTATGAACCTACATTATATTACAGGATGCAACCACTGATGAAATATCAGTTAAAATTAGTCAGTTAATAAAATAACTTTGATGGTATGATCAAATACATTTAAAGAAATCTTGACATTTGGATTAAGACTAAGAAAAAATGTTTTAGCTTGTAAAATGACATAGCGTTTTTGTGTAATTCATTGTTAGCATGGATGAAAAAGATCCAGAGGCAAAGAAATACCCGATTAGGTCATATTTCCAGATTTATAAAATTTCCTGTTCTATTTTCCCCTCTGCACTCATGCAAAAATCTTTAGTTCTGATTAACTATTAGTGAAAATGCAAGGTTAGAAAATATATGAAAGGGTCCAAAAGCCGGAGGGATTTATATATGCATGATTAGGCTGTATTTTCTTGGTATCTCAAATATATGAATATGTTGATATTTGAAAATGCTGACCGCACACCTGTACCACGATAAAAGGACTAGTGACCACCCCCTCCCCCGGTGACTATTTCAGGTTTAAATCAAATTACAATCTTTATGAGAGGACCATGGAGTGAAAATGCAAGGTTAGAAAATATATGAAAGGGTCCAAAAGCCGGAGTGATTTATATATGCATGATTAGGCTGTATTTTCTTGGTATCTCAAATATATGAATATGTTGATATTTGAAAATGCTGACCGCACACCTGTACCACGATAAAAGGACTAGTGACCACCCCCTCCCCCGGTGACTATTTCAGGTTTAAATCAAATTACAATCTTTATGAGAGGACCATGGAGTGGTCCCCATGGAGTTTAGCAATACCAGGCATACGACAAGATAATTGCGCCAAATTTTTACATTATGTTTTATTACTAATTTAACATCAAAGGTGAATAAAATAGACTCACATCTCAAAAGAAACGTTTTCCTTGATCCACACATGCCTGTTATTAACAAATTGTGGTCATGCACAATTTGTTAAACGCAAAATCTGTTTTATCCCACATTGTTACTTGTTTGATAATATCTAAATTGTTGACGTTTGTTTAAACCGGTTCTCCAATACAGTGGAAGAATCTACGGACCAACAGAATTATTCACTGCGGAGCTATCCATTGGACTTCCTGCAATGCCTTCCAAGATTGTCAGCCGGTCTGCCTGGACTTAAAAAGTAGCTGTAAATAAATAACTAGGCACACGGAAAGCAACTTTTGTATTTAAATTATCTAAAAAAATAGTATTTAATCGATTGATAGCGTTTATTCCGGTGTAAAAGCGTCCGAATCAAAATAGTTAGAAAAGGCGTTGCATTCCTGTCGCTTCTCTCTACGAGAGAAGCTCTTGTCAGTGAGTGTACAGACATTTTGGTTTACTATTTACAGACATTTATTGATAAGATTTCAAACTCCTGTGGTAAAACCCAAAATAGGGATTGAGATCCAGTAATCGAGCATAATCGTTTCATAAAAAATAACAAGTGTTTAATAACTTGAATTTGTAACGATTCATGAGAAACACGGTGAAATAAAATAAAAATTGTTTATAATATTTATTTTTGTCTTGTTCTTGTAAAAAATGTTTCACCATGATCTTTAGAAACTACCGGGATATTAACCTTAATTTTGTGTCTACTTTTACTTTCACTTTGTTTAGATGCAGGTTGTACTTTGTTCACCGTAATTTGCTTCACCGAGAGAGCATATAATTAAGGGATATGGGTTTATTCGTTAACTTTCTTCTTTTGTATAATATCCAAATTGTCAAATGTTTACTTTGGTTTCCTATTCATTATTCGAATACAATAAAGAACAACAAATTTATTACTTTTTTTAGAATTGTTTTTCTGTTGGTTACATGTAAATTGCGATAATAAAATTACTTTCTAAATGTTTGATGAGTTAGTTGAAACATATACTGGATTTCCTTCCATACTACCATAGGTGCTTCTGTTTATTTCAGTTAAATAAACAAGCTGACTTTAATAGCGGAGTGTCTTGGACTAATAATACTTACAAACGAAACTTATTATAATATTAGTTCCAGATGAAAAGAAAAAATCAACACAGCTTTTGAGTTGTATCTATTTTCTCTCCAATAAAAATGTGCATTTTCCTTAACAGATAAAACTGTTTTATATGTAGTTATAGTGTTATGTATCATAAATATACTGCTAATTGTGAAAGACTATTCAAAGGCAAAGAGCCAAAGTTCAACTTAACAGCCATGTCTTCACGAGTTAAAAAAAGCATTATTTTAGGTTTGAATTTATCTTGGCCCTAACACAGACACTGATACAACTGACTAATGTATAACATTGAAAGTAGAGGTTGAAACTATTTGTGCTGGTTGCATTCACTGACTATATATTTTGATTGTGAATAGCTTTCATGGTTGTAATATTAAATCATGTTTGAACATGTATAAGCTTTTTTTCAGGTCTATGTAACATGAAATAGTTTTGCTGCAATAAGATGTTGTACAAAACTGCTTTCCCACTTCATCTGCTACAGTATTTATTCTATACAAGTGAAGTGGCTTTATTTCCAATTGTATGGACTATAAATCAGCTGACAACACCATTTCTGTTGTCATCAAATGAAGAATGGTGGAATTTCACTATAGTAACAAAAAGAATATTATATCCACCTCTAATTATAGTCTTTCTTGTAATATTTGGAATTCCGGCATTGATTGGCGTAACACTGAGATGTTTATTGCATCTATTTCGAAGACCATATGTTTTGTCAGTGGACCAGTCATTTAGACCAACATCAATTAATGAAAGACGCTCAAGTATAGGTTTTTTAAGGAATGATACTAGAAAGAAAAGCAAGTCATTTATGAGTAAGAAGTTGGAGCGAAAAACCCAGGTTCAGACATTTACAGTCAGTTCTGCTAATGTTTGTCTCCTACCGGAACTGTTATCTAGAATTAACAATTTATCAAATACCGCATGCAGAGCTTGGAAGACAGGAGAAAGAGTTGTTGTGGACCAGTTCTTCTTCCAAAATTCTATGGAAGTTATTTTATCATTACCATCAAGATCAAGGAAGAATTCAGGAAATTCAAAATCAGGAAACCAGAAAGTTGAGCCTGGTCACAATATATTGACCCATTTCCCAAAACTAGATTTCTTGTGCCTCCAAGAGACATGGGATAGAGACTATAGTCATAAATTGATGTCAGAACTTCACAAAGTATTTCCATGGATACTGTATGATGTTGGAAAAACCAATATATTAACCAATCGATTCATGTTGAATAGTGGTTTGATGCTTTGTAGCAGATATGAAATCCTTGACGCTGATTTCCTTCCATATAGTGATTCTGTGTCTCAGTGCATCTATAGCTCAAAGGGACTTCTGATGGCTAAGGTAAATGTCATCTTTAATAAGTATCAATACTTGAAAAGGAGATCAGTAGTGATTTTCTGTTGAGGCATTTCGAAGTCAAAATTTTTGTTACATTAGTCTTAGCATTTACTCAACAATAAGTTTTCGCTTTTTCCCATTTATTTGACAACTATATTTTTTGATGATAAAAAAATGCTGTTCAATTATTTCAAGGGTAAAAGATGACAAGCCTTTTTACAATACTGTGGATTTATTTTTTATTTTGTTGGTTACCAGTGTTTGTGGTTTATGGGATGCATTGAAATCACAAATTTAAGAACTGGATGAAATAACAGATTTCATATTATATTCATAATGGAATATTTCCAAACAGTAAGATTTGAAGAAAGTCAGTATTCTCTAAATTACAATTTTTTAGTTCACCACAAAAGTTGATAAACAGGTAAAGATTGATAAATTCATAGTACCTTAGTACCTTGCTTGTTTTACAGGTACAGTTATCATCTACAGAAGATCGAGACAATGTGGGTTATATATTTACTACACATTTACAAGCATATCAAGGTATGGTGTTGTTATGGTTTTTCATAAACTACATATATCTTTTCTGACTCTGTTTAAACTATATTGGTATCACTTTCATGCTTGTTCAGTTTTCACTTAAATAGCTCATTTGAGACAAAGTAGGCCCAATTTCCTCTGAACTAAAACATATCCACATTACTGTAAAATATAGCTACTATTGATAAAGGTTATATAAGAGGGCATTCTACATTTGCAATTTCTCCTATATTTTATGTTAATAGTTATTAGATTCATTGTATACATACGGTTTGGCTATCAAATTTTTGTTAGTTTGAAGTTAAATTTCTTTAAAATGATCAAAATTGTAATCATATGGTTAACAGAAAAAAGTTCATTGACAAAATTATTAGCAGTCAGTCTGGTTTTTATATGGTTATATGTTTATTTGTAGGATTTGAAGAAATCATTCAGAAACAACTTGATGAACTTCTAATTTGGACTCAGAAATTCCGTGATGAAACTGTGAAATCATCAGACAATGTAGTATTTGATGTTTTATGTGGTGATTTTAACTTCGACAATTTATCTACAGGTAAAATTAATGTATGTTGCTTTAAGGCCGGCCAAAATTACCTAAGAGGTACAGTATTTAACTATATGGCAAGTTCGTTTATTGATGTAGTGAAATGTTTCTTTAGAGTAAAATAAGATAAAAGTTACATAGTTACAGTATTATATAACAAATAGAACTTGCAGTAAAATATAATTTTGGTACTTTATCTAATTTTTTATAGAATTATCCGATATTGTATATATATATGAACTTTTTATCACCATTTTCCTAATGACTAATTTTTATTTTTAGAAATGAAATTTGATTATATTTCAAGAACTACTTTAGAGGTTTGCCCAGACCCATTTAGCATGGTGCTGCACCATGCCTCCATCTTCAAGCACCATGCTGCCCTCATCATGAATTTTACAATGTGTCCCCAGGTAGCCAAACCTAACTTCAAATTTTAATTTTGAAACTGATTTGCATTTAATCATGTACCCCTGTTGTGTTGGCACACTTTTACATCATCACAGTAGGGTGAAGGCAGTTTGTTGCAGGTTTTGATAAATATACTGCCCTCATGTCAAGGTGGGGTGCCCCCAATATTATCTTTTTTAACCATTGAGTGCCCTCAAAATACGAAATTTACCATGCCTTCACAAATTTCTGGGGAAAGCACTATACTTTATGATATTATGATGGCAGAATGTTGATTACCAGTAACCTAATTTAATAATTTTTAAAATGTGAACTTATTATTACTTCTCTCTTAAGTTTCTTAAAATGTAAGTCACTGGAAATCAAATTTTATTTTGTCTGTTTGTTGAAATTTCTGTTGTTTAGAACTATGAGGACTCAAATATCTTGTAACTTAATCTGTTTTATTGGTCAAACCAACATTCTATTTTATATAACAATACATATCAGTATGTACTTAAGAATTTTCAAAATGGAGAGATAGTTCCAGAATATGAAAAGGCAGAATCTCTTTAATCACTTTTTTTTTGGAGTGATATAATTTTCATTTTAAAAAGGTCAGTACATAACAACTTTTAAAAATGTTTGTCTGGAGTGATGATACGATTATTTTTTCAATAACAGAAATGGAAACTTATAGACTGTATACATGTAACAATTAATATGATAATAATTAATTAATTCTTAATGACAGTCGATGAGAGTTGTACAAAACACCACCTGTTTGATGTGTATGAAGACATTTGTCGTGTAAAACCAGGACTAGACAAAGATTGGACTGTAGGTAATCAATGAGATCAATATTCTTTGGGTGAAATTACCACTGGTTATTAGTAATTTGTATTAAAAAACAGTTGAAACTATCAATGCACACAGTTCAACTTTAAGGTTCCTGAAATACTGTAAAGTATTGAAATTTCAAGGCCTGAGTAGTACTTGAATTCTACAAAGGGTACTTTAACATTCTTGAGAACTGGAAATGCTTTTGAATTTCATAGTTTGGGCACCAATGGACAAGCTCAGTTATTGTATATAGAAGAGCTCTTAGACTAGTACATTTATAAACTTTTAAGGTATATCTTTTTTTCTAATGAAAATAATTCTGCAAAAATGTTAAAGAATTTTCTTTAGAAATGGTTTCATTATAGGTACTGAAATGAGGCAAATGTGTCTTTGGGAGAACCAAGTGTCCACTCCAGAAGGTCTTAAACAGGCTTTAGAAGATCCCATTTTACGGCATAGATATTTAGTAGATGGTAACATTCAATCAGGAACAATGAGAGAAATTTGTAAAACCAAACCATTAGAGGATCATGTTGTTAAATCAGATCTAAAGGGCATTGCTGGTAGGAGGAGAATAGATTATATTCTATATAGGAAAAGTACACCACTGGTAAAGATTTTTAGATTTTAACCCACCTAAATTTGCCATGCAATATTTTATGTGAAAAAATGTGTTCAAACTTGATTAAAAAAAATTGAATATTTTACAAAACTGACAGGAAATAATATATAAAATTACCTTATAATTGAAATTTTATGAGTTATTTCCACTTTGAAGAGTTTTAAAGTACATTTTGTTAGTGTTAATTTTAGTTTTCCAAGGTCAACATTAATGTTTGTTAATTAGTTTATTTAAATTCATATATTTTATTTTTTTGCAGGACATTCATAACTTTAGTTTTATTACAAGACTTGCGACATTGACAGATCACATTCCTGTTTCCATGACATTTTCTGGTCAATCCTAATACCAAATAAGTTACTATATTACAGCGACAATCAGATAATTACTGTGATAGCAACTACAGAAGTTGGCACAGTATTTTTATTTTTATACTAAACATTTATAATTATTATATATCTATTTTTTATAATTTGTTTATAAGATACCAAATAATTGGTAAATCAAAAGCTTGTTTATTTTTTATATGTATTACATTAATGTTGATTCTAGAGAATGTTGTTTACATTTTATATTGACATTATAGTTACAGATTTTAAAAAAATAAATTGAACTTAATTTACTTGCCTGTGATGGAAGGTAAAAAAGGGTAGTGTTGAATATTTTTCTCTCCTGCAATAATGGGGAGTGAGAAATATAGAAATTATAGTCACCTGCCCATCTACCAACCTTTTTTCTGTACATTTATTCTGATTTTTATGAAATTAATATATTTTGAATATGTCAGTTGAAACTCAAATGAAATCGTTCAAAAAGTTCGGTGAAAGAAATGCACTATTTTGGGAATTTAAACATTTATTTTATGAATTTGGAACTTTTTTCTTTAAAATTTTTTTACATATATAAGGGTTTAGTGGAAGATATCCACTATAGCCTTTCTGTGATGAATAGGAATTATATAGAATATCATAGTAAACTTCAAAATTGAATATCATTTGATTTTGTTAGTCCTGTTAAAATAAAACTTTTGTAGAATATAGTCGTTAAAACACTGTTATTTTTACTTTGTAAAAGGAATTTGCTGAAACATTAAAATTATGATAGATTTCTCATTTGACCTGTGAAAATATTTTCACTGAAATGATCATGTTAAAGAGGACTTTTGCTTAGAGTTTGTCTGTATACTATGCCTTGTACCATTTGAACCAGTTTGTATTGCAAGAGATAAATTGGAAATACAGCAAGTTTGTCTGTATACTATGCCTTGTACCATTTGAACCAGTTTGTATTGCAAGAGATAAATTGGAAATACAGCAAGCAGTTATAATTTAAAAATTTTCATCTAATATCAGTTGGTTTTTATTTTGTCTAAGATGGAAGGACAAGATCATTTTATTCCACTATTTACATTTTTCTAGAACTTTCTATATAAATCGATTGTTTTTATAGAAATTCATTAAATTATATATCACTTCTAACTAATGGTTGTCTTAAGTTCTTTGGGACAAATTTAAGAACAGTTGACTTCGGCTCTGAAGAACTGGAAACAAATTTCAGATCTGTTCCAATCAAGATGGTGTTCTGAAAATGAAGAAAAATTCATTTTTACGTAAATATTTGATTGAGATACAAAATCAATATCTGAATTAAATACAATTTATGTAAGTTTAATGTATCACAGTTTTATAATTTAAAAAAAAAAACATAAAAATTAAATAAAAAAATTTAGTAGAAAAAATGAAAAAACTCAAAGAATGATATACATTTGTACCTGTAATAATTTGAAGTCTGAGTTCTTAAACTGTAAGCTGTCAGTTGATGGCATGGGAAATCCTTTTGCTCCAAGTTCTGCAATATACAGTATACAGATTTGATGTTTCCGAAAGTATTTTCTGTAAACAATTTTTTTCAGGATTTTCAAACAAAATTAATACCGGAATACAGGACAGAAAACAATCATAGAAATGTATTATACATACCATTTATCATTGGAATTATAGTTGTTTTTAATGCACCATCCGTAAGAAACTGTAAGGCTTTCTCCTGAACAAATAAATAATCAACAAATTTACATTGATATAAACTGTAGGTTTTACTTAGAGAAATCTGAAACTAAGCTCGAAATAGGGGGTTAAGAATAACATTAATTTGAGAGATCTTCTCATACCGATAGTAACAAGCGATTGAAAAAAAATCCACCACAAACAGCTATGAAAATTAAGGATTTGCAATATCCCAACCTGAAGCTGAAATAGATTTCTCACCACAGTCGGTGAATTGGAGGGCCTCTTGTTTGCAGGAAACCATTAAGGTATATCGGAATAAGACATATGCATATTTTTGCTCTATGTTAAACCCGTGCTATGATTTCAAAGTTTAATAAGTATTCAATAGTCTTCAGTGAAAATAGCATTATTTTTTTTCAAAATATCATAAAGCTTCAATTTTGTTCCTTAATATTATTATTTATGTTTTTGACAAGAAGAAAAAAAGCACTAAAATATGTAAACTTACATTTATAGTTCCAATGGCCGTACCTGTCACTTTAATGTTGATTCTGAAAATGAAATTAAATTATCACCTGATAATCAACCTAACACATGGTTTAATATACACATGATATAATTTACTTTCGTCTCATTTTATGCTACCCCATGTACGTTTAGTTTCATATTAGCAAGTTTGATAATGGCTCCATTTCTTTGAAATGCATTTTATTTTTCAAAGTTTCTGACTGAAATGTCTATTACATAAAGTTCATAGTTATTTTTTAAATATATTATTGTTAAACCTAAATCATCAATACTTGAAATTAACAAATTAATGGGTCAAAAATATAATGTAACTACACAAGACTCTAACAATTTTTCAAAATTTCCCCGCTATATTTATTCATGGGACTTACTTTGTATTTTCAATATTTCCATGTAGAGTTTGGTTAGCAATGGATAAGTTTACGTTGGTACTGCCATTCTGTCCACAATAGAAAATTAAAAACCAAATTATTAACTTCAAAAATTCCTTGAATACTAAACCCACATATTCAAAATGAAGCTGCAATATTCTAACAGTTCAAGAAAATACACGTAAAATATTTTTGAAAAAATAATTGGAATATATGTGCTTATTTCTGGTTCTGACTAAATTGAATATTAAGTCATTTACCCCTGAAATTCTGAACAAATAATGTAAACTGTTGTCCGACTTTCGTGCGTAAAGAGTGATGTTGCCCTCTGCCGATATACCCAGAGATCCTTCCCTTATATCCGTTACTGGAGCCTTTGTTGTCTTCATATGTAGCTCAACTTTACAGTTCGGATATGTTTTTCCAATCTGAAATTTCCGTTTAAAATAAAAAAAAAGATTTTATAGTCATTGTACTGCAGGTTTCACATATTTTAAATATTAAAGAATGCGCGTATTTTCTACCTATCAAATGAAATTTGACATTATGTCATAATAATAGAATTTTTTTTTTACCAAACTAGTGAGGACTGGAGGACTGACAAAACTACAATTAATCAAATGTTATAGTATGCATTTTAGTTTTCCAAGAGAACTATTTAATTATTTTTAACATTTCTCAAGAAAGGGGCTTGATAGAGAAGTATGAAATTTTGGATGTCCGAGAAAATCTGATGAACGTTAATTCAGGAATCGTTGCTTATAAGTCACATAACAGACTATGAATTTGGTGTCTTAGTTTATTTTACATTACCTCAATCAAATTTTTCACTGACTTATCTAAACTTCTAATCCTCTAGAACATAATTTACCTGTGGGATCAACTGCCCAATACACATACCAGTAGTACATGTTGTATTCAATATGTCTTTACCTTGTCCTTTTACCTGAAAGGTATAAAAAAATAATATAACAAAACCTTTTTTTAAAATCTGCCTTTCCATTCCTTACAAATGAATGTTTGTATATCATATTCAACACAAATAGGAAACTTTTGATATACACAGTATATTTGTTAGATTTTTTTAACTTTTAATGTGTGTGTGTGATTTTATGAAATTGCCTCACGAATCTGTTTAAAATCTTCAATTGCACAGATTTGGCATGATCAACGTTAAGTCAACGATCGAATTCCGCCGAAACAGTTAGGGGCTGTCGTGAACTTGCAGTAGGGTGCGTGGATTTTCTGGGATTTTAAAGATAAACAAAATCAATAAAAACACAGTTCCTTTGCTTGAACTTTTGTCAAGTGCATTTGAGGATTTTGAATCTAATCCAACATTCTAAAGCTCATATAATAGACAAAAATATTAATAAATAAAAAAAAATACATCCGTCCGTACGAGGTTAAGGTTCAGGTTTAAGGTACACATAGTTTTTCATGAAGAGTTATACTATCATCCTGAAACGTTGTACATGGATAGCTTGTGATATGAACAGCAGCATTTTGATGCGAAACGGATGCTGTGACCTTGATGTCATGGGTCATCGACTTTGAATTTCTGTATGAAATTTCAATATTAGATTCCAGGTTAAAGTTCAAGTTTAAGGTAGTTTTTCATGAGATAGTTATGTATCATCCTGAAACTTTGTACATGGATAGCTTGTGATATAAACAGCGGCATTTTGGTGCAAAACGGATGCTGTGACATTGAGATCATCGACTTTGAATGTCTTTGTAGAATTTCAATATTAGAATCCAGGTTAAGGTTCAGGTTGAAGGTAGTTTTTCATGAAGTACTTAGAGATAGTATTTCATCTACCCTATCGTTAGGGACTTCAAAGTCAACAATATACACATGTAATTCTATTTACCAAATACTTACATCATTGGCGGAGCATGTAGTGTCCATTTGACACATATATACTTGTTTAAAAACTTAAACATAAATTATAAAGCTTTCTTATAATTTTTACCTCATACAGTGGCCTTACATGTGTCTGTATAATATATACATGTATTTCGACATAGCCTATAGTTAGTTTATTCATCATAATTTTTATGTAAAATTTACTTACGTTTTGTGATGTTATATTAAAAACCAAAAAGTTGTGGTTGTGAGCTTGATATGTCATTGTGTTAAAAACATATTCTGATAATGTAATATAGATCATTTTCTTGTTGGCTGTAATGGCTGCCATTGGTGGTGGATTGAATGGAGCCTCTGTCTTACCATTGGTCCAGAATATCTCGCCCTGTAAAAATATCAACAAATTTGTAGATAAAAGATATCTTCTCAGTTGTTTCTGTTTCATTGTATTTTCTTAAACCAGAATACATATAATCAGGTAACGAAAAAAAATAAACTGTGTAATCATGTAATACTGTGAAAAGAGAATAAAATACCGGTCTTATTGTCTTGTTACAAACTTGTATAAATTTGAACAAACGATATCCATAATTACACAGTAAAAACAAGAACATAGAAACAACTCTTTACTTTTGATAATATCATACACACATTGTTGATTCAATTGTATGAGTTTTGCTTTCTTGTTGTAAAAACTAGTTCTTCATTCAATATTGAAGGTATACTGCTTACTTTCATGTCACCCTCTATAAATTCTGGTGTCACCCGTGGGGCTGTCAGAAGTCTATAATCCAGAGTAAAGAACTTTCCTAAATCTACCTGAACTAAATAAAAAACAAAAATTAAAATTAAAGCATCGTAAAATGGTAAAAAAGTTTATTCGTAACATTGATATAAAAGTAAATATCAAAGCAGCAAATTATATCATTTTTCCAAAACTCACACAACATAAAAAACCTATACCGTAGAAATATGATGATCGAAGACATGTACATTTCGTAACAAAGGAAACATTTTGGGTTATTGTTTCTGCTTTTGAAATTTTTGGCCATGAGTATTATTTATGAAAAATTATTTGTGAAAATGTCAACATTGAGTTGAGTATCACTGAAAAAAAACTATTTATTGTGTTTAATAATAGTGCATTATTAAAAAAAATCATTAACAAATTGGTTGTTTGTCTCAACAATCAGTTGGTTATTTTACAGTATGTCTTCACGAAGGCTGAACAACTTAACAAATGCTAAACATCTGAAGATATATCAAACACAAAAATATTTATACCTTTCATAGTAGATAGACTTTCCTGTGCATTTTTATCAATAAGATTCTGTATGATGCTGCACATCTGTAAGTAGATAGTTTTAAATACAATTCAGACAATTAAAATTTTAAATTGTTTAAATGTTCTACAACGATATAAGTAAGTTAATCAAGTTTAAAAAATTGTCTAAATAATATTACAATCTTATGGACGATACTTCAATTAATTAATATGTCATGCGATTAGGACAAGAAATCTGTTCGGATTTTCTAGCTTAACCAAATAGATTCAAGTAATCCTTTTACTTACTCTATCTTTGAACTGGTTTGATATTGCCTTTTCTACTTTTCCCGAAAACAGATTGTAAATCCATGCCAGGCCACCTCTAAATTTCACTTTAACAGGGCCACTGTCACACGAACATTTGTTGGCTTTAATCGTTGGTTTCTCATTGGCAACACCTGGAGTTCCAACATGAATTACAATTCATAGAATTGGGCATTATCAAGATCATTAGATAAATAAGTTTGTAATTAATATACATTTTATACATTACTATACTCATCAGCAAGGTGTACGCTGAAGAAACGTTTAACGCACAAGAAAATCTCACCGCTTTTATATCCAAAAATAATCTACTCAAAGGATACTACTAATTTCAGTTTATTGTTCAATGTTGTATTCAATATGTGATATTGAACCAAGTATTTTTTTTCTGGACTTTACCCTTCTAACTGGATACAGATATGTTATGATATTATATATCAGGAAACGAACAGAAAATGTGAAACTACGTGGTATTTCAAAAATTAAAGAATTCTGATCCAGTTATTTGAATCATATTTTTCGAAGAATCAAAGAAAAGATCCATCCCCCAGTTTATGCTGCGACTGATGTTTCATACAGCATTTTGTCTTAAATAACCATTTATATTTATGTTTTCTAAGCTTACCTAATGCTACCCCAACGCTGAACGAAATGTCTGAAAACTTTACGTTAAATCTTCCTTTTCCTGAAAACCGCACACTAAAATACAAAGGTGTTTCAATGTATTATGTAATCTTTCATACCAATTTTATGCAAAAATGCCCAAAACCAAAATAATTATACTGGTCTTGAACTTGCAGTGGGGTGAGATATTTTTCTCGGTGTTAAAGGCCTCACTTAAACCTATAAGAACAGCAATCAAAGCTATAAATGTATGGAGATTTTGTGTCTCAAAACTAATCTAACTGCTCCTTTAAGGTGTACCGTTCTGTTAATCATTACTTAAGATATCTTGTTTAAAGGATACCTCTGTGAAAAGAATTTCATATTTTGTCCTATTAATACTGTCAAATATACAACAGAAAAGAATAGTTCATATGCTTTTAAAAAGTTATTTTTCCATTTTTTAACTGGTGATAAAAAAATTATTTATACATAATATTTAGCTTACATCCCCTTTTTGTATTTGTAGCTAAACTTTCCATCAAGTTCAAGTGCAGTGTTGCTTGCTTTCCACTGTAAATCGCTTTCTGAAGCTAGGGTTATAGTACTCTTAGGTGGCTGGAAATTTTGTATCACTAGCCTGGAAATTCGAAAAAAAATGTTTTTAAGTCAATATCTTATAGATATTCGTTTCAAAAAGAATAAATCAAATTAGTACACAAATAGTATATCAAAGTCTAAGTATTCGATGTTTATTCTAAAGTAAATTACTCTTAATCTGATTTTAATCTGATCTACAACATTTTTTTTCAAATTCGTATTGTCCTAAGCACCACTGAAGAGTCATAATTTGACGAATTATGCAGAATAAGTGCATCAAAACTTAAATCATAGAATGTGTACCAATGACTGAATTGTTTCTGTAGTTGAATTCAAGCTCTAAAAACATCACTAATTCGTTTACTAGTATTTCGTTACAGGCGTGAAATTGAAACTAAGGAGTATCTCCCTCGTGCATAGCTCTGTTCTTAGATGGTTTTGGTTTTACGGTTCCTTTTGGTCATTTTTGAATTTGCTCTTCAACTTTTTGGATTTCTTTTGGCTTTCAACATTTTATACCTTGAGCACAACTGATGAGTCGTAAATCGACGAAATGTGCACAGCTTGTGCATCGGAATATAGCAAAAGTTTACTTTTACTACAATTTTGGATTACAAAATTTGTATCAGAATTTCTTAAAACACCGGAATATTTTAGTTCTTTTTTTCAAAACCATTATTTACTTTCATTTATACTTAAAATGAAAACATATTTCTCATATTTTGAAACTACAATGGTATTTTGTACTTAACACCCACCCTGTTAACGAATAATGTACATTCTTTCCTTCTCCTGATTGGTCAGGAATCTTTGTAGATCTCACATGTTGTGACACTAGCTCTACTGCAACGTGATTTGCTATGAACACATGATGAATTTTTAAAAAGAAATTTATATTTTAAAGAGCAATGAATATATAATTACCAAACTGTATGGATATTATAGTTTAATTTCCTATAATGAATTTGGTGGGCAAATCAAATTCTGATAATTATTTAACAAAAGAATAGGTGAAAAAAAAGAGAAGAAAAAAGATTTAAAGAGACTTTCAAATACAATAATTCACTTTTAGAAATGCCTTTGTTGATACGGGGACCGAAGTACAATAATTAATATTTATATACAAATAATTCTTTTCAAACATTGAAAATATAGAAAGAAAAGGAAACTGAAAGACTTGTGTTAGAATAAGATCCAATTTATTTCACCGATTGTCACCTACCACTTGTGTTAGAGTAAGATCCACTCTATCACACCAATTATCAGCTACCACTTGCGCTAGAATAACTTCCACTCTATTAGACTGATTGTCACCTACCACTTGTGTTAGAATAAGTTCCACTCTATTACACTGACTGTCACCTACAATAATTTAGTCTGCCTTGTGTTAGAATAAGATCCACTCGATTTCACCGATTGTCACTTACCACTTGTATTAGAATAAGATCCACTCTATTACCACGATTGTCACCTACCACTTGCGCTAGAATAACTTCCACTCTATTAGACCGATTGTCACCTACCACTTGTGTTAGAATAAGTTCCACTCTATTACACTGACTGTCACCTACAATAATTTAGTCTGCCTTGTGTTAGAATAAGATCCACTTTATTTCACCGATGGTCACTTACCACTTGTATTAGAATAAGATCCACTCTATTACACCGATTGTCACCTACCATAATTTAGAACACCATGTGTTAGAATAAGATCCAGCTCTATTTCACCGATCTAGCACTTGTGTTAGAATAAGATCCACTCTATTACACCGATTGTCACCTACCATTTGTGGTAGAATAAGATCCACTCTAGTACACTGATTGTCACCTACCACGTGTGTTAGAATAAAATCCACTTTAGTACACTGATTGTCACCTACCATAATTTAGTCCATCATGTGTTAGAATAAGATCCAACTCTTTTTTACCGACATACCACTTGTGTTAGAATAAGATCCACTTTATTACACCGATTGTCACCTACCATTTGTGGTAGAATAAGATCCACTCTAGTACACTGATTGTCACCTACCACGTGTGTTAGAATAAGATCCACTTTAGAACACTGATTGTCACCTACCATAATTTAGTCCGTCTCGTGTTATCCTTAGTCTGAACCCAGGATCGGTGGCAAAACTAGGACAGAAAAAAGACAAAAGCAGAGCATAGAATATCATAGTTGGTTGTAGACAATAGGCCTATATGTATGTATATATTTCCGTATGATTATTATTTCCTCGTTTAACTTCCGTGATTGGTTAAATTTACAGCTTTATACAATAAGCATATAAACTTCCTCATTCAATTTTACCAATAAATATAACGATAGCTATTTAATTTTGTTGTACTGTGGGTATTTATACTGCATTATAGTGGCTGAAATGTTTAATCTTCTTGCCAAAAATATTCTCTGATATTAATTATCCCCGCACTTTCGAAGAAAGTTCAGGGATATAGCGATTGCCTCAGTCCGTCCGTCCGTCATACTTTCTTGTGACATCAACTCCTCCTTCACTTTTGGGTTTAGGAATTGAATTTCTATATAGAATGGTTACATACCACCTGTAGATGCACAATAAGGTTTTAGAATTTTGATTTTCTAAACAAGGGGCCCACATTGCTTGAACTTTGAAAATTTGGAATTCAAGCTTGGGACCTAAACTCGTCTTTCATTTTTCAATTTATGCCTTCTGTTTCTATGCATTATTATCATGCTCCATATGCAGATGCGCAATAAGGTTTTTAGAATTTTGATTTTCTGAAATTGGGGCCCACAGGGGTCGAATTTCGAAAAACTGTCAAGTTAAGCTTTTGCCCTAAACTCATCGTTCATTTTACAATGTATGCATTTCATTTCTATACAGTATTGTCATGCACCATATTTGCAGATACACAATAAGGTTTTACAATTTTTATTTTCTAAAATTGGGATCGAATTTGAAAAACTATCAATTTAAGCTTCTGACATAAAGTCGTCTTTTGTTTTTCAATTTATGCATTTTATTTCTATACAGTATTGTCAAACACCATATGCAGATGTGCAGTAAGGTTTTAAAATTTAATTTTCTATTATTGGGGTCCACAGGGATCGAAATTTGAAGTTTTCAATTTAAGCTGACTTTAACTTCTCTTTCATTTTACAATTTATTCATTTTGCTTATATATAGTATTGTCCTACACTATATTTAGTTGCACATTAAGGTTTTAGAATATTGATTTTTAACTTTTGGACTTTTTTTTAAAAATTGTCAGTTTAAGCTTGTGAACTAAGATTTTTTCATTAGGTTTACTGATTTAATATAGAATAATTGCATATATTTTTGGATGGGAATAAGGTTTTTATGTTTTTGACTATAGGTAAGTGGCCCAACTACTTACAGTAGGCGCGGGGATCACTGTCAATTCCGTACAGATTTCTAATTTTGATAAAATTGAAGATCAATCGGTTGTTCTCAAAGGCTAAAATGTTGAAAGTCGAAGCAAAAACGTTGAAGAGTAGATTTAAATGCCAGCATAAACAAATATCAGAATTTAATTCCCGAAACACTGCGCTAGAGACGGGTTTGAAAATGTTAAGTACCGATTTCGTTTTGATAATTTTATTATATCAGAATGAACTGAATAGATTGGACTTTCATGCACAAAGTATTTTTTTATTCTAAGAAATAGACTATTACTTTATTTACAATCATTTCCAATTGTCCCCTGGTGGTATAGATTAAAGTTTGAGATCTTCGATCGTTTATAAATCAAATCCAATTTTTCCTACATTAAATGAAAATATCTATGATATCAGTTGTAATGCAGTGTATGTGCATATTACAAAAGCGTGTTTTTTTTATCAATTGTGGTCAATGACGAAAATGTTGAAATTCTAATAAAACAAAAATTCTGTAGAGAAGATACACTTACCAAAATAGTCTCACGTTTCCCATAAATTGAAAGTAATATTTTTAGTATCAACTTCACAAGTCGGACAGTAGAGCTAGTGTTACCTTGAGAGACTTGGGTCCACTACCGATGGATGCATTTTATTGGTTTTTCTTTACAAGTTAGGCTTTTTTTTTAACTTAAAATTATATTTTATTTCATTCTGGCAAGAAACTGTCAATTGATGACCCTTAAAAGTATTGTTTTGTGACATTGTCACTTGTGTTTTTTATCACTAGTTTAGGTATAAAAAGTCACATGCATGTAGAGATTTCTAAAAAATAATGGATTCAAAAATAAACACAAATGAACAACTACATTTGGAGTAAAGCCTGTCAGTATCATTAGAAACAAGACTAATCTCTGACGTTATCAGGAATAATTTTTGGTATTATGTACTAAAATTCTACTATAAAACTGTAACAGTATACATGTACTTTGGGACATCATACATTAGTCCTTTCTAAAAAAAACAGACCAAAACAAACTGTAGTGCTCGTCTGATTCACATATTATGTGCATGAAGCATGAAGCATGAAGTCGATAGTTAATGCAGCAGTATATTTCCATAAGTACATTAATTGTCACATTATGATGATATATTTTATTCATATACCTTACTCAAATTTATTTCAATATAGATATGTTCGAGTGTAAAAAAAAAATCTACATTAGTAACATGAAGCAGAATCTTACAGAATTTGTAGAATATTAGAGGTGATATATCAAAATTGTAGGAAAATTTATTTCATTTAATATCTGAAAAGACAAATTCCACACTCTAAAGTGAGAGAACACACATGAGCTTCTGAACAAATCTAAATACAACTATTTTGATTTTCAGGAGGGAAATGAAGGAATCTCGAAAAACATACACGCTCAAAAATTAGGCGAAGATACGACAGGCTTAAAATGTAGTGAACTGAAATAAAGCTATATGCATGCACAAAATGTGCACATTTTGTGGAAAAAGGCAGAGTAATAATGGTATGTTTTGAAAAAAAAGTTCGGTGCGCTTACATGCCGCAAAAGCAGGCTCGTGGATGTCCCAAGAAAAAATCCAGACCCCAGGATTTCTTCTTTGTCTCCTGCAATAAAATTCAACTTGTTGCTACCATATCTTGGAAGTTTCACTGCAGGTTATAATTCATTGATTTCAACATAACTTTAATATGATTTTTCTAATGAATACACACAAGTTTTATTACACATGTAAAAAATGGATTCACAAAAATCGCTGTTGTGTCTTAATATGCAACTGCACTCAAGAGACTTTGCAATTTCGAACAATGTTTTTGGATGATGTACATCTCTCTCAGACATCCTTCTGTCCTTGTGATTACAGATTATAACTGTTCATGTATCTCCGAATCATTGGTAATGGTTGGTATCTCAGGATATTTGATTTATCCTTGGAAAATACTGGGGTATACTTCAGGTTCGTTTCAATGATAATGGTATTCTGAAAATAAAGTAAGATATTTATTTTTTAAGGAGAGTCACTAGATAAAGTCTCCACTGTTACTATCATCCAAGTTAGTCACATATATAGGACAGATCATCACAGCTTAAACATCTGAACAAATATTCTCACAAATCTATCCAGTATCCGTAATGTAAATTATACTGACTTTTGTAGCACTTGGTAGAAACGTACAGCAAAGAAAGAGAATTAAAGAACCTTTGTGAGCACGCTCACATACCCCACGTCTTCATATTGTCACTGGAGAAACAATATCTCACTTCACAAGTAAAGTGAACACAATCAAATGCTTACCTTCACATATTTATCCTAATTTGAATGGCAGCATGTTGGGAATATGGAACAGGGATTACTCTAGCATCGTATACTTTGTCTTTTAGTATATACATATGGTCAATACAGGAGCCAGAAATATGAGTAGGTGAATGCACAACTTGACAGAAATCTTTTGTAGCCAATGCTTTTATTAATAAGTTATTTGATTCCTTCAAAACATTGATTTTAAAGTCACCTACAATCACAGTAGGAAGCCTATCAATTTTGTCAATAACTTGTAGTAGGTTTCTGGTGAACCCTTTAAGAGCAATCCATGGAGAACTGACAGTGAATCCCTTTCTGCCTTGAAAAGTTCATATTCAAGTTTGCCATATTTGGCGGGGCACTGTCAATACTATTTCCAACCGGAAAAATCATGATCTGCTGAACAACACACACTTCAAAGTCTCGATCTCCTGATTTTGTTTCAAAGGAGCTGCGATGACAAACTACTGTTCAGTATATTTTGGGGAATTTAAATTCCAAGCGAGAGGAGTCAACAGTAATAGTATAGTGAGGCAAATAAGTTCAAAGGGGCGTAACTCCTGGAAAAAAATTGAATCGTAATTTCCTGTCGATATGCACATCTACGTAGTATGTCCTTATTATCTGAAAAGGTTTCATGAAATTCTGTTGTGTGGTTTGAGAGGAGTTGCGATGACAAACTGTTGCAGTAGTACATTAAAGTAAATAAGTTCAAAGGGGCGTAACTCCTAGAAGAAAATTGAATCGCAATTTCCTGTCGATATGCACATCTACGTAGTATGTCCTTATTATCTGAAAAGGTTTCATGAAATTCTGTTGTGTGGTTTGAGAGGAGATGCGATGACAAACTGTTGCAGTAGTACATTAAAGTAAATAAGTTCAAAGGGGCGTAACTCCTAGAAAAAAAATTGAATCGCAATTTCGTGTCGATATGCACATCTACATAGTATGTCCTTATTATCTGAAAAGGTTTCATGAAATTCTTTTGTGTGGTTTGAGAGGAGTTGCAATGACAAACTGTTGCAGTAGTACATTAAAGTAAATAAGTTCAAAGGGGCGTAACTCCTAGAAAAAAAATTAAATCGCAATTTCCTGTCGATATGCACAACTACATATAGTATGTCCTTATTATCTGAAAAGGTTTCATGAAATTCTGTTGTGTGGTTTGAGAGGAGTTGCGATGACAAACTGTTGCAGTAGTACATTAAAGTAAATAAGTTCAAAGGGGCGTAACTCCTAGAAAAAAAATTGAATCGCAATTTCTTGTCGATATGCACCTCTACATAGTATGTCCTTATTATCTGAAAAGGTTTCATGAAATTCTTTTGTGTGGTTTGAGAAGAGTTGCAATGACAAACTGTTGCAGTAGTACATTAAAATAAATAAGTTCAAAAGGGCGTAACTCCTAGAAAAAAAATTAAATCGCAATTTCCTGTCGATATGCACAACTACATATGGTATGTCCTTATTATCTAAAAAGGTTTCCTGAAATTCTGTTGTGTGGTTTGAGAAGAGTTGCAATGACAAACTGTTGCAGTAGTACATTAAAGTAAATAAGTTCAAAAGGGCGTAACTCCTAGAAAAAAAATTAAATCGCAATTTCCTGTCGATATGCACAACTACATAGTATGTCCTTATTATCTGAAAAGGTTTCATGAAATTCTTTTGTGTGGTTTGAGAGGAGTTGCAATGACAAACTGTTGCAGTAGTACATTAAAGTAAATAAGTTCATAGGGGCGTAACTCCTAGAAAAAAAAATTAAATCGCAATTTCCTGTCGATATGCACAACTACATATAGTATGTCCTTATTATCTGAAAAGGTTTCATGAAATTCTGTTGTGTGGTTTGAGAGGAGTTGCGATGACAAACTGTTGCAGTAGTACATTAAAGTAAATAAGTTCAAAGGGTCGTAACTCCTAGAAAAAAAATTAAATCGCAATTTCCTGTCGATATGCACATCTACATAGTATGTCTTTATTATCTGAAAAGGTTTCATGAAATTCTTTTGTGTGGTTTGAGAGGAGTTGCAATGACAAACTGTTGCAGTAGTACATTAAAGTAAATAAGTTCAAAGGGGCGTAACTCCTAGAAAAAAAATTAAATCGCAATTTCCTGTCGATATTCACAACTACATATGGTATGTCCTTATTATCTAAAAAGGTTTCCTGAAATTCTGTTGTGTGGTTTGAGAGGAGTTGCGATGACAAACTGTTGCAGTAGTACATTAAAGTAAATAAGTTCAAAGGGGCGTAACTCCTAGAAAAAAAATTGAATCGCAATTTCCTGTCGATATGCACAACTACATAGTATGTCCTTATTATCTAAAAAGGTTTCGTGAAATTCTGTTGTGTGGTTTCAGAGGAGTTGCGATGACAAGAAACAGGACTGACGGACGGACGGACGGACGGACTGACGGACAGACGGACGCACGGGTCAAAAACATTATACCCTCCGCAACCCGTTGCGTGGGGTATAAATACAGGTCAATACAAAAACAAACATTTATACTATCAACTCACCCAAAAATGAGTTATACCATGTGATCTGAAAAAAACCCAGATCATCGGGTCCTCCTGAGTAAGGGATCAACGACATTGTATGAGGGGAGAAATAAGGTGAGAGGAGTCCGGTGATGGATGAAATCTAGTAAACATGAGAAACCATCAGATACTATCTAGTCTTAATTGAGAGATAGAATTTCGAAACTTTCTTCTAGAATTTTACAAGCCCAAATTAAATACAAGAATTTGCTTGTAATCCGAATCTAAGAAGAATTTTAAGACAAAATACCTGAAGTAACTTGCAGTCCGAATCCTTAAACTGCAGAGTGTCTGTTGATGGCAAAGGTAGACCATCAGCACCAATATAATCTGAAATAAATTCAAATAGAATTTCCTGACACACATCTTTAAGATATTTATTACATCTTATTACTTTGGCATAAAGAGCTTTTTCTCATTTCTTTACTTACCTATAACAGTTTAAGTAATTTTGATGGTGCTTTTCGAAAAAAAACAAATGCTGTCTTTTTAGCTGCATTTTACTGTGTTTTGATTTCATGTCACACGATTATAAAAATCACTTCAATAATTCGTAAATAAACTTAATGTCCCTGTTCATTTTGTGTTTATAGAATCTTTAAATATTGTGCCTTTTCTATGCTATTGATTTGCAAATACAACTTTCTTTTTTTACCTTCCCCTGCTACCTTTTTAACCGGATTTTAGGACGGAAAAATCCTGTGATTGATTTGGCGAAGTATGGCATCGGGTCAAAACAGTGAGGTTTAACGATAAAAAAATATTTTAATAATACCATTAATAGTAGGCTCTATGACTTTCTCTACAGCTCCATTGACCAGTAGTTGAAAAGCACTATCCTGAAATAAACCATTTGATTTTGAAATATGTTTTTCATTGATTAATACACCTTTTGAAAAAATGAGATTTCAGCGAACTTATCTCTTTAATTTTGTGTAAATTTTTATTTCCGTCTTTATTTCCGTCTTTTCGTCAGTAATAAGTTACGTTTGATTTTTTCAAGATTTCAAAATTAATAAAAAAATCTATGTTTTTTTCATTCATTTAGCTTTTTAATGATTGTATTCAGCTTCATCCTATTTTAAGTATCGGCAAAAGAATAGCGAAACGACAAAACAGTGGGGGAAGTCCACAAATTCAAAGTCAAAGGAAAAGAGAGTCAGGAGAATGGAACACTACAAACAAACGCCACAAGGATACATGTATAACTAAAAGAATTAAAAAAAACGTATAATAAACTAAACTAGAACAAAACGGCACAGAAACTAAAGCACTAGCCATGTAAACCATTAAAAACTGGGAGTAACATAGGGTGCTCCGGAAGAGTTTAAGCATGTCCTGTTCCCTTTAAGGCACCCGTCAGACTGGAAGGAATGTCATAAAAAACAAAAAAAAATATTTATCATATACTTAGTACTAAATAAAGGAAAATTGTATATACGATACTGAAAGAATATTGTCAGCTGTACTTTCTACCTTATACCCTTTCAAACTATATTGGTCACGTGACCAGAAAAAATTCTTCACCACTGTTGAAATATATGATCAAGCGTATAAAACATGTCAAAATCCGTATCACATGCCGTATCACCCCTCGGGGACATATGGCATGTGATACGGGTTTTGCCATGTATAATTCTCTATATATAAAAGATACCCAATACAAACTCTTGTACCATATGTCCATATATTCATACTTACATTTAATGGTCCTATAGCAGTTGATGTTATATTTGTAAGTATTCTGGAAAATATCGGAAGATCATGCTTGTTATTTTGATAAAACTGAGTAATTCCTTAACATGGGTAACAACGTAGGAATTCATTATAGCAAAGAAGGTCGCCTTGTGCGAGATTTTCCTTCGTGATTAAGGACTTGCTGTGAATTTAAAATGAAATTTTCCTTTGTCTTAAAATTTGTCACGTGTCTGCATTAATTCGAAGTAAAATTCATGAATATGTGTTACTTCTTTATACAAAATAAAAACAATCTTATTTCTTTCCACAAATTGTTATTTGATTCTAATAAAGCTTTTATGGAAAAATGTTATAAACTTTCTATAAACATGCGTATTTTCCATGTTCTTTATTTTGATAGGTTCAGATTTCTTTTTGTTTGTTTATTTAATTGGGGTTTCAGGGTTCTAGTATGTATTTTTAGTGTGATATCTTGTTTCCTGTTCAAAAACTTGAAAATTTCATTTAAAAATATTCAAATCTTCAATAAAAAGATGTCAAATAACAAGCAGAGTAATCTTTCATGGTTATAATATCTTACCTTGTATCTTGTAGTTTTCCATATAAAGCCTCTGAAGTCATTTTAAGTTTGACAGATGTTTTCACGACCTAAAATTAAAGGTAAATTGAAAGTTTTTCGTTCATGTCAAACAAAGGTATATCTTTAAATAATGATTAATCAACAATGCTACTGATCAAATTGCTGACTTTGTATTTTACAATTTTGAAGACATGAAACAAAAGTCACAGTGCATGACCATAAAATAAAATTTATTATTAAAAGACAGAGGTGTATCTTCTGAAATTTTCCAAGAAGGAAACAAAATATATTGCTGTAACATTTCACTTATTAAACTAAAAAATAGTACAATCCAAACGGAAAAATTAAGTTTTCAATAAAATGGAAGATCCTTACCGCATCAAACCCAAACAAGAAGTTCAGACTTCCATTAGGTTGCCTGACAAACATGAATATATTCCATTCTCCAAAAACATCCACGGTTTTCTCATTTATTACGGTAAATGGTGCTTCTGTACTCTTCATGTGTAGTTCAACTTGGCTGTTAGGATACATCTCTCCAATCTACACACAGTCATAGATTTAGAACACATTTTGGTGCATAACGATTTTTTTTTAAAAAGTGCACTTTGTTAAAGGCCTAGATTTGTTTCAACAACCTAAAAAATGCTCCCCAAAAGTCGTTATTATTTTTTTTAGAATTAAAATTCTACATCTTACTGTATGACAATCGTTACTTTACACTTTTAACTAATATTATCTTTTTAACTATATTTGCTATCTAGCAGATGTATAGAGCTTGTAAATCGTCAAAATACATCAGTATTTAATTTTTGTAAAAAACTTATTTAGATGTTAAATAACCTGTGGAATGAGTTTTCCAATACAGGAGTTTTCACACGTTGTATTCAGTATGTCTTTATCAACTAGCATCTGTTGAAGTAAAAAAAATAGAAATAAAATTAATTAACAGAATTTAAAATAAAATTACTTGAAAAGTGTTACATTGTTCGTATTTTTGTTACACTAAATACGTATTTCTAAAATTTAATTCTGCTTAGTAGTAATAGAATCTTACTACTCCACTAAATATAAAACTCACTGGAATAGAGTTATGTAACAATGGAATCTTTGAATATTGCTTTGATTACAAACTGTTTACTTGATTTTAATCTTTTAGATTGTATGTCAAAGGACTAACTTTGTACGCTGTCAGTTTACATACCAACATAACAGCTAGAAAAAGTATTAATGGTTTAGGCCAGAAGCATTTAAACTAGTACAGTTACTTTCAGTAACTTTGAGTAATTATGTATTTCATGTTTAAGTCCAGAAACAAGCAGTGGTTTGTATTCAACGTTTAATATCAGTTGGTGTGTCTGTGTCAGTGTTATACAATATAGTCAACTCAGTTTGTTTTGCATTTCAGATGTGTGTACTGAAAAACGATATTCGTTTACTGAAGTAACACTTTAATAAAATAAACTATTATTATTAGTAGTAGTAGTAGTAATAAAGAATTTGTGTTTGTAGTCTATTGGCTTGGTATACTACAGCGCTAACAAACTGTTTACTTATGAGATTTCAACTCTGAAAGGAAAAGGCTTTTACCATAATTTTGTCACAGAAATGCTAATATTATCAAATTTAACCAGTCACTTTTCTCAGTTGATGAAAGTATATTAGAAAAATTGTCTAAATTTATATAAAATTGTAATATTAAAGGTTGTCCCTCCTGGTTAGTAACTTTGTCATAATTGATTCACACGTGTATGTACTCTATTGTAATATATTTTATTTCTCTGTAACCTTCTGTTTATGAGACTAAAGTCTGTTAAGGTATATTATAGCATTTATAAATTGTTGACTTACGCTCTTTGCTGTCAAATTATATGCCAACAGATTGTATTTATGAGCTTGGTATGTCAAAGTGTTAAAAAGATAATCTGACAGAGTCAAATAAACCATCTTCTTGTTGTCAACTATTGTTGCCATTTCTGGTGCTTTAAATGGCGCTTCTGTTTGGTTTTGTCTCCAAAATACTTCACCCTATACAAATACAAGATTGATGAAGACTAAATGGAATATAAAAGTTTCAGTCAAATTTTACCAATTCATTTTCGGAGAATACTTTTCGTTGATAGAGTGATAGAGTGTCGGATTACTCCAAATTATTTATTTTCAATCCGGTTTCTTTCTTGCGAACTTAGCGAAAATAAATGGGTGGCAAAAGAAGCTGATTAGCAGTAAATTCAGTAACAAATGATAATTTACTGAACGATCAAATGACAATTTTACAACTTGAATCAAATTTAAAAGTTCAGTATCATGAATATATCTTACAAAGATAAAAAAAAAAAAAGAATCAAAGAATCTTGTGAGAAATGCCATTGTATTTGAAAAAAAAAATAAAATGTATAAAGAAATAAATGAAATAACCTGTTACTCCAATGATAAATACTATTAAGTGTATACTTGCTTTTAAATCTGCTTCTATATATTCTGAAGTTACAGAAGGAGCAGATAACAGACCATAATCTAGTGTCAGGTCCTCTCCTAATTGAACTTGAACTGAAATAACCAAAACTTTTACCATGTGAATATGAGAACATGTTATATGGAAATCATTTACATTTGTATTCATCGTATCCAACTGTAATAATAATATATATATAAGAGTGACAATCACTTATGGCATAGCAATATTTATTATTATACCTTTCTTCTTTTTTGCTATGTAAAATTCATTGTCATAAAAATAGTATTTATTCAAACTGTCTGAAAAGTACTATTTACCGGTGAATAGCACAAATGCTATTCACCGATCAGTGAATAGCACTGTGGTGATATTTCGATGACTTTTCAGTGGCAACTTTCATTGGGCAACGTCACGGTAATGGTCAGGATAGAATGAATAACATCTGTAATAACGTTGATGTACTCCCGTTGCGCGTAATCTTAAAAAAACACATTTTTAATGTTTTTCTTGGCATTTTTCTTAAAATTTTTGGTATAATAAAACAGATATTTAACAGTCATTTCGGGATATTTATAGCCATTTTATTTGTCCCCTCGACACATTGACTTTCCCCAGGAATAAACTGAACAATAAGTACACATGCAGAAAAAATAATGAAAAAAACACAAATTCTATTTTTGAAAATGAATTGATTACCTTCCATGGAACAAAATGCACCTTCCGCACTCTTGTCAATAATATTTCGAATTCTCTCACAGACCTGAAAAATATAATCATCACTGTACCCATTTGCTTCCGTTTTAAGACTGTATCGAGGAGTCACTTCTCCCTATTTCCGTTGGGATATTGCTGCTTTTTTATTTATTTTTTCTTCTTTTTGGTGATATTTATTTATTTATTTCTATATCATTGTTACCGCTTGTCTTCCTATTCGATTTCATTTTTGTCGAGGCTTTGTACGTAATTGCATTTTGATGTCTCCAAAACTGTTTTCAAAAGATTGTTTCCAGAAGAATATCTAATTGGCTTAAATATCATAATATTTGGGATCTTCTTGTAGATTAGAGAAAATTGGTGGACACGTGACAGTCTTTCTATTGTCTTTTGTGCACTTCAACTAAAATTACTAAACCACAGCTCAAATCCTACTGTTAAATCATGTTCCTGTCAAACCAATTATATTTACCAACCTTGCTTTGCAATATAACAGAAACTGCTCTAGAAGCTATACCAGAAAACAAATTATAAATCCAAGCTTTCTTCCCACGGAATTTTATCTTTAGTGGACCAATATTACTTGAACAAGATACAGTTTTAATTGTTGGTTTTCTCTTCTCATCTATACCTGAAAAGGAATATTTTTTCTGATTTGTACATTCAATATACCTGCATGAGTTGTTTGACATTTTTTATCTTTCTATTGCATAACTTATTAACGTAAAAATACCATATTTATTTAGAAATAGCTCTGATAATGATTTTTTTTAAATCTTGGCCTAGGTTTACAAAGACATCTTATGACTAAGCCATCTCTTATGATGGTCTAAAAATATACCAGTATATTATTCCTACATCAGAAAAGGTCTCAAGTTAGGATGTAAAGAAAGGGCAACGAAACATGCGTCTTGAGACCATCTTATCGACAATTTTATATTCAAATCAATTTATTCTGGAGTAAAATATTCTTAATTTTTAACAAATTACAATAAACAACTGTCTCGATTTTTAATCTGCTAATTGAAACAAAAGTCAACTTGTCCCAATAAGAATTTCTTTGTGACTGTTAAAAAATGCTTATACATTGTTGCACAGCAACCATTTAGAAATATATTCATAGGAAATCATTACTTAAGATCACCCTAAGACAAATTTGATTTATAGTCATAATCATTGGCATAAGATATTTTTAAGATGGTCTTTAAATTGATCATACTTAAGACATATATTAGGTAGCTTCGTGAACCTGGCCCCTTATTCCTAAAATGAAAGAACATTACTTATTCAGGTTAAAGTGACACCAAACACCGAATGTTAACAAATTTAAAAAAAAATAACTATATGCTTTATTCGAGATTTCTCTCGTAAATCAACGAAATGTGCACATATCTTCATGTGCATCAAAATCGTTATACATAAAATTTATTAATACCACTGACTCGATACCCCTGCTGCTTGAAATCAAGTCACAAGGGTATAAGGAGCTCAGTGGCTCGTATTTCGATAGTAACCCAAATTTGACCTCTTATCTCTATCGTTACAGAAGTGTTCAATTTTGTGAAAACTATGGAGTATCTACCTCTTGAATAGCCCTGTTTTGGCTTTACCCTTTTTGGTATTTTGACATTTCTTAATTTGCTGTTCAAAGGTTTGGATTTTTGTTGTGGTTTTCAACATTTTAGGTCTTGAGCACAACTCATGTCTTTAATTGACAAAATGTAGAATAGAGAATGGAAACGGGGAATGTGTCATAGAGACAACAGCCTGACCAAAAGGAGAAAACATCCAAACGCCACCAAGGCCACCACCCGGAGTCGGGCTTCAGCTGGCCCCTAAACAATAATGAATACTAGATCAGCAACAATGTGAACATCTTGTCCTTCAAAACTGATATCATAGAATTTATCTGTGACCATTAACTGTAACAACTGTTTATACAATTTTGATATATCTTGAGTTTGCAATAAATCATACCAATCTTCATTCCAACGCTGAAGGAGAAGTCTGACATAGTCACTGTAAAGTCTCCACCACCTTTTGATCTACTGTAAGAAAAGAATAGCATTTTTCTTTTAACTGTTAGAAAGCATACTATATTTCTAGTGTCTGTTAGTATGTTTCTAGTACATAATAGTAATGTTTCTGTTACCTGATTGTAAGCAAAGCCTGTAAGTTACTGTTACCTGATTGTAAGAAAAGCCTGTATGTTACTGTTACCTGATTGTAAGAAAAGCCTGTATGTTACTGTTACCTGATTGTAAGAAAAGCCTGTATGTTACTGTTACCTGATTGTAAGAAAAGCCTGTATGTTACTGTTACCTGATTGTAAGAAAAGCCTGTATGTTTCTGTTACCTGATTGTAAGCAAAGCCTGTAAGTTACTGTTACCTGATTGTAAGAAAAGCCTGTATGTTTCTGTTACCTGATTGTAAGAAAAACCTGTATGTTTCTGATACCTGATTGTAAGGAAAGCCTGTATGTCACTGTTACCTGATTGTAAGAAAAGCATGTATGTTACTGTTACCTGATTGTAAGAAAAGCCTGTATGTTACTGTTACCTGATTGTAAGAAAAGCCTGTATGTTTCTGTTACCTGATTGTAATAAAAGCCTGTATGTTACTGTTACCTGATTGTAAGAAAAGCCTGTATGTTTCTGATACCTGATTGTAAGGAAAGCCTGTATGTTACTGTTACCTGATTGTAAGAAAAGCCTGTATGTTTCTGTTACCTGATTGTAAGAACTGTTTATACCTGATTGCAAGAAAAGCATGTACGATTCTGTTACCTGATTGTAAGAACTGTTACTTGACTGTAAGAAAAGCCTGTATGTTACTGTTACCTGATTGTAAGAAAAACCTGTATCTTTCTGTTACCCGATTGTAAGAAAAGCCCGATGTTACTGTTACCTGATTGTAAATATGTTTCTGTTACGAGATGTAACAGAAAAAAAGCCTTTATGTTACTGTTACCTGATTGTAAGAAAAGTATGTATGTTTCTGTTACCTAATTATAAGAAAAGCCTCTATGTTTCTGTTACCCGATTGTAAGAAAATTATAATTTGTTTCCATTACTTGATAGTAAGAAAACAACAGTATGTTTTTGTTACTCATAGTAAGAACAATATAGTATTTTTAGTATTGGACAGTAACAGCAGTTACTTGGTACCTGATATTTCCTAAATTCATTTCTGTTAACAAATAATTTTGTGTATTTCTATGTTCATATACCAAAAGAAACAATTTGCAATGAATTAAAATGGGTTAAATTATTTTTCTTTAACATTTTTGGACAAAGGTAAACTGCGTAGGTACCAAGACAAAAACGTGAAAAAACTCCAATAACTTATATAACTTACTTTAAACTTGTCGCTTTTAGCCAATCGAATTGTCTAGAATTTAAATGGTGAATTAGAAGAGTTTTAATTAAAATAAGACACACACAAATATAAAACAAAATAACTTTATCATACTTACAATATATACTCATAAGATCCATCTACTTCTAATCCTAGTTTACTAGCTTTCCATTCTAAGTCAGATTCAGATGCTAATGTAATACTGCTCTTTGGCGTCTTAAAATCTTGAACTATCAGACTTAATGTAAGATATATACATATGTCAGGTATTTATAACAAAATAGGAAAACTTTAAATATTAACCTAAATGAGGTCTCATGGAACATGCGAGCCGAATTACTATAAGCTGAATTCTAGAAAATTTATTTTCATCATTTTAGAAGCCTAACATCGAAAATAAAAAGAATAGTAAACTTTTGTTATTTTACGTTTTTGTTTTGTTTTTTATTTTTTTAAATTGTTTAATTTTTCATTTCATTTTATTTATCTTTTTTAGAACAACTTTAATTGTTAAACTTCTGTTGATCTTGTATGGAAAAACCTTATTTCACAAATGCTTGAAACCGTGATAATTTTTTGACAATTAAAACATAAAAAAATAATTCAAAGAAAAAGACACTTACTTCGTTAAGTTATACTGTATGAATCCAACTTTTCCGGATATATCTTCTAGTCTGGTGTCCTGTATGTCCCGACTAAAAGATTCAACTGCAACCTTATTAGCTGTACAAGAAACAAAAGGAGTCTATATTATTTACACGACTTAACAGTTTGCATTCAGCAATTTTTTTAATTCTATTGTATTGTATTCTTCCCGTGTTTCTTGTACAAAACCAAAACAAACAAGTATGTTATTGCGTACCATATGCGCCTGTTAAGGCAGAACAATTCTCAAAAATTTTATTCAGTTGAATACATTGATTGGTAGTGATTATAACATCAATAGTGAAAATAATTTACAGACCTAAAATAAAAAAGTGTATGAATATTTCTATTTTGTGTCAGAAAATGTTGAAAGTTTAACTGTGACTTTTTTGGTCAAAATGAATCCCTACATCCCTTCTTACATGCTATTGTTATCTTTCGCATCAAATGCCAAATATTTTTTTAGTAGTAGTTCGCTACAGATTTATAAATGTTCGTCTATTCCTTTATATATTTGTACGGATACTAGAGGAGGATTTTTAGGTCTGACCTACCAACTTTTAATGCGCCTGTCCCAAATTACGAGATTGGTTGCATATTATTGTTTATCTGAATGTCTGAAATAAATAGTATACTCCAAAATACGGTATTTTGGAGTATAGTATTTATTTCAGACATTTTGTAGTCCCGCTTGTATTTCTTCACAATGTTTTGGCGTGACAGGTAACATTAGTACTTTTGTTTTATTAAGAATATTATACAATAATAAAACTTCCAACATCGCTAATCGCTGACAATCCGAAGTCTTTTTGACGATTGACGATTTCTTATGCCACGAAGATAGTTAATTTTATGCAGCCTTATTCGTAAAAATTCTTAGAGGTAAATTTGTTTGTAACTCCTTAAACACTTCATTACGATTTATGTCTGAATTAATTTTGTGAATAAGGCTACTGATTTGATCCAAGTCTCTGAGATAGTCCACGAAAAATGAAAAGGCCATTTCGTAAAATATCAAATAAATCTACATAAATTTAAAACTGAATTATTGCACATGCTGTAATTTTCAACCATATAAATTAGTTATAATTACCATAATTTAGTCCATCCTCTGTTATTCTCAGTCTGAGTCCAGGGTTAACAGCCAACAAGAAACTCGGTAACAACTGACACAATAATAAACTAAATGTGGACATTTTTTGTTCAAAAACCGAAAGTATGATATCCAGGTCTTTATATAGAGACATCAATACTCACATGACCTTAGTTCTCATCAACTATTTCCTGAGAAATTTCCTCATATGACGTTGTTTCTGTCATTTTTTTCCCTTTGTCATCAAGTATAGATTTCAAAAAAACATTAATACGTTAAATTAATTGTAAATTTCACTATTAGTGTCTGGTTCCTTTGTCGTGTATTTCAATACGAAACATGACAACAAACACAATGAAAAACGGATATCACCGCCAACTTGAGAAAAGATTTTTCAACTACATACATCTGTCTAATGAACATGTTTATTTTATAAAACATTATTCACTGTATTTTTGGTATGAAAAAAGATGAACTGTATTATAATAAGGAACAAAATCCCCCTGATATAGAGCTGAGATATAAATATTCTTTTTTATTATCGACAACTAGCTGAAGATATAAAAATGTGTTACATAATAAAAACCTCATAAAGAAGTAATCCATGCGAAAAAAACTTAAATGTTTTTGAGAAGTAAGGAAGGAAAATATTGAAAAATTTTTTGACACAATTTTGATTATATGGCCAACATGATCGGATAATGTATTTTTGTTTACTTTTAATATAAAGAATTAAGGAATTTATATTTTAAGACTCTTGTACTTGAAATGTTTTATGAACTTCCTCGAGTAACATAGTTTCGATATTGTATCATGAATAATGAGATTGCTTGATTGAATGTTAACACCGAGCGGGCGGCAGTATTGCAGCCACTATCACGGCGACATGAATAATGAAAATTAAACATTAACAGCAGAAGTGTCATAAGGTTTTCAAAATCCGAATGGGATCTCATTTCAAATCTTTGGAATTTAAGCTTGTGACATAACTCAATTTTCTTTTTTTAATTCATGCATTTCACATTTTATGCTTTAAATATTTTTCACGCTCTAAAAAATCAAAACGTTTTACCTTCAAAAGCCAACAATTTATAAATATGAAAATTAGGTTACCTAGGTAAACTACATCTAGGGTGCAGGGATTACTGTCAATTTCGACAATAACAAAGTGGTTTAAATCATTGTCTGCGTTTACAAAGTCAGGTGACAGTTGTCCGACTGACAAGTTTATATCATTTATAAGCTATTCAGACATTCGTCGAACTGAGCGTAAGGCTGTCAAAAAAAATGGTTTGTTTGATACATGTACCACATGACTGACCATTATTTCCAGATTTTTCCCATCTGTAACATATATATATATATCTCTTACTACTTGTGCGCATTTTATTATTAACATCATTCCTAGTTGGCCATCACATCCAGAGGATTTTAGACACTTAGCTGTTTTTTTTCTATTTTCAGTAATAACAACCACGTTTTGAAAGGGAACAAGTATATTTCATTAAAGGTTTGTTCCAAATGTACTGAGGTTTTCCAATATCATATAAAGATTTACTATACCTCAGTATACTTTTTCTATATAAAAATCAAGACAATAATTTCATTATTTTGTCTATTTCTAAACCTGAAACTATTAACCGTTCAAAGTTTCCATTATATTGACCCGTCAATAGTACTGGAAAATACTGACCGGCAAGTTGTCTTTTGGTATAACAGAACAACGACTGCATATTCGGGGCAGTAGTTGGTACCTCGGGGAAAATAAACTTACTATTTCCCTCATACCCGGCTAATCGGTCTATAATATTGAATTTTAGTAATGGTTGTAATATTGGTCAATGGTGCGATACATTAGACAATTTGGAAAAGGACCATTCCACCAAAGTTTGGTCCCTATTGAAGTAGTAGTTTCAGATGAAGATAAAAAAATGTTTGAGTCTTCCAAGGAAGACATGTGTCGCCTGCGGACGTCAATTTTTACAAAAGATATTAAAATTTTCTACAAATGAAATATATATGCACACCTTTGCATTAAAGTTAATGCACAGAGAAAGTTTTATCAAATTGCTTTGAGCGGTTATAGAGTAGTTGAGGATAGAAGTTTGGACCCCCCCTTTTTTTTTGAAAATGTCAATTTTGACTAAAAAAAATTTTAAATTTTCTGCAAAATGAAATATATATGCACACCTGTGCATTAAGGTTAATGCACAGAGAAAGTTTCATCAAATTCCTTTGAGTGGTTTACGAGTAGAGGATAGAAGAAAAGTGTGACGACGCAAGACGCAAGGCGCAAGACGACGCATGACGCAAGACCACAGATAGTGATCCCTATGTGTCGACCATGCGTTCCGCAGGCGACACAAAAAGAGTAGGGCCACTTTCTTCTTATAACAATTGATTTTTTATTTTTGACTACTTTTTATGGTAAGCTATTGTATGCAATGCATTTTTATGTTCACAAACAAAAAATGTATGCTGAAGAATTATAATAGAAATAATTCCAAGGGAAAATGTGCCTACTTTTTCAGAAGTCCATAGACAAAGGCAATAGCTCATGTTGTCACTATAAAGTGTGAAATATGTTACTGTGCAGATTTCAATAGACTGGACTAACTTCTGTATATCCATCAAACTTTATAGGAGATGCTACTTTTTACACCAAATTTTGGATTGGGTTTTTTTTTCAAATTCCTTTTTTGTTTACCAATAAAGATTGAATTATTACTTCCTTGATGGATGATTTTGATCATTAGTATTGGGTTCAAAGCTAATTATCTAACCATAACTGGAATTCTGATTGGCATGGGTGATAATTCACACAGTATGTGTATTTTTATCCAAGGCTTAAAATAATTAAACAGACAAATTTAATTCAAAGTAATCTTTATTCAACAGTTAAATTTATCATCAAAGCTTGTTTGCTATATAAGACATACTACATAACATCAGGCAACACTTTGTAAATATCTACTTTAATGTGTTGCCTTCATTACATGTAAATATCCCTCATATGTAAACAGGCTGTAAGGATTAATTGTACTGTACAATCAATAAAATTATCCAAATATAACAATCTAAAAACACTAAAAGCATGATTAAAATGAGCAAAGTTACAAAATTTCCTTTAAATAGACTTCAAGAAGATGGTTCTACGTATTCACTGATTGTGTTAAAATAACTATAAAAAATACCTCGCACAGTGTTCCCAAAACCAGTCATACTGTGTCAAATAACAAGAATGAGGTGCTGAAGTAAAAACACAGGTAAAAAACTAATTACGACAACTTCAAAGGGAGTTTAATTACTATATACATCTTTAGATGATGATATTCCTTTTAGTTTTCTACAAAACGACTGATTAAAAAAATTATCTAAATTTTTGTAACTAAGGCCTGTGTTTTTATCCAATTAAGTCCGAATTCAAATAAAAAGAATTTCATAGAACTGGAAAGAATTTGTAAAACATTAAACAAATACCATTAATACCTGGTACAAAACATCAGCAAAACAATATTGAAGCGACAAAACAGTGGAAAAAGTCCACAAATTCGAAGTCAAAGGAAAAGACAAAGTTAGGAGAATGAAACACAATGAACAAATGACACAAAGCTGTCTTAAATCTATATGAATGATAAAATGTTTTGTTTTATTGCAATGGAATGTACAGAATAGTTTTTTCTCTTTAATATATATAAATAATAAAAGTAACTCTTAACAAATATTGTTAACAATACCCAAGGTTTTGGTAATATAAATAGATAAAACAATATGTACAGCTTTTAACAACCATGGCTATGACTTACAAACTAAGCTGCCAAAAGATAGATTTCATGATCCTAAATACTATTAAAGGCACATTGAAGCTGATGATAATATGGAGAATTTTTCTTTGAAAGAAGAAATATGTTTGACCTAACTGTCTGACCACTTTGTATTTAATTTTTACTAGTATTCTGACATCACACTGCTGTCATGTAGACCTACAATTCATCAATATATTTAAAGAGTAAGCTGTCGCAGTGATTTGAATCTATTCCTAAAATCTAGGATCGATACAGAAACAGTAGCAATATTTGTAAATTGACAAACAAATTTTGTTACTGTACAAAGTCTGTTTTGCTGTCTTTAAGTGACAGTCATCAAAAAATGTTGTCACAGTAGGGAAACACAATGAAACATTATAGAACTGTACATTGGAAACTTTGTTTGTTATCAATTACAAATATGTCCTCTGTTTCTGTTTTAAATCTAATACATGTAACTCAGATGTCAGCAGAGAACACAAAAAATAAATATATATACCCTGACAAAATTATAACTTTGATCAAACATTACAATTTTTATCACAGTTATACTCCCTGTTGTTATGGTTGAATTTTTGCATAGTTACCTGTATTTAAACATTTAATCATGTACTCTTAAAAATATAAAAATAGAATCTTCCATTAATAAATGATTTTTAATTTCACATTTTAATTTGTCAATTGTAGTCAAATTTGAAAATCAGACAAGAAATCTTTTAAATATTAACATTCTGTATTTTACTCAACTGCAGTAATTTTAATATCCAAAATCTAAAATGCAGAAGACAAAAAAAAACTGAATTGCAGATGAAAGATACAATTGTAGGTTTGTAGAAAAATATCATTTACATACTAAAATCCTGATTGTCAATATTCAGACATACAAAAATTGTAATCACAGCTGGTGCTTAATGAGTTAAAAATTCAAACAAAAAAGGAAGTTTGAAAATAAACTTGTCTTCAATGTTATAATCGATAGTCCTATGTGATTCATGCAAAAGCAGTTAAGAGTATTATAAAAATAGAAATGCAAACACCACATACACACGTTAGTATATGAATACAAACAAAACTTTGTCAAATATTAAACTGAATTGTACAAAAGATACATTCTTTTATCATATATTTGTATCATATCAAATGATCTCATAATAAAATTTCAATAATATTCCATATATCCATACATGTATACTTTCATATGACTTAATATTGTTTTCAATGCAGTTAAATTGACCTAATGTATATTTTATTTAAAAAAAGATGTGATTGTGGAAACCTTTTCAATTAAATAAACTTTCAAAAGTTTCATTTAAAACAAATTTTGATTTATCATAATGATTAAATATCACAGAATATATATGGAATGATAAAAAGTTGCCATGGTTACTGATAAACTTTAGCTCTTCTAACTCCTTCTTTCAAAAACTCCAGATATTTCATTTCATTGGTATGTTCTCTGAAAAAGAAAAGTCACTGATCATATATCCGATGTCATTTTTAGTAGTCTGTTTGTAAGACAAAGACCCTTCTAAAACTTACCTGAGGTCCTTACTATGTACACTTTACGTACAGTAGGGTTTAAAATATATTTTTTTTTAAACTGAAGTATTCATCAAACAATAAACTGCTGAGTACATATATCCATGGTATGAAAGTTTTTATGTCCGTGTTTATAAGGATATAAGTAAATCAATTATAAACATTGGTATTTAAGGAATCTTACATTATTATCTTGCTTCATAGGTCTACTGATATAAATTTTGTCCAAAAAAAATTAAAAACCAAATTTATACAGAAAACCATGCATATTATAAGGTTATCCTTATCCTGCAAGAGGTATGTTTTGAGTTCACCCAAAACCAACATCATTCTTTTTTGTTTTTGTTTAGACACTAGTTAGTAAAAAGTTGAATAAAATATATTAATAACAAAAAATTAAATAATAGTAAATATGTTTGACATAATTGAATATTTGGGATCAGCATGACATACAATTAAAATTATTAGTATTTTGTAGGCTTTCTTTTCACATGTACTACTTACCTCAAATAATAAAATGTAATTATGTTCATACAGGTTACAGCTATTCTTAGCCATTATACACAAACTTCCATTCAAATCAAAAACTGTTCATTGGCAAAAGTGTAAGACTGATTTGTTTCTTTTGAACCTCTTTTACATCATAGTTAGACATACATTTTATGAGAAATCCATGTCATTTTTTCAAAGTCAGAACCTTCTTCTCCCATTGTGAAAAACATTATTAATTCCGACCTTCCTTCCTATCTTGTTTGAAGTGGTAGATAGGATGAGATTCCCAAAATTAATTTGGCCTTATAAGGGAATAAAATTTAACAAATGAATAAACATCTTGTAACAAGCTTATTACGTGGTGAATCATTTGAAGAAAATCTGTGTATAATTAAATCAAACACTTACTCTTTAATTTCAGTTTTCATCCTTTGCTCACGGAATAATTCTGGACGTTGTGTTGTAACTTTTTTTGTAGGTATTAATCCTTCCTCTCCATATCTGAAATAGTAGTCAACATCCATCAATATTTTTTTATCTGTACCTTTATAGATTAAATAACTTTTGTGCCTTTGTTTTTAATAGGATACATTTTTATCCAGAAATTATCAATCCCATACAAGTCACCTATGTTTAAGTATATAAGACTAGCTTGATTATCCATTAAGAGCTGAACATATTTTTGATATTTTTTATCTGGAAAACAGTGATGCTTAACTTTGTCTGTGAAATATTTTTGGTATGTACATGTATGGCCAATGATTTAGTAATTATATTTGTGATATTAGTAGTTACATGTAACTCTGATGGTCAATCATAGTAAATTATTGTTAATTAATTTCAACTTAATATACTATAGATAAACAAGGTAGTAAAAAAACTCACATCAACTTCCAAAATGAATCCATCATTGAAGGAGTGTAATCACCCTCAGGGGTGTGCATGAAATCATTAGCATTGACACGATGTATGATTGTACCATTACTCAGAGACAATATCATCATCACTGGGAACTTATAATTCTCCAGGAAATGTTTAGCTGTTTTACTGTACACTGGCTGATGAGAATCTTTTTCAAGTTCCTGAAATATGTAATTTACATAAATCAAAACATGAATTGAAGGAATGAACAAGTATTTTGTACTTCTTACAAACTCATCTATTCTTCCGTAAATGGCCATTATAAGTGTAAGACGACCCGTTGAAGATCAGTTCACTGTATGAGACCTCATCTTCCACTGCTTTTAGACCAATCAAATAGCACCATTCACAAATGCACATACCTTTTGACCAATCAGGCGTAATGTTATTTTACTTCGTTGACTGTGCTCACTGAGTTTAAATCAAGTATTTACGAAACAAATAGGTACTTATACTCGTTTTTAAAATTCATCGCCTTTTCCCTCGTGAATTTTAAAAACTTGTTGAAGATTTTCCAGTCTTCACTTTGAACTCATGTAAGAACCTATTACTCTTTACAGAAAAATGGTATCTTGAAAGGGTCTAATTTTGGACCACTGAGATAACAAACAAAAGAATTTCAAGCATTTAACAAAATCACAAACACACCACTGGTAACATTAATTCAACAACTGAATTCTTTATTGGGATTGAATGATCTTTTGTTCAGCCAATATACCAATACATGTGTTAACCTAAATATAAAGAAAAGCATAAACTGGCAGATCAACTGGGATTTTAAGTATTTTAGTAATCACATGAATACACAGCTTATCTAGAGCACTAAAATTTTAAATACTGATCTGTATTTACCTGCAAATCAGCAACTAGTGCCCAATTACTTATATAGCTCTCTTCCAAGAGAGCTACAACGGGCGGACTCTGCAGGGAGGTATCCCTGAGTGTCCGCCCCGAACCTCAGCAACTCTGGTCATCTAGTGCACCCCAAAGTAAAACTGAATGCACTAGTTTGTTCTCTTTCTCTGCTCTGTCAAAGGTATCTGTGAAGTTGTAGTATGGCACCTTTAACAAAACAGTTAGAAATTAAATTTTAACTTTGAACAGCAGTAAAATGTTTTAGAACTATTTCCAATCTAACTATACCAAAATATAAATGTATTGTTAATCCAAAGGCATGGATGAACATCAGTGTTCCAGCTAGTTTAAAATAGAGGGGCATAGCACCCTGCCCCTTTTCCAGTGCACCCCTCTGCCCTTTCAGTCCTCCCCTCTGCCCTCTACAATAAGTTTAATATAAAATGCAACAAATCACTTTTTAATACTTATAAACAATACTGAATTAGTTGAAATTGAATTAAAGAGTACAGAGAAACTAATAGAACTCTTAAAAGGGTATTAGATTAGTGAATAATTGATATTTTTAAAAAGTTGACTTGATCCTGTTAGCCCTTTTCAGACCTGGAAATGCGTTAAAGTGCCCCTTTTCCTCAATAAATGCCCCTCTGCCCTTAAATCCTGGCTGGAACACTGAACATGAATTTGCACACAAAATTATGCTAAATATACCCACACTTATTTCAATATGGATTGCTAATTGTCTTACACATAATATGAAAATTGTCAAATAGAACAATCCTAATATCAAGCTATAGACCAAATGTATGTTTGATAAAAAATTAAATGTGCTTTTCAAATTTCAGTTTAAACAAACAGAAGTACAAAGGCTATATAAGCAAAAGTTTCATGACAAAAGTACCGGTAATGATGCTGAGATCTTTACCTGTTTAAAGGGATACATTTTCACCTCCAATTTTCTTCTTGCTTCTGTTTCAGTAATTTCTTTACTCCATTTCATACTCTGAACTGTTTTCTTTAGATCTGAAGATTTTTCTGTGGAAACCATTTCAATTTCCATCTGAGGTAAAAATCCTATGTCTACTTGCATACTGGCTGCCATCTGAACATCATTTATCCATTCCATATCTAAATACAGAGTTATTTAACTATAGATGTAACAGAACAGAGGGAATTCTTACACAAGAAAAGAGAGACAACAAACTGGATTTTCCTTCTTCACTGTATAGAGATGCCTAACCACCCATCCAACTACTGTACTTCGACAAACTAATTAACCAGATATTTTCCATTTTAACTACATTTTCTTCCAATGCTTTAAAAGTTTTACAGATATGTTGTTCTTGATTCAAAACATTCTTTAGGAACATATGGAGTGAATTTTCTCCCAATGCTTTAAACATTATACAGATAAGTTGTCCTTGATTCAAAACATTCTTCAGAAACGAATGTTGAATTTAAGTATAACCAATTAACCATGTCATGTCTCTTTTCAAAGATACCATAATTTTTATGAGTAATTATGGGTAACTAATTGAATTAATTATGTCCACCTTTCTCTCAATAATTATTTCCTATAATCATTGAAGACTGTCTAATTTAAAGATTTGGATGAAATTAATTTTGTACTGTCCAACCAATTTTTGCAGTTTTAGCAAGTGGTCACCCTGTTGATACTCATACTGTATTGACTTTTAAAGTCTGTTTTATACACCAATGCATCAGGATAAATAAGGGGGAGGTTTGGGTACCCATAAAACCTGTTTAACCCCAGCAATGTTCAATGTCTACACCAAGACAGACTATCCTGACTCTCTGTTGTGTTTATGTTTGTGATTTGTGCACTTTATTTTTTGTTTGGGTTCTGTCTGTCGGGTGGTGTTGATTGATTGGTATGTCATTGTTGACCTTTCCTGCTATCCATTTTCCTGTATAACCAGCTGGTTCTATACAGTTGTATGCCTACTTTTGCCACATTTTGGTTCCATTCTACATACTTGTAAAACTTTATCTTACTATACAAAAATATCTACTCAACAGAATATACTTACCAACATTCAGCTTTTTATCTGTAGGAACATACATATGAAAGTATAAAACTTTTTTGTAGTCTTTAGAGATGATCAGGTTTCCTGTGAATTGTCCTGGTGTAAACCACATGGGATTGTATGGAGGCTCACTTAACTGGAACTCTGCATGTATTCTAATATAGAAATATATAAATCTATATCAGGTATTGTTTTAACATCCTTTTGTGGTAGAATTTTATTTTTTTGTAGATATTTTGTGTATCTTAGGAAAACCTTTATAATTGATGGATACATTTATAACATAACTAGAAATTGTGTCTGTAAGACATGGATGCCTCGTCTAGAATGTAGGTCATCATGTATGAATGCTCAGTACTATCCAAGGCACATCCACTGATGACGTTTCATTGATACACTATGCTTAGTTCCAAGGAAATGAACCTAAATGCAAAACTTAACCAGAGTCACTCAAGCATAAAATGTAGGTCATAAATAAATGCCTCATTTATTGTATTACTGCTCATTACTACCCAAGGCACACCCACTGATGAAGTTTCATTGATACACTATGCTTAGTTCCAAAGAAATGAACCTAAACGCAAAACTTAACCAGAGTCACTCAAGCATAAAATGTAAGTCATAATGACCCAATTATTGTATGACTGCTCAGTACTACCCAAGGCACATCCACTGATGAAGTTTCATTGATACGCTATGCTTAGTTCCAAAGAAATGAACCTTAATGCAAAACTTAACCACATAGTTCAGAGGTACGGATGTACAAGGGTATCTCTATATGCCCCATCCACATTCGTGGGCGGGGCATAAAAATAGGATAATGAACCAAGAAAAGAATCATTTTTGTTGTTTCAAGTACTATACCTGTAACAGGCCAGACTACCCTGACTACATTGATTTGTGTTTTTTTATTATTTCTTCTCGACAGATGTTGATTGAATACAGTTTACTGGTTGGTACATTTTGTATATCATTTTTGACATTTCCTGTTACCTCTTCATTTATCTTACATGTATATACTTTTCTAAATCACTTCTTTTATTTCAAAATTTTGTAATAAAAAAGACTTGTTGATGTAAATACAAGTCTGCATATATCAGGAATAATTTTGGTTTAATCAGCAGCATTTTACCTGTAGTATATATCCAAGTATTCTTTATTGTGAGCTCTGACACATGCCACACCTCCTTGTGGTGGAAATCTGGTTCTCAGAAATGGTCGTGGATGAAACATGGTAAGAAGTTGATGAATTATGACTAATTCCTCCTCTATTTTAGGTGGCAGGAATTTGTTACTTGACCTATGACTTGGTATGTCAGGTAGACTTGTGCTGTTCATACCATAAATGTTGTACACTTCACCCAATTTGTCTATGTATGTGTTGTTAGGTGGCAGGAAAGCTTGGAATTGTTTGACACCCACTGTCATTCTCTCTTTGTTCAGGATCTTCCAAGACTTTAGCCCTATCAAGGAGTCCAAATTTTCAGTCTACAAAAAAATTAGAATTAACTGCAATTATGTATTTAAATTGTTTGAACTATTTTTAACTGGTTTATATAGAACAAAAAGCTAAAAAATAAGACATATGTGGAAAATAGGACTCCTCAAATATGTTTATATTGGAGGTTTGGATGATACTTCAAACTAAGTCATGGTTATATGTATGTAACAGTTTTAAACAGTAAAGGTAATAATGGTAATAATGAACTAATACATTATGCATGGTGGAATAAAAATTACAGAAGCATAGGCAATCCTATTTAAATGCAAATTTATTTCTTAAATAGCCAATATACTTAGAGCTGATATGCGAATGAATGGATATGGAGCATGCCTCAATGTATACATACTGTATCATTTACATCAGAATTCATGGTCTCAAGAAGAAGTGGTTGGAAATGAGCCTCTACTGTTATTGTCTGGTCATCTTTTGTCAGTCTTGGTTGTACCTGTTCTTGAAGATTGGCTGTTATCTGTAATAGTTTAAAATATTGTAATAATTTAATTTGAACCCATCTCTAAGTCTAAAAACATGTATTCTTTTAAGTTTCTGTTGTTTAAACATTTTTAAAACTGTTTATTCACATTTGTATATGTAGTTTAGCTTTCAAACTATGTTTTGACTCAAGAATAAGAAATTTCAAAACATAAAGAAGAGAAACCTTTTTTCAGTTACCTTAAACAGTTGCTTATCAGTGAGATCACATGCCCCATTTAAGGCAGTCCTCAATCTTAGCGAATTAAGTTTATCTTTAAGAATGTTTTTCTTTGCAACAATTTTATAGACACCATTAACAGCTTGCTACATGTATATAGTGTGATCACATGCTCCCTGTTTAAGGCTGTCCTAAATCTAATTGAAATCATTTATCTTTACCAGACAATTGGTTATATAACATAGCTAATTCTACTAGACTGAACAAGGCTTTAGTGACCTAAATTTTTTTACTTTAACTAGATCAAACAACTTTTTACTGATCTAAAATGTTTTGCATCATCATCAGCTTAGCCAAATACAGCATACATGTACTTAAGAAATGCCAGTGAAGGACCAGAAGACATACTTGATGAATGTAATTTTTCATATGCATGCCAAGTCAGGGAACACAAATAGCCAAGTATACCCCACCAATTCTAATTTTTGAATGTCACACAAAACATCTGAATAAGTTTGCTGGAATGTACTACATTATCAAATAAATTGTCCAACTTTATTTCAAGTTCTATTTTCATGTTGAAAAATTAAAGAAAGAAAAAAATAATATTTAAACCTATGCAGAAATTTTAATGTCAATATGGACACCAGAAGAATCAAATACCTTGAATTTAATTACAGTATTTGATGAGTTTTTCATAACAAACTGCATAAATGATATAATATTGCAATATATTGTTATAAAATTAAAATGTACATGTATTGGAGGTGGTGCTGATTTCTATAGGAACATGTACCGAATTAACTATAAAAGGATAATTTTTATATATTATTGTATTCTAAAAAAAAAATTGCCATCTGTTAAAGTAAATCATTTATTTTTAAAATAATATGAAAATCTTTCGAAACAATAAACTTAAGGATCAGTTAACCAGAATAAGAAAAGATATCATATGGGGTAAATGTCAAGGAGTCAATCCCTTCTAGATCTCCTAATAACTAACCAAAAATAGACATTATTTATTTTAAAAGGTTTTCTTACAAAGTCCTTTGTAATTTTTATTGACATACATTTATACCACTAGCAAGCAGAGTATGATAGATTGCTTCATATTCATCCAATGATAGCTTTAAATCTCCATCTCGGTCAAATTTCTTGAAGAACTCCCAACCATCTTTGCCAACAGCTGTGAATGTCATGTTTGGCATTACTTGACCTTGAAGGAAATATGCTTTGTAAACTCTGTCTCCAATAAATCCACCTAATGCCACAAACAAAATGCCCAAAACAACTACTGCTATGTAAACTATCCATTTTGGTATGGCAAAGATTATTCTGTTTGGTGGAACTACAAGGACTTCCTGGTAAACAGTTTGCTGCTGGGGTTGTTGAGGTACTTGTGTTGGCTGTGCTTGTGGTGACTGGGTATTTTCTTCCGTTGGGGTTTCAGCAGTTTGATTTTCTACTTCCTGGTGCGGTTCATGTTCATTTTTCGAATTTTGATCGTTGGTTTCTTCTTCTTTTGTTTGGCTCCTGGTTTTCCTTCTTCTTACTTCACTTTCCCCCGTCCCACCTTTGTCAGGAGGGGAAGGCATTTCCACAAACTTGACGAAACTTGAGTTCCGTCACGTACTCCCCGGTTGTTGATCGTGGAAACGTAAAAATTACCGGAAGCATGAAAACTGAAACGTGCTAGTCCAAGGTATTTTAGCATTCCGGAAAGAATTCATTATTTAGCATTGATATCAAAACAAAATGTATATAAAACGTGAATATTCAATTCAAATTAAACAGAATTACATTCTTGGATAAATATTTGATTTTTGTGGAAATATATCCAGTGGTAAATATTCAGGCAACAACGAAAAGCCATGTTTTAGCAACACCCAAATCTTGATTGGATTGCGCTTTGTGAAAAGGGCTGAAGCTGTGTTTTTCACTGGTTGGTTGAAAAGGGGCCGTTAGGAAAGGGGTAAAGGTTATAAACTGTATGCATTTTAAAAAATTTTAATTTCTTATTTTTTTACTTATTTATTGTCATATGCTGGTTTGAATTTTATGACAGAGCCAGAGGCAAAGAAATTTTGAATATTTGAATTAAGCCTTTTATATAAGGCCAAAAAAACCAAAAAAATATGTCTGTTTACAGCCTGTTTACGGTTACCTGACTGACCCTAATTTAAGCGCCAACCCTAAGCCATTTTATTTCTGACGTAAAGTGGTAAAATTAACTGTCATGTCAAAAACGAAGTAAAGCCAATAAATTTTATCAATTGTCTGATACATTCCAATGTTCACTATTGCAAATAAAACAGCCGTTTTAAGGAATCTCATGACTCGTGTGATGAAATAATAACTTTGCTGCCATTTTTATTCCAACCAATAACCATGGGAAATCATCCAATCATTAAAATATACAGGTAATTTAAACTCGGCAAAGACAACTTGGATCATGGCAAGTCGGACCACACAACTCAATGTCGAAAAAAATAAAATGAAAGTACTGACCTACTTACCTTTTTTTTTTTTTGAAGATGTAACATTAAACAGACATATATTTTTTTTTTTTTTTGGCCTAATAATAATTGTTTATTGCAAAGAGTAAACCCTGATGGGTTTAAATGCAAACATTACATGATCAAATTAATTTACAGCTATTTGTAACGGTTTATTTTTTCCGGTGTGAAATTATTTCCGAACTCGTATATTAATACACTTCTGACGGAATAAAGTTGGAAAATATTTCATTATATAAAAATTAAGATTGCTATAAAATATTATCTGATTCATATTTTACACAAGATCATCATTTGACGGTCGGAAAATATTTCACAGATATATGAATATCACAGCCGGAATAAATTATCTCTTACATATTTACATAATATATAATAATATACAACACATGAATAAAGTTCTAAACGAGTCAAGTTAATAATTATTTAGGTATTTAGATGTATATAATTGACCAATGGCTTGCTTTGTATAGCCCACAAAATTAAACAAAATATCTTTATTGGGATTTAAAATAGTTTTAAGTTTAAAGTTTGAGTCAAACTGGTTAAAATAAGGATAATGGGTTTTAATTGCATTTATAAGAGTATTTCTTATATTATTACTGATTTGGCACTGAAGGAAAAATTGTTCTCATCATCTAAAATTTTACAAACTTTACAAACTCTATGTTCTCTCGGAATTTTCTTGTATTGTTATTTCCCCTGAATTGTTATCTTCGACGTAAACATTTCCTTTAAAGATCTTCTCCTCTGAAACCACTGGGCCAATTTTGACCAAACTTGGGTGGCCCCCTTCCAAAAATGTGTCCCTGAGTTCCAACTGACACGGCTGGTGTTACTAAAAATAGACTAGAGGCTCTCATGAGCCTGTGTCGCTCACCTGGATTTAAATCTTCACCTAGAGCAGGACTAAAAATTTAAGTGTTGCATTCAATTTGGCTGGTTTTTCTATAGTGTTCTATGTTAAACTAAGTGTGGCATCCATCTTGGTTCGCAGTCCACGAAATCGACACATTTCTGAAAGAGGACCTCCTAAGGACCATTGCTGCCAAGTCTGTTACAATTAGTCAAATGGTTTCAGACAAGAAGATTTTTCAATGGATTTTCCCGTAGGGCCCTATGTTAAACTAAGTTGGTATGTGGCAGCCATCTTGGTCAACAGTCCAGGTCATCGGACATCATTCTGAAATAGAAACACCTAAGGACCATTACTGCCAAGTTTGGTTCCAATTGGCTTTGTAGTTTCATAGAAGATTTTTTGAAATTCCCCCTTCCCCTTTTTCTATTTTTAGTAACAGCAGCTATGTAGGTCGGACATAATTTTGGAAGTGGGCCATCCAAGGACCATTCAACCAAAGTTGGGTCCCAATTGGCCAAGTGGTTTCAGTGGAAGAGATCTTTAAAAGAAAGTTTACTCCGGACACTGTCTTTGAAGGGCAAATACTATAAGGGGTCAATCAATGATTTTGGTCAAGTTGGCTTATTTGTAGATCTTACTTTGTTGAACATTTTTGCAGTTCACAGTTTGTCTTTCTAAATCTATAATAATATTCAAGATAATAACCTAAAACTGCAAAATGTCCTTAAAATTAAGAATTCTGGGGCAATAACCCAACAAAGGGTTGACCGATTCGCCTGAAAATTTCATGGCAGTTAGATCCTGACCTGATGAACATTTTTACCCAGTCAGTTTTGCTCTAAATGCTTTAGTTTTTGAGATAAAAGATAAAAACTGCAGTTTACCCCTATGTTCTATTTTTAGCCACACTCAGCCATGTTGGTTGGTAGGTGAAGTCTTGGACACATTTTTTAAACTATATACCCTAATGATGCTTGTGGCCAAGTTTGGTTCAATTTGGCACTGTAGTTTCAGAGGAGAAGATTTTTGTAAAAGTTTACGGACAACGACAGACACCAAGTGATGAGAATAACTCACTTGACCCTTTGGGTCAGGCGAGCTAAAAAAAGGGGGGATGAATTTCAAAAATCTTCTTCTATGAAACTACATGGCCAATTGGAACCAATCTTGACAGTAATAGTCTTTAGAAGGTTCTCTTTTTGTCCGATGACCCAGACTATTAACCAAGATGGCCACCACATCCAAACTTAGTTTAACAAAGGGCCCTATGGGAAACTTCATTAAAAAACCTTCTTGTCTGAAACCACTATGCCAATTAGAACTGGACTTGGCAGAAATGGTTCATAGGTGGTCGTCTTTCAGAAGTGTGTCTGATGACCAGGAATGTCAACAAAGATCGCCGCCACAGCCAAACTTAGTTTAACATAGGGCCCTATTGGAAAATTCATTGAAAAATCTTCTTGTCTGAAACAACTTGAGCATATAGAACCAGACTTGGCAGCTATTTTCCCAATTCACTATAAAAATAAGTTTTAACTAAGTTTATCTAGAATATATCAAGTCCTTACATGTAGATGGTCCCAAATTATAGATACAATGTAAATCTTAGTCTTTATGTCAAAGCATTCATCATCTGTCAAAACATATCACTATGCGCAATAAAAGTATTCACAAATAACTTTATCGTCCATTCGATTTATTGTCAATTCACTAATTCATCTGGACTAGATTACTTATCTTTTAGGGTTTTTAATAAACAAATATATCATCTAAATGATTTATTTGTCATCTTGCACTTGATGTGTGTGTCAATGGACTCTTGAATATTTCTTTCTCTATTGTAATAAATTTTCCTTCAACTCTTTGTAATCATTATTTCAAACATTATAAAATGTTATGCAAAATACATTTAACGTACATTACATGCATGTATATAAGCATCTGAACATGAATAAATAAATTGAGGTCTTGATAGTACATGTACACTATTGTTTTACTCCGGCACCTACAGAGATTTTAGATTTACTGAAAGTAGTAAATTACCTCCTCTTTGTAACTAGGAAAATTTGTCAGCTCTTTTTTAGTCAAACTTTCGTCTATAGCAAATTTTTTTGCAGTCCAAAGTACTTCGAGATAACGATAATCAACTGTAATTTTTATATAAATTGAGGGAAATCCATTGCAAGTGGATCAGTTCATAGATAGCCTAATATTTATTTTACTTCTAATGTAAGGTTAGAGATCAGACTTGAAATGTGGTTGCACTAAATTGTGAACAAATTGGGTCACTGAAGATTCCACCTTCAATTTGTTGTTTTTTTTTTCTTGCTTTTTTGGAAATTTTTAGTACATAATCAGCAAGTTAGCCATTTTTTTTCATTTTATTTAAATTATACTGTACTTTTTACAATTACATATAGTGCTGTTAAAGTAAGAGAAATTTTTATTTATCAGTTAAGGACAGGACTAGATATAAAGCCCACAATGTTTTATTTTAATAGGTAAATCAAAGATTTGAAAATAATTTTCAACATGACAGCTCTTGTGCTAAGTGCTAATGAACAACAGGCTTCTCTTAGAGCAAATTTGCCAAAGTCAGGAAAAAACAGAAAAACTATAAAGCATGTTCTTATGACACCATATAAGACTGACTGGCCAGTTTTGGACACAGATATAGAAGTGACCATATCTACAAAATTACATGAACATTTACAACAGTTTGCTCTGCCACATGAAAAAGCTGGTCTTGAAAGGAAACATTTGGAGAATAATGAAATAAAAGAAAGGAAAAACATTTTGAGAGCACAGGTAGTATTTGGTGTAAATAGTGTGACAAAAGCATTGGAAAAAGACCTTTTACAATTAGTTCTAACATGCAAATCAGCAGATCCACCCATTCTAACCAAACATTTGATAAGTCTGTCAGAAAGTAGAAAGTGTGTAGCAATTTGCTTAGATGGCTTGAATAAAATTTTGACCGATACATTAAAAATGGGATCTGTGGCAGTTGGTTTTTATAAGTTAATTAATTCAGGCGCAGAGTTGCAAGATTTCAAAGAATTGATTGATTATGTTAATAATGTTGCTCCAAAACCTTGGTTGGAAGAGGAAAAAATACAGAAAGTAGAAAGAGATGCCATAGAGACACGACAAGATAAATCTGAAATTCAAAAGGAGAAGATATTTACAAATGAGAAGTTAAGAGAGACAGATGAAGCCTTTAAGAAGATTCAGAACAATAATTGTAGTTCAGCTGATTATTCTAGGTTTTATGTTTTTAAGAAAGATTTACCAAAAGACGATTCTTTCATACCTTTGAATGTTGATTCCCCTGAAACAACTAACAAATTAAGTGTACTAAAATCTGATTCTAAGAAAAGAAAACAATTTGACATGGAGGACACCACTGAATATGTGAAAATCGATGTACAGAAAATGAAACCAAATGAGAACAAAAAGAAGAAAAAGAAACTTAAGAGGAAGGCAAATGTCAATTAAAGTTGATATAATTACTGGTTCTTACATTCATTTATGCAATTTACCCATTGTGTGAAAATATTTCATGAACTTTTGTCAGTTCTGTTCTGCTTATTTCCAAGAAATGATTTCATTTTTAGCTCACCTGACCCGAAGGGTCAAGTGAGCTTTTCTCATCACTTGGCGTCCGTCGTCGTCCGTCGTCCGTTAACTTTTACAAAAATCTTCTCCTCTGAAACTACTGGGCCAAATTGAACCAAACTTGGCCACAAGCATCATTAGGGTATCTAGTTTAAAAAATGTGTCCGATGACCCCGCCTGCCAACCAACATGGCCGACATGGCTAAAAATAGAACATAGGGGTAAACTGCAGTTTTTGTATTATATCTCAAAAACTAAAGCAATTAGGGCAAAACTGACATGGGGTAAAAATGTTCATCAGGTCAAGATCTACCTGTCATGAAATTTTCGGACGAATCGGTCAACCCTTTGTTGGGTTATTGCCCCTGAATTGTTAATTTTTAGGAAATTTTGCAGTTTTAGGTTATTATCTTGTATATTATTATAGATAAAGACAAATTGTAAACAGCAAAAATGTTCAATAAAGTAAGATCTACAAATAAGTCAACATGACCAAAATCATTGATTGACCCCTTATAGGAGTTTTTGCCCTTTAAAGACGGCATCCAGCATAAACTTTCCTTTAAAGATCTTTTCCTCTCAAACCACTGGGCCAATTGAGACCAAACTTTGGTGGAATGGTCCTTGGGTGGCCCCCTTCCAAAATTATGTCTGGCATCCCCGACTTCCAACCGAGATGGCTGCTGTTACTAAAAATAGAAAAAAAGGGGGGGTGACTTTCAAAAATCTTCTTATATGAAACTACAAGTCCAGTTGGAACCAAAGTTGGCAGTAATAGTTCTTAGGAGGTTCTCTTTCAGAAATATGTCCAATGACCCGGACTGTTAACCAAGATGGCCGCCACAGCCGAACTTAGTTTAACATAGGGCCCTATGGGAAAATTGATTGAAAATCTTCTTGTCTTAAACCACTTGACCAATTGGAACCAGACTTGGCAGCAATGGTCCTTAGATGGTCCTCTTTCAGAATTTTGTGCAATGACCCAGACTGTCAACCAAGATGGCCGCCACATCCAAACTTAGTTTAACATAGGGCCCTATGGAAAAATTCTTTGAAAAATCTTCTTGTCTGAAACCACTTGACATATTGGAGCCAGAGTTGGCAGCATTGGTCCTTAGGAGGTCCTATTTCAGAAATGTGTCCGATTTCATGGACTGTGAACCAAGATAGCCACCACAGCAGAACTTAGTTTAAGATAGGACCCTATGGGAAATTCACTCAGAAATCTTCTCGTCTGAAACCACTAAGCCAATTAGAATTAGACTTGGCAGCAATGGTCCTTAGATGGTCCTCTTTCATAATTTTGTGCGATGACCCGGACTGTCAACCAAGATGGCTGCCACAACCGAACTTAGTTTAACACAGGGCCCTATAGGAAAATTCATTAAAAAATCTTCTTGTCTGAAACAACTTGACATATTGGAGCAGGACTTGGTGGCATTGGTCGTTAGGATGTCCTTTTTCAGAAATATGTTTGATTTCTTGGACTTTGAACGAAGATGGCTACCACAGCAGAACTTAGTTTAACATAGGACCCTAATGGAAATTCACTCAAAAATCTTCTCGTCTGAAACCACTTAGCCAGTTAGAATTAGACTTGGCAGCAATGGTCCTTAGATGGTCCTCTTTCAGAATTTTGTGCGATGACCCAGACTGTCAACCAAGATGGCCACCACACCCAAACTTAGTTTAACATAGGGCCATATGGAAAAATTCATTGAAAAATCTTCTTGTCTGAAACCACTTGACATATTGGAGCCAGACTTGGCAGCATTGGCCCTTAGGAGGTCCTCTTTCAGAAATATGTCCGATCACCCGGATTGTCAACCAAGATGTCTGCCACACCGAACTTTGTTAAATATTGGACCCTATAGGAAAATTCATTTAAAAATCTTCTTGTCTGAAACCGCTTAGCCAGTTGGAACAAGACTTAGCAGAAATGGTCCTTAGATGGTTCTCTTTTAGAAATGTATCCATTGACCTGGACTAAACCAAGATGACTGCCACAGCTGAAATTAGTTTGACATAGAATCCTATAGAAAAACAAGCCAAATTGACTGCAACACTTAAATTTTTAGGTCTGCTCAAGGTGAAAAGTTAAATCCAGGTGAGCGATACAGGCTTTTGAGAGCCTCTAGTTAGCTCACCTGACCCAAAGGGTCATGTGAGGTATTGTCATCACTTTATGCCGCCGTCGTTGTCCGCTGTCAACTTTTCACATTTTAATCTTCTTCTCTGAAACCCATGGCCAATTGGAACAAAACTTGGCAGGAATGTTCGTTGAGTTTTTGGTGCTGATCGGAAATTCAACATAGCTGCCAGGGCCAATGATACGTTCTGATTGGCTGAAATTTAAAAAATCTTCAGAGAAACCACTTGGCAGATTGAATTGTGATATGTGCGAATGTTCCTTAGATGCCCCTTTACCTTTTGAGTTTTTGTTTTGGATCCGAAATCCAAGATGGCTGCCACCATGTAACATAGTTTAACAGAAAATTCTATGGGAAATACATAGAAACAGCTTCTTCTCAGAAAGAGTGTTCTACTAATTTGAGTTTTTGGTGCTAATCTGAAATCCAAGATGGCCACCACTGAGAAACATTTTTTTACCTAGAACCCCATGGGAAGTACATCCAAACATCTTCTCAGAAACTCTGTAACACATGTAAACTAAATCAGGCACAAATGATACTAGGGTGGTCCTCTCCTGATTTAGACTTTTTGGTGCCAATCTGAAATCAAAATAGCCACCACCATAGAACCTTATGGGAAATACATACAAACAGAAACCGTCTCGCACATAGAAACCAGATTTTGCAGGAATGATACTAGGGTGGTCCCCTATAAGTTTTGAGTTTTTGGTGCCAATCCCAAATCCAAGATGCTGCACCGTGGAACATAGTTAAACACAGAACACGATAGGAAATACATACAAACAGCTTCTTCTCAGAAACAGTCTCACATATTTAAACAAAATCATGCACGAATGATACTAGGGTGGTCCTCTACCAATTTTGAGTTGATCCGAAATCCAAGATGGCCAAAAAGCCTATGGGAAATACAAACAGCTTCTTCTCAGAAACTGTCTCAAACATTTAAACCAAATCATGCAGGAATGTTACTAGGATGGTCCTCTACTAATTTTGACTTTTTGGTGCCAATCTGAAATCCAAGATGGCCACCACTGCAGAACATAGTTTAACATAGAACCATATGGGAAATGCATACAAACAGATTTTTCTTGGAAGCCATTCCACAGATTTAGACTAAATTGTACACAAATAATACTAGGGTGGTTATCTTCTAATTTTGAGGTTTTTTTTGTGCTGATCTAAAATTCAAGATCGCCACCACCACAGAATATTCTTTAATATTGGACCATATGGGGAAAATGTTTTAAAATTCTTTCATCTCTGAACCACTTCAGCATTTAAAAACAAAATTTGCTGGAAACCTTAAGAGTCTTCTACAAAATTCATTTTTGATATATCAGGTGAGCGATACAGGCTCTTGAGAGCCTCTGGTTTGTTGTAAATAGCTTTGTCACTTATTTTGATAGGAATGAACTGAAAGCTGTATCATCCTGATATGCATTAAATAATTCACACTGGACATTAAACAATAATTCATCCATCTGAAAACTGGCAATTCTTGTCTCTGATTGACTGAAATTTGAAAAATCATCTCTGAAACTACAAGTGCAAATGGTTTGTAACTTGATACAACGGATGTTTGTAAGGTTTCTAACAAGATTCCTCATTTCAACTTGATCCGGCAAAAAACATGGCTTTCATGGGCAATTCTTGTTTCTGATTATAAGGTTTATAAATAGAACGTAGGGGTGAACTGCAGTTTTTGACTCATATCTCAAAACCTACGTGGTAAAAATGTTCATCAGGTCAAGATCTACCTACCATGAAATTTTCAGACGAATTGGTCAACCATTTGTTGGGTTATTGCCAGCAATGGTCTTTAGATTGTCTTCTTTCAGAATTGTGTCTGATGAACCAGGTGATCAACCAAAATGGCCGCCACAGCCGAACTTCGTTTAACATAGGACCCTATGGCAAATTCATTTTAAAATCTTGTTGTCTGAAACTACTGAGCCAATTGGAACCTAACTTAGCAGCAATGGTCCTTAGATGGTCCTCTTTCAGAATTTTATCCTATGAATTTGATGATCAACCAGGATGGCCGCCACAGCCGAACTTAACATAGGACCCTATAGGAAATTCATTTAAAAATATTGTCTGAAACAACTAATCCAAGCAGAACAAGACTTGGCAGCAATGGTCCTTAGATGGCCCTCTTTCAGACCTGGACTGTCCATCAAGATGCCACCACAGCAGAACATAGTTCAACATTGGACTCTAAGGAAAATTCATTAAAAAATCTTCTTGTCTGAAACCACTTGGCCAGTTGGAACCAAACTTATTAGCAATGGTCCTCTTTCTGAATTATGTCTGTTGACCCGGACTATCAACCAAGATGACCGCCACAGCTGTACATAGTTTAATATAGGGACCCTTTTGGAAAATTCATTCAAAAATCTTCTTTTCTGAAATTACAGAGCCAGTTATAACCAAACTTGGAAGAAATTGTCCTTAAATAGTCCTCTGTCAGAATTGTGTCCGGTGACCCAGAATATCAACCAAGCTTGACCGCCATTACCGAACTTAGTTAAACATATGACCCTATGGAAAATTCATTAAAAATCTTCTTGTCTTAAACCACTAAGCCAATTGGAACCAAATTTGGCAGCAATGGTCATTAGATGGCCTCCTTTCAGACCTGGCCTGTCAATCAACATGGTTACCACAGCCGAACTTAGTTTAACTTACGACCATATGTGAAAAATTTAATTTGCAGATCATCATACTTTAAACTTGGCCATCTGTAACCAGAGCAGTGGTCCTCTCAGAATTGTGTTTGATAAACCTTGAATGTCAACTTAGATGGCGAACACACTCTAACTTTGTTTAACATGGTACCTATGGGAAAACCAGCCAAGATAACTGCTACACTTAAATTTTCAGTCCTGCTGAAGGTGGACAAGTTAAATCCAGGTGAGCAATACAGGCTCTGGAGAGACTCTAGTTCATTTTATTTCTATACACTATTGTCATACTCTGTATGCGGATGCGCGGTAAGGTTTTAAAATTTTGATTTTCCAAATCCTCAGATATAATTGTGAAAAAGGTGCACTGCAGGGATACAACATGTGGGGAGTGCGGGGATAGCTGTCGCGTCCGACTGTCTCAATCTAATTTGTTGTTGTGTTCATGATGTTTTTGTTTTTGATTGATGGTAAATTAATGTCTGGTCTTTAAATCAATAATATAGTAAAATCAAACAAAAACAACTTTAAGAGGGCAATACTTTCTTTTGTATGGGGAACGGGGAAGGAAGAAATATGAAAAAGGGTGGCTCCAAAATATAGTTAAAAAAGACAACTGCGGATTGAAAATTAGACCAAACAAACAAAAATTACAATGTTTACAGATTCTACAAAATAATGTAATGGAAATATTAGTTTTAAATATAGTAATTTATCCTGAAACTACTACCGTAAACTTCGCATTTCCATCCGTTTCTAAGACTCGTACAAATAAACTTTATATTTTCTTACAATGTACATATAATGTATATGTATAGCAACGTAATATTCCATGTAGAGCTTAACCAACTTTTAGCCTACAATACTGTATGGAACGCCACAGCTGTCTTATGTTCATTTCCATGATGTTGTTATCTCCATTTGTTGTTTTATTAAGTCAAATTGTCTGATTGTGTTGTTTGTTCTTATGTTGTTATGTTCAAATATTATTTCATTGAGTTAATTTCTATTTTGTTATGTGCAATTATTATTTCATTCAGTCTAATCAATTTGTTGTGGTGTTAAAAGATCGTTTTGTTGGGTCAATTGATTATATTGTTATGTTAAATCATTATTTTATTAGGTTAGATCAACTTATTATCATGTTAAATTATTAGTTTATCAAGTCAAATCAACATATTGTTATGTTCAATCATTATTTCGTCTTGTCAGTCTAACTTGTTATGTTCATTTGATGTTTCGTTACGTTCAATTAGTATAATGTTATGTTGCATTTTCATCACGTGATGTCAAGTAGCAACTTTATTTCATTGTGTCGAGTTATTATGTTGTAATGTTGAAGTATTATGTTGTAATGTTGAAGTATTATGTTGTAATGTTGAATCGTTATGTTGATCAACGTTATGTTGTTCATTCGGAAATGATCTTCGATTTACTTTGGTATTAACAGATTAATTTGAGACCACTCCCAGTCTGCCATAAACTATATTCAACATGTGTCAATAAGGACATTTTTTGGTTAAATGAAAATAAAAATGTAGGTCGCAATAGCAGCCGAAAATAAGATCCAGGACCAAAATTTTCAGGGAAAAAAGATAGGCAGGACCAAACATTTGATCGTAGTCCCCTCTAAAAGTCAAATGGTTGCTCCCTTAAGACGTATTATCTTTAATTATTTTACAACTTATGTTTAGAAACTGATACACAAAGAATCGCACACTTAAATTGTTGGTCAATAATCTATGCTAAGTCTTTATCTCATTGTGCACAAAAATTATTTTCAATTGAGAATTTGTGTTATAATTTACGTATTGGATACGTTTGAGAAATATATACTGTTTTTATTTCGTTTTAGACGAGGTGAGGTAATTTTCAAGACTTTTGTGGTTTTTTTATGCAATCAGCGGGGGAGGAGAGGCGTTTGAATATATAATTTGTGAAATCATTTCTTCCTAACTGTTTGTATAATACTATATCGGTGGCGCTTTGTTTTTATTTTTAGGTCTGTATTTAACCAGGCGCAAGCTGGCAGCCACTTTTTTGAAATGTCTAAAAAAAACAAATATTTATATAAGAATATAACATTTTGAAATGCCAGCAGCCACATTTGAGATACATGTAAAAACCTATAAATTACGACAGACTCATTTCAATCTTGAACGCCAAAACGAACATATTTAGCATTATAAAAAGTTTGTTTCTGCGTATTAGTGAATGGTAGATACCATATTAGTATTATAAACCAAAGGCGATATTAACCTTAGTAATTCAAATTAAACTTCTCAATAAAATATATAATTTATACTTCAAATTATATATTTAAACGCCGCGACTCTTTATGTATCAGTTTCTCAACATTTTGAACTATGACCTATTTTTTTTCCTGGAAATCTTGCCCAGGATTTTTTTTGGCTGCTATTTCGACCCACATTTTTATTTTCATTTACACCGAAAAATGTCCTGATTGGCAAATGTCCTGCATTTTGTTCACACTACAGTGATCCTGCCTTTTTAATTTGCCAAAATCCTGGTCCTGCCTTTTTATTCCAAAATTGATCCTACCCCCTCCCCCTTCAAAAATTGTTGATCCCTAATAATAAAACATCAGGGGCTTGAGTCGCTCTGATGATGGGTATAGCCTTGAACCTATTAATCTATCTGAACAGGTACCCGAAACACTTGGGTAGGTGTTGAATAATTTATGGCAGATTGGGAGTGGTCTCAAATTAATCTGTTAATACCAAAGTAACTCGAAGATCATTTCCGAATGAACAACATAACGTTGATCAACATAACGATTCAACATTACAACATAATACTTCAACATTACAACATAATAACTCGACACAATGAAATAAAGTTGCTACTTGACATCACGTGATGAAAATGCAATATAACATTATACTAATTGGACGTAACGAAACATCAAATGAACATAACAAGTTAGACTGACAAGACGAAATAATGATTGAACATAACAATATGTTGATTTGACTTGATAAAATAATAATTTAATATGATAATAAGTTGATCTAACGTAATAAAATAATGATTTAACATAACAATATAATCAATTGACCCAACAAAACGATCTTTTAACACCACAACAAATTGATTCGACTGAATGAAATAATAATTGCACTAATCAGACAATTTGACTTAATAAAACAACAAATGGACATAACAACATTATGGAAATGAACATAAGACAGCTGTGGCGTTCCATAATACTGCCTTTAGTTTATGGTGTTATGGTAGATTATCACACGAGGAAAAAATATCACCTCGAGATGAATTAGAGATCTATCATAACAATTGTTTTTATACTGAATACTTTGGTTGCCACTGACAAAATATTCTAAAAAGAAATCACCCTGTCTCAATTTAATGCAAGGTGATATAGAAATACTGCAGTCTTTACAAAATACCAACTGCCTTTTAGCCGATGAAATCAATGAATTTCTGCATGAAGTATAATAAACTACGATATTGCACTACGTGCACGTGCAATATTGCTTTACAAATTGAGGCAAATGATGTCGAAAAAAGACTTATTTGACATTCAAAGACCTTGCATTCATACTGAGGTATATTTTCCCTAGCAAAATCATATATTATCGCAAACTCGTGCAATATATTATTTAATTCGTGACAATATTCCTAGACGTTACGCGCGATGTTCATGCCTTTGAAGACATACAACGTGTTCTGCTATAAAACTGTCCAGAATTTTAAGAAAATATAGAAATGTATGCCAATATATATATATTCTTGTAGATCTTAAATAGGACGGCCAATTTTACTTGTTTAAATTTTAATAAACTGTTATACATAAATATTATGCGCATATAAAGATAGATTTACGGGAAAATGTTTGCTGTCCCAGGTAACATTTATCAAAAATATTTCAGCTTTAAATCGGTCTTGTATTTTTATTTTTGGGCGCATATCCCCAACTTTTTGCCACATTGCTGCCACAGTGGCAAAATTTTCTGACGTAACTTGTTGTGACGTTATGATGACGTCATAAACACATAAGCCCATTTAAGTTCACAAAGTTTTCCTGTCCCATGCAACTATTTGCGATTCAGTCATCCTAAATCTTGTGTGAAAAAAGACAAATTTCTGGCCGTCGGTTAAAAATCACTTTATCTATCAAATGTTATTTTCAAGCAGATAAAAAATTCCAATGGACATATATTTTCAGTCAATCATTGAAAAATCATGACACTTTCATTTTGTGTGAATCAAATGTCACACTTGTGATTTTTTTAAAACACTGTGACAAATAACATTTTATATTCTTTCCTGGGTTAACTTTGGTTTGTTTAAACACATTTTAAATCCAGTTATGAAATGTTATTTTCGTCTTCGTTATTTAAAAACTAAACTTATGAACATAACATGAACAGTAAGAAAATTATATGCCTCTCAAAAATAGTGACAAAAATGTCACAGAGGCGATTTTCTTAAAATAACGTCTAAATCGGACGTCGTACAAGTTTCTTAAAATCCTTTTGTTTTAAAACATCGTAAGAAATAAAAGACCAAATATAAAAAAAAAACAAAAAAAAACAAAAAAAAAACAGATAATGATACTTGTTATTAGTTTTTTTTTTCGAATACATGTGGTATTGGGACTTTACTTTTCATTAATTTGTAGAAACCGTGTCACATCTAGTGTTATTTTTGAAGTTTATTCTATTCGATGAATGAATGCTCTGCTTCATCTAAACCATTTTGTACATTGAATCAAATGAATTAACTATTTTTTTTAAATCTATAAAAATGAAGTGTTTTGATCCAGTTTAGTTTTTATACATTATTTATCTTAATCTGTAATTAATCTTATTAAACCATGTTAAAGGCTGTGTGATTGTTAGTGTAATTATACTGTTTTGTAAAATGATTAAAGTTATGCTGGTAGAAATGTTAGTTACTTTATTTACAAACAAAAAAGGAGAAAGAGTGTGAGATTTTAAGAAAAAAAATCTGTTTTTGGGTTTTTTTTTATTTTATTTTTGATGGATATTGTTTATGTACTTAATTTAGAAAAAAATAAAATGAGATAAAACTTAATGAAATGGTTTTAAGTTATTGGTGATCGCTGAAAATGAGAAACCAAGTTATTTCCATTGAGGTATATTAAATTTTGTACGAGTTTGGTATTTCAATAATTATTTTAACGTGCAAATGTGTTAAAGCAGAACATATTTAACTTTCATCATTGAAAAACGTCGATTGTGACGGACGACGTAACGTTACCCTAATGTGTACGAACATCGCGCGTAACGTCCTACGTATTTTAAAATGCAATAACCCTTTAACTCTTGTACATCTTGTGTATCAAAATTAACATCAAGAATTTTAGTTCCACCATTGAGTCGATGCCGCTGCTGGTGGACTCCAAGTCCCCGAGGGATCCCCAGCTCGGTTGCTAGTATTTCAATACTAGCCCGAAACTGATACTTAAAATTTACTGTTACGAAATTTTAAAATTGATGAAAACTAATGAGTATCTCCCTCGTGAATAGTCGTTATAGGTTTCTGGCTTTACCCTTTTGGAAATTTTTGGAATTTTTAATTTGCTCTTGAACTTTTTGGATTGTTATTTTGGTTTTCAACATTTTAGGCCTTGAGCACAACTGATGAGTCGTAAATTGACGAAATGTGCACATTTTGTGGATCAAAATTGATATCAAGAATTTTATTATAACAGTTTTATCTCAAATTCTAGTCAGTACGTCTAGTTCATTTAAGTCAGTTTTTGTATTAACCCATTTAAATGGTTGTATGCCATTTCGGTCCTTAATTGGTTTTTAAATCTTTACAAACTAGCACTATCCGTGACAAATTTCCTGCTAATGAAATCTTCCCGTCAAGCTGGTGATACAAAACCCTTAAATGATTTTCATTATCAGTGCTGTTTAGAAAGCCGAGAAAAAGACTTCTGCCATTTTATTCGATTAAAGTTCATTTATTTGTTAGAATCCGTTGCAACTGAAATTAATGGATTATTACTAAAACCTCATTTCTGCCTTTAAATTTATGTCAAGACGTTAAAATTGTAAATAGTTTCAGTGTGTTTATCTTTGATATGAATTTGTCTTGGACATATCAACTGAAATCTCATATCCGACGCCATTTAATATGTCATCCTCAATGACATATGATTGAATGGTAGATTAAAATATCAGAAGAAAATTTCAACTCTCACAGAATATAATTGAGGAAAAATGATACAACCAGACGAACAAAGTTATAAATACTCTTCCATAAGAGCTGTTTTAACATCGCATATGGTGGCCATGCTGTTTCTTGATAATTTTTTTAATAACTAAGTGTACCACCTGCCCAAGTTTACGAAATCATTTCAATATCGGCCATATAACCCCGAAAACGTTTAAAAGATAAAATAGTATGGCTATTAACCCTCACCATTTACATCTGGTCTTGGATTACACAATGAACACAGTTTTAGTTTCTCATTCAGAAAACATTTGTACTGCCAGTAGGCATTGAGTATTACGGACGAGATACGGTTTGTTGAAATGTGCAGCTGGTGTTTGAAAATATGCTTCGCAGAATGTAGTACTAGGACCCATTTACAAAGTGAAATGGAATTATTGGGATACCCGCGATGTTAATATGTGAAACGAAACAAACTTAGACTCGTCTATGTTACCAGGACATGTTACCACATTTTTTGCCACCACTATAAAGAATTATTCGTCGAGATGCACTTCTAGTGTACTCAGTATATATATACATGTTCTCTTTTATAAACCGAACCATTTGTTAACAGAATAGATCGCGTAACATTCTGAATTAATTTTACTTCGATTACTTTCAGACAGGATGAAATCAGTGTAAATATGTAACCCCCAGAGCATTGTTTTCAGGATATTCAAGAAACAAAATTAGATTTAAATATCTTTAGTTGTTGGTAATAAAATTGCTTGCGTCATGAGACCATAAATTGTATCGGTCTTTTCTGTTGGTTCAGACCGTACCTGATGAAAGTACCATTGTACGTTTTGCGAATACTAAAAAATAAACCGTTTTTAAAGAATACAGTCAGATATGCTGTTTGCCACGGATGACTTTGAATTTAATGTCTCTTGAAAACTCTATTTCTCCGTATTATAGTTTTCTTCTCTAGTAAGAATATGATATAAAATATACATAATTTGAGGATATACGTTTATGTTTTATCAAGGTGGTTTCACATTTAAGGTTTTAGAGGGGAAAAATATTAAAATAATAGATTAATCTGAAAGTTGATTTTAGGTAAAGAAAATTTCAGATGATAATAGATCGTCCGAACCTTCGAATTTGGTTCTTTTGTTGTCCCTTCGTGGTTCCTCCGCCCTCTTTAACTTTTACATTTAAATATTATCTTCTGAAACCATATCTCAATTCAAAGTCGCAAAAAAATGTTAAGGATATGAACATTTCCCAGTTTTATACAGGATAGCGCGTACTCTGACGTACCACTGTTGCAGCCAATTCTTAAAAATTGCCCTTGCATCATTGTTGTTATACCACCAGTCCTTATCTTGCGTTATAGAACTTTGTTTTACATTTGATACATGTATTACTTTAGATGGAACGGGTTTATTCCCAGGTTCCAGCTAAAGTATTGTTCGTGTGTTTTTGCGGTGGTGGTAAATGGTAAATTTGATTATGGTTGCGAACGCCCCATAGTTTTGTACCGACAACCATTTGTTGATTTACATTTGACTTTGCAAGTTTTGAATGAGCCTTGACATGAGTGCTCTCAATGTAATATTTTAGAATTTTTACAGTATATCTCTCAGATATTGTTATACTGACTGATTGTTAGTTTATCAATTTCTAATCGATATTTTATATTCTGTTGTATTAACCAAGCATTCAGTGAAATAATTGCTTCAATAATTAAGTCATATGGTACAGTAAATGACATCATATTTTAAATTATGATTGCGTCGTCAAGATCAAATTTAATTATCGTTTTTTAATACTTTCGCATTTTTTTATATACATATTCTAAGAGAAAACAAAGTTATTAGGTTTAGAGCTATATTAAACAGCTATCTTGTAATCAATAGCTATTTTCTTCTGAAGCATCTGAATAGGACAGAAGCTTTTAGTATGGGCATCAAAGACTTTTGTAAGAAAACGAAGGAAGAACTGTGTTCTAAACAATTTTGGAAAGCTATGAGATCAGAGTTTTTGGGTACTTTATTATATGTATTATTTGGCTGTGGTTGTACAACCCTGTGGAACAAATGCATGTCAGCAAGTTATATACTATCGGCTTTGGCATTTGGAATGTCCTATACTACACTTTCACGAATATTTGGACCAATATGTGGTGCTCATTTTAATCCTGCTGTTACCATAGCGTTACTCACTACTCGTTACAATACAGTTTTGAAAGGAATTTGTTATGTCGTAGTTCAGATTGTTGGATCTATCTGTGGTGCAGGAATATTGTATGGCATTATACCAGAAGAATTTCGAAGTGATCACGGAGTTACCAAGGTTACTATTGATAATGCCAGAGCTTTTGGCACGGAATTTCTCGCCGCTTTCATTGTCATATTTTCTTATTTTTCTACACTTGAAAATAAAAACAACGTACTTGTTCCGGATCCAATAATTTGTGGATTATCTATAAGTCTTTCCCAACTATTTGCTGTAAGTATCTTTACTTAAAGTAATAATTCATAATTTTCATATCTTTTATGTACTATAACTTTATTTCACTGAAAAAGAAAAATAGAATTGAAAGAAGATATGAGTACATTTGATTGGACAACAATAACCCTTAAATGAATCTGAATATAGTACAAAATACAGTCGTATGTTCTCAAAGCAAACGTTATTTTATTTATTTATTTTTTTATTTGCTGAAATTTTACCGTTGTTGGTTGGCGTATATGACATTTGGTAAATACTCTTTTATTTTATTGCAATTAAGACGAAAAAACATCTTCAGTATTAAAAAAATAATATTAAGATCATTACAAGAATCTGTTTAATTTAAGAAATACTTTAATTTCATGTAATATGTTATTACACCGAAGAAATTCTGAAGTTTTCAAATATTATCTTAATTTCAAGAGCTTGCAAGTTTATATTATAAAAAAACATCTAATGTAAGCTAATTACAGTGCCTTCCATTACTGCATCCATTTCCTAGAATAAATATTAAAATTACCATTCCAGGAGTATGGTTTTAGGGTATTTGGGATATACAATTATAAGCCAAAATCTTTCGTAATTATACTCCATAAGATTTAATTTACTGATCGGATTATACGCAATCAGATTTTCCTAGGAGGTATAATTGGTTGGAAGAATAATAATATGATCGAACAAGGATTGCAAAAAGTGCAAAAATTATGTAAGTTTGGACAATGTTGTATCAAATATGAGTTTGGTAGATGTCAAATGTCAAAAGGATTACAGTCATCGGATTCCCTTGGTTACAGATGATAAGAAGATTATTAAACACAATAAAAAAAATGAAATCAAATGTAAAATACCACTGAAAAGTCATAAGTACATATTTCCATAAAGTTTCACTACACTTGATGACAATTTTATGATTGATCGATTCATTTAAATGACTTTACAAGATAACAATCAAGAATCAGAAACAAACCCTTTCTTTGTCAGATGACCAAAACTAGATGGCGGCAGATTCCGTTCCATTATATTAATAACGTTCACCCAAACCATCGCCAATGAAGATATTGTCATCCTTGTCATAGTGTATTCAGAGTGTCTTAGGAGTTTTGCTCTTTTGAATTTGAATTGTCCTTACCAACTAATGCTTTGGTGGGTATGCCTGGTTTGAGCCATTGTTAATTAATGTCAGTAAAAAAACTAGCATGCCTACACCAGAAACTCACTCGTGCTTTTGACTAAAGAATTTTCCATACCTACTTTGTCTGACTGTGTGTTATTATGTAAGTAATTGTCTGTAAAAGCAATCCTAGTTTTTTAAAGGTTCGCATGCTACGTAAACATTAAGTAGGCAACCGAGTTATGTATTCCCATAAATGTTTATGTCTACGGCTCAGTTTAAGTCTGATATGATGCTTCACGCAAATTTCATTACGCAATAGGATTTTTTTTTTTAATGTGAAAATAGACTTTTGGTTTTTCCGGTGCAATATTTCATTGCAACAAGCGACACGCACCGGAGAAAACAGGACAAATAAGAAGCACAACATAAAAAATATGATATACATGTATAAAGATAGTTCTTCAAGGCCTGTTTACATTGTATCGCTCATGATGTTCACATGCTTTTTTTGGCCTGCAGATATTTTGCATGAAGGAAAGTACAGAATAGCTCAAATGAAGCTGTTGTCTTGGTTTGTGGTGAATCCGTTGCTGGGTAAACTTCAAACGTCGATATTATCTTCAGGTCAAAAGTCATTATGTTGAAATTTACAGGATTTTGTGATAATCGAGTTGAAATTTTCAGGTGATAATTTTTCAACTGTGTCAGTAAGGCTTAAAGTCATTCAAATAATGTCGACATTACTTTAATATATTTTTGGCTATCACTTAAATTTGATTTTTTTGCTCTCGACAACAATAATGTTGTTGATTTTAGCTTTCCAATTTTTTTTTATAACGAACGCATCTTATTAAGTTTATCTAAACGTGCCAAAAATGATTTCAAAAACAATGATTGATTTTCTTATCTTTCCAACTTTTTGGTATTTTTCAACTTATTTTTTCTTTGTTTTGACTTCTATTTAAGATTTTCGCGGTATAGTTTAAATGGGCTTTCTATAACAACATGAACAAATGATTTTAACTTTTGCAATGGTTTTTGAAAACAACTGACACATCTTTGGGTAAAAAACGAGGAATAAGACATTTTTGTTTTATATTCAATTGAGAAATTGTTCCATAGGAATAATTAGGCAATAACATTTTTTTCATATTTAATTGAAACAACGTTCAATAAAATGAAAAAAAAGCAGTGGGAGAATTTTTCAAATTCAACTGAAAAATCGTTCTTTTTAAAATAAACAAGAAGTGTAATAAGCTGATGTGAGATGCTTGGGTCGTAGTGTAATAATAAACTTATTTTTCGAACATATCAATTACTAGTAATTGAAAACTATGAAATTTCTTTATAAATCTGGCTTTATAATTAATGTATGTCCTGAATTAACTCAGTAATTGAATTGCATTTTAATTTAAGTTCAATGATGTCTGATCGCGAAAAAACATTTGTTAACATGCCATAAAACCATTTATAAAATTTGAAAGTTTTCTAAGGACAGTTGTAAACCCGTACCGAAATATGGAACCCGTTATAGTGATTCTTCATACTGTGTGAATTATATTTGTGAAATTTACCATTGATTTTTAAAGTTAATACAACAATTTATCTTTTAATTTGAATTTTATTTTCGAGTTGACCCCCCCCCCCCCCCAACCCCAGCGTAGTTCCGACAAAAAATCTCACTGAAAACTGGATGATTTAAACGTGATTTTCTCAAGTTTTTACGTAGTGTAAATCTTTAATTAAATTGGCCTTCTATTACATGGTTTCCAGTAACTGTTGATATTAACCAATGTCATCAACGTCTTATTTAACTAAATATAACGATTGATTTTCCAATTAATTCCACTTGCTTTCTCCTTACATCAGTACACTTTTAATAATATCCAAACAATGTAGTATTTTAGTAGTTAAAATACCAGTTCTGTTGTTTACCAGTTCGTCGATTTTAATATTTTAGGTTTCATTGTGTCAAACAATACGTTCGACGTTTGTCAAACGTTTACATCATGTTGACATTTGCGAAGAAATCTGTGAGCGATATTCAGACTAATGAACTAAACTTGATAGTATAAGACATTAAGTTGTTTTGTAATCTATTGTCACTGTCATGATTTAATGACAGAATGACAAAAAATAATGCTGTTTTTAGATAATCACTAGGGATTCCAGATGAAGGAAGATTGAAGTTAGATTGTATCTATTCCGAAGTAAAATTCACAAACAACAATCCAGATATATACTGGCGTTTTAGTTTGAATACTGTTTAATGATAATTAATCTACTTGAAGTATATACCAACGAGTAATCCATTGTTTACTGCTCCATTGTATAACTCAGTCATTAGATGGGTTTAGCTTTACCGTTTTAATCATACTGGTATTTTTGAATCGCTCTAAACGTTTCGGATTATTGTTTTGGTTTTCAACAGTTGGCCCTTTGTACAACTGATAATCAACAGTTGGCCCTTTGTACAACTGATAATGTTAAATCTACGAAATGTGCACACTTTGTGCATCAAAATTGATATCAGAGAATTATTCCTTATAAAATTGCCATTGTTTAAAACAAAAGTATACAGTCATTTCGTTTTTTATACCTTTTTTTCCTGTTTTTTTTTTTCCCTCCGTGGAAACATTTTCGGACCTTTCAAAAAATTCATTGAGGAGTAGGGTACTATTGTAACATGCACATTATACACTTTCATTTTGAAGTAAGACTTTTATCAAATTTTACAACATGCTATTGCCTGGATATGAACTTTGTTAATTCATTTAAAACAAATGGGACCCAAAGACTATGATACACTTATTTTTTTAACAATTTTTATTTGCATTTGGATTGGGGTCTACAAAGGTTTTACCTTTTTTCATTCTTTTTTTTTTAGTTGACAAACCTAATTTTTTTCAAACTATGCTGTTCACGACCAGGAACGGTTAGGATTATCAGCATTCTAGGAAACTATTATCGAATCACTGTAATTTTTATTGAATGAAGAATTGTACTTTTGAAGATTTTTTGTTAATTGCCTGATATAAACTTTATTGACAAAGGTGAGGGGTGAGGGGTCGAAAACAAAAATTATATCTTGTGAAATATGTGAGTATGTCAGAACACTATAAGCACATTCACTCAATATCTCATTTAAAATTGTTTCCCTTATTACTCTGTTTACATTTTTTATGATATTTGTCTTTTATAATGAATATTCTAGTTTAATTTAAATAGTAAACTATGTTATTTATAGCTGATTGGGAAACAATTTGTACCAAATTATGCTAATCTCTCTCCACTTGGCGGGTCGGTGGTTCTCTCCGGGAACTCCGGCTTCCTCCACCAATAAAAACTGGCCGCCGCGAAATGGCCAAAATGTGCTGAAAACGGCGTTAAACCCCAACTAAACAAACAAACAAAAAGGTACATTTTGATTCCATCATCACCATCCGTGACATGATAATAAAGTAGGGTCCTTTATTAAGAAGTCAGTAGAACTGAGGACGACAAACGGATAAAAGTCACATTGATGATTAAACAGTGACCATGTTATAGTGTAGTTGTGTCGTCTATAGTGTTTATTTTCCCTTACCATGTTATGGTGTAGTTGTGTCGTCTATTTTTAATTTTTCTTGACCATGTTATGGTGTAGTTTTGTCGTCTATTCTTCATTTTTCCTGGCCATATTATGGCGTATTTTTGTCATCTATGTTTATTTTCCCTGACCATGTTATGGTGTAGTTATGTTGTCTATTTTTTTTATTTTCCCTGACCATGTTATGGTGTAATTGTGTTGTCTATTTTTTTATTTTCCCTGTAGTTGTGTTTTCTATGATTTATTTTCCCTGACCATGTTATGATGTAGTTGTGTCGTCTATAGTGTTTATTTTCCCTGACCATGTTATGATGTAGTTGTGTAGTCTATATTTTATTTTATTTGACATGTTATGGTGTAGTTGTGTCGTCTATTTTTCATTTTTCCTGACCATGTTATGGTGTACATAGTTGTGTCGTCTATATTTTATTTTGCATGACCATGTTATGGTGTCATCTATTTTTTATTTTCCCTGGCCATGTTATGGTGCAGTTGTGTCGTCTATATTTTATTTTGCATAACCAATGTTATGGTGTCATCTATTTTTTATTTTTCCTTGCCATGTTATGGTGTAGTTTTGTCGTCTATATTTTATTTTCCATGACCATGTTATGATGTGGTAGTGTCGTCTATATTCTTATTTTCCCTGGCGAGAAAAAAATCTTAAATTGATGAACAACATTTTGTAAATAATTATTCAGATTGTCACAAAAGTAAAACATACGATGGAAAATTAACTTGACATTGGAAAAAAAAATTGGTAAAAAGTTTTCGGAAAATAAATACGTTTTGGAAAAAAAATTGGTAAAAAGTTTTCGGAAAATAAATACGTTTTTTTTATGTATGGAGTGCAGGCTGTCTTCCAACGGCCCCAGACAATTCTAAGAAGGACCGGCGTTATCTCGAACTAGTTGGGTCAGTGATTTCATAATTTCTGGTATAAAATATATTGGTAAAACATTGAGTACAACCATAATTAGTTAGATAATGATGATTCTTTAAGATGATCTTCAATATTAAATCAACATGATTTTATTCCGTTAATTATCGATGCTATCATTACTTTCAATTGCTGTCAAGAATGTCATCTATTGATTTTCTCCGGACTAATTTGTGTTGTCTGTACAACACGACCACAAATTGGGTTCCAAATTGAGATTTTTTTATGTTCGAAACGAAAATTAAACTATCGGGAAAGAACATGGTAAAATATAAACAGACACATGAATCTGATATACGTAAGGCTCATTGTCTTTCCACTCTGTACATCCAATTTACAAATAATATGAGATGTTATCTGACGTTAAGTGGTTTTGTCAACTAAAGTAGCAGTCATCTGTCAGTGAAATGTTCGTACCAGAATCATTACTTAATTATAACTATCAACACAGCGTATTCGAGGAAATACCGGATTACACATGTATGGCTACGACAGACCATAGGAAGCAATTATAGAAGCCATGGTTGTCATTTGCCAGAAAGCACACACTCCGTTTATATTTCCGACACTTTTCTTTCTGTAATAAGAAATTAAAAGATATCAAATTTGGTGCGTACAATTATCGTTTCTGTACTGAATTTCCTAGGGTTTGCTTATAATTCAAATGTCCTAAAAACAAGTATGAAACCATTATAAGAATAAAGGGACCGTAAAACAGATATGATAACCTTTTGCGTGTATATATGCAACCTGATTTTGTATGTACATGTAAATTCCACAAAGCATGTCAATATAAGTTCATAATTCGGGTCACTTGAACATGTCTCGTCCCGAATATGCGGAAAAATGCTGAATTATAACGACTCTTTGTACTGCGGCTTTATCGGGCCATTATAAACCCGAAACAGTGTTGTGCACAAATTCTACACATTCCCGCTTTAGAATTTGTCGATATAATATTTTTTATTTGAGGTCGAATTGTTGAATCGACCAATGAAAATGCATGACCGTTCCATTTCTTATTCATCGAAAACAGGTTTGTCATATATATCATTGTGTCAAACATCCTTTCGCATTTAAGTGTATTGCAGCGTGATACCGAAGTCAGTGATACCGAGCTCGAGGCCGACCTTAATCTTGCTAATCGCAATTGTGAAATATATATAGCTGACCTAAATCAGCTCGTGTCACCAGTATTTTCCTATTATAGGATATATAAATACTTAATGGTACATAAAATTACAAGAGTTACAGTTATTTATGTAATTAACAGGGGCGTTCCAGGATATTTGAAGGGGGGGCGTATAATAAAACTTTTGCCGAATTTGTGGACCTTTTTTTTTGCTAAAAAACATAAAATAATTGTGAAATGCACTAATGTAACGGTTCCTGACTTGGAGCATGTATATTTTAGAGTATGTGTTTAATTAATGAATATGATAAATTGCCATATTCAATACAATATAAGCAGATTACGATAGTTTTTTTTTGAAAAAGGGGGAGGGGGGCGTACGCCCATTACGCCCTCACCTGGACCCGCCCCTTATTAATACTACCGGACTTCCATTTCTGTATTTTGTTAAACTTTAAAACGTCCAAATACGGGAATAATTACCAAACAAATTTAATCCAATACCTGATTGGCAATCTAGAATGCCTCGTGCTATTAAATGTTGATTATAAATAAGTATTCTCAGCTGTGTTGATGTAGAAGTCATTACATTTAGTCAAATTTATTGTTCCAGTTTCCCGATGCTGATTTCCCTTGATGGTGTATGGGTTTTCTCTACAATATTTTCCTACAGCTATAAAAATCACTTCTCTGACAATGCTGAATTTTAAAATACGAATTTTATGGCAAACCGTTCTACTATTTATTCTAACTTCAAGTCATATAATAAACTTTATAAGATATCTCCTTTAGTTTATAAGATATCTTATATAGTTTATAAGATATCTCATATAATTTATAAGATATCTCATATAATTTTCTTTATAAGATATCTTATAAATCATATGAGATATCTTATAAACTATATGAGATATCTTATAAACTATATAAGATACCATATAAAATATATGAGATATCTTATAAAGTATATAAGATATCTTATATAAAAAATATTTATAATAAAACGTATCGCAAATTATAAGATATCTCATATAATAATATGATATCTTATAAACTTTAGAAGATATCCTATATATTATATGAGATGTCTTATAAAGTTTATAAGATATCTTATATATTATATGAAATATCTTGAAGTTAGAATAAATAGTAAAACGGCTTGTCATAGAATTTATAAACGGACACAAAAGAACTTTGAAAGAAGACCAATGGGCAATTGTGCACAACCCATTTTGTCATCTTATTAAGGTTCACGGCTAGATACCATTAAACCCCATACTGGATTGTCATCTCTTGACTGCTTTATTTAATAGTTTGATAGTCATAATAAGATCAGCAGCTGGATGAACCATAAGATGACGAGGACATTTGACCCTAACATCTAAAGCAAGTACCGTACGTCTAGTTTCATCTTTTCTAGATATATCCTACATTACTTGATTTTACAGTGTTTTTACACCAGAGAGTCATGGTAGATAAGAAGAGTTTGGATGTTCAAAAACAGTTTAACCTTATCATTACTAGGCGTTGTACCAAGACATTATGCTTTTCCTCAGTACTACTTTTATACCACATTTTCACAAGCAAAGTAAATAAAGGTTACAGGTACATTGTACACGAGATAGCCAATTAATGATCAAAGCACTGGATCAAGGTTATGACCCTGATTCAGTGTATTGATCACATAATTGTAACATCATGTTACAATGTATATCTTTGTTTAAGAAATTTACCTTTTTACTGATATTTTTCGCTGGAAATTGAATTAGACGAAAGACGGGTATGTGGTTAATACACATGAGAAATTAACCCACACAATAATGAAAGATTGTTAAAAGCAAGTGTTACAGGAAATCAGGATATTGACATTGTGTTCGTTGTTAAAAAGAACAAGTAACAGACTTGAAAATTCAATATTCTGCCTATTGAATTTGGATGAACGGAAAGCAACTCTTATGTTATAGGTTTGTACCATAACATGTGGAAAGTTTGGTATACAGTATAACATTTGGTTTTAATCACGGATAGCTTCATTAACTTTATCACTTGTCTTCAATGGTAGCTTTAATTGTCTAGACTGAAATAATATATTGATAGCAATGTTCGTGATCATTGCATGTTTAATTCCCCCTGGACATGGACCACGATACCGACATTAGAAAAACAAAGCATTCGACGGTTGTAATCTAGATTTAGATTCTTACTGTCTCTGAACTATCGCTGAAAATATTCTTGAATATCAGTTGGTTTTCTTTTACGTCGTTTAATATTCGACTATCGATTTGCATGTTGGATGATTTGTTCTTGCTGTTTTGGATTGAATTTAACAGCCTTATATGGAAAAGAACTGATCCCAACAGTCAAAATCTTTTATCCATCCTGAGTACACGGTATTCATAGGAGCTCCTGTTGTCCTGAGTACATGATATTTATAGGAAACTCCTGTTGTTTTGAGTACGTGGTATTTATAGGAGTCCCTGTTGTACTGAGTACGTGTTTTATGTCGTGAATACATGGCATTTATAGGAACGCCTGTTTTCCTAAATACATGGTATTTATAGGAGCTCCTGTTGTCCTGAGTACGTGGTTTATGCATTTATAGGAACGCCTGTTTTCCTAAATACATGGTATTTATTGGAGCTCCTGTTGTCCTGAGTACATGGTATTTATATGTACTGTTATCCTGAGTACATGGTATTTATATAAACGATTTATCCTGAGTACATAGTATTTATATGAACTATAAATGTAACTTTTTGACTTCTTTGTCATGTTAACTACAGTTGTTCAGGGTGAAAAAATATAATCTCCTTTAAATGTACTCAAATGTATCCTTATTTATGCTATGTAAAAAAAGTCTTACTTTGTCGTTTAGTAAATTATATAATTTTTATTCTTTTAGTTATACGTGCATACTTGTTTGTGTTCTATTCTCATGACCTTGTCTTTTTCTTGGATCTCGCATTTACAGACTTTTCCCCACTGTTGTTCGCTTCGGTATTCTTTCGTCGATATTCAAGAATTACATCAATTCTAACGAAAGGTAAATCGAAGCTGATGTTTTTAACATGTTGGGATATTTTTGTTGAGTTTTTGTGTTCGGGGAAAAACTATACGGATTCTATGAAGAACATACTTTTGGTTAATTTTAGATCAGTTCTGAAGCTTAGTTTTTACAAGACCTACTAGACAGCAGGAGATTTGGGTTAATATTTAAGAGTCTTTGTTCACTTTGTTGCTTTTCTGCGTTTTATTATTTTGCTAAAGTGTTTTTGGATTTTGGTGTTCAAGATTTCCCTTTTATGATACTGTGTCGACTTTTCTTTTCCCAATATATTTAAACATTAACATGCCGACATTTTCACGTACTTTTGTTGAGTCAAAGACTATAAATACACATTTAAGCTAATTTTTAATCTGCGCGTATATTTAGTTCAGAAAATTAAAACAATCAATAAGGTGATTAACAGTTAAAATGAATTTTCAATACACAGATGTCTTTTTTTTATATCGAATACCTGTCCCTATATTTAAACAAAATTAGGGACTCGTATGCCAAGCCGTTTTACTATTTATTCTCAATTCAAGATATCTAATAAACTATATAAGATATCTCATATAGTTTATAAGATATCTTATACAATTTATAAGATATCTTATATAGTTTATAAGATATCTCATATTATTTATAAGATATCTCATATAAATTATATAAGATATCTTATAAACTATATCAGATATCTTATAAAGTATATAAGATATCGTATATAAAAAATATTTATAAGATAACGTATAAACTCTATAAGATATCTCGTATAATATATAAGATATTTCATATAATATATGATATATCATATAATATATAAGACATCTTATATAATCTAGTTTTTATAAGATATTTTATAAACTTTATAAGATAAATTATAAACTTTATAAGATATCTTATATACTTTATAAGAATATCTTATAAAAACTAGATTATAAAATTTATAAGATATTTTATATAAATTATATGAGATATCTTTTATAATATATGAGATATCTTATATAATATTGAGATATCTTATATAGTATATGAGATATCTTATATAGTATATGAGATATCTTACATAAAATATAAGATATCTCATATAATTTTCTTTATAAGATATCTTATAAACTTTATAAGATATCTTATATACTTTATAAGAATATCTTATAAAAACTAGATTATAAAGTTTATAAGATATCTTATATAAATTATATGAGATATCTTATATAATATATGAGATATCTTATATAGTGTATGAGATATCTTATATAGTGTATGAGATATCTTACATAAATTATAAGATATCTCATATAATTTTCTTTATAAGATATCTTATAAACTTTATAATATATCTCATAAACTTATATATCTTATATATTATATGAGATATCTTGAAGTTAGAGTAAATAGTAAAACGGCTTGCCATAGACTCGACTCAATTTGTCATTATAAATACGTTGAAAATTAAATAAAGGGCTTTAAATAAAAGTTGACATTAGTAAATATTTATCAGAATTTCGCTGAACTCAATCTAGGTTCCATTAAAAATGAAAATTTAGGATATACGATAAACGTCAAGAAAAGTTGACAAAGGTCTTAATTTGACTTTCATTGAGAAACATCAGCAATACAAAACATGAAAAAGGTAATGCTGTCAAAAGTTCAACAGACAAACATTTAAAGAAAACATGGAACAATAAGTAGACTAACTGTATCTATTCAAGTCCGTTTGTATTATTTTATGAAATGTAAGGCTTCAACTCTTTTATACAAAGTTGATCGTACCTGGATTTTGGTAGTCACGAAACGATACTAGAATATGGAGTCCCGGTACATGTCAGTGAGTCACTGTGACAACCCATGAACGGAATTCAGAAGCATTAAGAGATAGTCATATGTCCATTAACTCGTTACGTGTGCCGACACTGCATAACAAGCTTTTAATTGCTCTAATAAAACTAGCATGAAGATATTCAACCAAGAAAAAAATGTGTGAAACAAAAGCACATTCTGGATTTCAACTATTTTAGGCTTTCACATAGATTGGTCATTAGCGTTACTGGTGATGAAGTTTAAACAATAAAATTGCTTTCTATATATGCACAATATATGGTGTCTTAAGCTGTATTATATGATCCAGTATGTTATATTTCTACTAGCATGTTAATTTCATAGCACATTAATGTAAGGTGTACAATTTATGCTTTCGCGATAAATGGAAATGTACAAATTTCATTATTATAGGAGGACTTCTTTGTTAAATCAAGTTTGATGTAATACACTCGGAAACGGAAGAAGTGCGTTTCCTCGTTCCTATTTTGTTTCAGCCAAAAGGCTTTTTTCTTCTAGGGAAATGATCAGCAATGTTTTCTTTTGTTACCTTAAATTGAAGTCATTTACGTACAGGATATTTAAAGGGTTGTTGTCTCTTTGACACATTCCCCGTTTCAATTCTCTATTCTATTGTATGATGTAAAAGGATAATTAAGGTTTCGAAATGTTTAAGTAATATAGAAACATTTGGTAACTCAGAAATGTTTTATCAAAATGAGAGTACAGTAGTAAGAAAAGGATGTTCACTTTATACGTATCAGTATTTGAAATGGTCTGATATCCTGAGTCAGTTTGATTCTAACAGCACAAATGATTAAACATAGAACTTATATACGGATCAACCACTTTTGTCTACTTTTGAAAATAATTTTCAAGTTGAATAATGCAAATGCCAATGATTATGCATAAACATTAAAAAAAATAATAAAAGTTCGTTAAAAAATAACTTTAACAATGCATGAATTTTATTCCATTGTTTTTTTTAACAATAGCTTAAACTGGTTAACTGGTTTGTCCATGGCGGGCTAATGGAGCTGATATGGTTTTTTTTGTAAATGAGATACCGGAACACAATGAAAAAAACAAGTGAACAGAGTTAAATTATTGCTGTTCTTCATCTTAAAAGTAGTTGCGCACTCTTTATGAACAAAAAGAAGGCCGACCTATCTTAAAATCACAAAGAAACGGATCCACCTGTTATAAATATAAAATCTGAACTTATAAAAAAGTTCTATGATATATATTTATTTTTCCAGTATAACCAAACTGGCGCTAGTATCAATCCAGCAAGATCGTTTGGTCCAGCTGTGGTACATAACTTTTGGGAGCATCACTGGGTAAGCCAATACAATATATGATTTTTCAATAGTGAAAAAAGCCAAGATGCATTGATATTTTTATTTTATATATTCTAAAAAAAATTGCATGTGATATATTTAGAGAGAATAGTAAAATTAGTCACTCTTATTTTTGCATATGTTTGGGCTTAATTTTTCAGAAATTTTTCCCGCTTTTTTGCAGATTTATTGGGTCGGACCTATATTAGGAGGAATTCTAGGTGGATTTACTCATGAATACACTAACAAACAGTCAACCGATTTAAACGCTTCACAGACAAGTTTGCGTCAACATGTTTATAGTCTACAAAGAAAAGAAGAAGGTGCTAGTTCCAATTCCATAGCAACAGAACTTGTCTGTGACCAGGATCCAACAGAGGAATTACAGATATGAGAAAAAAATTTACTTAGGTCATGTTCAAAATATCCTTTATCTAAAATAAAGTCGCCCGAGTAAATATTGCAGCGCGACCTTTTCCGAGAATTTCAAGACGTTTCCAGGAATATTTTTCCCTTTTCCGAGAATTTTTTTCCCTTTTCCAAGAATTTTCCAATAGCCCTTTTCAAAGAAAAAAAAAACCTCTTCCGTTTGCCAGGTTCATAACCTGTTGCCCCTTGCTCACCACCGGCACCGCCTGTATGTTTTAGATGCACTGCAGTAAAATACAACATTTCCATTTTTTAAAGAATTTGTTTTCCATCACTGAGAACGACAGCATTGCCACGATTCGTTTCTCTGTGTGTTATCTCCATGACCGTCCAGAGAATGAAGAACTTGTGAAACTTTATATATGAATGAAAACTACTTACCCCGTCCATTGTTCATGCGTATTCGTTCAATGGTACACATACTTACCTGCATTATAAAATCATCGGAAAGGGGTCGTCCATTGTGTTACCGTTATATTTTGTATTGTTACCTTTATGAAAAATTCTCGGAAAACGGACACCAAAATTCTCGGAAAAGTCCAAATCAAAATTTGAAATATTCTCGGAAATGTCTATAGTGGAATGGGCATATCAATGGAAAGAAATTGAAAAAAAACACTTGTATATTTACACTTCACTTTGTAAAAATATTCATTCATTGAAAAAACATATTAAGTTGATAAGGCTAAAAATTCGACGTCAGAGCAAGATTTCGAGGCAATAAAAATTTAAGCTAGGAGCAAATTAAACACACAGAGAAGAATACTACTATATCATGTCGAATCATTTATATCAAAGAATTTTTTACGGAGCTTGCTGGATCGAGGCAGTATAATGTCACTTGAAGATCATCCCATGTACATTTGTACTTAACTTTGAGAGTTTTGATATTTGTCTATCGTGTTTTTTTTTCATATATTTGATCGGGTTTTTTCCCTTAGTTTCGTTCTTTATATGAATTCAGAAACAAATGTCTTTAGCATATATAGCATCCCTTTAGAAGTTGCATAATAAATATATTTTCCCATCCTATGAGTCGTTTTCTTTAACTAAGTGACGTTAACGATGATGGTGATGGATAACAAGTTATCTGTCTGAAAACACATTTTATTCTAAGATGGTCTTATTTAATAAACATCATAATAAAGAATATCTCCCTTAATACTAACTTACAGTATTGATCTTCACATTAGATGGAAATTTAGAAATTGTAAACGACAATCTTTTCAAGTTGATTGCCAATTTGTTCAACCATACACAGCGTGTGAATTCATTTTCTACCAAATTGGCAAAAGTAATAAACAACGACATCAAATATCACGCCGAGAAGGAAATCTATTGAAAAAGGGTAAATCTTCAAGAACTGACACCTCGGTCAATTCTATCGAGAAAATGAAACAAGGTTCCGACAAGGTTACAAAATGTGTTCTTTGTTAAATCTATTTTACGTCTAGAGCTGGTTTCTTTGAGATTGAAAACAACTGATTGCATTGCCGGTCTACAAACGAGCATATCTGTAAAATTGAATTATAAATTGCTCACAACGTTTGACAATTTTCCGGTTTCTTTTGGTCACTTGAAGATTTTTAATCTAGAATGGCCCTTTGTACACAATGAATTCAATATCTTTGTCTCTCCTTCTTTAAAAAATATATTATGAACAGTCAATATAACTGTAAGCTTGACGTACCAAAAATACAAAAACATAAAATGAATGCAAAAGGAGAAAACAAAAGGTAAACTTCCCCACAAATCTTTTATCTACTTCTACATATTTTACGTTCTCTCAGTATAATAAGGTTTGTATGTGAAGCTTATGTCCGGTTATATCTGCACCTCACTTAAATAAAAGAGATCATTAAATTTATTCTTAAATCATTAAAGTAATTTTTAATGATCTGAAAACTAATTAACATATTCAAACAACACAGAATCTTCAACAAAACTTAATTAATATATCTTTATTAAGGAAAAACAAAGTCAGGGAAAATGTTTTCCGATATAAAACATAAATATATATCTACTCTAGTGTTTCACAGCGGATATCATACTAAAACCTCATCAAAACTAAAGAAAACGAAACAGTAAGGTACAATGCCCTAAAAATAAGAAAGCAGACGCCAATCTTCATGTAAAAATTCACCCGACAATTAATAATAAATCGGTATAAATACAAGAATAATGGATTCCCAAATAAAATCAACATAATTGCTAAACAAATGTTTTAGCAACTAAGTAATAACTGTATATGTTTTAATTAATTTATGATATTGTTATATCTGATTTATTGGTTTTTCATGAGAATATTCCTTTCAAACCATCACATATATGCACCTAGCTAACAAGCTTTGAAATATAAACTCCATATAAGGTGTAGCAAAAAATGAAAGGAAAATTTAAAATAGGGATGTAAAAATTATAACGTCAGTCATACATTTAAGTATAATATTATAATATGAAATGATAAAGGAAGATGGTTACTTTAAAATGACATCGATCGAGTAAAAGTTCTGCAGAATTAATTTCATCAACATATTTTAACTGTTGCAGGGCAATTCAGTTTTTGTCTTTTAGTACGAGATTAATTAAGCTCTGATGAAATAATTAACCTGTGATTAACACGCTCTTATGTATACCAATTTTAACATATATTAACGTCTTTAATTATCAGTACTGGACAAAATGCGAAAATATACAGAGATGATACAATAACCAAAAACTGGTCGATAATGGCAAATGAAAGCGGCAAGCGCATATAGTGATCTTTTGTTTACATGTACATTGACAGAAGGTACATGTAAGTAATTCGTATTTTTTTACCATGATACAGAAATATGAGATAAAATAAATTGTTTCTGTTCTTGAGAAATGATTACAACAATCCACTTCCCCAAAATAACCAATGCCTTACTTTACTTCAAAATAGCAAATTTACATAATGTACACGTGTATTTTTTCTCATTACTAAGACATCAATTACGCCTTTCACAAGACAGATTACTTAAGTACGCCATTAAAGAGCACTCTGGTCCAATACAGATTGAATCTTTTCAGGACGAAACCTTATCTCAACGAAAATTAACTTAAGCTGAGTCCATTCAGCTCTAATGTCCAATTTATCAGTTTCCCGGTCTATAATAAAACTAATTTTAACCATCGTCTAGTTTTATAATTACAAAAAAGGATTTTCTGCCCAGATATAACCACCAGCGTCCATTATCGTCAACATCAATCTTCAGTTGCAGTACAAGTAATTGGTTGTTTATCAGACAATAGATATACAGGAATGCATTAGTTAATAATATACCCTTCGGTTTTTTTGTACTCCTTCATTCGTTCTTCATCCAAGTAGACACGTAATAACTGTCACTGTGTTGCATTAAAATGTAATCAGATTTCCCATTTTTAAGTAGTCCGACTGGACTTAAAATTACGCAGTAGCAATCCATCTATATCCCAGTTACTCAATATCTATTTCCAGCTTCATAAATCCTAGGTCTGTAACTACATTTTTTCTTATCTCTCTCAAAGTAAAAATAAACCTGATGCAAACTAATTAAACATTTCCACAAATAAGTCGAAACTCTTTCTCTTGTAAAATGTCTTGAGCATTAGAACTACATTTAGATTTCACCCGTACGCGTCTACTGTACTTGGGAAGTCAACAGAGGATATTTGCAGACAAGATGATACAAAAAAAACTTGTACATGTAATATATATAGTTATACTATGATTAATCTTATGTAAATATACAAACAAACAACAAAATGGACAACATGGTCAACACTGACAAACCAATCAGTCAACGCCCCAAAACAGACAGAACTCGAGACATGCCTACCTTAGTGTTGTTAAAGTATACGTTTTCAAATTCAGTATTTAAATATTCTTTAATTAAAATTGAATCTTTTATATTAATATTTATTTATTAAGGAAAAATAAATTTACGGAAAATGTTCATATTTGGCACGTCTATATCCTTTTTATTTTACTGAATTACTTTTAATAAATCTGGATATATATAGATCTCAAAATACGCAAAAATATTCATACGGGAACTTCTTGCAGAGAAATGGTTTTTAACACCAAGATATTTTCCACAGGGTATGAAATTGACAGAAGATTAACCATATGGTTATTTATATATGTCAGCATAACAAGTACTATCATGATTGGAAAATATCGACAGAAGAATACAAAAGTAATAAGATAGAGAGGGAAAGTCTAAGATTATAACCCAAAGACAATTAAGGTGAATTCGAATAAACACAGAATGATGTCAAATCATACAAATATATGACCCAGATGGATACAATAATTTAATACCAGAGAATCAAAACAAGACAGCAAAACTAAAGCACTAACAAAGTGAAATCCCACAAAAAAGTGACATTAACCGGTTCGGAAGGGTAAGCATGTCCTGCACAAGTCATATGTTAAGTGGGTTAAATCCTGTGAAGTGCCAAAACAATTACAATAATATTTAGGCGAAGATATCTAGTCTTATTTGCTATCAATTAGATCATGGTGACGACCATAAAACTGTTGGAGTAATATCAACAAAGGATGAACAGAACCGTGTCTCAGAAGAATCTTCATCTGTTGAGAAAATCCTCGTACATATCATACACACGACATTAACGAATCAACGGTGAAATGTTAATACTGTAAGCTGGAGCCCATGGTATGTTGCTGCTGAAAAAATAAAGTTAACAAATGGAAATGCCAAATCATCACGTTTGTAATAAAGATTTGATTTCAATCGCCCTTTCTCGTCTATGCATTGGTCCAAGCAGTATACGAGTCGATGGTCTCTAAAATTCACTGAAGTATGTCTTTAAAGATATATTACATTATCTGTATAGCGGAAACTGAAATTAAAGGACTGGGTTAGTTTCGTAGTAGACGTTGTAAAAACGCCATGCAAAAATAGGAAAAAGATCGGCAAAAAGCGGCGCAGTCTGTTCCAATCGGAATTCCGATAGCCTCTGAAAATGTCAGCAAAACATACCAATATTAAAAAAAAAACGTATTATAAATAACTTTCCAATTCAAATTATGAACGTTTGGATAAAACAAGCATTACTTTTCATTCCCTGTTTAGTCCAGAAGAATTGCTGGATTAGATCACGAAAAAAAATTTACATTTACCATCTGGAAAGAAACAGAAATGAAAAGTTTACTACTGTTGGTAAGTCTTTAGAATACATCTGATTCACATCACCTGAGTAGGCTTTATTAGAGTAACTTTGAAGTCTGTCATTGATTGCTGTACATAGTTACTTAAGTAGTAAGTTTTTGAAACTATTTACTTCTAGAAGATTGCACAATGAATATTTTTTTACCTGTAGAAGATTGTGCAATGAACTTAATAGATACATGTATACAGTTAACAGATGATTATTCAAAGAAACTTTTATTTAAATTTTCCTTAATACCTACCATAGTATCCAATGATAGCTATATTTCCTATTTGCGAAAACAAACATTTTGAAAAGCATGGCAGATGACTAAGAGTGGGAACCTTTGATAGCAACCTATTTGAACGTTATTCTTTTGAAACCCAATTGTTGTAACTTTCATACACATATATTTCTGTGGCACTGCACACACTTAAAGTTAAGTATCTACAAAACATTTGTTATTGCTTGTATGGAAAATTATAGATTTTGAAGGAGTTTTCCACCTAAATAATTTTCTTTGTAGTGGGTACTGTGTGAATGTAACCTCAGACGAGAACTCAGACTGTCAGACATATCTATCATGGGCATATCATGTAGTGTCTATCTACCTTAAACATATATGTAAAATGTGTACCTTCCTCGAACATTTTCTGATGCATCATCGTCCATTGTGTCTTTAGTGCTAATCCGACTGCAGTAATTCACCATTTCCTTGAATCGATCTAAAAATCGCTCTCGGTCTCCCCTACTTGTAGCAATGTAGCGGGCAATGTAGCAAGTCAGTTAGTATTTTGACCAACGGAGAATATATTTTCCCGCCAAACTTATAAGCAATCTGGAGTACGTCCGAACGATTAGATTGTACTTTCTAAGATTTTGATTGGTAGACATAAGTGCAAAACTTACGGTATGGAATGGAAAATTACGGTATAGAATTGAAAACCAACGCGTTGGTTTTTCATACTGTATGAATTACGAATCAACGTGTTAGTTTTTACAACCAATGCGTTGAAAGTAATAACCAACGCACTGAAAATGAAAACCAACGCGTTGAAAGTGAAAACCAACGCGTTGAAAATTTCATACGGAATGTTCGTACCGCCAATGACAGGAACGGCCACTCATAGTTGACTGAAAATGGACCTGGAAATATATTTTTATAGTTTCATCTTATGACTTGTCAGGGGGTTTATTTTGATATAATAATGAACTAATTTAAGTTAAAGATACTACATCATATGATAAAGTCTTTTTGTCATGTACACAGGTGTTGCTAAAAACTATTCAAACTAGAGTTACTGTGGTCTAGTGGGCCACAAATACCCCCCGCGCCAACTGCTTTGTAAACCTGTCCACATAATCTGTCCTTAACGGACTATTGATACCCCCGATCATGCATCTGTTGAGCCCTCTGCACTTTAGAAAGTAAAATCTGTAAGAGGAGTAGATGAAACACCCTGCAAAGTTTTAGACCATTGATTTAAAGCTGTAAGAGGAGTTGATTACACAAAATGGGTACTCTTCATAAAGAATATTGTTGGAAAATGAGCATGTTCAAAATGCAAAAATAATGATAGAAAATCTTAACGACTTGCTGCAGGTATGTAGATCACCAGTAAAACATGCTGAGTAAAAATCTATGGGCGTTTGCAAAGTCGAAAGTTCAACCATCAGTCGAAGTGCCGTGAGGATAAGTCAAAGTTCTTAAAAGGGGGGGAGAGACATTTGCTGGAAAAAAACTAAGTCCAAACATGAAAAAAAATTGGGCATAATGGCCCCTAGAAAATACTCTTTTTTACCCACCTTCCCTTCACCCAGACCATTATAGAGGGAATTAAGAGAGAGTGAAAGACAACCTGGGACAAATTTCATTTATCCTAATGAAATCTTACTTGTCTTTGTGAGAAAGTGTTTTTATGTTGATAGTTGATAAAATGATCTACATACCTGCAGCAAGTCATTAATCTGGAAACATTTCCTTAATGCAAATTGTAAAGAGCGGAGCTGTACTAAATGGGAATTCATTTTGAGCTATGATTGTGCACATCATCAGCCGCCCTCGTTTTGTCCTCTTCCGATTTTCGGCATTTTTCCAAATTTGTAAGACTTCACCAGTAAAATTTACCTCCGTGAGCACATGGAAATATTTGTGAGACTTCACCGACTGACATACATAATATAATGGTTTCGCCTTTTGATGAAGATCGAAGGAATTTCCAAAGATCAGTGTATTCACGTTTGGCTGGCATGTTTTTTACTGGCCTTATGCCGCCATTAAATGATGCCGAGTCAAAATCTTATGGGCGTTTGCAAAGACGAAAGTTCTACCATCAGCCAAAGCGCCGTGAGGATAAGTCAACGTTCATTCGAGCGTCCTTTAACTTTATGCCTGGGCATATCGACATGTCGCGAAAGGTTCCGAGCGAACTTTGCGTTTTTCTTTTTTTACCGTTTTACTTAGTTGACGTAGAAAAACGTTTAAGAGGGCGGAGGGCGTAATTTTGGGGTCTAAAAATCGTAGTGATAACGCTAAAATCGTACCGGTAAACAGGTCCGAATAAGCTGTAACTGGAAATGATAACACAAAGCATGTACACGAGGTTCGGACAGACAGACAGACTGAAACCTATATACCCCCCAAAACTTCGTTTTCGGGGGGTATAATTAACCTGCCAGTTTATGTCAAAAGCACTATAATAATTATTCAACTTAAGGCCACACAAAATATTTTCGTTCTTTGAATTCTTGAATGGCAAAAATAGGTGCGAGCAAGCAAAATGTTAATTTTAATTTTTTTCTTGAGGCCTATTTTTAGGTACAGTACAATATTGCAAAAATTGGAAAAAATCCCAATTTTTACAAAATTTTAGGAGTGGGCAGACAACTTTTATTTTCTTGAAAAATTAAAAATTTTGGGCTAATTTTCATCATTTTTGCAAAATGAAGTGGCAATTTATTTTTCTTAAAATTTACATAGTCCAAAAATTGGAGCGGCGAAATCCAAAGAACTAAAGATCAATTTGGTGTGGCCTAAAATTGAGCTTTATACATTTAGTGAGTTTAAATCAACAGCCAAAACCAATAAAAATGTTCCTTCCATCGAAAAATGACCATAAAGACTAGGTAAAATTTCTGTTAAAGGTAATCCACTCAGTAAATAGCAGGTAAAATATAAAGAAAACAAGGAATACAACTCTGTGTACACATTTGTTTTATTTGAAGTTTGCTGACTAAAATCACAGACAAAATTGATATAATAAATATGTGATAGACATTAAATGAATATATACAAACATGTACTACTAATGATTATATACAGAAATCAACCTTTAACCTGCATAATGCAGTAAACAATAACATGATTCCATGGAATGCATACCAATCTTACAGACCTAATATAACCATGTATGGCCTTATTAAATAATATGAACAACATAAATTGCTGGTTATTTCAATTAAACACCACAACAAAACTGATGAGGAAGAAATTTTAAAATAATCTATCATTGAGGGAGTTAATGTGACAGAAATTTTTTCATAATCATATGCCAAAAATAACCAAGCAAATGACTTTTCAGCATTTTGTTCTTTTTTCTTGTTATCAACATAATTCTGTCCTTAGATGGTTTTGGCTTTACTCGTTTTGGTAATTTTTGCATTTTGAATTTGCTCTTCAGCTTTTTGGATTTTTGTTTTGGTTTTCAATATTTTTGGCCTTGAGCATAACTGATGAGTCGCAAATCGACGAAAAGGTGCACATCCTGTGCATCAAAATTGGTATTAATTTTGATGCACAAGATGTGCCCATTTCGTCGATTTACGACTCATCAATACTTGTGTGAAGTTAGCTCTTTTTAAGGATATGATAACGATACAAAATACAATAATGAAGTTTTGGAATGATTAAGAACTGAACATTAATTATTCTTGTGTAAACTAAAAAGAAGGTATGTTGATAGGGATAAAATTCTATTACTGTTAAGAAAATCAAACAACAATTAACCATTACTATAACCATTCATCAACATTAAAAGCACATAAAATATCACAGATATTACATACTGAGCACTTTCATCACGATTAACAAGACACATTCATTTAACACATAAAATACCACTTCATCAATTATGTACTTGGTTTTGTTACAGTAGCTTCATTCAATTTTTTATTGGATATTGGATTTTCTGGTTTTGTCAATTTCCAGTAAAGAGAAATATAGAATAAAAACTTCATCAATTTCTGAAGTTCATAGTTACTCTGCAAGTATGAAAAAAAACAATAGAGATTATGTTTATAAGACACGGATGCCCCGTCCTGAACATAGAATTCCCAATTACTTTTTGATGGGAAATCGTTTAGAGAAATACTTTAGATATATGAAAGTTTCAGATTATTCCATGCTTACATTAACTGGTATCTCATGAAAAACAATGAATGGACAGTGACTGAGGCAGAGTTACTCAAGCATGAAATGAAGGTCATGTTTCATATTTTGCTGATATGTGTTGAATTAAAAAAATACAACTGTAGCTGTAAAATATCATCACAGGTTTTAGAGAAATGGACTAAAATGCAAATATTTAACCAAAGTAACTCAAGCATAAATGTAGGTTATGGTGACTCAAATATTGCTAAATTGTGTTGTCCTGTAGTTGTGAAATATCATTAATACATCACCACAATTTCTAATTTCTTATACATTTAACAAGTCTCTCAAGCATAAAATGTTGGTCATAATGACTCAAAACTTGCTAAGTTAATTGTAGTTGTAAAATATCATTTTTGTATTACCATAGGCTCTTTAAAATACACCTAAATGCAGAAATTTAACCAAAGTCACTTAAGCATAAAATGGTAACTTAAATGTTGATGATTCTTGTTGTACTATACAAGATGAATGAAGTGGTGTAATATCACCAATATACATCAATAGATGTCTGAGAAATGGACCTAACTGCAAAAACTTAACAGAGTCACTCGAGCATGAAATGTAGGTAATAATGACCAAATTTATTTGAGAAATCCAACATATAATGTAAGAGGATTATAGTGATCAAGCATATTACCATGAATTCCTAGGATATAAATCCAGTGTATTCAGTGTTATAAGGGGATTGTAGTGATATAATATCATTGATGTATCTCAATGGGATTCTGAGAAACGGGCCTACATGCAAAAACTTAACACAACTGGATGTACGTAGACAGACAAGGGTAAATCTATATGTCCCTTCCACATCATGGATAGGGCATAAAAAAGAAATAAAAAAAAATGAAGGTTTCTAAGTGACAGAAACTGGATTTTTTCCTATGAAACTGTTGGGAGCCATCTCTCACACACCTGATACATACCCACCATATTTTGCAAAATAATGACAGGAAAATCCAGTTAAAAATATGATATATGAAACAACATTAATATGCATACAAGAAAATTGATTAAACTTTTCTATAGCATACCGTGGTAAAATTTCAAGGAAAACTTTCATTAAATGAAAGTCTTGTAAGTTTCATTATACATAAATTTCTCTAATGACAAAATTATGAACTACATTGCAACTGATAGCAATACTTAGCATCCACAATGCATATAGCTATTATTTAACAAATAATTGTAAGACTGACATTGACTTCTACAATACCATCTAATTGCTAGAAGTGTATTACAGTTTCAATCCCAAACCCAGGAAGTTTTGCAATATACTATTCTCAGGTGTGCAAAGCTAGAAAAAAAATTTTTCAATCTAATAAAAGAATTCTGCCTAAAGATGGTGCTAGGGGTATCTAATTAGGCTGTTGCTGGAAAACCCTAGTCTTTTGGAAATATAAAAAATATTTCAAAATAAACATCAAAACTGTTAGCAATAACCTGATTTACATGTTATAAATGTTCCTTTACAAGCTTTAACATTTTTGCATTAATCTTTTAACAATAACTTTACTCTATTTATTTCTGAGCAGTACATGACAATGTTGTTTTGATTAATGGTAACTATGAAAAACATGGGGAAAACACTTAACTGCAAATACAGTGGACATAACTTAAAAATATTCTGCAATACATGCAATTATGGATACCTATACAAAAAACTTTACAATGTTCCACAGTAAGAAGGAATTCCAAGAAAGATGAAGACAGAAAAAACATGTTTATTTGTGATTGATACATTCTTTAAAAGAATGTTTTAGATCATGAGTATTTCAAAATTTTGCCCTAAGTAATCCCCATACTGTTTTGGACCTAATTAATGCTAAAGGTAACATGTATATTGAATACAAATGAACAATCAGAGAATATCATTCTGGAAGATGCAAAAAGTTCATTAACTTCAAGTTGTTGAAAACACTACTGTAAATTGTAATAATTACAATTAACAGAAATACAACTGCATTATGAAATAAAAACTTATAAACTATATTAAAATTAGATGTGATAACAATAGTAGGATCTCAGAATAAGACCTCATGAGTTTTGTTTCAATTCCTTGATGATATAAATTCCTAACTGTACATACATGAAATACTTCATACAGATGGAATGGCAGTGTATCACCAAACCTTCTTTTATTATGATTTCAAAAAAGTAACAATGCATATCTTGCTCTACCTTAAGAAATTTATAAAAAGTATTACATAGGGATCTGAGCTGTTTCATCTTTGATAAAGAATGTAAGTAATAACTACAAATTGTCATCTAAAATCTTATTCTACTATCTAAAAATGCACACTTGATACATATATTCAAAGCGAGGTGTTTATATGAATTATCTGACTTGAAGCCACAAAAACCAATTAGCATCACCTAATACTAACTTGTCAGTCCAAGTAACCTGGAATCCTATGTTTGGCACGACACAGCTTGTTTGCCTCATATGAACACAATCTTTATTTGACAGAAAAAAAAACAGATAAACATCATGACACATCATTAACAACAATGACACTTGGAGAGTTATGTTTCTGAAGCACCATCTGACTAGAGTCTGCAGTATAAGTAACAAACACGGCTAATCTATTGAGGTTATATATCCCTGGTTTACTGAACCCTGCTGACAATCTCGCTGGTTTCTGTTGATTGGGGTCTATCGTCAGCTGTGTCATGGTCTGACTTACCCAATTAAAACTACTGCTGTGACTAGGATAGCTCTGGGCCGTGAAAGGAATCTCAGGCCGAGGCTGGAATCTACATGTACAAAGAAATCAAGCTTGTAATTCACATCCCAATGACCCAAATTCAAACAATTTAAAATTCTGGTAGGCTGTGCAAATTCTTGGAATCCAGAATCTTGAATATTACTTTTTAATATTTAGTATAGGCTTCAATTTTCCTAATAAAACATTGAATTTTTATAAGAGTTCTATCTAGCAAGTAATAATTTTTTAGAAACATTGAAAACATAAAACATGTATGAGAAAACTCCTACCTGTCAGGTGATTTACTTGTATCTATTAACACTTCGACAGGTACTTTAGAACAGTTATGTAACACGACTACCACAGGCACAATACACACTCTGGAAAAATATAAAATTACAATGTACTTTTATGCCATAATCTATATATTCTCAATCCAACAATATGATATCTATATATTCATAAACTTGATTGGCTACAAAACAACTTTTTGTTATCCTTTATATATTGGAACTTTGCATGAGGTTTATAGAATATTGCTTGTTTTTTTTCAATATCAACCCTAGTATCATCCCAAGACTCATATCTGACCTATGTCAAATATGGGTTGAGGGATGATAAATCACACCACTAACTATTTGATAATTCAAGATTTTATAATCTCAACAATGCAGAATTTTCTTCACTTCATCCAGTATTAAAATCAGTGTCCTAATGCCTTATACATTATGTTCATTAAATGACAGTAATTTAACACCTGTGCTGATTAAGTTTGAAAAAATAAACAGGTCTGTTATATTTATTTTTCTATTTTATAATTAAAGCTAATATTAACAAGTTGTGGTGTGCCTTCGGACGTATCTGAAAGTGTTCAAGTTGTGGGTAATATCCTTTTATGATTAAAGCTAATATCTACTAGCTGTGAAGTGATTTTTCACTTACCTAGAAGTATTGAAATGGTCGGTAATATCACTTTTATAATTGAAATTAATATCTAATGACTGTGTAATGATTATTCGCTTATCTAAAAGTGTTGAAATTGCGGGTAATATCACTTTTATGATTAAAGTTTATATCTACTAGCTGTGTAGTGATTTTTCACTTACCTAGAAGTGTTGAAATTGTGGGTAATATCACTTTTATGATTAAAGCTGATATCTACTAGCTGTGTAGTGACTTCTGAATCTAAGCGTTTGTTCTCTTCTTCATCTTCTTCCGTTTTTATGAATCTTAAAGGTGGAGGATCAGGTTTGATCTATAATTAAATAAAACCTACATTTACTACAAGCATCAGTACAATTCTTTATTTTTAAGGATATACAAGCCACTTTAAAACACCACCAGTTGTACAAGGATCAATATCCAATCTTTTATCTACTGTTATCAGGTTATTTTGGTAATTTAATAAAACAATGATGAATTTTTTCACCCATTTTTAAATCAAATTTAGCAATTTAGATTACATCTTATAAATCATCACATTTAAAAAAAAATCTTGATGATAACATTTTGTAAAAAATGTTTTCTTTATTAATTGTAAATATGCAATATGAAATATCCTGTAGTATAAATTGTAATCATTTACTAAATATATGTACATATCTGGTATTGATCTACGAAAAAAGGACAATGCAATAGGTAAATACAGAACTGAAAAGAGGTAAAGTAAAGTTTCACTATTCTCGGGATTTAAGATGCTTAATATGGTCATGTTGCAATCAGCTGCATTTGATACTGCATGCAAATATGTTGTATTATTAACATTGATAATTAAATTTCTTGATTATGTAATAGATTTTTCATAATTTAAGTATCTTGTAAGTTTGAATTCTTTTTACTTGGATGCCAGAAGCAATTAGCCAAGTGGTAATTAGAACAATTTTTCTTATTTGATTTTGTTAAATAGTTCAAAAGTTATGGACCAATTCAATGTAAAACAGAGATAAGTCTTCTTGAAGTTTTTCTCAACTTAGTTATGACATCCCATGGTTGTATAAAATTTGCCTACTTAAAACAAAAAAAAATCAATATAAAGGTTTCATAAATTCTACAATAAATGTTAGCTAACTATTTTTTATTTCTAATTTTTTCAATTTTTCAAGCCATTTTTTTTTCTTATTGTCAATTCCCCATTGAGAATCATTTGAGTTATAGAAAACAACATTTATAAATAATAGTAAAATTTGTGTTTTCTTTGATGAATCCATCCAAAATTATCATTTTATTCTGAATTTAGACTTTCATAATGGCACAAATTCATTGATGAACTAAATTTACTAGAGAGTAAAGCAAACCTTATGTACAATTTTGAGGAAATAACAATTTTGTTATTTTTATTAGGAAATATATATATTAACAAGTCCATGAAGGTAAAATAATTTTTGCTAAATCTAAATGCAAGAAAAATATCTAAACCTGTATAACTGTAGGTAGAAAATGTTTATGTGTAACTTATTAGATGAAAAGTCCTTGCAATGAAAATATTGAATTTATAAAAAATATTTCATGAACATATATAATTCACAATGCAACATATAAATAGTGTTATATAACCAGAAGTCCATTAAATTGTTGACAGTAGGATAATTTTATCTGCTGGCAGTTTTCATGACAAGATCTTAGTTACACTGTTTAAAAGACCACCAAATTTCATGGTATCATTAAATTACACAGTGCCCTTCTTTTTAATAATGGACTTCTGTTAATTAGAGAATAATTTTATGTTAACCTACCAGCACCATACTAAAATCATCACCCATTATAAATTCAGTCTATTAGAAATAAAATATTATACTGAGTTTCAATAGGAAATAATTCATAAAATATTTGTTTAACTTTCAAAAGTTTCACCCTGAAACCTATACTATTCACTGGCTAAATCATGCATTAACTTTAACATTTTCTTTCCTACAAAGTTATCTCAATTAAACTATGATTTACATTGTAAATTTACTAGAAATTATTATGTGAATTTATTTTTAGACTAACAACTATGAAATATTCGAATTTTTGTACTACTTATAAAAATAATTATCTTCTTTACTGCAACAATGATTAAAAATCCCAATATAGCATACCTTTATAGGGTAAGAAGTAAATATAGTATCTATTCTTTCTATATGTACATGATGTTGCCCTACTCTGATCTGTACTTCACCAGTATCATTTATAACAAATGCCTATAAAATATTGAAATGCATATTAATTTTAGAATAATTTAAATTTCTACAGCATCTGCAAAAAAGATCAGTACAATTCTTCATTCAGAGAGATGTAGGTAAGGATAATGCTACCAATGTCCTGTAAGGAACAAAACTTGATGTAATTTATTGTTATGACATAATGCTGTCTATGAAATGGATTGTGATATGTAATGTCATACAAAATAAAATCCATGTAAAACAAGGAACACCAAACTATGAAAACAATGATACAGAATTTAAGAAAAATAAATTGCTTCGCTGAGCACAGCTGGATACGACCGCAGAGGTCCAACCCTGAACAGCTGGGGCAAAAATGGACACAATATTTGCACTTGATACAGGTCTGAAATTGGATTGTAATTAAATATTTGACACATAATAGGTTTCTGACACAGAATAACTGTAGTGAAAGAACTTAGAATTGGTCATATGATTTGAATTTATATTCAATTTTTTGCTTTTTGTGCAATACAATATGCTGTTGCAAATTGAACCCCCTCCCCCAAAAAATAAATTAAATTTTACCACTTTTTTTGCCTTTGTGCAATACACTATGCTATTTCGTATTGACCCCCCCCAAAAAAAACCTTATTGTACCCCCCCCCCCCCCCCCCCCAGCCCTTTTTTGCAAAAAAAAAATGTTTGAAGAAATTTTCTTTTTAATTTCTGAAATCTGAAATGAGAAAAAATTGTCCTCCCCCACAATTTCTTATTTACCCCCTAAATTTTCACCCCTCCCCCACCTTTCCCTTTTTCCAAAAAAAAAATTCTTTCCCTCAAGATAAGGTCATAATCCCCATTCAAATTTCTCATGGAGTTTGCAAACATAATTACCCATTTAAATACATCATTGAAGTATTAAAATAGAAAATGACATATGGCTAAAATTAATATTAATTAATAGTAACTTCTAAAAATAAATTGACAGCTATAAATCACCCCAAGACAATCTACATTTCTTTATACATAATTGAATCATACACAATACTTTACTTTAAATGTGTTTGGATTACCTCCCTTACACCAAGATAATATCATAGATTTCTATTTACTTATACTAAAGTTATTGTGCAAAAACCAAGAAAAATGCTTATTTGGGCCCTTTTTTAGCCCCTAATTCCTAAACTGTTGGGATCAAAACTCCCAAAAATGGTCATAAACCTTGTGTTAAAATTTCATAGATTTCTATTTACTTATACTAGAGTTATTGTGCGAAAACCAAGAAAAATGCTTATTGGTCCCTTTTTTGGCCCCTAATTCTTAAACTGTTGGGACCAAAATTCCCAAAATCAATCCCAACCTTCCTTTTGTGGTCATAAACCTTGTGTTTAAATTTCATAGATTTCTATTAACTTATACTAAAGTTATAGTGCGAAAACCAAATGTCTTCGGATGACGACGACGACAACGTCATACCAATATACGACCGCAAAAATTTTGCGGTCATATAAAAATTAAAAATTAAAAAAATTAAAAAGACCGATAGCAAAAATTTTAAATATTAAATCTATTTTTTCAAACTGATATCAAGTTCTTTTTCATGAAAAAAAAAACTGGAAAAGAAACATTTCTTAATTAGCAAGAACTCTTTTCAAAAACATCTAAATATTTAAAACTTTACCTTCCATATAATAACGAGAGTGAGTCCTATTTGTATTGCACATTTCAGATCATCGCTATCTTCTGTATCAACTGGAAGGTTTTCGTTGTCTGACGGTAACTTAACCTTGGACTTTGATCGAAAATAGAAGTCAGCACATGGTGTTAAAGAACTACAAATCTGCAAAAAAGTATAAAGATGACCTTCAGGATACTCAACCTTTTTTTTCAAACAGCAGTCCTCTCTAAGTTATTGGAGTTGGATATGATTTCAGAATATGATATACAATTCTACATCTAAACAATGACAAGGTATATAACTAAGTTTATTTAAAGTAATTCAAGTAATATTAATTTCACACAGTAATATTACCTGTAAGAAAGTGCCTTTTTAGTAACATTCTCTCATTACTCATAGATTTATGAAGAAATATAAAGCATTAAAATGTAAATGCGAATATAGTATGTATCCTGTTGCTCCAAACTATTGACGTCAATCAGTATGCATTTCATATCAATAAATACTATTTACGCTACTGAAAATCTCTCAGTCAGTATAATGATCATAATAATGTTGTGTTTAACATTAACTATGGAAAATAGTGGCAGGGTGAAAAACATAGTGCATTCTCCTCTAGGTCATGCACTATGTTTTCCACCCTGGCCACCTATTTTTGCAGAGTCAATGTTAAACACAACATTATTATATAATTGAAAACAAGAATATATGTGTCCAATGGATACTGTGCCCCACCAACAAGCATACTTATAAGGAAAGTTATATGGATTATGTCTTGAAGTATATCTAATAAGTTTAATGTTGATACAACATCATGATATCTAATTCCAATTTAATGAACTTCAACCTAAACCTTAACCTCAATAATTAAAAACAACAAAATCATGAGCAATCAAGCATTAAATTGAATATACAGCATCCTTTTAGTATAAATTTGGAATAGATCCCATCTTGAGGTATTATCTGATGAACTTCATTTTGATATGACATCTACTTCTTACTGAACAACATTAAACCTAAGCCTACATATTGGCAGAAACCTAAATCAAGATCAATCAACCATGAAATTGAGGTCACACTGCCATTTTGACCTAAATTTTAAATAGATCGAATCTTGAGGTAATATCTGATTATTTTCCAAGTTGATATTACATCTACTGCCAAAATGAAGTACCTTAAATCTTAATCTTAATCTTGATAAACACTTAAATCATGATTTATCAAGAATGAAATGCTGCCATGTCACCACTCGAAAATAGATTCAATATTGAGGTATTATCTGATGAGATTTTGTGCCGATATAACATCTATTGCCCACTGAACTACCTCTTAACCAAAGTAGGACAGATCTGAGTGTTGAGTCCCTTCGGGTAAATTCTTTTTTTATATATACAGAATAAAAACTTTACCTGTTGATTGTCAAATGAAACATCGCTAAATAATACACAGTCTTTTCCCTTTATTGATTCTGAAAATAACAATTAAATTTCTAAAGCGGTTGATTATGTAAAATTGTATGTAAAAATTATTTCTATCATTCTATAATGCATTATCAAAAGTTCCTTAAAATTTATACATTTAAAGCAAGTAACAAAATCATGTTTGTTAACTAAATTGAACAGAATCTGACTTAAAACAAAGGTTTTAGAGGGAAATTTAGATTATTTTCAACATCCTATATTTATATAGTTCCAAAGAACCTTACTGGTATACTTACCTATATTAGTAGGATTTCTTATGGCTTTTAAACAAATTTGCATAGTTTCTCTACTGCCTACTTGTATTTCTACAAAATAACATGAAAAATGATCAAGTAGGTTAAAGGAATGAATGAATAAATGAAAAAATTGTTTTTGTCTCAACATATTCTGATAAATTGATACTATCTTGTACTAAACTGATAAGCTCAACTGGATTTTTAGCTGACTTCACTCTCATTATGTATCATGTAATTCATCATGCAACATAGCTAATCACACTCACATTATCCTGACTATGAACGGGCTATATTTTACTCTAAATCCTTAGTATTGCAATCTTAAATGAAAAAATTTATGAAAGCATAAATTGCCATTATGATACTAACACAATGATAAGCCAAAAAGAAAAGAATTAGATACCATACTAAAATGAGAAATGCAGAAATGAATTTAATATCATTTATAAGAATAAACATGAAAAAAATTCTCTTTTAACTTTTTTTTTTAAGAAAAAGATCAAAGTCAATTTCAAGTTGGAAAATATCCAGGGGTCACGCTGGCTTTCAAAAACTTGTAGCCCAAAAAATGGCCAAAGCATCAATTTTGTCGCCAGTGTCAAAATTTTGTTTGCCAAGTCACCCTCCCCCTTTTTGAAACATACATGATTGTTCTTTTATTCAGTACTATTTGAAATAACATCACCTGAAAAATATTTTTGATGAAATAAAGTTTTAATGACAGTTAACTTTCATCTGAAATGACCTTTATTTTGATGGCAAGCCTAATAAAACATCGATTGCTCCACATGTGTTTGTTGATGTTAAACCGGCAGTGACATCACAATCTTTGCCGATTGGAAATTTTATGATATTATGCCTTTAAACACAGGTTGAATGTGTTAAAACCATGCAGTTATTTTCATGATTAATAAAATTGCCTAATAAAAATTTGGATAATATAAATATTACCTTACTGTATAAATTGAACTGTCCTCAGAGGGTGGTAAATCAATTGAGCAGTCAAATGTAAACAATCTCAGCACATGCGAGTTATTGATTATGCATTTGTTTACTGTTGAAACACCTGCTATGTTTATTGGCCTGATGTAAACTGTTCAATTATAGATAATTATATAAAACTGACAAATGATGTTTCTTAGTCACCATATTAAAATGTTTTCACATTAGTGTCAGATTTTATTTTTTAAAAAAGATTGAAAAATTCTATCTCCAGAAATATCGCCAACTATAAAATTTTGTCACCACAATGAATAAAAAATTGTATTTTGCGACATTGGCGAAGCCCAGGGCGGTCCCTGAAATCATTACTGCATTAATGCAGTTCCAAAATGTAATAACAAACTCTTACATACCAGAAGTAATTTGTTGTGAACTCAGGTAATGGATTGTCCATTTATCACTAGCACACGACACTTGGTTTATCTGAACTTCTTTCACATGTGCCCTCTGAGCCTGAACCTATCAAATTAAATATGTTACAAATGTACATCACATAAACTAGACTTACAGCCTCCTTAGTTTTCAGAGGTTGAAACATCTTTAAAAAGCATGTTGAGATTTCATGTGACTGAGAAAATTATACTACGAAATTTTTTTATTATTTTCAAACATTTACAACACAACACTAGAAAATATTACTACCACTATATCTCTTCCATATCACAGACTTAATGATATGTCCAAAGTAAATTCAGTTTGTCATACCTGACTCAAGTTTTCTAATTCACAGAATACAACACAAGAACCAATACTTCCTCCAGTTTGTGACGAATTATTTCCCCTTCTGGCAACAGCTCTTACACTTAGTGATTCTAAAGTGTTTATCACAGCAGTATGACGTAACAACCTGTGTCTGAAAATAATACTAATATTTTAATAATACATTATAAAAATATTAAAAGTACAATATACGACATATCTATGAAACCACATAAAATGCTAGAAGTTTTATGGACAATCAGGATTTTTAATGGATGCCAGAAAAAAATATACCGTACTTACTCTATTTATTTGACACTAAAATACACCTATTTTTTAGGAAAATTGGAAAATTGTCGAAACTAGAGTTACTGTGGTCTAGTGGGCCACAAATACCCCCCGCACCAACTGCTTTGTAAACCTGTCCACATAATCTGTCCTTAACGGACTATTGATACCCCCGATCTTGCATCTGTTGAGCCCTCTGCACTTTAGAAAGTAAAAGGTGAAACACCCTGCAAAGTTTCAGACCATTGATTTAAAGCTGTAAGAGGAGTTGGTTACACAAAATGGGTACTCTTCATATAGAATATTGTTGGAAAATGAGCAAGTTCAAAATGCAATAAAATGCTCCGCGGGGCACAGCTAGATACGATCGCAGATGTTGAACCCTGAAAAGCCCCCCCCCCCCCCCAAAAAAAAATAATTTACCCCTTTTTTAGCTTTTGTGCAATACACTATGAAGTTGCGCATTGACCAACCCCTCCCAAAAAACCCCCCCAAAAAACAATAAAATTTATTGTAAACCCCCCCCTTTTTTTTTGCTAAAAAAAATTTGAAATTATCTTTTTAAATTTATGCAATATGAGAAAAAAATTAACCCCATTCCCAATTTCTCATTTACACCCGCTAAATTTTGTTTTCAAATACCCCCCCCCCCCCCCCCCCCCCCAACAATTTCTTTATACTTTGCAACCATAACAGCCCATTTAAATACACCATAAACGTATTAAAATAGAAAATGATATCATAGTCATGGATGGCAAATTTTAAATATACATAATTTAAAAGCAGTTTAGATGAGATAAACAAAAAAGCTTCATCAGCACATTTTATATTGGCAAATTTCAAATGAAGTTCATTAAACTAAAGTTATTGGCAAATTTCCAATGGAATTTGTTAATAATAAAGTTTTGATAACAGGGCACACATATCAATTTCTTGCTATTGCGCAATACTGTGCAATTGAAAATTTCTTTAAATATTTGACACATAATAGGTTTCTGACACAGAATAACTGAAATCAAAGAACTTAGAATTGGTCATATGATTTGAATTTATATTCAATTTTTTCCTTCTTGTGCAATACAATATGCTGTGGAGAATTGCCCCCCTCCCCCCAATAAAAAATAATTTACCACTTTTTTAGCTTTTGTGCAATACACTATGAAGTTGCACATTAACCCCCCAAAAAACAATAAAATTTATTGTAACCCCCGCCAACCCTTTTCTTCCTAAAAAAAATTTGAAATCTTCTTTTTAATTTATGAAATATGAAATGAGAAAAAAAATACACTATGCTATTGCATATTGACCCTCCCCCCCACCCCCTCCCACCCCAAAAAAAACCAAAAAAACTTATTGTACCCCCCCCCCCCCCCAACCCTTTTTTTCAAAAAAAAAATGTTTGAAGAAATTTTCTAATTTTTTTAGCCCCTAATTCCTAAACTGTTGGGATCAAAACTCCCAAAAATGGTCATAAACCTTGTGTTAAAATTTCATAGATTTCTATTTACTTATACTAGAGTTATTGTGCGAAAACCAAGAAAAATGCTTATTGGGCCCTTTTTTGGCCAATAATTCTTAAACTGTTGGGACCAAAACTCCCAAAATCAATCCCAACCTTCCTTTTGTGGTCATAAACCTTGTGTTTAAATTTCATAGATTTCTATTAGTTATAGTGCAAAAACCAAATGTCGACGGACGACGCCAACGACCACGCCAACGTCATACCAATATATGACCGCAAAAATTTTGCGGTCATATAAAAATGATGATAGAAAATCTTAACGACTTGCTGCAGGTATGTAGATCACTAATAAAACATGCCGAGTCAAAATCAATGGGCGTTTGCAAAGTCGAAAGTTCTACCATCAGTCGAAGTGCCGTGAGGATAAGTCAAAGTTCTTAGAGGGGGGAGGGGGGAGAGGGGGGGGGAGACATTTGCTGGAAAAAATGCTGGACAAAAAACTAAGTCCGAACTTGAAAAAAATTTGGGCATAGTGGCCCCTAGAAAATACTCTTTTTTACCCCCCTTCCCATCACCCAAACCATAATAGAGGGAATTAAGAGAGAGAGTGAAAGACAAGCTGGGACAAATTTCATTTATCCTAATGAAATCTTACTTGTCTTTGTGAGAAAGTGTTTTTATGTTGATAGTTGATAAAATGATCTACATACCTGCGGCAAGTCATTAATCTGGAAACATTTCCTTAATGCAAATTGTAAAGAGCGGAGCTGTACTAAAGGGAATTCATTTTGAGCTATGATTGTGCACATCATCAGCCGCCCTCGTTTTGTCCTCTTCCGATTTTCGGCACTTTTCCAAATTTGTGAGACTTCTCACCAGTAAAATTTACCTCCGTGAGCACATGGAAATATTTGTGAGACTTCACTGACTGACATACATAATATAAAGGTTTCGCCTTTTGATGAAGATTGAAGGAATTTCCAAAGATCAGTGTATTCATGTTTGGCTGGCAAGTTTTTCACTGGCTCCATCATGCCGCCATTAAATGATGCCGAGTCAAAATCTTATGGGCGTTTGCAAAGACGAAAGTTCTACCATCAGTCAAAGCCCCGTGAGGATAAGTCAACGTTCATTCGAGCGTCCTTTAACTTTATGCCTGGGCATATCGACATGTCGCGGAAGGTTCCGAGCGAACTTTGCGTTTTTATTTTTTTTACCGTTTTACTTAGTTGACAGGGGTCTGAAAATCGTAGTGATAACGCTAAAATCGTAGCGGTAAACAGGTCCGAATAAGCTGTAACTAGAATTGATAACACAAAGCATGTACACGAGGTTCGGACAGACGGACAGACGGACTGACGGACAGACAGACAGACAGACAGACTGAAACCTATATACCCCCCAAAACTTCGGTCAATGTACTTTAAGAATAGGCAATCAAAATAATGGTTCATACAGTATTGTTATTTGATTTTATATTCATGATTTATCTTTTTGTACCTTCAAATTAATAGTTAATTTAATGTTGAAGACGAAAACAGTAGCAAACTTCAAACGACCCGCCATGTTGTTGACTAATATGTGAACATCTCACAAATGATTTTTACAATCTGGATTTGGAGCATCTCACAAATGATTTTTACAACACGTGTTACATTTGTAGTCTCATCGTCTTTTTAGAACATATTATAACTATAACATTTAAATGTCTTAAAAACCTTATTCATTTCATTTGAAAAATTTTATTTATTTCTCTGAAAAATGCAAATACACAATTCCGTTCCAAACTCGTTTCGGATTTCTTTTCAAAAGTAAACTTCCAGGTAGGAAAAATTCAATAAAATTTACTTAAAAATTGATCTTGTTTCAATCAAATTTATTAAGATAGATAGTTTAAATGGTTTAGAAAGACGAAATAAACACTCGATGAGGACTGAAAGTAATTAATTTACCTAAGAAGTTAAAATTACTGACTGTCATCACCTGAGAACAACGATCGTAACTTTGACAATTTTGAAATCGTCGATAAAATAGAGTTATCAAAAAATTCAATTTTCCTTGAATTTTCAAAAGTGTCGAATAATTAGGCCGTCCAATAATTAGGATTATTATGGTACCTTCAGTATATAAAAGTATCAGATATTTAAAAAAAACTAGAAGCTCCGAGGGCTGAGCCTGTATCGCTCACCTGGCATGAAAGCCATTTTTATTGATGTACCTCAAAGACAGAAGTCACTTCTCCCTATCATTATGAAATGTGGTATTTAGCCTTGTAGGAACCAAATCACGGTCCCTCTATTTACAGGTCAGCATATTCTAAAATCTGGAAGTTCTCCAGAAGATTTTTGCATGTATTTCCCAGAGGGTCTTATGTTAACCTAAGTCCTCTGCAGAAGGCCATTTTGAATTAGGGATCGGCACCAGATTAACAACACTTGGTGAGCACCTTAAGAGGAACATTCAGACCATGTTTGGTTTCAAGCAATTCTGCGGTTTCTGTAGATTTTTGTAATATGTCATAAGACACTTTCTGTCAAATTTGGCTCTATTTGGACAAGCAGTTTAAGAGAAAAATTTTTTTTTAAATCAACCAATCAACAACAAGAATAGCCTATGGCGGCCATGTTTGTCGCCTGATCTGGACAAAATGAGGAAACTTTGTAAAAAAACCTCCAACATCTGAGATGCTTCCTGTAAAGTCTCATTACCTTTGGCCAAGCAGTTTCAAAGAAGAAAATTATCAACCGATGAAAGACAAGAACTGCCCATTATGAAGGCCATGTTTGTTGCCTGATCAGAAGGAAATGAGGAAACTTTGTATAGAACCTCCCAATCAGATGCTTTCTGTCGAGTTTCGTTCCATTTGGCCAAACGACTTCAGGAGAAGATTTTTTTACATCAGCCAATCAGAAACTAGAGGCTCTCAAGAGCCTGTATCGCTCACCTGGATTTAACTTTTCACCTTGAGCAGACCTAAAAATTTAAGTGATGCAGTCAATTTGGCTGGTTTTTCTATAGGATTCTGTGTTAAACTAATTTCAGCTGTGGCAGCCATCTTGGTTTAGTCCAGGTCAACGGATACATTTCTAAAAGAGAACCATTTAAGGACCATTTCTGCTAAGTCTTGTTCCAACTGGCTAAGCGGTTTCAGACAAGAAGATTTTTAACTGAATTTTTCTATAGGGTCCAATATTTAACAAAGTTCGGTGTGGCAGCCATCTTGGTTGACAATCCACGTGATCGGACATATTTCTGAAAGAGGATCTCCTAAGGACCAATGCTGCCAAGTCTGGCTCCAATATGTCAATTGGTTTCAGACAAGAAGATTTTTCAATTAATTTTTCCATAGGGCCCTATGTTAAACTAAGTTCTGCTGTGGCGGCCATCTTGGTTGACAGTCTGGGTCGTCGCACAAAAATTCTGAAAGAGGACCATCTAAGGACCCATTGCTACCAAGTCTAATTCTAATTGACTTAGTGGTTTCAGACGAGAAGATTTTTGAGTGAATTTCCCATAGGGTCCTATGTTAAACTAAGTTCTGCTGTGGCGGCCATCTTGGTTTACAGTCCACGAAATTTGACACATTTCTGAAAAAGGACCTCCTAAGGACCTATGCCGCCAAGTCCTGCTCCAATATGTCAAGTGGTTTCAGACAACACAATTTTTCAATGAATTTTCCTATAGGGCCTATGTTAAACTAAGTTCAGCTGTGGCGGCCATCTTGGTTCACAGTCCGGGTCATCAGACACACCTCTCTAAGAGGACCATCTAAGGACCATTGCTGACAAGTCTGGTTCCAATTGGTCAAGTGGTTTAAGGCAAGAATATTTTTCAATGAATTTTCCCATAGGGCCCTATGTTAAACTAAGTTCGGCTGTGGCGGCCATCTTGGTTAACAGTCCGGGTCATTGGACATATTTCTGAAAGAGAACTTCCTAAAAACCATTACTGCCAACTTTGGTTCCAACTGGCCTTGTAGTTTCATATAAGAAGGTTTTTGAAATTCACCCCCCCTTTTTTTTTCTATTTTTAGTAACAGCAGCCATGGAAGTCGGGGATGCCAGACATAAGTTTGGAAGGGGGCCAGCCAAGGACCATTCCACCAAAGTCTGGCCTCAATTGGCTCAGTGGTTTGAGAGGAAAAGATCTTAAAAGCAAAGTTTACGCTGAATGCCGTCTTTAAAGGGCAAAAACTCCTATAAGGGGTCAATCAACGATTTTGGTCATGTTGACTTATTTGTAGATCTTACTTTGTTGAACATTTTTGCTGTTTACAATTTGTCTTTATCTATAATAATATTCAAGATAATAACCTAAAACTGCAAAATTTCCTTAAAATTAAAAATTCAGGGGCAATAACCCAATAAAGGGTTGACCGATTCGTCTGAAAATTTCATGACAGGTAGATCTTGACCTGATGAACATTTTTACCCCATGTCAGTTTTGCTCTAATTGCTTTAGTTTTTGAGATATAAGACAAAAACTGCAGTTTACCCCTATGTTCTATTTTTAGCCATGTCGGCCATGTCGGTTGACAGGCGGGGTCATCGGACACATTTTTTAAACTAGATACCCTAATGATGCTTGTGGCCAAGTTTGGTTCAATTTGGCCCAGTAGTTTTAGAGGAGAAGATTTTTGTAAAAGTTAACAGACGACGACGACGGACGACGGACGACGGACGCCAAGTGATGAGAAAAGCTCACTTGACCCTTTGGGTCAGGTGAGCTAAAAAGAACTGCTCATGGCAGCCATATTTGTATTATGATTGGGAAAAAATGAGGAAACTTTATGAAGGACCTCCCATATATGCTTCCTGTCAAGTTTCATTCCATTTGGGCAAGCGATTTCAGGAGAAGATTCTTTTATATAAGCCAATCAGAAACAAGAACTGCCAATGGTCACCATATATGTACTCTGATCGAGATGAAATAAGAAATTTTGTAAAGAGCCTCCCTATAGATGCTTCCTGTTAAGTTTCGTTCCATTTGGCCAATCAGTTCCAGGGAAAATTTTTTTTTTTAATCAACCAATGAGAAACAAGAATTGCCTATGGTGGCCATGTTTTTTGCCCAATCGAGATGAAATGAGGAAACTTTGTAAAGAACCTCCCATAGATGCTTTCTTTCAAGTTTCGTTCCTTTAGCCATGCGATTTCAGAGGAGGAGATTTTTTTATATCGACCAATCAGAAACAAGGACTGGCCATGGCGGCCATGTTTGTTGTCCGATTGGAACGAAATGAGCAATCTTCATAAAGGACTTTACACAGATGCTTCCTGCCAAATTTAATTACTTTTGGCCCAGTGGTTTCAGAGGAGAAGATTAAAATGTGAAAAGTTAAGGGATGGACGGACGGTTGACGAACAAGAAGTGATGACAAAAGCTCACATGGCCTTTGGCCAGGTAAGCTACAAATAATATCCTTTCATGCAGTAGCTTTGGAAACTGTGGTGGTGGTGCCTGAAATTCTAATATTATATATCTATTTTTAACTAATAGTGGAAAAAATCTTACCTTGGTTTTGGTGCAGAATGGCATGGTTCATAATAAAACATAAAATGTGCTTCATGTACTCCTCCAATGTCATTCCCACGTATCCAAGCCGGCACCGACAAAGTATTTTTTGGTTGTAAAAGTCCATTTGGAAGATTTATATCCACCACACATGAAATATCACTTGTCAGTTTAGAATTAAAATCACATGAGGACGTTGAATGTAATACTTCAGAAGTCACTTGATATACACTAGGAAATTTAGGAATTTCTCCATGAGATCCTAAAGTAAAAAATTCTGGATTTGATGATCCTACTTTAAGTTTGTGTAAAGGACTAGAACCAATATTTGTAAACTGTAACATAATTGCATGAACCTCACCACACAGTAATGTTTGAGGAAAATTACAAAATGAAACTTGTAATTGAGGCATTTCTTGTTGTATTACAAGATCTAATCTACGATCAGGTCCATACATTTTGTTGGCCTTTTCCTCCTTTGTATTATTCAATCTAGGACCTTGAACATCCAGTTTTTGTTTACCCCTAACATATAACGTATTTGATAAGGAAGACTTTTGTCCTTCATGCTGTGCTGTTCCTAAGTGGAATGAAATCCCCACAACCCTGAGTTCTCCAGTCTGATGTGGGACAAGCACCATCTGTACCTGCAACAAGAAGTAAATCATTTTAAAAATAACTGAATCACACTATTATTAAAGTCAGCATTTTTTCAACAATTTAAATGGGTTTGATTTATCTGTCTTGCCACTGTGACAAGTACAAAGGCAGAGAACTGAATACTTACTAAATTAGTTTAACCCTACCACACTATGTCCCAAGTCAAGAAATTTTTCAGTGGTTGTACGTTTTTTGTGTTGTTTTTGTAGTATAGAGTCCATTAAGATCTTGTTATTCTATGTGGGCTGTACAAATATCATTTAAAGTGAACAGTGTAAAAAACAATATTCTAAATGACTTACTGGTAATCTTTCATTTGCCTGTAGAACTATACCGTCTATGACTTGTGTATAAATGATTTCATTTGCTAAAGTATTCTGAAATAAAAGCCATCAAGACATCAGTTTATACATCTATGTCTATTTAAATTATAGTTTCTGGTCAGATTTCAAAGATGACGAGGAAGGTCATTCACCAAAATATGTACATTCAGCAGTCATTTTTGTTCTTTAATTAATCATTCCAATAAATATTTTCAATGAAGTTATAACAATTTAGAAAATCAGAGTTGTAATCACTTTAAAAAATATAACTTTTTCTCTTAATTTAGTCATTCTTTAAAATCAGGTTTATGTTGTTTTTTTTCTCTCATCATGGTTAATGCTACTTTCAGCACAACTTCCTTTATTATGTCTGCAGTTTTTATTGGTTGATGTAGGGGCCTTTGTGACTGAAAGATGAAGGTATTTTGTCGTAACTACCAGTAACACTTTTCACAAAAAATCTTAAGAGTTAATCGCTTTTTAGTCATACTTATTCGAGAATAACTTACGAGTGATTTTAGTCTCAAGATTTTTTGTGAAAAAGACTCCAGTACTACTGATCACTCTCCTGTAAGAACTGAGGTTGCGTTTCTATTATGTGTTATCGCTTCATCCTTCAATAATAAACTGCTGTTCCTTATGCACATAATATGCCTGTAGGAAAATATTGATTTGTAATAATGTGTTAAAGTTTGAAGAAATTCTGTCAAGGCGTACTCAAGTTAGTGTGCGACATGTGAAAAATTGTTTTTATTGAACAATCTAAGTCCCATAACTCTGGAACGACAAAAGTGAAAATTGTCAAAAAGTATACAGACCCTAAGATCATCATTTGTAATAATTTGTTAAAGTTTGAAGAAAATCATTCCAGGCATACTCGAGTTTGGGTGCGACATGTGAAAAACTGCTTATATTTGGACAAATCTAAGTCCCATAACTCTAGAACGACATAAATTAAAATCGTCAAAAAGTATACAGACCCTCACACAATCATTTGTTTGATTGTTTGTTTAGTTGGGGATTTTTTTCAACACATTTGGCTATTTCACGGCAGCCAGTTTTTATTGGTGGAGGAAGCTGGAGTACCCGGAGAGAACCACCAACCTTCGGTAGGAAAATTGGCAATAAGTGTCAATTTAGATCTGAGTCAAATACACCCCGCCACAGGTGAGATTCAAACTCACAACCTCAGTGTTGACAGGCTAGTGATCATTAGTAATCATGACAAACTACCTAGACCACTAGGTCACCGAGGCTCCCCATCATTTGTAATAATGTGTTAAAGTTTGAAGAAAATCACTCGAGGAATACTCTCGTTAGTGTGCGACATGTGAAAAATTACTTATATTTGGACAATCTAAGTCCAATAACTCCAGATTGACATAACTGAAAATTGTCAAAATCGAAAAACAGCTTTATTCCAGCAATCCTAATGTTGTGTTAAAATTTCATAAGAATTGATTGAAGCAATTTCGAGTTATGGTACGAAGTGTTGATGGACAGACATTGGTATACCATTATACGTCCCGTCTCTGACGGGTGTATAAAAACTGGTCACCATGATATAATCACCTCCACTGAAAGTGACATACAAACCAACTAAAATGAAATAACACTAAAAATAATTTACTGCAGAAGCTAGAGTCTGTGGAAAGAATAACCAATCCATGACAGGATGACTTGCAATCCTTAATGAAAATTAGTATCAAACATATATGTACATCACTGAGAGTGACAGGCCTGTGAATATTAGCAGTTACAATAAGCTTCCTAGATTATATCACAACCAAGACCAGTAAACAGTTTATATAGATAGTGTTTAAAGGAAAAGCATTATGCAGCAGCAAGACCAGCACTACTTCTTGACCACTCTTCTCACTACTGTAAGTGACTGCAATAAATTATTCATAAAGATTTGGAAAATTTTGCCTTTCCATTTTCTCTTCCATTTGTTTATAAAACTTTGGACATTTTCTTTACTCTTTGCCTCAAATCATCAACAAACAGCAAAGCTAATCATATTCTAATAACTTTAGCATGCTTTAAATAAATTTCAGTGAAAAATCTTTCAAAAAAACAGTTTAAGTTTAAATTTGTAATCTGCTGCTAATGATTAAATTTAATTTAAAAAAGAATAATACATTTAATGCATTAGCATACAGCCAATAATAGTATGAAAAAGGATATAAGAACTGAGTTAATTTAATATGCAAGCCTGGTGTATATATATGTAAAATACTTGCAGAGTCTCCATTAATAGTTTTAAATTTTTGCTGAAGCAAGAAATAAAAAATAATTAACTCTATTTCACTTAGAAATGATGGGGCCATCAAAAACATTTAGAAATAACTGAGTTATCATTATACAATTATTGACCTTTGATGGGGTTAATACCATGATTTATCAACCCCACCCCACCCCCCAGAAATGATAATCACCAAGGCCAAAAGCCATAGTGAATATCATATTGAAGCAGTTGATAAATCCTTGTATTAAAAGATATAAAAGTTTAATTATATGACTGAATAAAATGCTCCGCTGGGCGCAGCTAGATACGACCGCAGATGTCGAACCCTGAATAGTTGGGGCAATTATGAACACAACATTCAAGCTTGATACAATACTGAATTTGGATTGTGAATAAATATTTGACACAGCATAGGTTTCTGACACAGAATGAATGTTGTCTAAGAACTTAAAAATTTTTAATTTACCTATTCAAACCATATCAGTATTATTTGTTTTTATATATAAATCAGAAATAACCAATTTAAAATTTAAAATTGGGCACACATATCAATTTCTTGCTATTGCGCAATACTGTGTAATTGAAAATTTCTTCAAATATTTGACACATAATAGGTTTCTGACACAGAATAACTGAAATCAAAGAACTTAAAATTGGTCATATGATTTGAATTTATATTCAATTTTTTGCTTTTGTGTAATACAATATGCTGTGGAGAATTGCCCCCCCCCCCCCAAAAAAAAAGAATAATTTACCCCTTTTTTTAGCTTTTGTGCAATACACTATGAAGTTGCACATTGACCCCCCTCCCAAAAAAAAAACAAAAAACAATAAAATTTATTGTAACCCCCCCCCCCCTTTTTTTTTGCTAAAAAAAATTTGAAATTTTCTTTTTAATTTATGAAATATGAAATGAGAAAAAATTACCCCCTCCCCAATTTCTCATTTACCCCCCCCCCCCCCCCCGAATTTTGTTTTCAACCCCCCCCCCCCCATTTCTTTATACTTTGCAACCATAACAGCCCATTTAAATACACCATAACATATTAAAATAGAAAATGACATCATAGTCATGGATGGCAAATTTTAAATATACATATTAAAAGCAGTTTAGATAAGATAAACAAAAAAGCTTCATCAGCACATTTTATATTGGCAAATTTCCAATGGAATTTGTTAATAATAAAGTTTTGATAACAGGGCACACATATCAATTTCTTGCTATTGCGCAATACTGTGCAATTGAAAATTTCTTCAAATATTTGACACATAATAGGTTTCTGACACAGAATAACTGAAATAAAGAACTTAGAATTGGTCATATGATTTGAATTTATATTCAATTTTTTGCTTTTGTGTAATACAATATGCTGTGGAGAATTGCCCCCCCCCCCCAAAAAAAAAATAATTTACCCCCTTTTTAGCTTTAATTTTGGACCCCGATTTGGACCAACTTGAAAACTCGGCCCATAATAAAAAAACTAAGTACATGTTTAGATTCAGCATATCAAAGAACCCCAAGAATTCAATTTTGTTAAAATCGAACTAAGTTTAATTTTGGACCCTTTGGACCTTAATGTAGACCAATTTGAAAACGGGACCAAAAATTAAGAATCTAAATGCACGGTTAGATTCGGCATATCAAAGAACCCCAATAGTTCAATTTTCGATGAAATCAAACAAAGTTTAATTTTGGACCCCGATTTGGACCAACTTGAAAACTGGGCCCATAATAAAAAAACTAAGTACATGTTTAGATTCAGCATATCAAAGAACCCAAAGAATTCAATTTTTGTTAAAATCAAACTAAGTTTAATTTTGGACCCTTTGGACCTTAATGTAGACCAATTTGAAAACGGGACCAAAAATTAAGAATCTAAATGCACGGTTAGATTCGGCATATCAAAGAACCCCAATAGTTCAATTTTCGATGAAATCAAACAAAGTTTAATTTTGGACCCCGATTTGGACCAACTTGAAAACTGGGCCCATAATAAAAAAACTAAGTACATGTTTAGATTCAGCATATCAAAGAACCCAAAGAATTCAATTTTTGTTAAAATCAAACTAAGTTTAATTTTGGACCCTTTGGACCTTAATGTAGACCAATTTGAAAACGGGACCAAAAATTAAGATCCTAAATGCACGGTTAGATTCGGCATATCAAAGAACCCCAATAGTTAAATTTTCAATGAAATCAAACAAAGTTTAATTTTGGACCCTTTTTTGGCCCCTAATTCTTAAACTTTTGGGACCAAAACTCCCAAAAACAATCCCAACCTTCCTTTTGTGGTCATAAACCTTGTGTTTAAATTTCGTAGATTTCTATTAACTTATACTACATTTATAGTGCGAAAACCAAATGTCTACAGACTCCGACGGACGACGGACGACGACGACGACGCCAACGTCATACCAATATACGACCGCAAAAATTTTGCGGTCGTATAAAAATTACACATTGGTCAGTAATGGGGTCTTTTTTCTGGGTTTTTGAATGGATTTTTTTTTTAATTTTCTTGTCAATAAGTTGCAGAATGTTTTTTTTACATTACTCTGTACTTGTTTTTATCAGTGAAATAAAACAAAAGTAGTGTATCAATAAGTTTAATATTGAAAACTCAACAATTTAAAGCATTTACACTCATATCATATTGTTTTCATTTAAAATTGAAATTTCACTTTCATTTTTGTTTGTTGTTTTCTTCAGTGATCATAATTCTCTATTTGGGACCACTGATTGTGCAATTTAATTTAAGAACAACTTTTAATGCTTCGAGTTTGGGAAATTCACACCTTTAATTAGTGTTACCATACTTATGTGTGCCATGGCAATGATTACATGTAATATAACCTTGCCTGCATTTTTTTGCCGTGATTATCATGTTTTGAAATACATAATTTAAACTGAATCATACTACTATTAAATTTCATCCTGTAGTCAGCATTTTTGCAACAATTTAAACAGGTTTGATTTATCTGTCTATCAAGGCACACCTACTGATGAAGTTTCATTGATACACTATGCTTAGAAATGAACCTAAATGCAAAAATTAACCACATAGTTCAGACGTACATATGTACGTATGGACAGACAAGAGTAACTCTACATGTTCCATCCACATTCGTGGGCGGGCCATAAAAAGTCAAGAAATTATTAATAAAAATTTAATGTAAATCCTTAAAACTACAGAATTATATAGCACTACTGAGTATATCTGAGGCTCATTTGAATTACAACTCAACAATTATTTGAATGGTTAGAAAAGGAAACTTGTTTACCTTCACATTTGACAAGACTTCGTTGGTAATTAGTTGTGGTTTCTCAGTCCCAGGCAATGTCGGTAGAAATGTCCATAATAAGGACACTTCTGTCAATGACAACATCACTTTCAATGGATTTATTAACTGTACTTCAACTACTATTGATTCTAAAAATATATTTTTATTTCTGAATGTTAATAAACAGGATTTAAAATTTATGAATAAAGAATCTTAAATGTTAGACATATCTCTTTTTTAAATTTATCTAAACAAATATGATAAAATAAATACTTCAGTTATTTAAAATTAAATGTGAGTTTTTGTTGTATGCCACTGTGAAGAATTACAGTCAATTTACAAATATCAAAGTTTTTGGGACAATAAGGGTGATTTTCATTTACTAGTATAAGTTTTCTTGCATTTCAAGATGATTAATTGCTGATCTGGGTCTTGTTTCATAAAACTTTCTAACTGATATTATCTCAAATTCCTCTAATATGAAATTTCTTGTGATCTAATTAGTCCATCAAAAGGTCATAACCCGTGAGAATGACTTTACATTCAGATTTCTTTAAATCAATCAATAACATCATAGCAAAAAGCAAATATGTTGAGCAAGTGTATGACGTAACAATGAGGTATGTGGAGGACCCGAAGGGGTTTTTTGGTTTAATAAATATGGAAATTTACTTAATAATCATTAGAGAAACAGATTCTTACATTCTTACTGGAGGATTATCAGATTTATCAAATCTCGATAGTTCAAATATTGAATTTTTAAGTCCTCGTCAAGATAATTTCAATTAGATAAATCTGACAATCCTCTGGAAACAATGTAAGAATCTACATACATCAACTAACCTCCAACATATCCAATAGGATTATATTTATTATCAGTCCTATTTGTGAATACTTGGAGTGTGGGTCGGAATGTTGGAGGTAGGAATCCATTATTGGCTGAGGACACCAATGCTTCTTCCATCTGACTCCATCGAGGATGATTACATTCACTATGATCAAACCAAACGCCAGAAGCAGCTATTTTGTCACTAACTATAAAACATAAATATTATAAAATACAAATACATATAAATGTTGTCTGCTGCATTTAAACTGTCTCTGACAAACGCTTAAAATATTAATTTTCAAATTAAATTTTTACATTCGTAGGTTTCTGGATTGCACTGAATTGGATTTTTACAGGTTTTAATCAAACAGTTTTCTGTATTATACTTTTTCTAACTACTTTTACAAATGAAATCTTCAAAGAATACCTTGACTAGGTTGAGGTCTACTCCCCAGTAATACTTTGGTTTCATTGGAATCCACTATAGGAAGAGGAAGTTCTGGTAATGGTCCAGAATGTACACCCAGTTCTCCAGCTTCCTGTGTTAGCAATTGCTGTAACACAATTAAACCATTACAGTGACTTAAAACTCCTCGAAAGCCAATATATGCAACAATTTTTATTTTGTTAAAAATTTTTTTAAAAATGGACTATTCATACTTTTATTTTGAATATTTGTAACATTATGTTTCAAAATTTTAAAAAAAACAACCAGATTCATGATGTATAAGAAATTTAAAATATTAATATTATAATTTAATTTTCAAACTAATTATTACACACAGTTATTTAAAATATTATACTTACAATATTATTACTATCTCTCATGTGAATTTCATGTATACTTTTGTCAATAGTTTCTTTCACACTTACTTTGTAAACAAACAGGTATTCCCTGAAGAACGCCCCTTGCTGACTGGCAGTCTGTTTACTGTTTTCTGTCAGCAGGTGCTTGAAAGCAGCTGTGGCATTGTCTAAATGTTTCAAGTTGAAAGACTGTCGACCAATGGTAAAATTTATGTGATCCTATCAAAGCAAATTTTATAAAAATATAATTAATGCATCTGAATTGAAGTTTGACAGCCAATTATAAACAAAAGTAAAAGTTCTTCTATATCTATTATGATGTTATTCTGTTAACTCTATCGAAGTTATATTATTATGCAAATAAATATATATTTACTTTAATTCAACATGAAAAACTAGAGGCTCTCAAGAGCCTGTGTCGCTCACCTGTATCTAATGTGATTTTGGAAATTATGTAAAATTATATAATGATTGAGACCAAGATTGGTTTAATTTGACACAGTATTTAAAATTAAAAACAGGTCATCTTAGTGTAGTCTTACAATAGCTACTGAAGACATCTTATCATTATTATTTTTGAATATGTGGTCAAGTTGTGACCATTCAGAATTTTTTTTACAATTTTCTGATAGACTTCTAAACATCTTGGATGATGGATCAGCAACAAAGTAACAACACTTGGTCAGCACCTCATAAGGAATATTCATGCCATGTTTGGTTTCATTCCATTAAGTGGGTCACTAAAAGAAGTCATTTGTATGCATTTCCCATAGGGTTCTATGTTAAACTAAGTCCCCCGCTGGTGGCCATCTTGGATTATGGATAGGCTACAAAGTAACAACACTTGGTCAGCACCTCATAAGGAACATTCATGCCATGTTTGGTTTCATTCCATTCAACAGTTCTCTAAAAGAAGTCATTTGTATGCATTTCCCATAGGGTCATATGTTAAACTAAGTCCCCCTCTGGCGGCCAACTTGGATGATGGATCAGCTACAAAGTAACAACACTTGGTCAGCACCTCATAAGGAACATTACTGCCAGATTTAGTTTCATTCCATTTAGTGGTTCTCTAAAAGAAGTCATTTGTATGCATTTCCCATAGGGTCCTATGTTAAACTAAGTTCCCCGTTGGCGGCCATCTTGGATTATGGATCAGCTACAAAGTAACAACACTTGGTCAGCACTTCATAAGGAATATTCATGCCATGTTTGGTTTCATTCCATTAAGTGGGCCACTAAAAGAAGTCATTTGTATGCATTTCCCATAGGGTTCTATGTTAAACTAAGTCCCCCGCTGGCGGCCATCTTGGATTATGGATCGGCTACAAAGTAACAACACTTGGTCAGCACCTCATAAGGAACATTCATGCCATGTTTGGTTTCATTCCATTTAACGGTTCTCTAAAAGAAGTCATTTGTATGCATTTCCCGTAGGGTCCTATGTTAAACTAAGTCCCCCTCTGGCGGCCATCTTGGATGATGGATCGGCTACAAAGTAACAACACTTGGTCAGCACCTCATAAGGAACATTCATGCCAGATTTAGTTTCATTCAATGCAGTGGTTCTCTAATAGAAGTCATTTGTATGCATTTCCCATAGGGTCCTATGTTAAACTAAGTTCCCCGTTGGCGGCCATCTTGGATTATGGATCAGCTACAAAGTAACAACACTTGGTCAGCACTTCATAAGGAATATTCATGCCATGTTTGGTTTCATTCCATTAAGTGGGTCACTAAAAGAAGTCATTTGTATGCATTTCCCATAGGGTTCTATGTTAAACTAAGTCCCCCGCTGGCGGCCATCTTGGATTATGGATCGGCTACAAAGTAACAACACTTGGTCAGCACCTCATAAGGAACATTCATGCCATGTTTGGTTTCATTCCATTTAACGGTTCTCTAAAAGAAGTCATTTGTATGCATTTCCCATAGGGTCCTATGTTAAACTAAGTCCCCCTCTGGCGGCCATCTTGGATGATGGATCGGCTACAAAGTAACAACACTTGGTCAGCACCTCATAAGGAACATTCATGCCAGATTTAGTTTCATTCCATTCAGTGGTTCTCTAAAAGAAGTCATTTGTATGCATTTCCCATAGGGTCCTATGTTAAACTAAGTTCCCCGCTGGCGGCCATCTTGGATGATGGATCGGCTACAAAGTAACAACACTTGGTCAGCACCTCATAAGGAACATTCATGCCATGTTTGGTTTCATTCCATTCAGTGGTTCTCTAGAAGAAGTTCAAAATGTAAAATGTTAACGACGACGCCGGACGACGACGGACGACGGACGCCAAGTGATGAGAAAAGCTCACTTGACCCTTTGGGTCAGGTGAGCTAAAAAATAACACAAAACCCATGTAACTCACCTCTGATAATGCCCATCCTTTTCCTTTATAAACTTGTAAAGATTGTGAGTATGAACGTAAGGAATGTTTTCTCTACAAAATATTCAAAATTAAATAAATATAAATAAATTTTAAAAAGAAAAGAAAGAAACTAAAACAATGGGTTTGTATACATTTATCCCATCGCAACATGCACTTTCAAAAAAAAACATTTTGGGAGACTTTGAATAAATGTATTTCCTGCCTTCAGTATATACATAGTTAATGTCATTGGTACTGTACACATAATTTGTGATCAGTGAAAAGTTGGATTGCTTTATTTTTCTTGTATTCATATGTAAATAATATTTCCTCTTGTTCTTTTTTCAACATTAAAACTATCCACTAAATCTGTATTTTGAAAACCAAACAAAAGATTATTTCAAATTTCTTATACTAGATTACCTGTCCTGCCTTACTGAAGCGATGTCCTGCCAGGATCATGTGGAATGAATATTTTCTCACTTTTGGGATTTCCATGTTAATGTAACAGTGAGCAGCTTGTTCTAGCAATAAGGCACTTCTCAAATCTGAATCCTAATGCCATAAAGACAAAACAATGTGATTTGACACTATGACTGGAAAATTGTTCAAATTTTTGCATATGCTTTATTTTATATCTGTTTTCTCTAAACTGTCAAACTTTGAAACCATTATCATTTTGATTAAAATATTGAGGAATTCATTTATATGATTTTCCATACATTTATTGTCCAATATTAGTCAAGATTTCATGTCTTTCAACAAACTTCATACTACGGCTTCTACAAAAATTTAAAGATGTGAAGGAATTGTCAAGGTTCATTTTATATGTAAGTATGTTAAAACGTCATGAGCATAATGCTTACCTCACTAGTTAGTTTGATGAACTGTAAGGCAGCCTCGTGGTACATTCCTCGACTTTTTAAAGCTTCTGTACTAACAACAGTAGCTCTGGCCGCATATAAAGGATTTCTGTGAATAGAAAAATCATACATAAATTTATTGGTTGATTTAACTGTTTACATGTCACATAATTGCATAGCTCTTGAAATGCATTTTTCTTTATTATAATTTTATATCTATCTTTTATCACTATCAAAATAATGAACTTGGTAAACCAAAAAGAAACTGCTGATGTCCTGTGATTATGCTATTTATAGCAATGTCATGGCCAATATGACATCATAGTACTTTTGACTATTGTTAACATTTCCAGTATCAACACCAATATGCTCACATACCATTGACACTGACAATGAAAATATAAGACAATGGCATTGAAGTAGCTTTATAAAATTATGATAAAAACATATATTTTTTGCATTTAAGGTAAAAATTTGTATTTCTTAAATGGTCCATACAGATAAAACAGAGAGTTCACTATATTAATCTTTCAATTAAAATTTCCTCAAATAAAGTATCTCTTACTTGCAAGTCTGCAGATAAGTTTGTATGGCACTCTCCATATAATGGAATGGATACTTCTGTTCTTGTGGATCCATGAACATAGCTATACATGCCATCTCCTGGTTGATTAAAAAATATTTTCTCATTAAATCATATTAGTACAGGAAATATGTATTAAAATAATAACTAAATAGTTTACAATAGCTACTTAACTGCATTATGGATATATTAATGTGAAAACATTCCACACACACACACGACTAATATATGACTGTGAGAATGAGTAGAAACTGACATTAAGAATTTTCACTTGGAAATTATTAAGCATACTCCGTACTAAATTTAGATACCTTTTCCATGTTTCCATAATGGCTAAAGTGTCCTCTGTAGTGTTTTTAAAATATTTTTAGTCTTTTTTCCATTTCATATGTAAATCACAAGATACAGAGTATGTAACAGACAACACTCAATCAGACTGAACATGGTTATATCATTATATATTTTGTAGTTACACTATCCCTTGTATAACATTGCTTTGACCTCAGTAATGAGAAACAGATGGGATGTAGATTCTGTATAAAGTTTATTTCAAGGAAGGAATATCAGACCTTCCACAGTGTACATAAGGTTACAGTTTTGGTTAAGAGTTAAGATAGGTCTAGAATTGCTCAAATAAAAACGAAACAAAACAAAACAAAACAGCATGAAGAGACATGCAATATGCAGTACACAAAGCTAACTTGTATCCCAATACCTACCAAAGCTCCAGCATAATGTAACCATGCATGATCATTATTGAAATCTCTTTTGGCAGTATGGTAGGTCCTGTAAGCAAAGTCATACATCTGGAACAGGAATGCTAGGTCAGCTAACCTTCTCATTTGTAACTCTGGTGCCTCAGTTGAGTATCTAAAATACACGAACAGGTAAAGCAAATAAAAAAAAATCATGTTTTTCTGACACACACACCCCCCCCCCTCCCCCACTTATCAATGGTACCTATCTGAAAGTTTATTCGCCATTTATGAACAAATCACTGTTAACCTTTATGAACCATTTCAAACAAGCTGGATGGATACATGGCCAAGCACCCAGCATAACTATGTCCTCCACAAGCATTGCAGTGGGGGTAAAAAAAACTTAGAATACCTATATTCCCAATCTAATTTTTAAGAGCACATTTCTGGAAACATGACATTTTAAAATTTTAGCCTTAATGTTAACTTACACTACAGTGGTATTCTGATTAGTTGCAGCCTGGTTAACAGGTTTATTTCCTCCAAACCATTTCTTTGTGGCACTAAATAATGACCTGTGAATTCCTTTTCTTGAGGTTAACTGTTGACAAAAAATTCAGCAATGCATATACAAAATAAAGGTTAAAACAGCTTTTGTGGTACCCTTTTTTGTGCGACCCCCTCCTTCTTTGAACAATCATAAAATGGTCTTTCAAGACAGTGGGTCTGTCAAAACTGGATAATTATGTACTACTTTTGTACAGTTGTGTTATTTTAGGGTGGTCTTTCATGACGGATGTCTCTCTTAACTAAAAATATTTTTGTTACCTATTTCATTAAATTCAATTCAATATTATATTGGAAAGAGCACAATAGAGTCGTGATTCAAATAGAGATACATTGAACAATTACATCTACTACAAATAAAATAGTTAAAGCAAGTCTTAACAGAATCTGAAAAAGTATGAATCAATTTGCAAAAAGTAAATACAACAACAGACCTAAATTTATTTGCTCTAAAATTTATAATTTATACTACATGTATTTTTTTATTTGAATCTCAGATAATTAAAATAAAGACTAGCTGTATACAACATTGATTTACCTGATCATTCAGGATTCTCATCTGTTTTTCTGCCCATGGTATCAATGCTCTCACACAGAACTCATGAATAAATATTCTCAGTCTGTCTTGATCACTGGTGGTAAGGCACATCCCATGTCCTGAAGATGTTTTGTTTTTCTCTGAAGATTTTCCTTTGGTGTAAGAGTAACTGATACTAGACTCTGATGATGAAGTGCCATCTGGTGATAGCTGATCATCTACATGATTTGTAGAATTTGAGGAATTATCCAACAGTGACAAAGGGTGGTCAAATAAATCACTTGATCCAGATGAGGCTGCTGCAAACATATGAAACGTACTATAATCTGTAATTTATGAAGTCATGAAATAACTGTTCTATAATTACATCTGCTGATTTTCAGGATCATGCAACTGCTATAAATAAAATTCATAAAGTTTATTTTCATGTACAGTATATCTACTGATATTATATATGTGTACAAGACCCCAGTTTGCGCCTTATCTAGACTTTTCCAGTATGAAAATTATCATTTTTACAAGTGATTAAAAAATTTCAACATTTTTTACCTTGGCCTTGATTAAATGATCCAATAAAACTGATTTTTTTTTTATTTCAGTAACACAGTAATAATTTATACATGTAGTAACAGCATAATTCATATGTCTGATATTTAAACAGTTATTGAACCAATTTTCTACATATTTGTGTCAAATTTTTAGTTTTTACACACAATTCTTAAATTCCATTTTCATACCATCAACAGCATCTGATGTATCAGCCATCATACTATCTGTTACAACAGGCTGATCTACTGGACCCTCTGACACTTTGTTTGGGAAACCAGCATCATCTGCCCCACCACCATTTGTTATGTCATAGTCAGCTCCCTCCTGTAAATTATACAATTATACTGAACAGGCCTTCAGCATCCCTTTGTTATAAGGACTTGCATTAAATACTGAAAAGTGATGGGAAGTAAATTTAAATAGTGTACTGGAGATTTGATTATTTTTGTTGACACCAAATTCACATTGTTCAGACAAAAAAGGCATACAGGTGCTTCTTAAACTGTATTTAAAATATCCCCAAACAATTTAAAAAATCAGATGCAGCAAGGTTTATACCTGCAAGTATTTTGGAACCTATCTAAAAGGAAATTATGCCAATTTTACATTCCATCACTTTTACTTATTCAGATGAATTACTAGTAACGGACTGATTAATTTAATAATTAACAAATATATTTTTCCCTTGATCCTATCCCATCCCTTGGGTAAATTGAGGAATAGTATGCATTAATTGCAGAAAAATCCAGTAAGGCAGAATAAGTTTCGGAATCCTTAATTAGCCCAGTCTGTCCAAAATACCTATATCGAATTAAGAACAAGGTTAGAATTTACTGATTCCTGCAGATCTAATAAATGTGGTCAACATTAGGGACACAGGTAAAAAATAAAACATTTTACACTACAGTCAGAATCATGCAAAAATATCCAAGTCAGAACAAGTAATATATAGCTAAATTAAAAAAAAATTTACAGACAAGAAGTACAAGAATACATGAAACAAAAATATGTGACAAGCTACTATAATAATAATTCGGACTACACCATACTACTGGGTGTCCCTACTATTTTTGAAAACAGATTTCTGGATGAAAGACTTGGAACTTTATTACAATTCTGTAAATTTTGCATGTCCTAAAATTTAAAATTAGTCAATCTTGTTGAGATAAAACATGCACATATTCAACAACACTACATTTGTTTGCAGAGACAACAGATTTTCCACAAAAATCATTCAACTTCGTACAGAAAAACGAAAAAAACTTTCAATATTGAAAATTTGAGGCACATTTAGTATTGGAAAAAGCAATAATTTATTATGACTGCACTTAACAAAATGAATAATAATACTTTTTACTTCTGGTTTTAAGAATTTGTTTTAATAATCTTGAAAAAAAAAGACTTGCAATTAAATAAAAACAGAGAGTACAACTTTAAGACATTAGAAGAAAATTAAATCCTTGCATGTACTAAATTTAAAAAAATCAATTCGACTTTTAATTTATCAGTGATTCCTTCAATTAACAAAAACATATATGTAACTGCGTTTATACATGTATAACATTTAGTATTTGCTGAACTGGAATTTTATATCAGATGTCATTAACTCTTTATAAAGCCTTGCTGAAGTTGAAGTATAGAATGGGTTTTATTCAAATTAGACTGGCAAATGGAAATTGTACAAGTGTTGCTAAAAATCCGCTGAGTATGTAATCATGGAAATCAATATTCGAGACAGCAAAATAAGAACATTCTGAGAAAGAAAGCACAAAGAATGACCCCACATTCATCTGACTTACCCAAGCAATAAAATATCTAGCTTTTTGTTGTTTTTTCTGTAATTAAAACAACTTTTCTATCTAATATGGTTAAATCATGCACTTAATTAAAAATTTCTTAATCAAATTTAAAAAAAAAAATCAAACTAACAATCTAAATGTAACAAGATAAGAACTAGGAAATATTTCCACAAGCCAAGTTTACAACATTTCTACACAATAAGGTTTGTTTCACATACTATTACATTTAAAAATAGTACAAATGAAACAAAAAACCTGACCAAAAACTGTAAAACTAACAATCTCAACAAAATAGGATAAGAACTAGGAAATTTAATATTTACAGAGACTATGTTTACAACATTACAACTCAATTAAGTTTATTTCATACATTGTTAGGTTGAAAAATAACCAGAATGCCAAAAAGTACTTAGTGATACACATCAAAAGATGTTTTCCCAATGCTAGTATATGTACATGTTTATGACCCGTAAACATTCTTAAAGTGCTACAATACTATCTTTATATATCAAACTGATTAGCATACCGCAGGTTGTTCTGTTTTATTCAGGAACTGACTCCAGGGATCTGGTAAGTTATTGTCTGTTTTAAAAGTCTCTGCCGTGTGGATGCTCCTTGAATTAACATTCAGCAGATGGCAAACATTAGCTCCATAGGTTGACTTCATACTTTGGTAGATGGCATCAGCTCTGAACAGAATATAAAATTACTTCTTACTATAGATACAATATGGTGGTATCATTTAAATTATAAACTTGATATCTTAAGTACAGCTCTGGCCTATGGTTTAGTCTTTAAATACATATCAAATTCAGACATACTTTAAAAATAAATTGTAAATGTACCTGTAACTGTCACATGTCACTTTCTTATGTTGATTTTAACAGAGCATCAGACATGTAACATACACAATATTTCAAATCATAATGAGTTTCAAAAATTGTCATCCCCTTTTAAGGGTTTTAATCAATAAGCTTACTGGTAACATAGAGTATAAAAGATTCCATTCTACCTTTAAGCAAACAACACAAGCATGCAACCATTAAAACAAGAAGGCATATCATTCATACAGTGTCCTGACAATAAAAAATACGATCTTCAGGGTGGTATTTTCTTATTCTACATCTTTCTGTACGAATGATAAATATTATCTCATTACAGGCCAAAAAAATTTTAAGAAAAAGACTGTAAATGAGAATGGCCGACCACGACAGAAATAAAATTTATTCAAAATGAGGGCTTATAGAGAAAAACAAACATGATAATCGAAAAGAGCAGACACAGTTTGGTTTTATACTACATGTAGTACTTTTCTATCTATAAGCATTTTCGTTTTGAAATTTTTTGTCCAAATCCGGGAAAGTTGAGGTTTTCTAACATTTTGACATTATGACGCTGACTGTTATGTGATGATTTGTTCCATGTGATGTAAGACAAGGATATTCCAAGAGGATATTACACTGGTAAACATTGCACTCAACCCCTTTAATGTCATTATGAGATAAATTACTCTCCTTAATGATACTCTGAATCTCCTCTCATGAAAAGTATGAAATTACACATACATGTACAAACTTTTGATTACATTGGTGAAAAGAGAGTGGAATCAAAATTAATTCATGCAAGATGAAAAATACATAAAACATAAAAATACTTTAAACTCAGCTTTTAATACACATCTCTTGAACATAAAACATAATGCAACGAAAAAACTCCAGGAAAATACAGATTTTGTGAGGAATGTCTATGTACGAATTATTCCTGGTGAGGTCAGCACAGAATCATTCTTAATCATTAGTAGAAGATGAAAAAACTAAATAGAATTTCCAGTAAACAAGTTTGCATCACAAAGAATAATGTGAAGTTGAAGCTGACAAAAAAAAATCAAAAAAGATGTTTAACATAAAGTGAACACTGTAAAGCATAGCTTTAGTGCATCAAAAACACCTCCAGAGCTTTCTCAACAACAGAAAAATAAATCATATTCGTTAGTATGAACACACCAACATGATCAACAAAATTTCCAGAAAAAGTTAAACAAAAACCTGATAAAAACATACATAAAAAAAAGATTGGCATAAACAATTTTAATGCTGAAACTTCAAATAATCAAAACATACTAAGAAGATAAACTAGAGGCTCCAGTGAGCCTGGATCGCTCACCCAGATAATGATAAAGATAATATAAATTTGGTCTGTATATCAAGGCTTAGCCAATCAAACTGAAATGTGAATATTTAGAAAATAACTTCCATACACGATTTCCGGCAAGTTTGGTTAATATCCGCTTTGTATTTCATAGAATTTGTGTTTCCCAAAGGCTTCAATGCAAGCTTAGCAGCCATGTATGCCACCCAATTGACACCACAAGCATAATCTTTGTAGGAGTCCAAATGAACATGCAATTATGGTTAGACTCCACCAATTATCTTAGTTTCAGAGAAATGCACTCCCAGAATTTTATTAATTATTAGAGTTGGTAAAGTTTGACAACATGATAGATAAATAATAAATGTCTTAACCTCAAAATTGTAATATTGACTGAAAGAGGATAGATTTTAGTTTAAAAAAATACGAAAACATTAACTGATTTTGCGTCTGACAAGTAATGGGAGGTCATAAACTGGAACTTGTGAATTGACATGTGGTGTGTAAAACTTTGACAGTGATAATTGGCACCTGCACTGGTAAGTTAAATTGCGAAAAAAAAGAGCCTGAAAAGTAAACCTTTTTTTCCCATATATGTAATGGAATTTTATGCAGAATCTGAAAAATTCAGTCTCAATTGGATTGAAACACTGCAGCAGACCTCAATTTTAAGCCAAAGTGGAGTGAAATTTAACATTTTTAAAGCTTTTTTATGAAAAATTTTGAAATGTTGCTATGCCAACTAGGTTTCCATGGATATTTTTTATTTATTTTATCATGATTGAAACAATGCTAACATAATGGCCTTTCAGAATATATATATATGTATATGGGTATTATTTATTCTGAAGATGGCACAAGACAATGACATTTGTTAGCTCACTTCACATAGAAAATGGTACTATTAATTTATGGAGTGTAACCTGTGTGAGGAAAGATTTGGCATGCTAGTTGTAGTGGGGAAGAAATTCAACCACTCAAAATCAAGAATTTCCTGTGGCAGCCATGTTTTTAACTCGATCCAAATGAAATGAGGGTATTTTATAAAGGACCTTCCATACATTATTCCTGTCAAGTTTGACTATTACTAGCCTTGAAGTTTTCTCAGAAATGATTAAATTGTGATTATAGATTGATGATGAATAAGCTGGCCTCCACAATCTCCAGACTTAAGCCCAATAGAAAATATGTGGCTTTTACTGAAATCAAAATAAGCTAGAAATTGTGTCTGTAAGACACGGATGCCCCGCCTAAAATATAGGTCATCATGTATTAATGTTCAGTACTATCGAAGGCCAACCACTGATGAAGTTTCGTTGATACAATATGCTTAGTTCCAGATAAATGAACCTAAATGCAAAACTTAACCAGAGTCGCTTAAGCATAAAATGTATGTCATAATGACCCAATTATTGTATGTCTGCTCATTACTACCCAAGGCACATCCACAGATGAAGTTTCATTGATACACTATGCTTAGTTCCAAAGAAATGAACCTAAATGCAACTTAACTTTACCAAAACTTAACCAAAGTCACTGAAGCATGAAATGTAGGTCATAGCGATCCAAGTGTTGCTGAACTGTGTTGTACTATATAGAGGACTGTAATGGTGAAATATCATCGATATATTACTATAGGTGTCTGAGAAATGAACCTAAACGTAAAACTTAACCAAAGCTACTGAAGCATGAAATGTAGGTCATAGTGATACAAGTGTTGCTGAACTGTGTTGTAATATACAACAGGACTGCAGTGGTGAAATATTATTGATATATTATTATAGGTTTCTGAGAAATGAAGCTAAACGAAAAACTTAACCGAATCGGGATGTACGGACAGACAAGGATAAATATATATGCCCCAGCCACATTTGTGGCAGGGCATTAAAATAAACTTTATCTTATCAAAAACCTTAGTGACCTTATAGCTCAGTTGATGAAACCCTGGAATGAAGTGCCCTCCTTTTATGTACAGAACTGGTATGCTAGTTTACCTAGACTATGTAGAGAAGTATTAGTTCTGAAGGAGAATATAACAAAATACATAAGTATATCAAACATGTTTTTTATTCCGATCAGAATGAAATGAAGTAGTTTTATAGACACCCTCCCAAACATCATTCATTCCAAGTTTGGTTCAAATTGTCCAAGCAGTTTCAGAGGAGATAAAGTATTGTCTAATGACAGATGAACAGATGCAAAGTGATGACAATAGCTTACCTGGACCAAAAGGACAAGTGAGCTAAAAAATCAACAAACACTTAAACAACATATAAACCCGACGACAGTCTATGCAACATAGCAACCAACAGCAAGTTTTGTAAACACCTGACGCTTAGATTCTGATACTGAGACAAGTCATACTTTGCATCCTCTCCTTCAATTACATCATGAAGTAACACATAGTATCTGAGAGTTCCAGGACAAAACCATCGTGGAATCTTGCTTGGGTTCTGAGTTTGTTGCGTTGATTGTTGACTCACTAGACTGTTGAACATACTAAGGGGGTCTGAATGTCCTGATGATACAACAAATACACCTTAAAACTGTTAAGGAAACATCTAATTTTATATTATAAATAATATTCAACAGTAATTGTACAAATCTTTACATATTTGCAATAAATAATGTTTTTATTCCTTGAATGAGAAAATTTCATCAAAACCATTGTGTTTAAATACACAAATACTTTCTGATATGCAATCAGACTTAAAGAAATGGCATGCATGCACAAGGAAATACAATTATAGACTAGATATATATGTATTCTAATGCCATGTAAAGTTCTCAAAACAAGGAAAATCGTCTTAACAAATACTAGTATAAAATTTGAAAATCTATTCATTGTAAAGAGTATGCCTAAATAAGTTTTAAATTTTGGAAGGATACATCCCAAACAGTGATTTAGAAATTCATGGTCACTTGGAGGAAGCATATTCAGGAATTTTTCTCTATATGCTTCAAACCATGGCGTAGTTGCTGAAACGAGAAGTAAAATCTCATGTACTATATATGTTATCATGACAATTCTTTCAAGTTAAAGACAAATAAAATTTTAAGTTAGTTATTTATGAATATACATAATGAATGATGTACAAATCCACATTTCCTTTAATCTCTACCTATTATCTATTTATGATAGAACTGTTTGCCTAAATACACAGGGGACATCATAAGTCGGCATTACATTTCTGTGGCTGGGCCAAAACTAGAGGCTCTGAAGAGCCTGTATCGCTCACCTGGATTTAACTTTTCACCTTGAGCAGACCTAAAAATTTAAGTGTTGCAGTCAATTTGGCTGGTTTTCCTATAGGATTCTATGTTAAACTAATTTCAGCTGTGGCAGTCATCTTGGTTTAGTCCAGGTCAACGGATACATTTCTAAAAGAGAACCATCTAAGGACCATTTCTGCTAAGTCTTGTTCGAACTGGCTAAGCGGTTTCAGACAAGAAAATTTTTAAATGAATTTTTCTATAGGGTCCAATATTTAACAAAGTTCAGTGTGGCAGCCATCTTGGTTGACAATCCGGGTGATCGGACATATTTCTGAAAGAGGACCTCCTAAGGACCAATTCTGCCAAGTCTGGCTCCAATATGTCAAGTGGTTTCAGACAAGAAAATTTTTCAATGAATTTTTTCTATAGGGCCCTATGTTAAACTAAGTTCGGGTGTGGCGGCCATCTTGGTTGACCGTCTGGGTCATCGCACAAAATTCTGAAAGAGGACCATCTAAGGACCATTGCTACCAAGTCTAATTCTAATTGGCTTAGTGGTTTCGGACGAGAAGATTTTTGAGTGAATTTCCCATAGGGTCCTATGTTAAACTAAGTTCTGCTGTGGCGGCCATCTTGGTTCACAGTCCATGAAATCAGACAAATTTCTGAAAAAGGACCTCCTAAGGACCAATGCCGCCAAGTCCTGCTCCAATATGTCAAGTGGTTTCAGACAAGAAGATTTTTCAATGAATTTTCCTATAGGGCCCTATGTTAAACTAAAGTTTTGTTGTGGCGGCCATCTTGGTTGACAGTCTGGGTCATCGCACAAAATTCTGAAAAAGGACCATCTAAGGATCATTCTTACCAAGTCTAATTCTAATTGGCTTAGTTGTTTCAGACGAGAAGATTTTTGAGTGATTTTCCCATAGGGTCCTATGTTAAACTAAGTTCTGCTGTGGCGGCCATCTTGGTTCACAGTCCACGAAATCAGAAATATTTCTGAAAAAGGACCTCCTGAGGACCAATGCCTCCAATATGTCAAGTGGTTTCAGACAAGGAGATTTTTCATGAATTTTTCCATAGGGCCCTATGTTAAACTAAGTTCGGTTATGGCGGCCATCTTGGTTGACAGTTTGGGTCATCACACAAAATTCTGAAATAGGACCATCTAAGAACCATTGCTTCCAAGTCTTACTCTTATTGGCTTAGTGGTTTCAGACGAGAAGATTTTTGAGTGAATTTCCCATAGGGTCCTATGTTAAACTAAGTTCTGCTGTGGCGGCCATCTTGGTTCGCAGTCCACGAAATCAGACATATTTCTGAAAAAGGACCTACTAAGAACCAATGCCACCAAGTCTGGCTCCAATATGTCAAGTGGTTTCAGACAAGAAGATTTTTCAATGAATTTTCCTATAGGGCCCTATGTTAAACTAAGTTTGGTTGTGGCGGCCATCTTGGTTGACAGTCTGGGTCATCGGACACACCTCTATAAGAGGACCATCTAAGGACCATTGCTGCCAAGTCTGGTTCCAATTGGTCAAGTGGTTTAAGACGAGAAGATTTTACAATGAATTTTCCCATAGGGCCCTATGTTAAACTAAGTTCTGCTGTGGCGGCCATCTTGGTTAACAGTCCGGGTCATTGGACATATTTCTAAAAGAGAACCTCCTAAGAATTATTACTGCCAACTTTGGTTCCAATTGGACTTGTAGTTTCATATAAGAAGATTTTTTTGAAAGTCACCCCCCCCCTTTTTTTTCTATTTTTAGTAACAGCAGCCATCTCGGTTGGAAGTCGGGGATGCCAGACATAATTTTGGAAGGGGGCCACCCAAGGACCATTCCACCAAAGTTTGGTCTCAATTGGCCCAGTGGTTTGAGAGGAAAAGATCTTTAAAGGAAAGTTTACACTGGATGCCGTCTTTAAAGGGCAAAAACACCTATAAGGGGTCAATCAATGATTTTGGTCATGTTGACTTATTTGTAGATCTTACTTTGCTGAACATTTTTGCTGTTCACAATTTGTCTTTATCTATAATAATATTCAAGATAACCTAAAACTGCAAAATTTCCTTAAAATTAACAATTCAGGGGCAATAACCCAACAAAGGGTTGACCGACTCGTCTGAAAATTTCATGCCATGTAGATCTTGACCTGATAAACATTTTTACCCCATGTCAGTTTTGCTCTTATTGCTTTAGTTTTTGAGATATAAGACCAAAACTGCAGTTTACCCCTATGTTCTATTTTTAGCCATGTCGGCCATGTTGGTTGGCAGGCAGGGTCATCGGACATATTTTTTAAACTAGATACCCTAATGATGCTTGTGGCGAAGTTTGGTTCAATTTGGCCCTGTAGTTTCAGAGGAGAAGATTTTTGTAAAAGTTAACGGACGACGGACGACGGACGCCAATTGATGAGAAAAGCTCACTTGACCCTTTGGGTCAGGTGAGCTAAAAAGTTTGAAATAGCCATGGTAGAGTTATTTGAGTCTGAGTAACCAAACTTCTGCTCTCTGTATATATCCTTAATAGCAATTTTAATCTTTTTCCTTTGACCCTGAAGGTTGATATATTCAGTATGAGCCACATATGATATCATCATTTGTAAAAAGAATAACAGCAGTTTAGACAGTCTTGCCTGAAGTCAAAATAGTATCACTTCTTGTCCTTGCAGATTTGATGTGATACTGATGATAACTTCAATCTAAAATTTCAAAACTTAATTTATATTTACATGTCAACTGCAAATCATAATTTCCAACTGATACAACATTGCCTCTGTTCCCTTCTATGTGCTGTGGCTGAGCAGCTGCAACTATGTCATTCAGTATTTTCTTGGCCACGGACTGTGAGGGCAAAGATGATGACATGTCTCTCATGGTAATCTTCAGATTTCTGACAGTGTGAGGAACATTGTTTGGATCTCTTATATGAACTACAAAAGAAATTTATTCGCAATAGCTGAAATATAAATTAAAAAGAATAAACTTTCAGAAATTGTAGCCTTGTTTTGATATACAGTGGAACCCCCGAAAACCGGCTCCTCTGAAAACGGGATTCCTCTGAAAATCGAACTTTTACTTTCGGTCCAGAATTTTTGCCTATATATTCAAGTAAAAAATCCTCTGAAAACCAGACCCTCTGAATTCCGAACACCGGCCATACTTTCCAGTACAAAACATATATATTCTTGTCAAATTAACCTCCAGAAACCTGGCCGAAACATTGTATTACCTGGAAAATCAGTGAACTGTAATACATGTCATACTTAATCGATCGATGATTGACATTATTAAAATAACAGGGATGATTCTACCATTCCTGTAGGGCCGTTATGATGTTAAAATGGGTCCCCCAAACTATCAAATTGGGAATTTTCCAGAAAATTGGGAAAAATTGTGAACCGACAGCAGCAAGACGATAAACAACAATCATAGCACTATTAGATTTGAATATTTTGAAAAATGTTCCTCTTTTTGTATTCCTGTTAAAATGTATAGTTTTGTCAGCCAACTATGAATGTTTTCAAAATATTTAGGATAAAACATTCTTTAAACTGGTAAAGGCTGTCATAATTGTGAATGTCAGCTAACTACTATGAAATTAATAATCAGAACGGGAAAATCTGCAGAACACTGTCAGTGTGCATTAATGCACGATCCACTTACGCTTCTACAATACATAGACTGAAGTTAATATTTTCCTTTTGGGATTCAAGAAAGTCCTTACCGTTTGTTTACTGTTCAAAGTCTGCGTTATTAATTTCTGCTAAAACAGATTAAACTCCTTAAACGGCAGCATATCAAATGGAAACCTCATAACACGATAAAAGCGCTCAAGTGATCAGTAATTTGCGCTTCTAATTACATGTCAATTTCGGACCGGTAAGAATTTCCGGAAATACCGATAATTTTTTTAGGGGAATTATAATTTTGCCACAATTTTTTTAGGGCCGCCAGCAATAGTTTGGGGACCCATTTTAAAACATGTGGAATCATCCCTGAATAAATAACCATTTTAAATAAAGGCGTGAAAGTCGTTAATCAAACAATAATCAGGCATCAATAAAAACGTCGGTTTGAAATTAAAAACAATTAATTGTATTAAAATAATATGTGCATGGTACATGTACATATGCAAGCACATGGCACAATTTTACAACATCGTTATTATACATTGTAATACACTTTCGGTTTCACTCTCCGGATCAGATATGTATTTTCCGGAACCTCCAAAACCGGACCCTCTGAAAACCGGCCGATTTCTCCGGTCCCACAGCTGTTCGGTTTACAGAGGTTCCAATGTATAAATTCTACATTTAGCTCTAAAACGCCTTCTTTGTTGGCAAATCAGGTCAGTTGTCCATTCCCAAAAAAGATCAACTGGGTTTGGTTTCAATTGACTGAGTGCTTTCCTACAAGAAGACTTGTGTGCAATAAAATTAAAAATTCAACAAATTGGACCACAACACAACTATAATTAGAGGATTGTTGCTTTAATATATTTTAAAAATTCTTTCTAAGGACATTAATATTGCCATAGTGAGACTTTCTGAAAAATTTGCATAAATCTTCTAAGTGAGCAAAACAGGCTCATGGGGACCTTTATTTTTTTTTTGGCTATCCATATTATGTTATGTATATTTTTCATTTCAATCATTTGTCAATTAGGAAAAATAATGGGCTATGGTTAAACTTACAAGAACTACACAGCAGTCTATAGCTTTGCAAAAATTTATTTTTACTGGACTTAAGGTACCGTAATAACCCTAATTATTGGACGGTCTAATTATTCGACACTTTTGAAAATTCAAGGAAAATTGAATTTTTTGATAATTATTTTTTCAACAATTTCAAAATTGTCAAAGTTACAATTGTTGTCCTCAGGTGGTGACAATCAGTAACTTTAACTTCTTAGGTAAGTTAATTACTTTAAGTCCTTATCGAGTGTTTATTTCGTCTTTCTGAACCATTTAAACTATATTTCTTAATAAATTAGATTGAAACAAGATAGATTTTTGAAGTAAATTTTATTGAATTTTTCCTACCTGGAAGTTAACTTTGAAAAGAAATCCAAAATGAGTTCGGAACGGAATTGTGTATTCGTGTTTCTCAGAGAAATAAATTTGGAAATTTTCAAATGAATTTTTGTCCTTTTAAATTTAAAATAAATATTTTATCACTTGAAATTTTAATCTGGTAAAAGGGACATTCATCTGAGGATATGCTACCAACCTGTTGAAGACATGATTGAAATAAATCTGGTACAAATGTATTAAAGTTCAATTGTTTTAGTTACAACTTAGCTAATTGAATCTATCACCGAAGTGATTAGACAGTTTGATTGTTTCAAAGAAAATATAACAATATATGATTTATTCATTAACAGAAAACTTCATAAAATCAACAATGTACAATTTAACAAATACAGCTGTAATAAAATAGTTTAAAAACCCGAAAACCAGCGAATTGCCCAACCCGTAACGAATTCTAAGTTAAACAATTTAGATATGAACAAATTTAGATGCAGGACAAATTCCCTGGGCTCTAAAAATAATCTGACCTGGATTTAAGTAAATAAGTCACGAATTTCAGTGCTCTGTGACTTCGCACTAAAATACAGGTTCAATAAATTAATTCCCAGTTAAGTATAGTTTCAACCAAAATATAGCCCAAGTTTCACAAAAAGGTCAGGAGATCAAGTCTCTGCGAAAAATCCAAATAGCCTTACCAAAAGATGTTTTCAAAAATGTCAAGGACAACGTGACGTCATGTTCACCCAATGATTTTCGCAGAATAAATACTAAGAACGATAACTCAAACATTAAAAATCACAATCTAGATTGCCGCACTTTTCTTACACTACAGCAAATATAACATTTAATCCCTTGCATAGTAAGTTTGCACAATATAAGCAAATAGTCTTTCAACAAACTTAAAAGAAAGTTTGTCAAATATATTAAATTCCAGAAAATACTACGAAGCAATGAAATTTATACAACACTGATGATAACGGTCCAACTTAATACGCTTGCTTGTATAAAAAATGCCCGCAGAGAAAATGTATACGCCTATTTTATTTATTTATTATTTATTTATTTATTTATTTATTTTTATTATTAACCAATCATGGGCCCCGGAGGGCATATAAATCACAAGTTACAACTGAATTAAAATTATATAACACAACAAAGGAATTAATGTTAAATAATAAGATATAATGTAGTAAAGAGTATAATAAAAGTGATTCTGATTGTTTATACCTTTACTCTGCCCAGCTGAACTCCAACATGACTCAAAGGGAGATAATTCCAATTGAATAATGCCGGTCTTCAACTGTGCTAGATATATGGAAATAATAAAATATACATACATATTATAGAACAAGAAATCAAGCTAAATGGGAACAATGGGTGACTCACTGGTTTCTCTTATTTTAAAATTTTCATAGACAATATCACTTATAGATAATATAAGTTCTTTGTCCTCATTTATCATGATAAAACTGAATTGTTCATTTAAGTCCAAATATTTATAGTTAGGGACTTTCTTTTCCATGTATGTTTTAATCTTATTTAAATTGTGTGGAAAAAGTTTACACTCGAGGCGAAAATGTTTCTCAGCCTCTATTTTGTTACATTTTTTACACAGTCTATTATCTCTTTGAATGTTTTTATATCTGCCTCTCTCTATTTCTAGAGTATGGGCACTTATTCTTAATCTAGTAAGATACTTTCTTTTATCATTATTAGTTACCAGAGAAAGATCAGATTCAAATTTAAAGCAACTCTTAAAGGATGAAAATGTATCTAATTTTGAGCTGCCAGTAATCTTTAGTTTCCAATATTTTTTAAAATGTAATTTGACAATTGATTTTATCTCTGATATATCCGGATTATTTATGTCAAAATTGAGGCCCTTAGAAATATTTAAGAGATTTGTAAACCATGAAGTTTTACCCATTTGGTGTAATTTTTTACACTCAGTTAGTGCATTACTTAACAATGAGTCTGGTTTCATATCATTAAGTCTATTAAAGTACTTAAATAAGTTCAACATGATATCTAAGAATAGTGGGTATCGCCCAAGTTCACCCAATACAGCTTGATTTGAAGCATTTTTATGCACCCCTAATATGAATTTACAAAATTTAATATTAAGCTTTTGGCAATCAAATTTTTCATATGCTTCTATTATTTTTGTCCATTCACTTATATTTTTAATATTAAAATCACCCCATATTTCACTCCCATACAGTATTATGGGTTTTACAGTGTGGTCAAATATATATATAATGATTGAATTTAATAATAAAATTGATAAAAATGAATAGAAATAAGTTGAATAAATACATTTGTCAAATTTTTATGTGGTTATAGATGTTATGGAGTCAGGATACTCCTCCGTTCTTTTGTCAGTATACAGTATGCCCGCAGTAGAAAAAATACTGTCTATGTTTCTTTGTCATGTGTGTGAATATTTAATAATAAAAATAGATGAATGTATATAAAATGAATACCTAAGTCACAATTTGAATAGAGTTTTAGATGTTTTATAGACCAGATTATTGTATAGAACGAAAGTACATCTGCATTATATGCACATGCCCAATCGTGATTTACGAACATCTGTAAACAATAATTTATATTGTCCATCAAGTTCCAAAACTTCCTAAAAAAGTGATATATACAATTAAAATACATTTCACTTTAAAAATATAACACTACTTTCATTTAAAATACATTATTTAATAGCAGGCGTATACTTTATTTCTGCAGGCATATTAAAGCAGGACCTGATAATAGTACTGAAATTTTGAAAAATCCATTCTGCACACTGGAGGTTTACAGACGCTACTGGTAGTAACCCCATGCAGGGGAAAGGGTAAAGTTTATTGCTTGATTTGGGTATACTATAATACATTTATTAGGCCCGACTGTCATACAGGGGAGGCAAATCTTACTTAATTTGAAATGGGTCAATTTACCATTACTGAAAGGGTTCTGAGTCCGAGTCCTAATAGTCTGAATAGAATAGTTTGTAATTTTAAGCAAAGACAATGTTCCGCCCCCTTTCATGATTTATTATGATAATGGGTTTCAAATGAACAGTGTGATTTCACACACCATTAAAAGCAGTTGTTTTTGTTACTGGCACGAGAAAATTAAGCTAACCTTCTGATGTTAATCGACAAAACGGCTGAACAAGTTCCACAAACGTCAAATTATTTTTTTGACAGAGGACTTCCGCATCACGGCTGCATAAAACAGCAACATGGGGGTTGAAAGTGTTTTGCACGAATTCTTGTGCACTTTGCTTGCACTGTGCCATGATTTCTAAGAGATTTGTGGGAAAGCTTTGTTATTGATTGGTGTGTCGTCGTATTTCGCTCATGACGAGCACTGTCTCATCTGCCATATTTACGATCATGCGCATATGTAAAATATTGTCAAGGGAGGTCATTCATTTGTAAAATAGTGAGATTGCGATACATTCCATCACATGTGATTAACTACGTTTCATTGTGAAATTTTTTATTAGTTCAAATTTGAACAAAAGAAATTACATTACTGACTAGTAAATGCAAAGATTATTTCCTTTAAGAATTAGTGGCAAAAAATATATAATAAATCTTCACACAACAAATTAATGTAATTTGATTTTTCTTAAATAGAACTTCTACATTAAAACCATTGTTTTGGGCTAGGATCAAATTTGAAATAAAAAGGCAGGATTTTGAAAAAATAAAAGACAGAACCACTTTCGGTGTGAAAAAAAAATGCAGAACCTGTGTCAACCAGGAAATTTTGAAGTTTAAATGAAAATAAATAGTGACTGGAAAAAAAAAATCCAGGACCAAAATTTCGACGAAAAAAATAGACAGGATCAAACATAAAAATCAAATGGTTGCTACCTTAGGGCTTCTACATGGAGGACAATGTATGATCCTTATACAATGGAAAATCTTTAAAACATCTACTTTTGGAAGATCAATACTGCTTTAAAAACATCTTATTTAGGTTATTAATCATGAATCAATGTCACCCTGTGTCAACAATAATTGATGTTGTATTAAATTAAATGTTAGTGTCAACAAGAAAGTTGTATAAAATAATCATAAATTTGAATCTTTTTTTTTTAATTTGTGTGTTCATAGGACCACTTTGTTTGTATCCTGGGTGAAAATACTGGGGTATGATGCTATGACAACATCTACTGGACTGAACAAGGCCAATGGCTAGAAATTTTTGTAGTATCATCTGTGCAAGTCTACAACCATAATCAGAAATCAGGGGAGACATTAATTGATAAAATGAAAATTGGTCAATTGACTACTTTCCAATATTATTTATTAACTCCCCTAATTTCTTACTATGATTAGTCTCTGTTAATGTATTTTGAGCATTGTACTATATCTGCAAAATTTTATCTGTATAATTGTGTTAAACTATTATGGAAATGACATATGTTATTACTGTCTTGAAACCTCAATTCATAGAATGGCTTTTTGGAAAGTCAAAATGTTAGAATTAGAAGACAATTTTTGTCAGTTAATTAACCTTGTTGATTTGTTAAAGAAAACATATAAAATTGTTTATAATATTTGTACACCTCATAAATGATTCTGACAGGAAAATTCCAATAAAGAAATAATACACTTGAAACTAGAGGCTCAGAAGGCTGAGCCTGTTACATATCGCTCACCTGGTATGAAAGCCATTTATATTGATTTACCTCAAAGAGAGAAGTCACTTCTCCCTATCATTTATAAATGAAGTGTAGTAAGCTTTGTAGGAACCAACATTTTCTTCATCAAGGTCCTACTTACAGGTCTACATATACTAAAATTTGGCTGTTCTCCAGAAGATTTTTGCATGTATTTCCAAAAGGGTCTTATGTTAACCTAAGTCCTCTGCTGAAGGCCATTTTGAATTAGGGATCGGCACCAGAGTAACAACACTTGGTGAGGACCTTAAGAGGAACATTCAGATCATGTTTGGTCTCAAGCAATTCTGCGGTTCTGTTGATTTTTGTTATATGTCATAGACATTTTCTGTCAAGTTTGGCTCTATTTGGCCGAGCAGTTTTAGAGATATTTTTTTTTATATTAACCAATGATACAAGAATTGCCCATGGCAGCCATCTTTGTTGTCTGATCTGGACAATATGAGGAAACTTAGTAAAAATATCAAACAGAAGCTTCCTGTCAAGTCTCGTTCACTTGGGCCAAGCGGTTTCAAAGAAGAAAATTATCAACCAATGAAAGACAAGAATGCCCATGACGGCCATGTTTGTTGCCTGATCAGGACGAAATGAGGAAACTTTGTATAGAACCTCCCAATTAGATGCTTTCTGTCAAGTTTCTTTCCATTTGGCAAAAAAAAGATGATTTTTTTTATATCAGCCAATCAGAAACTAGAACTGCTCATGGTGGCCATATTTGAATTACGATCAGCACCACAAAACAAAAGCTAAGTCAATGAAGCATGATAAAACGGTCAGAGTGACCTAATTTTGGTGGGAGGCTGTCTTACTCCCTGAGATGCATCCTCACACCAAGTATTATGATTGTAGGTGCCTTGGTATCGGAAAACTGAACTCGGATGTAAAACATAACCTAAGTCAATGAAGCCTGATAAATCGGTCAGAGTGACCTAATTTTGGTGGGAGGATTTCTTACTCATTGAGATGCATCCTCACACCAAGTATTATGATTGTAGGTCCCTTGGTATAGGAGAACTGAACTCAGACGTAAAACTTAACCTAAGTCAATGAAGTGCGATAAGTAGGTCAGAGTGACCTAAATTTGGTGGGAAGCTGTGTCACCCTAGATGAATCCTCACACCAAGTAATATGATTGTAGATTGCTTGGTATCAGAGAACTGAACTCGGACGTAAAACCTAACCTAAGTCAATGAAGCACGATAAGTAAGTCAGAGTGACCTAATTTTGGATGGATGGATGGATGAATTATTGTTTAACGTCCAGTGGCAACCAGGTGCATATCAGGACGAGAACATGTTGATATGATAATGAATACGATCCCTGCTTTGTACTAGACCGACACGCTAAGTCGGATTTTTAATGTGCTAGCTCACGAGGTAACTGTCCACAGGAAGACATATCACCTCACTCGGACATATTATACTGATTCCGAGCCGACTAGTCTTTGCTCTTACTCCTAGATGTCGCGTGCTTGGGGGAGAAGCAGCAAATACCAATTTTAATGTCTTTGGTTTGACCCGGCCGGGGATCAAACCCGCGACCTTCCGCACTCGGGGCGAGCACGCTACCACGAGACCACCGAGGCGGTCACCTAATTTTGGTGGGAGGCTGTATTACTCCCCGAGATGCACCCTCACACCAAGTAATATGATTTTAGGTCAATTTGTATGTTAAAACTGATTTTTGACATAAAATTTAAAAGCCAGTCAACCATGTAATATGGGTCATGTGACATCCATCTTATGTCACATGGTCAGTCTCTTCAACGTGCATGTGCACACAAAAATATATGACTCTATGTCAACTAGTAACTTAGAACTGGCTGTGGATGCGTACGCGGACCCTGGGTGTACTCCATTAGTCCCCCTCAACTTTGTTGCGACGAACTAAAAACCACAAACCCAAAATATCTGATAGTCAATATATCAGATATTAATTTTGTCAGTTTCTAGATCATAGTAGGACTTTTACAGCTTGTTTTTCAGTGTATACAATGGTTCTTTTGTTAAAGACGACACGAACAAATTGATGTCCTGTGAATCAATGGTTACAATTTCCCATTTTCTTTCAGTTTTAGTTCATCTCAACATAGTTTGGGAAGAACCATTGCTGTACCTTATTACATCCATGTTTCAATACCACCCAGATCTAAGAAACCATTCTATCATAACAGTAAAACTTCTTGTGTAGATACATCAAAGATTGTCCTGCTCTGTGCTGCAAGGTGGAATGACCAATATTTCACATTTTACAGACTTTGGTACAGTTTTATAACCAGCCTTTTTGTCTATTCATATTTAACTTCTATTTTGCACTTTTATGATAAGGTCAATATCCAGGCAAAACTAACTCTGTCTAACCATAATTTTCACGCTTCATTCACTTGCAATGGGCTAATGATATCAAAATTGATGTCTCAGAATAGGTATTAGGATCCATTTGTCTTGAATACAGATGCTGCTTTGTTCGTAAGTCAACACCCTGGCAAAACTAGATCCATTTGATCTACATGACACATTTCATTCACTTTAATTAAGTAAACATCCAAGTTTAAATCTCAGAACAGAAATACTCATGAGATACTCAAGTCAAGTAGATTTTTATGATAAATTGGTCAGCATCATTGCAAAGTTGGTAACAATGACCTAGATTACCTAGATTTCAAGGACTTTATCAAGTTCACATGACGATATAATCTCCCCTAAAGTAGTAGCAATGCATAATGATGATTAGGTTAGGAATACAGCAAAAGTAAGTCACTGTGACCGACCTATATTTTGTGCTTTACTGACTTTTTAAGTTTTAGATTCAGATTTGTTTATCTATAATATTAGCAAATAAAATGCTCATAACCTTGATGGGCAGGTCAGCATTCAGGCAATGGGATCAATACTTGATGGCACCTGGAGGACGGCACTTCGACTTTAGAGATTCTTTAAATCCACAATGGTGACCTCTATTAATGAAATGTAAGTGGAGTTACTTTATTACTATGTCATTTCATTTCTTATCTAACCAAATATCATGGACTCAGCTTTCATGTTCACTTAATATCCTGCATAAAAAATATAAACTTCCAGAGTGTCATAAAATGTCATGTTCAAATAACTTAGGTTAGATTGGTTATCCCTCTGAAGTTAACCTCAATAATAATACAGTCTTATAAGAATTCAAAAATCTTTTATTTCAGTCTTAAAATAAATACAGATATCATGATAAAATTGATATTATACATGGTCAAGAGATATAAGTTAACTCATATTTTATAAAAAGAATATTGCACTTTATTAAAAAGAAAATGCCAGTGACAATACATATAAAATTATACTGACCTCCAACAAATCAACACAAGGTGTGTACCTAAAATGATTGCTATCATCAGGAGGCAGCTAAGATAGGTATTTCATTTTTACCAACATTGTAGATCAATAGTGTGAAATAAGTGACCTCAGACTCCCCCATCCCAAAAAATTTTATTGAAGAATAATTTTTTTTACCTTTAGATCATTGTCTATTTTATAGAGAAGTAATCTCAAATTGCTCAGTATTAAATATCAAGGTAATCATGCATCTCAAAATAGTCTTTAATGCTTCTTTTAAGGCAAATGATGTTCAAACGTACTTGACATGAAATATTTTTTATGTTTGATGCCACCCTCCCAATGACCACCTGTTTTTTATCTGCCATACATCACCATTCTAATAATGAGATTTTTCCAGTGGAAAATTAATTTAATATCATTTCCATTTATGCCCTTTTTTTCACTCAAAGGTACAGAATTTTTAATCAATATAAATCTAAAACTGTCCAAATTTTCAATCAAATCTTGTTAAGTTCTTGTTGAAGGAACCCAAAACCAATTGTAACCAAGCATTCAGATTAATCTAGACTAGTCATCAAAAGTGCCCTCTTTCTTAAAATTGTTCTAAAAAAGTATTCCGTTTTAACTGTTATACCAACAAAGATTAAGACCATGATGAAGGTTGCTAAATGATCAGCAAAATTGAATTTATTTTTTTTTTAACTTTGGTTGTTTTCAGAAATTTTAGAAGATCTGACCTTCATGGTTGTTACATTTGTTATATTTTCTCAGGATTTACTCAAAATTTTGAACATAAACAAGCTTAACTGTAGTCAAACTAGGTAATGTGAACAGAAAACAGAGAAATCAATAGAAATTAAAACATAGAAACATCTCATTCTCAACATTTACATCTAAATATCAATAGTTTGTATTAGAAACAGATTTACTTATATATATAAGGTCAAGCTTTCACTTGAAGTTAGCATAACCTACATAGTTTAATACTCAGTACTGCATATCAATTAAATATTATGAAAATACTAAACGAACACAAGGAATTAATGGTTTTATGTAGAACATCTTTTAAAAGGTGAATATCTAAATTTAGTGTGTGTAGTAGCAGGTCCAAACATGAGTTGGAATTGTGATGTTAGCACTTTTTTCATGCATTACTCCTAAACATTTTTGCAGGAAATAACAAGAAATCTGGGATCTGCTACTAGAACATGTATAGAATTTTTACAAATTTCAAGAATGGCACATATATCATATGGTTAAATTTGTTTACATGATCAATTCACACTTCTTTTTCATCTAAAATATAGAAGCAAGTATAATTCACTATTGATTACAATCTCAATAATTAACCAAAAAGACAAAAGCAGTAACATACTACAGGATTTCTAATGATCTTAAATATATAATAAAACTTCACCCATTCAAACACTCAAGGGACAAACCTTATCAAGACATATAAGTTCTAAAGAATGGAAACTTAGCTGAAAGAACCTAAAATGTAGTATGAGATACTTGGGACGTTTGCTTCATTAAAGGTCAAGAAACTTAATTTCCACTGTATAATGATGAATAAAATCATATTTTGTCCAACTCATTCAAATGAATTAAATTATATTTACAATAAAATGCCACTTCAATCATCAGCTATTTTGTAACTTATCACTCACATATGATAAATTCAATATTACAGACTGTTCATTACTGAATGTTTTCCTAATATTATTTACATGTTATTCTACAATGCAAGTTTAGGGGCATGTTCTGGGATATGATAAATTGAACAGATAACAATTTTGGTGGGATTTTTTACGTCCAGAGATTTTAAATTGAAATACAAGAAATAATTGTGATTTTCTAAGAAATTTAAAAGACGTCTCATCAGAAAATAAACAGAATAAAGGAATTACAGGACAAAAAAAACTTTAAAAGAAGTTGAAAAATATTCACACAATGCTTATTACATCAATTATTTTTTATATGCTAAATTAATCAAATATGTCATTAAAATAAAATTCAAAATATTTCACTAACTGAATAATCTAACTTAAAAAATTGAACAACAAAAATTAAAAAAAAAGCAAAAAAAGTATAGTTCAGCTTACAGATATGAAATAAAGTGATATGATGTTTGACTATGCATCCCAAAACAAAGCAATCATCCTGCAAATTGTATTAATATGCTCTCTGCCAAAATGCTTTTGTGATTGGCTTATAAAAAGATAATGATTGCATGGCTCTGTGTGATAATCTAACATACACATATGTATCACCTTCTTAATAAGTAAAGTCTACTATAAAACAAGATAAAAGCTCTGTAATAAAGGGTGATATATAGATTTTTACATTGTTTCCAGAGGATTATCAGATTTACCTCATCTAGATAGTTAAATTATCTAATTTTAAAGTCCAAGCCTTAGCGAGACTTTAAAATTCAATAATTTAACTATCGAGATTTGATGAATCTGATAATCCTCGAATCTGTTTCTCTAAGGATTATGAAGTACAGGATACGGTATGATTTGGCCTGATATTTGGCCCCTTGAATTCCAAAATCAAAAAGTCATGAAAAACCTACTCTCAGCTATCATTAAGTACTCTTAAAATGTTGCATTTTAAAGAACATGTTTTGTTTTCAACAAGAAATTTTTGTACTAGCAGTAATGTACTGTCAAAGATGGCTAATTGTGAAGAATTCAATGAAAAACACCCAATTTCACTCATTTTTGGATCTTTACATTAAAAATTTTGATATGAGCAACAGCCTTGCCCAAAAAATATTTCACTGAAATGTGTATTTATGTCAGAAAAACATTATATTGAAAAATCTGATGCTCATACATGTAGTTGTTTTGACAAAAAGCCTACTGTGAAACACTCAATTTTGGTCAATTCCTTGGTTTAACAGACGTTTATGACGTCACTGTTGTATCATGGGAAGGAATATTATACAATTATAGATAGATTTTTAAAGTTCAATCATTATACGATAAAAATAATACAAATTTGAATATGAAAACTTACTTTTGATTTTTCATGTGAGATGGGGCCAAATAATAGCTGAAATCATACCTTTTCCTTTTCATATTTTTTTAAATAAAAAATCCACATCAAGTGCCTTTGCATCCTTGATTGTTATGTCATACACTTGTGAAACACGTTTATTTGTTGCTATGGAGTTACTGATCAATTCAAAGGAATCTGAACATAAAAGTCGTGCTGACAGGACAATTTTTTTTTATAAACAATGGGTTTAGAAAGGGTTAAATCGACAAAGAATTAGAGAAAGCTTACATAATAACCCTTTTAATTTAATTTAATAATAAAATACCTAATATGGATACTGTAAATTCAGAAATTATTACATGCATTTATTATTGAGATTTTGTCATTTTAAACCAAAATGTGATTTTAATTTTTGCGATATTGAGAAAAATTCCGCTTCATTCATATAAAAACTTCTAAAATGCGAGTTTGAATTATTGCGATTACAACCCTGTCGCATTTTCGCAATAATAAAAACATCACAATAATTTCCGAATTTACAGTAATTGACAAAACATTCAGTATAATAAAATAAATAACACATATTTTTGAAGGTGAAACACTGGTTGTTACTCCCTGGACATTCACTTCTCAGGGTAACAATCCATTCCATCAAACTCATATATAAGTGTTATTAATATAATTTGTCATGGCTAAAATATATAATGTCACAGTAAATGATAATTATGGCAATCAAAAAATTAATGCAACAATGAACACACCAAATTACAAACAAATCTATTTCCTGTTGACAGCTGAAAATAACATCTGATCACTCAATATTTATGATAATGAAACAGTGTTCATAAAATTCATCTGAAAATTGACTGGTGTCACTCAGAGCCCCAGATAATTTTTTTGAAAACACCAGGATCAAAGGCGTAAATAGAAAAACAATTGAGTGAAATGCTTTACCAGATTGAAACATTAGCATCTAGTTACATGCTTACTTATACACTGTCACCTTTATGTTGAATAAAAATTGAACATTTAATTTCATCAAACCATTACCACATCTTCAGTTCTGAGCCATAGGTATTATTTCTCCTTTATTCGACTGTATTTTCATGATACAATATACATGTACAGGCTCATTTCCTTTTACACAGCCTTTTTAAGGGCAGGAAACAAGCACCTTCTATGAAGAGAAAAATTTTCCAGCTTTATGACACATTCTTATGTCAATAATATAGCTTACAGGTAAATGAATATGTAAGTAATGACGTTTTTTTTGCTAAACCTGTGTATAACTTTAAAGCCCCAAAAAATTTCTCAATAATATCTCCTGTTTTTTAATGCATAAATAATTATGATATGCACGTTATCTGCGGCTCTGGTCACTACATGCACCAGTGATGGAGCAATTGAAGGAGATAAATTCATCTGGAGTATTACTATTGGAACTCAAATACTGCATAGAAATGATATTTCTTCAAACCTGAAAATTGTATACGAGTTATATTTAAACAACTACATCTTATAGATCAATTATAAAAATCAAATAATATGGATTGAGTTTATGTAAAGTGAAACACCCAACTTGAAGGTTTTGTGCAAAATAATTTCTAAGCCTATTTATGGCAATGTGACAAAACAAAACAGCATGTACGTATAAAATTTAATTCAGTATTCAAGATAATAAGTGTTTCTGCATTAATAATCACAATGTGACAGCTACACTTAAGTAGCATACTTAGTTAAATGTATGTCATGACTTTTACATAAATTGCTATCCAGTCACATCGAGCACAAAAAATACCATGTTAAAATAAAAATCTCCCATATACCCAACATATTTCTGTGGTTCCTAAAAAGTCTTAGCCAATAAAATTGTATTCAAATGAAGAAAAACAATCCATATACCTTTACCATAAGCTACAGTTTATCTCAGGCAAATATTATATAATACAAAATTTCATTTTCAAACATATGACAATATCATATAACATTACAACAAGTGAATATCACAAATACTTGTATAAAGCAAAATTCTAAAACAAATACACAAATTCCCTAAGATTACATTTTCATCACACCCCTGGCATTTTATTTCCATAACCTAAATGATGTGTCCTTTTAATTCTTGGTCGCTTCTTTTTTGGCTTTGCTCTGCCTTTATAATACTGGTTGAGTAAAAAAAGTAGCACTAACCCTGTACCAACAAAGGCTAACACAGGGTAAACCCCTGTCCCATCCATACTATTGACAGAGGGTTTGTCTTTGAAATGAGGTTCATGTGGAAGAGCTATATGTTCCTTTATTTCACGCACTCCGATGTCTAATGTCTTCCTTTCATTTCCTACCACTATAGCTTCATCTATTGCCACAGATAACAATTTTTGTTGTTGAAACAGATTTCTGAAAGATAAAAAAAATATTTTGCAAAATATACATCTAAATAGGATTTTTGGGGGTAAAATCCTTGTTCATGATGTATTTACACTTACCTGCCTCTTAACTATTTGCAATTTCCCTTCCTTCCCCGTATAATCTCGTCGGTTTTTAGCTGTATCCTACCACCACCATTATCTCCCTTTAATAAACTCTTCAGTTTCTCGAGACAGAATATAATATATTCCTCAAGAGGGGAGGAGGGCGGGCGTGTCAGGTAAGTGTAAATACATCATGAACAAGGATTTTACCCCCAAAAATCCTAGTTCATATCAATATTTACACTTACCTGCCTCTTAACTATTTGCAAGAATTTGCAGCCCAAGAAGGTGGTGGGAGAGGAAGACAAACAGGATTAATAAAATAACATATTTACCTATTTGCGTCTAGCCCTCTTAGCAGAATCCAAGATAGCTGCTCTGGCAAAAATTTCCTGATGATCTGGTACATCCCTCAAATAAAAGGATGTAAAAGTTGTTTCATTGTTCCAATGTGCTGCTTTTAAGATTTCAGATGAAGAAGCACCATTAAAAAGAGCCCAAGATGTTGATAAGCGTCGTGTATCATGTGCACGCACTGTTTTTAAAATGTCATTGTCTGCATTTTCATATGCAAATCGCACAGTACTAACTATCCATCTAGCTATAGAATCTTTAGAAGCCTCCTTATGATTATTCTTTTGAAATGTCATAAACAGTCTATTAGACTTCCTTAATCTCTTTGTTTGTTCAATGTATATTTTTAACGCACGACAAGGACAAAGTGTTAAATCAGATGGATCTGTAGCATAAATGTCAAATTTTGGAATAAATAATGGTTCCCAAGCTTTAGAAAGTGTTTGTGTCTTTGCAAGAAACTGCATATTAGGAAGAAGTCTTATCCCTCTTTGTTCATTTCTGAAATGTCCATCATCCAGTGTTAAACTGTGAATTTCACTGACTCTTGAAGCTGATGCTAACGCTAATAAGAATACTGTTTTAAAAGTCAAGAACTTTAAATCTGCTGTTTGTAATGGTTCAAAAGGATACTTATTTAACACTAATAGAACCAGAGGTAAATTCCAATTTGGTGTCAGCGGACGAACAGTGGGATTCATATTAAACAACCCTTTAATTAGGGAAGATAAGTCAGAATTTGATGAAATTTTGTCACTGTCCTCATGAACAAGTGCAATAGCCGACTTATAGCCAGTTATTGTCCTAGGTTTGCATTTCCGAACTGAAGTAAGGTACATAAAGAATTCAGCTATATCTGGAATAGATGCCTTAATGGGATCAATATTCCGTTCTTCACACCAACCGTTGTATATTCCGAGTCTTGCATCATAAACTGACTGAGTTGACGACTTTCGGGCATTTGCCATAATTGTTGCAATTTGTTCAGAAAATCCCTTTGACTGATGGTTGAGTTTGACAACTTCCATACCACAAGATTTAGTACCTCTGTATCCTGATGATATATTTGAACATTGTTTCGTTTTTGGTACAACAATTCCGGTACATTTGGAAGTTTTATTGGAATTTCTATTAACATTTCCAACAACTGTGGGTACCATGACTGCCTTGGCCACATTGGAGCCACAAGAATGACTGTACAATTTTCCTGTCGTATCTTCTGAAGAACTCGTGGTATGAGAACCGGTGGAGGAAACGCATAGGCATATATCCCTGTCCATTTTAGAGCAAATGCATCTATGTGCAGAGCATTTACATCTGGCACTGGTGAACAATACACTGGAAGCTTGTGATTTTGCCAAGTCGCAAACAGATCCACTGATGGCATACCCATTCGATAAAAAATCAGATTCACTACTGTATTGTCCAATGTCCACTCCGTCATGCGGATCATGTTTTTTCCTCGCGATAAAGCATCGGCCAAAAAATTCTTCCGTCCCGGTATATGAACTGCTCTTATCGTCACTTGATGTAGTATGCACCATTGATACATTTGCCAAGTCAGATAACACAGTTCTGCCGAGTGTGTTCCTCCTTGTTTGTTTATATAACTTATTACTGTCGTGTTGTCTGATCTGACAAGAATTACTTTCTTTCTGACTAAATGTTGAGCCTCCTGTAATGCTAACATCACAGCTTTCAGTTCCAACCAATTTATGTGTTTCTTGCTGTCCTGCGGAGACCAAATTCCCGCTGTTTGCCAGCTGTCTATATGAGCTCCCCATCCCATCTCCGAAGCATCTGTAACTAGTGTCATTTGATAAATCGGTTCTTGTAAATTCATTCCTTGAAAAACATTCTTTCTTACTGTCCACCATGCTAAATGTTGTACTAGACTCATTTTCACAGGAATGCAGTGACTTAGTGGTTGAACATTCGGTCGCCACCAAGCTAACAGGTACAGCTGTATAGGGCGCATGTGTAAACGTCCCATCGGTATCAGATAAATACACGATGCCATCAGTCCCAAGAGCCTGAGAATCACAACAGCTTGAGTACTTGTAGATGCCTGCAATGTCTGAATTATTAAAAGTATAGCCTGAAAGCGGTTCTCGGTTGGAGTCACTATTCCTTGTTGTAGATGGAAGTGAGCACCTAAATATTCTAGGTCCTGCATTGGAGCTAAGACAGATTTCTTCAGATTTACCATCAAACCTAGTTCCTGCAACAACTTTAACACATACTGCAGATGCTTCATTAGAATGGCTTTTTTCGAATTTATCAGAAGCCAATCGTCCAGGTACATAAATATGTGAATCAATTTTTTTCTCAGAAAAGCTCCTACCACTGCCATAATCTTGGTGAATATTCTCGGAGCTGACCATAGTCCGAATGGCATTGCTCGAAACTGGTAAGATTTCCCTAGAAACCGGAACCGTAGAAACTGTTTGAACTGACGATGAACGGGAATATGGAAGTAAGCATCGGTCAAATCTAAAGTCACAGCATAATCTCCTGTTTTCAACCCTTTCATATGGATCGGAGAGTTTCCATCTTGAAGTGTCTTGGCACTACATATTGATTTAGCGGTTTCAAATTTAAGATTGGCCTTAAACCGCCTTGTTTCTTTGGAACTACGAACACTGTGCTGTAAAAGCCTTGATTTTCTTCGTTTCTTGGTACATTTTCTATAACACATTTTTCTAATAAAGTATTTATTTCTTCTACAATAACTAATTCTTGAACACCATTCCTTGGTACAAAAGTTTCTTTTATTCTTGATCCTGGACATGACAGGAATTCCATCCTTAGGCCATTTCTTATGACGTCCAACACCCAACGATCTTGCGTTATCTGTGTCCACTCCCTGTGAAACATCAGTAAACGTGCCCCTACTTGGGGAATCATATTTACATATTGTACAGGATTTTTTTGCATGTTCACTATCTGGCAACTTATTTCCTGGGGTTTGTGAACCCCTTTGGGGGGCCCCCAGGAGTTTTGCGGAAAAAATTCTGTCTGACATATTGGTCGCCACGAAAATTTTCCCTAACCGGCTCAGATGGTACATTACTAGGATTCATACGAGGTACTTTGTTAAAACGACTGTGATCAGTATTCTCATTTTTTCTTTTTCTCGAAAAATCAGGAGCACCTCTGCCATCATCCTTACTCTTGTTCATACTATTGTTCCTGCTGAAACTATTAGCAGAATACACATTTTGTGTTTCCTTAGCATCCCGCAAATTTTCTGCAGATGTGTGTAAAATGTCAAAGTACTGACCATTAAACAATTGACTTCCAAACACTGGTAACTGTACAAGCTTTTTCTCAGTGGCTTTACTAATGAAATTTACATTGCGTAAAAATACTTTCCTTCGGCTTAAAACTGAATTTGAAATAATTCTGGAAGTCAAATCAGCCATGCTTCTAAAACAATTAATTAATGCCTTACGACCTTCAAGTCTTTCATCTTCACATGATGCCTCATCTAAATATGCAGAAATCATGGACCCATAAGAAATCGCACGTAAAAGTACTCTAGCTGAAACATCTATTTTGCGAAAGTCATTGTCAAGCTCCTTGTGAAAAGGTGGAATTTGAATTCTAGATCGGTTATTATTATTCCCAAAATTACTTCTTCGTCCCTGATTCTGCAATGCTAAACCTTCCTCAATATTATTATCTAATTTAGGAGGCGAACAGAAAGAAAGAAAATCGTCTTTCTTAACCATGAATGCTTTATCATCTCTACCACGGACAGATCTATTTTTTAAATGTCCAGCCACTGCTTCTTTTTCTACAGATTTAACTGTATCAATAATAGTGCCCTCCAGAGGCAGTCTAGGCAAGGCTTTCTTCTTATCTGTGTTATCATGCCTCAGTCTAGATGAAATAAAAGATGGTCTACTAGCCTCTGAAGTTTCCTCTTCTTCATAAATAATATTAAGAGTTTTTGTCATTTTATCCACAAAACAATTCCACTGAAATGGATCAGAAGCATCAGGTGCACCTATCGGCACCTCTGTGAAAGAACAAGAGGGATGATCATTACTTCCTATATCTGAATTACTGTCATTACAAGACAACTCATCATTATTCCGGACTGAAGACTGTTCAGATTCCATAACTGACTGTTGGTCATCCACAGGTAAAAATTTATTAAAATGTGGACGTTCTGACTTTTTAATTGATTTTGGCTGTTTTTCTAAAGAAACAACATTAGAATTTTTATCTGTCTTCATCATAGATGCCATCTGTTGTTTGACCTCTTGCTCTATTAAGTCCGCCAGATTTATAGCGCAGACAGATTGCGTCCCTGGCTCTTCCGATGTTTGTTGTATATCCGCCTCCACAGACGAATTTTCAACACTTGTTTTAGATCCGCCTACACAGAGGGATCTATTAGAAGCCGGCACTGTCTTATTCCCTTTACAAAGGCTTTTGCCGATCATTTTTACAACTAAATCCCTTTTTTCTTTATCCCAATCGCGGCAAATGTCACATGGAAAGGACTCGTTACAAACACGATGTTTATAGCATTCATCATGGTTGTCAATCACATTCATCTTTCCATCGCACTTCACACAACCCTTAAAACGATTTTCCATCACAATACGAATCTAGATGACCAATATAACGGTCAATAAAATACGATTATACGAGGTTACCTTTTTGTCCAACTTGACAAATGGCGGCGTCGAGAGAAAACTGAAGAGTTTATTAAAGGGAGATAATGGTGGTGGTAGGATACAGCTAAAAACCGACGAGATTATACGGGGAAGGAAGGGAAATTGCAAATAGTTAAGAGGCAGGTAAGTGTAAATATTGATATGAACTTGTATTACAAATGAATTTTGATTAAATGGAATTACCACTGAAATTAGAGACTTCGATAATCATATACGTAATTAAGATAGTTAAATTATCAAATTTTTAAGTCCAAACCTTAGAGGGCTTTAAAATTAGATAACTTAAAGAATTGATAAGTCCGATAATCCTTGAATCTGTTTCTCTAATGATTATTAAGTAAATATTCACATTTATTAAACCAAAATGCCCTTCAGGTGTCTCGGCATTCCTGATTGTTACGTGATGCACTTGCTCAACATGTTTACTTACTGTTATGCTGTTGCTGATAGATTCTGATAAATCTGAACGTAAAAGTTGTTCTGACATGTTATGACCTATCATCGAATGACATCACTGGCAACCACTTGTTGATTAAATTTTTTGTGGGTTCAGAAAGGATTTAAATTGACAGAGAAAAGGTATTACACCATTTTTTTTCTGTATTTAATCCAATAAAGCAGATCAGCCTGGTTTAATGAATACATACACATTTGCTGTTTTGTTGATAGGGACTGGTTTTGACCAAACTTGTCGAGGGCATGGAGGTAAAATCTTTGATACTGTTTTACCAAGATGACCTTCAATAACCTTGGAATATCGGTGGAGATGATTTCCTAAAAAAAATTGTCACACTAAATTACTCTACCTATCAATTATTCTGAAGGAATGAACAAGAATTAAAAATACACTCTCAAGAAAGAGACAAGTCGCCTGAAAACCTGGTTTTCTGTCAATTTTATTATTAAAATTCTACAAACTGAAAAAAGAGTATCAATTAATGTGTAAAAATTCAGTCCATGAAATGTATTCCAGGGGGGTAAATAATTTTAACAGAAATAAATACCATAATTTTTGGTGTTTAGGTCGGTTAATTTTTTCCTCTGAAGTGCTAGGCTCAACCTATGCACTGCATCACTTATCTTTTATAAATATAATATTTTTAATATAGTTACTGTTAATAAAACGATTGAAAAACTGTGCTTCGACCTATACACTGCACCTAACTATAGTCCTAAAATTCTGGGAATTCGGTAAAAAATTGGTCATTCGACCTATACACTGCACCAACCTATAGTCCGAAAATTACAGTATGCACTGATACTATTTTACTTATATGAATAATATCATTTTATATATTTAAAGTAAAATATTTCTGATCACAACCTTTAAAAAACAGAATTGCAAAGTTTCGCCTTCACAGGCAACACAAGAAATGTTGTTACAAAGTCAATAAATTATGTCTTTGCATATTAAATTATTAAACTATTTTTTACATTACTTGAGTGGTCAAAGAGTAGAGATATAAAAATTTTACTTTTTAACGAAACATATATTTCTATACAAACCTTCCATCCTAGTTGGAAGCTCAGATGATGTCAAGGACACATGATCTTGTCCAGTAAACAGAGGGACCATATTGTTATAGGCAGTGTATTCTAAAAGAGCACTTAATAGCCAGTAGCAGTCTAAAAAGAAAACATAAAAAATTCCTTTGTGTATTCCTTTAAAGACATTATAATATTACCATTCATCATAAAAATGACCTTCGATTCCTATATGGTATAAATTTCAGTTAAGTATGACACTTTAAATAACTGAAAAACATATCATATATACAGATTTACACCTAAAAATGAAACCTAGAAATGGGAAGAGTAAAATGTACCAACGTGTGTTATGAAACATTCTAGTACATGTATTCAAAATGAATTTGTACAAACAAAAGTATCCTAACTGTTGAAGACAATACAATTTGAGACAATCTGACAACTTCACTCGTTAAAATTTCCTTTTAGACCACTATATTTAAAAAAAAAACAAAACTAGAATCTCACCTGGGCATGTATAGCTCAACTGGCTTTTATTAGGCCATTGTAAAATGTAAGCTCTTTTGTATCACAAGGCTTTTAAAGAAATGAAAAATGGGTCAAAGACACAAATGGCCGGGCTGCTTTACTGGATGTTTACTGTAGTGGTGACAAAGGTGATTACAAGATCATATTGCACATTAGCAGTCATGAATATTTATATAGACAAGATCAGACACATTGTATGTTGGTGTACAAGCACAGAGGCAGTCATCAATTTAATTAGAAAAAGGTGAAGTAAGCAATATTTGATTTGATTACATGTTGATAAACACTTGTTTGGAAAAATGGGAAATAATTCCTGAAATAATTCCATAAAGTGAGGTGCACATCTTCAATATATATAGAAACATTCTCTGAAGTTTCAAGGATGTGGGTGAAAAACTATAGGAGGAGTTGATTTCGCAAAATAGGTAGCCATTTTCCCCGCCCGACATTCACCATACTATAACCCTGATTTGCACTCTGTGCAACCCGGTCAAAAATGTCAAAGTAACCTTGACATTTGACCTTTGACCTAAAAAAGGTGGATCATTTGCATATGCCATGCTTGCCAACTTTTATTACAGTTTGCCCATTAGTGCCTGAACAAATGACAAAGCAGTCTTTTCCCATATGGATTCAATGGAAACTTTGAACAGCCGCAAACATAGAAGTATTTGTATTTTAGGTATTTGACCATATCAAACTCATTTGTGATCATTCGGATGTTCATACTTCAATTCACAAAACATCTGAATATTTTGCTTCTTCTTTCTTGGGAGTAGAGTTACACATAAAAAAAGGTCACAATATATAAATGTATCATTTCTCCTCCATCGGTTGAGCAGATGAATCTAAACCTAAAGTGGATCCAGAACCAAAGGTGGAACTTTAATAGAGGCCCTTCCATACAGCATTCCTGTCAATTTTGGTTACAATCTGCCCATTAATCCCCGAGAAATTGACAAAAAAGTCCTTTCCCCTAATGTTTCAATGGAAACTTTGAACAGCCGCAGTTGTTAGTTGAGCATACAAATCTCAACCAAAAGTGGGTCTTTTGTAGAAGGTATTGTTGTCATCAATCCTGCAAAGTTTCAAAACATTTCATAAAAAGGAAAAATATACCTACGGAGCAATAATGTAGTTTCAGAGGGAAAGATTTTTTAAAATTGGCCAATAAAAATCAAGATGGCCTCTGGCGGCCATGTTGTTCATCCAACTGGAACCAATGGTGGACTGTTTGTAAAGGTCCACCCATACATCATTCCTACCAAGTTTGGTTACAATCTACCAAGTAGTTTCAGAGGAGAAGATCAAAACGTGAAAAGTTTACGGACAATGGACGACGAACGATAGATGCAAAGTGATGACAAAAGCTCACATGGCCTATAGGCCAGGTGAGATAAAAAGCAAAATAATAGTAATGTAGATATTATATGCTAAGATTGAACTTTTTTTGTTGCTATATATTTATATAAGATGTGATTTAATGATTACAATTATATTACTCGCACTTTTAAAATTCTTTGTTTTCAATGATTTACCATAAAACCTGCTTTAAAGGGCACATGTTTATAGAAATTATTTTAACAGCTACCTTTCTGCATATGACTATTGTCCAGACAATTAGAGTCACCATATAAGGCAATCCTTCCACTGTCAGGTCCAGCTGAAGTCTGATAGATACCTAATATAGGTACAGTGTCTACATTTTTAGATTCACCTTTCAAAACTTCATGTCCTGTAATATAAAACAGTTCTCTCTTTTATAAAGTTTGACTCAAATATGTCAAGGATGCAACAGTGTATTATTTCCTTAAAAACCATTTAACACATTTTTACAGGAGCATGGAAACCATTTGCTCTTGTTTTCTTATTTCCTATGAACCAAATATTATAAAAAGCTGTTTAATTTGATATAGAGTCAATGGGCTCAAATCATTTCATTCCCCTTTGTATCATAAGTACAGTTGAACCTCGTTTTGTCAAAGTCAACAGGACCAGATCATTCTATCCGACTTAACCGAGCTTCGAGTCATCCAAAATTTGCTATGATGTCCCATTTTATACATATTGAAAAGTAGTTGGTTGGTTCAAATTTGGTTCTGTATTTCTGTGTTGGTATTGTTAACCTGTTATATATTGTATTTTATTCTGAAAACAATATAAATCCCATTGATATCAGCGTTATGTAAATAAGGAAGTTTAGAGAAGAAAATTACATATTTTGTTTCTCATTTTCAAATTTAAACTGGATTAAAGTGTCCATTATGCTAAATACCCAAGTTGGAATGCTGATTTCAATACATACATGCAATTCCTTAGACTTTCCAGTTGAGACTTTTTTGTCCCAGAAATGTGAATATTGTTAAATGGTGAAATGTTACAGGTTTTTAATTTCAAAACATTCTGTCCTACTCATTTTAAATTGTATTATTTCAGTTTTGTTAAAAACTCTAATTTACACCAAAAAAATGCAGAACTATTACTGGTACCTTGATCCTTCAGATTCTGTGTAATGAGTACTCCGTCAGATGGAAACCTGGCAATACTTGTACCAGATGCATAATACACTGAAATAAAATTTGAACTGTTTTAGTTAGAAGTTTTGAAATATCTTGGGCCAGTCGTTCAACTTGTTTAACCGAGGGTTAAATTTAACCATAGGTTAAACTGAGTGATTTTCTATACAATTTAACCCTTGTGTTAAATCAGTTGAACAACTGGGTATTACTGGGTAAACATTTCTCAAATCCTCATCTTAACAGTGAAAACTTATTATAGTACCTAATTTATGGGATAGCCTGATTCAATTTACCATATAGAAATGAAAATCAACTTAAAAATTTAATGAAGAATTATATTCATTGCCAACAAACATGACATTTTCTTGAAAAACTTTTAAGGTAAGAAAACAAAATAAACTGAATATGTTAGAAAGTATAATAGTGTTTATACTTACTGTCATGATCTCCCATCATAAAGTCTCCTTCATAAACTTCATCACTACAAATCAAACAATATATCATTATGGACACCAGAATAAAACTTTCATGCAGCACATTAAAGGAATTATTACCATTCAGAATAATACATAATAAATAAGATGTACTGTGAGCCATTGCTCGCTAGTGAAAACCCGCTTTTCGATAAGGTAAAAAATAAATAAAGTTGTAAAACAGGAAGTTGATGTCACCTTGGTCCAAAAACATATCCCATGATATGAAGGCTTATGACAAAATATCAAGCGGCTGTGATGAGTATTTGCAGAGAAAAGTGTGACGAAAAATTTTGTATTCAAAACCATAAGGCTGCAGAAAATAAAGCTGTCAAACAGGAAGTTGATGTCGCCTTGGTCCGAAAATGTATACAACAATATGGCGTACCAATAGAAGGTAAAAAAATAAACAATCCAAAACACATAAACACGAAAAATAAATGAAGTCGTCAAACAGGAAGTTGATGTTGCATTGGTCCGAAAACATATCCCATGATATGACGTACTGATAGAAGGCTTGTGACAAAATATCAAGCGACTGTGATGAGTAGTTGCAGAGAAAAAAGTGACGAAAAATTTTGTTACGGACAGACAGACGCATGCACGGATGGAACCACAAGATTAAAACAGTATACCCCCTCTCCTTTGGAGCTGGAGTATAATAAAAGTTACATATCCTACCCCTTGATGTACTTTCATAATATGATCTTAAGAAATGATACATTTATATATTGTGACCTTTTTTTATGTGTAACTCTACTCCCAAGAAAGAAGAAGCAAAATATTCAGATGTTTTGTGAATTGAAGTATGAACATCCGAATGATCACAAATGAGTTTGATATGGTCAAATACCTAAAATACAAATACTTCTATGTTACAATAACCTTATGATAACTGAAAGTTGCCACTTTCACTGTCTTCATCTCCTTTTTAAATATGTTTCTCAATGAAACTGTATTTAACTTAATTTCAGTGATTGAATCAGCAACTTGAGTATGAAAACCTTATAATAAGACAAATATATAAAAATTGAAATTGATTTGTATATAATTGAAGGCTGGCTGGCATACACCAATTATACTATATATAGAATTTAATAAATATTCACATCTTACCTAAAGGCCATTCCCACGGACATCAATAAGTCATTTATAGCTGGTATATTAGCCCCTCCTGTATCTGGCATCCACCACTGTCTGTAAAATATACATGTATACTACTTTAGAACTACAGTCAACAAATAAAGTTATAGGACAATTCCAGTGCTCAATATGCTAAAGTCCATGACAGATGGATTTGGACTTCAAAATTGATTATTTTTCAAATTTTCTTGAATATGTACATATCTAGATTTCTTTTTCAATTATACTTAAAGACAAATCCCTCTATTGTTTTTGCGCATAGAGCAGCGCAAGGGTATTATGCCGTCCGTGGCTTGTGACGTCGCGATTTCCGCGAATTTCTAACGTTGATCAACGGAAAGAGAAAGACGACAGGAATCAGTGGAAGGTTCACAAAAGTTAACGTTAAACGATTTTTAAGATAGAAATGCACTGTATTTAATCATATGTGTCTTAAACTTTTAAAATAAAATACATATCAACAAATATTATCCGGTCTGGACTATATGCACATAATCTTCATATATCTCAGGTCATAAAGTATAATTAGTGAACATGAAATCAACTAACGTTTTATTGTATTTTTTATTATTATTATTATTATTATTATTATTATTATTATAAATTATAATAAATATTATAATTATTATTATCTAATGCAACCGCTAGCTTTATTTTGACTAATAGATTTTTCTCGTTAATCTTTATCCTTATCGTTATCTGGATGGAAATGCAATTTTTAATGTCGTACTGCATACTCCTTACCACTGACTCTCTTACATTTTTTTTGGTGTTAGTATCAATAACATTTTATTAGTTTTCATTAAAAAATAATAGAAAATTAAAACTGTAAATATGGTACACTCGAAATCATTTAAATAAATCATTTAACATATGAAATTATTTTATAACTGACGGATACATGTATCTAGCTAGCATCAGTTCACTTACTATATGTTCAGTTATATATATTCCGAATATATCAAGTTCATCTTTATACGACCGCAAATATTTGTGGTCGTATTATGATATAAGCCTGTCGTCGTCGTCGGCGTCCGTAGACTGTTGACTGGACTTAAATTAGTCCATATAACTCGTGAAAACATCACTTACTCTGTCTAACGTTTAAAAGACGTTGCTTTCAGAATTGGCGCAATAATTTCCCGCCATTTCAAATTTTTATGCCTTTTCTTCGAAATATCTTTTTTAAGAGTACGGTGATCCCAAGTTTTTATTTTTTTATTTTGTTTAATAATTAAAAAGGAATATTCTCTGTAATTAGTATAGAAAAAACATTGGTCAATTTTTTACAATACTGGATTTTAAATAGATATTTTACCATAAAAAAGGCGGGAAAATGTTTATAGCAACATATCGTCATCATCTGTCCGTCAGAAGTTGATAATACGAATAATATAAGTTCTACAAACAATACGGTTAACAAAACAAACAAATTTCATGTGATTAGAACTTTTTATAAAAAATTAAACTGTAAATAACTACATGTTCCGATTTCTAAATTTTGTGAAAAAGATGGCGTTATAAATCGAAAACGAGGTCGGTGACCCCATTTTTTTATTGGCTGATTTTTAAGCTTTTACTTAGGCTAAAGTGGGAAAAAAATTTAAAGAAGATATTATTGGTAGATCTGAATAGAGGGATTTGTCTTTAAGTGGAAAAATTTACAATAAATTTTAGAAAGTACATGATATAAAACTTTTTTTTCAAATTTACCTTGTGTTTTCATCATAGAATTTGACCTTTTTCATAACAGAAACATTGTACCAATCAGCAAATATAATGACAGATAAACCATTGTCAATGTCTCTCTTTAACTTGGCTACCTCTTCTGGGAAATATTCTTCTTCAGCATCAACAATTAACAATGTACCATACTGACTGGCATCAAAACATGTAAAAGGCGAACCTACAATACATAAAATCAACAATATACCATCAAAACAGGTAAAAAAAGAACTTACACCAAAGCAAATCAACAATATACTATACTGATTGGCCTCAAAACAGGTAAAAGTTGAACCTACAATATTACAAATCAACAATATATCATACTGATTGACATCAAAACAGGTAAAAGTTGAACCTACAATATTTAAAATCAACAAAATACTATACTGACTGACATCAAAACAAATAAAAGGTGAACCTACAATACATAAAATCAACAATATACCATACTAACTGGCATCAAAACAGATAAAAGGTGAACCTACAATACATAAAATCAACAGTATACTATAATGACTGGCATCAAAAAAGGTAAAAGGTGAACCTACAATACATAAAATCAACAGTATACCATACTGACTGGCATAAAAATTGGTATAAGGTAAATTCAATACATAAAATCAACAATATACCATACTGACTGGCTTCAAAACAGGTAAAGGTGAACCTACAATATATAAAATTAACAATTTATTATACTGACTGACATCAAAACAGGTAAGAGGCAAACCTACAATACATAAAATCAACAGAATTACCATACTGACTGGCATCAAAACAGGTAAGAGGTGAACTTACAATACATAAAATCAACAGTATACCATACTGACTGGCATCAAAACAGGTAAAAGGTAAACATACAATACATAAAATCAATAAGAGTGGACACTCTATAAGTCTCGTCTGAGTATGTACATGATCACAGAATAATGATTATTTGATACCCCAAATTTTGTAAGTCAAATGAAAATGCATTAAAAGAAATTGAGGTCAAGGTCATACCGAAATGTATCCACTAAGAACTATCTATCGACAAAATATGGTGGGTCTAGGTATTAAAGTTGCTGAGAAATGTACGTAATCTCGAAAATGTGACAGTCACTCAAGCATGCAATTGAGGTTAAAGTAAAGAGACAGGTGTGAGACTTGCACGTACCCACTACGAAATATCTATAGACCAAAAATGGATGGGTCTAGGTATTACAGTTGCTGAAAAAAGGACTAATTCAAGAAATTTGGATGAAAGTCACTTAACCATGAAATTGAGGTCAAGGTTCAGAGACAAGTGTCAGACTGGCATGTACCCACCAAGAACTATCAATAGACCAAATACAGTGGGTCTAGGTATTACAGTTTCTGAGAAATGGACTTAACCACGAAAAAGTCACTCAAGCATGAAATTGAGGTCAAGGTCCCAAACCTGGTTTCAGACTGACATGTACCCACCAAGAACTATTTATTGACCAAATATGGTGGGTCTAGGTATTCTAGTTGCTGAGAAATGGACTTAACCATGAAAAAGTGACAAAGTCACTCAAGCATGAAATTGAGGTCAAAGTCCCAAGCCAGATGTCAGACTGGCATGTATCCACCAAGAACTATCTATTGACCAAATACGGTGGGTCTAGGTATTCTAGTTTCTGGGTAATGGACTTAACCACGAAAATGTGACGCAGGTCATTCAAGCATGAAATTGAGGTCAAGGTCAAAAGGCAGGTGTCAGACTGACATTTGTCCACCAAGAACTATCTATTGACCAAATATGGGGGCTCTAGGTATTACAGTTTCTGAGAAATGAACTTAACCACGAAAAAGTGATAAAGTCACTCGACCATGAAATTGAGGTCAAGGTCCCAACCCAGGTGTCAGACTAGCATGTACCCACCAAGAACTATCTATAGAACAAATACGGTTGGCCTAGGTATTACAGTTGCTGAGAAATGGATTCAACCATGAAACTTGGACACAGATTTTGAATTCATGTTTATGAAGTCAGTGAACCATGAAAATGAGGTCAGGGTCACAAGACAATATACTGCAACAAACCTTATATGATAAGCTACCTTGTGGCTCATAAAATCTTAACTGTAGGTATTACATGTGCAAAGTTATTAAAGTTTTTAAAAAGTTTACGCATTCGTCGTCGCCACCGTAATACCTACATCTCACCATCGCGAGACAATATCCCATACCGACTGGAATCAAAACAGGTAAAAGGGAAACCTACAATACATAAAATCAACAGCATACCATACTGACTGACATCAAAACAGGTAAAAGGGAAACCTACAATACATAAAATCAACCATACTGACTGACATCAAAACAAGTAAAAGGTGAACCTACAATACATAAAATTTACAATACACCATACTAATTGGCATCAAAACAGGTAAAAGGTGAACCTACAATACATAAAATCAACAGTATACCATACTGACGGGCATCAATCAGGTTATCCAGATTCACAATAAAAATTGCACACAATTCTGAATTTACAGATTCATTCATTTATATTATTTTAAGGAAATGTTTGTGAATAGACAATACTACAAGATTAACTAATGTGACTGATATACATTTATAATGGAATTAATTGAGCAAAAATCAAAATGTAAGTTTTTATCATCACAATCTCTATTAATTTACATTATTAGCAGTAAATTCTGAATAAACAGTATATAAAAACACAGTATCATCAGACTTACCTAAAACTTCTATAAAGTAGCCATTACTTCTTAGATGTTGATACATGTCCTTGAAATTGGTATGAATGTGATCCCCATTCCTAAAAAAAAATGTGAACTTAATTAAAAGGTGACAATTGTTTTCAACATCAAATTTGATACTTCTAAAAAGGTTAACACTGCTTGCTATGGACATGCACGAGAATTGAAAGTTGTAATTGTCTTCGTTAATTTTCAAATTTTTCTAACCTTTTTAAACTCATTTAATTCATTAAATATTACAGTACTCTTGATAAATGTATACAAAATAAATCTATATTTAACATCTTATACAAAGTCTTCAATATACAATAAAGATGTTACAATAATTCAAACAGAACTTTCAGCATTTATTACTTACCAGTCTAGAGGATCATTCTTCATCCTAAGATTGTCTCGAGGAAAATACCCCGGTGGATAGCGTAAATTATGAAACTGGTCCCATAAAATACGCTTGCTAAAATTGATGAATTAGACAGCATAATTACTCAGACTTTATATCTGTTGTTCATATGTAGGTTACGTGTGCCAATAATAAAGATATAATTGACTTAACTTAAAACTGCATACATGTAGCATAGTGAAGTAGGTATTACCTATGATGGATCAAACTTAACAGGCTGTATGTTCTTAAATGGACATGTCATATCATTGAAAAAGAATATCGCTTTTATTGACATTTAATAATTAACAGTCAGTATTTTCCTATATGGACACAAAGAGGGTGATATGTTTTTATTGGCATTTAACAATAAACAGAACTGACTACCGGAGCAAAAACAATTCAGTGGTTAGATGTAATATGTTTATTGTAAAAGATATTAAAGTTTGTAAATGGGTAGTTTACCTTTTAGGTGGTGTGGGTATAATTTTTACTTTCAACGGTAACTTTAGGTCAGTCCTTCTTGGTTCTGTTTCATCATACTGAAACAAAAATTAACATTTTAAAGCAAATCTTTTTAGGGGTCGTCCATAATTGTCAACATTTTTCATTAGTTTACAAAGAGCACTCTTTTTTGAAACCCCCTCCCTCCATCAAAAAGTCTATATAAACATTTTTAAACATTGTAGTTGCTAACTGGTATCACTCCTTCCTCCGAGCGAGGATTTCATACATCTTTACATCCATTGAAAATGCATGTACTAAGTCCAGAGCATGCGTCATATGTTGACATGCTCAAGTGATTTGCCAATTGTTTGCTTTCTGTCACCTTATAAACTGTTCAGAACTTTGTCAACATCATGAATTCTATCACTAGCATGTATTCTCTATTTTCTGGAGGTGACAGACTTTTTAAAAATGTTGAATCTGAAACCCCTTCCCTTGCAGCATGCATTTTGAACTGTTGACAATTATGGATGACCCCTTACTTTACAACTTCATGTGTATTCTATAATCTCATATTACACAAAAATTAGAACTTGACCTAAGAAAAATACCACTGTTTTAATTCCAAAAATTCTTAAAACAAATGTATCTCAATGAAAATAACTTTTAATTATTTATATTTACCCACAGAATGATTCTAAAGTTCATAACTTTCCTTTTCAAACTATACTTACCTCAGGAGGAGATTCCACAGTTAGCATTATCTGCCCTTGAGCCAATCCATCCCAGGTTGCAGCACTTTTACTAACAGATATTGACACTGCTAAATATCCTGACCAAGGCCATAAGGATGAGGAATAGGAGAACGCTACCTCTAAATGTGTACCATGCTGGGGTACATATGGCTGCCATTCTGGCTGTAGTAAAAACGAAGTAGATTTTTAGAAAGATAAAGAATTATCTGCTTCTCTTAAATTAGTGTATTAGCATGAAAATAGTACACAATCTTTTTTTTGCAACAGATCCAAGAAAAATTTTAGGCCCAAAAATATATTGCAACAACTTTATACATAGAAAATAAAAATAAATTTGCCAAAATTAAAAAAAAATCTTTAGCCTGACTTTCATGCCTTCAGCATCATGATTCTAGTTTACCTGCAATAATTCTAATGTAAGAAATAATCACTTTTAATAATATTCAACTCTAATAATATGTATCTATTTTTTAACTCTTTGATAAATATTTCTTTTTGTGATAAACTAGAATGAAATGACCTATTCTGAAAGAACAAACCTTCTTCACAATCTTTCCTGAAACACCCATTCCATTCAATATTGTTACCTGAAAACAGAAATGAGATAAACTACGGAGTTATTTCAATACTTTATTTCTGAATACTAAAGTATCAATGTTGTTCCAGAAACAATTACACCAGATTTGAAAGGCACAATTTATTTTACCCCACTATGCATACTACTTTAATTCATTATAACTGTTGCTGTTTAAATGCCAATTTAAATAAAACAACTAATACCCATCAAATGTAATTTGTTTGTTTGTTTAGTTCGGCTTTAACGCTGTTTTCAGCACGTTTGGCTATTTCGCGGCGGCCAGTTTTTATTGGTGGAGGAAGCCGGAGTACCCGGAGAGAACAACCGACCTTCGGTAGGAAAGTTGGCAATCCTTGTCAGTTAAGATCGGAGTCGAACACACCCCGCCACAGGTGAGATTCGAACTCACAACCCCAGCATTGACAGGCTAGTGATCATTAGTAGTCATGACGGACTACCTAGACCACTCGGTCGCCGAGGCCCCTTCAAATGTAATTAAATTGTCTTCTACTGCCATATATAGGACAAGTCAAAATCTAAATGCAAAAGTTGAAAGGCTGTAACTGTTCTGTAAGTGGACACTTTATTACCTTTCCTTATGGAAAAGTATTACTTTAAAAACTGTGTCCACCCTGCTGACAATGATTTTCTGACAACCTCAGAAAACATTTTTCTTTCAATTCTTTCCTTTAGTATATAGACTTACATTGACAATAGTAGGAAATCCACCATAGTATATAGGTTGTGTACAATATGGCCACATATAAGGGCATTCTGTCAAATCTATATAACTTGGACTCAAGCTAAAACAGAACAAAAAGTTTTATTCATTTTATCATATAAATCTTAAGACCAAAAATTCTCAAATGTAAATTATTCCAAAACTTAATGAAGTAATAAGATTCATGCCAATTTCAGATACATGCACTTATAAATACATATAGAATAATAGATAGTTTAGATATTCCACATGATATAGTCAGCATCAAAAACAAAACTATCTTTCATTCTGTTTATTGGTAATTCATTTTTTTTCTGAAAAATATCACTTTTTCAATTAATCTTAATGTGCACTGTTTTACATAGCGGAAGAAGTTTGTAATGCGGTTGACCAATCATTGGCGTGAGACATCATTTTGAAACACATTCTCGACAATGAATGGGAAAGGAAATATTGACTATTTGTGTGAATTGATGACTTGTAGTCGATAATTTCCGTAATTAATTTTCATTGGACGATCAGATAAGTATATCCTTCCACATTATGTCACACAATGTATTGCCTAGTATTTTCAGTGATACAACCTGTATGTGATACTTGAAAATATTAGGCAAAATGACCATAGGAAATATAAACGAGTTGCCGATAAATACTGGTTTTAACACAAGTGCTTCTGTAAAGGTAATTAACTAAACTGTTTCATTCTTTTTTACCTTGCCTGTGGTTTATATGTTCTTAATGTCTGATAGGCCCTGATTAGATCTAATTTTCCATGGCCTTGCTCAAACATGTTAACATCAGACAGTCTCCTAGCAGAGGCCATTAATGCTTGTTTCATACTGGCCGGATTTAAAACATGAGCTCGGTCTAATACAGCACTGAAAAGATAAAATTCTTCACGAAAATACATACAATAAACAAGCAGAAATACAAGAATTCAGATTTTTAAAATAAAATACAAAGGAAAATATATAGTAAATGATTGATTTTTTTAAGGAATTAAGTTTTTTCTTCATTTACAGTTTTTGTTTACATTTCTTGTACATTATGTTAGTGCATTTACATATATTGGATATGATTATCTGTGACAAATGCTTACATACTAAATGTCTGAATTACTCAATTTTATTAATTTTATGCAAACAAATCAAACAAATATACTTGTATTTGTATATAAAACATAAAGTTTCTCGATGGAAGTATAAATGTAATCGCCATCAAAAATTTTCAATATTCATTAGACTCCTGAAAATTATAGCATAAAGAATAATTAAGATTTTAAATATATAATAATTCTAGCCAAATCTCCTATGCAGTGCCTTTTCCATTCAATATTTTCTTTACAAAACCTTTGTACCGGAACTTAACATCACAACTAAAACTTCCTTACACTGTACACGGCTTTATTTGGTTGGCAAAGTGTTCCACTATGCCAAAGTTAAAGACTGGATTGAACAACTTACTGTATAAATAGCTCTTATGGTCACCATAAATTACCTACCTATACAGAAGTGTTACAGCCCCTGCTACCACTGGGGATGCCACACTTGTTCCTGACAGAGATCTACATCCACCCCTGAAATATCAATTGATGAAAAAATTTCATTTCCAATTAAGATGACATCCAGCTATAACTAAAACTTGAATTATTATTTAATATTAAAGTGAACTCTGACTTAAAAATAATCAAACATTATTATAAGAAAGATTTATATATAGTTAACTGATTATTTTTCTCTAGCATATTATTGTTCTACAGATCTGGATGTTTCTATCTTAAGCTTCTGATTAGAAAGTCCAAGAAAAAAATGAACATCTACAAAATCCTAATAACAATTCTGATATTTCAACTAGAAATACTGTGAGAAAGCAACTGCTGATACAAAGGTCAAACAAACAGACAGGTGGACGGACACAAAGAATACTATATACCCCACTTTTTTCAAAAGCAGGGGTATAATTACCCTACTATGTGTTTTCAGGTATATAATAGGATAAATCAGAATCAACTGTTTAGAAACAAGGAAAGATGTAAAAATATTAATAATTTATACAATATAAACCTTATACATACTTAAGAGCAGATCCTCTCACAGCAGACCCATATGTTACAATATCTGGTTTAATTCTTCCATATCCCCCAGGCAATTCCTGGAAAGAATAAAATGTTACATTCATTTTAATTATTTTTAAAAGATATTGTCAAAGGATATTGTAGTACATGTATGTGAAAACATCTTAAAACAGTATGTTTTGATATCTAAATTGCAATATTTTCTGGTACAGCCATTACAACTACTTCTTCCCCATTTCTGTTTGAAACTAACATATTTAAAATTACCAGTGCTTTGTTCAAAATTAAAAACTCTCAGTTGGTAATCAATGAATACCATTTTGTCACTTACTGACAGTAAAATCAATATCATAATGTGCATTTCATGTACCACAAACCATTCTAGGGAATATATTTGTGCCTTCCATTCTATATTCTATTTAAGACCATAGCAACTTAAATATATGGTTCTCAGACACTGCTGCCCCACTTAAAAAGTTGCAGACAGAACAAGTTTATTTGATTTCCAGAAAAAAATCACTACCATCCCAATATTTTTCCATAAAAATAAACTTTGAAATTTGACGCCAAAAAACTTTTCAAGCATCTGCCGACCTAGACTCAATTTTCAAACCTTGTGTGACATTGATCAAGTCAAAACAAAAGTAAATAAACAGCTGATAAACAGTCATGGCAGTGTTTTTGACTTCAATATTTGCTCCAAACAAATCATTCCATGGACAATACTGCCTGTTCATGTACAATTATCATGGAACAGCTCTGCAGACAAGTGCTTGCAGGAGAAATGGAAGAAATTTGAGGCATTGAAAGCAGATAACCCATTGTATCATCAAAACGTCATAAAATTAAATGGATTAAAACTAGATTTGTCACCAAAATAACACTTAAACTCAAAATCCCTTGCCTCTTTTGACAGGAAATAAAACAAATACATTCCCTACATTCCTAGCCATTTTTGCATAATCATTTGTCTGAAAAACATAAAATTTATTTTAGGTGGCCTAACCATATCTCACATACAATCACTATTATACAGTTTTTCATTTTGTTATCCAAGTCCATAAGTCTGTAGTTTCCATAATGACTGCCCGAGAGTGTTACTCACCAGCAAAGCACAGAAAATGACAATTTCATTGTAGATATACTGAGGATTTCAATATAATAAAATAATTATGAACTGATTTTAAAAATCTATACCGACCTCTGCACGAGACTGTAAATATTATCTCAAGAATCATTAATTATATATTTTAATGGGACTGTAAATTTTCAGTAGGCTTACATTTGTCAACAATGTTTTGTAAATAAACCTTAAAATAAGATCTACCCCTGGTACATACCCATGTTGTCATTCCTCTAGAAGAAAAACGAGCTATTTGATTTTCAAAATTTATTCCACCAACTCCAATTACATCCATCTGATCTGCTGGATTGTTTAATGTCCTAAAATTTTACGAAAAGATCTTTTTAGAATATGTTCATTTGTTTATTCAACAAGAAGATCTGCATTTTCATTCTTTTCAAACACTTGAAAATGGAAATTAAACAACTTGACTGTGTCAATTTGCTTGCTTTTATCAATAGTCATTTGCTATGAATATTTTTTAAAGGTTTTGTGAATGTTTTGAGCTATTTTGAAAATTCATTTGCAATGAGTGGATCTATTAGTATTAGATTAAATTATTTAATTTAATCTTTTCTTTTACTAAGTATACCAAGATTTTCCTTTAAATTTAATTACTCTGAAGAAAAAGTTTACTAAAACTTACCCATATAATGGTCCATCATTTCCTATAGCAGATACCATGATCACTTTATTTGCCGTAAGTTCCCAAACCTATTTTAAAAGAATTTAAAAATGATTTTTTATCCTATTTGATGAAAATTTTACCTTTCTCATTTTTTTCTGACATTAAATTTGCATAAATTTACATATAATAATATGGTTTGTAAAACTCTATTGTAGAACAAAATAAATGAGGGCCTTAAACAATTGATATCTCAGTAGATTCTAGACTTTGATTTTAGCTCTGTAAGTTAACCTTTTTTTGGTGTAAAACAAATTCATACATACAAAAATCGTTCCCTGTTTCCATTCTCTATTCTAAGAAAAATGAATTGTAAGCAACTTACCTTGTCTACAAAAGGATGATCCATAAAATCAGGTCCACCAATACTTAAATTTAGGACATTAATCTTTTTTAGGATTGCATAATTAAAGGCATCTAAAAACCATGATGTGTAAGAAACCTGCAAAATGAAAACTTGTATTGTTAAAAGTTCATTTTTCAAAAAGGAAACAAATAGTTATACATAATCCTTTCTAAATATATTCTAAACCAAGTTTTACTTCCAGTAACAAGTAATACATGAAATCACATTTGCATGTTGGTATAAAATAATCTGACCAATCAAATTTATACAATTATTACCTTGCAATAAAAATTTAATACAGGTATATAAAAGTAAGTAAAAGTAACATGTACCTGATTATTGGTGAAAACTCTAAATACATATATATCAGCATCTGGAGCAAATCCTAGACATTCTTTAGAACTAGTGATTACACCTGCTACAAATGTACCATGTCCAAGTCCTAAAAAAAATAGTATTCAATGTTTATAACATTAACTCTTTCGAAAATTGTGGTTTGGTTTAGTTGGGGTTTAACGCCGTTTTCAGCACATTTAGGCCATTTCGCGGCGGCCAGTTTTTATTGGTGGAGGAAGCCGGAGTACCCGGAGAGAACCACCGACCTTCGGCAGGAAAATTGGCAATCCTTGTCAATTAAGATCGGAGTCGAACACACCCCGACATAGGTGAGATTCGAACTCACAACCCCAGCGTTGACAGGCTAGTGATCGGTAGTAGTCATGACGAACTACCTAGACCACTCGGCCACCGAGGCCCCTCGAAAATTGTGAATTTCTATTTTGTTCATAGTTGGTGTGTACAAATGAAAAATGTATAATATCACAAAAAGACTAATTTTTAGTACTAAAAAATATCAAAACCAATTATTCACTGTTTCAAAACCTAAAAGATTGTGGGAAATATTGCTTAAAATATACCGTTTTCATCTCCAACCTAACCAACCAACAGAATATTTTATTGCACATTTTAAAGAATTTATTTTTTTTTTACATCTCATTTTTGTGTGTGTTGATAGCGATTTTAAAATACTTTTCTGGTAAAAAGAAGATAATTTCCCTACCTCCATTTCTCGTATTAAAATGATATTTTAATTTCAGCCTTTTATAAAGTTTACCTTACAGAGTCATGACTAGTCAGTTTACTGATGATCAAGACAATGCTGTTCAATTTAATTCTATTTAGTTACAGAAAAGATGCCATCTGGCAAGAGACCAATACTTCAAAATCACACTATTTTAATTAATAATTATGTCAAGAATAAAAACACTTTAAAAAAAAAAATTCTATCAATTTTGATTTAATTTATACCATCATTAAGTGATTTTTCATTTGTCCAGTTGGATCTGTCTTTTATTCTTCCTCGTTTAAAATGTGGATGATCTTCAGCTAAACCTGTATCAAATACAGCCACTTTGACACCTGATCCAGTATACCCCATATTCCATAAAATTTCTGCTTGTAATGCACTTACAATCTGTATAAAAAGCAAAACATATAATATGCATATCTATTAGTATTATATAAAAATTATTAATATACATGTACATGTACTTCTTTGTCCTTTAAAAAGATGTTAAAACCGTGTGATTACATTTTAATTTCAGCTAATTACTTAAAATGAATGAAAAATAATCCTCGTCATGTAACAATTTGTTAACCAATAGATTAATGCATCATGACATCAAACTAATGAGGTGCTGTTCAAATAGCCAAGAAGGCAGTGTCATCAATGCCTTAAGATTTACAATCACAGCATACCTTGAAATTAATGGAGAACAGACATGGCAAAAACATTTTGATAATTATGTTTGCATATATATCTTATCATTGCTCTAATTGGTTGGAAATCAATTACAGCATCATAATTTTGAAAATGTCCTTGGCAACAGCACACAATGGCTACCATTTGAAACAGGGAATTTGGAGAATAATACCTCATGGAAGAAAAACATTTTTAGATTTTCTCCTGTGTTACAAATATATCTACACACTGTATACAGTGGAACCCCCAAAAACCGACCCCTCTGAAAACCGAACTTTTACTTTCGGTCCGGAATTTTTGCCTAAATATTCAAGTAAAAAAATCCTCTGAAAACCGGACCCTCTGAATTCCGAACACCGGCTGTACTTTCCGGTACAAAACATATATATTCTTGTCAAATTAACCTCCAGAAACCGGCCCAAACAATGTATTACCTGGAAAATCAGTGAACTGTAATACATGTCATCCTTAATCGATTGATGATTGACATCACTATACTAAATAACCATTTTAAATAAAGGTGTGAAAGTCGTTAATCAAACAATAATCAGGTATCAATGAAAACATCGGATTGAAATTAAAAACAATTAATTGTATTAAAATAATATGTGCATGGTACATGTACATATGTAAGCACATGGAACAATTTTACAACATCGTTATAATACATTGTAATACACTTCCGGTTTCACTTTCCGGATCAGATACGTCTTTTCCGGAACCTCCTAAAACCGGACCCTCTGAAAACCGGCCGATTTCTCCAGTCCCACAGCTGTTCGGTTTACAGAGGTTTCACTGTAGTTACATATATTTCATGTTAACTACAGAACATCCCTTCTTTCTTATCTTTCGCTATGTACTATGTTTTAACACTTTCATCAAATTTATAATGCACATTCAATACCTCACAAACTACAAAATATATTTTCAACAATTAATGTAACTTTTAATTTAAGTACTTGTACACACAGTAAAAGGATAAATACCTGTTTTGGCACAGCTCTCAACAAATTTCTGCTTCTGTGGCGTACGGGTGAGTGCCAATATGTCGCACCCTAAAAATAATTTTAATTTTTGCAATAATCTAAAACTCATAATTTGTACTTTGGGGTTCTTTCAAAGAAATGCATGGATAATACCACTCTGTATATCTGAACCAGGGTAAAACTAAATTCATCTACAGAAGACCTTTACATGTATATGGGTCATTCTAAAGAAATAGTATTTCAATTTACTTACATATCATGACGTCATAAAAATTATCTTTGCTAAATTATTTTAACATCATCTTGTTTATATAAAGAAATAAAGTGAAATGACATAAAATTTTCTTGCAAAAAGTAACTATTTAAAACATACATGGTCACCCAATAAAACATTTACAAACTATGAACATAGTCTAAAAAATTACAAAATAATAATCTTGAAAAATAAATTTAAGATGATTTTGTGACCGAAAAACCTTCCTGATGTTATTTTATAATAATTCAACATAATAATAATGTAAATAATGAACTAACAGAATCCCAGACTGTATATTTGGTGGATAAATTACAGTTCTACCAAATTGTAAATAAATGATTCTTCTCAGTGTTCCATTGTAATTAATTTCTAAATTTCTTATTTAGTAGACACATGTATTACCAATGACAAACTTCTTCTACCATGAGGTCTGGAAGAAAAGAAAGTCTGTTCCCAGGCAGTTTTATTACAGGAAATTGACTCTTTAGAAACCTTTTTATCTTCATGTTGTGTATCTGTATCTGTAATTGTATGTATTTATTCTTATATTTCATATTCCACCAATTAAGCTTGAAAAATATTCTAATATAATCTTTAGGGATATAATAATGTAGAAATTTTACCCAAATTGTCTTCTTTAAAACCAAATGGCATGGTTTGATTTAGCCAGATATTTGGCCCCTCGAATTCCAAGATAAAAAAGTAATGAAAAACTTACTCTCAGCTGTCATTAAGTACTCTTAAAATTTGCATTTTCGAGAACATGTTTTGCTTTCAACAATAAATTTCTGTGATAGCAGTAATATATGCTGTCAAAGATGGCAAATTGTGAAGAAATCAATGAGAAAAATCAAAATTCACTCATTTTTGGACCCTTGAATTAAAATTTTGATATGAGCAACAGCCTTGCCTATAAAGATATTTCACTGAAATTTGTCTTTATGCAAGAAAAACATTTTATTAAAAATCTGTTTGGCCAAGGCTGTTGCTTATAGCTGTTTTGACAAGAATTCACTGTGAATACACTCAATTTTATTCAAATCCTTCATTCAGCACACATTCATGACATTATTGTTGCATCAAGTGAAAGAATTTTATATATTGATTGATAGATTGTGAATGTTTGATCATTATACAATAAAAATGATACAATTTTAATCTGAAATCTTAATTTTATTTTTTCATGTCAGATGGGGCCAAATAATGGCTGAAATCATACCATCTCCTTTTACACAATTTTCATGAAAAAAAGATAAAAAACCAAATTATATATTGAAAACAAGAAATGGGAATATGCAATAGTTTTCCTGAAGAAGAATAGATTAATTTTATTTGAATTTAAAAAGACAAAAAATTAATTTTATCCACCCCGTAATGTAATAACACTAGTTCCATTCAGTTCAGGGACCGTGCTGGGCTTCGCCAATATTGCAAAATGCAATTTTTATTCAATCTGGCGATAGAATTTTATAGTTGGCAATATTTCTGGCGACATAATTTTTCAATTTTTTATTTAAAATCTGACACTAATGTAAAAACTTTAAATGCTGACTAAGAAACATCATTTGTCAATTTTATATAATTATCTACGATAATTGAACATTTCACATCAAGCTAATAAACAGAGCAGGTGTTTCAACAGTAAACAAATGCATAATCAATAACACGTACGTGCTGAGATTGTTTCCATTTGACTGCTCAATTGATTGACCACCCAATTTATACACTAATGTAAAATTTATATTATTTATTTTTTTTTTTTTTTTTTTTTTTTTTGACAACAACATATAATTTTATTCTAAATTTCCCTGTTATAATATGCCTTAGACGCCCAGGTTAGCAGACTAAGGACCCCTGTTTAACAATAAGTGCATATGTCCAGGGGGAACATAACACTACAAAAAAGTCCACGTATTCCTTTTTTATTACCAAATATGTATCATTTCGTTATATTTTATGAATAAAAAAAAAAAAAAAAAAAAAAAAAAGAAGAAGAAGAAAATATAAAAAGAACAACATTTTTTTTTATAACACTGCACAATATAATAAATACACAGTATTTCTTTTTACAACTTGAAATTAACCGTTATATAAATACATATCTTAAGATCACAACAATCAACTAATCGAACACACCTAGAAAATACTGTCGAGCACACTACTAATTTCAATTATGTGGATCGTACAAAGTATAAGGTAAGGTAATTATTTTAAATTTCAATGGAATTGATAATAGTAACTAATTTTTCTTTGTATATATTTTTGTAGCCCACACTTTTGACAAGACAATCTAAATTGGATTTTAAATTTCTGCCCCATAAAAGGCGCAAGGATTGGTGTTCTATTCGAACTTTGTCATATTTGATTTTGTTACGAGCTTTCCAAAGTTCCCATTTTGTAAAGTAAACTATTATATTTATCAAGTCCCCCAATGTATCGTTATCATTATCAATAAAACCAATAATCATGTCCTTTTCTGTAATATCCCTATCAATTATCAAGCCAGATCTAATACACAATTCTCTTACTTCATTAATTAGAATTTTTGCTGCGGGGCATACAAAAAATAGATGCTTTAATGTTTCAACATTGTTATTATCCGAGCAAAAATGGCATTTCCCATTCGACTTGTTCATTTTTTGCAATCTAAATTCGGTATAAATAATATTGTGAATACATTTCCAATGAAATTCTTTTACCTTGTTTGGTATTTTTAACTGTTTCAATTTTGTCCAAACTGTATCCCATTCAATTTCAACGCCGTACTCGGCATCCAATTTAAGCTGACATTTTGGTTTAGTTTTCTTGTTTAATGCCATCTGGATTGATTTTAACACCAACTGTTTTGGTTGTATAACTTTGTTTAGTTTATTAACTAAATTCAATTCTCTGTCAATTTTAAGGCCGCAAAATCCATTTTTTAAAGTATTGATATCTCTTTCACCTTTTAAAATTTGTATAAAACTTTTTGGAATTGCGTTTTTTATCTTGGAAAATTCTGAAATACAGTTCCTTTTATCATTCAAGGAACTATATATTTCATTACAATTTTTAAAATCTTTAAAATTTGTATCCCACACATCTTCAATTGTTCTGAAATTACTTTGCAAGAAGGAACTAAAGAATAACGGTTTGTTCTGAAAGGTTATATTGCAATTACCAAATAACCTTTGTTTCAATATATCATCTTCTGAAGTAATAATTTGAATTTTTTCCATTAATTTGGTCCAAGCAAGAACACACTTCCGATAAAAGTTTGGTAAAAATTCTAAATTTAGAGATATAACTGATGAACATTTGCATAGAAAAAAGTTCTCGTTGAATTTCGTGTCTAGTTTTCTTAACCAAAATTTGCCAATAGCATTCCAACTACTAATGGGTTCATGTATAATTCGATAAAGTAATTTGATTTGTTTACTATATATAAAATTTTCAATATTAATCATCCCCATCCCTCCCTCATTTCGACCCAAGCAACATACGTCTCTTTCAATTTGATTTGGACCTTCACCCCAAATAAATTTCCATACTATAGAGTTTATTTCTTTCCTATATTTTTCCGGTATACCTCTCATTTCAATTTCATACCCACATAATGATAATAGTAAATTTTTAACAATAAGAGTTTTACCAATGAATGTTAATTTTCTGCTCTTCCAAACATGAACACAGTTTTTCATTTTTTCTATTATAGGTTTCCATATTTCATCGTTCTTTATATTATACCCATGAAAAATTCCTAATGTTTTTATATTAGTAGTTATCCATTTAATTTTTGTAAATCTCGGATGCCTATTTCTAGCAATGCCAACGTACAAACCCTTTGTTTTCCCATAGTTAATTTTAGAACCTGAGGCTTTCTCAAAAGTTGACAAAATGTCAAAAGATTTCTTCACGGAGTCCTCGTCTTCGTTTATTAATTGCGTATCATCGGCAAACATACACAATTTTGTTTCAATAAATTCACCTTCATTTTCCCCTGGTAGTTTCACCCCCTTGATGTCGTTATCTCCCCTTATGGTGCAAGCCAAAGGTTCAGCTTGTAAGATATATAAAAGGGGTGCAATGGGACACCCTTGTCTACAGGAACGAGAGATTGAAAAATATTTCGAAACAAAACCATTAGTTTTTATGGAAGTCTCTGCATTTTTGAATAACATACTAACCCAACCCTGATATTTCCTCCCAAAGTTGTATTCTTTTAACACATGATCTATCCATCCCCATTCCACCCTATCGAAAGCCTTCTGTTGATCAAGAAAAACCAATATCGCTTCCTCATTTTCAGTGTCAATATATTCTATAATATCTTGTATTAGTCTGTTGGCGTCACTTATGTTTCTCCCCTTTACAAAACCTTTTTGGTCTGTATGTATAATTTTTGGTAAAACAAGTTTTAATCTTTCGGCCAGAATTTTTGCAACTATCTTGTAATCATTATTTAAAAGAGTCAACGGTCTCCAGTTTCGTATGTCTTCCCTTTCCCCGCCCTTATGTAATAATGTTAATACCCCTTTATACTGAGATTTACTGAGTGTATTTACCTTGAAGACTTCTCTAATCAGTGTAAAAAATTCACTTTTGATTACGTCCCAAAACAATATGTAAAACTCGGCTATTATACCATCTTCCCCTGGGGATTTATTAGGTTTCAAAATTTTTAATACATTTTCGATTTCTTCTAACGAGACTTCAGAATCTAAATTGTCCTTTTCCTCGCTGCTTAATTTGTTTTCTATCTGTCTCGTTAGACTTTGTGCACTATTTTCGTCCCACCCTTCGGACGTAAACAGTTCCGAATAAAATTTCACTTGTTCTTTGAGTATTGAATTAATATCATATTTATAATTACCATTTTCTGTTTTAATTCGGTGCCACATTTTATTCTGCCCCCTTTTTTTTTCAAGATCAAAAAAATATTTAGTAGATCTTTCACCGTCCTCTGCCCACTTTACTTTTGATCGTAATTTGGCTGCTTCCATTTTATTAGTATAGTATTTTTTGATACAATTTTCTATTTCCCTTATCTGCCCAACTGTAACATTGCTATTATCATTGCTTAGTTTTAGCTGTTCTAGTTTTCTCTCCAAATTTTCAATATATTTTTTATTTTGGCTACTGTTTAAATGCTTGCTTATATCAATAGTAAGAAATTTTATTTTGGATTTAGTAACGTCCCACCAGTCTAGTATACTACTAAATCTGTTAATTTCGTTTTTCCAAGCATTCCACCATGTAGTAAAGGCAGAAATAAAAAGTTCAGATTTTATCGTATTTAGATTCATAACCCACAAACCCGGACCCCTTTCAATTTCATCCAGTTTTACTCTGGTTGTTACAATGTCATGATCACTCAATGGAAAATGCTTTATTTTTACGTTAAACAATTTACTACTGAGACTGTTAGAACACAGTATATAGTCTATACGTGATTTAGAGTTCCCTCTTTGAAATGTAAATCTTTTAACATCAGGATATTGTTTTCTCCATACATCAAATAAATCATGTTCATCCATTAGATTTTTAAATTCATTTATACCAATATCATCATTTCTATGAGTGGGTGATCTATCAATATCTTTATTAAAAGCACAACTAAAATCACCCAAAACTAATTTATAACACGGCGCACTATCGTCGCTGTAGTTACCGATTTTTTCTTGCAAAACAGTGAAAAAACGTTTACGTTCTAAACCAGTATTTGGAGCATATATATTAGAGATATGAAAAATTCCGTTCTCTGTTTTCAGTTTGCCTTGTAATATTCTCCCGTTATTATCAAAAGAAGTAATATTAAATTCATTTGAAAGTTTTTTACTTACTAGTATAGCTACTCCCCTTGAGTCATTTGTACCACAATTCCAAAAACTAATCCCACCCCCGTGATTTTTCCATTCATTTTCCCACTTATTAATATCGGAATAAACACAATGAGTTTCTTGTAAGCCTATAAGGTCAAATTTGTTGGATAATAGCCAATTAAAAGCGTTTCTTATTGTCACGTAATCCGTTAACATTAATAGAGGCAAGTGTGAAGGCCATAGAAAAACGAAATTGATTGACTACTCGAACGTGACGATAGTAAATATTTACTCTGCCGCAATACACATTCCGATGCTACAGCCTTGGTGATTTTTACACATCCAACTTTTTCACATACAAGACAAAGCGACGGGTAAAATAATGTTACATTGTAACAGGAAAAACAATACAATAGAAATACACAATACATGTACACTGTCAAGTACAAAAGTATTACAGAATTCACAAACATGATATACAATACAAACATGACTGTGGACTTTGACAAAAAAAAAAACAAAAAAAACACATATACATACATACATATAACTTTTTTTTTTCTTTTTTTTCTTAATAAAAGAGAAAGTCAACATGTTAATTGTACAAATTTGGCAAGTAAATAATTAATCGGCACTTGAGGAATCGACCTTTGTAAGTTTACTCTTTCTATCAGCCGACGAAGGAGTTACAGTGTTGTCACTACGGGTTCTCTTACGCATAACAGGAGTTTTGGCAATTTCGAACACTTCATTTGGGGCTTCCAGAAATTTACAAATTTTATTTCGAATTTTGTTAGCACCCTCAACACTAATGTGCACGCCACTACTGTCATTTTTATCAAACATTGTTCTGATGACAGCTCCTTTATTTAAAAAATCTTCAACCACATCTATGTACTCAACAGTTGGATCTTTCATACACAATTTTTTCATGAAATTGTTTACATTTGTGGAAGTTTCATTCAAGATTTGAATGCTATTGCTCATTCCTTTACGAGGTATTATACCACACAAACCGACCAGAGAGTTAGGAAAGGATTGTTTTACTTTTGTAAGAGCAGAAGTAGCACAGACATTTATATAGTCACTGTCTTGTTTGCTTTTACTGACGTCATTTGTTCCAAGACATACGACTACTTTATTGACCCGAACATCACTTTCAGTTTCCTGTATTTTGTTCAAAGCCCTATCAATTTGTCGATCTACAGTGTTAAGAGAGGCGCCGGGAATAGATGCATTGATGAGATTTTTGCCAAAATCTCCGAGTCTAACACCATTTGAGGCACCAAGTATTACATTCACTATTTGACTGTCAGCAATGTTGTCAGTTTTATCTACGTCTGTGTCGTCTTTATGTGAGTTTTGTGTGTCAGTGTCTTGAGAGGAGGTTGCCCGTCCTTCTAAAATATCAGGGGCATAACTACCATAGTCACGTTTAGCCTGTTCCAACAAGAATTGTTCACAGTTTTGTCTCTTGTGACCCTCGAGTCTACAATATGAACATATAGGCCCATGGGGGCAGTCTCTCGCTATATGGTCCGTTTCATTACAGTTATAACAACGTTTTTCAGTTTGGGGTTTGTTCTTACAAGTGTATGAGGGGTGACTGGTTTGACCACAGTGTAAACACTCAGTTCTATTGTTATCCGCAAATAGGCGGACTTCATACCGGCCAAAGTTGGTTCTATTGGGCAAAGTGGGTACACAGTCTAATATCTGAAGGTACCTTGAACCATTTTCCACATTTGTCCCTTTGATGTAACCTCTGCGCACTGAATTAGGAATAACCTTACCATATTTGAGCATTTGTGTGTAAATGTAACAATTTATATTATTAAAATTTTTATTAGTCATGAATATACTTATGCATGCTTTTAACACATTTAACAGGTGTTGTTTAAAAGCATTATATCAGAAAATTTCCAATCAGCAAAGATTGTGATGTCACTTCCGGTTTAACATCAACAAACACATGTTGAACAATCAATGTTTTATTAGCCTTGCCATCAAAATAAAGGTCATTTCAGATGAAAGATGAAAGTTAACTGTCATTAAAACTTTATTTCATCAAAAATACTTTTTAGGTGATGTTATTTCAAATAGTAATGAATAAAATAACAATCATGTATGTTTCAAAAAGAGGGAGGGTGACTTGACGAACAAATTTTGACAGTGGCAACAAAAATGATGCTTTGGTGATTTTTTTGGAGACCAGTTTTTAAATGCCAGCGCGACCCCTGTAGTTGTCTTCTTTAATTAGATATGTTAATCTTCTTACCTGCAATAGCTTTAATGTAGTTTGGTAACTCTCTTCTGGTAACTTGTTTGTATTTAGTTGAATTCAAAACAACAAGTTATATACATAATCTTTTTCCATCCTACATAATGTTGCCCTGTTGATGCCCACTCCATATCTTTCCATTTTCATATCAAAATATTATAATTGAAACATTCCAGTAATTAGGTAAGATTATTACATTATTTCATGGTCTTTTTTCCCTTTCTGTACATCTACAGCTCATTATTTTTTTATTACTGACCACCTCATAATGTAATAATTTGACAGATTTTACTAACATTATTACATACATTTATATTTTTATAACATATCTGATTAGCATGGGTGGCCTTATTACAATATTACATACCTTTAAAATATTTGACTGACCTTATTACAATGTTACATACCTTTAACATATTTGAGAGATCTGGTAACCTTTTTATGTGGTGTTATCCTCTTGACAATAGGATGGTTTTCCAAAGCATCAATACCTTCTTTCTTACCATCATTTAACTGCAAACACATGAAAGCAATTTATACTATAGTCTACTGCTGAGTTCAAACATAATACTTTCTCTGCACGTAATGCCTTTCTGTAAGTTTCATACCAAATTTTTACTTTTACTGTGCTCATACAGAAAGACCAAACCAGTTTTGAGAAATTTTGTAAAACATTGGCTATTTCTGATTTTTGTTGTTTTTTTAATCTTTCACTTGTAAATCATCTATACTAAATAAATCAAAATAAGGCTGAAATCAGTTTAGAAGATCGTGGAGGTATGAAGAGTATTTAATTATGCATGCTCCATATTATTTCATTTTGTTTTCATGTTTCCTATTGGATCATGTCTCCTCCTGATACTTTTTTATTAGCTTACCTTAACTACATCAAAGTCACTAGGATAATCATGTGCAGGATTATCTCTGGGTAAAATTTTCCAGGAAAGTACACCAGAATTATGTAAAGCAGCTGTCAGATATCTTTTCCTTGTCTGTGGTTTGTAATATCCATTGAAAGATACAATGTACTCTGTTGAAAAAATAAGTTAAAACATTAATTACAACACATTAAGATATATGTAAATCAAATCATTTATTTGTGTATTTATCGGTTTATACAACCAATGTCCAAATATCTAAATTTTAAATCCCATCTGTACATCAAAACCTGATATGTGTATGTCAGTACAAGAAAAAGTCTGTTACTATATGCACTAACCAAAACTTTACAAGAAAACAATTTTTTTTAACAAAGTTGGGATGATTATATAACCACAACAGCCAATAATTTGCTATGGATTGACCTTTTTTAAATATTTAATAAAATGAAAAGTGCTTTTATCTAATAATCTCTTCTAATTATATAATTGTTAAAGTCCTCCCTGTATACAAAAACTTTGTTGTAATAAATTGCTTAAGTATTCCCTCAATCACAAAATACTACTGCTTTTTCTCTATTTTAGCTTATATTTCCACAATAAAGAAAGAATATATGTAACAAAAATCCTTTTCTTTCTAATAAAATATACGGAGACAATTAACTACATGTACTTGCCATGATCAATTACAGATGATCCATACTCAACAATGACTTTCTGTGATTTAAATGTGGCATTACAAATTCCAGCGGCTGTGTGGCAGAAACAGACCAGAAGCCACAACAATACCCAACATAATTTATATCTTTCAGTACTGAGCAGCACCATTCTTCATCATTTTATTTAAAAAATGCTTTGTTTCTGCTTTCTGTTTCCAGAACTAAAAAAAGGTTCCATACTACATTGTACTATAAAAAGACAAAATTGACAACATTGTATTAATGTTTAAATTGATGTCCATAACCTGAAAAAAATTCACATGTTTATAATCCAACTGGGAATTAAATGATTCTTACCGGAAAATAATGAATAGCCAATAATACAGTGTATCAGCAAGCATAAATCGTACCCTAATGATTAACACTGATAAATGCCAACATGCCCAATCCATGATAGGTTGATACAATTCAGTTTTTATATTGGACAGTGGTCTCATTAACACAAAATCTGAAATTTTTTTCAGGCAATATTTGTAAAATCCTTCCTTTACATTTGTTGATTAACAAGTTAACAATCTGAATAAAATGCTCCGCTGGGCGCAACTAGATACGACCGCAGATATCGAACCCTGAATAGTTGGGGCAATTATGAACACAACATTCAAGCTTGATACAATACTGAATTTGGATTGTGAATAAATATTTGACACAGCATAGGTTTCTGACACAGAATGAATGTTGTCTAAGAACTTAAAAATTTTTAATTTACCTATTCAAACCATATCATTATTATTTGTTTTTATATATAAATCAGAAATAACCAATTTAAAATTTAAAATTGGGCACACATATCAATTTCTTGCTATTGCGCAATACTGTGTAATTGAAAATTTCTTCAAATATTTGACACATAATAGGTTTCTGACACAGAATAACTGAAATCAAAGAACTTAAAATTGGTCATATGATTTGAATTTATATTCAATTTTTTGCTTCTTGTGCAATACAATATGCTGTGGAGAATTGCCCCCCCCCCCCCCCTCCCAAAAAAAAAAAAAATTTACCCCTTTTTTTAGCTTTTGTGCAATACACTATGAAGTTGCACATTGACCCCCCCCCCCCTTTTTTTGCTAAAAAAATTTGAAATTTTCTTTTTAATTTATGAAATATGAAATGAGAAAAAATTACCCCCTCCCCAATTTCTCATTTACCCCCCCCCCCCCCCATTTCTTTATACTTTGCAACCATAACAGCCCATTTAAATACACCATAACATATTAAAATAGAAAATGACATCATAGTCATGGATGGCAAATTTTAAATATACATAATTTAAAAGCAGTTTAGATAAAATAAACAAATCCAATGCAATTTGTTAATAATAAAGTTTTGATAACAGGGCACACATATCAATTTCTTGCTATTGCGCAATACTGAGCAATTGAAAATTTCTTCAAATATTTGACACATAATAGGTTATAACTGAAATAAAGAACTTAGAATTGGTCATATGATTTGAATTTATATTCAATTTTTTGCTTTTGTGTAATACAATATGCTGTGGAGAATTGCCCCCCCCCCCAAAAAAAAATAATTTACCCCCTTTTTAGCTTTAATTTTGGACCCCGATTTGGACCAACTTGAAAACTGGGCCCATAATAAAAAAACTAAGTACATGTTTAGATTCAGCATATCAAAGAACCCCAAGAATTCAATTTTTGTTAAAATCAAACTAAGTTTAATTTTGGACCCTTTGGACCTTAATGTAGACCAATTTGAAAACGGGACCAAAAATTAAGAATCTAAATGCACGGTTAGATTCGGCATATCAAAGAACCCCAATAGTTAAATTTTCAATGAAATCAAACAAAGTTTAATTTTGGACCCTTTTGGCCCCTAATTCCTAAACTGTTGGGACCAAAACTCCAAAAATCAATCCCTTTTGTGGTCATAAACCTTGTGTTTAAATTTCATAGATTTCTATTTACTTATACTAAAGTTATTGTGCAAAAACCAAGAAAAATGCTTATTTTGGCCCTTTTTTAGCCCCTAATTCCTAAACTGTTGGGACCAAAACTCCAAAAATCAATCCCTTTTGTGGTCATAAACCTTGTGTTTAAATTTCATAGATTTCTATTTACTTATACTAAAGTTATTGTGCAAAAACCAAGAAAAATGCTTATTTTGGCCCTTTTTTATACGACCGCAAAATTTTTGCGGTCGTATATTGGTATGACGTTGGCGTCGTCGTCGTCGTCGTCGTCGTCGTCCGTCGGAGTCTGTAGACATTTGGTTTTCGCACTATAACTTTAGTATAAGTTAATAGAAATCTATGAAATTTAAACACAAGGTTTATGACCACAAAAGGAAGGTTGGGATTGATTTTGGGAGTTTTGGTCCCAACAGTTTAAGAATTAGGGGCCAAAAAAGGGCCCAATAAGCATTTTTCTTGGTTTTCACACAATAACTCTAGTATAAGTAAATAGAAATCTATGAAATTTTAACACAAGGTTTATGACCATTTTTTGGAGTTTTGATCCCAACAGTTTAGGAATTAGGGGCTAAAAAAGGGCCCAAATAAGCATTTTTCTTGGTTTTTGCACAATAACTTTAGAATAAGTAAATAGAAATGTATGATATTATCTTGGTGGGCTAAGGGAGGTAATCCAAACACATTTAATTTTTTCTCATTTCATATTTCATAAATTAAAAAGGAAATTTCAAATTTCTTTTAGCAAAAAAAGGGGGGTTACAATAAATTTTATTGTTTTTTGGTTTTATTTTGGGAGGGGGGGGGGGTCAATGTGCAACTTCATAGTGTATTGCACAAAAGCTAAAAAAGGGGTAAATTATTTATTTTTTTTTGGGGGGGGGGAATTTTCAATTGCACAGTATTGCACAATAGCAAGAAATCTTCAATTGCACAGTATTGCGCAATAGCAAGAAATTGATATGTGTGCCCAATTTTAAATTTTAAATTGGTTATTTCTGATTTATATATAAAAACAAATAATACTGATATTGTTTGAATAGGTAAATTAAAAAATTTTAAGTTCTTAGACCACATTAATTCTGTGTCAGAAACCTATGCTGTGTCAAATATTTATTCACAATCCAAATTCAGTCTCGTTGGGGGGGTTGTCAGGTCATAATACGGAAAGCCTGACCGCGGACCATAGTGGGTAACGTGTTTGGAGAATGCCACACTCCCTGCACGCTAAAGACCCCTTCTGTAGTTTTCGAAAAAGAGTAGGCTGATGGCCGCTACAGGAGGCTAAATTATCCGACCCTACCCAACCATCCTCCTTTTACAGTGGCAGTCAAAATTGGTTCCCCTTTGTGTCCCATCCCACCCCTAATTGAATTGTTTGATAAATTGAACTGGTTCTCATCATGAAGATGCATGAAATATTTGCCACTGGACGTTAAGCAACAATCAATCAACCAAATTCAGTGCTGTATCAAGCTTGAATGTTGTGTCCATACTTGCCCCAACTGTTCAGGGTTCGACCTCTGCGGTCGTATCAAGCTGCGCCCAGCGGAGCATTTTATTAGCCCCTAATTCCTAAACTGTTGGGACCAAAACTCCCAAAAACAATCCCAACCTTCCTTTTGTGGTCATAAACCTTGTGTTAAAATTTCATAGATTTCTATTTACTTATACTAGAGTTATTGTGCGAAAACCAAGAAAAATGCTTATTGGGCCCTTTTTTGGCCCCTGATTCTTAAACTGTTGGGACCAAAACTCCCAAAATCAATCCCAACCTTCCTTTTGTGGTCATAAACCTTGTGTTTAAATTTCATAGATTTCTATTAACTTATACTAAAGTTATAGTGCGAAAACCAAATGTCTTCGGACGACGATGCTGACGACAGACGACGACGCAGACGACGACGACGCCGCCAACGTCATACCAATATACGACCGCAAAAATTTTGCGGTCGTATAAAAATAGGAGAAAATAAAAAATTTAATTTGCAACCTTAAGAGCTCTGTTCATCTTATATCAAATCTTGGTACAGTAGTCCCCCTCTTATAAGACCACCTAAGGGACACCATGAAAGTGGTCTTATAATGGGGGTGGTCTTTCTTGAGGGGATAGCTCTGAAGTACGGCAAATTGTAGTGTCGAATTAACAACAAACATTTACTTGTAGATGTGTATCGTCGTTTTATTTTTTCATCGAGTGTCAAAATTTTCCTAACATTGTTACTGGTTCCTAAAACTGGTTGATTTTTTTCTATGACTTACAAACATCCAAGTAACAATTATAAAAGATAATATCAGCACTTCCGGTTTGTCTCAAAATTAAAATCGATCATTCTTTGGCCGTATCAGAGGGGTTATTATTAATTTTCGACCACAAAACGGTGTTCGCTGGTCGCGTGGGAGGGGTGGTCGTTCGCGAGAGGTCATTTTCTTGAAAAAAGAGTTGGGGATTACAGTTTATGGTTGTAAAAGATGGGTGGTCGTTCGCAAGGGGTCGTTCAACAGGGGGACTACTGTAAACTGAAAAGCAATTCAACCAAAAACAAATCATTTAATTCACCAAGGCTACTAAATTATGATAGTTTTCTGATTATATTGGTCACAATCAACCACCAATCATTTCACAACATTTAATGGTATACCTATTCTATTGAAAAAAGTTATGTTGAAAAGTTATTTCTGCTTTGCCATAAAGGTTTTGAAGGGCAATAGTGTTGATACTGATATCACCATGAGCAGTAAGATTTCTCCTGTATAATAGTCACAGGGCATGCTGGATGCTGTCAGAAATTGGAAGTACTTGCCATATTACATCTAATTTGATCTAAGAAGTAATGTGCGACGCATCATAATATGTCCACCAGAATCAAAGAATCAAATCCAAAATGGGCTTATCCAGTCTTATGCCCAGTCCAGCAAGGAAAGTGAGTTTGTTTGCCCTAATTCCCATTCACCCTAGTACCTGTTCGCCCTGATTTTTATATTAATATGTACAGGAATACTAAATTTTAAAATATGACTGATATATTTGAAATGAAAGATTCCAGTAATGTGTGATGCATCATAATACATGTATGTCCACCAGAATCAAAGAACCAAATCCAAAATGGGCTTATCCAATCTTAGGCCCAGTCCAGCAAGGGTTTGTTTGCCCTAATTCCCATTCACCCTAGTACCTGTTTGCCCCGATTTTTATATTAAAAAGTTTCAATTCACCGTTCACCAATCTCATCATAAAATTCTTAGAAATTTCAAAGAGAGTTCAGTTTCAGTGTGAAGTTATAGTTGATTAAATAAAATTTTAACTAGCATTCCAGTATGATTATCAAGTTGACAGAAAAACAAAAAGTTATTCTAGTTTGGACAATGTTTTCCTTCAAAAGAGTGTAAAGTTTCAATATTTCTTATAACTGATAAACAACCTAAAGTTATCACAATAAGATTCATATGTATTCTTTTGTTTTCTTTTATCCCAACTCCATTTTGTGTTTCCCTTTTTCTTTAAAATTGTCTCCCTTTCCGCTTTTTTATTCCTTGTATAGCGTTTAAAAGACCAGGACAGTCAGTTATTTTTACTGGTTTAAAACTCTTTTCCCTTCGCTCCTACATATCTTCCAGGCAATCACTACCAGAATAGCATTTCATATTCTCTCGTATTTCTTTAATTAATCTGATTTTAAAGCCAAAGATTTTCCGAAGGATCATCCGTCGTAATGGCGGAAGGAGGATGACCAATTTAGAAAAGTTTCTACATTGACAGGTCGCTCTTTGTACATGTTTATTGTTTTTCCTATATCTGTAGTTCGTAGTTAATTATTCAATACTGACTATATCCAGAAGTTAACTAAGACTGATAATTTCTGTATTGACATCTCTCTGGCTCTCACTCTATAAATTGAGTAATATCAGTTTTATCACGCATATAATTTTCTATCATGAATTTTGTGACGTAGTATTTTATCTTTTTTCTTTGACATTTGCACATTAACTCGTAGGTACTCCATCCCTTAAACTCAAAACATTGAAATATATGTACCATACCGTAGGGTATGGTCTTTTGGAATGTTGAAACAGTTGCAGATCTAGCTAAAAATCACTTTTTTATTTCATAAATGAAGTACATTGAGTTGCATTTACATGCCAGATATGAGATATGTTAGCATCCTGCATTTATTTGTAGTTATACAGAATATTCTGATAACCAGTACTATGTGTTTTCTGTTTTCTTATAAATATAATATATATATATATAAATTGTATATAATTTGTTTCTTGGTGAGTGAAGAGATCACTGGTTTGATCCCTTGCCGGGACAAACCAAAGGCTTCTTCATTGGTATTTTCTGGTAAACAGAGTAAAAGAAAAGAGTGTCACCTCTTGAGCTAGTATGTAAGTTAGTCTGGTATAAATCCTATTAACATGCATTTAATAATTACTGCACTAATGAGTCATTTATACTTTTTATCAGTTTAACTATGTGTTATATACATGTATATGATAAAAAATTTATTGGGGTTCTCTGATTCTGAGATTTCCTTATTACTGGGGACTAGGTGTTCTCCGCAGAAAATTCTGATGGCACAAAAATCATAGCATGTGAATGGCATTTTTTATTTAAAGAATCGACAAACAGAAAATAATTGTTCTGTGTATTTAAATGTTTATAACTAAATGAATAGTATTATACATATGTATACATAGAGGCAAGGAAACAAATAAAAAATAAATCAGTTATATATTCTATTTTTCTGTGCCTGCAATCTTCATGTCTATATCTTTTATTTTTCCCTCAATAGAAATGATCATCAGGGCATTTGTTATTTTGGATAGTATCCTCTGATCAAATGCTGGAACTCTTCTTGTTTGAATGCGAAACTGAAATTTTTTTTAATCCCCCCTCCAATTAAACATTTAAATCCTTTTTATGCCCCGCAGGCATTCAGTTGTTCTGTCTGTGTATCCGTCCGTACGAGGTTAAGGTTCAGGTTTAAGGTAGTTTTTCGTGGAGTTATGCTATCATCCTGGAACTTTGTACATAAATAGCTTGTGATATGAGCAGCAGAATTTTGATGCAAAAAGGATGCTGTGACCTTGAGGTCATGGATCATCGACTTTGAATTTATGGGATTTCAATATTAGAATCCAGATTAAAGTTCAGGTTTAAGGTAGTTTTTGTCGAGCCTGCGACTTTAGTCGCAGAAAGCTCGACATAGGGATGGTGATCCGGCGGCGGCGGCGGCGTTAACTCACTTCTTAAAAGCTTTATATTTTAGAAGGTGGAAGACCTGGATGCTTTATACTTTGTATATAGATGCCTTATGTTACGAAGTTTCCGTCTGTCATATGTACATTGTCCTTGACCTCATTTTCATGGTTCAGTGACTACTTGAAAAAAAGTTAACATTTTTTGTAATGTTAATTTCTCTCTTATTATGAGTAACAGGATAACTATATTTGGTATGTGCGTACCTTACCAGGTACTCATCCCCTTCAGACAGTTTTCAATTGACCTCGACCCAATTTCAAGGATCAGTGAACAAGGTTAAGTTTTGGTGGTCAAGTCCATATCTCAGTTACTATAAGCAGTAGGTCTAGTATATTTGGTGAATGGAAGGATTGTAAGGTGTACATGTCCAACTGGCAGGTGTCATCTGACCTTGACCTCATTTTCATAGTTCAGTGGTTATAGTTAAGTTTTTCAGTTTTGGCCTGTTTTTCGAATACTGTATGCAATAGGTCTACTATATTTGGTGTATGGAAGGATTGTAAGGTGTACATGTCCATCTGGCAGGTGTTATCTGACCTTAACCTCATTTTCATGGTTTAGTGGTTATAGTTAAGTTTTTGTGTTTTGGCCTGTTTTTCGATATACAATATGCAATAGGTCTACTATATTTGGTGTATGGAAGGATTGTAAGGTCTGCATGTCCAACTGACGTGTCATCTGACCTTGACCTCATTTTCATGGTTCAGTGGTCATAGTTAAGTTGTTGTGTTTTACTCTGTTTTTCGAATACTGATAGCATTTACTTTCGTTAGAAATACATGACAGGCGAGACATTTTTGTGTGTCAACTCTTGTTAATGAAGGAGTTATGGTTTCATCATGAAACTTTGTACATGGATAGCTTGTGATATGGAAAGGAGCATTTTGATGCGAAAAGGATGCTGTGACCTTGAAGTCATGGGTTATCGACTTTGAATTCCTTTATGGAATTTCAATATAGAATCTAGGTTAAGGTTCAGGTTTAAGGTAATTTTTCATGAAGGAGTTATAGTATCATCCTGAAACTTGGTACATGGATAGGTTGATATGAACAGCGGCATTTTGATGCGAAACAAATGCTGTGACCTTGAAGTCATGGGTCATCGACTTTGAATTTCTTAATAGAAATTCAATTTTAGAATCCAGGTTAAGGTTCATATTGAAGATAATTTTTCATGAAGTACTTACAGATAATATTTCATCTACCCTATGGATAGGGACTTCAAATTCAACAATATACACATGTATGTGAAGAATGGCTCTGATTCTTGTAATTAGAATCCAATTTTTGTCACTTGTCACAAATGCCAAGATGTCCATAATAATTCGCAAATATTTCATGTTTTTAAAAAAAATTACCTGTTTTTCATGTCGGGTGAATTTTATTAACTTGTGTTCATGTCTATTCTACACACTAAAATTTTGTATATAAACAACGGCAGGGGTTTTCCAGTCAAATGTGTCCACATCTGTTTTAATCTTTGAAATTATTTTATTCTGGATGACAGTATGCAGATATATAGTTACAATTGCGTGTTTATTTAAATGTGGAAACACTGTTGACACTGATTCAAGGAATTATTTAACTGATTAGAAGTGAAAAAAATACATGTACTTAACGAGAACAACATTTTTGGTTTATCCAAAACTTATGGTTAACTTGATTAAATCAAATTAACAGTTAGTTTATAATTGTATCTTTGAAACTTCAGAACACAGAAGATAATAAATATTTGACTATTAATACAATGACTGTCCAAAAAATCTTTAAAAAAAAAAAAATTATTTGAAATATTTTCTTATTTTGAAATATTATTGATTGATTGATTGATTGATTGTTGCTTAACATCCAGTGGCAAATATTTCATGTTTCTTCAGGACAAGAACCAGCTCAATGCATCAAACAATTCAAATAGGGGTGGGTCAGGACACAAGGGGGAACCAATTTTGACTGCCACGGTAAAAGGAGTATGGTTGGGTAGGATCGGATAATTTAGCCTTCTGTAGCGGCATTAGTACTCTCTTTTTGAAAAATACAAAAGGGGTCTTAAGCGTGCAGGGAGTGTAGCATTCTCCAAACACTTTACCCACTATGGTCCGCAGTCAGGCTTTCGGTATTATGACCTGCCAACCCCCCAACGAGAGAATCTCCCCTATCTGCCACCTGGGGATGCGCTAGGCAGCTCTATGGGTGGAGCATCCGTGATCCATCACAGGTGTCAGTTTTGAAAGATTACAAAATTTTATTTCTAAGTAAAGCTGCTTTAAACAAGGGTAATCGGTTATGAGATTCAGATCTATCTAGAGAATTATTGTTCAAAAAATGTTTTTGATGATAATGGAAAGGCTAAATTATTTTCTCATAGTTCCAAGAAGTATATATTCAAAAATATTCAAAGTTTGATTGACTGTATAAGGAAATGACAAATTGCCTGTTGTTCAATATTCCATTATCTTTTACTTTGTTAAACGTTGTTGAGATTTGCAAGATATAGAGATCAAACATGTGCCAACTTTCAAGCACAAGCATTCGACAAAGTTAAATCCTGGTGTTATTTGTGATACTGTACAAATGTAAATTCAGAAATTAATGGGACGCTTTTACTAATGCCGGTACAAAAATTCAACAGAATTAATATCTGAGTAAAAAAAAAGATCTGAAAATATTCTCATTCAGGTGGAAATGAGAATAATAAACATTTTTGAAGGTTATTATGGAGTTGAAAAACATGTATATACACATATTTCACTTTACAGTAATATTATTTTAACTTTAAACTTGTCGTCTGATAATTAAAATAATTGAGCAAGAGTCAGTTTACAAAACTGTACATCTTATTTTTCCAGGTTATTTCAGATTTTGAACAGATGGATAAAGATTCAGAAAAGAAACATGATAAAATAAAAACAAGCGATAGTAAGAATACTTTTGTTGAAAGAGATGAACATGAGTTACCAGTTTTGAGGGGAGCTGTATTGCATGTTCTGACATCAAATGGAGTAACAAATTCTGACAACTCAAAGTGTAGTATCATACAGAAAGGTAGAATTGTTAAGAGTACTGAAATGGGGAAGAAAAATAACGAATGCTTGAAGTCAGCAAAACAAAATGGGGGAGAGAATTATGACCATCGCCAACACACACGAGCAAAAAATAATTACTCAGAGAATGAGAAAATGAATGGATTGGACTCTATGGATACTTCTGATGAAAAGGAAGATGGATTTTTAAAGAAAGGATCGAAAATACAAAATGGAGGAACTGAGCTGAGCATGAATGGATTCACCAGCTCTCCAGAATCCAGTCCAGTAGAATCAGGAAAGAGCTATGCAATGTGTACTTGTAACTCACCCATAAACGGCAATGCCCATAATGAAAATAAGTCAAATAAAAAGAGCCCAATAGTACGTCCTAAGTCCATTTCTTGGAGTAGAATGGTAAAACAAAGGAAAGAAAACAAATTAAAAGAAAGGAATGGAAGACATGCTAGTAGAAAAAAAAGAGGCTATATTTATCCTGAGCTTTGTTCAAGTTCTGAAGAAAGTTCAGATGAAAATATGAAAACTGTGCGAAACCCTCTTAACGAAGTGGAAAATGATGAGAAAATGGAACATAGTATAAAGTCATTATGCAACCAGAGCTTAAAATTGTATGGGAATAACTTGATTGGTCAGAATGACAATGAAAAATTGGGCACCTCTCAAAACAATAAGTCTATCAGAATTTCAATGAATGGAGAAAATTGTGATATGAAATTTTTATCTGTTTATCAGGCAGATTATATGAACCTAGAGAAGGCACCATTAGCAGTACCAGAAGATAGTGATACAGGACAATCATCCATATCAAGTGGTTCCGAGGGAAAAATTAATATGATGGAAAATAATATTGCTAGAAGTGTTTCACAAGAGAACATAGAAACAAATCTTCAGAATGCTGAACAGTTAGAAGATGGTGATAGTGGTGCTGTGGCTGGTCCTAGTAATAATGTAGATAATGTAGAGTTAGAAAGAAACATTCTACCTCTTTGTAGAAATCCTAGTGTAGATAGTTTAGAGGAAATAGGGGATTACATAGAAACAGATTTTCCTTCAAGAGCCAGTCGTCACTTATTTCAGTCGAGTTCTCGCAGTTCCTCTCCATCGACAGATGATGAAGATGAAGGTTATAGGGTAAACAAAACAAAAGACACAATGGATTTACCTACTGAAGATGGTATTGAACAGTCTTTGGATCCTGCATCTTGTATGCAGAATTCTTCTAGTCAAAATAGTAATTCAGATAATTTAAAGTTAAAAATTGATCAATGTGTTCCTCCATTTCAAAGAACTAACATAGATATTTCTCACACTGCTCGTAGAATTGCCAGATTAAGTAGTGGTGCTGGTAGTGAAAGTGAAAAAGGTGGGTTTTTTGGTTCTGACTCCTCGTATGTTTATACTCCAGAAACAGATTATCAGGAATTTATTGACTCAGATCTCCCCTCTTCCGAAGCAAATAATTTCGTGAGCAATAGTGAAAGAGAGAGTTTTGCTCCTCATGTTGGAAGTTATCCAGAAGAATATCTGGACCCAGATTCTAATTTAGGACAGAATGATCAATTTGTTGCTGCTGAAGGCGGAGCTACAAATAATTTAAATCTAGAAGGACGTTGTTTGGCTTTTGATTATATTGATAGCAATATGGAAGTGTATGATCCTCACTGTGATCAACCAGATGATGATAATTATTTACTTCGTGTGATATATAAACATGAAAAAGTACCGATTGCAAATTTTCAAAATTCTGAAGGTAATAAACAAGAAAAAATTTTCTGCAAACTTGCTCTTGATGGTGATAATCCGTCTTCATCAGTGTCAGGGTCTTCTGATGAAGAAGAAAATGCTTTTCATCAATTTTCTCGTGATTCTGGGCAAAATTTGGTTCCAATGGTTGACCAACAATGTAATGATGATATAGATTGTATGGGAGTAGAAGATTTAGAAAATTTAACCCATGCTTTACAGAATGCAGTTATAATGCACCTACCTTCCAGATTGGATGGATCTTCAGAGTAAGTAAATCATACAGTAGTATCTGGTTTATGGAATGTGTAAGGGACTAAGACACTTTAAAAGGAAGGATATTTTTTAGAAAAAATGTTTTAAAAAAGGAAATTTCATTTATATATCCTAAAAATAGTTTGAGTTGAGGAGTACTTTGTATGACAAAGATATACAGTAGGGATAAGAGTCAAACATAATATCCGAAAGAATATAATGGGAAAGAAAGGATACTGTAACGAAAACATTCATGCAATGGAAGAGTCCTTTTATCGGTGGTATTTATCTACATTGTAGAGTTAATAGTACCTTAAGTGGATTATTTCCTATTTTGTACAAAGAAATAAAAAATTCAGTCAAAGGTATCTCAAGAACTCAATACCAGAATTTGATATATCAAGTACATGTAAATGTATGAGAGATTTTAGATTATTATTAATTTGTTCTTTAATTTGAAAACAAAAAAATTTAAAGGAAATGATGACTAGATAGAAATGAAAGTAGATTTTGTCTAGAAGAAGATATAAAGACAACAACCATGTTGAAATACAAAAAAAAAAAGAATTACTTCATATGTTTTTATAAACTTTTTTAATTTAAAAAGACAGAAAAATTTTCATGCTGGTAAAATGTAATTATTTGTACTTTTATGTTTTGATAGAGAAATGTTTGAATATTTTACTTTTTTTATTCTATAGTGAGAGTTCAGAAGAACCTATTTATGAAGAAATAGACAATTATGATTCCTTTCTGTCTACGAGTGATAATAGTTTACATGTAGTAGAGGAAGAACCAGGACAAAGTGCAGAGGCATCCAGTAAAGTTAATGTAAGTATTCCCTCAGGTGCAGTGCTAGACACGTTTTTTTTATAACATATACATGTAGGTCAAAAGAAAGTACCAGTAACCAAGGTTAAAACTTTCTTAAACGAGATTACCTTCTTTTTTACTTTACGATATTGGAAAAATCTATTTCTTATAAATTAATCATCAAGGAAGATTTTAGCTTAAAATAGATGTATAAAAAAAGTTTTTACAAACCAGTTTTGAAAAATTATCCAAAATGACCAGCAGAATGGAGATAAATGTTTTATTTCTTATACTTTGTGGACATGAATTTAGATCTAACTATAAATGCAAAACTATTACCGGTAACCTATTTTGCTATATGGCAATTGAGATTTTTGTTATCAAATCTTAAGGTCAAATACTAAATGGTATCTCTAGATGTTTTGCTTAAAGTCAGGTATTTTAATAAGAATGAAACAGTTATTGGACATATAAATATTGGTTAAACATAGAAGCTTCAAATACATTTCAAATGCTTTTTACAAATGTAGCTACACATGAAAATTAATATTGTGTGAACCTCATTTTCAAATTTGCATGTTCTAAAATCTGATGTTTTGAGTTATTTCCAGAGTAAGCAGTTTAGGTACTCATACATTTTTTTGTACTCTTATATTACATAATAAAATAAAATGTGACTTCAAATTCCTAAAATTAGAATATTACATCCCTGATTTAGACTCTTCCTAAATATGAAAGAAGACGACGTAAAGGACATAGAAGTTCTGATGTGGATAAAGTGATGATATGGAATGAGTATGAAGCCTATGTTTTACAAGTAAAACAGATTGGTACATCAGCATGTGGACCTACAGCTATTCTTAATATTCTGGTAAGATTTCATTGTATTGTAGTATCAAACAGTTGCATTCAAATAATGAAAGTAAATTATGATGGGTTGCACAGTTGGGCTTTACCCATGTTTCAAAATGTGATTTGGGGCCTCGGTGGCCGAATGGTACATTGCAGTTTCTCATGACTACTAATGATCACTAGCCTGTGAACACTGAGGTTGTGAGTTTGAATCTCACCTGTGGCAGGGTATTTTTGACTCCGATCTTAATTGACAAGTATTGCCAATTTTCATATCAAAGGCTGGTGGTTCTTCTCAGGGTACTCTGGCTTCCTCCACCAGTAAAAACTGGCGCCGTGAAATAGCCAAATATGCTGAAAACGGCGTAAAACCCAACTAAACAAACAAAGAAAATGTGATTTTTGTGTCGCCTGTGGAACGCATGGTCGACACATAGGGATCACTATCTGTCGTCTTGCGTCTTGCGTCTTGCGTTGTCACACTTTTCTTCTATCCTCAACTACTCGTAAACCGCTCAAAGGATTTTGATGAAACTTTCTCTGTGCATTAACCTTAATGCACAGGTGTGCATATATATTTCATTTTTAGAAAATTCAAAATTTTTTTGGGTAAAAATTGACATTTTTCCAAAAAAGGGGGGGCAAAACTTCTATCCTCAACTACTCCATAACCGCTCAAAGGAATTTGATGAAACTTTCTCTGTGCATTAACCTTAATGCACAGGTGTGCATATATATTTCATTTTTAGAAAATTTTAAATTTTTCTCTGTAAAAAATGACATTTTTGAAAAAAGGGGGGGGGTCAAAACTTCTATCCTCAACTACTCCATAACCACTGAAAGGAATTAGATGAAACTTTCACTGTGAATTAATATCTTAATGCACAGGTATGCATATATATTTCATTTTTAGAAAATTTTAAATTTTTCTTTGTAAAACATGACATTTTTGCAAAAAAAGGAGGGGGCAAAACTTCTATCCTCAACTACTCAATAACCGCTCAAAGGAATTGATTAAACTTTCTCTGTGCACTACATTTAATGCACAGGTGTGAATATTTATTTCATTTTTAGAAAAATTTATTTTTTTGGGGTAAAAATTGACATTTTTTTAACAAAAAAAAAGGGGGGGGGTCAAAACTGCTATCCTCAACTACCCCATAACCGCTCAAAGGAATTTGATGAAACTTTCTCTGTGCATTAACCTTAATGCACAGATGTGCATATATATTTCATTTTTAGAAAATTTTTAATTTTTTTTGTTTGTAAAAATTGACATTTTTGAAAAAAAGGGGGGGTTCAAAACTTCTATCATCAACTACTCCATAACCACTCAAAGCAATTTGATGAAACTTTCTCTGTGCATTAACCTTAATGCTAAGGTGTGCATATATATTTCATTTTTAGAACATTTTAATATCTTTTGTAAAAATTGACGTCCGCAGGCGACACATGTCTTCCTTGGAAGACTCACACATTTTTTATTGTTGAGCCTGCAACTTTAGTCGCAGAAAGCTCGACATAGGGATGGTGATCCGGCGGCGGCGTTAACAAACTTCTTAAAAGCTTTATATTTTAGAAGGTGGAAGAGCTGGATGCTTTTTACTTTGTATATAGATGACTTATGTTACGAAGTTTCCGTCTGTCATATGTACATTGTCCTTGACCTCATTTTCATGGTTCAGTGGTTATAGTTAAATTTTTGTGTTTTGGCCTGTTTTTCGAATATTGAATGCAATAGGTCTACTACTATATTTGGTGTATGGAAGGATTGTAAGGTGTACATGTACAACTGGCAGGTGTTATCTGACCTTGACCTCATTTTCATAGTTCAGTGGTTATAGTTAAGTTTTTGTGTTTTGGCCTGTTTTTTGAATACTGTATGCAATATGTTTGATAGCATTTACTTTCATTAGAAATACACGACAGGCAAGACATTTTTGTGTGTCAACTCTTGTTCCATCTTGTATTGTTATGGGGAAAGTTTTCAGTTGACCGTCATGTCTTAAGAGACTTAAGTATCTTGTTTTACAGGTCGTGAAGTTTTTATATTTGTTTTTAATCACATTCATTATTTTGAAAATAAATATAGTTATTCTATAAACATTTTGTGTAATCAGACAAGGCATTGCTTTATTCATGCATTTATACCTTGGAAATACAAATCATGTACATGAGCAACTGCTGACAAAAACTTTTAGATGTCATTGTTCAGTTTATTAATTATTCACAGAAAAGCTTGCATATTACTATCTTTTCAAAGAATCTTATAATGTATTCTGTTCAAAGATCATATTTTATCACAAAGTATTATTTTTACCCATTAACCTGACATTCGAACCATTTAAATGTAAATTTTTGCCAGTGAAAATTATTCAGATGAGACAATAATCTTAAATGGTCTTTTCCTTTTTGATCAAAGGGAGAAAAACAAAATGCTTTTGTATATTTTTTATCGGAAGTAACATTCTAATGCTTTATCTTCAGAATATTACTGTTAGTGTTTATTCTGAAGATTTTAAATCTTTTTGTGTGTACATAAAATCCTTTTCTTATTATTGGTGCAATGTATTCTTTTCATTTCCAGAAAGCATTTGACTATCAAGTTGACAAAGAGGAAGTAGGTAAAAAGATAGCAACAAACTTGAGGATGGAAGCTGCTCCTATACCATACTATCTTTTCTCAAGATATAATGCAGGTATATACTGTTTAACTGCAGACCTGTTATTCTTTTGGCAACAAATCATACATTTTTACCAGTCATTGGTATTTATACACTCTGCAAACAAAGTTTAGGGTTATACAGGAATTGCCTACTTCCTATCCTATCGGATGAAATTTACTGTAACTTCAAATGTTAGTACACCATATAGAAATAGCTACAAGCAAAATAATTCTGGTCCTCTGTCAGAAAGGGGAGATAGTTGAACTTAAGTATTTCTGTGAATCATCATATGGTATACAGTCTGAGTCCGATGGAATGTAATAAAACTTCCCACAAAGGTAGCACTACATCTGAAGCATCTTATAGGGGAGATATTTGCACATATAACTGCAGCTCCTTTTATAGTTTTCAATAAAAATTCACTGAAAGGTTTTATTTAAAATGTATCTCTAATTGGGAAAATCTCAGTCGACCATTTTGGATGATCACATATATATGTAAAAGAAACCACATGATGCATTTTCGTAATATATTTATGTAGAGTCATTTGGAGAAATGTACAATGTAAAAATTTAAACAACTTGTTACAGGAACAACAGCCAGTTCATTAATTGACGGTGTGTACAAGCTGACAAAGGGCACAATTAAAGGAAGATTTTTCCATTTTTACCCAGCCAGAAAAGTAGAATTACTGAAATGGCTTGGTTATTGGATGAGAAAAGGTATATGTTAGCCAGAGTCATGTGCTTTCAGGCTAACCATAAAAATAGAATTTTTTGTAATTTTGAAAACATGCTGAATCCACAATGATGTTTTATAGAATGTAATGGCAGTGACCTAGCTAATTATCAGCAAAATTCGTAAAATGCAGGATATACTTAACTCTTTTGATAGACACTGCATACAAAAAACAGTGTTATAACTTGAAAAAAGTTTGGTTCAAGCTATTTTTGATCAAAAAATTAATTTATTGTCCAGATACCTTAAAATCAATAATGATCTGTTTATAATAGTTGTCTTGAAAGGGAAAATTGGTAGAGGTTCTACTGAAATTTGTATTTATGTTACTGACAGTGTTAATCAATATAGTCAACATTTTGGAATGTACAGGGAATTTATATTTATGTGTAAATGTATTTATCAGGTGCTGTTCCTCTGGCTACATTAAATCTGCAAAGGGGAGTTAAGCCAGGATGGACTGTTCCAGATGCATGGCACCATCAAATGGTATATGGAGTCAGTTCGAAAGGTTTGTCTTCGACTGTTATACACTTTGATTTCAAATGGAATAGATAAGATATATACAATTGTCAATTAAAAATATTACAGAGCTGTATAAATATTTCAAGTTTATTCCTTTTTAGTAGAATGTTTTAGGAAACTACCAGTTACAGCATTACAAAGGCTATGCCAGTATTGTATAATTGAGAATGTAATAAATATGCAGATTTATTTTACATGTATTCATATGTATAACCTGTTCTTTATGTTATTACAGGCAATTAGTAATATCATTTAGGAGAATTGATAAAGTTGATTATTAGCAATAAACAATATTGATCTTATTGTAGCACATACATTAGGACTTTATAGAAATAAGGGGAGATAATTTGCATTTAAATAGATACGGAAAGAACTGTTTTGGAGTTAGATAAAAAAAGAAGTGAAAATTAGTTAGCTGAAAAAATTTAAAAGTTTTTGTTTAAGAATTGTCTTTACAAATGTCCAAATAAACAGAAAGACTGGCTCTTTTTTCCGTTTTGTTGACAGAATTCTAAGAAATAGCATTGAAAAAGGTAAAAGATGCTAAATAATAATAAGATAACTGTATAGTGGAATATCTACAATTTTAGGTGTCTACCTGACAAATCCTTTAGAGATAGTTCCAGAAGAAATTATTATGGAACAACTTACAAGTGATTCTGTCTTGTTAGTAAGGAGACAGGATGTTGTCAATAGGTTCAGAGACTGGGCTCCACTGAATGAATTCCTGAAGAAAAGTGACCAGAGATGGCAAACTATGAATGTTTTAGGTTAGTATAAATTTATTTATGTGTCTGCAGAATCATATATGAAGTTGTTAAAAGTTTCTGGGGTAATGGATACAGAATTAACTATAAACATATGCATTCAATTGTGAGTGGTATGCTAGATTACCACTCCTAGAAAAATATCATTCAAGATGTAGACATTTTAATAAGGCATTAAGTAAGAAATACTAAAACTAAGAAATTCGAAAGACCCTTTTTCACCTGAAATTTAAATAATAAAAATATATTTCCAATTAAGAGGGTGGAATATTGATAAGCAGATGGCATTCTGAAGTGAGTATGGCATTACTGTGCAAGTACCAGTTTCTAAAAGGTTTGAGTTAAAGTTAGTATAAGTTGAGATACTATTAAGAAGGTGATGTACTGTTGCGATGCGAGCACTACCAACTGTTGCTAAATTCAGAGGGTGTTATACTATTGCTATGTGAGCAATACCACACACAACTAAGGAGATAGTAGATTGAAATGCTGCATTTTTACTATCCAATGAGAAATCTAGAATTTTACTTGAAGTATAATTAAACTGCATATTCTATATCCAGGTCAAGTTGTGAATGTTTTAAGGGAAGCCTGCACTGCCTTGTCACATCAAGGTCCTCGTTATCGAGCTCAGCTGACATCACACATCACAATACCTGCCGCATATAAAGCTGGAGTGACTTTATTTGTAAGGCAGAACACTGAAGTTTGTCAGGAACTGTTTGCTGCCCCTGAGTTGGAGTTGAAAACCCCAGAATGTACTGAAGATGGATGTATAGAAAATTAATCTGGAGTAAAAAAACCAGAAACAACTGAAGATGGATGTATGGAAAAATAATCTGTAACCTGTATTTATGCAATGAAAATTGTTTTGTTGATATGCATATTTTTGTCTAATTTATTTGAATAGTCATTTATATTTCATTTCTGATTTTCTCTTGTTAAGGGTGTTTTGACATGGCACTTTTTAAGTAGATTTACCTAAATTCCTGTTATATATTTTAAGTGAAACCACTGTGACTCAAGTACCTAGGATACCATGAGTTTGTCAAACTAATTTATTAAATTTCAAATCTTTATAAGTTCATTGTAACAGTTTTCCGATTAAAAATTCTTGTTTTTTGTTTGGTTGTTGCCTTCAGACTTTGATGAAGGACAATTAATTGGCTAGCAGTTTGACAGCTCATTTTATTTTGTTCCATTTATCGAAGGTTAACTGTATTTATGTATCAAAGATAAGTAAATTTTCTGTTATGATTATTATCATGGACTATCTACTCGAATGTGTATTCATATATGTGATTTCAATGAAGCCAGATATCTCACAGATTTTGAAGAACATAGCAAACAAAACTCTTCTTAAGTTATCATTACATTTTATTCAGAGTCTCCTTTTCAATAAAATAAGAACACAACCATCATCTGAAAAAATTTATTTGTCCCTTTCTTTCATCAAAAACTGGAAAGTATATTGGTTAATAAAAGTAGAAACATATTTATAGGATTGTATAAACAGAAAACACATTTCATTGGTGAAGGTATTTGATATAAATGTATTCTTTCCTCACCTATGCCAAGACATGTGATAGAATTCAAAATGTGGATGGGGCATATAGATATACCCTCGTCTGTCTGTCCTTACAGACATTCCTCTATCCATGTTAAGTTTTTGCATTTAGATCCATTTCTCAGAAGCCCTTTGAGATATATCAATGATATTACACAAATACAGTCCCCTTATAACACTGAACACAGATAAGCAACATTTGGGTCACTTTGACTTGCATGTAATACATGATACTTTAATAAAGTTTTGCCTTTGGTTTCATATGCTCTTACATAATATAATGCATTCCTCGGACGGTTGGGTCATTAAGACCTACATTTGTGCATGAGTGCATGAGTGACTCGGTTAAGGTTTTGCATTTAGGTCCATTTCTCAGAATTCTATCGAGACAGATCAATGATATTATACCTATTCATTCAATCTTATAGTACAACATAAGTCAGCAACATTTGATTCACCACAACTTACATTTTTATGCTTGAGTGACTTTTATTAAATTTTTGCATTTACCGGGTAGGTGTATTATTAAAGAACCTATGGTAATATATTAATGATATTTCACAATAACAGTTGTCTTGTATAGTACAACTTAGCTCAGCTACATTTGAGTTACTTTGACGTAGATTTTATGGTAGAGTGACGCTCATTAAATTTTTGCATTTTAGTCTATTTCTAATAAAAATCTGTGATGATATATCAATGATCTTTTACAACTACAAATTACAATCATCTTCTTAAGTTCAACATAGATCACTAATTATACAAGTCTACATGACCTGCATGTCCTGCTTGAGTACTCCATTAAATTTTAGACTAAATAAAATTTAATAGTACAGTGGATTCATTAGTTTTAAAGAGGTAAAAGTTAATGCAAGCAGGATATATTATGAAACTTTCATATGAATATAATAATTCTCAAAACGATTTCCCATTATAAATAATAGATGGGAATTCTATGCGCAGGAGGATAGGGAATTCATGTCTTACAGATTCACAATCTCTAGTTTTCATATGTCCGTCAACAACGGATGTATTATGGTATACCGTACGTGTGGTGTAAACATGTCGCGCACTAACTCGTGTACGCCTTGACTGATTTTCTTCAAACTAAACACTTTATTACAAATGGTGATCTGGGGGTCTGTACACTTTTTGACAATTTTCACTTTTGTCGTTCCGGAGTTGTGGGACTAAGATTTTCCAAAAAAAGCAATTTTTCACATGTCGTACACTAACTTGAGTACGCCTTGACTTATTTTCTTCAAACTTTAACACATTATTACCAATGGTGGTCTCAGGGTCTGTATACTTGTTGATGATTTTCACTTTTGTTGTTCCAGAGTCATGGGATTAACCCCAGTACGTCTTGACCTATTTTCTCCAAATTTTAACACATTATTACAAATAATAGTCTGAGGAAGGATATTTTTCAACTATACCAACTTCAAATGAGGATTTTCAACTATATCAATATCACACCTAATTTGCTAAAAAAAAAAAAAACAATTATTTCCTACTATTTCACAACTTCATTGCTTTTGCTGGGGAAGGACATATCATAGTATAAGGCACAGCAGTTTATTTATTTGACTTGTCAAAAGTAATGGTCAATTTAACCTGCTTAAAGGATAAAACAATTTCTAGATCAGTGCTATAAAAATGTCAACTTTTTGTATTGGATGTGGAAACTGGCCAATAAGCTCAGGCTGGTTATGAAAGGCAGAATTAAGAGACGTTGTACTAATATTTTTAATACTGCATCTATAGAAAGAAATGACCTAGTTTAATTTCCATAGATACACCATCTTCCGTATTTTGCTTTTTTCACCATTGGTTCAGTAAGGATGTGAATTTTTGTCGAGCCTTCGACTTTTGTCGAAAAAGCGAGACATAGCGATCCTACATTCCGTCGTCGTCGTCGTCATCGGCGGCGTCCACAAATATTCACCCTGTGGTTAAAGTTTTTGAAATTTTAATAACTTTCTTATTTTACTTATAAATGGACTTAGTTTTTCTGCCAGGAAACATTACATTCACTCTGTGGTTAAAGTTTTTAAAATTTTAATAACTTTCTTAAAATATCCTGGATTTGTACCAAACTTGGACAGAAGCTTGTTTATGATCATAAGATAGTATCCAGAAGTAAATTTTGTAAAATAAAAATTCCAGTTTTTCTGTATATTACTTATAAATGGACTTAGTTTTTCTGCCAGGAAACATTACATTCACTCTGTGGTTAAAGTTTTTAAAATTTTAATAACTTTCTTAAACTATCCAGGAATTTTACCAAATTTGGACAGAAGCTTGTTTATGATATAAAGATTGTATCCAGGAGAAAATTTTGTAAGATATTTATTTCTGTTTTTCAGTTTTTTACGTATAAATGGACTTAACATTGCATTCTATTATGTGCATTCACCTATCACACTGAAAATATAGACAACATCAAAAGTAGGCGAGACACTGGGTTCTGCGGAACCCTTACGAATTTTTAGATAAATAAAGAGAAGGAACCTAAGATATTAAGAGTAAAAACTCACAAAGAATGCACCAAAAATTGTCATTTTAAGGAGATTAACAAATGTTTGCTCAAAATTTAATTGAAATCTTTCATTCTATCAATTGTGCTTACAAAATAAGACTTACAGTTAAATATGTCACTGATACAGTAAGTACAAGTTTTTTACTTTTTTTCATCAATGTATATTTCTATTTAAGATTCTGTATTTTGATGCTAAAATAGTTTAGTAGTAAAACAGTTGTAATATTTTTATTCATTTTCAGCCTATGAGATGTTTCTTATTGATGCTTACCACAAATTCTTTTAGTTTCCTATTCAACAAAATCTTGAGTTAAATATCATTGGTAATATTCATTGTGGTGAATAGTAGATATGTACAATCTGTATCTCGATAAAGTGGTGATTTTTTATTGATAAAACATTTACAGTATACTTACAGCAAATAAGTAATTAATTTTTTTGTTTGTGTAAAAGGCAGATTTTTAAAATTGATTATGGGGGGTTACTGTACAAGTTAAGTTACTATAGCATGCTTGCATTATAATTACATGTACATGATAGCACTTTGTTTGATTTAGCTGTTTCTGGAATAAGCATACACAAATATATTATAACAGACCCATCATCAGCCCTTTGTCATGCGTATAAAAAAAATGCTATTTTATTATCTTGTATTAAAATAGAAGAAAAAATGGGATAAGAGGGAAAATCGATGAGATATAAATACATGAGAAACTAATTTATATTATATAACACATGTAACAAGACAGCAACACTTTTAGTCTTTCATTTTCGTCGTCTTATAAAGTTGATATTAAATTTCAAAAGTCTTTGTATGTCATTTAGAATTAATGTAAGCATAGTGGACACTTATTATCTCAACAAATTTCAGTTTCACAAATAGCTTGCCATAGTTTTACCACAATTTTTTTTACCATTAACAAACTTACAGTTTTAGGACTGTTGATATTTTTGGGTACCGGTATTTTAATACTGAACCTTAGTATAAATCATATATAAATATGAAAATTATACTGGAGACCATGTATTCTTCATTACAATATAATTAAGAATAGATTTACCAGTGAGTACTGTTGTAGGATTAAGATGTGGTTATTATTGTACCAATTTACTGTAATAAGCAAAGTTGCAGATATGCTTGCATGGGGTTCAAACTTTGGAGTTTGGACCCAGGGATTTTTTTTACCTAAAAAGTCATTTGCATACAGGACATGGCAAAATAATTCTTAAATTTTCATCTTAAGTTTGTATCGATTCTATGGTGAAAATATATACAGTCAACTCTGGTTATCTCTAAGTCCGTGGGACCACGGAAAAAAATGGAGATAGACAAAATTTGGCTAACAGTGAGCTGACAAATTTTACAGGAGCCAGAGTAAAACGATAGTTTAAAAGTACTATCGAGACCTCAATTTATTTATCCGTAATCAGATACTTATATAATTAATGTGTAACATTTTATTTTTATAAAAATAATAAATAGTTGAAGAAAATTTATTAAAATAGAACAAAAAGTTTTGGACAGTCTGTACTGTGTATGCACCAAGAGCAGGATGACAAATAAATTATTAAATTAATTAACTTGTTGATTAAACATCTTTGAAGATAAATTGACAAAATTAATCTACTCAAAGTGAATTGTTTTTACAAATCAATATGAATTTTCAATAAATCAGTAGCACAAAAGATCAATCGATGCCGATTGTCAATTATCCAATGTAAAAGTTACCTGTGAAGACATTTAATCCGCAAGGTGATGTTTTGACAGATGATAGATGTTCGACATAAAGAATAAAATGTTTGTTGTTTATAATTTTGGACTCAAAATTTAGTTTGAGATAGAAGAAAATTGACTGATGCAAATTCAACTAAACAGGGGTCAAAATACATACATTTGCACTGTAAAAGATTTGACTCGAGCGAGTTTGAGATAACGAGGGTCGACTGTATTATATATTTTTTATTCACAATTTATTATTTTATTTGGTTTTTTTTTTTTTTTCATTTTTCTTACATGACAAAATTTTGAAATAATAATAATTTACACTGCAGATGAATTATTTTTTGTTAATCTCAAGGATGTAAATAGTCTACTGTTTAAATCCTTGTTAATCTATATTTATACTGTTATTTCTGAAGAAAAATATTACCATAACTTCTGTACGATTGCAATTTAATATCAATTTATAAGGAATTTAAGCTATTATTTTTACTTGTTGGAACATAAATATTCTTTGTAGTTTTTTACCCTTTCACTCATAAGGTTTTCTATATACATCCAGAAGAATTTTATTGTGAGTGCTTTATATTGCTGATTTTCTGTGATGTGCTTTGTATAATTAGATGATATGTATATAGTATATATACATTGTTATTTATAATTCATTAAGTACTATTTTACCATTTGCAAATAAAATATATCAGTATGTTGGGTTGATTTGTGACTTTAGTATCTTGTTTTATAAATTTATCAGGGTGACATCAAAGTGTGATTAAGTTACAGTAACTGAACACTTTATTAATGACAAATTTAATAAATCAAAGGTGATCAGATTTCATGAAAGAGCAATTAATCTAAATATCAGTTACTTAAGTCTTATCATTTCAAGTTATTTTGGTAATTAAAGAGAGAAAAAATGGAATATCATATTAAAACCTTTCCCTGGTCTTGTTCTAGAAACCCAAATAAATATATGTTGTTTGCCCAAAATATGTGTCACTAGGCTAAATAAGTGCACTTTGTTTATTCAGACTTTGTCATATATTAGAAAAGAAGGGATGTGAAGTAAGTCAAGATAACAACATCCCGTCTTTGAACTGAACAGATCAAAATTTGACATCTAGTGGTCATCACACGATCTTTCACGAGTGGGAACCCAGACAATATGTGCATTTGTTACCAAATTTAAGTCACAATGCAATACTAAATGTCAGTTAAGTATTTACTCATCAAAAGTTAGGAAAATTTTTACATCACTAAAGGTCACAGTAATTTTGTCATCAATGTGTCCAAGTTATCATCGTTAATTCCCCATAAAACATCTCTGCAACTACTGTGCAAATTTTAACAAAGGAGTAGGACCATTTCCTCCGAATTTATTTCACTTCTTGGGCCATTTCAAAAACTTCATCTGATGCATATTAAAATCTATTGGGATATAGTCTGGAGTGTCCTATTGAGATTTGCAAATTACAAATATGCTATGTAATTTTGTATCAGTTTCGAAGACAATTGTAACACAAAGAAGCCATTCTGGGGTCTTTGAGACGGTTGTTGGACATAAAGGACATTTCATGAATTGTCATTTGGTGGTCCCCTTTCAAAATTGTGGACCTTGGGACTAGAAATTTTACTAAAATAAAAAAATCAGCTAAATATTATTTGAAAACCAAAATTTTCTCTGAAACTATTTAATGAGACTTCTATTTGAACCTCCCTTACTGTTTATCTTTCCTGATTCCGTCATTCAGGTGGGTTAGGTCAATCGTTACAAGACTTGAACAGAAAAGTCCCGTGTATAAAAGGTTAGATTTTGGAGTCAGTATGGATTCTTCTACTAAAAAAAGATTTAAAAAAAGATTTAAAATTTAACTCTTACATTAAGGGTCAATGGGACCCAATATTAGTGGAATTGTCCTTGTGATTGCATTCCTACACAAACAGAAAAACTTGGGAAATATACATTTGAAAATCCGCATGGTCAGTTGGGACCAAACTTAGAGGGAATAGTCCTTTGGGGTCTATTTTCAAATTTTGTGGCTGTTCAAACCTTGAACCAATACGTCCACCTCCATTAAAATTTAAAAATTCAACATAAACATGGTCTGAATAAGGAATTGTTTATTTCCTTAATTTTTATGGAGGTCATGAATGTTTATAGTGTGATAAAGATTGGTCAGATTTGTATTTCAGGTGAGCATTACAAGCTCACGTAAGCTTCTAGTTCACTGAAGTTTTGGCTCTTGGAAATTTAAATGCACAACTCAAGCCAACTTTTTTTCCGTGACTTTACTAGATTTTCTGTCTTCTCTCCCGAGGTTCCCACGTATTCAAGTAAAGACTGAAAATACAGGAAGGGCAGAATCACCTATATTCTTGTTTCAAATGAAAGTGTATCAAGTATGCAAAAAACAATGATAGATTTGTAAAATCTGCATGTGATGCTGTTAAATCAGAGTAGAATTGATACACTTCTGTGGCTTTTGTCAATTCAACTATTCCATGTGTTGATTTACTCCAGGACGTCTGATTACCTATCAGTTTGTACAGCATAGAAGTTGACTTACTTTTAAGGGAAATGTAACTCATTTCATATTTATATATTGAATTATTGTTTACAGATTTTAGTGTTGTAAATTTGCCGATGTTTTTCGTCGTTTGAATTTCTTTTAACGATTTTGAAATTTTAAGATCAGCACTAGTAGTTCTTGTAAATTTTCCTAATGGTTCCTCTCTGTGGAATTCCCGAATACTTATAGAAACACATTTGTTTCCAGTAACACTGCATTTTATGAAAGGGGAATTGCATCCATTGTATGTTGTATTGCAAGTAGGTCTCCGTGTATACTCAATGTTTTGATTCCATATATCCGATATTCCATCTAGAACCATGACTTCTCCAAGAGCCATTGGTGCAAACGGCGAATGTGTGGTTAGACCATAATATTCGGGATAGTCCGTTGTAGGATCGATTCCATTAATAACTTGTTGATTCCTAAATTCTGTCCAAATGTGATCAGTAAATGCGTGGAGGAGATAAAATATTGGGTCAAAGGCTGCAATTTCTATTGTCTTCATTTGACCACCTATCCATACATGTACATCGTTATGAATTTCTTCAATATTGAGCCTTTTCTGTGATGATGGATTGGTTATATCTCCTAGCCTAGATTGTGACAATATATTTTCCACATCTTCAGTAGACATTAGTTTTCCTTGTCCTGCCAGAAGACGCCGTAGATGTCCATATCCAAAATGCGTCTCCCAATTTCGAAATGCTCCTTTCCTTACAGCACCGTTACCACTTCCCATAAAATCATCAGACCAGATAATTGAGTAATAAGGATGATCCATAGCTTCATCTAACGTCACATCCCAGTAAGGTATTGTCACATTGGGTATTTTCTGTCTCAAAGCATTTTCCATCCTGAACAGATTTGAAAAATAATATAAAATAGTATATTAGTTCATAAAAACGCCATGCATAAGTTTACCAACAGAACCCACCATTTCGAACATTGGGAAACTGTTCTTTTTCATTCCAAAGAGCCAGTTCATAAAAACGCCACTGAGGCTTGCTTTCGATAGTTTTAGGCTTGATATTGAATAAAAAAAAATTATTATTGATATCAGACAAAATTATCTGGTTCAGGAAAAAATGTCGTATTTTCACCAGCAAATATAATTTACTTAGTTTAAACTTATTTATTTATAGTGGATTGGGAAACAAGTTATACCAACTTATACCAATCCCTCTCCACTTGGCGGGTGCGAAAGCGGCCCCTGTAGCGGCATTTTAGCCTACTCTTTTTCGACATCTACAGAGGAGTATGCGAGGGACTAGCATCGTTTATCGAGACGGTGTCGATGGGGCGTCTCAAATTTGATCTTTGAAATTTTCATGCCGAACATGAATCGAACCAGGGACCTATGGCCTTGTATTCCGATGCGCTAACCACTATACCACTTCGTTATTAGTATCATTAACAGTTCAGTTTATTTAATAAATGCACAATTATACCCCAATAGGGTTGATGGCATACATAAAATCAAAGTACTGACGTACTGTTTACTCCGATAGCTTCATGATCTGATGGCTGATGAATTAATGATGGATGGATGAATTATTGTTTAACGTCCAGTGGTAACCAGGTGCATATCAGGACGAGAACATGTTGATATGATAATGAATATGATCCCTGCTTTGTACTAGACCGACACGCTAAGTCGGATTTTTAATGTGCTAACTCACGAGGTAACTGTCCGCAGAAAGACATATCACCTCACTAGGACACATTATACTGACTCCGAGCCGACCAGTCTTTGCTCTTACTCCAAGATGCCGCGTGCTTGGCGGAGAAGCAGCAAATACCAATTTTAATGTCTTTGGTTTGACGTGGCCGGGGATCGAACCCGCAACCTTCCGCACTTGGGGCGAGCACGCTACCACGAGCTGATGAATTAATGATAGTGATTTAAATCTAACTGTATATATGGTACAAACTGTTGACAGGGAGATATGTATCACCTGTATCCAATTTTGATAGTATATTTCAAATGTTGAAATGAATAAGACATCTCTTAAACATGTGAATAATGCAAAACTTTCAAATGTTGACTGTTTCCCAACTTTTACAACATGTACAGTATGGTGAATATTCACAGTCACTAAAATATAACTGAGGGGGCCAAGCCAAAAAATTGCCATGCGAATGCGTACCAAATTCATTGACTGTCTATATGTGGTTTCCCATTAACCGACCTAATCACCAACTATTAACAAATTGATGATGTTGTCGTACGAAACAGCACATCTTTATGACTTTTGTGAGGCAAGGCAAAAACTGTAGTGATATAGCACTTTGGACTGCAACTAGAACACTTCCTGTTGTGTTTACTGTTTATGTCCTTAATATAGTAAAAGGGTGATATTTTGTACAATGTCGATTTCATGTCGACTCACTTCTTTCACAATAAGAGGTTCATTTGGGGATTAGAAATAAGTTTGAAATTTGTATTACCATATAAGTGGCTATCAATGTATCAATTTGAGTTGCAGTATAAAAACAATATTAGGTCAATGTCAGTAAAATATAAACTTTTTTTTTTGTATTCGGAGCAAAACCGTAGAAGGGCAAAACTCGCCGCCTTCCAACGTTTCTTGGCCTAATACAAAAATGTTTATATTTTTTTTATTGACATTGACCTTAATGTTACCCAACTTGGCAACAATATAAAATATAGTTACACCTAACTTGGCAACAAAGTATATATAGCTACATCCAAATTGGCAACAATGTATATAGCTGCACCCTACTTGGCAACAATGTACATAGAGCTACACCAAACATGGCAATAAATTATGGAATGAATATGATATTTAGAACAATCTTGAAAGATGAGGGTATATTATAAATATATATCTGATTTTACTTTTGTAACTGTTCCCATCTCTTCCCCCATTGTATCTTATCTAATATATGTCTGTTGCTCATAATATATATAGCAACAGTTTTTATCCATCATAAACTTGAGTAAATTGCTAGTAATTTTTTTTTGGCAGAATTAATAACTTGATAACTATTAATCATTTGAGGTCTTCTTTGACATTTGTGGATCTGTTTATGTGACTTTATAGCAAAGTATTCCCTCTACGTTTTTGACAATATATGATGTTCTGACTTTACATAGAACAACTTATGTAAACAGTTTAAATTCAAAATCGAAATACATGTAGTATGAATTGTCAATAAGATAAACTATATATATTGATGTGTATCCGTAACTATCACAGATATATATATTTTTTATCAGATTAGTCTGCTTTTTTGACAAGAACCGAATGCTGCTTTGGCGCAATTTCAGGTGTGATGGAAATTTTTCATAATGCATAAATATATTAACTATTTAGATAAAATATAGCAAGACCACAAGTTTTAACATAGGCATGATAATTATAGATGTGCACAGTATTCCCCATTTATTTCATTTATTTCCATGCAAACAGGTATAATTGGAATACCATTTTGATTCCAAATATTTAATAAAAAATTACACTGCAATATTCTCTATCACAATTCTCATACACTGTATGTTTAAAACCTTAAAAATGTAGTCAAATCAGTGGAAATAAATATTTGGTATTGATACATGTATGTTTTTCTTCATAGTTTTAGATATGGGATATATGTATAGCAACACCCGACACTTCTGTAATAGTAGTTGTAAACGGCATTGTTCTGTCAAGTATCATCTCAGGGGATGCATCCTCATTGTCGAGGATCATCTCGGGCGTAGCATCCTCAATGTTCCACATTTAGATCCCGCTTGTCTTGATATCTATTACACATTCCTCTAACAAGCAAACTGAATTCAATATAAATTTGTCTTCTTCTTGTTCATAACCTATTAATTGGCAGATGTGCGTTTTCTCTGGTGGGGATGTCTCAATCTATAAATGAAGATATATGTATAGTTTCTCAACTAGAAGTATTGCTGGTGAAATTAAGATAAAAATATGGTCAATTTTTGTTCGCATAATTATATAGCCATGATTAACATGCTCAGCTTATACAAATGTACATGGGTAACCTACTTATTGCTTTCAAATTGTCAATACTGAACTCGACTAATCCTTAATTTATTACTTTTTAAATAATTTTCAGATATTTAATATAGAACTTTGACTTTAAATTTGTGTTATATTCATAACTCAGATGTACTTTTAACTACACAAAATAAACCATTTCTCATGTATGCTAAATTATGCTTGTATGTTTTGAAAACCTATATTTGTACGCCTATATATTGTGTTCTTTCCAATAAAACATTGAATTGAATTGAATATATAGCACTTCTTATTCATATACACATGTAGTATATATCAAGGTTAACATTCTCTGTGAAATTATTAAGCTCAACTTAGACATAAGCCCAAGTTAGATCTGTCTCAATATAGTTTCGGATGCTCATATTATATCATGTTACTTCTCTCAAATAAGGCTCACGTTTGATATTTACATGTATTCCATAATATTAATATTTAAGTACGATAATTTAACTCGCATGTATGTAAGAATATTTCTGGATTGTTACATATGTAGGAAACTGATCACTGATTATAACAAATGTTACCATAATGCACACACAAACATTATTTGTGCATTATGGAACGATATATAACTGAAGATATTTTAAGAAATGAGTAAAATGGCCAGGTATATATGGTACATCATAATTACATATGTATTAATCTCAAATAACAGTGTGATAATGTTACACTCTTTTCTGATTAAAACTGCATTATATTCGCTCATGAAAATCATTTACAATTAACATGGTTTCGAAATCTCATAGGGAGGACACAGTTATTAGTTTTAACCCAAAGGACATTCTTATCAGCTGATATCCAAGATGGCGACAGGGGATGTCGAAAGAAAAACTGTACCCGATTCAATAATTACTACTCCCCTTCGACAATGTCTAGTTAATATATATTATATAAAACGAGTAATAACTGTAACAGTGAACTGTTACGAAGTCTCCCAAACGAAGTAACTGATATCTCGAATGCCTTACATTGCATTCAAAAAATTGTTTTTCCGAGACTGAAATGGGGAATTGTTCTTATAAAGTTTATGCATCTTCAGTGAAGAGGTTACTTGAAAATCGTGATATGGATATATTTCGTGACCCGAGTTTTACAGTCACGCAATGTCACACTTGATCAACTTTTGCTTGTCGACATGCTGCATTGACAGAGATATGTCCCAATATTTCTGAACCGTTTACGAGAACTGATTTTATTGTATGGTGTAATAAAATGCATTCGGTTTCATTAAATAAAAATAATAATAAGACTTCTTACCTGAAGTGATAAGTCCTCCCAACATCAAGTCAGTGTAATTTGAATCATATTTATATAAAACAATACATTGCAACACAACAAGAAATGTTTTAATCTATGACCAAGCAAATGAAATAATACAGATATCTATTATTACATATTTTGTCTGATACATTGATGTCTTCCTTGTATCAATATTTAAATGGTTTATGAGATTTGAACATTGCGTATTAAAACGTGTTAAAGGGATAGACATTTTTACGGATTTTGAAATAATTAAAAATTATTGATTTGAGGGGCGAGGATGACTGCCTTTTTTGGTGGGGGTGTTAGGTTTTTATCAATATGTTTGTCTAATCATGGGGAAAAAGAAAATATATGATTTAGGGGCAGTCGCTCTCAGCGCCACTATTATGCCGTTTCTTCCTTGACCGTCGAAAATTTATGAGGTGATTGAACATTTTTTTATTTGGAGAACAAGAAAAAATATGGTTTAGGGTGGGGATTTTAACGGTTTTTTTATTTGATGAGAGTGGTGATAACCCCCTGGGGAAGCGAGGTATTTGTCATTTGGTGCGTCTTACCATTGGGAATAAGAAAATATGTGGTTTAGGGTGGGGATTTTAACGGTTTATGAGATAATTGGACATTATTGATTTATGGGGGTGAGGATCATCCTACTGACAGAATGCGTCTTGTTACGGAGAATAATAAAATACATGATTTAAAGCTATGGATTTTAATTGCATATGATATTTTTCAAAATTATCGACTTTGGGGGGTGGGATGACCCCCCTAGAGGAACGAGGTATATGTCATTTAATAGGTGTTGTCACGGTGTATTATAAAATATGAGATGGTTATTAGTCACTCTCGTAGAGTTTTTCGGTGAAAAAAAAATTCCCCATAAGGTCATATAGTAAACACCTGGCCTCTTTGAACTGCTCATTATACGTCTCAGTGACCCCCATCGAAAAATGAATAATATTAGGCACTTCTAGAAACATTGACCTTTCATCATTGAAAATCTCAGATCCATATCTCTGACGGTTATTGAGGACTCGAACGAACAAAATCGGAGAGGAAGAAAAAAAATGTTCGAATCAAAATCTATAAGTCTCCCACTTCGTTGGGAGACTTGACAATGATTAATGCTAAAACAATTCAATACTATCAAGTATAATATATTTACCTTTCTTGTTTTGAAATAGTTACTGATCACCTCTCACTTCGTCTAACCTTTGACTGCTGAAGCTTATATGCATCACCAATTCAGGAATCCATCCGCGTTTATTAATATATATTATTCGCGGTACAAAACATGTTGATAAATAAAAACATGTCATAATAAATATGTTCATGAAATTGTTTTGATAGCAAGATTCAAATATATGAGTTGATAAAGAAATCTATTGCACTAGAAAATGTCAGCGTATTCACACAATAAAAAATGAGTAATTTCGTGTTAAAAACAACCCAGTGCAGGATCTGAATAGACTGGTTTTCCGGCAAGACTTCCTTTTGGCACCCCTTGTGCATATGTCTATGCTTATTCCGTCAACCAAGGGGTGCCAAAAGGAAGTCTTTCCGGTTTTCCTCCCTTCGAAGTGAGCCAACCTAGTTTATAGCGAAAGTTGGTCAGCTTGCCGGTTTAAGATTCGGAGGGATAGCTATACTATGGATAGACATCCTTGTAATTAACAAAATAATTACACAGAAAATTAACAATTATAAGAACACAGAAACATTATAAAAATGATAAAAGTATGACATTATATACATATATGTACTAAATACGATTTTAATTTCAGACTAAAATTCTTGTCACAAGCGTCGTATATATGTATATTTTTCAACACCCATATGCCCCAAAAAGTTTATAAAGAAATAAAAAATGTTGCATTTTGTACTTACATGAGCAGAAATACCCTGTGCCAACCAAGAAAATTTGGACCACGATGAGCATTGGCATTTGCAGACGATCTGGCGTGGATATTTGCTAGCAGATCGTATTTATTCAAACTTACTGTCTGAAAGAGTAACCTGACATTAGTAATACATGTAATATGAAATTACAAAATATAACATATTGTTGTAAAACTCCTATCTTGAAATTGTATTCACCATAAATTAGATTAAGCCCAGACAGACATCGGTGTTGATAGAACTTGATGCTTGTTTGCGTGTAAAATCTTGTGTTAGCACATATTTTTTTCAGTTTTTTTTCTGCTGACAATTTTATAAATTTATTAAAAGTACGGTTTCAACATGCTAAATTGACCTTACCTGAATTTTAAATGTTAAGGCACGTTTGGTTGTATATAGATCACAATCTTTCCTTGTTAAGTGTTTTGGGCTTTTCAAAGGTTTTGGTTACGAGCATACCTGACGAAAGTTAATACATAAATACGCATGGTACGCAAGGAATTGGGTATATCCGTAGGTTAATAGAAACTCGTGATTCTGTGAAAATCATATAAAAACTGGGTCATCATTCTTTCTTTATTACATTGTAACGATGGATAAAAATTTTGCTTTGGCACGTTTAGCCAATAAAAAACGTAAAAGAAATAGTTTGTCTATAGTATCTTTTGACATAACAAATCGAAAATATTACCATGTCATTTTTAAGTAGGTTAAATGCAGTATTCAGGTCATTCCTTTCTTTCTCTGATAATTCTCTGTATTCTTTTCTCTTCCTTGCGTCATCTTTCCCTGGTATGTGAAGCAGTGATCCCAACCATTTTTGATCAGCAGATGACAATGGTATTTCAAATTTTGCGGAACGTGAACCGGTCTTTGGTCTCTTTGGAGTGTTTGTACCCAGGTGAGATGTGCCATTCAATACCGTGGTTATTACTTGAGGTTTACCATTAACCATTACGGCATGGAAAAACAGGTTCTTGGACTTGGTGTAAGTAACGAGGAACAGTAGTATGAAAGACAGTATTATATATCTCCGTGTCATTTCTGCCTACAATGCATGAATTAGAAATGTATTAATCGTACTGCATTTACAATTAGTGCATATGTTCATAATTTAACAATATTTAAGATAATGGCGTCAATGTTTTTAATGTTTTACAGACAGTGCATTGAGAAGAGGCGTGTTCGATTTCTCCTTTGTTTCATACATAAACTTCGAGCGCCCACTTATCTCTCTAATTCATAACAATTATTTATCGTTAATTTTTTGCAATATGCTGGGTAATTAAAAAATTGTGAAATTAATGTGATTCGATGAAATAGTTCCATTGTGACATGTGTGTATAACCCCACTTAGTTCCCAACTAGAACTGAACGAACACACCAAGGAAATACTATTACAGCAAATCATATTACTCGAATTTTGAAATCAAGCGGAATAATGTGAAAATTTAACATTATCAATCGGATGCATGAGAGAGAAATTTAAGATATTTATTCAGCGATAGCATATTACATTCATAAATTTCTACAGTACTCGTCACTGCAGAGTATAAATATGATCTCCTTTTTCTTTTAAATTGCAAAGAACCGCGAAGAACGCACAGTGCTCTCCGTTGAAGACCACATGACGACCCCTAGACGTAATTAAGCCCTCCTATGATTAATTATATCTCACTCCACAATTACCCCCTATCCTGACATTTCTATATTATATATATGTATTTCATGATATACAAATTTAGTTGTCATGGATTTTAATTGTCACACAGAAAATGTCAACATCTTAAACATCCCTTCTGTAAATTTAAAGAAAACAAATTGGAAAAAAGCGTGACTAAACTAATATCAAGATTTTTGAAAAGCTTAAAATAGTTGTAGCATAGTTTCTTTCACCTACCATCCTTCAGTGTTATTTCATTTCAAAGTATTTCCAGTCAAAACAAATCTTCATTTTCTTCTTTCACTACACTCAAGAGATTCATCCATTTTTTACTGTTACTTGATTCTAATCACTGACAAGGAAGTTGCCTCGGGATGAGAAATAACATGTACTGTATGTATAACATGGATCTATACAGATCGGATTCTTCCGTTGCAATTAAATATGATGAAACTTTCCTGATAAGAGTTTTATTTATATTGAAAATTTGTTGTTTATTGCGTCGCCTGTACAGAAGTGTCAACATATGGTCGTCTTGCGTCATCGTCCGAGTCACACTGGTTCTACCTGCAGCTCCTCGTAAATGTGGGAATTGATTTCCACAAAACTTTCAGGGAATGTTCGGTAATTAATGCCATTGTAAACCTTCTATTTCATTTTCCATTCAGAACGATTTTGGGTGGTTTTTAGGTAAACATTTCAATAAGTCAGAGGTACATAATAACATCTTCTGTTCTATTTTATATTGGTTTTTGGGTTTTTTTGCAACCTTCTTTTTCATGTATGGGAGCAGAGACACAAGTGTACCATAGAACAATCAAACCTCTGTAACATATTAAACTATATCCATATTTTGTCCGGGTTCTGTCTGTTGGTTAGTATGTCATTGTTGATCTTACCTGTTATTATTTTTTTGTTTGTTTATCTGTTCCAACATTTTCATGCCATTAAGTCACTGTGGTCGACATACAAGTTGAAATTCCAATTTCAATTCGTTCATTTAATTCTGTAGGCCGGTGTATTTTGATGTGAACTTAATACTGTTCACTAATTAGTCACAATATATGAAAAAGAAGGTTGAATAAACAACCCAAAAACCAATATAAAATAGAACAGAAGATGTTATTATGTACAATTAGTATATATATGTTAAATATGACCTTGTTTATGTGTTTGTAATGTATTTATTGTTACCTTTAACTTTGTAAGTTTCTTTGGTAGAGTGCTCGCCTCGAGTGTGGAAGGTCGCGGGTTCGCTACCCGGCCGGGACAAACCAAAAGATATTTGCTGCTTCTCCACCAAGCACGCAAATACCAATTTTAATGTTTTTGGTTTGACCCTGCCGGGGATCGAACCCGCGACCTTCCGCACTCGGCACGAGCACGCTACCACGAGACCAACGAGGCGGTTCATCATCATGTAAGTTTCTTTTGTTATCACCCCCACCCTTATGTAGTTCCACGTTTGGCATGGATGCTCGCGAGTTAAGTCAAATTTATAATCCTACCGAATGAGCGTCTTGAGAAACACCCAATAAGACTTCAAATAGTTTTGTGTTCAACGTGCAGCAATACCCCGGTGAGTTATTATTCTTCCGTAAAGTTCACGTGCGCTCGTCTTAACTGGGTATGACGTCCAATGAGAATCCTTAAGACATTTGTTTATTGTGACTCTTGACTTATCAAATATAACGTTACTTTACCTTTTCGGCTGTTCATATACTGAAAATATATAGGTGTGCGAGGCCTAAAACCCCTGTTTTTACGGAAGAAATGGGTACTTACAATCGTTCAAAAATGAAAAACTGGAAAATCTTCAACTCGTTTTTAAAATTCAGCGTCTTTGCCCTCGTTACGCTGGGCTCCACGCAGGAAAGACGTGAATTTTAAAAACTCGTTGAAGATTTCCCAGTCTTCATTTTGAATTCGTGTGAGAACCTATTAATCTTAAATATCCACGATTATTCTGCATTGTTTCAATTGTGTATTATGTCCTTAGTGTGTATTAAAATCTTATTTACTTAATTACATACAAGCATAGCTTCAAAATACACCCTAAATTATAATTACCCACCCCTTTCATAGCCAATATTTGTTCGAAACAGATTTTTCAACCATGAACTTTGTTTATCTAAATAGGGTAATACACGCACTTCAAGCTTTAATCGCATTCATTAAAATTTGAAATTACCCGACATCTTTAATTCTATTAATATATCCTTTTTAATATTCAAGCACATTAATTCGCTAATGTGAAAAAAAAATCAAATTATGGTCGGGCCCAGTGTGCATGGTTGTTACAAGTCGGGAAAGAAATATAATGGAACTTTAACGATTCATGAAATATTTGAAATTGATTGATTTCGGACGGTTTATTGACCTCCTTCGGGGTGTATAAATGATATAATAATTTAAGGTCAGTTATAGGAATTTTCCATTGTCACAGTGAGGCTTCCTGCACTTCGTCTTGGGAAAAAAATATTCTTTTATCTTTGGTGAAGCGGTAATTTATTTAGAATGTTCACACTGTCTTGCTAAACACAAAAAATGACCCCTGTAGAAATGATAATCAGATATAAAATGGTTAAAGAAAGGTTAGCTGTACTGACACCGTGAAAAAAGATGATCTCTATTCAGTATCCATGAACTCGCTAGACTTTTTCACCCCTTCTTGTTTTCCTTTATAAAACTGGAGGGGCGCGTTCACGTTTTCAGACACGATGTAGTTACACAACTCAGATAACTGACCTGTCAAAATGACAAGAGGACAATACGTCAGACTGGACAACGGACATTGATATTTTAATTGTCCAGTCTACAACCGGCAATATCGGTCAGTCCACTAAATTGATATACCCATTGATACATCAAGACATTGTATTCTTTTTTTGATATTATGCCTTTGGTGCATACCATTGTCAGCTACTAAAGAATAATAAACTTCTTTAAAATTGGCGATGTTTTCAGTTTAATTTACCTTATAAATTCATTTATCCTGTTATGTAATTTTACGATTTTTCCCAAGTTGACAATTACCAGTAAAGTCTAATGTATCACAAAGAAGGTTTGGATATTTTACAATTGTTAGTGACACCTGCTTGTTAAGATTAATGAAGAATATTTAACCCATATAAATGGTCAGATATCATATGTATGTTTGAATGACCATTCTCGTCACAGTATTTAGTTACATGTATTAAATGTAGTCAGCACCGCCCACTGTATCTTTCGAACTGTCAATCAATTATGTAAAAGCAGAAATGTATTTAAGTCTATCTCAGCTCAAACATGTATTCATTTGATCGATACAACGTAACAAAATGCTCATTCTTCTTTTAGAAACATCAGTTTATACTCCAGTTTTTCTGGTTGCGCTGTTTCTTTTAATCGGATTATTTTTACTAACGAGGAAAGACAGAGACGCTTGCTCGGATGCCCCTGGGCCATGGGCATTTCCAGTCATCGGAAACCTACCCAACCTTGGTAGAAAACCTCATAAATATCTAACAAAACTAAGGAATAAATATGGTGATATTTACCAGATTATGATGGGAAGTAGACCAACAATTGTTGTAAATGGGCTTAGTGCGATTAGGAAAGCCACTGTTAAACAGGCCGAAGATTTTGCTGGAAGACCAGATTTTTATACTTTCAAGTTTCTTGCAAACGGAAAAAGTATGGGATTCAGTGACTATGGACCAAGATGGAAATTACACAGGAAAATTGCACAAAATTGTTTGTCGTCTTTCACAAACAAGAAGCACAGTCCAATCGAACAGGCCATTATATCCGAAGCAGAACTTTTGACAAGTAACTTTTTATCCTCCAACGGCAAACCTATCGATCCTCATAACGAGATATATTTATCCGTTGGGAACATTATATGTGCTCTCTGTTTTGGACAGAGATATAAAAGAGATGACGACGACTTTGTAACACTAGTGAAAATGAACGACAAATTTATGGCAACAATGGGAGCAGGGAATCCTGTCGATCTTATGCCTTGGATGAGAATCTTAACCAAACGATCCTTTAATGTATTTCTGGGAATATTGAAAACTATGGATAATTTTAGTATGAAAAAACGGAAAGAACATCTTGACACCTACGATCCATCAAATATTCGTGATGTCACCGATGCTTTAATCAGAGCCACCGAAGAAATTTCAGATGAAGAGAAGGCTGCTGTCGGACTTACAAATGAACATATACTCCTTACAGTCCAAGAACTTATAGGTGCAGGATTTGATACTATAGCAAGTACACTCCAGTGGGCTGTTTTGTTCATGGTAACACACCCTAATATACAAGATAGGGTACATTTTGAAATCCGTTCAGTTGTAGGCGTGGATCGATTCCCTGAATTTGACGATATTGAAAATCTTCCGTTCACAGAAGCGACTATATTGGAAGTTATGAGACATTCTTGCATATTTCCATTTGCTCTTCCACACAGTACTACAAAAGACACGTTTCTAGATGGATATTTTATACGAGAAAATACGCTAGTGTTTCTGAATCTGTGGTCCATTAATCATGATCCAAACGTATTTCCAGAACCAGAAAAGTTTAATCCATTCAGATTTTTAAAAAGCGATGGAAAGTCCGTGGTTAATTCTGACCTCTTTCTGCCATTTGGTGCGGGTAGAAGAAAATGCCCTGGTGAACAGCTTGCCAAGATGGAACTTTTCATATTCTTTTCAGCAATTTTTCAACGCTGCAAGTTTTTACCTGTTCCAGGAAATATTCCCATTATTGACAGTAAATACGGACTAACATTGAAACCACTGGATTTTGATGTACTGGTCTTTCCAAGATAGAACTGTAACAATAAGATAATTTGTTGATTATGTATAACAATATACATTTACTTTACAGTTTATATGAGTTTGTATGTTTATCTGTCTTAAGTGAATTATCTAAAGATTTACCCAGTTATGTTAGTATCAGAACAAATTTTAGATTTGAAGATTATCTTTCTATCACAAAAAAAGATCTTCTTATAGAAATTGGGTGCGACAACAAAACCCCGCGTGTAAAAATTGATTTTATCACGAATTGAAGATGAAGTACATTTTCTTATAAAGTGCAGCAAATATAATGACGAGAGAAAAATATTATATGAGACTGCATCACCATCCAAAAGTTAACATTTTTATAATTATCTGATTGGCAAAACGATTTTGGGAATCTAAACTGGGAGGATCAAGAAATTTTATACTCTCCTTATTCCCATCCCCATACCATCATATCATTTTTTTTTGTATATTATGTGTGGTATCGACTTCATATCTGTGTTTATTGTGAATTCTATCAATCAATGCCTTTCCCTCTTTTTTGTCATCTATCTTTGTATATCGATTGCCCTTGCGAGGCCTTTAATTGGATAAGTACAGATGTATGTTATGTTGCATAACCTACCCATAAGAATTGTTTTCTTGAGTTTCCAGGACAGTCAAAGAAAATGTCTTTGATTTTCTTTTCCCTTTTTTTAAATAATGAAACTGGTGAAAAACTTTTGTAAAAATACCATACTCACCGAATCAGTTTTAGACTGACTTTGGGTGTTCGTATTGAATAGTTTTTCTGCAGCGCTGCTGCAGCGAAGATAAGCTTTGCTTATCAAGCTGACGCAGGGCGTAAGATTGTTAACATACTGGTATTACTGTGTATTTTAGGGGCAGCTAACGTCTTTCTTCGCGTCCGCGCTGCTTACTGCTTGCGTATTGATACACTATTTCAAAGTAGTGCAGTGTCCAATATCAGTGCTCCGTTAAACATTTGTTGATGCCACTGAACCAGTCTCAACTGTAGGCTTGTGCATTACCTGGGGACATTTTGATTATCTTTTTAAATAGATTTAATGACATAATTCTTGTACAATGCGACTTTATATTAATTTAGATGTTTATACAATCCAGAAAGCGTCTGAAAGATAGGTCAAGTCCATCACCTAATCTATTAATTAATACGATTTGATGCTTGTACAGAAGTGAATCTGGGTTCTTTTAGTCGGGGGGGGGGGATTCAGAATTGACCTGTCAATAGGGTATTCAAAAGTTATTTACCTACAACACAAACAGGAACAAAACACAAACCAACATCACTATTACACCACTTACATTCCACTCCCTTTCTCTCACAACTAGACAAAACTCACACTTAAATACAGATAGTACACCCAATTAAAATTTTAAATATATATATTAGTCCATCACAGTTTATCTAGCACTTTGAAATTTGAACATCAATAAATTAAGTCTCTTTCCAAATATTCAGCATGATATTAATGTCAAACTACAATATCCAAAATACCGACGGACTGTATAATTCCATATCACTGCTAACAGCAAATATATAACTACATTTGTACTTCATTTCACAAATACCAATATAGTTTTTCCACTAACAGTCTGACTAAATATGTTCCTATTCTAAAATACTGTAAAGGCTAAATTTACTCCAAATATAAGTTTAGTATTGTATATTCCAACTACACGAATACCTTAACCATTTTGACTGTTTCCTCAAACCGCCAGTCCTACCACCAACTCCATTATATAAACTCCATTATAACGACACACAAAAATCCCCTGTGAAAGAAATGAAAGATAAAATCTGCGCATAAATCGAAACATAATTTACCGAGCACGCCATATATGTATATATGAACACGAAAATTACAATCTTTCCACGCGAATCTCACTAAGACACATTCGGGCGGGGCAGGAGTTCTTTACTATCCTGCTGAGAGAAAAACATTAATGAACTCTCCTGAACTGATCATTCCATATATATATCTTTATTCTCATAAACCAAAGAACGATGGTACAGAGAGGTACTACATAAATAGTATCTAACATATATACAATAAATTACAGAGTGTAATGTTTACACAATAGTTACCCTGGAGAGTTTTATAACTCTTATAAATTTACACAAATTATTTAGCTCAGATGGATAGCTGCTGTTTAAATAAAAAAAAGGGTCTAATTGTATAGCAAGCTTTCAGAAAATGTTTCCTGTTTTATTCAAATGTCGAAAATGCCAAAATATAGTGAAATTCATCGTCAATATCACCAGAATTGCGGGACATTATGCCACCTACCAATTTCAATGGGAATTTTACTGTTCAGTGTTGTAAATCTGGAAAAAGTTCGAAATTTTTATCATCCAAAATATTAAAATACTTTTCAAAATATAGAAATTCTTTATATAATCTATAGTTTAAAAAATAAGTATTATCTGTATTTATGTATCTAACCAATGTGTTGTATTGTGTTGTCATTATATATGCCTCTTAAATTGGGCCCTTAATTGGTAATAAAAAAACTTGAACTTGAACTTATAGTTAAGTGCTTTTGGTGAATTTTGTAGAGCTGCATACCACGTCTGTCTAAATTGATCTGTTAAACTTAATTTAACAGTATTATACAACCAATTATCACTTACAAAATATTTCGTGGTCCGCACAAATGACAGTGCAACAGTTATCTAATATTGATTTCACATTCTTAACCCATGTAATATTTCCACTATAATTTTTGTCAGCAAGGTTGTACAAAATAACTGGAACTTTTTCATCTTTCCCCATAATAAGCTTTGCCAAGTAGTTAATAATGCGCAGTTTTATGCATATATCTAAGGGAAATCTACCGAGTTCTCCGTATATCATAAAATCTGGAATAGATTTTTTTACATTAAGCAGAAGCTTGCAGAACTTTAAATGAACACGTACTAGTATAGAATTGATCAGAATTGTCACCCGTCCCCTCATATCTCGCATCCATATAACAATATTGGTTTTACAACTTTGTCAAAAAGCTCTAGGTGAGTTTCAATATTCAAGTTATGTAATCTCCCCTTTTTTATAATATCATACATAGCTCGAGTTGCCTTTTCTGCTTGGGATTTTTTGAATTTTCATTTTACTTTATTATAGTTTATATAAAAAAAGAACACTGGAAAATGATTAGCAGACACCTTGCTGTGATTAGATCGGTAGGAGATGTTTAACTATTTTTGCATTTATTTCAGTGCAGTACAAGTACATGCAAGATGAGTGGCTTGGACAAATTTTCACCGAATCAAATGATTGATTTGAAATAGTTCAGTAATGAATAAAAGTCCATTGATCACGTTGATTAAAAGTTATTAAAAATTAATTGAATAAATTAGTAAAGATTTGAAAAAATATACGCAGATTAATTTTATATCGCATTTTCTAATAGAAAGTGAATTGAACTTTAATATATTTATGATATTTGCTATTGACTGTCCTAATATATTAAATTATGAATATTATTGTGACAGAATTAAGGAGCTTGAGTGAATAATTCCAGTTACATCTATAAAGGCAGTACATGCACATGATAAAACTTGAACACAATAAATAACAAATGGCTGTTTCTAAAGACGGAGGATAAAATTATTCGTAATTTTTAAAGATAATTCGGAGATTTTTTTAAAAATGTTTTATTTAAAACTTCTTTAAATATATCATACAAGTATCGTTTCTTAATGGTTAGAGTCGGAAATTAATAAATGGTATATAATTACGAAGATACACTTTTCCAATAAATATAATTTTACATAATAAAATATTTTGGTATTCATTTACTATTGGGCTCCCACTCCTTTAGGACAAGGGAGTGGTTAGGGTAAGGATGTATTGTTAGGATTAGAGTTTGGGTTAGGTTATGGAAGGATTAGGTATAGGATACCCCATATGGATTGGGACCCCTAAAGTAAATGAAGGCCATAATGAAATAAAATTTTATATAATAAAACATAATAAGATCCTACATTAGATATATATATCTATTTCTCATAAATCCAATGCATAACATTAGTACAGAGACAACATACATATCAAACACAAACAAGACTATATACAATATATACAAACAAACAAAACAAACAGGCATTAAACATAATAATGACTGCTTGTCTGGCCGCCGATTGTCTTAACAAGCAATTTGATTTAATCATGAATTAATTAATTATTGTTATCAGAATAAATGGTGGACACTTTATTAAGTTAGTGGAATTCATAAATTCTTAATATTGATATAAAATATATGACTTTGAAATTAAGCGGTAATAATTAATCTTAATGAAAACTTGATGGCGTCTCTGAGCATGCTGCAAATAAACATTCTGTGGACAGGTATGAAAACAAGGTAAGCAAATCCGTACCGACCAAGTCCCTCAATCATGCAGAAATTATTCTCAACTACAATACGAGAAACCAATCCATTGTACCACCCATCATAGCTTCATAGTTCAAAGGAAACTGGAATACAATATTTTTAGGCCCAAACTTATAAGTAGTGAAACAATGATAGTTTATTTAAATTATTTACAATAAAACCAGTGAAAACTAACACTCAATAATTAAATTTATATTTATTTATATATGATAACAACTTAACATTTAATTAAATTATTTTAGTAATCTCAACTCTCCAAAATGTTGGAACAGCTCTAGATTACCTCAGGAAAAGACTGAGTCAGATTGTGTAAATTTAATATAACGTAACAAAAAATCGTTGTAACAGTAAAATATTGTCTGATATGAAATACTAAAGAAGAGTTCAAGAAAACAGGACCGATTTTCATAGTACCGGTCGCGACAACGTAGGGTTAAAATGACAAACATAATTACCCACGTCTAATTAGGGCGTTATCAAATTACGAAATTCTTCAACATGTTCAAATTGATTGTAAATTAATTTAAATCGAAAAAAAATACCGTTGAAGCTAAGTATATAAATCAAACATTATCGTATTTCCCCATGCCTATATCGACCTGCTGAGGCCTTCAACATTTCCCGTATTTCGGCACTGTGACGTCGTAAAGAGTTGACCCGACCCTTATCAGCGACGTCATAATGTTTGACCCAACGTTGACCCGAATATATCAGGAAAACACCCAGTTATAGGCAGATGGCCATTGAAAAGTAAGAAATTCCATCAAGATTGTTAGTTAACAATACGATAAATTTATTATCAGGTTTTCTTCAAACAAATATTGTAAAATATAAGCCGCTCGACACAATATGAAGTTTTTTAGCTCATTCGCTACGCTCACTCGCCGAAAAAGCTTCACATTGTGTCTCGCGGCTGATATTTTACGATATACATTTGCAGAAAACCTGATAATATGTACATATACAAATAACGTCCAATGATCACTGATGAAATATTCACATGTTATTCCCAAAATAAAAGTACGTCATCGTCATGCTTTACGAATTCGAGTCAAAACCCCCCCACCACCAAAACGCCCAACCGCCCAAACTCCCCCCATTTCAAAAAAGGTCCTTGGAAAACATCCTTATGTTTAAAATTATTAATATCAATACTATAGAGTTTAATTAATGCTTATTTGTTTACAAATTACATGTTGCAATATACAATGAAAACAATAATAAATTTGCTTGTTTTTTCTAAAGTGATTTCAAATCATTAGAATTAAATATTGTCTTTGTTGTTTAAATAATATAATTAGAGGAATAATATCTGTCTGATTGAAGTCTTTGAACTTGTCAACTAAAACATTATACCGCTAACGACACAAGCCAAGTGCAAATAAAGAAATAAATAAAAGCTAAACATAAAAAATAAGAAGACATATGTTTTCACAAATACAAACAGAACAAGCCAAATGCAAAGAATGTAAAAGTTCAAAGAAAAGAAGCCAGTGGAGAATTTTAATGTTTTTCTAACCAAAACTTTGCTCCAGCCAACACATAATAATATATACACTTAACATGTTTATGATTTGATTTGTTAATTGTTGTTATTAGTGCTTCTAATCAACAACAGGAATGTAATTAGGTACCTTTTGAAAATTGGTTTCTTGTTATCTAAAACGGGGGCGTTTTGTTCATGTTAAGAAGCCGGAGTTCTGGAATGGAGCATGAATTATGAAAGTTTGGGCATTTTTGGGATAGTTGTAAGATAATCAAAATTTGCGGGCATTTTGGCAAGGGTAAAATTACGAAAGTTGAATGTATTTTGAAACTTGGGGCGTTTTGGTTGGGGCACTTTGGCGGTGGGGGCGTTTTGACAGAAAGTGGGGGGGGGGCGTTTTGGACGGGGCGTTTTGACCCGTAATTCATGCTTTAATACTTAAATTGCGTGTTCCATATTTATACACTAAAAAGTAGGTATTTTAAAACGACTCTAGCAACGTTTTCCATTCTGACCGCATGCTTTAGCTTGTACCGTATCTCGCAAAATTGACAAACAACTTGGAAGTGTTTGCGAAAACGAGAAGGCAGTTAATAAAATGATTTATACACAAAATAGCCACTTTCCCGGCGGGGGTCGTGCGCTATATATATGGCATGACACAAACATTGGTAATATACCTAGTGTAACGTCATAACCGGGATCGAAGCGGACATTTTCCTAACCTTATTCGTGTTCCTTATCCGTCAAAAACCACGTCACAAACAACATGATTACCCACCGTGTTTTAGTTCTACCATATAATGCAGAACGCTTTCGATATATATTTCAGTTATACTGTAATGATTGGGCACTTGAGGTTAATGTAAATAAAACTAAGGTAATGATATTTTGTAAACGGAAATCGAATACAAAGTTTGAATTTAAGTTACAAAATACTATTTTAGGAATTGTTGACTCATTTTCATAGTTAGGCATATTGTTTAAATATAACGGGAATTTTACTGATGCCAGAAAAAAAAATTGTTAATCAAGCCCAGAAATCATTATTCAGCATTTACAAAAGCATCAGAAATCAAAATATCCCAATAGATCTACAACTTCAATTATTTGATGCTGTGGTTGAGCCTATTTTACTTTATGGTCCTGAAATTTGGGGTTACGAAAATATTTTGATTATCGAACAAGTACATTTGAATTTTTGTAAGCGAATTTTAAATGTTAGATCTTCTACACCAAAATTTATGGTGTATGGAGAATTAGGTCGATTTCCATTAAATATTAAAATTAGAATAATCAATGTTGAAATATTGGTGTTAACTTATTAATGACAATGGCATGCAATGTTTCAAATGGCTTAATCATATTGAATCCATATTCAATGATATTGCTCTAAATCATATCTTTCTGAACCAAACTGGATCTATTGATGTTAATTCTGTCACAAAAATATTACCAGACCAATTTATCCAAAAATGATCCAGTGAAATTAAAAATGCCTCTAAGGGTGAATTCTACTCTTTATTTAAAAGGGATTGTATCTATTAAAAATACCAGAACAAAAACGTACCTGGATTACAAAATTTCGTACTTCTAATTTACGCTTTATTGAGACTGGGAGGTGGTCAAAAGTACCACGACATGATAGGTTATGTACACTTTGCAAAACAAATGTTGGAGATGAATATCACGTTTTACTCGAATGTCAAAATTCATCTTTGGTAGAACTCCGGAACAATTTTTTGCCAAAATACTATTTACAATATCCACATGTTAATAAGATAGCAGGTTTACTAAAATTTTGTCATGTAGAAGTTTATAAGCATTTAGCAATTTTTATTCGTAAAATCAATGAAATGTTTTGAAAAGGTATGAATGTAACATCTGGTATACATACACTGTCTTCTTGTTCGTTTTTTTTTCATTTATATTTTAAAATGTAATGTCCTTATGTTACATATTATGTGTCTGAGAGTTATTCAATAAAATCTTGAAATATTTAAAATTGCCGCAAAAAAAAGTTGAATAGTTCCGAATGTCACTCCTGTGAGAACGAGGTTGTAATTTTACCTTTTGTTCATAACTCAGGTATTCTGAATCAGATTGGATTACAACTTACAAGTAAGATTTCGAGTATATTTTATTACAAAATGAATGTAAAAAAAACATACTAAGGTAAACAAAACAGTCAAAATAACATTGTAAAGTCAATCACACCTTGATACAGTTCTTTAATACCTGTGTTTACAAGTGTTATAAGACAGGCCCGCCATTTTTCGAACTTTTCATGCTTTAAACTTGAAAGTTTGCATTTCTGCTGATCATGTCGGCAGGATTCGTCTAGTATTAATGTTGAGTACATACAGCAAGTGTCAGATAGGAGGTGGGTATACAATGTAAGCTCAAAATAAACTCCATTCTAGTTCATTGGGGACTTCCGGTTTACTTCCTGAAGTTTGTATTCAGTAGTTTTTGTTAGTTTTGTGAGAGCAAAAAATGCCCATAGATATAAGAACGATTTAATAAAATGAATTCAAAATTGATATAGTATTCAAAATCTATGAGTACTGAGTTTGTACAAAATATATAAAATTATTCATCACTGATTTGAAATTCCAATATCTGGGAAATCCCTTATTTCAAAATGCAGGTCCATTGATCCAAACAATAATCTGGTCCCAAGTAGATCTTTCCCAAAGTCAACCTTGCCTTAGCCAATCTGCCCAAACTTTGATCTTACCCAATGTTATATATCAGGTAAAAAAAATATGCGTGTTTACGGTCCTTTGACTCATCCTATCTTTCTTTGCCAATACCCAAAATTTTTCATCAGAACAGTTAATTTCGGAAATTGTTTGTTATTCTGGATCTGGTTGCACCATTAATGCATTATATTGATACAAAACAAAAATGGTGGTGGAAACTCCATGCAAGAATGTGTCTGCACACAGGGTTTTCATTAAGAATTTTTCATGTCTTGAGTACCGAAGTGTCCATAGTCAGTACCGAATTTCCTTAGTACCAAAATGTCCAGGTACCAAAGTGTCTAGAATTCATAGATAAGAACAATGTCTATTTATCCAAACAACTTTTAATCAATACATGTATAATGCTGGACAATTACCACGGATCTGAAATGAAATCAATGATATTTTGAGTGACTAGCAACAGTTAACATAATTGATTATACTTATGCGAGTCATGACCCTCTAGTTTGGGCTAATCACTTTGCCACAATTAATGTTTCAACGCTGTATTCTATAGTAATATGCATGTCAGATCAAATATACTATAAGATTAAGCATGTACTTTATCAATTTTTAATGTTTCGATAGTACTTTTACATGTTGATACTTCAATATCAAATTGTTAAATTCTCAGAAATTGTTCTTGAATTAATGTTTTATTGGACACTCTCTGTGTTTTATCATAACATGTCTTCATTTAATTTCAGAACATCTATCTTGAAAGGTGTTGTTCAGTAGATCGCCGATTTTTTCACCTGTTACCTTAATCTTCAGCCGTTCCCTTTTTAAGGGATCCGAATCTTCAACTACGACAACATACATTTTCACTTAGAAAATGAGTGGATTCAATATCCTACGGAATCAAGATATTCATTCAAAACAAACTTAAAAGCCGCATGGATTCTATTAGGAAATTCGTTTCTTAAAACTTGTTTCAGAAATTGACATCAACTAACGGCTATACATAGATTTTATTTTTGGATCATGTTTACAAGTATTTTATTGATGGATAATCTATTTTTAGACGAATTGGAATATAATCTTTTATGAAATTTTGATGCAAAAAGGATTTTAATTTATTTTTATTTTTGGGATGGCTGATTTCAGAGGGTCGGCAGTAATAAAAAACTAAAATTTTCAATTTATTTTTTTTCTTCAAATCAGCAAAATCTGGTTGGTAGATCCGTAAATCAACTAATTAAAAATAAACGACCTTAAGAACATAAAAAAACAACTGTGCAAAATTTACTTGCAAATGTGTTTAGGAAATTTTTTTTGTTCAATATTTATGCATATATATTTTTATTTTCCTAGATGTTTACCTAATATGCTGGTCTATCTGTTATTTTTGACCATCCTGGTGCAGACAGGATGGAGTCAGGATAGAGAGACAGTCATTGGAAATACAGATGGCTACAAAATGGATAGAGCTCCGTGAGTTTATACATGTATCAGTAATGATTCAGATTGAAATAATAGAGTGTAATTAAATTCTGGTATCATGTGGTTTCTGTTGAATCTTTTTACAATACTTTTTTGTGGGCCATGAAGAGTAAGCATTTATCTCTATAAATATGATATACTTTTATCCGAATGTAAGAATTGCTTACAGTTATGAAATGTTTCAAAATCAATTTATTTTTTAATTTTTGTTTTCAGCACCTTTTTGGTGGTAGCACCAAAGAGAATACGACCGAGTATGGTCATACAAGTATTTGTTACAATTCTTCGACTAAAATACCAACAAGTCAATGTAAAAGTTTCTGTTGTTGAAGGAAAGGAAATGTATGCAGGATCAGAATTAATGTTTGACCGTCCAGGCTCCAGAATAATGCAAATGAGGGTAAGCAGTTGTCATTCATTTTCAAGTGAAACTTCCAAATCGTTTTGCTGTTTTATTTGGACAATAATTTTATTCATTCTTTGACATTAATATTGATGAGAGTTTTATGTCTGTCTTATCTATTACATGAAATGAGGATCACTTACCTGTCAAGCCTAACTTGTGGTCATGTCTGCTTAAGTCCTCTCGTTTTGTGGGGGAGGATAGTGATTCTCTCTGGGTACTCCTTCCATTAATGAAATATAGTCAGCTGTGCTGATATTAGCATACAACCCAAAATAAAATCATTAATAAGAAATGTTGTCAGTACTTATTCAAACAAGGTTGATAATAGCCTTCCTACAGTAATGTGCGAAAATGTTACATTCAATATTACTGTGAATTCACTATATTTTGTTGAATACCAAATTTTATTGATTTCCTTGGTGCAATGGAACCCCAGATTTAAGTATTTATGAAATTCAACATGTACAATGTACATACTCTATATATCTGCTGTTGCTAAAAAATTTCAAAACTTCTTAATTTAGTATCCTTGAAACAGAAAATTATCTCCAAACCAATAAATTGATTAAAGGCATCTACACTCAATGCCAATAAATGAGTTCCCTATATAAGGCCACCTAAAATAAATTCGCTGGTTGTCAGACAATTTATTTTTCAAAAATGGCAAGGTAGATAGGGAATATATTTTTTTAGCTTATTTCCTGTCAAAAGAGGCAACGGATTTTCAGTTCAGGTGATATATTGGTGACATACAAATCAAGTTTGAATGCATTCACTTCTATTGACGTTTTGATTATACAAATGGCTTATCTGCATGCATTGCCTCAAATTTAATCCATTTCTCCTTTAAACACTCGTCTGTAGAGCTGTTCCACAATAATCGTAGACTGAACAGGCAGTATCGTCCAATATTCAACTCACTGCCATGATCATGATGTCTTGATGATCATTCTCAACTGTTTATATTTAATTTCGTTTTTACTTGATAAATGTCACACAACACTTGACAATTGAGTTTGGGTTGGCAGATTGCTTGAAAAGTACTTTTGGCACCAAATGTCTAAGTTTATTTTTAGGGAAAAATACTGGGACGGGGGCGATTTTCTTTTCTGGAAATCGAATTGTTCTTTTGGCAACTTTTTTAAGCGGGTCAGCTGTTTCCGAGAACCAGATAAATGTATTTAAGTTTGGCCTAATTCATATAAAACGACTTTTTCTCAGTTGTTGTTCTTATGTTGTTTCTTATGCTATAATTATGAAATATTTAAACTTTCTTTGGATAATTTTGAAATTTTTCCCAATTTTGGAGAAATCATTATTTAAGCACAAATATGATTTTATGCATGTCAAAATTACATGGGTTTAATGGGGAAAATCTTGTTAAAAATTAACACTGGTATATAAATTGTGGGTTTTAAAAAACTATAAAATATTTTGATATTATCAATATAAATTAAAGATATTTCTTTGCCCACCAATATAAATTTCATTAAAATGAGACAAAAAAATGACAAAATTTTAAAATCTTGTGGTTTCATATGTATATATATATTAAAATTTCCAAGTGGGAACTCATTTATGGTCACTGACTGTACAGGTTGTCTGAACATTCAAAAGACAAGTTGAAATATGATTTTGTTAGAACATGATTTTTTGTTGACAGATGCCAAGCAATGCTCAAAACGGAAATTATATTCTGAAAGTTGAAGGAAGTGAATATGGAAGTACCAGTGGCAATATCTTTTATAATGAAACCAGATTAGAATTTAGTCCCAAACAGGCATCATTGTTTATTCAACTAAGTAAACCAATTTATAGACAAAGTCAAACTGGTAAGTAACTAAATAATAATAATAAAACTTTATTTCAACAAGGTAACTCTATTAGATTACACCTTCATAAAAAAAAACCAAAATACACAAATAAATACAAACCCCTGGTTACTTCCATTAGAAATCATAGTATGTATGTGCCACAAAACAGGGTCCTGTCATGATCAGGGTTGCAATTTTTACCCTTGTCAATAACAGGATTACTTTTTAGCTCACCTGGCCCACAGGGCCATGTCAGCTTATGCCATCACTTGGCGTCCGTCGTCGCCATCGTCGTAAACTATTTCAAGAATCTTCTCCTCTGAAATTACTAGGCAAAGTACCTTCAAACTTTAACTGAATGTTCCTTAAGGTATCTAGTTTATAAATTTTATCTGAAGTTTTGATCTGTCAACAAACATGGCCGCTGTTGCTAAAATTAGAACATAGGGGTCAAATGCAGTTTTTGGATTATATCTCTTTATGTTCAACACATCAAGATCTACCAGCCATGAAATTTTCAGATGAATCGGACAACCCTTTGTTGGGTTATTGCCCCTGAATTGTTAATTTTAAGGAAATTTGGCAGTTTTAGGTTGTTATCTTGAATATAATAATAAAGACAAACTGTAAACAACAAAAATGTTCAGCAAAGTAAGATTTACAAATAAGTCAACATGACCAAAATCGTCAATTGACCCTGTTGGCTAACAGAAGAAAAGATGCGTTGTGTTTTCGTTCAGTTTTATGTCAAGATCAAAACTGCTCATACAATCGAACGTCACAGTTTACAATATGTAATAATGCATTACGGTAATGATAACGTTACGGTAACACGCTAATTTTCCGACATTCTCGGGGCCGGCAAAAAATAGAAAAGTGAAATACTAGAAAAATTTACAACTTCACTTAAAATGTCTCTCAGAAAATTATTGTCCATCTCCAGAAATTTGAAATGAAACTAAATCACTATGAATTAAATGGAACCAGTCTATGTAATAATGCATCACTTTGTCCACTGTTTTATCTGTTCCCTCGCTCGGATTGATGAAATTCGTCTGGGTAACTCTCTTGAAGTAGTGGGTTCCTCTGAATCGGTTTCTCTGGATCTGTCATCGTCTTCTTGTAGATTTATCACATTCGATCGAATTTCGAGCGGAAAAAGTTTAACTATAGGACGTGACGTTCGTCCCGTATCGGTCCTAATGATAGCTGCTCTAGTAAGTCCATCGTTTCCGTAAATCAATTCGTCAACTACAGCTAGTTTTCAACGGTGTCTCGGTAGTTTGTCGTCTTGCACTTGCACAACATCCCCTATGTAAATCGTTTGTGCGTTTTCTCCTGTCTGACGGTGGAATTCTCGGAGCGCTGTCAAATACTCGGACTTCCAACGACTCCAGAAATAATCAATCAAAGTAGTCTGTGCGTTGTAGAGTTTGCAAAGTTGGTGTTTTCCACTATTGAAAGAATGTTCTTCGAGTTCCGGTCGTGGATACGGCGTAATGTTTATCCTTCTTCCATATAACAGATGTGAGGGCGTAAGCGGTTCTTCGTCTTCAATATTTGGTGATAAGTAGGTCAACGGTCGGTCATTTACTATCGCTTCTATTTCGGTCACAACAGTTTCAAAAGTATCTAGCGTAACATATGTTCGTCCAAACGTTTTCTTCAAGCAATTCTTGGTTACTCCAATAAGGCATTCCCAGAAACCCCCATACCAAGGGGAGCGTTTTGGAATAAAAGTCCATTTTGTTCCGTATTTCGACAGTTCATTATTCAGTGTATTCGACTGTGTTAGTCTCTTCAAAGTCTCAGATGCGGCTAGGAAAGTCATTGCGTTATCCGAAATCATAGTGTGTGGTCGTGATTTTCGGCTTGTGAATCTTCTAAATGCTTGTAGAAAGCTTTTCTCCGATAGATCCTGAACTACTTCGAGATGCACAGCGCGTGTCGAAGCACAAGTGAAGAGACACACAAATGTTTTCACGTTGACTCCATGGTTGTCTTTCACGTTGAACGGTCCTGTAAAATCAACCCCTGTCACGCTAAATGGCGACGAATCCTGTAGTCTTGATTTCGGGAGCGGTGGCGGGTCAGGTGCTACATACGGTTGACTATTGAGTTTCCTACATGATATACAATTGCGCAAGACACTCCGAACTATTTGGCGTATCCGTGGTATCCAAAATTTCTGTCGAATCTGGTTAACGGTAGAAAGTACTCCTGAGTGTTTTAGTCTCTCATGAATGTCACTGATAAGTAATTTCGTGAATTGATGTTTTCCTGGTATGAGATACGGAAATTTTGTATCTTCTCCAACTGGCGCATTGTGAATTCTCCCGGCGCATCGAATGCTGTCATTAACATCAAGATATAGCTTGAGCTGTTTAGTTATTGCGGTACGTTTCCCACTTTTCGACTTCAGATTTTCGAATTCCTCTTTGTATATTTCCCTTTGAACATCTTGTATCCACAATACGGTTGCTTCTTGTAATTCATTCGTAGTGACGAATCTTTCCAAGTTTCTCTGTTGTTTTGGTGTTTTCATATTTCTTATGAAACGAAGAACGTAAGAAGTTACCCGCAGTAATTTCGGCAGTGAACTATATCTTTCGATTTCCACTATGTGATGTACTCCCGTGTCGACTGGTATTTTCGATGTACTCGATTCCTCTATTTCGGCATTTGTCAATAATATTGACGTGTTTGGTGATCTCCATGTTGGCCATTCCGACTTTTCGTTGATCCAATTTGGTCCATGAAACCACAGTTCATTGTTTTCCAACTGTGATGCAGATATTCCTCTAGTTGGTAAATCCGCAGGGTTATCCTTGGTTGGACAGTATCTCCAATCATGCTTTTTCGTCAATTCGTTGATTTCTTGTTTTCGATTACGAATGAATTTCTTGAGTTCCCGAGACGTAGATAACCACTGTAAAACTATCTGACTGTCAGACCAAAAATGTACATCTTCACAATCAATCGCTGACTTTACGTGGTCGGCTAATCGGGCCCCTATCAGCGCTGCCATCAGTTCAAGTTGCGGAAGTGTAAGTTCTTTCAGAGGCGCGACTCTATTTTTTGCTATGACCAGTGCTGTATTTTGTCCGTTAGTTATATATACTGCTGCTCCATATGCGGTCAAACTAGCGTCAACAAACACATGTAATTGTGGTTTGCGATCTGAAATATCAGAAATGTATTGTCTCTTCAACTCCGTCTGAGTTGCAATCTCAAGGTCCGTAGATAGCTGTTTCCAAGTATTTTGTATTTCCGTTGGTAGCGGTTCGTCCCAGTCGAATTTTTCCTTCCATAATGTTTGAATCAGTATCTTTGCTCTAACGGTTACGGGACTTAGTAACCCTAACGGATCATATATGCGAGATGATTGTCTGAGAATTTCTCGCTTTGTCGTCTTTGTAGGATCCATATCCGAAAATTTTACCTTCTGTAAAGCTATTGTGTCCTGTTCTGTGTCCCATTTCAGTCCAAGAATCTTAACGAGAGAATCTCGTTCCAGTACATTCTGTGATGTAGCAAGTTCACGTACTTTTGAACTGTTAGAGCTCCATGAACGGAGATTGAATCCGGCATCTAGCATCATAGTTCTTGCTTCCTTGAAGTACTTTGTTGCGTCAGTTTCATTGTCCAAGCTTGATAATATGTTGTCTACGTATAAATCCTGCTGCATTTTGGTTGAAACCTCAGTGTTGTGATCAGTTAGGTGCTTCATAAGTGTGGCATGTAGAATAAATGGCGAGGATGTTGCGCCAAATAAAACTGACTTGAATCGGTACGTCATAAGCTTGCTGTTTGGGTTACTTGGGTCCGATAGCCAAAAGAAGCGTGTGTAATCTCGGTCTTTCTCATCTAATCTCACATGAAGAAATGCCTTCTCTATGTCTGTACTTATAGCATAATCTCGCAATCTAAATCGCATTAGAATTTTCGTGAGGTCGTTCAAATCCGGGGAAGTTGATATCAGGCAGTCATTCAAGCTTGCGTGGCTGCAGTCATAAACTATTCGGATGGGCGTTGTTGTTGAATCTTTTCTCACGGCGTGATGTGGAATATAGTGGGTTGTTGTCGCGGTATCATTCTCGTCAACTCTTTCTATGAAACCTCGTCTCTCTTGATCTTCTAGTATTTCTGTGTACTTGTTAAGTAAATGCGGTTGTTGGCTGAGTCTACGAATTACGTTTTCCGTGCGTGCTTTGGCGATTGAATAGTTTGTAGGTAACTCCGGGTGATCGTATTTCCAAGGCAACTTAGCAGTATATTGTCCGTCCTCAAACGTGATTGATCTTTGTTGATATGTTTTCAGAAATGTTTCGTCTTCGTCATGTTCCGCTGAACGTATCCCAAGGGATTCTAAACTCCAAAACTTCTCAAGTTTTGTCTCTTCTTCCTCGTGTGATGATATCATGTTTAAAAGTACTGATGACCTTTGTGAACTCTGTTTGTCGCTATTTACGGGTCCTGATAATAAGTATCCGATTTTGGAAGATACTGCTGTAGGTCCATTGCCTCTAATCACGTGATCCTTGACTATGTCCCAGTAATAGTCCGCTCCGACTAATAGTTCGATTTCAAAGCTGTTGTCCTTGGTAACTGGATGTGCAAGCTTTACGTTCTTCAGATACGGTAGATTTTTGGGTACATACTTCATCTGATTTTGCAGTGGTACGGCTATGTCTGGTACAATCAATGCCCGAATCGCTAACTTCTTTGCATTGTGTGTATTTAAATGAATTGTTGCTGTTTCTAAGTGTCGGATATTCTTCGCTGTGTCTCCAAATGCTGACAGTTCTATTGTATCTCTACCGGTCGGTTTTATATTCAATTTATCGGCCAATTTCTTGCTTATGAAAGATCTCTGAGCCCCTTCATCGAATAAAATGTTAGTGTCTGACGTCTGTTTTCCATACGTGACGGGTGCTATTGCTGTTTTAAGTAACACGTTGGTGCGCTGCTGTGCTGTATACATCACTGTAGTATTCGACTCCGCGTTTGTTTTTACGATGTTAACGCTGGTTATTTTTCCCTTGTCCTGTTGTCTGTCGCTCCTGTCTTTTTCTCCACATATACTTGTATGGTGTTTCTTGTCGCACTTCTTGCATCGGTTTTGTGATCTGCACTCACTAACACGGTGGTCGCCTAGACAATTAAAACATACCCTTTTCTGTTTCAAAATATTAGTTCTTCCAGTGACATCTGTAACCTTCTTGCAGTCGGCTGGAAAGTGTGATTCTCCGCAATAAATACATGGTCTCATTTTCGTGTCTTTTCTATATTTGGCTTGTGAACCTGTCTTTGAACTAGACTGTTTCTCGTGTTGTCTCCTAGCTCCAGCAAAGAGCGTGGATGTCGGTTGAAATTCATCTTTGTCCGAGAATTCTCCTGCATCTAGAACTCTAACCTCTTTCATGATCGCTTTTCTCAGCGCGCTTAATGTTACGGTATCGCTGTCATGTTCTCGGGCGATATTCTTACGAATTTCTACAGGCAGTTTACTTATTACTACTGGTACCAAAAATGAACCATACATTTCTTGCATTTGGCCTAGACTCTCTAATCCTCTAACATACCTCTCTAGACAATCGGAAAAGTTCCGTAGGCTTGTCAGTTCGTTCGCTGGGGCTGGTAAATCATTCAGTGCCTTCATGTGTGCATTAATAATCTTTTGTGGGGATCCGAATCTCTCTTTCAATAAGTTTACGGCGGTGTCATAATTTGCATTATTAAGCGTGAAACCTCCGATGGTCTGTGCTGCGGAACCTAGTAGCTGAGCCTTTAAGTAACTGAATTTTTGTACTGGTGTTAAGCTAGGATTGTAATGTATGGCGGATTCATAGGAGTCCCAGAATGTGGTCCACATTAACACGTTCCCGTCAAACTTTGGAAAATCTAACTTCGGTAAGCGATGATAATTGCTAGTAACTAGAGGGGTTTGCCTGGATTCTATTTCTCTTGGATTACATGTACTGTATGAGTTAACAATATCTACGTGGTTGTCTTGAGGAGTCATGTTGTAACTTGGACCTTCCCGAGGGTTGATAGCGGAAGTGTTTGTGTTGTCGGGAGGAACGCTTGGTATGAAACTCTCTGCACTAACGTTAAGCGGTGCTTGTACATGTGAGTCATGGGGCATATTTGTTTTGAGTTTTTGTGCAAACTTCCGAATTTGTCTCAGTTTTCCGTCTAGATCAAACATGTACTCTTCTGATTCAGTGATTTCTTGGACTACATTATCGTTTTCGGACATTGCTTCAATTACCTGATCGTTCAGTTTCTTTAGAACTTCTTGCTTCTGTAGAATTCCATTCTCGATTGCCGTCACATCTTCCGGGTCGACAATGTCACTATTTCCGTTCTCTTTCAACTCCTCAAACTTTGTGAAAAGCTTCGTAACATACGCTTTGTTGCCTGCACGCACGGCTCTTAGTTTCGTCTCCATGATCGTATCTTCTTTGCCGTCGGTCACGGCACCAAAAAATGTTGGCTAACAGAAGAAAAGATGCGTTGTGTTTTCGTTCAGTTTTATGTCAAGATCAAAACTGCTCATACAATCGAACGTCACAGTTTACAATATGTAATAATGCATTACGGTAATGATAACGTTACGGTAACGCACTAATTTTCCGACAGACCCCTTATAGGAGTTTTTGCCCTTGAAAGATTATTTAAATGTAAACAGAAAATAATTGACATCATCACAGATGTTTAGGGCGTTACTTGAAATAAATTAAATGGTAGCAGTACAAGTAAAATGGAGCGTCAAGGGTCTAGGTCATTGAAAAATTCCATAGCAACCGATGGAAAAGTCCCTAGCAACCATATATATTTTGATTAAGGACCTTATAATTTACCTGTACGTGAAATCATATAACTATAGATATTGCACAATAATATCTAATCGAGATCTGCTTTTAGGTTTTTATAAACTATGGGTAGTATCGTCTTTATCACATACAATCTATCAGTTTTTTGCAAATTCCAAAACCTTAAATCCATCCAAATTGTTGAGATTTATTTTTGGAACATAAATATTGTGTCACATTAATAAGATTTTTAAATTTACCACTTTTACAGTAAATTTTCGAGTGATACCAATCTTGCCGAACCTAATGCCAAGATATGGAAGTATGACAATTTATGTTCACGTAAGTACAATAGTTAGAACTTAAATGTACATGTATCAGTCAGAGGCAGTTTATTTTTGCATTTTTTTGTCTCGCCTGCGGCAAAGGTCGCTGAAGTTGAGACATAGGTGTTGTGTTGTCGATGTCGCCAACAATTGTTAAGTTTTCTGCTTAAGTTAGTTTGAAAGCAACTACTTGTGATAGATCAGTGATATTTCTATAAAGTTGCCAATTGGAACAAAACTTCGCAGCAGTGGTCCTTAGGTGGTCCTCTTTCAGAAGTGTATCCGATGACCCGGCCTGTCATCCAGGATGTCCGCCAGAGCCAAACATAGTTTAACATAGGACCCTATGTGAAATTTACTTAAAGATCTTCTTGTCTGAAACCACTTGGCCAATTGGAACAAAAGTTAGCAGCAATGGTCCTTAGGTGGTCCTCTTTCAGAAATATATCTGATGACCCAGCCTGTCATCCAAGATGGCTGCCAGAGCCGAACATAGTTTAACATAGGACCCTATGTGAAATTTACTTAAAGATCTTCTTGTCTGAAACCACTTGGCCAATTGGAACAAAAGTTCGCAGCAATGGTCCTTAGGTGGTCCGCTTTCAGAAGCATATTCAATGACCCAGTCCGTCATCCAATATGGCCGCCAGAGCCAAACATAGTTCAACATAGGACCCTATGGGGAATTTAGTTAAAGATGATCTTGTCTGAAACCACTTGGCTAATTGGAAAAAAAGTTGACAGCAATGGTCCTTATGTGGTCCTCTTTCAGAATTATATCCTATGACCCCACCCGTCATCCAAGATGGCCACCAAAACCGAACAGTGTTTAACATAGGACCTAAGTGGAAAAATCACTGAAAGATCTTCTTGTTTGAAACCAGTGAGCCAGTTGGAACTTGACTGGTTGCCAGTCAAGATGGACATAGTCCAGGTGAGCGATACAGGCTCCTGGGAGCCTCTACTTTTAAAGTAAATCTTTCTGTTTTATACACATGCAATTAATATAGTTGATTAGACCAAATAAAAAATCTTTTTAGGGTAACCCAGCCAACCCTAAATTTTAGTGCCTAATTTAAAGGCTTTTTGGCAATTTTTGAATGGACATTGCTTAATTCAGGAAAAACCCGTGTATAAAAAGTGAAAAAAAAATACTTAAAATTTTTAAGAATATTTTACTGAAAATACTTGGATTTTTGTTTATTTTGGTATTTTAAGATTATAAGCATTTTGAAGATGAGGCAATAGATAATAATGAAAGTGAAGTGAAAAAGATTTTGATTTGAGTTATATTCATGATATTTTCATCAGTTAAGTATACAATATCATTTTCACTACATGGTATTCAGCTTTACATTTAAATGATGTGGTAAATAACTGATTTCATTTACATGTATTTAATATTTTAGGATCCTACAGGTTTTCCTGTGAGAAGATGGCTGGCTGTACAGACCAATGCAGGAGGTAAATGATTTCACTTGCATAAACATATGTTAATCTAGATGTAATGCTTAGTTTTGAACTGGATTCACCTACAATACAAAAATTAACTAATTATGGGTAACCTGCTGACAGGCAATTGTTCGGCTCCAAACAGTTATGAAGGCAATTTTATTGGGGGCACAACTTTTCACCTCAACACACCCAAATACACCCAAACACACTATATTCTGTTATTTCTAGTTGTCTATGTTTTTGAGATTGTTTTATGATGAAAAAAGTTGAAAAATGCTTTTAAGAAACCTATGAGGTCAATTATTTATTATATTGCATATGCCCATTATGACCATGAAAACCCCAACTCACTCCAAAGGCACTTCAAAACACATCATAATTCATGTTGTGTTACTTTCTAATTGTCTCAATGATTTTCTCATCTTTTATAATAAAAAATATTTTAAGAGTTCGTTGAACAGTTTTGTTATATTGTATATGCCCCTTACTTTCGGTTCAGTTCAGTTCAGTTTCTTGTATGTTCCTCCATTAATTGTGGAGCACTACCATGTAGGGTATAAAGTTGAGAAATATATATATTTTTAAAGTATAAAGCAACCCCTTATCATTTAAATAGGAAATGCATATGCAAAATTTAAGTAAAATATGTTTATTAAAATATTATTTACTTAAAATAACTTTATATAAGAACTGTGTATATTACAAATAAAAATTAAATTTTAATAGGGTTTTAAAATTTTAATTTTTATTGAATGGTTTAGAGGTGCTTTTTTGTACATCAAATGAAATTAATAAAGTTAGAACAACGTGTTTTAAAATTAAGTAGATGAGTAAATACAAATACATGCATTGTATTATATCTCTCATACACATAGATATCATTATAATATTCAGAAAAGAAATAATTAACATATATAGTGAAAAAATAATAAATAAGCTAGTACATGTATTGATTGATGATAAATCAAAAGCATATCTTTATAGTAATATATTTTTTACCTTTTATGTATATATACTTATATTTTAAGCCTTTTTTTTCGATTATCAAACAATAAAAAAATAATAGGTGTGCTGTACAATATCTTTTACTTAAAATAAAATATAATATTTTAAGCTTAAATTTACTCCTTCGTGATGTGCTCCTTTTAAAAGGAGGTTACTACAAAGAAAAAGAAGAAGAAATGTGTGTTGTGGTAGCGTATTTTCACAATCGTATGGGGCATGAAATGGTGTCAAAAATGGTTTTTAGCTAAATTTACTGTTTTTTTTATAGTAGTAAAACTGTTTATTTACAACAAAACACTTCATTGTTGATAAAAAATATGCATTAATAGTGTGTGTTGGGGTGTATTTGGATGTGTTGGGGTGAAAAGACGCACTGTTTTATTGGGTGAAATAAGACGCAATGAAAAAATAATAAATAATAGTTTAAAAATACATGTTGAGAAAATGTTTATTAATTGAAGACAGTTGGCTGCTTGTCAATTAAGCATACAGACTGTTTTGGAGTTTAGATTTGTTTCAAGAAGGGTGAGAGTTTCCAGAAAAATGTTACTTTATTATTATTTAGATGTCTTTTTGTAATCATCTCGTAGATCAACAGCATTCACTGAAATGTTTTTTATGGCATTACAATTTTACAATCAAGGGGAGATAATTATAGTTCTACCTTATCTCTTAAATAAAAGAAAGAATGAGAGAATAAAAAATTTAATAAATGACATGATTGTCAAAATATGAATTTGATTTAAAATTAGAATGCTTTACACAAGTACTGGCAAAAGTCTCTGTCCTTTTAATTTGGTGGGTCAGTAAACTTATAAATTGTTAAAAGATATCAATTGTATATAATGAATGGACTGTTGCAACTGCTGGTTGAGCAATGCAGGCTCTAATCTTCAGCTGCTTTAATTACAGTGGAGGAAATGTTATAAAAAAACACATATACTTTAACTCCCAAAACAGATTTTACATAATGTCATAAGAATACAATTCTGCCTGATATTAAATGTAGGGATGTTTTAATAATAAGAACATTATAATTCTAATCCATATTATTTACAGGTCTTGTGAGTCAGAGTTTTGAACTGTCAGATCAACCAAATTATGGAAATTGGTCGATAGTTGTAGATGCTTTTGTAAGTACATTTATGTTATGCAGTGGACTATCAAAACATTTTCATGATTTACAATAAAATTTTCTACCACAAGAATAAAAAATGTACATTTTGTTTAGATTAATGCTTACTTTAACTCTGAGTGATGATTGTCACTTCTGTTTCATCAAATTGTTGACTTTGGTATATAACATATTGTAAATCAAGATTTTATTTTGCAGGGAACAAGATATGAACAATATTTCCAGGTAGAAGAATATTGTAAGTGATGAATATTCAGTTTATTAGCTTTACATGAACTTGAGAAATCCTGAAAATAGACACATTCCCAGAAAATAGACATATAAAAATGGTTTCTTTCAGTGATATGGCTGAAATAAAAAAAAAAAAGAAAAGTGTTTATTAATCTCAAACAGGACATCAGGCTAAATACATCTTACAAGTGTCTATATTCTGTGAGGCTTCACTTCACTAGTACTAGAGTATTTTGTCAGTATCCGCAAACCTGGAATTTTTTTTCATGGATTTTTAACTTATACACAAGTTATATATTTCTGTATGCCTTTTAATCGGTGTAAATTTTGTTCAAGAAAAAATTAGATGGCTGTCTTGTCTATGCTTTAAAGCACAGAATTTAAAGCTTGGGGGATCTTGTAATATCCATTTTCTAAAATTCTTTAACAAAAATCAAAATATTAAAATTCCATTATATTTCAGGGGATCCAAGATTTGATGTAAATGTGACGGTTAAACCTTACATAATGGACAACCAGGCAACAATTGGTGGAATTGTTAATGCTAAGTAAGTCATTAAAATGAGTTTCCCAATACAAACTTTGAAAGCAAAAACACTATAGTTGGAGTCATATTTCTGTAGAATTTGTACATGAATATGATTTTGAATACCAAGATTATTCAGTTATACCATATATGTTAATTTTTTCTTTAAATGACATTAAATCTCCATGTGATTGAAAAATGCAGTATCCCCAGCGTCAGCATCCACAGCCAGTTTTCAGTTATTAGTTGACATAGGGTCATATATTTTTGTTTGCAGGTGCAGGTTGAAGTCACTTGACCATGTGAAATAAGATGGTCACATGACCAATATTTCACGTTTTAATGGCTTTTAAATTTTATGTCAAAAATCAGTTTTAACATACAAAGTGACCTACAATCATATTACTTGGTGTGAGGATGCATCTCGGGGAGTAAAACAGCCACCCTACACTCTGAACTACTTATCATGCTTCATTGACTTAGGTTAAGTTTTACATCCCCCTGTTCAGTTCTCCGATACCAAACGACCTTCAATAATATTACTTGGTGTATCTTTGGGAGTTAAACAGCCGCAAACCAAAATTATGTCACTCTAAAATTAGGTCATTGATCTGATTTACCTGAAAAACAGAGAACATCAGTACATTGATTATCAACAGGTTAAAATACACTGTGAATGCACATAAATACATTATGACTGGCCATCCTTTGAAAAAAAGGTAAATGACTATTTGAATATATTGGATAATCTGGTTAATATGATAGAATCAAAATTTTTTGGAACTTGAGGATTCACCTGATAACTGTTGAGCTATCAAGGCAGGGAAAATTTCTTCTTCTGAACCAGCCAGATATAAGCTGCTTAAGTTAATCAACTTTAAAAAGTCCTTTACCATGAAGTGATAGCAAATAAACTAAATGTGACCTATTGATAAATATACAATTCATAGTTATTGTCGGAAAATATATAATTTATTTAGGCAAGCTTTAGAAACATGAGAAAAGGCAAGCTTTAGTGAGCCTTTTACCCATGTTTCGCAGCAAGCCCAAATAAATTTTATATTTTCCGACAATGACTTTGTATCGTCTTTATCCTGTAATCCGCTTTAGATGCGTAAAATGCCTTAAAATTACGCTTGAAGTTAAAATCCAACTGCCGTGAAAACACGGGAAACGCCACGACGTCATCTGATACATTCATTATGCTCCTTGTAAACAAGAACCAGTAGACTTTTTTTATGTCATTGACCTCATACGACTAAAGTTTATTCTACCCCTGTTATTAGACCGGAAATGACTTGATTGCAGGATAAATAGATTATATTGATAATTTCACATCTTTTATTGTTTTATCAAATCTGATAGATAAACCAATATGGAAATACACTCTGATTTTTATCCAAAATACACGAAATTTAGGTTATAACCACTAAGATTTAACTATATTCAGAAGAGGGATTTTAAGTCAAAACTAAAAATGTAATTTTACTGATTTTAACTTTGTAGTTTCACAACTGGTCGTCCAACAGAAGGGAATGGGACAGTGGTAGTCAGTGTGTACCCTCCTAGTTCTCTATGTTATGAAAATCCTGCAGTGTATTATAATAAGTCAGAAATTACTCCAGTAATGCTGAGACAAGTTTATCCATATGTAAGTTACATTTTGTTGAATTTTATTTGTTACCTCTTTTAGTTGGTTAAGACTGATAAAAGTGTCGGGTGATCATAACACATATTTGTGCCTGAAGTAACTGATAAAACTTACCGTATTTTGTTGTAGAAAATATGCATTGATAGATTATACGCAGCCCCTTTCAAGCTCTAAAATCGAGGAAAAAAGCATTTTGACAATAAGGCCAAGTTGTGGTGGTCATGAGGTCTGTGTTTTTGTCATTTTCAGAATTGAAATATCTTTTTATTTTCGTTGAGTCTTTCATTTTGTTTCATAAATATTTTCTTATATGGAATTAACAAAGTTTTTAGACAAATTGATGATTCTATTGACTACGATTTGCTAATTTCCAACTCGAAATTCTGAAAGACTTATTTGTTTGCATGAAAATTTTAAATTTCACGAATTAAGTGAAACTAGTGCTGTCTAATACATACATTTTAACATTCATTTTAATTGATTACCTGATAATTTTGTGACTCATTTATGATCAGTTGATTACACAATGTCTGCTAACGTTATAGCTGTGAATAAAAACACTGGGAAACAGACAATAGCTTTTACATAATACAAAACGAAAATCGCAGTCAAAAAGTTTAGAATCGGACGGGATTACTTTTTCTTTGACTTAACGCTCTTTTCACATTGTCATTAGAGGCAGGAATTTTTATTTCAGTTGTCTATTTATCCAATATGATCGTATGTAAGAAGTTGTTTGTTCCCTTGAACAGTTTTAATGACGACAAAAAGTCATTAGAAAAAATGGCTCGTAGGCCTAGCTGTTTTACTATATAATACACAGTCCTTTCTCAGATTTATTTCTAGAGGTAAAAAAGTGTGTATAATGTACATGTACAACAGAATAAGGTAGAATTTTTAGAGTAATCTAAATTGTTTTAAAAGTTTTTATAGTAGTAAAACTGTTTTATTTACAACAAAACACTTCATTGTTGATTAAAAATTTGCATTTATAGTGTGTGTTGGGGTCAAAAGACACACTGTTTTATTGGGTGAAATAAGACACAATGAAAAAATAATAAATAATAGTTTAAAAAATACATGTTGAGAAAATGTTTATTATTTGAAGAAAGTTGGCTGCTTGTCAATATAACTTATAAAGCAAACAATTCAAACAATATAAGTCTTGAAACATCTAGATATTGTTAATATTTCAGAGGGGCAATGTATCTAGAATTGTCAAAACAGTAGGATATTCAAATTTTCAAATATAGGAATACATAAAAATTTTACTTATTTCTCAGAACTTGGGAAAGTGCACTTTATTTAAGAATGAATTTCGGAGGAAAAAGCCTATTTCTATCTCATCACTTGGTGTCCATCGTCCGTTAACTTTTTACAAAAATCTTCTCCTCTGAAGTTACCTGGCCAAATGGAACCCAAAATATGTCTGATGATCCCGCCTGCCAACCAACATGGCCGACATGGCTAAAAATAGAACATAGGGGTAAACTGCAGTTTTTGACTTGTATCTCAAAAACTAAAACATATGGAGCAAAACTGACATGGGGGTAAAAATGTTCATCAGGTCAAGATCTACCTACCCTAAAATTTTTAGACGAATCGGTCAACCCTTTGTTGGGCTATTGCCCCTGAATTGTTAATTTGAAGGGAATTTTGCAGTTTTAGGTTATTATCTTGAATATTATTATAGATAAAGACAAGCTGTAAACAGCATAAATTTTCAACAAAGTAAGATCTACAAATAAGTCAACATGACCAAAATCATTAATTGACCCCTTAGAGGAGTTTCTGCCCTTTAAAGACGGCGTCCGGGTAATTTTTCCTTTAAAAGATCTTCTCTGAAAACCATTGGGCCAATTGTGACAAAACTTTGGTGGAATGGTCCTTGGCTGACCCCCTTCCAAATAATGTCCGGCATCCCCCACTTCCAACTGACATGGCTGCTGTGACTAAAAATAGAAAAAAAGGGGCAGGGGATTTAAAAAATCTTCTATGTATCTACATGGGCAATTGGAACCCGACTTGGCAGCAGTGGTCTTTAGATGGCCCTCTTTCAGAATTGTGTCCAATGACCCAGACGATCAACCGAGATGGCTGCCACAGGCGAACTTAGTTTAACATTGGACCCTATGGGAAATTCATTTAAAAATCTTGTCTCAAACTACTGAGCCAATTGGATCCTCTTTCAGAATTGTGTCCGATGGCCAATTGGAACAAGACTTTGCAGCAATGGTCCTTAGATGGTTCTCTTTCAGAATTGTGTCGGATGACTTGAACTGTCAACCAAGATGGCTGCCACAGCTGAACATAGTTTAACTTAGGACACTATGGGAAAATTCATTAAATAATCTTCTTGTCTGAAACCACTGCGACAATTGGGACCAGACTTGGCAGCAATGGACCTTGGTCCTCTTTCAGAAATATGTCTGATGACCAGGAATGTAAACCAAAATGGCTGCCACAGACAAACTTAGTTTAACATAGGACGCTAAAGGAAAATTCATTTAAAAATCTTCTTATCTGAGACCATTTGGTCAATTGGGACCAGACTTGGCAGCAATGGTCATTAGATGGTCCCCTTTCAGAAGTGCAGCCGGTGACCATGCTGACCTGGCCTGTCAATCAACATGGTTACCAAAGCTGTACTTAGTTTAACATAGGACCCTATGGGAAAATTTAATTTGCAGATCATCATACCTTAAACTTGACCATTTGGAACCAGACTGATGACAGGAATGGTCCTCTTTCAGAATTGTATTTGATAACTTGAATGTCAACTAAGATGGCCACCACACTAACTTTGTTTAACATTGTACCTATGGGAAAACCAGCCAAGATAACTGCTACACTAAGATCCAGTGATAAAACAGTTTGGTCAAAATTATATACATTAGGTTTAACAAAGGAATTAACAAGTATCCAATATAAATCACTGAACATTATTCAAGATGTGGTCAGTTCACCCTTAAACCACTTTTAACTGGTAAAATCAGTCAAGTATGATAAGTGTCTTTACTGGCAATAATATATACACCATGTAATAATATATTTTTTTTAAATTATTTTTTATTCAAGATCACACATGTGTATATAAATATTTATTTCATACCAAATATTAAATATAATAAATGTTACCTGTAATTTACCTGTACAGGTAAAAGATTAATTACCCCAAATGAAACCATGGTCAGGCTTGTGATTTAGCCCAAATGGTATGCGCCCAATTTTCAGTCCTGCTGAAGTTGGACAAGTTAAATCCAGGTGAGGGATACAGGCTCTTGAGAGCCTCTAGTTTGAAGTGTTAACATTAGTACATGTAGTAGTCGCTTCATCCATTGGAAATATTACATAGAAAACTAGATCTTGAATTGAAATTACAATTTTTATTGTAAGGTAAGACTATTGTTTATTCCACACATGGGTCTTGTTATTAAGATCAAAAATGATTCTTGTTTACAGGTGAAGGGGCCAATTTACTTTGAATTCTACATGGAAGAAATTAGACGTGAAGTAAGACGATTTTACCCACAGTGCGTAACTTTAGAGGAATTTGAACTTCAATTCAATGTCAGTATTTATGACTGGTTCTTTATGATGACGGAAGAAGGCTATGCCAGTACAGTTATTTTTAGCTCCAGAATAAGACTTCAGTGGGTCGGAGATACTGTTAGATCCTTTAAACCAGACTCTACTCTGACTGTCCAGGTAAATTTTTGCCGCAAGCTGTGAAGTAGTATTGATATATAATTTTAGACTTGTCTGTCTATTAGACCATAAAATCACTTAAAAAAAAAGGGAAATATATGGAAGTTGTTTGATAACACGGTAAATCTTATAGATATCAAACTAGGATATATAATTATAAACACAATGTATATTATTATTCCTACATGTATTATTTCGGGAATACTGTGTCAAAAGATAAGGTTTATAATTCAAAATAGAAATCTGTGTAAAAGTGGTTTCTTTGTATTTTCAAAATAAAATGTATAGTATAAAACTATAAAAGAAGATAAAATTGTATGTAAAGCAAATTAGTCAGAAATATTCTGTTTTCTTTTTCTAAGATTAGTGGATAACTGCAGGTTATATTTATTTGCAGTTTCTGTAAATGAAAAAGTAAGGAATTTGATGAGTGTTAGCTTTATTATGTGCAGTCATTATCTGATTTATTTATTTAATTATATTTTTTTGGGAATATTTAAATTATTTTGCATTTTTGGCAGGGTTACACGGAGTGAAATCTGGGTTATAGTATGGTGAATGTCGGGCGGGTGGGCGGGGAAAGTAGGGTACCTATTTTATGGATACATTTGGAACATTTTTGCTGAATTTCCAGATTGTGAAACTTAGTCAATTTTTAGCAACATTCTTTAAGGAGGGTACCTATTTTGTTTAATCAACTCCTCCTACAGTTTTCAATCCAGAGTCTGTAAACTTGGTAGAATGTTTGTATATATATTGGACATGTGCACCTCCTATTATGGATACATTTTGAACATTTTTGCGGAATTTCCAGATTGTGTAACTGTGTAAATCAGTTTTTAGCAACATTCTTTAAGGAGAGATCAACTCCTCCTACAGTTTTCCTTCCAGAGCATTCAAACTTGGTAGAGTGTTTGTACAGTGTATATAATGGACATATGCACCTTCTATTATGGATAGATTTGGAACATTTTTGCGGAATTTGAGCATAGTGAAACTTTTTAGCAACATTCTTTAAGGAGGGTACCTATTTTGTGTACCGTTGGTACTCGCTTATTAGTCGGAAGTTTGGGAGTAAAATTCAGAATCCAGAGAGGGGTACTGACTTATAAGCGAGATCCAGACACCAGAGGAAAAATCCAAGCCCAAGAAAGGTGGTCAGATGTGAATTTCCTGGCCAAAACTACGTTTGTGATAGCCAAACCTACATAAATCTCTAAATAAATAGCTTTTGTTGAAAATAAATGACTACGATACTGTCTTTGTGTTTTATTTGTTCTCTGTTAACCATTTTCTGTCAATTTGTGTTGAATTTCCCACTGTTTCCGTTTTGTGTATTGATTTTTCATGGTCACTTGGTTTGTGTATCATCCCAAAAGGAGAGCCAAGAACCAGAAATCAGAAGAAGGAAATAATGTACTAAATATATAAAAAGAGTGTATCTAACCGAGTTATTGTGTTATTATTGTTTTATCGCGATATCAATATAATACTTAATCAATCATATAATTAGAAAAAAAAGATATTTTTAAGATGCATTCCGCATGATTGAAATATTCTTCATTAAAATGTCTCAGGTGAACAAAAATTACGATATTGATTTACAAGCCAATATAATCCATTGATAACCCCTAATTAAGTGACAAAGAGTTGTATTCACTATAGGTGTGAAAAATATCAGTGACAGGATAATAGGTTAATTAGTTAGTGTCCCTCGATTTCTATAATCCTTTAATCATCAAAACATACCGGTAATAAGAATTATGAAGTGTGCTCATAACTGAACTATGCAAGCTGTGAAAAACATTTTGAGCAAGTGTCAAAATTTTAATTATAAATATATGGTTATCCCTACCTTGAATCATTGTGTATTATAAAAAAAAATACAGATTATAAGATATTCAAGGCGCAATTTCCAGAATTGGAAAGTCGCCTTCCAAACTCACTTACTACTATTACTACCTCGAATCATTCAGTAGTGAAACTACCGAAATGCCTAAACGCAAGAGAAATGCTTACGATGCCGACTTTAAGTTGAAAGTTGTTGCATACTCCGAGACTCATACCAATGCTGCCACAGAGAGAGAATATGATATAAATGAGAAACATTCCACTATCCGATCTCCAAATGCAACTCCTATTCCAGGAAGATAGTGATGATGAAGAATTCTTTGGGTTTGGGCCACAAGATTCACGTGAATAATGACAATGTTGTGAACTTTATGACATTTTAGTGCTGATTTATCATTGTGCTTAAAATTTGTGCTTTTGACTTTGAACAGTAATATTTATTTATTTTTAATAATGATGGTGTCTATCCTATCTCTCAGTATATTTATTACTATGACTGATCTGTTATGAATGATTAAATTGATCAATTTATTTTTTTCGTTTGACTTTTAATTTATTCAGGTTCATGTTGGTTTATATTCGTTTTTTCTCAAACAATAGGTGTTTGGTCATACACTACAAAATCATTGATGCATTACGTAAACAACACGAGGCAAAATCAAACGGTGAATAAAAACACAAGAAACAAGAAATGAATACATCTTTATTATTATCAACAGAATAAATTATCAGGATGAACATCAATTCTATATACACATTTAAAGAAACAAACATTCATTCAATGCATGAAACTCAATATAATTCCTTGATTTTACCGATGATCAGTTACTGTCTGCTGAAAAAAAAAGTCCCAATTTAGACCGACTTATAGGAGGGTCAAGACTAAATCCTTAGATTTTAAAGCTGAAAAGGGCATCCGACTTATAAGCGGATTGACTATTACTCGAGTACCTACGGTAATCAACTACTCCTACAGTTTTCAATCTAGAATCTTCATACTTTGTAAAATGTTTGTATATATATTGGACATGTGCACCTCAGTTATGGATACATTTTGAACATTTTTGCGGAATTTCTACATTGTGAAACTTAGTCAATTTTCAGGAACATTCTTTAAGGAGGGTACCTATTTTGTGTAATCAACTCCTCCTTCAGTTTTCAATTTAGAGTCTTCAAACTTGGTAGACTGTTTGTATATATATTGGACATACCTCCTATTATGGACACATTAGGACACTTTTGCAGAATTCCCAGTTGCTGTAACATTACATATTCTTATAGTCTTCATTTCATCAATTACAATAACATTTACAAATTTCCACTTCTTAGTCATTCTTAAGTAATGTAACCGGCCATTTGATTCTTTGACCCATTTTTAGCTCACCTGGCCAAAGGCCATGTGAGCTTTTGTCATCACTTGGCATCTGTCATCCGTCAATCTGTTAACTTTTCACATTTTAATCTTCTCCTGAAACTACTGGGCCAAATGGAATTAAACTTGGTAGGAAGCATCTATGTAAGGTCCTTTATAAATTTGCTCATTTCGTCTCAATCAGACAACAAACATGGCCACCATGGGCAATTTTGTTGTGTCTGATTGGCTGAGTTTTCAAAAATCTTCTCTGAAACTGCATGGCCAAAAGGAACAAAACTTGACAGGAAGCATATATGGGATTCCTTTATAAATTTTCCTCATTTCATTCCGATCAGACTACAGAGGAGGCATCTATGGGACGTTCTTTACAAAATCTCCTCATTTTGTCCTGATTGGACTACAAATATGGTGGCCATGAGGCAGTTCTTGTTATACCCCCGCTTTTAGTATTCGTCATGTTCGTCCCTCCATCCGTTCGTCCGACCTTTGTATCCTCAACTCCTCCTAAACAGTGAATGGAATTTGATGAAACTTTCAGAGAATCTTCATCCCATGATGGCATTGTGCACCTTCTATTTAAGAATTTGATCGGACCAATTTTTAGGGTTTCCCATAGAAAAACATGGACTTTGACTTTCAATGTGATAGGGGGTACTATGATGCCATCCGCAACTCCTCCTACACCACTGAATGGAATTTGATGAAACTCTCAGAGGATCTTTATTACATGATGCTGTACTGCACCTTCTATTTTAGATTTTGATCTGACTAACATTTGGGGTTTCCCATACCAACACATGGACTTTGCCATTCATTGTGATAAGGGGTACCATGATGCTATCCGCAACTCCTCCTAAACCATTGAATGGAATTTGATGAAACTCAGAGGATCTTTATTACATGATGCCATAGTGCACCTCCTATTTTAGATTTTGATCTGATGAATATTTGGGGTTGCCCATACCAAAACATGGACTTTGACTTTCAATGTGATAGGGGGTACCATGATGCCATCCGCAATTCCTCCTTAACCACTGAATGGAATTTGATGAAACTTTCAGAGGATCTTTATTACATGATGCCATAGTGCACCTCCTATTTTAGATTTTGATCTGATGAATATTTGGGGTTACCCATACCAAAACATAGACTTTGACATTTATTGTGATAGGGGTACCATGATGCCATCTGCAACTCCTCCTAAACCACTAAATGGAATTTGATGAAACTTTCAGAGGATCTTTATTACATGATGCTGTAGGGCACCTCCTATTTTAGATTTTGATCTGATGAATATTTGGGGTTACCCATACCAAGAATGGACTTTGACTTTCAATGTAATAGGGGGTACCATGATGCCATCCGCAACTCCTCCTAACCCACTAAATGGAATTTGATGAAACTCATCTCACTGCTGTTGGAGTTTTCCTATCCAAAATATTGACATTTCCTTTCATGTATACATGTAAGGTGGGGGTATCAAGTAGTGAGCTTTTCTCACAGTATTTCTAGTTTCTGATTGGCAGATATAAAAAATCTTCTTTTCTGAAATCGCTTGGCCAAATGGAACGAAACTTGATAGGAAGCATCTATGGTAGGTTCGTTACAAAGTTTCCTCATTTCGTCCTGTTCAGACTACAAATATGGGGCAGTTCTTGTTCCGTCCTGATCGGGTAACAAACATGGCCGCCATGGAAAATTCGTTTCTCATTGGTTGATTTAAAAAAAAAAATTTCTGTTTTCTCATTTTGTCCAGATCATGCGATAAACATGGCCGCCATGGGCAATTCTTGTTTCTGCCAGGTGAGCGATACAGGCTCAGCCATCTGAGCCTCTAGTTGAATTTTACAATGAATTGAAAATCACGTCAAGAATGCTCTAAATTTAGCATACGGGTCATGAATCACATTTTTTATAATTTTAGGTGGCAGCTATGCATTATGATGGAACAGCAGTGACATCAGCGTTGCCAATATTTTTGGAACTTGAAGCAAGACCGCCTGGCACTGGTGGCAGTGCTGTTAATAATGTGGCACCAAAAGTACCGTCCAATGGAATTGCAGAATTTAATATACCTATTACAGATATTACATTACAAGGACTGTGGATAAAGGTACAGTTTAATGTATGAATTCTCACAAGGGTTGTATCCACAATTACATGTATTTCCTAAATTGAGGAGAATGTGCATTTTGTATCTTGGCTTGTTAGCTCACCTGACCTATAGGCCATTTGAGATCATGTCATCACTTGGTGTCCGTCTTCCATAAACTTTTCACATTTCATGTATTAAGCTTACTGGTTATACTGTGTAGATAGTTTAATGATAAATTTACCATTATTAAGGTTACTGGTTATACTGTGTAGATAGTTTAAGGATAAATTTACTGTTATTAAGGTCACTGGTTATACTGTGTATAAGTTTAAGTATAAATTTACCATTATTAAGGTTACTGGTTATACTGTATAGTTAGTTTAAGGATAAATTTACCTTTATTAAGGTCACTGGTTATACTGTGTATAAGTTTAAGGATAAATTTACCATTATTAAGGTTACTGGTTTTTCTGTGTAGACAGTTTAAGGATTAATTTAAAATTTACTACTTCTCTTTTTTAGGCAAGATACAACAATGATTTTAATACACAGATTGAATTGAGAGCAACTAAGTATTACTCACCAAGTGGCAGCTATATCACAGTGTCCACATCAACAAAGAACCCTGCTGCCAATGAATATATGATATTCCATGTCAGAACTACCAATTATATTCCAAGAATTTATTATCAGGTAAAATTAATTTTGTTACATTTTGACAATGAAAAGATTTATTATACTTCTCTATATTTTACCTTTAAAATTATTTTTTGTTGAAAAAATGGCTGTGTAAAATCCCTTACCTTATTTGACACATACATGTAGATCAATTTGAAAGTCTGATTTTGACAGTATTTTAAATGAGGTCGTACAATGTATTTAACAGGTTATTGCTCAAGGTAATATTATTATTGGAGAAGAGTTGGAAATGATTTCCCGTAGAAAATCCTTTGCTATAGCTTTGTCTAGAGAAATGGTACCAACTGCCAGATTAGTGGTATATTATGTCTCTGGTCAACCAGAAGAAATTGTTATGGACAGTATCAGTTTTTATGTCAGTGGATTGAGAGCTAACCCAGTAAGTATACAGAATTATACAAAAAAGGGAAAGGGAAAAGACAAGGCAAATTTTGTGAAAACAATAACATAGGGAACAAAAGGAAAACCAAAGAGAATCGGAACAAGACAGCACTTAAAACTAAAGTACTAGCAATATGAACTCACAAAAAACATGACATCAGGTACTCTGGATTGGTAAATTTCCATCTCCGTTATTGTATAATGTATATTTTCATTTAACAGTGTTTTCTCCAGTCCTCTAAAACAGGGGGTCAATGTTGACTTTCATTGCCAAATTTTAGGGGTCATTTTATGAAATAGGGGGTCAATACACTCCAGGATTGTATTAACAACTGTTATTTAATATATTAAAACTGTCCAAAACTCATCTCAGGGGTTGGTTTTTTGCCAAGCCACTTGTGTCTGAACACACGTTAAAAAGTGAGTCGCCCTTGCTTAGGTTTCGACATTATTAAACAATATACATATCCCGGATGAATACTAATACCACTAACTATATCACCATCGCTCACGTGGAGTAAAATTTATCAGTTGAAAAACCTAAAACCTTGCCTGCATTTCCAGTTGCATCATAAATGATGCACTTACCCATTTTCGTTGCATTTTTATTCACCTCAACCAATTTGAGGGGGACTAATGGAATACCCCCGGTGTCCATGTCTGCATCCGTGTGCGTGAATGCGTCCACAGCTAGTTTTCAGTTACTAGTTGACATAGGGTCATATATTTTTGTGTGCAGGTGCACGTTAAAGAGACTGAACATGTGACATAAAATATAGGTCACATGACCATATTACACAGTTGACTGGCTTTTTAGTTTTATGTCGAAAATCAGTTTTAACTGCATCTCGGGGAGTAACACAGCCTCCCACCAAAATTAGGTCATTCGTACCTACTTATTTCGATTCATTCACCTAGGTTTAGTTTTACGTCCGAGTTCAGTTTTCTGATACCAAGCGACCAACAATCATATTACTTAGTGTGAGGATGCATCTCACTGAGTAACACAGCCTCCCTACAAAATAAGGTCATTCTGACTTAATTATCAAGCTTCGACTTAGGTTAAATTTTACGTCCGAGTTCAGTTCTCCGATACCAAGGGACCTACAATCTTATTACTTGGTGTGAGGATGCATCTCTGGGAGTAACACAGTCTCCCACCAAAATTAGGTCACCTGTCTGTTGAATGAAAAATGATTACCTCATGGTCATTTCATATGTGGAGGAGAGGATGGTTTAGGGGATTTTAACTCTACAGAGTTTTTGTATGTTTTGAGTAAACTATAAACTGAACATCTGTCTGCTTACTTAGCTATTTTGATATTTTCAATTATTGTTAAAGATGAAGAGATCATTTTGTCATAATTTAGACGGCGGCGGCGGCGTAAACTATTTGTATAAAGCTTTATATTTCAGAAGGTAGAAGACCTGAATGCTTCATACCTTGTATGCAGATACCATATGTTATGAACTTTCCATCTTTCATATATCCATTGTCCTTGACCTCATTTTCATGGTTCAGCAACTGCTTGAAAAAAATGTATATTTTTTTTGTGATGTGAATTTCTCACTTATTATGAGTAATAGAATAATTATATTTGGTATTTGGTTACTTGCAACGTTTAAATGTCCATCAGGCAGGGTTCACCTGACCTTGACCTCATTTCATGGATCAGTGATCAAGGTTAAAGTCAAGTGATTAGGTCCATTTCTCAGATACTATAAGCAGTAGGTCAACTATATGTGGTGTATGGAATGATTGTAAGGGGTACATGTTAGTCTGGCAGGTTTCATCTGACCTTGACCTCATTTTCATGGTTCATTGGACAATGTTAAGTTTTTGTGTTTTGGTCTGTTTTTCAAATACCATAACCAATAGGTCAACTATATTTGGTGTATGGAATGATTGTAAGGTGTACATGTCTGTGTGGCTGGTATCATTTGTCCTTGACCTCATTTTCATGGTTCATTGATCAATGTTATGTTTCTATTTTTTGGGCCTCTTCTCAGATACTATAAGTTATAGGTCAGCTATATGTGGTGTATGGAATGATTGTAAGGTGTGCATGTCTGTCTGGCAGGTTTCATCTGACCTTGATCTCATTTTCATGGTTCATTGGTCAATGTTAAGTTTCTCTTGTTTGGTCCTCTTCCTCAGATACTATATGTTATAGGTCAACTAATATGGTGTATGGAATGATTGTAAGGTGTGCATGTCTGTCTGACAGGTTTCATTTGACCTTGACCTCATTTTCATGGTTCATTGGTCAGTTTTAAGGGCATACGATACAGTTTCGATCTACTATTGATTTTTCTTTGAGATTCTTTTGTTTTTTCACTGATATTTCTAAAAATGTAAAGAAAATTACAAGTTCATGTGCTACTTTTTGAGATATTTAAGGTTCAATTATTGGAACTTTTACTAAAATTTTGCAAATGTCGTCTTTTCACCTATTTCGATAAAAAACAATTACTTTTTTTTTTTAGAAGTTTAGTATCTCTTCTCTTTGGAAAAATAAATTTTAGACGATTATATGCCACAAGATCTTTTCATTTTTTTGACATATGTGATATATGACCAAAAAAATTAGAATTTAGGCACGATACATTAGTGTATTTAAAAAAATCTGCTATTAATAATTTAATTTAAAGGTATGAAGGTATGGAATCGCTCTCAATTTCTGATCAAACTATATATATTTTACAACAAATTTGTTTACTGCATATTTTGTGTTAAATGTCCTGTCGCCAGTGGAACATAATAGTGTGGAATGTGTTGCCTCTGTCAAAATAATTTTTATAACAATTATTTTTTTTCAAATATTACTGGAGGCAATGGCAATTTAAGCCAATTATTTAACTTCTGTTTCTATCCAAAGCAATGTTTTATATAACGTATCTGATTAGCGTTTTTCATATTTATGTCTAATTAGTATTAGTACTTGAAAAATGCGAATCACCATAGATTAGGAGTCCGAGAAATTAATTCTGTAATTTTATTTTTATTAGATGATGTACAAAAATGTAAATGAATCTGCGTGGTACATTAAGTTGTACAATGTCACTTCCTAACGATTAAGTTGTACAATGTCACTTCCTAACGATATTCATGCATCATTTGAATTTTACAATAACATGTACTATATATATAGATGTCAACATATCAGAATGTTTATCTATTCCAAAAGGGACAAAGCTCCCCCTTTTAAGAAAAAAACTTTCTGCCATGAAACCCTTTAAAACGCCACACTTTAGAGAAGCCTAAAGCAGGTACTGTTCATGCTTGCGGAGCACTTGAGTTCATCCCACTTTTGGTGGGGTTCCTGTTGCTCGTTTAATTTCTGTGTCTACTGTTTAGTATTTTGTGTTATTTTCTTGTTTGTCTTTTGACTGTCGTCTTTTTCATGTTCCAGGTCGTGTTTTTTTTTTTCCACAGATTTCCCCTATTTTTCACTTCAATAGGTATTCCATTTTTTAATTGAAGATATGAATTTTGTGTATGATGTAACCTTGTTTCCCTATTTCATTTCCTCTAGAAAGACTTGTATCTTTTTATAAGTACCACCAGTGACGTAATGTAATTTTCCGCAAAAAGGAGATGTCAGAATTAGTGATGTTGCAGGAAAGGGAAAAACAATTTCACGCTGTTACGCGAAAAGTTCTGGTTGGACGTTAGCAACACGATTATCTCCCCTGTAACTGTATCGCATGCCCTTAGGTTTTTCTTGTTTGGTCTTCTTCTCAGATGCTAAAAGTAATAGGTCAACAATATTTGCTGTATGGAATGTATTTTATTATTTAACTGCTCATTACTTATATGGAAATAGTATCATTATTTTATAAAATCTTTAAATAACATTATTAATGATAATAAATAATAAAAACTTTGAAGGGATCATTACTTAATAGTGATTAACAAAAACGTTTGAACGTGTGAAAATGTTAAAATAAGGTCACTGATGCATGAATGTTTAGCATAGAATAGAGTTCACTCCAGTCCCTTCGTAAAGATTAATTGTCTTCATGTTCATTCATCATTAAAATGTTAATTTAGTGTAAAGCTTATATAAACTTAATTTTTTTACTTTTAACATAAATTCAATTATGAACACTAAAAGTCAAGCGAGACATTTCAGTGTGTCCAATCTTGTTGACATTATGTGACTGTAATATCAACAACATTCAAAATTGAGTTTCTGGAATTATTTTGATATCTTTTAATTTATTAGAATTAAACTCCTTTGAGAAGTCTCATAAGTAACCAGCTAATATTGTCTAATGGATTATCAAATGCTATTTATTGTTTTACAGGTAAAGGCAGAAGTAAATCTAGGCAAGGATTTTACAAAAGATTCTATAGAAATCAGAGGGGAATGTGATCCTGGATCGTACATGGCATTTGCTGCAATTCCCCTGGATATATACAGCAGAGGAATTAATGATGGGTTGACAGAATATAGAGTTAGTATATACTGTTGATTAATTTTAGTGCTTTTGGTGAAAAAAAATTTCTTTTGAAAATGCCTAATATTGTTTCATTATTTGAATTAATTGGAGTATTTAAAAGAAAAGTATTACATATGAAGGTGGACGTCCCAATCTACAAATCCTCGTTTAGTGTTTCAGACAAAAGTTTACGTTTTTTAGTTATGCTGAATTAATCGTTATTATTAACTTTCATTACACTTAACTCTTTGGGACCTTGAAAAATTAAATACCATTGGAACAGAATAGCATGTTATTTTCTTGCTTTTAATTTTGCAGTTGATTGATGAATTAAACTCCTATGATGGGAACAACAGAAGAGCTTGGCAACATCTATGGAGACTTAGTGAAACAGAGTTTGAATATAAATTTTTTACTTCTACTGGACATGGTATAGATACCACAACTACATTAGGTGTACGTTTCTTAAATTTTTGAGTGTTTTTTGGTTTGTTGAAAAGGCAAAATCTTAAAATGGCCTGTTGTAGAGCAACTCATGCTGCCTTATAAATGTGAAAAAAATAAAAAATGGATTATCTGAACCAATAGAATTTTTTTTTATACGACCGCAAAATTTTTATGGTCGTATATTGGTATGACGTTGGCGTCGTCGTCGTCGTCGTCGTCATCCGGCGTCGTCGTCCGAAGACATTTGGTTTTCGCACTATAACTTTAATATAAGTTAATAGAAATCTATGAAATTTAAACACAAGGTTTATGACCACAAAAGGAAGGTTGGGATTGATTTTGGGAGTTTTGGTCCAAACAGTTTAAGAATTAGGGGCCAAAAAAGGGCCCAATAAGCATTTTTCTTGGTTTTCGCACAATAACTCTAGTATAAGTAAATAGAAATCTATGAAATTTTAACTCAAGGTTTATGACCATTTTTGGGAGTTTTGATCCCAACAGTTTAGGAATTAGGGGCTAAAAAAGGGCCCAAATAAGCATTTTTCTTGGTTTTTGCACAGTAACTTTAGTATAAGTAAATAGAAATCTATATTATCTTGGTGTAAGGGAGGTAATCCAAACACATTTAAAGTAAAATATTGTGTATGATTCAATTATGTATAAAGAAATGTAGATTGTCTTGGGGCGATTTATAGCTGTCAATTTATTTTTAGAAGTTACTATTAATTAATATTAATTTTAGCCATATGTCATTTTCTATTTTAAGACTTCAATGATGTATTTAAATGGGTAATTATGTTTGCAAACTCCATGAGAAATTTGAATAGGGATTATGACCTTATCTTGAGGGAAAGAATTTTTTTTCTGGAAAAAGGGAAAGGTGGGGGGGGGGGGACAATTTTTTCTCATTTCAGATTTCAGAAATTAAAAAGAAAATTTCTTCAAACATTTTTTTTTTTGCAAAAAAGGGCGGGGGGGGGGGGGGGGGGTTACAATAATTTTTTATACGACTGCAAAATTTTTGCGGTCGTATATTGGTATGACGTTATCGTCGTCGTCGTCGTCGTCGTCGTCTGCGGCGTCGTCCGAAGACATTTGGTTTTCGCACTATAACTTTAGTATAAGTTAATAGAAATCTATGAAATTTAAACACAAGGTTTATGACCACAAAAGGAAGGTTGGGATTGATTTTGGGAGTTTTGGTCCCAACAGTTTAAGAATCAGGGGCCAAAAAAGGGCCCAATAAGCATTTTTCTAGGTTTTCGCACAATAACTCTAGTATAAGTAAATAGAAATCTATGAAATTTTAACACAAGGTTTATGACCACAAAAGGAAGGTTGGGATTGTTTTTGGGAGTTTTGGTCCCAACAGTTTAGGAATTAGGGGCTAAAAAAGGACCAAAATAAGCATTTTTCTTGGTTTTTGCACAATAACTTTAGTATAAGTAAATAGAAATCTATGAAATTTAAACACAAGGTTTATGACCACAAAAGGAAGGTTGGGATTGATTTTTGGAGTTTTGGTCCCAACATTTTAGGAATTAGGGGCCAAAAGGGTCCAAAAGGGTCCAAAATTAAACTTTGTTTGATTTCATTGAAAATTTAACTATTGGGGTTCTTTGATATGCCGAATCTAACCGTGCATTTAGGATCTTAATTTTTGGTCCAGTTTTCAAATTGGTCTACATTAAGGTCCAAAGGGTCCAAAATTAAACTTAGTTTGATTTTAACAAAAATTGAATTCTTTGGGTTCTTTGATATGCTGAATCTAAACATGTACTTAGTTTTTTTATTATGGGCCCAGTTTTCAAGTTGGTCCAAATCGGGGTCCAAAATTAAACTTTGTTTGATTTCATCGAAAATTGAACTATTGGGGTTCTTTGATATGCCGAATCTAACCGTGCATTTAGATTCTTAATTTTTGGTCCCGTTTTCAAATTGGTCTACATTAAGGTCCAAAGGGTCCAAAATTAAACTTAGTTTGATTTTAACAAAAATTGAATTCTTTGGGTTCTTTGATATGCTGAATCTAAACATGTACTTAGTTTTTTTATTATGGGCCCAGTTTTCAAGTTGGTCCAAATCGGGGTCCAAAATTAAACTTTGTTTGATTTCATCGAAAATTGAACTATTGGGGTTCTTTGATATGCCGAATCTAACCGTGCATTTAGATTCTTAATTTTTGGTCCCGTTTTCAAATTGGTCTACATTAAGGTCCAAAGGGTCCAAAATTAAACTTAGTTCGATTTTAACAAAAATTGAATTCTTGGGGTTCTTTGATATGCTGAATCTAAACATGTACTTAGTTTTTTTATTATGGGCCGAGTTTTCAAGTTGGTCCAAATCGGGGTCCAAAATTAAAGCTAAAAAGGGGGTAAATTATTTATTTTTTTTTTTGGGGGGGGGGGGCAATTCTCCACAGCATATTGTATTACACAAAAGCAAAAAATTGAATATAAATTCAAATCATATGACCAATTCTAAGTTCTTTATTTCAGTTATTCTGTGTCAGAAACCTATTATGTGTCAAATATTTGAAGAAATTTTCAATTGCACAGTATTGCGCAATAGCAAGAAATTGATATGTGTGCCCTGTTATCAAAACTTTAGTATTAACAAATTCCATTGGAAATTGCCAATATAAAATGTGCTGATGAAGCTTTTTTGTTTATCTTATCTAAACTGCTTTTAATATGTATATTTAAAATTTGCCATCCATGACTATGATGTCATTTTCTATTTTAATATGTTATGGTGTATTTAAATGGGCTGTTATGGTTGCAAAGTATAAAGAAATGGGGGGGGGGGGGGGGGGGGGGTTGAAAACAAAATTTGGGGGGGGGGGGGTAAATGAGAAATTGGGGAGGGGGTAATTTTTTCTCATTTCATATTTCATAAATTAAAAAGAAAATTTCAAATTTTTTTTAGCAAAAAAAAAGGGGGGGGGGGGGGGTTACAATAAATTTTATTGTTTTCTGTTTTTTTTTTGGGAGGGGGTCAATGTGCAACTTCATAGTGTATTGCACAAAAGCTAAAAAAAGGGGTAAATTATTATTTTTTTTTTGGGGGGGGGGGGGGGGCAATTCTCCACAGCATATTGTATTACACAAAAGCAAAAAATTGAATATAAATTCAAATCATATGACCAATTTTAAGTTCTTTGATTTCAGTTATTCTGTGTCAGAAACCTATTATGTGTCAAATATTTGAAGAAATTTTCAATTGCACAGTATTGCGCAATAGCAAGAAATTGATATGTGTGCCCAATTTTAAATTTTAAATTGGTTATTTCTGATTTATATATAAAAACAAATAATACTGATATGGTTTGAATAGGTAAATTAAAAATTTTTAAGTTCTTAGACAACATTCATTCTGTGTCAGAAACCTATGCTGTGTCAAATATTTATTCACAATCCAAATTCAGTATTGTATCAAGCTTGAATGTTGTGTTCATAATTGCCCCAACTATTCAGGGTTCGACATCTGCGGTCGTATCTAGCTGCGCCCAGCGGAGCATTTTATTTTGTTTGGGGGGGGGGGGGGGGTCAATACGCAATAGCATAGTGTATTGCACAAAAGCAAAAAAAGCGGTAAAATTTAATTTATTTTTTGGGGGAGGGGGTTCAATTTGCAACAGCATATTGTATTGCACAAAAAGCAAAAAATTGAATATAAATTCAAATCATATGACCAATTCTAAGTTCTTTGACTACAGTTATTCTGTGTCAGAAACCTATTATGTGTCAAATATTTAATTACAATCCAATTTCAGACCTGTATCAAGCGCAAATATTGTGTCCATTTTTGCCCCAACTGTTCAGGGTTGGAACTCTGCGGTCGTATCCAGCTGCGCTCAGCGAAGCAATTTATTTTACATTGGTTCCCTCCTGTATCAGTTCATCAAAATATTAAATATTTAGTTATTTAGAAAATGAAATAAGGATAAAAGTGTGGCCATATATGTTTATGGAATTTGGTCAAATTTTAAAACAGTAAAACTCTGTTAACATACATAATGTGCTTTTTGATTGTTTACACAAATGTCCTTTTTAAATATGGTGAAAAAAATCCAATGAAATTACATCATTGTCAGTGATTTTTGGAAACAAAATTCTTTACAATAAAATAAATGACTAAAAGTAAGCTAAAAGGTACATTATATGAAAGGAAAAATACATCTGTTCAATTAAAGCTATGAGGCTCCATTTCCAAATGGTAAAATAATATATATTTTCAACTTTGGGATAAAAATTTTGGTCCAGTCTGGAACTTTGACTTATCAACTTATCAATGGTATTTGAATAAAGTGTGTTCGGCACAGACATGTTCGGCTGTATCTTCTAAACCTGCATAGCAAAATAAACAAAAACATTATATGATTATGAGACAATGGAAAGATTGTTGAGCTTTCATGCGAGCAATACAGGCTGAGATCTTCAACATTTAGTTTTACCTGTGATATAAAGATGATTTTATATATTTTTTAGCAATCTGGTTTGGTTGCATTATCAGATGTCACTGTAAATAGAGTTACCGGTAAGTATGATAATTTCTGTAATTAAGGTTAGCATATTTATTGAGAGGGGCCTCAGTAGCCGAGTGGTCTAGGTAGTCCGTCAAGACTACTAATGATCACTAGCCTGTCAACGCTGAGGTTGCGAGTTCGAATCTCACCTGTGGCAGGGTGTGTTCAACTCCGATCTTAATTGACAAGAATTGTCAATTTTCCTATCGAAGGTCGGTGGTTCTCTCCACCAATAAAAACTGGCCGCCGCCAAATGGCCAAATGTGCTGAAAACGGCATAAAACCCCAACTAAACAAACATTATTTATAAAACATACAGTGTTAGTCTTGCACATAAATTATGGCAGTTTGGAAATGAGAGAATTATAAAATTAGATTTTATCTTAACAAAAAGGACCACACCAACTTATGTAGGTACCATGGTGTAGTGTTTAGTATATCCTACTGCAAAGACCAGACTCTGATCTGATTCCCAAACAAGATCCTATGGACACCATTATATGGATGGTCCTCATATGTCATACTAGTCTCTTGGTGTGGACGAAAATGGCTGCTCCATTTTAAGGAAGAGAAACCCATTAGCACATTCAAAACTCCTCTGTAGATGTAAAAAAAGTGTAGCCTAGAATACCACTACAAAGACTGCTCTCACATCTGCCAAGTTGAGTGAGATTAGTACAAACCCTTCTTTCCAACTCCACCATAAATAATTTTAAACTGACAACAACATATATGTCTCATCAAATTTATAAAATGCAGTGTAATATAATGGCCATACATGCATTTCATTAATAAATTAATCAATAATATAAAAGGAGGCCCTGTTATATGGAGTGCTTATAAAGAAGATGGAATACTGTTGCTTTTTCAGAAGAGTGTAATGAAACCTTGGGTACAAGACCATGCTTCACTGGACAGTGCTATAATATAAACAACACCTGTGATGGCAAGATAGATTGCCCTTTAGATTGGGCTGATGAACAAAATTGTAAGTATTTTAACCTATTTGCAAGTAAGACTTGAGTTCACATTGATTTCTTCTTCAGAAACTGACAAGTATAGATCCACCAAAATTCTGACGAGTATAGATCCACCATAATTCAATTGTTCATTAATTCAGCTGCAAGTTTTAGTTTTTATGCCCCGCCACGAATGTGGCTGGGGCATATAGATTTACCCTTGTCTGTGCATTCGTACGTCCCGATTCTGTTAAGTTTTGCATTTATCTAAATTTCTCCGAAACCTATAGTAATATATCAGTGATATTTCATCACTAAAGTCCTCTTGTATAGTAAAACACAGTTCAGCAACACTTTGGTCAATGACCTACATTTCATGCTTCAGTGACTTTGGTTTAATTTTACTACATTAGGGTCAGTTAATTAGAATCTTATGGTAATATATCAATGATTTTTCCCCACTACAGTCCACATGTATAGTACTATGCTATTCAGCAATATTTGGGTCACCTTGACCTACATTTCATGGTCGAATGACTTTGCGTAAGATTTATGTTTAGGTCCATTTTGTGTAATCAACTCCTACAGTTTTCAATCCAGACTCTTTAAACTTGGTAGAATGTTTGTATATAAATTGGACATATGCACCTCCTATTATGGATACATTAGGAACACTTTTGCAGAATTCCAAGTTGCTGTAACATTACATATTCTTATAGTCTTCATTTCATCAATTACAATAACATTTACAAATTTCCACTCCTTAGTCATTATTAAGTAATGTAAGCTGGCCATTTGATTCTTTGACCCTTTTTTAGTAGAAAAGACTATGAACATTGGGTTTCATATTTTAATCCATTCATTCTTATAGGTCCAAAAGAAGATCCTAGGTATAACAATATGACATCAAGGATGATCGACAGAGTCAGTAGAGTTCTTAGATTCTATGAAGACAGTTCATGGGCATGGAAGGAATACTTTACTAAGTATGATCTGATTTTAAGGATGATAAATTGTGTATATCTTTAACTAAGTTTGACACTTATTAAGCCTCCAAAGTATCAATAAATAATGCAACTTGAAAACATTCAAATAGTATTTCTTATGGAGAGATTGTATGGTTCATAGTAATGTCAGAGGTTATGAAAATATATTTTTATTCAGTATGACTTAATTTGAAATTCAACATTTTGATTTAATATTTCTTAAGTATGAAATTATTGTTTTGCAGGCCTGACAGGAAAGTACAGTTTAGAGTTCATCCACCAAAATACCCTCTGACATGGATGATAAATGGTATAGCTATAAGTAGAAATCTAGGGCTTGGTGTCATGCAACAACCTATAAGGGTATGTATTACCTATCAGATTTTCTAGAATTTTTACAACAAAACTTTTGCCTATTCAACAAACCCATTAATTAATGAAAAAGATCAAATAATATGGTTGTTTAAGTCTGACGTTTTTAATGTAGAATGACTTAAAAAGGGACTTATAAAGACATTTGGATAGTCCAAGGGGTCCAAGTTATTTGAGATTGAGCAACTTTTTTTGTAGGGAATCTTTTAAAGTAGCGGCTTTTGTATCATTTGTAATAACTAATTTAGAAATTAGAATATGCAATGGGTTATTTTTGTTTTCTAATACTTAGATATCTCAAAATTTGCAAGGGAACAGATTTATCCTTTTCTACATGCTTTTCATGGATTTTTGAGTGAAGTATAAAACCATTGCAAAGTTTTTAATCCAAGTGTATGAACCCTATTGATTTTAAGGACATACATGTATCTGATTGTTATTTAAATTGGACTGAATTCGAGTCACACTAAAATTTTCTAATGAAAAATGGGGTTTTAGAAGTAAATTGGACACACATTAATAATGGATAATATTATGTTTTTTGTGATACACTGGTGAAAATGCAAAATCAAGATATCTCAGTCACCCCAGGGTAAGGCTTCAGATGTTCTCTGGAGAGTCTTGCTGAGTCAGAGAGACTTGAAATATTACCAAGGGTTCTGAGATTTCTCTTTCTTGCACTTTCACTGGTGTTTGAATCTTTTTCTTACCCCTATGGTTTTTAGATATAAGCAAATACCGTAATTACTCTAATTATTGGACACTAAAATACACCTATTTTTTGGGAAAATTGGAAAAGTGTCGAAAAAATAGAGTTTTCATATTTCCGTCCACATCGTTGTCATTTTTTGACTTCATATGATCGACCTGGTCAATGTACTTTAAGAATATACAATCAAAATAATGGTTCATACTTGCGGTATTGTTATTTGATTTTGCTTTCATGATTTATCTTTTTGTACCTTTAAGTTAAATTGAATGTTGAAGACGAAAACAGTAGCAAACTTCAAACGACCCGCCATGTTGTTGACTAATATGTGGACATCTCACAAATTATTTTTACGATCTGGATTTGGAGCATCTCACAAATGATTTTTACAACACATGTTACGTTTGTAGTCTCATCGTCTTTTTAGAACATATTATAACTATTACATTTAAATGTCTTATTAACAGTGATAAAGGATCTGTTTTGTAAAAACATTATTCATTTCATTTCAAAATTTTTAAATTAATTTCTCTGAGAAACACGAATACGCAATTCCGTTCCGAACTCGTTTCGGATTTATTTTCAAAAGTAAACTTCCAGGTAGGAAAAATTCAATAAAATTTACTTAAAAATCGATCTTGTTTCAATCAGATTTATTAAGATAGATAGTTTAAATGGTTTAGAAAGACGAAATAAACACTCGATGAGGACTGAAAGTAATTAACTTACCTAAGAAGTTAAAATTACTGACTGTCACCACCTGAGAACAACGATCGTAACTTTGACAATTTTGAAATCGTCGAAAAAATAGAGTTATCAAAAAATTCAATTTTCCTTGAATTTTCAAAAGTGTCCAATAATTAGGCCGTCGAATAATTAGAGTAATTACGGTAAGTAATGAAGGCGCATTTTATTTATTTTGTTATTTTGGCTAGTTACTTCCCTTTTTATAACATCATAAAAATAAATGAAGTGTGCTTCTGGGCATTGATTTTCCCGGTAGTATTTTAGTGTGGTTTTGGATTTTTGATAAAAAGCTTTTAAATGTTTTTACACATCTTAACAATTAAGGGTGAACCTGCTTTGAAAATCAATACAATTGTTTTGTAGGAAATAAGATCCTTTCGCTTTTCTCACCTACCCCTGTAGAAGACAGAAAAATCTCACACTCCGAAAATGGCGGATAGCTCTGTCCAAGGGAAAGAAATTCTGACCTGTTGAGTAACGATTATATGATTTGACTTACTGTTGTTTATTATTTTTAATCAGAGATCAAATTGATTTAAATATACTTTGTTTAACAACAACAAAAATTTGATCAATGATAAAACTTGTTGAACAAATTATTTTTATTTTCAGTATGATGCCAGTAGATTTATGTACATGATCGTTGAAGCTCCTGATATAGTGGTCCGTGGTGAACATATTGGTGTCAGAGTAACAGTATTTAATTATTGGCCAGATGATGATTTTATTGAAGTTTTGTTGACAATGAAAGGCTCACCAGATTATGATTCTCTTCTTGTGGGTGATGAAGGTTATGTTGACTCCAGAAACCCTCGTCGTCATCCTGGAGACCACCAGACAATTATCTTTGTGAGTGTTTTCTCGTATGAGTTTAAGAACAGGATATAAAAAAGAATACTTTATTTTAGGTAAAAGTAGTTTTACATTTACCTTTCAAATTGAAATATGTTATAGTGGTCATACATCAGTAAAATATGAGTTTCATTTTAACTTTAAATGATTTGCATATTATGAATATAATACATAAGAAATTCAAATTGTTCAGTGTACAAGATATCTTATAAAAAGATTAGTCATAAGCTAAAAAAGTACTTTTGTTTTTTTTTTCTCATAAATAAACTGACATGTATAATCGTTTTTTATTTCAAATAGTTGGAGCCTGGAACATCTAAAGACATATTTATGCCAATCATGCCAAACATTGTAATGGGGAGTTTTAATATTTCTTTAGAAGCATGGGCGTTCATGGACAGAGATTTCTTCTCAAAGACAATTTATGTAAAGGTAAATAGATTGAATATTGAAATATTTACAAAAGGCATACAGGGCACAAATATTGATACATTTAAAAAAGCCATATAGGGCATGAAAATTGATACATTTGAAAAAGGCATATAAGGTATGAATGTTGATACATTTAAAAAAATGCATATAGGGCACGAATATTGATACATTTAAAAAAAGAATATACGGCATGAATATTGATACATTTAAAAATGCATAGGGCACGAATATTGATATGTTTAAAAAAGGCATATAGGGCACGTATATTGATACATTTAAAAAAGACATATAGGGCATGAATATTGATACGTTTGAAAAAAGGCATATAAAGCATGAGTGTTGATACATTTAAATAGGCATATAGGGCAAGAATAATGTTAAATTAAAAAAAGGCATATAGGGCATGGATATAGATACATTTATAAAAGGCATAAAGGGCACGGATATTGATACATTTAAAAAAGGCATACTGTGGATTCATTTATTTTTGTGGATACCAATTTTTGTGGATAGAGAAAAAAAGTCATTTTGGTGGGATACGTAAATTCATGGATTGCTGGCTTAGAAAAAAAAGTTGTTGAAATACATAAATTCGTGGCTTGGCACATCAGATATCATGAAAATACTGCGACAAAATTTGTCGATCATACTTTTGATATTGCACAGTAAAGTACTGATTTTAAGCACTTATAATATAGTCACCTATTTCAGCAGAATTTTACACTATACAGGCAGTAGCCACCCACTTTCATAGTTTGGTACTGCTTCTTTGAATATTTTTGGATAGTCCTGGTATATAAATTTTTGTGGTTATCAGAAATTAAAAGTATTTAATAAAATACATATTTTCACAAGATAATAAAAACCTTGCAATAACCATTCTTGTATTTTCACTGATGAAAAAAATTCATAGTCAATAAAATTAATGAATCCACATTACACTATTTCTAAAATTATTCTAATATACTGTGGATTCATTTATTTTTGTGGGTAGAGAAAAAAAGGCATTTCGTGGGATGGGTAAATTTGTGAATTGTTGGCTTAGAAAAAAATATAAAAAATTGTTGAAATACTTAATAAATTTGTGGTGTGGCACATCAGATATCGTGAAAATACTGCAATAAAACTTGCCGATCAGACTGATATTATACAGTAAATTACTGATTTTAAGCGCTTATAAAACAAAAGTCTAACAAACAGATTCTTCAAATTTGTAAAGAAACAAAGCTTGCCATGAATAATAAAACTAAACAATCTGTAATGATTTACTTGTTAGGTTAATCAGGTATGAAATATGTATTGACAAAATTGCAATCACTTGTCGCCAAATACCTTGGGGCATATTCATACGTACATATATCTTTATATATAATCCGATTACGATTAATTATGTCTGCTTTATTATCTTTTATAAGATGTTTTTACTGTATTTTATGAGAAAGTCTGTATTGTTTAGGCCTACTTAGGATTAATATTTTTCTTCCATCAATTTACATCTGAATCAAGGCCTAAAATGTTGAAAAACCAACTTTATGGAATCTTAGATCATGTTATGGAAATGTGCATATTGTCAGGAATTCCTGTTTGGACAAGAAATGTAAAAGATATGGATGTTTGGACTTAGGCATTTTTTAATAATTCCATGTGTTGTCTTTAACTCCTACATTACATTATCAAAACATTAACAACGATAATCCAAAACGTTAAAGAGCAAATTCAAAAAGGTAAATCCCAAAGTATCTAAAAACAGAGCTACATGTATGCACGAGGTAGATTCTCCTTAGTTTCATAAAATTTAACAATTCCTGTATCTGACATGAGTAAGTACATAAATTTAGTGCTGATTTATCAAGAGTTGTAATGCCTTTTTTCAATTTTTGGGTTATTTACTCTGATTAGATATGACATCACTGTTTGTTTTGCTACAACATTGATCACAGCTATCTTTATTACTAATTTACAGGCTGATGGTATTGAGAATTATTACCACACACCATACCTGATTGATCTGATTAAGTACAGTTCTATTAAGATTCCTGAACTTAAAGTTAACGTGCCTGATAAGTTCATAGAACCTGAAGTTCGAGAACATTTATATGTACCTGGTTCACAGAAAGCTCTCCTAACATGTTTTGGTAAGTGTTTAAAACTAGAAATTTCCAAGTTGATAGTTACTTTATTCTGTTTATTATTTATACTAATATAATTTTTTTGGATGTGCAAATTTTTAGAATTTAACTTAACATGCAGCATTTGTTGAAATTTTCAGATTTCTAGAAAGTAAAATTTAGCCCAGCTGTAAGCATGGAAATGAACGTTTTCCGATTTTATATATAATGATGTATTTTTAACTATATTTTCTAACAGATATAAACCATGTTCTTATGTTAACAGTGAAAGTTTTTATAGACACGTTATAGTTTGTTCATAGTTAATCTGTACCTGACTTCAGGTCACAGCAGATGTTCTTTTGTAGGCAGTTTACCTTAAAGCTTAAGTAAATTCATGTGGATTTTACAGGGTCACTTTTATTTTATTTCCTTTACTGTTGATGTTTTAAAAAAGATCATCATCATGATTTTATTTAAATAGCCTCTCTCAGCCCTCTCAGACAATAATTTCTGGAACAGCCTTTAGAAATAATATACATTTTATCAATATAGGTAGTTTTGCCTAGCTGGAAGTAAAGTTGTCATATCAGACTTGCCGGTCAAAAAATATCAGTATTGTAACATCATAATTCTTAAGCCATAAAAATCTACCTTCAGTGATTTTATTTCTTCATGTCCCAAACTCTGTATTCCCATGTCCGTACATATAATAAATTATGAAGTGTTCAGTGATGTGGCTGATGATGTAAAATCAGATGGACAGATATTCCTTTTCAACTGAGGTATTGTTTGTTTCCCATATCAGTTCCAAAACTGCACAGAACAGATTATTAATGATTTTGGAGAGAAAAGTGGTAAAATTGTGTTTTGGTTAAGTACAATGAAAATTTGTTGGTAATACTGGAAATATACGATAAAAAGTTTATAACACCAAATATTCCATGAGAGTCTCGATATCATCCTTCGACCCATAACAACCCTTGGCCAAGGCCTTGGGCAGATATCGGAGTGTCAGGATGATATCGGGACTGATATGTAAAATGGAGTGTATTAATCTATATAATATTTGATCAAATACATGTACATTACTGAATGTTGTTAAAATTCTGAAGAAATACTATTCAATACTCAACATATTTAAAAATTTGTTTCCATCATGTCATATTTGTAAGTCTAATTTATTTAACGTTATTTACATCAAAACTGTTATAAAAATCATTTCCAGGTGATGTAGTAACACCAGGATTTTTCCGAGAGTTCCCCACAACAGAAGACATTATGTACCGTCCATATGGAGGAGGAGAAATGAACATGTTTAACTTTGCCTACAATCTGATCACACTGAAGTTCAAAAAGAATAATCAACAGTTACCTAATGATATCTTAAGAAGAACATTAAGATATATGAATATTGGTAAATAGTATTTAACATAATAATCTAGAACAAACATGTTGAAACCAGCATAAACACTGGGAAAAGGTGCTCCTTTTTATACTGCATTTGTGCAAAGGCAGTGAAAGGCCTAATGATTGGTGGTGTCTTTTTTTTTTTTTAATAGTAAAAGTAGTAAGTTCCACTTAAGTTAGTTTAATTCTTTAAACTATTTCATGCATTTATGATTGTGTTTCATGTAAATGTACAAGCTTTAATATATTATATCACTAGAAAAAAAATTACTGCTTATTTGTTTTTATTTTTGTTATGAAATTCAGTCTTAAGAATGATTTCATATAAAAGTTGCATTGATGAGTGATGATGTATTAAACGCCACAAACAATCGTCTTTTTAGTCATACATAATGAAATTGTTTTGCAGCTCTTCAGAGACAACTAAGTTATATGAATGATGATGGTTCATTTAGTATGTTTAGAGATGATGAATCCCCAAGTATATGGTAAGAATTACATGACCAAAAAGATTAATAGGTTCCTACACAAGTTCAAATTGAAGACTGGAAAATTTTCACTGAGTTTTTAAAATTCACTTCTTTCCCAAGTGGAGTGGAGAGGAATGAGGGAAAAGACGCTGAATTTTATAAACGAACTGAAGATTTTACAGTTCTTCACTTTTAAACGAGTATAAATACTCAATTTTTAAATTTTCTGTACCTAGGTAACTTCAATGAGCACAGTCGATGAAGTTAAATAACGTTACACCTGATTGGTCAAAATGTATGTGTATTTGTGAATGGCTCGATTTGATTGGTCTAAAAGCAATGGAAGATGAGGCCTCATGGAGTGGGAGATGAGGTCACATGAACCGATCTTCACTGAAAATGGCCATTTATGGAAGAATGACAAAACTAAAGAAATTTTTTGCTGTTTTCAAAAACATTTTAAAAACATTTGCTGACCAAAATTTAATTGCTGGAATCATAAAAAACTTTCCCATATACGTTTTTAACTGACCGCAAATATTTGCGTACATATTATGGTATGAGCCTGTCATCTGTAGACGGTTTCAGCTCATTTACTTTTGTTCTGTTGAATGTATCCTTATAATATTTTATCACAGTGGTCCATATTAAATACAGGTTATTGATATTGGGAAATCTGGCTCCTCCCATTTTTGTCGAGCCTTCGACTTTTGTCGAAAAAGCGAGACATAGCGATCCTACATTCCGTCGTCGTCGTCGTCGTCGTCAATATTCACCCTGTGGTTAAAGTTTTTGAAATTTTAATAACTTTCTTAAACTATCCTGGATTTCTACCAAACTTGGACAGAGGCTTGTTTATGATCATAAGATAGTATCCAGAAGGAAATTTTGTAAAAAAAAAATTCCAGTTTTTCCGTATTTTACTTATAAATGGACTTAGTTTTTCTGCCAGGAAACATTACATTCACTCTGTGGTTAAAGTTTTTAAAATTTTAATAACTTTCTTAAAATATCCTGGATTTGTACCAAACTTGGACAGAAGCTTGTTTATGATCATAAGATAGTATCCAGAAGTAAATTTTGTAAAATAAAAATTCCAGTTTTTCTGTATATTACTTATAAATGGACTTAGTTTTTCTGCCAGGAAACATTACATTCATTCTGTGGTTAAAGTTTTCAAAATTTTAATAACTTTCTTAAACTATCCTGGATTTGTACCAAACTTGGACAGAAGCTTGTTTATGATCATAATATAGTATCCAGAAGTAAATTTAGTAAAAAAAAAAAAAAATTTCCGTATTTTACTTATAAATGGACTTAGTTTTTCTGCCAGGAAACATTACATTCACTCTGTGGTTAAAGTTTTTAAAATTTTAATAACTTTCTTAAACTATCCAGGAATTTTACCAAATTTGGACAGAAGCTTGTTTATGATATAAAGATTGTATCCAGGAGAAAATTTTGTAAAATATTTATTTCTGTTTTTCAGTTTTTTACGTATAAATGGACTTAACATTGCATTCTTTTATGTGCATTCACCTATCACACTGAAAATATAGACAACATCAAAAGTAGGCGAGACACTGGGTTCCGCGGAACCCTTACGAATTTTTTTTTTCTGGAGGTCATTAAGGGTTCTTTTGTCTTGTCTGGTATGATAAGTCATGAAGGCGTGATATAGGTATTACTTTCCGACGCCGGCGGCATTGTAAACTTTTTGAAAACTTTAATAACTTTGCACACATAATACCTACAATTAAGATTTTTGGTCAACAGATACCTTATCGTATAAAGTTTGCCGCAGTGTACTTGTCTTGTCTTGTTTTCATGGTTCACTGACTTCATGAACATAAATGTAAAATCTGCGTCCAAGTTTTGTGGTTAAATCCATTTCTCAACAACTGTAATACTTAGGCAAACCATATTTGGTCTATAGTTAGTTATTAGTGGGTACATGCCAGTCGACACCTGGCTAGAGACCTTGACCTCAATTTCATGCTTGAGGGATTTGTCATATTTATGCCCCACCCACGAATGTGTCCCTTGTCCGTACTTATGTCCGAACTATGTGGTAAAGTTTTGCGTTTAGGTTCATTTTGTTGGACCTCGACCTCAATTTCATGGCCTTGCATCCAAGTTTCATGATTAAGTCCATTTCTTAGCAAATGTAATACCTAGACCAGGTATATTTGTTAGGTAGATACTTCTTAGTGCATACATGCCAGCCTAACACCTGTCATCTGAACTTGGATAATCATTATTTTGTGTCCATGTGCATACTCAGGCGAGACATAGTGTGTCCACTCTTTTTTAGATAGAAGGGGCAGAAATTTTTTTTAGAATTGTTCGTTATAAGAAATACAATGAAAGTTACTCCAAGAATTTTCATGTAACTTTTGTCGTCGCAGAGATAAAAGTTATGGGTCAAAATCAGCCATTTTTAGCTCACCTGACCCAAAGGGTCATGTGAACTTTTCTCATCACTTGGCGTCCGTCGTCCGTCGTCGTCCGTTAACTTTTACAAAAATCTTCTCCTCTGCAGTTTTTGTCTTATATCTCAAAAACTAAAGCAATAGAGCGAAACTGACAGGGATAAAAATGTTCATCAGGTCAAGATCTACCTGTCATGAAATTTTCAGGCAAATCGGTCAACCCTTTGTTGGGTTATTGCCCCTGAATTGTTAATTTTAAGGAAATTTTGCAGTTTTAGGTTATTATCTCGAATATTATTATAGATAAAGACAAATTGTAAGCAGCAAAAATGTTCAACAAGATCTACAAATAAGTCAACATGACCAAAATCATTGATTGACCCCTTATAGGAGTTTTTGCCCTTTAAAGACGGCATCCAGTTTAAACTTTCCTTTAAAGATCTTTTTCTCTCAAACCACTGGACCAATTGAGACCAAACTTTGGTGGAATGGTCCTTGGGTTGCCCCCTTCCAAAATTATGTCTGGCATCCCCGACTTCCAACCGAGATGGCTGTTGTTATTAAAAATAGAAAAAAAGGGGGGGTGACTTTAAAAAATCTTCTTATATGAAACTACAAGTCCAGTTGGAACCAAAGTTGGCAGTAATAGTTCTTAAGAGGTTCTCTTTCAGAAATATATCCAATGACCCAGACTGTTAACCAAGATTGCCGCCACAGCCGAACTTAGTTTAACATAGGGCCCTATGGGAAAATTCATAGAAAAATCTTGTCTTAAACCACTTGACCAATTGGAACCAGACTTGGCAGCAATGGTCCTTAGATGGTCCTCTTAAAGAGATGTGCCCGATGACCCGGACTGTCAACCAAGATGGCCGCCACAACGGAACTTAGTTTAACATAGGGCCCTATAGGAAAATTCATTGAAAAATCTTCTTGTCTGAAACCACTTGACATATTGGAGCCAGATTTGGGAGCATTGGTCCTTAGGGGGTCCTCTTTCAGAAATGTGTCCGGATTCATGGACTGTGAACCAAGATGGCTGCCACAACAGAACTTAGTTTAACATAGGACCCTATGGGAAATTCACTCAAAAATCTTCTTGTCTGAAACCACTAAGCCAATAAGAATTAGACTTGGTAGCAATGGTCCTTAGATGGTCCTCTTTCAGAATTTTGTGCAATGACCCAGGCCGTCAACCAAGATGGCCTCCACAACCGAACTTAGTTTAACATAGGGCCCTATAGGAAAATTCATTGAAAAATCTTGTCTGAAACCACTTGACATATTGGAGCCAGACTTGGCAGCATTGGTCCTTAGGAGGTCCTTTTTCAGAAATATGTCTGATTTCGTGGACTGTGAACCAAGATGACCGCCACAGCAGAACTTAGTTTAACATAGGACACTATGGGAAATTCACTCAAAAATCTTCTCGTCTGAAACCAGACTTAGCAGAAATGGTCCTTAGATGGTTCTCTTTTAGAAATGTATCCGTTGACCTGGACTAAACCAAGATGACTGCCACAGCTGAAATTAGTTTAACATAGAATCCTATAGAAAAACCAGCCAAATTGACTGCAACACTTTTAGGTCTGCTCAAGGTGAAAAGTTAAATCCAGGTGAGCGATACAGGCTCTTGAGAGCCTCTAGTTTAGGACATATAATATTTTTATTTTTCATCCAATTTTGATTTGAATTTTGATTTGAATTCATCTTGATGAGTCCTTCGAGGATTGTAATGTAAATGTAATATATAGAGTTTTTCTTATTTCTTACAATATTAATTCAGCTTTAGGGACCATCAAAAGCTTCACCAGATACACAGTTAAAATATTCATTACCCCTTAATGGGCCTCTTCAGTGTTAGATATAAATAGCGCATCAGTTCTCAGTCATGTGGTTAAAAATCAATACACATAAATAGCTGCAAAACATTGTGTATTTGTAAACAAGTTCAATTGCAATAAAGATCGATCCACAACATTTGATTCAAAAAGGTTCTTTATTTAGAAATGAAAAACTATATTAAACACAGAGAGGATACATTACCTGAACAAAAAAGGCACATGGAGTATCAGATATAGAAACTGTTTGATGTTGAGACGGTACACACAAAATAATGTCATCATATTTGCGAATATTTTTTATTTTGAAATAATGAAAACAAGTTATAAATACTTTTATTGAAGAAAAAACATTTTATTAAAAAAAAAAACAAATATACAAAAATCATATATTCAAATTTCTATTGCTGGTCAGTTGCATTAATAAAACCCTAAAAAACAATATTTTACTTGCTAAACTATGGGTATTTGTTTGTATTATAGGTTAACAGCATTTGTAGCCAAAACTCTACAAGAAGCCAGATTTGGAGAGTGGGAAAAGGATTTATTCATTCCTATAGAACTGTTAAATAAGATTGCATTATATCTGTGTAGTCAGCAAAACAATGTTACTGGAGAATTTATGGATAATATCACACCTATCTATGATAGAAATTATGTAAGTTATCCACAGCATATATGGGCTTATATATTTTTATATGAATTTGCATACAGCCTATCCCAGTTCTAATCTATTCACAACATTTATTATCTAAAAGCTTATCTGTTTGTATATTTTCCCAAATTTTGTATTCTGAGAATGATTACTCATGTCATAAAGAAAATTCAGACGTCATCTTTATTTTCGTTTTTACCATTTAACAATTATTTGTCGATATCGTCTTTTTATACCCCACGCAACGAAGTTGCGGAGGGTATAATGTTTTTGACCCGTCCGTCCGTCTGTCCGTCAGTCCGTCCATCCGTCAGTCGTGCCGTCCGTCAGTCCGTCCGTCAGTCCTGTTCTTGTCACTGCAACTCCTCTGTAACCGCTTGACGGATTGCTTTCATATTTAGTAGGATTGTTGGTTATGATGTGTATATGTGCATACTATACCACCATATTGATTGGATAATTTTTGTGGGAGTTGTGGGACTTAGACTATTTTCAGTTAAAATACCAAAGTATCATCTTGTCACTGCAACTCCTCTAAAACCGCTTAATGGATTGCTTTCATATTTGGTAGGATTGTTGGTCATGATGTGTAGATGTGCATACTTTACTGCCTTATTGATCCGATTAATTTTATTTCAGTTATTGGACTTAGACTATTTTCAGCTAAAAAAGCAAGTATCATCTTGTCACTGCAACTCCTCTGAAATCCCTTAATGGATTGCTTTCATATTTGGTAGGATGGTTGGTCATGATGTTTAGATGTGCATACTTTACTGCCTTATTATACCCCACGCAACGAGTTGCGGAGGGTATAATGTTTTTGACCCGTCCGTCCGTCTGTCCGTCAGTCCGTCAGTCCGTCAGTCCTGTTTCTTGTCATCGCAACTCCTCTCAAACCACACAACAGAATTTCACGAAACCTTTTTAGATAATAAGGACATACTATGTAGTTGTGCATATCGACAGGAAATTGCGATTCAATTTTTTTTCTAGGAGTTACACCCCTTTGAACTTATTTACTTTAATGTACTACTGCAACAGTTTGTCATCGCAACTCCTCTCAAACCACACAACAGATTTTCATGAAACCTTTTCAGATAATAAGGACATACTACGTAGATGTGCATATCGACAGGAAATTACGATTCAATTTTTTTTCTAGGAGTTACACCCCTTTGAACTTATTTACTTTAATGTACTACTGCAACAGTTTGTCATCGCAACTCCTCTCAAACCACACAACAGAATTTCATGAAACCTTTTCAGATAATAAGGACATACTACGTAGATGTGCATATTGACAGGAAATTACGATTCAATTTTTTTTCCAGGAGTTACACCCCTTTGAACTAATTTACTTTAATGTACTACTGCAACGGTTTTGTCATCGCAACTCCTCTCAAACCACAAAACAGAATTTCATGAAACCTTTTCAGAAAATAAGGACATACTACGTAGATGTGCATATCGACAGGAAATTGCGATTCAATTTTTTTTCAAGGAGTTACGCCCCTTTGAACTTATTGACTTTAATGTACTACTGCAACAGTTTGTCATCGCAACTCCTCTCAAACCACACAACAGAATTTCATGAAACCTTTTCAGATAATAAGGACATACTACGTAGATGTGCATATCGACAGGAAATTGCGATTCAATTTTTTTTCTAGGAGTTACGCCCCTTTGAACTTATTTACTTTAATGTACTACTGCAACAGTTTGTCATCGCAACTCCTCTCAAACCACACAACAGAATTTCATGAAACCTTTTCAGCTAATAAGGACATACTACGTAGATGTGCATATCGACAGGAAATTACGATTCAATTTTTTTTCTAGGAGTTACACCCCTTTGAACTTATTTGCCTCACTATACTATTACTGTTGACTCCTCTCGCTTGGAATTTAAATTTCCCAACATGCTGCCATTTACATTAGGATAAATATGTGAAGGTAAGCATTTGATTGTGTTCATTTTACTTGTGAAGTGAGATTTTGTTTCTCCAGTGACAATATGAAGACGTGGGGTATGTGAGCGTGCTCACAAAGGTTCTTTAATTTTTATACTAAAGTGTATTTTCTGATATATTTTCAGGGACATCTTAATAATTTGGTAACACAGAAAATGATGGGTCATCCTGTACCTCTAACAGCTTATGTTCTAATAGCTCTGTATAAACTGAAAGATGCATCAGGGGTAATTTATTTAAGCATATTACGTAGTCAGATGCCTATCCAAGATTTTAATAACGGAGAGTTATAGCCATCGTAAATGGCATATATTCAATGTTTTAAATTTAAAAGGAATCTAATATTTACAAATTTAAGGAAAGAAATGTCTCCTATGATTCTCCTTTGCATACCTATGTAAGTTAATAACAAAAAAGGTATTATAAAATTAACCTCTGAAATAGGACACTGAGTTTCTCTTTCTTTTGGTGAAATGTGCTAAAATTTTTAATTGAATTTTAGCAAAACCTATCTAAACCAGAATCTGTGTCAACCAAAAGATTGTTGAAACTGAAATCTTATTAGTGGATATGTCCAGACTAAACCCTATAATAGACGTGTGTTAAATTTGAATTTAATATTCATTATCTCCTTTTGATACTTATAGCTTATGATTCATTTTTAAGTACCCCTACTTTATTTATTGGACACTAAAATACACCTAATTTTTAAGGAAATTGGAAAATCATCAAAAAAATAGAGTTTTCGTATTTCCGTCCACATCGTTGTCATTTTTTGACTCCATATAATCGACCTGGTTGGGGCCTCGTTGGCTGAGTGGTCTAGGTAGTTCGTCATGACTACTAATGATCACTAGCCTGTCAACACTGGGGTTGTGAGTTTGAATCTCACCTGTGGCGTGGTGTGTTCAACTCCGATCTTAATTGACAAGGATTGCTAATTTTCCTACCGAAGGTCGATGGTTCTCTCCGGGTACTCCGTCTTCCTCTACCAATAAAAACTGGCCGCCGGGAAATAGCCAAATGTGCTGAAAACGTCATTAAACCCCAACTAAACAAACAATCGACCTGGTCAATGCACTTTAAGAATAGGCAATCAAAATAATGGTTCATACTTACGGTATTGTTATTCGATTTTGCTTTTATGATTTATCTTTTTGTACCTTCAAGTAAAGTTAATTTAATGTTGATGAAGAAAACAGTAGCAAACTTCAAACGACCCACCATGTTTTTGACTAATATGTGAACATCTCACAAATTATTTTTACAATCTGGATTTGGAGCATCTCACAAATGATTTTTACAACACGTTACGTTTGTAGTCTCATCGTCTTTTTAGAACATATTATAACTATTACATTTAAATGTCTTATAAACAATGATAAGAGGATTTGTTTTGTAAAAACATTATTCATTTCATTTCATTTCATTTAAATTTATTTCTCTGAGAAACGCGAATACGCAATTCTGTTCCGAACTTGTTTCGGATTTCTTTTCAAAAGTAAACTTCCAGGTAGGAAAAAATTAATAAAATTTATTTTAAAATCGATCTTGTTTCAATCAAATTTATTAAGATAGATAGTTTAAATGGTTTAAAAAGACGAAATAAACACTTGATGAGGACTGAAAGTAATTAACTTACCTAAGAAGTTAAAATTACTGCCTGTCACCAACTGAGAACAACGATTGTAACTTTGACAATTTTGAAATTGTCAAAAAAATAGAGTTATCAAAAAATTGAATTTTCCTTGAATTTTCGAAAGTGTCGAATAATTAGGCCTTCCAATAATTAGGGTTATTACGGTATTCCAAAAGCTATCTATCAAGCATCAGAGTTGACATATAGTTTATTAAAATGGGCTAAGCTTAATCTGTTAAAAAAGCAAAAATCATCAAAAATACAGATTTTGTCCATATCAAAGGTACCCCTGTGACTTTATCATGAACAACAGCAATAAAAGTGATGTTCCTTTGATTAAACTTTCAGGATCTTGTGTAAATATTTTATCCACTATCTTATTCTATTAAATGAGAAAATACTGTTGCACTGCACTTTAAAATTCATCAAATAAAATTTCTTAAGTCTAGAACTTTGCAAACTTATTTTCATGAAATAAATGAAATAGATATGATTTGGAAGTGATTATGGGCTAAAATCGATATTATGTATATTTAAGGATGCACAGAGTTGTATTAACAAAGCTACCCAGCAGGCATCAGAGTATCTGTCAAATAGAGCTACAGAGATAGCCAATTCTGGGGAAACATTCCATCTGGCAATATCAACATATGCACTGACACTCAGTCAACAGAACAGTAGAACACTGTTTAACCAGATGTGGGAAAAAAGGAGATCAGGTAAGAGCATATTGATTAAAAATGACTAAGTTTGTGGAAAATGATGAATATCTATAACCCATCTGGGTGTGAGGTCCCTCACTTCATGGCTCAAGCTTGGGGAAAATTCAGGCAAAGAAGTCATCTTACAATGTTTAACTTTGCCTCATCTCTCATCAAAGTGAAGTGTGAGTTGCCCTGCAAATGTGGTTAATAGCCTGATCTCTTACCAAAAGCAAAGTTTGAGTTGCCCTATAAATCTGTTAAATCACCTGAAGTAGCCTGAAAATACCTTTTCATGGGTATGACACCAATTCCAAAGTAAAGTCATTCCTCATGTAATAAAGCCAACAACTGGGCTGCCATTTTTAGATGAGCTTTTCTCATCACTTGGCGTCCGTCGTCCGGCGTCGTCCATCGTCGTCGTTAACATTTTACATTTTGAACATCTTCTAGAGAACCACTGAATGGAATGAAACCAAACATGGCATGTATGTTCCTTATGAGGTGCTGACCAAGTGTTGTTACTTTGTAGCCGATCCATCATCCAAGATGGCCGCCAGCGGGGAACTTAGTTTAACATAGGACCCTATGGGAAATGCATACAAATGACTTCTTTTAGAGAACCGTTGAATGGAATGAAACCAAACATGGCATGAATGTTCCTTATGAGGTGCTGACCAAGTGTTGTTACTTTGTAGCCGATCCATAATCCAAGATGGCCGCCAGCGAGGGACTTAGTTTAACATAGAACCCTATGGGAAATGCATACAAATGACTTCTTTTAGTGACCCACTTAATGGAATGAAACCAAACATGGCATGAATATTCCTTATGAAGTGCTGACCAAGTGTTGTTACTTTGTAGCTGATCCATCATCCAAGATGGTCGTCAGCGGGGAACTTAGTTTAACATAGGACCCTATGGGAAATGCATACAAATGACTTCTTTTAGAGAACCACTGAATGGAATGAAACTAAATCTGGCATGAATGAACCCTTATAAGGTGCTGACCAAGTGTTGTTACTTTGTAGCCGATCCATCTTCCAAGATGGCCGCCAGAGGGGGACTTAGTTTAAGATAGGACCCTATGGGAAATGCATACAAATGACTTCTTTTAGAGAACCGTTGAATGGAATGAAACCAAACTTGGCATGAATGTTCCTTATGAGGTGCTGACCAAGTGTTGTTACTTTGTAGCCGATCCATAATCCAAGATGGCCACCAGCGGGGGACTTAGTTTAACATAGAACCCTATGGGAAATGCATACAAATGACTTCTTTTAGTGACCCACTTAATGGAATGAAACCAAACATGGCCTGAATATTTCTTATGAAGTGCTGACCAAGTGTTGTTACTTTGTAGCTGATCCATCATCCAAGATGGCCGCCAGCGGGGAACTTAGTTTAACATAGGACCCTATGGGAAATGCATACAAATGACTTCTTTTAGAGAACCACTGAATGGAATGAAACTAAATCTGGCATGAATGTTCCTTATGAGGTGCTGACCAAGTGTTGTTACTTTGTAGCCGATCCATCATCCAAGATGGCCGCCAGCGGGGGACTAAGTTTAACATTGGACCCTATGGGAAATGCATACAAATGACTTCTTTTAGAGAACCACTGAATGGAATGTAACAAAACATAGCATGAATGTTCCTTATGAGGTGCTGACCAAGTGTTGTTACTTTGTTGCAGATCCATCATACAAGATGTTTAGAAGTCTATCAGAAAATTGTAAAAAAAATTCTGAATGGTCACAACTTGACCACATATTCAAAAATATTAATGATAAGATGTCTTCAGTAGCTATTGTAAGACTACACTAAGATGACCTTTTTTTAATTTTAAATACTGTGTCAAATTAAACCAATCTTGGTCTCAATCATTATATAATTTTACATAATTTCCAAAATCACATTAGATACAGGTGAGCGACACAGGCTCATGAGAGCCTCTAGTTTTCAATCACTGTTAAAGGGAAATAATCTGATGTATGAATATGGGTCTACCCAGTCCATGTACAACTTGGACCACGACAATTATGACTGTGATAAGATTCCTTTAGGCCATAGCAAGGATGACTCGGAGTAGAGTAATAGAGAGAAAGAAGACATGATTGAAGTACTGTAAATTCAGATATTATTGCAATGTCTTTATTATTGCGAAAAATGCGACAGGGTTGTAATCGCAATATTTTAACCTCGCATTTTTGAATTTTTTTATATGAATGAAGTGGGATTTTTCTCAATATCGCAAAAATTAAAATCGCATTTTGGTCTAAAATGACAAAATTGCAATAATAAATTCTCGCAATAATTTCTGAATTTACAGTAATGCATGTAGATCAATTTTATGAACTGCAGAAGTCCATATGTTAGAATATGTTATGTGTATTGTATACAATTCAGAGGATAGGTTTGCTGAAAGTGACTGCAAGTTGAAATTGCTTGTACTAAGTTGCAAATGCAAAGATGAGACTAGTGAGGTTGAAAGTAAAACAAGCCACACTTTAAAAAAGATTATCATTTATATGCATATTGTATTTGGCAACTGTTGTCTTCTCCTTGTCAGCCTCAGAAGGAGAAGTACTTCTCCCTATCATCCTGAAATAGCTTGAGCCCTGTACTTATTGTCTGAATTCTGTAAGTTTTTATACAACCACAACTTTTTTATGAGTTTATGAGCTTGAAGATTTTTTTGAAATCACCAAACCAATAATGTCATCTATACATGAACTTGACACCTCAGCAAAAAATGGTTGGAAAAAGTGATTTTAAGATCTATTGCCCTGAAACTTGGCAACATGAACCCAATTTGTCAGTTTGAACTTACTATTCACTTGATGGATCCTTTTCCAAATTGTATTTGTAGAAACAGGACCTTTGGGAAGCATCATTTAAGATTTTTATACGACCGCAAAATTTTTGCGGTCGTATATTGGTATGACGTTGGCGTCGTCATCGTCATCGTCATCGTCGTCCGAAGACATTTGGTTTTCGCACTATAACTTTAGTATAAGTTAATAGAAATCTATGAAATTTAAACACAAGGTTTATGACCACAAAAGGAAGGTTGGGATTGATTTTGGGAGTTTTGGTCCCAACAGTTTAAGAATAAGAATTAGGTTCCAAAAAAGGGCCCAATAAGCATTTTTCTTGTTTGGTTATTATCTTGGTGTAAGGGAGGTAATCCAAACACATTTAAAGTAAAATGTTGTAATGATTCAATTACCTCCCTCACACTGCTTGTAAATTATGTATAAAGAAATGTAGATTGTCTTGGGGTGATTTATAGCTGTCAGTTTATTTTTAGAAGTTACTATTAATTAATATTAATTTTGTCCATATGTCATTTTCTTTTTTAAGACTTTTATGATATATTTAAATGGGTAATTATGTTTGCAAACTCCATGAGAAATTTGAATAGGGATTATGACCATATCTTGAGGGAAATAAATTTTTTTTGGAAAAAGGGAAAGGGGGGGGGGGGCAATTTTTTTATACGACCGCAAAATTTTTGCGGTCGTATATTGGTATGACGTTGGCGTCGTCGTCGTCCGAAGACATTTGGTTTTCGCACTATAACTTTAGTATAAGTTAATAGAAATCTATGAAATTTTAACACAAGGTTTATGACCACAAAAGGAAGGTTGGGATTGTTTTTGGGAGTTTTGGTCCCAACAGTTTAGGAATTAGGGGCTAAAAAAGGGCCCAAATAAGCATTTTTCTTGGTTTTTGCACAGTAACTCTAGTATAAGTAAATAGAAATCTATGAAATTTTAACACAAGGTTTATGACCACAAAAGGAAGGTTGGGATTGTTTTTGGGAGTTCTGGTCCCAACAGTTTAGGAATTAGGGGCCAAAAGGGTCCAAAATTAAACTTTGTTTGATTTCATCGAAAATTGAACTATTGGGGTTCTTTGATATGCCGAATCTAACCGTGCATTTAGATTCTTAATTTTTGGTCCCGTTTTCAAATTGGTCTACATTAAGGTCCAAAGGGTCCAAAATTAAACTTTGTTTGATTTTAACAAAAATTGAATTCTTTGGGTTCTTTGATATGCTGAATCTAAACATGTACTTAGTTTTTTTATTATGGGCCCAGTTTTCAAGTTGGTCCAAATCGGGGTCCAAAATTAAACTTTGTTTGATTTCATCGAAAATTGAACTATTGGGGTTCTTTGATATGCCGAATCTAACCGTGCATTTAGATTCTTAATTTTTGGTCCCGTTTTCAAATTGGACTACATTAAGGTCCAAAGGGTCCAAAATTAAACTTAGTTTGATTTTAACAAAAATTGAATTTTTGGGGTTCTTTGATATGCTGAATCTAAACATGTACTTATTATACGACCGCAAAATTTTTGCGGTCGTATATTGGTATGACGTTGGCGTCGTTGTCGTCGTCGTCGTCGTCCGTCGGAGTCTGTAGACATTTGGTTTTCGCACTATAACTTTAGTATAAGTTAATAGAAATCTATGAAATTTAAACACAAGGTTTATGACCACAAAAGGAAGGTTGGGATTGATTTTGGGAGTTTTGGTCCCAACAGTTTAAGAATTAGGGGCCAAAAAAGGGCCCAATAAGCATTTTTCTTGGTTTTCGCACAATAACTCTAGTATAAGTAAATAGAAATCTATGAAATTTTAACACAAGGTTTATGACCATTTTTTGGAGTTTTGATCCCAACAGTTTAGGAATTAGGGGCTAAAAAAGGGCCCAAATAAGCATTTTTCTTGGTTTTTGCACAATAACTTTAGAATAAGTAAATAGAAATGTATGATATTATCTTGGTGGGCTAAGGGAGGTAATCCAAACACATTTAATTTTTTTCTCATTTCATATTTCATAAATTAAAAAGGAAATTTCAAATTACTTTTAGCAAAAAAAGGGGGGTTACAATAAATTTTATTGTTTTTTGGTTTTTTTTTTGGGAGAGGGGGGGGTCAATGTGCAACTTCATAGTGTATTGCACAAAAGCTAAAAAAGGGGTAAATTATTTATTTTTTTTTGGGGGGGGGGGGGGGAGGAATTTTCAATTGCACAGTATTGCACAATAGCAAGAAATCTTCAATTGCACAGTATTGCGCAATAGCAAGAAATTGATATGTGTGCCCAATTTTAAATTTTAAATTGGTTATTTCTGATTTATATATAAAAACAAATAATACTGATATTGTTTGAATAGGTAAATTAAAAAATTTTAAGTTCTTAGACCACATTAATTCTGTGTCAAAAACCTATGCTGTGTCAAATATTTATTCACAATCCAAATTCAGTCTCGTTGGGGGGGTTGTCAGGTCATAATACGGAAAGCCTGACCGCGGACCATAGTGGGTAACGTGTTTGGAGAATGCCACACTCCCTGCACGCTAAAGACCCCTTCTGTAGTTTTCGAAAAAGAGTAGGCTGATGGCCGCTACAGGAGGCTAAATTATCCGACCCTACCCAACCATCCTCCTTTTACAGTGGCAGTCAAAATTGGTTCCCCTTTGTGTCCCATCCCACCCCTAATTGAATTGTTTGATAAATTGAACTGGTTCTCGTCATGAAGATGCATGAAATATTTGCCACTGGACGTTAAGCAACAATCAATCAATCAACCAAATTCAGTGCTGTATCAAGCTTGAATGTTGTGTCCATACTTGCCCCAACTGTTCAGGGTTCGACCTCTGCGGTCGTATCAAGCTGCGCCCAGCGGAGCATTTTATTTTATTATGGGCCCAGTTTTCAAGTTGGTCCAAATCGGGGTCCAAAATTAAAGCTTAAAAAGGGGTAAGTTTTTTTTTTGGGGGGGGGGCAATTCTCCACGGCATATTGTATTGCACAAGAAGCAAAAGATTGAATATAAATTCAAATCATATGACCAATTCCAAGTTCTTTATTTCAGTTATTCTGTGTCAGAAACCTATTATGTGTCAAATATTTGAAGAAATTTTCAATTGCACAGTATTGCGCAATAGCAAGAAATTGATATGTGTGCCCTGTTATCAAAACTTTATTATTAACAAATTCCATTGGAAATTTGCCAATAACTCTAGTTTAATGAACTTCATTGGAAATTTGCCAATATAAAATGTGCTGATGAAGCTTTTTTGTTTATCTCATCTAAACTGCTTTTAAATTATGTATGCGGCTGCCAAACAGTGTCCGTGCAATAACTTATGAACTGTTCAACCAAAGCTTTTCAAATTTTAATATGTTGTTACTGATGACAAAATGGAGGTCAAGTTCAATATTGACGATTTTCACTTTCACCGTTCAAGAGTTATGGTTCTTGAAAGATTGAAAAATGGCTTTTCCAGTGGTGTCCGTGTGATAACTTATGAACTGTTCAACCAAAGCTTTTCAAATTTTAATATGTTGTTACTGATGACAAAATGGAGGTCAAGTTCGATATTGACGATTTTCACTTTCACCGTTCAGGAGTTATGGTTCTTGAAAGATTGAAAAATGGCTTTCCCAGTGGTGTCCGTGTGATAACTTATGAACTGTTCAACCAAAGCTTTTCAAATTTTAATATGTTGTTACTGATGACAAAATGGAGGTCAAGTTCGATATTGACGATTTTCACTTTCACCGTTCAAGAGTTATGGTTCTTGAAAGATTGAAAAATGGCTTTCCCAGTGGTATCCGTGTGATAACTTATGAACTGTTCAACCAAAGCTTTTCAAATTTTAATATGTTGTTACTGATGACAAAATGGAGGTCAAGTTCGATATTGACGATTTTCACTTTCACCGTTCAAGAGTTATGGTTCTTGAAAGATTGAAAAATGGCTTTTCCAGTGGTGTCCGTGTGATAACTTATGAACTGTTCAACCAAAGCTTTTTAAATTTTAATATGTTGTTACTGATGACAAAATGGAGGTCAAGTTCGATATTGACGATTTCCACTTTCACCGTTCCGATATTGACGATTTTCACTTTCACCGTTCAGAAGTTATGGTTCTAAAAAATTGAAAAAAGGCAGTTCAAGTCGTCGTTTATAAAATAAGGTTATAATCTCATTGGCGTATTTCTTTCATTATTGACTTCATGATTTCTGCCTACCAACCCCTGCTTAACAAATGTGTGTGTACTTATATACTCTCAAAAATAGAATATTTGTCACTTACTATAAATAGGAGGTCAAGATTGATTTTTGCCTTTCCATTTCTGAACCCTACAAAACCCTACAAAAATTCATTTATATTTCTTTACTTCATCCTGTTTGGGAATCCATATTTGCAAACATCATTTCCATGCAGGAAAATCTGGTTTGCTGTCATTCGACAGCCTCTTGTCTATTTTTATATGTTATGGTGTATTTAAATGGGCTGTTATGGTTGCAAAGCATAAAGAAATGGGGGGGGAGGGGTTGAAAACAAAATTTAGGGGGGGAGGGGGTAAATGAGAAATTGGGGAGGGGGTAATTTTTTTTTCATTTCATATTTCATAAATTAAAAAGAAAATTTCAAATTTTTTTTTAGCAAAAAAAGGGGGGGGGGGGGGGGGTGGGGTTACAATAAATTTTATTGTTTTTTGTTTTTTTTTTGGGAGGTAGGGGGTCAATGTGCAACTTCATAGTGTATTGCACAAAAGCTAAAAAAAGGGGTAAATTATTTTTTTTGGGGGGGGCGGGCAATTCTCCACAGCATATTGTATTGCACAAGAAGCAAAAAATTGAATATAAATTCAAATCATATGACCAATTCTAAGTTCTTTGATTTCAGTTATTCTGTGTCAGAAACCTATTATGTGTCAAATGTTTGAAGAAATTTTCAATTGCACAGTATTGCGCAATAGCAAGAAATTGATATGTGTGCCCAGTTTTAAATTTTAAATTGGTTATTTCTGATTTATATATAAAAACAAATAATACTGATATGGTTTGAATAGGTAAATTAAAAATTTTTAAGTTCTTAGACAACATTCATTCTGTGTCAGAAACCTATGCTGTGTCAAATATTTATTCACAATCCAAATTCAGTATTGTATCAAGCTTGAATGTTGTGTTCATAATTGCCCCAACTATTCAGGGTTTGACATCTGCGGTCGTATCTAGCATTTTATCTCATTTCAGATTTCAGAAATTAAAAAGAAGATGTCTTCAAATTTTTATTTTGCAAAACAAAGGGAGGGGAGGGGGGTACAATGATTTTTTTTTTTTGGGGGGGGGGGGGGGGGGGGGGGGGGGGGGGTCAGTACGCGACAGCATAGAGTATTGCAAAAAAGCAAAAAAAGGGGTTAAATTTTTTTTTTGGGGGGGGGGAGGGGTCAATCTGCAACAGCATATTGTATTGCACAAAAAGCAAAAAATTGAATATAAATTCAAATCATATGTCCAATTCTAAGTTCTTTGACTACAGTTATTCTGTGTCAGAAACCTATTATGTGTCAAATATTTAATTACAATCCAAATTCAGACCTGTATCAAGCATGAATATTGTGTCCATTTTTGCCCCAACTGTTCAGGGTTGGACCTCTGTGGTCGTATCCAGCTGCACTCAGCGAAGCAATTTATTTTTATTTTATTGGTCTGAAACCACATTGTTAGTTGGAACTAGTCTTTTAATGTTTTTGTGGACAATTTCAGAATTGAATCTGTTTGTCCTACCCACTTGTTGTAGTCAAAATTTTGTTGGTTTATGGCTCTTGGGATGAAATTAAATTACTGAACTTAAATATGTTGATAAATATTTATTTCTTAGGTGAGGAAACATACTTTGCTGACACAGACATTCGAGACAATCCATCAGAATTCATAAATACCGTAAGATATCTCTTACCAAGAATGCCTCTCATTAACGATGGCTATGCTGTTCAGAGTACGGCTTATGCGTTAATGGCTTACATGAACCATGAGGGTGATCAGCAGTCAGGTAGTGCAAAAAGGGAACGAGATTCCATGATGAGGTGGCTTCAGTTAATGAGGAATTACTTTGGAGCATTTGCATCTACTCAGGTAAGTTTTTTTTATGAAGAGTTTGATATTTTGTTAATCTACCTGGAATGTGTTAAAATCATATACCTTATGCCAAATAGTTCTGTGGTTTAATTTTTTCAGACTAAATCTTTATGCATTGTAATTATGACTTCAAATAAATTTTAATGATTTTCAATTGATTAATGATACTTAAATAGGCAAAAATAAGCATCTGGCAAAAAATAATCTGCAAAAAGTTAATTTCGTTCACCTTACAGAAGGTTGAAAATGAAAAAAAATTGTTACAGAATTGGAAGAGTTGTTTATAAATGTGTTGTTCTTGTTGTAGGACACATTGGTTGCCATGGAAGCATTAAGTGCCTTCACCTTAATTGACCCAAACAGAAATGTTTTCAACATGCAGATTAAACTAGAATCATCTGCCACACATGGCTGGTTTAAACATTTATATCTACTGAAAAATAATTACACAAATACACAACAAGCCTCGGTAAGTCACTAATGGATGGGTAAATACATGTATCTGTGTACTAAAAGACAATCACACATACTGACAACAAGCTAATGGATGAGTTAACATCTCTTTGTACTGAAAAACAATCACACGTACAAGCCGGAGTAAGTGACATTTGGCTGATTAACACCTTTAACCACTGAAAGATAATTACACAATTACATAACATGCCTAGAAATTAAGACACATTGCTGGTTGAAATATCTCTCTCTACTGAAAAATAATCACACAAAAGAAAAAACAGCCATGGTCAGTCGCAGATGTCTGGATGAAAATTTGTTTCCAAAGAAAGAATATCTTAAACACACAAGAAGTCTCAGTAAGTAATTTTATTGCTAGTGAAATCTTAAACTTATTTATACTGTATGTCCATAAATAGATTAGACTGTATTCAGGAAAAAAATTACTTGAATGGGTACTTAAATGTTTGACATGAGCAAGACATCAAGAGAATATAGTTATACCATTGTTTGTCACAGGCATTTTTCATTTTGTGTTTTTAAGTTCAGATTTAAATTAACAGTACAAAGTAAAATGTGTAATCAAAGAAATTTGTAACAAAATATTCAATTTACCTTTACAGATCCCTACTGTGTATGGACAAGCTACTGTTACAGCCTTAGGTATAGGAAGAGCTTTAATGCAGGTTTGTAATATTATTGTGTGGTTATTTTCCTCTCATATACAATTTTTCCTTCAAAAATACTTTTTTGTATTCCTTGCCGCTTTTGACAGCATATAAACAGAAAAAATTCCCTAACTACCTTAATTTCTCTAATTATTCGTCACTAAAAAACACCTTTTTTTTGGGGAAATTTGAAAAACCGACGAAAAATTAGATTTTTGTTGTTATTGGAACGTTGACTTCCAGTACATTGATTTGTTTAATGAATGGTAAGTATATCAAGACGAAATTTAAGCCCGTAGTTTCCAAGTTGTTTCTTCATTTGTTTTTCATGAATTCATAAAAATTGCTTTTTTAAATCCAAAAACAACTACAATGACATCTTCAAACAACCCACCATGTTTTGACATCTGGGCAACACGTGGTCATGATACGGTTTCGGAATGGAACCAAATGAATATTTATTTGATTTGTTTCTTTTGTCTTCGTATAAGATAAATGTCAAATTATAGGTTAAAGAAAAGTAAAATATGTTCAATTTTGTAATATTTATTTAAATTTTATCCTTGTTATCTAATGCAACATTGGCAGCATAGTTATACCGAACTTTATTTTGTTGTTACTATCTTAACCTAACTTCCAGGTGCATATAATCGATTAAATTTGTTTAAAATGTTGTATTTATAACATCTATTTTCCTGTTTTTGATGAATAAACTCATTTATTTTGATGAATGGAAGACTTGATGCTGACAAGAAATAAATCAGTTCATGAATAATGTTGAAAATTCTGACTTCACAACCATCGTGATTTGAAAACTTCGTAAGTGACCAAAAATTAGAGATTTTTAAAAAATATATTTTTCCATGAAATTCTGAAAGTGATGAACAATTAGGCCGATGAAAACCACCATATTTAGTCTGTAGAAGTTATTGTTGGGTATATGCCAGTCTGACATCTGTCACCTGACCTTGATCTCAATTTCATGCTTGATTGACTTTCATTGCATTTTCATGATGTAAGTCAATTTCTCTGTAGATGTAATACCTATACCATCTGTATATGGTGTGTAGACCCTTCATGGCAAGTAAATGTCAGTCTGACACCTGTCTCCTGACCTTGACCTCAATTTTACACTGGAGTGAGTTTGTCACACTTTCACAAATACACACAACATGTAAGTCTATTTCTCTGCAAATGTAATATGTAGAACCATATTTTTTTTTATCTATAGTTACTTCTTGGTGGGTACATACCAGTCTGATACCAAACTAAAACTATTTACTAGAATTTTTGTTTTGGTAGTTAACAACAACAGTGAATGTAGAGTGGACTAAGTATGTACGTGAAACAGTAGATACAATCGAATTTTATCATTTATATTTGGATGATGTACCAAAGTTTGGTGGACGTAACAACTCTATCTTGACTTTACACCCATGTGTGAGGTAAGGCTATCTATCACATCAAAATTTTTGTCAGGGATGACTTTTATTAATGTGGTCTTATAAGTCTTATAATATGATTTAAAACTTATTAGGAAAGAGTAAGGATTTTGAAGATATTTTTATTCAATTCTAAATTCACCCTTTCAACAGTAATAGTGGTATCTTCTTGTTTTTTCAGATGTTCAAATCTCAGGATTGTGTTTTGCAGTCCAGACCTCCAACTAAAATAGCTTCTTTTAGTAAAAAATGATTACAATTATAGACTGGTGTCAATGTTTTTGCCAGATTAGTGAAATTTGCTCTTTTGGGCCTTTGTTTTGGATAACCATATTTAGAAAATGTTTTCTTTGAAATGTAAACAGTACAGAATGCAGATAACATTGTCTCTAACTATATAGAAAAATAAATATTTTAAGAACTTGGATTGGTATTACTCAAGAAGCTTTGTTATCTGCTGTTACTTTCCCTTCATTGACTTTTCTGTTCCTTTTTCATTACTAGAACTACATTTAGTTAATAGTTTGAATGTTTTTTTGTTTCTTGGGTGTACTAGTGGTTGTATTAATACTGAACATAAATTTTATTTTGATAGTTGGCAATACCAGGGAAGAAGTCGAGAGTCTGGTTTATCAGTATTGGAAATAGATGTACCTTCTGGTTATGTTGTGATGAATCACACCCTGAGAAATATCGTCAGACAAGGAGTTCCTGCTAACCTAAAGAGAGCAGAATTTTATTTCAGAAAAGTTGTTCTATACTTTAGTTATGTAAGTTAATATATTCACCATAAAGAAAGAAGGGCTGTTGTTAATTTAAATTTTGGCCGCAAAATTCCTGCATGCATGGGAAATAAAGTTAGGCAAAGAAAGAGTGCTTTTTTGCTATTCTTCATCTTATACCTGTATTAAATGGTCCAAGCCTTTCTTGATAAAAAATTGACAGTTTGATATTTGATATTTGAATTCTCACTTCACTAGATGATTAATCTATTCAATATATAGTAAAGATTATCAATGGTTAAACACCAATTATCATAGAAAATGATGAAATTGAAGTAGAGCACAAAGAATCCTTTTCTGTTATATATTTATTTTAATTACATAAAATCAACGATTCGTTTCTTGAAGTAGTGAATGAAAATTCACATATGGCTTGTCCCAAGTATTGTAACTATAATCATGCAGTCAATTGATCGATTGTAAATAAAGTTTAAACCTAGAAAGTTATTTGTCACTCTGTATGGCATAAATGAAGAGAATAACCACAAAATAGAATAAAAGCATCAAGATAATAGGTACTAATAAAAGATCTAAATATCTTCCACAAGGGAGAGAAATGTCATTCTTCCGTAAATGGCTGTTTTCAGTGGGAGATGACCCATGGAATATCATTGCAAGTGCATCGATCACTGTTGTGACGCCCAATCAGAATTCTTTTGTCACACCTTTTGACCAATTAGATGTAATGTTATCTAACTTTGTTGACTGCTCAATGAAATTACTTAGGTACAGGAAGCCTAATAATCCAGCATTTATGGAAGAAATAGGTACTTTTACTTATTCAAAAGTGAAGAACTGGAAAATTGTCAACTTGTTTATAAAATTCAGCATCTTTCCCTCGTTCTTCTGCGCTCCACTCGGAATAGATGTTTTAATGGGATTGGATTTTCCCGAGTTCACGGAATATGTGGATTAATAAGAAATGCTTTCAAGCTCGTACATTTTATTCTACGTGAATAAAATTACATAACAAATGGTAGCAATCAAATTTACAAGTATTTATATATATAGTTGGAACAATATCTCACCTAAATAAAGTGAATTTATCCGTGAACAAGGTTACGGACAGTAGTTTCCGTCTTATCCCAACTGAATTCCCGTTAAGTCTGACGTCATAATAATCCGTCAGCATAGCAAAACGGCCATAAAGCCGTGTACAAGCTATTTCCCATATAAATGTGACATTAAAAGCAAACACCATTGCAATGTGAATGTTAAAACCTTGTGGAAGATTTTTTTCAGTCTTCACTTTGAACTCTTGTAAGAACCTATTATATTTTCTTGAACAGAATGATGGCAGAAGATGTAGAATTTCTCACAAATAGAAGATATCCAGATCTTTCATAATCAATGAATGTAAGAAAACTGACTCTTTGCTAGAGAGAGTCAGAAAATCTCTTTCCTTTTAAGAACTTCAATTGTGACCTCAAAGCAAGAATATGATTGCCTCACACAACCCAGTGTCAGGCAGAAAACAGATTTTGGCAGATATTCTACTTCATTATGTTGAACAGTTTTGGATTAGTAACTGATTTTCCTGTTTATTTCAGTTGGACAACAGTAAGACATGTGTGAAGTTTGATGCTTATAGATGGTATCCCGTGGCTAACATGACAATACAGAACAGAATGAGAATTTATGATTATTATGAACCAGGTATATATGTTTTTTTTTTGCCTCTAGTAAATCTTAAAGATTTGATACCCTATTATATTCTTAGCAAAATATAGTAAAAAATATTGATAAGCATATTTGTTGTTATTGAGATGTTTTCATTAAACGGACCCAAAATTGAAAATTAAAGTATTTAAAACTAATACTGTAATGAGTGTTGAAGCGGTGAATAAAGAATTCACATTAACACAAGTGATTTTACCATTATGAAAGAGAGGTTATTCCCTCTTTTCATGCAAGTTTCCTCCCATTTGATAAGAGTGCTCTAGTTAGAAAACAGGGGAGGAAATATTTTAATTATAAAGTAGGCAATAATCATTATTTCTTCAAAATAGTAATTTCGCTAATTGTTAGCTGGTCTTATTTTTAGCTACCTGACCCAAAGAGTCAACCAAGATGGCTGCTACAGCCAAACTTAGTTTAACATAAAACCCTATAGCCAAATTGACTGCAACAATTAAATTTTTAATCCTGCTCAAGGTGAAAAGTAAAATCCAGGTGAGCGATACAGGCTCTTGAGTGCCTCTAGTTTAATTTTGTGAACAAATGAAACTTGGATATTTAAAAAATTTTCGTAACTTATCAAATTGACAAATCACCATCCTTGTGGAACTTAAAACTTTTTACCATTATTCTAGGACTAAAATGACTTCTAATTTGTTTAGTTCCTTTTAACAAAAATTTATCTAAAACATGAAAATAAACAGAAAAAGACAGATATTAATATTTCGTATGAGTATGCTTCCTATTTTATGTTGTCTGCATGTTATAACTTAAATTACTAAAACAAAATTAAACAGTTTTTACTGCGTGATTCTTCTTTTAACATTAAAGTACTATTGAAATAGATCCTCGATGTAAGAAAGGGATAAAGCCAATAATCATTCATTATGTGCCTACATTGGTGTCTACTATTGGTTTTTAAAATTAAATGGTGATTTTCAAGAATATTGATGATCAATTCATGCCTGAAAAAATGAATTGAAAGTAATAATGCTGCAAACATGGGATTTCAGTCCTTGTCGTACTTGCCATGCATTTGACCAGGTCAATCTTTTGGAACTCACCAATGTTCTCAGAACTACAAAAACCCTAATTTTTTGGCAGTTTATAAAATTTCCTCCAAAAAAGGAGATAGTGACAAAAAATTAGAGAATTTATGGTGTATTAAGGAATTTTCGTACTAGCTTATTCATGTTAAAAGCATAATTCTAACACAATTAAATGGAATAAATAGTAATAGAATATTTTATTTTTCAAAAATATGTCCTTACAACATTTATTGTTCTGTTTCAGGCATGCACAATACAACATTCTACACAACCTATGATTTGTTCAACTTAAATATTTGTTACGTGTGTGGATCATATCAATGTCCGTACTGTCCATACTTCAATGTAGCGTCAGTCATCAAAGCCACGTTTACCACTGTTACTATTCTTATTGGATTTATACTAAAACATTATTTGTTAAGGACTACATAGAATGATTTATTATTTTTTACTTTGCCATTAGAAAATTTATATACATTGTGTATGGAATAGTATCGTAAGTAGACATTTTTATTTTGAATATATTACAATGTCATAACAGATATGAAGACTATTGGGTACTGATGAAGTGAGAAACAGAATCAAAACAAAACGAAACGAAATGTAACGAAACAAAACGAAATATAACAAAAAGGGGTCTTTTATAGTCTGATCAAAAGGTTCACCTTCGAAATGATATATATATAGGTAGACCTTACTTTAAGCAATGTTGAATGTTAGACCTATTTCACCTTTTTGTGCCCCGATATCTTTAGAATTGGGTACGGGGTCGCTAGAATAGGGTCCAATGTCTTTAAAATATTTAAATTCAATTAACAAGTGTTTTTGGTCTAGATAGTTTGTCGTGGCTACTAATGATCAGTAGCCTTGTGAGTTCAAATCCCACCTGTGGTGGGGTATGTTTGACTCCGATCTTAATTGAAAAGGATTGCCAATTGTCCTACCGAAGGTCGTGGTTCTCTCCAGGTTCTCCGGCTTCCTCCATCAATAAAAACTGCCGCCACTAAATAGCCAAATGTGCTGAAAACGGTGTAAAACCCCAACTAAGCAAACAAACAAGCAAAGCTTTGTTGTACGTTGTGAACATAAAGCATCCACGATTTAGCGATTTTTAATATCGATTAATATCGCTAAATTTAAAACTCCAAACCAATACCCAAAATGGGCTGTATGCGGTAGGGTTCATTTTGAACAATTTCAAATGTCTTATTTAAGAGATTAAACACTTGAGTCTACATGAAAATCATAGTAAAAAACCGAGTTTGTAGTTGCAAAATTCAAGTTCAAAAATCGAAAAAATGCCTTGAATAAAAATTAAGGAGAGAGAACATAGGGGTATTTCCTTTCATCTGAAATAATCCGTTTAAAGAATTATTATTATCAAGAGCATCATCAAAATTGCCATGTAGATGATCAAAACTATGCCAAACGGCATAGATTGATTCTCTTTTCAAGAATTATTTGGGTTAATGTATTATTTCATTTCTTTCGTTTTTCATTTTATTCATTTTGTTTCGTTTCGTTGTACCCAAGACTATTTTATGTTTGAAACTTTGAATTATCACAGAAAATGGTGTAATTGATGTATGGCATTGTCACAAGGAATCTTTTTTATAATTATTTTAAATAGCATAAAAACAGACAATACATAAGAAGCAGGTTTTTTTCAGATCTTTAAGAAAATGTTTTTGATAAAAAAAATTTATAAAATTACAAAAAAATTACAAACATTTGCATTACTTTGTTAATATCATTCCATTTAAATAGGGAAAGACAAATATGACTGTATATTTATGTTATTATGAGAAGCTCTTGTCTGTGAGTGTACAGACATTTTGTTTTACTATTTACAGACATTTATTGATAAGATTTCAAGTTCATGTGTTGTGATCTACAGATTTGAGACCATATCTATATATATTCTATACATATCGCAATTTTTGTCTATGCAGCATTTTTGTACATTGCCGCCTTTTAAGATTTGTGAGGATTAAGGCTATTCTTTTTCCCATTATTTTAGTTTTATAAATTTTATTCTTTGTCATGTTTTTCAAGGGGTATCTTATTACACACAAGAAATTAGAAACATTACTCTCCCTTAAACCAGCGAACAAAGGCCGAAAAGATAATAAATTGCCTTTAGTCCTTAGAATTACAATTAGATTTATCTCCCCTTTGTTACTGTTGTAAGAATTTTACTTCTACATAACTTCCTTATATGAAATATTTGAATGAAGTTTAGAAATATATTTACACATCTTCATGACAGAAATGACATTCCATACTGACAGCCTGTCTGAATAATATTCTATTCATATTATAAAGTGTTGAACTACAAAATTATGTACATTTGTAAATAAAATTGATTGTATATACATGTATACAGAAATTTTGTAAATAATAGTTTCCACATTTGTTTCCTTTTACCATGTATGTTTTTTTTTAATTTCATGACAAATGATCTAAAAAAAATCTAAATTATTAAAAGTTAATATTTTAGATTTAAATTGCCAAAAGAACTGGTAATTTTAATTTTTAACTCACAAAATTGATAATTTAATACAACTGTATCGAGTAGTTGAAAAATAATCAGTTGTTTTCCTTAACTTTACATACTTCATATCATCAGCACATTATAATATCCTTCTCTGTTGGCAATAAATAAAAAGACCTGTTGGTCAGTAGTGCTATGATCAGTTTTATTATACTTTTTCTTATTACATTTTGATTGGATAAAAATACATTTGAATTTCTTTGAAGAGAAATATTACTCAAATAGTGATTAATTAAATTTTCATATTTTTCTGTGCCATATTTTTATGTGACTGTATATTTTAGAAGATGTATATATATTGTTCCTGTATGTACTGTTGGACTACTTTAAAGCACATGAAGCTTCAGTTTAGAGCATGTGGGGTTTCATACATGTATAATTCAACAAATAATTCATTTTAATGTTTTGTCATTCTTAGAATCATACAACCCTCAGTTATTTGGTGATTTCTTGTAAGAAAACACAAGGGTCAGAATTCACACTTGTATAATTGTTGCCAAATACCAATAACAGAAATAAAATATAGAATTTTTGCCAAATAGCAAATACAAATACAGAAAAAGCATGAATGATATATATAATGTATACTGTAAAAGAAGTGAAATGTACTTTTTGAGTTATTGACCCTTAATGATTTCATGTGCTTTGATTCTTGTGTCAAAAACATTGGAACAATAAAGCAATGCTTTGAATTTTTCTCTCACATTTGTTTGGATAATTGACATCTCCAGAAGCCAGCTGTCAATTAAGAAAATTTAATTAATGAAATCTAGAAGTAGATGCAAAAGGCAGTACCTGAAAAAATTGTTTTCTTGCTAAATTTTAGGAGGGAGTGAATCCATAGGCGTATAAGTTGATCTGGTGGGGCCTTAATTTGGAAAAGTAATTTATTTTGAATATTGTAATGTTTGTTTCAATTATTTATACAAGATTAATTTAATTGTATATTATGGAGATCCAAAGAAAATATGTTTGTATTTATACACATTTATAAGATTGTTTTAAATATCAAAGAAAACTAAATATTCAGGACTCATAACATATCATTTCTTTTTGTTATATATTTTAAGGATTACATTCCATGGTTGTAAATTTACATTTTTTATCATTATACACTTCATTCATTTTGAAGTCCTATTTTTTATACTTGTATATCTCAATTTTTGTGATTAGTATAAATATGTAAAGCAATTTTATACAATAACCAACATTCCCATATAATGCAAATAAAATTTTTCATACAAATTTTATATTATTTTCATTGCTTGTCCTTATTCTCCTCTGATCAGGTTGTAGATTACTGAGCTTTAAGCTGCTCTTGATTTAGGTGACACATTTTCTCTTAATACCCACCACTATCCATGAAAAACCCAGTCTTGATAGAAATCTGCTGTACAGCAAGTAAATGATTAAATATAATTATTGTGATTCATAAGTAAACTGATAGCTGATCTTGATTTTTAAGTTATATTACCGTACCTGGACACACTATACTAACAACTTGTCTTTTTCTCAATGCAGTGTGCCTATAGAAGCTGCTATTACACTATCTCCAACTCAGTCATGTTCCCAATATGTAAATGCACATTATTGTTTGTCGAAAGTTGCGAAGGCGAGATATAGGTGTTACTTTCCGGGGGGCGGCGAAAACTTTTTTAAAACTTTAATTACTTTGCACATATAATACCTGCAATTAAGATTTATGGTCCATAGATAGCTTATCGTATAAGGTTTCCCGCAGTATACTTGTCTTGTGACCCTGACCTCATTTTCATGGTTCACTGTCTTCATAAACATAAATGTAAAATCTGCATCCAAGTTTCGTGGTTAAATCTATTTCTCAGCAACTGTAATACCAAGGCCAACCATATTTGGTCTATAGTTAGTTCTTAGTGGGTACATGCCAGTCAGACACCTGGCTTGGGACCTTGACCTCAATTTCATGCTTGAGTGACTTTGTCACATTTTCGTGGTCGAGTCCATTTCTCGGCAACTAGAATCCCAGACCCACCATATTTGGTCAATAACTCAGTCTGACACATGCCTTTTGACCATGACCTCAATTTCATGCTTGAGTGACCGGCGTCACATTTTGGCAATTAAGTCCGTCCATTTCTCTGAAACTGTAATACCTAGACCTATCGTATTTGGTTTATTGATAGTTCTTGGTGGGTACATGCCAGTCTGACACTGGTCTGTGGACCTTGACCTCAATTTCATGGTTGAGTTACTGTCATCCAAGTTTCCTGATTAAGTCAATTTTTCATCAACTGTAATATCTAGACCCACTGTATTTGGTCTATTGATAGTTCTTGGTGGGTACTTGCCAATCTGACACTTGTCTCTGGACCTTGATCTCAATTTCATGGTTGAGTGACTTTCATCCAAGTTTCTTGATTGTCGATTTTGCAGCAACTGTAATACCTAGACCCACCATGTTTGGTCCATAGATAGTTATTAGTTGGTACATGCAAGTCTGACATCTGTCTTTGGACTTTGACCTCAATTGCATGCTTGAGTGACTTTGTAACATTTTTGAGATTAGGTCCATTTCTCAGAACTTTTAATACCTAGTCCCACCATATTTGGTCAATAGATAGTTCTTAGTGGACACATGCCAGTCTGTCACCTGTCTCTGGACTCTTACCTCAGTTACATTTTTGTATACATGGCTGTCTGAGACTTTGACTTGAATTTCAGACCTGTCAGCTTGCCTTGGGCACAGTTTTAGGGTTGAATGACATGCATGAGATTTTTCAGACAAATTATCGCCTGGCCATTACTATTTCTTTTAACACATTTTCCTTTGACTTGCAATCCACTGTTGTTTTTCAGTTAAATTACCATCTTTTTCAGTATCAAATATCTAATATTAAAGTTAATCTGACTGATATGCAGTGGTGTACTTAATAGTTTTTGTATTTCTCTACACCTAAATCAATTTGATCAGATCTACAGAATTTGTTGTATTACAGAAATGTGACATCAATCAGATTTGACCCAACTCTAATAATATGCTGTTGGCATGGCCAATGTTGCGAGCACAGCAATAGCCCGTTCCAGAAACTCATTTCCAGTATCACGTTTCTGTCTCTGAAATTATAATTTGAAGTTATTTCCCTTACTTTACTTACTTCCGTTTCCGGCGAATGAAACTTTTTCTAGCCTTAGTATGTAGCACAAATAATCACATCAGGATTGCATAATGGCTGCCCCCATTAAACAAAGACTTTTCTAAATGACCCATATGTAGAAAATGCATATGCTCCTATAGCGCTCGCTGTGCTCGCTATAAGCTAACTCAAACACCAACATTATCATAATATCCGACCAATCTTTGGCTCAAATATAAATAGGATCCCTCCATGTTTGCTGGAAAAACATTAAAAAGCTATCCATATCAATTCAATATTTTGACCATTAAGTTTTTTCATCTGTCAAAATATGTTGTCATAGGTTAAAATTTAATTAAAACAGGTCAAAGAGTCAATAGGTCGGGTTGTGCTTAATGTGTATAAAAGGATTACATATAATAACCATGCCATACCACCGATAGGTGTATGATGACCAGTAATAAAAATTCTCCTTAATGCACATCTTCATTTTTATAAACACTTTTCAAAGTTTCCAAGAAAGGTGTCCAAAAAAGAGCTAATTAAAGTCCAAGAACATGGGAAATCTGAGAATTTTATTCTCCTTCAAGAACTCTTCAACATGTCCATAAACAGAATGCTCATTTTAAAAAAAAACTTTTAAAAGGTGCAGGAAAATAAATACTTTCTATTTACAAAATGATTATGTTCCACAACAGGAAAAATCTGGAAATGTTTCTTCCAATAACACAATAATACTTCATGCACATCTTCAATATGTCCATAAACATTCTGGAAAGTTTAATAGATCTGGATTAAGTTGTAGGATGAGTTGATTACACAAACTGGTACCCTTCATAGACAATTTTTGCAAAAAATTACAAAATTGTTTTGGTTGGTGAATGACCCTGTAGCCTTTCTACTTAAAAAAATGAAACTTTATTAATAAGTACATGAACACATTTTTCTTATTGTTTCCAGGGTAAATATTCATAATTATTCTAAAAAACTTAAATCATCCTTACTAAAATGGTGAAAAATGGTTACAAAATATTGCCAAGTTCTTTGTATCTGTGATCAAAGTTTGAAGTTGCTAAAAAGACTCACTAGACTGAAATTTCCTTAGGCTCCTCTATCATGTCTATACTGTTACCGTATTAAAGTCAGATGTTGTTCTGGAGTTATGTCGCCTTGTCCATAAAAAAATCAAATGTGCACGAAAAATCACAAAACTAACAATTTTTGGGTAAATTAAAAATCGTGTAGACTTCGATGTGCTCAATATATCTTGTTAAAATTTGAAACATACTTTGTTAAGATAAGTATCTTTTAATGGTCAACTGCTAATCAATGCTAAACATATAGCTTCAACTCCTATTTTGTGTTTTAATTTAATGAAGTTTACTCTTCACTAAATGACAAACGTCAAGTAAAAAGCCTAGACCCTGTCATGCAATAACAAAAATATTGCTACACGTAGCCATATGTCCCCCGCCGCAGAGGAAATTATACAATGTATTATTGAAATGGAGACATAGGATCAAGTACATGTGGTGACTAACAATCCTACAGAATTTGAATGATATCTGATTAGTGGTCTCAGAGGAGTTGTGTCCACAAAGTGTTCATATAGTGTCACATGCACAAAAACTTTAAAGTGCCGTAACTCCTGTAAAATTTGTTGAATCAAAATTGTGCTGCGATAGGATCAATTACATGTGGTGACTAACAATCCTATAAAATTTGAACAAAATCTGATCAGCGGTCTTTGAGGAGTTGCATCCACAAAGTGTTCCACGAGTGTCACATGCACAAAAACGTTAAAGTCCTATAACTCCCGTAATATTTGTCGAATCAAAATTGTGGTGTGATAGGATCAAGTATATGTGGTGACTAACAATCCTACAAAATTTGAATGAAATCTGATCAGCGGTCTCAGAGGAGTTGCCTCCACAAATGTTCCTACAGTGTCAAATGCAGAAAAAAGTTAAAAGTCCCATAACTCCCGTAAAATTTGTCAAATCAAAATGGCGGTGCGATAGGATCAAGTACATATGGTGACTAACTGTCCTACAAAATTTTAACGAAATCCAATCAGTGGTCCCAGAGGAGTTGCATCTACAAATAACTGACGGACGGAGGCACAGACAGACTATTACTAGGTCCCTCCGTCGCTTTGTGGCAGGGGACAAAAACAGGTAATAATGAGTTGTCAAATTGTCAACAATCTAGATTTTCCTTCGACACTGTTCAGAACCCTTATATTTTTTAACTATAAAAAGTCTCATTTTTTATAATATAATTTATTGCTGCTATATATGGTGATCATGAAAGTAAATATATGTAACAACAAAATGATTTAACATACTTAAACAATTATCCCAGGTGATTAATTATAAAATTTATATCTCTACTTAACATATAAATTAGAAGATGATCAAATTCATTCAATAATACAACAATCAATATTAAATTGCTGAAATATAAACTGAGGACATCAACAAAGTTTAGTTTTAGAATCAAAATATATATAAATTTTAAAAATTTAAAAAACAAGGCTTGCAAGGAACTTTATATTCTACACATTGATAACTAATGGTTGTGGATATTGTAATCTGTAGTAAAACAGTAGATCTCTTCATGATCACATGAGAAATTCTAAGTACAGTTTTCTAAACACATGGCAGAATTTCTTCAACATGTGAGATATCCAAAATTTAGCAAATGGACAGAGGTGGATAAAATGAATTCTCCCAAAGCACCACAGCTGTTGATGTTGCTGAATTTACATTAAACTATAAGGAGATTTAGAGTAATTTGTCTAAATTCATGTGAATATATTGTTAAAAAATATTACATCAATTTAAATATTTTAAATGTGTAAATGCTTATTCAAAATACAAATGATACAATTATAACACTTTTTGGACTCAAATTTTAACAATTTCTCATACCACTCAGTGATTTGGGATTAAAAACATTTTCAGTCTATTCTGTTTTTCATATAGTCAAACTCCAATTCTTTAATCATACAAAGATGTTCTACACAAACAAATCTTTGGAAAGCTATGCTATAAAAATTTGAAGCTGTACAGAGAATTCACAGCTTACAGCGAAAAAACCATGTACGAAATGCTGATGAATTCTCAAACCTCATTGCAGAAAACATGATGACTAAGGGCCTCAGTAAGTTGGTTGAGTAATGACTTTTTGTTTCCTGAAGATTGAATTTGGCAATTTCTACCACATGTTAAATCATGCAGTTCTAAAAAAACAACGAAACCTCTATGAATATACAACAGATATCCCGGAGCAATTATGTGACATATAGAAAAAAAAAACAATATATTACATGTAAAAATATATATGTGATTTAGTAAATGCATTTTAAATGCTTAATAAAATAAGATAATAAAAATTTCATTTGAAATGATAACCTTTACAATAATTAACAATATTTACACATAAAATATCAAAGAATTTAATGTCCATCTAAATAATATTTGGCAACTACATTGTGATACTGCTGCCTACACATTACACACAGCACCACAACAATAAAATTTGCTATAGTTTTTAAAAATAGTACATGTGAACAAATAACATCATGCATTTCTGCAAGAATGTATCCATTAAGTTATGTTGTGAATTAATTTATTTTTGCAGGTACAATTTTCATGGTTTAGTGGAATTTTTTTAGAGAGATTGAATTTCATTGTATAATATGCAAGCTTTGTGCACACTTTAGTCTAGAGTTTTAAAAAAATTACAGCAGTCTGAAGTACTTTGCCATCAAACAAGTTTCAAGAACCATGACCCCTACCATGCAAAATTTCATGCAGCCATTTTGGTTCAGGTGTAATTAAAAAACAATATCTGGGACAAATAAATTATTTTTGGACTTCCCACCATTCAGAAGGTTTCATTAAATACCAAAAAGTATTAAAAACTTTGCTAGCTTCCCAGATTGTACTTGTTTCATATTAATTTCTAACAGTAAAACTGCTGTAAATGTGGAATTTATTGTGTCTTTATCATTGCTAATGTAAGACAATGAATCACAATGTCAGAGTAAGGAGAAACATTAATCATTTACCTCCATTGACCAAATTATCTCCCTTCTGTCATTAGTCATTTTATTTCCCCTGGGCAAATTGACTAAGAAAAATATCTGATTTATATTAAAGTTGATAGCAATTAGGAAAACTTTTATTTTTATTTTTTTTTTAAATTTTTGCAATGATCATACTGTTGTATTATTTTCTAAATAATCTATCAATAATACAATGTACCTAATTTTGTTCTAGTACACCCACAACGATATAAACAATACGCTTCAGATACAAATGATACGTATTGCGATATTTTGTAAGATAAAATTCCATGTTTTGTATGTACACCGATAGGCATGAGGCTTTTACCAAAAAAAATTGAGAGCAGATGGAAAATACCACAATTTAATGCTCTACGGTGAATTGTTATGTCTCTAGTACTCTGGGTACTAAACTGTAAAGCTTATCTGCTCAATGTGCATATTAGCCCATTCATAGGCCATGACTCTTGAAATATCAGAATTTATCAACATTAATGAGATGTCATTTTTCTTTGATACTGAGAAAAAAGACTAAAGAAATTTTGTTGGTCTTGAACGAAATAAGCATTCTGTTCTGTTCCATTTGATTCACTATGGTGCTGATGGAAACTTAAGATTGGAGTTGTTTTAAACTCTTCATTCTAGATTTAATCTGATTAAAAAAACAATTCGAAACTGTATACATATTTTTATGAAGCAACAAATATACATTGATTCCTTTGGCACTAACACAACTGATTGAATCAGTTTATAAGTAGTATGTCAAGGATCCGGAACTCCTTCTATTTTACGGACATGATCACAGAAATGTTTATTTGTCCGGTCATAAAAAGGGTCAAACGGACATCCAAAATGTCTATTTTTTAATAAAAAGATGTACTGAAAAGTCGCGACACCAAAATTTCGAAGTTCGGCAGAACGGTTACGTCATTCATGTCATTTCCTCTCAACAGTTGACTGATTTTTTCAAACTGTTTTTACAGCATTTAATATTGTCAATACGGTAATTAACAGAGGTGTCTGTGTTTTTATCACGCTTAATTATAATTAATGTACACCTGCCAACAAGTTCCATCGAGGTCATTCATCAGTGATGATCAATCAGGCATTTTTCACCCCTTTCTACATGGTATGTTTCGGGCGATCTAACAGTTCACAATAACAAACTTGAGAAGATAAAATGCCTTGGTAGTTTTAACTTGGCAAAACTTATAGATTTCCACATTGTTGCCATTTTCTGCACGTGTAGTTTATAGAAAATATTCATTGAGCATGCGCAAATCGTTGTAGTTAAATATGAAAAAGTAATAAAAATTTCATCTTTTCGGAAGACTTTCATATACTGATTTCAAAGTTTTTTTAACTTGAATTTATTTTAGTCATTTATTTAGTTCATTTCTAATCCGTTGTGAGGTCCATTTCCATATCGATCTATTTATATGTACCAAACGCGGACATCAAAGAAGACACTTATAACATCGAAATTATCAATACACAAACAATGCCGCACAGAATGTCAAAGAGTTGATACATACGCACAACATTTATTTAAGGTATTACCCAAAACATTTATAAATCGTGCATAACAACATTTGTATGAAATATGGTCGTGTGTTGAGATTGATAAAAAGATTGTAAACTGACAATTCATTTCTATCAAAAAAAAATGTCCGGCCCAGCTGATGAAATTTCTAGATCCCTGTAGTATGTGGCCAAATATAATTACCAGTATACAAAGTTTATATTGTCAGTAAGTAAATAAGTAGGTGGCCTAATATAATTATACAAATTTAATATTGTCATACTGAAGATGAATATGTAAGCAAATGCAGATCTGAAGTAAAGTATCATTAAATAAATGTTAAGTATTTAAAATATTTTCTGCACTTGTTTAAGTAGTGGTCAAGGATCATATCAAAAGATATAAGTCAGTACTGTATATACACCTTCATAATTACAGACTGGTCATATCTCTCACTTTTGGCATCTGATTCACTTGTTTTATGTCAAACTGTCAAAACATCTATCTTAAAATTATAAATATTACAATAATTTATGAAATACTCTTTAAGATTAAATTATTTCACAAATTTCAAACAAAAATTGAAGAAATTCTCTTAAAATAAAAATTCAGTTTCATATTTTTAAAGGTAATACAGGTATGCATTTATACAGCTTAGGGTTTGAATCTTTTCACAAGAGCAAAAGAATCCTCTGTAAAGTTTTGTTTTTCATCATGATCACATATTTTCATCCATACATGTATAATCCAAAAGAGATATGAATAATAATGATTTTATGGGATTAAAAATCTATATTTCTGATATAATTTAGATTTGAAGTGGAAAGGCTTAACATTCGTTATTTTTTTATCAAAAAGAAGGGGAAATATTGAATTCGGTCTTATTTTGATTAAAATTTTTCAAGGAATAACAATTTTATTGACCATAGGTCTTTTGTAGGTAATTCATGCTAGTATTAGTTTAGATTTAATTGATTTATTTACTTCTGTATAAATAAACTGTTACAGTACTGAAAAAGTAAAAATGTATTGTACATGTATTCACAATTTAAAGATATATATTTGATTATGACTGTTATATTCAAGTTATACTTTTCTTTAACCCTGAATTATAATCCTTTGTTATTATTGTGTTTATTGTCACCTTTGAATTGACATGTAGGAGAACAATTAAGGTCTGCTTTTATTTCAATTACAAATGGTGTGTAGCTGTCCCTCAGGGTAATATGATAAAAGATAAATCAGACAGGTGAAAATTATCTAATTAGCACAAACAAAAATTGTGACAAATATGTTGTTTAAAATAAACAAATGTTGGAATATATAAGTACATGTAAAATGCAATGAATTTTAATACTTATATTTTGTTCAGGATTTTTTAAATAATAATATTACAATTTAGATATGTTTTTCACTGGTAACTTTATTTCATCTATATTTTATCTTCCAGAGAGTGCTACAGTAATAACCTTTAATCATTAACATCATTCAAATGGGTTATATCGAAATTCATTGTAATCACGATTACTTTGCCAATGTAATCATTAATTTAATTAATTACTTTGAGAAATGATATAATCATTAATTTAATTTATTGTACAATTGACAAATTAATTAATTACAATCAGACCCATCTCTAAGATCTGAATATTTCTATTTTCTCCCATTCTTTTGGAATAGAAAAGTATTAAAAACAAATAAGCATATTTTAAAAATGAGTATTTAAGTATATAACACATGAATATACATGTATATGTTAAAGCACTAAAAATAGATTTTATTTTTAATTCTGAAAACTGACTTTCCAATTGCAACTATCAAATTTTGAAATAGGTAGATTGTTACCATTTTATATATTAAAGAACACAGTTATACATTCAATTCTAACAATAATATATTCTTTCCTAGTTTTATATAACCAATTTCTTGAACATCATTTAGGACCGAGAACTGACAAGGGAGACAATTAACATATATCACTGCTCATCTGATGACACATAAACGATTTGCTGTGGTTCTGCTCGATCCATAGCATCTGACAAAGCTTCATGTTGGCGAAGTTGTCTTACAGTTTTATGTAAAATGTCTTTCATTCGTTCATTTTCCATATTAGCTGCTTGCCACATGACTTCTATTTCTTCTTCTGTATCTCTATCAAAATAAGAGTAGTAAATACAGTGATTTTCAAGTGAAAGGAAATCTGATTGTTTTCATGTGAAACTAGAGGCTCCCAAGAGTCTGTATCGCTCACCTGCAGTATGTCCATCTTGACTGGCAGCCTGGAACATTGCTGTCAAGTTCCAATTGACTCACTGGTTTCAAACAAGAAGATCATTCAGTGAACTTTCCCATTACATGTAGGTCCTATGTTAAACTAAGTTCTGCTCTGGCAGCCATCTCAGATGGTGGACAGGGTCATCAGATATATTTCTGAAAGAGAACCAACTAAGGACCATTGCTGCAAAGTTTTGTTCCAATTGGCCAAGTGGTTTCAGACAAGAAGATCTTTAAGTAAATTTCCCATAGGGTCATATGTTAAACTATGTTCGACCCTTGTGGCTATTCTGGATGACAGATCGAATCATCCGATATAATTCTGAAAGAGAACCACCTATAAGGATCATTGCTGCCAAGTTTTGTTCCAATTGGCCATGTGGTTTCAGACAAGAAGATCTGTAAATTTCCCAGAGGATCCTATGTAAAACTATGTTCTGCTCTGACAGCCATCTTGGATGATGATTGGGGTCATCAAATATAATTCTGAAAGAGGACCACCTAGGGACGATTGCTGCCAAATTTTGTTCGAACTGACCGAGTGGTTTCAGAGGAGAAGATCTTTAAGGAAAGTTTACGATGACGACAACGATGACTGATGCCAAGTGATGACAATAGCTCACCTGTTTGAATGACAGTCTGGAACATTGCTGTCAAGTTCCAATTGGCTCACTGGTTTCAAACAAGAAGATCTTTCAGTGAACTTTCCCATTAGGTACTATGTTAAACTATGTTTGGCTCTGGCAGCCATATTCAATGGCAGACAGGGTCATCAGATACAATTCAAAAGAAAACCAACTAAAGACTATTGCAGTCAATTTTTGTTCTAACTGGCCAAGTGGTTTCTGACAAGAAGATCTTTTTCGCAAATTATTTCCAAAAGTGTCCTAATGTTCAACTATGTTCGGCTCTGGCAGCCATTCTGAAAGAGGATCACTTAAGGACCATTGCTGTCAAGTTTCATTCAAATTGGCAAAGCGGTTTCAGGCAAGTAGATCTTTAAATAAATTTCCAATAGGGTCCTATGTTAAATTATATTCGGCTCTGGCGGCGATCTTAGATGTCGGAGGAGGGGGGGGCTTGTTATCAGATATAATTCTGAAAGAAGGCTACCTAAGGACCATTGGCAGTGATTGTTGCCAAATTTTTTATCCAGTGGTTTCAGATAAGAAGATCCAAGTACGTTCCCCACAGGGTCCTATATTAACTATGTTTGGCTCTTGCGGCCATCTTGGGTGGCACGGGTGTTGTCATCAGATATTATTCTGAAAGAGGACCACGTAAGGTGCATTGCTGCCAACTTATGTTCCAATTGGCCGAGTGGTTTCAGATAAGATCTTTAAGTGAATTCCCTATAGGGTGCTATGTTTAAACTATGTTTGGATCTTGCAGCCATCTTGGATGGCAGGCAGGGTCGTCGGATAAAATTCTGAAAGAGGACCACCTAAGCACCACTGCTGCCAACTTTTGTTCCAATTGGTCAAATTGTTTCAGTCAAGAAGATATTTAAGTAAATTTCCCATAGGGTCCTACCTTAAACTAAGTTCGGCTCTGGCGGCTCTTTGATGATAGTCTGGGTCATTGGATATACTTCTGAAAGAGGACCACCTAAGGACCATTACTGCCAAGTTTTGTTCCAATTGCTCTAGTGGTTTCAGAGGATAAGATCTTTAAATGAAAGTTTACGACGATGGATGATGGATGCCAAGTGATGGCAATAGCTCAAACTACAAACCAGGTTCGTTCTACAAGACTGTTTGGAGCTGACAGCCTGTCATAAATAATCAAACTCATAAACTGATTTTTCCATTGGAAAACTGATTAAAAATAAAAAGCCATTGAATTAAGTATCAGGACCATGACTGATCATGTGATTATTCCAAATGTTCAGAATGTTCCATGCAACATAATGGCAATGACCTTGGTAATGGTTGGCACAATCTGGAAACCCTGTATATCTGGCTTATTTTTATTGATGCCATATTCAAACTATGAAATGGGTTTCGACTTAGGAAAGTAGCATCTACAGGAAAGAAGTATCTACGGGAAAGTAGTATCTACGGGAAAGAAGTATCTAGGGGAAAGTAGTATCTACGGGAAAGTAGTATCTACAGGAAAGAAGTATCTATGGAAAGTAGTATCTATGGGAAAGAAGTATCTACAGAAAAGAAGAATCTACAGGAAAGTAATATCTACGGGAAGTAGTATCTACGGAAAGTAGTATCTAGGGGAAAGAAGTATCTAGGGGAAAGTAGTATCTACGGGAAAGTAGTATCTATGGGAAAGAAGTATCTACAAGAAAGAAGTATCTATGGGAAAGTAATATCTACGGGAAAGTAGTATCTATGGAAAGTAGTATCTACGGGAAAGTAGTATCTATGGGAAAGAAGTATCAACGGGAAAGTAGTATCTATGGGAAAGAAGTATCTATGAGAAAGTAGCATTTATGGGAAAGTAGTATCTAGGGGAAAGTAGCATTTATTGGATAGTAACTTTTGGTTAAATTTATTTTCGATAAAATAGAAATATGATTTATGGGCATTATCATTTATGTTCTAGATACCTCAAGTAAGTTAAAAATAACAAGTTTACACAATTGATACCCAGTGAAACAAATGAATCATCATATTTGCTACAAGACCAATCAATATCTCTTCCTCTTATAGTACACACATGAAAATTTTTTCTTGTTAAGATCACCATATACCATGCGATTGAAGCAAACAAAATATCATATTTGTAAACTTACTTTTTCTCTAATGACACATTATGTAATATATCTTCTTTTTCTTTTATCAAATGTCTCAAATGTTTTATCTCCCTTTCATATTCTTTCTTCTGACATAAAAAGGTCTGGTCTTGTTCAGCAAGTCTAGAAAAAATCATGTTATACATGTAGTTGAATTAATGCAGTTCATAATATTCTATGAACTGTTCTAAATACACCTGTGTATAAAGGGTACCCAAGGGACCATAAAAATGCTCTTTATGAGCAGGTGCCCTTTACACACAAGGTAATATAACAAGTCTTGGTAGTCTTGTGCTAGTGTGCTCGCCTCTAGTGCGGAAGGTCGGGGGTTTAATCCAAGGCAGGGTCAAATAGAAGACATTAAAATTGGTATTTGCTGCTTCTCTCCTAAACATGTGGCATTTAGGAGTAAGATCAAAAGACTGGTTGGCTCGGAGTCAGTATAAAGTGTCCAGATGGGGTGATATGTCTTCCTGCAGACTGTTATCTCGTGAGCTAGAACGTTAAAAATCCAGCTCAGTTTGTTGGTCTGGTAGAAAAGCAGGGTTCACATTCATGTTCTTGTCCTGATTTAAACTTAATGGTTGCCACTGTTATACAGTACTTCATCATCCATCCATGTTCATGGCTGGGACATTTTTATGGTGCCCTTTATAGACCGTGATTTGCTACATAGAGGTGCCTTTAAAGTACATTTGACTGTAAATTTAAAGTTTTTAAATTTACTAATAAAATAAATGACCATACGATTCTTTCAAATGTTCTAGGTGTTCCATATAAAATGTAATAACTATGACCTCTGTAATTATCTGCAAACTTTGGAACCACAATATACCTAACTTACTTTTCGTGGACACAACATACAAACAACAAAGTGTTTTTCAACTTGACAAAGATAAATGTACATAATCTCTGCTTTAAACTGTTATATATAATTAAAGTTTTTATTGGTTAAAAAAAAGTATAATTTACAATCATGATCTATTATTGTCTGGATATCTTAAAATGAATGAAACTCATTAAATAACAACAGCGAAATACTTTATTATCCATACTTCAAATATGTCTATTTGGTAAATTCTGCGCGACAGATATCCTGATAACTCAGAATATGAATCCCTTAATCACTTTGTCAAAATTTTCAATTTTCGATAGCTTCACTTAACATTTTTTCTGATGAACACATGTGCAAACATAATATATACCTAATTTTTCTAACCAAGAGCTTCAAAGTTTTGCTGTCTCACCATGTCTGATGTTACCTCACCTCATATCTTTTTTTTCAATATGAAATTAATTTGAGATACATTTTCATGTCACTTTGCACAACTTTGGATTTTTTTTCCAATTTAAATTGATTATACGTAAATGTACTGTGAAAAACAAATGAAGAACTAACCTCCCTGATACAGTGTTGATCCTAGAAGCTGCTCTCATCTTATACAGCTAAAAGAAAAAAATGTGATTGAAAAATAAAGTTAACACATACATTTGCACCTCCTAATAATCAAAAAAGATTAAAGTTATAAATATGTTAGGACATAGTAAAGTAACCATGACTACTTGTATTCTTTTATGTTTGAATTTTCATAGTCCTCAAAGTTGGCCATGCTTCTTTGTCATTTGCTAAGATCTGAATCAACTCTGCCCTTTAATGCATGAGAAATACAAACTATACAAATAAATAGCTCTGCACTGTTTGGGACTCCAGTCATCTTTAAAGATCACACAAAGATTTCATATACTGTATTAACAATCTACAACTATCTCCACCATACAATATATTATGTCACTGACGCATTTCTCTTCACCTTTCATGTTTATAAAATTTCCATAATTTCAACATTTAGACTATAAAGATACACTCCAAGTCCTTAAATTTAACATAAAAATTACAACAAGAGTTGACACACAAAAATGTCTCGCCTGTCATGTATTTCTAATGAACGTAAATGCTGTCAGACATATTGCATACAGTATTTGAAAAACAGGCCAAAACACAAAAACTTAACTATAACCACTGAACCATGAAAATTAGGTCAAGGTCAGATGACATCTGCCAGTTGGACATGTAGACCTTACAATCCTTCCATACACCAAATATAGTACACCTATTGCATACATTATTCGAAAAAACAGGCCAAAACACAAAAACTGAACTATAACCACTGAACCATGAAAATGAGGTCAAGGTCAGATGACATCTGCCAGTTGGACATGTACACCTTACAATCCTTCCATACACCAAATATAGTAGACCTATTGCATACAGTATTCGAAAAAGAGGCCAAAACACAAAAACTTAACTATAACCACTGAACCATGAAAATGAGGTCAAGGTCAGATGACATCTGCCAGTTGGACATGTACACCTTACAATCCTTCCATACACCAAATATAGTAGACCTATTGCATACAGTATCCGAAAAACAGGCCAAAACACAAAAACTTAACTATAACCACTGAACCATGAAAATGAGGTCAAGGTCAGATGACACCTGCCAGTTGGACATGTACACCTTACAATCCTTCCATACACCCAATATAGTAGACCTATTGCATACAGTATTCGAAAAACAGGCCAAAACACAAAAACTTAACTATAACCACTGAACCATGAAAATGAGGTCAAGGTCAGATGACACCTGCCAGTTGGACATGTACACCTTACAATCCTTCCATACACCAAATATACTAGACCTATTGCTTATAGTATCTGAGATATGGACTTAACCACCAAAACTTAACCTTGTTCACTGATCCTTGAAATGGGGTCGAGGTCATTGAAAACTGTCTGACGGGGATGAGGACCTGGTAAGGTACGCACATACCATATATATTTATCCTATTACTCATAATAAGAGAGAAATTAACATTACAAAAAATCTTAACTTTTTTTTCAAGTAGTCACTAAACCATGAAAATGAGGTCAAGGACAATGTACATATGACAGACGGAAACTTCGTAACATAGGGCATCTATATACAAAGTATAAAGCATCCAGGTCTTCCACCTTCTAAAATATAAAGCTTTTAAGAAGTGAGTTAACGCCGCCGCCGTCGCCGCCGGATCACCATCTCTATGTCGAGCTTTCTGCGACCAAAGTCGCAGGCTCGACAAAAACCAGATTAAACTAACCTTGAGTTTTTCTTCTAGTTTAGCCTTCATGACGTTGTCCTGTAGTAATTTATTTACAGCTTTCTTTGTTTCTATTTCATTTTCCTTGGCCTGTTTAAATAAATGAAAAAATGTTTATATTAAAATTTTACAATTAATTATTCTCAGAATCTTTAAAAAAAATAACATTTCCACACGACTCTGTTATCCTTTTAAGTCATGAACTGTTTAAGTTTAATTTCAAATTGAAGTAGCTTTACAAACTCAACATTTTCTGCAATATTCCAAGAGAACTCTTTAAAATAAAGGTATCATAAAAATACTTGTCTTAATTACGCAAACTCTTTTTGCAGTTAAAAGACAACTGAGAGAAATATTCAACCAGTTCAGTGAGGTGAATTAAATTTTGTGTGAAATATTGTGCAGAAGACAGGGTCATTGTGACAATTTAATACTTTCTATCATGACTATCATGTTTAGATTTGCAAGAAGAGATTAATTTATTGTAAGGTTTTAAAATTCAATAGTGTTTTACAAAATGTGCCTTCACATAAAATTCATCATGGTGAGAGATTTGAGCACATAACTACAAGATATTTTTACCATTCTATTCCTCTCTCTTCTATATTCCTTTAACTATTTCAAATAAAATGCTCCGCTGGGCGCAGCTAGATACGACCGCAGATGTCGAACCTTGAATAGTTGGGGCAATTATGAACACAACATTCAAGCTTGATACAATACTGAATTTGGATTGTGAATAAATATTTGACAGAGCATAGGTTTCTGACACAGAATGAATGTTGTCTAAGAACTTAAAAATTTTTAATTTACCTATTCAAACCATATCAGTATTATTTGTTTTTATATATAAATCAGAAATAACCAATTTAAAATTTAAAATTGGGCACACATATCAATTTCTTGCTATTGCGCAATACTGTGTAATTGAAAATTTCTTCAAATATTTGACACATAATAGGTTTCTGACACAGAATAACTGAAATCAAAGAACTTAAAATTGGTCATATGATTTGAATTTATATTCAATTTTTTGCTTCTTGTGCAATACAATATGCTGTGGAGAATTGCCCCCCCCCCAAAAAAAAAAAATAATAATTTACCCCTTTTTTTAGCTTTTGTGCAATACACTATGAAGTTGCACATTGACCCCCCTCCCAAAAAAAAAACAAAAAACAATAAAATTTATTGTAACCCCCCCCCTTTTTTTTTGCTAAAAAAAATTTGAAATTTTCTTTTTAATTTATGAAATATGAAATGAGAAAAAATTACCCCTCCCCAATTTCTCATTTACCCCCCCCCCCCCCCCCGCCCCCCCAATTTTGTTTTCAACCCCCCCCCCCACCCCATTTCTTTATACTTTGAAACCATAACAGCCCATTTAAATACACCATAACATATTAAAATAGATAAATTGACAGCTATAAATCACCCCAAAAACAATCAACATTTCTTTATACATAATTGAATCATACACAATATTTTACTTTAAATGTGTTTGGAATGTGTTTGGATTACCTTCCTTAGCCCACCAAGCTAATATCATAGATTTCTATTTATTTATACTACAGTTATTGTGCAAAAACCAAGAAAAATGCTTATTTGGGCCCTTTTTTAGCCCCTAATTCCTAAACTGTTGGGATCAAAACTCCAAAAAATGATCATAAACCTTGTGTTAAAATTTCATAGATTTCTATTTACTTATACTAGACTTATTGTGCGAAAACCAAGAAAAATGCTTATTGGACCCTTTTTTGGCCCCTAATTCTTAAACTTTTGGGACCAAAACTCCCAAAAACAATCCCAACCTTCCTTTTGTGGTCATAAACCTTGTGTTTAAATTTTGTAGATTTCTATTAACTTATACTACATTTATAGTGCGAAAACCAAATGTCTACAGACTTCGACGGACGACGACGACGACGACGACGCCAACGTCATACCAATATACGACCGCAAAAATTTTGCGGTCGTATAAAAATAATTTATATTTATTAGCTTCAAACAACACACAGAGCCTCGGTAGCTAAGTTGTCGAGGCACTGTTATATCTACCTATGCATGCTGAGGTTTTGAGTTCAAACAAATCTTGTTGCAAAGTGTTTTAGACACCTTGAGGAAGAATGTTACTTTTCTTGTTTTTGTCATGTGGCTTTCATTGTTTTAAGTTATGAGCACAACTGATGAGCTGTAATTCAATGAAATATACATATATTGTACATCAAAATAAATATCATGGAATATCTATGAGACAGAATTTTTCTAAGGTAAAGTAAGAAAAAATTCACAATTATAATATATTACGATTAATTTAATATAAAAATTGGACCAGAAACAGTAAAAATATTTGAGCCAAAAAAGCTCCATAAGAATGGTCTAACCTGACAAATAACAGTAAATGATGACTTAGAAATAAAATTGGTTTTAAGTCAAGTATTGGTAATAGTAATCTAGAACCTTGCAGGAAAGATATAAATTACAATTTATGGAAAGACAAAAAAATTCATGCATTTTAGATATTTAATAGTAATACCTATATAAAAATATTTATTTCCAGATTATCAAAATCAAATTGTGAGAAAACAAGGGTGAATGTGTGCATTTTTTCTTACTGTTTTCAAGACCTATAACATTGTTCATACAGGTCATGAAAAGTCTTTGAATTTGACTTTAATTGGTCTTTGAAAGTCATTGAGAATCAGGTAGAGTGCATGAAAGTCATGGAAATTAAGGCTTTGTCATTGAAACGGGCTTGAATTTCATTGTTTTCCTACCATACTATGTGAACTTTGAAATTAAAATCTTAATTTGCACATTTGTTATTTTTAAAGTGCATTATTCTCCACTGTTCTCGATCATGCTGACATTTTGTTTAGGTTATTCCTGGTCTCTGGATCTCCACTTCTTGGGTTTGTAATTTAGTGCATTAGTCATCAGTGCTCTTTAAACTGTCAATCTAAACCAATAAATACCACCATCTCCTGTAAATTTTACCCTGTTTGCCTATAGAATCATAGTAATGAAAAACAACATGCTTCATATTACTTACCACTTTAGCAAAGTTGTCTCTTTCTTGTGCCACTTTCTCTGCCTAAAATGATAGAATATTAATGATTAATAAACCCTGTCATGGCTATTAAACGAAATAATAATGGGGTAAAACTGATAATAATGTTTGTACATGTAAAATGTTCCTGTGATGGATATACATGTAGTAACCTGTGTTGAAATGAGACAGTGGTCAAATATAAATGAGAAAAAAATCCCCCCCCCCAAAAAAGTCAGAAAAGACGACAGGTTTGCAAAATTTATAAACTTTTCCAGAATACATGTACCTGACATTCCAAAAATGAAAACTTTTGGTACTTTAAACTAGAGGCTCTCAAGAGCCTGTATCGCTCACCTGGATTTAACTTTTCACCTTCAGCAGACCTAAAAATTTAAGTGTTGCAGTCAATTTGGCTGGTTTTTCTATAGGATTCTATGTTAAACTAATTTCAGCAGTGGCAGTCATGTTGGTTTACAGTCCAGGTCAATGGATACATTTCTAAAAGAGAACCATCTAAGGACCATTTCTGCTAAGTCTTGTTCCAACTGGCTAAGTGGTTTCACACAAGAAGAAGATTTTTAAATAAATTTTCCTATTGGTTCCAATATTTAACAAAGTTCGGTGTGGCAGCCATCTTGGTTGACAATCCAATTTTGAATTTTGGTGATTGGACACATTTCTGAAAGAGGACCTCCTAAGGACCAATGCTGCCAAGTCTGGCTCCAATATGTCAAGTGGTTTCAGACAAGAAGATTTTTCAATGAATTTTTCCATAGGGCCCTGTGTAAAACTAAGTTCGGGTGTGGCGGCCTTCTGGTTGATAGTCTGGGTCATCGCACAAAATTCTGAAAGAGGACCAGCTAAGGACCATTGCTACCAAGTCTAATTCTAATTGGCTTAGTGGTTTCAGACGAGAAGATTTTTGAGTGAATTACCCATAGGGTCTTATGTTAAACTAAGTTCTGCTGTGGCGGCCATCTTGGTTCACAGTCAACAAAATCAGACACATTTCTGAAAAAGGACCTCCTAAGGACCAATGCTGCCAAGTCCTGCTCCAATATGTCAACTGGTTTCAGACAAGAAGATTTTTCAATGAATTTTCCTATAGGGCCCTATGTTAAACTAAGTTCAGTTGTGGCGGCCATCTTGGTTCACAGTCCAGGTCATCGGACACACCTCTATAAGAGGACCATCTAAGGACCATTGCTGTCAAGTCTGGTTCCAATTGGTCAAGTGGTTTAAGACCAGAAGATTTTTCAACAAATTTTCCCATAGGGCCCTATGTTAAACTAAGTTCGGCTGTGGCGGCCATCTTGGTTAACAGTCCAGGTCATTGGACATATTTCTGAAAGAGAACCTCCAAAGAACCATTACTGCCAACTTTGGTTCCAACTGGCCTTTTAGTTTCATATAAGAAGATTTTTGAAATACACCCCCCCCTTTTTTTTTATTTTTAGAAACAGCAGCCGTCGGTTGGAAGTCGGGGATGCCAGACATAATTTTGGAAGGGGGCCACCCAAGGACCATTCCACCAAAGTTTGGTCTCAATTGGCCCAGTGGTTTGAGAGGAAAAGATCTTTAAAGGAAATTTTACGCTAGATGCCGTCTTTAAAGGGCAAAAACTCCTATAAGGGGTCAATCAATGATTTTGGTCATGTTGAATTATTTGTAGATCTTACTTTGTTGAACATTTTTGCTGTTTACAATTTGTCTTTATCTATAATAATATTCAAGAAAATAACCTAAAACTGCAAAATTTCCTTAAAATTAACAATTCAGGGGCAATAACCCAACAAAGGGTTGACCGATTCGTCTGAAAATTTCATGGCAGGTAGATCTTGACCTGATGAACATTTTTACCCCATGTCAGTTTTGCTCTAATTGCTTTAGTTTTTGAGATATAAGACAAAAACTGCAGTTTACCCCTATGTTCTATTTTTAGCCATGTCGGCCATGTTGGTTGGCAGGCGGGCTCATCGGACACAATTTTTAAACTAGATACCCTAATGATGCTTGTGGCCAAGTTTGGTTCAATTTGGCCCAGTAGTTTCAGAGGAGAAGATTTTCGTAAAAGTTAACGGACGACGACGGACGACGGACGACGGACGACGGACGACGACGGACGACGGACGCCAAGTGATGAGAAAAGCTCACTTGACCCTTTGGGTCAGGTGAGCTAAAAAAAATGTTATACATAAAGTGGACTTTTTACTTCTTCACATTAAAAAGGGAATGTTTTTCATCACCCCTCCAAATTTAAACTGGAACACACTTTCAAAGATTTTACAGAAATTAAGTGGGAAGCTGTTTTTATTTTGCATGTTAATTTTTCTGCATACTACATGTCACCTTTTGATCTTCAGAGAGTGCCATGGCTTGAATTCTGAATGTGGGAAGGAGGTACCGGTATATTTTCAATACTTACCACTCTGATGATATTAGCTAGATAATCTTGTACTGATTGTTCTTTAGTTTCAGATTGTTCCACAGCTCTTTGTAAATATAACATCTTGTTCTGTGTTTTTCTGTAAGTAAATTCAAATTAAATTCATATCAAACAAATACTCTGTTCTTCAGTTAGTCAGCTGTGTATTTTATTTTTCATAAATGTTACATACAATAATAACATATCTACTTTCTTGTGCCTATTTTCCAGTATTCAAACAATTTGCACAATAAAAAATTTTCATAATCTATTTTTTATTCAGCCTTTAATTATTTACTAAAATTTCAATTGTCAAGGTTTCAAATGTACAACAATACTTCAGTACAAAAAATCAAAGAAGATGTCTGAGTGACAGGAAACCAGATTTTCCTTCAGCACTGTTTGATGGATGGATGAATTATTGTTTAATGTCCAGTGGCAACCAGGTGCATATCAGGACAATAACATGTTGATATGATATTGAATATGATCCCTACTTTGTACTAGACTGACACGCTAAGTCGGATTTTTAATGTGCTAGCTCACGGGGTAACTGTCCGCAGGAAGACATATCACCTCACTCGGACACATTATACTGACTCCGAGCCGACCAGTCTTTGCTCTTACTCCTAGATGCCGCATGCTTGGTGGAGAAGCAGCAAATACCAATTTTAATGTCTTTGGTTTGACCCGGCCGGGGATCGAACCCGCGACCTTCCGCACTCGGGGCGAGCACGCTACCACAAGACCACCGAGGCGGTCTCAGCAATGTTTGAAGCCATCTGCCCAGAGCTACATCATCCAACTAATAACTGGATCATTACATTAAAAATCTGGTTAAACATAGCATGATGCTAACATCCTACTGTAACAGGCATTAATATATAGTTGATTTGTAAAGAGGATTTCTAAAAGGTGGAATCAAATTTTTTTCATGAATTAAAAAAAACAGATGTAAATGAATTATGTCAAACATACTTATTAGCAATTGCTTTTGAATTTCTAAAAAAAGATGTAAAATTGTTCACTGTGTCCTTTATAAAAAAATTCTCTACCATTTTGCATAACTTGAAGAAGATACTAAAAGTACTGAAACTAAAATTCACAAATTAAAGGATACTCAAAATTCAGATATAATTATTGAGTGGGAATCTCAATGTTTTCAAATATACATGTATAATGACCAATCTGTTTTCAAGTGCAGGGAGTACATCCTAGGGAATATAGGACAATTCTGAGTGACTACAAAGACAATTCAGCTCGTCTATTGAGACAATTCGGACCGTGCTAGAAAAACTATGTTAATTTTTTATATACCTGTATGGAATACTTGGACAAATAGGTTGGGTTTTTTTTTATATAATATGCTGGCAAATATTTATTTCTCTGAGCAATCATTTTTACATATAAACCGGGCATTTAAACAATAAATTAAACTCATCTCCAATTTTCTTTTTACAAAGAGTATATATTCTATCATTTTTTGGAACATTTTGCCACCTGCCCATTTCTATTGGTATGGAAGCTCTTTGTTTTGTAATCCAAATTCTGCTTTTTTCACTTAATCTTGTTAAATAATTTTAAAGTCCAATATGGACTGTCCGAATCGTCTTGCATCCCTCCTAGGTACCCCTCATACACCAATGAATGTTCTTCTTATAAGGAGAAACAAAATATGTTTAGAGCTGAGATCTCAACCATTTCATAGTTATTTGAAAATATTTGAATGTTAAGGGGTTTGAGAGGGTGGATAAAGCCCCCCTTCTAATATGACAACAGACCGTCAATTTCCACTTCTTTTAAATTGGGAGACTTAATAATGAAAGCAAATGTTCCTTTGATGGATATACATGTAGTAACCTGCACTGAAATGAGACAGTGGTCAAATATAAATGAGAAAAAATTCCCCCAAAAAATTCAGAAAAGACGACAGTTTTGCAAAATTTATAAACTTTTCCAAAATACATGTATTTGACATTCCAAAAATGAAAAATTAAAAAAAATGTTATACATAAAGAGGACGTTTCACTTCTTCACATTAACTAGAGGCTCTCAAGAGCCTGTATTGCTCACATGGATTTAACTTTTCACCATGAGCAGACCTAAAAATTTAAGTGTTGCAGTCAATTTGGCTGGTTTTTCTATAGGATTTTATGCTATAATTTATGCATGAATTATGACTTTTTATATCAAAACACACCAATGCTTAGTACACAAGTGGAAAATAGAATTTGTTGGTTCCGTCCTCATTTTTGACACAAGATCGACCTGGTGTAAGCATGTTAAGAATAGGAAAACGTAATAATATGTCACTGTTATTTCTTTTGCTTTCTAAAAATTATCTTTCCTGTTCCTTCAAATAGCTGTTTTAATGTCAAAGTCGAAAACGGTAGCAAACTTTAATCAACCCGCCATACTGTTGACAAAATTCGCAACACTTGACCTGGATCTTGCTCCAGTTTTGGAGCATCTCACAAATAATTTTTACTACACTTGTTCAACGTTTGTTGACATTCGTCTTGTTAGAATATATATAACCATAACTTTTTAATTTCTAATATGAGGATTTGTTTTCTAAAAAAAATTTCATTTCATTTAAATATTTCAAATGTATTCCTCTGAGAAACGCGAATACACAAGTCCATTCCAACTTGTTTCGTATTTCTTTTCGAAAGATAACTTCCAGGTAGAAAAAAATCAATCGTTTTCATTACAACTATTGTTGAAATGGTTTAGAATGATGAAATGAACACTTGATGAGGACTGAAAGTAATTAACTTACTGAAAATGTTTAAATTACCGACTGTCACCAGCCGGTAACAATAACGGACAATCTTGGTTGTAAATTAAATTGAATTTCCCTCGCGTTCGCACTTATGTATCTTTTCATATTATATGCTAAAGTTTGGTGGACTCAAAACACAGTCTTCACTAACACCCATTTGTTATTGGATAGAGTTATCTTTCTATATATGTTATTCTTCAGTGAATAACTGCATGCAACCCAACCCTATGCATTGTACCTTGATTTAAAATTGTATTGAGTTTATAGGAACTATTTGCAGATGGGGGGTACTTTGTCCCAGCAGATCGTCGTGACAGCAATACTCCAGTATGGCTAGTTTTTAGCAAAACTACCAGTGCTGGACTAAAAACTAGTACACGTTATAATATACATGTATCTCAAACTATTATTTCAGGCCTTGAACAGGAATATTTAACTTTTAATAATCATATTACTGAAACCAATCTTTGACTTGAATTGTTTTGTTGTTTCCTTAAGGATGATCGCTGGTCTAATAGGAAATAAATAGAATTTGAAATAGGTGTTTTAGTTTGAGAGAACATATGACTAGTAAACAAACAAGAGGCTCAGCAGAGCCTGTATCGCTCACCTGGAGTGTGGTTTTCATTGGACAATTAATCAACTATTTGACCAAGTTTGTTGCAATTGGTTCAATTGTCCAGGGAAAATTTGTTAAAGATTTATTTTTCATAAGGTTTAATGTTAAAATATGTTCCCTGATGGTGGTAGTCCTGGCAGGAAGTTGACAAAATTGACCAGAAATAAGGGTGAACCTTAAATAAATGTAACAGAACCCGACCTCAAATTACACAAACCAATAACTCCTAAATAGAATTTGGGAATCCCTTCAAAATTTCAGGGTATGTAGATCTCAAGATGGCAAACATTTTTCAATTTACATTTCACTTCTATCTCAAATAGTTTTGGAGATAAATGCAAAAATGTTAAAATTTTGAAAATTTGACAAAAAAAGGGCAATAACTCCTAAATGGGTTTTGAGATTTCCTTTAAAATTTCAGGGTATGTAGATCTCAACATGGCAAACATTTTTCAAATTTACATTTCACTTCTATCTCAAATAGTTTTCGAGATAAATGACGAAAAATGTTAAATTTTGAAAATTTGACGAAAAAAGGGCAATAACTCCTAAACGGGTTGTGGAATTTCCTTCAAAATTTCAGGGTAGGTAGATCTCGTCATGCTGAACAATTTTACCCCATGCCAGATTTTCGATATCTGTAGCGGTTTTTAAGTAATAAGCCAAAAACAACACATCCACCCCTATATTCTATTTTTAGCTACGACAGCCATGTTTTACGTCAGATCAAAATAAATTGAGGATCGTTTGTAGAGGACATGTCATAGTTCATTCCTATTAAGTTTCAAACCAATCGGCCCAGCGGTTTCAGAGGAGAAGATTTTTGAATGTTAAAATTTTGAAAATTTGATGAAAAAAGGGCAATAACTCCTAAATGGGTTTTGGAAATTCCTTCAAAATTTCAGGGTAGGTAGATCTCGTCATGCTGATCAATTTTACCCCTGTCAGATTTTCGATATCTGTAACGGTTTTTGAGTTATTAGCAAAAAACAGCAATTTACCCCTATGTTCTATTTTTAGCAACAGTGGCCATGTTTTTCATCGGATCAATATAAATTGAGGATCGTTTGTAGAGGACATGTCATAGATCATTCCTATTAAGTTTTAAACCAATCGGCCCAGCGGTTTCAGAGGAGAAGATTTTTGAATGTTAAAATTTTGAAAATTTGACGAAAAAAGGGCAATAACTCCTAAATGGGTTTTGGAATTTCCTTCAAAATTTCAGGGTAGGTAGATCTCGTCATGCTGATCAATTTTACCCCATGTCAGATTTTCGATATCTGTAACGGTTTTTGAGTTATTAGCAAAAAACAGCAATTTACCCCTATGTTCTATTTTTAGCAACAGTGGCCATGTTTTTCATCGGATCAATATAAAATGAGGATCGTTTGTGGAGGACATGTCATAGAACATTCCTATTAAGTTTCAAACCAATCGGCCCAGCGGTTTCAGAGGAGAAGATTTTTAAAGAAAAGTTTACGACGGACGGACGGACGGACGGACGGACGGACGGACGGACGGACGACGGACGACGGACGAAAAGTGATGGCAAAAGCTCACATGGCCTTTGGCCAGGTGAGCTAAAAAGCAAGAAAAAAATATAGGTTCATGTTCTCATTTTAGAGCTATCAAGCCTTGAAAATTTGCAGGAAATAGGTTTTCTCTGGATTTTTCATTGTCTTTGCATTGGCAACTTCAGTCTCTCAAAAATGTATGAAAAAAAAAAGGATTTCATAAAATTTTGTCAAATACCATTTTAAGGTATATGTGATTGAATTATAAAAGAAAAAGTGAGGGTTCATGTGCAAATAATTTAATGTTTAAGAAATGGATAAAACCCAAGGATTCCAAAAATCTGACAAAAAGACAAAAACATGACCAGCCAGCATCCTTAAATGTTGAAGCATTTAAACTTATAATGAGTAAGTAACGTTTTTGTTGTATAAGGAATGAAATAACTACAACAGACTGTTCTATTTATTAAATGTAACACTTCCTTAATATATAGTTAATTTCATATGGAAAATCTGAAATAAAATTTAGAAAATTGCAGAAATCTGGCCTTTTCTATAAAACTTTAATTATTATATTACCTCATACTTCTGTGCATGGCTTTCTTCTCAGCTTGATGTCTCTTTATTTCAGCTGTTAATTCTATAATCTGTTGTGTCTGTAATATCCTCTCATTTTCCATGGCCTAAAGTATGATCAATCTCAATTTTAGCAAACTATATACTGCTTAAACACAACTTGTATGTGAATTATCATCATAAATTTGGAAGATAGTGAAAAGTTTTTATCATAGTGAAAAATGGAACCTGATAAAGTTCACAACAATTAAACTTGGAATTTTTTTTTTTTTTTTTTAAATATTTCATTAAAATTTTCATTTCACATCATTGTTTGTTAAGAAAATTTCCATTAATAAAAGGCATTAATAGGGGGTTGGGTGGAGTGTTGTTATGAGGATACTTAATATCAAATTGTTGTGAAATTAATTATTAATAATAACACAAACAGCATATCAATGCCCCACGCAATATGGCAATAACCCCAACAAAAAAATAATGGTACAGCACCATTAAGGTTTGTAGGCGCGAGAGCGCTTTCAAGAAAAATTGACGAAATTTTCAGAGTTCAAAGGGCAATAGCTCCAACAAAAATAATGGTATGGCACTGCAATTCAAATTTGATTGAGATAATATTAAATCACACTATGATATAAATTTAAATAAAATCCATTAAGGTTTGTAGGCATGAGAGGGCTTACAAGAAAAATTGACGAAATTTTCAGAGCTCAAAGGGCAGAACTCCAACAAAAACGATGGTATGGCACTGAAATTCGAACTTGACCGAGATAATACTAAATCACAACTACGATATACATTTTATAAAAATTCAATGAGAAATGTAGGTGTGAGAGCGCTTACAATGTCAACTGTGAAAAAAATAAGTATCAAGTGATATATAATAAAAACACATTTAATATCAGTGTTGCCATGGAAATTGAATTATTCAGAGGCATTATAAAACATTAAATTTTTGTATCCTTAGAACAACAAATTTTCAATAAACCATAAACAAATTATTAAAAAAAAATAATTTAAAACAAAACAACCATCTACTATGAAAAATAACCTGTAGTTTGATCTTTAAATCCTCTGTATCTTTTCTTTGTCTGTCTTCCATATTTAACATTTCCCTATAAATATTTATCACAATTAGACACCAGTATCAATAAGTATATCTTTTATCAGCAGAGTTTCAGGTTTTTTGTCATAGAAATTCATTAAATGATATGGTGACAGGTTTTAAAATCCCTGTAGCAATAAAAACAAAGATATAAGTGATGCTGTATCTAAAGAAATGTGTCATATAAACATTTTGAGGAAAGTATAGCCGATCATCTGAACTGGTCTGTGTGTTCTCAGTTTTCATCAACTTTTTGACCCGGAAGTGACATGAGGAAATCATCCTACACTGATTTATAACTACTGTATTAATCGCAAGTAACATTCACTTGTCTAATCTGTGGAACTGACGTGCCTTAGATTAGACAAGAGAATATAATTTCCAATACTTAAAACATGTGAATATTATTCCATGTTAATATAGAAATCCACTGATTATCTGACTGTTTATTGTCTAGTATTCATAACAACAAAACTTTATATACCCTCCTGTAAATATATCTTGAAATACATACAGACATCAGAGGAAATATTTTGCACTTTATAAGAACATTATAACAATTATTATACTTTACTATAGCAACTACTTGTAAAATAACTATGTTGTTTTCAGCATGCAAATCAAATAACTCCAGTTTTTCTCCGCCTGCGGGGAATAACCTTTTATTTTACTCTCGTCGATTCACATAATGATCAATGAGAGCAAAATAACTCTCTCGTGAGAATCATTGAGAGCATAATAACTGATATTTTGTCCAGGATTTTAGTTCAGTATAATAATAACTTTATGTCCTTCAGAGGCCTTCAGCAAAATTACTCTTCCTAGAATTAATAATTATGTATATTACCTTCTTCTGAAAGCCATAATTTTATATCATTTCTATGTCAGCTAATTGAAAATCTTCAAAAAAATAATGCTTGCATGTTGAAAATCTCATACTTTTATATAGAGGATTCTTTATAAGATCTTTGTATTACAACTTACTTCTTGAGATCAGCAATCTTGTTTATATATTCTTCTACAGTTGTTTTGTCTTCCCCTTCTCTAATTAATGTGTCATGTTTATATTTTGTCTCTTTGAATTTATGTTGTAATTCCTCTACTTCTTTTTCAGCATCAGATTTCTCTGCCCGTATCATCACCAATTCTTTTGTCAGTTTAGACACTATAAAATAAAAAACATTTTTTAAAAAAAAAATGCTGAAAAGATTTCATTTTATTATTACAATTTTACTACTAAACAAATTTTAACTAAAGTGAAACTTGCTCATGTAGCTCCTAATAATTACAGACTGATTACAGTTCTATAATAAAGCAATCCACTATGAAAATGAAAGGATCAATGGTACAGTATTCCATCTTATTAAACAATGCAACAGTTGGGGAGGAGATGACCTTAAGTAACGATAAGCAGCCTACACGATTTTAAACAAGAAGCAAATGGTTACTGAAAATACTAGTTAACTCATCTGATTTAAATCTCATAATCATCATAAAAATTGAAACTCAGGATAAATAAAAAATAAAGACTACCGAAAAATCGAAGAACAGAATGTCTATTCTGAAAATTGATTTTTAGTGTTAAACTGATGTGATAGGGTTGATCCTTATGAACTTATTAAAATAGACATTGGTATGTAATTATGTATTTAGATTATGTTTAATTTATTGTGTATTCAAAATAATATCTGCAAACATTAACACGCACTTGTGTATTTATATATAGTTTGTCACTTATTGATTTTTTTAGAAAGTGGACATGTAAAACAGGAGATCAGTAAACTTTTAATTATAATAGTGTTTGTGATGTCACACTGAAAGTTAATATGATGTAAGGTGGTTCAGGGATCTTCTTGGTTGATATCATTACATGTAATAAATCCCAGCTTTTGATTGGTCAATAGCCATAGAGGGAAAATCAAGGTTTTGCTAGTGATGGTGATCGAACAAGATCAGATAAATCTTGTACCTTTTTCATTAGCAACTTGTTGGACTGGTGTTTCTTTATCATGTTTAGTATGCACATGTGACTGTAATTAGTTGAATGAGGGTATTTTAATATATACTAGGTATTTTTGGTTTTTTTTTTTATAGATTTTCTTAGTACTGGAAACCCTGTTCCTTTCTTTTGTATTTTTGTATGTAATGAAAGAGTGGAAATTTACCTTCAGCATGTTAAATATATTTTTACTATGGTATAATTTCCTTTTGTATTAAATCATAATCATAATACTGTAGTGTCATTTGATAATAAATTAAAGAACCTTTGTGAGCACGCTCACATACCCCACGTCTTCATATTGTCACTGGAGAAACAAAATCTCACTTCACAAGTAAAATGAACACAATCAAATGCTTACCTTCACATATTTATCCTAATGTAAATGGCAGCATGTTGGGAAATTTAAATTCCAAGCGAGAGGAGTCAACAGTAATAGTATAGTGAGGCAAATAAGTTCAAAGGGGTGTAACTCCTAGAAAAAAAATTGAATCGTAATTTCCTGTCGATATGCACATCTACGTAGTATGTCCTTATTATCTGAAAAGGTTTCATGAAATTCTGTTGTGTGGTTTGAGAGGAGTTGCGACGACAAACTGTTGCAGTAGTACATTAAAGTAAATAAGTTCAAAGGGGTGTAACTCCTAGAAAAAAAATTGAATCGCAATTTCCTGTCGATATGCACATCTACGTAGTATGTCCTTATTATCTGAAAAGGTTTCATGAAATTCTGTTGTGTGGTTTCAGAGGAGTTGCGATGACAAACTGTTGCAGTAGTACAATAAAGTAAATAAGTTCAAAGGGGCGTAACTCCTTGAAAAAAAATTGAATCGCAATATCCTGTCGATATGCACATCTACGTAGTATGTCCTTATTATCTGAAAAGGTTTCATAAAATTCTGTTGTGTGGTTTGAGAGTAGTTGCGATGACAAACTGTTGCAGTTGTACATTAAAGTAAATAAGTTCAAAGGGGTGTAACTCCTAGAAAAAAAATTGAATCTCAATTTCCTGTCGATATGCACATCTACGTAGTATGTCCTTATTATCTGAAAAGGTTTCATGAAATTCTGTTGTGTGGTTTGAGAGGAGTTGCGATGACAAACCGTTGCAGTAGTACATTAAAGTAAATTAGTTCAAAGGGGTGTAACTCCTGGAAAAAAAATTGAATCGTAATTTCCTGTCAATATGCACATCTACGTAGTATGTCCTTATTATCTGAAAAGGTTTCATGAAATTCTGTTGTGTGGTTTGAGAGGAGTTGCGACGACAAACTGTTGCAGTAGTACATTAAAGTAAATAAGTTCAAAGGGGCGTAAATCCTAGAAAAAAAATTGAATCGAAATTTCCTGTCGATATGCACATCTACGTAGTATGTCCTTATTATCTGAAAAGGTTTCATAAAATTCTGTTGTGTGGTTTGAGAGGAGTTGCGATGACAAACTGTTGCAGTAGTACATTAAAGTAAATAAGTTCAAAGGGGTGTAACTCCTAGAAAAAAAATTGAATCGCAATTTCCTGTCGATATGCACATCTACGTAGTATGTCCTTATTATCGGAAAAGGTTTCATGAAATTCTGTTGTGTGGTTTGAGAGGAGTTGCGATGACAAACTGTTGCAGTAGTACATTAAAGTAAATAAGTTCAAAGGGGTGTAACTCCTAGAAAAAAAATTGAATCGCAATTTCCTGTCGATATGCACAACTACATAGTATGTCTTTATTATCTAAAAAGGTTTCGTGAAATTTTGTTGTGTGGTTTGAGAGGAGTTGCGATGACAAGAAACAGGACTGACGGACTGACGGACTGACGGACGGACGGACGGGTCAAAAACATTATACCCTCCGCAACTCGTTGCGTGGGGTAAAATTAGGTATTTTCCATTTTTGTATGAAAATATCATTTATTTTAACTTAGATGAATGTATGCATTAATATTTTTATTTAGTAGCAATGTAATTTATTTTCTCCCTTGTTACACTCGTCCGAAAATAAAAGCTTTTCTGAACTCTGTACCAGAAAAACTAAAACTCACAATAGGGTTGTGCGTTCGTTACAAGATCACAATTTTATTATCATATATAATTGTAATAAAATAACATAATTATACGAAAAAGACATATAAAGAAAATGAAAAATGCCTTACTATAAAAAAAAAAATCAGTACAATACTGAAATAACGTACACCAAATATTATCACCATCAACACCTTCTATCATGTAACGAACATCGCATTGCCCAATATACCAGTGATTTTCATTAAATACCCAAATACAAAATCATCCCTGCGTAAACTCAATTGTTAAATCCTACAGTAAGTAATTTGCATATTTCAAAGGATAAACCCAAATTAATACAAACGTTAAGAAATATAAGTCCCATTAGTAGTGTGAATTTATTTTAACGGTATATTTCAGATTGTATTGCAGTGAGTTTTAGTCACTATACATGTACATACATAGTATGATTTAAACCTTAGTCCCATAGACAGATAACTTTATTGATTTAAATTGTATCAATTATTAGATGATTAAGTCTTGTCTATGATGTTAAAATAGTCTATGATATATAGTATTTAAACTGCTTCATAAGGTAGAAATAATGTATTGTATAATCATGTATGATAATAGTAAAATTTATATACTATTGCTATTCTTCATTTTTAACCATATGTGCAACAAGAACAACCAAATTCAGTGTAAATACATAGTTATTTAATCTGTTAAAATACAGCGCTTTTTAGTGAAGTGTTACATTTACAATTTGAATTCTTTCACATATAGCAAATAAGTCATTTATTTGAAATAAATAAGCTATATATTTTTCATACATAGCACAGCAGTTTTTTGTATTTGTAAGCTAACTTTTTAATTATGCTTAATATGTGTATAATAGGGAGCGCTATAAGAGCATATGCATTTTTTACATATGTGTCATTTAGAAAAGTCTTTGTTTAATGGGGGCAGCCATATTGTGCTACATACTAAGGCTTGAAAAACTTTTGTTAGCCGGAAAAGAAAGTAAGTAAAGTAAGGGAAATAACTTGCTCCAAATTATAATTTTAGAGTCAGAATCTGGAAATGAGTTTCTGGAAAGGGCTATTGCTGTGCTCGCACACTGGCTACGCCAACAGCATATTATATATTTGGATATGAAATAGTAAAGTAGACTGTCCTTTTTTAATACTAATTCTTGTTATATATTTAATATGTATACTGTTATTACAGGGTTATTCTTTTTGTTGTTACTGAAATCCTGAATAAACTGTTGAAATTTAAACTGGAATTGATGTCTGATGCCCAACCGACCCTGATACACTTACCTTCTCTGATATGGGCTTGCTGTAAATCATGTGCCTTTTGATCTTTAATGTTGATTTGTTCCAGTAAATTTTGATTTTCCTCTAATACTAATTTTGCATTTTCCTTTAACTGTTCCCTGTAAAATATAGATACATTCAAATATTTATTTTTTTAGCTACTTTTGGGACTAACAACCATATCACAAAACAACTAGAAATGAGCTGTCCAACTGACAGCAAACCAGATTTTCCTTCATCAATGTTTGTAGCCAAATGCCCAATCCCCCAACCCACTGCCCCCCCCAACTATTACCATAATTACTCAATTTTTCGACACTTATGAAAATTCAAGGAAAGTCTAATTTTTTGATAACCCTTATTTTTTGATATTTGCAAAATGTTCAAAGTTATGATCACTGTTACTAGCTGATGACAGTCCATAATTTTAACCTTAATTACTTTCAGTCTGGAGTGTTTATTTCGTCTTTTTAATCATCTATGGTATTAACTAGAGGCTCAGAGGGCTGAGCCTGTATCCCTCACCTGGCAGAAACAAGAATTGCTCATAGTGGCCATGTTTGTCGCATGATCTGGACAAAATGAGAAAACTTTGTGAAAACCTCCCACAGATGTTTCTTGTCAGGTTTCATTCTATTTGGCCAAGCAGTTCCACAGAAATTATTTTTTTAAAAATCAACCAATGAGAAACAAGAATTTTCTATGGTGGCCATGTTTGTTACCCGATCAGGGAATGAGGAAATTTTATAAAGGACCTCCCATAGATGCTTCCTGTCAAGTTTCGTTCCATTTGGCCAAGCAATTTCAGAGTAGAAGATTTTTTATATAAGCCAATCTGAAACAAGAACTGGCCCATGGCGACCATATTTGTAGTCTGATCCGGACAAATTGAGGAAATTTTAGAAAGGACCTCCCATATATGCTTCCTATCAAGTTTCGGTCCATTGGCCAAGCAGTTTCAGAGAAGAAGAGTTTTTTATATCGGCCAATCAGAAACAAGAACTGCCCCATGGTGGTCATATTTGTAGTCCGATCAGGACGAAATGAGGAAACTTTGTAAACAACCTCCCATAGATGCTTCCTGTCAAGTTTAGTTCCATTTGGCCGAGCGATTTCAGAGGAGAAGATTTTTTTATATCAGCCAATCAGAAATAAAAACTGCCCATTACAGCCATATTTGTAGTCCGATCGGAATGAAATGAAGAAACTTTATAAAGGACCCCCCCCTCCCCTATATGCTTCCTGTCAAGTTTTGTTCAATTTGGCCAAGCAGTTTCAGAGGAGAAGATTTTTGAAATCTCAGCCAATCAGAACAATAATTGCCCATGGCAGCCATGTTTGTTGTATGATTGGGACAAAATGAGAAATCTTTATAAAGGACCTCACATAGATGCATCCTGCCAAGTTAAATTCCACTTGGTCCAGTGGTTTCAGAGGAGAAGATGAAAATGTGAAAAAATTACGATGGACGACGGACGATGACAGATGCCAAGTGATGGCAAATGCTCACATGGCCTTTGGGCAGGTGAGCTAAAAACAATATTATTCAAAATAATATCTTTACCATTCATGTATATCCACAGGCCCTTTAGTCGCTGAATCTTCCAATTCTCTTTGTAATTCATCATTTTCTTCCACAATTTCTTTAGCACTTCTTTTCAACCTCTCAAGGTCCATCTAAACAAGATGTAAAAGGTAACAATACAAAAAATAAATTCCCAATTGTGTTTAAACTTCCCAATTTGGTGCTTAGGGGGTATTGAATCATCCTTGAAGACTTTAAAGCAGTTTTTTATCGTAAATATCCACAACACAATTACTTGAAAATGTGTTAAAGTGAAAGAATTTTTTTTTAAATATTTAAAGATAGCATAAAATATTTTACATGTATGTTAATCTCATGTTATGACTTATAAACATGTTTTGTTCTAATTTAAATCTATTATTACCTGATAATTTTGTATGACTTTTTCTTTTTCTGCCATTCTGTCATCGTATGCCAAAAACAGGGGAGATAGATATTTTGTGTCAATCTGAAACATGGATGGATGGACGAATTATTGTTTAATGTACAGTGGCAATTATTTAATACATATCAGGATGAGAACATGTTGATATGCAGAGCTCCAGATAAGATTTCATACATTGTGTTATTTACTCCTGTCTTTTTGGACAAAATTGGCTTTGAGATTTCAGGTTCACTCCTCTGATAAATTTTCAATGGTTTTTTCCACTCCCTCAAGAAGATATCTGTTGGGCGATTTAGATGGCTTTCAATTTCAATGGTAATCATGGGAGAGCTGATGTGATAAATGTTTCTAATACATAATAAAATCATTGAAAATACATATATTTGATAATGACATGAATAATGTCACCAACATATTCCTCGGTAAACAGACATATTAGAGGATAGCCAACATAAGGGGATACATAATGCTGATAGAGATGCATGGATAGTACATGTACATGCTGGTGATGCTGCAGGCACAAACTACCAACCAAACAGGAGAATACATATTCTGATGGCTAGTCCAGATAATCCTGAGGCCATTTATCATTTGGACTTTTTTAGACAATCAGAGAAATTGCATAAAAATTAGATAATCTCTTGGAGGCATAATTATTTGGACTATCTGCTGGCAGAAACTGAATTTTTAAGTGTATGCTAAAACTGTTTGTAACTTTCTTTGTAGACTAAATAAAAAAAAATCAATTTTGCATTTGAGTGAAAATTTATTACTACTAAGGGAAATTCACAGGGGCAGATCCAGGAATTGTGTGGGGCGTGTATATAAACGAGGGGTCTGGGGACCAGAGGATCGAAACCCCTGGAAAGTACTGGCCTTTAAATTTTTTTACATGCTGACGTCTGATCATTATTTCATTCCAATTTATATTCTTCTACTTTCCCCTTACATGCCTTTTAAAATTAGAAAGAAATAGAGGGGAAAATCGGCTTAAGTAAAAATATGTTTAGGTAATGTATCGATTACTGAGAGCTCACCTTTTTCTGCAACAAAGTTCATGTTGGGCTTTTCAGTAATTGAGAATAATGGTGACAAGGCCGTTTTCAGCACATTGGGATTGGGTGGTTGTAAGCTCTGGAATTCGGGATTAAAATTATATGTTAGTGGTCCAGGATCTAGGAATAAAGGATGCTTTCAAGGAATTGGGAATTTAGTACAAATGTATTTATTTCGACATGAATTCAAGATTAGACCATTTTTTGCGGGAATTAGATCAGACCCCCTCCCACCCACCAACTTAAGTGGAAATTATAGGTCACAGCCAGTATGTGAGGCATTTTGCCATTTTGGAAGGAGACTTTTAAACTGATGCATATCATGTGACATTTATAACGAGATGAAAAACTGGTTAGTGGGAAACCAGATCCAATCATACATGAATTTAAAATTAAATTTCTCTGTATAACGGAACACATGGTTTGAACCTTGGCAGACAAGGTCGGCCCTGAGAGATTCCTAAAGTCTTAATTCTTTCCTTCCGATGATTTTTAAAAATGCATTTTTTAATGCTAATTAAAGTAAAAGAAATGGGTTAAAATGTATGAACCTCCTGTTTATTTGCGTAATTGGTCAAATATAATGGGTCATCAAACACTTGACCATAATTTGTATTGCGTTTTATCCACTTTTAATTGCGTAATTACGCAAATATGCAGCTTATCTGGAGCTCTGGATGTGATGTGAATATAAACCATACACAAACATTCGGTGAGTACTCAAACAATTTTGTCAAATTCATCTTGATTCCATTACGATTTATTTCCTTTCTTGCCTTTTCTGGTAACTTGGAAATGTTTCTTTTAACTGTACAAAATACGTTTTTAATTATTTTGATGATCTTACATCATGTTAACAATTTTACTAAAAAGTTGGTATATTTGTTTCTCTGCAAAAATCACATTAATCTGGCTCAGCATAGCCTTAGTATAAACCTTTAACTCACTCAACAAATTTACATTATGACATTTCAAGAAGAAACAACATTATATTGGACATATTAGCTCAATTTTACATACCAGCCAAGATGGAATAGGTCCATCCTTTGGTAGTCCTAATAATCCAGCTGTGGTCTACAAACAAAATGGAAAATTTGAATAATGTGTTTGTACATTATAAATTAAATTATGTGGTAAAAATTTACTTAAAATATATAACTAAATTGGAACAATATAGTCTGTCCATTCTTAGGCGATCTTAAAAGGAAATCAAAATAGGGTCACATTAGTCAGGAGGTCGCTTAAGCAAGTTTCAATTTATATAAAATGGAAATACAATTTGGTCTCATAATACACATTAGTACTTATTACAGTTTGTCACTACGGCATGTTCAACTATGTATAAAAAGCTTCAGCCAGTTAACATTTTTCAGCATAGGTTGAGTATTGCTATTAAGGTAGATCCTACCTAATACACTGAGCATCTTTTTCGGGCATCTTGCATTTTTGTATGTAAATATATATTTTCAACAAACAACTAGTATTTGATATAATGTGAAATTTACATCTTAAGTTTATTTAAATAAAAGAAACTGACATAAAATGCATAAATAGCAAAATTACAAAATTCTATTCTAAAAAGAACCCTTTTCAGGGGAGATAATTGGCTGAAAAATTTTCTAATGAAATGTAAAGGAAATAGCAAGAAAAAATGAACGGGGACTCCAATTTTTCTTTAAAAAATATGAAAGCATGTCAGGTAAGTGTTCTTTTCACAATTTTATAAAAATTCTATTTGCCAGTTTTTTACTGTACGAGAAATTTGGATTTTCCCTATATAAAATTTACCAACATTAAGACTCAATTATCTCAAAATCAATAGCAGTGACCTATGTTTTTTAAATTTAAATTTCAAAGTATGTCCATCCAACATCCTGCCTGGCAAAAATTAGGAAAATTTATCATCTAAAAATATTATTATTGATCTACCTTAAAGTATTAATTTTCATCCTTCCTCTAACATTTCACATTCTAAGACTTTTTAACATTTTACTTCTTTTTAATTTCAGAATTATATATTTGGGGTACAATAAATATCATAAATTACCTTCTCCTCAGCAGAAAGAGGTCTAAATTTAGCCTGATAAGCACTAAGTTCTACAGTTAATCTGTGTATATTTTTCTTTAATGTCTCATTCTCTTCCTTCATGTCATGGAGTTGTTTCTTTAAAATAAGATTCAGGGCTGTGTCATGATCTGAAAATTATTTTACATGACAGATTAGTTTTTATATTTCAACAAGAGTGAACACACAAAAATGTCTCGCCTGTCGTGTATTTCTAGTGAAAGTAAATGCTATCAGTATTCTAAAAACAGGCCAAAACACAAAAACTTAACTATAACCACTGAACCATAAAAATGAGGTCAAGGTCAGATGACACATGTCAGTTGGACATGCACACCTTACAATCCTTCCATACACCAAATATAGTAGACCTATTGCATACAGTATTCGAAAAACAGGCCAAAACACAAAAACTTAACTATAACCACTGAACCATGAAAATGAGGTCAAGGTCAGATGACACCTGCCAGTTGGACATGTACACCTTACAATCCTTCCATACACCAAATATACTAGACCTATTGCTTAGAGTGCACACAACAGTTTTTCTTAGAACTTTTCATGACGTCATGAATTGAAGGAACATACTCAAAAGATTGATAGCTGGACAATTGGCTGTATCATTTACCCATAGACAACCATATATCAAATAAAACATATTTCTTCAAGCTTTCACTGTATATAAGTATTTTTAAGGAATTTCTTTCCAAATTCTTACCATTACAGAAAGATAATTGACAAAAAATAGGCCTCCCCCCTTCAAATATTTCAAAAACAGACCAACCTCAGAGCATCCTAGCAAAGATTCCTGCGTAATTTAGAGAACTGAGTATATGTGTTTTCCACAGTACACATTCAACTGGTTTTAGCACATGTAGTTTCAGGGTACATTCGCCACCTTTTAAAATTGCTACATGAAGTGGTATAAAAATGTTGTGTTTTCACATACACTATTTTTGGATGTTTTCAGAGTAGTCTCCCATTAATAAAACTTTTCTGAAAATAATTACTTTTTTACATTTCATGCATTTTTTTAAACTTAAAATAAAGTCAAGACTCTAATTTAAATAATGAAACCAAAAAACAATCAGAAATCAATATCTAGAACTTATAAATAGAGGGAATTCCATACCTATGACATCATATATTTAGGGAAAAATCACTGGAATTTTATACGAAACTGTTGTTTGCATTCTTATAGTATCTGAGATATGGACTTGACCACCAAAACTTAACCTTGTTCACTGATCCTTGAAACGGGGTCGAGGTCAATTGAAAACTGTCTGACGGGGATGAGGACTTTGTAAGGTATGTCCAATTACTCATAATAAGAGAGAAATTAACATTACAAAAAATCTTAACTTTTTTTTTCAAGTAGTCACTGAACCATGAAAATGAGGTCAAGGACAATGTACATATGACAGACGGAAACTTCGTAACATAAGGCATCTATATACAAAGTATAAAGCATCCAGGTCTTCCACCTTCTAAAATATAAAACTTTTAAGAAGTTAGTTAACGCCGCCGCCGGATCACTATCCCTATGTCAAGCTTTCTGCGACTTAAGTCGCAGGCTCGACAAAAATCTAAAACTGCTGCATATATTTACAACACAAAAAATCTAAGACTCAATTAATTTTTCAGTAGAATTGTGAATGTGTATGCCAGAAATCTGAGAAAACTTTAGTTTTACTAAAATTATCTTTATATTTGAACATTCGAACATAGTTTATTAAAATACCATGCTAAATGGTCCTGATACTCTCCTGTGTTAAAATTAGTCAGTATTGTAAACTTCAAAATTTCTTTATTAAATGCTTCAACACTATCAAATTTCAGAATAAGCTAAAATCTGATAAAAAAATCTACAAACCTCCATGTTCCAGGGCTGATGTGACTTGTTTTAGTGAGATCACTTCAGCCTCCAGATGTTCGGCCCTCGATCTGAGTATAAAATTCTCTCCTTCGAGACTTTGATGTAAAGAGTCCTGACTCCTAGCTGTTGTAGCACCACTCCTAATACTTCTTCCTGTGTAAGCACCAGATCTTTGACTTCTGTCAGGAGATTCTACAGTAAATTCACCTAATTTTAAAATGCTCTACCTTGTGTGTGCCCTTTCATGTAACAGAATCAAATACACGAGAAATACTAGAAATTAGAAATAACCTGTTTTGATGTGTTTCATATGTAAATAAATTATTATCATACAAATGAATGATTACTTATTCTATTATTAATACCAAATTCATCAAAAATATTTACCAAAATGTACAAAATTTTTATCAAGTTATCACATAAAATTCTTTGCTTTAATACAAAATTTTATAATTAAAGATTCATTTTTTCAAAACTGCAGCTCAGAGATAAATGTTTGATAAATTTGGATAAGTGAGACACTTCACTAAAACATTACCATGCTGACATGCACCATACTAATTTTCCACAAAGGAATTTTATAAATTAAAAATTATTAGGTACTTCTCCCTAGGCAAACAGAGACCTATTCTTTAAATTTAACTACAGAAATAATTAATTATCATCATGGTAACATCCAATTAATTTGTTTTCAGTCTATAAATCATTTTTTTTAAATAACAACTAGACTCTGAATGACTTATATATCAAAAGCTTTAAAACCCATTTTAAATTTTGATTTTAAGTAACCAGGCCTGTCTTGTTTAATAAGCAACCTTCAGATATTAACCCAACATCACTAAACATGTACCTTCTCTTGCAGCAGTTTGTTTTGCCTCTATCCTCTTTTCAATGGGTACTTCACTTACAACAGGTGATTCATCTACAGATAGTACACATAACAACATACATGCAAAAACATTACAATATGGTGAAAACACATAGAAACAAGATGTGCTAATATTTCATAAACACTTTTTCAGTTAATCCATGTATCCATGCACACGAAGCAATTATACTGAAAAACCTTTTTGATTAAACTGGCTTCATGTTTTAAAATTTTCATGGAAGATTATGCTTGTTTTCAAATTATTCATACTGCATAAAATCCAATGTTTTGGTGAGATTAGCTTTCTGTAATTTTAGCCTTCTTATTAATATCACAGGGTGTCTGAAAACAAAATTTCTAAAACAATTTTAGATTTGTTTATGAAATTTTGTTTTTAAGTATATATAAAAATAACTGCTGAAACTTGCAGAGTTTTTGTCATATTTAATTTCATACTGAAATCCAAACAGGATATGATTTTGAACATATTAACACATGTATATTATAAAGTACAAAAAAAAACAGAAGTAACAATAAAATAAGGAAAATGTGTATATCCATGTTTGTCTATGGGAAACTCCAAAAATTGTTTTGATCATAAAACAAAATGGCCATCTACACTGAAAATTCCCTGAAAGTTTCACAGAAATCCATTTACTGATTTAGGAGGGCTTACAGATGGGGCATGCCTACCCCCTTACATTACATGAAGAAATGGCAAAGTCCATATTTGTCTGTGGAAAACCCCAAAAATCAATCTAAACAGAAATCAAATAAGTGGTGCACAATGGCAATGTGCACTGAAGATTCCCTGAAAGTTTCACAGAAATCCATTCACTGGTTTAGAAAGAGTTGTGAACGTGACATGACTATCCCCTTACATTACCGTATTATGAAGAAATGGCAAAGTCCAAGTGTGTCTGTGGAAAACCCCAAAAATCGTTCTGATAAAAAATAAAATAGGTGGTGCATAATTCCACTTAGAATTGAAGATTCTGTGAAAGTTTCAATGAAACGCATTCACTGGTGTACAAGTATAATTTGCAGTAAATAGGTGTGGATGGACGGACAAACGGAGTCCCCATCACTATATATGCCCCACTTTGCAAAGCAGGGGATATAATTAGTTCAAGTTAAAATTATAACAATGACATAAATCTTTAAACAGAATTTTTTAAGTGTACCATATTACTCAATATTTAAGATATACATGTATCTCTCTAACAAAAATTGCAACACTCACAACATCAAAATTTATGAGATTAGACGTAACAAACATTAGCATGCTGAGTATAAGAAAAGTATATAAACCTCTTCTTGATCTCTGAATATGTGTTTTATCACCAGTATGAACATTGGCAGCTTTCTGTCTTTCAACTGTAACTTTAGGAATCTAAAAAAACATGAATAGCGGTAACATCAGAATAATTCATAAACTAGAGGCTCAGGTGAGCCTGAATCGATCATACAATGGTGCATTTACCTTACTTAAAGGACCTTCAATACACATATTCCTTGCAAGTTTGGTTGATATAGGCATTGTACTTTCAATGATGAAACAGTGATTTCCCATAAGCTTCAATATAAACATACGTGCTACCACAGCCACCATGTATACCACTCAAATAACAGGAAATTTCACATAATTTCTGTAAAGTTTCAAAAGACTTGGCATAGCAGTTTTACAAGAGAAGAAATTTGAACATTTCACCAATCAGAATCAAGAATTTCCTGTGGCAGCCACGGTTTCCAATTCAAATGAAATGAGGTATTTTTTATAAAGGACATTCCATACATTATTCCTGCAAAGTTTGGTTAAAACTGGCCCCGTAGTTTCAGAAAAGATAATCAACTGTGATTTCACATAGACTTCATTGGAAACATAAGTGCCACTACAGCCGCCATGTATGCTTCCTGATCAACACCAAATGTGGAATCTTTGCTAAGTGTTTCCTAATCATCATTTCTGTGAAGTATGAAAAGATTTGGCATTGTAGTTTTAGAGAAGCAGAGATTTGACCAATCAGAATCAAGTATATTTCTTTCCCCTTTCCCTTTAATTCAACATTTTATATTTTCTTTATCATATTTTTATAGACAATTTTCCCCCTAAAAATGACAAAGTTCCAAAGCACAGAAAATCTTGACAAAAATCTTAAACTGACATCATCCTCCGTTATGAAAATCTTAATGTGTCCGGACAGTTCTACAGTCTCGAGGATCAGGGTTAAAAGATATTAGAGGAGTTGATTACACAAAATAGCTGCCTTATTTTCCCCAAACCTGCTTGCCAAGCTGATACTCCCTGTACTATATGAAAGGCTTGCACAACATGCAACCCTGCCAAAAATTTCTGTTTGTTCCATGTTTAAAAACATAAAAGCACATAGGATTCTACTGTGACATCCAGCTTTAACTTTGTTAAAAAAAATCATGCTCTAATTCCAACAGTCATGACATCACATTTGAAAATTCTCAAAATACAAGTCTGATTTAGATTTGTTTGTTATAATGTATTTTTGTGTTAACATTATCATACTATCAAAATCTAAGTCACTACCTCAGAAGTACATCTACAGCTATATCCCTAATTTTATATTACATATGATCTACACCCTCCATCTGCACAGGCTATTATCTTTGAATTGAATTTTTGCAAATACTACTCTATGTTCATGCCAAGACCATTATCTTTAAACTGAATTTGTGCAAATGATATTCAATGTTCAAGTTCACAATTAAATGTCACACTGTCTTCATGCTTATGAGAAAAAACATAAAATGTGAGAGAACTGTGTGTCCATTTTTAGCCTATATATAACCCATGGATCATGCTTTCAGTGCAGTTAAAGAACAATGTAGAGACAGGGAATTATTATACATAACAAGATTCCAACTCATATATGAAAGGATTATGTTATCACAGGAAAAATAAATAATTATTATAACAAGTGCATTATGGTATATGGAAAAAGTGAATAATAATCATTAAAAAAAATGACCTACCACCACAGAATTTTCCTATAACAGATATTTTACTATAAATCAGATCTACTCTTTCTAGCTTTAAGTAATATACAGAAGTACTATTTTGTATATATGTGTTGTTTGTGTATTTCCTAAATTTGATGACAGTAAAATTCAAATGTCAACTATTTATATGTAAAGTCAAGAAATACGAAAGGGATATTCGAAGGAGGGTAAAATCGAAACAACTGACAAAAATCAGAGAACAACAAAGACAAGACCAAAACAATACATGCACTACGATTAAAAACTAAAAACATATGAACAACATGGACCCCACCAAAAAACCGGGGGTAGACTCAGGTGCTCCGGAATAGTAAGCAATCTCTGCTTCCTGCAGGACACCCGCCATGCTTCCCATTTCAAATCCGGTAAGAGGAAGGGACAACATCAATGGAACAAGTCCATTTTCATTTGGGAAACGGTTTTTTTCATACCTGTCAACCAAGTCATGATGAAGTCCATAAAACTTTAATAAGGATGACTCCAACTTAGGAGCAACATACCTCTGTCAGGAGCCGGGCTCTGTTACTCAAGTCAAATGTTTAAATTTATAACAATTCATTAATTTTAAAAGACCTAAGTAAAAACTAAAAGATCTCTCATATTCATTTTATTGTTTGTTTAGTTAAACTAATTATTTGAGACTGACCTTGCAGGTAGATGATTAAACCTTATTTGTAACACACCCTTCAAGGAATTAAAAAGTTAAGAGTCAGACAATTGTTTATTTGGATACAGTGTAAAAAAAAGTTTTTGACCTTGACTTTGAAGGTAGATAATTGAACATTAATTCCAAAGCACCCTCTGGTTTTGCCAACAATAACACACCCTCTGGCTGTGGTCAACAATCACAATGTATTGTTAAATTCCTTTGAAAGTATTTTAAAAAGTTCTGAGCAGTAGAATTTCTTTATTTGGATATGCAGTATGAAAAGTTAAACTGAGTTTTTAATATTGACCTTGAAGATAGATGATCAAAGCTTTTTCATAACATACCCTCTGACGGGGGTAAACAATATCCCCAAAGTATCATTGAATTCCTTCCAGACATTAAAAAGTTCTGAGCCAGTCTGACATTCCTACATGTATATACCTTCCTGAACTTTGTTCACATAGGGTATAAAAGGTAAAATTAGTAACGAAATCCATTTGTTTTGTAGTTTTCTTAGGAATTGACCGACTGATATTCTATTGTAATTGTTATTCAGAAAATGTCTAAAAACAGTACAAGTGAAGATTATCTATTTGTTTTATATGTTGTACACTTGGAATACGCATTATATTATACATGTTTTGTCCAATAAAATATTTGATTTGATTTGATTTGTTTCAGAGACACGACAAAGTAATCAAAACTGTCATCATCTGATTTTCCAATTTCATAAAAAACACGAAGCTTTCTGATTGACAGCAAATTTTTCTTAATCACTGCCAACCTGTAGGACCTATTGTACATCACCAAACTAAGAACTTTTGCTTTTTCCATTGTAAACCACAGATAAAAATAAATAAATTTTTACTTTCATATATACATGTATGTTTAAATTATTGCAAAAAATGATTCAGCATTGACTAAAAAGAAAAGCCAGCTTACATTACAGAAACATGACGAAAAGTATAAAGACATTAAAAGATCACTGAATGCTTTGTGTCTCTCCAGACTTACAATTTCTTCAATTTCATTATCTGTGTCATCCCCGTCCATATCATGGTAGCGTTTCATCTCAGCTCGAACCCTCTGTCCTGTATGTTGTAATGACTGTTGACCATCCACTGACTAGAGTGATCATATAAGTAACACAATCTCATTACATTAAGTTTAGAAAGGCATACAACTAAAGAATGCTAGAAAAACATAAAAGTTAATACAAACACTTTCCTGTTTAATACACATCTTACAGCAAATAAAAATAAACCAATTTAAGCACAGGTGAAATTAAAACTGAGAGAAAATGTTCAGTTAAAAAACAAGCATTGACAGAAGCTGATTATAAAACTAGAGGCTCTCTAGAGCCTGTATCACTCACCTGGATTTAACTTGTCCACCTTCAGCAGGACTGAAAATTTAAGTGTAGCAGTTATCTTGGCTGGTTTTCCCATAGGTACAATGTTAAACAAAGTTAGTGTGGTGGCCATCTTAGTTGACATTCAAGGTTATCAAACACAATTCTGAAAGAGGACTATTGATGTCATTTATCTGAATTCAGATGGCCAAGTTTAAGGTATGATGATCTTTAAAATTTTCCCATAGGGTCCTAAGTTAAACTTAGTTCAGCTTTGGTGACCATGTTGACAGGCCAGGTCTAAAAGGGAACCATTTAATGACCATTCCTGCAATCTTTGTTGACATTCCTGGTCAACAGACACAATTCTGAAAGAGGACCACATATGAACCATTTCTGTCAAGTTTGGTTCCAATTGGCTTAGTGATTTCAGACAAGAAGATTTTTTAATGAATTTTCCCATAGGGTTCCATGCAAAACTAAGTTCCGCTGTGGCGGCCATCTTGGTTGAAATTCTAGGTCATTGGACATACATCTGACAGAGGACAATTTAAGGACCATTGCTACCAACTCTTGTTCCGATTGGCTTAGTTGTTTCAGACAAGAAGATTTTTAAATGAATTTCCCATAGGGTCCTATGTTAAACTAAGTTCGGCTGTGGTGGCCGTCTTGGTTGATCGTCTGGGTGATTGGACACAATCCTGAAATAGGACCATCTAAAGACCATTGCTGCCAAGTCTGTTTCCAATTGGCCATGTCGTTACATAGAAGATTTTTGAAATTCACCCCCCCACCCCCCCGCCCCTTTTTCAATTTTGAGTCACAGCAGACATGTCGGTTGGAATTCGGGGATGGCCGAAACTCCCATAAGATTGTCATTTTAAGATTTTTGTCATGTTGACTTATTTGTAGATCTTACTTTGTTGAACATTTTTGCTGTTTACAGTTTGTCTTTACAACAATATTCAAGATAATAACCTACATGTAAAACTGCAAAATTCCCTTAAAATTAACAATTCAGGGGCAATTACCCAACGAAGGGTTGACCAATTTGTCTGAAAATTTAATGGCATGTAGATCTTGAACTGACGATCATTTTTACTCCGCCAGTTTTGCTCTAAATGCTTTAGTTTTTGTCGAGCCTTCGACTTTTGTCGAAAAAGCGAGACATAGCGATCCTACATTCCGTCGTCGTCGTCGGCGGCGTCCACAAATATTCACCCTGTGGTTAAAGTTTTTGAAATTTTAATAACTTTCTTAAACTATCCTGGATTTCTACCAAACTTGGACAGAGGCTTGTTTATGATCATAAGATAGTATCCAGAAGGAAATTTTGTAAAAAAAAAATTCCAGTTTTTCCGTATTTTACTTATAAATGGACTTAGTTTTTCTGCCAGGAAACATTACATTCACTCTGTGGTTAAAGTTTTTAAAATTTTAATAACTTTCTTAAAATATCCTGGATTTGTACCAAACTTGGAAAGAAGCTTGTTTATGATCATAAGATAGTATCCAGAAGTAAATTTTGTAAAATAAAAATTCCAGTTTTTCTGTATATTACTTATAAATGGACTTAGTTTTTCTGCCAGGAAACATTACATTCATTCTGTGGTTAAAGTTTTCAAAATTTTAATAACTTTCTTAAACTATCCTGGATTTGTACCAAACTTGGACAGAAGCTTGTTTATGATCATAATATAGTATCCAGAAGTAAATTTAGTAAAAAAAAAAAAAAAAATTTTTCCGTATTTTACTTATAAATGGACTTAGTTTTTCTGCCAGGAAACATTACATTCACTCTGTGGTTAAAGTTTTTAAAATTTTAATAACTTTCTTAAACTATCCAGGAATTTTACCAAATTTGGACAGAAGCTTGTTTATGATATAAAGATTGTATCCAGGAGAAAATTTTGTTTTTCAGTTTTTTACGTATAAATGGACTTAACATTGCATTCTATTATGTGCATTCACCTATCACACTGAAAATATAGACAACATCAAAAGTAGGCGAGACACTGGGTTCCGCGGAACCCTTACGAATTTTTGAGATATAAGTCCAAAACTGCAGTTTACCCCTATGTTCTATTTGTAGCCTGTTGGCCATGTTGGTTGCCAATCGGGGTCATCGGACACATTTTTAAAACTACATACCCTAATGATGCATGTGGCCAAGTTTAAGCCCATTTGGCAAAGTAGTTTGAGAGGAGAAGATTTTTGTAAAAGTGAACGGACGACGAAGGACTGTGACAACCATCTGATAAGCTATTTTGAAACTGAGGAGCAGACATCCTGAAGTTAACTTTCCCCAATAATATAAAACAGCAAAAATAATTTATCAGCATAGATCTCACATAACCAAAAAGTTACCTGTCTTTTACGATCTTTGTGGGGTACAGCATATAAATCACTGACTTCTGACTCCCTTTTGACTGCCTCTGGGTCAAGAATTCTGTACTCATTACCAGTATCTATGGTAATAGAAATAGAAAGTTGCTGAATTTTTCTTTGGGACCCACGTAGATTCTTATTCAAATCTGTCAATAAATTTTCTTTTTCATAGAAGTATTTTTATCTCAATTTTTTTTAATTAGTAACAGAGCTCACAATTGAGGGAGATTTGGGCATATTCTTTGACTTCACCTAACCTCTGGTCAAAAGTGCAGATTGAATTGCCCTGCAAATTGGTCACATGGCTTAACTCACGTCAATAGCACAGTTTGAGTTGTCTATAAATTTAATTAATTGCCTAATAAATTTCAATGGTCGAAATAAAGAATATGACACCTGTTTTGAAGGAGACTAATGTAATGAAAATATAACCAATCTGCCATTTTTTCAATCGTAATCTGAGCATAAAGAATATGGGTTAACTGGGCCTGCCGATAACTTGGACCGAAAAAAGAATCATTTAGACTGTTACATGCACGACTGGGTCCGTAATGATAATGCGAAAGAGAATGAGAAATGAAGTCAATATTAGGTTTTATAAACTTCAGAAGTCTTTATGTTGAATATGTTGTACGCATTTTGGAAGATAGGTTTGAGAGTGACTTAGAAGGCATGCAAGTTAAGTTTGCCTTTATTCAGGTGTGTTGTAAATGCAGAGAGGGGTGACTAGTGAATCAGAATTTCTTCATTACAAATTACATCAGGTATTAAAAAACATGATCAAGGTGCTTTGCAATAACATTTCATGATTTCTCTCTGTTCTCTCTCCACTTCTCCTTGTCAGCTTCAGAGAGAAGTCATTTCAAATTAGTAGGTATATCTTAAATTTCTAACATAAATAAACCAATTTGATTGTTGACATTCTTGTTTTACCTGTTTACCAATAAACTACAACTAAAAGTTTAAACTTTCAAAGACTGCTATACAATAAACAATAATATCAAATTTTCAAAAAATAAATAAAAAAACTTAAATTTGAGATTAGCAGAAATCATACCAAACTGTTCATCTCTTGATGTCCCTGGTGGTGGAGTCGGAGCTTTTTCCCTGTCCGAGTAACTGATTCTTTTTCTTGATTTTCCTGTACCGCCAAATTCTACTGATGAATATCTATTGCAATCAAAATGTATAGAAAGACTGATAAGTCACAGATAAATTTTTTGGAACATTGTGTTATCAATTTTGCTAATAAATGAACAGAATGAAATTCATACAAATTGTAGAATATTGGCCACTCAATTCAATATGAAGCTTTTTTGTTTGTTTACTACACTCACTGGCTGATAACTTACATATTATTAATGATAATAAATGTGCACAGAAAACCTGACCATATATATGCTGATATATTATTAGGCAGGAATGATAAAGTATATTATGTATTATTTCCTAATTATCTAAGCATTGTTTTCCAAAATTGAAAACAACTCTTATAATTTCATTCTCAAGAAATTTCTTATACAAATTGCAGACAGAATTTGAATACCTTATTTTGGTCTAGAATATTTAAATCATGTACTGAAGAGTAATATGTTGTTGACATCACAGTTCCCAAAGTAGATTGGGCCAAGTAAAACACTGTGAGTGACCTCACTGTGTGCAATGCTTGCAATAATAAACATTTGAAGAAAGGAAATTAACAATAGCTGCTTTGTAAAGGTTCACTCTGATCCATGCTTGAGAGTATAAGTTGAATTATCTCCCCTTCCAAATTTTGGTCAGCAACCATATTCCTTTATGCACATCTGCAGGTAGTGTACTACAACTGTGTAACGTGTAATAAAAATCCAATAAGCCATTTAGGAGGAGTTGCGGTTACAAGCTTTAAACATGTAAAACCCTTAAGTTGGATTATCTCCCTTTGCATTATCCAACTATTATCATCTTGCTTCATGCACATCTACATATGATGCCCAACCTTCATATAAAGTTTTATCAAAATCTATTGAACCGTTTAGGAGGAGTTGTGCTTACAAGGTACATGGATGGATGGACAGTATGACAGACGAATGGATGGACAAGGTGATTCCTATATACTCCCCTAAACTTTGTTTGCAGGGGGTAGAAAAATTGGTATAGTTCCAGTTCTGACTTTAACGTTGTTTACTGAAACTGTCATAAAAATCTACAGGGCAGTTTCCAAAATATGGTTAGTACAGTAACATATTTTTCTATTAGGCCTTATACAGTATATTTTAACTTGCTCAACCAATAAAATTACTAGTTTCATTTCACATCATGGTAAAATATAGGGTACTCTGAAAAAATAGGTTTTATGAACAAAGATTTTTTTATGTTTTCAAGATGCTTCAGGGCTCACCACACTTGAAAATAACAGGGAGACTCAGAGTCTCCTTCAGGGTAGCAACAGGGAGACTTCAGGGCATGACAGGGAGACTGTGTTTTTTCCCCCAATTTGTCGCCTGTCGAGTAAATACCTGTTATTTTGTGTCTTATAGTGTATACTATACATTCCTTTATTGTGTTTTATCCTGTATTGTTTGAGATTTTATCTACATTTACTCCATATCCTTCCATTTTAGTCATAATCTGAGATTTTGTCTCATGTGTATTTAATCAATATCCTTTGAGAATTTTTCATGATGAGTCCTGGGACTCATCATTTTTCAAAATGGTGAGTCCCAGCTGATTTTGATGAGTCCCAGTCCCAGGACTCATCACCACTTTTTTAACGTACATTGCTGCATGATTTTGACCATGGTAGGCCTATTGTACTATTGTTAAACTTTAATTTAAATCATGTGCTGCCTTAAAATACTGACAAATATAATTTGAAATAAAAAAAAAAATTAAAAAAATGAAATTATGCAGTGGTGCTCCGAACTTGGAAGAAAATTTCTGTTACAGATATGAGCAAAAATATTTGTAGCTTTTGACACAACTTATTTATTATTGCCATTTTATTTTTTAATATTTATTTATCTATACTCTTTACTATTATTTTTTCTCAAACATACTCTTAAAATCTTCTTCACCTTACTTGAACACCTTTCAATACATGTATTGACAAAATTTCCATTTGTGCATAGATATGTCAAAATCCGCTAAATTTATTTTTAAATAAGGTCTACATATTGTTAGCGGTCGGTAAAAAACACCGTGACCAATGAAAAATCACGAGAATTCCGATTGCCGCCATTTCATTTTCTAGCTTACTTTTTGTCGTTTCTTTCCCCTTCCTCCAAGAAAACAAAAAATGGCGGCTCGAGATTTTTAATGAAAATAACGGTCTTCAGACGCAGCTGATTACGTACGTTGTTCGGAGGCGCCTTACATAAAAACACAGTGCGACTCATTTGTCGCTCTGGAGCCGACGACAGGGCGACATTGGCGAGCATTAGGCGACTTAATCGCCCTAATCGCCCAGTTTGGTGAGCCCTGTGCTTATATCTTGTCTCTTGGGTGCCCTTTATACAACAGTTTGATAACATTGTAAATGGAGAAATTAATGTGTGTACTCATTATTGTAATGCTGTGATGACTGGCAACAATACTTCAATTTAATTAATGAATTAATGAAAATACATAACTTTCTACAATTCATTTCAAAAGTTGCCTTACTTACAACTTATCTTAAAATTTCTGTCCATTTTAAATTTGTTGAATACTACTAATAAAAAGAATAACAATTTGTGTCACTGTGTGTTTTCTGATATTCACTTTACAGAGTATGTCATCTGACTCGTACTAAAGGCTCTGATGAAAAAAACTGATAAAGTAAATATCAGAAAGAAATTGCCATTATTCTATATATATCACTAATGTAAAATAAATTTTCCGTCAATTATAATCAACATACCCGGGTTCTTCCATCTGTTGGTAGTCAAACAGACTACTCTCTGGGTCACTAAGGACATCATCTTCGGCATTAGGGGGAGGCAACCTCAGTTTACCAATAAGGGAGGATTTCAATACCCCAGTGGTAAGAGCTAATCCAGGGGTAATGCCTACAGGAGTTTCTGGTGGTGGAGTCCTTGGCACGGCAGAAAACGCTACAGTTGGAAGCAATCCTGCTGATATGGTGCCCTAGATATGTATAAAATCAAATTTATATAGACTAATATTTTGTATCTTTAAAAGTAATTGTCTGGAGAAGTTATCAGTCATATTGGTAAATGTACTTTATAAATTTAAATTATAAATTTTACATAATTTTTTTTAAATATAGAGAAGTTATAAAAAAAACCAAAATGACTAGCTGGAGATTAATTAGTCACAGACAATGATATTTACATGTATTAATACAAAAATGAAATTTTATAACTAGTCTGGTGTAAACAACCTTTATATGTTGGAAGAAAAATTTTTATATAATTATAAATACTAAATTTAGTAAGTTTAATTGCTGTTTGTTTAGTGTAATATTCTCTTCCTCTGATTCATCATGAATAAACGGTATAAATGCCAGAAAATCAACAAAAATTTTTATTTCCTAATCTTGCAATTTTAACAAGGATAAACCAATTTATACATCTATTTGACAAAAGGTCATTTTTTCTAAAACATTCATGATGTCTTTCAATATTTTGAAAATATTTCTGAGAATAAAACAGACTTTCTCTCAAACTTTATCATCAAAGATGCCCTTTGCAGAGTAATCCTGTTAGCAAAGTCTGAGAAATTTCTTCTGAACTCTTTCTGGTGATAGCCTGTACACAGTGTAAAAGCAATTATCTAAAATTCAGTAAAAAATATCAGTAACCTAAGCTTTAATGATGTAAAACCAGAAACTGTCAATACCATGCTGATTATTTCATCTATGATGTCTACATTCTAATTAACTCTACTGTCTGAACACCTCAGTTCATAAAATGAATTTTTCGCATTTTGAAAGTCTAAACATAAGAATTATTAGACAATATTTTGTTGGTTAATTAACCTTATTGAGTCGTCAAAGAAATCATAAAAAATGTAAAGTTGTTTACAAAGGTTATGGTTGTATACCTCACACATGATTCTAAATGGGAAACTTCCAATAGAAAAATGAATACACTTAAAAATCTAAAAAAAGTTAATAATTTGAATTTATCAACTCAGACTAATCCTAAGATTTGTAACTGTTATTTTAAATATTTTTAATGCACTTCGTGCATATTTCATGCAACACAGGGTTTTATAAAATATCATAGGAAGAGTTATCTCCCATCTACACTGAAAATTCCATAGCAGGAATTTTTTCGTTTCTCATGTAGACATGTCTGAACAAAATTAGGTAAGTTCAATTGTTTCAGTTACATCTTTCCTCCAAGTGACTAGACATTTCACGTTGTTAAGGTATTCAAATTCTGAAAAATCCAATTTACGAACTGAGGTGTATAACCTTCCTTGATTTCTAACTATGTCTATGCTTCCGTTTATTTATACTGAAACACGTGATTCATATGCAGAATTTTATCTTTTCATTTATGTAAAATCTATTATGTAAGAGATATATAAATTTATGAAAATAGCAATGAATTCCATAGAGGTAAACAAGTAACTTTGTTTATATTGCATATTTGGGTATTCTGTATTACATTCATTAGGTATCCGACCACAAAAGATCATGACCAAAAATTCAATTTCTTATGGAAAATAAAATAAACCAAAAGTTTAAAACAGAAATTGCATAGATCTGTCATAAATTTCCAAGCTGAAACCCATTGGCAGGCATTGCATTATTTGTATGTGGCCTCTATGAAAATCAGTTGAGTATACAAGTGTTTCCGAATTTTGACTACAATTAGTACAATGTACAATTACATACATTCATCCAAATTCTGTACTAATTTTTATTTCCATTACAGCTTACATGTATTACATTACATGTATATATCCTTACAAAATTAAAATAAATAATCATTTATATACTAATTCAATGTATTACAAAGTTGTAAAAAAGTATATAAAAAACTACAGATTATATTAAAAAGGCAAAATGTCAAACTTCAAAAATTAGTTAACTAAATAACAAATGATTTTACTAAATAAAACCGCATGCAAAAATTATCAGTATCAAACCTGTTTTAAAATTGATTGAGTCAGACGTTTTCGATCAGTTCTTTCTGTCTGAAACCAAGTAATTATAGTCTTTGACAGTCAACTAAATACATTTTAATATCATTCCAAAAAAGAACCATATTTAATTTTTGCAGTGTTTCCATCAAGAAGAAACCTACAGTACACAAAGTACTTATATCCAGCACAGGTGCTAACATCGTTACAGCGTAACAGGCATTCTTTACCTTTGTAAAGAGGATTATTGAAAGGAGGAATCAAATTTTGTTTCTGTCATCTATACTTGTAAAGCAACTGCATTTGAATTATTACAAAAAAATGTATAATTGTTTAATCGGCCCTGCAGAAAACATTCTCTAACATTTATCATGTATCATTTGCAAATTCCAAGACTTTTTTACAAGCAATCATGACAGTAATACTAAAAATACTGTTACTAATATTGTAATTTATCCCACCCAATCATAGGAAGGAAAAAGCTAAACTTTTTCTTTTTGTGAGAGGCTATACAGGCCTAGACATGGACTCTCAAATTTTAGCAGCCTGATTAAAATTAAACCTTAAACTGCTCCCATGACACGCAATACTAGATAGATGTACACATATTTCATCAAATTACTTTTCAAAGTCTGCTAAATCCAATTTTAAATGGAATAAATTCTACATATCGTTACCATTCAGTCAATGAAAAATTGCAAGAGTTCTGATTGCCTCCATTTTCCGCTTCCTTTCCCTTCCCCATTTGATTTCCACAAAACAAAAATAGTGACATAAAAGATTTTCATGTAAATTACAGTCTGGTTAAATCTAAATGTACGCATGTATGCTCCTTAACGACATGTAGAAGTTGTGATACCAAAACAAATTTTTTTGACACATCATAGTTGAGTTGCGGCCATTTTATTGACAGTTGTATCAAATTTGCCCTAAACAAGGGAGATAAACACTCTTGTTTACAAAAAAAAAAAAATAACAATATCTTCAGAAGTTAGCCACAAAATAATAATTTCAGTATAAGACCAAAATGAATATGTGTGCTTTCAGTTACATGCCTAAAATGACATAAGGTAAGTATGTAGGTATGAAAATCATTTTATATATTTTGGAAAAATTATTTTCTTGTCTTTTCCTAAAATGCTTAATGGTCAAACTGGAAATTACTTCATACGTGTACTGCATTTCGAAGTTTCACTGAAATCAAACATTTTAAAGATGCGATTCAAAGGCTAATCTAAATAAAATCCTTTTCCTGAAAATCCAATAAATTCCACATTTTTTCCGATCTGACTACAATAAAATGTTTGAAAAAGAGACTGAAAAATGAGGTCGGTCAGGCAACTGGAAACAAATGTATTTCATTTTGGCCTAAATAAAATAGAATTTATTGACACTTCTGTAATTTTCAAGTCAAGAACTAATGATGAAAAAAGAAAATACTATATATATACCAAGTAAACACTGTATTGTGCTATACACATGGTTTTTAAATTTAAATTTGACGTCGTTAAGTAGCACGATATAGTGAGATACCAGTATACCTCATTTAAACATGGATGACTTTACTTAGTAAACTTGAAAGCTGTGGTTAGTGTGAGAAATCATTTTCAATGTGTGACGTCAAGAGATTGGTCCAAAATGCATGAGATATTTGTAATATAAATTATCTAAAATGCCAATCCCTGCCAATAAAATCTAACCTCGACGGACTTAGCAGATATTTCTTTTCAATAATTAGTTACAATTTGCAAATAAAGCCGACAAAGATTGTTATACTACATTATTTATTGCATTTTACAGATATAATTAGATTCCCCCTCCCCCAAAAAAATGACTTAACGATTTACATGTAAGTGGGACAAACAATAAAAAGAATAATAGGTTGTCACACGAGTTCAAAATGAAGACTGGGAAATCTTCAACAAGTTTTTAAAATTCATGTCTTTCCCGAGTGGAATGCAGCGGAACGAGGGCAAAGACACTAAATTTTAAAAACGAGTTGAAAATTTTCCAGTTCTTCGTTTCTGAACGAGTGTAAGTACATATTTCTTCTGTAAAAACATGGGTTTTAGGTCTCGCACACCTATATGGCTATGTATTTTCAGTATGAACAATCTAAAGGTTATAGTGACGTTACGTTTGATTGGTCAAGAGTCACAATACACGAATGTATTAAGGATTCTCACTGGACGTCATACTGAGTTAAGACGAGCGCACGTGAACTCGTTTCCATTCGGTCGTCTCAACTCGAAAACGGACATTTACGGAAGAAAACATGATCACGCATGACCGATGCATTTCCGCCAGTAGACACTGCTTTTACAGGATGAACGATGTCTTACAGCTGTTTTTGATTTTTTTTGCAAACATATATCAATTTTAAAATCCTGAATATATATATATCAATACCCATGTAACCAGATGTTTGCTTACATAGGTTTTTTTCTTTTTCCCTCTCCCGGTCATCTTTCTTTAAAAACCGGAAGTTCCAGAAACTATTGTAAACATACGATTGCGCATCCTCAAAAAATTGAATTACCTAGTGGGTGTATACCGGGATCCGGTCGCGACTCCAAAAATTATATCATTAGGCATTATATTAGTTTATAAAAAAAAAATTCATAGACCAAAATCAGTTTTAAGGATGATCACTTGTGGTCAGATTATGCGGAATCCTCAGGGTTAATCCATTTTTTCACCAGGAACCCCCTATTTTCTTTTCATTTATTTATTATATGTATCTTAAAGATCTTAATGAGAAAATTTTATGAAATTCTATATATCAGTTTGATTTCATAAAACTTTAAAGATTCATCACATTTTCCATTCAGACCAAAGGAAAAATCTAGAGAGACTCGTTTTCCCGCCCAATTTTTAACACCTTATATCTCAGAAACGAATTCAGCAACATATAGTTTTCTTTTTCTTATTTTGTTATTGATTTCAACCTCTATCTAAATATAAAAGTATAAGAAAATCTATATATTAAGACTTTCAAAAGTGACCATCCTTAATTAAATATTGCAAATATCCGTTTACTGGCTCCACTAACGCATTGCTAGTAAACTCAAGTTGCAACAGTCAAATCTACAACTGATTCCGTCAGATATTTAAAAATGGACAACAGTTATAGATCTCCTTATATATATTCAATTCCCCAAATTCTGAAATTTCTCACCATTGTAAAAATTCAACCAAACTCAATCGTTGCGAATTAAAAAGTTAAGGGAGGGTTGAAATACAAGATTCATCTGTTTTGTAAAATTAAATGCAAGGTGAACAAAAAAATTCACGTCTTTGACTGTTTAACAAAATTTTATTTGGATATTAAATTGTGAAGACAGGAATATAATAAACACTGTTGGTAATTATAACTCAATTTACCATATTATGTAGATATATACTGTACAGAAATGCATCTATTATATACGCGGATCAAGTGAGCCTGAATCGGTCACCTGGATAATGAAACAGACTCTCGGGTTACTTGACCATTTTCCATTTTATGTCGGGGTTGCGTCGTTGAACTTGAAACCCCTACCCGAAATTATCCGCGTTATATCGAATTTGTGCCCCGAAAATATCTAGGAAAGCTAAAATTACATAAGCGAAATTATTCAACTAAACTCAATCGTTGTGAATTAAAAAGATAATGGAGGGCGGAAATTCAAGATTAATCTGTTTTGTAAAATGAATGCAAGGTGAAAAAAAAATGAAAGTCAGTTATTATGATGAGATATAGATTCTCCTTCAGGTACGAGTGAGTTATGGAATTTCTCCACCCGAGATAGTTAAATTTTAGATTTTCAACACGCGAGCCTTAAGCGAGCGTGTTAAAATCTAAAATTTAACTATTGAGGGTGGAGAAATTGCACAACTCACGAGTAAATTGAAGGAGAATCTGTTTCTCCTATGATTTTCGACAAAAACCTCAAGAAAATGTCGTTTCTATGTAGTTTGTTTACATAGAGTCATTTCGGGACTTTTCTAGCTTATCCTTCCAATAACCGTAGAAAAGAACGGCGGTAATTCCCACGTAGAAATTTAATCACTGGGAAGTGGTTAAAGATATTATGTATTTTTATCCCACCGATTAAACACGTCAAGAATAGGAGAAACATATTTATACATTTTCTTTTGATCGGCCTTTTATTGTGAAAAGTCAACCTGAATTCTACTCAGTCCTTTATAAAAATCTGCAGAAATTTAAAATCCTGACCGGAATTCTCCACAATATAAAAAAATCCCGACCCGAAATCTCCGCCGGTTTTGTAAAATCTTGACCCGAATTTGCCACACGTCCCGTACCTAAATATCATAGAGAGACACCCCCCCTGAGGAAACAGATAACTTACTGCCTATTCCTTCCTATCAAGTTTCAAAAGATTTTGCATTGTAGCTTTAGAGAAGAAATTTGAAAATTTAACCAATCAGAATCAAGAATTGCCTGGGCGACCATGTCTTTCATATGATCCGAACGAAATGATGGATGGATGAATTGTTTAACGTCCAGTAACAGCCAGGATGACTCTCTGGATGTTTGACGGGGTGTCCGGAAATGGCTTAAGAAAAGGTACCAGAGCAAATACTAGAATATATGTCAATAATATACCAGAAAAAATAATTTTGATGAAAATACCTACAAAAAAAACAAAAAACAGTCATATCTAAAAAGCAGACCCGAACTAACACTGATGTTTATATACAAATATCTGAGGAATTGAATAGCACTCAAAGTTTTTGTAAATACAAGCCGAATAAATATTAGTTTTTCAAAACATATCCCGAATTAATACCAAAACTCATGAAAAACCCACCCATATTTTCCGCACATCCCCATATAAGTTTATATAGGGAGTTACACCTGATCAACAAAAATGAGGATTCTTTATAGAGGGTTTCTCAATAATTGTTCTGACTCCCGTGAATAACCGTACAAAGCATTGAACCATGTCCGAAATTCAAACAATAGACCCAGAACTATCCGAAACAACAAAATGGACAACAAGAAATGTCAACAGTGACATACCAATCAATCAAAGGAACCACTGTCATAGGCGCAATGAAAGCAAACATTCGCTACGCTGAAAATAAACCGAATCGCAATCGGGAATCAAAACTAGAAGAAATAGAAACAAAAAGAGCAGTATGAATAGCTCGTGAAAAAGAAAAACAGATGGCTTGATTGACAAGGCTGAATCTCAAAGAGAACAAAATTTAAAAAGCAGCAAGCGCGGCAGGGAGAAAGCAGAGTTAAAATCAGAAATGACTCTCTAAGATACCAAACTAGATGTTAATCATAAGAGCCTTTATCGCTCACCTGAATTTAACCTTAAGCATGACTAAAAATCTAAGTGTAACAGTCAATTTGGCTGGTTTTTCCATAGGGTACTATATTAAACTAAGTTCGACTGTGGCAGTTATCTTGGTTCACAGTCCAGGTCACTCTGAAAAAGGACCATTTAAGAACCATTGCTGCCGAGTCTGGTTCGAATTGCCCCGATGTTTCAAACAAGAAGATTTTGAAATGAATTTTCAAGTTGAGTCCTATATGTTAAACTAAGTTCATCTGTGGCAGCCATCTTGGTTGACAGTCCTTGTCATCAGACACAATTCTGAAAGAAGACCATCTAACGACCATTTCTGCCAAGTCTTGTTCCAATTGGCTCGGTGGTTTCAGACAAAAAGATTTTTAAATGAATTTTCCCGTAGGGTCCTATGATAAATTAATTTCGGCCCGGGCAGCCATCTTGGTTAAAAGTCGGGGTCATCGGACACACTTCTAAAAGAGGACCATGCAAGGATCATTGCTGCCAAGTCTGCATGGGTACAATTGTCTTAGTGGTTTCAGACATGAAGACTTTTAAATTAATTTTCCCACTGGGTCCTATGTTAAACAAATTTCAGCCATGGCAACCATCCTGGTTGACAGTCCGAGTCATCGAACACAATTTCTTCCGCCTCTCTATTGATTGTGCTAGGAACGCACGACATTGAATTTCGTTTAGTGAATGTTTGGTCTTTTGTATGATGCAACGTTCTAATTTGCTAGCAATCCAGTTTTGTGTACGTTTAAGCAGCTATCATTGTCGTAGCACCCCTTTGACAAATGTTGGATTCTGAGTAGTTTCTGAGTCTCGAAAATCATGTAAATGTGGCAAACTCCGTAAAAGGTGGAGACGCAACATTGTTGTCGGGTCTTATACATGGTAGCTCTGGTAATTCACTTTTACCTGAAGTCCATATGTAATTTTGCTACTATTGTGGTGATGCCATACGAAGAAGCAAAGTATGCTAGTAACGTCCTTAGTTTAGGATTTTCCATGTAGTATTCGATTTCTGATAAACTGTTGATAAGTTTTTACGAATTCTAAAAGAGGACCATGTAAAAACTATTGCTGCCAAGTTTAGTTCCAATTGGCTGTAATTTCAGACAAGATTTCTAAATGAATTTTTCCATAGGGTCCTATGTTAAACTAAGTTTGGCTGTGTGGCGGCCATCTTGTTTGACAGTTCAGGTCATCGGACACGGTTCTGAAAGAGGACCATATAAAGACCATTACTGCCGATTTAAGTTCCAATTGGTTCCGTGGTTTCAGACAAGAAGATTTTTAAATGAATATTCTCATAGGGTCCTATGTTAAACTAAGTTTTGGTGTGGCGGCCATCTTGGTTGACAGTCCGGGTCATCAGATACAAGTATGAAAGAAGGCCATCTAAGGACCATTGCTGCTAAGTTTGGTTGCACTTGGCTCAGGATTTTCAGACCAGAAGGTTTTGAATTTTCCCATAGGGTCCTATGTTAAACTAAGTTTGGCTGTGGCGGCCATCTTGGTTGACAGTACCGGTCATCGACACACTTTTGAAAGAGGACCCTGTAAGGACCATTACTGCCAAGTTTAGTTCCAATTGGCTCAGTGGTTTCAGACAAGAAGATGTCTAAATGAATTTTCCCGTAGGGTCCTATGTTAAACTAAGTTCGGCTGTGGTGGCCATCTTGGTTGACAGTCTGGGTCATCGTAAAAGCTTTTGAAAGAGGACCTTCTCAGGACCATTGCTGCCAAGTATGATTCCAATTGGCCATGTAGTTCATAGAAGATTGTTAACATGCATCCCCCTTTTTGCTATTTTTAGTCACAGCAGCCATATCCGTTGGAAGTTTGGAATGCCCGACATAATTTTGGAAGGGGGGCATCCAAGAACCATTCCACCAAAGTTTGGACCCAATTAACCCACTGGTTTTGGAGAAGATCCTTAAAGGAAAATTACGCCGGACGCAGGTTTACAAACAGGACCAAAAAATGGGAAAAAATTGCCTTTAAAGGACAAAAAAAATCGTATAATGGATCAATTAACTATTTTGGTCATTTTGACTTTTTTGTAGATCTTACTTTGTTGAACATTTTTTGCTGATTACAGTTTGTCTTTATGTATAATAGCGTAATACTCAAGATAATAACCTAAAACTGCAAAATTTACTTAAAATTAACATTTCAGGGGCAATAACCCAACAAAGGGTTGACCGATTCGTCTGGCAGGTAAATCTTGACCTGATGACCATTTTTACCCATGTCAGTTTGCTCTAAATGCTTACGTTTTTTGAGATATAAGATAAAAACTATAGTTTACCCCTATGTTCTATTTTCAGACATATCGGCCATGTTGGTTGGCAGGCGGTGTCACCGGACACATTTTTAAAACTAAATACGCTAATGAAGCTTGTGGCTAAGTTTGGTTCCATTTGGCCCAGTAGTTTCAGAGGAGGAGATTTTTGTAAAGTTGACGGACGACGAAGGAAGACGGAAGCCAAGTGATAAGAATAGCTCACTTGACCCTTTGGGTCAGGTGAGCTAAAAAGAAAGAAGTCGCAGCCGAGGCAGCAACACGAGTGTACGAGCAAAATGAGCACGATGACTCAACCTTAGATTTACCAAGATAAGTAGAAGACCCTGAACAACGGGTACTTGATTTTGTTAATCAACAGGCTGAAGTACAGGATTCCGCTTCAAACTAGGTCACGGAAGTCAGTTCCGTAACAACTTCAACCCAAATAACCCGAACACCAAGACAAACCAAAGTCGATATTCCTGAATTAACTCAAGTTAACCCAACTGTTAGATTCGACCTGAACCTGACAACTACTGTTCAGTCTTTGAACTGTGGATTGCCGTCCATAACATCGACCCCATTTCAAACAAAGGCTATGGTTAGATTTGAAATCCAAATTTAAAATCGGGACGCTCCCGTATATTTATTCCAGCAATTTCTCAATCACGACCAATCATAACAACAGCAACGACAAAGAAAATTGCAGAAAATCAAGCTGCCTCAGAAATTACGAAGTATTTTCTTCGAAAAGATCTGCTGTCTTTCAGGCTTGTTAACTTTAACGATAAAGCCAAATCCTAACAACTTTTGAAGACGAGCTTAAGACGCATAATAAATGAGCTTCAGGTCTCAGATTCAGATCCTGAATCAATCAAACATGAAATGAGCACCAGGTCATCTAATGCAGAAAATCCGAAGCGAGTTGTTGAAGGGCTCTGGCAGAGATTATATACGAAAGTTTTGAGTAGCCAGAGATAGTAAAAGAAAACCTTTAAGTCAAAGTCAGCAAGTTTCCAGAACTGACAAACAAGGATAACAAACGCTTGTACGACTTATCAACAGTTTATCAGAAATCGAATACTACATGGAAAATCCTAAACTAAGGACGTTACTAGCATACTTTGGTTCTTCGTATGGCATCACCACAATAGTAGAAAAATTACATATGGACTTCAGGAAAAAGTGAATTACCAGAGCTACCATGTATAAGACCCGACAACAATGTTGTGTCTCCACCTTTTACGGAGTTTGCCACGTTTACATGATTTTCGAGCCTCAGAAACTACTCAGAATCAAACATTTGTCAAAGGGGTGCTACGACAATGTCAGCTGCTTAAACGTACACAAAACTGGATTGCTAGCAAATTAGAACGTTGCATCATACAAAAGACCAAACATTCACTAAACGAAATTCAATGTCGTGCGTTCCTAGCACAATCAATAGAGGAGCGAAAGAAATTGTTAAAGGAGAATAATATTTTCTTCAAATGTTGCTATTCGATAACCCATCGAAGTCAAGATTGCAAATGCAAGGAATGTGCAAGTAACAACCATTTTATTGGTCTCCGTATTCCACGGAATCCGGTAGGACGAGCCTTTCCACAACCCTCAGCAAACAACGGCGGGGAGGCCGCAGGGAGTTCCCCCAAGACACCAGCTGTGTCTGAAGTGAAGTAGAATTGTACTAAAATTTGCGGAGAAAGTAATAGCGGGAAATCGTGCGCCAAAATATTTCCCGTAAATGTCTACAACAGTGACAATAAAGATCAGACAGACAGAATGTACACCTTGTAATGTTGGATTGACTAGTTGTGAAAATAAACATTATGTAACTTTTTACAGTCTGATAATAAAGATAAGAAGAGTTAATGGAATGGAAACGTATCGCAGTGAAGAAAGTAAAATTAATCTCCCATTAGTGCCCCTTGAACATTTGCAAGTGTTTAATTACTTCACGCACCCTGACTTACATATTAATTCATTTTTATTTAAATTTTCCATGTTAGCTGACGCGTCTGTTTTAAACACGAACAAATAACTACTAAAAGTCTATTTTTTTTAAATTAATATATTTGAAATTCATTGGTAATTAAACATACTCTAGAATCTGGGTTATAACTATTTTTTTTAATTTAAGTTTGTTTTAGTGCAAAATAGCATTTAAAATATTTCCAAAAAAACTCTTTACTACCATGATTCCTTTTTCCTTTATCTTTCGTTTTTTGTTTGGTTTTGTTTAAATTTCTCACCATTGTAAAAATTCAACCAAACTCAACCGACATATGAGATTTTCATTTATATTTATATCAGTGAGACTTCGAGACGAATTCAAATACTTAGTTGCTGATTTGACGATATGGCACCTGCATCGATGAGTTGGAGTTGCTTCCCTTTGTACAGTTGAATATCACATTTAGTCTATATATCATTCAGAAAGACTTGAAATAAACAAACTTTGATTAATTTTGTTTAAAATTTTAAGAAATTTTTATAAATTTCAAAAACTTTCTGTATTGTATTTTTGATCACCTCGGTGGCCATATAATTTTTTAAATTTTTTTTATCATACAGAGAACCCAAACTGCACCAGTTTTCGGGAATAACTATTCTTCTTCTTCTTCTTTGTGGTTTCCAGTATTCCATCTTTTAGATGATTAATTACTGGTGCATGCGTGGCCTATTTACAATAATAACAAAAATATCGATTACTGAGAATTTGTTGAATAAAGATAAGGAAAGTGCAATGAACAGACGTAGGTGATTAAAACTATGTACATGAGATGAAGGTAGCTTAATGGAGGGTGGAGAGAACAGCTGGTGTCAGCTGTTCTCTGAAGATATCGAGAGAGGAAGATTGTATGATTGTAACTGGTAGGAGGTTCCATTGAGTAATAGTGTGAGGGAAGAAAGAATATCTGTACGAGTCCTTGGATGTTTGTATGTGTCTGAAAGAAAGTGAGTGGTGCCGCCTAGTTCTAGAGTCTGATGGAATGAGAATTGTGCTGGTTGGAACGGCAACAAGTTGATGTGTGATCTTGTACATCATAACTAGACGTGTTCTTAATCTGCGTTCGTAAAGCTGTGGCCAGTTTAATGTATTTATCATTGAAGATACACTGCTGGTGTTGTGGTATCGATTACAAGCATACCGTGCTGCCCTTCTTTGCACCATTTCTATCTTCGAGATAGATTCTGTAGTGTGGGGGTCCCAGACTGAGCAGGAGTACTCAAGTTTGGGACGGACTAGTGCTTGGTATGCTTGGCTTTTGATGTGTTGGTTGTTTGTTTTTAAGTTCCTTTTGAGAAATCCTAGTGATTTATTTGCCTTTGAAGTGATGTCAGAGATGTGTTGGTCCCATTTGAGATTGGACTGAAGAGTGATACCAAGGTATTTTGCAGAGGTAACAGATTCTAGGGTGTGGTTATGGAGAACATAGTTATGACGGAGAGATTGACGTTTAGTTGAAACAGACAGAACAGTACATTTATCCGGGTGAAAGGCCATCAACCAATCGGATTCCCATTTAGCAGCTGCATCAAGATCAGCTTGTAGTTTTAGGCAATCACTCTGGGTTTTTACTGGCATATAGATGATACTGTCGTCAGCAAATAAGCGCAGTTTGCTATGTGATAGGTAATCTGGAAGGTCATTTATATAGACAAGAAATAAGACCGGACCTAATACAGTACCTTGTGGTACACCAGAAGTGACTGGAACTGTGTTTGATGTTTTACCTTCTAGGACAACTGTCTGTGTACGGTTTTCAAGAAATGCAGAGATCCAATTTAAAGTGCTGCCAGTGATACCAAAGAATTTTAATTTGTAAAGAAGATGGCAGTGTGGGACTTTGTCAAAGGCTTTGGCAAAGTCCATAATGATAAGGTCAGTTTGGGTGCTTGAGTTATTTGAAGAGTGAAGTTCTTGAATGAAAGATAAGAGCTGTGTTTCACATGAGCGAGAGCGCCGGAAGCCGTGTTGGAGGTCATATAAGATGTTATGTGTTTCCAGATGGTTCATGATATGAGATGTTACGATATGCTCCAATAGCTTACAGCAGATGCAAGTCAATGAGATGGGCCTATAATTTATTGGTTTATATTTATCACCCTTTTTGAATGCTGGAGAGACATTAGCATGTTTCCAGTCATTTGGTGTAATTCCAGTGTTGTAGGATTTTTGAAAAAGAAGACATAAAATGGGTGCTATCCATGATTTCATTTCTTTGAGTAGGCGGCCACTGATATTGTCTGGGCCTGTGGCTTTGTGGGGATTGATGTTGTTTAGCAGCTTTTCTATGCCAGGTGTTGTGATGTAGAGACTACTAATTTTAGGATATTCGAATGATCATTGAAGTGAAACATACATGAATTACTGCATTCATTATACTGCAGCCTTTGAGTTGATTAGAAATATCTAACGATCGAATGACTTAATTTGGGTGTCCTTTTCAATATTCGCTCATTGTGCAAACATTGTTACAATCATTGATCGTGGACAAAGATCATGCGAGACCAGAGTTCAAACCAGGAACTCTATATGATCCCTGTTCAAACTAAACATCCAGATGTTCGTTAGATCTACATTAGCTTCTGAATTTAATTAACACATGGTCGATACTGTGACGTTTTGTATTTATGTAACCAACAAACGCGATAAATTAGATAAGATGTTGTACCCCCCCCCCCCATGAATGAAAACCCCTCCCTCCCACACACTTAACACAAAAAAGGGGGGTAATTATTCAGAATTGTGTACCCCTAACGCAAGCTCCTGGGAGTGTTCTGAGATATGGACCTGAACGCAATAACTGTTCGTGTACTGGGCATAATAATTAAAAAAAAAATTAAAAAGGCACTATTCACGTTATTCATGTGGTTCAAAATTAGAGGTCACTATCTAGAACACCGGAACTAAAATTGATCACATGATCGTAGTCCGTAGCACGTGACGATCTAACAGATGACCAAACAGCCAAACAAACCCTGTTTCAATATTGGATTTTGACCTCTGGGATTTCCTGGGAAACCCCTATAATCAACTAGTTGTAAAATAGAAATTATGAGTGACAGTTCTTCGAACTGTGATGATGCTGGTAAGCATGTCAATCCGTAAAGTTAAAAGAAGTGTAAAGTCATTATGATGTAATATGTATACATGTAGGTTACAAATAGCTACTACATATAATACATGGAATATAAGAGTGCTTTAAGAAATATAAAATCCCAAATATGCTTTGAGTATTCACTATATATCCCATATGCCCCCGTGATATTAGACAAAATACAGTGTTATCTAAGTATGAGAAAATGGTATTTTTATGCAAGTATTCCTAAAAGGTGAAGAAAGACTGTTTTTTCTGTGAACTGGATTACATTTCAGCTCTGAAGCATTTTAGCTTGAATTTTTCCAGTTTATAAATACACTAGTTCAGTTTATATAAAGTTGCTGTCAATCCATATTAGTATATCGGCCCATATTGTGGTTCCTTGTTTGGAATTTTAACTACTGGGTAGATGATAGTAATGCCTTGACCTTATTTTGATTCTTAGACACACTTGAGGAATCATATTCCAAGAGTATACAGAGTTCCTTTCAGGTCCTATTTTAACCCCTAGAGCAACATACAAATTTCAAAACATGATTGCATATATATACACAGCTTCTTTTACATCTACTAATTTTCTGACAAATACATATGTGATCTAAAAGCTGAAGTAAAAAATCACAATTTAAAGAAATAACCTTTATAAACAACATTTTGATATCTCAACAAGATATTGATAATCTTTGATCCATTGGGTCCCCTTGTTTGGAATTGTAGATCAAAGTCTGGAATTCTTAAACCTTTTACACATTTTCTACATCTCAACCCCAAAATTTAGAAGTTCAAGGGATTTATCAGAAAAATCCATTTAACAGGTCTGATTGAACTCCCAAATGCAAGTACATCTGAATGGTGAACTAATTCTTGCTTTTGCTAATGTGATATCATCTTTGTACTTCAAATGCAAGTATGTTCACCTGATTGTATATTCTTCTACCTCTAATGCAAATATATAATCTGTCATACCTGTAAAGTTGTATGTATACCAGTACTCTTTATACATTTTTTATCATATTTACAAAGCAAATAAAAAATCTACCAAGCAATTAGGGAACAATTTAAGGTCAAAGTTGGATGATCTTTTGTATTATTTTATGACATTGACAATTATTTTTTTTGTATTTCTATTTTGTTTTTACAAAATATATGAAAGTTTCCAATGTTTGGAGCAGGGTCTTTTCTCTTCAAAACACTCCACTTGGAAAGGGACCCTTCCTTCAGCCGTGTTCACACAGGACAAGATCTTGTTCTTTTTTAAGGATGTGTGCAGAGGAATATACATTATAATCTTTCACTTTCTTAACCATTTTATAATGTTATTAACATATTTCCTTCTAAGAAAAAGATCCTTGTTAAATTAAATTTCAGTTGTCCAAAGCGTTGAACTTCTTCGACAACTGAAACATCATAGTCACAATGAAAGGCATTATTCCATTGTGCTGTCATGCTAGAAGTTCGAATTTTGTTTACTGTGATGTTGAGGGTGATATATGTCACAATTAAAATGTTTTAAAGGCAGCAGTGAATGAAAAGTGCTGAAGGCAATTTCTTAGGATCAATTAAAGAGCCTTCAAAAACCTCTAATGCTGGAAAGAAAACTCTCTTTTGAGAGTATACTCAGTTTTGGGATTTTGTGCAGACTTGTTTAGTTCCCTTTTTTGTACCCATGGACCAAAGTCAAAAGTTCTGAAGCCTTCATTATCATAACCTTCAAATAATCTTTTAGAATATTTAAAAGTATTAAAAAATAGAGGACAGTTGAGTTATCTGGCCCATAAGAACCTAGCTATGCTTCAAACTTTATTGAGATATGGATCTGAGATTTTACATGATGAACGATCAATGTTTCTAGATGTGCCTAATACTATTCATTTTTTGATGGGGGTCACTGAGATGTATAATGAACAGTTCAAAGAGGCTAGGGGTTTACTGTAAGACCCAAGGGGATTTTTTTTTTACCCATAACCATCTCATATCATATATTTTTATTATACGCTGTGACAACACCTATTAAATGACATATACCTCGTTCCTCTATGGGGGTCATCCCCACCCCCCAAAGTCGATAATTTAGAAAAATTTCATATGCGATTAAAATCCATAGCTTTAAATCATATGTTTTATTATTCTTCGTAACAAGACGCATTAAATTACATGTACCTCATTCTTTCAGTAGGGTGATCCCCAGCCCATTAAACAATAATGTCCAATTATCTCATAAACCGTTAAAATCCCCACCCCTAAACAATATATTTTCTTATTCCTCATGGTAAGACGCACCAAATGACACATACCTCACTTCCCCAGGGCGTTATCACCACTCCCATCAAATCGATAATGTCCAATTATCTCATTAACCATTAATATCCCCATCCCTAAACCATGTATTTTCTTATTCGCCTTGTATGATGCACCAAATGACACATACCTCGCTTCACCAGGGGGTTATCACCACTCCCATCAAATCAATAATGTTCAATTATCTCATAAACCGTTAAAATCCCCACCCCTAAACCATACATGTTCTTATTCCCCATGGTAAGAAGCACCAAATGACACATACCTCGCTTCCTTAGGGGGTTATCACTACACCCATCAAATCAATAATGTTCAATTATCTCATAAACTGTTAAAATGCCCACCACTAAACCATATATTTTCTTGTTCGCCATGGTAAGACGCACCAAGTGACATATACTTCACTTCTCCAGGGGGTTATCACCACTCCCATCAATTATCTCATAAATTTTTGATGGTCAAGCGCAATGTCATAATGAAGAAATGGTGCTGAGAGCGATGCGTATAAACAATACCATGATTCCCCTTTAAATGATACATGACCTCATTTCTCAATGGGCGTCATTCTTGCTCCCTTAAACCAATTATCTTGAATTATATAAAAATTAAAAAACTGTAAGAAACCTGACACCTAAACGGGAAAAGAAAAAAAATCACTTTCGATCCGTTTTTATCTGTATATGTTATAGTTTTTGAGTTATAAAGTGACATGCTAATTTTTGAAACTTTTATAATTCTTCATCATCGGATTTGATGAATTTTTTAAAAATGATTCCTCATGAAAAACCCAACAAAACTTACTGCAGAAATTTTTTTTGTATCTTTCACCGTTTCCAAAAAAAAGGGTCAAAGGAGCCATTATAAGTATGCTTACCCCATATCCTTACATTTTCATATGTTTATTGAATTTTGTCTCGGGGTCTCGGTGGCCGCGTGGTCTAGGTAGTTCGTCATGACTACTACTGATCACTAGCCTGTCAACGCTGGGGTTGTGAGTTCGAATCTCACCTGTGGCGGGGTGTGTTCGACTCCGATCTTAATTGACAAGGATTGCCAATTTTCCTACCGAAGGTCGGTGGTTCTCTCCGGGTACTCCGGCTTCCTCCACCAATAAAAACTGGCCGCCGCGAAATGGTCAAAATGTGCTGAAAACGGCGTTAAACCCCAACTAAACAAACAAACAAACAAAATTTTGTCTCACCCTTACACAAAGGAATGAAAATGAAAGAGAAAAATCCTGTTGTTATTAACTCCAGTGGGAAAAAAGGTCGACAAGGTCACTTACTAAGAGAAGAAATTTGTTTCAGGATGATATCTATCAAAGATGACACTGATTTTGTTCTGCAATTTCGCGGGTGTGTTTTAGCGTTATTTTTAAAACTGTAAACCTGTCCATCTCAAATTTAAATGTAAATACATGTATATTTTTGTTAACCCGTTACATGCATTTTTGCAGGGTATTTCTCCTGACTGGGGATCATGACTTTTTTTTGGTGGTCGTGTTAAAAAGTAATTAAGAGTTGTCTTTCTTTATAGATAGAGCAACTCAAATATTTTTTTGTTATTAATGTAGTGTTTAATCTTCATTATTTTATTTTCTGTCCTTGTGTCATATTGTAGATTTAATATAATATTCATACAAAGAAGACATCAATTTATCAGACATCATATGTAATAATATATATTATTTCATTTGCTTGGTCATAAATTAAAAAAACATTTTTTGTTGTGTTGCAATTGTATCTAAATATAATTCAAATTACACTGATTTGATGTTGGGAGGACTTATCACAGCAGGTAAGATTGGGATATATTTCTGTCAGTGCAACGTGTCGACAAGCAAAAGTTGATCAAGTGTGACATTGTATGATCACTGTTCGGATCACACTGCTCTTTCCAATAAAAATATCGAATTGAATTGAATTGTAAAACTCGGGTCACAAAAAATAGCCTTATCACAATTTTCAAGTAACCTCTGCATTAAATATGATTATAGGAACAGTTTCCCCATTTCAGTCTCAGAAAAACAAATAATTTATTGAATACAATGTATAAAGGCATTCGTGATATCAGTTACTTCATTTGGGAGACTTCGTAACAGTTCACTGTTACAGTTATTACTCTTTAATAATCATTTAGGTCATCTTGATCATAAAATATTGATTTTGAATAAACCAATAAAAGTTACCATAAAAGGATGGAAAAGGTTGTTGAGCTTCTAGCCAATATATATTTAGTGTTGATATTTTTGTCACCTTTATGCCCGTATAAAATTTCAAATAATCGGACGGAAAAAACAATTTATTTTTGTATTTTATTTAAGTGCTTAAGAAGTCCATTTATTGACCCTTCATATTAACATTTTTTTGTGATTGGAGTTTTTGTCAATTTCACCTGGCACGAGACCTATTTCCTTTCAATTGGATCATAACTGAACTTTGTTCCTTTCTAAGATGGTGTGTCTTTCGTGCCATTGTTAAAATTATAGACGATTGCTTCCTTTGGTGGAATTCCTGGTTCAACTTCCTACAGATGTTTTAAATATTGTTATTATATTATTGTGAGAATTTCTTAATTATTCTTTGAAATAATTTTTTTCATACACTTTGTAAGTTCTTAAAATAATTGTTTTGACTCTTTAACTAAAACAAAGAATATACTATTGTAGATTTGTAGAGTAACACCTCCAATTAGAGGATTAGTGTTCAACTTCCTACATATTATTATATTATTGTGAGAATTTCTGAATTATTCATTGAAATAATTTTTTTCATACACTTTGTAAGTTCTTAAAATAATTGTTTTGACTCTTTAACTAAAACAAAGAATGTACTATTGTAGATTTGTAGAGTAACACCTCCAATTAGAGGATTAGTGTTCATGTTCAGTAATGCACATTCGTACATTTGTGCATCACACAGTAACTACAAAACTGATTCACAGTAATTTTTTTAAGTTGAATTTAAAAGTACTTTTAATGAGTTGAAAAATATAGATTTATGAGTATCTTCTTGTATATGATTAGTACTGCAAGCAGCTATATATGAGTATTGATGATTTGATTTTCAAATCCTGTGCATAGTTGTAACTATTCACGCAAAAAATATTTCTCAACTGTATCTGTCTGTTTTTAAAACATAAGTGACTCTGATATGCAGCATATCTGGGGCACTGATTTTTAGCTCACCTGGCCCAAAGGGCCATGTGAGCTATTGTTATCACTTGGCATCAGTCGTCCGTCGTCATCATAAACTTTCCTTTAAAGATCTTCTCGTCTGAAACCACAGGGCCAATTAGAACAAAACTTGGCAGCAATGATCCTTAGGTGGTCCTCTTTCAGAAATATATTCGATGACCCCGTCCATCATCCAAGTTGGCCGTCAGAGCCGAACATAGTTTTACATAAGATCCTATGGGAAACTTACTTAAAGATCTTCTTGTCTGAAACCTCGATGAAAATTCGGCAGCAATGGTCCTTAGGTGGTTCTCTTTCAGAATTATATCCGATAACTCGACCCGTCATCCAGGATAGCCACAAGAGTCGAACATAGTTTAACATAGGACCCTATGGGAAATTTACTTAAAGATCTTCTTGTCTGATTAACCACTTGGCAAATTGGAACAAAACTTTGCAGCAATGGTCCAAACTATTCACGCAAAAAATATTTCTCAACTGTATCTGTCTGTTTTTAAAACATAAGTGACACTGATATGCAGCATATCTGGGGCACTGATTTTTAGCTCACCTGGCCCAAAGGGCCATGTGAGCTATTGTCATCACTTGGCATCAGTCGTCCGTCGTCATCATAAAATTTCCTTTAAAGATCTTCTCGTCTGAAACCACAGGGCCAATTAGAACAAAACTTGGCAGCAATGATCCTTAGGTGGTCCTCTTTCAGAAATATATTCGATGACCCCGTCCATCATCCAAGTTGGCCGTCAGAGCCGAACATAGTTTTACATAAGATCCTATGGGAAACTTACTTAAAGATCATCTTGTCTGAAACCTCGATGAAAATTCGGCAGCAATGGTCCTTAGGTGGTTCTCTTTCAGAATTATATCCGATAACTCGACCCGTCATCCAGGATAGCCACAAGAGTCGAACATAGTTTAACATAGGACCCTATGGGAAATTTACTTAAAGATCTTCTTGTCTGATTAACCACTTGGCAAATTGGAACAAAACTTTGCAGCAATGGTCCAAACTATTCACGCAAAAAATATTTCTCAACTGTATCTGTCTGTTTTTAAAACATAAGTGACACTGATATGCAGCATATCTGGGGCACTGATTTTAGCTCACCTGGCCCAAAGGGCCATGTGAGCTATTGTCATCACTTGGCATCAGTCGTCCGTCGTCATCATAAAATTTCCTTTAAAGATCTTCTCGTCTGAAACCACAGGGCCAATTAGAACAAAACTTGGCAGCAATGATCCTTAGGTGGTCCTCTTTCAGAAATATATTCGATGACCCCGTCCATCATCCAAGTTGGCCGTCAGAGCCGAACATAGTTTTACATAAGATCCTATGGGAAACTTACTTAAAGATCTTCTTGTCTGAAACCTCGATGAAAATTCGGCAGCAATGGTCCTTAGGTGGTTCTCTTTCAGAATTATATCCGATAACTCGACTCGTCATCCAGGATAGCCACAAGAGTCGAACATAGTTTAACATAGGACCCTATGGGAAATTTACTTAAAGATCTTCTTGTCTGATTAACCACTTGGCAAATTGGAACAAAACTTTGCAGCAATGGTCCAACATCCAAGATGGCTGCCAGAGCAGAACTTAGTTTAACTTAGGACCTAATGGGAAAGGTCATTGAATGATCTTCTAATTTGAAACCAGAGAGCCAATTGGAACTTTACAGCAATGTTCCATGCTCCCAGTCAAGATGGACATAGTCCAGGTGAGCGATAATTGCTCCAAGGAGTCTCTAGTTTAAAAGTTTTCACAGACTAGTTTTTTAAGATTGGAAAAATAAGAGTTGAGCAAGATTGGGGAAAATAGAAAAAATGACAATGGTAACTTGCAGCAGAGATTTTATTTACTAAACAGTATTATTTAGAAATGCAGTTCCACATGCTTTAGTACATTTTTGCATGAACCTGGCACAGACAATGAATTTACAACAAAATTAACTGACTTACAAAATACATTAAAATACAGTAATAAATATAACAGTAACTATCTCCTTAACCAATATATACATGAATTTATACTAATACAATTGGTATCTTTACTTTACTCCATATTTCTCCCTGCGTTTCAGCGAAGCGCGAGGATATTGTTTTGCTGTTATGCGTATGTAAGTTAGTAATGTCCAGAATAATCTCAGTAACCACTGGATGTAGAAAGATGAAACTTGGGTCATTGATTGCACTGTGTGGGGGGGACTGTGCCAAAGGTTTCAGAATTTGAATAATGCCCCTGGGGGCTGGGGGCTGGGCTACACTTATTATTCCTTTGTCACGCAACTCCTCAGGTTATTTGGAAATACAGAACTGTTAATTGGCTTAGTAATTGCCCTGCCAATATAAATTGTGCCAAAGGTTTCAGAATTTGAATAGTGCCCCAGAGGGCATATTATTCCTTTGTTGCACAACTCCTCAGGTTATTGGGAATATGGAACTGAATGTTGGCTCAGTAATTGTACATATACCACTAATGTAGATTGTGTTAAATGTTTGGGAATTGTTTAAAGATGCGGTTCCAACTTTGATAAATTTCCTGGAAGTCTCAAAGACCATTATTTTTAAAATTTTTTACAAGAAACCATGTATTTTCAGGATCATTTGGATTTCAAAAATATGTGATTCCAATTTTCTGTATATGTTTTGAAAGACTCAAAGACTACTTTATTTGTGATTCCTACTTAGCAACCATATATATTTGGAATCACTATAGCAACAGCAATAGTTTGGATTGTATGGATTTCAAAACCAAGAGTACATCGGGGATATGCAGCGGGGATGGTTCGACTAGTATATTAAATTATGATTCATTTAAAAATTTCTTTACAGCTTTTTTCCATTTTTAAATAATAATCATGTGTCGAAATATCTTTGAAAGGATTTGCATAAAGAATGTTGTTGCCATGGAATATTACCTTATATTATACTTCTATAGACCGCCAATAAACGATTTTTTCCAAAATGATGTAAATCACTACCAGATTAATTTTGTGCTTTAATTTATCAGGTGTCCAAGTTTAGACCACTTCCATGACAAATTAACAATTACAAAGAATGACATATGCATAAACTTTGTAGGTACAATTGTATAAGTAGAAATTGCACGATATTTTTCGTTTCTGATTCTTATCTGCAGATACCCATTTTTTTTTTTTTGGTTGGCGATTTTGTGCAGATATTGGTGCACCCCTGTTTTTGTTAGTAAGTTTGCACTATATTTTTGTTTTTTTTCAAATTTGCTTTGTTTGGGGTAGGGAGTAAGAAGTGGTATTTGTACCGGGTAAAGTTTGGAGAGGGGGATTTTAGAAGCTTAAATGTCTAAATGTCAGCAAGATGACCACTAACTAGATTTTTCTTTTAAAAGAAATATGAGGTATTTATTTGCCAAATTTGGGGTATGAAAATTTTCTTAAGGGGGTAATTTTGGAGATTAAATATTTTTTTAAGGGGATACTTATTCAGCCTGGTATTTTTGGGGTGTTTGGAAAAAAAATCCAATGATTGAACGTAAAAACTGTTTTTGACAGGGAGTCTGTACAAAAGTTTAAGTCATGTAACTCCCATGGTGTATGGAAGGTCCTCAACAAAGTTTCCTCATTTAGTTCTGATTGGTCAAGAAACATAGCCACCAGAGGCAATTCTTGTTTCTGATTTGCTGATTTTCAAAAATCTTCTCCTCTGAAATCACTGGGCCGATTGGTTTGAAACTTAATAGGAATGATCTATGACATGTCCTCTACAAACGTTCCTCAATTTATTTTGATCTGACATAAAACATGGCCGTCGTAGCTAAAAATAGAATATAGGGGTGCATGTGTTGTTTTTGGCTTATAACTTAAAAACCGTTACAGATATCAAAAATCTGACATGGGGTAAAATTGATCAGCATGACAAGATCTACCTACCCTGAAATTTTGAAGGAAATCCCAAAACCCATTTAGGAGTTATTGCCCTTTTTTTGTCAAATTTTCAAATTTTAACATTTTTCGTCATTTATCTCCAAAACTATTTGAGATAGAAGTGAAATGTAAATTTGAAAAATGTTTGCCATGTTGAGGTCTACATACCCTGAAATTTTAAAGGAAATCCCAAAACCGATTTAGGAGTTGTTGCCCTTTTTTGTCAAATTTTCAAAATTTTTTCATTCAAAAATCTTCTCCTCTGAAACCGCTGGGGCGATTGGTTTGAAACTTAATAGGAATGATCTATGACATATCCTCTACAAACGATCTTCAATTTATTTTGATCTGACATAAAACATGGCTGTCGTAGCTAAAAATAGAATATAGGGGTGCATGTGTTATTTTTGGCTTATAACTTAAAAACCGTTACAGATATCAAAACTCTGACTGGGGTAAAATTGATCAGCATGACAAGATCTACCTACCCTGAAATTTTGAAGGAAATTCCAAAACCCATTTAGGAGTTATTGCCCTTTTTTCTTCACATTTTCAAAATTTTAACATTTTTCGTCATTTATCTTCAAAACTATTTGTATGTAAATTTGAAAAATGTTTGCCATGTTGATATCTACCTACCCTGAAATTTAAAAGGAAATCCCAAAACCTATTTAGGAGTTGTTGCCCTTTTTAGCTCACCTGGCTATGGCCAGGGTGAGCTTTTGCCATCACTTTGCGTCCGTCGTCCGTTCGTTGTTAGCTTTTCATTCAAACATCTTCTCCTCAGAAACCATTTAACCAATTCCAACCAAACTTTGCATGAGTGGTGTATGGAAGGTCCTCAACAAAGTTTCCTCATTTAGTTTTGATTGGTCAAGAAACATGGCCACCAGAGGCAATTCTTGTTTCTGATTGGCTGATTTTCAAAAATCTTCTCCTCTGAAACCACTGGGCCGATTGGTTTGAAACTTAATAGGAATGATCTATGACATGTCCTCTACAAACGTTCCTCAATTTATTTTGATCTGACATAAAACATGGCCGTCGTAGCTAAAAATAGAATATAGGGGTGCATGTGTTGTTTTTGGCTTATAACTTAAAAACCGTTACAGATATCAAAAATCTGACATGGGGTAAAATTGATCAGCATGACAAGATCTACCTACCCTGAAATTTTGAAGGAAATCCCAAAACCCATTTAGGAGTTATTGCCCTTTTTTTGTCAAATTTTCAAATTTTAACATTTTTCGTCATTTATCTCCAAAACTATTTGAGATAGAAGTGAAATGTAAATTTGAAAAATGTTTGCCATGTTGAGGTCTACATACCCTGAAATTTTAAAGGAAATCCCAAAACCCATTTAGGAGTTGTTGCCCTTTTTTGTCAAATTTTCAAAATTTTTTCATTCAAAAATCTTCTCCTCTGAAACCGCTGGGGCGATTGGTTTGAAACTTAATAGGAATGATCTATGACATATCCTCTACAAACGATCTTCAATTTATTTTGATCTGACATAAAACATGGCTGTCGTAGCTAAAAATAGAATATAGGGGTGCATGTGTTGTTTTTGGCTTATAACTTAAAAACCGTTACAGATATCAAAACTCTGACTGGGGTAAAATTGATCAGCATGACAAGATCTACCTACCCTGAAATTTTGAAGGAAATTCCAAAACCCATTTAGGAGTTATTGCCCTTTTTTCTTCACATTTTCAAAATTTTAACATTTTTCGTCATTTATCTTCAAAACTATTTGTATGTAAATTTGAAAAATGTTTGCCATGTTGATATCTACCTACCCTGAAATTTAAAAGGAAATCCCAAAACCTATTTAGGAGTTGTTGCCCTTTTTAGCTCACCTGGCTATGGCCAGGGTGAGCTTTTGCCATCACTTTGCGTCCGTCGTCCGTTTGTCGTTAGCTTTTCATTCAAACATCTTCTCCTCAGAAACCATTTGGCCAATTCCAACCAAACTTTGCATGAGTGGTGTATGGAAGGTCCTCAACAAAGTTTCCTCATTTAGTTTTGATTGGTCAAGAAACATGGCCACCAGAGGCAATTCTTGTTTCTGATTGGCTGATTTTCAAAAATCTTCTCCTCTGAAACCACTGGGCCGATTGGTTTGAAACTTAATAGGAATGATCTATGACATGTCCTCTACAAACGTTCCTCAATTTATTTTGATCTGACATAAAACATGGCCGTCGTAGCTAAAAATAGAATATAGGGGTGCATGTGTTGTTTTTGGCTTATAACTTAAAAACCGTTACAGATATCAAAAATCTGACGGGGTAAAATTGATCAGCATGACAAGATGTACCTACCCTGAAATTTTGAAGGAAATCCCAAAACCCATTTAGGAGTTATTGCCCTTTTTTTGTCAAATTTTCAAAATTTAACATTTTTCGTCATTTATCTCCAAAACTATTTGAGATAGAAGTGAAATGTAAATTTGAAAAATGTTTGCCATGTTGAGGTCTACATACCCTGAAATTTTAAAGGAAATCCCAAAACCCATTTAGGAGTTGTTGCCCTTTTTTGTCAAATTTTCAAAATTTTTTCATTCAAAAATCTTCTCCTCTGAAACCGCTGGGGCAATTGGTTTGAAACTTGATAGGAATGATCTATGACATATCCTCTACAAAAGATCCTCAATTTTTTTTTATCTGACATAAAACATGGCTGTCATAGCTAAAAATAGAATATAGGGGTCGGATGTGTTGTTTTTGGCTTATAACTAAAAAACTGTTACAGATATCAAAAATCTGACATGGGATAAAATTGATCAGTATGACAAGATCTACCTATCCTGAAATTTTGAAGGAAATTCCAAAACCCATTTAGGAGTTATTGCCCTTTTTTTGTCAAATTTTCAAAATTTTAACATTTTTGCATTTATCTCCAAAACTATTTGAGATAGAAGTGAAATGTAAATTGAAAAATGTTTGCCATGTTGAGATCTACCTTTCCTGAAATTTTGAAGGGAATCCCAAATTCTATTTAGGAGTTATTGGTTTGTGTAATTTGAGGTCGGGTTCTGTTACATTTATTTAAGGTTCACCCTTATTCCTGGTCTATTTTATCAACTTCCTGCCAGGACTACCACCATCAGGGAACATATTTTAACATTAAACCTTATGAAAAATAAATCTTAAACAAATTTTCCCTGAACAATTGAACCAATTGCAACAAACTTGGTCAAATAGTTGATTAATTGTCCAATGAAAACCAGACTCCAGGTGAGCGATACAGGCTCTGGTGAGCCTCTTGTTGTATTTCTACTCATTTTGGACAGATTAGGTAGGAATCGTGGCTATCCACTTACTTTTTATTTCTATAACCTGTGGGAATACAGTTTATTGCACCATAATTTGTTGTGATACTTTTCATGGTGGTAAATTCTCCAGTCTTGTAGAAAATGGTATTTTAGAAACCAGTACTTTGAGCTACATTTGTAGCTGTTAGGTAACAACACAGTATCATACAGTGTTACTTTTTTCATCCTGATTCATTTGCTTCTTCTATTTTAATATCAAGATTTAAAACAAAATGAGGTACTTACCTTGGATGATTATCGTTTATCTGTTTTTGTATTACAACCATTGGAAGTGACTAATAAATTTCACCTTTTTAAATGGACGCATGCAAGTATAAGAAATTTTGGAAACAAAAGAAAAAAAAAGAATTATACATTTGTACTACAAATTTTGATGGCAAAATTGTAAAAAAAGAAATTGCATGGTGTAAATTAAAATTATTAATCCTATTATCTAAAAAAAATACAAAAGCAAAAAAAATTATTAAAAATACTGCTATTCAACATATGTATATTTCATAAATTTCTGCAAGGGCAGAAGATTATTCAGGTATTAAATCTGTCATTAGAGGTCAAAAGTATCTTCAGTTATGGTACTGATTTGGTCATGGTCTGCTTAACTACCGGTAATGTTAAAAAAAGATAATTACCACTGGCAGCATTTCTTGATTTAATTAAATGAGCAATTTATGCTCCTTGGAACCCTTTAGCTTTTTTTGTTCCTTAAATTAATGTATGATTTTATTGGATCAGTATATAATCACATTTGATTAGAGAAATTTATACAATGTACATTAGGTTCATAAGGACCAAAAAGTATCTTTACTACATGTACCTGTATAAACCAAATATTTCAATATTTTATTATTAGTTATAAAGCTTTGATTTATAACAGTTGATTTATTGATAATATAAATGAGGCCAGAGGAAAAATTACTTCATTTTTTGTTAAAGCAATAATTGTTGTCATTGAAATTGGAGGTATTTCTTGTTGAATTTAGTCAATACTTTATTTATGTCAAATTTGATTGGACGTTACTGTTCACATTAGGTATATATAAACTTACAAAAATCTTAGAACTGTCAGTCAGAATTAAAATTAAATAACAATATCATTTCCTTAGTTCATAATAGTACATATAATGACCGAATTCTTTCATTCGACTGTTTGTCAGGAAACACAAGATACTTATAGCAGAGGAGATGAATTTAACTATAGACATGGAACATTTGGCAGTAAATTAGCAGAAAATTGCTTTAATTACGCAAGTAATTCATATTTCAACACTAAAGTTTACAGTAGCTTTCCGAGTAGAGCTAAACAAAACCTGAATCAAAAGTATTACAACAGTAATTATAGATCAGGGGAGATAAATCAACTAACTACACAACTACAAATGCTTCTACGTCAGGAAAAATCAGGTATATCTTTCATTTTGTTATGTTTTATTTTAGCTGAGAAAATTGGTAAAAGTATTGGTTTTAGAGAAAAATGTTTTAGTCCAATTTTTATGTGTCATTGTAAAACATGCCAACTTTAATCTAGGCTTGTAATATTTGACAAAGAAATAATATGTTACATTTTTATCTTAATAGGTTTTAAAAAGTTCGTAAAAATAAAAAATCACTACCAAAACATAGCATTTTGAAGGAGTAGATATAAACTGAAGAAATTTGTTTCAGTATATAGAAAATAATTATATAAATATTATATTTAAATTACAAACCAAAGCATTATTTTTGTCAAATAAATCTTCATGCTGATTATGATACTTTTTTATTGAAATTTTAAAAGTACCATTAATGTTATAAAATGGATATATTTTCAAAATATAATTATTAAAAAATATTTGCATCTTGACTGATGTAAGAAATAATGTACTGAATAATTGTTTGTACAAAATTTTGAATGTTGCACAAGAGACAGTAACTATATATTATAAGAATTAAAGATATGATTATCATGTAGGCAGTTTAGCAAATAATACATATGGATTCAAATTGGCAAAATGCTTCTGAGGGAGCAATCAAAACAATTGATTTAATTGGGGTGGGTAAGGAACAAAAATCATGCTCCAAACTTTGGTGAATGTATGGTAGACTGAAAAATATGGTGTAAAAAGGCTGGATATCATCAGGAAATCACTTACAATCAGATGATAGTATATTTTAATGAAAAAATGAAAAAAAGGTTTGCTTGTGGAGGACCCAAAACAAAAAAAAAATCATGAATGGCATGGGAAAAATTTGCTACATTCAAGATCACTTTCTATTCTCTCATAAGACTCAAATGCTTGCTCCCTAAACCACCTAAATTTATGCTTTTTGGCAAATTTTTGCTATAAATATAGATTTTCTTGAAAAGTGTACAAACGGTCAACTTTTGGTTGATATTCATCTTATTAACCAACAGCTGCAGCTGTTCAAAATTTCCATTGAAACCATATGGGAAAGAACTTTTTTATCATTTGCTCAGGAACTAATGGGCAGACTGTAACCAAAGTTGACAGGAATCTCTAATTAAAGGACAGATGCAAATGATCCACCTTTTTTATGCCCTGCCCAAGAATGTGGGTGGGGTATATAGAGTTACCCTTGTCCATTCTGATATAAAATGGATCTTCTTCATACTGCATTCTATTATATTAACTTTTTGCATGAGAAATTACTTTACCAGAGCAGCACGGCTAAGTTCTTGGAAGAAAAGATTTATCCCCAGTTGTTTTGTTGGTAATTTTGATCTCTTATTTTATCTCTACAGAATAAAGCACTTATATCAAATAAAGAATTAATATCAGAAACTTGATAAAGTAAAAGTTCATAAAAAGACTTGTCTTAGAACTTATATTTTGTCAAATCACAAGCATATCCCATGCTTCCCAACTGAAACTTTGCTCTTTCTACTGAGAACTTTTGCACTTTTGTGCTGCCACATCAAAACAGGGTTAGCTACGCCAGTGAATGTAAACCCATATTATTAGGGCCCGCCATGGGAAATGGCGGCCGCCCTATAGTAATCAGTCTTGTCCATCCATCTGTCCGTCAGCATTACCTTTGTCGTACGATAACTTAAGATTACCTTCACAGATTTTTATGCACAATATTGGACTTGACCAAAGGAAGGTCCTTTTCGGTTTTGAGGAAATTAGACAACAATTTTTGGGAAAAACTTAGTTTTTATATGAAAAAATGCATATTTTGAGAATTATCTCTATGTTGTATGATAACTTCAGATTGTCTTCACAGATTTTCATAAATTTTATGCACAGTATTGGACATGATCAGAGAAAGGTTCCTTTTAATTTTTAGGTAAATCGGAAAACACTGTTTGGGGAATATATAGATTTTGAAGAATTTTTGATTCCCATGAGTTAATGACATTGTCAGTATTCTAGTGGATTTAATTAAGGTCATATTGATATAAAAAGTTGTATTTTTTGCTCAGTATGCATGCAGAAAGGTCCTAATTACTCATATACAAGTGTTTACTATAAAATTAAATTGGATATTGGAAACTTCAGTGACCTCATGTAACGTCATTGACCCCAAAAACATCTGATTTTGACAAATAACAATCATACAACTGTTAACAACTAAGTATGTATCATATGATGTGTTATCATGTGTCACTGTCTTAATTTTAATTAGTTCTTCATATTAAGTAGTTTGAACTGTTATTTTCTTGTTGTTGGCCTCATTGTCCCTTTTCCTTTATTTCTATTGGTCTTTTTCTGTGAAGTGTCCCCTTAAGATTACATAACACTAAGTAACTACTTTAGGATCAGTTAGCTGCTGTTACAAGAGAATCATGCGCTTTATTGGTAAGAGGAGTTTTTCATTGCTTTTTTTAGCATTTTTCATGTAAATTCAGTTTTAATACAACGCCGACTCTCTTCATGTCAAATTTGAAGGGATGATAAAAAATGATTTTAGATAACAGAAATTTGGAAATATCAGGAGTTTTGAAATATGGAGAGTCAGCTATATATTTTCTCTTTGATCTATATTTTGTGAAATATGTATATATATATTATTAGGTTTTCTGCTAACATATGTCATAAAATATCAGGAATGAAACACAGTCTGAAGCATGATCATAGCAAACCAGCTAAAAAGCTTCATGTTGTGGCAAGTTTTTACAACTTTTTGCTCAAATCAATAGTTTTTCAGCATTTTTCAAGCCAACTGAAAATGATTGTGATATATAAATGGGTTAACATTGGGTCAAATGTGATGACGACATTGATACATCAGCTCATATTAAGGTTGAGTCATATTTGTTTGATGTCATTTATAGTGCCAAAATACTACAAAGTTGAAGACTTCAGCAGATTGATGTAGGCATAAACAATGAATACAGGTAATAGGTATTCATGATCGAAAGACCAGAAAATTAAATGGAAAGAAAAATATTTTGTCATGTATTTTTAAAATTCTTTGAAATTTTACATTTTATTGTTTACATCTTTCACCAAATCAGGAGGATATCATTCAATAATTTAATATTAAATGTAACACGTCATTTGATTGGTCGAATTTTTTCGTCCATCATGTCATAGACTAAATTTTCTTTTCTACTATGACGTCATTAAAGGGAATACCGACGTTTTAGACGTCAAAACAACCGTTGGAATTAAATTATAAGGATTGACAGTAATTTTGTTTTCAGTCTATTCGAAATAACCTCCGTGCACATGGTGCACACTTTTAAATAACCCGCTACGTAGGTTATTTAGTGTTCACCACGTGATTGAGGTCATTTCTTCATAAACTGGAAAAAAATTACAGTCAATCCTTAAATAATTGATAATGGTTTAAAGGAAAACAACACAAACATAAAAAGAAAATAACTTTACACTTGGGAGGGATGGCAAGTGCCTTATGTATTTTTTGGTACTCGGGGTAATCCATAAAAGTAGTATTAATGGTAATTTTACTTTTGCATCTATTCTTATGGTATTAACAATTCATGTATTTTTACACAAATTTTTGAAAATGTTAAAATTGTCCAATAAAAACATAAAATTAACATATACTTTTAACCAGTGCAATTTTCTCTAAATTTCAATTTTTTATTTTTCATCCATTATGGGGATTTTTTCCTTTAATTCGCCTTGATGAGTGCTTTAAGATTTTTCCTATATTCTATGGTTTTTGAAATAGAAGGGGTTAAAGGGGCTAAAAAGTAATGTAGCATGATATATAAATTTTTAGCTCACCTGACCCAAAGTATTGTCATCACTTTGCATCCGTCATCGTAGTCATCATTGTTGTCGTCTGTAAACTTTTCACATTTAAATCTTCTTCTCTGAAACCGCTTGGCCAGTTGGAGCAAAACTTGGCAGGAATGTTCATTGGGTGGTACTTTACAAAGTTTGAGTTTTTGGTGCTGATCAGAAATTCAACATGGCTGCCAGGGCCAATAATGCATTCTGATTGGCTGAAATTTCAAAAATCTTCTTCTGAGAAACCGCTTTGCAGATTGAATTATGATATTGTGGGAATGTTCTTTAGAAGGTCCTCTACTAATTTTGTGTTTTTGGTGTGGATCTGAAATCCAAGATGGCTGCCACAGTGGAACATAGTTTAACATAAAATCCTATGGGAAATACATACAAACAGCTTCTTCTCAGAAACTGTTTCATACATTTAAACCAGATCATGCACAAATGATACAAGGATGGTCCTCCGCTAATTTTGAGTTTTTGATAATGATCTGAAATCCAAGATGGCCGCCACCGTGTTACATAGCTTAACATAGAACCCTATGGGGAATACATACAACTAGCTTCTTCTCAAAAACAGTCTCACACAAACATACCAAATCATGCACAAATGATCCTAGGGTGGTCCTCTACTAATTTTGAGTTTTTGGTGCTGATCAGAAATCCAAGATGGCCGCCACCGTGGAACATTGTTTAACATAGAACCCTATGGGAAATACATACAAACATCTTCTTCTCAGAAACCGTTTCACACATAGAAACCAGATCATGGAGGAATGATACTAGTTCAGAATTGTGACGGATGAACCGGACGATCAACCAAGATGGCCACCACAGCAGAAATAAGTTTAACATAGGACCCTATGGGAAATTCATTGAAAAATCTTCTTGTCTGAAACTACTAAGCCAATTAGAACAAGACTTGGCAGCAATGGTCCTTAGATTGTCCTCTTTCAGAAGTGTGTTGGATGACCTGGACTGTCAACCGAGATGGCTACCACAGCCAAACTTTTAACCCTGTGGGAACTGGTCGCTATATCTTATAGGCAATGCACTATCATGTGAGCAGTACAGGCTTCTGGGAGCCTCTGGTTTTTTTTCACGTAGATATTGTTGTAGGGGCAATATATTACTGTGTAATGTATATTGATGTATCCAACACTTTATTGGATCAAGCATTATAGATTGTCTTTCATTTGCTTCAACTGTTCATCTGTTAACATTTTGTGGTCATATCATGCTGCACTTAGTAAAGCCCTTTTTTTGAATGTTTAAAGACTATTAATAGGACCAGGATATCAATATGAAGATCTCATTTGGACACAAGTGAAATTATTCAAAATATCTTGGCCGTATGTACTGAAATTTTTCGCAACGAAATGACATTTTTATTGAGGGGAGGCTATCCTTTTCCTACAAATTAATTACCTCCCCTGCAAAAGTAACCAAAGAAGGTTGCAAATATTTTCCTCCATTTTAGCTAGTTTGATATCGCTCAATGAACAATGAATAAACATAATTTTCTGAAAATCTATATAAACACTTTGTTTGAAAATCCTTTGGATAATATTTTGAGTCCTAGAACATGCAACAAGATCATCTTGTTGATCAGTTTACATTCTAGGAAAAACGGCTTTTTTCCTATAATTTCTACACATGTATAATTTTTATTTATTGTTAGTGCTGCCATTAAATTGGAATGAAATTAACCAAGTCTAAAGTGCAATAATGAATGCAAGAATCGTCTCAATATGACCATTATGAATTACTTTAGATTTATGCCAATTCATTATCATGTTAGATCATAAATCTGATATCAGCCAAAATACTTTAAAAAAAATTTAAAAGGAAAAGGAAAAATAAACGGAAATTTTGCCTCACCTTTAGAAAGAGGCAAGTTATTAACCCTTTAGTTGGTTTTAAATTGGAGTTTGCTACAGTTCTTTTCTACCTAATGTACAATAAACATATTACTTTTCTTTTGGCAGAATTATTTCTTGGTTAATTGTAGTTAATAATATGAACATGTCATTTGGTGTTAGCTTATTTTTATGATCCAAGAACTTTCAAAATATGGCTGAAATTTGTGAAAAGATTTTGAGTAACTTAACACAACATGCTTTTTATCTCATTTTTGTGCTCAAGCAACTGCTTAAATCAGATTCTAAGTACACATGAATATTCGGTCTCTACTATTTGGTGAGATTTGACATTCTTTGACAGTTATATTTCATGTGATGCATTTATTGACCTTATTTTATGGTGCTGTTCAGATCGGTTACAATTACAACATTGTACAAGGCACAGCCAAATTTAGTTTAACATGGAACATCTGGGCTAAGAATCTGAAATCTTATCTGAAATGTTTGAGCCAAATTGAACCATTTTTTGCTGCAATGGTCCTGAAGTGGTCTAAAAGCACTAAGACACTTGAAACCAAACCAAGCTTATCCTTTTTGTCCCCCGCCGCAACGCGATGCGGGGGATATGGTAATGCCGGGTGTCCGTCCGTCCGTCACGCCGTGCTTCCGTCCGTCTGTCCGTCCGTCCGTCCGTCCACCTTGTAAGCGCTCTAGCAAATTTATTTCTTGACCGATTTGGATAATATTTATACAGTAGCTTTAACTCAATGATACTTTAAGGGAGTTCGAAGATGAGTCATGTCGAAATATTTTTGTAGGAGTTGTGTCCCTTAATAACTTAGAAAATTGACAAAATTTTCATGTAAGCACTCTAGCAAATTTATTTCTTGACCGATTTGGATAATATTTATACAGTAGCTTTAACTGAATGATACCTCAAGGGAGTTCGAAGATGAGTCATGTCGAAATATTTTTGTAGGAGTTATGCCCCTTAATAACTTAGAAAATTGACAAAATTTTCATGTAAGCGCTCTAGCAAATTTATTTCTTGACCGATTTGGATAATATTTATACAGTAGCTTTAACTGAATGATACCTCAAGGGAGTTCGAAGATGAGTCATGTGGAAATATTTTTGTAGGAGTTATGCCCCTTAATAACTTAGAAAATTGACAAAATTTTCATGTAAGCGCTCTAGCAAATTTATTTCTTGACCGATTTGGATAATATTTATACAGTAGCTTTAACTCAATGATACCTCAAGGGAGTTCGAAGATGAGTCATGTCAAAATATTTTTGTAGGAGTTATACCCCTTAATAACTTTGAAAATTGACAAAATGTTCATCTAAGTGTTCTAGAAAATTTATATTCTCCGTGCATTGGAATAATATTTATACACTTGGACCTAAAGGGAGGTTTTATACATAAACTCCTATCGAAACTTATAAAATTGAAAAATACTGTCTTTAAGAGTTTGTTAGGCGGAATACTTTTGATCAAAGCATTTCTGTTTATTGAAAAGGAGTAAATGTACATTTGTATAAATTCTCAATACACATGGTAAAATAAGATTTCAACACTATACACATATTGTATAAATGTCTTCATACCACTCATTAACTTGTAAAAAACTTTAGCAATAACCACAAATTGTTTGTCCTTCTATTCTCTCTCTTTGAGAAAATTTTGTTATGTTTCACTTGTCCAAGGGTTTCTGATGCTCTAGCAGCGGGGGACTTTGGAACGCTGTTCGATTTTTATTCAGAATTGTATCAGCTAAAACCACCAAATCAAGATGGCATTGAATGAAATGTTTTGTTATTAAATCTTGCTATCATTAAATGCTCATTGGAGCCACCTGAGCATTTAATTTAAACGTCCATTGCCAACGTCATTGACTTGAATTGTTAAAATAATTGTTAGTCCAAATTTCTGAATATGGGCCTTACATCACGTAACTCTTCAAACTTTTTAACCTAATTATGAATTTTTTTGTTATTGTAGAAATTTTGGAAACACCTTATTTTTGTATATAGTTCAGTTTCCGTGAGAAAATTTTGAATTTCCTTAAGTCTTTAATAAGTGGTCATCAATATAGACTATATACCAATACATTAATTTGTTCAAGTGATCATAAAGGAAATGATTAATTAGAAACAATAAAATTTGATTTCCTTCAATATAAAAAAAGTATAATTTTAGAGTACTTATAATTATTTTCGGAGATAACTCCCGTTGGTATTGTCAGAATAATGTTTGAGAAAGAGTATTGTGTCAGTATGTGACAATGAATTTCATAATTTTAATGAAAAGAATAAACAAAAAATATCTTGGGGGGAAAATAGCTTCTTTTTATGTCACATAAAGTTCATCTTTGCCATTTTGAATCTTACCTAAAGAGTCAAAGTTTAATAAATAAGCATTTTTTTTAACTGATTATAGAAAAATAGGGTAAATATTAAATATTTAATCTGAGTGTCCCCCTGATACAGAATCTCAATAATAAAAGCAAAAGTTTTTGATATTGGTAACATTTGATATGGACGAAAAAAGCAATACATGTACATGTAAGGGTTTATCCCTTTTATTAATATGTGCATTTTCATTTTTCTGAAATTATGGGGGTTATTATTAGACCTTCAGAAAACTTCTCCTTTGACCTTAATATAAACAGTAAGTGCATGTGCACTGGCTTTAGATATATCTTATTTAGTTAATATACATTATCCAATAACTTTCTCCAACAGTTATATTTTTTCAAAAACACTATTATTTATTTCTGTTCACTGAATTATTGTTGAGTATTTACTATGTTTTAATTAACACTGATAATTAACAGGTAGTTCAAAATACAAAGGGTTATCAAGTTTGACTTTGATAATTACTTGTCTAGACTTTATACATTGTGAAATTTGTTCCTCATCAGCCCAGGGTTAATGTGCAAAGTTACTGTATATCTATACTATATATATTAATTAAAATTATTTCAAATTCAAAACATAAATATTATTCTAGGCATCTATATACCAAAGGAATATTTGTGGAATGTTAAATGTTTAAATGAATTTTAGCTGATTTAAATCACAATTATGAGTGACAGGTAATTTTACAGGTTTTTAAAAAAAAAAAATTATTTCTCAATTTTCCTTTCACAGTAAATTGATAATCATCACAAAATTATAAATTATGGTATTTATTTCTTGCTAAGATCAGGTTTTGGCAATGTTAACAGCTCATACTTTCAACAGGTCACAAGTACTGCTCTATACCTTAGGCTTAGCATCGCTTTATATTTGAACAAACACATTTTGTATTATGACCTGATTTTTATCTTTATATATTTCGCAATGCGACAGCTCTGATGAAGGATCTCAGTGATCCAAAAATTTTGCTAAGTTTTAATTATTGTTATAATTCCAAATTTTATTTGTTTTATTTTGATGTTGTTTTGCAACTTTTTAGAGTACGTTTATTTATTTTTTAGTTTGGATTGCATCATTAATTTATTATCGGTCCAATATATATATTGGATTCTGTTTCAGGGTTCTTGTCTCCACAAAATTTAACCCATATCTCATGTCATTGTTGCATTTTATACCTTTGTATCACTTAATAAAACCATTTGGAGCATGACATATAATTTACTGGTTTTGAAATGTTTCTGGCAAAGTTTAAAGCCGTAGCATTGGTATTCAACCATTAAATCAAGCCTTTAAAAATAAATTTGTGATTTTGATATCGGTAAATTCTTGAGGACTGTAAACATGGTAAAGCAAATTAAATAAGAATGTTCATTATACAACCAGATTGTACATAAAGAAACAGAAACTGTTACACTTAAATTTTAGATCAAGGCATATATTTCTTGTGTTTGAATATATTATTGTGTAATGCCTATTAAAAAAATTAGATCGATATTGTATTATAGTAGTTTAAAGAAATTGAATTTTTAGCAGCATAACATTGTAGTTAAGATTTTGGAATTTGTTATATGATGGCCATACAGTGGGGGGGGGGGACATGCCTGGTGTTGGGATCTGTTTATTTTACAGATTGCATTTTAAAAGGTTTATATTTCAAGAATATTTACCTATCATATCAATATGTTCTAAAGTAATCAAAGAATTTTTTGGTAATTTATGAGATACATGTCTACATAGTTTGGAATATATTTTAAAAAAATATGCTGTGTCTGTGAATTATGAGCATTTAAGTAAAATTTGAAAAAAAGTCTGAACAGATATATAAATATTTATTTAAGATAGTCTTGATAGTTGGATTATAATATAAATAAATAAATAGTGGAGATATATCAACAGTAGCTGGACATTGTTCTATCCTGTTATCTCGGTGGTGATAACTAGAAGAGATTTATCTCCCCTATCTGATTGTCAGTATCTGTACCATGCATCGGAGTACCTGTATGTCAACATGTTATAACATGTTACGGTATGGGAATTTAAAAACAAAATCGTTCTAAATTTTCTACTGGCATTAAATTCAAATTTTGTTCTACACAAGTGGGTAAAAATTTGAAAATAAATTAGATGAGTCTTAGTTAGACCTTGAAGTCGGTAATTTTAAATGCTTAACAGGCAGAATAGTGCATATTTTATTAAATCTCTACATTTTGGTCTCACAAATGCATTGGAATTGTCAATGAAAAAAAAATTTAGTCTAGTTTCAAATATTTTTTCCAGAACAAAAATTATTTAAAAATTTTTCAAAATAATCTGGAAATTGAGGTAGGATTAGACGTAAAGGCCAATAGTTTGGAGAGTTTAGGTATCCAGACCATAAATGGCCATGAAATTCATCCAGGTGTTCCATAAAAAGTAAAAAAATTACATGCAACCTTGGCAATTATCGGCAAACTTCGGAAACGCAATATATCTATCTTATTTTCACAGACACCACATCCAAACAACAAAGTGTGTTTCAACTTGAAAAGGATATATCTATGTAATGCCTACTTCAGAATATTGGTTAGAGTCATTTTTAGTCAAAATGAAATATAATTTTCAGTGATGATCTATTATGGTTCGGATACTTTAAGTTGGGATAATTTAGTTGTCTGTAGTGGTCTTTACACTGTATAAGAGCATGGAATTCTTCAAATTGTCACCCAAAATAGTCTGCATTTAGGCTTTCCATAGTGTAGAATCTCTTCTACTACCTAGTTATGCAATAGGCAGTATATAAATTGGTACATGTATATATACTAACACTGCACAGTTCAAGATACTGCTGGGTTTCTACTGTAAAATATCTGTAATGATTTAGTTTAAACTTTTTTTTTATGGTGGATTGGGAAAAGGTAATACCATCTTAAACTAAAGGATTTAAAAAAAAGAATATAACAATTGTATTATAGAAATATGAGTACAAAACTTTAAAGTTACACTGTATATGGTCCTTAGAGATTTTTTGTATCATAAAATGAGTAAGCAAAATTAACTTCATTTAAAGTAATTATATAAATCATCTATTATTCTATATCCTGTGAAACAAATAAAATGACTGCATTAAAAATTGAAAAATATATTACGTTGAAAAAGTACCCATTCAGTTTCATATGGAACTGCTACAATTATTTTAACCGAATAAGTAAGTCCATTGCAAACTGTTATGAAATAATGTTTTAGTATAACATTTACAGTTCCTGTCATGAGGAACTTACTAGATTTATGAAGTGTATTAATTTCACTTTACATGTATGTTCTTTTATGAACAAACTGCCTCGGTGGTCTCGTAGCGTGCTGGCCTGGAGTGCAGAAGGTCGTGGCTTTGAACCCAAAAATTGGTTAAAATTGGTATTCGCTGCTTCTCCGCCAAGCATGCGGCATCTAGGAGAAGCAGCAAAGATCTACTGGTCGGCTCTGAGTCAGTATAATGTGTCCGAGTGGGGGGATATGTCGTCCTGCAGACAATTACCTCGTGACCTAGCACATTAAAAATACGGCTCAGCATGTCGGTCTAGTACAAAGCAGGGATTATATTTATTATCATACATGTTCTCATCCTGATATGCATCTGGCTGCCACTGGACATTAAACAACAATTAATCCATCCATCTTTTTTTCAACATGTACTAAAAAATTTGAATTTGAAATATTTGCATCCATTAATTTTTTGCAATCAAATGGTCAAAATACAGAATTTGTTTAAATGGATTTTTACTAATTTAGCAATAATTTTTCATGTGAACACAAACAAAGGATGCTGACCCATTTCTATCAGTATTTTTGCACATTTGTCTAATTATTAGTTTATCAAAATATTTGAATTATAAAGGATTACTAAGGATTAAAAAATATCAAAGGAAAGAAAGGTACATAAATCACATTTTAAGGATTATGAAACCTTAAGTATAATTAGTACTCTTAAGAATCTGTAAAGGGAGATAACTAGCTTATCTTCCCTTGCAATTTTTGTTTGTTCTCCTCCCCTGTTTATCTCAGTAACAGTTAGAATTGATAATATTTGATAAAGGGTCATCAGATCTCAATTGAATGATAAATATATATGTAATGTAAATAATTTTATGTGATTTATCATTCATAGATTTTTCCCAAGGTAGTGAGAATACTTTTTGGCATCAATTGTGATAATTGTAATGAATTTGAAATGATGACGCTCAGATTATTAGATTAGTGTGTTGTAATATGTCAGTATAAATAAATATTATGACAGATGAAGAAAAGATTGATTTATAGAATTATTATAACTGATATTGTACATCAGCTTTAATTTTGTTAATTTCAATATTTACTTTTTGTTTTACTATTGAAACATACTGTTTTGCTCTAATTAAGACTTTATTAACTTGACTTTCCAACAGAAAAAAAAGTCCACTTATTAGTTCGGCAAATTATGGGGGACGGAGGAGGTGGGTCCAAGAAGTAATGAACAAAAATATAGTTTACTGTCAATTTCACAGCTCATGATCATTTCATGATTTATTTTTAAAGTCATAATATTTTTGGAATAAGTACTATTATTGTTTGTGGTGAATGTAAAGTAAGATTTAGGGATCGGATCTGTTATGCAGTAAATATTTATGTTTTAAAAAGTTCTTTTAAACATTACATATATATATAGTCATTAAACATTAAATGTATATACAGTCATTAAATGACTTTTTTAAGGACACCATTTCATTGATGCTTTAAAATAATTTTACAACAAGAGGACAAAAATATGTCTCAGAAAAAGCAAAAATCCCTTATGTATTTTATATCAAGTTTACGTTATCACTTTCCTCCTGAGGATCTACAAATTGATGATTTAATCATACATTCAATTAATACTATTTAAAAGTAAAAATTAAAAAATTGAAATAATATAGAAGAATAAATCAAATAAAATTGAATTTGAAAAAGTTACATTGCAGAATTTTATTTCCATGAAAACATCTATTTACTGTTTGTATAGAACAAAAGTTGTTTTCCCCAAAAATTTGAGGTGGTGAAAAGTGTCTGCTCATTCAAATCCAAAATTTTGCAAATTATTACTGTAATTTGGAAATTGATGCAAGATGCAAGATTGTAGTAATAAAATCTCATTTTTTTAAACTTTTGCTGGTCATATTCTGTTACAATAAGTATATCAGTTGTAATATTGACTTTCAGCAAAGATTTAAAAAAATAAATGCCTGGAAAAAAATTAATAATATAGTTTTGAAAGACTTTAACAAATTTTATACTCATTTTGATAGCCTTTTTGGGTAGATTTTGGTAGATTTTCAAGAGGGATTCTTTTTCTGTTAATGTGTTTGAAATTAGTCAGAATATGCAATGTTGCCTGATATGTATTAAAGGCCATTTCTTGGCAGAGGGGATACAAATATTTGTTTTTTTCATATGATATTTTTCTCAACATGATAATTAAAAGTACTTTTTACTTTTGACATGGATGTATTGATAGTTGACTGAAAAAATGTAAAACTGTTGTTAACAGTCACTGTGCATGTATGATTAGATATAATATTATCTAACAAAAAGTACATTTTCCTGAAAAGTACTCAAGACACAGTTTATCAAATTAAAAAATTTTCACAAAAAGTACCTAAAACACAGTTTATGACCTTAAGCAAGATGCAATACATATGCAATAATGGATGCATATGGATGTCGGTGAGTTGGGGCCACTACTAAATATAGAGTGTCATAATTAGTCAAAGTCCAATGATAATTTGTAATCAATTTCACGTCAGCATACCTACCTGGAGTGATTAATTATCACCAAGGACAATAACCCAATTTGCTACAGTTCCCTAAATATGCTTTACTTTCATTTTGAAACTTTTAAAGTTTAGTTGGCTTAAAAATTTTCTTTGAAAAAGCTTCTGTTATAAATGATGAATTTTGAAGGAATAACTTACATTTTAGGTATGTTAGTACTTATTATTAAGAAAACAAAAAACCAAAAACTTTCATTTATTAAATTTCAGCTTCTTAGTGTCTTGTGAGTGCAATATAAATTACCAAGGCTTTTGATCTGAATCATGAGGCCCTTCCTCTGATATTGTTGTATATAAAATATTTTTTTGTAGCTTGTTCGAGAGCTCATATAATATCCCTACTTTGTTTTTTTTGGTCTTGTGATAACAGGTCAAGATAGGTTAGATTTGTATATTTCGAATTAGTTTTGAAAGGTTATATTCCATGAATCCATTGATTTCTAGGGTTTTTTCAGAACTGGAACATTTATTTTTTGCTTAGCCTTATAAAATCTACTGCTATATAATTTCCCATGGTTTGAACCTAACTTTAAATCAGAATAATTCTTGTTTTTATTTTGTACATAATCTTAGCACACTGAATTTTAATGAAAAGTTATTTCAGTTCCTTCTCAAACATTTGTCTCTTTTGTCTTTAGGGTTATCTCTCCTGGTTAACATGGCTAATGACTAACTTTATCTCTCCTGGTTAACATGGCTAGTGACTATATCTCTCCTAGTTAACTTGGCTAATGACTAACTTTATCTCTCTTGGTTAACATGGCTAATGACTAACTTTAGCTCACATCACTTGTGCAATAAACTGGATTGGACTTTTACTGGTTTCTCAAATGCTTTTTATGTGCAATATAAAAAACCACAATTGAGTCCAGTAGTGCTAGGTAGAAATTAGGTACATCAAGGTTGCCTACATGTATATATGTAATTAAAATGGTTTTGGGACTGCTTTTTTATTTTTATGAAAATGCAAAATATATAAGATGAAATCAAAGCCTTTGGGTTAAAGATTATAACAATCAATAGCTGTCATAGATCATATCTATCAGAAAAGCAGCAAGCCAAATTTTTTGGGCCAGGTTTGTATTATAAAAAAATTTGAACTGACCAAAAGAGGATGCATATTTTCTATAACCATAACTTACCATCACTAGTAGTTTATAGGGCATTGGATAACTAACTGTTAATTCCAACACCCAGATGAAAGGAATTTTGATCAGTAGTATAGATGATCAAGGATAAATACAATCAAAATTGTGATAACACTTCATCGGTGGTAATCTGTTACTGGAGAGCTACTTCAGGTGTGATTTCTCAATGGTCTATACATGATCTGATTGAGAAATTATTAAAAAATGATTTTGGTTTTATGTTGGTGTGGGAGAAATATTTGTGGGGAGTGTAATATCTTACTCTTCAGATAGGCTGGTGTTTGATTTGTTTGTAAACAATACTTAAACTTTTGTACTTCATAAACTTAATTTTGTTATATAAATGAGGTAAAAACTGTTTCACTGAAGAACCTAAGGTTAATGCATATGGGAGATGTCTCCTTAATGTCAAATTGATCAATTTTATTACAATAGATTTCATACCATTATATCCTGTGAAATTCAGGTGCATTCACTACCAGAATCCTTTGGTGTATTAGATTTGCATTTCATAGATACTTCCTAATGGAAAAAAATGGGTTTGCTGCAGCCATATAAAGGAGAGAACTCTGATCATTGAAGTTTAGATTTCACACATGCTTCCAGTTGTTCTGTTTTTGGTTTAATGAATGAAAGTGGTTCTTAAAACACATAAGATAAAACCATTTCAGACTAATGTGGAGTAATGTTGAAAATTTTAACAAATTTTATCTTTCCTTTTTTTAAACCTCATTTTTGGCAGGAATAGAACTTAGAAACTGTATTTTTCTATGGGTTATTTTAACCTGATACATTTGTAATAAATCCAATAAGTCAGAATGCTGTTCTTTAAGAAGGCATTTATATGGAATTTATAAAAGAATTATATGGTATTTTGGCACCCACATATGGTGTGTAACATTAATTCCAATTTTATATATTGCCTTCAAATATATTGAAATCATAACTCAAAATGTAAAAGAGAACAAGTAATTGGGTGACATTTAAAATTCTGTTTTGATTCCAGTGATATTCTGACTTTTAATTATTACACATGCATAGGTTTTTTTTATAGAATGTGGAGTTATTTTACATAACCATTATAATATGGAAGAAGAAACATAGTGGATTAAGATTCTTTCACTTGTTTCGCACAAGTACTGTAAATTTAAAAAAAAATCAGTGCAATTATTGCAGTAAATCTTTGACAAGTAAAAGTATTGCAAAAACAATGAATGCAAATTATCTTTGACAATTAAAATTATTGCAAGAGTAATTAATGAAAATTCTGTTCATGCTTTAAATATTACAATTGCTATCGTTGAAATTATTGCAGCAAAAAAAATTGCATAAATTTTTAAATCTATGTTATGGCAGCTGAAAGATTTTTATTTTGTTTTCAAGTATCAGAAATATCTAAATTTTTAGAGAAAAAACACAGCAATAAAAGCACTGTTCACTTGCTGGGACTATTGTCATATTCACTCATGAATTGTACCCGCAATAGCTGGTCTTTCCTGATTATATTCCAGAAATAAGAGTATTTTTTAAGTTCATACAAACTAAATATATTTGACAGAAGAATTTGTCTTAGAGATTCCACAGTAATAATAGGAAAGGCTATAATCTGTGATAAATAATGGTAATAGATCGTTGGTTTTTCCATGACCGTTCAAAGTAGGTTGTTTATAAGTGTCAATTTATAAGTAAAGGTCGTGGCTGTCTAGTTACTAGTACCACCACTTGTGGTTTAAGGGTGTGAATTAACTATATAGATAGCCACAAAATTCTGTACCACTATTTTGTCACTGCTTGAATTTTTTGGAATAATCCTTTATCAATTTTGTATAAGATTAACTGATAAAGGGTGATAACTCTAGATAAATAATTTGTCAGATGTAGCAAATGACATGGTAGATATATATGAGGACTCTCCTTGACTGACATAAACTTGAATTTACATGTAAAAGTGGGCGGATCTTCACACTTGGAATAGTGGATTAATTTGTTTGTTTTAATCTTTGATAAGTGGTATATAAACTTTGCTTTGAAGTTCCATTCAAATAATCTGTCCAATTTAGGAAACAGAATATATATTGTCAAGACTTCTAAAGGGAAGCAACTGAAATTAGTTTGCAGTGATAATATTTGCATTTAGCATGATGTTATACTCATATTTAGAGCAGCATGCAATGATACAACAAGATCATGAATATTATTATCAATATGATCCAGGTAAGAAAAATACAAAACTTATGGGGGTTCTAACTTTACAAAAATACTTTTTTATTAATATTATGAAGATGCATTATTTTTATAGAATTTAACTAATTTTGAATTTTTAAAGTTGTGGTAGTTTGTTTATTTCTTAATATAAAAAAGACAATTTTATCACATGCTACCTTTATATATGAGTATTTTTTGCAGAAAAACAACTGATATTTAATACTGTTTTTGTAATAGATCCTTTCTGAAGGGTTGATGGTTTTAATGTCAGTGACCAGATTTTTATGTACTAGCTGTAAGCAATATATTTTTTTATTTGTTCATTTGTCGTTTAAATACATTTATGGATTATCCGCAATGTAAATGAGAAAACATGTTGATATGTGTTGTAAAACTTTCAGGGACTACATGTGCATGTACAGAATTTGACTGAATTCATGATATTTAATTTACTTAACTTACTGAGGATTGTTTTTTAGTTTCCAGTTTTTGTGGTGACATAAAAATGTTTGAGGGGGTCTTTATTGAAAAATTTCATATTAGTTTTATTATCAGAAAATTAGTTTTGTTACCAATAAGGAGCAAATCTTTTAAATAAACCCCAAAAATTGGTGCATGTTAAAATAAATGATGCTGCAGGATCAAATTTTTTTTCAGATTTCTATAATTTATTTGTTGCCACAATGTGACTTTGATAATCGATGTGGTTTTAAACAATAACCAATCAATCCTAATTTATTGTGATTTTTTCAGATTCACCAGAGATCAGTATGGGTGCATTGGGACAGACCCCGACAATGTCAGTCTCGACCTCCCCCACCCAGGGGATGAGTACATATTGTGCCATATGTGGAGACAGAGCTACAGGGAAACATTATGGTGCCTCCAGTTGTGATGGTTGTAAGGGATTCTTCAGACGAAGCGTCAGAAAGAATCATGTATATTCATGTAGATTTAGTCGTAACTGTATAGTTGACAAAGACAAAAGAAATCAATGTCGATATTGTAGATTACGCAAATGTTTTAGGGCAGGAATGAAAAAAGAAGGTAAGAAATCTTCAGGAATATCTTTATACCGAACCAACCATGAAATATTACTGGATATTACAAAATTTATCTATTTAGAAAATGTGCATATTTATGTTTTGCAACTTTTGCATCCTCTACAATTTTAGAATTTCCATTATTTAGGTTTATTTTTATTTGAGTACATATTGATAAATTCATGAATTTAGGTATTTGAGGTGAGGATATAAAAAATATTAAGAACAAACATGACTGATTTGTAAGTCTCCAATATATCATTTGTAAATACATGTACAATGAATACATGTATTTGATATAAAAGAACATACAAATAAAAATTACCCATATTGAATCCATATATAATTTTACAAGCATCTTACTATCACTGTAAAATTTGATGAGAGTAGATTTTATTGCAAACCTTAGAAAAATGACAAAGCAAGATTAATTAATTGGCTTCATGATTTATAATAATATTTAAAAAAAAAGATGATTTTGATATCAATATGATGTTCAGCTTGTCATGTTTTTGGGATAAAGATATTAGATTAGTTTAAAGAATAATCCCATTCTTTGTTTTGGGAATAAAATATACTGAAAATAAAATTTTTATCACAGCTGTACAGAATGAAAGAGACAGAATAAGTGTAAGAAGAACTAGTTATGAAGATACAAGTCAGAGTAATTCTTTGTCAGTCAGTACTCTGCTGAATGCTGAAATCCTCTCCAGACAGGTAAGTCAGATTGATTCTCTGTCAGTCAGTTCTCTGCTGAATGCTGAAATCCCCTGCTTATTGCAGTACCTCATCAGTCAGTCACATTTAGATGCTCTTAACCACATTTTCTCACTACTTTGGTCAGGTTAAGTTGTCAGAAATAGGTGTATTCCTTAGTAAATTTGTGTGTGGCATGACAACAATACATATGGATTAATTTTAAGGAGTAGATGTGCATATTTCATAAGGCCTTGACATCATTTTACACTTCAGAATTTTTAATAGAAAAATACAGTCAAACCTGCTTTAGCGACCACCTGTGTTAAGTAATAACCTGTCTTCTCAAAATTAATTCCCTTTGTAGTGCATTCTATATAAATTAACCTGTACATAAAGACCACCTGTCTTTAGTGACCATAATTTTGCTCTCCCTTGGGAGGTCACATAAGACAGGATTGACTGTAAATGCACTCAAAAAGTTGAACAAATTAAAAGTTTGAAATGAATTAGACCTATCTTAAAATTTTCAAAACCATTGTTTTAAATGTTTACCAAGGATGTTGTACTCAATAAAATCTCACAGGAATAGTTATCTCCCTTTTACATAAATATTTTTGTTTCTCTGGAAGACATTTAGACTTAATTGAACAAAATTGGGTAAGTTCAACGGATTTAGTTATGGCTTGGCTAAATACATCTTTCATCCATGTAGTAAGACAATTCAAAATGATTTAGGTACCTAAAACGATAAAAATCTGTTCCGCAGACCAAGGTTTACAGGCCCACACATTTACGGCAATAAATAGTGATTTATTATTTTATTAATTTCAAATATATCCTAAAAAATACAGGGAAGTATATATATAAACTAAAAGAAATTGTTTGAAACAAATAATATATTTATATGATATTTATATATCTGCAGATATCCTCACCTGTCGGACAGTGTGACCTTACACATAAGGTTATAGCTACAGCTGATGATGTTTGTGAATCTATAAAACAACAACTGTTAGTGCTAGTGGAGTGGGCAAAGTATATCCCATGTTTCTGTGAATTACCACTAGATGACCAGGTAATAATCAATTATTGTTTATATAAAGGCTAAAAATTGTGGTTACATTATATATAGCACAGTGTGTTAAAATTAAATGTATCTCTTTATAAGAATTCAAAATTTGCACAAACTTTTTTTTAACCCTTATGGAATTATTGATGAAATCTCTGTTTTCTAACATTGTGTTAAATTCAGTTTCATTTATTTGTTCAATAATTATGAATTTAAGTTTTAAAAATACCCAATTTTTCATGAAATTTCTGTGTACATTTTTTAAAACTATATCCACAATATGCTATTTTCCGAAATGGTAATTTCATATTCATTTTTAATTTATTCATTTCAAATATTTTTTTTTCATTTTTTGGCATGTTATGCAAAATATTTATCCCTTCAGGTTGCACTTCTAAGAGCCCATGCAGGTGAACATCTAGTCCTTGGTGTAGCAAGGAGGTCAATGGTTGTCAAGGATGTGTTGTTACTAGGGAATGATGGGATAATACCACGTAATGCATCGGATCTGGAGATGGGAACAATTGCAGCGAGAATATTAGATGAATTAGTGACAGCTTTCAGAGATATACAAATAGATGATACAGAATTTGCTTGTATGAAAGCTATTGTCTTCTTTGATCCAGGTACATAAATAATTAGAAAACTGTGATGGTAGTTTAAGATATATAGATTCTATGCCATAATGATTGTGATATTTGTCCAGTCAAATACCATAGTAAATTGAAGGCATGCCAAGCAGTGGCTAAATATCATAATGATAGTACCTTTTCCTTTTATGACTGAATGAAATATTCTGAATAAAATAAGCTGAGATATTAATCACACCTGCTTATCTCTCACATGGATAACAAGTGATAATGTTAAATATTCTCTTTATTATGTTTTATTTCCAAAATCCAAGAATGTGATTTGCTGTTATATAATTTTGTTGCTTTGTTTAATTCTAGTTAATTTAATATGAGTATAGCTGCAAAGTCCACTCTGAACTAATTTTCAATCTCTTTCATAGCCAACATTAGGTCAGGACAGATTTTTCAATCATATTCTGTAAAATATCTAAATGGGATAATTTGTTATGAATTAGGCATTTTAATTGAGACAATTAACATATGGTTTATCAAACTGTGTTCCAACTGGTCAATAGAGTGAAAATTAGATTCTACTGTAAAACAAAATTTAAAAAAGTGTTAAGATTATCTCCTTAGGGAGCAACTATTTGATTTCTATTGAGGGATTGGGATGAAATGTTTGATCCTGCATATTTTTTTTGCTGAAAATTTGGTCCTGGATTTTTTTTCAGCCGCTATCACAGCCTTAATTTTTATTTTTATTTAAACCAAAAAATTTCCTGATTGATACAGGTCTTGCATTTTTTTTCACACCTAAAGTGATCCTGGCTTTTTTTTGCCAAAATCCTGCTCCTGCCTTTTTATTTCAAATCCCCCCCCCACCCACCACCCTCATAATAAATCAAATGGTTACTCCCTTACAACTTACAAACAAAAATTGAAAATTGTACTTGTATATTATAAAAATCCACAAGAAATTTAACATACAAAGGTGTTGAATTTTGTAATATGATGAGATCTTTTGAAAAAAAGGGACAAAGTATACAATATTAGAAAAAAAACATTGTATAAAATTCATTTTTATAACTGGTTGTTTTGTTATTTGTAGAAGCTAAAGGTCTGACTGATCCCCAGAAAGTTAAAGGATTCAGGTACCAGATACAAGTCAATCTCGAAGATTATATCAATGATCGTCAGTATGATTCCCGAGGACGATTTGGTGAGATTTTGTTGTTATTGCCTGCCTTACAAAGTATTACCTGGCAAATGATTGAACAGATACAGTTTGCCAAATTGTTTGGCATGGCAAGAATTGACAGTCTCCTGCAGGAAATGTTACTAGGTGGTGAGTTTTAGTGAATTTGTTATAACAGTATTGTTAAGAAAATATATTTTATATGGTGTACAATTCGTGTTATCAGAAGCTATAAATATATTAAGTTACCTTTGACACTATTTTATATAAAATTGTGTTATCTTTAATTCAGAGAAATATCTAAGATAACAAGTTTGACTATATTTAGCAGTTTTGACAAACTGTAGTTGAAAATATGTTCTGTCAAAAGTTTTTTTTAAAGGTATTTTTATATTCAATAAAAATTAACACTGATACACTAATATCCTGAAATGTAAGAAGGTATTTGTAATTACCTTTGTGTAGTTAGCAAACATATACATACATGTATGATTAAATGAATTTTTCTGTGTTGTAGGTGCAGCACCCACAGACATGTTAACAAACCCATCTGTCCCAGTCTCAATTACTGCAAGTCTAGGGAACAGTTTTGGGGACCAGTTTGCCAACCCATCTGAAGTAATGTCTGTGTCACATTCCTGCCAAAGTCATATGTCACCAACACACAGTCAAGGGTCACCTCTTGATTCGAGTCCAATGAATATTGGAATGCCACCATTGGCTAATACACCTACGCCACCATTGTGCACTGCAGATCAGTTTCTGAGCGGACATTCTGTTGTTTCTTCATTGGACAGTTCCTTACAACTAACGAATGGACTTATTGATACACCTGTTTCATCTCCATCATTGCCAAATTGTGAACCATATAAAAAATCATTGACTCCACAACAGAGATTTAAGCAAGAATCTATGTAATTATTAAAAACTGCTGTTATTGTTAACTTTAAATTCATATTTGTTTATGAATATCGATAAAATGATTTGTTTTGTTGTATATATTTTTGTAAGTTTTTAAAACATTTCAACAGATTTATTCTATACAGAATTAAACTAGTTATTAACTTAATAAACTGATTTATTTTATTTCATGTTGTAAAAATAAAGGAAATTGTAATTGGGTTAAATTTTAATCTTTTCAGCATTTTAACTCACAGTGCTAAAATATATAATGGAATTGTGCTATTTTATTTCACTATACAACACTTATTATAGCTTTTATGTGTAAACTCAAGCTACCTATTCCAAATGCCTTTGTTTTTATCGACAATATTCACATCTGTTAAATGGTTAACTTCTTTCTATTGGTCTTTCATATCATACATTCCTGTGATTCAATACTGGTACATGGGAAGGATAGAACATTTTTAGAATGGATGTTCAATTATTACTATTTTTGTTAAGCTCTTATACAAATATTTTGCTCAGAACCAGACTATATCTTTTATTTTAATTTCAAAGTACATCTATTCTGATACCTTTTAACCCCTTTTGAAAAAGAAGAAAGAAAAATTGTTACAAAATATCTCAGATTATGATCTCAAAATTTCATATTTTCATATTAAATTTTTTGTTTCTTAATATTGAGAAACAGTTAAAAAATATATATATGGTGGAAGTTTGGTTGCTCAATATCAAATCATCAAAAGTGAGGAGTTTCCACAACTAACTTATATATCTCCCTTTTTATTATTGGAAAAACTCTACACATGTAAATTTATCTATTACCCTTTGGTGTTAGAGCAATCAAATTTTAACTGTATGAAATTTATTTCATCATGATGATCTGTGCTCAAACAAGTAGAATTGAAGCTATTGTGAATATTTTGTTGTGAGTGTTAATGTTATAGTATATGATTTTGTCTAAGGGTTTTTCCCTGTGATATTTGTAGGTTAAATACAAAGATTTTTTTCATGACTACGGTGATTATGTTGTCAGACAACAGTCTATTAATCTTTTTTTATAAGTACTGAAATCCTGTCACTCATCAGAGCTTTCCAAAATGCCAATTTTTGCCAGACATTTCCTGTTTTTGTTTTAATAAAGTTTAGTTGAAAAAGAATAAAAAGGACATTTTTTTGTCAGCTGTTGTTAGTGTAACTGTCATCAAATTGGGTAATGAAACCCTAAGAAAGCCTTTATTATACACTAATGTGTCTATCATAAACTTGTTAATTATTGTGTTCAAACTTGTATGCACAATGATTGGTTTCTTTGGGAGACAGTTTTCAAATCTCTTAAGTTTTTGTTAAGAAGAAATGCTGTGATGCTGTTGTCGAGGATCCCTGTCATGTTTCTTATCAACTTTGGATACATGTACTTGTCTAAAAGTACACTGGAAATTTTTAGCAATATATACTGAAAATATCTGGTTTTTAGTTTGGAGATATATGACAGGTGGACAGGATGCTACCAACAATGATGAAGGAAAACCGTGTCAATCAGACAGTTTTTTTTTTATGTTTAATAAAAGGCATTTTAAAATTTTTATATTGAAGACAAGTAAAAGTACAGAAATCTATTTAGAAATATTGGATTTTTAAAATTCAGTTAGGGTTTAGGTTATGTGAAAAATTGTAAAATCTAAATTTATTATATAATATGCATGTTGCATACATGCCAATCTGACAGAGAAAAGTTACAGCCATATTTTGACATGCTATTCATTTCTCTATGGAACTCATTGATTGACTTTTCTGTTGTTTTTTTTCTTCCTGTAAAAGACTTTATTTCTGTGATACATAAATGCAGTCTTGTTGTTCTGTTAGCAGTTATTTTAAGAAAGTGCCATGAAAAGAGTGATATATTTTTCCAGAATTTTAAGATTGATTATATTTAGGGACCATGAGTTATAAGGAATTAAAAGTGTTCATAGATTCAGTAAATTTAAAAATTATTTATGCTTAGCAATTATTCATTTAATTTATGAATATTCTATTTTGAATTTTATTTTTTATTGATGTTGCCAATCTAAAAAACAGCTTGCCGAAGAAGTATTACAATAATAGGATTCCTTGTTTTCAGAGTTGGCTTTAAATTTTTTACTGCAAAAGATCAAAATGTAGTTGTTAGTGAATATGTAATCGTCTTTGTTTGAAAAATACTTTTTAGTGTATAATTTACCGGGTTTTATTTAGTCTTTTTTGTGTTGCTGTATTTGCATTTAATGCTTTTTTCTCATATATGTAGATCATTTCCATTGAAAATACACATATGTTACACAGAAATTTTTGTGTTTAATTTTTTGTTTTTATAAACAGATATATATATAGATGTGGTTTATTTTTTCTGTTTCTTTAGTTGCTCATTATTATAATTGTTAATGATTTTTGTAGATAATTTAAATATTTTATAGGAGTGTATTAATATGACATACTGATAACATATTAAAAATAAAATTTATTACAATACTTTGTAAACAATGGTAGCTCTTATTTTTCTATGTTCAATTAAAATTTTAATTTTTTGTCACTATAAACTTGAGAATTTACATCTCCTACTCCTACTAACTAGGCCACACTGATAACATTAGGGAACCTAGTTTGTGCCAGTCACCCAAACCACTGCATTGATTTAAATGATGTGACATTTCAATGGAATAGAAACATAATAAACGTAAAAATTGCTCTTTGCTTCTACATGAGCTTGCGATTTAACAGAGTCATTATCAAAGATATCCATTTTTTATTAGGGTCCGGCTATAGTGATTAGTATGTCTGTCTGTCTGTCTGTAACAAAGCGTGTCTGCTCTATATCTTGAGAACCTTTATGATTTTCAAAGTTTATACTTGGCTTGGATATTCACTAGCACCAGAGGGTGCATCAAAATGTATGTTCAACGGTCAAGGTCAAAAACTTAGGTCTAAGTTGAGAACCCGGTATCCTATGGTAAAGATCTTGTCCGCTCTATAACTTGAGAATGGAATGAATTTAAGTGAAGATACTTGGCATAATTATTCACCATTGTCAAATGGGGTGTTGCGATTATTGTTCAAATCTCTAGGTCAAAGGTCAAGGTCAATAACTGAGGTCAAATGTTATTTACGGTGGGGCCCACAGAGATGGATTCTATCTCCTTGATATCTAGTTATTTCACACTGCCAATAAAAACTAAAAAAATTTCATAGCTTGCAATGTAATGAGACAAATCTACCACCCTGTGATGTTGTTGATTTTCCATGATAATTTTTACAGCATAGAAATTAATTGCCAACATCTAATGTATGATCTAAGATCAAAAGTTTAAATTTGATAGTGAAAATTATGATAATTCCAGTGATCCTTCCTTGAAAATATAGAAATAGTCACAGTTTTGGTTCCATTTTCAATTCGTTCTCATTGTATATAACATTAACTACACTTGTCATAAAAAAAAGACCAAAGTTCAAACTAAAGATGTTAGGCCACACTAAACTTTTTTTAACAAAGACATTAATTTCCGAAATTAATACACATAACAGTCAAAATGGTTGCAATTTGGTTACTGTAACATGTATGTCATTGGAATTCTACATAACTTTTAGAGTTGTACTTCTTATTCAGAGCCAATGATTGAAACCAATTTGCTACAAAATTATCATTTAGCATTTTTTATGGTGCATTTCAGCCAATTCTGTTATTATATAAAGGATTGAAATTTCTATTTTGGTCAGAATAAACAATATCTGTTGTAGTTTCACCTATGCTGGTATGAAAAAGGGTTTAAAAGCCCTATTCCTGTAAAATTCTACTATTAAGGCTCTAATAAGGCCGTATTTAAGTCTAAATCAAATAAAATTAAAGCTGGTATAAAGTTTTGATTATTGTCATGTTCTATCATTAATGCACAACCAGTACCCCTGGAGTATCAATGTTTTCTTTATACCGGTAGTTAAAACAGAATCATAACGGATGTCTAGCAATACACAGCTTAGGTCTATAAAGTATTGCACAAAATTCATTCTTTCAGTAAATCAATGGTTGTCATATTAATACTCTCTTTAACCAATCAATGCAATAAGTTGTAATCAGGGATTATATGTATATTTTGTTGCAAAGTAGATAAATTGTTTGTATATGTGTGCTTATATAACAATATAGAGATTATGTAGATTAAAATAGGCTATTTTTATATGAAAATTAGGTGGAGAGCAACATTATTGAGTGTTCATATAATTTCGAGCATTAAAATTATTAAAACAAAATTTTTTGTTAGGAAAATCCAAGACAATATTTGTCATATTTCAAAAATTATGCATGGTGGTTATATGTATCTGATTAACAAATGAGTGTATTAAAAATGGGAAACAATTGTTTGACTTTTAATTAGTATAACAATGATTTTATATTAGTAAATTTCCAATCAAATTGGATGTTTCTTTTGATTGTATGTAATACTGTTTTTGATTGATCAATTGTTTGTTACTTTGTAGATAAGACGGCATCAATAAATTTTGAAGCATATGACTGTAGTGTATTTTATTATAGAATATAAGATAATAACTTTTTTTATAAAGGTAACCCTCAAGGGGTAAATATAATTACAATATAACAAAAAGTATTGGTGGGCAATACAATGTCCCCATACCTGATTCAGCTGTGAGAAAACATTAAAAAATCTCCTTTACTACGTATGGACAGAGTGACTCCTAAGAATCCTGAAACTATGTTTGCAAGGGGTACACAATAATAACCGAATCAGCCCGAAACTTTATTTGTAGCTCATCATTATTACCTCACATACCAAAAATAAGATCATTTGGTAAAAGCGTTTGCTAAAAATGTCTGGAAAATTATTACTTTAGCAATAATTTCTCTTTCCATGGGCAATAACTCGCACAATAATTATCCGATCAGCATGAAACACAAACATGATCTTTATCTTATCATTATCAGCTCACATACCAAAATTAAGATCACTTGGTAAAAGAGTTTGCAAATAAAAGTCAGGAAAACTAATATTTTGACAATAATTCCTATTTCCAAAGGTTCTAACTCTGACAATAATCATCTGATCAGCATGCCAGTCAAATTTGGTCTTTACTTTATCATTATAAGGTCACATACCAAAAATAAGATCATTCGGTAAAAGTGTTTGCTAAAAAAGTCCGGAAAATTATTTTGGCAATAATTCCTATTTCCAAAGGCCATAACTCTCACAATAATTATCTGCTCAGCATGAAACAAAGACTTGATCTGTATCTCATCATTATTAGCTCACATACCAAAAACAAGATCACTTGGTAAAAGGGGTTTGTAAAAAAGTCAGGAAAACTAATATTTTGACAATAATTCTTATCTCCAAGAGCATGAACAATCACAATGCTCTGACCAGCGTGAAAGTCAAACTTGATTTCATTATAAGCTCACATACCAAAAATAAGAACATTTGGCAAAAGTTTTTAATAAAAAAGTTCAGAAACTATTATTTTGGCACTAATTCCTATTTCCAAGGGCGATAACTCTCAAAATAATTATCCATTCAAATTTTATCTGCAACTCATCATTATAAGCTCACTTATCAAAAACTAGAGGCTCTCGAGAGCCTGTATTGCTTACCTGGATTTAACTTTTCACCTTGAGCAGACCTAAAAATTTAAGTTTTGCAGTCAATTTGGCTAGTTTTTCTATAGGATTCCATGTTAAACTAATTTCAGCTGTGGCAGTCATCTTGGTTGACAGTCCAGGTCAACGGATACATTTCTAAAAGAGAACCATCTAAGGACCATTTCTGCTAAGTCTTGTTCCAACTGGCTAAGCGGTTTCAGACAAGTAGATTTTTAGATGAATTTTTCTATAGGGTCCAATATTTAACAAAGTTCGGTGTGGCAGCCATCTTGGTTGACAATCCAGGTGATCGGACACATTTCTGAAAGAGGACTTCCTATTGACCAATGCTGCCAAGTCTGGCTCCAATATGTCAAGTGGTTTCACAAGAAGTTTTTTCAATGAATTTATCCATAGGGCCCTATGTTAAACTAAGTTCGGGTGTGGAAGCCATCTTGGTTGACAGTCTGGGTCATCGCACAAAATTCTGAAAGAGGACCATCTTAAGGAGCATTGCTACCAAGTCTAATTCTAATTGGCTTAGTGGTTTCAGACGAGAAGATTTTTGAGTGAATTTCCCATAGGGTCCTATGTTAAACTAAGTTCTGCTGTGGCGGCCATCTTGGTTCACAGTCCATGAAATCAGACATATTTCTGAAAAAGGACCTCCTAAGGACCAATGCTGCCAAGTCCTGCTCCAATATGTCAAGTGGTTTCAGACAAGCAGATTTTTCAATGAATTTTCCTATAGGGCCCTATGTTGAACTAAGTTCGGTTGTGGCGGCCATCTTGGTTGACAGTCCAGGTCATCGGACACACCTCTGTAAGAGGACCATCTAAGGACCATTGCTGCCATGTCTGGTTCCAATTGGTCAAGTGGTTTAAGACAAGAAGATTTTTCAATGAATTTTCCCATAGGGCCCAATGTTAAACTAAGTTCGGCTGTGGCGGCCATCTTGGTTAACAGTCCGGGTCATTGGACATATTTCTGAAAGAGAACCTCCTAAGAACCATTACTGCCAACTTTGGTTCCAACTGGCCTAGTAGTTTCATATAAGAAGATTTTTTAAATTCACCCCCCTTTTTTTCTATTTTTAGTAACAGCAGTCATGTAAGTTGGAAGTCGGGGATGCCAGACATAATTTTGGAAGGGGGCCACCCAAGGACAATTTCACCAAAGTTTGGTCTCAAATGGCCCAGTGGTTTGAGAGGAAAAGATCTTCAAAGGAAAGTTTACGCTGGATGTCGTCTTTAAAGGGCAAAAACTCCTATAAGGGGTCAATCAATGATTTTGGTCATGATGACTTATTTGTGGATCTTACTTTGTTGAACATTTTTGCTGATTACAATTTGTCTTTATCTATAATAATATTCAAGATAATAACCTAAAACTGCAAAATTTCCTTAAAATTAACAATTCAGGGGCAATAACCCAACAAAGGGTCGACCGATTCGTCTGAAAATTTCATCGCAGGTAGATCTTGACCTGATAAACATTTTTACTCCTGTCATTTTTGCTCTAAATGCTTTCATTTTTGAAAATATAAGACAAAAACTGCGGTTGACCCCTATGTTCTATTTTTAGCCATGGTGGCCATGTTGGTTGGCAGGTGGGGTCATCGGACATATTTTTTTAACTAGATACTCTAATGATGCTTGTGGCCAAGTTTGGTTCAATTTGGCCCAGTCGTTTCAGAGGAGAAGATTTTTGTAAAAGTTAACAGACGACGACGGATGACCGACGACGGATGCCAAGTGATGAGAAAAGCTCACTTGACCTTTCAGGTCAGGTGAGCTAATAAGATCAGTTGGTTAAATTGTTTCTGAAAAAAGTCCTGAAAACTGTAGTGTGACTGACAGAGGGACAGAGTGCAACCTATAGTCCCCTTCAGCATTGCCTTTAGGGGACTAATAATCACATGATACTCTTCTTATCCACAGGGACTGCTTAGAAGCTTATACATGGACAATTTGCATAAATAAAGCTCAAGGATTTTTAGTTACATTGAAGTGAGTCTTCATCAAGCTTTAATCAGGTTTGATCTCAGATACTGATTGAGCTAATCCTACTTTCCTCACATCAACCTCATTATTTAAGGAATCTAAAGTCTTTACAATATCAATCAAGACTCTTATTGTATCTGGTGTTTTCTTTAGTCCTTTGCCTATACTTAAATTGCTCAGGTTTTCTACGGGAGAATATTGTCCATTTTCTGTGTGTGATTCATTGATTTTTATGCAAAATATTGTGGCTTTTATGCCACTTTCAGAACAATGGAGTACCTAGAGAAAATCAATGACCAATGACTATCCATGTGAATTAGGATTTGACCACTCAGCCATTGAGTCCCCGTGCAAATATGATGTCACCATAAACAAATGTGACATGTATTGTACGTGCACATTTTGTTTCCAAATGTTTGAACTTAGTTGACTTTTAAAAATAGATATATGATGTTTTTTTGTAACTCATCATTATAAGCTCACATACTAAAAATAAGATCAGCCAGTTAAATGGTTTCTGAAAAAGTCCGGAAAACTGTAGTGTGACTGACGGATGGAGTGTAAACCTATTGTGCCCTTCAGCATTGCTGGTATGTACAACACACATCAGGTACAAGGATGTGTCCGTGATAGTTACACACACCTCCATACAAATATTATTCCTAGTAACAGACATCACAGAAATGATATTATTTTCTTCATGACAAATATTATCCCTTTTGTCATCACCTGACAACATTTGTCTATTAATGAATAGTTTGTCATTACTTATAAAAGAAAGGAGAATTCATCTCGATTGAATTTGTTAATCAAGAAATAAAATAGCCACATACATATAAGGACCATTGCTGCCAGCTTTTGTAAGTATCTTTTGTTTGATGGGCCATATACATACAAGGAAGATTGCTAACAACTTGTTGAAATTGTCATTGTGATTTTCAGGTAAGACCTGAATATAATTCTGAATGAGGATACATTAAGCACAATTACTGAGATAAGACCAGCAGATGGAACATATTAAATTTGCTTCCTGAATATTTAAAATGCAAAGGATTTTTTCTGAACTATCCCATGGATGATAATAGTGAGGGAAGTTGTGTCATGAACCACAGGTTATCGACAACGTAAGATAATAAAAATTATGTTAATTATCCAATTCACCGATATATATATATGTAGTCCTTTACATGTTATCAAATAACTCATCCATTAACAAGACACAAATATAAACAAAACAGCATAGATATATTCATTATCTTTATTATTGTTGTTTGTATTTACAATATAGATATTCATTCCAACAAAACAAAAATATATAAATATACACAAACTGACTTAGCTTATTTATAAGTTAACCAGTGAAAAACACTTATGATACGTGATCAAGGTAACAAACTATCTTAAATTATATATCAAAGCAAATAAGTATCAACAACTGCTTACTCAATTACCAGTGTCCAGGAAATAATACTTCATTCCGTAACAGTTTCTACACAAGTCCATTCTATCTTCATCATTTTGTTATTTAAACACTAATCCTCATTTTAAGTTAAGACCTTCCACAAACACCATTAATCATGAGCTTATCACACCCTGTAATTAGTGATAGACTTCATCTATGCATAACCCGATAATTTGTAAAGATGTAAAATATTTTTACTTTTTATTCTTGCAACTTTGAACAAAGATATTCTGTATAGAGGAATTAAATCCCTGAAGGTCATCAAACACAAGGATTCTTAGATATGTATTATAAAATAATAACATTCAAGCTTTATATTTTCAATACTTTGGAAACTACCGTATACTCCTTGAATGTTTAAGAAAAGAACTGGCCCTTCAGTAAACATCAAATAGGCCTCGAGTAGGGCAATTCATATATTTTTTATACTACATAGGAGAAAGTACCGAAGGTGCCAAAAAATGCAAATTGGGAAGAATCCAATATTTTTATATAGGATTATATGAAAACTAAAATGGTAAAAATTCCGAAATCCGGCAAATCTTTCACACATGATACCTTGTTTGTTTAGTTGAGGTTACATGCCGTTTTCAGCACATATGGCTATTTCGTGGTGGCCAGTTTTTATTGGTGGAGGAAGCCGGAGTACCCGGGAAGAACCACTGACCTTCTGTAGGAAAACTGGCAATCCTTGTCAATTAAGATCGGAGTCGAACACACCCCACCTCAGGTGAGATTCAAACTCACAACCTCAGCGTTGACTTGCTAGTGATCATTAGTAGTCATGACGAACTACCTACACCACTCGGCCACCGAGGCATCCGCATGATACTACAAAATGAAAATTTGTGACATATGTAAATGGAAGAATCAGTCTAATTTTAATAACATTATAATAACATCCTTAAAAATCACAATTTACTGAATTAATTCAAATATTATCTTACTCGAACACCATGGATTTATTTCTTAAACCATTTTGGAAGTCTGGTAATTTTTTCCAATATTTCTTTGTAAATTTACACTTAATTTTTTAACACTGACTTCTTAAATTTCCAAACCACAACAATAAAATCATATAATTTACTCCCTATAACATGAACTGCATTTTTACATTTGTATAGGTTTCAAACAGTGCTTAAAATTATCAATAGGTATAAAAAAAATCATTGCCAGATAGGTAATATGTTAAATCTGAGGATAATAGGTGATTGATCTCAATTGTTTCTTAATTAAGGTCTTAATATTTGTGAATATTAATTAAATTAAGAACTAAGTAAAATGTGGAAAGGGAAACAAACTTAAAAAAAATTCAAATCTGGTGAGAACAGAAATTTAATTTTCCTAGATCTTGATGGCTCAAATTACCGATGCCACAGACTAATTTAGTAAGACTCTTCGAGTTTGAGAAATCAAAGTTCTACTGTAAAGAACTGATTGAAAAATTGTTTTAGAGAAAACAATTCAAACTAATTTCTATATTATATTTTAAAGGACTAAAAATTTGAACAGATTATTTTATCTCATTTTTTCCATTGAAATACTGTTTGCATAGGAAGACAGTTTAGGAATACGTTAAATGTAAGAATTAAAGTTAAAAATTTTACTGAAAAATAAATTATTTTTATACAAATACATCTACAAATTAACATTACAGTTATACTTGTTATCTTCCTGAAGAAATCAAGAATTTTAACCCTGATGAAAATATATAAAAATATGACAGATTCATCCAACATGTAAATACATGTTATAAAGGCATGCAATATTTTCTGAATAACCAAGAAAAAAATGTGCTGAATTCAAAAAGATTAAACATTTGATATAGTAATTACTTGGAAATATATCAAATAGTGGGAATATAATTACACGAATCAAGAGTTAAAACAAATAAATTAGTACTACCAGTATATTATTCATTGGCAAGTCTACAGCAAAATATTCCAAATCAGCAAATACTGTAAATCAGCAAATACTGGAAATCAGCAAATACTGTAAATCAGCAAATACTGTAAATCAGCAAATACTGGAAATCAGCAAATACTGGAAATCAGCAAATACTGTAAATCAGCAAATACTGGAAATCAGCAAATGCTGGAAATCAGCAAATACTGGAAATCAGCAAATACTGGAAATCAGCAAATACTGGAAATCAGCAAATACTGTAAATCAGCAAATACTGGAAATCAGCAAATACTGTAAATCAGCAAATACTGGAAATCAGCAAATACTGTAAATCAGCAAATACTGGAAATCAGCAAATACTGTAAATCAGCAAATACTGGAAATCAGCAAATACTGTAAATCAGCAAATACTGTAAATCAGCAAATACTGTAAATCAGCAAATACTGGAAATCAGCAAATACTGGAAATCAGCAAATACTGGAAATCAGCAAATACTGGAAATCAGCAAATACTGTAAATCAGCAAATACTGGAAATCAGCAAATACTGGAAATCAGCAAATACTGGAAATCAGCAAATACTGGAAATCAGCAAATACTGTAAATCAGCAAATACTGGAAATCAGCAAATACTGTAAATCAGCAAATACTGGAAATCAGCAAATACTGTAAATCAGCAAATACTGGAAATCAGCAAATCAAATCAAAAATAATTTTGGTATTAAATTTAGATTTATTATTTTACAACATTTTATTGCAGGATTCATTTCCATTGGCACAGGATAGCGGAGTACCTGTGGAGAACCACAAACCTTTACATAGAACAATGTCTTTTGATCTCTGTTGAATACAGAATGTTTCTTTTAAATATATTCCAGATCCATATCAATCATAGCTTTACCCACATCATATTCCATACAGGAGTGACATGTCTGAGAGTCTACAAATCAGATTTTCCTTCATTAGTGTTTTCTGCTGCTAATCCACCCATCCACTGCCCATCAAACAAATAACCAAATTTTTTCTGTTAAAATCTGGTTAATTAACAGAGATATTCATATCAGTCTTACATTATCCCCTTTATCATTTCTACATAAACAAGAGATATCCAAATAAGTCTTACAGTTATCTTAAGCAAGAGATATCCATATCAGTCTTACAGTTATCTTAAGCAAGAGATATCCATATCAGTCTGATAACTTTGCCTATTTTATATTCTGTTTATTAAATTTTACAGTAAGGTAGACAAAGGACAGGTTTATGTACATGACAAACTAACCATTGTAACATACAATAGAATACACTTATATTGTTGTTCTTCATCTTGAAATTACAGATATTTTCATGAGTAATAATATTGATCAAAAGATTAATTAGAGAAAAAATGATACAGAGATATCAAGATGATAAACATCATGTATAACTCCTCATTTTTACTTTCTCATAAATTATTTCAAGACCTTATGCATTTGGTTTCTTTGCACGAACAGGAGATTTTCAGGTCAAAGACACTTGTACTGTTAATGCAAGTAATAACAAAAAGAGTTAACAAAATGCACACTGGAAAGGTTAACATGAAAATATCACTTTAATATCTTGAAATGGACTCATATCACAACTATGAATAACAAACACAAAACCCCATACTTCCAACAGTAAACACTCATACATATATATAACAAAAATAAATACCATGAAAATGGACGAATATAACTGAAAATGACAAAGGCATAACTGACAAAACTAGAACAAGAAACCTTATAAAATAAATACAATATTTTACACTAAATATATAACAATTCTAATGTGAGTTGGTTATTGTATTTCTATAGTTGAGATAGTTAAACTTATAGATCTTTAAAATGGGAGCTTAAGTAAGCATAATAGTTCATGTCTTGCTGAATTGTTGCTTAAAAATCTAGTTAGAAAAATAAATATAAGAATTTTCTAGTCACAGCTATACTGAGATACCTGCTCAAATGGGAGGTAACTCTTACAAAACCTTTGACATGTACAACAGTACAGTACAAGTATATAACTTTCACATAATTTACTGTATGGCAACACCTGAACATCAATGGCATTATTATGTATTGCAAATAAGGTTCAAATATCTAAATATGGGATTTCCAGGCAAAATCTACATTTATTAAATTTTCTATAAATTTTTCTTTCTTCAATGCTAGAAGAATCATTACATAATTTGTGTTATAGTATTCTATAAAGTGTATGCTTTAATATTGTTTAATAGAGCATTTCTTCATGCAGAAAATCCAAGAGAATAAACTGCATTAATTTAGACTTGCAATATAAAATTCTACTATAGGTGTTCCTTAACTTAATGTACCAATATAATCAATCACAGTAATACCTGCAGAATTCCATTATAATAGATAATGCTGACCATTAGAAGACACACTAATCAAACAACCTTAAAGGAGTTATGACAGGTTTTTTAATCACGACAACATGTGATCCCCTTTGATTTCATATTATAAAAAAACAACTATCGATGTTACCTTACCTTGGATTGAAGTCTTATTAAGCAAATTATATACTTTGAAAGTTGCCAAAATTGTCAACAGAAAACTTTTAATTAGATGAATAGTCTGACTGTGTGACATAGTAAGATCAACATGGGCATGAAAGTAATATATGCATTATAGACGTTCGATCACAAAAGCTTAAAATATGAACATGGAAATGTTTGAAAATGTTTGACAGCGATATCCAGATGTTAAAACGTCTCCAAACACCAAACCCTACAAGTTTGAACGGTTGTTTGATGACGAAAGTAATGTTTATAGGAGTATAATTGACAACTTTCTTTTTCTATCAACACATGCAAAAGATGAGACTATCATTATGGGTGTAATAAAATGACCCACATTTAATTAAAATCAGTACCGATTTACCTGAAAGAGAATTTACATGACCACCCGGTGTTAACAGGCCGTTACATTTTGTTATGATGTACGTTGTATATTACAGGTAAATAGTACAATATACAAGAATCGACACGTGAAAGGACGCACTTCTGAGTAGACTTTTGATATCACTGTATGATAGATATCAAATTAATATAAACAAATGTTCAAAAGACAAAAATATAGAAAAAGACCATTGTAGAATAATAAAAGATGAAATTAAGTTTACTTAAATTATCCATTTTAAGTATTTATTCAATAAAGACAGGTGTGAAATTTGTTAAAACATTTAACAAAAATTTCAGATGCCTTTGAATATCATTTATTTATTTAAAAACAGTGAAAGCCAAAAATTGTAATTAATTTAATTGAACTCTTTTACATAATTAAATAATGATGTACAATAAAAGTAGGCGTAATACTGAGAATACATACACACATGTATACATACAAATTAGTATGTATATAAAATAAATGATTAGGAAATTTGATTAATGTTTAATAGATATTGTGTTTTCTTTTAATTAATGATTCATATTTACCAAAATCAAAGCGATTTTATCTGCAATCACACTTTTCTCACTTGTAATCACAGGCATTGTACTTGCAAATTAGGATTAAGTTGATTTATTTCATGAAAATACTTTGAAGTATAAACATTTACAAATTCTTTTCTGAAGATAAGAGAAAAAAAACTATAATTCACAGTAAGTAGCAATTTTTCTTTCATTTCTTATTCACAGGAGCTCTTTTCACAGAATTTGTAAGGGTAAATTCCAGGCATTTCTTCTATTTTTTACCTTGTTCCCATGGTTGAAACAATTCCCAACATTAACCAAACTCTTTTAATTTTACATAATTTTATAAATTCATTCAATATTGATATTTTCTAGCTTTTATAAGCACATTGATTTTGTTTGATTCAATATACAAATCTGTTGTCGCCGGCAGCTATTGGATCATGTTACATCACAAGTCCGAAAGCCTCATTTTAAATGAATGAAAATATGAATAATTAACAGGTGACGAAAACTGAGGTGAAAATAGGTCATATTTATGCATCAGATTGTTTACGGTCACTAAAAGTTTCATCACACACATTTATGCACGAAGGGCATTTAAAATTCAAATAAAGTGAACTTTCAGGGCATTCCTTGTCATAACTCCTTTATTAACCCTGAAGGATGCAGTACATTGCATTTACATGTCAATATTTCAATCATTTCTGATCTCCTTTATACCATTTAGAGAGCAGTTAAGGATTATTTTAAAAAATTAGGACCCTAGAGAAAATACATAGCTACATTCAAACTTGAGGCACCTAGAAGCCTATACTAATCAGTTTGAGAAAACCTCATAGGTGATATTTGCTGGTGTCTTATTTCAGTAAGAGTGTCCAAATTGGTCCATGACCCCATGAGAAAATTTTGAAAAGGGAAAATCTAAGGATCACTTCACCAAAATTTGGTCTAAATTGTTTCAGAGAAGAGTTTTAAACATTTTTTTACTTACTTATTTCATTTATAATAAGAGCACTTGAACTGGTCCATTAGGTCCGTTTCACATACTTTCAGAGGAGATTTTTTAATTTGGTCAGGTGAGCTAAAAATCTGATAAACAAATTTCCATTAAGTACATTTTCTTTAACAGTTTTATCATCACAAAAATCTGTATGTAATTTTTTCTAATGATTAGACTTGTCCCAACAGAATCCATTTAATTTAAAAATAAAATAGGAATTCTCCTATCACCTGTTTTTTTTTTTTTTTTTTTGGAAGGAGGGGGGATTTGTTACAATAGTTTAACATTCTGCATTTATATATGTGTACATGTATATACAGTGAATTTTTTTTATCCATAACCATGTTAACCTGAGTTATATGAATTAAGTTTAAGCAGGAAAAAAAATCACCATTTACCAATTCCCAATTGTTGGTACATGTGAGTTGTCTCCCTTTTACAGTGTTACCCACTCTTTGGAGAAGGTGTCTTGCATAAAAATCAATGGACAAATTGTCATTTTTCTGCTAAATATTTTATCTTGTTTACAATATCCTCCACACACATCAATGTGTTTTATGCATATATTTTCACCATTTTATTATGTCTCATGCAGGCCTACCAAAATTTAATATTTTTAGAAAAAAAATAGAAGACAGTTCTGCCAGGAAAGATAACTCAGGCATATGGGAGACAACTCCAATATCCAGAAACAGAGAATACATTCATTCACAAAATAGGTATAAAAACACATTGATTGATAAACTAACACAACATCTTTAAATACATAATTGTTGCACTTGTTATCTAGCTTACCTTTTCATTATCTAGGCTATTCTAACAAGAAAATCTCATGTCAAGTGCTTTATTACAGTTAATGTAGGTAAGGAGTACAGCTGCAACCCCCAGTATCTTTAAATTTTCACACTACTTAGGCATAATAAATTTACTTTCTAGGTTTTCTTGCCCTGATATTTGCCATCCTCCCTTATTTTTAAAAAATATTTTTAAAAGAAAATGTATTCAAATCAGCAATTTCTTCAAATCTGTATAAGAAGCTTTGTTTTTAATACATTTTATTTTACTTTAAATGTTCATGTAGATTATAAATTGAAGTGTTTATCATCTAGTGGAATATCAACCATATGGCTGCAGTATTAGGAACAACAATATATTACCTGAACTTTTCCCAGATTTACAATCATCTTTTTTTTTCAAAAACAAAAAATTCAGAATATCTATTTAACCTATTTCCTTAAAAATAGGAATTATAAATTCATTATGGCATTTCAACAGTGAAAAGATCTAAAGAAACTTTATCCCAAGTATATTAAATTTTTTTTACATGCTACAGTAAAGGAAGGCAATAAAATTCATTCACACAAACCGCATAAGAAATGCTTCAACAACCTTATACCAAATATCAATGACAATTTAAGCAATAAAGCTCTTTACATTATAAGTTGTATTATAGGTATATCACAATATGAAAACAAAAATTATATATATATACAAATTACCCATATGGCAAAAAATAATTAAAAAAAAAAAAACCAATATGACATCAAGTATTTTTGTTTGTGAAACAAATAACAAACCAAATAGCATTTGCATTAGTAGTCATATTTTGATATATAACCATGATAATATACCACAAGTGTCTGAAATTCTCCAAAATTTGATAACTTGATTAAACATTGTTGCCTCACTAAAATTCAATGAATATCAAATAACAAATGTCCAGTAAGTCAACATGGTTAAAAAGTGTGGAAATAATAAACCCTCCCCCCCACCACATTTGTCTTTTGTGATGTCATATCTTAAATAAACAAGAGTGGAAACACTACATGTCTCGCCTGAATATGCACATGGACACAGAATAATGATTATCTGGTACCCAACATTTTGCAAGTCAAAGGAAAATGTGTTAAAATAAACTGAGGTCAAGGTAAAAAGGCAGGTGTCATAGCGACATGTATCCACTAAGAACTATCTACTAACCCAATATGGTGGGTCTAGGTATTAAAGTTGCTGAGAAATGGACCTAATCTCGAAAATGTGACAAAGTCACTCAAGCACGCAATTGAGGTCAATGTCCAGAGACAGGTGTCAGACTTGCATGTACCCACTAAGAACTATCTATAGACCAAACACGGATGGGTCTAGGTATTACAATTGCTTAAAAAAGGACTTAATCAAGAAATTTGGATGAAAGTCACTCAAGCATGCAATTGAGGTCTAGGTCCAAAGACAAGTGTCAGACTGGCATGTACCCAACAAGAACTATCAATAGACCACATACAGTAGGTCTAGGTATTACAGTTTCTGAGAAATGGACTTAACCACTAAAAAGTGACAAAGTCACTCAAGCATGAAATTGAGGTCAAGGTCCCAAACCAGGGGTCAGACTGAAATGTACCCACCACCAAGAACTATCTATTGACCAAATATGTTGGGTCTAGGTATTCTAGTTGCTGAGAAATGGACTTAACCATGAAATAGTGAAAAAGTCACTCAAGCATGGAATTGAGGTCAAGGTCCAAAGCCAGGTGTCAGACTGGCATGTACTCACCAAGAACTATCTATAGACCAAATGTGGTTGGCCTAGGTATTAAAGTTTCTGAGAAATGGACTTAACCACGAAAATGTAAAGCAGGTCACTCAAGCATGAAATTGAGGTCAAGGTCAAAAGACAGGTGTCAGACTGACATGTACCCACCAAGAACTATCTATTGACCAAATATGGTGGGTCTAAGTATTACAGTTTCTGAGAAATGGACTTAACCATGAAAAATTGACAAAGTCACTTGAGCATGAAATTGAGGTCCAGGTCCCAAGTCAGGTGTCAGACTGGCATGTATCCACTAAGAACTATGTATAGACCAAATATGGTTGGCCTAGGTATTACAGTTGCTGAGAAATTGATTTAACCACGAAACTTGGACGCAGATTTTAAATTCATGTTTATGAAGTCAGTGAACCATGAAAATGAGGTCAGGGTCACAAGACAAGTATACTGCGGCAAACTTTATACGATATGCTACCTTGTGGACCATAAATCTTAATTCTAGGTATTACATGTGCAAAGTTCTTAAAGTTTTACAATAGTTTACGCTGCCGCCGCCGGAAAGTAATACCTATATCTCGCCTCGAAAACTTTTCGTCACAGGCGAGACAAAAACAATGAATTACCTATGGAAAACAAAAAATCTGCTCTCACAGAAAACTGATGCATTCATGATGACATCAATTATTTACAACCAAACACAAAAAAATAAACATAAGTAGATGTAACAATTTTTATTAATATTTTGGAGATTTTCCTGAAAAATAACTCTATGATGGACACAAAGTAGGACTGATCCAGAATTACATATACTTGACAGGTGTATTTTATTTACCCAAACATTCACAAATCATAATTAATTAATAACTTTACTGTTTAAGGACAATTTATAAGACACCTTTCATGAAATTTGATCTGAAGTGTTCTTGCAATCATTTATTGAAACAGCCCTTACAGTGCACAATAGAATACAATTACTTTATTCCTTAAGTAATTATATTATACACATCTAGATTTCAATGCTTGAATAAATTTTTAAAATTTACAGATCTAGAAAGGTAACATTCTTTATATTAACTTATCAGTCAGACTGTTATAATCTATATCTGTAAATAAAAAAATCAAACATTGAATTCATAGCACCAATTGATGCAACAGAATGTCAGCAGTTTTTTAGAGGATCAATACTTAGTTGTGCATCACTGAACATCTCTTGGTTAATAGTGCTATAACATCATCAGTCAAATAAACCATGATGGTGGACAAGTTCTGCCATCTGTTGTTGTCGATTTCTACTTTGAAGTCTTTTACTCCTTCGAGGTCGACAGTTGTAGTCTTCATCTGAAGATTCCAAATCAGACGTATCACTGAATTCATCCTCTGTGTCCTCTGTTTGTAGGTATTCCCATTTACCAATAACTCCATCCCACTAAAAAATAATATACAATAATACTTTGATTTATTGTGTTTTTCTAGAATTACAGTACATATGGCTATTTCATGATGGACATTTTCTGCTGGAAAAGGAAGACAGGAGAAATCCCTGTCTGTTAGTATTGAAGCTGAAAACATGGATTCACTTTTCTGTCAAAAGCATTTACAATTTTTCCAAGAATAAATGTATGGGGTATTGTATTTAACTTTATTTTATCCTTTGAATCATAGAATTTCCTTTTATCATTAAATTCTTGTTAAATTCATATTATGAGACATGACACCCCTTCAAACTTAAACTGAAATAAATTCTGATCCCTTATAACAGAAGACATGAGTTCAATCTAACTTGTTAACACACAAGAATATTTTGTGAGTGTATACCCTATCAACAACAATAAAGAATCTGATATATAAATATGTCTTTTTGCGGATAAAATCATTTCTCCAATATGTCAATTTTTCATTACAATAAAAACATGAAATTTTTGTATGAAAAGAAAAAACTAAAATACACATGAATACATCACTGTGCAGATATAATTCCATTAATTGTACACTGCAATCTGCAATTTGATTGACCATAAAAGCATTATGTTATTCTACAATCAGGTCTATTTTTAATGAAATACATATTCAAGAAAACTGAAATCCAATATGCTTCACAGTACAAATTGTGTAGAACATTTTTTCAGAACATATTTCATAAAACAATTTACCTGACAGAATTTTTTTCTTTTCTCTTTAACTATAAAATAAAATTCTAAATTCCACAACATTCTGAAATTACAAAACAAGCACTGAAGTGCTTCCAAGCTTCAATAAAATATTGTATGGCCTATGCTTTTATTTGCTCATGAAACAATGTTAAGTTCTATCTAACAAATTTAATGAAATATTTTTGTTCCTTACCGATGTGGTGACAATTGTGTTCTCATAAGGATGCCAAGATACATCTCTGACACACTGTCTATGTCCTGTTAACTTTGTTACAATTGTACCAGTCAATAAATCATATACTGAAAAATAATCACGTCAATTACACAGTAGAAAATAATAAAAATTGACAAATAATGAATAATCAGATCAGATATTGCTCTACTTTTCATTTAATGGAAGGACAAGGTGTAAAAAACATCAGAGTGATTAAAAAGGAACGTCCTTTTTCCAATGCACCTTACACAGAGTAATAAAAAGTTTTGTCCTAACTTTCTCAAGAATTATGTCTTATGTAACAACAAAGGTACAATAGTTGATATCCTTAAATCCCATAAAAAGTGACTTCAAGCAATCCATGAGCTATCTCCATTTACCATAATGCTTGTCTCTCATTATTTTATTTGGAAGTATTTCCCCTTTTGCAATGAATTAAAATTAAGTCAACTGAACTGAAACTGAATGTATAAATTCTGAATTCTGAAGTATGTTTACTAGTCGTAACAGAGTATCTTTTTCACTTACATGTAAATACATCATTTCGTTATATCTATACCAATAAATGGCATATAATCAAAAACTCCAAAATACTTAATAACATACCCACTGCATTCCCTGTGGCACACCCTGTATAAACATATCTCTGTCCAGTTGTATATACCGGAGAGAAATGACATCGTATCAGTGTATGGAGTATGGAATGTCCTCGGTATGTCATCACAGAACTGTCACCTTCTAAGGTTTTCTTTGCTTGTACTGTATAAAACACAAGCTTTTAATAAATCTACTGATCAGACTTATCATCAGAAAGAGATCATTATTCTGTTACTATCTCTGTCCTTACATATTGGTGCAAATATGAGATTCGGCTAAATGCCTTCATAAGATTATTATGTTTTTTTTATTATTTTATGGATTAAAGTTTTAAAAAGTACATATGTAAAGCTGTTTTTAAAACCTTTAGGATAAAACACTTCATTTTCAAAACAACTAAACCTGAAATAAGACAGTGTAAATATGAAGACAATTACCTTTTCTAGGAACTTGTTGCCATCTGTAATCCCATCGTTGTTTAGAAACTGCTGCTTTGGTAGCCTGTTAATGTAATTTATAAAAAATAATTCTTAATTTTTTCCTAGAGTCATACCAGTAAGTTAATATGTAATAATGAGTTAAGATTAAATAAAATATTTTAAATATCAGTATATTAAAATTGTCCAAGAACAATAAAACCACTAAAATGAAAACAATGCTTTTTTTCACTATTTACTATGATTTTTTTTCTAAAAATTTTTATATAGCTTACTCCATTACAAAACTGAAAAGATATTCTGTGATGGTTAATTTGAAATTATTATAGAAAGTTTACCACGTCAAATATTTATTGATCTTTAGTGGTACACAAAGCCGAACAATTGAAATTAAAAACAATTGGATGTTACAATACCAATTTTGATGCACTATATTCATCAGAAGTGCTCAAGGCCAAAAAAATGTTGAAAGCTGAAGCAGAGAAGATTCAAACACCAAACTGACCAAAGCAGTAAACTAACCATTATAAGCAATAATAAAATGTAAATGCTTTCTTAGATGACCATACAAGGTTATTTAATTCATACAAAATTGTCTCATTATTCTAGAATTTAGACTTACAAAATAGCAAAATTCATTATTACATAAAGGGGACTTTCCAAAATTTAAAAACTTTATAAATTTTATGACAGTAAATTTTTATGTATAAATATCACACTAGTACCAAACATTAGTAACCGAGATGGTGATACACTCAGGGACTTCAAGCAACCAGTTGAGACAAGACCAAGACACTTTACAAAAATAACTGATTTTGTTTTGTCTTCAAAATGGTTGAAACCTGGTACTATGTTTGATTGTAATTAATTAAATTTTACCTGAATACCAGCTTCCGAAGAAAACATTCTTATATCCCACAGTTTCATTGTCTGATCTTTTGAGTTTGATAACAAATATCTTGCATCTCCCTGGAATAATACAAAAATCAATATGAATAAATATACTGTGAAAAACTGAAAATATAAAAAAAATGCAATATTACAAAATACAACCTTTTTTAAAATTTGTAAAACCGTTATTTTAAATATTTCCATAGTGCAAATTTTATGCAACCCAGGGATGTAATACCTAATTTTAGAAAATCTCACAAAATGACTTATCTCATCTTTACAAAGAAAATTCCTTAGGAAAGGTAAAATACCTTTCCTAAGGAATTTTCTTTGTAAAGATGAGATAAGTCATAATTCTGGGAGAAGTTATTGAATAAAATCAGGGAAGATTAATTGCTTTATTTAGAAGAGGCCCAGCTGCATCATACAATAAAGTTATAAGACATTTTAAATTGGCTAAGGTACTAAAATTATTTAAAAGTTGTTGCATGAAGTGAAATTTCCGACTGTAGTTACTAGTTATTACCTTAGCATCTATATATGTTATACCATCAGCATGCCCTGATAATGTTCCTACAGGAACTGGACACTCATCTCTTAATGTTCTTCTATCCCAAACCTAAAATTATACATTACATATGAACCCCTTGTTAAGATTCCTCAAAAATCAATTATCTACCAATCATATATAAACAATTATAAAACATTCTCTGTCCCTCCTTTCGACTGGTACAATTACTGGTAAAAAAGGATATGGTAGCTATAGGTAAGTCATTGACACAAAATACACACAAGTTGTGTGACAAAAGTTCAATGTGCTTTTATTGTGGTTCTTTATCTGTAAGTCACTGCAATATGGCCTCTGGCACATTGTTAGACAACATATTTTGTTGTTTGCATACTCTTTTTAACAGTATAATCATATTAAATGTATGCTTTTAACAGACTAATCCTTATATCTAAAATACATGTATTGAAAGCATCAGTAATTAACCATGCTATATATAAAATAAAAAATAAAAAATCTTTTTACAATTAACTTGATTGCTTTGTTTTATACAATTTTAGAATTTCTAATGTTGTCATTACTGAAATTATTATCATAATCACAGAAAGCTGCTACTCAGATGATCTGATCATCAAAGACAATGAAAACTGCCAATATTCATGTTATAAGCATTTTCAGAGACAATATAATGCCACTGCAGCTGCTCCTGTACAACTGATACTACCAAAAAAGGAGGATAAAATAAAACACATAATATGAAATTGGCTATCAATAAAACAATACCTGAAACAGTAGTCTGAACCTCACCTTACATAATCCATCGTCTCCACCACTGAATAAAATATGTGATGAGTCATCAGCAAAAGCTACAGCATTTACATCATCTTCATGGGCATCAATCTGTAAATACAAAATCAAAAAACCTTCTGTAAGTCATAAAAATACTACCCAAATCAACACATAGTAGTTTTTTTTCAAACAACAGTCCTTCCTGAAGGATTTCGGTTAAGCATTTGTCTAAATTTCTACTACAGTGAGAGTTACAGAGTATCCTTGTCAAAGTCTGAATTTATGTAGTGTAAAAGGAAAATGGATGGAAAATATTCAATATTAAATATATCATATTACCTTCAAAGTTCTCTGATCTTCATGTCTGTCATAAATATACAAACAACCATCATTTGCCCTGAAAAAAATTTATCAAGACATTTCTATTAATAAATAGAAAAGACAAAAATAACTACTATATAAATCCAAGGTAACAAATAGTGGTTATGCTGAAAATCATTCATACTTAAAAACTGAAATTCTGAAATTGAAAGCTTTCTAGTGTAATGAATTGTGGCTACTTCATTATCAACAAACCAAAACTTAAATGTACTGAATATTTCTGATCAAATACAATGTTTTTATCTGCAACCCCCATCCCTGAAGTACGTTCTGCAATACTGTTATTTTACAGAATATCTATGCTTTTGGAGTTGCTACACTTGTAGTCCTAGTGCTCATATATATCTAGGTTACATTTTTATTTTTTATTTTTAATTTCTGACAAGCCAAACAATCAAGAAATGTTTTTTTTCTTAAAAAGACAATTCTGGGATCAATCTTTCGATGATTAAGAATTGTGTTAAGATGGCTCATTCCTCAAAAAAGATGATTTCATGTGAATTATACATGTTTGAAATTTTATCAAGTTACCTAAATCAAAATGTTCAAATATCAGCACAAATTCCTTATATATGCAAATGAAAAAATTTCCATATACAGATGAAGACTACTTACCAACAAAGTATCTCTTTATTATCTGATGAGAATGTAAGTGAGTAAATACTGAAACTATGATCTGCTGGGAACAGATAAGACTACTTACCCACCAAGTATCTCCTTGGAACAGATAAGATTACTTACCCACCAAGTATCTCTTTATTATCTGATGAGAATGTGAGTGAAAAAATACTGAAACTATGATCTGCTGGGAACAGATAAGATTACTTACCCACCAAGTATCTCTTTATTATCTGATGAGAATGTGAGTGAGAAAATACTGAGACTATGATCTCCTTGGAACAGATAAGATTACTTACCCACCAAGCGTCTCTTTATTATCCTATGAGAATGTATGTGAGAAAAGACTGAAAATATGATCTGCTGGGAAAAGATAAGATTACTTACCAACAAACTGACTCTTTATTATCTGATGACAATATCAGTGAGAAAATACTGAAACTATGAGATCTCCTGGGAACAGATAAGATGACTTACCCACCAAGTATCTCCTTGTTATCTGATGAAAATGTCAGTGAGAAAATACTGAAACTATGATCTCCTGGGAACAGATGTAATGCTTTGTGAGTTTCCTCTTCACCATATATATTGCATAGATGAACTGAAAATATTTAATAAACCCGATACATGATAAACTAAAATACTGTGAGGAATGAAAGTTTGAAACTAAAATTATAATGAAACTGAGATTTTTTTTAACTGGAACCATTAAAAATAGGTTTTAAACTGAAGGAGACACTTTACAGATTTTAATATTTTGAATTAGTTATCTAATTAGGGATGCTGAAGTATTGTACTAAGAGATTAAAACAAAGTTTACTTACTACAATCAGACCAACTAGAATAGGCCATGTACAATCCATCTGGACTAAAATAAGTAAGTGTAAATCATGTACAGTGAATTCAGAAATTAATGAAATGCTTTTATTAATATTTTTTGTTGTCACACTCTGTTACAACTTGTCTATAAAAATAAACTCTGATATCAAACACAAAAAGCTTTTACGGATAATAATAAACCAGGTACTGTATGACAAAAACTTAGGAGTGCCAACAATTCTCAAAATATTGTTGGTAATTCATTCAAAATTAGCCTAAATGCCAATGGTGTAGCCAGAACCAATCAACATTGCTTGAGAAAATCTTAAACAAACTGGCTTATCATAAGCTGGAAAGAAAGATGACAAACATTATGTTCTAAGCATATGCTAGAGAGCTGCAACTTAAAGATTTCTAGAAATAAAATAATATAAATTCAGAAATTATTAGGATGTTCTTTAATTCTTAAAAAATATCAGAAAAACATTGCAATCATTAAAACTTGTCTTTTTTTCTTTTAAAGTAATATTAAAAAAACATATGTGGAGAGCACTGATAAATGTTGCTTTACTCATTTGTCCATTGTCAAAAATTTACAATTAGATAGCACATTTTACAATATAGAAATATAAAACTTACCTAAATGCTGTATCCAATACACTCCAACCAACATCTCTTGCTCTTACTGTTTTAAACTTTTTAAACATTCCATTCTCTGTGTTATAAATTCTCACATTCTGATCTGAAATAAATACATATTAAGAATTGTAAAATCAATTTATCAGCAGTTTCTATTAACCTATTATGGACTTTTCCCGAAGGCACCACTTTTCTATAGTGTTGTCTTGTGAGCCATTAGAATGTGAGAGTTGTTGTTTATAACATTATTTGTTGTTACAGAATTTTAATTAAAAAGTAAGCTCAATGTTTTATATAGGACAGCAGAAAATAAGATAGATAAATATTTTATCAATATATACCGGCTTTCAGAAGATGTTTTTATACCTTTTTTATAATCCACAGTTTCGTCCCGCTATCGTTTGCCATGTTTCTATGGTAAATGTTTCTATGTGCTAGTAACTTTAGAATTGATTATGGAAAATATTGATTTATAATGTGATTACGGATTAGGGGTGTGACTTAAAACAGAAGCAGTTGATATAAACTAACAGTTGATAACAAAGTCATATCAGCCCGCTAAGCCAATTTTTCTAGTGTATTGAGTATTTGTTGAATTTTAAACTATTGACAAACAGGATGTGGCTGCAAGACAGATCCCAAAATTGCTTACATGCTACAATTCAACATTATGAAGTTTTAAATAAGCCAAGAAAACTTTCATGAAATTTTTTCTAGTGTTTTGAGTATTGTTGAATTTTAAACTATCGGTAAACAAGAAGTGGCTGCACGACAGATCCAAATATTGCTTACACGCTACAACTCAATATTATGAAGCTGCAGACAAAATATAAAATCATTCCCTTCTGTAGAAGCTAAGAAAACTTTGACAAAAGTTTCCTACCCAATGTCTTTCAGACAGATAGATGGACAGACAGACAGTGTCAAGCGGTTACTAGACCTGCTTTCACCATTGGCTATGCAAGTAAAAAGGAATAACACTTGTATGGCCATATATACTTACCTTGAGCAGCTGAAAGGAATATATTTCCTTCTTTTGAATATGTACCACAGAAGGCTTTATGGAAATAATTATCAACAATTTGTCTGTGATTTGGTAGGTACCTAAAAAATCCCAAAAATGTATGGACTGCATCAATTTAAGGTTTCACTTGTCTAGTGAGAAAAAAAATCTATTTTTCAGTCTTTCTTTATTTCTAATGAAATCAAGGTTTGACAGTTATTTATATAATATCTGTTGTAAGTGGAAAATAAACATCAAGTTATTTAGTAAAATATACTGAACTGTGTTGCTTATCATACTAAAAAAAATTCTGTTACCCTTATAAATCTAACTGTTAGTGCACCAATTTCTTAATCAAGTGCCTGTCTTTATATAAATATTTTTGTACTAAACCTTAAATATTCTGTTTTTCACTTACTGACATGAAATAGCCCTCTTGTCACCACAGCTAAACTGTTGTTGTCCTCTTTTACCTATCTCTCTCTGCAAGAGAAAGAGTATGAGTAATAAATTTAAACAAGAGGCTCAGAGGGCTGAGCCTGTATCACTCACCTGGGAATCACAAACTTTTGATTTGATTTGATGGGCTAGATTGATTTCTGGAAACTTTGTAAATGATCTTCCATAGATGCTTCATACCAAGTATAAGTTCATTTGGCAAAACGGTTTCAGAGGAGAAGAATTTAAAAATTTGACCAATGAGAACATATAAAGGGTTCTGGTGGCCAATTTGTTTCACAGACTATGATAACTTATGCAAAGTTTGTAAAGGACCTTTCATAGATGCTCCATACCGAAATTTACTTCATTTGGCTTTATGGTTTCAGAGGAGAAGAAGTTTTAGATTTGGACCAATCAGAACATGAAAATGCTAATGGCGGCCATTTTGTTTCACCGACCGGGATGATTTATGCAAACTTTGCAAAGGACCTTCCATATATGCTCCATACCAAAAATCAGTTCATTTTGCTTTACGGTTTCAGAGGAGAAGAAGTTTTAAATCTGGACCAATCAAAACTTGTAAATGCTAATGGCGGCCATTTTGTTTCACAGACCGGGATGATTTATGCTAACCTTGTTAAGGACTTTCCACAGAAGCTTCAGGCCAAGTTTCTGTTCAATAGGTCCAGGGGTTTCAGAGGAGAAGATGAAAATGTAAAAGTTTATAGACGGAGGGACAACGGCCGACGGACGACGGACGCCAAGTGATGGCAAAAGCTAACATGTTCTTTTAGGACAAGTGAGCTAAAAAACCAAATTAAAATTTATCACTTTACTTTCTAACAAATCATTTAATTACTTGAATAGAAAGAATTTTGGATAATATTTCATAAAAATATATTGCTGTAGACTATCATTTATGAATGAAAAAATTTAAACAAAACCAATGAAAAGTATAAATGCAAATAAAAGTTTATATAATAATACTAAGCAAGTTAATATTTTTTTGAATTCTTACATTTTGAAGTAATCCAACTATAGTCTTTGGTTTATTCTTCATGACAGAATATTTCTGATACCTTCCTGAGTCTTTTAAAACTTGAAGTTTTAGATCATTAATCTGAAAAATATAAAAAGAAAAAAAACCTGTACTTAAGCTGTCTAGAGTTATTATTGAAGATTTGGTATTTCTTCCACTAGAATTATAAATTGTTTTTTATATGAATGGAGAGCAGCGCAAGGAGTTAAAAGATGTCAAACTTCTCTCACAAGTGAAAGAAAATCTCAGTTTCAATAGCAATGAGTGTAAAAACCTTTTTCTTCTGTAAACTATGAATATCTTTTCTGCTTTTTCTCTTTTAAATTTATGTTAATTGCTCTGCCTTCACAAGCCCCTTTGATTGGCAATAAAACTATTTGTTTGTTTGTTTGTTTGTTTATAGATGCATGACCACATTCTGTACAATTTGTAATTATGACATCACAGGATTTGTTGACGTTGTCAATACAATTGTACTGTGACCTCCTCAAATTGTCTTTCATGGAGTGTTTGTAATGGATATGGCAGATTTACTGAAGAAATTTTTTTTTACTTCTTTTATAATCTCTTATTATACAGTTGTATTTTTAATCCAATGAGAAAGAGCCATTTATGACATGTGACCTCCATATATTTTTCCGTATTGTACAACGGGAAGTAAACATTTTCTGTATTGGACGTCCCAAAAAAGCTGTATTTTTTTGGTACTGTACGATCGGAAGTAAAAACAGGAAAAGTGTCCATGACGTCGTGGTTAAATAGATTACGCGCCAAAACTTTTCCCAAATCAGCTAGAAAAGTAAACTTGTATTTGATTTCTAATTCAGTTTTTTCAATCAGTGCAGAGCGTAAAAAGGGAGGATATATAGATTGTAGAAAAAATATACTATCTAGTGGAAGACAAGAAAGATTAACTCAAGAAATGCTCAGTAAACTTTGAAATGCCATTTTGGTAGTCCAAATAAATTGTTAATTTCCCGACAAAGACATGCATTAGTTATTCAAACTTTTGCCTGAATATGTTGAACTGTATAATAAACAGATTATTTTACAGTGTTACAGTATGTACAATACGAAAAATATTGTACTCGTCCAATTCTACTTTCAATACAATACCGACTCTTACAATATTTATCCGTATTGTACATAACACTGTAAAATAACCTTATAATATTTGGAATTTTTTGTAACTCATCCTTTTTATAGTTTTCTCGTATTTTGTGACTCATCAATACAGCCAAATATCTATAATACTAAATTTACGAATTAGCCGAATAGGCCGCAAAACGCGTGGTTCAAAATAAACGATGTATGGTTCAGATTATAAAGGTTATTATCGGATTTGACAATCTGCATTTATAAATTTAAACTGCAGTTTTGTTTATGTGCAAATGGAATTTGTATCCACTTATCCGATATAAATTCTCCCAACATATCCCTAAGAAGGTTCTCGAATGCATACTTTTAACACGCTGATTTAAATAAACAAGTATGCACATATTTTAAATGTAATATTATTTTTGTTTGAAATTACGGAAGAAGAATAAAACAAATTAAAAAAATTCTCCTTCGAGTGGGATGTTTCCGCTTCATGTATTCAGGATTGTTTTTCTACAATAACGCAATTTCTCCTAACTGTAAAGGTTATGAACTTTGAAGATTATAAAGAAGTAAGGTAAAGTTCAGAGAAATTCCTAACTTAGTTGTTTTTTGGATTGCTCGGATGTTTACCTTGCACAAAGTGATAATACCAACCATTATCTATTTTTACATTATTTGTCATGTGACCTGTCTAAATATATCTCTACCATACAATTCCCTAGATAAAAATATTTTTAACAAATGGTCATCTTTAGCATTAATGACGAAATTTATCTCGGACATCTTTATAAACGTGGACAGCACACGCAGCCACACACTAAAAATGCTTTTATCGTCTGATTATTGGATATATTTGTGAAATTAATCCTCGCTTGCCCTGTCCATGACGACAATGAAACAATTGGAACAATTATTTTCCAAAAATTTGCTCTACCTTACTCACGGCATCTTTTGAAAAATTCATCTGTCTCTAAGGAAATGTTTACATCTACAATTTCATTTTCATATTTATTCTGAAGGAAAAAGGTAATGCATTATGAAATGTGTATTTAATGAAAGCTTTTCATCAAGTTCCAGTTCAGAATTAATTGTAACAATAAAAATATTGACAATTTATGTGGTTGTGTTTTCGTCATAGATTTTGACTTTGAGGGAACCTTAAGGTTCATTTTGGTAATTCTACGTGGCACACAGTCTACTTCATCAGTGGATACATCTTCGGTAGTAACGAACAGCCATATGACAATTGGGTCACGTTGACCTAAATTTCACGCTTCATTGACTTTGGTTAAAGTTTGCATTAACATCCATTGCTGGAATACTACAGTATATATATACATGAAACTATCAGTTGATACCACCTACTTGACAGGAAAGTTTATAGGAAGCCTGCCACAACATCCATATTGAGTTCCTGTTCCATGAATGACATGGCCGTAATAACTTTTTAAAGTCAATATGGCCACCAAAAAAAAAAATGCTTATTTTCCCGCGTATATATAATATATGCAAATTGTCAGAAAATGTAAAGTTTATATGTACGAGTCTTAGAAACGGGTAGAAATGCATTGGAATATCTCCCTATTGCATACATGTAGCTCTATCTTTAGAGGGTTTTGGCTTGTCACTGTTGTTCTCTTTTGCATTTTTTAATGTGCTCTTCAACTTTTCGGATTATTGTTTGTGTTTTAGACCTTGAGCATAACTGATGAGTCAAAATTTGACGAAATGTGCACATCTTGTGCATCAGAATTTACTAAAGTGACATGATTAGGATAAAATTTTGTTTTCTTACATGCAACTGAGCAACTGTAAGAGCAACAGCGATAAAAAGAACTTCAAGATACCACTTTTTGATTCACTACTGTGATGAACAAGTATAAAAACACTGTTCACTTGTTTATCGGATTATGTTAGTTACTTTATCGTGTGTTTTCACCTGTATTATTTTATTATTGCTATCAGTAAAATTTTAGACACTTTCATTTTTAAAATTCAAAATACGTATAACAGTATAAAATACCTAATTTGAAACATGAGCACCTGATATAATACATTAATTTCTTCTTTTTCACACATTGAAAAAACAAACTAAGACATATGTGCATAAATTGTCAAAGTAAGGGAAATAATTCATTTACACATAGATTAGAGAATGGAAACGGGGAATGTGTCAAAGAGAGTACAACCCGACCAAAGAGCATAGTTTTGCTTTTGTTATTCATGCTAAATTTCAGCCCTTTCAGATAAAATAATACCCGACTGATTATTTTGGATAAGTTAAAACTCTACTTATAGATAAATTGCTTCAATGTATATTTTTAGTATTAAATATTTGATGGTGCTAAATGGTTATTTTCATGCTAAGTCTGTGCATTTTTATATTTCACACTTTTTTGTGCTTGAGTGTGATAATCTGCCACGTTTTGTTCAAACAGATAACTGTCTGAGTGACAGTAAACTGGATTTTCCTCAATCAATGTTTGAAGCCGTCTTTCTGGTAGCCAACCATACATTGCCAAACAAATTACTGCATTTTTTCCATCGGAAAATCTAGTTAACAATGCAGTTCAAATTATAATTCATATTGTTTACAGTAAACATTTTTATTTTACATTTGCCCTGCATGTACATATCCCTGTTAAACCATCCTCATTTTAATACAAATTTATATTTTAATTAATTTAATACTACTATGAAATAATTTTAAATCTACTATTTATGAAAGAACCTTATTTCACATTTTCTGTTTTGGCACCATATTAATATTACTGTTGGTGTTGAATGATCTATAAAGCCATATTTAAACCTTTATTTACATATTATATAATCTTTTACATCCTTCTTCCTGAATTTATCTGTTATAAATCATTATGCTATGATACTGATAGTTTTAAAACATTTCTATTAAATTATTCAAAAATAATATTCAGTATAGTATACTGTAACTGAACTACATAACAATAAAAATATCACTGAATCCATTTTCATTCGCCAATTCATTTTGTGTGTCATGTTGTTGGTTTCTTGCACCATTAAAATCATGCAAGGAAAATAAAATTGTATCAGAATTTATCTTTTCACAATTGAGGTCAAAATATAAATCTCCTGACCTTGGGATCATTATTTCTATTATTATTCATCTATGTTCTAATTTCTGACCTATTTTACTAATAAATTGCTACCTAGAGATTTTTATTAACTTTTTCAAAATCAATTAAGTAAAATGCCAACTCCCAAGATAAATATACTCTAATTTTTGTCCAATCTTATACAGTTTTCTTATACAAATGGTTGGTAAAAATAGATTGCAAAAAGCAAATTCTTTTCAAGCTCAATAACATTAAGTTAATATTTATTGACTGATATACAACCAAACAAGGACATTGAAGGATGTATTTTATTATTTGTTTCTACCTCTTAAATAAAAAAAAATTACCAAAATAATTTTATTTTACATAACAACCATCTTTTTCCCTGACAACATGATATAGAGATTTTCCAATATTTAAGAAAACCCTTTTAGAAAAACTCATGAACAGAGCATGATCAAAATCATCCTTTTTATAGGCATTATATGTAAATATATTTGTAAAAGATTAAACATTGCAAAATCTCATAGCATTGATCAATTACACTTTTTGTTAGATCTTCAACTTCTATTATACTGAATTAGGAATATTTATTAATGTAAATTTGGAAATAAATGTGCATGCTTTTTCTTAATGAAAAAAATCCACTATCTCAGTAATTAAACCTACATGTACATATTTTTAGCTACTTATATTCTATTGTACTTTATATTATGTAATAACCTCACATAAATCAATGTTGTAATAATGTAAATAAGTTTTCAAAGATTTGCATTAATAAATACACGCATTAATTTCTGAATAACGGTATAAAAATATTATAAAAACATGACAGTGTCAGGACAAGAATGACTGACATATTCTATATTCTGGCTTTATTTAGCCTTCATCCAGGTCAATGATTTATGTTCTATATGTTGACTTGATGTAAATCTCAATCCACCTCAAAGCAAAATACATCTATCCAGGAATGGGTCCAAGGGGGCCAAGCCTCACCTTCATGTATATGAAAAGTATCAAATATTTATTATTTTTTAGCTGTGTTGTAGTTACCATCAACCTCTCCCCTCAACCGGCAACCCTTTTCTTCCCAATTCACTGAATAACGTTAATCAAACATTTGTTGACAATGTCTACAGGGAAGAGATGATTTGTAAAAACTAATATTTGATGCACTCATTTCTTTTTTATTAGAAGAGTTTTCAGCTCATTTTACTTCAGCAGGATTGTTTTCAACTTCTGAACAGGTCTTGGATGTATGATTATAAGCTAGTTTGAGGCAGTTCATGCTTCAAGAACACTTATGCAGTTTATGAAAAAGCATCAACTGACTAAATCAGTTCAGAGAAATATAATAACATGCTCAAAACTTTAAAACCATCCTTATAATCTAAGTTTCAAAACATTTCCTGCATCACATTATGATTTTCTTCTTTGCATGTGAATCTGGCGCAATATGCTGGCAAAGTCATAATAGACAAACCAGGTCATACAGAACTAGAAGCTCCCTGGACCCTGTATCGCTCACCTAGATTTAATTTCTTAACAGTCAGGGTCATCAGACACAATTCTGAAAGAGAACATCCTAAGGACCAATACTGCCAAGTCTGGTTCCAATGGGCAATGTAGTTTCATAAAAGACGATTTTGGAAATTCATTCCCCCCTTTTTATATTTTTAGTAACAGTAGCCATGTTGGTTGGAAGTCGAGGATGCAGGACATAATTTTGAAAGCGGGTCATTCCAACATACTTTGGTCCCAATTGGCCCAGTAGTTTCAGAGGAAAAGGTCTTTAAAGGAAAAGTTTACGCCAGACTACGACGGATGATGCCAAGTGCTGGCAACAGCTCACATGGCATTATAGGCCATGTGAGCTAATACAGTGTATGACCAATTAAAACTTCTCCTTACATCTAAAATTCAATTACTTTAGCATATAAATGTGGTAATAACTTACCCCTATTTTAGTCGTGTCAGGATTGTCATCAGCTGGAAAAAAAAAGCAAAATATAATTTATCAAAATCCAGATTTTCTACGCTAGCATTTTATTTACTTGCAAAACAGCATTGAAATAACCAGAATGTTTAACTTTTCCCAATTGTGAATATATGTAGCTTAAAAATCTCTGGAAGTAAAATGATGAAAAGTTGGAATAAGTGACAGACATAACAAATTTCCAAGAATTAATTTTAGTTTTTCAATTGGAAATTTTAATGTTTAAATGTTGATTTTCAAATTACATGTGTATTCATAGCAATCATCAAGTGTATCAATAGAGTGACAAGATATGAGGGATAATATTGTCATCTGATTTATCTTTACCATTGAAATGACAAAATTTACAGCTAAATTATTATGACACCTTGATATAATGAAATGAATCAAAAGTGTTGTTGCTCTGAAATGCATGTTGGTCAAGTTTTTAGGATTTATAGCAAAAATCATATGAGCTGTAGTTCACTACAGATTCCTGTTTATGTTTACTGGTACATGTACTACTAAATGCTGCACTCCGGTATACTTACTAGGTAAAGGGAGGTTTTGAAGTAAAGATATGGAGGTAAATGAAGAAAGCAACATTCAGCGTCTTAATCTAGTGGTCATCCCAAATCTTCAGTAAGTGGGAAAACCCATTTTGCATTTACAAAATAGCCAACTGTATAAATAAGGGGAAACAACCCTATATCCAATAATCAAATCCTTTTAATGACATATATTAAGGATGTTTTGGAATACATGTATTCTTCAGAATCAAGTTTATGAAGATTAATATACTGCTACACCTGTTTATTTGCATGGTAATCATACTTTATTGTTTTTTGTAGTGTGTTTTATACACCAGATGGTCAGGATACATAGGGGGAGGCCTGGGTACCCATAAAACCATTTTAACCCCACCACTGCTAAATGTCTGTACCAAGTCAGATTATTCCAACTCTCTGTCTATATATTCTATGTTTGTTTTTTTGTCTTTTATGATGTTTTAACTTGGACTGTTGATTGGATGGTGCTAGCTGATTGTTGATTGGATGGTGTTAGCTGATTGTTGATTGGATGGTGTTAGCTGATTGTTGATTGGATGGTGTTAGCTGATTGTTGATTGGATGGTGTTAGCTGATATGTTTTGTCATTTTTTACCTTTCCTTTTATATGTTTTATCATTTATTTGACTTTTTATGCATTAATTGTTTAAGACTCAGGTTTGGGATGATTTGAAGAATGACTAGAACCACTGCTATAGGCTCCTGACTAATCAATGCAGATGTTCGATTTCAGATCATATTCAATCTTGCCTTTTCTCACCTCATTTTTCTAAAAAAAATATGGATTCTTCCTTCCTCATCAATTAAATTAAAGTGTTCTTCCCTTACACAGATTTACATGTATATACATTGTACTGCAGTCTATATAGCTACATTGTAGATGCATTGCTACAAACTTACCTTTTGGAGGTTTTGAGGCACTGCTACAAAATTCATAGTCATCTGAGTATTCTCCTTCAACATCTTCTTCCTGCTGTGTCACAATCCTCACCTGTCCACTGAAAACAGACCTAGTACATTTGGTATTGTATTCTTTGTGTTTCCAATTAATCTAAAGAGCCATTCTAGCACTAGACAGAAGAATGCTCCCACCTTTAACATTACCCTAAAACCATTTTATGCAACTGCTGTACGCATGTGCAGTGTTCTCCCCAGGCTTATATACATTTGTACCACAGTGGTAGCACTGTGCTATAATATTTCACCACTGTGCTATAATTTCTTAGCATTGTGCTATTAATTTTTACAAATGTATATATTTTCTAATTTTTATGCAGTGATCTGTTCCCTTTTACCTCAGTTTACATTAGAGACAACCAGAATAATTAAAATCCATTAAAATTCTACTTAATAATTTATTTTTTTCTCATAAATGATCAGAAATCTTATTGAAATTCTTATAATTTTTTTCATTAGATTAATAGATTGATTGGTTATAAACCTATCTGAATTTTTTACCACAATGCTATTTAAAAGTTCTGGGGAGAACACTGATGTGGATAAGAGAAACTCATATGTTGTGTCTGAAAGACACATATGATGCCCCTGCACATTCTTCCATTTATGGGGTCCAAATCTGTACATGGATGAATATACATACATGTACTTCCTTATATCTAAAACTGGACATGTATAAGCAAAACAAAACTAGAGGCTCCTAGGAGCATATACAATGTTACACTCACATAGATTTCATTTGCTCACATAAGGACCATTGTTCCATGTTTGATTTCAATTTGCCCATTGGTTTCATACAAGAAGGTTCTATTTTCCCATCATGCCCATAGTGTTCTATGTTCAATTTACACGGCGTTTGGTTTTAGCAGGCATATTGGTTGCAGATCCAGATCCTTTATAGATAATTTTTTTTTAAAAGGACCACTTAAGGACCATTACTGGCAAGTATAGTTCCAATTGGCTAAGTCGTATCAGTTAAAAGAATCTTTAAGTAAATTTTCCCATTGCATACTATTTTAAACTAACATATGCTTTGTAGGCTATCTTGCTGGGCAATCTAGTTATTGGATATAATTTTAAAAGAGGACCACTATTTTAAAGGACTATAGTGCTACAAAGTTTAGTTCCAATTAGGTAGGTAGTTTCAGACAAAATTTATAAATAAAGTTTCCCTTTGGGTCCTATCTTAAACTAAATTTGACTTCGGTGGTTATATTCGTTAGTGGTACATGAATAGGTCACCAGAAAGACTCAGTAGAAGAGGATTAACTTGCAAGTTCTGTTCCAACTGGCTAAGGTGTTTCATACAAGAAGGTCTTTAACTATACTAAAAACTTTTCCCATAGGGTCCCTATATTAAACCAAGTCTGGTTTTCCCCGCCATTTTGGTTTTGCCATCAGACAATTTTGAAAGAGGACCACCTAAGGACCATTTCTGCAAATTTTGGTTCTAACTGGCTACAAATGTGAGTGGTTTAATACTTTAAGGTTTTATAATGAATTTTTGCAAAAAGGATCCTGTGTTAAACTAAGTCAGCTTTGGTGGCCATTTGTGGTCAGGATCGTCTGATTTAATTTTAAAGGAGAACAACCTAAGCACTTTCACTTAAACCATCACACTTCTTCATGACCACTGCACTTCAGTGTAATGATTGCACCACTGAGTCCTACTCATACAAATTTAAATTTATTTGGATAAGATATCTCAGCTCAATGGATTACAAAGAAAAGCAATTAGATATTAATTATGTACTTTATTTATACATAGGACTTGCAAAAATATTTGCACATGCAATTTCTTATCTTTATTTCTTGCATTTGTACTTGGTACATGTACCGGTACATGTATGATTGGTTAATGATATTTACATTTGAACCCATTCAAGAAAAAGCAGACTACATACTCAATATTGATTATTGTTATTAAATATATCTAAAAAATCTATGTTTATTATAATGTTTACTACCCTGTTCAATTTGCTAATATTCTGAATTCTGAACTTCTAAAGGTCAAATGAAATGTTCCAAATTTTGACACATACAGATCCTTGGTGTTTTTTACATATTTTCAGTAATTTTTCATTTTTCCGGTACTTAAACAGTATAAAGGTATATTCTAAAACAATTATTCTTATGAATAACATTTAAAAAATTACATTTGTATATGCAAAATTAGTGAATAGTGCTTTGCATAAAAAAAGGGACAATGACCTTGTAATTAAAAAAAATGTTTGGGATCAATACAGAAATTTCATGCACCATTGCCTCAAATAAATTATATAATTATCAAATGAATTATGATAATAATAAATAATTATCCCATGTAAATATTAAAATAGATACAAAAGAAACTGTTATGTCATGTTCCTAAATGTCAATGTTACAGATGAATGACTCTTTATATCAATTTCTTCCAACATTAAAAGGTATTTTAAGTCAACTTCCAACGCAGTTACACAAAGTCAATAACATAATAATTTTCTTATATTCATGTATAATACTAATTGTATTACTACATAAAAATACTGAACTGTCATATATGTAAAAAGTAGAATTTTAACTATGAAGTAAAGCAAAGTTTTATTACTGTTTTACTATGCTTTCAGTATAACTGCTAATATAAGGCAGCCAATTTTAAATATCAGAGGGTACAGAAGTACCAGTAGAGAACCACTGACCTTCAGCAGGGAAAATGTCAGTCTAGAAGAAACTAAGCAAAATGACAATATAAGTTATCATGCTTTGACCCAACTAACATGATTATTTAGACAGTGTCGAAAATTGTTGAACGGTGAGGGCGAAAGCCCGAACCGTTCAACAATTTTCTACACTGTCTAAATAATCATGCTAGTTGGGTCAAAGCATGATAACATTTTTGTGCGGTTATGCTAACCGTATTGAGTATATAATTAATTAAACGTTAAACACACAAATGTCCTAGATTTCACTTCGCAAAATTCACATGTTTACTCCGCCCACTGACCGCGAGTTTGACCCTCACTCTTAATGTGTATGCTCCGCCCACTGATCGTGTAAGCTGATGATGCGAAAAACATTTTTTTACATGTGTTATCACTTTTAATTTTGTATGATATATTACAGAGAAGTATAATAAATATATTTTATTTGAATTGCTCTAGATCGATAAAGCCCTGGATTGCGTCATGCATGTATAGATGTCAACCAGTGGAATTTTCCTTTCGCCGACCGGTTAACAGGTCAACATGCCGTATGTAGGGCAATACACTAAGGTTATCACAAGACAGCGTGTTCCTTACTTTGTTCTTTTTATAGCACACATGATTTAAGGTCAACAGGTTGAGCACACATGATTAAAGGTCAACATATTACAACGCGATTGCTGGTTGGCTACAGGCACATGTTTTGTAAGAAGTTTTCTTTTTGGGGGCAATTTGATTGGGTTGTGTATGGCGAACATGGTTATTTAGCAGATGACAAGGCAGCCAGTAGAATTCAAGTTTACAACTGCATAACCGTACAATGATCAATACATATTAACAAAGAAAGTACTAGCAGTATATATGCATATATAATATGAAAGTAATTATTCCTTAAATAACATTGAAAAATAAACTAATTATTGAATTTACCCGGTATATGCAGGAGTCTTTTTCATAAAAGCTTTACTGCTAGTCCCCTGCTCATGTTGAGCAAGGAAAAAGAGATCATTGCTCTTTGAAGCCTTCTGTTGAAATATATCAGTTTGAATCCTTTAAGACATACAATGTAGATTTTCAATTAATATAATGCTTACCATAAAGAAATAATCAATACTGCACATAACAAATTTGTTCAATGGTTTATAATGCATTAGGAAGAAATGATAACAAACTAAATATATGTTTGTCTTTTATGTTGTTTTAACTTTGACTTCCTCTGCATTGACAGTTTGATTTATTGGGCCAGGGTTTTATGCCACTTTCAAATTCAGCTACTGTATATTGTTGTGGCCAATTGGCAATTTTATCCAAGGAAGAAAGCAGAGTACTGAGAGAGGCAACAACATTATCATAATTCATGCTGGCAATCATGTATACTGTGTTTTCTTATGTGCAAGAAACCCATTGAAAATTTAAAACAATTGTCAGAAAAAGAGGCCTCTGAGGCACTCCCCTTTACCAAAAACCATAACTTAAATAGTCTCAAAGATGTTGCACGTCAATGGGTCCTTCATAACAATATCCTTGAAATTATTGTGAAGCTTATTTAGTAATAAATTAAATAAATACATCAAATTCATAGTCCTCGGCCTAATACATGTACAAATGTACATGTTTATATTAAGGAATAAAAGTGCAACTGTAACAATATGACTTGAACAAACCATTGTTTGAGTTTTTGTCAAAAAGGGACTATTTAAAGAATAAAAAAAGTGTTAAAAGAATTATTTCTCAATATTATAAGTAAAATCTTCATGTAAAGTGTAGTTAACCAGTACATTGTTAGTAACAGGGTTCTCACTAATATTTTTTCATGATGAGTCTTGAGAGTGACAGTCATCATTTTTCAAAATATTAAAATCCTGTGCTGCCTCAAAATAATGACTGGTATAAAATAATTAAAATTTGAACATAAATTGTATGCAGTGATGCTCCAATTAATTTTGGAGAAAACTTATGTTTATGAAATGACCAAAAAATGGGTAAAAGAATTAGTAGATGTGAATAAAAGAATTATATGTAATACATGTACAAATGTATCCAACCCATACCACAGGCAGACTTATGATGACTGGAAACAAAATCAATTTGACAAGCCAAGACCAAACATTGTACATGCATGTATTATAAAAATTGTAGGGGAATACAATGTATACATTCCACAACATGTTTACCCAGGAAATTTTCTTGAAAAGGCATACTACTCCTTTTTGCACATCTTCAATGTTATTGTAATTTTTCTGCAAAGTTTCAAAGATTTAGATTAAAAGCTGTAGGAGGAGTTAATTACACAAAATATTTGACCCTCCAAACACAGTTGTCACAAAAAATGAAAGCTGCACAACGTGGAAATTGTTCGAAAATCTGGGAAAAATTATTCAAACTCCTTCATGCACATCTTCAATATCTCCATAGATATTCTGCAAAGCTTCAAAGATCTGAGTTAAAAGCTGTAGGAGGAGTTGATTACAGAAAATTAGTACCCTCACTTACACAAAAATGTATCAGCAACGTCACAATATGAGAGCAGGACATATTAGCAATGTCACAATATGAGATTAGAAGTTATCAAGCTTACGTCCAGGAGGACAACAAAGGGTAACAAATGTCTAACATGTGCGACTAAAAATGTATAGAATTTGTACGATAAACAGATTATTAGGTTAAGATATAGTAAAATATCAGCCGCTTGACACAATATTTCTTTTAGGCTTGTTCGCTGCACTCACTTGCAAAAAAAAAATCACAGTGTGCTGATATTTTAGGATATCAATGTGCAGAAAAACCAATAATCAGATATGCATTCAATGTATTTGAAGATGTGCATGAAGGAGTACTATGTCATTTGATGAATGTTGTTTTGAAAGAAATGTGCATGCCTGCTGTCACTGATAACATCTCATATATCACAAAGCCTTAATATGGAGATTATAGAGTGGCTGAGCAAGGTGATATAGACACAGGGAAGTGTGATAAGTCCATACATTGTATATAAACACTCTGCAAAGTTTCATATATCTAGGTTAAAAGCTGTAGTAACTAGGTATCCTATTTTCCCTGCCAGCCAGTTTAACATTTACCATACTACATGTACATGTATATGCCGAATTAGCACTACATGCAACGTGGCGAAAACGGGTTAACTTTGCAGTGTAACACAGCTTCCATGTATTATTATTAATTACTAGCTCAAATTGATACTTTAAATTTACTGGTACAAATAATATGTTACATTTTGTGAAAACAAGTGTCTCCCTCGTGCATAGCTCTGTCCTTAGATGGTTTTGGCTTTGTCACTTTGCTCTTCAACGTTTGGGTTATTGTTTTGGTTTAAAACATTTTAGACCTTGAGCACAACTGTCAGATGAGTCGTAAATCGACAAAATGTGCACATCTTGTGCATCAAAACTGGTATCAAATAATTTATTCATTTTTAAATACATTTATAATCAATATTGACAAAATTTCCATACATGTACATTTGTAGGTGCATGTGAAAAAAAGATCACTGAAAATTTTAAAACATTAAATCTATTTTCAAACTTGAATGGTCTGCATGTCATTACAGGTGGTAAAAAGACAATGGCAAATGAAAAAAGCATGTTATTATCGCAAGAATTTTTATCACCGCCATTTCCTAGCTGAATATTTTGACATTCCCTACCACTGATTCTCCTGAAAACAATAATGGTAACCAGAGAGTTTTTCATGAACATTAGTCTTTTGAAAAACCTACACATATTCAAGGGAGGCACAAGTTTAATAAATGACAGTCCATGGATTATGTGTCTTAGCAAGAAAACTGATATAAACTTTAGTGATTTTACCACATGAGATACAACGTATGATCATATAATTTGTCAAGAAATCAGTTGGTAGAATTTCCTTTGAACTTTAGCGGCAATTCCCAAATAGGATTGAAAAACCCTGTGGACATTTTTGAAGAAAACTTTTTAAGCATCGAAATTGAAGTAAGAAATCTTGCACATGAGGTCTCAAGATTGATCAAGAATGCATGTATGATTTTTTCATTTGTATACATTAACACTGTTTGCACAGGGATAAAAACTAACGGTCGCCCAGTTGGCTGAGATGACTAAATTTGAGTTGGGTAATTGAATCCTTGGTAACTGGTCATCCAGGTTGCGACCGAACATTTTGGTGCGCTGTCAGGACAATTTCATGTTTTTATATCTCCTGGAAATATTGCTGCGACTGGTTGATTTTGTCACTCTTCAATATTGACAACAGCGATTTGTGTTCTCAGTACAGAATGTATGTAACTTCTTACATTCAATATTAACATCGGAAGTATCCCCGAATGAGATTGATAAAATCAAGAGCTGTACGAAAGCAAATCCCCATCTAAATCAATTGCACGCTTTATCTTCTATAGAAAAATATTTCACAACGTTTGAATTTAGATTTTAAAATAAACCAAGAACGATTCCTAACGGGACAGTAGACTGGAGTGCAAATCCTGCACTCTTACTAAAAAAGAATTTTATGTTACACTCGCGTAAATTATGGACAGATTGTGATGTTTGGCATAAATTTATGAAAAGTCACTGTAAAATTTCAATTAAGACCATTATAACAATAAATAAAATTGCAACATTGCCATTTGGTTAATACATGTATGCAGCAAAAAATTCAACCCAAAAATGACTCAAGGGTTATAGAACAATGAAACAAAAAAGATTTACATTAGATTAATAATGAATTGGAAAGCCTCAGACTGCTAAATATTTGTGGAAATGTGCCCAATTAGCTATTATTGAGTGTTTTAGCTGGCCATAATACATTTGTGTATATATAAATCCCTGGGTTTCTTTTTCCTATCTTTTGAACTTTGTCTCAGTTAATGTTAAGACAAAATGGGTTTAGCTGCAGCCAATTTATCAGAAGTAAATTCCAATTTTCGTCCACACCTGATTTTTTTTTCTGTGGTGGTACATGCTTTTAACCCTAGGTACATGTAAATGTATCAGATTGAGACACTTCAAAGCTTGGATTACATTCTCAAATAATCGAATCATTTCTTAGTTTTTTGGATCCAATTTGCGTACAGAATGTACAGGGATTTAAAGAGCCAATTAAACATACGATGGCTGATGTCATGTTTCTTTTCAGATATTTTTTTTAAACAAAGCTGAGAAAAGATTTGAATTAGTTCACTAAAAATTTATAAAGGTTAATATATATACTGGGCTCCTCAAGTTTGAAATGGGCACCTAAATTTTGAAAACTAAGAGCCAAGTTGGTGACCAAGGTAAAAAAGTTATTCTTTATCCCTGTTTGCAGCCTGCACAATAAACAAAAATCACAAATTTTTCAATCTACCTTCTTATTAAGTATGCAAGTATTGCTTGTAAATCTTGAGTCTCTTCGTCACTTCCAGTTCTTGGCCTCGTTGAATTGTTTGAACTACTTGGTCGTGGACAGTCTGATCCACCTTGGGCTCCTAGGACTTCTGTTTCAGCCTCACTACTTGTGCTCATAGTTCTACGCCTCCTTGAATTACTCGAACCCATCAACACATTTTGTCTCTAATTCCCTGTACAAAGTTTGTGTAACCATAATAGAGGTCAATATAAGGTACATACATATGATAACAAATTTCACTTGCAGATGACACAGTGACACTATTGTAGTATTTGAGCTTATAATAATGAAAGGAAAAATAAATCTTTTCCTCCTTCAATATACTTAATTGTCACATTAATGTATGACTGCAACCATTCAAATTTAAATTCTCAAACAATCATATTGATATGCAAATAATTGGAATGAATCCAACTAGGTGATAAATTTTCTGTCGAATGAATAATATGAACGTAAAAATGCAATGTTCCAGTTGTTGACCAATCTAACCGGAACACAACAATGCAGTACTTCCGCCTCTCGGAATAGACATCTTGTTGAATAATCTGGAGTTCCGAAATACCAGCAGATGATGTGATGTGGAATTCGATTTCGCTCCCAAAAATGTGTATAAATGCTGTCAAGACATGCAGAAAAGATGCTGTTTATATATTCTGCACCTATTTTTTATTTCTTTAAGGTTTGTGTTTTAAACAATTTGTTTAATTTCTAGAGTACATATAGTAGTACTAGTAAAATTAATTTATCTGGTCATATGACAGGATACGCTGAAACTGTATGATTCTGGGACTAATTTCCCAATTAAAATTTCCTGGCTTTACTGCAATATGGTTGTTTTGAGTTAACCACCAGAAAAAAACTACATTTACATGCCTGTATCCTAGCTGCAGAACAGTAGCCCTTATAATTATGGTCCTTTAGTGTTTTTTTAGGTCATTTGGTCTAAATTCGAAGAGATGACTTTGCGTCATCCATGGTTTTTTTTTCGGAAATAAATTTTATTTATAAAGTATTGTGATATATACATATTGATGGTTATTATAATTTGTAAATATATTGTGCTGTATTTACATTATTTGTCATGTTTTAAATGTTATACACTTGGAATTAGCATTATATATATCATATATAAATGTGCTTTATCTAATAAAATATTTATATTATTTTCTAAATGATTTTTAATATCTTGCGTAAAACAAACTGAAAAAATAAAACAAATAAAAATGAATATCCAAAATGGGGAATTAATTTCTGTCATAGTTAAAACAATAAGTTTAGTTTTGAAATATAAAACTAAGTAATCAGATAATGATTAATTTTCAAATTTAAGAAGATTGTTAATTGCTTAATATTATGATTTCTTTGATGAACATAAGTATTAATTATGCTTTTTTCAAGAAATTGTAAAGGAAATACAAAACGGGATCACTATAAAAGCATCAGCACCCAAGCTGAGTTCAAAAGAAAATAAAACATACTTACACAATATGAAGCTGTAAATCAATTTTCAAAGTCATAGTAGGGATGAATTATTATCAATAGCATTAACTTAAAACCAGTCTTCTATGAGTCTACTTGTCTTGTTGAACAGCAGATGTATAGAAGTAAAAATAAATATATAGACTAGATCTATACTGACTCTTTCAAACTGGCAAACTTGTACATAATAAATACTACAAAATCATATTTCTGTTATAACTATGAAATAATACTTGTTGCATTATTATATTTTATGTTATAACCACAAAGCAATAAATACTTAAAGTATGGTCGATACGTCCTATGGACGATGTGGCGGTATAGCCGATACGTCCTATGGACGACGTGGAAGTATGGCCGTTGCATCTAGAAAGCACCTATTTCCATGCAATTGGTGTCCATCATCCATTAACTTTTTAAAAGATCTTCTCTTGAATTGAAACCAAACTTGCCCTGAATCATTCTTAGGGTATCTAGTTTAAAGTTTGTTACTGTTGACCCCACTGCCTGTTACTAAAAATAAACGTAGTGGTAGAATCTTTAAATAAGTCAATTAAAAAATCTTGTATATCCATAAACCAGGTCAAATAGCTGCCAAACATTTAGGAAATGATATGTTAGTGATCTCCTTTTATAATTATGGTTGATGACCCCAACTGCTGTCAAACATGGCTGCCACCACAACGAAAAATAGAAAATTTAAGGGAAAACCAATAAAAAATTCTTCTTGTGAACAAATAAAGCAATCAAAACCAAATATGACAAGTAGCAGCAAGACTTCCATTTGAATCCCCTTTCATGTATATCTTTATTTATTTCATCATTTGAGGGGGGTACAAAATGAATTTTTACCTGGGGTAATCGTAATTTGTAATGGTAATCAGCTGTGATTACATTTTTGTGTGTAATGGAATGTAATCTGTAATCAGACATTTGTTAGATTACAAGTAATCATAATTTAATCAATTACATTAATTTAATCCTGTAATCATAATTGCTTTTAGATTACATTTTGATTACTTCTATGTACCAGAGCTTCAAAATATACTTTTTATCTATGTTTCATTTCTTTATTTTATGAGAAAGTTATTTTATGAAATATTATTAGAAAACCATACTGCTGCGCTATCAAAATTTTTATTTAAATCAATTCAAACTTTTACTGTAATAACTATAAAGTTTTTAAGTTTGGTTCTGTCTTTTGGTTAAGTAATACATAAATTGTGTATTATTGACATTAGATGCATTGTCGTCAATAATAGGAATTCTGTTTTCAAAAGCAATTAGTAATTTAATCAGTTACATTTCAACAGTAATTGTAATTTAATCAATTACATTTCAAAATTGGTGTAATTGTAATTTAATCATGAATTTTGGAATGTAATCAGTAATTTAATCAATTACATTGGAAGTAATCAACCCCAGGTCTGCTTTGTTGCTGATCTGTTGGCAATGTGCCAACCAATATGGCTGCCAGTGGGGGACTAAGTTTTACATTGGACCCTATAGAATATATATAGAAAAAATTAAATCTTCTTGAGAACCACTGAACCAGTTGAAAACAAAGATGGCTTAAAGGTTCCTTGTGAGGTACTGATTAAGAATCGATACTTTATTGGCAATTGGCCAACTAATATGGCTGCCAATGTTGGACTTAGTTTTACATTGGACCCTATTTGAAATATGTAGAAAAATCTTGAGAACCGCTCAAAGAATTGAAATCAAATAGTCTTCAAAAAGTTTCCAGAGATTTTGCTGGACATTCCGTCTGGCAAGGACGTTAGATTTGTAGGACTGAAATAAATTTAGCTGACATTTACAAACATTTGAATCACTCAGATGTTTTGATTGTGATTTTAATTTTCGTACCGATGTTGGACTTTTGGACCGGGAATGTTGAAAATTCCTACCTATACTGACCTCGTCAGAATTATCTGGCAGACCGACAAACTTCCTGAAGACTTCAGATATGGCTTGAAGGTTCGTTGTGAGGTACTTGCTGAGAATTGTTACTTTTTTGGCAATCGACCAACCAGTATGGTCAGCAGTGGGGGTTTGGTTTTAAATTTGACCATATTGAAAATATATAGAAAATCTTGAGAATAGCTCAACAAATTGAATTCAGATGTGGCTTGAAGGTTCCTTGTGAGGTACTGACTGACAGTTTATACTTTGTTGGGGGTCAGCCACTCAGTATGGCTGCCAGTGACGGACTTAGTTTTACATTGGACTCTTTGGGAATTATATAGAAATTTCTACTTCTTGAAAACTACTCAACCAATTGAAATCAATTATGGCTTGAACGTTCCTTTTGATTTTGTTTTTTTTTAAATTTCAGCAACCTTTTTCAAGTACAAAGCCATACTGTTGATGAACATGACATTTTGATACAAGATTACCTGGCCAGTCATAATTTGAGGTACCATAGTCATCGTCACACAAGAGAATGTCAGCATGTAATATATGGAAATGTTACCAGATCAAAAATTAAAGCACATGACTTTGCTAGTACAGATATTATCCAGCCAATAGCAGAAACTAGACATGCTGTTATCTCTGTAGGAGATTATTTTAACAAAAGAGATGATCAAGTTCACTTTACAAAAGTCAACAATCCGTCAAGGACTATATCTGTATTAGAACCAGGATATGTTGGTGGCTGTAGTGATCAGACCAGATCAACTGTAATAGAGTCAGCCAGACAGAAAAACTGTACTGTGGCTATCAATGCTGGGTTCTTCAATACTCAGAATGGATCTTGCCTTGGTAAGTTGGTACATGTGTAGAATATTTTTGACTGTATACATGTCTGTATTTATTTTGTTGTTCTGACATGGTATTCATGGATGCAGCTATTTGATATTCATCCTGGCCTTTTAGACCTGCCACACTACACATTTAAAGGTCAAGTATGCATGATTTTCTTCAGATTAAAGCTAATTTTAACTTTATTAACAAAAAAATATTTCTAAAAATTTTTCAGATTTTTGTATAGTGTGTTTCTCACATACATTGATTTCTTTACAAAAACCCAGGACTTCATTACTATTCTCTACATTTAAATTAACAATTAGGTATGTCTTAAAAGTCGACATGGATCGAATGTTCAGAAACAGAACTTGCACATATTCTGCTCTCAAATATTTAGGGCATTTTAGCAGTGGAAATGACAATAATTCAATAATTTCCTCATAAAGAAACATTTTAGATATTCCCTAAAAACCACTTGCAGTTTGAAAAAAGACACACAGTAGGATTAATACCTGTTCATCAATCCATCAAACAGCAAAATTAATTAACTAATAGACTTGGCCAAACTTTGTAGGGTTTACCTTGTATATGGAGCAGGAACTGCTTACCCTTGCGGAGCACCTGGGTTCACTCCTTGTTTTTATAGGAGTTCGTGTTGTTCACTGTTTTTTAGTTTTCTGTGTTTATTTGTTGTGCTTGTGGTTGTTCATTTGTCTTCCCAGGTTTGTCTGTCCAATGGATTATGTTTTTTGGATTGCCTAGGTATATTTGTCCTTTTTGCCAAGCCTGCGACTTAAGTTGCAGAAAGCTCGACATAGGGATAGTGATCCAACGGCGGCATTAACTAACTTCTTAAAAGCTTTATATTTTAGAAGGTGGAAGAACTGGATGCTTTATACTTTGTATATAGATGCCTTATGTTACAAAGTTAATTTTAATTTTATTAACATAAAAATATTTCTAAATGTACATATTCTGTCTATCATATGTACATTGTCCTTGACCTCATTTTCATGGTTCAGTGACTACTTGAAAAAAAAGTTAAGATTTTTTGTAATGTTAATTTCTCTCTTATTATGAGTAATAGGATAACTATATTTAGTATGTGCATACCTTACAAGTTCCTCATCCCCGTCAGACAGTATTCAATTGACCTCGACCCCATTTCAAGGATCAGTGAACAAAATTAAGTTTTGGTGGTCAAGTCCATATCTCAGAAACTGTAAGCAATAGGTCTAGTATATTTGGTGTATGGAAGGATTGTAATGTGTAAATGTCCAACTGGCAGGTGTGATCTGACCTTGACCTCATTTTCATGGTTCAGTGGTTATAGTGAAGTTTTTTGTGTTTTGGCCTGTTTTTCGAATACTGTATTCAATAGGTCTACTATATTTGGTGTATGGAAGGATTGTAAGGTGTGCATGTCGAACTGACATGTGTCATTTGACCATGACCTTATTTTCATGGTTCAGTGGTTATAGTTAAGTTTTTGTGTTTTGCTCTGTTTTTCGAATACTGTATGCAGTAGGTCTGCTATATTTTATCTCATTATTTACAGCTTAAAATTTATAATGTATGTCTGATAGCATTTACTTTCATTAGAAATACACGACAGGCGAGACATTTTTGTGTGTCCACTCTTGTTATACTTTATCCAATAAAAATTAAACTTCTGTTAAACAATTGAAATAAGATATTCAAAATAAAATATATTTAAATGATAATTTATTACCCTTAATATCAAAGTTGACTCTTTTTGTAAACTTCAGTATCGTTATAGATAATGTGTATACTTTATTTTTAGGTAATGTGATCAGCAACGAAAGATTGGTTCTGAACTCAGAAGGAATACAAAATGTCCATTTTGGAATAACAAAAGATGGTCATCTATTTTTTGGGTAATTTATTTTTTTAAATTATTTTTAAAAAATTGTTAAAGAAAGCAGATACTAAGTTTGGTTTAATGTAACATCCAAAACATCTGTCTATCACCAATATGCTGTTTTTATTTTCATCCTATTTTAGGATAACATTGGTAATGTTCTCTATAGCAAAAGAGAGAGTGTCACAATGTTCTCTTGAAATTTAGTGTTTTTTATGAGTTTTTCTTAGTAGTAGTAATTAAGTTTTCCCCTTCCTCATTCCTAATGGAGTGTTGTCTCATTGAAACTTTCCCTATATCCTTACATTTTCATAGACCTTTACATGCCAAAATAATTAACTAAAATGAATCATTCTTGTAAAAAAATTTTGGTAACATCAAATAGCTGAGTGTTTCTGTTTCATTTAGAACAAAATCTATATTTTCTTCCAATCAGATAAGAGGAATTGGTCTATTAAGTGGTTCACTTAATCATTAAGAATCTGATTTTACGTCACAACCATGAACGTCAAATGATTCAATAGTATTTTTTGAAAACTAAAATTAGAATAACATCATTACAACGCACGCAACTTGATTGTTTAGATTTGTAAACATAAACAATTGAATACTTTATTTCTTTCCTCCTAAAATATTGCAACAAAAAATTTCAAATAGAGAGAAAAAAGAACAGAAGAAAATCTAAGATTAATACAATTTTGAGGGTTTTGTGGGGTGCTCGCCTAAATAATTTCTACATAGGCTCATCATTGAAGAATTTTCCCCTTAAGTAACACATTTTCAGACACCTCAAAAATACCTTTCTACGGAAGTAGCCTCTCCCCCCTCCAAAATAACTCCTGGGTGCACCATTATCTCAAATAATACTCAAGAAACTTTTCACATTTTTTTAGTGCCGTCTGTAAACTATGGCCTTTGTTTTGATAAGGGTGTTTTTTAAACTGAATAATTTTAGCAATTCCCATACAACTTAGTATTTTCAGAGAAGATTTTTTTTCTGACTGTCCACAACTCTCCATTTTCATTTATAAACCACCCCCTCTTGTATGGTATCCTGCATGTTTTTTATTTCCAATTATATTTTCAGTATAATAATTTAAAGGAAAAACATCGAATATAGGAATGGAGGTTATTTCCGAAAGCACATTTCTTTGAGCAGATGCTGCCGATTTATTGCAATTTTATAATTTATACACAATTACTTGCTTTTTTCATGCTGAAGTTGGATAAAATCAATGGTTTATTTTCTTTTAACAAGCAAGATTGTTCAATTTAATGTCAAGTCCCTCACTTTCCAAAATAAAAAATAGACAAATTTTTTGTACTTACAATTTTCCATGAAGCGCGTCTTTTTTCTCAAACCCTGTTTTTGGCTGCTTTCAAATGATATTCCCCCCATCTTTTCCACAAAAGAATGAATGTTAGCTTATGTTGGTGTTGATCCTTTTCAATCTATACTGCAACATTATCAATGAACATCGTCATGTCATCATGTTGTTTCATCATTTGCACTAGAAACACTGACAAATGAAAAAATATTCTTAGTCATTCAGAATATATAAAGTAAAATCTTATTGGTTAAGAATTAAGAATTTTACGTAATATATTCTAACTATAGCATAGGATTTAAGGGACGGATAAACACACAGTTTTTGGAATAAGGTCTTTTGTTAACTGCTTCCATGCAGTTTAATGTACAGTCAAACTTGTATATAAAGGCCACCTAAGGAACAAGAAAACATGCCTTGCAAGCTTTGTTCATGACAGAGATATTTTAACAGTTACCTTTATAGACAGTGATTTGCTATATAGAGGTGTCCTTGAAAGAAGGTATGACTGTATAAGGTAATTTATCTTCATTAAGAAGAATATTTTACTGTATTAAATATAAAACTGAGAATGCAGAGAGGAGCATTGGAATGGCAGATGGGAGTATTGAAGGAACATTGCTATGCTCCTACCTTCTATTTCTGGATAGATAAACACTGTAACATCCATATACATTTGTAATAGCAATAATTTATTTCAGATATTTATCTGAGATAGACATAATTGCTGAACAGTTTAAACAGTTGGTAGGAGGAGTAATCTGGCTTTTACGAGAAGGAAAAAAATATATAGATGAAAGTATAAGAATTGAATGTCAGGATACACAGGAAACAGGTGAATGAAATTTATTATTCCATCAGATAGCAAGGTTTCAATGTAAATATGAAATGTTCTTTTTTTTTCATTTTGGAGTTAATATTAACATTCTGTTTTCTTTGTTGAATATTTGAAAGTGTCATCAATTTTTATAAATACCAGATTATATGTCAGGACTATTTTTTTAATTAAAATGTCTAAGAAACCATGCATGACATGCTGTAAATTTTATCAGTTACATTGAGTTGTGTTTAAATAAATTATTTTCTTTTGTTACTGATTAAAGAGAAAACATTAATAAATTTCGCCGTCGTTTGGTCTAGGCCTTAAGTAACAAATGCAGTATATATTCCCCAAAAAGTTGTATTGTACAAAATTAATGAGAAATATTCCTTTGATTTTTTAATTACATGTAGGTACGCTTGAAAGATTTGCCTCTGTTTTATCAGCTAGGACAGCAGTAGGAAATGATAAAGATGGACGTGTTCTAATAATGCAGGTTGATGGCAAAACCAATCATTATGGGTAAGTTTAAATGCTGCCATTTTGGAAACCTTTTCATGAAGTTATGATTCTTGGTATGTAAATTACCGGTTATATGGAAAATGTCTTGTAAACATTCCTTTGCTTACTCTTGATAAATGTAATAGATTACAATGAAATTCAGGTCACATGAAATAAGTTTATTTTTTTTCAATTCCCACCAGGTTACCAAAAATCTCAGCAGCGTTGTAAAATGTGTGTTGTGTCAAAATATTTGTGTGGTTATGGTTTTTAGAAATATTAAGGCATACATTTTTAATGGGATTTGATGAAGTTGAAGTTGAATATTTTTAGAAAGTTTTAGTTGAGTTACATTAAGTTGTGTTAAAATATTTTTATTGATGGTATGGTCCTATAAAATTTACATAGATCGAATACCATAAAACTTGTCTTTAGAGACCTTTGCTATGATAGACCATCCTGGCTGTTTTTGAATATCACTCAAATATATCAACAAATCTGTCACATTGACTAAACCACTTTTGATAGACTCATAGTCTTCAAAGACCACACATTTAAGATTGAAAGATAGCTCTATAAAAGACAGCTATCACTGTTATGTTTTTTTAACTGGACTGTCATGCTTAGATATACCAATTATACCAGGTTGTTTTTATTTTAGTTTGATGTTTTCCTCTTTTAAGTAAGGATTTAACACAGAAAAAAATCAGATATGCTATTATTTACTGTGCAAAGTTTGTTCATGAAATTGTTATTACAAATACAGTCGACTCTCGTTATCTCAAAGTCATTCGGACCGCAAAAATTTGTTCGAGATAGACGAAATTCGACTGACAGGAGCTGCTCAAGTGCATTGTATAACATTTGGGACTACAGACGAAATTTGACTTATCGGAAATTCGACTTAAGTGTGTTCGAGATAACGATAGTCAACTGTATACATTTAATGTTTTACAAATATCTTGCTACTACAGTGTAGATTCATTCAGATTTTTTTCAGAATGTCATTGTATGAGTTTGCTGATGTTTTACTGCAGTATGGATTTGTTAATGCTATAAATTTAGATGGGGGAGGATCTTCTACTTTTGTTGTGAATGGAACTCTAGCCAATTATCCAACTGATGAATGGTAAATTTTTTAGCTCTTTACTTTGTTAGTGGTGTTTGTAAAAGTGCTGTCCAGTAATTCTTTCTGTTTTTTGAAGGAAAATATACTACTGGTAGGCTTAAATTTCCAGGATTGTTTTTCACCAGGGTTTTATTTCTGAAAGAATGAACCCAAAAGTGTAAAAAAGAAATAAATTTGGATTTAATATTTGTGTGTTTTGTTTGACTAAAACACTTGTAAAAAAATTAATTAGAATTCAGCACTTTATGTCATTGCATTTTTTCTTTGCATGATAAATTATATGTTGTATAAAAAAAACATAGATCCTCATTTTCACAATTTTTATAATATTATGAAAAAGTTTTTTTTTATTGTGTCTTTGTATTATATATTTGGGTTAAGTGTAGATTGGTACAGAAAGAGTGAGAATGGTTGCAGTAACAAATATTTGAAAAAATTAGTGCCTGATTTTGGCATGAATAGAGTTCTATTTAGTATCAGGAAAATATATATTTGACAATCTGTTTTCTGGAAAAAAAACTATAGATCTGTTACGTAAACCCATTGGCCGTTATTTATAATGTACTTTTATTACATTGTATTAAAAACATCATGACAGTTGAATACATACCTTTTTAATCACAAAAGCTTTATTTAAAAAATTTTAGTGAAGATGATTCAAATTTTAATTGTGCCAGAGATGTGTCCACCATTTTGTGTGTTCATGAGCCACAGTGCTCTCCATTTGATTGTTCAGGCCATGGTACATGTAAAGAAGGGAAGTGTCAGTGTGATGTTAACTGGTCAGGATCAGCATGTAATCAGCTAAAATGTCTGGATCATTGTTCTTATCATGGAACTTGTACAAGTGGTATTCATTTTATTTTTAAATATTTACACTAAAACAAAACATTATTTTTGAAAAAAAAAGCATAATAAAAACATCAGTACATATTCAGGTGATTTGACATTAGCCAAAAATATATAATGATTTATCAACATTCCAAATATTCATGTATAAAAAAATATATGGTTGGATAGGTAAATCTATCAGCCTTTCTGCATACTTTTATTATAGAATTTTATCTGTTATACACTATTTGAAACTTTTTGGACTGATGATGGTTGTGAACTAGCTGAAAAGCTTCATATTTTTTGAATGTCTTGTATTTTACAGTATCTTTGTGAATTTAACTTCATAATGAATATTTTGTAACAACCTTCCAACAAGAAAACACACGAAATGAAAATCTGCAAAAATGTTGAATGAAAATATTAAGCCTGATCCACCCTCTCATTGGCCAGGTTGCACATATTGAAGTCTGGCATATTTGTATAGTGAATGTCGGATGGGCAGATGGGAGAGCAGATATGCAGGCAACAAATATGTAAGGAGGGTACAAATTTTGTGTGATCAACTCCCCTACAGCTTTTAACCCAGATCTTTTAACCTTAGTAGACGGGTTATGGATATAATGAACATATGCATTTTACAGATTTCCATGTTGAGGAAATTAATCATTTTTTTTTTGTGAGAATGTGTATGGAATGTGCCTACAGCTTTTCATCCAGATCTTTGCAGAATGTGTACGATCATTTTGAAGATGTGCATGAAGGAGTGGTATGCTACATGAAGAAGAAAAGTTTCCAGATTTTTTTTCATATTGTGAAACTTAGTTATTTTTCAAAAGAATTGTACTCTTCCCTAAATTTTTATTATACATACAATGTTCGGTCTTGCTTGTCATGTTGATTTTGTAACTGGTCATCATAAACCTACCTATGGTGTGGGTTGCATACAGGTAATCTTTTTATACACATTCAACACAACCCGGTCTATTGAGTCTTTCACCCATTTTTGTCTCGCCTGCGACAAAAAGTCGCGGAGGCGAGATATAGGTATTACTTTCCGGCAGTGGAGAAGTCGACGGCAGAAACTTTTATAAAACTTTAATAACTTTGAACATGTAAAACCTACATTTACGATTTATGGTCCACAAGGTAGCTTATGGTATAAAGTTTACCGCAGTATACTTGTCTTGTGACCCTGACCTCATTTTCATGGTTCACTGACTTCACAAACATGAATTAAAAATCAGCGTCCATGTTTCGTGGTTAAATCCATTTCTCAGCAACTGTAATGCCTAGGCCAACCATATTTGGTATATAAATAGTTCTTAGTGGGTACAAGCCAATCTGACACCTGACCTCAATTTCATGCCCTAGTGACTTTATCACTTTTTTGTGGTTAAGTCTATTTCTCAGAAACTGTAATACCTAGAACTAATGTATTTGGTCAATAGATAGTTCTTGGTGGGTACATGTCAGTCTGACACCTGCCTTTTGACTTTGACCTCAATTTCATGCTTGAGAGACCTGCATTACATGTTCATGGTTAAGTCCATTTCTCAGAAACTGTAATACCTAGGCCAACCATATTTGGTCAATAGATAGTTCTTGGTGGGTACATGCCAGTCTGATATCTGACTTGGGACCTTGACCTCAATCTCATGCTTGAGTGACCTTGTCACTTTTTCATGGTTAAGTCCATTTCTCAGCAACTAGAATACCTAGACCCAACATATTTGGTCATTAGATAGTTCTCGGTGGGTACATGTCAGTCTGACACCTGGTTTGTGACCTTGACCTCAATTTCATGCTTGAGTGACTTTGTCACTTTTTCATGGTTAAGTCCATTTCTCAGAAACTGTAATAACCAGACCCACTGTATTTGGTCTATTGATAGTTCTTGATGGATACATGCCAGTCTGACACTTGTCTCTGGACCTTGATGTCAATTTCATGGTTGAGTGACTTTCATCCAAATTTCTTGATTAAGCCCTTTTTAAGCAATTGTAATACCTAGACTCATCTGTGTTTGGTCTATAGATAGTTCTTAGGGGATACATGCAAGTCTGACACCTGTCTCTGGACTTTGATCTCAATTTCAGGTCCATTTCCCAGCAACTTTAATACCTAGACCCACCATATTTGGTATGACACCTGCCTTTTGATCTTGACCTCAATTGTGTGTCCACTCTTGTTAGTATAATTTCTTTTAATAAAAAAATGTTTATTGATGATTTTATACTAAGTTTGAATTGTCGCTTATAGAATTTTTATGTTATATTAGTTATCATTAAGAGAAGTTGCAATTGAAGCATAAGTAACAATCTTCATTTCAGATGGATGTGCTTGTAAGGATGGATGGAAGGGAAGTAGTTGCAACACTTCCTGTTCTGTAGGGTATTATGGGAAGAATTGTTTACAAAGATGCTCCTGTACACATGGTTCCATGGGCACTTGTGATCCTGTAAATGGCCATTGTAACTGCAAACCAGGTTTTACTGGAATTTTATGTGAAAATGGTATTAAAAAATCATTTATTGTAATGCACCACATCTTAGTGTTATATAAGGATGCAAATGTCATGTTTTTTAGCTCAGAAGTGAACTATTGTCATCATTTGGTGTCCGTTGTGTTGTTGTATACTTTCCTTTAAATTTCGTTTCCTCTGAACCACTTGGCCAGTTGAGACTGGTGGAATGGTCTGGAGGTAGTAACCATCAGAATTATATCCTTGGGTCCAAAACTCCATCAAATATGGCTGGTGTTACAAATAATAGAAAAATCAATACAAAATATTAAAAAATCCTCTCCTCTGATTCTATTGGCTTATTGAGACCAAACTTTAATGAATGGTCTTTGGGTGCTTCCCTTTCAAAATTGTGTCTAGGAGTCAAGACCTCCAACCAGTATGGCTGCTATTACTAAAGCAGAAAAATCAGCATACAAATAATTAAAAAAACTTCTCCTCTGACTACTACTGCTAGTCCTTATCTTGTGCCAATATGATCACAGTTACTTCATGATATAAAAACTAGCAAAATAATATTTAAAATTTATTGTGATGAAACTACAGGAAAATTGACTCCAAACTTTTGTGGAATGGCCTTACGGTAGTCTCCTTTCAAATTTGTGTTTATGGACCAGGTCATTGGGTAATATGACTGAGGTAACTAAATATTAATAAAACGAAATAAGAGAAAAAAACAAAACAAATCTTTAAAAATCTTCTCCCAATCTGCTGGGGCAGTTGAGAACAAACTGGTGAAGTGGCCCTTCAAAATTATGTCCATGGATGCTATTATACAAAAAAAAAATCAGAAAACAACTGGATGAGGCTGTTGTTTAATTCCTTTTAGTGACTTTTGAGAGGCAAGTTATATCCAGTTAAGTGATATTGGCTATATTTCTTCAACACCCCATAATTCCTTTACTTTTAAGAAAGTTGTTCGTAACATCCAATCAACTGTTTCAGTAACTGACCTTTAACAGGGTCAGATATATTACATTTGATGAAATCATGATAAAAAATAGGCTAAAATAAAGATATGATCTCAAGAGAAATAAGTAAAATACAGTTAAAATATATGTATTCAGTCATATTAAGTTCATTATTCAACACTTTCGGCTGTGAATTCATTATTATTCATTGTATACCAATTTTCGTGGGTCCCCGTAAACCACGAATTTAAATATCCAACGAAAAATGGTAGTTTTACTTTATTTTAAATGCAATGAAGTTTGAAACCACAGAGTTTTGATGTACCTATTCGAGACAACATTGAACAATTGCATTTTTACAGTATGTACTTGGATACTCACATATGATGACTCATCTATATCCCATATATCATAGTGATATAGTGTTTCATGTAATTTTGTCTTTAGCAACATATAAATGCTCAAGCAATTTTCTTTAATATATTGACTGTGTAGATTGTCACGGAATTCACTTCCGGTTTATTTTTAATTAAACATTCAAGAAAAATATTAATCTACAGGCCTAATTTGTGATTCTTCCTAAATATCTTCTTTTTGTTTACAGCATGTCCAACTGGTTTCTATGGTAGTCAGTGTTTAAGTGTGTGTTTATGTCCACTTGGATGTCCATGTCATCAAGAGACAGGAAGTTGCAATTTTTCACACTTAGATCAGCAATATATGCAAGGTACAGTATTTATAAAAAAAATGACAACACATTTTGTTCCGAAACATCCAAATGTCTTACAACAATTTAAAAGTAAATGCACTGATAAGAAAATTCTGTTATAATTTAAATAATTACTTGCTGGTAATAAACTGACTTTAGGAATCTGGAATTTATGATTTTTGTCTCGCCTGCGACGAAAAGTTGCGGAGGCGAGTGTAGGTATTACTTTCTGGTGGCGATGGCAACATAAACTTTTGAAAACTTTAATAACTTTGCACATGCAATACCTACAATTAAGATTTATGGTCCACAAGGTAGGTTATCGTATAAGGTTTGCCGCTGTATACTTGTCTTGTGACCCTGACATCATTTTCATGCTTCACTGATTTCATAAACCTGAATTTAAAATCTGTGTCCAAGTTTCGTGGTTAAATCCATTTCTCAGCAACTGTAAAACCTAGGCCAACCATATTTGGTCTATAGATAGTTCTTAGTAGATACATGATAGTCTGTTAACTGGATTGGGACCTTGACCTCAATTTCATGCTCGAGTGACTTTGTCACTTTTTCGTGGTTGTCAATTTCTCAGAAACTGTAATACCTAGACCCAACATATTTGGTCTATAGATAGTTCTTAGTGGATACATGTCAGTCTGACACCTGGCTTTTGACAAAGACCTCAATTTCATGCTTGAGTGACCTGTGTCACATTTTTGTGGTTAAGTCCATTACTCAGAAACTAGAATACATGTACCTACTCCCACCATATTTGGTCAATAGATAGTTCTTGGTGGGTACATGTCATTCTTACACCTGGCTTTGGACCTTGACCTCAATTTCATGCTTGAGGGACTTTGTCACTTTTTCATGGTTAAGTCCATTTCGCAGCAACAAGAACACCTAGACCCACCATATTTGGTCAATAGATAGTTCTTAGTGAGTACATATCAGTTTACCTCTGGTTTGGGACCTTGACCTCAATTGCATGCTTGAGTGACTTTGTCACATTTTCGAGATTAGGTCCATTTCTCAGCAACTTTGATACCTAGACCCACTATATTTGGACAATAGATAGTTTTTAGTGGATACATCTTGGTATGACACCTGCCTTATGACCTTGACCTCAATTTCTTTTAACACATTTTCCTTTGACTTGCGGGTATCAGATAATCATTATTCTGTGTCCATGTGCATACTCAGGCGAGACATGTAGTGTGTCCACTCTTGTTTGTTAATTCATCACAAACATTTCTGTAAATATCTTGATCTTTTATAAATGACAAAGTGTTTATGCATTTTGCCTTTCTTTTTTAGTGATGTTTGTAAACGTCGGTGTACGTATTTTTTTTAGGGATATTTGTAAATTAGATTAAACTTATGCAAATTTTTTACTTTTTTTGTCTTTTAGTTGGTATTTGCTATGCAAAGGAACAAATTCAAAGGCAGCACTTGGTTCCTGACAAGTCTGATGAATTTAGGTAAGATATCTGACCATTCTTCTTTTTACACCCCACGCAACAAAGTTTCGGAAGGTATAATGTTTTTGACCTCTCCCTCCATCAGTCCTATTCTTGTGAGCGCAACTCCTCTGAAACCACATGACAGAATTTCATGAAACTTTGTAGTAAATAAGGGCATACTATGTCGATGTGCATATCGATAGGAGATTTCGATTCAAATTATTTTCTAGGAGTTATGCCCCTTTGAACATAGAATTTTGGCCTTTGTCAGTGCAAGTTCTCTGAAACCACACAACAGTGTCAGTGCAACTTCAGTGAAACCACACAACAGAATTTCGTGAAAGTTTGTAAATAATGAGGACATACTATGTAGATGTGCTTATCTACAAGAATTTTTAATCAGTTGACTTTTGTAGGAATTGTAAGTCTTTGAACTTAGGAATCTGGTGAGATTTTGTTTGCCCAGTGACAATGTGTGGGCATGGGGTTTGTGAGCATGCTCAGAAAGGTTTTTTCATTAGAATCTGTCGCTTATTACATATGTGTAGTGTTGGTACCGATATTCTTATTCTAAGGGGTTTAGATACTTTAAATCTGATATAAATTGAAAATTGAAAATTTCAGTCAGATGATTATGACTTCATGCATCAAAATATTTTCCGTTGCTATCAATGATTAACTATATTTCTTTACAGAAAGGTAATGATAAGTCTGATCTGCATCAGTATATTTGCAGCATTAAGTGCCATAGTCAATATAGTTTTTATATGTAAGATATTTACAATGAAGGAAAAGTCCAGGTACAGAAGAAAGAAAGGAGAAAAATCAAAATCAACAAAATCAAAATATATCCTTGAGGGGAGGTCTTCTGAAAATGAATTATCTTCATTCAGTGATTGTCCGATGGAAACTACAACATTTACAAAAGCTGCTGATGAATTGAAGATCGGAGTAAATCCAAATTCTGATTAGTTGTTTTATATAGTAAAAGTCCATTTATTTAAGCTAACTCTTAACTTATTAAACTTATTTATACTCCTTTGATGTCTCGAACCAGCCTTTAACTGGATTGTTTTTGTTTGCGTCTAAGTTTTTTGAGGGACTGATGTTAGACTATATTCATGATTTGGATATTATAATTTATTCTTTATATAATATATACTGTTTGTACCCTATAGCCTATCTTGCCAGGTACCTAATCTAACCACTTGCAACTTCTATAAAAATATTGTAGAAATTTTAAGGAGACTTCTGTTTGTTTAAATATATGTTGATTTTAAAAAAATTAACAAAATTTTCACTGGACCTTTTAGGTTGACAGTAGAAACATGCATAGTGATATTGGGTATCTGGTGAGATACGCATGCCAGTACTGTAAATTGAAAAAAATGTGATGCTTTTATTGATTCAAAAAATGCACAGAATGAGCATCGCAATAGTTAAAATTGGCATTATTAGTCTCCTACCAGCCAAAGGAGACTTTACATTTGCAATATGTCCGTCTGTCTGTTTGTCATACTGTCCATGTGTAAGTCCGAAAAATCTTTTTTTTCCAGTTGTTCTTGAAGATATTGACTTGATATTTGGTATATAGTTTTATCAAGACCAGTTACAGATCAAAATTTAAATTTTGTTCTGATCTGATGATTTTTTGCAGAGTTATGGTTCTTGGACTTAGAAAATTCATGCAAATAATCAGTTTTCTGCACTTTTTTCGCAAACCCTTTTACCAAGTAATCTTATTTTTTGGTATTTGAGCTTATAATGATGGGTTACAGATCAAGTTTGAGTTTCACGCTGATCGGATAATTATTGTGAGAGTTATTGCCCTTGGAAGTAGGAAATATTGCCAAAATAATAGTTTTCCAGACTTTTTTATAAACCATTTAACCAACTGAAATTATTTTTGGTGTGTGAGCTTATAATGATGAGTTACAGTTCAAGGTTGAGTTTAATGCTGATCGGATTATCATTGTGAGAGTTATTGCCTTTGGAAAGAAGAATTATTGTCAAAATAGTAGTTTTCTGGACTTTTTTGCAAACCCTTTTACCAAGTGATCTTATTTTTGGTATTTGAGCTTTTAATGATGAGATACAGATCAAGCTGATCGGATAAATATTGTGTACCCCTTGCAAACATAGTTTCAGGATTTTTAGGAGTCACTCTGTCCATACGCTTTTTGTTTGATTCACATATTCAAGATTTTCATGTTTTCTCAAAGCTCAAGCTGGTAGGGGACATTGATTGCCCAGCAATACTTTCAGTATGCTTGTTAATTTTGTCTTATACATTCTATTAACACATGTTTTTTAATTACTCTTGTATTATTGTTGATTTCTGAGAATTCCAGTACATTTTATTAAATGCAGGCAATAATTTCTAAATTTATATTATATACAATGTACATTTTTGTGCTAAAATGTATTTAATCATTTTTTTTATATACATGAAGATTTTTGTACGATCGCAAATATTTGTGGTCTTATTATGGTATAAGCCTGTCAGCGTCCGTAGACAGTTAGGTTTCCACTCATTTACTTTTGTCCTATTGAATGTATCCTTATAATATTTTACCAGAGTGGTCCCCCATATGAAATACAGATTTGGATTTATTTTGGGAAATCTTGCCCCTCCCGTTTTTTTTTCTGGGGGTTATTTAGGGTTTTTTGATAATTTTGTTTTAACTTTATAAATTTTCATCTGTTTTTTAGCTCACCTGGCCATAGGCCATGTGAGCTATTGCCATCACTTGGCGTCCGTCGTCGTCGTCTGTAAACTTTTTCAAACGTTAACTCGTCCTAAACTACTGGACCGACTTCAACCTAACTTTGCAGAATTGTTCTTTAGGGCATCTGGAAAATTTCTATCATTTAAAATTTTTGAAATGTCGAAAAACATGGCTGTCGTTACTATAAATAGAACATAGGGGTCCATCAGTAGTTTTCTGCAAATAACTTGAAAACGAAAGCAGATATCAAAATTTTGACATAGGGTCAAAATGTTCAGCACGATGAGATCTACCAGTGTGCAAATTTTTGTTACGATCTTACAACTGATGTAGGAGTTGTTGCCCTTTAAATGTCAAATTTGGCAATATTTCGTTTTTCAAGGCTATTATTATGAAAATGAGAAGAGATAGATAATCAATGTAAGAACAAAAGTTGCTCAGTTAATAAAGATCTATGAATGTTCAAAATTTCAGGTCAATCAGACATACCATGTTAGAGTTATTGCCCTTGAAAATGTCAATTTTGTTTGCAGATTTTCCCTTTTTGTGCAATTATTGTGAAAGGAGATAAATAATCAATGTAAGAATAAAAGTTGTTCAGTTAATTAAGATCTATCACTGTGCCAATTTTCAGGTCAATCAGACAACCTATATTAGAGTTATTGCCCTTGGAAATTTAATTTTTTTCAGATTTTCACATATGTTCAAGTTTAGCATTTTTAATCAGGATGTTGTTTATTTATATTTTATTGCTACTTGAAATTATTTTTATTGAAATTCTGTTTAATGTTTTGAATATTTCATCAACATTCAATTCACAATAATTATTTTTTCATTGATGTACTCGTGAGCTTTGGTGCCGAGTGAGGGACCATACTCAAGGTTTTAGCATTTTTTTTTTTTCACTTCCATGTCATTTCCTGCAAAATCAGGTAAACTTTTCACTCCTGTTTATATCATGATTATTGTCCTTTGCCACAATTGTCCATTTACATCGTGCTTATTTATTATTGTCCTTTGCCACAATTGTCCAGAATCAATTTTACTTCCATAAAAGTCCATTCATGTTAATATTTTTGATGCAGATTTATAACCAAAACATTGCACAGGTTGTCCAGAGCAAATGCCTGAAATCAGGTATACAAAGCTTTGAATCAATTTTTCTGACTTCTATAAAATAAAGGCATTTTCTAAATATATCATTCAAAAGAAGTGATATCATAGCTATATGTTTTAGCATCTTTCAAATTATAAAAAATGATGTCTTGTTAAATGCCTCTGCAGTGACAAAGCTTTCTTGAATTTTCTATTGTATTAGCAGACGTTAACATGTGTGCAACCAGGTCTGACTTGAGCACATCTCACTCTCCTTTGATGATATAATTGGCATGTGACCAAGTTAACAAGGATGATGTCAAGTTCTTTGAAAACAAATTGAATGTATTTAGGAAATGTGCTTGACCGATGGACTAGTCAGATTTAAAATTTGGAAATTAGCGTTTGTTTCAACAAGTTGTCAAATTTACTATAGAAATATATAATCCGTCCTGTAGATTTTTGCTTTCGGTCTGACAGGAATTATCAATAACATCCTTAACTTATTAAAAGAGTGCATCAGGGCTTTCAATATAAGCCAGAAGGTGGCTATTTTATCTGTATACTTTTGGCATTTAGCCGCCTACTTTTGAGAAATTTCTATTAATCCAATAGGGAAATAGCCGACTACTCTTGAATAAGAAATGTTTACTTGAAAAAGTGTTGAAAGCCCTGCTTCATGTATGCAAAGTTGTGTTTTAAATTACAGGTCTCTGATGACCATATAAAGGGTAAATGCTGTTAAAAACATATTTTGTGTTGCATGTGACTCTTGCTTGATGTTTTGTTGAGGAAATAATAATTGAACAATAAATTATTTTTTCATATTGTCACGTAAGGGACGAGATCAAAAGTTCAATGTCGGATAAAAAACTTAATTCAAATAGTTTAGGGGTGTGGGGGTAAAAATCACTGCAAGTTTTGTTATCCGACATCAATTTTTGAATATGCCCGTATTGGTCAATCAATTTTTTCCAAATTAAGTTAAGAGGGGGGGGGTGGGGGGGTCAGTGAAAAAACTATGTGAATTAAGTTTTTTATCCGACATTGAACTTTTGATCTCGTCCCTAAAGCTTAATGCATTAATGTAAATTGTAATAACTTCACTCCAGACAGTTTATAAATGTTGAATATGCGTGTCTCGTAAAAGCAGACACTTGACTTCCATATGAAAACTTGTAAGTATTTTGGTTACTGATGTACACAAATTAATAAATTTTTATGATTTCAAAACATCATGGCTTTGAAACAGATTCCTGCGTTTAAAGGATACACTCATGCCAGTATATGATACATACCGTCTATTTTCATATAACAATTCTATTGTAAACGGTTCAGTTCATAACTTGGTCATCCTAATGATACCAGGCCATTTTTTTATCACTTCATACATATATTGTAAAAAAACAATCCAGGCAATTTGTCTGATGTTACCTTTAACAGTATGCATGACTTTAAGATCATCCGTTCTAACAGATTAATTTCTCTACATAAGAACTTAAGGCCTAGAAAAAAGTGTTGTGTTTGGATAGCCAACCCTATAAGTAAACTTTTTTGTAATATTCCTACTTCAAAAAAATAAAAAGAATCGGAAATCTGGTGGACCTCATTTTCATTCCCATTTGTAAACTTTGTTGATTTTTTATGGCGATATGGCGCTTTCAGTAGATATTGTTCATATCAGAACACATTTATTGAAAAGTTGTTCATACAACACCTCTACAAAAGTCTCTGTAAGTTTGACATTGTCAGATGATCATTTTAGGGGTTATCGCCCTTTGAAGGTAAAAAATAGTGTTTTTCATGTTTTTGGCTTTAGAATGAAAACTAATTAATGAAAATAGCAAAAGATGCTGCTTGCTTAAACCTTCAACTCGTTGAACTTTAAAAGACACTCCATTGGATGGAAGTTGACAAATGGGCCTTTAAATGGGTAATTGCTAAAAAGAGAGACCTTTATACCTTAAAGACCAGGTGAGCGATTCAGGCTCCTGGGAGCCTCTTGTTATGATTTTTGGTTTATAATGTTCCTTGATAAAAATGCAAAAACTTGTCCAAGATCAGTTTTTCACTATCTCTTACCGTGTTAGAAATATAAGGGGCCAAAAAAAGGACACACCTTAATTTTCGAAACTTTTTAATTCTTATCCGAGTTTGATGATTTTTTTTTTAAATGGTTCTCCATAAGAAATATAATAATAAAAGTTACTCAAGGCATTTTTATGTTACTTTTGTCGCAGAGATAAAAGGGATTAAAGGGGCCAAAATTAACCATTTTGCGGGATGTCTAAAAGTTTTATTTTTCATCCAATTTTAACAGGCATTTTTTTTCTTTTAATTCATCTTGATGAGTGTTTCCAGTGGTATGACCACAGATTTCTTCTATTTTTTTTTTTACAATTTTTGAGAACGAAGGGATTAAAAGGGCTAAAAAAGCAATGTGCCTTGATATGTATGCTTTCATTAGTTTTGTCTATCTGTTATTGTTTTTGAGATACAAGGGGTCAAAGAGGAAACATGAAATTTTTATTTTTCATCCAATTTTTTCATTTTTGATTCATCTTGATGAGTACTTTCAGTAGTATGTCAACAAATTTTTACTATCTTTTACATTCTTGAGATGCAGGGGGTTAAAGGTGCCAAAAAAAAATATGTTGTGGTCATATCATGCTGCATTTAGTGGAACTCTTTATTTATAGCTTCATTTGAATGGGTGTATTTTTAAAATGAAATAGGTAATTTCATTTTAAAATTGATATAGAATTTCTGTGTTCTCTTTCTGAGGAATTAAATATTTAAGAGTGAAAAAGTGAAATCCCATTGTTTAGATTGTTGACTTCTAGAAGATCTCATAAGTATAGTAAATATTATTATGAAATATTGATTTTGTTACTCTTGTCATTAGACATTAACATATGATATTGGTGCTCAGGTGTAACAGGTCTTCAGTTGGAGAAGGTTCTCTTTCATTATTGACATAAGTATATCTATTTTCATTGGTGGTGCCACATTTGTACTTCTTGCATATCAATCAAACAAAATAAAATAATTTTTGCCTCAGATCTTAGTACAGTCAAAACTTCTATAAAGGGCACCTCTGTACATCAAATCAATGTCAATAAATGTAACTATGAGAGTGTCCCTGTCGCAAGCAATGCTTGTAAAATGAACCTTTGTAAAAGGGTCCTGTCCACTTTTTTTTGTTCCTGACTGCCCTTTAAACACTGGTTTATCCATTCTTTTGTATAAGATACAACTAATATGAATATTTAGCATATTTCATTGTAAAAAGACAACTTACAACATTAATTTTTTTTTTAACATGAGAGAAGAATTTCTTTTTCAGGAAAACATAAATTTTGTCAGCTAGAATTCGTGAAATTAAATATACAGTTGACTCTCGTCTAAAAATTGCATGAGTCGAAATTTCGGTTATGTCGAAAATCAGAAGAAGACAGTATAATCAATGTATTTTTATTCCTTTTGTATCAAAATTTGATTAGTCGAAATTTCGGTTGTGTCGAAGTGATGCTGCTTTCACATAGATACACGGTTCATGTGGGGACAGTTTGTGCACTGAATGTATAAGAAACTCCCACATCCATAACTTTTCTTACCACAGCACATGTATAGAAACTATGGGGATAGACAGTTTTTACAGGCCTTTATTTGTTCTGTGAAATGAAACAACTCAGCATTTCTTTGTCCCTCTTTCCAGTCTTGTAGCTCTTTCTCATTGTCTTTCGAATCTTGTCTGACCTCGGATGCAACTACCTTGTTGGGAAATCTTTTCATTAAATTTATTTTGGGCTTTTATTAATTGTAGGTATCTTTTACCTTTGAATCTGCTAAATCGATCTCTCGAACTTGCGTCGTACATTTTTGTCCAATTCATAGTGTAACTCGCGTTACTAACGTCGCACGTTCTGATTCCCGATATCCATTAGAGGCGCTGAATTACATACACTTCACCTTAAACAAATTTATGGATTTTGTGATAAAAATATACAACAATAAAAGGAAGTGTTTTTTACAGTATGTAAACGTCCTATTTATTCAGACTGTGGTCATTATAAAATTCTGATTATGTTAATTAGGCGTGACTTGCCGAAAAAGAATTTATAAAATCAATATCGAACAACATTAAAGGATTATCAATTTAAAGAAACACATTGTACTTAAGAATCAGTAAGCTTTAATTATTTTCCTACTTAATGAGAAAATGATCAATAATCAAAATTAATTGTTAACAAAAATCAAATGACCATAGATCCTTTTTAGTCAAACATCGGCTATCTCGAACACAGTCCCATGGTCCGTTGCACTCGGAGATAATGAGAATCAACTGTATAGGATTTAATATAAGTCTTTACATCAAGGCAAAATGTTTTGATCAAAAGAATCTTTGGAGAACAAAATATGTGACTGAATTAAAGGTAGCAAGTAATTTTAGAAGCTTTACACATTTGTACTTATTTTTATGAAAAATGTTTGAATTAAAGGTGCCATTGATCATTATTATTGATTTTACTGTTAGACATTAAGCAGGTGCTGGTTGCTTTACATATTGTATATGGTGGCAGAATTATGTGTATACATTAAGTACATTTATTTGAATTAAATTGTCTGTTTTTAGATTTGTCAATACAAATACATTTTATAGAATATAAGGATTTCAGCTGAATTTATTCACACTGTTTTACAGTGGGTATTAATTTTAAGAGTTTGTAATGCGGGGTTGGAAAGTACTCCTTGTGGAATGTTATTGTGAAGTGACTAAATTTTACCATAAAATTTGGATATTTTGAAGCTTTAATTTATTTATATTTCTTTGAGATAATTGTGTATATCTTTATTACCAGTATATTTAAATGAGGAATGAATGCTTGATAGTGCATGGATTCTGTCTGATAATAGGCCTCTCCCTATTTAAAGTCAATTTCATTTCGAAGTCTAAAAAGTAACCCCTAAGAGGCAGTGTATATATATAAGTGTAGAATTGTCCTTTTTACACACATTACCTCAGATTGAAACATTAGCTAAATTTTAATGGCAATCTTATTTGGTTCTTAATTTTATTGTCAGATTGTACCACACATTCCATGAAAAGTTGTGAACCACATACAATAAGTGTTTAAGTTTGTTCCTGTTTGTATTTTACCCCTTGCCAAAATCTGTTGATATAAACTTGTACTTATGAAGGTATGTATATGTTTTATTGTAAAACTTTTTAACATATCTTCTGTATTTCAGGTATTGTTACCCTTTATCACTAGCTAATCGGCCATTTATCATTTATCTTAATAATTTTTATATCACAGTGAAACTGTTGAGTAATGTGGTAACTACAGCATTATAGTGCCTTTAGATTTATTCTTTGTTTTATATACATGTATACTGTCTAGAAAAGTGTATATAAAATGTAAAAAAATTCATAAATGAATAAAATAAACAGTTGTTAAAGCTTTGAAGATTTTGTTTATATTTGTTGATGTTTTACTATTTAATTAAATCTATACATTACTTTTGGATTCTGAAAAGGTAATTAGAGGCTCACAGTACTCTGCATTGCTCACCTTAAATCAGTTTTGCTGGCTGTGGCAACCATCTTGAATTTCCAATCAACACATAAAACCTATCTTTTGTAGTTGTCTATCAAATGATCATTCACACATCAAAAACATTTCAATTGACTTGGTAGTTTCTGACAAGATCTTTGTACAAAATTTCATATAGTGTCCAATGTTAAACCAAGTCTGGCTGTGGCAGCCGTCTTGAATTTTGATCAGCACAAAAAACATAACTTTGTAGAGGTTCATCCAGTGCTTGTTCATACATAAAAACATTTCAATTGGCTTGGTAGTTTCCGACAAGACCTTTGTACAAATTTCCCCATAAGGTCCAATGTTAAACTATGTCTGGCTGTGGCAACCATATTGAATTTCCTATCGGCATATATAAAACATTTTTAGTACTCTATCAAATTATCATTCACACATCAAAAACATTTCAATTGGCTTGGTAGTTTCTGACAAGAAGACCTTTGTACAAAATTGCCCATAGGGTCTAATGTTAAACTAAATCCAGCTGTAGCAGCCATCTTGAATTTCCGATCGACACAAAAAAATACCTTTTGTATAGGTTCATCCAAGGATCATTCATGCAACAAATCAATTCAATTGGCTTGGTAGTTTCTGACAAGAAGAGCTTTTAAGATAAGTCCAATCAGAACGAATTATCTGCCCCTGGTAGCCATGTTGAATATCCTCTTTCAGTCACACATTTTTACAAAAAAAAATGATCTGTCCTGAAAATATGACAATTTTGGAATCCCTACTATAGACCATTTTTGACTAGTTTGATTTCAAATAATTCGCTTGTTTCAGACAAGATTCCCATACTTCCTTTACTGAACTAATTTGGGTCATGTTGGCCATGAAAGGATGCATTTCTTGGAGAAAATTGCTGCAAAGTTACAATTGGATTATTAATGTTTCTAAACAAGATGATTTGTAAGTTAAATTTCCAACAGGGTCCGATGTTTTCGTGTAGACATTTTGATGGGTGTTTGGGGTCATTAGACATAATCCTGAAAGAAGACTGCCTAAGAATCATTGCTGCCAAGTTTGGTATAAATTTGCTCAGTGGTTGTAGACAAAAAATCTTACAATGAATTTCCTTATAGTATTTAACTTTGAAAATTTGCATGTGGTGGCCTTATTTGTTCGCATTGATGTCATCCTGAAAGTAGAACAGAGTGAGAAATTAAAATTTCCAATCTTACTTTTTTTTTTACATATAGGGTAATAGATAATATATGGATAAAATGTGCCAATGGAACAAATACAATCCAACCTGTAGAAACATGCATATTTCTTGTGCCCAAATACTGATATGAATCACCCAGGTACTGTGAAAAGAAAGGACATATGGTACAGAAATAATCCCTTGTGCAATAATGTTTTATGCATAATTCATGAACAACAAATGTCAAATATGTCATATTTATTGCACAACCTCTAAAAAACAAGCATGATATCAATAAAATAACATATTTAACAAATATGGAATTAGGTCAAACATGTTTGGCCAAGTACATAAACTAGCAATAACTAGACAGTAAGGTTCCATTTAAAAATATATGATTTGTTGAAACAGATACCCAGTGTAAAAAGGAATCACAAAAATTTGTCATTCATTTTTCTGCTCGAAATACCAATATGCAAGCAATTTTACTGTGCTTTCCTTAGTGTCCTACATGTTTAAATGGAAAAACCCATGACCTTTATAGCTGAACACTTTTAATTTATTTTTTTTTATGGAAAAAAATTTAGAAAAATTGATTTTTTTACATATATGCAGCACAGAGGAAAATTATATATTTCATCCAAAAATGTACAAGATTGCCTGAACAAACAAACATTTAAAATCTTTTGTGACGTCAAAAATTCATACACCATGTATAACTGATATCAAATCATGAAGTAATGTGCAACAAATACAGATTTTAAACTTAAACAGTTCTATCAGTTAAGCAATATTTACTAAAAAGCACCAGAAAAAATACTAAACATGAGAAACAAGTCACAACAAAATTAAATATAACAATGTTACGTGTGTTTACTAAAACTTTCTAAAGAGAAGGCACTTTCATTAACACTGAACTTCTACTAATAACAAGTGATCTCATCAAGTACTTAATTTTCATCTTCAATCATATTCAAAGTTACTTTTAAAAAGTACTTATCTAATAATATAAACTAATATATTTAAATTTGAATATTCCACCAAGAACACAGATTAAAATGAGATCCATTCCCATTCAAAACATTAACAATCACAGTTTATATCACATTAACACACTATGATGACTTCTTTAATCCATATCATATAAATGTTATGTGTTTTATAATTATACAAATGATATAGTTAAATAAGGTCTGAATTAAAGAAACTTGTTTCTGTATGTCTATGTAAATTCCTTTGGCCCCCATCCTCTCTTTATTGTAACAGACCTGATTTTGACAACAGGGAAAACAGAGCGGAAATCACACTTTGGCAGACATTTTACTATGTATAATAAAGGAACCGTTATGGAAAAATTCAGACTTCCAAAAGTGGAATTCCGCTTTAAAGCGGAAAAAATCAGGTCTGTTGTAAATAACTAAAATTATTCTGTCAGTACTAAATATCCTAGCCATGGTAGTCAGTACATACTACATACTTCCAAGTTCTCTTAAAATTCTAGGTAATGTGAAAACATTAAAATAAATTCCACGTTTACACATGCATTTTTAAAATTTACAAAGGATGATGAAAAAATGATTCTTACCAATGGAAGTTATGTACAACTACTGTAGGTAGGGGAGAAAGTGATATAATACTAAACAGTTTGAGATAAGGTGTTAACAAAAGTTTGTTATGGAATAACAAATGAACAGGTTGAAAAGACTAACTCCCTAGGGATAATGGACATAATTGATACTACTGACATTGATATATGAATATAGGAAAACCTGTTTTCACACTAAGTTCAAATTAAATCGATATAGCATGATGTTTTAAAAATCTATTAAAATGATCTTATACATGTACAAAGTTTCATGTTTCAAACATAAACATGTATAATTCATGTAAAATTCCTTGTACCATAGATTTACATGTGAATTAATTAATTACAATGTATTTATGAAATTTCAAGAAAATATTAATCCTATAATAAATAGTCATTTATAAATGTAATATAAATATGAAAAAAAGAAATGAAGACATAAATGGGCAATTTTAAACTGGAGACAACCAATATGGGAAAAAAATACTCTAAATGATCAAATTAAGAAGCCATTTTTGTGGGACAAAAAAAATTGCATGAGGTTATAAATCCTAAATATTTAAAATAAACATATATAAAAAGAAATAAAGTACAAAATTCATATGCTAAATATATAAAAAAAAAAAATAATACTAAAATCAACAACCAAGAAGCACACAGAAATATCAAATTTTTTCCCAATATCATAAGTGAGCACATTTTTTCTATTCATTCTGGAATACTCCATTATACAGATATAATTCTGGAGTAATAAAGTATGTTTCTTCAAATGGCCAGATTTCTTTTTCATTTCAAAGAGGTTGTCATTAACAAAGTATCATATAAAATTAACAATTCAATTCATTTCAACTTTTATTGCCGTTATATAAATAATGTATGTGACAAAAACATAATTCATATCAGACTTATACATCCCATCCGAATCATTTAACAACAATATTAAATTTGAATTTACTAAATCAATTATAGTTTATTGTAAGTAAATACCACAAATTAATTTCAAATGAACACATCTTTTCTACAATACAAATTAAAGAGAACAAGACTCTTGGAGATTCAAATGACTAGACACCAAATCAGCTGTTTTGACTTAGTCAGTACAAAAATAGTAGAAATAGTGGTACTGATGATAAACAGGGTTTCAATTTATACAGTCTACTCAAATTTCACACTATTTTTTATAATTGTGAAGTAACAAATTTTGACAAAACTCACATCAAGACAACACAAAAGTATTGTCACAGAAAACAATGTGTATTAAAAATCTTGTTGCTGACCAATAATTCTTAAATTTTAACCAATCACATTGGGATCAAGGTTTTCATCATGTCCTTTACAGACTTCATATCTGATTTTATGATCTTACCATGTCAATAGTATCACTAAAATAATGAGAGACCTCTACAAAAAGATTTAGGTTCAAATTATACATAAGATGGCAGACATGTAAGCAGTATTAATTTATCATCTTACAAAAAAAAAAACAAGTAAAAAAATGCTTTAACAAAGAATTTTTATAAGTAATATAACTGTAATATTACATACAGTGCTAAAACAAATAAAACTGTTGAATTTCAGCAACCTGTCTTTTATAATATCTGAATAGGTAAAGTGGGGTAATGGAATGTCATACATAAATATTGAGATCATTCAATGTACAGTGTTGTTTCAGTCTATCAGCTTGGAGTCAATTCTTTTAATTTCTGTCTGTTAATTTTTCTTTCATTCATTGTTTGAGTACTACAATAAAATTCAAATGTTATCATATCTCTTTAAATAAAATCACATATTTACAATAAGCTGTAATCAGCTATCAAGAAATACATTAAAACATATAATTTTTCTTTTTCTCTCTCTATTTTTAAAACAGTTACACAACTGGTGAAATATTTATTAAATTATCAGAAGAAAATGAGACTATGTTTCTACTTCAAAACTATGAATGTTTTAATTATTAATACAGACAATGTGTTTCTCTTTTTAACCAATATGTTTCTAAATTTAGATTAGGTTATATACACTAGTACTGTGTATGGATGTAAAAATAAGGTACTTCTACTCTGGAAATACGTTCTGTTTAGGCCTGTAAAAGTGATATAAACTAAGGACAAAGTCTGAGATTAATATCAAGTTAAAAGGTACTTCATATAAATATTTAATGTAGTAACTAAGTCCTTTTCACTCATTCAGTATGTTATATATGGATCTGTTAAGTGATATCAGCCTCCTATTTTGTCCTTGGTTAATATCACTCTAGGAGGTGTAAATATAATTTAATGACCTTGTCAAATGTCCATAATTGATGAATAATAAATTTTGTAAATTCAGAATTACTTTTTTGGATGCTGATGGATCAACACAATTTGTTTCAGAGATAATCCTTATCAGACATTGCTAAAGAAAATTGGTTTCCATCGTGAGCAGAGTGAAATTTTTTCATTGAAAATCTACCATAAAATACTGTGACAAATAAATTAAGAAGTTTGTTTACTCCATAACTATAAGGAGCATCTTCTTCTTTTGGAGAAGTTTTACAGTCATCTGATTGAGATGTGAACAGAATATTTATGAGAAATCTTACCTCAGTGTTTTTGACAGTTCTTCAACCTGTTCTTTATATAACTGTAACTGTTCTTTTAAAAGATCTATTTCTTTATCTTTAGAATCTATAATGGTTCTACATGTGCTAATGGTGTCTTCCAGGGATTCACAGTATGCCTACATAGTATAAATTTTGATACTCAAAATTTTTTTTAATCTACATACTAATTCAATGTATTTAATGTTGCAAAAATGCAACAGGGTGAAAAATCACAATAATTAAATGTCGCTTTTTGATTTTTCCTTGTAATATTCTATTACAAATCATTTTTTTAATCTTGCAATATTGTCTATTTTCTTAGCATCACCAATAAAATTTTCCTAATTTACATTGGACTGCTTGTACATATATTTTTACTTTGAAGAATATCTACACTCCAACTCAGTAATTCTACTAGGAACTAGTTTACAAAGCTTTTTATAATAAAACCAACTGTCATGGATTTGATTTTCATATTACTACAAATTTGATCAGAAACATTAAGTGCCAATTAGGAACCAGAGTGAGTTATCTTTTCCTAACCAATGTAGGTAAGGGAGATAATAAATTTGTCTCCCTTTTAGTCTGACAAAAGGGAGAGAATTTTTAATTGGTTAGGAAAAGATAACTCAGTCTGGTTACTCATAGGAAAGAGTGACAATGAATATTTAATCCAAGTTAAGTTAACCTCACCCGACTTTCTTCTACGCTATCATGTGGTCCTGGAGGGTCGTCAAAACAGAAAAATTCTCTCACTGGTTTACTGTAAAAAAAAAAGTTCTCGTCATAACATTTACGACATCTGACTGTTACAAATACCGGTAAATAAAATGCCACACTTACATTATTCAATGAATTTATGCATAAATTTTATGAACAACTTTTAATTAGTTTGCCTCCTTTCGTGATCTTAACTTTTTGCTGATATTTTAAGGAATAAGACTTGCTGATGCATATCCTATAATCTTTCATTTTCATTGTTAATTTTTTAACTGTTATACTCTGTTAATTCAATGAAAATATACAGAAAAAGTGTAAATTTGTTAAGAAATTTTTTATTTAATTTACCTGTTACAGATGTCTTTATGTGATGTACAGTTATCTACAAATGCCTGTAGTCCTAATAATCTATCTTCTAAGAAATTTTTATCATAGTTGTCCTTGAACCATCGTTTTGGAGGCAGTGACAAACTCAGTCCTGGAAACCTTCTTTTTACCTAAATACAGTGATATAAGACTGTTTTACCACCAATTAAATTATATCCAGCTGAGTGACATGAAAATGATGTTAAAGACAAAACTTTCATCTTTGTAGTGATATTCACAAAAGACAAAGATTAAGTCCAAAATGTTTCATAAAAAACATTTGATTAATATCTGTCATCAGATCTTTTGTTAATAAAAACATTTCTTTGAATTCTAATTGTTGTAAGCTTTATAACTGATAAATATTTTGTTGAGTCATACAAAACCCCAACAAAACTTTACATAACCAATTTGAAAGAACAAAAATACTAACTCTGCAGATAAATTCCATTGTAACTAATTCTGTATTCTATCATGTAAGATTTATGATTTCAATATTTACTATCCAAATCTACTTTACCATATAAATCAATATTTCAATAGCTCAGGAGTACCATATATTCTGACATGGATGTATTCTACTACAAAAGTTTCATCAAAATAGCATTCTGATTCCAAGAAAATATGACCAGATTCTTCCTACTCTACATATCATATATCATACTTAATTTTCCTTTAAAATTCCTGCAATAACAATATACAATGTAACATTGACTAGAAAAAGTGTATCTGATGTTCACAGACCCCCCTTGACAGTTTGACAAATACACCTCCCCCCATTTTTTCACGACAGAGGTATAATGATTATGAGAACCATATTCATTTAGTTTTTGTTTCTTCTTCTTACCCTCTCATTAAGTCTGACAAAATCTGTGTATCTTCTAAACACATACCAACTATCTCCTTCAGTTCTTTGTACTTTTATTTTAAACACCTATAAAAAACGTATCATAAAAAATTGAAATAAATTATTTATAAAATGTATCAAAGGAGTATCTTATCATTATCCCCTACGACATGACATCTCCAACATAATTAAACAAATAAGTCAACAGTAATAACATTTTTTAGCTTCAGTATACATGTATACAGTATTCATAAAATCAACAAGCAACATTTTATCATTTACAGTAGTCATATCTATTTAAGCTACAAAAACTGAAATCCAAGACGAAAATATCTTGTGTGCAGTCATACATATTTATGCAAGACACATTTTTCATCTTTCACTTATGATATTAAGCATACTAATAATATGTTAAACACAATAAACTTACAGTGAATTTTGCTCTTTCTTCCATGATTTCATACCCCATAATTGGTACCTGTACTTCTTCAGGATTAAGAACATTTCTATTGTCTACAGAGACTGATGTGTCATTACTAACGTCCGAGATAAAGCTGCACAGAGAATCATTACGATGATCAGCATCAAATGTCACATTAATTTTCTTCGTACTGACACATACAGGAGAACTAGTATGTGGTGACTTTACTGAATCACTTGTAGTCTTATTATGTAAGTTTTCATTGCTCGACAATGAAGATGTAGATCCTAATGAGTCCGATTTAATGTCAGATTTTTCAATCCCTGAATCATTACAGCAAGAATCTGGAGTTGTAGGATATTCACAGTTATTAGGTTTTGGGGTATCACTGCTTGGAATGTCTTCATGGGTTGCTACTGTTTCTTCTGCCATTTCCCATTACACAAGTGTACCAGTAATTATCTGTAAATATATATAAAATATTCAAAATATTGTCAATATATTGACTTTTGTCAAAAAATTTTATCAAAGAAAAATTTTTCAATATTTTTGTGGTGAAAAATTATTTTAACATAACAAATTTTTCTGCAACAAGGTGGACTTTTCAGTTTTAAGCATTACAACAAGGAGTAGGGGCATCAAGGCCTGTTCTTGGCCTACAATTATAGACATTTGAGGAATAGATTCAAAATTAGCCTGAAGTTTGTAAAACATTTGATGCTTGATAAATAACTCAATTTAGCTTAATTTTCAGCACTGTTACGTCAAAGTGGTGTCATAATATTGCTTTATTGACCAAATATCTTGAAATTAGCCGATTTTTAACAGTCTTCCAAACATATTTTGCTTGAGAAAACATTGTGCACATTCGAGAAACAAAAAAATATTTCTATAGAAGATGTATACTATCCGAATACATATTCATGTTATGTCATTTTGGTGATGGTTTAAGAAATATGGTACTTATCTTTATTTTTGGTAAAGTATATACTTAAACAATATTTTTACAAATGATCTTTTTGCTTGTTTGGGGTTTTATTTGTGGCAATATTTCAGGCCAAATATGAGCCTTAATGCCCCTTGTCCTTTAAACATGACTTTAACAATTTTATATAAGTGCTTACAACTGTTACATGTGTTATGAACATGAGTACTGTAGACAACAGAATAATTTTCTTGCTTTATTACAAATTTCAAGTAATGTTTACATAAAAAAAACACCCAAGAATACAATATAAACAATGCTTTAGAACTGTTATCTATTGCAAATAATAAATTTTAAAATAAAATAAATTAATATTATCCTGTAATATGCTACTTTAGTCTTACAAATGGATACATATTTATGTAGCAAAAATTACTGTTTTGGGACCATGGTTTGATATTCTAAAATTAAGAAATAATTGATGGCAGCCATAAGTTTGTTGGGAGATTTTAATATGGGTAACATATTATTGAGGAAAATGTTATCCCAAATGTTAGCGAGGGGTAAAATTTAAGCAAATAATGCTACCAATGTTAAAATCTAATACAAACATATGGCAGCCATAAATTTTTCTAATATTGCAAAAACATAAATTAATTAAACAAGACCAATTACATGTCTGGACCTGTGTCACTGTCATATGTTTGTCAGGCTAAGTTCAACATGCAAAAATTCATAGTAAAAAAGTGTCAAATTTGCCCCAATTGGTGCACATCTTCAATATGTATATAAACACTATGCAAAGTTTGAAAAATATCTGTTCAATACAGTCGGAGTTACAGATTACACAAAGTATGCACCGTTCATAGCATGTATTGCTGAATAATGGTTAAGTTCAACATGCAAAAATTTATAGTAAAAAAGTGTCAAATTTACCCCAATTGGTGCACATCTTCAATATGTATATAAACACTATGCAAAGTTTGAAAAATATCTGTTCAATACAGTCAGACTTACAGATTACACAAAGTATGCACCGTTCATAGCATGTATTGCTGAAAAATGGTTGTTCAACATGCAAAATTTATAGTAAAAGTTTGTCCAAAATAGGAGGTGCACATCTTCAATATGTATATAAACAATATGCAGAGTTTTAAAAATATTGGTTCAATACAGTCTGAGTTTCAGATTACACAAAGTATGTACCCCTAAGCATAATGGACGGACGGAGTCAAGCTGCTACTGGACCTGCTTTCACCATTGGTGACGCAGGTAATAAAGCAGTAGTATTATGCTTTTCAACTGACAGCCATTTTGATTTTGCAGCTTGTAAAAATGAATCAAAGAAAGTGGTAAAGTAAATAAAACAACCTTTGAAAACAATAAAACTTAATTTTTATTAGATTTTATTGCATTTTGTAGCATAAAAAGTCCAAACAGTTGTAGTATTTCCCAGTTCTGACAGTTCATTTCTTGGGATTAATAAAATGGCTTTGAAATTTTTATTATAACATCTGACAGGCATGTACTATCTATAATCAATTGTAAATTTCAATACATCTTTATTTGCGAAGCAATAGTACAATTATTATTTTTCTATTATGTATAAATTAGGAAACTGGCACATTCTTTTTACTTTTCTTTGCACCTGCATATATTTCCTGAGAGTGAGAGTAAAATTGCATGCACCCTGTTAAGAGTTACCGCTGTTTTATATAGACATATTTATCTTATATACAGACTAGCAAAAAAAATAATAAAACCTTGGAAAGTGTGTTAAATGAATACTGTAGCTAAATTATATTTGTCCAAAAACTGTAACATCTAAAACAAATATAACTTTACCAATAGTTTTGCTGATCGATATACATTAAATGTGTACATGTATGATCACATATTTTCTGTTACTTTCCATTAACAATTGATTATTTGTCATTTCTTATGTATAATAACCTATCCTAACACAGAATGCTGTAAACCTTATTGGAAGTGGGACTGGTACCTGGGGATTTGTAATATTTGCAATAAATCCATAAGCATAAGTAAACCAAGTCACAAACGGCCATGTTTTATTAGCACGATATCAATTCATATACTGCAAATTTCTATGCATTTTCCTGTCAATGTCAGTATCAAAAGAATTCTATTTACATTGTATATCATGGTTAATTTTCTATTTTACGCTTCAACATTCAAGCTTGACGATCTTTCAACCAAAATAAGGGCCTTTCTTGGTAAAATTCAATTATTTCTAAATAAAATTTCCTACCTGAATCTTTACACAACATCCATTGTATCTACACATTAGTTAGTTTTTTTCAATGATAATATTCAAAAGTTAATTTCCACATATCTCTTCTATAATACCAATAACAGTTTGAAAATCCACAATTTATAAGTCCACAGTAATAACTCCATGAAGTAAATAATAACCCTATTGCTTTCAACTGTCAAAATATTTTGAGTTAAAACTGAGTATTATTAGAGTTTGGCATTTGATTTTCAGTCTATAATTAAAACCCTACACAGTCATAAAAATCTGGTAATCGAAAATCTACTGAAATAACAATGAAGTACTTCTTGAAATTCTTCTCTCTTAAGACTTAAAAATTAATTCCTACTTTTAAAAAATCATATCTTAGTTTTAAGAATTGTTTAAATTTGTGTCAACCTATTTTTGTAAAATGTTCCAAGAACTTCTTAGATATGACCTTATCTATATCAAAAAGAGCTTATCTGTTATATTCAGGTGATAACCTATAATCAAACCATTACATAATCTTTAACACCTTTATAATCACCTGTGTACTCAAGGTTTTGAATTTAAAGCAGTTATATATATATCTTTGTTTATATAATGAAATATTATATAATATGCACATGTCAGATCAGTACATTCCATTTTAAACATGTTATTTAAAAATAATTGAAAGTGAAAGCAAATACAAATTTCAAATTTTAAAATTTTTTTATTACCTATAATAAAATGTCAATCAAATTGGATTGATTTGACTAAGCAAAAACTGTACAAAAAATCCACCCCAAAAATGACAAATGGTGTTGCTAAGTTTTAAATGGTTTTATATAAATAATCAATATATAAATTACACCTATCACCATGACAAAAAAAGTACAAATTGTACTTATTTTTTCTCAAACGTATACATGTATATACTCACAATTTTATATATCCTATTTTCAAAATTAACAGGAACAAACTTGGATACTTAGATCTTTCCTTGTAAACCCTCTAGAAAAAACATACCTTTAGCCATGCATAGGAAACAGCTGTTTGTCACATTTAAATTATCTATTTTTACCTACAATATGCTGCTAACCAATATGGTGATTTATAATACATTATTGCACAAGAGGAAATACTGATGTTTCATAAATTAAAAATTCAGTGTGTCTAAATACCACTTAGTCCAACCTGGGGACACTTAATCCACAACTGAAGGCTCTCAAGAGCCTGTATCGCTCACCTGGATTTAACTTGTCCCCCTTGAACTGAAAACTTAAAGCTTATTAATGCTAATTGTGTTACTTTCTTTAAATAAAGACATTAATTAATTAGTTAATACGACCATCTAAGGACCATTGCTGCCAGGTCTGGGAGTGTTCGAAAAAAACACAGATATAACGTAAAAATTGCTGTAGTTTCAAAATAGTTTTAGAAATCCACGGTGTTTGAGCAAGCCAAGTTCGAATCATCAAGATTCCACTGTATTCCTTCATTCACATCTTCAATATGTCCATAAACATTCCAATCTGGGTGAAAAGCTGTAGGAGGAGTTGATTACATAAAATTGGTACCTTTTAAATACAATTTTTACAAAATATGACTAAGTTCCACAACACTCAAAATCCAGAAAAAAGTTCTTTAATTGAAATCATACTCTTTCATACACATCTTCAATATGTCCTTAAACATTCTGCAAATTTTCAATGATCTGGGATAAAAGCTGTAGGAGTTGATTACACAAATCTGGTGCCCTCCATAAACATTTCTTGCAAAAAGCTGGATTTGAACTAGGTTCAACTTGAGATATATAGTCCTCGTAAGTAAAGTCAAGAAATACCAATGGGATATTCAAAAGAGCGGGAAATAAAAAACAAGTGACAAACTCCGGAGAACGAAGACAAGACCAAAACAATACAAACACTACACTTTAAAACTAAAAACATATGAACAACATGGACCCCACAAAAAAATATTTAGAGGGTACCCTCATCCAACCTTTTTATTAGATTTACAAGTTTATAAAGGTCATTAAAAGTATGACAGTTAAAGATTTTATTATGGAAAAGCTTAGACTTAAAATAGAACATTTGGGTTAAAAAAGTTTGACTGGTTGTCATAAGTGTGTTCGTATTAAGAAACAACTTCATCATGGTTTGATGTAGCAAGTGGTGTACCATAAGGCAGTGTCTTAGAACAGGTACTGTTTTTAGTCTTCATTAATGATCTTCCTAATACGGTAGATGGTATTGTTAAAATATTTGCAGATGATTGTAAAACATACCCTAAAATTACATCAGGAAATGAGTACAAGAAATTACAAGACAATTAGGATAAGTTATGTGACTGGTCAAATACTTGGAAATTAAAACTTATGTTGCTAAATGTAAAATATTACATTTTCAGCCTACCAGCAACAATCAGTATCGTTATACCATGCTGGATAAAACAAGACAATTATGTTGCTTTATCCAGTGCAGAGATAGAAAAAGATCTACGTGTAACTTTTGAGTCAAATTGAAAGTATTACAAGAGTAGTAGCAAAATGTCCCCCGCCAATATGTATAGACACGTTTGTACAACAGGGACACAGATAACATTTTAAAGTGTACATTGTATTTTAAAAGTAAATTTTAACTAGAGGCTCTCAAGAGCCTGTATCGCTCACCTGGATTTAACTCTACACCTTGAGCAGGACTAAAAATTTAAGTGTTGCAGTCAATTTGGCTGGTTTTTCTTTGGGTTCTATGTTAAACTGAGTCGGCTGTGGCAGCCGTCTTGGTTGACAGTCCAGGTCAATGGACACATTTCTGAAAGAGAACCATCTAAGGACCATTACTGCCATGTCTTGTTCCAACAGGCTAAGTGGTATCAGACAAGATTTTTCAATGAATTTTTCGATAAGGCCCTATGTCAAACCAAGTTCGGCTGTGGCGGCCATCTTTGTTAACAGTCCTGGTCATCAGACACAATTCTGAAAGAGGACCATCTAAGGACCATTAATACCAAGTCTAGTTCTAATTGGCTTAGTGGTTTCAGACAAGAAGATTTTTGAGTGAATTTCCCATAGGGTCCTATGTTAAACTAAGTTCGGCTGTGCCGGCCTCTTGGTTCACAGTCCACGAAATCAGACACATTTCTGAAAGAGGACCATCTAAGGACCATTGTTGCCAAGTCTGGTTCCAATTGGTCAAGTGTTTTCAGACAAGATTTTTCAATGAATTTTCCCGTAAGGCCCTATGTTAAACTAGGTTTGGTTGTGGTGGCCATATTGGTTAACAGTCCAGGTCATCAGACATAATCCTAAAAGAGGACCAAGTTTGGTTACAATTGGCCTTGTAGTTTCATAGAAGACTTTTTAAATTCATCCCCCCTTTTTTCTATTTCTAGTAACAGCAGCCATGTCAGTTGGAAGTCGGGGATGCTGGATATATTTTGGGAAGGGGGCCACCCAAGGACCATTCCACATAAGTTTGGTCCCAATTGGTCCATGGGTTTCACAAGAGAAGATCTTTAAAGGAAGGTTTACGCCGGACACTGTCTTTAAAGGACAAAAACACCTATAAGCAGTTATATATATCTTTGTTTATATAATGAAATATTATATAATATGCACATGTCAGATCAGTACATTCCTTTTTAAGGGGTCAATCAATGATTTTGGTCATGTTGACTTATTTGTAGATCTTAACTTGAACATTTTTGTTGTTTACAGTTTCTCTTTATCTATAAGAATATTCAAGATAATAACCTAAAACTGCAAAATTTCCTTAAAATTAACAATTCAGGGGTAATAACCAAACAAAGGGTTGACTGATTCATCTGAAAATTTCATGGCAGGTAGATCTTGACCTGATGAACATTTTTACCCCATGCTCTAAATGCTTTCGTTTTTGAGATACAAGACAAAAACTGCAGTTTACCGCTATGTTCTATTTTTTGCCATGTCGGTCATGTTGGTTGGCAGGCGGGGTCATCGGACATATTTTTTAAACTAGATACCCTAATAATGCTTGTGGCCAAGTTTGGTTTCATTTGGCCCAGTAGTTTCAGAGGAGAAGATTTTTGTAAAAGTTAAAGGACGACTGACAACGGACGACACGATGAGAATACCTCGATTGACCCTTTGGGTCAGGTGAGCTAAAAATGTCAATTCAAAATTGCTATATAGTATAGTCAACTACACATGAAGCAAACAATTCTACAATGTTTAAAAGTTTTCTGTCAAAAAGTCCCAGGGGACTTGCGTTCACAAGATGTCAATGTTACAATACCCCCCAAAAATGGTCAAAGTCCCATAACTCCCATAAAAATTGTCAAATAAAAATAGTGATACAATACGATAAGCAACATATGATGGCAAACAATATTTTGAAATTCTGTCAAACAAGTCTCAGAGGACTTGCGTTCACAAGATGTCAATGTTGCCAATATATGGTCAAAGTCCCATAACTCCCGTAAAAAATTTGTAAAATCATAATAACGATACAATATTATCAACTATATATGATGGCAAACAATACTATTACTATATCCCCCAAAATGCTCACATTTGCAGGGTTACCAACTTTAGAATACGGTCATGATAAAAATGACATGATTCAGGTTTACAAAGCCCTTTATGGGATTGATGACATGGATTGGATAAAGCTATTTTTTTTTGGTGGCATCAAATACAACTAGAGGTCAATAATTGAAGCTTTTTTAGAAACTGTGTAAGGCAACACAGAGAATTTACATTTGTTTTCAGTTAGGATAGTAGATCAGTGGAATAATCTGTCTATATCAAACGTTACAGAAAAATCCCTGAATGCGTTCAAGTCAGCATTAAATGAAGAGGATTGGAACCAGCACACAGATCTAGATCTTTTACAGATATTTTTTTTTCTAATCACAGAGCCCATTACTTGGCATGACAATCAAATATAATCAATGTTGAACAAAATACAAATGAAGATTAAACAAGGATAATGAATGTTATTGTAAACTATTAATATGATTGAACATTGTAAATAAAAGGAAATAATAACTACAGAAAACTTACATATATCAGTACATTACAACACATGTATATTAATGCACTGTGATCCAGATCAAGCCCACAAATCAGACAATGACAAAAGTTCATTTCCCTTATTATATAATTATTTATTTAGGTGCTAAAGACCCTTTATGACAATCTAATATTCTGACAACATAAGCCAATTAAATTTGTATGTAGTCGTCAAGAGATTAAAATTTTTAAATTCTTTATTTTATTTATAAATATTTTCCTTTGGTCATTTAAGCATTTACATTCAAGTAGAAAATGTTTTTCATCTTCAACATAGGTTTTACATAATTTACATAAACAGTTTTTAGCTTCAACTCCGAAATAACGCTCCCTTTCTATTCCAAAGGAATGATCACTCACTCTAAATTTAGATAAGAGTCTTTTTTGTTCTCTATTTCCAATATTTAAATATGTTTCATAATTAAAGTAACTTTTGAATAATCTATAAGTTCTAAGTTTATTTCCCATATCTGCTTTTTTCTTGTCATCAAGTAACCTATTTTTCCATATGTTCACAATTTTTTATTTTAAAACTGATTTATTTTTATATATAATGTAACTTGTTTAGGAAATATTCTAAATTTAAGTATTTTAAGAATTCTTGAATACAACAATTCCATGACTCTTTTTTATCTTGAGTCATGTATAAATTTATAATATCATGTTAATGCACACACCTATATGTTTTTTATTATTAATTGTGTTATTCCAGAAACATATTGGTGTATGGAGTGTATATTTCACAACTCATGTTATTCCAGAGCTTATGACATATACATTAACTTCCTAGACAGAGCCCGGCTCCTGACAGAAAAGTTGCTTAAACAGGGGTAAGTTGCTCCTAGTTGCAGTAATCTTTATTGAAGTTTTATGGACGTCATCATGACTTACTTGGCAGGTATGAAAAAACCATTTCCAAAAGGAAAATGGACGTGTTCCATTTGATATTGTCCCCTCCTCATACAGGATTTCACATAATGGGCAATATGGTGGGTGTCCTGCAGGAAGCAGAAACAGCTAACTCTTTTGGAGCACCTGAGTCTACCCCTGTTTTTTGGTGGGCTCCATATTATTCATATGTTTTTAGTTTTTAAGTGTAGTGTTGGTATTGTTTTGGTCTTGTCTTTGTTGTTCTCCGGAGTTTGTCAGTTGTTTTAGATTTTCCCCATCTTCCAATATCCCTTTTGTATTTCTTGACTTTACTTATTATTACACAAGACGAAAACTCTACAACTCCATATGAGGAGGGGTCTTTAGAAGGCATTAAGGCTTAGTTTTTGACCCAAAGAAAAGGCAGAAAGATGCAATTTTACAAAACTACGACATTTTACTGTTATTGTTAACAGGTTACATGTAATTATATAAATTGGCATTTTCAAGTGATAATTTTTTTTATTTGAACCGAATCCCTATTGGAAAATTTATCTTTGGCACTAATCTGCTGCATAGACAGGACAAATGAAGAAGTAATTACCTACAAAGAATCTGGACATCAACTTACGTTTCGACTGATAAAAAAATAGCACCTTTCATTCGGAAAGAGACCATTCGGAAGTGTAAGAGGAGGTAACTGTAATCTGTAGACGAAGTTCTGCCATTCAAGGCACACCTCTACTTCTACTTCACATAGAGGAACAGCAAATATTAAAACACAATGACGCAATAAAAGTAGTCCATCACCAACACATATATTACACAAAGACTTCCATCACCATAAATAGGTCAAATGCAAGGGTTATTTGGGTTGGTATAACGGAACCAAGTAAACTATGATTTAGAGCAGTAACTGGAATAACAGCCTAACATGTATACCCAAAGATACAAAAATGAAATAGTTATTTGCAGGTTATATTTAGCTTTCTACTGTCCACTCTATCTAGATCAGCCAATAAAGCATAACGTTTATTGTGCAGTTTAAATATTAACTGTCTACACAAAGGCTCCAGAAATTTATTAATTCTATCCACAACACTTTGATTTTTCTCTCATCTTTTTTTATGTAGTAAAATGGATTGATTATTAGTTGTAGAATGCCAACTGGTTTATCCAATTACTTTTAGCTAAGAAAAAACTTCCCTCAGTGAAAATTTTGTAATAATTGCGCTCCTAACTGTCTCCAGTTTAGTCAAAAATAAAAATGAAGTGTATTATCGTCTCTTCGGATTTGTTACATAACTTGCACATTGCACTGGTTTCTTTGAAAATAAGGCTTTATGTGATTGTAAGATGTAATTTCCTGTCGCAATTTTGAGACGAATAGGAATTTTTATAATGTCTTTTTGGTTGGTATTCATAGATTTTGCTAATGGGTGAACATGACCAATACAATAGCTAGGATCCAAATGATGCAGAGTGGAATAGCCACATAAGTCTTCCTCAACTTTTTATTTCCAATAGGAGTGTATTTTTGACTTAACAAATTTTTTCCATTCCATTTTGGTTATGGGATTATCTAGGTATTTGTACAGTTCCACAATACCATATTTGACACATATTTTCTTAATTTCAATGAACCAGCTATGACTGTTGTGGGGTTTACTTGAAAGTTGTCTTTCCGCGAGACGCCATTCAATGGATGATTTATCTGCTCTAGTTAGATTTCCAAATAAGGTGATAGCTTTAATATGTTTTTCAGCTTGAATGGGAAGTAAACCAGATAAGATATATATTGCAGGATCTGCTACATTCATATTTAGAGACAAAATTTGTTTAATCCACTTTTTGTATTGAAGATGAATAATTTCAAGTGTTTTTCCTTTAGGTAGCAAATTTCAAGACCATAGGTTAGTATTGAAAGTATATAGGTTCTTATGAGGGAAATTGAAGTATCAGAGTCCAAGCCATTTTCACCATGTAGCCCGATGCCCATTAAGCCATATAAAGCTCTTCTAGCCTTTTTTATATTTGCTTCTACTGTATTTAAAACAGATGTCCTTTACAGATTTTTGAATTCCAATATGGGAAGTAGTTGTTGCGATAGGCGTATTTTTACATTAAGTGTCCAAAAACCATCCTTAATATTTAAAGATTTACTACCAGTTTTTACAGGAATGACTACACTTTTCATAGGCTGTAATATATATCCTTCCCTTTTGCTAAAGTCTACGGCAATATCAATCATAATTTGCAGTTCTCGGACTCCCTGCTCTATTTTAAACATCTCACTAGATGTTTGGTTGTTCCACTTAATACAAGAGAATGCATTTTGATATAGATTGTTTAATAATAAAATGGATTGTTCAGAAAAACCAATCTGGAATAAGCGACGTAAAAGGTTAGCATGTACGACAACTTATCGTATTTCCCCATGCCTATATCGACCTGCTGAGGCCTTCACAATTTCCCGTATTTCGGCACTGTGGCGTCGTAAAGAGTTGACCCGACCCTTATATGAGCTGACCCGAATATATCAGCGACGTCATAATGTTTGACCCAACGTTGACCCGAATATATCAGGAAAACATCCGGTCATAGGCAGATGGCCATTGAAAAGTAAGAAATTCCATTAAGATTGCTAGTTAACAATACGATAAATTTATCATCAAGTTTTCTTCAAACAAATATTGTAAAATATAAGCCGCTCGACTCAATATAAAGCTTTTTAGCTCGTTCGCTACGCTCACTCGCCGAAACAGCTTCACATTGTGTCTCGCGGCTGATATTTTACGATATACGTTTGCAGAAAACGTGATAATATGTACATCAAAGGCTGATTTACCATCTAGAAGGGCAATATACGTCGGACGTTTTAGGTCTCTGTTTTCACGTTCAAATTCTGCAATGATTAGTTCACAGAGTAATGGAGAAGAACCTTCAGTAAATCCTTTTTGAAGTGTGTTTTGAGATTCTAGTATTTTGGTATTTTCTCTATCTTTTAAGATTTTTTCAACAATTTTAGAGTAAGGTGGAGTCACAGTAATACCACGGTAATTTTTTGCACTTTTAAGTTCACCTTTATTTTTGTAAACTTGAAATAACGTACCAATTTTCAACATATCAGGTATATAGCAAAAGTTAAAGCAGAGATCTTGTAGTTGTTGCAAATATCTGACCAAAGACTCGCTACCATAGATAAAAATTTCTGCAGTAAGACCATAATAATCCTCAGCTTTATTTGTATTCAGATTGTTTATAACTTTCTTAAGTTCGACTAATGTAACCTCCTTGAGTACATAATTTTCTTTGCATAACTGAATAATATGCTTTGTTTCTTCTTTCATAAGTTCCAAATAATCAGTATCAAAATTATCATTTGAGGATGTTTTTGCAAGGTCACCAAAGTGCATATTCCATCCCTCCATAATAGAATTTTGAGTTTGAAAAATGTAATCATCTACAATTGACATATCAATGAGACGAGAAGGTGTATAAAATTATCAATGGCACATAGTCAGTTAGCCATTCCACTTAATGCCAGGCGGAGCTGTTTTCCCGGAAGTTATTTAAAAACTGGGTTGAAAAATATTAATAACCTATCGATAGACGATTTCGGTACAGATATAATGTTTACAATTGATGTTTCCACCCAGTGCTGCACCTAGCGTTAACTAGAATTGCTACATACTCTGGCGCAAAAACGATATCACCATTTAGATGCTGCCCTTCCTAACCTTGAGAGTCCATGTGATCCATGGTTGAAGTGTTTTGTGTGCTTAGGCGTAAAAGGGTGCAATGCGCACAAATTTGCAAGTTTTTCACAATATGTATATCTGGATTTAGAAGTCCTAACCCACGTCCACGACCACGTTCATGACGTTGAAGACCTTTATTAATGGTATAGATTTTATATCACTAATGAGGAACCTGAGTGAGTTATCTTTTCCTAACCAATGTAGGTAAGGGAGATAATAAATTTGTCTCCCTTTTAGCCTCAGGACAAAAGGGAGAGCATTTAATTATCTCCCTTACCTACATTGGTTAGGAAAAGATAACTCACTCAGGTTTCTCATTGAAATCTTCGGAGGCGCTTTATTAGAACTAAGGAGAGAACAGGGAAGATACAAAAATAAATTGAAGTTAAATATCAGTGGACGCTTTTGAAAACTTCAAGGAAAATTGCACAGGTACAATCTAATCCCTGTTCAGCTGTTGGGACTGTGTCTGGAGCTAAATTTCTGATTTGGCCAGCAAAGTCAGAAAAAAATAGCTCTGTCCACGGAATGCCAAAAGGGATTACGGTCAATCTTGATTCAAAGATCATGGATCTTGAAATTCTTACAGACCTATCACTATACACTTGTACCATATGCGCTGTACCATATGTAGATGCACAATAAGGTTTTAGAATTTTAATTTTCTGAAGTTTGGGCATAAGGGGGTGGGGGTGTCGATTTTAAGATTGTGACCTAAACTCATTTTTTAATTTATGCATTTTATTTATATATATTCAGTGTTCTCCCCAGTAAATTTGGATCATGTGGATAGCATCGATGCAGGACGTATCGGCCGAATGTAGGACTTTTCGGACTAGGACATTTCGGACAACGAACGTTTCGGCCAAATTTTATATTTTCAAATATAAACAAAATTAGTAATATTAATGTATTGCAATTATATTTATTTTTTTTTATTTGCTTATTCTTAACTAAAATTGAAAATAATGTGTGATTTTAATTATTATTTTTTAATCCACTTGATATTTGAAAATTAGATAATTAGAGGAATTAGTTAATTATTCTTACAATTTTTTTTTCTCAAAACTGAGAATTGTTATTAATCAACAGCAGATTAAGGTAATTTATCAATTAATTAAATGGCCAAAAACAATAAAGGCAAATGTCAAAAGCAATCATCACCTTATATCTATTGTTTTTAACATGTTTGGCTGTTATTTTTTCTGAAATGTCCTAGGTATCACTATATACACTTCATAAAAAAAGGTGGCCGAAACGTCCGGCTTGAAAAAACAATTTGGCCGAAACGTCCGTGCACCGCATCGGCCATACTGTCACGTCGTCCATACCTTGAAAAGATGTATCGGTCATAGGACCACATCATCCTTACTCGGTGAAGTCGCGTTGTCCATGGTTTTTTTTCCGGAAATATATCATATTTAAATGTGCTTTATATAATAAAATATTTATATTATTAATATCTTATGTAAATAAAACAAACTGATAAAATAAAAACAATGAAAAATGAATATCCAAAAATGGGAGATTAATTTCTGTCCTAGTTAAAACAATAAATTTAGTTTTGAAATCTAAAACTAAGTAATCAGATAATGATTAATTTTAAAATTTAAGAAGATAGTTAATTGCTTATAATCATTTCTTTGAGTATAAATTATGCTTTTGTCAAGAAATTGAAAAGGAAATACAAAACGAGATCACTGTAAAAACAATAATACCCAATACCAGCTGTTTGAGCAGTCTTTTTGAAGTACATGTACCAATAAAAGTAACCAGAAATGTCGTTTGCAATAATTTGGAAAATTGCTGTTCATCATGTCGTACCGTTGTGTGTATTGTGACCAGCAAGTCAGACCAAGACAACATGCTCTCCAGTGTGAGGATTATGTTAAATGGCAACACAGGCTTTGCAATACAGGTATTTACAAATTAGTTTTTCATTTGAATCACAATTCTTCCTTTCAATTTAAGTTTAAATACTGTAAAGAAAGATTAAAGAAGCCAATGATAATAGATATAAATATTTGAGTATTTTGTTGTTTTTTCAATGCGAACATGGCTGTAAAGAAATATATGTCATCTTTTAATTTTTCATGTTATTTCAGGTATATCAATATCGGATTACCGCCTGATGATAGCAACTTAGTAATAAGTAAAATAATTTGTTTCATTTAAATTTGCACCGCTTGGTCGGCCGTCAAGACAGTCTTTCCAACAGCAGAGATCAAGGGATGTTCATTCCACTGGTGCCAGGCAGTCATGCGGAAGGTTGCGAAGTTGGGGTTTAAGACCGCCTATGAATCCAAGAAGAGCGTCCACATTTTTATCAGGAAGCTACTAGCCATACCATACCTGCCTGCTGACCATATCAGACCAGCATTTACCCAGCTGCTTCAAGCCACTACAACAGCCTCGCCACAGATCCAGCAGCTGATAGCCTACCTTCAACAACACAGTCTGGACTGTTCAGCAGTGTTCTGTCCATCGGCTGTCAGTGAGGACCAACAATGATGTTGAAGGTATTATTAATTCATAGTATTTCATTTAATAGTTAATGATATTTTTTAAAATGAATAACACTTAATCATTTTTGAGTGCATTTTTATACAAAATATTATATTGTCTAATTTTTACTTATTATTGTGTTTATTTTAGGTTGGCATAGACGCTTCAACGGTAAAGCTGCCCACAACCATCTCCACTTCTACAAGATCGTGCCAGACTTCCAACAGGAAGCCAAGACTGTTTCTCTCACCCAGCAACTTGTAAGTGAACAACAGCTGACCCACTACCAACGTAATACTTACAAGCATCTACAAGGCCGCCTCGAATGACCCTGGGACCAGTATGACGTAGCATCCGTACCTCTGACTTTCTCCGTTCAGTTGGGCATCTATATGCACCACCAGTTCCACAGCCAGAGACCCTTCCAGAATCAGACTCAGAAGATTCCGAAACGAGTCCGACTAAGTGTTTAGTAACTTTATTAACCTTATGTTTGATTGTTTAGTGCTTGCTTTCAATAGTAACTTTATTTTAGTATTTCTAGTGCTTTGTGATATAGGTTATATGGGTGAGTGTGTATATATAAATGTGTGAATGTCTATGGTGTATGATTGATTGATTGATTGATTGTACATTGTAGCTGCAGGCATTTGGGAGACTTCAAGTTCACTGATGACAGATTACGGGATTACAGGATTACTAATTACATGTATTTATTGTTTTTGTATTTTCATGAATCCAAATAAGACATTGGACTGCTGTCATAGCTCTTATCGGCAGGTCATGATGAAATACAGATGTCTTGAGTTACTTTTTACATTGTATTTTGTTTTTTTTTTTACTTAGACGGAATTCACTTGAAATGTTTAGAGGAGATGAGGACCAGATTAACAGAGAAAGCCGATGAAATGAACAACAAAGAGACAGAAATTCAGTCTGTATTGACTTGCCATCTCTTTTCTCCACTTATGGCAGATGGTGTTATGATCGTTGACAGAACATGTTGCAAAGGCAGACTTGAATGCCCAATTTGTAAATAAGATGTTAAAACCGGGAAGACAAATTATGGTAAGTAAGAGTGTTCAAATTGAAAGCTTCTTCAGTAAGCTAATTATAGATGTACATGCAAGTTGGTCAATATTCATAATGGATCTCCCATAGGCCATGAAAGTAATTGGCCTAAAAAAGTCCAATTGTTTTAGCAGAAAAAAATGAAAAGTTGGTGTATCCACTCTTGTTTCATAATTTTGGTATAACTTTTGAAAATTTTACCCAATTTTTATTGTCTCACCTGCGACGAAAAGTCGCGGAGGCGAGATATAGGTATTACTTTCCGGCGACGGAGGGGTAAACTTTTTAAAAACTTTAATAACTTTGAACATGTAATACCTACAATTAAGATTTATGGTCCACACGGTAGCTTATCGTATAAGGTTTGCCGCAATATACTTGTCTTGTGACCCTGACCTCATTTTCATAGTTCACTGACTTCACAAACATGAATTTAAAATCTGCGTCCAAGTTTCGTGGTTAAATCCATATCTCAGCAACTGTAATACCTATGCCTACCATATTTGGTCTATAGATAGTTCCTAGTGGGTACATGCCAGTCTGATACCTGGTTTGGGACCTTGACCTCAATTTCATGCTCGAGTGACTTTGTCACTTTTTCGTGGTTAAGTCTATTTCACAGAAACTGTAATACCCAGAACCACTGTATTTGGTGAATAGATAGTTCTTGGTGGGTACATGTCAGTCTGGTACCTGCCTTTTGACCTTCACCTCAATTTCATGCTTAAGTGACCTGCGTCACATTTTTGCGGTCAAGTCCATTTCTCAGAAACTGTAATACCAAGGCCAACAATATTTGGTTTATAGATAGTTCTTGGTGGGTACATGTTAGTCTGACACCCGGCTTGGGACCTTGACCTCAGTTTCATGCTTGAGTGACTTTGTCACTTTCAAGTCCATTTCTCAGCAACTGTAATACCTATACACAACATATTTGGTGAATAGATAGTTCTTGGTGGGTACATGCCAGTCTGACGACTGGTTTGTGACCTTGACCTCAATTTCATGCTTGAGTGACTTTGTCATTTTTTCATGGTTAAGCCATTTCTCAGAAATTGTAATACCTAGACACACTGTATTTGGTCTATTGATAGTTCTTGATGGTTGCATGCCAGTCTGACACTTGTCTCTGGATCTTGACCTCAATTTCATGGTTGAGTGACTTTCATCCAAATTCTTGATTAAGTCCTTTTTTAAGCAACCGTAATACCATCCGTGTTTGGTCTATAGATAGTTCTTAGTGGGTTCATGCAAGTCTGACATCTGTCTCTGGAATTTGACCGCAATTGCATGCTTGAGTGACTTTGTCACATTTTGGCCTAGATCATGTGACAAACATGACCGCCATGGTCATTTCTTGTTTTTGCCAGGTGAGTGATACAGCCTCTAGTTACAAATTAGCTTAATATTAAGGATGTTAGCATTCAAGGTGAGTGATAAAGGTTCCTGGAAGTCTCTAGTTAGAGATAAAAAGGGTCCAAAAAAGTGACACATATTAATTTTTGAAACCATGTGAGCTATTGTCATCACTTGGTGTCCTTTGTTGTCCAGGTAAACTGTCTTTCAAAGATTTACTCCTATGAAACCACTAGGCCAATTGCGACCAAACTTTGGTGGATTGGTCCTTACGTGGCACCTTCCAAAATTGTGTCCAGCATCCTCGACTTTCAACCAACATGGCGGCTGTGACTAAAAATAGAAAAAAGAAGGGATGAATTTCAAAAATCTTCTATGAAACTACATGGCCAATTGGAACCAGACTTGACAGCAATTGTCCTCTTTCAGAATTGTGTCCAATGACCCAGACTGTCAACCAAGATGGCCGCCACAGCTGAACTTAGTTTAACATAGGACCGTATTGCATTGGAAATTCATTTAAAAATGTTCTTGTCTGAAAATACTAAGCCTATCGGAACCACCCTATGGGAAAATTGATTTAAAAAACTTGTCTGAAACCACTGAGCCAATTGGAACTAGACTTGGCAGCAATATAGTCCTTCAGAATTTTGTCCAATAACCCAGACTATAAAATAAATCAAGATGGTCGCCAAATCCAAACTTAGTTTAACATAGAACCACTTGGGAAAACCGGCCAAATTGACTGCTACACTTTTAATCATGCTCAAAATGGACAAGTTAAATCCAAGTGAGCGAAACAGGCTCTTGAGACCCTTTAGCTTTATGTCTTATCTGATTTTGATGAAATGTGGAAGGGTCATATAGATTTACTTGTCCATACCTATGTTTGGTTTGGTTAAGATTTTGCATTTTGGTCCGATTCTCAGAAACCTAATGGCCATTCATGAGATAAATAAATGTGGTAATACCACTACAATCACCCAATGGGACTGAATGCATATGTACAACATTTTAGTAGCTTTAACCTACATTTAATGCATGAGTGACTCCAATAAAGTTTGGCCTTTAGTTTCATATCCCCGGAATCAATTATGTTGTATTAATTATACTTCACCACAATAATTGTCTTACATTTTATCGTATTTCCCTATGGCTATATCGACCTGCTGAGGCCTTCAGAATTTCCCGTATTTCGGCACTGTGACGTCGTACAGAGTTGACCCGACCCTAATATGAGCTGACCCGAATATATCAGCGACGTCATAATGTTTGACCCAACGTTGACCCGAATATATCAGCGACGTCATAATGTTTGACCCAACGTTGACCCGAATATATCAGGAAAACAATACGGTTATAGGCGGATGGCCACTGAAAAGTAAGAAATTCCATTAAGATTGCTAGTTAACAATACGATAAATTTATCATCAAGTTTTCTTCAAACAAATATTGTAAAATATAAGCCGCTCGACACAATATGAAGCTTTTTGGCTCGTTCTCTACGCTCACTCGCCGAAAAAGCTTCACATTGTGTCTCGCGGCTGATATTTTACGATATACGTTTGCAGAAAACCTGATAATATGTACATACGCTGCATTTCTCTAACAGTTTGATCCTTATGACCCACATTTCATGCATGAAAGACTCGGATTTAGGTTTATTTCTAAGAAACCTATTGAGAAATATCATTGATATTATACCTGTGCATTCATCTTATATAGTACAACAGCAAATTTTAGTATATGTTTCAAGAACCTATGGTATTATGTTGATAATATTTCACAATTGTTTGTGACTTTATAAAGCGGTCATTGGAACTGTAAAAATAGGGTCCACATCGGCCAAAGTTATTGTTTTTTCCGGGTAACTTCTCTGTCTGTATGTGTTAATTGCTTGTAATATTTTTTTAACCCCCATATGTATAACTAACAATAAAGTTTATATCATTCATGTACAAATATAAAATAACATAGATAAATTCATATCTCATATTATCTTCCAGGGTGCAGCAGACATAGTAATTAAGAGTAAAACAGCAAGAAAAATTGTGCAGGTTGGAATTGTTGATCAGTTTCAAGAACCTGAAGATGAAGGACTTGAAGATCAAGGAGAACTATCCACCAAAAGAGCAAAATTTGATACTGCCAAGGAAGGTTTATGGAATACTTTTGGAGAGGTTAAACCTCCATGCTATAGAAAACTTGAAATTTTAGATGATAAAACCAACAGAAAAGAGGTCCAGCAAGACAAATATTTTGCACAGGCCATTAGTCAGACAATTTTAATGCCATTCTTGATGTAAAGAAAAACAAGAATTTGGAAAATCGTTTCATTACTTCTTTTTTAGTTACAGATGAGAGCATTTTTATCAATTTCTACAATCCAAAAACCGATGTCATGCTAGCACAAATTAAACCATTTAAGATTTTTGATGAAGGTACTTTAAGAGACGTTCTCAAATGATATAGAAATTGATGTATATAGAAAATCTGGTTTTCAAGATTTGCTTAGAGAGACTGGAGTTTTGGAAAAATATCAAAATGAAGTAGACTGTGATTTCACATCTATACAGAAGGCAAAATCTCTAGAACTTGACATTGGTTTGGATCCAATAAAACTTAAGGTATCCGGACCATAATAGATCATGATCGAACATTGTATCTCTTTTTGACCTTGAATGGCTGAACCAAACAATTTAAAGCTGCAATTTTGTATATATATTTTTTCAAGTTGAAACCCACTTTGTTGCTTATATGCAGAGTCTGTAAAAATAAGTTAGTGATATTGGCATTTCCGAACTTTGCCGATAATTACCGAGGTCATTTCAATTGCGTTGTATGGAACATCCGGGAAATTTTGAATAATCACGTGGTCATTTATGGTCCGGATACAAAGGGTGAGCCATTTTTCTTGCTTTATACAGATCCTCCCTTGATAATCTGCTGCATATTCTATGGTTAAAATATCTGATTCTGCAAATTTTAAAATTGTCATAAATCGTTGCAGTTTTCTTCATTTGTGAATATAACATACAGGTAGGACTAGATTTGAAAATAAACTAGAAAGCTACTGTTGGAATCAGCAATGATCCCGTAGTTGTGACAATTACTCTTTTACAATTATAATCTCAAAAACTCTGACAAGTTTGATTGGCAGTCAATCCATAGCAAACAGCTTCACATTTCATGTGTATTTCATGGGTTGTCTTCAGACAATCAAATTTTAAAAAATGGCTCTGAAGGCATACATGTATAGCTTTCTGCTGTGCTCATTCTTGGTATATTCTTAGATATAAAAATCACTTATTAATATATGGTCTTTGTTTATGCCAAAGATCTTTCAGATATTTGCATGGATAAAAAATATATGGCCAAAAATATCTTATTCAAAGCTACTGTACCAGAAACTTTGATATGTTTGTCTAACTTTAGATATCTTTTGATAGAATCTCACACTTAATTTTGTGGTAAAATATGGCTTTGAAAAGAAGATGTACCCTGGCAGGAATGCAACAAGACTTTTGGTACTAGTATTTTTGCATGAATTACCTAGTTTTTCGGTTTAACAAAGATGAGGCTTATTCAAATCTTAGTTCATTATTTCTGCTATACAAAAAAACACAGTCGTATGATACACTGAAAGTAAAAATAAACCAAATAAGGATACATAAAAATAAGGACCTCAAATGTCAGGAGTGCAACATTTGATATTTTATAACTGATACTAACGTCATGCATTATTTTCTATTTTATAAAAGAATGACCAGAAGACTAGATAAAGCCTTTTTACTTGAGATAAAAGATGTATCTCTCACCTGAGCTTTTTTAAATGTCAGGAGTGCAACTATAGTGTTTCTCATTCAAATTGTTAACTTATTTCTTTGATGATTAAAGTGTAACAAAATTCTGTGACATTTAACAATGTAGCCTAGAAACTTTAAAGTGTTAAAACCATACAATGGGTGTTTATTTGTAATGAATACTAATTTTTTTTATTATAAATTGATTCCGGTTCTTATTTTTGCGAGAAATCAATATTTGAGACGTTTCTCTGACCAGAAAACATTATTTCTAGGATTATTAGACAACTTTTACTGATTTTATTTCAATACATTAAATACATTTATACGAGTGCTTTTTCAGTGAAAACTGTCGTTACAATGCATGCGTTCTTTATAGCATGAAAACCCATCAAAACTGATATTTTTTTTAATAAGTTACTACCTTTTATTGAATATGTTTACAGGTTATTGAACGTCTTTTTACAGGTTCAGTTTCGAGTGGGGATTGATTACACACCTGAGATATTTAAAATAGGCGGAAAATTACCCACGGTAGACTGGTTAATATGGAAATAGGAACCTGGACAGTTTTGTCAGTTATTCTTATAACATATATAATTGGAGCTGATGCCAGGGGAACACACTGGCTATGTCCACGAAATAACCCAATTTGCCAATGCCATGCTAAGCATAGAGTAGCATACCTTGCCGACTTTAGCAATCTCAACTTGACTATAAGTTATATTCCAAAGTTTGAACAGAATTCTGAAAGCTTACATTTTCTGGAAATAATCTCACTTACATAATGTATATACATAATAACATCTTTGTAAATGTTAGGGGTTGGAATCTATCCGAGCTGTACCTCAACCTCAGCGAAATAAAATACATCGAGGAGGACGCATTCTAACATTTGCATTTAGATTTTATAGATTTTAGTAAAACCAAAGATACCCATGTAACACTGCTGTCAAGAGGTTTTAGAAATCAGAACTTAAAGGTATAGATCTTTCATATATTCCTCTAGGGAATTCTGGTCTTTAACACAAGAAACATTCAAATATTTATAAAATTTGATTGAGCTTGACCTGAGCCATAATGTTATTTACCATTTTGCCACCAGTTAAAAGGATTGGGCTAAGTACATGGAGCTCTCCGAGGTGCCACATTTTGACAATTCAACCCCTGAAAGTCTGAACTTGGTTTCAACAGAATAAGCAATTTAAGTAATGCACGACAAAGGACATCTCTTTGGTGACCTGATGTACTTGTATGCTGATGGGGATCCACTGAACACACTCCCAAACCACACATTTGATAAGCTTGAAAACCTATATCTAAGTCTTTGTGATATAACTTTTAACTTAAGCAGCAACAAAAGTCTCAGATACTTCGATTTCAGCAATAATGTTATCGACGAAAGGTATGCCAATGTTTTCACCATTTACTTATGAAGTCTCAAAACTTGGTCACAGAAAAATATCACGATCTTGTTTTATCCTCTCTGTTCAAAACTTAAAAGTATTTGATTTGTAAGAACGTATTTCAAGACTATACTACCCGTGGTACTGTGTTGTTTTCGAATACATTTTAGATCTATAGTTGAACAACATCTCTGGGTAGCAAGAAGATGCATTCTACTGAAAAACAATAGCATACAATTCACTTCTTTCCCAGAAAAGTTCATGAACAGATAGTATAAATTGGACTTTAAATAGGGGAAATCATTTTTCCTGTACCTGTGGAGCTCACTGGTTTCGAAACTGGATGAAAGGAAAATATTACAAACTTGAAAGGTAGCAAAGGAAATCACTCCCCGAAGAGACTGAAAGGACAAAAGTTTGTGAGATATGATCCAACTTACGAGGATTGTATCGGTTGGAACAAAGCGGTAATTGCAGGGCTGGCTATATGTGGTTTCTCCCAGCCTTTTATAACATTGACAGTTTATACAATTTATATACGAAAGAGTCTCTTAACAATTGGAATCGGAAAGAATTACAAGTAATGTGGTATTAATTATTTTGGATCACTAAATTCGTAGTGGAATTTGTGAACAATTATGAGATTATACTGAATTCAAATTGTTTAAAAAATGTATAGTCATATAATTATAGATTTATAAAGTATATGTTTTATATATTGTCTGAATATTGTGGTATGGTATTATATTAGACATATAGGTATAATATTTCACAAGTGGATGCGTCTTGGAAAATAACAAAGCTCCGTATGAAAATTGGATCGCCTTGACCTACATTTTATGCATGGGTGACTGGTCAAGGTCCATTTCTAAGACACTGTAAGTCATATAGGTATAATATTTCACCAGTGGATGCGTCTTGGAAAATAACCGAAGGTCTGTATTAAAAATGGATCACCCTAACCTACATTTTATGCATAGGTGACTCTGGTTAAGTTTTGTGTTAAGGTCCAGTTCAAAGACACTAAATCATATATGTATAATATTTCACCAGTGGATACGTCTTGGAAAATAACGAAACTCCTTATGAAAATTGGATCACCTTGACCTACATTTTATGCACGTTGACTTTGGTTAAGTTTTGTTTGTTTATTTGTTTAGTTGGGGTTTATCGCCGTTTTCAGCACATTTTGGCCATTTCGCGGCGGCTAGTTTTTATTGGTTGAGGAAGCCGGAGTACCCGGAGAGAACCACCGACCTTCGGTAGGTAAATTGGCAATCCTTGTCAATTATAATGAGAAACCAGAGTGAGTTATCTTTCCCTAACCAATATAGGAAAGGGAGATAATTAAATTCTCTCCCTTTTGTCCTGAGGCTAAAAGGGAGACAAATCTATTATCTCCCTTACCTACATTGGTTAGGAAAAGATAACTCACTCTGGTTTCTCATTAAGATCGGAGTCGAACACACCCCGCCACAGGTGAGATTTGAACTCACAACTCCAGCGTTGACAAGGCTAGTGACCAGTAGTAGTCATGACGAACTACCTAGACCACTCGGCCACCGAGGCCCCGGTTAAGTTTTGCGTTAAGGTCCAGTTCGAAGACACTGCAAGTCATATAGGTAAAATATTTCACCAGTGGGTGCGTCTTGGAAAATAACAAAGGTTTGTAAAAAATTGGATCACCCTGACATTTTATGCATGGGTGACTCTGGTTAAGTTTTGTGTTAAGGTCCAGTTCAAAAACACTAAGTCATGTAGGTATAATATTTCACCAGTGGATGCATCTTGGAAAATAACAAAGCTCCGTGTGAAAATTGGATCGCCTTGACCTGCGAATTATTCATGGGTCTGCGTAAGGTCTATTTCTAAGACACTTAATTCATATAGGTATAATATTTCACCAGTGGATGAGTCTTGGAAAATAACGAAGGTCTGTATAAAAAATGGATCACCCATACCTACATTTTATGTATGGGTGACTGGTTAAGTTTTGTGTTAATATCCGGTTCAAAGACACTAATTCAGATATGTATAATATTTCACCAGTGGTTACGTATTGGAAAATAATGAAGCTCCGTATGAAAATCGGATCACCTTGACCTACATTTTATGAATGGGTGATTCTGGTTAAGGTCCAGTTCTAAGACACTAAGTCATATAGGTATAATATTTCAACAGTGGATGTTTCTTGGAATTTTAGCCAATCTCTAAAACTGCAATACAACCTCAAAGTTGTGAGAAAGCTAGCATGTATTTAATAAAAAGAAAAGTAAAACGGTATAAAACCAGAAATGACAATGTTAATTACAACGAGAAACCAGAGTGAGTTATCTTTTCCTAACCAATGTAGGTAAGGGAGATAATAAATTTGTCTCCCTTTTAGCCTCAAGACAAAAGGGAGAGAATTTAATTATCTCCCTTACCTACATTGGTTAGGAAAAGATAACTCACTCTGGTTCCTCACTAACAGTGTTTTATACAACAAGAATGTATACAAAAAGCACATACTTCCATACTATTTGCGCAAGATGTTTACACATAAACTATAATTTCTTTAACAATAGGGAGAGCCATAGCCATAAGACTAAAAGCCAAAATTAACCAAAACTTGAAAGGTGTTTTTATTATGTTATTCAGGAAGATAGTACATGACGTATATGACAGCTTCTTCAAAGAGAAGAGGCCTTAGTTTTTTGTATGATTTAATCTTCTGAAGATGTTATAATAATGAAAGTTCTTTGGAATTAATTACATTTCTGTTTATAAATATACGCCAGGAACAAGAACATTTGTTGCTGGTATGCACACAGAACTTTTTCTGAGATCTCTGATTTTTAAAAGTATTTTAAAGTCATGTTTGAAATTGTGTTCATGATTAACAAACGTATAAACTTTCAATAGAAATACACTTATCCGGCTACCATGTAGCTTTTCTGTAACTTTTCCAGACAACTGTCACGAGAGATTATGCATTTCAAAATAAGTCGAAAATCCGAAAATATATAAAAATCGAAAAATCAAATGCATGTACGAAATCTTACTTTGCCAAAAACAAAATTGAAAGAAAATTATTTATAAAAAGCCGTTTACTGGGTATTTGGCTCCTTTCTTCTATCACTAGAGATAACTTTTCAGTAATTTTTCCAGACAATATATCACGATTGATGTGATATATTTTAGCATACTTTATACATTAATTTCAAAATAAGTCGAAAATCTATAAGGCAAAAAAAAATAGAAAAATAGAATTAATGCACGAAATGCAAAAGAAAAATACAAAAACAATTAAACGCGGCAGCCACGCTGCATAGCCCCACGCCACTGTTGTGTTAATCATAAAATTAAATGCTCCAAAGGAAATGGACATATAGTTATAAAATTTACATGAAAAAGCACGAGCAGTTTATTAATATATTCATTTGATTCCATATATGATTATTAAATATCTTTGCCATTAAAATAAATATATTAGTAGATGAAGATTAATTGTAATAATGCAAATTGAATTCATTATACATGCTGTTATAAAGAATCTGGAATAACTTTAGTAATGAATTGGACAGGTGAGATAGCAGTCATAATTTTAAGGATGATCGCTGGTCTAATAGGAAATAAATAGGATTTGAAATAGGTGTTTTAGTTTGAGAGAACATATGAATAGTAAACAAATAAACAAGAAAAAAATATATCTTCATGTGCTCATTTTAGTGCTATAAGGCCTTGAAAATTTGCAGGAAATGGGTTTTCTCTAGATTTTCCATTGTCTTTGCATTGACAATTTCAGTCTCTCAAAGATGTATGAAAACAATAAAAAGAATTTCATAAAATTTTTTAAATACCATTTTAAGGTATGTATGATTGAATAATAAAAGAAAAAGTGGGGGTTCATGAGCAAAAAAGTTCATGTTTAAAAAATGGATAAAACCCGAGGATTCCGAAAATCTGACAAAAAGACCAAAACATGACCAGCGAGCATCCTTAAATGATGTGTGACTGATTAGGATATCCTACATTGATAATTGAAATACATGTAGTGAACTGTTTTTTATGATGACATGTTCTACTAATTAAGTGTAAATTTACCAAAGTTTGAATATCAATTTTGGAAATTGAATGGTTAGCCTAAGTCTTGTGACATTAATAGTTATTAAGATGCATGGTTGCTAGATACATTTCCAAAAAAAATGAGGATCTTAGAGTCTTTCAGGAAATTTACCAAAATTGGAGTGATTTTTTTTTTAAAATCCAAATATTCCATTTAATTTGGAAATTTAATCCTTCCCTATACAGCTGTTGTTTTTTGTAAACAAATATGTATGGTTGCTAGGTACTTTTCCAAAAACTTCAGATGTTAAGAGTCTTTCGAAAATTAACCAAATTGAATGGTTACCTTAACTCTTGTGACATTGATGGTTATTGAATGGTTACCTTAACTCTTGTGACATTGATGGTTATTGGATGGTTACCTTAACTCTTGTGACATTGATGGTTATTGAATGGTTACCTTAACTCTTGTGACATTGATGGTTATTGGATGGTTACCTTAACTCTTGTGACATTGATGGTTATTGGATGGTTACCTTAACTCTTGTGACATTGATGGTTATTGGATGGTTACCTTAACTCTTGTGACATTGATGGTTATTGGATGGTTACCTTAACTCTTGTGACATTGATGGTTATTGAATGGTTACCTTAACTCTTGTGACATTAATGGTTGCTAGATACATTTCCAAAAAATGAAGGTCTTAAAATCTTTCATGAAATTTACCAAAGTTGGAATTATTTTTTGGAAATCAAAATATTCCATTTAACAGCTATTATTCTGCTAGTGTCTGATAGTATGGTTGATTGGTAATTTTCAAAAATTAATAAGTCTGAGACTCTTCCTGAAATTTTTTTCTGCCCCAAGGGCAAATTTCAAAATTCTGAAACCTTCTGCACAGACAACTTTTAAAGTGCTAGTAATGCACCAATTTTTATTTTTCTACCGCTTAGGGTGTAAGAGGAGTTCTGTGAAAATCGATTTTGGGATTTTTTAAGTCTCTTGTTGCTATGCCCCCAGGGGTTTCAAAAAAAATTCTCATGCCACTTTTGAATTTGCCATATGTAATACTAGTCATGGTTTCAGTTTCAGCATTATAGTCCAAATAGTTTAGAAGATTTCACTATTTACTGGATATCGCGAAATCCGTTTTTTGCTCATAATTATGCCCTAAGGGCAAATTCCAAAATTCCGAAACCTTCGGCACAATCTACATCAACAATGCTAACAATGGTCAAAGTTTCAGTTTTCTATCTCTTATGGTTCCTGAGATAATCCTGGACATTACGTACACACGTACGTACGTACGGCGAACAGCAAAACATTATCCCCGCCGCTTCGCTAGCGCGGGGATAAAAAAAAAATTAAAAGGAAAACTAGAAAACTACTGTCTGAATCGAAAAGGATCCCCGCAAAATGTTGGGACACTTGCCAAAATTCGAAAATATATAACCTTACTGACCATCTCCATATGATATGCAATCAATCTATTGGAAAATTAAATTAATAAATCCAATGAAAAATGGAGGTCGCAATTTTTGAAGTAGCCTCCCGATGGCCCCAAGTTTTGAAATTAAAAATTCTAAAACCTTAATGCGCATCTACACATGATATTCAACCATTCTGTAAAGAAATTAAATCCCTAATGCACAGAGAAAGTTTCATCAAATTGCTTTGAGCGGTTATGGAGTAGTTGAGGATAGAAGTTTTGACCCCTCCCTTTTTTTCAAAAATGTAAATTTTTACAAAAAAAATTAAAAAATTAAACATTTTCTAATAATGAAATATATATGCACACCTGTACATTAAGGTTAATGCACAGAGAAAGTTTCATCAAATTCCTTTGTGCGGTTATGGGGTAGTTGAGGATAGAAGTTTTGACCCCCCCCCTTTTTTTTGCAAAAATGTCAATATTTACAAAATTTTTTAAAAATTTTCTAAAAATGAAATATATATGCACACCTGTGCATTAAGGTTAATGCACAGAAAAAGTTTCATCAAATTCCTTTGAGCGGTTTACGAGTAGTTGAGGATAGAAGAAAAGTGTGACGACGCAAGACGACAGAAGACGACAGAAAGTGATCCCTATGTGTCCGCAGGCGACACAAAACTTGGGCATTGCGCGGTCCGTTATACTTATTGCTCCTACGGGAAATTTCATACAAAAATCTTCATCTAGAGAACCACTGAATGGATTGAAACGAAACATAGCATGAATGTTCCTTATGACATTCTGACCAAGTGTTGTTAATTGTTGCCGATCTGTAATCCATGAAGACCTTCTGCAGAAGACTTAGTTTAACATAGGACCTTATGAAAAGTACATATATTTCTTCTTGAAAATATCTGGATGGATTGTAACAAAACATGGCGTGGATGTTAATCTTAAGGTCCCTTATCGATGAACAAATGGAAATATCAGGTGAGCGATACGGGCTCCTTGGAGCCTCTGGTTTATTTACTTGCACATGTGATGTTTTGGATGCCACTTTCTGCTACTATCTTTAACTTTAGTTTTGTAAACACAGAACAATTGAACTTTATTACTTGTTCTGTCTTAACAGTTACACGAGTTATTTTAGCGAATTACTGAATAAGTGAAAATAGTCAGAATGGACCATTTATTATACCCCCTGCAAACACAGTTTTTTGTTTGTTTTTTGTTTTTTGTTTTTTCTTTTTTGGGGGGGGATATAGGAATTGTCCGTCCTTCTGTCTATCTGTCTGTCCATGTACATTGTAAGCGCAACTCCTCCTAAACAGTTCAATGGATTTTGATGACTTTATATAAAGGTTGGGCATCATATGTAGATGTGCATGAAGCAATATAATTATAACCGGATGCTTGCATAAGGGAGATCATTCATCTTAAGGGTTTTACATCTTTAAAGCTTATAAGCGTAACTCCTAAACCGTTCAATTCATTTTGATGAAACTTTATATGAAGGTTGGGCATCATATGTAAATGTGCATGAAGCAAGATAATTATCGCAGGATGCTTGCAAAGGGAGATAAACAAACTTAGCGGTTTTACAACTTTAAAGCTTGCCAGCGTAACTCCTCCTTAACCGTTCAATGCATTTTGATGAAACGTTATATGAAGGTTGGGCATCATATGTAGATTTACATGAAGGAAGATAATTATCGCCGGATGCTTGAAAGAGAGATAATCCATCTTAATGGTTTTATGTGTTTAAAGCTTGTAAGCGCAAATCCTCCTAAACCGTTCAATTCATTTGATGAAACAAACGGTTCCAGACTGTCAGCCAAGATGGACATTACTGGCTCGAGACCATAGTTCCCCATATTTTATAGTGTATTTTTTCCATTTTAATTTTCCCCACTTTCTGTTTGCCTTCTTTTAAGTAGCCTAGTTAAAATATAAAGCACAAGGGTCAAATTACTTAATTTAAAAAGTTTTTTAATCAGAAGTATGTAAAAGTTGTAATTTGGTGACTGTCAAAATGATTTAATTTCAGGATTTTAGGGGCTATGTGAATGTTCACTGTATACCCTTTAAAAAAATTTATTCTCCTTTAAATCTGGAAATGATTTCCAGGTTAACGATACAGCCTATATTAAAATAATTACCGAGTCGACATAATTCATCTTTTCAACAGGTATGGAACGACCCGGTTACGAATCGAATATGTAATAATAAGAATAAATAATTTTTTATTAGCTCAAACTCAACTACAATAGATGGTTAAGGCCTATTTTGAAAATGTATACATAAAGTGACATAATTAATACATAATAATTAATATGTATATACTTATATATATATGTTGTAAAATTTATTTGTTTGACATGCATTATATTTGCAATAACCTTTATAACAGTTATAGTATAATCATAATATGAATAAAACAGGAAGATTAACTTAGTTTTTTTTTCATATTTAATCCATCAGATATGAAAGAGGAAGTTAATTTTAGTATTGTATATGAAGTGTTATTTAAGAGAAAGTTAATGTCCGATACCTTTTGGAAATAAACATGCTTTTTAGTTTGAAAAATGTTTAATACCTTATTATGAAAAGTTTCTCTTAATTGTTTATATTTTGAACAATGAAATAAAAAGTGATTTTCATCTTCAATCTGGCCAGAATTGCACATATTACAGAGTCTTAAATTTTTGGGAATTTGGAGATGTCTTCCTCTTTCAATCATTAATATATGTGAGCTTATTCGTATCTTACATATTGCAGCTCTATCATTTCTATTTTGCAAAATATCTACATATGGTGCCCTCTTGCCTGTGCTGTAGACTTTTCTGAAGAAATCTAATTTTTCTGATTTATTTATATTTGATTGTTGATTTTGAAAACATTGGTCATTTATTCTTTGTTTTATTTGGTTTAAATTGCTCTTTAGAAAGTTTAAATTATTTGCTATAAATGACATTCCCAGATCATCTAAGATATTTTTAATTTTTTTAAACCAAGGGCTTGAATTTTGTATTTTTTTAAATACATTATTTATTAATGAGTGTTCAGATGAGATAATATGCTGAAGAAAATTAATTGATGAAAATTTTATCTTGTTTTTAAGTGGTACTCTGTTGAGTTCAGCACGGCATGCATCATTTGATGCTCTGCAGTGAACTCCTTAGATTTCTTTTATGAATTTTATATGTAATTTTTCAAAGGAATCAGAATCTTTAAATTTGAAGTCAATACCCCATACTTCACATCCATATAAAAGGATGGGGGTAACTAGACTATCAAAAAGTTTTTCTAAAAGTTTACATGCATTATTAAGACCAATTGTTTTCTTAATTTTAAAATATGCCTTTCTGGCCTTTTCCATAAGACTGTCTACAGCAAGGCAAAAGTTACCATTATATTTTAAAGTTATACCCAAGTAGCAATAACTTGTAACAGTTTCAAGGAGTTTTCCATTAAATGTAAAATGTTTTAAAAATGTTTTACCATTTGAGTTAAATACCATAATTTTTGATTTGTCAGTATTTACTTGTAATTTCCATGATAAACAATATTCATTTAAAATATCAAGACTTTTCTGTAGACCTTCTTGGCTCTTGGACAGTATAACAATGTCATCAGCATATAATAAAATATTTAAAGGTGTATCACCAACAACCACTGGATCCGTTAAACTGTTGTCAAGCTTATTTACCAGGTCATTTATGAAAAAGTTAAAAAGCAGGGGACTCAGAACATCACCTTGTTTGACTCCCCTCTCTGATGGAAAGGATGGACTTAATCCATCAGAGAATTTGATTCGAGTAGTTGTATTAGTATACATTGATTTAATAATACACCTGTATTAAAAATATTTTGAGGTATATTACCTTTAATTAGTTTAAAAAATAATCCAGTTCTCCATACAGTATCAAATGCTTTCTTTAGATCTATGAAAGCAGTAAAGACTTTTTGTTTATTGTTTTTATATTGGTCAATAACAGATTTAAGAGTAAAAATATGATCACTTGTGCGACATTTCTCTTTGAATCCTATTTGGTTTTTGCTTATAAGATTTTCATTATCCATGAATTTAACAAGTCTATAATACAAGACTTTGTTGAATAATTTGCCTAAGTTTGAACTTATTGAAATACCTCTATAGTTTCCAGGATCTATTTTTTCTCCTTTTTTATGCAAAAGAACAAGGAAACTTTCATTCCATGCACCAGGAAATTGGCCTGAGCTAAAAATCAAATTAAATAACTTATGAAGTGGTTTCAATAAAGCTGAAGTAGCATTTTTAAGCATCTCATTAGAAATCATGTCAGCAGAGGTACTTTTACCATTTTTTACGGATTTAATAACCGACAAGATTTCTTCACATGATATTTCAGAATTGAGAATATTTGATTGGTTTATATTAGAGTTATTATTTTTAATATCGTTGAACTCTCTAATTACTTGTGCTTGAAAGTTATTGTTGTTTTTATCATCTGTGTTTAACTTTTTGTAAAAATTTAAAAAATCTTCCCGGGGCAAAAATTCATCCGAATTATTCTTTCTAAATTTTTGGTTGTTGATTTTGTTTATAATATTCCAAAAGGTTTTTGGATCTTTTTCATATGAGTTCAGTTGGGAAATTGTAGATTGATAGTATTTTTTCTCTTCATATTTGTTTAGGCGTCTAAGTTTAGATCTCAGACTGTAAAATTTTTGTCTATATTCTGCATTATAGGGATATTTGTTAACTAGTTTTTCATAGTTTTTGACAGATACACGAAGTTCTCTGCAAGATTCTGAGAACCAAGGTTTTCTATTGATTTTTTAGCTTTTTTATTGGGGGTTTGGGGTCTCCGCACCAACTTAGCAGATTTTGATGCATTATCATAAAGAATTGAGTTAAAGGTTGATACTGCATTGTCAATGCTGTTAAAATTTGTTTCTATAAAACTTTTTAATTTGGAAATACTTTCCTTACTGTTAGTATTCTTACTATAGAGTTGAATAGCTTCAGGGGACCATAAAAATTTATTAGGTATTGGATCCAGTGGCAGTTGTTGTTTATTCTGTGGAATAAAGCAAGCAAGTAATGAACAGCTTAAAATGCAGTGATTTGACAGCGAAGTTAAGTTGTGTACATTGAATTCAGAAATAACATTGATCAAATCTTTAGAAACAAGCATATAGTCTACTACACTACATCCATTGTATGTAAAACATGTGAATTTTCCTTGTAAATCACCTACGGTTCTACCATTTAAAATTCTGAGGCCAGACTCTTTACATAGATTCAGTAAATATTTACCACTATTGTTGACAAGTTTGAGATCAAGGTTATTCCTTGGCATATTTTGATCAGAAACATAAAGCAAATCATCTTGATTTTTATGATTATCATTAAAAACAAAATCAGGTTTCTTATTAGTATAGGCATTGAAATCACCCTGGACCAGAATGTGCCCCAAAGCTGAGTATTTAGTGACATCAGAAAGTAGCTGTTCATAGATTGGTTCAATACCAGATATATTATTATAAGAAGAGTTTTCTGGAGAAATGTAAATAGTAGCAATATATAAATCTTTATCTAAATGAAAAAAAGCTTTGTCAAGCTTAACCCAAAGAATGTCTGAATGTGATTTTTTTAGTTTACTGATTCCTTTAGCTATGGCGTTTTTTGCATATAAAATAATGCCACCTGAATTTCTTCTGGCTTTTTTATGTTTGGTTCTATTACTTTTTCCTATTATCTGAAAACCAGAAATATCTAAGTTTAAGTCTGTATCATTGGTCCAGGTTTCAATAAGGCCTATTAAATGAAAATCAGAAATAGCTGAGAAAAAATAAGGATCATTAATTTTATCTTCAGTAAAGCCTTCTATATTCCATAAGGCTGATTTAAATGGTTTTGTAAGAATGTTTTCTTTTGGTTTCACGAAAGAATTGAAGAAAACCCAAAAATCAGTGAATTGTTTTTTAGACTCGTAGATGTCTAAAGAGTATATTAAATCTGACTTAACATTACTAAGTTAAAATACATGTATGCTTATCAATGATAAGGAATGTATATGCGAGGTTATATAAATGTATAACATGAAATGTAAGCAGTAAATTTGCTACAATGACATGAATGATAACAATGATAATAATAAAAAAAAAAAATGTTAAGATATTAAGTAAATCTTAATCAACATTAAACATATAACATGAAATGTAAGCAGTACAGTTACTACGATGATAACAAAAAGAATAAAAAAAAATTTTTTTAATTATTAAGTAAATCTTAATCAACATTAAAGAAAGATTACTACATGTACGAACCATCATGAATGTATTTATAACTGTGGCGGCTGTTAACGCATGTGATCAGTAAAGTCCGCCTTGTTTTAGGTTTTCGTTTCAGCTTATCCTCCAAAACAATAGTCTGTCTTTAATTTTAATTGGAAAAAGAAGTTAAATTATATGAAAATATTATTTATTTTTAAAGTAAAAAAATGTGTTTCTTATTCGGAAATAGTGGTTAAAATAATTTAGAGATTATCACATTATTTACATCCGGGTTACGTCGCCTGGACAACAAGCCGCCATCAAATAACCAACTTACAAGAAGTATAGAGACATTTACGTGATTTTAAAGCAATCTAAGGAACAACATGGTAAGTATTTACTGATTATAAATCAGTATTGTATTAGAGATCTATCTTCCACAACTTTTGTGTTTCACAACAATAAAATACAAACATTATTCACGAAATTTGGTCTTCGATTCACCACCGAACACCCAAAATATCGCTAGTAATGACCAAAAAAAAAAGAATATTTTAACAAATAAATTTAATAATTTCGTGTAAATAAGCCAACAGGGAAAATTAACACGGGGTAAACTTGTCACTTGTAACAAAGAATTAAACGGTCATTAGAACGGAAAACAGTAAATGACATTTCTTGTTATTAATATTGTATATAAGTAAGTAAGTAATGTCTTTAATTAAACTTAAAGAGGGTAACACAGTTAGTATTAAAATACTAATCTTCCCTGAGGCCCTCAATTAAAATATAAATTAATAAAACACAACAAATTAATCTAACATTGATCCAAATTCTACAAACAAAGATCCACACCATGAGGCCGGACCATCTATATACATATATATAATCAATAAAATTGTTACATTTAATATAAACATTGAAAGAATAGAACATCCCGCCTTCAAATACTGTGACTATAATTTAACAAATTTAGAAAGCTTCATGGAGCTTTAAGTAATCTGTTTACTTTCTTTTGAAGGTTTCTATATTTTTATTCAATTTTAGTTCTGTTGGTAAAGCATTCCATAAAATGATTCCAGAATAGTAAAACTTTTCTTCATCAAATTTGTATTTAGACGAGGTACAAACAAGTTTCTTCTTTTTGTTGATCGTAAAGAATAAGTTGAAGCATTATTAGCAGTATTAAAGACATCACATAAATATTCTGAAGCAAGATTATTGACGCATTTAAACATTAAAACACCTTTGTGATAATCAATTCTTTGAAAAATAGTTAGCCATCCAAGTTTTTTTTTTTATAGTATATTGGTAGGTAGGTCTCTTTTTGCATTAAGTATAATTTTTTGCAGCCCTTTTTTGTAACTTATATACCTTTTCTAAATTTGTCAAACTGGCTTACCCCCATATTATATTTCATTTTTTAATTTATTTTGAAGTTTTTACTTTTACGAAAAAAATATTTCTATCTTGGTATCAGAGTTGATAAATCCAACTTATTATTTTTTGAAGTTTTCAAGTGCTTTAATTTTTCTATTGGAAATTCCCCATTCAGAATGTGAGGTATACATACATAATCTTTATATACAACTTTACAATTTTTATGTTTTCTTGGACGACTTAATAAGGTTAATTAACCAACAAAAGATTGTCTAATAATTCTTACATTTAGACTTTTAAAATGTTAAAAATCCATTTTATGAACTGAGGTGTCCCGACAGTAAGGGAATGTTTAGAGTTACGTACAGTAGCAGGTTATTCTGGTTACTGGTTGGCTACACTATCTCATCGAATCACCACTCTTACTATGCATAATTTTTCTTGTTAACTCGAAATTTCCATTTTAAATTTCATTTATTGTTTGAAATCATCAAACATTTAACAGTGAACAGAACTTTCTTTGAAATTTCTAAAAACTCTCTAGATCTATAGCCATAGGAATGGCAAGTGGTAATCTTGGGTACTTGACCTGTAATGTCTGTAAACCTCAGTATGCAGAATATATCAGGGATGGCCCTGGAAGTAAAAAACTTGTCACCAGTTTCAAAATATGATTGCCAAGTTACCCTCCCCGTTTTTCAAGATATATCATTGCTCTTTATTGATCACATTTTTAAACAACCTGACATGAAAAGTATTTTAGATGAAATAAAGTTTTCTTGACATTTATCTTTATTCTGAAATTACTTCTAGTTTGATAGCAAGCCTAATAAAACATCAATTACCATGTGTTTGTTTACATTGAAACTGGAATTAACGTCACAATCCTTGCAGAATGGAAACTTTATGATTTAATTCTTTTAAAAGTGATAATATGTAATTTCCTCATTTAAAATAAGATATAATCTTTAGAAACAATCCTGAAAATTTTACTCATGACTGACAAGCGATGAGACCATTCAAATTTATTAAGGTACTTAACAAGGTTTATTAACTGACAAAAAAATGTTTTATAATTCTAACATTTAGACTTTCAAAATGAAAAAAATCCATTTCAAGAACTGAGGTTTCAAGACAGTAGTTTAGAATAGCCCTATATGGGATGGGAAAAATGCGGATTTAGCTGGCACACACACTCTAAAGTTGACAAAATTTTGAAAAGCCACAATATTTCTACTGGGTGGAAAAGGGGCCGTAAGGCACAAAAATGTTGTACTTGATATGCTTGGTGACAATATTTCTAATTTAAATTTATTTTAACAGCCTCCAAAGAAGAAAAGTGGAAAAGGGAAAAAGAAAGGCAAGAAGTCTGGAAAGGCAAAGTCACCTACTGTTATAGATGGCATCTCCACAGAAGAAATGTCCAAGGAACAGGTAAAAAAGCAACATACTGTCTTCATTTGTTTCTGATTAGTAATTTTTGTTGTCCCAGATAACCAAGAGTATTTGACTTTATATAAATTATCTAAGTCATTTAAAACAGGTTTTAGGAGGCAAAATTGCAGTGCCCAATAATATCAAAATCTTTCATGGTGATGTCAGATTTTATGAAAAAAAAATCAAAGAATCATACACAGATAACAGAAACTCTGCTTTCATGGAAACATTTAGAGATACTTTGTATTCTTGAAAAATCTACTGGTGTGAGAATAAAATGATATACAGTTAGATCATGTCCTGTCAGACAACATGAATTTTACTCACTTTTGGGCTTAGCAGTTAAAGAATATAATGGATTATTTAAACTTTAGTAAAAATTGAAGCAGGCAAATGTTTTTAATTTTGTATTTTAGGTTTTGCTTAATGAAAGTAGATGCTTTAGTTATTGAAGAGCCATACTTGGAATTAATTTTTCTGTCACAGATAGATTAATTTTTTTAATAAAATAAAATATTTTACAGTTGGAAGAACACATACAAAGATTGCGTGAAGAATTGGAACGTGAAAGAGAAGAGAGAAATTATTTCCAACTTGAAAGAGATAAGGTCAACACCTTCTGGGAGATTACAAAGCGTCAGTTGGAAGAAAAGAAAGCAGAACTAAGAAACAAAGATAGAGAAATGGAGGATTCAGAAGAAAGACATCAAATAGAAATAAAAGTAAGATTTTTATTACTCTGGAATATCAGCGTTTACTTGGATTTATCATTCTGCAAGTGGATCACAGGTCTCAGTTGATAGTCATCCACATTATATATGATGGAAATCTAGTTGCATATCTTTGACAAAAAATCATTTGAAAAAGAAGGAAATTTGAGTATTTTACCATTTTAAAGTTAGGAAAATAATCTGGCAAGATTAAATTCTAGGGAAGTATGTATATTATATAAAAAATAGAACTTGTTCAAAATTGATTGGATTTGATATCAGTGATTGGAAATTTATTTTCCTGAAAAGATTTTTCTTATTTTTAACATGTTTTTAGAATAACTTTACCCATTTTTAAAGAATTTCCGGAAATCCAGCCATGAAAATTGCTATTTGTTTTGAACTCATCAGAAAAATTCTTAAAACAAAATAGATTTTAGTAAGGATGTATTTTGTTAGGATTTAATTTTTAAAAGGTCTTAAATCCATATATTAAAATGAAAGGGTTGATGTTATATGGCAAAATAGTCTGACTGAAGTGCAATGATATGCTATTGTCAGTGGTTATGTATTATTAGGGTCCTATCGTAACAAAAATCAAAGTGGTTGTAGAAATTTTATAGCTTTCATAAAAATATTTTATACCACTTGTCAGTGAAGTATCCTTAATTTATGTATGAAGTGTTTGTTTATTGAAAGATACTTTCGTATATACACTTACTATCTTTCTGTTTACAAATAAGTGTTCTTATTTTATTTTCAGGTGTACAAACAAAAAGTAAAACATTTACTGTATGAACATCAGAAGAACATCACAGAAATAAAATCACAGAATGTGACAGCATTAAAATTAGCACAGTCAGATCAAGCTAAGAGTGAGAAAAATTTAAAGAAAGACAAAAGGGGTCTTACTACACAGCTCAAAGAAGAAGAATTATCACATGAAACATATATTAAAAATCTGAAAAAGGTAAAACATATATTACCACTGTACTAAAAAGTTATTTAGTTTTCTAATAAAGTAATAACTGAGTTTCAATATATATTACTATTTCATTCAGTGCATTTTTATATACATGTATATTTTTATTTAAGACATAAAAAATGATGAAATTAATAGTTTATTGGTGTTTAGTGTTAAATTCTGTTCCTCAAAGGAATAGGATGTATTGTATAAATTATTTAATTATGTTTTTTTTTACCACAATGATAAATAGCAGCATGTAACTTGAGTATTGTTTTAATTTTAGACAAACGATGAAGAAATTTCCAGACTAAGAGCTGATTTTGAGAGAGAGGCTCATGAAATCGAATCTAAATATGAAAAGAAAATGAGAGCACTAAGAGATGAACTAGATTTAAGAAGAAAGACAGAAATTCATGAAATTGAGGAAAGGAAAAATGGACAAATTCATGATTTGATGAGGAATCATGAAAAAGCCTTTAGTGAAATTAAAAACTATTATAATGATATTACAATAAACAATTTGGCATTAATTAATACATTAAAGGTATGTTGCATTTTTTTACAGTAGGTAAGTTTTGTGTTATTTCCATCAAAATTTAAATTTGAAAATTAAATGAGTTGATTTGATCATCATTCAATATTTCAAGATTCTGAATAAAAAGTTGAAATCATTTAATTTTATTTATTGAAGCAAAAATTAGAATAAATGCCTAAACCAGGAAATGAGATTAATATGTTATAATTTGAATTGGTATTGCAAAAATTCACTTTCTGGTAAATAACATAATCAATTTTCATATTTCATATGCCTTCAATTATATAGTGTGTAGTGAAAAAATATTGTTTAATTCATCATTTTTTGTTGATATATGTATGTATATATATATAAGTATACAATTATTATTATAATTAAGGAACAAGTAGAAGAAATGAGGAAAGAAAAAGAAAGAATGGAGAAACAAATGAATGAGATTCAAAATGAGAATCGTAGAATGAAGGAACCACTGGAACGAGTGAAAGAAGAATTGGCAGTATTACAGAAACAGTTAGCTAATTATGAGAAAGATAAAGAAACTCTCAGGGTAAATTGATATGTAATTAAATGACTTCTGACTCCATCTTCCAAAAGCAGAGGTGTTATTTTCTACAGTATAAAGATGAGTGAAAAAAAAAAGTTTTTCAAGGATACAATGTACTTTGTATGTTTCAAACATTTTAATATGGAGCAAGGTATATTAATCTAATGAAAAGGACAATCAGAATGAATGCATGTAGGTTCTCAAGTCAATTTGAATAGACCAGAAAAAGAAAATTACATTTTCCATTATTTGATAATTAATTTGATTCATGATAGCATAAATTAATTTTTGTTCACATTTTTCCTATTTCAGATGACAAAAGCTAGATTAAAAGTGACAGAGGATGAGTTTAGAGCACTGAAATGGGAACATGAGGTTCTTGAACAGCGATTTGAAAAGGTATATAAATTTTGGGTTTTTTTTTTTAAATTTTATTTTAGAAATAACACAATAGTATTTTCAAAATAAAAGGTGGATGTTGACAGAATTGTTTTGTATATTATCTAGATGTATTGGAAATTTATTCAAAAACAAGCATCAAGATCTTTGCTGAAATGAAATCTAGGTATTTCATCCGTCAGAAAAAATGTAATTGTACTAAAATATTTCAGACACAAATGGAGCGAGATGATCTTTATAAGAAATTTGTTAAAGCAATTCATGAAGTCCAACAGAAGAGCAACTTCAAGAACTTCTTGTTGGAGAAGAAACTTGGAGCTTTGGCTGATACATTGGAGAAGAAGGAAGCACAATTGAATGAAGTCTTGTCAGCATCTAATCTGGATCCAACAGCGTTGACAGTAGTCACAAGAAAATTAGAGGTTGGATTTAAATGTTATATGTAGTTATTTTAATTATTTTTATGCTATAATCATTCACTACTTTATATGATTTCACTAGTTGCCTAAATGTTTATTTTGTCAGCTATTAGCTATTTTGTTCTGAATATTGCCATATACTTTGATCAATCTTTTTGGGAACCTCGAGTTGGATGATGATGTATTATCAGACGACAAAAGGAATACTATCTTTACACAGTCATGTTAATGAAGTACTTACAGGAAACTTTTTGTTCATAGACAGTCTGATAAATCATCAAAATTTGAATGGCTTTTGCTTTTGTGCCCAATATTGCTTTCATTGTTAGAATTGAAGACATACATGTATGAAAAGTTTACCTACATATAATTTGAATAGTTACATAAGAGTCAATTTTTGAAACTTATGTTTTACTTTAGGATGTACTAGATTCCAAGAACAGTGCTATAAAAGATCTGCAGTACGAGTTGGCTAGAGTTTGTAAGGTAGGTATTTTTCTATTATTTTTAGCAAACTAAGCCCTGTTTAATATTTTTAAAACATTTAAAATTTGTAATAACCCTTCTCTGAACGAGTGGAGCTTATACTGGTTTAATTCTGTCTATCTGTCACAAAATGTTTGGTTGCAAAAATTTTAGAAACTACAGGCCACAGCTAATTCAAAGTCGGTGTGAAGCATGACCATGATGAGTTGAAATGTTCTTACTGATTTTGAACTTGTGCCACATCTACCACCATACATTTTTCACTTTTTTTCAGACTTTTTTTGCAAACCCTTGTACCAACTGAAATTATTTTTGGTATGTGAGGTTACAATGATGAGCTTCAGATCAAATTTGAGTTTCACACTGATTGGATAATTATTGTGAGAGTTATTGCCCTTGGAAATAGGAATTATTGTCGAAATATTAGTTTTCAAGAATTTTTTTTGCAAACCCTTTTACCAGCTGTTTTTGTCCGCCGCTGCGATGCGATGCGGGGGATATGGTAATGCCGGGCATCCGTATGTCCGTCCGTCCGTCCACCTTGTAAGCGCTCTAGCAAATTTATTTCTTGACCGATTTGGATAATATTTATACAGTAGCTTTAACTCAATGATACCTCAAGGGAGTTCGAAGATGAGTCATGTCGAAATATTTTTGTTGGAGTTATGCCCCTTAATAACTTAGAAAATTTCCGTCCGTCCGTCCACTTTGTAAGCGCTCTAGCAAATTTATTTCTTGACCGATTTGGATAATATTTATACAGTAGCTTTAACTCAATGATACCTCAAGGGAGTTCAAAGATGAGTCATGTCGAAATATTTTTGTAGGAGTTATGCCCCTTAATAACTTAGAAAATTGACAAAATTTTCATGTAAGCGCTCTAGCAAATTTATTTCTTGACCAATTTGGATAATATTTATACAGTAGCTTTAACTCAATGATACCTCAAGGGAGTTCGAAGATGAGTCATGTTGAAATATTTTTGTAGGGGTTATGCCCCTTAATAACTTTGAAAATTGACAAAATGTTCATCTAAGTGTTCTAGAAAATTTATATTCTCCTTGTATTGGAATAATATTTATACACTTGGACCTAAAGGGAGGTTTTATACATAAACTCCTATAGAAACTTATAAAATTGAAAAATACTGTCTTTAAGAGTTTGTTAGGCGGAATACTTTTGATCAAAGCATTTCTGTTTATTGAAAAGGAGTAAATGTACATTTGTATAAATTCTCAATACACATGGTAAAATAAGATTTCAACACTATACCCATATTGTATAAATGTCTTCATACCACTCATTAACTTGTAAAAAACTTTAGCAATAACCACAAATTGTTTGTCCTTCTAGTTCTATTCTCTGAGAAAATTTTGTTATGTTTCACTTGTCCAAGGGTTTCTGATGCGCTAGCGGCGGGGGACTTCGGAACGCTGTTCGATTTTTTTTTTTGGTATGTGAGCTTACAATGATGGGCTACAGACAATGTTTTTTAGGTTTTTGGATAATTGTTAGAGTTATTGCCCTTGGAATTAGAATTATTGCCAAAATAAGCATTTTGTGTTTTTTCTCACAAGGGACATTGTATTATTCAGCAATACTCTCAGAATTCTTGTTGAATATCAAAATGTACATACATACTTCTGCCATATTATCAGTGGAGTGGCAAGAATTGGTACTTAATGAGAACTGGTGGCTTGCCAGTATCAGAGGGGAAAAAATATTTTATGAAAATCAAAGATCAAGTTAAGTTCAAAACATAATTCATCTAAAATAAATCATAAGCTAGAGACTAAACAATGTTAAAGAACAAAAATATGTAGGTATTGTAAATTTTAATGCAATTATACCCTCATGAACAGTTGTTTGAATTAGTGTAAGGACCAATTACAACAGTATAAGGAATTATATATTGACTTTTTACTCATTATAGGCACACAATGATTTATTAAGAACTTACGAGGCAAAGCTAACACAGTTTGGTATACCTACAGAAGAACTAGGGTTCAAACCATTGGAGAGTACAGTGGGAGGACAAGCCTTAGGACAAGGACCTGCTGGATTGGTGTCTGCTCCATCATAACACTGTAAACATGACAATCATTCCGTCCTTTGTAATGTCAGATTTAAATGGTGTAAAATCATGAAGACTGAAATTTACTGAAAATTTTTATTTTTCCAGATAGCTGTGATACATTTTATTTTCTGTGTACATGAGATGTAAATAGTAAATTATAAGTATATCTGATAATAAAGAAAAATGAGTTAAAATTCTGTCTTTATTTGTATAAATGAATTTTTTTGATAGAAAACTTTGATCTTGAGCAAAAGAACAACCAGGGGTAAAATTTTTATATGCCTGCAAACCAAATGATGGTGTATAGTGTAAATTTAAAAACATTTTTTGTGTCACTCTTGTGTTTGTTTGTTGTTCACTTTTTGATACTTCATTTCCATGATTTGGAGAGTGTGATGTTGTTTATTCATTGAAATGTCACTGGTGACTTTTCCTGGGATCCCTGGGACACATAGTCAAAAAAATAAAAAAAGTAAAATAGAGTATTCATCTGAGGCTAGATCTGTTATTTTATGTGTGATGGAGAAATATTAATAGTTTCAAAACAGTTGAAAAATGAATTAAATTATAACTGAGCTGGTGATATCCTTGGTAGTCATCCACTAAGTGGTATCAATACTATTGCTCTATCCATGAATTATTTTTTGTAATACTGTTTTTTGGCATATGAATTTGTTCTACTACAATTTGTGTGATACTGGTATATGTTGACTTTACAAATTTCCCATTCTGAGGATTGCAGAAGATGCACTGTTTGTGTAAATGTGCACATCCCCTGTATCAAAATTGATATCACAGAATGCTTATTCCATATGTGTTGTATTTATTTATCCTACATTCCCAGAAGTCTTTTATAAATGTTAATTTTATTAATTTTAGAAAAGTTCACTTTTATATTGCAACATGTTCAAATATATAATTGTCAATCAGACCTTTGATAAGTTTCCAAGTTTTGAGTATCGTTATCAACGTTTCACAAATGCAGAAGAAAAAGATTTTAATGTTTAGCACAAGACCTACTGAGTTATTCAATTAACTCATTGACATCTTCAGATATTATCAACATGTTAGTGTAACTATTTTAACATTGACAAGCTAACTATTTAGGTGGTCTATTAGAGCTTTTGGTGTGGGTTATTTTTCACTGTTGAAGATATTATAAAGGTGTTACCAAGCTTTTTGTCTTAGCCATTTTGGTTTGATTTTGTCTCCCTGGTTTATACTGAATATCCTTATATTTTCATATTTATTTGATTCTCAAATAGTATTTCGTAGAAGATTTACTGATTTGTAAGAATTATAGGACTGGCACTCAATGAAAGTAACATAGGTTTATGTCTATGAAAATGAACTTTTATTCAAAACTTGTGTCCTCCTGATGCCAACATCCATTTTGGGATATGGAAGAAATTTGGAACAATTTTGGTCAGCCACTTTGTTCTTGGATGCAACTGTAAAAGATTGTTTAACTGTCTCATATTGGCAGGATCTTTTCCTGTAAAATTGTATAAAAATAAACCTTTACAAAATTATATCTACATTATTGCAATATCACAAAGGGAAAATATTAACTCAGCTCTGACATTAATTTCATATAAGCCATACTACTAGGTTTAAACCAAAGCTTACAATATTCAAGAACAAACAGCAGGTTAATAATAGTAGGACCACTTGAAATAAAGAATCAACTGTAAAAAAATGCAGTCATGATCAATCATGTTTTAACACCCAAACAAAAAGTAATGTAATAATCAGAGGCTCCAAAAAAGTAGACCTTTGACTAGGAACCCAAATTCATTTTTACTCATGTGCCAATGACAACGAACGACAGCCATTTTTTGTAATTTCTTTTAATAAAACTAAATCAGCAAATCCTAACAAAACCATTGTACCTACCGTCAACGTCCTTAAAGCCGTACTCTTGACCAAGATCTACAGTCATTAAAATCTTTCCAGATTTTTTCATTATTTTTGTATCTGGAAAGAAAATTGTGACAGGTGTATTTGTTAATTTTAGCATAAACATGAAAAGGACATGGTAAGATTTAGCCTATTTGGCCCCTTGAATTCCAAAATAAAAAAGTAATGAAAAGCTTACTCTCGGCTATCATTAAGTACTCTTAAAATTTTGCATTTTAAGGAACATATTTAGTTTTGAAGAAGAAATTTCTGTAATAGCAGCAATATGCTGTCAAAGATGGCTTATTGTGAAAAAATCAATGAAAAATCCCAAAGTTCATTCATTTTTAGACCTTTAAATTAAAATTTTGATATGAGCAACAGCATTGCCCAAACAGATTTTTCACTGAAAGGTGACTTTACAAAAGACGAACATTATATTAAAAATCGTTCTGGGCAAGACAGTTGCTCATAGTTGTTTTGACCAAAATCTATTGAGAAAACACTAAATTTTCTTCCAATCCCCGATTTAGCAGACGTTTGTGATATCCCTGTTGCATTATGGTCCTATAATCCTATAATCGGAAATCTTAATTTTAATTTTCATGGCAGGTGGGGGCCAAATAATGGCTGAATTCGTATCTTCTTCAGTAAGCTTCGTTTAAAGTATGTGCGGTTGCTCTTCAATCACAAAAGAGGAAACTTTAACCCTATACATTGTAACTATATTGATATAAAACTAGTCTTAAGAAACACACACACACTCACACGGCCTGTGTCCGCACGTCTCGCGTTTAAGATTAGATTGAAGGTAGTTTAATGGGGTGGTGATGTCATATGAACATGAAACTTGTCAATAACTATCTTAAGATTGGGTCTATTCAAAATTTCGGTCAAGGGGTGGTATTATCTCAATGTCATGGTTGACTGATATAGGTGTTTGGTGTCCATTGGACACATGTTCTTGTTAAGAATTATTTTTCGTCATGAGTGATCAAAATGGTCTTGTTACATCAACAATTTTTTAACTGAACGGTGACACAATACAGCTGGCAGGGTTTTTAATTTCTTCCGTGTAATTTCACTGTTTTACCATACCTGTTGCTAAGGCAACTATCGCTTTTCCCGCATATTCTGTCGTTTCTCCATTTTCCAGAAAAGTTGCAGCATCAATCTCTGGCATCTTGAAACAATGAATGAACGAATTACTTAGTGACCCTTCAGTTTTAAATACATTGCTACAGGCTATAATACTAGATATATTGCTAGTAGTATAAACTATAAACACAGAATATTTCCTTTACAGTGCACTTTATTTTAGGACTCATTTTAAAGCTTAGAATATTGAGAGCTTATCGTTTGTTTTGCATGTTAGGAATGCAGAAATGAGCTACACATGAGTACTTCATTTGAAAATACGACAAATATTTCACGTGTTTTTATGAGTAAAAATCTTATATATATCGGAAAATAGATCTGACTAGATATTATGGTAAATGTATCATGCGTTACAATTTGTATGTCCTACATCTGAGGCAGATAAAGTAAACCTTGACGACCAAATCAATGAAATCTGTAATACCCATATGTTGGGCGCACTAGACAATTAGCTGCAAGTAATACTGAAGGGCAACACAAGAACTACAAAGTCCATGCCACAGGGCAAAACTATAGGAATTTTATCTATATGGCAGATAAAAGAAAAGAAAAAAAGACGATACTTTGTCAATGTGACACGCGGAATTAATCTTATTTCGATGTCAATCCAAGCCATGAGATTAAGCTTACCCCTTCTTGTTTTACAACAATTGTACCACTCTTCATCATATGTAAAACGTTTTCTGTTCTAACAGCCCCAGGCCATAAACTCACGAAAGCAACATTCTTCTTTCTCAGTTCAATGGCACAATCAACAGCCATTCTGTCCATCTAAAAGTCAATCCTTTTATGTTAATGTAAGATTATTTGAAACGATAGTTGACATGAATACGAACAAAGGCTTAGAAAATGTTAAGTTCTGCAAAAATTACTGGCTTTTCAGGTCCAACGTAAAAGCTCTAAACGGATTATTAAATATTTTTCCATAATTAATTTAAAATTCCAAAAAGATATATTTAGCACATAAATAAAGCAATTGTATCTTCTGCTTTTTTTTCATCATAAATTTGGTTTTATTTTAATAAAATCCGGCATATGATTAATATTAAAACTACTTACAGCTTCTTTCCCAATACCATAAGGTACATTAAATAAATATCTCAATCCTCCTATTGATGATATGTTGACAATAAGTCCAGACCCCCTTGCTGTCATCAACTTCGCAGCATAAACAGAACATAAGTAATGGTTTCTTTACAAAAATAAGTAAAATGGCCATTGTAATATAAATTTTGAACCTTATAGTGCTAAAAGATATGCTTTATTCATTATTTTGTGAATATTTCAGTTAACAATTAATCCATTTTTTTATCCAGTATTTGACATAAAACATGGAAGAAGGATTTTCGAAATTTACAAGATCTCATAACATAGACGACATTTAAGTCTGTTAATATTGTAAAATTTGTGAAAACTAAGGAGTATCTCCCTCGTGCATAGCTCTGTCCTTAAATGGTTTTTGCTTTACCCCTTTTGGTCATTTTGGCATTTTTGAATTTGCTCTTCAACTTTATGGATTGTTGTTTTGATTTCAATATTTTAGGCCTTGAGCACAACTGATGAGTCGTAAATTGACGAAATGTGCACACCTTGTGCATCAAAATTGGTATCAAAGAATATTTAGTCCTCGAGCACAACTGATGAGTCGCAAATCAATGAAATGTGTACATCTTGTACATCAAAATTGCTATCAAATATTTTTATTTTTACTACCGAGTCGACGCCGCTGCTGGTGGACTCCAAGTCCCCGAGATTATCCCTAGCTCAATTGCTTGTATCTCTTCAACTTTTTGAATTGTTGTTTTGGTTTTCAACAGTTTAGGTCTCGAGCACAACTCATGAGTAGTAAATCAAAATTGTACCAAAGAATTTTATCTGTCCAATGAAATAATGACTTGCCAATACATTGGTATTGCAGTTTACTTGAAATAAACATCTGATGCATCAAACCATTATCATATAATATCAAAATAGAATACTCATTATCATCATAAAATATTTATACAAGGAAAAGTATTACCGCAATCCGACATTATTGACCGTGTCCCACATTGTAATAGGTTGTTCCCAGAATGGTTTACCCATTTGCTCACGAATAGCCTTTAACAAGAAAAAAATATCGACATGATACAAATAACACGTGAAATGATTATATTTTTTGTCGTACAATGTTGTATTAATGTATACTGAATTAGAAAACCAAGACCAAGCTCCTTCTGTTCGTGCATCTCATTAGTAGCATATATATAACATAATTTCTTACATTGTGATAGCAATGAAGAGTGAGGTAAATGCTTGCTATATTTACCAGCACTGATGTCACTCTTGGTTTTATGTGGACTGATATCACAGTTTTGCGTTATACTACTTTCTTTTGTCTATGTTATGTTATACTTTTTACGTATATGAACACGTTTTGTGCCATTTTCTTTGATTTTTATTTCTTTGGGTTATCTTTTCAGCCGATATATTGGTGAAAGCAGCCGAATCTCATAAGAGTTAGAGAACTTTTTATTATTTGTATACCATATGATGGGTGACCACCGTTTAAGGTTAAAATTTACAAATTGTTATGGCTTTATTGGAAAGAAGAAATTTACACGAAAACGAAAAAAAGCCTATTACTACAACTATTATTCTTAGAACGAATCAAGTAAAATGTATTTTACCTTGACAGCAGAATAAGCATTGTTTACTAAAACATCTAAACGATCATCTTGTTCTTTTGATACACGGTTAAATAGTTCCTCAATGTCGCTATCTTTGGTGTGATCACACTGAACTGGTATGCATTTCCCTCCTCTTTTCTCTATCTGATGAATGGAAGAATTATTGTTTAACGTCCAGTGGAAATTATTATACATGTTATATACATATCAGAGAACATGTTGATGTGATATGAATATGTACCATTCTTTGTACTAGACCGGCATGCTGAGCCGGATTTTCAACTTACTAGCTCACGAGGCAAATCAGACACATCACCCCTCCCTGGCATATTATACTGACTCCGATCCGACCAGTCATTTGTTGTGACTCCTAGATGCCGCGTGCTTTGCGGAGAAGCAGCTAAACAAATTTTAATGTATTTGGCTGACCCGGCCGGGGATCGAACCCCCGTCCTTCCGCACTCGTGGCAAGCATGCTACCACCGAGGCTGTTCTCTATTTGAAAGTCGTAACAATAATACATGTTGCTCTATACACAAAGTAATATTTTTAGTAGAGGTTTTCCGTGATGTAAAAAATCAGAGTTCTTATATACGCCATTCTTTGTCAGTTTAACCTACTCAATTATATGACTTAAAAAAAATAATTCCTATTCTAAAACCATGTATTCTTGCTGGGCATGACAAGTCCTATCTGAATACTCCAACATATATTGTGCTCGATCCTAATATCTTAAATTGTTCAAGATCTTTGAAACTGCTCAAATATGTGATAAATTAAAATTATTTATAATAAGAGAGGATATAAAATGAACCCAAACAATGAACAATATTATATCGCGATTCAAACCTAATAAAAAAAAAGGACAAAATATACTACAGACAATTAACAGCGGCGGGGATAAATCGGTTTTATAGGTACCAAAACACCACCTCCCCATTACCCATCCTTACCCTGTGGATAAACAAACTTCTAATTACAATATAATATCCAACGCTGAGGCCAATAGCTATAACGATAAAAAAAGTGGGGATTATAATTTAACAAATCATGTCGCTTCAGCTTTGCTTCAATTCAATATATTAGAAATCCAAAACTAGAACACATCTGAATTCAAGTTGACCCGATCAATAAAAGCCAAAAGCCATCTAAAACAGAATTATTAGTTAGGGAGCTTTCTATAAGTTTAATAGTTGAATAATAAGTTTTTGACAGTATTAATTTCATGGGCAGTAGCAAAAACTGAGGTATTTATTTCTGCTTACTTAGAAAAAATGGATTGGGATGTGAAACGTTTTGTTTTCAAAACTTTAACCCGTATTTATTCCGATATGCATATACATGTAGGTACCTCACTTGCTGTGTCTGTTAAGGAGCCACCGACAGGATCATCTTCAGGTGCTGTTAATGTTCTTCCTGAGAAGAAAAACTATCTTATAAATATAGGAAACTGATTTTCTGTGCACAATAATTCTATTCAATTTTAACTGGATTCGGATTGATGAATAGACGGATAGCTTACAGACCCGCAGTACCAGGTGGCGTTGTAGAAAACGTGCTAAAGGTAATACTAATTTCGGTTTAAAATTTCGAAACATGTCAAAATGCATACAACTTTTGAAAATGTGACAAAAGTTTTAGGTTCCCTCAAAATGCAAATGTCAACAATAGGCAGATATTGAAAAAGTTTTGAGTTTTAACCCTTATATTTAGTAGTCAATACACCCCCCTTCCTTGTAACTGGTTAAACGAAAGCGGAAACACAGAAGTAACTAGGATTAAGCATTTTCCCTTAGATTTGACTGTCAGGTTTCAGTGTTCTTGGAGTTTTTTCATGTCATGTATGGAGTTAAAAAAGTAAACATTCTAAAATGGCATTTTTTCAAATGCAATATATCAGTTTCACAGTTTGTTTTGTCAAAATTAAATATGATAAACATGTAAAAAGATGGTTTTATAGTTTACAACAGATGGGCAGAAGTAATATTCAGTGATGATTTATCGAAAAGAAGGGGAATAAAAAAAAACATAACAGAATGGCTATACAGCTGTATTTCGAAAATGGAGAACAGCAAATATGTTAAAAAAAAAATAACATAACAACAACACAACACAACACAACATCATGTTTATTTATACAATTAACGGGCCCTCTAAGGAGCAACAAGTAAAAGTGTAACAAAACACTGAAACGGAGAGAGAAGACGAATAAAACTTGGGAAAAGATAAAAGCATACTTAAAAAAGAACCTTAAATCAGAGATAAAAGATAGAGACTTCAATCAAACATATATATAAAGAACGTCTGATGGGGGAATGGTATGATTTTAGGTATGGGAGTAAGTATAGTTATAGTGCTTACCCCTCTACGATATTTTTTCTGTACATACATGTTGTATAAACTGTACTACTTACCATCTTCCCACGTACTATATAAACTGATTTATCAATGAACAGATTATGGCTTTGATACAATTTTACAAATTACAAATAAGGATAAGATATGTCATGAAAGTCAATATTGTTCTCTCTTTTGGAAACAAAACGTGTATACGACCGACAAAATCTCATTTTTAAGTGGTAAAAACGTGTTGTTTACGTTAAAATCGATTAATTGTACACAGAAAGCTGAAAATCTCTCTTTTCCAAAAAAAAAAAAAAAAAATTGGAATATATTAGTTATGACTACAGAAAACATAAAGTACAATTAATGTTTATATTGATATTTTACAGATATCATTAACATTTTCCCAGAAACAACATTGGGGCAAACAGTTCTGTCAAAACTGTATCAGTTCTCATGTAGTCCCTCCCAGAATACATACATGTATATATTCCCACCGGCCTGTCCTGGCGGTAGAGATATACCTTCACCTATATATCTTTTTAGGCCCTGATCAATCTACATACCTTTTGTACTTCACTTTTATTGTGAAACGCGACTGCATACTAGTAGTGCATTTCTATATTTATATCAATGAATTAGAAAGATTTTTATCAAATCTAAGTGCCAGATATAGCTGTTGTTGTATCTAGTTATCTTACTACAATTGCTTCCTATATATTGCTATATACTAAATGTTTATGATTAATCTAATTATTATAGCATTTTCATTCTGTTTAATCATTGTAATATTTTGTCCCTAGCGGGGCCCTTGATTGTACTGTATTCTTGTATACAATACAACCAGGATATCGTGGCAGTAAAGCTATACATTTACCAATAAATTTACCTCATATGGTCCCTCAAAGCTTAACATACCTGTAATAAGTACAATACAACCAGTACCTCATGGGATACATACCTAATATCAAGCTGTAGAGCTATACCTTTAACAATATCCCATGTGGCCCTTGTTGGTATACATACCCTATATGAAGCATATCCTAGCTGTAGAGCTATACCTTTACCAATACCTCACGTGGCCGGTATCGTAATACATACATGTAATTCAGCCTGTCCAAGCTGTAAAGCTATAAATTTAACAATACCTCATATGGCCCGTGTCGGTATATATACCTGTAATACATACAGTACAACTGGCCTGTCCAAGCTGTAGAGCTAAACCTTTAACAATGCGTCATATGGCCGGTGTCTGTATACATACCCGTAATACATACAGTACAACTGGCCTGTCCAAGCTGTAGAACTATACCTTTAACAATACCTCATATGGCCTGTGTCTGTATACATACCCGTAATACATACAGTACAACTGGCCTGTCCAAGCTGTAGAGTTATACCTTTAACAATGCCTCATATGGCCTGGGTCTGTATACATACCCGTAAACATACAGTACAACTGGCCTGTCCAAGCTGTAGAGCTATACCTTTAACAATACCTCATATGGCCTGTGTCTGTATACATACAGTAAAACTAGCCTGTCCAAGCTGAAGAGCTATATATACCTTTAATAATATGTGATATGGCCCGTGTCTGTACACATACAGTACAACTAGCCTGTACTCGCTGTATAGCTATACCTTTAACAATACGTCATATGACCATGTCTGTATACATACCCGTAATATATACAGTACAACCAACCTGTTCTAGCTGTTAGTATAATACCTGTAATATATACAGTACAACCAGCCTGTCCTAGCTGTAAAGCTATACCTTTACCAATACCCCGTGTTGCCCCCGTCACTATACACACATTTCCAGACATTGGTCGAGACATGGTACCTAAGGAAGAGGTTAAAATATGCCATTTGAATATATCAGCACGGCACTGCCTGCAAACTGAAACTTGTTATAACAAGAGAATATGTATAGCAGCTGCCTCCTCCAACTTTCGAGCCAAGGAAAATAGATAAAACAATAATTAATTTATCAAATAAATATTAAAAATTAGTAAATAAACAGAAAACAAAAAATAATTAACAGTAATTTAATGAAGTACAGATACATCACTAGTATAGAGAAAACAGTACTTTCCAGTAGGAAATATTAAAACAAAGAAATTATGTCATGAAGTAATAAACTGAAAATACATGATATTCAGTTGGTGTTGGTTTAATGAATAGCTTATGTTATTTTGCTTTATTTTCATTCTTAATCCATATATACATAGTGTTTTAGTTTTTGTGCTGTCTTGTTTAAATATGATAACTGTTTTTTTTTGTTTTGTTGTTTTTTTTAAAAATTATTTTTGGCTGTTTCTGTGTAGGCCTAGTTGTCTTTACTTTGGATTTTGGTCTTATTGACTTTCCCACGTATTTCTTATTGCTTTGGTATTATTTGGTCGATATTCAGACCTCTGCCTGGTTTACTGCCTCCTCCAGGACAGGGGGCAATTTACGGCCCTAAATGCGTATGTATCAGATTATGGAGTTTGGGCGAATTAATGAGCAATTAAGATGTGAATTTACGAAGAAAAAACTTGCTTTTCAAATTTCTATATAAATATATTTATCGTTTTGTCGATTCTCCTATAAATGTAAATGTATACATCTGGATAATTATGCCTATACACCTTTCATTTGACCAATATCGATTATGAACAAACAAAAATATTCTAATCTAGATCAAAAAGTTCAAAATGGCATACACTGAAAGTACAGCTTCATAACCCTACAGCTCCAAAACGTAAACGTATGTAAGAATAAATAAGAATAAAATTAACAAGGTCTACAGTTTATGTGCCGCATGGTCGGCAGAGGTGCCTCAAAATTAAGGTGTGTTCCGTTTTTGTGAAAAAAAAAATTATATGCACAAACCTTTCAGACTGTATATATAGTGTGTAATTTTTATCTAGTTCTGAACTATGACATTGTTTATTTTGTGATAGAATTCACGATTTATCCACCCTTTAAAGGCGATCAATACACAGTTATTTACATGTTTTCGTTTAGAAGAATTGGTGACAGGATATACATCTAAAAAATACAAGATAATTTGTAATTGTAAATTTGTATGTTGACTCCGATTTGAGGTTATATATAAAAGTTTATAATATCAAATGACTTATCAGGGAGGAATTTGAATTTTTCGTTTCGTAGAGATACATGTATCCGTCATTTAACATCGAACAGTTGGAAGGTATTTCCATGATATGAGATTCTTGCCCCCCCTTTCCAAAAAGGTTCCTCCCTTCTGCTATTGCACCGGGTCTTCTTTTGTCGTGAAATTACCTCTCAGAAATTTTTCTCCGCAAAGGCGGATTAATAAAAAAAAATATAAAAAAAACATTTGAAGGTAAATTTATATCCTTTATTAACCAAACAAGATATCTTATAAACTTTATAAGATATCTCATAAAGAAAATCAAACAAGATATCTTGTAAAGTATGTAAGATATCTTATATAGTTTATGAGATATCTTATAAAGAAAATTTTATAAGATATAATTCCAGTATACCGATTAAAAATTTTCTATAAACTTGAATATCGCTTTGGGAGAATTTTAACACGAATTTGCCAAATTAAAATTTATCAGACAATTTTTCAACGTGAATTAAGGATAAACCGAAAAGAATTTTTAAATGTTAGTGAGTTTATATATATCCCCTTTCATATGGCAGTAGATAGGTTTTCGTTCTGAGTGTTCTTCTTAGCAATATTCCAAAAATTGATCTCAATGCTACACACGACTTTTACGGGTAGAAAACTGATTAAACATAGAATTTATGTTTGTTAACACAAAAATGTATTGCACAGATCTAGTCCTTTACGATAAAATGCAGGATATTTAAGATAAAAAATAAATGGTTATGAAGGACCAAATTAAGGGTAAACTGACCCTATTTCTTTCCAGTATACCGGATGAGAGGTAGAAACTTCGTGTCAACTTATTTTACTATTTTACAAAATTATTTTTTTTAATGCTGATTTTATCGATCAACGTTTGGAATAGAATTTTGTTAAATCTGCAATTCCAATATCGATTAAAATGACTATTAAAAAACCCATATAACATTCGATGCCAGCGTGTAGTCCATATTTGGTTTTGGTTTAGTTTTCTGCTGTTTAATATAGTGTTTATTGCAAAAATAGCTCGTTCAGTGGGTTAAAATAGTTACTTAAAGGCTAACGGTTCTACTTGATGAAAGAGCTCTTCATGAATAGTTTTGACTTTTACCTTTATAGTTACTTCGTCATTTGAATCTTTCTAAAATACTTTGCATAAACAACAAAATGGATAACAGGAAAAGTCAACAATGACAAACTAATCAATCAACGCCACCAAACAGACAAAACACAAGACAAAAAATAATATAAAAAATCACGAAGACAAACATCAACACAACAGAGAGCCAGGATAAGCTGACGTACACACGTTAAAAAGTGGTAAGGTAAGGTTTTTATGGGTACCCAAACCTCCCTCTTATCTATCCTGACTTCTGGTGTATCAAACATACTATAAAGCCAATAGAGTATGATTACCATAAAGGTGACCGCTTGCTAGAACTGCAAAAATTGTTAGGACGGTATATAATTTAGATAGCAGGGTCAGAATGTGCTGGTTTTAACTGTAAAACGAGCTAAAGCTCTAACAGCTGCTGGTCAGATACTGTCACTCGTTTAAACTAAAAAATCAGAAATAACACTCCCACAAAGGGTTTAATGCTGTTTTATCAGATAGTTCAATTGAAATCGGCAGTATTCGTGTGGATAACTGTTTTGGGTTTTAAAACTTTCGCCATTGAGCAACAGATTATGACACAAAGTTAAGAAATATATAGTTTACTTCTAGCAGTTTTTTTTTGTTCTAATGCCAAGTTTTATACTGTCTAATTTCCAATGTTTTGACATATAGCTACATTGAGGAAAATTTATTTTTTGTAGAGGCCATATATTGTACATATCTAAATTATATATATAATCTATAATTTTTGGGATATGTTATTTCGGTTTGATCTTCCTTTCATCCGTTGTCTTGCTTATTGTAAACGCAACTCCTCCCGGACAGTTGGTCCTATAGCTTTCAGCGGTGTAACTAACCCTATTTTGACTTGGAAGCACAGAAATAAAGAGGTTCCAAGTAAAGTCATGGTTCTTGTGTAGTGCAGAGAGTTTGTTTTGATTTAAAAAAAATAAGTTTTGAAACTCAAAATCGTGGTCATAGAATTCTTTTACTTTATCTAAATTCCAGTTCTTAAAATTCATGCATTTTGATAAACATATGCTTTTCATTCTGACATTCCGAGTACTATACTTGTTGCGTAAAAAATTTTTAAAAAAAATTAAAAAATAGAAAGCAGTTTCTCTTTTTTTCAAAAAAAATTCCATCGTGTTGCTCCGAAAAAAAGTTTTTAATGATATAAAAATGATAACAAACTGACAAGGATCGGTTTTTTTAGAAACGCATATTCATTTCGGACGCCTGTTTTTGGTTTGGCGTCCAAAATGAATATGCGTTTCTCAAATAAAACCGACCCTTTTGTGTATCATCAACGTGAGTTTTTTTTTAAGTATCTCAGAATTTCCACGAGAATATATCTGCTTTTTACTGTGTGCTGTTCATCTATTTTTGTGGGCATGTTTTTCAAGAAATTTGAATCATATGATGACTTTAAGTAAATTCTTGATCAATATTAAAAATATGTATTCCCAACGAGTTTTTTAAATGAAATAAGTTGCAAAAGTGTCTCAGATTTCTTAGTTCTTTTCCTGTAATTGAACAAAACGAATTTGAAAATGAAAATTCTTTTACTGACATATATTATAAAAGCACAATTAACACGAAAGGTACATTTACTTGAACCGTTACCATGTACATATAGAGATTTTCTTCTGTATATCTTTCATATTTATATATTAGAATCCTGTTCTTTAACAAATTTGAAGTAGATTTTATTTTAAAAATTTGCTTTTCTTAACAAAAAACTGAAAGGTTAGTAATTTCGAATAAGGAACAAATGTAAAATAAATTTAGGTATTCCGACATTCTACTCAAGGAAGTACGTCCATAATATATATTTTAATGAATAACCAACACGTGGAATTTATTACAGAGAACACTTGTGGATAGACGAAGGACGAAAAATGCTACCAATCTCTCGCATAATCGGTCCATGTGAGAGGAACTAAAATATTTCACAAAAATTACCATCTATATCCTTAAATCCATATTCATATCCAAGATCTGCTGTTGATAAATTTTTTCCAGACTTTTTCATACTCTGTGAGTCTAAAATGAGTATAAAAATTGAAGTAATGTACGAAAATTAATTCTTCAATCTATAATTTTAACCCAGAGGCCTGGTAAGTGAATTAAAATCAAAGATGGCGGGAGAAATAACCAATGATTCGCATAAATGACCCAAACGGAGTGCATTAATAAAGTACAAGCATTTTCTGCATTTTTTGCTTTGCATTATCGCTCGTAATCAGTTCGAAACTTCAGTTTGTCTTGTAAAAGTATCAAAATATTACACAATGTAAAAAATCTCTAATTGTCAAACAAAGTGTTCTACTCTGATCATTTGCCTCCTATAATTCAAGATTCCTTTGATGTCAAACGACTGTTTTAAAATTGGTTGGACGTGCCGTAGGATGTCCAAATGTATAAAACCAGAATTCTACGATTACAAAGTTCGCCTCGTTCTCCCACTAATTTTGGTGTGTGGCTGAGTAGCTCCCCGAGATACGCCCTTACAGCAAGTAATGATTGTAGGTCGCTTGGTATCAGAGAACTGAACTCAGATGTAAAACTTAACCTAACTCAATGAAGTGCAGTAAGTAGGTCAGTGATCTAATGTTGGTCGGAGGTTGTGTTACTCCACGAAATGCACCATGACACCAAGTAATATGATTGTAGGTCGCTTGGTATGAGAAAACTGAACTCAGACATAAAACTTACCCTAAGTAAATGAAGCGCGATAAGTAGATCAGAGTGACTAAATTTTGGTGAGAGGCTGTGTTAATCCCCGAGATGCACCTCACACCAAGTAATATGACTGTATGTCCCTTGGTATCGGATAACTGAACTCGGACGTAAAACTTAACCTATGTCAATATAGAGCTTTAAACCACTGCTGTGACGTCAACCTATTCATTTACCGTGGTTTCTTTTTCTAGAATCAACGCTTCTTTAATCCGTCACTGAAATAAAGTCATCAAATTATATTCAATTGTTCCTTTTGTGTACTTAATGTCATTAAGTTTGAATTGGCTAATTTACTGATTTCTGTTCACAGCTGGTATTAGTTTAAAAACTTACCTTTTTTGCAAATTTATATTTGCCGTGACTGGGGTCGAACTCCGCGCTTCAAGTAAATTATCTAACACCGGTGAAAGTGCAAGACGGAAAAATCTCAGACACCCAAGGGAAAGATTTCTGGTCTCCAACGAAGCTCCGCCGAGTTGTAGACCAATGGAAATCTTTCACGCGGGTTCTGAGATTTTTCGGTCTTGCACTTTAACACCGGTGTTTTGATCCTTTTTCTCACTAATATTAGCCATTTGATGTTTTGACAAGCATGTACTTTTAGCAGACGACGTAAACAAACGGTTGTGTATTGGATGTAATTTGAATAACTCAAGCCACCGACGAGTGAAACCTTTAAATATAAAACGATATGGACAATATGGAATAGGTAAGACTAATAAAAACTCAAACTATTTGTTAAATATCGCTCAAACAGTAAATAATTACGATTGTCGGAACCGCGAAAATTAGGCAGGAAAACAAGCGTGAAATTCTTATCTCACCCACGGGAAAGACAAGGATATCTCACATGGGTAAAAATAGGTACTGGGCTGTCTCATTAGTGAGAATATATACACAAGTAAAAACTTACCAGGTCCTCTCCGTGACTTGACTTAGAGACAGGTGACAGTTTTGAGCCGATTGGTTTCGGATGTGTCCTATTAGTAATCCCTTAATAGAATTGGCAAACATTGCAAATTTTGTGCATAATAAAAATTGAAAAGGTATTTAATTATTCACACAAGCCACCAAATAAGAATTTTTAAGAAAATTGTAATATTTTAGGCCTTGAGCACAACTGATAAGTCGTTAATCGACGAAATGTGCACATCTTGTGTATCAAAATTGGTATCAAAGATTTTATGATATAAAATTTAAATAAAAAAATAAAAATAAGAATTGCATGACGATAGGTTATGTGAAGTTATTTCAACCAAAGGGACTCGACTTTTAGATATTGATTTTTCCCAAATATCACGCGTACTTTAACTAAATATTAACCATAAAACGGGCTTGCTAGCCTCCTAGAGATTGTATTTTTCTTGATGGCGGTCGTAAAATTGCTGAGGTAGATCTATATCCTTGAAGAAAAAACCCGAAACAGACAGTGTAGCTATCTATATAGAATAATGTACTTTTTGTTTTTGATACTGACTTTATCACGTGAAATATCAGACGAGCCCGTTAGGGCGAGTTTGATATTCCACGTGATAAAGTCAGTATCAAAAACAAAAAGTACATTATTCTTTTTATCGGTAATTTAAATAATATATATATCATTATGAAAATAAAAAATAATAATACGCACTATTTCATCGGCATATAATAGCGTGCGTAATTCGGTCGCCATTTTCTTTTCATTACAAAATTTCAAGCGGGAGAGAAAGGACGTTGATCTGAACCTTTTCAGCGTTGACATGCATTGTAACTTGTACAGAAAACATATTTGTCGTGAAAAAAGTAAATAAATTCATTGTACATCACTGAATGTTTCATAAAAATGATGCATTCCGAAAATATGACTGTAGGGGTCCATTTTCTATTTTTTATGGAAGCAGCCGACGGGGGTTGCCGTGTTACAAAAGGGGGGATTTACGGGAGTGGGCTAACAGTTTTATTGACTATAAAAATTATGATAATTAGTCTCGATCGCGTTTACAATTTTTATATGACTTATTTAACTCGTTTGAATGTAAAAACACGCTTTGTTTACAATCAGCGACGAGCGAAATTCACCTTGGGGCGACGTGACAAATGTGATGTTCATTCATAAATTGCACGCACTCGCTTGGTGACGCCAACGTTTTTGATTGGATAACACTGGAAGTAGATTCTTACGCGTTACGTCGCGCATGTCAATTGCCAACTGACCCATTAATTTCTTGTATCAAGACAGTTCACGATTACTGATTTTATCGGTCAGTAGAGATCAAAGGAAAATGACCCAAATTACAGATAAATGTTATTACAACCGGAGGCTCAAGAGCCTGTATCGCTCACCTGGATTTAACTTTTCACCTTGAGCAGGATCAAAAATTTAAGTGTTGCAGTCAATTTCGCTGGTTTTTCTATAGGGTTCTATGTTAAACTAAGTTTGGCTGTGGCAGCCATGTTGGTTGAAAGTCCAGGTCAATGAACACATCTCTAAAAGAGGACCATCTCAGGACCATAACTGCGAAGTCTTGCTTCTTTAGTTCCAATTGGCTCAGTTGTTTGAGACAAAAAGATTTTTGAGTGAATTTCCCATAGGGTCCTATGTTAAACTAAGTTCAGCTGTGGCGGCCATCTTGGTTCACAGACCGGGTCATCGGACAAATTTCCGAAATAGGACCATCTAAGGACCATTGCTGCCAAGTCTGGTTCCAATTGGTCAAGTGGTTTCAGACAGAAAGATTTTTCAATGAATTTTCCCATAGAGCCCTATGTTAATCTACGTTCGGCTATGGCAGCCATTTTGGTTCACAGTCCACTAAATAAGACATATTTCTGAAAGAGGGCCTCATGAGGACCATTGCTGCCAAATCTGGTTCCAATTGGTCAAGTGGTTTCAGACAAGAATATTTTTCAATAAATTTCCCCACAGGGCCCTATGTTAAACTATGTTCGGTTGTGACGGCCATCTTAATTGACAGTCTGGGTCATCGGAAACAATTCTGAAAGAAGACCATCTAAGAACCATTGCTGACAAGTCTTGTTCCAATTGGTCAAGTGGTTTCAAATAAGAAGATTTTTCAATGAATTTTCCCATAGGGCCCTATGTTTAACTAAGTTCGGCTGTGGCTGCCATCTTGGTCAACAGTTAGGGCCATCGGACATTCTTCTGGAAGAGAACCCCCTAAGGACCATCACTGCCAAGTTTGGTTCCAATTGGCCTTGTAGTTTCATAGAAAAAGATTTTTGAAATTCACCCCCCTTTCTTCTTTTTTTAGTAATAGCAGTCATGTCGGAAGTCGGGGATGCCGGACATAATTTTGGAAGGGGGCAACCAAAGGACCATTCCACCAAAGTTTGGCCCCAATTGGCCCGGTGGTTTCAGAGTAGAAGGGGTCAATCAATGATTTTGAACATGTTGACTTATTGTAGATCGTACTTTGTTGAACATTTTTGCTGTTTACAGTTTGTCTTTATCCATAATAATATGTAAGATAATAACATAAAACTGCAAAATTTCCTTAAAATTAATAATTCAGGGGCAATAACCCATCAAAGAGTTGACAGATTTGTCTGAAAATTTCATGGCAGTTAGATCTTGACCTGATGAATATTTTTACCTCATGTCAGCTGTAAATGTTTTACCCTTTGAGATATACGATAAAAACTCCAGTTTACCCCTATGTTCTATTTTTAGCCATGTCGGACATGTTGGTTGGCAGGCGGAGTCATCGGACACATTTTTTAACAAGATACCCTAATGATGCTTGTGGCCAAGTTTGGTTCCATTTGGGCCAGTAGTTTCAGGGAATATTTTTGTAAAAGTTAACAGCCGAAGACTGACGCAAAGTGATGAGAATAGCTCATTTGGCCATTTGGGTCAGGCGAGATAAAAACGAGAAAGGTTTAATTCCTCACGTTTTTCGTTAGATTTGGCTCCAAGAACATCTTAATTTCAATATGGCAAATAGACACCTAACCAATAAGACAAAGGAGGAATGTCCATAAGATCAAACTCGGGTATATCCGTCCCTCAGTACGAGGTTAAGGTTAAGTCATGAAGGAGTTATGGTATCATCCTTAAACTTTGTACATGGATAGCTTGTGATATGAACCGCACGATTTTGATGCGAAACGGATGCTGTGACCTCGAGGTCATGGGTCATAGACTTTGAATTTCTTTATAGAATTTTAATACTTGAATCCAGGTTAAGGTTCAGGTTTAAGGTAGTTTTTCATGAAGGTGTTATTGTATCATCACGAAATTTTGTACATAGATAGCTTGTGATATGAACAGCAGCAATTTGATGCAAAACGGATGCTGTGACCTTGAGGCCATGAGTCATCAACTTTGAATTTCTTTATAGAATTTCAATATTAGAATCACGGTTAAGGTTCAGGTTGAAGCTAGTTTTTCATGAAGTACTGAGAGATAGTATTTAATCTACCATATCTTTACGGACTTCAAAGTCAACAATATACAAATGTAATTTTATTTACTAAATACTTACATCATTGGCGGGGCATGTCTATAGTGTCTATTGGACACATACATATATACTTGTTTTCTATTGTGTTATATTGAAAATACTGATAGGAGGCCTTTGCTAGTTGACTCGAGTCCCGGTTCAACCAAAGGGTTGAAATTGATACTTAACTCCTCTCAGGCAGCTGAACCTATATTGTAATTGAGAATACGAAATGTGTAATTAATCATTTTTGATTCATTGTGAATTATGGGACTTTGACATCTTCATCCATGCTGAATCTATAAATATAACTTGCCATCGCAACTTCTCTAGGACCTCTAGTCGTTAGCTCCATTATGTGTTCCATAATAAAAGACACTCGTTTTTCTCTCAAATATTTAAAATTTCAAGTAAAAGAAAATGTTATTGAACTTTTTTATTCATTCAGTTGTAATTATCGTTATTTTGGGTGATTAAATGCATCAAAATTTTCCAAAGAATTGACTTAGTGTTTTTAGTGTGCTGCATGTTCATTTATTTATTTTTGTAAAATAACCATGAAATGGATGTGACCTTGCTGGAGAAATGCAAGCTGTGTTTCTAAAACTTTCAATAATGTTGACTTTAAGAAATACTTGATCAGGATTCAAAATGTATATAATTGATGAAAAATTCACTGGTAAGGTGATTGAGTATGATGTTTTTTATCATTAAATCTCGGCAGTTCGGGTTACAATTTTTGTTAACGTTATGGAATTCAGTTTATAGTGAATGTATACACATCTCCTCTGGTTTCCTGTCCACCGGGTTAAATAACAAATAAGAACGACAGTAATTAAGTCCTATGTTTTATAGCTTTGGTTACAATCAAAATTTACTCCCAGCTAATGCAAACAACCACTTTGGTATATATACAAAATGAGGAATATAGTTTGCAAGCCATGCTCCTTTTGGGTGCATCTGAAGTATATTTTTAACTTGTCTTGTGCCTGGAGGTTCTTTTCCTGCAAATTGAACAAAATGAGATATCTTGATTTATTTGGATTTACCCTTCAAATGCTACATACTTTATTATTTAATATTTAAAAATTTACAAGTACAGTTTGTACTGTTGAAAATGAAGATTTAGATCATATGTCATAAAAGCATAAAATAGCATAAATAAATGTACATTTGCTTGCATATTTACCACACCTACGCATGAGTTTTATGTAAAAGATAAATCCATCACATCTGAAAAGGCTTAGGAATCTTGTTCTTAAAAAATTGTATTGTAATATAGTGTGCTTCTTTCCCTTTGCAAATAAAGATGGGAGCCATATAATCTTATTAGATTGTGGTGACACGCCTTGATAGCTATCTCGCTAACGCTCGGGATAAAATTTTGCTGAAATAATGTTACCCATATTAAAATCTCCAACGAATTTTCAAATCCACTATTATTTCTATGTACTTCAGTGTCGTATCATCTTAAAATGAAGTAAGAAAACACCAATATTGTTCTAGTGTGTTATTATTGGAACCGTAAGATATAATTCATCGTAGTTTGTTCTCAATTTATCCACTCACTTAAAATATACTTTCAACTGTGAAGGAAACGACCAAGGAAAGATGCAATTTTCTGGCAAAAACTCTCATCTCACCACGTTAGCTAACAAAACCTAAAGTGTATTTTATAGAACTTACCATCTATATCCTTAAATCCATATTCATATCCTAGATCAGTTGTAAATAAAATTTTTCCAGACTTTTTCATAATCTGTGGGTCTGAAATGTGATAAAAAATAGAAGTAATTTATCAAAATTAATTCATTGTTTCTTAATCACGATCATCCATTAGTATAGCGAAAGAAAGTCTCATAAAACAATTCCAGTAGAGTGCAAACAGCAGCAAATTCAAGAGAAAATCCCATAACACCAACGGAGTCATGAACTTAATGTTCCCTAACTACATTAGCAACACCCAAAATTTCCAAAAGGTTTTCGTCCGGGTTTAATAAAATGTTCATCTGTAGTAGAAGAAACTATAGTTAAATACCGTGCCTTATTTCGGCTATTAAACCTGATGAGGATGGAGACACGATTGGGGAATATGATCAAGAGCACAGAGATCTTTGTGTTCTCTGGACATAAACAACTGATAATCATACAACACATCAAGGTATTGTTTTTACAAAAGTAGAAATAAATAACATTTGAATTTGGGAAAGCCTTACGTATAGGCCGTAATTCCAAACGAATTTTCAGACAGAAACATTTAATTGTTTATAAAATATAACTTTACATCTCGGGTCTTCATAGCCATTTACAATAAAATGTCAAATAAAGGTATTTTTACCATAGAAATGGATATAACACTACAAAACTAAAAGGAGGTGAAATAATTACCTGTTGCTAAGGCTACAATTGCTTTTCCAGAATATTCTGGGGTTTCTCCATTATCAAAAATTTTGGTGGCAGTTAATTCATTCGTCTGAAAGTAACGAAAAATTAAGTCATTGAAATATAAATGAATAACACAAAAACAAAAAAACAATAAGATAATTGTGAAACTACAAAGACTAGTAAAAAGAATGTGTACAATAACATAGCATATATCAAACCATACAGAAACAGTGCAAACCACAAAGAAAGCATTCAATGAAAAACTGGAGTGGTATTAGGTTCTTCGGAAGGGAACATCTACTTTCCAAAATGTTAGCAAAGTCAAAATTTTAAGGATATTTCGACATACCATAGCATATTAAAACCAGTAGGTTTGCCATTATCCCACGGCACGCACCATCCACCAAAAGAAAAATCGAATAATTAAAAGATACCAAAGAAAAATGAATTGCTTTCAAAGATATGTATACCTACACTTTCTACATCTTGTACTCTGAAAGAATCATTTTTCACTAGGTACATTATCTGTTCTGTTTTTACGGGACCAGGCCATAAGCTAACACAGGCAACATTCATCTTTCTTAGTTCTATAGCACAGTCTACTGCCATTCTATCAACCTGTAAATCAAAGAACTGTCAATAAAATTACTCAAACCAGCAACAGTAATTAATTAAATAAAGTGACTTTTATTCTACCAATATCTAAGGTAATATCAAATATCAATAACTACAATGCGTCCAGAGTACATATGTACATTTTGGTTGCCTAATAATACTACACATAAATTACATCTTAAATATTACCATGAATATTATGATACCAAAAATAATGAAGGAGACACTGCAATCATATACTACTACGTATATCTGATCTATTAACATTACATCTTTTACCATAATCTTTTTTAAGCAAACATTCTTTCATTTACTGTTGGAATTTTTTAATAGAATTATCGAACGGTCAGGTTTTGTGTCAGTCAGAGCGCTTCTTATTCTTTTTAACGAAATGGCTTGTGAGTAATTAATCAAATTAGCTTTATTTCTCATAAAGACTGGCGTAAAATACATCGTGTAACTCTTTGATCTAATCTTTATATACTGACTAAACAACATAAGAGACAATTTCTGCGCTCCCACCTGAAAATAAATGCGCTAAAGTAGTCAACGCTTTTAAGGATAAAACTGACAAGATATCAATGAGAACTATAGGCCTGGTCCCTGTATCGCTAACCTGGATTCAATTCGCAAATCAACGGCAACAAAAAAGCAGTAACTGAAAGGTTGCTTGATTGGTCATTTTTTTTTATATATATTGGATCATCTAACTGTAAATACCAGTGCTGCCAAAATTTGAATAAACTTGATAAGCATTCACAGAAGACTGTGAAGTGAATTTTCCCATCCGGGCCTTTGTAATTGGTGGCCATATAGTTGAAAGTCTTGGACTTAGGTTATTAGTAAATATAACTGCCAATTTCCGTTTCCTTTTGCTCAATAGTTTCAGGGTACATAGATGTTTAGGCGAATTGCTTACATCTGTCCTGTGTTTAAGTAAGTTTAGGTGTGGGATCAATTTGGTAGGTGGACACAAATATGAAAAAATATATTGTTGCAGTCTGATTTATCTGACAATTTTGAAAGAGGACCACCTAAGGACCATAGCTGCCCAATTAGATTCCAATTGCCTCTGAGGTTTCGGACAATATGATTTTTAAATTAATTTTCTTATTTTCTTATTTTAAACTTTGTTTGGCTGTTGCAGCTATCTTGGTCGAAATTCAGGATTATTGGACACAATTCTGAAAGAGACCATCCACAGACCATTGCTGCCGAGTCTGGTTCTAACTGGCCAAGTGGTTCCAGACAACACGTTTTTACCGGGTCCTATGTTGAACTTAGTTCGGTTGTGGCAGCCATTCTGTTTAGTATTAGAGGTCATCGGACATAATACTAACAGAGGACAAGCTAAGTACCATTGCTACCAGGTCTGGTTCTAATTAGACAATTCGTTTCAGACAAGCAGCATGATACGACCGCAACATGTCGACAGGTAAAGAATTAAAGTAAAAGTGGATAAATTATTAATCTTTACCCAATAAAGTGATGGATGATATAATATACATTACACAGAAATATTGGACCTTCCACAAAAACCAGATGAAATTTAGAATTCCAGTTACCTTGCTTTTTTGGCCCCTTTAACCGCCAATATCTCAAAGCTGAAAGCACTCATACCGATGAATTAAAAGAAAAAAGAGTGCACATGCTGAAATGTCTTCGCCTGCTTTACTAACCATGATTTCTTTTATGTTGATAGTCCTAAAGATTAAGATTGACTACAAGTATGACATAAATTTAAAATTATCAATGATCCATGAAAATGAGGTCCTGGTCAGATAAACCAAGCCAGACATACATGTACACCTTACAATCATTCCATAAGCCAACTATAGTTGACCTATTGCTTATAGTATTACATGAAACAGTCCAAACCATGAAAACTTAACATTGACAAATGAACCATGAAATTGAGGTCAATCTCAGATGAACCCTGCTAGACGGACAAATACACCCTTACAATCATTCCATGTATCAAATATACTTGACCTTATTTTTAATAATATCAAGAACAGACTTAAACAGGAAAACATTGACCAGTGAGGTCAAGGTCAGATGAACCCTGCCAGACAAACATGTACACCTTCAATCATTCCATACACCAAGCATAGTTGACTTATTGCTTATAATATCTTAGAAGAGGACCTAACTACTGAAACTAAACATTGACCAAATGAACCATGAAAATGAGGTCGAGGACAAATGACAAGTACCAGACAGAAATGTACACCTTGCAATCATTTTATACACCAAATATAGTTCACCTATTGCTTACAGTATTAGAAAAACAGACCAAAACACAAACACTTAACATTGACTAATGAACCATGAAAATGAGGTCAAGGACAAATGATACCAGCCAGACAGACATGTACACCTTACAATCATTTGATACACCAAATATAGTTGACCTATTGCTGATGGTATTTGAAAAACAGACCAAAACACATGAAATGAGGTCCAGGTCAGGTGGACCCTGTCTGACGGACTTTTAAACGTTGCAAGGAACCTATATACCAAATATAGTTAACCTATTACTCATAATATGTGAGAAATTCACATGACAAAAAAACTATACATTTTTTTCAAGCAGTCGCTGAACCATGAAAATGAGGTCAAGGACAATGGACATGACAGATGGAAAGTTCATAACATAAGGTATCTGCATACAACGTATGACGTATCCAGCTAATTTTGGTCCCTTTAATCCCTTTTATCTCTGCAATGACAAAAGTTAAACAAAAATGTCTGAATTAACTTTATTGTATTTCTTATGACAAACCATTTAAAAAATTCATCAAAATCGGATACTAGTAATAAATAAAAATAGTTTCAAAAATTAAGGCGTTTCCCTTTTCGGCCCTAATATCTCGAAAACGGTAGGAGACAGTGAAAAACGGATTGTGATGATTTTTGTGTTGTATATAATCAATAATTGTTACCACCACGCTTAGATATGAAGATTTAAATGTATTACACATTATTGATTACATAGGCCCTTTAATTCCTTTTTTATTTCTTTTAAGTCCTAAAACATGTTTAAAGTCACGTACACATTGCTACTTCAAGGAGATAACACAAGTTTGATTGACAGCTGATAAGAGATAAGAGGTTAATTGCCTGTTCTGATATACCCTTGTTGCTAAGATATGGTTAAGTTGGGAGCGTCCTGGTAATAATGGACTAGTCCACTGATTAGTATAAAAAGGAGATTGCACAGGTAAAGTTTGTCAGTCTTGTTAAAGAGATCGATCTAAGAAGACCTCCGTGGTAGTAAGTATTACATAGACAGAGACCTATAGAAGCTTGGTGGTTTAAAGCATATAGGTAGGTTTCAACACGGAACTAGAGATTACAGTGTCTGATGCTGTAGCTCTTCTGACCACAAAGCCTCTCAGACAAACGTAAGCCTCACAGTAACGTGTTGGAACAATACAAGAAAGGTCTGTGTTCAAGTTATAGGATAAGGGCTGTGACATAGAGGTTTATAAACATTGAGTTTATAAATCGTCTATAAGCATTAAGCTTATAGACATAAGGTCTATGAACACTGAGTTTGTAGACTATAGGCCATAGCTACTAGATTTAATAAAGGATAGATAGTTGATCTGTGGTTAAGTTTTGTTTTGCATAGGGTTTGTTTAAATAAATAGGGTTTTACAGTTGCTTTTACGGACAGTGGTCTATAGGATAGTCGTTTATTGTTGTATATAAGAATTGTTCTAGGGATAAGAATATTTATAGTGTAATTCGTTTATTTTGTATATAGAGACTTTTTGAATTTGTGGTTCTTTCGAAATTGTGTTTTATTGTATTATAGTTGTCTTGGCGTTGACCTCGAGACGTCAAGATAAACTTTTTAAGACTCCTCGAATCCTGAGTACAATCAGGTAACGGACACAGCAATTGTTTAGCTATATACACCCCGCTCGGTTCCCCTTACACGTTACAAATTTGGTGGCAGCGGTGGGATTCGAGAGTCTTTTTAGTATTTTACCAGAAATTTGAATGGATATTTCGAACATGGCCGATATGACTACGGATGCAAACATTGAAGAATTAGAAAGATACATAGAAAAACTGGAATATAGTTTAAGATTGGGACAAAGTCTTCGTGCCTCTACTCCAATAGCCCCAAAAATGACTAAACACACAGAAACACATGGTCAAACTAAAGAATCAGGGTTTTCTGCAACGCAACTTCAGAGTGAGACAATGGCAGTCAACCATTCAAATAAACCCTCCGATCATGCTATAGTCGACAAGAAGTTACAATTTTGTATTGGCGAAACATTACCATTACCCAATGATACAGAAAATTCTAGAAATATTTCATCAATATTAAAGTCAGAAAGTGACGCCGCAGTCAAAGATAAAGTTGATAAAAATCAAGAAAAGTCGGCAAGCTTTTCCAGCAAAATAGTTAAGTTTAAACCGTCAAAATATGATGGATCAGGCTCATGGCTTGACTATTTGTCTCACTTTGAAATGTGTGCCTTGGTAAATGAATGGTCTGAGGAACAAAAGGGACTCTATCTAGCCGTCTCATTAACAGGTCAAGCTCAGGCCGTTTTAGGGGATCTGCCAAAAGAAAAGAAGCAAAACTTTAAAGAGTTAGTACGTTCCCTGGAAGAAAGATTTGCCCCACCTAGCCAAACTGAACTCTATAGGGTGCAACTAAAAGAACGTCGTCAAAAAGCGACAGAGACCCTGCCAGAACTTGGTCAAGCTATCCGTAGATTATCAAACCTTGCATACCCTACAGCCCCTATGGATGTTCGAGAAACTTTGGCTAAAGAACAATTTTTAGATGCACTAGTTGATTCTGAAATGCGCCTCAGAATCAAACAGTCGAGACCAAAAACCTTGAATGACGCGATCCGTCTGGCAGTTGAGCTCGAAGCTTACAATCGAGCAGAGACAAGTTTTCGCGGTCATTTAAGACAAACAACCTCAGACACTGACAAACATGACAAACATACAGTAGTCAGTGAGGGTACAAAATTAGAGGCATGGATGTCGAAAATGGAGCAAAACCTGGCAAAGCTGTCAAATGACGTTCAGAATTTAAAACGGGCCTCTTTACCTTATACCCAAAATGATAATGATAAGAGAAGGACGTATCAGAAGCCTGAGCAAAAGCCCCCTTTCAGACAAAACACATACGGACAGGACAAGACAATTAGGTGTTTCAATTGTAATAAACCTGGCCACAAAGCTATTAACTGTAGACTTCCAAAAGCCCGGCAATGGTACAACCAAGATAGAGGGAATAGTGACAAACAAAAACCAAAAGATGGTTCTGTTAACATTTTAAATTCAAGGAATCAACAACCCAAACAAGGTCATATAGCCTCATATGAAGAGGCCGGCATATATATAGAGCTGACAGTTCAAGGTCAAAAGGCAAAATTTCTTGTGGACACTGGTGCTACATTGACACTCGTGTCTACAACTCTTTATGACAAAATACAAGACTATTGTAGAAAAGAACGTCAAATCTGTTTGTGGTACAATTTTAAATCTTAAGGGAAAGGGAAGATTTACTTTTCGCATACAGGACATCACCTGTCACGGAGAAGCAGTAGTAACTGATCTCAAAACAGATGGTATATTAGGCCTTGATTTTATGAAAGCCAACGGATGTATTGTAGATGTGTGTAGGGGTGAACTCCTTATCGGTGATACGGTGGTACCGTTGAGCTTTGAAGGTTCATTGGGGTGTTATAGGGTTGTTGCAACTGATAGTATCTGTATCCCTCCAAAGTCAGAGATGATTGTATCGGGGAAAGTATGTGTTCCGGACACACAAAGGCTATTTAGTGGTGAAGTCGTTGTGGAAGCCACTGAAAAGTCAATTGCCAAAACTGGTGCAATAACAGCTAGAGCGATAGTAGAGCCAAAAGATATAGTACCAGTTAGATTGATGAACATTGATGAAGCCCCTAAGTTTATCTATTCTGGAACTAATTTAGGGCAGCTAAGTCAAGTTGTTTGTGTAACAGCATCAGACGATATTACAAAAAGTTCTAACATAAGTAAAGAGTTGAGGCCAGATTTAAAGGCCATGTTAGACAAATCTACCAAGAGTTTGTCTAAAGCTGATAGGAAAAAGGTGGAAAGCTTGATAAGGGAATACAGTCCTTTGTTCGCATCCTCAGACAGAGATTTAGGACGTACAAGTCTTGTAAAACATCAGATTAAAACTGGTGACGCAAAACCTTTTAGAGAACCTCCCAGACGTACGCCCCACCATTTGTTGCAAGAGGTTGACAAAAACATAGATGATATGTTAGAAAGAAGGATAATAGAACCCTCTTCTAGTCCCTGGGCAGCTGGCATTGTCATGGTTAAAAAGAAAGATGGGACTTATCGTTTCTGTGTAGATTATCGCCGATTAAATAGCTATACGGTAAAAGATGCTTATCCCCTTCCCCGAATCGATGATTCGCTTGACCAGTTGGCAGGAAGTTCTTGGTACTCTACATTGGACCTATGTTCTGGATACTGGCAAGTCGAATTAGAAGATAGGGATAGGTACAAGACGGCTTTTGCTAGTAGGAGAGGTCTTTTCCAATTCAGGGTTATGCCTTTTGGTTTATGTTGTGCGGCCCAAACTTTTGAGAGATTAATGGAGACTGTCATGAGTGGGTTACAATGGCAAATATGCCTTGTATACTTAGATGACATTATAGTGTATGGAAAGACCTTAGATGAAATGTTGTCAAATTTAAGACAGGTTTTTGATAGGTTACAAAACGCAGGGTTGAAATTAAAAGCTAAAAAGTGTACGTTATGTGCCAGGGAAGTCCTTTTCCTAGGGCATGTCGTATCTGAGAAAGGAATTGCTACAGACCCATCAAAAATCCAAACTATTAAAACTTGGCCCCAGCCTACCAACCCTACGCAAGTCCGGTCTTTCCTAGGGCTCTGTAGTTACTATCGTATGTACCTAAAAGATTTTGCATCTATAGCCAAATGCCTTCATACTTCAACAGAAAAAGGTAGAGCATTCATTTGGACAACAGAATGTCAAAATTCTTTTGAAATGTTAAAATCAAAACTGTCGAGTGCTCCAATTTTGGCTAATCCGGTCTTTTCTAAATCATTTATTTTGGATACAGATGCTAGTAACAATTCAATAGGAGCTGTTCTGTCTCAGGTAGATGAAGATGGGCATGAAAGAGTTATAGCCTACGCAAGTAGAGTTCTGTCCAAGTCCGAAAGGAAATATTGCGTTACTAGGAAAGAGCTCCTGGCCGTTGTTAGCTATTTAAAGTATTTTAGGCATTATTTATATGGTAGACGGTGTATGGTCAGAACAGATCACAGTTCTTTGAAATGGTTAATGAGGTTCAAGACACCTGAAGGTCAACTCGCAAGGTGGCTGGAGATCATTAGTGAATATGATATAGAGATCCAGCATAGACCTGGGACACAGCATAAAAATGCTGATGCCTTGAGTAGAATTCCATGCCGACAGTGCGGATATAACAACGACTGGGAAAATGAAGGGCAAAACGAGCAAGTTGCTAAAGTAAGCACCGATGTGGAAACAAAGGATTTCCCTGAAAACCTAGATGAAATAGGACAGATACAAGCTAATGATCCAGATATCGTGCTTGTGAGAAGTTGGGTTGGGTCAAACAAAAGACCACCTTTTCTTGAAACATGTGGTAAAGGTTTCTTTGTTAGATCGCTTTGGTCACAGTTTGACAGTCTTGAAATGAATGATGGTTTATTATGCCGTCGGCTGAGGCCGACAGAATTTAATAAAGGTATGTATCAAATAATTGTACCTTATTCTGAACGCAGAAGAATCCTTGAGTACTGTCATGACCAAAAGTTTTCAGCTCATCTTGGCATTCATAAGACGCTGGCCAAAATAAGAAAGAGGTATTACTGGCCAGGGTTACAGTCAGATGTTAGGTCGTATGTGACAGGATGTGAGCAATGTAATAAAAGGAAGCGTCCACAAAAAACAAAACGAGCCCCGATGCAGTTGTATGAAACAAGCTGTCCTATGGACAGAATTGCCACTGATATATTAGGGGAGTTACCAGAAACCGAAAACGGCAATAAGTATATATTAGTGGTCTCTGACTACTTTACTAAGTGGACCGAGAGTTTCCCCATGCCAAACATGGAGGCATCTACGGTTGCAAAAATTATTGTTGAAGAGGTTATAGTACGTTTTGGGGTCCCATCCTATATCCATTCAGACCAGGGACGCCAGTATGAAAGCAGGCTGTTTCAAGAAGTCTGTAACATTTTACATATCAAAAAGACCAGAACTACTCCATACCATCCCCAGTCCGATGGAATGGTGGAGAGGTTCAACCACACATTAGTAACTATGTTAAGTGCGTATGTCAGTGAGCATCAGAGAGATTGGGACATGCACCTGCCGTATGTCATGATGGCATACCGATCAGCAGAACATGAAACCACAGGACAAACTCCCAACTTTCTGATGCTTGGTAGGGAAGTAGCAACCCCTCTTGACATCATGTATGAAATGCCCCATTCCATAAAACAGATCCCAGCCAACATGTGGGCATGGGAAATGAAAGAGAAAATGGAAAACGCGCATAAGCTGGTGAGAAATAATTCTCAGGCTGAGATGCGTAGACAGAAAAGGTACCATGATCTAAAATTATCATGGCAAAAGTTTGAGAAGGGCGACGAGGTTTATGTTTATTTTCCTTTAAGAAAAACAGGGTGTACAGCCAAATTTACTAGCTTTTGGCGAGGTCCATATCAGATCCTCGAAAAGTGCACGGACGTTACCTATAGAGTAGACTGTGGACACAAAGGAAAATCGCAAATCATTCATGTAGATAGAATTAGAAAAAGAAAGAAACAGCTACTTATAGGGGAGAACGAAATGCCAGAGACCTCTGACAAAGACTCGGAAGATAACAGGTTGAGTCTTTCAGAGAGCTCTGAAAATAATCAAAACGAGATAGACATTACAGAGAAAGTTGAAAACACAGGTGGTAGGAAAAAGCAACCACCAGTATGGATGGAGGATTACTATAGATATTAAAGCCTGGTATGTTATTAGTTATTTCAATACATGTATTGTTCGTTTCTTTTTCAGAAATGGTCAATGTAAAAACAACTCCCAGGAAGACAATGGAGGTTAAAATACTTCCAAGGCATCGGTGTGCAATATGTTTGCAGGAATTTACCAGTATTGAAAACTTAAAGAATCACTTGTTATCGTGTATGAAGAAGACACCACAACACCTCTGTGACATATGTAACAAGTCTTTTAAAAAGAAGCAGTATCTGAAGAAACATTTGAACAATATTCATAAGCTGAAGGTAAACAGCAGCAATCAGATTTTAAAGGAGGTTTCTGCAGACAATGAAGATACACAGAGTGGAGAGTCATCTACATCAAAAGATCATGCAACAGATGATGAACTAGAAAAACTTGATCCAGGAGATTTAAAAGACATCTTAGGAGATGAAGTCTCAGAATCAGATAGCGACAGTCCCAGTGATTCAGATAATGAAAATTCGGACAAGAATGATGACAAATCAGAAGATGAAGAGGTGTTGGATAAGAAAGACTCTGAATCTGACTTTACGCCCAGTGCAAAAGAAAGTCTGCCATCGACAGACGATTTAGAAATAGGAAGGATTGTTAGAAAAAAATGCAGTCCCGCAAGAGTGTATGCACCTCCGAAGCGTAAAAGAGACGCAGAGCCAAAGGATGTCCCTAACGAACAGACTGAAAAGAACAATGAAGATGAGATATCCTCAGAGTTAAGGACTGATGATCAAGAAGCTCGTGAAATAGGTGGAATTCCTGCTGGATATAGAAAACATCGTAAGATAGTAAGACTTACAACCACCTATGTTGAAAACAACAGACAGATGGAAAGAGTTGAGGAAGAACAATCGATTTGGTTCGAAAGGATCTGAATGCAGGGACATTTTTGTAAATAAAAAGAAAGCAGTTAGCTTTTGTATATATTTTATAATTAGTTTTAATTTATTTATTTATATTTTTTTTATGTCCGTCGGATGGGGACGTTAAATCCGAGGTCCCGTGTGCGGGAATCGCCACAACCTGTGCACGTTAAAGATCCCTCCTGCAGAGTTCGTTAAGAGTAGGCTCCTTGGGGCCGCTGCAGAGGCAAAATTTGTTAAGGAATCCAAAATTTGTTTTCTTTTGACCGTGGCACTTAAAATTGCAGACGTCAGTAGGTACTTTGGTTGTAGTTTGTTGAGATAGGTTTGATGTACATAGGTTATCAAGTTATTTGTCATGCGGGACGCATGAAAATTGAGGCGTGGGTAATGTGATGATTTTTGTGTTGTATATAATCAATAATTGTTACCACCACGCTTAGATATGAAGATTTAAATGTATTACACATTATTGATTACATAGGCCCTTTAATTCCTTTTTTATTTCTTTTAAGTCCTAAAACATGTTTAAAGTCACGTACACATTGCTACTTCAAGGAGATAACACAAGTTTGATTGACAGCTGATAAGAGATAAGAGGTTAATTGCCTGTTCTGATATACCCTTGTTGCTAAGATATGGTTAAGTTGGGAGCGTCCTGGTAATAATGGACTAGTCCACTGATTAGTATAAAAAGGAGATTGCACAGGTAAAGTTTGTCAGTCTTGTTAAAGAGATCAATCTAAGAAGACCTCCGTGGTAGTAAGTATTACATAGACAGAGACCTATAGAAGCTTGGTGGTTTAAAGCATATAGGTAGGTTTCAACACAGAACTAGAGATTACAGTGTCTGATGCTGTAGCTCTTCTGACTACAAAGCCTCTCAGACAAACGTAAGCCTCACAGTAACGTGTTGGAACAATACAAGAAAGGTCTGTGTTCAAGTTATAGGATAAGGGCTGTGACATAGAGGTTTATAAACATTGAGTTTATAAATCGTCTATAAGCATTGAGCTTATAGACATAAGGTCTATGAACACTGAGTTTGTAGACTATAGGCCATAGCTACTAGATTTAATAAAGGATAGATAGTTGATCTGTGGTTAAGTTTTGTTTTGCATAGGGTTTGTTTAAATAAATAGGGTTTTACAGTTGCTTTTACGGACAGTGGTCTATAGGATAGTCGTTTATTGTTGTATATAAGAATTGTTCTAGGGATAAGAATATTTATAGTGTAATTCGTTTATTTTGTATATAGAGACTTTTTGAATTTGTGGTTCTTTCGAAATTGTGTTTTATTGTATTATAGTTGTCTTGGCGTTGACCTCGAGACGTCAAGATAAACTTTTTAAGACTCCTCGAATCCTGAGTACAATCAGGTAACGGACACAGCAATTGTTTAGCTATATACACCCCGCTCGGTTCCCCTTACACGTTACAGGATCTTGATTAAATGTTTCCATTTTCACCAAGAAACACTAAAAGCCAAAAATCATAAAAATTGGACATATATTAACAAGATTGCTACACCGCGTAGCCATATGTCCCCCACCGCAGAGAAAAGTCGAAGTCCCACAAGATATACAAAATGTGTATTATTGAAATGGCGGCACAGTATGGATGTCAACACATAATAAAAAAAATTGTAGTACCATACAAATAAAAATTCGCGTCCACAAAGTATTCCTGTAGTGTCACATGAACAAACACAATAAAGTCCCATAACTCCCGTAAAATTTGTCGAATCAAAAATTTGCGGTCGTATAAAATTATCAATGGAAGCAAACACTTACCGCTTCTTTCCCAATGCCATACGGTATATTAAAAAGATATCTAAGTCCACCTACTGATGATACATTGACAATTAATCCTGACCTTCTGACATTCATCATTTTAGCTGCATGTACAGTGCACAAATAATGATTTCTGAAAACAGAACATTTTTATATACTGAAAAATATACATACAAAATCAGTTGGTACCATAGAATGTTTATTATCCAAACATAAACAAGCACTCTGAAAGTATTGCTTGGCAATATAATGTCCCATACCGGCTTGAGCAGTGAGAAAGCTCGCATAATCCCCTTGAGTATGTGAATCGGACGATGACGTATGGACAGAGTGACTCCTAAAAATTCTGAAACTAAGTTTGCAAGGGGTAAACAATAATTACCTGATGAGCTTGCCCATCATTATAAGCTCACACACCAATAATAAGATCACTTGGTAAAAGAGTTTGCAATAAAATGCTCCGCTGGGCGCAGCTAGATACGACCGCAGATGTCGAACCCTGAATAGTTGGGGCAATTATGAACACAACATTCAAGCTTGATACAATACTGAATTTGGATTGTGAATAAATATTTGACACAGCATAGGTTTCTGACACAGAATGAATGTTATCTAAGAACTTAAAAATTTTTAATTAACCTATTCAAACCATATCAGTATTATTTGTTTTTATATATAAATCAGAAATAACCATTTTAAAATTGGGCACACATATCAATTTCTTGCTATTGCGCAATACTGTGCAATTGAAGATTTTTTGCTATTGCGCAATACTGTACAATTGAAAATTTCTTGAAATATTTGACACATAATACGTTTCTGACACCCAATAACTGAAATCAAAGAACTTAGAATTGGTCATATGATTTCAATTTATATTAAATTTTTTGCTTCTTGTGCAATACAATATGCTTTGGAGAATTGCCCCCCCCCCCCCAAAAAAAAAATAATAATTTACCCCTTTTTTTAGCTTTTGTGCAATACACTATGAAGTTGCACATTGACCTCCCCAAAAAAAAAAAAATTTATTGTAACCCCCCCCCCCCCTTTTTTTGCTAAAAAAGATTAGAAATTTTCTTTTTAATTTATGAAATATGAAATGAGAAAAAAATTGCCCCCTCCCCAATTTCTCATTTACCCCCCGTAAATTTTGTTTTCAACCCCCCCCCATTTCTTTATACTTTGCAACCATAACAGCCCATTTAAATACACCAAAACATATTAAAATAGAAAATGACATCATAGTCATGGATGGCAAATTTTAAATATACATAATTTAAAAGCAGTTTAGATGAGATAAACAAAAAAGCTTCATCAGCACATTTTATATTGGCAAATTTCCAATGGAATTTGTTAATAATTAAGTTTTGATAACAGGGCACACATATCAATTTCTTGCTATTGCGCAATACTGTGCAATTGAAAATTTCTTCAAATATTTGACACATAATAGGTTTCTGACACAGAATAACCGAAATCAAAGAACTTAGAATTGGTCATATGATTTGAATTTATATTCAATTTTTTGCTTCTTGTGTAATACAATATGCTGTGGAGAATTGCCCCCCCCCCCCCACAAAAAAAAAAAAATTACCCCTTTTTTAGCTTTAATTTTGGACCCCGATTTGGACCAACTTGAAAACTGGGCCCATAATAAAAAAACTAAGTACATGTTTAGATTCAGCATATCAAAGAACCCCAAGAATTCAATTTTTGTTAAAATCAAACAAAGTTTAATTTTGGACCCTTTGGACCTTAATGTAGACCAATTTGAAAACGGGACCAAAAATTAAGAATCTAAATGCATGGTTAGATTCGGCATATCAAAGAACCCCAATAGTTAAATTTTCGATGAAATCAAACAAAGTTTAATTTTGGACCACGGTTTGGACCAACTTGAAAACTGGGCCCATAATAAAAAAACTAAGTACATGTTTAGATTCAGCATATAAAAGAACCCAAAGAATTCAATTTTTGTTAAAATCAAACTAAGTTTAATTTTGGACCCTTTGGAACTTAATGTAGACCAATTTGAAAACGGGACCAAAAATTAAGAATCTAAATGCACGGTTAGATTCGGCATATTAAAGAACCCCTATAGGTCAATTTTAGATGAAATCAAACAAAGTTTAATTTTGGACCCTTTTGGCCCCTAATTCCTAAACTGTTGGGACCAAAACTCCAAAAATCAATCCCAACCTTCCTTTTGTGGTCATAAACCTTGTGTTTAAATTTCATAGATTTCTATTTACTTATACTAAAGTTATTGTGCAAAAACCAAGAAAAATGCTTATTTGGGCCCCTTTTTAGCCCCTAATTCCTAAACTGTTGGGACCAAAACTCCCAAAAACAATCCCAACCTTCATTTTGTGGTCATAAACCTTGTGTTAAAATTTCATAGATTTCTATTTACTTATAGTAGAGTTATTGTGCGAAAACCAAGAAAAATGCTTATTGGGCCCTTTTTTGGCCCCCAATTCTTAAACTGTTGGGACCAAAACTCCCAAAACCAATCCCAACCTTCCTTTTGTGGTCATAAACCTTGTGTTTAAATTTCATAGATTTCTATTAACTTATACTAAAGTTATAGTGCGAAAACCAAATGTCTTCGGACGACGACGCTGACGACGGACGACGACGCAGACGACGACGACGACGACGACGACGACGACGACGCCAACGTCATACCAATATACGACCGCAAAAATTTTGCGGTCGTATAAAAAAGTCCAGAAAACTAATATTTTAACAATAATTCCTATTTTCAAGGTCTATGAAATTCAAACTTAATTTGTAGCTCATCATTATAAGCTCATATACCAAAAATAAGATTATTTTGTAAAAGCGTTTGCTAAGAAGTCCAGAAAACTATTTTTTGGACAATAATTCCTTTTTCCAAGGGCTATAACTCTCACAAGAATTATCCTTTCAGCGATAAACTAAAATTTTATAAGTAACTCATAAGATCAGTTGGTTAAACGGTTTCTGAAAAAAGTCCGGAAAACTATTATTTTGGCAAACATTTCTATTTCCAAGGGCAATAACTCTCAGCATAATTCTCCGATCAGGATGAAACTCAAATCTGATCTGTAACTCATCAGTATAACCTCACCCACCAAAAATATGATCACTTGGTAAAAGGGTTTGCGAAAAAAGTCTGGAAAACTATTATTTTGGCAATAATTCGTATTTCCAAGGGCAACAACTCTCACAAAAATTATCCGATTAGCGTGAAACTCAAACTTGATCTGTAACTCATGATTATAACCTCATATACTAAAATTAGATCAGTTGGTAAAATGGTTTCCGATAAAATTCCGGAAAAATGAAGTGTGACTGACAGCGTTGCCGGTAGGAGACTAATAATTCACTTTTCTTGTTTGTTAACATTATACGTCTACAAGAAAGTTAAATCAAGTCGGAACAAAATTTACCAATATGTTTCTGTAGGAAATACCGGCAAAAGAATACCGAAGGGACCAAACAGCGGTCAGTAAATTCGAAATTCAAGAAAACGACAAAGTCATGAGAATTGAACACAACAAATATACACAACAATGATACATGTCAAAACCAGGAATGACATCAGGTGCTCCGGAAGGGTAAGTGTGTCCTGCTCCGTAAACGGTACCCGTCACATTGCCACTGAGTAAACGCCAGTTAAGTGTCAAGTCCGATGAGGGTTCAATTCCAGAAGGGCGTGAAAGCTAAATGAAGATATCTAGTCTCATACATGGGATAGAAACTTCATATCGGCCAATTAATGCGTGCTGACGACTGTAATTGACATGGTATGATTTGGCCCCTTGAATTCCAAAATAAAAGAGTAATGAAAAACCTTCTCACAGCTATCATTAAGTACTCTTAAAATATTGTATTTTAAGGAACATGTTTTGTTTTCAACAAAAAATTTCTGCAAGAACGGCAATGTGCTGTCAAAGATGGCAAATATTGAAGAAATCATTGAAAAACACAAAATTGGACCTTTGAATTAAAATTTTGATATGAGCAAAAGCCTTGCCCAAAAAGGTATTTCAATGAAATGTGTCTTAATGTAAGCCAAACATTATATTAAAAAATCTTTTTTGGGCAAAAATTGTTGATTTAGCAGACGTTCATGACGTCGCTGTCGCATCATGACAATGATTGATAGATACAAATTTGAATCTGAATCTGAAATCTTACTTGTAATTTTTCATGTCAGATGGGTCCAAACTTGATAATGGCTGAGATCATACCTTCTCCACATTTTATGGAGTGATGAAATTAACAAAGACTGAACATAACCCTGTCTTAGAAATATATGTGACAGCTATCTCGCCTGAAGCTTGACGTTTTTGAAAATGTTCAAAAAGTATCAAAAAGTCATCTTCAAGCTTTGGGCTTTGAACATACATTATTTTGATTATTAGAGTATTTGGCAACCGGTATATCTACTAGCCTAACAAACAAAAATGGACAGAAAAAAAATATATCATCTATCCAATTGAATTAGACTAAAACTCATTATTTAAATAATATGTATCATACAATACTATTATGAATTGATCAGTCGCTCCCAACAGACCCTTTCCTAATACTAACATAAACCTTGCTTTGTAATAGTAGTAGTTTCGATTTTGAAAGTTAAAAACAATAATCACAGTATATATCCGATGTGAGATAAACGTGGGTATACTCATACTCACCTCAAGCCAACACTGTTCACAGTATCCCACATACTCAGTGGCTGATCCCAGAAAGGTTTGCCCATGTTTTCAGAAATGCCCTTAAAAAGTCAGAAGCTATTTACAAAGTATGTACAACCATGAAATATTGGATTATTTCTAAAAGTGATCCAATGGCTTAGAAAATGTTTCAGGGAATAACCCGTTTTATTATACCTTAGATATATTTTTCTATAATAAATACATGCACAATAATTTCACTATTTTTAACATTTTCAGTGATTTAACTATTTTCCCCGGTCACCGGTCAATAGTTTCCAAACTATTTTCCCTCAAAAAACTATTTTCCCTCTTCAAGTTACGTTGTTTCGCGGATTTTTAATCCCGGGCACGGGATTGGCTGGGAGGTTTTAGCCGACCCGTTCGGAAGCTCCCGCGTTATAGGTTATCGTCAATGCTGAATCCCGAGATGTAATTAAGTATTTAGAAAAAGGGATATGTCATGGTGAGAACATGAATTTAAAAAAAAATAATGGACTCTGTCACTCGATCATGCATCTCGGGTACGTACACATGACTTAAATTTTGCCTTAATTATCTCTTGTGTTTCTTTCGGTATAATAAAACACTTACTGACTGAGTAGTCGGGGAATAGTAAGTTTATTGTCCCTCTGAACAACTATTGCCCCTCGGCGTTGCCTCGGGGCAATAGTTGTTCCTCGGGACAATAAACTTACTATTCCCCTCTTACTCAGTCAATAAGTATATAATATGTTCCCCGAACTTACTAAAACACTCTACATATCCGAATATCGCTTAGAGCGACAGTTTAAAGACAAAATTGTCACTCTGGGTCTTTGAGACAGTTGTTCAACATTCAGGGCACCCAAAACCAAAACCCTTTTAACAGTGATTTCATGTAGCATTCAAATAATCAAAGTATAATCGTTTGTTCCTTTACCTGCTTTGCTACATTCATTTAGAATTTCTATCTACTTATTATGGTTTTGCAGATAAAAAGGTGTGAATTTCAATAAAATAAACTTGACCTTAACCATTGATGTTTATTATATACATTGTATGAAACACCAGATTCAGAATATCCGTGGTTGCTAGGGTCTTTTAAATGTTTGGGAAGGACAATGATCATGGCCTTGATCCCTGACCTTTGTTCCATATGAAATACCTATCCATCCTCAGTTGATATAACCATGGTTGCTAGGAATAGTGATCACATCCTTGACCCTTAACTTTGACATTTTTCACATGAAAGACCTTTTTATCATTTTGTGGTATCAAATTGTAGATGTTTGATACTGAACGTTTTTTGTGTTGATACTTTTCTCCTACCTACTACGATTTTCAAAATTTAACATAAACTGTAAAAGTGTCAAGGCCAATAACTCTTAAAATGAGTCATCTTACAACTTCGGACTCAACGAGACAAATGTAAATCTTAACATCCAACACCGGTCAAGGCCATCATTTACGTTTGATTTTGGTATCAAATATTGGAGATCATTTGACACTGAAAGTTTTTTGAATTTTGAATTGACACTTTTCTCCTTTCCACTACGCTTTTTTAAAGTATAACACAAAATGTAAAAGTTTCAAGGGCAAAAACTCATATATATAAAGAGTGATATAACGACTTTGGAGCCAATGGACAAATGTAGATATTGACATTCTTAACATTTTGCCAATTATATTGCACTTCTAACTTTTACAGTTTTTGAGTTATTTCGATAACAAGGTTAAAGGTCGTCGGTCAAAGACTTCATTGACCTTTGACCTTGACATTCGTTATTCTGTCTAGAAAACCTAAGTGAAATCGGTTAAAGGCAGATAACTCAAAGAAGGGCTTGTGGAATCGGTACAACTTATGCCCCAGATGGGACAAATATTTTGAACGTTTCGGTTTTCCTGTCAGTTTTGGTGTGAAAGTTATTTTTATTGTTTTCGATGTTTGGGCAAATAACTCAGAGCCTGGCTTTTAAAGTGTAAGGTCTTTTGTATCGACAAGGCTTTTAAAGAAACACAAAATGCCAAAGTAATCTTGATAGTCGACTATTGACCGTTGACCTAAAAAGGTAGGTCATTTGCATCTGTCCTTCCATATGAGATACTTACCAAGTTTGGTTAAAGTCTACCCATTAGTTCCTAAGCAAATGAAAAAAAGTCAGATGACTCTTAACTTAAAGTGGATTGTTTGTAGAGAGTACTGTCGTCATCAATCCCGCAGTTTCAAAACATTTCGTATATAGTTTTAGAAGAGAACATTTTGGAAAATTGGCCAATCAAAACCAAAAATTGGCCTCTGGAAGCCATGTTGTTCATCCAACCGGATCCAAAGGCTGAGGGTTGGTAGAAGTCCTTCCATAAATTATTCCTGCCAACTGTGATTAATCTACCGATTAGTTCCTGAGCAAGACAAAACAAACCCTTTCCCATGGAAACTTTGAACAGCTGCAGGCATATTTTGAGTAGATGAATCTCAACAAAAAAGAATCATTTGTAGAGGAAAACTTTGTCATCAATCCTGCAAAGTTTAAAAACATTTCATAATTTGGTTTCAGGAGATTATTTTTGAAAATTTGTCAATAAAAATCAACGATGGTCTCTGGAAGCCATGTTGATCATTCATCCGATACCAGAGGTCGAATGTTGGTAGAGACAACTTTGGTTACAATCTACTCATTAGTCTCTGAGCAAATGACATAAAAGTCCTTTCCCATATGGTTTCAATGGAAGCTTTGAACAGCCGCAACCGTCGGTTGTGCAACTTTTCTAATCATTTCATAATGTAGTTTCAGCGGAGAAGATTTTGAAAGTTGGCAAATAAAAATCAAAGATGGCCTCTGGCGACCATGTTGTTCATCCATCCGGAACCAAAGGCATAAATTTAAACGAGGTCCTTCCATACATCTTTCCTGCCAACTTTTGTTAAAATCTGCCCATTACTTCATGAGCAATTGACAAAAAACTCTTTTCCGATATGGTTTGAATGGAAACTTTGAACAGCCGCAACCGTCGGTTGAGGAAATCAATCTCAATCAAAAGTGGTTCGTTTGTAACGTCAGGGTTCCCAAATCGCGCAGTGTACCCAGATCGCCCACCCCCTTTTATTTTGTCACTGTAAACACTGATGGAAAATTTTCTTGTGCGGATGAAAGAACAGATTTTTAGCTTTAACAGACAGGAACGAAATTTGTTTACTGAAGTCTGGTTAGATATATTCACTACCTGGGCGAATTGTGTTCCCCTCCCGACCTTTGAGCTGTTTCTGGCAGAAAATCAATAAGTGTATACACGCTAAATGTATGTGTGGAAAATACTTGTGTAGTCTACTTGTTCAAATAAAAATTTACATTGTTTTTGTAACAGTTTCTCCGCAATGGTCGGAAACCACCCTCCGAACTGGGCGAATTGGGTACATAGACGTTAGAGGGTAGTGTTGTCATCAACCCTGCAAAGTTTCAAAACATTTCATAATGTAGTTTCAGAGAAAAAGATTTTTTAAAATTTGGCAATAAAAATCAAAGATGGCCTCTGGTGGCCATGTTGTTCATTAATCCGGAACCAAAGGCAAAAATTTAATACATCACTCCTGCCAACTTTGGTTTCAATCTGCCAATTAGTTTCTGAGCAATTGACAAAACTAGAGGCTCCTAAGAGCCTGTATCGCTCACCCGGCTATATCTTGTCTACCTTGAGCAGGACTAAGGAGCAAGGACCATTTCACCAAACTGTATTAATAATCATTTTTTACAAAAATTAAAACTGGAAGCAAAAGGGAAGTCATCCTTAAAATATATTAATTTTAATGATTCCAACATAGGAACTGTCCATAATATTTAGAATAGCAGTCGGACTGAACCATATTCCGTAAATATGGCTACTATTAAATTTAAAACTGCTACAGGCACTATGATTCTTCAGTATCAGAGGTCTAGATTTTCACAAAACCGTATTTCTGCATACTGTCAATTATGTAACACTGAACCAGAAGATGTGTCTCATTTTATATTATATGTGAAGAACTTCCAGATATAAGAAATCGCTTTATTCGAGAGCTGAAATCTTTTCTTATACTAATAGTAATAAGTCACCTGTACTGATTCAGGAACTATTAGTTAGTGAAGACAAATTTTTACATCTAATTATACACTGCTCAACATATCATTTCCTAGCGTCTAAGGAACAGATCCGTATAGAGACATTAACAAGAGGACTATGCTATAAACTTTATCACAAACGTCTATTACTAATGTCAAAGTAAATTAAGCATTGCGATAATCATTTATATATAGATTTCCAGTCGATTTGAAAAGTGGAATTTATTTTACCGCATAAAAATAACAATCCTTTAGTATTTCTATTATTTTCGAATTTTTCTCGGGGACCTAGGATCCAATATGCAGTCATCGTCCCAGGAGTTTCAAAATAACAATCCAAAGATACTAATATTAGATATAGTAAATTTACACTATGCTGTATACGACGCATTTCAAGGAGTTACCTCTCATCAGCAACATTAAAACTGAAACATTTGGAAGACCAAAAACCAAACTTATTTTAAACAAGAAGTACTCATAACCAAAAATACCGAAATAGGAAGCCAAATTTCAGCTAAGGAGATCTCTACCATGTGCAATACAAGGAATGAACCCTTAGTATTTCTATTATTTTCGAATTTTGCTAAATACTGGTAATTTCTGTAACAAATCAATGAATAATCATGTCAGACAAGTCTGACGACTGGGTTGGCAAATACCCTCGGGGACCTAGGATCCACCATGCAGAGGCATCGTCCCAGGAGTTTCAAAATAACAATCCAAAGGTACTAATATTAGATATAGTAAATTTATACTATGCTGTATACGACGCATTTCAAGGAGTTACCTCTCATCAGCAGCATTAAAACCAAAACATTTGGAAGACCAAATTAGAGTTGGATAGCGTTTGAACTGTAAACTCCTATCCAATGATATGTCAAGAAGGCAAGGGATTTTAGATTTTAAGTATAACAATATGCGTATAATATAATACAAAATATTATCGCTGGAATGAATAACAGTAGATACCATTTTCTAGATGGATAGTGTTTGAACTGTAAATCGTTAGTGGGCAGGAGTTAGTTATCTATTAGTAAGTAATCTTACGAAATGATTAATATATATAGACTAAGTGAAAGGCTTGACTAATAGAATCCGTAAATATGTTCTATATAATTATAATTTGAAATTTTTAACGAATAACGTGCGTAATCGTACTTACATTCGTATATGTGGTGATGGAATATACAGCATGCTGTACATAAAATATTGCATGTGTGGTGAACTGTTAATTTAATATAAACTCTTGTATATGTATATACCGCCTAAGAGTGCTCCGTGTATTAGGGTGTTAAGGGTGCAAATTACGCTTTGAAAGCGAAGCTTCTGCTACAGGAGGAAGATAAAGACTAGGTAACAGGTAACAGTTTGGTCCCAATTTACCAAGTGGTTTCAGAGGAGATCTTTAAAGGAAAGTTCACGCGGGATGACGACAGACAACGTACAAGTGATGGCAATAGCTCACATGGCCTTTCAGACCAGGTGAGCTAAAAAGTCCTTTTCCATATGGTTTAAATGGAAACTTTGAACAGCCGCAGCCATCGGTGGAGTGGATGAATTTCAACCAAAAAGTGGATCGTTTTTAGAGGGTATTAATTATTGTCATCAATCCTGCAAACTTTCAAAACATTTCATACCGTAGTTTCAGAGGAGAAAGATGGCCTCTGGCGGCCGGTTTTTCATCCAACCAGAACAAATGGTGGATCGTTTGCAGAGGTCCTTCCTTACATCATTCCTAACAGGTTTGGTTACAATCCATTAAATAGTTTCAGAGGAGAAGATCAAAATGTGAAAAGTTTACGGACGACGAATGCAAAGTGATGACATAAGCTCACATAGCCTATAGGCCAGGTGAGCTAAAAAGCTTCCGTCTCATTGGGCCAATCTGAAATAGCTCTGGTCTATCTGAATCAATAACTGAAGTCTCGAAATGATATGTCGATCGTGACACTTTTTTACAAGAGACTTTTTAAAAATGGCGGAAGAATAATATAACATTCAGACGAAATAGGTAAAGACCTTAAATCTTGGTTCTGAGTGACCTTTATGGCAATATTAAAATAATAATAATAATAATATAATAATAATAATAATAATAATAATAACAAACGGAGAGAAAATACAATTGAGAGTTGTAATACTGACTCTATTTTCGAGGATTTTGGTAGAAAACTTACAAATGGTTAAGCAATACATGTCCATTGGTTAAAATTTAAAGGCATTATATTATTCACGATGATCATCGGTACTTCAAAAATTTAAAAATTCTAGTTATAAGTGAAACTGAGTAGCCATATATATCCTTCTTTCTTTCAAATACATTGTAAACACATATTCGTTAAATAAAAAAATAAGAGTTGATAAAGCATTTATAAATACATTAATACACGTACCTTTACTGCAGCATAAGCATTGTTAACCAAGAGATCTAGTTGTCCATTTTGTTCTTTAGAAACACGATTGAACAGTCCTTCAATCTCGCGATCTTTAGTGTGATCACACTGAACAGGTATACACTTCCCTCCCCGATTCTCTATCTGAAAGTAATGTATTAAGTTTCCTTTGTAATCATATTTGTAAAAAATGGTTCAGTTTGAGCGAAACAATTTAGAAAATATATTCCACTGAGGTAAAACTGTGCATGGTGGATTAATTTGTGAAACAAAATCCCTTCATAAAATAACTTTCAACAAAGGAACAAAAGATAACAAAAGTATCTGCAAAAGAACAACGCTTTAATGGCTGTTCTTCATCTTACAGTCGCAGAGGCCTTCAACAAGGAAAAAAAAAACCCCTTCATACACGACGACTTTCTCAGCACTTACTGTCACAAAACTTCTAAGACCAGGTCTTGTTGATATCATCACTCCAAAAAATTTACGATCGTCTTCAAGAATTAACTCTTTTTATCTCACAAATGAGACTAGATAATTTCTGTTATGTTTCACGTCTTCCTACTTGCATTGAGACTCGTGCCGTTTACAGAGCAGGACATTCTTACCCTTATGGAGCAATTGATGTTCAAATTCAGGTTTTCATGGAAAGTCACATGGCTAATTTTAGTTTAGTTTACATGCTATCCTGTTCTATTTGTGTTTAGTTTCTTATGTGTTTTTATTCCTGTTGTTTTTGTTTATCGTGTTACATTCTCACCAGTTTGCCTTGCCTTAGGATTTCGGTCTTATTGACTTTTCCCACTGTATTATCACTTCAATATTCTTTCTTTTGGTGATATCCATTTATATGTAGTATGACTGAATCAATTCGTTCCATACAAACATGAATTTCAAATAGAAGACTGATACTTTATATCAATCGGAGGAATGAAATTTTTACTAGACAGCATGCAAGCTACTAGTAAGACTTACTTCCACTGCTGTATCTGTCAGAGAACCTCCCACAGGGTCGTCCTTAGGTGCTTTTAACGTTCTTCCTATTTTTAAATATTAAAAAGAGGAAAACAACGTTTATACATGTATAAAGAATAATGGCCTAACACCTTTATCTGATTTGCAAAATAGAAATCTTTCTACCAGGTAAATTTGACGTCACAGAAAAGATATTTAAGGATTGACTGTAATTTTTTTTCAGTACATGAAGAAGTAACCCCAATCACGTGGTGCACACTAAATAAACCGCGTAGCATGTTATTTGAAAGTGTGCACCATGTGCATTGAGGTTATTTTCGTTATATTCGCTCACATCGATCCATCCATTTACCGAAGGAGAGAATCGGATACGGAAACGGCTTGAATTATTCGAATTAAGGTTATTTCGAATACACTGAAAACAAAAATTACTGTCAATCCTTATAATTTAATCCCAATGGTTGTTTTGACGTCTAAAACGTCGAGATTCCCTTTAATGACGTCAATAATAGCCGAAAAATATTGACCAATCAAATGACGCGTTACATCCAATGTTGAATTATTTACATATAACAATGATCAATGACGCGATTTTCACCAATAGGTTCCGGTTATAGTGCAATTATTCATTCATATAAATTAAATATTCAGCTGGTCACATCGATTGCTTGCAACTTTACTTGAAGTATATCATATTGTTATTTATAATATATACAGTACAACCAGCTGGACCCAGCTTTAAAAGCTATACATTTACCAATTTCTCATGTGGCCCCTGTCTGTATACATACCTGTAATATATACACGGCAACAAACATGTCCTAGCTGTTCAGCTATACCTTTAACAATACCTTATGTGGCCCTTGTTTCTATACATGCATGTAATATATACAGTACTACTAGCCTGTCCTATCTGTAGAACTATGACTTTACCAATACCTCATGTGGTCCTTGTAAGCACTATTGTTTTAAATTTTCGGATAAATTCACCCTTCTTAAATTTGGTAAAGTTTGACAGCATGTTAATCATAAAATGAATATTTTACCCAAAGATAAGGAATATCGAGTGGAAAACAATAGGTTTAAGAACTAGAGGCTCTCAAGAGCCGGTATCACTCACCTGGATTTAACTTTTCACCTTGAGCAGGACTAAAAATTTAAGTGTTTCAGTCAATTTGGCTGGTTTTTCTATAGGGTTGTATGTTAAACTAAGTTCAGCCGTGGCAACCATCTTGGTTGACAGTCCAGGTCAATGAACACATTTCTAAAAGAGAACCATCTAAGGACCATTACTGCTAAGTTTTGTTCCAACTGGCTATGTGGTTTCAGACAAGAAGATTTTAAAATGAATTTTTCCATAGGGTCCTATATTAAACTAAGTTCGGCTGTGGCGGCCATCTTGGTTGACAATCCGGGTGATCGGACACAATTCTAAAAGAGGACCAACTAATGATCAATGAAGCCAATATTACTTCCAATTGGCTCAGTAGTTTCAGACGAGAAGAGTTTTGAGTGAATTTCCCATAGGATCCTATGTTAAACTAAGTTCGGCTGTAGCTGCCATCTTTGTTCACAGTCCATGAAATCAGACATTTCTGAAAGAGGACCATTGCTGCCAAGTCAGGTTTCAATTGGTCAAGTGATTTCAGACAAGAAGATTTTCAATGAATTTTCCCATAGGGCCCTATATGTTAAACTAAGTTCTGTTGTGGTGGCCATCTTGGTTGACATCTTGGTCATCGGACACAATTCTGAAAGAGGACTATCTAAGGACCATTACTACCAAGTATATTTCTAATTGGCTTGGTGGTTTCAGGCATGAAGATTTTTGAGTGAATTTCCCATAGGGTCCTATGTTAAACTACGTTCGGCTGTGGCGCCCATCTCGGTTCACAGTCCATGAAATTCGACATATTTCTGAAAGAGGACCCCCTAAGGACCATTGCTGCCAGGTCTGGTTCCAATTGGTCAAATGGTTTCAGACAAGAAAATTTTTCAATGAATTTTCCCATAGGGCCCTATGTTAAACGAAGTTCGGTTGTGGCTGCCATCTTGTTTGACAGTCCGGGTCATCGGACAAAAGTTTGAAAGAGGACCATCTAAGGACCATTGCTACCAAGTCTAGTTCTAATTGGCTTAGTTGTTTCAGACAAGAATGTTTTTACATGAATTAGGAAAACCTAAGTTCGGCTGTGGTGGCCATCTTGGTTAACAATGCGGGACATAAGACATATTTCTGAAAGAGAACCTCCTAAAGACCATTACTGCCAACTTTGGTTCCAATTGGCTCTAGTTTCATAGAAGAAGATTTTTGAAATTCATCCCCTTTTTTCTATTTTTAGTAACAGCAGCCATGTCGGTTGGAATTCGGGGATGCCGGACATATTTTTGGAAGGGAGCTATCCAAGGACCATTCCACCAAAGTTTGGTCCCAAATGACCCAGTGGTTTCAGAGGAGAAGATCTTTACAGGAAAATGTATGCCAAACGCCGTCTTTAAAGGGTAAAAACTCCTACAAGTTTTCAATCAATGATTTTGGTCATGTGAACTTATTTGTAGATCTTACTTTATTGAACATTTTTGCTGTTTACAGTTTGTCTTTATCTTTAATAATAACCTAAAACTGCAAAATTTTCTTAAAATTAACAATTCAGGGGCAATAACCCAACAATAGGTTGACCGATTCGTCTGAAAATTGTCAGATTTGCCCTAAATGATTTAGTTTTTGAGATATAAGTTTACCCCTATGTTCTATTTTAAGCCATGTCGGCCATGTTGGTTGGTAGGCGGGGTCATCGGACACATTTCTTAAACTAGATACCCTAATGATGCTTGTGGCCAAGTTTAGTTCCATTTTGGGCCAGTAGTTTCAGAGGAGAAGATTTTTGTAAAAGATAACGGACGACGGACGACGACGAACGCCAAGTGATGAGAATAGCTCACTTGACCCTCTGGGTCAGGTGAGCTAATAATAAAGTACGAAAACATAAACCGAACTAGCTTTGAAACTACTAGTTCGAGTTAATACCTAATAGCTAATAGGACTTGTGTAGTATCAGGTGCGCTTGACTTTTGTGATAGCAATTTTTGGGACATGAATGTGAGAAAATGAGCCGGAAAAGTTTCTTTATATTTCTTAATAAAATTATTTTTTATGTAGAATATGAAAAATTGAGGCTTATCTCCATTGAAACACTACATTAGACCTTAATTTTTCAGTCGTAGATTGGTAAAATTACAGATTTTTTTCACCATTTTTCAAAAAAAATTTGAAATGTTGCTATGGTTACTCTGTTTATATTGTCAATTGATATTTATTTTTTTGGTGTTTGAAGCGATGCCTGTATTTTGCCATTTCTAAATATGTACATATTATCAGGTTTTCTGCAAACGTATATCGTAAAATATCAGCCGCGAGACACAATGTGAAGCTTTTTCGGCGAGTGTGCGTAGCGAACGAGCTAAAAAGCTTCATATTGTGTCGAGCGGCTTATATTTTACAATATTTGTTTGAAGAAAACTTGATGATAAATTTATCGTATTGTTAACTAGCAATCTTAATGGAATTTATTACTTCTCAATGGCCATCTGCCTATAACCGGATGTTTTCCTGATATATTCGGGTCAACGTTGGGTCAAACATTATGACGTCGCTGATATATTCGGGTCAACTCATATTAGGGTCGGGTCAACTCTTTACGACGTCACAGTGCCGAAATACGGGAAATTGTGAAGGCCTCAGCAGGTCGATATAGGCATGGGGAAATACGATAAATATATAAAATGAACTCTCAAAATGCCCCATGATCATATATCAATGAGGCCACTTAAAATTAAAAATATGTCTAACCTATACATCGGGGAACCAAAATGACGCAGGGTACCCGAATTGCCCACGGGTTTTGATTTTTACTTTAAAGAATTTCCGGAAAAGTACTGAAAATCATATTCTTATATGTATAATAATTTTCAATGCACACCTGTTGAAGGGATTGCATATCTCTACCTGGGCGATTTGGGTACCATCTCTGTTTTTGTGTTTGTTAGTTATTTTATTTTTATTTGTAGATAACCAGAGAGATTTCAAATTCCGGACTTATGCCTAAAAAAACCAGATCAGTTGTCTACCTTGATATGTAATAATCTTCAAAACATTCGTCTCTACCCTATTTCTCTTATACTGAAAAACGTCCAACTTGGCGATTTGCGTACCTCGACGCTACCTGTAAACGAGCCTGTCCTGGTTGCAGAGTTATGCCTTTACCTTACCAATACCTCGTGTTGCCCTTGTTAGTAAACATACCTGTAATATATACAGTACAACCAGCCTGTCCAAGCTGTAGAGCTATACCTTTACCAATACCACGTGTTGCCCCCGTCACTATGCACACTTTTCCAGACATTGGTCGAGACATGACGCCTATAGAAAAAAAACTACATAACAGAAAACCGCCGAACAAGTGTTTAGCCAGCCCCTATTGTACCAGTAACTACTTTTATTAAACGCCACTTATAGAACAGTGTACCTTTTATGGATCCTTTGTCTGAAAATTACAAAAACAGTAAAAGATCTAAGCTTCCGAAGCTAGTAGAATAGTTGGAGTCCGCATGTAGAGTGATGTGGTGTTAAGGGAAGCTATAGAGAAAATTAGGAAGATCTTACGTTGCAATAATATCTCTACTTGTATAACTTTGATATCCAGTATAGTAAGATAAGATCCAAATCCTTAATTCTCTTTGACTGAATAATGAAATTGTAATTGTCAATGATCTTAATTGAAAGCGTCTTCGCAGTTCTCCTTGGATTGCTAAGATAGCAATGCCAAATCTTGTCATCCTACAATCGAATTAATTTTTTATGAAGACAAAAATGATTTTACCAGGAGCTTTGTTTTGAGGGAATAACATTTTTCATCATGGATAATAGGTAGTGTTTCGTCTTAGAAATATCAGTGTTGTTTTGATACTCATTTACTTCATTTGAATCAGCGTCCTTAAAACTTCAACACATCCTGTAAGGTTATTAACCTCTTCTTTTTGTCTATTTGTGTTTAAAGCAAACGAATTAGAACATTGAACCCGATAAATTTATGAAATGGGAAATCCCGAAAACTGATGAAATTCACAAGAAAATAAAAGAAAAAGTGAAGGAAAATGTAAGAAAGCAACAATTTTCACTTTCATTCCCATGGAACCAAACATATTTTTATAACCTTTGTTGGCCAAACTACAACAATACAAGAACAAATTTGCATATAGCATACAGTTCAAAAAGTTCACCAATTTCAGCCTTTGTAAAGCCATAAATAAACTAGTCGAAGCAGCCCCGCTGCATATCCCCGCGCTACTCTTGTGTTTTTGAAATCCATACAATCTAAACTAGTGCTGTTGCTATAGTGATTCCAAATATACATGGCTGCTAAGTAGAAATCACAAATAGAGTAGTCTTTGAGGAAATTTACTAAAATTAGAATCACACATTTTGAAATTCAACTGATCTAGATTAGTCTTAAAGCTAATATGATAAAAAAAATCTATAGTTGCTACGTAAAATTCCAAAAATAATAGTCTTAGATACTTTCAGGAAATGTACCGAAATTGGAATCGCAATTTGTTTAAATCCATACAATCCAAACTAGTGCTGTTGCTGTAGTGATTCCAAATATATATGACTGCTAAGTAGAAATCACAAATAAAGTAGTCTTGGAGTCTTTCAGAAAATTTACCAAAATTGGAATAATATATATTTTTGAAATCCAAATGATCCTGATAAGTCTTAAAGCTAATATGATAAAAAAAATCTATAATTGCTAAATAAAATTCCCAAAATAATAGTCTTTCAGGAAATCTACCAAAGATGGAATCACATATTTTTGACATCTAGATGATCCCAATATGTGTTACTGCAGATGTGATCTAGAAATACATGGTTTCTTGTCAAAAATAAAAAAAAACTAATGGTCTTTGAGACTCCCAGGAAATTTATCAAAGTTGGAACTGCATCTTAAAACAATTCCCAAACCTTTAGCACAATCTACATTAGTGGTACAATTACTGAGTCAACTTTCAGTTCTGTATTCCAAATAACCTGAGAGGAGTTGCGTGACAAAGGAATAATATACCCTTAGGCTGCATCTAGCCCGGCTACCAGGGGCGCTACTCAAATTCCGAAACCTTCGGCACAATATACATTGACAGGGCAATTACAGAGCCAACTTTCAGTTCCATATTCCAAATAACGCGAGAGGAGTTGCGCGACAAAGGAATAATGTACCCTTAGGCCACCCGTGTAGCTCAGCTCCCAGGGGCGCTATACAAATTCCGAACCTTTGGCACAATATACATTTGGCAATTACTGAGCCAACTTACAGTTCTGCATTCCAAATAACCTGACAAAGGAATGATGTACCCTTAGGATGTATGTGTAGCCCGGCTGCCAGGGGCGCTACTTAAATTCCGAAACCTTTGGGAAATCTACAATGACAGGGCAATTACTGAGCCAACTTTCAGTTCCGTATTCCAAATAACCTGACAGGAGTAGCGTGACAAAGGAATAATTTACCATTAGGCATTCATTTTTAGCCCGGCCACCAGGGGCACTATTCAAATTCAATCCCCACACAGAGTCCAATGACCCAAGTTTCATCTTTCTACATTCTGTGGTTACTGAGATTATCCTGGATATTACGTTCGTTGAAGCGCGGGGATAATCTATGGTGGCCGATTTTGCGCCCTTCATATTCTATAGGGCGAAACGTGAAGTCGAAAACGCGAAGTCTAAACGCCAAAACGCGAAATGGTTTCGCTTCTAGTTTTCGCGTTATCGACTTCGCGATTTTGCGTTTTCGCGTTTTTGTCCCTCTGAAAGTGACAACTGTGGTGCATTCTGTAAGAGTTAGTGGATACCAATTAAATCAGATAACATCAGTTGACATAAAATTATTGTGTGTTCATATCAGCCTGACACCTGACATCTGACCCTTCAAAATGGTATATTATAATAAAAAAAAAGGTTTTCTTTCTATCAACCGAATAAAAGACATATTAAAACGAGTAATTACTGTAACAGTGAACTGTTACGAAGTCTCCCAAACAAAGTAACTGATATCTTGAATGCCTTACATTGCATTCAATAATTATTAGTTTTTCAGATACTGAAATGAGGAAATGGGGAAACTGTTCCTATAAGGTTTATGCATACTTAATGGAGAGGTTACTTGAAAATCGTGATATGGGTATTTTTGTGACTCGAGTTTTACAGTCATACAATGTCACACTTGATCAACTTTTGCTTGTCGACATGCTGCATTGACAGATATATCCCAATATTTCTGAATTGTTTACGATAACTTATTTTATTGTATGGTGTAATAAAATGCATTCGTTTTCATTACATAAAAATAATAAAAAAGACTATTTACCTGCCGTGATAAGTCCTCCCAATATCAAGTCAGTGTAATTTGAATATTTATATAAAATGATACAATCATTACAATTGCAACACAACAAGAAATTGTTTATTAATTGATGACAAAGCAAATGAAATAATATCTATTATTACATAATTTACTTTAAACATATTCTATTGTCAAATATAACAATATGATAATGGATTAGACACAAGTTTTACTTACAAGGTCTTCTCCATTACAGTACAGAAAATTACATCAGACAATTTGTTACATAAATGTATTACATAATTGGGTTGTTAAAAGTAACAAAAATAAGACAGGGAAAAAATAATAGCGTTACATAGGAAAAACAAAAACAAAAACAAAAAAACTGTTGTGGAAACGTCGTTGTCGTCAATGTTAAAACCATGGTATTTGCAATAATTGAATATTATATATTAGACAAATCTTTTGGTATCAACAATATATTTTTGAACTAATGAAAATATTCTACATTTCTGGTCAATGTATAAATTCGTATTCTCGTACAAGATATTATCAACGCTAAAATACAAACCGAGATCTAAAAAGCCGTTTAGCAAAGGGATTCTAAAATGAGTGTATAACTTACAATGTACAAAATAGTGTTCAGTGGATTCTATGCAATTACAACTTTCACAGTTACAAGTATCAAAAATGTTACGTCTAAAAAGGTCACTTTTTAGACTACTGCAATTTTGTCGGAGCCTTGTGTGTATGATATATAACTAGAACCATAAGAAAAATAGGCTGTGGGTCCCTGTATAAAGGCTTTAAACTACGCTTAAACCATGATCGGGTGATTCTTTTACATTAATGGGTATACTATTCCAAAGTCGAATTTTTGCTGGAAAGAATGAGTTTTGATACGAGGTGAGTCTGCAGTATGGAACTGTGGAGTTGTTAGCATTTCTTAAGTTATAATTATTGCGTTCGTTGACAGTCCGGGGGAGGAGGTCATTCAAATATTCCGGAGCGTTGTGGTGAACAATATTATAAAAGAGAGAACGTTTTCTTTTCTCACGCCTATTAGAGAGTTTTCCCATCTAGTTTCAAAATATATAGAATTTTAACTTGCCAGACAGTCAATCCAGTGACAATTCTACCAGCTTCCAGTTGAAGTTTCTTGAGTTGGCTTGAATCGGCAGCAGAGCAACTATCTCATACCTGGCAACAGTATTCAAGGAGAGGTCTGATAAACGTCAGACATATAATATCTAAAATGTTTCTAGAAGCCTTAAATTTCAACTTACGTAAAACGGTTATTTGCTTAGTAACTTTTCAACAATGATATCAACGTGCCTAGACCATTTGACATCTGCACTGAGAGTTACTCCAAGATGTTTATGGCACTCAACGGGGTATATTCTAACAGAGTCAGCTGAGAACCACAAGTCACCTGGGGCACCTCTAGTGCTGAAGTACATTATTTCGGTTTTTTCCGGGTTTAGTTTCACAAGCCAGCACTTAGCCCAGCACGAGATATTTTTTAAGTCGATGTTCACCATATCACGAAGGCTATCGGTTTCAAAGGATCTATCCCCCACAGACGTGTCATCGGCAAAAAGTCTGCACAGTCCAAGTATATCATCGGCAATGTCATTAATTAGAAAAAGAAGAGGACCCAGGATTGACCTGTGGAACTCCAGCTTTGAGCTTACCTTTAATTGTTATTGCATCATTGACGACCACCAGCTGCTCTCTATCAGATAAATAACTTATGAGCCGCAGCGGGAGATTTCCCTTGATGCCATATCGTTTTAAGAGCAAGCCCCGTAACAATACCCTGTCGAAGGCCTTGCTTACGTCACAAAAAATCAGACATATCAACTACTGGTTGTCAAGCGCCTGTAAAATTTCGTGTACGAGTTCAATTAGTCGATGTGACGTCGAATGACCAGTTATAAAGCCGGACTGATACTTATACAGAAGCGAGCCATCAATCAAAACATTGAAGATATATTTATATACAATCTTCTCGAGAGCAATAGGTCTGTAATTTGATACAAGTGATTTGTCACCACTCTTGAATATCGGTATAAAATAAGCGAGTTTCCAGTTTTGTGGAAACGTTTTTTCCTGAAGCGATTTGTTAAAAAGCAGAAAAAGTGGAGAAGCAATTTAATCTTTAACTTCCTTTAACATTTTGTTGCTAATGCAGTCATGTCCAACAGCCTTATCTGGTGCGAGAATGGATATAACATCAAAGATTTCTTGTAATTCAACAGAAATATTAGTAAATGTGTCGGGACCTCTATCATCAAAATAGGGGAGCGGTATATTATCATCATGTAGGTCAGAGATGGAACAAAAGTAATCTTTTAGCAGGTTGCCTTTATCTACATTGTCGTAAGCAACAGAATTTGAATCATCGGATCTTCTTTAGGGGATAATACTGTGCTGCGAGTCTCGCCATTTAGAAGAAGCTCATGATCTAGTATTGTTTGGCATTAACTCGAGTTAACGCCGCCGTCGCCGGGACAACATATCTATGTCTCCCCTTAAGCATAGGTTTCACAATGAGTGAGAATTAGATATCGCTTGATATCAAATCGAGTTGTTTAATTTGGATATAATGATAAACGAGCCGTTGGCGAGTTCATTATTCAGTCCAAATTAAATAACGAGAATTGATATCAAGCAATATCTAATTTTTACGAGTTGTTAAACTTATTTCTCTTATGATTCTTAAGAAATATTTGTTTGTTTGTGATTCGGCGTCCGACCCGCGGGAAATCTTAACGTTCATTTTTCTGTGACGTCAAATGTTGCTATGCAACGGTGGCTTTCAACGATGACCGCGCAGATTTCAACCAATCAGAAAACAGCGACGTTTGGATCAAGACCAATCAAATAAAAGAATTTCTCGTAACACTTGTTCATATCATATGATGGAGAATTAGTTATGACAAATAAATCATCGCGCGAGAAATACTAGTAGATAACAACGCACCATCATAAGAGAAACGACATTAGTCGCAGGCGAGACAACTACATGTAAAACAAAAAATTTATGTCAACTGATTTATTGTATTATACTGCTGTACTAACAATATTCCTGCTGGTTTTCGATTACCGGGCCTTTTGGACTACTGGGCCTTCAAACTACTAATCTTTACAATTCACACTTCATCTATAACCACTCTTGGAAATTCAATTCTGCGAATCTACGAATCTACAACTCTTGATCTAGCAAAACTTATAATTCACCCTGCGCTACATGCACTGTTGAATGTCATGTTTGGTCAGTGGAAACTTTTTAGCTTTTTATTTATACACTATATTTGTTTTCTTAACGGTTTTCACTGCCTCATCGCTAGTCAGTCCTAAATAACTTGAGCCAACTGATAACGGAACTAAATATGGTCATTTTCTCACACAGACATGTAAAAAAAACCCACTAAAACATGTAAATGTTCTTGTACCATTATTTGATTTATGGGTATCCACTAACTCTTATAGAATGCACTACAATTGTCACTTTCAGAGACAAAAAGGAGAAAAGGCGATATCGCGACGTCGAAAACGCAAAAACGCGAAACCATTTCGCGTTTTCGCATTTTCGATTTCGTGTTTTCGCGTGTTCGCCCTATAGAATATGAAGGGCGAAATGGCCTTAACCGCCACCATAATAATCAGATACTAATTTCTGGAATAACCTTCATTAGGGACGCTCGTGATCAACCCTTTTAAAAGTCACATACGGTATATATCAAAAACATTGTAAGCAACAGAATCAAAAAGATAATCCAGTTCACTTCATCACATGTACCTAGAGGTTCGTGTCTATCCCTGAAGGGGCTTGCAGTCCAGTAGCAGTGGTAGCAAACAAAATTAGATACTTAATCCTGCTTATATTCTTAATACAAAAGTGAAATTCTGGAATAACCTTCATCAGGTCTGCTCTTGAACAAAAACAAAAGGCAAAAAATAACCAACCAAATACTGTGAGAAATGGAATCAAACGTAATTAAACAGGGTAGCAAAATTCCAGATAAGATCAAATTTGTCCATGGGAGCTGAAACCATGCTTTTACATGTAACAGATTTTCAATATTTATTGGCTAAAAACTTAAGGTATGTATCCAAAAGTGCCTTCTCTGCCGATACAATACCCCCGCCAATTGCTATCTACCAAAAGCGTTTTTGTCTCCGTAGTATGAAAACAAGCTATTCCGTCAACTGAAATAATTTTTAATGAGAAATGTAGTACAACTATTTATCAACCATACTAGACAGATCTTTACAATTTACTTCAGAAATTATAAAAAATATTTATAAATACATTTTTTTTCTTGCATTACTGAAAACTAATGTCCATTAATACGAAGATTCACATACGAAATAAAAGAAACTCATTTGCTATATATCACTTTTAAGAACTATATCACATCAGGGGGATTTAAATAGTTTATATTCATATTACTTTTCATAAAAAAAAAGTCAGCGTGAGAAAATAGCTTACAACATCACAGACACTGAAAAATACTGAAAAGTTGAAAAATAAATCGTTGCACAGAGCATCTTTGCCTTATAAGGTGCAAATAATTTGAGAAAAAGATTACCTACTAAGAATAAACCAGAATTATACAGATAATGGATCTTAAAAAAAACCTTTGCTGCATTAGTCCTTAATTTTTTTTCAGCGATGACAAACATAATAATAGACCGAGGTCCGGACCACGCCAGTGTTCACTAAATAATTTTGAAAGGAGACCACCTGAGGACAACTTTCGAGTTAAAAATTTTGGAAAAAAATCGTTTATTAGTGAATATCACAGGTGGCTTTGTAAGCATATCAACTTCCGTTTAATGTCGAGCTTCATATTGTTTTCAATGGGTGGAATTACGACAAAAGAAAGCTCTGAGAAGTGTTTCCTCAGTATCTGCACGAGAATGGTTTCATAGCAAGGTATACACATATTTTATTAAAATAATTATAGTATAACTAATCTTGAAATGCGAATACCTAAAAATCTACAACGAGTTACCGAACAACACATTAATTCACGAGTGTGCGTAGTAGTGTTTTTCGGTCAGATCTTTGGTATTCGAATTTCGAGATTAGTTATTCTGTTTATTACATTGACTTATTCCGTGTATTCATAAAATTTAACGCGTGAGAAAATACAAGGGATTATGTTTTTATGCGACTATGCGACGATGTTTGTATAGCAACATCGTTCAGTGAAATATGACTTCCGATTTCACTGGGTGAATTATCGGATTAGATTTCACTCGGAAATCCCGGTATTTCACCATACACAATGTAATAATGTATATTCATAGGATACATGCAAGTGGTAAATTAATGATTTACTGACACAGTTCAGGGATACAGACTAGCTTAACAAACTGTGATTTATGTCATAAAAATGCATGTAAATGTAGTTAACTGGTTCTCCTAGTTTCACAGGATATTATTTGCTGCTATGTTCATTTTTAGTAATGGCTGCAATATTTGTCAATGCTAGGCTTAATATTAGATCCTGTGCCAGGGACTGAATGCCAGAGATAATTTGTAAGTGGACTACCCAAGGACCATGCAAACCTAAGGTTAAGCTGTTTTACAGAAAATTTTAAAAGGAAAGTGGGCATCATCAATTAAATATTTCGGTTAAATAACATCATAGGCATTTTAGTAGACAAAAAATATCCAGATGAAAAATCAAGCATGTTATGTATGTATTTTATCCAACCAGTGTTTTACCTGTCACAGAAACTGGTAGGAAACAAGAGTTGTTTTGACAAATTCTGATCTGCAATCTGCCAATGCTTGCATTGAATTTTATCAGCAAATAATGGAAACCCATTGCACTTCCATCACTTCAAAAGGGAAACCAAATAAAACCTCTTCATACATGGCCTCCATTTACTTTAGGGGTCAAACTCCTTTAGGGCTGAGGTTTGGTTAGGGTTAGGGTTTAGTCTAGGATTGGGTTACTGAAGGGTTAGGGTTGGGGTTAGTATAGTATACCTCCATATGGAGTGGGTCCCCTGAAGTAAATGAAGGCCACGATTGTTGCCTTTTCATTTTTTATTGTAATTTTACAACTCATTTGGATGTAAATAAAACAGATTTAATAATGTGAAAGTAATGGCTCAGGATAGTTCTAATATTTATAAATATACGTAACTTCTGGCATTACTTCATTTTATGATTTCGCCGTGATATTTTCTAAAATATCGCCAGCTCGGCTTTAAACAATATTCAATCAATTAATCATTTTATAACTTATTGTGTATGAGGCATTCTTTTACTTTAGGGGGACCACTCCATATGTGGTATTCTAAATTAACCCAAACCCTTACATGACCTTAACTAAACCCTAACCAAACTCTAACGTCGGGGTACCCAATTCGCCAAGTTCGGAGGGTGGTTTCCGACCATTGCGGAGAAACTGTTGTAAAAACATTGTTGATAATTATTTTTGAAAAAGTAGACTACACAAGTGTTTTCCACACATACATTTAGCGTGTATACACTTCTTGATTTTTTGCCAGCAACGGCTCAAAGGTCGCGTGGTTCCGTGATTTTGCAGGGGAACCCAAATCGCCCAGGTAGTGAATAGATCCAACGAGAATTCACTGCACAAAATTCGTTCCTGACTGTTCAGCTACAAAACTGTTTTCTCATCCGCACAAGAAAATTTTCTATCAGTGTTTACAGTGACAAAATAAAAGGGGGTGGGCGATCCTAAAACATTCGGAGATGGTCACTGTTTTGGTGTTGGCTGTTTAAATAATGACCTTTCAAAACAATTTCTGTTTATTCTACACTTATAGTACCATTTATCAGAATATCTACATGATTAAATATAGGCTATATCAATTCAACAACACAAAATTCCTTGCCTACTTTAAATACCTAGTTGCTTTTGTACATGTCCTAAATTTTGACCCATCAAATCGGTCTTGGGCTGTTTCGCCCCAAGATCTTTCGTCGCACCTATGGGTAAAATAACCAATGCAGTTATTATCATGATTATATACTATGATAAAATTTGAAAAAAGTCTATGCGTGGGAACAACAACTTAAATTAATTAAAGTTTAACCAAGTTCCAATTCTGATTATGATTTGGGCTGAAAAAACTCAATGTCCTATGACTTGCATGCAGAAAAAAGTATGTGTGCTATTAGCTTAATCCGAAAAATTGGCTCACAAAGTGATAGGATATTACAAAAGAATTACTTTAGTTTTTAAATTTGGCTGTGTGTGTTGTCGCATATACCAATAAGACATAATTTAATCTACTAAGTGAAGCGCCCAGATTTTTTTTCTCATAAATTTCATTGAAATGTAATGAAACTTGGCATGTAGTAAGAGAAATATGTACTGAGGATAGATAATAAGTAAATACTGATATCTAAGATATTACAAAAGAATTACTTAGTTTCTAAAGTTGACTGTGTGTGTTGTCGCATATACCAATAAGACATAATTTAATCTACTAAGTGAAGTGCCCAGATTTTTTTTTATAAATTTAATTGAAATGTAATGAAACTCGCATAGTAAACTTAAAAACTAAACCATTTTGTTTTGCATGTAGTAAGAGAAATATATACTGAGGATAGATAATAAGTATTATCGATATCTAAAAGAATTACTTTTGTTTGTAAAGTTGACTGTGTGTGTGTTGTTTGATGTGCCAAAAAGATGTAGTTTTTAATGTACGAAGTGAAGTACCTGTATTTTTTATAATTTAGATTGAAATACAATGAAACCTTGGAAGTGGTAAAAGTAATATGTACCAAGGATAAATATTAATTAACATTTATATCTGATAGTTTCATCTTCAAAACAAAGTGTTCAGATTTTTTGTAAATTTAATTGAAATACAATGAAACTTGATTGGTAGTAAGAGTAATATGTATTCAGTAGTATACATACTCGTTTATACCAATATCTGAGATAAAACAAAAGAAATACCTTTGTTTTTAAAGTTGACTGTGCAAGGCTTAAAATTTAAAAAAAACTGCCCCACTCAGTGTGGTACTAAAAGTCCAACAATAATGCTGACAATGCGACAAAGGGTATAAGGAATAGTAATGCATGGCTGTATGGTACATGTCTATTTCAGAATATTGGGGTTTTATGGAAAAGGAATATTGCTTTATTTGCCGAGCGAAGCGAGGCGGATATATATATATTTTTAATTAGCATATCGTACATGTTTTTGTTTTGTTTTCTTAAGTAATTATATATTTTTTATGTACTTAGTAGGTATGCATATTTCGAATAATAAATTCTTGTCAGTAATGCTTGAAGTAGAAAAAATAATATATAGCGGGAACTTCCATGAATGTACAGTGTAGAAGCATACCACCAAAATAATGACAGAAACATAAACACACATCCAGAGGTCTTCATGAGGTCTTCAACATATTTGTACATGTAAGGAACCCACAACCAGTAGATTTATATTCTTCAATGAAATAAACACAAAAGTTGCTTGTATAGAAGGCATTATCATGATAAATTGACTGCCCTCGAGACAGATATTGCCTTCAACATTGATAATGCTCTCGCCTGCGGCTCGGGCAGTATCAATGTTTCCGGCAATATCAGTCCATTGTGCAGTCACTATATCATGATAATGCCCTCTATATAAGCAACAATTGTATAAATAATCCAACCATTTATAAGATGCTTTAACAATTACTACGTGATATTGAATTCTGTCTTATAGAAGTGCTCTGGCACAAATTGGTATATTTTGCAAATCAGAATATCTACAGTTCCCAATGACACGTATGTGTCATTATTTGTACACGGATAAGAGTTTCCAAACAATCTATGACACTGCCCTTAATTAACAGAACACCAAAAATTAGGTTTTAAATTGGTTACTAACTGGAAGAAGACTACATACTATGTTCCTATGACTAAACATGAAAGCAGGAAATGTGAAGAACTTACCTTATAATTGGACACATAAATTGGTCAATAAATTTACTTAACTTACTTTAATTCCATCATCACCAAAAAAGTAAAAACACATTTTATGAAAAATCATTGACAATTAAGTACTCTATAATTCATGTGATTGAATACCGTTCACGCTCACAGAACCATTCTAAAATACTTGAATATTGTTATATTTTTGAAAATTCCATCTTCCTAAGTTCGAATCGAGTACATAATGTAGTTTCTAATATTAGGACCGAAAAATAATGTTTGACAATATCTGTTTCCCATTTCACGTTGGAAGACTTACATTGTAAATAATGAATGACTACGCTGTGCCACACTTATAGTAAAAATTAAACGAAAATATAGCCTAATCGAGATAGAAATATTCCTTAAATATAATCCATTTTTCTTCCTCAAAATAGGTATAAAATCTTTTTTTTTCAGATAATCATCGGTGCACGTCCAAAGGTTGATTTTCTCCACCTTTTAAACAGTGAGGGCTTTTTAATTAGAATTTAATGTATATTCTTGTATCCACAAAAGTAGTGTATAAATAAATATTTTTTGACCAGCAACCGAAAGTTTCAAAACAAATTCTTAGTAGAATAACCATTTTGTTTTTTTTTCCGTAAATTTTTAACCAAATCAGCGAAAGAATCCTGTAACCAACATTAAAGGTTACTCTACAAAAATTAAACTGAGTCAAAAACGTGCTCTACATCATTTTGGCACTTTCCTGAAATTCGAAAGTAGAGATTTTAGAAAATATCTGCAATTCATTGATTAGCATAAACTGAAAAAAGATGCCGATGTTTCTTCAAGTTTGTTTGCGATTTTTTCAACCTTTCTCGCACTTTAACATCACATAATTTTGACAATTAGCAGTTCCTAAGTTGCTGAGTGGTATACAAAATTATTACTAGCCTTTAAAAACTTATCTTTCATTTCTACGTGGTTGTTAGTTCTAATCCAACTCATGGAGACGTATGCAAAGAATTAACCCTTTTCCTTCAGAATGTCACTATAAGGATGAGTCAGAGCCAGAGATAACAATGTTAAAACTTGTAACAGGTATGTAATTTATTTCCTATATTACTACATGTGATAAACTGAAAGTAATACAAAAAAACATCAACGAATCAACACTACATGGATATGCTACATTTTACATTTTAGAATATATGGAATTCAATATAATCAAGTGTTATATCTAAGTTTATACACATCAGTGTGAAGATCAAGTTGTAAGAATCCAGGTTTCAAGTCTTGTTGTAATAGAGGTTAGTTATCGCTAATTTTTCTAGCAGATGAGCGTCTTCTTCGGTGGTGAACAGAATTGCCTTGGACTTCAAGCTGATGCCCAAATCTCTCAGTTTTTGTGATAGCGTCGGATCTGCGGCGGAGGATTTTAATTTCAGTATCATTTTCATGTATTCTGAAATAAAGGCAATAACCTATAATTATTTTTTTTAAATTGTACACTCTTTTTTTATTTAAAAATTGGAAGTACTTACAGAGAAAGAAAGAAAAGGAGACATTAACGATAGCATTTCTTTTTTATAAATCGAGTATATATATTCATCAAAATGATTCTTTTAAAATTTTAGGTCACCTTTTTAACACAGTAAACATAAAAAACAATGCAACAATTTTACTTGATTAAAAACAAAAGAGGGGGGGGGGGATATTTTACATGCAGATGACGATAACTCAAGGTAATTTCATAGAATAGACTAATCCACGTACCTACCCGGAAGGATTGTCTTTCTTGGAGTTTCTCCTCTCACTGTGTTCAAAAACGTTTGAGGTTCTTGTATAATCTTCACTATAATCCACAGATACGGTTCCATCAGCCTCACGTGGTCTCATTTTCACACAAAGTATCTTTCTAACCTGATTATTTGTAAGCACGTGACAGAAGAAAAGCATCATTCCCTGTTAATTACAAAAGGCGCGCATTTAAAAAGAATAAGACATGTTTTCATGGAAATCAGTCAGAATTATGACTTATTATCCCGATTCATTAATATATAAAACTCACAAGAATTTATGGACGTCTATCTGAGAAGATTTCAATAATATATTTATTAAAAATGTTCAAAAGTAATACCTGTGTTGATGTGAGAAACACAAACACATATGCCATCACTTTGGGAGTTCCGAATGTTACAACAAATCCTAGAGTCCAAGTCAATCCAAGAACTGCCAGCAACGATGCGCCTGTCAGAAACTGTTGTCTGTAAAAGATTGATTTCAGAATCATTTTCCTTTTCACAAATTTTTTTCTCATTAAAACTAATTCTAAGTTGAAAATTAAATATATATTAAAATCGCATGTCTTATGCAGGATTTTAATGCGTATGTTTTATCACAGCTACACCAAATATAGATATACTATTGCTGTCTTGCTTTTCATTTTCCTTTCGTAATTCTTTTTATAAAAATATTAAGAGAGGTGAAAGCAATGGTGGTCCTCATTCAGAATTATATGTGGACCACAACGTTTACGCGCTTCTTCCATTTGTAATGTTAAATGAATTTTGATGTCCTTTTAGATTGTAACCAAACGTGCTGCAATGTGTCTTGGGTGGTCCTCATTCAAAATTACATCTGATTACGGCGTTCGTCAACAAGGATAACTGCCACAGCCCAACCTAATTTAAGGATTCTCGCTGGTTATGTTTTGGTCTTTTTGTCAGATTTTCGGAAACTCGGGTTTTATCCATTTCTTAAACATGAAATGTTTTGCCCATGAACCCCCACTTTTTCTTTTATAATTCAATCATATATACCTTAAAATGGTATTTGACAAAATCCTATGAAATCCTTTTTTACTTTGTCATACATTTTTGAGAGACTGAAGTTGCCAATGCAAAGACAATGAAAAATCCAGAGAAAACCCATTTCATGCAAATTTTCAAGACCTAATAGCTCTAAAATAAGCACATGAACCTATATTTTTTTCCTTCTTATTTGTTAACTATTCATATGTTCTTTAGAACTAAAACGCCTATTTCAAATCCTATTTATTTCCTATTAGACCCGCGATCATCCTTAACACAAAATTATATGGTGGAGACCTGCTTGAAGATCCTTCTGCCTGAAACCATTGCACCAAATCCCATGCAGAATTAAATTCAAAGAAACCGGTGACCAAATAAGATGGACTACGCCACCAATTTGGGAAATGTGCTTAAACTTAAAAGATTCTGTCTCAAAATTGTACCCAATGATCCTGTCTACCGACAAAGATGCTTAGTCACCGAACAACACATTAATTCACGAATGCGCGTAGCGCATGGGGGAATTATTATTGTTTTTCGGTAACGAATTGTAGATTGTTGGAATTCGAATTTCGAGATTAGTTATTGTTTTTATTACATTGATATATTCCGTGTATTCAGAAAATGTAACGAGAAAAAAAACAAGGGATTATGTTTTTTCATGTGACTACGCGTCGACTTTATATCAACGTCGTTGGCGACGGCTATTGTTACGTCACTTCCTAGAGTGAAATATGACTTTAGATTTCACTGGGTGATTATCGAATTTGATTTCACTCGGAAATCCCGGTATTTCACCACACTCAATGTAATAAATATTAATACAATCTCTTGAAGGGAAATATTTCATACATCTCTTCGAGTCTTAAACCACTGAGCAAATTGGGACAAAATTAACAGTAATGATCATTATACATGTAGATGTTCCATTTTTAGAATGTATTCTTTGTTACAACCAGTCAACCAAGATTAATGCCACAGCTACTTATCAACTTTTTGCTTTTTTGTCTTCGATTGGCTAATAAATCGAGACGAGCATGATATAAACCTTGGTGCCTCTTGTTTCATTATTCATAAACAAAAACAAACTATAGGTAAGTGTAACAGATGATCTTACTAGCAATTCTGTCTGAATAAAACACACTTTACATACTTGACTATATTGGAAATTGTTTCTCCTCTTTTTATGTCCAGTGAAAACCGAGTTGCCATCATAAGAATAAATACACACCAGTTTATCTGAAAATGTTTAAAATGACATATTTTGATGTACCAAAAAGTAGAAAAATGATAAACTAGAGGCTCACATGAGGCTGTATCGCTCACCTGGCTTCTGTTAGCCCATTTGGAAATGTAAACTATGTTGTATTCACAAGGCTAAATGTCAAAGCGATCTCGACCTTTGACCTTTGACCTAAACAAAGTTGACCATTTGCATATGTCCTTCCATATATCATTTCTGCCAACATCGGTATCACTTCCTAAGCAAACCATAAAATATGGCTACCATCGAAACTTTGAACAGCCGCAGCCGTCTCAACCAAAAGTGAATTGTTTGCAGAGGGCATTTCCATTATCAATCATCCAAAGTTTCTAAACAGTTTGTAATATAGTTTCAGAGAAGACTTTTAAAAATTGGCCAATCAAAATAAAAGATACCCACTAGCGGCCATATTATTCTTCCAACCAAAACCATACATCATTCCTGTCGACGTTGGTAACAATCTGCCCAGTAGTTCCTGAGCAAACGGCAAACTAGAGGCTCCCAAGGGCGTTTTTCGCTCACCTGGATTTAACTGGTCCACCTTGAGCAGGACTAATGGTTTTCCAGTAGGGTCCTATGTTAAACTAAGTTCGGTTGTAGTGCCATCTTGGTTGACAGTCCAGGTCATCGGACACAATTCTAAAAGAAGCTCATTAAAGGAACATTGCTGCCAAGTCTGGTTCCAATTGGCAAAGTGATTTCAGACGAGAAGATTTTTATATGAATTTTCCCCATAGGGTCCTATATTAAACTAAGATCAGCTGTGGCTGCCATCTTGGTTGACATTCGGGGTCATTGGACACAATTCTGAAAGACCATTGGTGTTAAGTTTGGTTCCATCTGGCCACGAAGTTCATAGAAGATTTTTGCAACTCATCTCCCTTTTTCCATTTTAAGTAACAATAGCTGGAAGTTGTTGGAAGTCTGGGATGCCGGACACAATTTTAGATAAGGGCCACCTAAGGACCATTCCACCAAAGTTTGGTCCCAATGGCTGAGTGGTTTCATGGGAGAAGAACTTTAAAAGAAAGTTTACGCCGCACGAAGGAAGACGGAAACCAAGTTGCTGGACCATGTGAGATAAAAAATCATTTCTCATATGGTTTCCATGGAAATTTTGAGCAGCTGCAGTCGTCGGGTAGGTGGCTGAATCTCAACAAAGAGAGGATCGTTTGTAGATGGTATTGCTGTCATTAATCCTTTTCAAAATATTTCATAATGTAGTTTCAGAGGTGAAATATTTTGATAAGTGGCATCTGGCGACCATGTTCATCAAACCGGAACCAAAGGTGGATCATTTGTAGAGGTACATACATCATTCTGATTTAATTTGGATACAATCCGCCAAGTGGTTTCAGAGAAGATCAGAATGTGAAAAGTTTACGCCGGGACGGCGGACGCAAAAGTGATAAAATGAAAGTAACATAAAATGTTAAAATTAATATGTATTTTATATTTGAAAATATTTTGATGTTATATATGACGTAAATCTTAGTTTTAGTAAAGAATAAAACATATTACATACATGTAGGTATGTCATACGCGAGTTTACACAAATGATACTAACTTGAAAAAAAGCTGTTGTGTGTGTACATTATTGAAGATTTATTTGAGCAATTCATAGTTACAGACTTACAATTTGTATGATCATAACAGGGCCCAAAAAAGCCCATCTTGTGCCATTTTCATTTGGTAACCAGCAGCTGAAAAAACAGGAAGCAACAAAATATCTTTGAAACATTAAAATAATCAGTATAAGATACCCATATAAATCAATTATTTTCTACGACTAAACAAGTTTGAGGGTAAAAATGATGTATTGTTAAAAAAAATTCTTTGACATTTTTATCCGTGAAAAGGTCCTTCAAGTTATTTCTTGCTTGGTCAATGGTAACATCTGCTTATATTCGACATGTATGTATGTTATATTATATCGTGATCTTTAATATTTATATTTAATACTAGTAAATTCTATTTTACTTTTACTGACAACTGAAAGATAAGTATAAAACTTACAGAGAGCCGTTACCAAATTTATCTCCACGAAGAAGAAGAGTTAACAGAGAAATCAGCAAAGGAGCTCCCCAACAAATAAACACTATCACAGGGCGTTTCTTCTTAATTTCGCCGATATTTTTTAGCTATAATAAAAATCGTATACATTTAAAACTGTTCTTTTTTCAAATGTATTTATATTTTTTTCCTGAGGATGTAATGATTTTTTTTTTGAAAATGCGCACTTGTTCCAATCCAAATTGGTATCATAGAATATTTCCGTGCTCGTTACCATAAAGACATTAATCAAGATTCGTGAATTAAAAATTATACCGGTAAATGTTGCAAACAAGTTTCTATAGTAAATAAACGAATTGCAAAGGGTCAATGAGCTGTCGAATGGGCTAAAAGTAAAACATCCAAATATCAAGTACTTTTCAGCTAAGTAGAATTGATTATAGAATAGAGATGTTTTAGCAGTTCATCATTGACTAATTCTGTGTTTTATATATTTATGTATTCAATTCGTGCATTGGTTCTGACCAAACACTTATAAAAATGAAAGAATATATAGACCACTTTCCGTCTTGCATGTAATGAGTATTCAATAGATTAAAAAATACCGTGGTTGCTATGGTAAAGTTGATCTGGATTAGGTTCACAACTTTTAAATGACATAGAACTTTTGGTTAATGTTGAAATTGCGTACGAAATTTAGCATTTGAATATATATTTTAAAAGAAATTTACTTAGCTAACACTTAACGCATCGAGTAGGATAACTTTAAGCAAAAGAGTGTTATAGACTTGACAAATTAGTATTATAAATTACCTTTGTAAATAAGTGCACCCCGTACGATAATGAACAGAAGTGAACACACAAAAACAAATACTGTATTACTACTGTGGCTGATTTGCACAAACTCTGAAATTAAATAATCATTTATAACGTATCATATCCTTTTAGCCATTATTTGAGTAAAAATGGTTAGAAATTGTTCAGTCCTCTCAGAATATCGATGTAATTGTTTAATCCTCTCAGAATATCGATGTAATTGCAATAAAAAAAGTAAAAGTAACAACAATTAAAAAAAAAAAACAAAAAAAAAAAACAGATTTTGATATTCAGTTTGGTACTTCAACCGTTTACTCACCTTTTCAGGATAAGCGTTTTCGGCTCCTATAAACGCTAACTGTGATGTTACCAGACTTATACAGATATTGGTAAGAATAAAGGTACTATCGTTTCCAACCCTGAAATAATTAACGCGAAATGAGGAAATAAAAAAATAAAAAATAGTAATTGTGGCAAAATAAACGATCTTTTTCCTTATTGCTATTTCTGATAAAGATTTTGTTTAAATGAAATATAATGATAATAATTAAAACAAACAAACAAACAAACCAAAGGCTGTGAGATCAATGTTGGTTTATTTCAAGTTACATCAAAATTTGCAATGTTATGGCTTTTCTTAGAAAGAAAATTAACAAAAAAATCACACAACTAGCAAAACAAATGGATACTAACATATAAACAAATCTTTTTAAATGGTCATAATATGTAATACATACGGCAGAAAACATATGAGACAAAGAGAAAGCATAGTTCCAACAAAGGAAAACCCACAACCAGTCACTGTCAGCTTAATTAAATTAGCATCATCACTTTCTGTAAACTAAAAAAGATAAATACAAATATGTGTAAGATTTGACATTTGCCTAAATAAATGATAGTGCTACCACTGTATACTTTTTAGTACAATGAATGCAAATTATTCATAAACGTATTCAAGATTTTCTATTCGACTTTTATGTGTATTTCCATTAGGGCGATGTTATATGCAGAGATTTGCTCGATTTATGTCTGACTTCTGAATATTTGAAAAAGTTATAATTTGAAATCTCTCTTTCTCTCGCATTACTCTTAATTCATTCACATGAAAGTACATGTATGCTGTTAATGAACACTTATAGTACTTTATCTTGTTGTCAAATATTCTTTGAAAAATAGTTTCGCTTTTGCTATTAGATATAGCGTGTCTAAAGTTGAAATAATAGTACTTACCGTTTTATTCCCCAACTCCATTAGAAATACGTAATTTGCCATCTTCTGTAAAACGGATAGGAACAATTATTTAATAAAAAACATAAGAAAAAGGAATTCAACCATAAACCACCTTAAAAATTGACTATAATTTTTGTCTAAAAAAGCAATCTTAATCTATTGTTTTTCAATAATGAAAAAAAGGTGTAAAAATATACCTATACAGAAAGACAAACGACCAACTTAAGAAGAGAAATACAACGAAGGTACTTGCCCTGTTAAAATTCAGAAACAATCTTCTGCGTAGTCCAAAACAAAATGAAAAGTAGAAAAAATAAATATGAAAAAAGAGCTTTAGTTTTTATACCTTTTCATCCTATTATCAGGGTGGAGAATTTCTGATAATTAATCTCATTATGTATTTAATTAAAGTGTCATGATATTCTTGTGCAAGCATTCTAATGTTAACTAGGCGTATGCAGTGGAATATCTTGACAGTAAATCATTTGGAATCATGACAAAGAGCATGCCTTCGTGTAATTCCATTACACTGATTAATTATATTTGCAGACAAAAAGGTCGAAACAGATTCCTAGATAATTTGAACTGTCCTTACCTGAATAGTGGATATTTAGTTAAGATGACCTTTGAATTTGGTATGATAGAATATTTGTAATAATTTTCGACATTCCAAAGAAAGTCTGAGTTTGATTAGTCTCAAAGACACTTCTCGCATGTAATAAATTCGATAGCTTTGTTTATGTAACTGTTAGCATTTGCTGCAGGTGGTGGACCACAAGTTCTCTGAGAGGTTAGAATTTGCCGCAGGTAATGGACTACAAGGTCTCTGAGAGGTTAGAATTTGCCGCTGATGACGGACTAGGTTAGATTTTTCCGCTGGTGATGAAATACAAGGTCTCTGAGATGTTAGAATTTGACGCAGATGATGGAATACAAGGTGTCTGAGAGGTTAGAATTTGCCGCAGGTGGTGGACCACAAGTTCTCTGAGAGGTTAGAATTTGCCGCAGGTGATGGACTACAAGGTCTCTGAGAGGTTAGAATTTGCCGCAATGATGGACTACAAGGCCTCTGAGAGGTTAGAATTTGCCGCAGATGGACTATAAAGTGCCTGAGAGCATCATTTACTCAGTTTATATAAATTTTCACTCAATAAATTACTTGCAATTCGATTTTTAGATACTTGTACATGTCTTAAACAGGGCAAATATACCTAAGGACCAATCTAAAAAACGCAATCCATTAGACAGACAAAACCCGGGAAGACAAATGAACAACCAGAAGCACAACAAATAAACACTGAAAACTAAAAAACAATGAACAACACGAACTCCTATAAAAACCAGGAGAGAACTCAGGTGCTTCGGAAGGGTAAGCAGTTCCTGCTCCGTATACGGCACCCGTCGTGAAGTTCAACAAAGTCAATCCGGTGGTAGTCACAAATCGGTGGAGGTACATGAAATGTTACGACAGTGGGAACAGGTCCAACATCATCTTCGATATTGGAACACTTTGTAACGGTCAATCAATTCGTGATGACGACCGTAAAATTTCCTAAGCGATGACGTCAACTTATCCCTGATAAAACCCTGGTTAAGAAGATTTTGTGACAGCAGTAATCCTCTTTTTCGTAATTCATGGTAACTCACGCATGCCCTTGAATATCGGATAAGCTGAGGAACGTAGATACCATATGCAGGCGATGCTGGTATATTGCTACTCAACAAGGGAAAGTTAACAATTATAGGAAAATCGAAGTCATCACGTTTGTCATAAATTTTTGTCTTTAGATGTCCCTAATTGTCTATTTCGAGAAACAAATCTAAATATGAAGCGGACTTTGATGTATCTGTAGTATCTTTAATTTCAAGTTCAATGGGGAAGTCTTGGAATTAATCGTTATTTAACGACAACACGTATTGGGCTAGTTTCTTTTTGTTTTCACGTAGAAGCCCTTGAATGAATTCCGCTTCATATGAGTACAGAAACAAATCGGCGAGGAGAGGAGCACAGTTGGTTCCCATTGGAATGCTGATTGTTTGTTGAAAAATTCGACCGCCAAATTCAACAAATATGTTGTCTATGAGAAAATCTAAAATGTTTATAATTTCATCTTCAGAATACTTTTTGTCAGATTCAGAGTGGTTCTTAACGAAATAAGCCTTTTCTCTACCTAACACTATAAATTTATACCTGCGTGTGCCATTTTTATTGAAAAAACATTGAAGAACTAGTTGTTTCAATCAATATTTAATTGAGAATGTGATTTGGTAGTATAGAGTGTAGAGAAGTCGAATGTTTTTATATTGTTGCATGTAGCCAAAGATTTAGATTTTTGAAATTGTAGTAATTGTTTTGAGTTTTTCAGAATCCACATCTGATTGACACCACTAGTGGAATATGATGTTTCACAATAATTCTGAATTAAAATCATTCAACTGATAAATTTTGAAATTATGTTAACAGTAGCATTTCATACATTTATCGTCATATGTATAACAAAGAAGAAATTAATTCAGCTAAATTGAGCTGGATGTGGATGTATTAATAAACGAATAATATGAAAGATTAACAATGTCATGTCAGTCAATTAACAATGTCATGCTAATCAATTAACAATGTCATGCCAATCAATTAACAATATTATGCCAATCAATTAACGCCATCCAATCGATAGACTTTCAGACGAAAACAATAAAAACGCGTCGAATGAACAGGTTAGGATAGTTTGACTTGGTACAGACACTAAGCCGTGATTGGTTTAAATACCGAAGCGACAAAATTCACAAATTCGAAGTCTAAGGAAAAGACAAAGTCGGGAGAATGGAACACAACAAACAAACGCCACATAGATATATATATATATATATATATACTAAAAGAATAAAAAACGTATAATAAACTAAACAAAACTAGAACATGACAGCAGAGAAATTAAAGCAATAGCAATGTGAACTCCCATTAAAAACCGGGAGTGACATCAGGTGCTCCGGAAGGGTAAGCATATCCTGCTCCGTGAATGGCACCCGTCATATTGGCAGTGAAGTATCAAGTCTGCTGAGGTGTCATTTTCAGAAGGACGTGAAATCTAACTGAAGATATCTAGTCTCATAAGCGGGCCAGTCAATTCGTGATGACGATTGTAAAACTTTTGGATTGATAAAATTAACATAGACTGAACAAAACCCTGTCTTAGAAGTTTATGCGACAGAATCTCGCCCTGCCAAGAAAGTCGCCGTACACATCACATTTGCAACTGTAAAATGTCCATAGATACTTTGGTATGTTACTGCTAAGAATGGGGAAGTTCACAATCGGAACATTAAATTCATCACGTTTGTCATAAAGTTTCGATATTTCAACCGGTTTATGCGTACAAAACCACCCTTAATCGACCCCGACCGTCTGGTATATATAACACACTTAAAAAGTCAGTACTGTATGATTAAAAAAAGACACCTATAGCTAGAAATCCTACATAATTTAGATAGCAGCCAGCAAGGTCAAAATGTGCTCGTTTTAAATGTAAAATTAGCTATAAGGCACTGATATATATAGCTGCTGGTCGGATACTGTCTCATTAATAAACCAAATATTCAGAAATAACACTCATAAGGGTTTAGTGGTATCTCGTCATAGAATTCATTTGAAATCGGCAGCATTTGTGAGGGTCAAGTATAAATTTAAAGTCATTTGGAGAAAGAGTTATTTTAACACAATTACATAAAATTTCATATCCATATCACTTAAACTGAAAAGATCTTAAGGTACTTCTGACTACCTGTAGTTTATTGATAAGAATTTTCCATTTATTCGCGATATTACACTAGAAATTATGGTTAGCCCTGTTGAGTAGGATGTTCAAGTTCGATCACTTATTTTTGCATTAACGTATGCCAGTTATGCTGGTGATCAAAAGCCACAATAGATGATGCAGCCAAACGACTTAATCAGGGTAGAATTCCCAAATGTATCAACTTAAAATTTCATTCAAATTTATCTAAAATACCTGGCATTACGAAGCACTTGAATATGTACAGGATGTAATCCTCGCTCTGGAGGACTAACAGCCTTCTGGCAGCGATATCGCTTCAGTTGTACAGCAAAATAAACCACGATACTAAATTTCCTAAATTATACATTTCTGGATTAACTTCCATCAAGTCTTTGCTTTTTGGTGGTGGATAAATATCATAACAGACGGATTGTGCACTAATTTTACGAGAAGGATGTCTGATTCTTTGGGGATTGTTTTGGGAAGCGACGTTCAACGTTGGGTGGATTTATATGAAATGGGGCGACAAACAACAATATAATAGGGCGGAGAAAATGTATACGTTGGGGCGAATGAGAAATATGTTAAGAGGCGGTATTTTGACGATCACAATGTACATAAATTGTAATTTGTACAAAATACTCCTTTACAGATGCAAACAGCAGTGTTTAGTCTAAAATGATAAAATAAATCTAAATTAGTTTAAAATTTCATTTAATACAGTAAATAATATGCTGTTGGCGTGGCCAATGATGCGAGCAATACATTTAGCCCTTTCCAGACATCAATTTCTGTTATCACGATTCTGACTCTAAACTTATAATTTGAAGAAAGTTATTTCCCTTACTTTACTTACTTCCGTTTACGGGGAACGAAACTTTTTCTATCACATATTCGCTTTAACAAAGAAATTCACTCCGGACTGCACAATGGATGTCCCCATTAAACAAAGACTTTTATTAATAGCACTCCCTGCGCTCGCTATTAGAGCGAAGTATCAGTTTTCATATTTAAATATATTAATTCCTTAGCAGTACGGTCTTTTGTTGTGTGGTTGTGGTCTAGTGGACTGAACAAAATTCTCATAGAATCAACATCTGTTCTTATTTTTGCTTTGCATTTCGGTCTTTTTACGGATCAGCGCCAAGATATTTCCCAAGATTTTAGAAATTATATCCATTTATGATCAAGCACTGTTTTATCCTATATTAGTTTGAGTTTTAAATTTTGTTAGTCAATCTTGTTTGAAGACAAATAGTTATTCAAAATGAATGCTACTTTATTAACCATGTAAAAAGTACGGAGCCGTGTTGGTATCACAGAGATAATAAATTGTAATTTGAAAAGTCCAGCGCTGTAGATTTAACGTATGGCGCTGTAGATTCAAAGTCCAGCACTGGAGATTGAAAGTCAAGCGCTGTAGATTTAAAGTCCAGCGCTGTAGATTTATTATACTCCCCTCCCCACCTTTTAAGTGGGTGGTATATAGTGATGGGGTTGTCCATCCTTCTGTGCCAATTTTTTAGAATCTTAGTCCCATCATGTGCTTGTGCACCTCCTAATTTACATTTTGATCGGACTTCTTACGTTTGGGTTTTGCTATGGCATTACATGGGCTGCTTAGAAATATATCAACAGGGCTGTGGTACACATTTTGTACCCGCAACTCCTCCTAAATTTCTTGAAACATTCCTGGACAGAGTCCGGCTCCTGACAGAAAAGTTGTATGTTGCTCGGTATGAAAAAACATTTTCCCAAATGAAAATGTACCTGTTCAATTGATGTTATCCCTTCATCATACCATATTTGACATGGGCAGCTCCTACTCTTCTGGAGCACCCCGGTTTTTTGGCGGGGTCCATTTTGTTCATATGTTTTTAGTTTTTAATTGTAATACATGTATTGTTCTGGTCTTGTCTTCGTTGTTCTCCGGAGTTTGTCAGTTGTTTCGATTTTTCCTTCCTTCGAATATCCCTTTGGTATTTCTTGACTTTACTCAGACCCATCTTGTCCTTTTGAACCTTCAGATCAGATTGATTTTTGGGCTTTCCCGTGGCATAATATGGACTTAACAATATATAACAATATACATCAAAAGGGTGCACAAATCTTGTATCCGTAACTCCCTCTAAACTGCCATATGGAATTTCATGAAACTTTCACAGTATCATAGTCTCATCGTGTCTTTGTGCACCATCTATTTTATATTTTGATCAGATTGATTTTTGGGGTTTCCCATGGCATAATATGAACTTATGAACTTAGCAACATATATACCTAAAGGGGGCACATATCTTGTATCCGCAACTGCTCCTAAACCATTGAATTTCAGGAAACTTTCACTGAATTTTAGTCTCAGCATGTACTTGTACATCTGTTTTATACTTCAACTTAAGTTATAGGCAGACGGGGGAGCGGGGTATACTTAGTGAGCTTTTTAAAAATTTCATTTCTATTTTACGCTAAAATTTGTTTGCCAAGTGGTTTGAGAGTGGATGTGAAAAGATACCTGGACTTTAAATCTCCAGCGCTGGACTTTAAATCTACAGCGCTGGACTTTTAATCGACAGCACTGTAATTAAAACATGCAGCACTGGACTTTGAATCTACAGCGCTGGACTTTACATCTTCAGCGCTAGGCTTTACAAAAACCAATTTATTATCTCTCTGAGACCAACAGGGCGCCGTAAAAAAAGTGTTCGAATAAGTAACAAGGTAAGCTAATTAAATTTTACAGGTAATATACGCCCAATTGTATGATTTGTTTTCGCCCCATTGTGTGCCTCTATTGAAGCCATATTCCGCCCCAATCTAATGTGCCCTTGGGAAGCCAAAATAGATCTAAACCACCATTTACAACTCAGTAGGATAATGTGAGCATTATTTACATTTTAAACTCATAATATTCTTCAGTATTATACCGATATAATCCTTTTGTGTTTCTGAATAAATTGCTCGTTACAAGATCCTTATGGTGAAAAGGGCCAATATTTGCTCTTTAAAATACTTGAAAAATGTATAAATTGAAATTGATCAATGACCTTGACTTCAATAATTACGTTTCGTATTTTACAAGGAAAAGCGAATTCAAGCAGCAATGGGGAAATATTTAAAACAAGAGTTGTCGAACTTGAAGTGGGAAATGAATAAAATAACCGTTTACAGCTCACTGGCCGAAATTCTGTCTCATCAACAGACTGCATAGAACATGTAGAAAGTCGAAAGTAACCAGATATATTGTAAACCCAAGTGCATTGTCAAAATGGCCAACATGTAAAGCCAAAAAAAAAAAAAATGAAAGAGACATTTTAGGGAACTATCCCTTGTTTCCAACGTACCATTGATAGTATGGCTGTTAACTTAATGAATTCAAATGAAATACCGTTCAATTCAATTTTTACATGCAATTTTGTTTCTGTTTTGATCGAATTTTCCACTGTTGGACCTATTGTTACCAAATACATGAAATATAAGGTGTATTATATCATTATGTAGCTATTCTTCTACCCAATTGAATTCATAAAAAGATTATGGACAATAAATATTCTATCATACGAATTTTGTGATACACAAAGTATTCATATCAAAATTTTGTTATCATACTGTATTGCCTTTTATACCAGAGGGTCAGGACAGATAAGGGGGCAGGTTTGGGTACTCCAAGTTAACCCACCACTACTAAGTGTCTATACAACTTCAGGTTGTTGATTCTGTGCTTGTAATTTGTGTTTTTTTATATTGTTTTCGTCTGAATGTCTATCGATTGGATGGGTTGATTGATGCCTGTATGTCATGGTTGACCTTTCATGTTATCATTTTATTATTTATTGTAATTGTGACAGGTTTCCTCTAGAAATGTTCTTTCTGACACTGGCACCGATCTGCCTCTCGGTAGAATATATCTGTTTCATGTTAAAATGGGTCAATTATAATGAAGATTAAAAGTGTTTTAAAATATCTATGTGTAATCAGACTTCCAAATTATGGTAATGACTAATATGTTATTATTTAAGATATTATGTGATAAATAAAATTACACAAATTACTGTAAAAGTTATGAAAAGATAAATTGTTTTGAAAAAATACATTCAGAGCAACTGACTATTTTTGACAAAGTGCTTGTTATAGTAAAAATGTCCAACAGGTCAGATTATATTCTAGATGGGGCAGTAGAGGTCAGGAACCCTATCAAAGCAGGCTACCTGCCATTCCATCAGGCCAAAAAAAAGGTCTGTTTACGGTTACCCGACCGACCCTAAACCATTTTATTTCCGTCGTAAAGTGAAAATTTAACTGAATGGTATTAATTCGGGGTACATGTATGTTTTGAAAAAGTAACATTTATTCGGTTTGTATTTACACAAACTTTGAGTGCTTTCTGGATTCGCCCTCAGATATTGTGGATATAAACATAATTAGTTCGGGTGTGCTTTTTCGATATGGCTAGATGTTTTTTCCTATAGGTTTTTTCATCAAAATTATTTTTTCCGGTACATTATTGACAGGTATTCTAGTATTTGCTCGGGTACCTTTTCGTAAGTCATTTCCGCACACCCCGTCAAAAATTATGATGTAACCCTTAACAGACATACGTTTTTTTTTTGGCCTCATCTAATTTGATCTCAATTGGGTTTTATAATATAGTATTTTATTGTATATCGTCATTGAAGGACAATAAGTCATCGCAGAATTTTGGAAATAAATAATTTGTGGATCTTTGGTTGCTGATCATTAATGCCCGGATGTTTTGTAAATATAGTTTCTCTATAGCTGTTATAGATATAAAATTTTGAGGCAAAATCTTTGAGTTTCGTTGAGGTCGCTATAAAATGACAACAACTCTTACAATGAAGTTAGGATCTATGGTTAAAGCTTGTTTGAAAAGTTTTTATCTGTTAATATTACAGTATCTGTGTTATAATATATATTATATGTTGAAATAAATGTTATAGTTATAGCCATGGCGGCAATGTTGACTGAAGGGCCACAATAGAAGTCACAATCTTCTAGTGTGTACCTTAAAAATGATTCAAACCAGATTTGATTGAATTCTGTCTTGTGAATTTGAGGGGAAAATACATATAGACTACCGTTTACAACTCAGTAAGAGAATGGGTGTATCAAATACACACTGAAGTCTGACCCATATCGAACCCCGAACTAATATGGACTTCTTGGGTTGATAGAGGTTGTGATATGAAAAACCTCTTATTATATTCTGCATTTTTATCATATATTTAGTAATTATTACTTTGATTTTGAATGTCTAATACAGACGTTTAGTTAAAATCTCTGATGTTTTACCAAGAGGAAGCTTAAACGTGCACTTTTTCCCGCAAGCTTGTGAAATACCTGCTACAAACTATCATTTAAAATTATTTAAAAAAAATCAAACCCAGGTTAATTTAAAGACTATCAAATAAGTAAAATCTGTTTTACTACAATTTTATCCAAAGTATTAAAAGAATGAATTATTATGCACGTTACTATTGTGAATGTGCCAAAATAATTGACTTTTTTGGGAACTGCTTTGGCGAGTTTAGAATGTAAAAATAACGAAATGTTAATAATAAAAGTTTCATATTTTACGATAGTAGATATCAAAACATGTTCAAACAAGAAAAATATCAGATAAATGATAATGACACCGCGATATTTATAATGATATATTTTATATTGAAATTAATGACTTGAACGGCCTTTTCTATCAAAACCATAAAAGTCAAAGGTATTTCAAAATATAAAAGGGAGAGACATTTCAATATTTTATCACAATTTTTTTTAAATGGAAATGAGAAAATTACTGAATTTTTAATCTGGCTTATATGGTATACATTTATTTGCAGAGCTACTTTATGTATCAATAAACCACTGCAAATGTCTAAATTTATTGTAGGTAAAACGTCTATATTACGTGCAGGTAATGCACTCAGAAGTATATATGAAGTACAAAGGTCATCTTCACGTGAATCAATTCATTGTCTTTTATAACGTGTCACACCTGCTGAAAACTGTCAAATAAGAAGAAAAATGGTGTAGGATAAACAAAATATTTTCCCATTGAATATTGGTGTCAGTAAAATTGCAAGCTAGTGAAAATCGCTTCAATTGTTATATTTTATTAAAAAAGGTACTGAAAAATTACTGAGTCTTCAATGAAAAGCGAAGAAGCAATACCCCAAATGACGACCAAGTCGATCTAAGTTCTTGTAAAACTGTTTCTGCAAGTCTTACATCCATTGTCCAACAGAACTGAAGGAGTTTGAAAAGTTACGTTAGTCTATTTATCAAACATTGTATTTTTACATTTTTTAACCCTGCATTTTAGCCTCAAAGATTTTTATCTTTTAAATCTATAATATACTTCATATCATTAATGATTACTTTCAAACAGTTGAAAGTCTAAAAGCATTTCAGGTCGATTATTAGGAAGGAACGTTCGTCCATTTTCGGTTGATTTCTTCCAAGACTTCCATTATTTCATGGGATAGATTCTAATTTATATATTAACTGTTAAAAAGGCTCCTCCGTGTCACTGGAACTGGCATTGATATTGCATGTGCTTTAGTTTTTTAATGGCGAATTTATTTTATCCCGTTGGTTGTATTTTTATAGTATTTTTTCTCTTTGATACTGTTTTCAGAATTTCGATTGCTTTCTACTGTAGCTAATTGCTCTGTGGCCTTTGTCGATAAGTATACAACTAGAAACGTTTATCTTTAAAATAATCTTTAAAAGATATACAAACAAACAGACAAAAATACTAATGCAACCGATTTAAAAGTATGATTTTGATGTTAAAACAATGGGAAAAGAGAATACCTATTAAAAGGGATTTTATTACTTCCTACGCCTTTGATCTCTATAGATAAGTATAATGTCATTTTGTAATACTCCAAAAATGAGCAATATGTATTGATTGTCTTTTTGTGAAATTGTATCTATAATCAGTAAGGCTTAAATATAGTTTTAAGGACAATAAAACACTTTCATAATCAAATATGAAAGACCAATGAATTTCAAAATAAGGATTTAAAAATATATGTAGTGTTAATTCAAAAGTTAAATAACAAATTGATACAAAGAATAGGTCATCTTGAACAATTTGTATTTTCGTCCATTGAACAATGGTAAGCTATTAATTCTAAACAATGTCCTTAAGATATATCTTGATAATGTCAAAATTAAGTGTCATTTGTAAACTTTCAATAAATATTATCCAGCAGAGTTAATCAATTGATCCTAAATTATTAGATATCTGTTGGGTGTTATTTTAGAATTTATCTGTCGCCTTAATCCGTCCTATTGAGAATATTTGTGTTGGTATGTATAATATAAGTATTTCGGTGATCCTTACAATAACTATCAATTGGTTTGTAAACTATCGGCGTCTATGAATGATCTTTTTATTTCCTGTTCTTTCTACTGATCACGTTCATTCATGAGTATCATATTATATATATATGTGTGTCAGTCAGGTAGTTATTTACCTATATTTTGAAAGGTGAGAAATAAGTGCCGTGGTTTGTCATCAACACAAGAAACATGTGTTCTAAAAACATGTAAGTAATTTTAACATCTGTTCAATATTGTAGTTATTAATCATAGTTTGGGAGAAAATGACGAAAATACGAAATCTAACAGGTTAGGAAAAAAAAACTTTCACAAAATTTGTCATTTCAAATTTACTCCAAATTTTTTAATGGATTAATGTTATTTTTTGTATGTATATATCGTGTTTGCATTTTAGGATGGTTTATTACATAGTTCTCTCTAAGACTTATTTAGTACATTTTTCACTGAGTTTTTCAACTATTTATTACATGTAATTTATTGTATTAAATGTAGTGTTGTATCTATAACTTTTAGCACATAAGTAGAATAGTATGCAAGCATAATTCGCTAAACGATTTATACAGGAAATATTGTTAGCTTTATGTTTGTGCACAAAACAGAGATTTATTACACTTAGAATTTATGTAGTTGACTTAAAAAGTCATTACATTAACTTGAAAGAATGCCTTTACAAAACATAATCAAAAGAATGAGCATGGGCAGGGGGAGAGGGTAATTAAAATTTAGTAAATATGCATGAGGTTTTTAATTTATCCAAAATTAACGAATCTGTACTTTATAAGAGAATCATGAGTACTTTGATCAGTGAAAACTATTTTTTAAATCGCACAAAGACGGCTATAATAGATTTATTGTATACAAGACTGATCCTTTCTAATCCTCAGTTATAGCTTTCTTCTCATTAATCACATCTCCAAGTTTCAATAATCATATTGCTGATTTAAATTCTATTGATCGAAAAATTGTGAGAAATCGTTTGTAAATATCACATAAGCATTGCTTTGCATACCTTTCTCAGGAGTGTATATTTTTATGACGCGCACTTTGTGGTACTTCACATAATATCATATATATAATATAAACGAAGTTTCACTGTTCATTTTAGATTAAAAAAATACATTTTATTATTTGTCCAACATATTATCTTAACTTTTAATCTTTATCGTAGAAAAATATCAGAATTTATACTATTGCTTGGACACTGTTGCTACCCCAGTTTTTTTGTTTTTTGGGACACTGCTATGTTGTGTTGTTTGTTGGACATTGCTAGAGCTTTAAGTGTTTTTGTTGTCTTTTTTTGTCGGCCACCGTTAGAGCTTTAGGTGATAGTGTTGTCTTGTTTATGGGACATTGCTGGGGCTTTAAGTGTTTGTTGGACATTGCTGGGGCTTTAAGTGTTTGTTGGACAATGCTGGGGCTTTAAGTGTTTGTGGGACACGGCCATGCAGAGACTCAGATTTTTGTGTTGTTTTTCAGGACGTTGCTAGAGCTTTAGTACTTTGTGTTGTCTCGTTTGTATTATCTTGACTGTTCTGTTTCCCTATAGTTTGTTACGTGTTTTTATTGTTTTATTTATATCTGTTTGTTCTCTTTGATACCATTCTAAAGAATTAAGTCTTCACTTTGGACGTTGGTCTTGTAGATTTTATATTAAGTTATTGCTTCAGTTTCTACAGATATTGATAATGTAGCCTTTTTGTCGACAAGAAAGTAACATTAAGTATTTGTTGAATATGACAGGTTTTATTAGTGAAAAATACGCCTGTATCACTTATCATTAATAAATTTCAACACTATGACCCCAAGGATGAATAGAAAATTAGGTCTGATACATTTTCGTGATGGCATAGTTACCTAATAGGACTTGGAAAATTTGTATTAAATATAAGAAAAAATGTGATGGCCGTGTCATTTAAAAAAAAATATTACCATCCTTGGTCATATGGCCTCATAAGGACTTCTTTCCACTTATAATGTAACTTGCCTCAAGAAAAATAATATCAAACCCTTGACACGGTCGATTCACAAATATTTTCGTACATGTCAACAAGCCATCTTCTTGTTTTGTGATGCGTGTTTAAACACCGAGCTATACCTTCCGGTAAAATAACTATACATCAAGTTCCAAAAATTCATAATTACCTTTATCAGATGTAATGAAAATAAAACCATCACTTTAAATGGTGGTGTTCTTAATGGTTCAGTAAAACCTTTGTCATAGTTATTACTGTGAATTTTAACAATTAACTGAATTTTTTTTTCACTGCTGACCATGGAAACTTGAAAATATCTTTATTTGTGGATGTTTTTGAATAAAGATTTTAAAATTTGGTAAGTAGATTTTTATTTTGTTTTGTTTTGAAATTGTGTTCCTTTTTGTGTCTGGGAAAGTAGAAAATCGGTAGAAATGTGTATAGAATAACATTTATACTGTTTTCAGAAAGTTTATTTTATTTAAATGTATGTATATACGTATAATAGAACATGTGTAAATATATTACAGAAATTATAAATTCATTTGAAATTTTCTGGAAAGCTTTTAACAGATTTAAATGGTATCACTACGTAAGATATATCAAACTAAAATTCTGCTGAGGAATGCACATTAGTAGATAACTGAATATGTTTACATACTCAAAATACTTGTGAAACTTTTGTAACAGACATTTTTCTACCTGTGGCTTTTAATTTAGTCTACCACGGTGGTATGTGTGATACAGGCGATATACTTGTATGTAGACTAAGGGTGGTCTCTCATTTATATTCAAACATTAAAATAAAATTCAATTTCTAAAAGTATTTTAATTGTTACATGTATTTAAACCACCACGATCACTCTTGTCAGAAATTAAAAAACAAATGTGTGCAGGTTTAGAATTCAGATTTTCATATTGTCATCTTTGATATCATTTTTTGTGAAATTAGTTTGTGTTTGTACATTTCGTTTGGCTGAACGAGTGTTTCTTGAATGATTCAGCGGATATCTTTAGTAGGTTCAATGATTTATTTAATATGATCTTACTTTTGATGTTCCTCTTCAAAACAATATACAATTAAAAATCGTAAAAACGGTAAAAAATATGAAGTTTAAAAGCATATTTAATTTAATAATGATATCTTTTATTTTCACTTTACATCAATACTGTTTACTAGCATGACAATTATGAATATTATATATAATATCAAAGTGTAATATATGTAACAAGTGACACCAAGAGCCCCCAGTCCCCAGTTCCAATGATTGTTGTACTAACACAATATTTCATTAACTATGGTCTTTACTATTCCTTTCCAAAATAATACACAATAAATGAATCGCAAAAACCGTCAAAAATATTAAGCTTAAAACCTCAGCTTAAAACATATTTAATTTAATACTAACATAAGATTACATTAACAATTGGATTCATTGTTAATTCTCTATGAAAGAATTTTTCATTATCAACTGAATGCCTCGCTAAATCTGTAAAAATACCAGACAGTTTCAGTGCACATACCTTGTCGGATAAGAGGGTGCTAGATAATTTATTGGATCAAATTTCAGCTTGGCGTTGTCTGATCGGCCATTCATTGACAAAATTGTATCAAAAGGCGGGTTCCTTGGATATTTAAGTGAAAAACGAAACTAAAATTGCAGTCGATCTAAAGATATAATTAGAATAGAAAAAACACTAACCGTGCATGTTCTATGATAAAATCGGTATGGGTTATAATGTACCAATTTTCAGTAAAACAGGTGCACGCAAGACTTTAACTACACTCAAACAAATTGAAATGTAGAAGTCTTCATTCAAATCATTACCAGAATTAAATGGACCCTAGGATAAGATTAATCAAGCAATCAGAAAGAAATATTCACATCTGTTAAATTAATTTCGAGTCAAGGTTATATTAAGGTTTCAGCACGTGAAAATATTACTTTTTAATACAAATTATTTTAATCTCATTCACAGGAAATGTGTAGTTTTCTCACTAACACAAACAAAAGCTATGATTTTTTTTTGAAACATAAGAAATTGTAGGCATTTAATACAGATTGTTTTAAGTCTGAGACACCTATACATTTTTGGGTTTGTTGCATAATTCGTACATATAGCTTCATCAACGGGGCTGTCGTCTTGTTCCATTAGCGCTTTTGTTACAAAATTACAGTTCTGTGACACCTACATTTTCGGCACGAGGGTGGTATATATAGCTTTATCAACGGAGGCTGTCATCCTGTCCCATTAGGACTTTTGTTACAAAGTTACTGTTCTGTGACACCTACATTTTCGGCATGAGGTTTTGTTATAAAAATGGGTTTAAAACTTTATTATCGAATGTTATCGCCATATGACACCCGCATTTTTGGCATGTAGATTTTTGGTACAGAATGTATGTGTGTAATTCATAACTTTACCGTGTTTAATAACTGTTTGGTGTTTCGATTCTCGTTATGGTTTTAAGCAAAGGACACAGATGTAATTTGCAATCCTTTATTCATGTCTTTAGTATGTTGATATTGTTTAAGATTATATATTTTGGAATTTAGTATCTGCGTTTATATAGTCTTGTTTTTTTTCAAGAATAAGGTATTAAAACCCTCATTACACTGACCCTTTCTTCGTATCAGGTGTTAATTCGTCATTTTTTATAACCCAATATATGTCTCTGAAATTTAAAATTTTCATTAATCGTTATGCTCAAGAAAATTACATAAATCTTATCTCAAACAAGCATTTAAAGGAGATAAATTTAGAGACCAACTGAAATAACATACAAACGACACATATTTTAAAATTAAAAACTAACACCATATCTTTCTCAATTGTTGGTTTTGATGTAATACTCTATGATAATTATATAATACTGTATTTTAATGGTCACTCTTATCTTTTAAAGAATTCACACTTGTACTAAAGTGATTTTATATCCGAAAGAAAAACGAAGGGTGTTTGGTAAAATTTTAGCTTTTTCGACAGGCGTTCTTTTTTAACACAAATACAAATCGGATAGAGAAGTTAATCAAATATTAACTAATTAACTTTGAATAAACATTTTATCATACCAGATTTGATTCGTTGAATGTGAATATTTCGACAATTCTCTCACATTAGAAAAGCCAAAAAGATAACCCCAAATCATGTACAGAAAATTCAGTTTCTGAAATGACAGAATTGAAACTAAAACTTATGCGGAAGACACTCTTTAAGATAAACCCTTTCAATGGGTGAGCGTGGTATCTTAAAATTTACTGACAAATCGAATGCACGGTAATATCAGCTGAAGTGGAGCCGTTCATATCTCCGTTTCTACTGTACTAATATAGATAACAGTACTGGACAAACATTCCATGATACCCAAGTCAACAAAGACTTGTCATCAATTACTCTCACTTTGACAGACATAATTTGGACACCCCAAGCGTTATAAACTGATAAACAACTTAACAATTTTATATATGACCAATTATCAATATACAAATATGTTAAAATGTAATCTGTGGAGATAATTTTGTTCTCGTGTGTCATTAAAATTGTGTCCCCTAGGTAAATTTTAAATTATTAATTGTGTATGGCAGTACAAATTTGACATTGTTACAATCTTTGATTGCAGTTTGTCAGCTATGTCCTGTCCAGCATTCTTTCTGATAAAATATTTTTTAAATTTAAATCAAAATATTGTTATTCCATATATTTTATTTGGTTTTACAGAGATTGTTTTTTATCTAAGGAGTCTACGTGCTGTTTAATTTTTACCCTGCGATGTAGAAATGTACAAGTATCGATTTGTTTGATCAGAAATTAGGCTTCTTTTATCTTCCACTCTTGGTCCTCGTGAAGTTATTGACATTTATCAAGGAGAGCTTTCATATTATTTAAATTTCATACTCTATATTGAAATTTATCTGAAGCGGTAAAACTTTTGAGAAAATTAATTATTAATGCGAATTAAACCAAGTTCCAGAAATAGATCCTTCTATAAATTTAACGACATTCAAATATACGTGTACAAAACTTGCCATTATAGTATATAGTATACTAGTATGTTAAAGAAGGTCTAATAAAAATCATACCGAAAAATGAAATTGTATAAGTATCATTTGAACATAGATAAACATAGGATGTTGTCAGCAATAAACATTCTTTAATATAAATACGTAAATGCATGTATATTTGACCAAATCATGCCGCACTCATTGTTCCAAAAATGTGGAAAGCCAAGATTCAAATCTTAAATGGAAAGTAATGCTAAGCAATGTAAAGGAAAGAGTTATGTCTGGGGAAGGTACTACTCTATAGCTATAAATTCTAGGTACACGTAGTACCAAAATACTACTAAATGACCTTCAGAGACTTGAGTATAACAGTAGAGCCATCCACTTTAGTACAAGGAGAGTCCTTATTGGTATTTTATATATTTCTATGAAGAATTGGACATGCCATACATGTTATTTATATGTGTTCTTTATTGATATAACAATTATTTGTCAATACAATTGTCAATACACAATCTGTCAATACACAACAGCTGGTAAAGTACTATTAACGATAGCGTCAGGTGCTATATTTAGAGCTATTTTGACAAGATCGAAAAATAAGTTGTATTGAACTTTATTGAAAGGTAAAATTCATCTAGATAATAAACGAATTTGCGGATTATCAAAACTGAAGTCTAAAAAAGCTGGACTCATTGATTTCTCCTTTAATGTGAGTTTTTTTGATGACCTTTTTCTGATTTCAGACATCAACCGTATTTTTAATTTATCATCATACAGCAACTCATTGTGATGGTGCTTTAAGTATATTTTTTTCATACCATCGAAAAACTTGTTTACAAACAAACGTCGACACTAATAACAGTCATGTAACCTATGTCCAACAATTTTTATGTTTTGACTATCAAGTTTTCTGCTACATTTAATTAAAAAATAAGATATAATCTTTCCACTGTATTTCTCATAAATTGCTACATACACGTGATCGTTTATGTTAACCTCAGGTTTGAGGTAAAATATTGACAAAACTATTATCCGTGTAACGCAAGTATTTGATTTCTAAAAACTCAGGTAAGAGTACTTGAAATGTAAATAAAGTACACGTTTCTCTTACAATGTCTTTCCGGTATTACCTTTAAAATGGAACTGATCTTCGGATAAGATTGCGTCGTTCGATTTCATTCAAGGTTGGCGTATTCCAATCTGATGTTTTACCGGAAAAATTTTTCTTTATGGACGTACCATCATGGGCTAGAAAGATACCATCGTTTATGTAGTTATTAAATGATTTTATGCCTTTGAGGGTTAATCTGTTTCATCAATCTGTTGCAAATGGGATTGGTCATGTGACTGATATCGTCTGAGAATATGCACGCGAGTGTATTGTCATTTTTCAATAGAAAATGAATTTCTAGTAATAGATGAGTTATGAAATTGAGATAAAGTCAGACACCACAGGAACAAAACCATGAGGAGGGATATCTGTTTTGGTGCCAAAACAACAACAGGCAACAAGGTTGGTTTTTCTTTATTTCTACAGAAGATCGAATATTTTTAAATATATACCTTACGAAATATCGGCAACTGTTTGAATTTTTATGGTTAAACCATACTAACAAGGAAGCATATTTTGTTTCAGTTTTAACACGAAATCGTCATTCTAAAGTTGTTGTATATGTTAGTTTTATTATATATTACACTCTACATTAAAATGATTTTTCAAATGTCTATGTTTTTAAACAGAAATGATTAATTATAGGTTTACAAGACCTGTAAAATCCTTTTCATTTATGAAAGAAAATTTTATGAAATTTATTATATCGTGATGCCATAAAATGTAACCAGATGTCCTGCATTTATCATAGCCCGTCTTTGCACAATAATATAATATAAATAAGATATACCCCTATCCGGCTAACAAGTTTGAGTTAATTCATGTTTTCTAACAAGCATATGCAATATTTCCCCATTTTCAATACGAAATTTCAAAAAGGGAAATAGCACAAATAAAAATTCTGTTTTCTTGTGATTTATAGATTAATTCTAACAAGAGAAAGATGTTGATATACAGTGACTAAAATTTCTATGGTGACACCTGAAAAATGGTGCACAGGAAAATGATTCACGGTGTTCTTTACTACGACTTCCGTTCTTAATTTATCATTGTAGTATCTCTTTATGTTACCTGTAAAAACTGACACAATTAAAAATTTGAAACCCAAAATTTAAAATTAAAGAAAATTTTGATAAAAATCAAAGATCTGCTAGGCCATAAAAAATGACGTTAAAATGATTTAATAACATGAATAACTTAAAATAAACTTTTGTTGTGGTTTTATGCACTGATAATTTTTGTAACAAATGTGAAAAAAAAATATTTGGATGACTTATTTTATTGAGATATTTTTCCCATATATTTTACTGTACGACTGATTTTTTCCCAACATATCTGTCGTATTTTTGACAGTTACGTACAAAACTTGTCTGCGGCAATTCAAATTGTTTTAATCTTTTGGCAAATGTTTTGTTCTTAAAAACCTGATGAATTTAATCAAAACATGCGTTATCATCTAATCAATGAATTCTTTAGATTATTTTTTACATTTAATTTTATTGAATGAAAATGAGCTTTATAACAGTCGATTAAAGTTATAACATTAATGGATATGTAGCATGCGTCCAGTAGATTACAAATGAATACATTTGATAGGGATCAGTTAGAACTAAAGAACCTCAATACAAGCAAATTGTCCTCACTCAAAATAATAATAATGATATAAAAGTGTACATTAAAAAAAAACAAGATACACGGTCCATGTTTTGGATAGTGTGTCGCGGGTTAAAAGGATTTTAGTTTGCTGAATACCAAATAGTTGATGCAAAGCGTGGAATTGTATCTGGTATTTAAATTTTGAATGTTAAAATCTTGTCAGCGAATTACTTAGCTTTCTATAACTCAAATGTTGATACGATAATTCACAGTCGCTGGAAATGCGATCAGAACAACTGGGTTTCTCATTCAGCTGTGGTGTAATTTCAAATCTTTGATTATTTTAATCTGCACACGCCTGATAGCCAAATCAATTACCAAGAATATTATGGAAGAAAAAACCCTGATACGAATGACTTCTGAGTTGGTTTTATAGTCTTAATGGCGGTTAATATTGTCATCATTAGATATTGATAAACTATGATATGTCATGCAAGCTTTATATTCCTGATACAGCTTTTTTATATCTGTCCTGGAGTATTCATCTTCTGCTAATACATTATACAGTATTAATTACAATCTAATTAATAACACAATATAGTTTTTCATTATTCATTCGCAGACAGGCTCACGGGCATTAACGCAGGTAGACAACAGAAAAGCTACATCCACACAGACAAGGCTTTAAGAATAATGTCCATGTAATACTTATTGCTGTTCCTCAAAATAAGACCTTAAAACCCGCTTACAGGCAACAAAATCAAAACGTCCCATAGACTTTGCATTTAATTACAACCACGATGTTCTCTTTATCGTATTTCCCCATGCCTATATCGACCTGCTAAGGCCTTCACAATTTCCCGTATTTCGGCACTGTGACGTCGTAAAGACCCTAATATGAGCTGACCCGAATATATCAGCGACGTCATAATGTTTGACCCAACGTTGACCCGAATATATCAGGAAAACATCCGGTTATAGGCAGATGCCCATTGAAAAGTAAGAAATTCCATTAGAATTGCTAGTTAACAATACGATAAATTTATCATCAAGTTTTCTTCAAACAAATATTGTAAAATATAAGCCGCTCGACACAATATGAAGCTTTTTAGCTCGTTCGCTACGCTCACTCGCAGAAAAAGCTTCACATTGTGTCTCGCGGCTGATATTTTACGATATACGTTTGCAGAAAACCTGATAATATATACTTATTCCTACTCTTTGTTCCTTGTCTTGTATTTTTGACGTTATTGTAGTAAAATCTCAAGTTTTGTAGGGCTATCCCCGAATCCTTTTACTTTCAGCTAGCTCTCAGGTATTGGCGATTATTCTCAGGACTGTAAGCTTTGTTGTGTTTATCCGAACTCTTTTGCCATGGAAACTAAGACTCCAGTTGAATGAAGCCCAACGTTTTTATTGTCTGTCTACTCAGATTAGCTGGTTTAAACCAGTAACTCTCCATATGTAACTGTCAAAGGCCAATACCCTGTTACAACACTGGTTTTCTCTTTTATACATATTTTTAAATGTTTTGTATTATCAGGAATTATACGTTTATTTTTGTGATTTGAAATTTCGACATCAAGTGGTCTTTTTTTGTCATTTGTCCTATGGCTGTTATTTACTCCATGACCTTTTTGATATTGTTGATCCACGGGATGTCTTTGTGTTTTTAATATTTGTTGATTTTCGCTATTACAAGGGTTTATCCTTTTAGGTTAGGTTTAAAAAAACGGGGGGAAATAGGAAGGGGAACTAAATTAATATAATAAAAAAATATTTGCCTGTGAGTTTACGTATGTTTGTCAGTAAGATCCTTAACTTTTCTATTAACCCGGACTTTCCAACGAAAAAAGCCATGTGAATACTTTGCGATGTTGGGAGGTTGGCCAATAGGTCAGGCGGCACCAAATATTAGGGAAGGAAAGTTCGGTTTGTCGTCAATTTGACACCTCGTTTATTGACAAGCTTTATCAATTTAGTTTAAATTACTCCATTCGTTATATAATCTATTACGACATTAAGTTTCCAAATGAAAAGTTAAATCGCTGGTAGCAGATTTAATTTTCTGATAATAAAAACGTTTGCGCAAAAACAGCACAAAGAAAGAAAACATAACTATTTGGCCTGCATTGATAAGAAATACAACTTCAGATAAAATCATAAATTGGAAAATTATAAAAATGGAAAAGTTTGAAACTTCAATAGATATCATTTCTATCAAACCCGAAAATGTTCATACACATGTTATTGAAATCTGAACAACCCATTTTATTTACGGTAATAAAGTGACATTGATTTCACAATTATAAAGTACGATGTCACCACAGTTCCGTATTATCTTGTCTAAAAATCGTATGATCTGCGTACAAATTTCGTCAGTCACAGATGTGTATACTACAGATTTATGTATCCTTCAGGTGATTGATAAATTTTGTAAAATAAAACAAAATGTATACATAGTTGTGGTTTTATCACAAAAATAAAAGGTAAAAATGAGTGTCCAAACGCTAAAAAACCTAAAAAGTAAAAAAAAACAGTCAATTTTTACTTTTTGAATTGATGTATACTTTATGAAGTTGTATCTTATATCTTACAAGTTTGACTTGCACTTTAAAATTTGTTTGCCAAAATATTATCCAAATCAAATTTTCATTTACAGATTAATTGTGTATTAAATACTGTACATGTTTTAGATTATGCTGATTAAATTAAATCCAATTCAGATATTCTCCAGATTGCACAATACTATAATGAAAAGTTTTAAAACCAGACTGAGCAAAATCAATTTTCAATTCAATTGATCTTCCTACAGGTAAAGATTTACCTATTTGTCACCAGATGATTACATATATTTAGGAAGCAGAGAGGTAATAAAAAAGTCCTTAAATTGTTTGTTAAATACAAACATAATATGTACATTACTTATAAAATATAAATCATCTATTCAGGTCTATTGAGGTGTTGAAAAGTATTGCCATAGATTTTAATATTAGATTCAGAACCCCGGCTCCATTCGATTGTATACTCAAATTTTACTTAAATAAATAATTTTTATTGACATAATTCATCTGAAAGCTTCTTCGTTATTTAAATTTTTCAAGATATCAATATATCTTGTTTTGAAGTTTAAAAAACTAAAATGCTACCTTATATACACAAATAACTCTGTATAGAATTTCGAAACACATACTGATGTAAATCGCTATTGAAACATACTGAGTACAGAGGTATTGGATTTTAAAACAAATATACCCGTTTTATATAACACTGAAACAAATATGATACCATGTCCAAAGGATGGCTAACAAAAGGCTTATGTTATTAACAGTGTGAAATCATTTCGAATTGCATTGCTGTTCAAATTAGCAGAGCGAAATAATCGGCCAGTCATCTGGAATTACAAAAGTAATTAGGTACAGTGATCGTGAGTTATTGAATACAGTGAACAAACTGCCGTCGTCTTCATTATTATGTTGTTGGGCACCACAGGATCTGATAAACTCTCGGATATTTCTGTTATGTATTTATTGGATTTCATGTAAAACTTAAAGATAAAGAGAAACAAATCCGACCTTGATGGACTACGCTTCTAGCGTGATAAAAAAAGAAAATATATATCTACATATGTTTCGATGGTTTTATAAAGATATTTCTCGAATATTAAATATGGAATATGTTGAACTATACTGATTTTACAATGGTAAGTGATTAATATCATTTCTATACTATCCACACATTGCTACCTGTAAATGTGTGTAAGATTCTGTAAGATACACCGAATCCCCACATTGCTACATGTAATTGTATGCAAGATTCCTTAAGAGATATTAATAAGGTGGCTGCTAGCGAAAGGCTGCTAGAAAGTGGCCGCTAGCTTGAGTCTGGTTAAGATACACCGAGTCTGAATAATTTAAATCTGCAATAGAATTGTACAAATGATGCAAGAAATGTCCAAATGCACAATGCAGAAAATAATAATAGATTGTTATGTTGTGCATTTAATGTTCCTGTTTATGACCATTAGCATATGTTTTATATGATGACGTTGAGTGACAAGGTAAAATAAATCAAGCTTATTTCTAATCTGACAATGGGGTTGATACAAATGTAACAATGTTCACTATATTTATAGCTATTATTTTGCACCTGCACAAAATTCAACAACAGTAATGAAAAATGATTTCGATTTCCTTTTACTGCTTATATCCAGAGATATCTTTTTCGTAGCTTGATATTTTTTATGGTCACATTGTATCTCAACATAAGATTTATAAATTATTAATTCATAATATTGTCAGCCGTTCAAATATTGCTAAATATTGTATTTTGGATGTATTACCAGACATTCAGGCAAGTACTTGCTGTGTATTTTATATTGATTTTCTCTATCACCGATTACCAATATTATGCTTAAACCGGACTCCAGCTCATCACAATATACAGACGTCTGAACTGGTGAACAAACATTTTTTCTGTTTGAAAACAAAACTGAAAAGTCATGCTATATATGTATACACTTGATAATTTTTATCAAACTAATGATATTGTTTTGACTAAACAAAAGTCTGAGGTAATGATTTTATTTGTTAGTAAAGTATTTCTCAAAGCTAATACATAAGTGTCCATACAGGTTGGATCGAATGTTAAATTTTAAAATTGTCCCCCTTTTTTTATTCAAAATATGGTTTGAAGTTTGTCAGTATTATAAATCACCACATGGATGTGACAAGCAAAGAAATGGCACTTGTATTGTTGTTCTCCATATCAAAATACACTGAAACACGGGGGAAAATTAACACCACCAACACATTACTAGTATTTCTTAAATATGTGCCAAGGAGCATCTTGCCTAGGCATGGCTCTTCTCCTTTGTAGTTCGTGTATTTGTTTATTGTTTCGAATTTTCACATTTCAGTTTGAGCATTGCTCTGTTACAATTTATTGAAATATGTATCTACATACAGTGCATGCGCATTGGTATACATATATCATAGTCACTGTGTGTCCATGGAACAGTAACTTAAGACATCAGTTAAAGTAAATAGGAGTAAAGCAGCTGGATCATAATTATTTTATCTTTTATTACAGATGAAAGACAAATGGGAAGACCAACCACGAGAGAAGTTTAAAGGCAATGCACTTGTCATTACCCTATTAAGAAAATACCCTAGTCGTTTCCAGAGTCGTTGGGCTGCAGTAAAGTTTGCCAGAGGCCTATTTCGAGAGGGCATCATTAAAAGTGCTCTTAATCTCAATACTTTCGAGGACTCTGAACAGCTTTACACGTGGCAACATAATGTATCAACAACTGGATGGAGAAATATGGCGTCACATGATGTAGCTTCGACTGCTAATCGAGGACATATTGGGAAAAAGAAAATTTTCAATGAACAAGAAGACATTGAGATTATTAACGGTGTTAAGACAGCTTTGAGCAACGGGAAAGACATTTCGCTGATAACAAAGTTCTTTAATGATCTTCAAAAGGACTTTCCAGATTCCAATACCTCAGCGAAGCAGCAACCATTTGAGCGGACTTGGACAAGCAAGAGATTAAGCACCGCCTCCAGCGAAAGTTCGGCAGATACCATAACTCACAGTTATCCAAAATTCAAAGAGAAAGGAAGTAAACATAATACACATACGTCACAAATGGGTTCGAATTCTCGAACTTACGGCTCTATCCCCGAAGAGGATGTATTGGATCGTTCTCATGGTGGGTCTTCTTTAGAGTACGAATTGTCACCGGGAAATGCTGGAAACAATAGACGATGGCAAGACACCCAGTTTTGTTATTCAGATAATGAGAAACAATTAATAGAAGAAATGAAAAAAATGAAAAGAGATCACAATGAATCAATTCAAGCTTACGAAGAACGAATAAGTAAACTGATGGCTAAAATGCATGAACTTCGAGGAATTGCCGAGATGTTAGAGAATTCCAGTACAAAGTCGTCCCCATATGGATTGTTACCTGGTCGTGCAAATCTTATTAGCGTTCTGGGTAAGTATTATTGAACTGGTCTAAAGTGTATAAGATAAAAATATGAGATATCAAAGAAAGCATGTCTAAATGCCTGATTTACTGAAACAATAATATAAGCTCCATTACAACGAAATCCAAAGAAATTATTAATATTTCAAAAAACATTGTTGAAACCAATTCAAATTAATTAAAATATTTAATCATAGAATTATTATCTCAACCACACATAAGAAATTATATAAAAATTTCAGATCTGTCTTTGCATGTGTTGGAAAAAGAAACTAATATAACCACAATTCCGTTTGACGATGTCAGCAAAATTCGCAAAATCAGTAACCCGATCCACATTATAAATGACACCGACATATATTTTACTTATTAAATAATCAAGAGACATTGTCCATTTATCCTCGTGATATAAAACATGTTTATACTTAGGTAAATGCATAAGGAATGTACATTAAATAGGAAGAAATGTACCACATACGAAGAAAAATTGAATCAGTTGCTTTATTAGGTTACCAAAAATTGAATTTGAAATTATATACGTTAGCAGTGGAATGTCTAGTTGATTTTGAATTGTGAGTAGTTTTAATGAATACATATGTAGGTGTTATCAGAAATTAAACTGTAATATTTTATATAAATGTTTCTTATTTATACACTTGATGAAAATGTACAAATGATAATAGTAGGAGCTAGGAATGAACAATCTAGTAGTAACAAATATTTTCTCACTTTAATCATTTGAAGGTAATAAACAGGACAAAAAATCATTAAGTCAGACTCCAGGAGGATTTGTCCCTCCTCCGCTACCACCTAGGCCAGGAAAAGGGAACAAAGTATACCCTAATAAACCAATCCTTCATCCAAAATGTAAAATGAAGCATCTTGACTGGTCCAGGATTATAGTAAAAGATGGTAAGTGTAATTTTTAAAATCAATGCATATTCATTTAATATATAAAAGAAATTATGACATGAAAATTATGTTTTTCCAGGCCAGGGTTATTTTCACATCTTGACAATATTATCATCAACAAAAACAATCTCAGTTGCCATCACTTGATTGGTCGAAAGGAATTTCATAACTCACCAATAAGACTGTTTCACTTAGTTCATCTCTTCTCTTAATTTCTTACTTGGAAAGTGACGGGTGTCCTAAACGGAGCAGAACATATTACATGCTTACACTGTCACTTAATTTCTTCTGATTTAAACGCATTCCATTAAGACTTCAACACATACCAGAAAGTAAATTCCAGAGTAATTTTATAGTCACTTATTAAATTAACAGACTTGTTCTTAAATTACAGGATACCTAAAAAAGAGTTGTCTAGACTTTGCTAAAATTATTCAATTATAATGATATTCTAAGTAATTGAAATGATAGGAAAGTTAACCAAGATATTTTTATTTATACTTGAATTATTTCTAATTGAGATAAATAGAAAAATCACCTTATAAGCAATATGTTAAATGAGACATATTTTATCATAAAAAGATAAATTGTTTAAATAGAATGATAACTATGCCCTTTAAAAGTATGTGTTCAGATGAACAATAACAAGGTATCAATTTAATGTCTTGTTTTGCAAATATCTTATTCTATAGTTTTGAATAAGGTTACAAAGGATGCCCAATTGTCAATTTTAAACTGAAGATAATGTTATAAAATATTTTTGACAAAGGGAAAGAATGTTAATATAGGCTACCTACCATTACCTGAAATGCTTGGTTGAAAAGTCACGCCATTCTACATTAATCATATGTACACGACGATAAACATGTCACAAAACAGAATTTTTCAAAACTCAATGTCGTTAAAAGTAGCCATACGGAAATATGTATTGTGATCGGATATAATATTTATTCCAACATAATTACTATAGATCAGTCAAACATCGGTAAGTCCTTTCACTCTTATAATTTACTGTTTATTTATGCTTCGTGTACACAAATTATATTTCCAATTCCATCATTCACCCAAGTCCACGAGAGTAACACTAGAGCCGCTGGAAATCTACTGTTAAAAGAAATTATTAGGATGCAATTAGTTTAAGGCGTATTTCTCTCACGCATACCTCTGCCCTTTTTAAAGTTATTTTGACAGTTGAATCTGTTCCCTACAACAAAGAAGTAGGGTAATTTTCCCTTATTTATTTCACTCCTAGGAGCCATTTTCAAAAAGTAGTCTAAAGCCTTTCAAAATTTCTGTGGGCAATACCTGGTATGTGGTCTCTAAAGATTTGTTAATAATAACTAACAAATAAGTTAAAATAGATTTTATACATACCGGAATATCGCTCTGGGAAACAATTATAACACAAATTTGCCAAATTAAAGTCTTTAAGACAGTTTTTCAACGCGAAGGACGCTCGGAACCAAAACGATTTTTACTGTGAGTTTATGTACAATTATTTATTCTTTCATGTGACAGTAGAACTGAATGTCCTTCCTGACATTATTCCAAAATGGATACAAATTTACCCAAAAAGCATATATATACACGGCCTTGGCCTTGTGGGTAGAAAACTTGAACTAATTAATGATTTAGGATAAAATTTATGTTTGTTAACATAAAAAATGCATTGTATACAATCGTTGACGATAAAAAGTAGGTACTTATTCAAGATTAAAAAAGTAAACAATGGTTATGAGTGAAACAAATACAGGGGAATGTGGCCCTACTCCTTTATTGTTTTTGGCTTGCAACATTTTCATCCTTTACCACAACTGACGAGTAGTAATTCTATACAAATTATGCATTTCGATCACGAGGAATTGGTATCATAGAAATTAGAATATTTATTGCAATATTGTGTTCTGAAAACCATGAAGTAGAAATAAATTTTCCAAACATGTCTATGTTGCAACATATTTTGTTTTGTATCAAGTAAATTTTAGAGTGGGATGGCATACATATATATAGTTATATGCATATTGTAAAAGGATATTTACAATATGAAATTTGAAAACACTAAATTTTATGCATTTGGATTTTTATCTAGTCACGGGTGCACATACATACTGTATGTAGGTACAGGAAGTATAGCTGTTACTGTAATAGTATATTACTATTATTTCGAAAATACCTGATTTTCAGCAGAATGAGAAAAATGTATATTTTTTAAACGGAAAGAATCTCATCAAAATATCAAAATAACGAATCGGCCAAGTGTTGTTTTCCAAGTGTTAGTCCAGTTTGCCATAAATTTCGGTTTATAGCAAAATTTCGGTTTATAGCAAACTGAAAAAAAGACTAGCAGTGAGAGGAGCGCGATTTGTTCCCATTTAAATTCTTATATGACGTCTATATTTTTATGACCCACAGTGTATACTGTACAAAAATGTTATCGGGAGACGGTGAATCAAATTAACGCACATTTTTACATGCCCTCCTGATCTTACAAAAAAAGTATTCAATTAGAATGTAAATTTTGTAATTCTAGGAGCCTGTACATATAAAGTACTCAAGCTCCTTTCAAGTAGCCGCCAGTTATGTCGTATCAATTTTTGTGCTGTGTTTATCCCACAGGAAATTAAAACATTTGGTTGATAAATAATTAATATATTGTCAATTAATCAGTAAAATCTATAGCTACTCGGCAAACAGAAATTGATGATATGGTTAATAAAATGAATACAATTTACAATATTTTTCATGCTTACAACAAATTTAATACCGTTTAATACTGTAAATGCACAGCTGCAGGGAAAAAAACTCTCAAGGGATGTGTTTATATCTGTCTTTTTTGGAGTTCCCGGTCCACGGACTTCCCCTCTTTTGACACATCGGTATTCCTACGTTTTCTTTGTATTCCTACTTGGTGTTGGATAGTCTTGACGGCATCAATTGGCCGAAGCGTTTATATGAAAAAAAATTTCACCAACTGGTTTTGTCTATATCAGAATTGAAGGCGCTATGTGATAAATTCCGATGTTAGAACAACCCTTGAACGAAATTGTGATGTAAAGAGAGAGGTTGCCGTGAAGCTTTCATATATATATATGCTCAATTCCATCCAGAAAAGAATCTATTGCTATTACTTATTACAAGAATGATGGAAACACCAATATTTAAATAAATGTGATAAACACTATTTGATTCTAATGTGGGAATCAGATTTAATGAAACAAAACCTTGAGCAGAATCAAATGCCACATGACCTTTAAATGTTTCCAAAAAAAAAACATCTAAGGAAAGAGCTTGGTTTCCAATTTTTTTTTCTAATATATAAAAATTAATTGTTTCCGTATCGACTTTAGTAAATGTAAGAAAGACTGACAATCAGTTTTCTACGAAGTTACAAATTTATTATTATCATTATAACATTATAATCTGATAACCATTTTATAGATAGTTGCAAAGGAAAATTTTCATTTTTACCTTTTATTTTACTGAAATACGCTAATAGAAATTATAGAGGAATCAATTAAAAGTGTTCATTTTTTTTTAACAAACAAAGAAACAAACAGATCTTTATTATACACTAGCTGGTATGCGACAAATAAAGTATAAGACTATTACTATACACACACATATATATATACATATATTTCAGTTCAAGTAAATATCTCCAAGAGTTTCCTGTACACAGTTCTGTAGACTGTTTTACGAAAAAACAAGTCGTGCAAAGTCACTTTCGGTAACCTTAGTTCAGAGAACAAAATCCTGATCAATTAATACAGTTTAGACTTTATATTTTTACAACAATTATCATTTTGAAAAATGTTTTTAAAACGATGTCCTTTCCTTTAAAATTTTGGCGTTTAGCCAATAATATAACACAAATCCTGATATTTAGTAAAACACAGAAATTGTAACAAAAATACTAAAAGGTATTATTTTTGTATAGATTAAAAGGAGTGTGCAAATAGTCAAAGATGATACTAAGCATTAAGACTTTGCATACAATGTAATTTTTTAAATAACCACAAGCTTTATGTTTTATCAAAAGAAACATAGTTTTATGTATTGTTAATGGCAGGTTTGCGTGACCCGAACTATTTTTGTTATTAAACTATCTTATGACTTACTTACCGATTTATTCTGTTTTACTTATTCATTATAGAGTTTAACATTCCACTTTAATACTACACAGTTTAGACATTACCTCGATCTTCTTTGATCTAATGTTTGGACTAACCATGGAAGTATCTTTATTTTAGGATCACAAAATTCTATAGCTACGTTATGGCATACAATGGCGGAACCAAAAATTGATTTTGAAGAACTTGAAAAGTAAGTACTGTAGATATAAATTGAAGTAACAACAGAAAACGAACAGAATTATGGCTATTAAAGCTATCCCTAGAAAAAACACGGATGTTGTTGAATTTAGACTTTTTATGTTTATGTCAGAATCAGCAATGTTTGTGATAATGTTTATTTCACGTTATGTCTATGTGGTGTTGTGTATTAATGTTGTATCAGTATTGACCTTTGTTACAATCCTTTATTTTGGAAAATTCATTGAGGAATGCCAAAATGTTGATTTAACTATTTAAATATACTCTCTCTGGGTCATTCTTATTCTGGAAGTTTGTAGCCTTTAAAGTTTCCGGCCTGTTCAGTTTTGAAAAGTGTTGTACAGCTTTAAGTTCGAAAGAAAATAATTAAAAAAAATATCAAACTGGAAATATTAACAGCAGTAACTAAAAGGATATTTCTTTTTTTTGTAGATTGTTTAGATGTTTCGACGTGTCAGGATACAATTTGTATGAAGACATTGTACATCGGAGAGGAAAAATTAAACATCAGGTATATGATTATAATTTTGAGGGCTAATTGATAAAACTGTTATAATACAACAAATCTATCTTGATGATTCAGACTGTGAAAACATTAACATTGACAATTAAATCCATATGTCAAAGGTTTAAACTTAAATTATGAATGACAGTAGTGCTTGGGACAGCCAGAACAATTGATTTTTAATCGTTTGCGGTTGTCCTGTTGTACGATGCATTTAGGATAATATATCAGTCATCGATTATTATAAAACGTATGCACTATAGTATGGTTATGCAGAGGCAGTATAATTTCTTGAGGGTTATGTAATACAAATTACTCTTTTCAGTATGTAACGGTGCTATCAAATGACCAATCACGTCGTCTAGTCAGTAGCATGAAGATATTGCCATGTGAATTACCACAGGTTATAGATGGAATTACATCCATGGACTATCATGCTGTACAGTCAGATAGGTAAGTTGTCTAAATTATAACCTTTTCTGGTTTGCAATATATAAACATTTATTCTCTGTTGTCAGTAAGATAAGCAATCTAAATTCTTACCTTCTATGGTCAGAGAGATGAGTAATTCAAAGTCTTGTCCTGTGTTGTCCGTCAGAGGAGTAATCAAAACTCTTGCCTTGAAGTAAGTCAGATAAGTAATTCAAACCCTTGCCTTTTGTAGGAAGTCAGATAAGTAATCCAATTCTTGCCTTTTAATCAGTCAGATGGGTAATCTAAACTCCTGTCTTCTGTAGTCAGTCAGATGAGTTATCTAAACTCTTACCTTCTGTAGGCAGTCAGATAACTAATCTAAACTCTTGCCTTCTGTAGGCAGTCAGATAACTAATCTAAAGTCTTGCTTTCTGTAGGCATTCAGATAACTAATCTAAACTCTAACCTTCTGTAGTCAGATGAGTAATCTAAACTCTTACCTTCTGTAGTCAGTCAGATAACTAATCTAAACTCTAACCTTCTGTAGTCAGATGAGTAATCTAAACTCTTACCTTCTGTAGGCAGTCAGATAACTAATCTAAACTCTAACCTTCTGTAGGCATTCAGATAACTAATCTAAACTCTAACCTTCTGTAGTCAGATAACTAATCTAAACTCTTGCCTTCTGTAGGCAGTCAAATAACTAATCTAAACTCTTGCCTTCTGTAGGTATTCAGATGAGAAATCTAAACTCTTACCTTCTGTAGTCAGATGAGTAATCTAAACTCTTACCTGCTGTAGGCAATCAGATGAGTAATTTAAACTCTTACCTGCTGTAGGCAGTCAGATGAGTTATCTAAACTGTTACCTGCTGTAGGCAGTCCGATGAGTAATCTAAACTGTTACCTTCTGTAGAATGCAAAAGAGTAATAAATATTTTCGATCCCTGCCTTCTGTAGTCTAATGTGAACTCTGTAGTAAGTCAAGTAAGTAATCTGTACTTTTACCTTCTACAGTCAGTCAAGTAAGTCATCTGTACTCTTACCTTCTGTAGTCAGTCAAGTAAACAATCTGTACTCTTACCTTCTGTAGTCAGTCAAATGAGTAATCAGTACTGTTACCTTCTGTAGTCGTCAAGTAATATGTACTCTTACCTTCTGTAGTCAATCAAGTAAGTAATCTGTACCCTTACCTTCTGTAATCAGTCAAGTGAGTAATCTATACTCTTACCTTCTCTAGTCGTCAAGTAAGTAATCTGTACTCGGTACTCTTACCTTCTGTAGGCAGTCGTATGAGTAATCTAAACCTTTACCTTCTGTAGGCAGTCAGATGAGTAATCTAAACCCTTACATTCTGTAGTCAGTCAGGTAAGTAATCTAGCTGTACTCTTACCTTCTGTAAGTCAGTCAAGTAAGTAATCTGTACCTTACCTTCTGTAGTCAGTAAAATAAGTAATTATCTAACCTTGCCTTCTGTAGTCCGTCAGATAAGTGATCTGTTCTTATCTTCTGTGGTCGCTCAAACGTAATCTAAACCCTTGCGTTCTGTAGTCAGTCCTTCGAATACCCCTTTAGTATTTCTTGACTTTACTCAGAAATTTAGTCTTCTAGTCAGTCAGATAAGTAATCAGAATTCTTACCTTCTACAGTAAGTCAAACGAGTAATTCCAACTCCTGTAATATGTTGTTTAGGCAGATACTAGTAAGTAATCTAAACCATTAGGTTTTTTGTACGTCATTTAACAATCTATATTCTTACCTTCTATGTCAGACAGGTAAGTAATATAAACGATCACCTCCTTTAGATTGTAAGATTAGTCATCTTAACTACGACGATCCCGAAAGGTAATAAAACCGGGTTTATTCCTGTGGAATCTCATCGACTATATTTACTTCCTCTTATGTTCTCTTACCTAATCATATTTTGTTCAGTTGGATGAATAATTTTCCCCATTTTGCCATTGTAAATGATCTGAACTCTTGTCGTCTGTAGTAAGAGACATAAGTAATTTGAACTCTAGCTGGTTTTCTGTTGTCAGATGGTAAATAATGGTTAGACAAGTAAATAAGATTTAAGAGCACTGTTGATGAGACGTCAGATATTGAAATCGGAGGATTGAAATTGGTGTCAATTTTTTTTAATATTGTGCGGCTGCAAGAAAGTCTTATTCTGTTTGTCCCTTCCCTCTTCTTCATATGTATTCCCATTGGGCTATGTAGTACAACGGAAGCGATACGATGTATTTGGATTAAAATGTTTCCTTGTAATTATCCAGTTAAAACAACACATTCCTGTTTGCGTAGTTGGTTTTATTCGGATGGATGGGTGAATTGTTGTTTTACGTCGAGTGGCATCCAGTTGCATGTCAGGACGAGAACATGTTGATATGATATTGAATATGATTCCTGCTTTGTACTAGACCGACACGCTGAGCCGGATTTTTAATGTGCTATCTCACGACGTAACTGTCCGCAGGAAGATATATCACCCCACTAGGACACATAATACTGACTCCGAACCCATCAGTAGATCTTTGCTCTTACTCCTAGATGCCGCGTGCTTGGCGGATAAGCAGCAAATACCAATTTAAATGTTTTAGGTTTGACCCGGCCCGGGATCGAACCCTCGACCTTCCGCACCCAAGGCGAGCACGCTACCACGAGACCATCGAGGTCGTAGGTTTTATTCGGGTGTAATATGTTAATCACAAATCAACTGTTAATTTACTGGTATTTTATGAAATAGCCATCATCGACGCGGATCGAGGCAATTTCGCTAAAAGCAGATTACTTAAATTAGACGTAAATTTTAAATATGTGTAGAGCATGAATTCTGTTATATCTTTAGAGAAAAAAGGAAACGTACGTTTACAGATGATTATTTACTTGCTCCTTGTTATGATGATTTCAGCTGTTGATCAGCCAGTCAGGATTATTTATAACTGGCATCAGATCATTATATATATATATATATATATATACATGTCTTTTATAAATCACTCTCTAATTATTTGTAATCTGATTAACAGGTTTATAGAATTGGTGGAAATTCTTGCTACTTGCACAGAAATGGACAAAATTTTGTACCACGTGAAAAGAAAAGGAGCTGGTAATGTACAACATATTATTTTACTGAAAATACAATGTACATCGAAATATTTTTCTTCCCACCAATTTAGTAAATGATATCCATCTTTTTGCCAAATGATCTTACTGAAAATATGTTCTGTACTTTTAGATACACAATGAAACTGTGATGACTTTTTATAACCATTCATTTCATTTTCAGCCAATATAGACCATCCAGAATTTTTTATCAGTGAAATAGCAAAGGTTGACAACTTTAAAGAAAGGTTGGAATTTATGAGATTCAAGAAGAAGGTCCAGTGGCATTTATTTGAAATAGGTAAATAAGAAATTCATTTACATGAAGGCCGTATCGCTCCAAATTTTTATATTGATGGATTTTCAATGAAGGCAAGATATTTAATATTGGCATTATACGACTGGCAGATTAAAAATTGTTTTGATACTGTACGTGAACATTTCATACAATTTACGTTTCATCAATAGTGCTAAAGATGATTTTAAAAAGTATCTGTTTTATGGCCAGGCTGTAATACTAGCAACTGAGCTGGTGATACCATGGAAAGCACCAAGCAAGTATATTAGTTAATAAATCCTTATGTTACTAAGTTTGCTACTAATTACTCCTTTACTTTGTCCTTTCTCAACTTTTATCAGTAATCAAATTACTGGGTTTTTTTCAGATCAACAACTCAGAGAACTGCATACAGCTTGTGACGAAATTTCAAACAGGTACTTGTTTGCAACATATTTTTTTAGATAATAATTTTCAGATAGAGAATATATTCTATTTGGATATAACCTGTAACATAAATTAAGCAGTGATCAATTCTGTTTTGTGTTGAATTTTGATGAGAATTAATCTTGCATAACTGTAAATATAAAGAAAAGTATTTCTGTTATCAAAGAAAAATATCACCAACTATCTTAAGTTGGAAGAACAGGAAAAATGAATGTCAGCTTGATGTACATGAGAAAGTAACCCTGTTATTATGTTATGTGTTTAGTAATAATGAAATAATGATACAATTAAGTACTTAGCGGTTTTATTTGAATTGTTGTTTAAAAAACCTTCCAGCAATATCTAAATGCAATTTCAAGACGTTCCTACGGTCTACATAAGCGCCATGTATCGATAACTGCTCAATTTGTCTCACAATATATACATTCATGGTTGTATCTATAAATCATTAAAGACAACAGCCGTTACATTATTCTTTCTTATTGTTTAAAACATATAGAATACTACACAACCACATGAAGTAAGCACATAGTTGTATTGGTGCACGTAGTCGAATTGTGTTTAAGTAGATATATATCCCAAAGATAACTAGGAACGTTCTAATAGTTTAGAAAAAGGCAGAAGAAATAGTGTTAAATGTTTCAAATACTATACTTTTTCCTCATTATGGTGTTTAGAAAAATATACAACAAACTAGATTTTGTTATATCAGAGTTGCATGTTTCAGTATGCCATTGAAAAATTTGATGGAAACTGTGTTAGTAGTAGGAAATTATATGAATGGTGGCACAGATGAAGGGCAGGCAGATGGCTTTACAATAGAAACAATAAACAAACTGAAGGATATACCAGATCAGGTATTATAGAATTAGAGAACTACCATGGTTGGACTATATGTCAAAGAAAATGCCATTGTGTTCATTTTCCTTGATAAATGGTTTGACAAATGAATAGAATATGTTGTCAAATGAATTAATACATTACCGTCTTTCTATTTTATGCTCAAAATATTTATGTTAATCGTGGTAGAAAATCAATATTATATGTATTTATCTTTCTATTGGTAGATTTTAATTTTTCTAATTTAATGATAATACCAGTTGGTGGTCATCTTGATGATATAGTTCATCTAGTATTGTTTTTATAGTCTAATGTCATTGTTTATCTTTCCTATGTACTGTTTCGTTGTTTATTTATATACGTTATTTTTAGTGATGCATTTTTGTTGTTGTTGGGGTGCTTTTGAGTGGGTGGGACATCATTTTCTAACTTTTTCTTAGTGTTTTTTGATTAGTTTTAATCTGTGAATATTGTTTGACTTAATTGCATTATATCCTCTAAAACAAAAATAGATAATTGAAAAACAGGATGAAATTAATGCACATGGATTTAATAAGATATTTGATATTCTAAGATATTGAACATGTAATGAAGTAGCAAAATTCATCTTTACTTACAGGACAACAAAACAAACTTATTAGAGTTTGTTCTTAAGATGTATTGCCAACTGTATGAAACAGAAGTAGATATTAGTTGTCCAACACGATTCAGATTGCCAGAGCCATCAAACATGAGACATGCTGCACAGGTAAGTAATTAAAGAATGCTTGATAGCATAATCTTACCTGTTTATGTAAAGGAAACCCGATAAATATGAGACATGCTCTACAAGTTGATATAAAGAAAAAAAAAACAACAAACGTGCTCATCCTGTAAATAAAAAGGAAAAGTAACAATGTGAAACATGTAAACATAAAATAAAACAAACATGGGACACAGTAAATAACAAATATGAAATAGTCAAACAAGTATGAGATGTACTTGAGAAAAAATATATTCCACAATCAAAATTTTATAATGAAATGTATCATTTAACTTGAGGAAAGGTTGTTATTTCTCATCTTGAAGGTCAATGTTGATTATTTTAGTTTTGATTTGTTTTTTTACATCTTTAGGTATCATTTGAAACCATACAAGAAACACTGACGAATCTTCACGGAGAATTAAAAAATCACAAAGAAAAGGTATGTTAATTAGTAGATGTGTATAGATTCTCTACTTATTCTGCTTTTTTAAATGAATACGGTTTTTGTTTTAGGAAATTTGTGGCAGCAGTATTTAGGGGAGAGTTAATTTTTGTCATATGGTTTGGGTTGTGGTTCATATGAGGTGGAGAAACCACAACCCTTGATTTTAATAATATGTTATCATGTACATGTATTATCAAATGGTATATATTGAGTTATTGATACCTAATCAAAATAGTTTCATTTTCATAATACCAAACTAAATATAATGTCATATAACAAATTCAAAAGCATCAAAAAAATATTTTGAATCAATATTTTGACGAATTACATTAAAAAAATCCATTTTCAACTTATTTTATTCATTAGATAGTCATTTTTATGTGGCTGTTGAAGAATTGTCACAGAAAGTGCATTTTATTAGATAAATATTTCCATTTTTTTCCAGATATCTGAGCAGTTTCAACAAAATGGCAATACTGAAAATATTACACAAATACGAACAACATGTGAAAATTTTCATTCTTCAGGTAGGTTATCTTAACTCTTTACTGTTTATAACTACCATATTTTGTTTTGGTTCAGTACATCTTTTATTAGGAATATTTGTCAGTTACCACCCTTCACTGCCTTACCAGGGGAGATAATAAAACAACCCCCATTTCCAACCAGGGCCAAAGGGGTCTTTCTCTTACGGATGTTTGCTGGTCATGTTTTTTAATTTTGTCAGATGTTCAGAATCATCTGGTTTTATCCATTTGAATGACATAAATTATTTTTCCCTGCTAACACCCATTTTTCTTTTCATAAATCTTTTGCATGCAGAATAATAAGCCATTTGTAAAAATCTTATAACATCTTTGTTATTATTTAATGGTTTTAGGGAAATAAAACTGATAAAGCTATGTAGAATCAAGAGAGCATATTTTCCCCCCTAAATTTTCAATGGCATATATCTTGAAAACAAGCACACGGACCTATAATTTTTTTTCTCTCTTTTAGTTCCTTTATTAACTATCAATATTTACCAGTGTTATGAAAATCTTGTTTTTTTGAAACTGAGCAGTGAACATCCTTAAATAAAAACTTGAAACTTGAAATTTGGAAATAATTATCTTCACTGGGTAACTTGGATAAGGTAGATAACTCACCATGATTCTGTGTGTCAAATTTGAAGTGCCACATACTTTTGACTTTAAAAAATAATGATAACTTCCATTCTTTAATCAACCATCACACATAATCAGGAATGAATTATTGAGTATTGATTTGATGACACTCAAGCATAAATAATATGTGACAATTAATGTATTATGGAACTTCAAATGAATCTCCATTAGAAAGATGTGTAAAATAAAGGAAGAAAGACGTTGATTTGGTAATTGTTCTGTTTCTATGATTTCTCTTCATTTGATTGTTTATTTTATATTGTAGCCATGGAAATGTTAACTGAAGAAGAACGTTTACTGAATGATACTAAAGATGTTTACCAGAAAACATCAGCTTTTTTTCTTTATGATGAAGTTCCGGTAAGTAAGGATTGGTTTCTTAAGTAATTTTCAACTAGCAAGACGTTTAGATGGTTGGGATACTTTAAAATTACATAAATAACTTGTTACTATCTTCTGTATGAAAGACTAAATACTTCAAAAGTAATTGTTACTAAAAAAAAAATATTTTGCTGCCAATGTGTTTATATTTATTTACTTGTATAATAAACATTCTATCCGTTTTTATGCAGTTTAAAAGAATAGTTATTATGGAAAGCCAGAATAATAACCCAGAATTTAGCAGATTCATGTCCAAAATGAACGTGTCAAGACAAAGCAGTGACTAAAACTTCATAGTCAAAAATTATATACCAACAGGTTGCATGGATTAGGCATGAATTGAAATATCTTTAGGGTACTATAATTTTACTAATAGCTAATTTAATTACAATATTAAACATCTTTTCACCACCAATAGAAAATTAACAATTAGAATTGTGTGCACAGAATAGGAAAATTTAGGTAGGTTGGCAATATTGTATATCAGTTATTGCTTTTATTTTCAGAACAAACCACAAAACTTCTTTCAAATATGGGCTATATTTCTACATGATTGTAAATATTTTTGGAAACTGGCACATCGCAGAATAGCCAAAGAAAGATTTGAAATGGAATTCAAATACAAAGGTCAAATGGATAAATGGCAGGTTGGTATGATACAATTATCGTTTATGGGGTATTGATTTTTGTAGTTCTTGTGGGTTGCATCCTGAACAAAGAGATTTGTTTGATACAAAATACAAGTTCATGTAGTATTCTGTGAGGGTAGGGATTCAGGAGGATTTTTTGTGGCACAATTTATCATCGGTAGCCATAGACAATCGTACATCTTGTAAGTCAATGCTGCATAATATATTTTTTCCATACATATCAGAAAGTATGTCTTCATCTCAAGAGACTTCGGTAAAGTCATATTGTTTTACTACATGTTCATGGATTGATCAAGAGATTTGACATTTTCATAAGGAGGACCCTCTAAATATTGTATGTCCATGGACGGATTATTATTGCAAGGTTGTGTTATTTATTTGTACTTTGAATTTCTCCTGGCTTTCCCCTACCCCAAAACACCAAATGGGTGTTTCCTTCATGTCTGTCGTAGTTGTCTAGATAATTGGATCTGTGTTAGCCACCTGTCACTCCAGCTACTTCAACTTTCGACCCCATTGGTATATTGCAAAACTTTCTTTATGATCAGGTCTATAGAGAGAGAATGTTGATGTTTACAAAAAGAAATTGAATGGAAATGTATCAGCAGAGTTGTAGAATAATTTTGGGAATTATCATTTTAATGCCATTTTGTGAAGTTCTAAGGCAGAATGATATCATTTGGAATCAAATAAAGGATAAGTTGATAATTTGAGGAATTCTGCATGATTTTGAATGTATTTTTCATTAGGAATGGGTCTTTTTATGGGACCAAGAGGAATGAAATAGAAAAACCCCTAAATCGTATTCATGTTCTGGATTGTAACCAGCAATAATTTTCAGTTTCTGTTAAAATATTTTTTTTCATCAAAATATACATTAAAAATACATTGGTTACTGCTGTTGAATTATAAAAGATATCTTGAAAATTATTTAGTGCAATAACTAGCTACGTTATTTCTTTTTTAGTCGATGGGAGCTTCACATGGTTTTGACAATTTTCGAGCTAACATGTTACGTCATTTAACCACTCTTCGGAACACACATGATGGTGCCTCTCATGTCAAACATGTGAACAATTGGGTGGATAGTGTAGAGACAAATGTAAAGCCAGTGGTATCGGGATCATTGCATAGTTCGCAGTTTGAAGACCATAAACCAAAAACAATCCCACATCGTACTACCTCTCCTAAACCCTTCACTTCCGAGCCACCGGTTTCAGCAAATTTACACAAACCGCAACCAATGAAAAATGGGTCTACGCCTCCAAATTATGAAAATCAAAATCAAATTGACAAAACAATGTACAGTTCAAAGTATGAGATTCACAGTGATGAAAAAAGTGGAAATTCAGAGAAGACTGACAAATACCAATTTTCATTTAAATCTTGGCTAAAACGCGAACCAGGAAAAAGGCACAATAGTGGTGAAAGTAAATCAAGCGGTGAAGATAAAAGAACTGATCATATGAGTGATGGTGGCAAAAGACCACCAGGAGAAACAACTCTTTCTAAAATTAAACATTCTGTTGTTCAGAAATTCACAAGCTCTTCGTCATCAAAGCAACGGAATCAACAGCCAGAGTTGGAATCAAATACAAATGCAGAACAGTCTTTTCAGACACCCATGTCATATGTGCCATTGAACCTAAATGTGAATGACATCGATCCTTACGAAACGAGTCTAGGGAGAGAAAGTCGATTTGGAACTATGTCGTCAGAAATTGATTTGCGACAAAGAATGTTTGATAAGGTAAATGTAAACGAGAATGAATTTCAGGTTAATTCAGCTGAAAGGCGGAGTAAGTTTGATGCTTCAAAATTTACTTATAAAGGAATAAAATCTCGTCAAGGCTCAGATATTTCTACCGAATACGCCTCTTTGTATCACACACCACCGTTTTCATCACCTCCCGTTACGCATATTGACAAAGATGGTTATGCATCACCAATTACTTTGAACTCTATTTCTAAGAGTGATATTAATAACAATGAAACAAAACATAGAGGACAAGGACGAGATGTACCACCACGAAATAGAGCACCGTTAGCTCTTGGTAGTAACATTAGTATATCTGATGCTTATAGGAGAAATGATTCAGAACAAACAGAAGCTAAAAGATTTAAAGGGGAAAGACCAGACCGGTTAGGCACGCATAAATTGTACAATACAGAGTCGTCAGTTTCGAGATCTGGACATTATCCAAACGATACTCCTACAAGCAGAAGTTATCAACCTCAAGAACAGAGATTTGGCCATTCAAATGAAAAGCGACACAACACAGAAATGTCTTATAATGAGACTACACCTAAATCAGCACACCCGATGTTTGATTCTCGTACAAATGATATATGCCGTGAACCTCCTGCAAAACCGGAAAGAGTTTTGGAGAGATACCCAGGTAGTCAGAATCTCTCCATCAACCCTGACAACATGCAATCAGATGAAAGATATGGTAACCAGTATAGTAAATCAAACGACAATTTATCCTATTATGGTGAAAACAGAAATTTTTTATCTAAACGAGGAATGAACCGGCCTCCAATTACATCATTGATAAAACGATTTGAAAACGAAAAAGATACTAAAAATGAACATGCTGCGCATTCGAATAAACAAACCATGCTATCGACATCGACGCCAATCACCCCAAGACGACCGATGACTTTAAATGAGGATGACGACAATCCTCCTCCTCTGCCTCCTCGGTATGACTTTAATTCCCAGTCAGGAAAATGTGGGTCTGAATCCAATCCCCATCAGGCTTTTACCCCTCAGTTTACAGATAATAATGCAAGAAATCAAAAGACTCCATTGAAGCCTATTCATACGCGTGAAAACACTACAGCAAGTGAGCAAGAGGAGGGTTATAAAGACAAATTACGAAAAGCAGCAAACAGTGCAGTTTTTGAACGTTATAAAACTCCTCAACATAATCGCCAAGGTGGTCAAAATCAGACTCCACAGTATGGCCGTCAAAGTAGTAATCAATCTCAGTATAGTCAACAAAGTAGTTTAAACCCACCATCCGTCAGGCAAAACCCACAGTTGGATCGCCATGAAGAAACACCATTCACTCATCAGTTGCCGTCATCACAGCAAACACCACAGTCTCAAGTCCGGAAAGCAGGACTGGGACGATTTGGAAATATTTTCAACAACCAGTCATTGAACTCCGATAACAGGTCATCTATTCATTTATGAAATGCATTATAAAGATAATTTACCTCAAAGTGATTCTAGATGAAGAAAAATATCTTTATTTTATATTTTTTATATTCTTCACTATATTAAAAATATTTAATTTAATTTATGATATCTTGGAATTTCTTTACAACATGAATTTAAATTAGTATCCAATTAAATAATTCAGTACCAGGTTCATTTAATACCTGCATTGATTATTGGCTTTTCAAATACATACGGTTATCATTTGCTCATGTTAGGTGGAAAAAATCGCCACCGACCGATAAATTTCTTGTAGTAATTCCCCTTGTACCAGTAAAATATGAAAAAGTTATTTTGTAACTGCTCTCACGTCCACATGTCTCAAACAGGTTTTAATGAATAGGTTTAGGGACAAGTTCGAAAATAAGTACTGGAACAGTAAAGTATGGGAAATTTCATTTGTAATGCTCTAACATCTACATGTCTCGACAGATTTTTAATTAAATTTATATCAAAGGTTTAGATTAGCGCTGTCTAGGTCGAGTTCGACGGAATCGTCATCGGTCGATTAATTTTCTTGTTACAGTTGTAATTCTCCTTGGAACAGTAAAAATATAGAAAATTGACTTTGTTTTAGCTGTCTTATAGATTTTAATGAAATCTATGTGAAAGGTTTAGATATTTTCGTAACTTTGTGTCTTGTTATTTATGCTATTTCGGAAGTTTGTACTTCTATTTCCTTCGATGCCTATTCAGTTCAGTTTTTACCTTTTTCCTTGTTTAGTCTGTTGGTTTTTTAGTCACATTAACAGGTTTCAGTTGCTCAAGAAAATACAACATATTACTTTAGTGATGTTGGGTAAATGAGACAAAGATTTCAATATAAGCAGATACGAAATATCACATTGAAAAGGGTTCCATTCAGTCTTCAACTAAGGAATAGACTTGGACTAAATGGTGAACTCTTAATGTCCCCACAACCCACCCTTTCCAAAACTACCCCCCTTCCAACCAAAAAAAAAAAAACAACAAACTAAAGACACAAAAGCAAACCGAACCAAACTAAAACAGCCTCCTGGTTTATTTAATCACCATTATTAAAACATTTGTTTATTTCCATTAATTTTTTCAGTTGCGTACAGTATGTTGTGGTGATTAAAGGCGAATCTATACTTTATACTATAATAAATATTCCCAATAGAAGTTACTCTGACTGTGTATTTTCCTTCTTTAACTTGTTTTGATATAATTTGTGAAGAAAATTAAGATCCTTGAACCGTATATCGTTAAAGAGATTAAAGAGGATTAATATATTAAAAACGGAAAATTAAAGACAGACATGGAGATATGACAATTATTTCTTATCTTTTTTTGTAACTTCTAGTTTGAAATACTTTTTAAAATATCAAAGTTAGCTCTATCGTGTAGACAGAATTTGTCTTATTATCACCAAGACCTAGTATAAACTTTCCGTATCCATCTGAAAGTAGTATGCAGTACCAAAGTTTATCATGGTATTACATTGTGTCGTAATATCAACATTTTTCGTTTTATTGTACTTCCTTGTTTAGATACACAGACTTGCACAGACACTTTAAGTACTTCATCATCCATATAAACAAATTTCATAAAATGAGAGACACTTTTCATAATAACAGGAAATAAAAATGTTATTTTCAGTTAACCAGTATATTTAACTTTGACATGTTTGATGAGACGTGTGCTTGTACTTTTTTTAACTGAAAAAACAATTAAGTAAACTCTCGTATCAAAATTAGTCATTATGTACATTTTCCTAAATTTTCCCAGCTTTTAAATTAAAAAAAAATAATAAGAACAAGGGACTTATTTTCATTGTTTGTCAAGCTCGCCTCGAGTGCCGGGTCAAACCAAAGACATTGAAATTGAATTTGCTGCTTCTCCGCCAAGCACGCGGCATATTGGAATAACAGCAAAGGACTGGTCGGCTCGGAGTCAGTATATAGTGTCCGTATTCATATCATATCGACACGTTCTCGTCCTGATATGCACATAATGGTTGCGAATGGACTTTAACAATACTTCATCCATCTAGGTTCAGGCGCTGCGAGTACAAATCCTGTCACATACTAAACATGGGACGCTTCACAAATAGGTGCCATGCTTATCTTGCCCGTTCCAACTTTTGTATACATATGTAATCGCTTCGACATTACATGTAATAAAAAAATGACTTTGCTGAATTTACCCCCCCCCCCCCCCCTTTTTTTTTACAAAAAACTCAATAACTCTAAAATAAAATTTTGAATCTTCACCAAAATGTATACAGATCTTTAGATTAATATAACTAAGAAGTGTGTAAAGTTTTATGCAACAATCATAAATCGTTTTTGAGATACGGCGCGACATGTGAAACCCCCCCCTTTTTTTTTACAAAAAACTGAATAACTCTAAAATAAAATTTTGAATCATCACCAAAAAGTATACAGATCTTTACATTAATATAACTAAGAAGTGTGTAAAGTTTTAAGTAATAATCATAAATCGTTTTTGAGATACGGCGCGACATGTGAAAAAAAAACACACCCCTGTTTTAGTTACAAAATTCCGTAACTCAAAAAGTTTTAATCTTATTTTCACCAAAAAGTATACAGATCGTTTGACCATCATAAGAAACAACTATGTTAAGTTTCATGAAATTTGGATAAGTTGTTCTCAAGTTACGGTGCGACATGTTTACGACGGACAGACGGACAGACGGACGCCGGACATTTGTATACCATAATACGTCCCGTCAAAATTTTGACGGGCGTATAAAAATTAGTCTGAAACGGCTCTAAGGTATACGAAAATATTTTCGGACAACTCGGACATGGGGGATTTGTGTCTATTTAGTTTTCTGTTTCTTGTATTTCTCGGATTGCTCTGTTTAGAACAACTCTGACCGTTTTCAATACACTTATTTCCACGTATACACGATATACCACAAAACAAATGTGTTTTGCATCCCCTCTTTTCCCTCTGTCTGAGGGGGTTCACCTTTTCTTTGGTCCCTTTCTCGGCCCTAGCGCCGAAACCGTTGGAGATCTGAAACACCCAACAACCTTCATTGTCAAATTTGTTTTTTTTATTTTTCATCATTTTATGAAAGAAATAAACGCAACATCACAATATTATAGCATAACTGAAACAATAAAAACATTTCACAATGAAGGTCAATTGCCACGGTAGGGTGTTGTAGAGAAAAAAGGGGGTGGGGTGGGATGCAACACTCCAAATCAATTCCCCATATACTGTGTCAGTTGACCGGCGATATATGGACATTTGATTTATGCTATAAATGATGGGGAAAAATTGACAATGAAAGTCGTGGAGTGTTAGAGAGAAAAAAAGGAGGTGCAACATAATAAATACATTCTTCAGGTGCCTGTGCGATAATTTTATAATAAACATAAAGGGCCTCATACAGGCACCTAATACGAAGTCAATTCTTTGCACCATGAATGCCTGGGAATATTGAAATTTGAAAAAAACGCTAAACAACCGACAACGAGCGATGACCCAAACTAAGAAAACTTAAGAATCTTTCATGTGATTTTTGTCCTGAATAGTCCTGAATGACCTGAATTAAATTTGTTATTTGCGGTTTCTGTTTTTTTTCGTCAAGCTAACTTGTTTTCAATGATAAAAAAATCCTTTGAACCAGTATATACATGTATGTTTGGATAAGGAATCCTTTCTTCCTTCTTACATCATAGAAAATTCTATTTCTCCCTTGGTTGCTAGGGAATAAAGGAAAGATATTAGAATTCTTAATGTCTGTATTATTTATTCAGGCTTAAGTCAAAAACAGGTTGAAGGTTGGATATGGTATCAACATTTCCAAAAATATAGATCATTTTGTAAATTACCAGAATTTCCACTGTGAGGGAATGAACATGGTTGCTTAGTAACATTATGATAAATAAGGTTAACATACTATTTTTAGTTGGTAGAAATGATTTTTACCTGATCAATTGGACTTGTAGAAATTATTTCATGACAAATATATATCAGTAGAGATGTCACACGGTTGGTTGCTAAGGAAAAAAAATAAAAATTTCCTCCGTAAATTTGTAGGAGTTGGTCAGGGTCATTAAATAATATATGTTAGGTTGACATCTCATTTTCAAAATTGAACATTTTAGAAAAAATATATGGAATTACGATTTTTTGACAAATTCTCATGGTTGCCTAGTAACAGAAATAAACTATCTTTCGTAAAAAATTTCTAAAACTGTTCAACTGTTTCATAAAGTTCGGGATATGCTTCAATTTATTTTACCATGAACAGATCCTATTTTTACTTATGAACAAAAAATAACCGTCTGAACATTTTGAATTTGCTAAAAATGTACTTAAAATTCACGTTGTTAGTGAACTTTGATTGTTTACCATAGTAGTAATAATATTATACATATAATTTCTCCTATTCTTGACGTGTTTAATCGGTCGGATAAAAATACATAATATCTTTAACCACTTCCCGGTGATTAAATTTCTACGGGGGAATTACCGCCGTTTTTTTCTACAGTTAATGGAACGATAAACTAGAGAAGTCCCGAAATGACGTCTATGTAAACAAACTACATAGCAACCACATTTTCTTGAGGTTTTTGTCGAAAATCATAGGAGAAACAGATTCTCCTTCAATTTACTCGTGAATTATGGAATTTCTCTACCCTCAATAGTTAAATTTAAGATTTTAACACGCTCGCCAAAGCCTCGCGTGTTGAAAACCGGAAATTTAACTATCTCGGGGTGGAGAAATTCCATAACTCACTCGTACCTGAAGGAGAATCTATATATACTGTTGGATGTAACGCATCATTTGATTGGTTAACGTTTTCGTCTATGATATAGACTTATTATTATGACGTCATAAATCTCTGTTGTGCACTCTTAGGTGGAAGGGTAGAAAAAATCGTCACCGACCGATAAATTTCTTGTAATAATTCCCCTTGTACCAGTAAAATTTGAAAAAGTTATTTTGTCACTGCATGTCTCAAACAGGTTTTAATGAATAGGTTTAGGGACGAGTTCGAAAATTAGCACAGACCGACTGGAACAGTAAAAAATGGAAAATTTCATTTGTAATGGCACTAACGTCTACATGTCTCAACAGATTTTCATTAAATTTATATCAAAGGTTTAGACTAGCCCTGTCTAGGTCGAGTTCGACGGAATCGGCATCGGTCGATTAATTTTCTTGTTACTGTTGTAATTCCTCTTAGTTTTGGAACAGTAAGAATATGGACAAGATGTCTCGCCTGTCGTGTATTTCTAATGAAAGTAAATGCTGTCAGACATATTGCATACAGTATTCGAAAAACAGGTCAAAACACAAAAACTTAACTATAACCACTGAACCATGAAAATAAGGTCAAGGTCAGATGACACCTGCCAGTTGGACATGTACACCTTACAATCCTTCCATACACAAAATATAGTAGACCTATTGCATACAGTATTCGAAAAAACAGACCAAAACACAAAATCTGAACTTTAACCACTGAACCATGAAAATGAGGTCAAGGTCAGATGACACCTGCCAGTTGGATATGTACACCTTACAATACTTCCATACACCAAATATAGTAGACCTATTGCATACAGTATTCGAAAAACAGGCTAAAACACAAAAACTTAACTATAACCACTGAACTATGAAAATGAGGTCAAGGTCAGATGACACCTGCCAGTTGGACATGTACACCTTACAATCCTTCCATACACCAAATATAGTAGACCTATTGCATACAGTATTTGAAAAACAGGCCAAGACACAAAAACTTAACTATAACCACTGAACCATGAAAATGAGGTCAAGGTCAGATGACACCTGCCAGTTGGACATGTACACCTTACAATCCTTCCATACTCCAAATATACTAGACCTATTGCTTATAGTATCTGAGATATGGACTTGACCACCAAAACTTAACTTGTTCACTGATCCTTGAAATGGGGTCGAGGTCAATTGAAAACTGTCTGACGGGGATGAGGACCTTGTAAGGTACGGACATACCAAATATAGTTATCCTATTACTCATAATAAGAGAGAAATTAACAGTACAAAAAATCTTAATTTTTCTTTTAAGTAGTCACTGAACCATGAAAATGAGGTCAAGGACAATGTACATATGACAGACGGAAACTTCGTAACATAAGGCATCTATATACAAAGTATAAAGCATCCAGGTCTTCCACCTTCTAAAATATAAAGCTTTTTAGAAGTGAGTTAACGCCGCCGCCGCCGCCGCCGCCGCCGCCGCCGCCGCCGCCGCCGCCGGATCACCATCCCTATGTCGACCTTTCTGTGACTAAAGTCGCAGGCTCGACAAAAATTGACTTTGTTTTAGCTGTCTTGTAGATTTTAATAAAATCTATGTGAAAGGTTTAGATATTTTCGTAACTTTGTGTCTTGTTATTTATGATATTTCGGAAGTTTGTACTTTTATTTCCTTCGATGTCTATTCAGTTCAGTTTTTACCTTTTTCCTTGTATAGTTTGTTGGGTTTCTCAAGAAAATACAACATATTACAAAAGTGATGTTTGGTAAATGAGACAAAGACTTCAATAAGCAGATACGAAATATCACATTGAAAAGGGTTCCATTCAGTCTACAACTAAGGAATCTGAGACTCGGAATAAATGGTGATCTCTTACTGCCCCCCCCACAACCCGCCCTTCCCCAACCCCCCCCCCCCCCCCAAAAAAAAAACAAAAAAACTACAAAAATCCAAACACACAAACAAAAGCAAACCGAACCAAACTAAAACAGCTTCCTGGTTTATTTAATCACCATTATTAAACATTTGTTTTTTTTCTATTAATTTTTTCAGTTCCGTACAGTATGTTGTGGTGATTAAAGGCGAATCTATACTTTATACTATAATAAATATTCCCAATAGAAGTTACTCTGACTGTGTATTTTCCTTCTTTAACTTGTTTTGATATAATTTGTGAAGAAAATTTAGATCCTTGAACCGTATACCATTAAAGAGATTAAAGTGGATTAATATATTAAAAATGGAAAACTAAAGACAGACATGTAGATATGACAATTATTTCATATCTTTTTTTGTAACTTCTAGTTTGAAATACTTTTTAAAATATCAAAGTTAGTTCTCTCGTGTAGACAGAATTTGTCTTATTATCACCAAGACCTAGTATAATCTTTCCATATCCATCTGAAAGTAGTATGCAGTACCAAAGTTTATGTATTACATTGTGTCGTATTACGTATGGACATCTTCCGTTTTATGTACTTCCTTGTTTTGATACACAGACTTACACAGACACTTTAAGTACTTCATCATCCATATAAACACTTTTCATAAAATGAGACACTTTTCATATTAACAGGAAATAAAAAGCGTTTTGGAATGTTATCTCAGTGAAAATTAACCAGTATATTTAACTTTGACATGTTTGATGAGAAGTGTGCTTGTATTTTTATTTAACTGAAAAAAGAATTAAGTAAACTCTCGTATCAAAATTAGTTATTATTCTGTACATTTTCCTGAATTTTCCCAGCTTTTACATTAAAAAAAAGAACAAGGGACTTATTTTCATTGTTTGTTAAGCTCGCCTCGAATGCCGGGTCAAACCAAAGACATTGAAATTGAATTTGCTGCTTTTCGCCAAGCACGCGACATATTGAACAAGAGCAAAGGACTGGTCGGCTCGGAGTCAGTATAATGTGTCTGTATTCAGATCATATCGACATGTTCTCGTCCTGATATGCACATAATGGTTGCGAATGGACGTTAACAATACTTCATCCATCTATGTTCAGGCGCCGCGAGTACAAATAAATGTATTTAACCCTGTCACATACTAAACATGGGACGCTTCACAAATAGGGGCCATGCTTATCTTGCCCGTTCCAACTTTTGTATACATATGTAATCGCTTCGACATTACATGTAATAAAAAATGACTTTGCTGAATTTAAAGTAACATGCTTCCCTTTTTTCAAATCGAACCGTAACAACTTTATAACCACTCCCAATAAGCTTGAGGTAGTGGAGAACTCTTTTAAGTTACGTCTTAGAGCGTGCTATGCTTTGCAAATGGTCCAGGATTCGAGCCTTGGTGGCGGCAGGCAAGTTTGAAGGTAAACTCATGCTCAACTTTCACATTTAAACACCATGCTCGGTGTCAATGTAACAAATATCTTTGAAGGTGATCCCTAGATGTAATCAGTCTTCATTCACGCTTACCACATACCAGTATATTTATTACTCTGGTTTCCTTAAGATGACGCCTGTTATAAACAATTGTTTAGTCCTTTTAACAATAGTCTGTCAGATTAAAATACTCATTTTCTTAAAATTGTACCAGTCTAAATTGAAACTAGACGCTCGATATCAAAGGGATGCTCCTTTATCGCTCGATCTATCCACTTCGTATCAGATCACACTTTACAATACAATCGGTAAGAAAATATGTTTAAAATTTGACAAATAAAAATAAAATCTATACCACTAGAATTGAGGGCTCGATTTCTTTGGGCCGTCATGTAACAACTGCAATAGACACAATTCAAATCAGAATTTGACTGATAGAGGGTGAATGTGTTGTCCGAGAATTTAACACGCCTATGTCGATACGTTTCTTTAATTGCTGTTATTATCGATGAGTTAACTCAAACGTTCTCAATCCGACATATTTCCATGTTTCGTCTTTTGTCTCCACTTCCGGTCAGGAATCGGACTCTATTTTTAACTTTTTCGGTCATGAACTTTCCATAAATTTATTCAAATCAAATCAAATCAAATCAAATCATACTTTTAATATACTGTTGGCGTGGCAGATGGTGCGAGCACAGCAATAGTTCTTTCCAGAAACTCATTTCCGGTATTAAGATTCTGACTCTAAAATTATAATTTGAAGCAAGTTATTTCCCTTACTTTAGTTACTTCCGTTTCCACCGAACGAAACTGTTTCTAGCCTTAGAGTGCACACAACAGTTGTTCTTAGTACTTTTCATCACCCCATGAATTGAAAGAACATACTCAAAAGATTGATAGCTGGACAACTGGCTGTATCATATACCAATATATCAAATAAAACATATTTCTTCTAGTTTTCACTGTATATATTTTTTTAAGGAAATCTTTTATGCTAAAATATTGTGATGTTGCGTTTATTTCTTTCATAAAATGATGAAAAATTAAAAAACAAATTTGTGCTCAATAATCCAAACCAGTAATTATATCGTGACCATTTTAGCTGTCCGAGAGGGAATATAAGAACTTTATCAGACTCGCACAAGGATGTATCATGTAAGTTGCAGTCATTAGCAAAGCGAATTCTTAGATGTTTGAATTTCGACCAGTCTGAAATAAAGAAACGTTCTAGGCGGCCACGTGAATATTTCATAATAAACATAAAGGTCCTTCCACAGACACTTAATACGAATTTAATTCTTTGGCTCATGAATGCCTGGGAATATTGAAATTTGAAAACACTAAACAACCAACAACGAGCGATGACCCAAACTAAGAAAACTTAAGAATCATTCATGTGATTTTTGTCCAACAATGGCCTGAATTAAATTTGTGTTGTTTGCGGTTTCTGTTTTTTTTTGTCAAGCTAACTTGTGCCAAAAATTTTTATTTGACTTTCAAACACATTAATTCATTATTGTTAGATACCAGTAACCAGTGCAGTAAACTCCGTTAATTAAAAAAATATTTAATAACAAAAATCAACAAATAGAATATGAAATACTTGTAGGTGGGGTTTTAGCGTGCAAAACATAAACTTAACACGTAGAATAGTTTGCATATATTACATTACATTTCGTCTAAAGGTCCCAAAGGCACATTTTTTAAACTTTCCCATATACTTTTAATATTTTTCAATAATTTATCTTTATACGCCATTATTCTGTCGTCTAATACACCTTTGCTAGCATCGTTTGGATTCAACCAGTTTCTATAATGATGCATTCGAGCGAATTCTGGATTCACAAAATGTGCTTTGGAACCTGAACGATAGCGCCATATGTTATGAATTCCTACAGTGTCGATTTTGGAAGGATCCACTATATACTTAGATCGATGAGTCTTCCCAAGAAATTTTGACTCTCGTTTTTGTTTCAATAAAGTATTCATTTTATATTGTTTGGCAGTTTCTTTACCGGAAAATTCGTCTGCAATGTCTGGCCATTCCTTTCGGAAGAAAATACATTGAAACACATATGCACCTGCTCCTGCAGGAAGTGCCTTAATCATTTCTGTCCAGGTTAAATGCTTTCGAGGTATTATAAATTCATCTAAATCTTGAAATACTACATACTTACTTAAGTACATATTACGATATAAACAATCATTTAATGCTGCAAGTTGTGCAAAATAATGTATTTCAACGGGTTCTTTCTTTTTCGGCCATGTATCGACTTTCATCGGAAGATTCCATTCTAAAACTTCCACTAAACCTTTCTTTTTATAGTATTCTAAAACTTTATCTACATTATAATTAGTGCTATAGTTATAAAAGGTAAAGAAATCTGCTCCTAAAATTCTGTTTAACTCTATCATTTCTACAAGTTCGTATGCTTTGCTGTAACGGAAATTTAACGGAGTTACACAGACGGTGAATTGCCTCCTCTGTTCCTGTGGATAAACTATTGGAAGAATATTGGATGGTGTTTTACAATGGTCGATTGACAGGGACACTGCATATGGACGACTGGACATTGGCAGTTGGCAAGTAAAAAATGCAGCACTGTATCTGAAAAGGAAAACGAATACATTCATTTATATGAAAACAAAAAACCAACAAAAAGCCAAATAACAACATATTTATAATAGAAACTCGATTATTAAATGCAATACCAGCTCAGTGTAATAAATATAAATCAATTTTGTGCATTTTTATCTCAATACATGATTAATTTTTTTAGGCTAAATTTGGGTTTTTTCAAAAATATGAGTAAAAAAAATATAAAAATTCTGTGATACAATTCTTTGCATTGGTTGTGTATTAGTGAATTCTATATATCACATTTCTACTATTGATACAAAAAATATTACCAAATAACATGAATTCAAATCACCTAATTCTGTCCAGTTCCACTTTACCCTCAAACAATGTTCTACAAATGTCCACACTTACTTTGTATAAAAAAATCAAACTTTTAAGTGTTGTTACACTATATCATTACATCATTTTACAAATAAAATAAAACATCTGAGAGACAAACCTTTTTCCACGGTTTTCTGGCATGTGTTTCCTTTGAGCTACAGTTTCGTTTGAAAAATGTATCAATGAAAAACTACTATAGAATCGACAATGATATATTATAGATTTATTTAATAAACTATCCCGTGTTGTGGCAGCTACTATGGTTACTGTGTTGAAATAAGAGTATGCTGAAAAGACATAACTCATCTCACAGAAGCTGACATTCTGCCATGACGGTTTTTTAAGACTTGAATAAAGATTATTCAGCACTAGAGGTAGTCCTCTGCGACCTGAAATTTCAGTACAATTATAATTCCTTTCTACGTTTGGCTTCCATGTTTCGGTTCGACTTCGTAAAGGATATGTAAGCTGGAAACTGTTAAGTCGTTTTAATTCAAATGTTTTCGACAATATAAATCCAAAGAAGACAATATAAAATGCAAATCCACATAGCATGAAACCATAAAACAATCCTCTGCGGTATCTCCCCATTTATTCAACTGTCGTCTGCATTTTCTATGACAGGTGAAATCGATCACTCCTGGAACAATTTATTCAAAGCCATATTCCGGTGATAATGATTTTTAGTAAATTTAATCAATGCAAAATCGTAATTTTTGTAAAAATATTATCTCTAGTTAATTCTGTAGGAGTTTCTACACTCCGATTACAATATCCTTTATTATATAGAATGGCAGAGTTATTGTCAACTACAAACTGTATCTATAAATATTTTCAAAGACAAACCAAAAATGATATTTATATTTGTTTGAGGTAAATACCTCATTGTATACTTGTGTGATAAAATAACTTTAAAGTCAATGTACGAGGGGCAATGTAGGTTGCTTTTGTGTTTAAACTTAAAATTATTTAAAACTAAAGTGGCAAAATGGCAAAAGTCATCTTTCGAGTTTTCAATAGCTACGAGATTTTGTGTTCAATTAAAATCGAGTACGGATTAATACACTAAAAGAACTTCTTAAGTTAGAATCCTGTCAGATAAGGCATAAACAACAACCAATAATTACTGGACAGGTGACTGATGCCTTTGTATATAACTTGAATATGTCATCAAAATACTGACTATTAAAAGGTTTAAAGGCCTTCTATTCGACATTTAAATGACAAACAAATTGCGTATTTTAAAGGTTTTAAGAGTGGTTGTCGCAGAAGAAAAATGTACAATTAGAAAATTTCAAATCATTTTCAAATTTCATATAGCCTTCAAGTATTGTTGGATTTATAAATGAGAAGATTAGAGATGGAGGCAGTCGGAAACGACGGCTATCCCCACAATTTCCCGCATGTTGCATCACTGCGCCACTTTCACAATTATTAATTACGTTTGAATATACTCCTCAATTTTTGAAAATTCAAAATTCTAAAAACCCTACTATGCATCTACCTATATACATGTATAGTATACGACATAAAATCCATCAAATTAAAAATGAAAGGGGTTTGGATCACAGCTTAAATCACAATTTTCAAAATTTGATCCATGTGGGCCCCAATGTTTGAAAACATTAATTCTTAAACATTACTGCACATTTATATATAGTGTATCAGAAAAAAGAGCTGCAAATGGCGGTCATATTTGTACTCCGATAGGGACGAAATGAGGAAACTTTATAAAGGACCTCCCATATATGCTTCCTATCAAGTTTCGTTCCATTTGGTCATGCGATTTCAGGGGACAAGATTTTTTTTATATCAGCCAATCAGAAACAGGAACTGCCCATGACAGCCACATTTGTAATCCGATCGCGAAGAAATGAAGAAACTTTATAAGGAATCTCCCAAAGATGCTTCCTGTCAAGTTTCTTTCCATTTGTCCAAGCAGTTCCAGAGAAAAAATATTAATCTACCAATGAGAAACAAGAATTGCCCATGACGGCCATGTTTGCTGCCCGATCGGACGAAATGAGGAAATTTTGAAAAGAACCTCCCATAGATGCTTCTTGTCAAGTTTCGTTCCATTTGGCCAAGCGATTTCAGAGAAGACGATTTTTTATATCAGCCAATCATAAACAAGAAATGCCCATGACGGCCATATTTGTAGTACGATCGGGAAAAAATTAGGAAACTTAATAAACGACCTCTGATATATGCTTCCTGTTAAGTTTTGTTCCATTTGGCAGAGCAGTTTCAGAGGAGAAGATTTTTGAAAACTCAGCCAATCAGAAACAACATTTGACTATGGCGGCCATGTTTTTTGCCCGATCAAAATAAAATGAGGAAATTTGTAGAGGACCTAACAAACATCATTCCTGCAAAGTTAAGTTCCAATAGGAAAAGATCTTTAAAGGAAAACTTTACGCCGGACAACAACGGACGACAGACGCCAAGTGATGGCAATAGTTTACATGGGCTTTTAGGCCAGGTGAGCTTTAAATGAAAGACGAGTTAAGATAACAAGAACAGTTTCGCGGATTGACGGGCGGACAGTATGGGGAAAATAAGACTCCTAAACCTAAGTCATATGTAACATAACAGTAATATTAACAAACAGAACGAGAAAGAAATAAAAAAAACATCAAGATAGGTGTTTTAGGAATTATTATCGTAAAAGATGGGAAAACAAATCGTTCGCAACTTTTCTTTTCCAGCAAGAAACGCGGAACTACATCTTAACAGATATATATTTTGCCTTATTATAAACCAGTGCTTAAACAAGAAATATCAAATACCCTGACTATTAAGTTAATGAATATCACACTTATGCAGAAAACAATAGTATATCAAATATAGAATAACAAATTTGGCCGGATTGGCCTATCATTTTATATTGGTTAGAGTTCAGATTCTGAGACATTGGACTATCCACTCTATTGAAGAGACCAGTGAAATAAGAGCGGGTTTAGAGCTTGTGATAAATTATTATTTTCCGTTACTGAAAGCTATTGAATACCACGATGGTGTTCCAACTAAACTAGCAGATGGTGCTAGTGCTTCTAAACATCGAAGTGTTGCAAGTTTCTGGGAAGGAAAGGTTTCCAGCCCCCCCCCCCCCCAACCTTCCTACCAACAAAACAATCTTCATGCAAAAATGGATAATATAATATAATTGAACCCGTAATAAACTCTGAAGAAACTATCAAAGATTCCTCTGACTGAAGTCATATTTGGTCCATATTTTTGTTGAATTTGAACATTATTTTGAAAGAGGACCACCGTCCATCAAGGGTTCCGTAGTTTTGAAAAAAAAACTTTTTTGGTTGATACAGCAGTTAAAGACAGAATTAAGGACTACTGTGATAAGGCCTACTCAACGAGTGGTGTGAATCAGACTTGGATTCTTAAAAATTCTAAAGATGTACAGGACTATCTCTCTTCTATTCCAATAGTAAAATAACTTTAATTTTTTTTTGTATTAGGTAAGGTTCTAACAAAAAGTACTCTGATACTGGTCTTACGGTTTTTCAACAGCCAGTCGGAATTCCAGTGGGTCGCTTTTGGTCGATCTGTTCATATTTTCGTATGAAGCTAATTTTTACATGGACTACTTCAGAGAAAAGAAAAGAAACTAGCCCAGTCCTTTAATTTCAGTTTCCGCTATACTGGCTACTTTTCTTCATGCATATCAACAAACTTCGCTTTTCAAAAGTAGTTTCAAAAATAGATGATATAACAACACTTGCCTATGGTTCATTCTAAATTCCGGTACCCTGTAATACTGAACATCTATCCCATTAGGATCTTGTAAAGTGTCATTGTTTCTGTAAAAACAACAAATTCTTCGTGGTACCCGATTTGCTAACAAGTCCACAATTACAAACCGGATTATATTCAACCCTTCCATGAAATGTACAGAAAATATGTATGTATCGTGTGGTAGAAATTCCCGCCATTTATCAAGTCGGTATTTTTCGCTATTCCTGTATTCGTTCGCTCCTTTTAAAAAGTTACAGCAGTTGTTCGTTACATGTATACTAGCGAAAACAAACAAATGAATAAGTAACAACACTGTACCAACTATCTTTCTGTAACGTACACACTTCATTGATAGAAAAAATCTACTAAACTGTATTATCCAACAATGAATGAGACTCAAAACAATATGTTTTATAACAATTTAAAGCAAACTATAGGCATCATTCTAAATATCAATTTAATTTGACAGATTATATCATAAAGTATATTTGCTTTTCTATAAAATCCCTTCATAAAGCAATAAAATGTTTTGTAAACAAATATTGATCGTTGTAATGAGATCAGTCAACTTTGTAAACGACAAAAATTCACAACATATTTAGTTTATTCCGGAAATGGAAAAGTCTTTGTTTCCCTCCAAAGTTTGTTTGTGCTGAATGTGTTGTATTCTTAATGGTCATGGCGTAGTCGGCATTATATTCAAATTATTCTGCTTAATTAAAAAAATTCAGGAATGGTTTTCAATGGTATATTATGTCCTTAATGTGTGTATTCAATATTAGTTAGTTAAATACAAGTATAGCTGTAAAGTTCGCTCTAAACTAATTTGAAATCTTTATTAAGAGTAAGTCTGAATATTATCTTTATTGCTTTAGAGACTTTCCTCCTATTCCTTTTGTTAAAAAAAATACGAATTCATTATTACAATGAACCAGAATTCTATTTTCTTTTTTGAATCTATATTTTACAACAATGCATCAGTTCGCACATGATTCGGAATTATCATACTTCTGTATATTTCAAACTAGAGGCTCTAAAGAGCTTGTATCGCTCACCTGGATTTACCTTTTCACGCGGCTTGAGCAGGACTTAAAATCTAAGTGTAATTTGGCTGGTTTTTCTACAGGATTATATGTTAAACTAAGTTCGGCTGTGGCAGCCATCCTGGTTGACAGTCTATGAAATCGGACAAATTTCTGAAAGAGGATCTCCTAAGGACCATTGCTGCCAAGCCTGGTTCCAATTGGTTTCAGAGAAGAAGATTTTCAATGAATTTTCCTATAGGGCCCTATGTTAAACTAAGTTCGGTTATAGCTTGGTTGACAGTCCGGGTCATCGGACACAATTATGAAAGAGGACCATATAAGGACCATTGCTGCAAAGTCTGGTTCCAATTGGTCAAGTGGTTTCAGGCAAGAAGATTGTTCAATGAATTTTCTAAATGGGCCCTATATCAAACTAAGTTCCTATGTGGCTGTTATCTTGATTAACAGTCCGGATCATTGGACATACTTCTGAAAGAGAACCTCCTAAGGATCATTACTGCCATTTTTGGTTCCAATTAGCCTTGTAGTTCCATAGAAGAAGAATTCGATTGCGGTGGCTCGTTTATTACGGGGAGATGCAGATCTAAATCGAAACATTCGACAATACCCCCCCCCCCCCGTTGATCCGCCACCGACGGTGTACTTATATATGTACAGATGCGACTTCTAAAATATAGTTCTGTGCACGCAAAGGATTACTGACTTAAAACGAAAGGACGGACGAACTCAGACCACAAATATTTATATATGTCGGACCTGGAAAATGTTATTAGGACGAAAATAGAAAAGACATCATGGAGTGTTACGGAACCATATTTTACAGTACGAATGAAAACTTTATATAGCTGTACATCTAAGTAAGATTTGTCGCCAAATAAGGTCTAGAGTAAATCATAATGTCGTAACATAAGCACTAAAAGAATATGAAAGACAGGAAAAACATCAAAATTCCATGTTATCTAAAATTTTGTGCGATGTACACGCGCTTCTTCCATTAAAAACTCACCAGCAACGCTCTTACCGAATTTTAATAATTCCCATTAAATTTAACAAATAATCAAATTTCACAAATTCTGCAAATTTCCACTACTATTTTTTTTACTAACTGGTTGGGTTGTTGTCTCTTTCATTTCAATTCACTATCATATTATCTTTAATTTCGTATATTATGCCGTATCAGTAATTACAGTCCTTAGAAAAAAGTATACACGCGTATACCGGGGTGTATATTTATTGAAATAGGAATTCCTTTTACCTTTTCTGAACTAATTGTTGTAAGCTTCAGTTATTTTTCGGTGTTCGAAATTGCACGACAGATGAAAATCAAAAATCGGGTAATTTCGATCATTCAAAAGGTACATTATATAAAAAATTAAGGCAATTCTCAAAGAAAACTACGTGAAAATATGTTTTTTTTTTCATTCAAAACTGTATATTTAGATAAATAGAAAATAAAAATACTAACTTTTTCCGTAGTTAATTTCTAGATAGTGAAAAGTATAAAAGTTTTCGAATAATAATTCCCGCAAAATTGTGGGCGTGGCGAAAGGAAATTTTTGAGGGCCAATCATGTGTCGAAGAATACGGTCTGATCACATTACATGAAGATAAATATAGCGGGAAGATTGTCGCATTACATTTGGTATAGGTCAAGGATAGTAAAGAAGGAAGGAACTGTTTATTTTGATCGAAATTGCACTCCTGATCGAAATATACCGAATTTCCCCTACTGACTTATCAGAAAATGCCCGAATAATCGATTGTTTTCCAGAAATATTTGAACGCTTTTTTGCTCTATATAGAGTAATATAACTGTCCATAAAAGGCACATCATAATATTATATGTAGCGATGCACAGGCCTGACCATGGCATCAAACAGATTACAGGCCACTTTTACTGGAAGAGTATTCATGGAATTTGTATATGATTTGATAGAAAATAAAACTTTTCTTGCTTTCTTTACAAGGTTTTCACAACTGTAACTAAGTTGCTAATTTGAATTTCATGAGAATTAAAACATTTTTTATTTGCTTAAGCTTACCTTAGCCGTTTACTTTCCGGCATCATATCAAGCGAGGCCAACATCGGTTTTGATTTTTTTTTAAAACAACAGTGTATTTCATCTTCCGGTTTGGGATTATTGAAACTAGCTCCAATTATACGCAAATAAAATTTGTCAAAATAAGCCGAAAATAAGTATGAAGTATTATTTTTAAATGCTGCTGATCTCCAATAATGAAAGTTTTGTTCAATCTCCATTCTATAAATATCGTCCTCCGAATTATTCAACATGATGCTCGCTGTGTCGTCATAAGGCAAAAAACTATACTTCTGGGTAACAGAACTGTTCATATTCTTGTTTTCAATAAATAAAATGTGTTCTCTCCACCAAAATAACAGAGCATACACCAGACAGAAGGCACTGAGAGTAATTCTCAACTTTCTCGTCCTCATTGGTATTCGAATTCGGAAGTAAAATAAGGGTTGGATATGATAAAAACGCGGATGCCAATAAAAAAAACCTTGAGAAGTAGCTGACACGAAAAAAAGTAAAACAAAACCCGTACGGAGAAAAAAAATAAGATGATTTTAAAATAAAAACTAATATGCTGTTGGCGTGGTCAGTGATGCGAGCACAGCAATAACCCTTTCCAGAAACTCATTTCCGGTATCTCGATTCTGACCCAAAAATTTTAATTTGAAGGAAGTTATTTCCCTTTCCGGCGAACGAAACTTTCTAGCCTTAGTATGTACCACAATATGGCTGCCCCATTAAACAAAGACTTTTCTAAAATGACCCATATGTAGAAAATGCATATGCTCCTTTAGCGCTCGCTGCGCTCGCTATAAGATAAAAAACCAATTTGCCGCAGAAAAATTAAGCAGGTATCTACAGTAACCATTATTTTATTATCTCCCTTGGATATAATTTGGTTATGGGAGATTACTCTCTGTTTTTCATATTAGTCCTAAAACACATGACTTTACACAGAAAACATAGTGAGGAGTATTTTTTTCGTTAATATTGCGACTGCGGAAAATGAAACGTGCTCATATCTCATGTCATGTTAAAAACGGCAACCGAATAATCCAGTCGTTATATTCGCTCACTTCGATCACGAAATTAATCCACGAGCGCCAGTCAAAAAAATACGAAAGTAAGGAGTACTATTTTATTTAAAGTTTAACAAATTTTGAAATTAATTCGTTTGTTTGTTTGTTTAGTTGGGGTTTAACGCCGTTTTCAGCACATTTGGCTATTTCGCGGCGGCCAGTTTTTATTGGTGGAGGAAGCCGTAGTGCCCGGAGAGAATCACCGACCTTCGGTAGGAAAATTGGCAATCCTTGTCAATTAAGGTAGGAAATTAATTCGAATACATTAAAAAAAAGAAAGAACAACACAAGTCACAAACTGATTACCTCAGTCAGTGTCTGGTTTATATATACTACATTTTTTCGAGCATCCACGAGTCTGGATTTTGCTCCTTTTACCCAAATATACTACACTTCCATTTTGGGTAATATTCAATATTCTGTTTATTTTTCAAATTCCTTTCTCCCTCCCCCCACCGAAAAATATTTTTTCTTTAATCAAATATACACTGGTCAGTAACAAACTGTGTTATGGACTGTAAGATCCTGATATGTTCTATACATTATATATTGTATTGCTAGTTTCAAATTCTACGTGTACCGCGCGCGTGAATAATTATTATTACTCGTTCACGGAAAGATTTAATTGTAATTTTAATATTCCGAAATTAGATATTATATATATTACATTATCGGATTGGAAAGATTTATGAGAAAATACGAGGAATTATATTTACTAGGGGTTAATATTTTCAACGATGCTGGCAATCGGTACTCTAAGATATCTATAATCTTAGTTTTACTTGAACTATTCCATTTAACTTGAAAATAAAGAAACTAGCAAAACATCCACTTCTGCTTCCTACATAGTTTTTGTAATCAAATTCCACTTTGATCAATCGCATCTTTGATAAAAATCTATAAGTAACTTTCCGAATGTGAACTTTCCCTTAATAGCGATAGTCGCTATGACATGACCACTTCTCAACTTGATTCGTTATATACTGTCGTGTATCTAACTTGTGAAAAGACTTCTCAACATTTCTGACATTTTTGCCACAGTAACTTCTAAGAAAGGTTGTGTTCAGTCTTGTTAAATATCACTACTTCAAACACTACAATTTGAACTGATATGAAGTTTGTTTATCTCAAGCCTGATATTCTTAGTTGATTCCACGTCTTACTAGAGCTGACTGTACTATTAATAGGAATTTTATCTATTTGAAATATGACAAAGTCCAACATGCTTGCCCTTCCTGATAACACCCGACTCTTTTTAGGGGGGCTGTCCACATTGCTAGTGATTTTTGTATCGTTTAATTCTCTATGGTTTGCTATCTTTTTAAAGAATTCTTTTGATCATATTTGTGTTATTGTTCTTCAGTAAAGGGACCGGACTTGGACCTCGGGCACAATACTAAATAGGGCATTTTGATAGGTGTTGTCATTCCTAACAAAAATATATGATATTTATATTGGAGTACAGGGGTTTTAATGGGTTTGAGATAATTGATAGTTATTGAGTGTACGCATTACTATGTATTAATTATTTAATGATCATTATTAATAATATATATAAAACCAGATTGCTATTTGGTAATGAAAATTATTTTATGATGAGACAAACCTTTCCAACACGATTCTATAGTAAACCGTGGTATTGGTGAGAAAAGGGGGCGAAGAATGAATACATGGTAAGGTAAACTTAATGGTCATTATAAATGAAGCTTATACAAATTAATGACAATATGTTCAAGAAGATAAAACTGAGTACTTTCACCTGTTGAACAAATGCCATAAAAGGGAACCTATTTTACCAGGTGATGAATTCCCAATATAAAACCTTTTTCACAATAGACTAATTTATACAGTCTTGGGTAAAGATTCGGAAGAAATTTTACATGTTCTTCAATCTCAGAAATACATTCCAAAGTAACCTTTTCAAACTGTGACCCGCGCTGTTGCTAAATGACCATAAATAATAAACAGTTTAAATTTGCTCCATTATTTGGATATTTGTGGATTTTGTTATTGCACAGTTTTTTCTGTGAGTAGTATTTTTCTTTTAATTAATAACCTCCCCTGGTTTTGCTGTCGTAAAGAATCTCTCCTAATTTGCTGTTATAAAAAAATCTCCAAACTTTGATGTTTAAAGTGTCGCCGGAATTTTTTTTCAGGAATGTAATATTATTAACAGTTCTGTAACTTCTTATGATTTACCTTCAAAGGCCAAAAAGTTGGATTTTCCTGAATAAATATGTATCACCCATCCATTTAACCAAACATACATGTACAGCTGTATTAATACTACTTTGCAAACGTGAATTGTTTTCGCTTAAGAAAATTTGAACTCTGACACTCGTTATACTTGTGATATACTGTCTAAGGATAAAAAATTATGTAATATGTGCTCAATTACACGTTGGTCTACAAAGATATAGAGTATATGGGACTATATCAAAATACGCAATTTATAACCGCTTGTATTTATCGTAATTTAATATTTCACAATTTCTCTACTATGAAGCCGGATGTCTTCTTGAAATTCTATGCCGCTATTTGGACTGTAATATACATTGAAAACTTGGCCAATAAAATGGTGTCCTTTTTTAAAGAATAAAAAGTCATTAACAGAAAATTGCTTCATATCGTATTCCCATTTTGTCACTTGGTAAGAAATTTATAAACACCATTAATTGGTCATTCTATCTAAACCGGTAAGCCAATTTTGATCAATGAATAAGTATCTTGGGGCACATGTAGGTGATGGAAAGAAATATTTAACACAGAAATTTTAAAATGTCATACCTTTTTACAAAAGCGATTTCCAGTACTATTTATATTATTTCTGCAAAGTCTTCGATTATAATTTCACATTCCACGAAAAGTGACAATTATATCGTGGCTAATTTTGTAAATAGCTTTCATAGTACAACTTTTTCCTAAACTTTTCATCAAAAGTCAAACTTTGTCCAAAATTTATTAACTTACAAAAACTTGTCTATCAATTTTTAATAATTTACTTAAAACATTTCCAAAAATAGTTAGCTGAAAAAGCATTTGAATAAAATGCGCATAAGATCGTGTTTCAATATTTAAAACTTGCTGTCAAACTAAAACGTTTTGTTTGTTGTAACTTATTGTAAGGCTCTATAATCACTCCAAGCACAAAGGATTTAAGAGAATTAATAAATCAGGAAAACCAAATCCACTGTCATGGGACGAAATTCAGCATTAAAAAAATCAAATAGACAGTAAGCTTACAGAAGGTTTACAGTAAATTCTTTTCAGAACACTACAGGCATAAACTCTTATAAATGAATCCCTGTTCACAAAACTTCAGATTGGCGTAATCTGGACTGCTATCAGCTAAATAACATGTAACCTTCAAACGAGAGGGGAAATCTATAAGACAAATTAAAGACAGACAAAAAGGACACGGCTTGCATGTATAATCCAGAAACTGCTTAGTTTGATTTTTATACAAGATATGTATTTATATGTTTAATAGGTTTGCAACTTTGACAGTCATGGCAATACCACAATATATCTTATGACAGTCATGGCAATACCACAATATATCTTATGACAGTCATGGCAATACCACAATATATCTTTTGACAGTCATGGCAATACCACAATATATCTTATGAAAAAATTAGAGTCAACTTAAATTAGGGCACGGCTGCTCTAGAATTTTTGTTCAATCACCCTCCCCCGTCCCCCCTTCCGTTAGTATCGGACATTTTCACAGGGAGTATACGGAAAATAAAAATTATGAATATTAGAATTATCGTATTATAGCGTTCACGTGAAACGACTTAAAAACTTCAAAGTTACTGGAACTTGAAAGAAAACATATCGAATCAGAATTGTGTGCAAATGTAAGTGATAATTTGGTCCTAGTAAAATAAGTCTGGGTGGACTAATGTTCCTAGGGAAAGAGATCCATGGTGTAAAATTTTCTGTTACATACTTACGAGTTTAAATTTGGATAATTGTGAACTGATTTACTAGTAATGGGAAAAAAAATCTAAAAATAAAACAACTGTTGTGACGTTCCAACTAAGTCCCATGAAAAATTTTCCTAGAAAAACTGATGCCGGACATATGTGACTTATTATAAGCTCGTCTTCCTAGGAAAATTAATCCTGGGACTAAATTTTCTAGTAAAATTCAAAACACGGACTTACTTTCCTAAGAAACAAAGTCCGGTGGGGGGGGGGGGTATATTTTACTACGAGACTAAATGTTACACAAGTATGTGATAGCATGGGGGAACTAACAGTCACTGTTTTATAATTACGTACGTGATACCCACTTGATCAATTGGTCATCCTAACTACTTGTTATTCTTTATATTGGACATTAGAAGAATTAACAAGTTCAAAATCGCGGTGACATTTTTGATAATTTTCACTCCATTCATGACACATACGTATAGACAAAATAGAAGAAAAACCGTTTTAACAAAGAAATAAGCCTAATCTCCTTAATCGAAATGATAAAATTTTTACAGCTTCATTAATTGTTATTGAAAAAGTTTTCAACACGTGTATGTTAATTTCCAAAAAAGTCCTAAAAATAAAACATAAAACTGTCAAATTTTACACCAAGACAATATGCCTGAAAGGCAAGTGAAACATTTTTCCAGACTAAACCTGTTGAAAGTGTTAAAAATTAAGTTTACAGAGCAACTTTATCGAATGATTTCGTTTTCGAAAAGAATTTTGCGATTTGAAAAAAATAAAAGATTTCGAATGTCACGCTATTCGGATATTACAGTTGATTGGTTAATTTTCATCTGGTCAATCTATATTAACATTTCTGTTTATTTATTTCTTTGAATCCATGCACCGGTATTTCAATGAAAAAAATGTGTATAAAAGTACCACGTAACTAACTCAGATAATAACAATCTCCGGTCGTTCGACAGTTATTTTTTATCTTTTGAGATGGTACATGATCTAAAATAGTATTTGCTAACACACCTATATCAACCACACATAGGTTGATTTAAAGTGTATTTTAAGGCAATAGTTTAATTATTTGTTTAAAGAAGGGACAACTAACCACAAAAACAAAATAGAAATTTATAAATTCATAAATAACTATCCCTCCAAATATTTTTTCTGATGCAGTTTTGTCAGCACACAGTATAAACAGTTATATGCAAACACTGGGCACCTGCATGTTTTTTGGTTAAGATGAACAATAATTAAACTAGAAAATGTGTCTATAAGACACGGATACCCCGCCCTAAAAACAACCCAAGTGTGGCTGAACTGTGTTGTACTGTACAAGAGAACTGTAGTGGTGAACTATCATTGATATAAGTTTCTGAGAAATGGAGTTAAACGAAGAACGTAACCGAATCGGACAAGGGTAAATATATATGCCCCAGCCACATTCGTGGCAGAGCATAAAAACGCAAAATAACATGTAAACATACCGTAATCCTTTGCTTTCTGGTAATGCAGTGTAATGTGCTCCATTGCTGCCAAAACTTTGATTGTTAGATGAGTGTTCAAAGAAGCAACACTGCAAGTCATTCCTTAGGCCTTTCATAAAAGCTCCAAATAATCGAAGTTGATTTGATTTGTGGGCAAAAGCTGAATAATAATATGCCTTATCTGCAGTTCCAGTGACAGTCCGAAAGTACAAGTTCGCAGCTGGACTTTCTCGTGCTTCGCTAACTGTATTTGTACTATTTGGACTTTCCAAATGAATGTTTTCCTCATAAGAGTACAGTGAATGTGAACTGTCAACAGACTCGTTATTTAAGGGTTGTCTTCTCCATAACAATATCATACAGGTAAAATAAAAGACAAGAACAATGAGCAAAATCTTTGTCCGTTTCATACCTGTATGTTTTCGGTCCTACGTAATCACATCCCAGAACTACAAACCATTTGTCAATTAAATCCTGTCGTTTCCATTGCTTCATTACGTTTTTTTAGAATATTATTTCCAATTACCTTGAAGACTGATAAATCCCATATTATACGGAAAAACATACATGTATCATCTACTATTGATTTAAGGCGTGTTTGATTTATATCCGCTATAACTGCCAGAACGTATTAATTATAAATTACTTCAACTATCGCATATGGTACTTGAATTTCTCCGTTTCCTGTCAGTATGGCGCAAGATACACTACAGTTTCAACTTGCATATTTACCTTTGTCAAGGCCCTAACCGTAACGAATATGTATTTTAAAATATCAATATGAAGAGTGACGGAACATGTTTTACATGAGTCTAGTTTATTGTATTAAACAGTTCCGGGTATTTAAACACGAATAACACCTTAATAGGCCGTTGTTTTTAAGTTGATACAATATTGATTGGTTTTCGAATCTATTAAACACTTTAAATTTCCTGTATATTTATAATTGTTCTCAAATAAGCGAGAAATTTGCTTACAGGATAAGTATACATGTAACATAAGAATGAATTGTGTGTTCGAAAGAGATATAAATACAGTCAAGTCAACAATACTTGTGCTAATTTTAAAAATCTATCCAATGATGAAAAGTTTTTCTGGCTGTTCACAAACGAGCATTTACCCAACCTAGTGAGTTTGGGAAATAATATTATTAAGTGTATTGAAAAAAGAGCTTTGTTGAAACAATTAGGTATATACGAGCTTAATTTTATTATTGAAAAAGAGCTTTGTGGAAATAATAATAATAATGTATAAACTAAATATGAGCTTAATTTTATTATTGGGAACAGTATTTGTGTTTGACCTGATCCTGTCCTTCCAAATATATGATAGCTATTATTGTTTGTTTCTATATTGTCGAAATTTTCAATCATACATGTTGTATATTGTAATGTACTGTCACTTCATGCCTCCCGTGGCCTCTTGATTTGAAATAAACCTTATTCTTATTCTTATTCATGAAACAATTTTAGAGAATATTAAATTTATAATATTTGTTACTGACGGAATAACAAGAATGTTTGTTACGACAGCAACATGTAGGCAGGTAAACAATTAAAACAAGTGTGGACACACTATTATGCTTCACCCCATAAAGTGTTAGGTATTATATACATTACACAGAAGTATTGGACCTACAACAAAAACCAGATGAAATAAAAATAATTTAGAAATCCAGCCACATTGCTTTTTTTACCCCTTTAACCCCCAATTTCTAAAAAAAACTGTAAAAGATAGGAAATATTTGTCGACATACTACTGAATTTTATGTTCCCTCCGAAATTGCCCCTTGTATCTCGGAAACAATAGAATATAGAAAAAATGTGTTGACATACTGATGAAAGCACTCATCAAGGTGAAAAATTAAAAAAAATCCCCATAAGAAGTTGATAATAAATAATAAATTACATATCAAGCCACATTACTTTTTTGCCCATTTAACCCTTTATATCTAAAAGCACTCATTAAGATGAACTAAAAGTAAAAAATCCCCATTAAAAAATGGATGAAAAATAAAAATTTTATGTTAGGTATCCTGCAAAATGGCTAATTTTGCTCCCTTTAATCCCTTTTATCTCTGAGACGACTAAAGTTACCCAAAAAATGCCTTGAGTAACTTTTTATTGTACTTTTCATGACAAGCCATTCAATTTTTTGTTTATCAAAATCGGATAAGAATTAAAAAAAAAAAAATCTAAAATTAAGGTGTGTCCCTTATTTCTCGAAATGTTTTTTCCATTTTCATCAAGGACTATTGAAAACCAAAAATCATATAAATCGGACAAATATTAAAAAACTTACACCAAAATTATTAAAATACCTTTAGTTAGCTCCAACCAAGTTCAAAATAGAAATAAGGGCATCAAAAATTTGACGATAAGTCGCAAGTTATATCTTGGATATGAAATAAGAATTCATCCCATATAAAATATATTTGATAAAATTTATCACTTTTCATATTAAAAATATAAAAAAATTAAAGTTTGATCAATGTACTGGCACCAGCATCAAAGTCATTGTCCAATATCCAAACGTTAAAGAAAACAACTTCACTAATATGTTGAAAGTCCTGCAAGAACAATCGGCGTAGCGTCATTGCTCACCAGCGAAGATGGCTGAAAAATAAAATCTCCACGAAAAATAAGACAATTCCTAAAGGGAGGGAACACATGGGTGGGTTCGTTTTCGGCAACGCACGGCAGAATGAAGCACATGTATGAAGAAATATACATGTTTGATTATTTAAACCAATAAAAAAGTTTATTCAGTGCGACCATATTCTAACGGATGCATGCAAAGCGGAATAACTCTAACAATACAGTGAAAAGGAAACGGCTAAGGATGAATCATTAATTTTTAATTAACAAAAAAATTCACAATTAGCTCTAACCAAATTCAAAATAGAAATAAGAGTACCAACAATTTTACGATAAGAAAATTGCAAGTGACGATAAATGCCATGTGACGATGTCGCTTATATCTTGGATTTGAAATAAGAATTCATCTTATATAAAATATTTATACTTGGCAAAATTTAACACTTTTCATACGAAAACATTAAAAAAAAATATAGTTTATCGATCAATGTACTGGCAGCAAACCAATGACCAAGTACAAAAAAGTCATTGAACGATGAACATTTTTTTAAGGTAACACGATACCAAATGGGACCGAATTTTTTTTCATAAAATCACATGAATCCGGAAAGAACTATCAAAAGTACACCAAAATTTTTTTAAAAATTGGGAGGTCACCATGCTTATTTTCAAGTTATCGTTGATTTAAACTGGCAATTTTGGCACCAAATTTGCATAGGTATATAGGGTTAATTACACTTTTTTACCCCGTTTTTTTTGTTCTTTTTACGATGTTTAATAATTAAGAATGTGATCACGTGTGCCAAAAACTAACACAATATAGAGAAGTACAACTGCAATCCAACCATACATAAAAATGCATAGGTCACCGATCTATTTTTCAAGATATATTGCCTCCAACGTTACCTTTCATGTGGAAAATAGCTAAAAACTGACTGGGAACGTCAATTCGCCTCAGGCCAATACAGCAAGCCTCATATCAATAACTAAGCCAATACGGAAATTGTTAATTGATAATATCATATTATCGTCGTCAATTTCAAGAAAACGAACAGACACATACTCACCATGGTAGTTATTTATATTATACATCTAGTAGTGTGAAATAATCTAATAAATAAGTAATTACAAATAAAGACAATTATATTCTGGCCCCCGTTTGACTATCTTATTCCGACCTTTGTTTTGTTAAGTAAGCGCACACACGGTTGATAATGTTCAGTTTCTGTCAAAATGAGGATTTTATATGACTAAAGATTAGTCCGCTACTAGCTTCCTTTTTGCGTAGCGCTTTCGACATAACCTTTTCACGAATAATTCCATTATATGAAGTTCGAAGTATTTTACTGTCTTAAAAATGTCTCAAATGGTCCTCAACAAAAGTTGCGTGAAAATTATATCGCAAAAGGTATTCTTTGCTCACATCAGCTTCTCTAATGAGGTCCTGTAACATTTCAACATCAGCGCGAGCATCGTGTCCATAGTAAGCTCTGTGAATACGATTTACGATTTAGCCTTGAACAGAGGAAGTGTGTCGGCCGGAAAAAACCGGTTATACGTCCTTTCAGCATACCAATACTGTTGGACTGCTGCATTCATATATTTGTATGCCTGACTTTTTATTCTATAATTGCAGATAACTCCTTAGTTTTCGAGTTTAATGTAACCACCGACTACATTCGACATTTTGCTTCCAGATGAAGGAACATACATTAAATTAAAGACAGCCCGGTCGTCAAAGACTCGTATGGTCACATTTCGAAAAAATCGCGCCTTTCTATGATCATTTTAGTTTTTCGTCATTTCGAGTAGTGGTGCACTAACCTATTACCTATGATTATTTATCGCCTAATACTAATTTTTAATGACATGAATTGATATAAATTCCACTAATAAATAAAAATATGTCATTTCAATTTATACAACTTTTTCATTTCTACAAAATTATTTCGCAGTTTTTAATTTTTCATTTCCAAAGTAAAATTAACGGTTTCCAATTAATTTACAACAAAAAATACGCGTTAGATTGTTGATAAAATGGCTTCGAAATATAAGGGAATACTAATGAGTGCAAAAGGAATATTTTTGTTCTCATTTGTTTCATTCGAATTAAAAAATACGTATTTTTTTCATTAACCAGTTTAACTATCATTACAAAGCTTCGCGTGGTGTAATATGAAACTCAGACCTGGCAAATATTTCGCATATTATATAACCTTCACAAGATCCTAATAATATGTAATTACTACTACACATATGGTCGAAAATGGGTATCAAAACTTTATGATAAATCAAAACAACGTCATGAAGATATAAATATTCTTTGGTATGATATGATTGAGTCTAGTTTCGAAGAATTAGATCAATAATTAAAATTTCAAAAAGTTTGACAAAATGATAATCATATTAGCCACAGAAAAGGGATAGTGATTTCAATATTACAGGTTATAGTGCGAAATCTGAAAAAAAACTTCAAAAGTGAAACGTATGTAAGTAAGAAATCGAAAAACCAAGGTGCCGTTAAGTTTAGATTATGATAGCAGTTTTTGTGACATTTAATAAAAAGAGCCGGAAAGCTATTTTTTCTTTCAAATATTATGCATCTTTATGATGAATCTGAAAAAAATTAACACACGTCTTTCGAAGATACAGTGTAATATGAGTGTATATAAATATATTTCCTTTTCTGAGTATTGACACACCAACGTCGATCTCCTTATCTTTTTTACAGTTTATACCTTACTGTCGAACATGCGATTTTCTTGACAGAAATTACTCATATAAACCAAAGACAAGCTAGGTTATGTCATACTTTGTTAACTTAGTAATATTGCGGTTGTCATTAGGGCCGAATATGATCGAATTTTCCTCACCATACTTACCGGGGTACTCGATCTCGATTTTTGTTTTGGTTTGAGTGGTTCACACAATTTCTGTGCTTTTTCGTTTGTGCTGTCTCTTTCTTATTCTGTCTGTTTGTTTCTATTTATTTGGTTATGTTTTTGTGGTAATGTTTTGCTGTGCTAGTGTTCTCACAAATTCGCCTTGTTTGTAGGCCTTGCTGAATTCGCCAAATGTCTTATCTATTCGGTATTCTTTTGTCAATATTAAAGTCACATATGTAGCGGTCTGTTTTCCAGACAATGGTCGCTGATACTGCTAAACGCAACTAGTAGAAAACTAGTAGGCTCACCCTTCAAGTATGTTTGGGAGGAAAGGGAATTTCGTCTTTGTCCCCATTTTTTACAGCTTGAACATCATGATTTTTCTTAAGATTTGATAATGATGTACATGTAAGTAGATCCATTTGTAATGTGGGATTTGTGTTTGAACAGAACTTGCACCGAGCTATGACCATGTAAGTCAGTGGATCTATTTCTTAGTGCTTTACTTATATGGCTTGCTCAGACAAGGAAGATACTTAATCCTGTAAGAGTAATGGACGGTATGAAAACTTGAGTGGCGAGAGCATATGCTTCGTACAAGTGAAGTAAATTCAACTGAAATAATTTTTTACGTAAAATTACGCCAATATCCTCACTTCAAAATATTGATAATGAAATGATTAGACTTCATTTGATTAGTTAAAATATTTATCGGCAATTCGTACATGTTCCTTTGATCTTTTTGCCTAATATTTTCGAGTATCACATACACGCCGTGTCACTGAAAATATTAGACACCTTTGACCTCAATTTTCTTAAATCGTGACCACCCCTTACTTTGACGACCGACCTAATATGAAACTTTCCAAAAATATACAGTTTTGCGGTGTAGTCTATGGGTACATTAGGCCGCTGTTCTATACTGAATTTGAACCGACGCATATAGTTTTTTCCATATCGAATTTTTATTCAGTTATCTGCAGTAACATACGAGATAATATTTGAATGCTTTTATTTGTGACTTTAAATATGTTTTATTATGAAAAAAATTCATTACAAATTCACATATTTTTTTTGGTCATCCCTGTAAAACGTTGTCTCATTATCTTGAATGATTTCAGTTTTCCATGTTCACAAGCGCCGTAACGTTAGGGAGGATAACTCGTGACGTTACGTCTTTCGGTATCGTGTTACCTTAAACATTAAGACTGAAAACGGAATACAACGTATTCCTTGTATGAATGGTCAGTTTCAAAACCAACGTGTCAAAACTAGACACCAAATACAATACCAACGTGTCAAAAATATATAGTACAGTGATAATATGTAGGGATTTTGTGAAGAAATAATTCACAATATCCCTTCTTTTAAAATAAAAAAAAACTCACTTTTCGACACTGTCCATATCATTGAAGGGATTAGCTGAAACATTTACATCTAAAGTAGAAGTATTTGGAAGTCCAACTAAACTTGTGCTAAGTGGTCCACTACAAAATGGGCATGAAAAATAAAACAAATATTTTTTTTGTGACTTAATGCGTTTTTATTGTACCAATGTATTTAAAACATTCAAAATAGTGGAAAAAATAAATTTAATGTTGTTTCCTACACTGGAACATTATAAACTATTAAATGATTTAATTTTTTTTATCCTCAACCAAAGAACTGTCAAAATTTATTTCTGTTCTGAGCTTGAGAGCACTCATCTTACAATTTATTAATCTTCCTTTTTTATCTGAAAATATTTATTTCCACCAAAATATGAAAACTTAAAGGAGACCATTCAACAGATGAAGCATGACGATAATTGAAGAGGAAATTAACTGAGAACAACAAATAATACATGAATAATCATGTTTTTCTCCACAGGATCAGATACCCTGAAAATAGCCAAGGAATCAGAGAATTAACAAACAATTGCTACATATAATTATTTTAAATTTTAGGATATGCTGTTTTTAGTATTGCCATTCATTTCATTATGACACATTATAAACCATTCAATAAAAAATGTTTTCTCATTTCTGGTCCTATGAAATATACAAATCATTAATTCATTTGATAAATTATCATACAAGCTCACCATTACAAAATTGTAACAAGCAGATAGGTATTTTTGCTGTCAGAGTAAAAAAATATCTAAATTAACTAGAATTGTCCTGAGAGGGACTAATATCCCCCACCCCCAGCTTCTCTTTTGAAGCCTATACAAAGTTCAAATCATCATATTTTTCAAAGTACTCGCCCAAACAGAAAATCCTAACAATATGCACATCTCCTAATGTGATCTAACTCTCCATAAAGTTTCATCAGAATCATGCAAGTAATGTAGGAGAGTTGAGGACAACATATGGAACGAAGTTTTGTTAAAAAACGCCTAAGTCCAAACAGCCATATCTTTTACATTTCTTGTCCAAACAGTTCAATCATCAAATTTTTCAAAGGACTCGCCCAAACAGAAAATCCTGATAATATGCACATCTCCATATAGTGATCTAACACTCCATTAAGTTTCATGATAATCATGCAAGTAATGTAGGAGTTGCGGACAACTTTTTTTGGACAGACGGACGGACGGACGGACATACAGACTGAAACCTATATACCCCCCAAACTTCGTTTGCGAGAGGTATAAATATAGTGCAAACAAAATACATGTATATACAGAATGGTCAGTAAATTAACCTGTGTATATTGAACACCTGTCTAATTGAACAAATTAAACAGTCCTAAAATGGTTCAATTCAGACAGGTTTTACTGTATTTTTATTGTTCATGAAATATGGTTATTCTATTTGTATAAAAATCTTCAACAATGCTCCACACACTAACAATATCACACAAAACACATAAAAAATATTTACTGATTGTATCTGTGAATTTCTTTAGTATTAGTAAAGTTTTCATTAAAATATGACAAATTTAGAGAATATAATTAATAAAATTTGTAAAGACATAATCTACAGTGAAAACTAAAACTTAAATTAATCAAATCAAACATCATGCTGATCAATAAAGTCCAGTCATTGGAAGAAGATTTATATTTACTACTGCAGATCCATTTTATTTAGTTTAGTACAAATTACTGTGGTTTGTTTTAGTAACCACAAATATAGGTATTTAAGGATGTTCGCTTGTGACGTTTCTGACTTTTGGTAAAAATTTTGTAGCTCCTCTGGAGTGTTCTTAGGAATACATTTAAGTTATTTTGCCCAGTAACCCCTATATTTATTTTCGTTTTCTGAAAGAACTTTCAAATGCTCAGTTTGTAAAATATATCGAAAATGTAGTTAGTCCTTCGATACGTTTTAAAAAAAGGTCTTTCAATATTTTCCCAATGTATTTCTTATGAAAAATCCTGAGAAAAAAATTATCCCACCAAAAATTTGAACTTTTCAGTTGATAATATCTCAAAAACAAGTACACGAACATATACTTTTTTGTTTATAATTTTAAAGCATTTTACATTCACTTGTGAAAAATGTATAATTTAGGAAAATGTTGTTATTTTGAACTTCAGGAGTGAACATCCTTAACAAAATACATAATTTAAAGTGTGTTTTCACTAAAACGTTTCAACACAAATTCAATATCCTTGAAATAAAACATTTTCAGTAAGCCTTGAAAATAAATGAATTTGAAGTATTAATAGAATGTTCTGAACAATTATATTACAGTTTTAGCTTATTCCTCTCAATGACTACATTTATCTACCATTTACACACTTACATTTTAATATTTTAGAATAAGACCATAGTTGTTTTTTTCTTTGTTTTGCGTCTGCATGCGGGTAGGTTTTTTTTCCTCATTTGGTCAAAAACAGACGTATTTTTCAATCGGTATAAAAAAATAGCAAATTTGTCTTTTCCCAAACGTGTTTTAGTTTTTTAAATGGCCCTAGACCAGACAAAAACTATCACGAATTACTTTCCATTTGAATCTCTCGTTCTTTCTGGTGTCACAGATTAACTGTTCAATTGCAGTTTTATGAAATCTCTATGAGGAGTAAATGCCTAGTGTTTTTTTCCCCCTGGCTGGCTGGTAGGTTTTAGCAGACTCAGTTGACGCAAAACAAAGAAAAAAACGGACACAGCCCAATGGCAGCATACTATAACTTGCTGCAGTAAAAAAAAATACTCATTTTCAATGTTCTGACAATCAAATATAAGACAGAAAAAAATATTCTCCCCTGATGTAGATTGAGGAACTTGAAACATTACAAATATAAATAACATAATAAGTTTTTAATTTAATATTTGGTGTTAGCTTTCATTAGCAGTGTCATCTTTAGCTTGTGGTTTGTTTTCATCTGGTTTCATTGCTGGGAATAACAACACTTCCTAAAAATAGAAAATTAATAAAACGTAATTAATCAAAAATCTAATATTAAAGACAGAGAAATATGTTCACTTAATAGAATATAACTTGTGAGAATGAGGTCTTGATAATTTTAACTAAGGTAAACCTACAAATATGTTTTAATGGAGAAACCCTAATGTCTACAAGCCCAATAAGTGTCCTCTTTTAATGTCTGTAGTATCTGGTGGTTTCAGTCAACAATTTAGATGCATGTATTTCTGTTTTTTTTTTTAGTTAATGGGATCAGAGAAGAATTAAATATATTTTCTCTGTAATTTCTCAGTTTCAAATAATAGCAATAGAATTGGGGTTGAATGTCAAACTTTGTCTACCAGGGTGTATCTTTCAAATGGAATCATACAAGAACAAAATTCGTTTTTTTTTTGCAAACAAATTCCAAGCACAAAATCATTTCCTATTAATTAATGTCAATTTGTCTGTTAATTCCAAAGCAATTATAGCAAAATCCACTTTACTGCAAAGGAAATTCTATTGAAATGTGAAAATGGTTCTTTGCAAAATATGCAATGAACTGGGAAACATTTTTTCTTAAAAGCTGTCTTTTCAAAAATAACTTTTTGCAATTATTGTTGTAGAACAAAGTACACAATACAACCACAAATATTTTCTACAGTATAAAAACTGAAATAAGATCTCTTTGTTTTGTACTTTCCTTACATCAAATAAAGAATGCCAGGTGATCCTTCAGTGCCCTTCATTCCAACGGTGATTCACCTTAATATTATTGGAGTCTGTAAGAAACATGGTCAATCTGTGAACACCAAGACCCCATCCTACTGTAGGTGGTAGTCCAAACCTCAGTGTTCAAGTTAGGGTCTAATTTAGCTTACCTTAATATTATTGGAGTCTGTAAGAAAAATGATCAATCTGTCAAACCAAGACCCCATCCTACTGTAGGTGGTAGTCCAAACCTCAGTGTTCAAGTTAGGGTCTAATTTAGCTTACCTTAATATTATTGGAGTCTGTAAGAAACATGGTCAATCTGTCAAACCAAGACCCCATCCTACTGTAGGTGGTAGTCCAAACCTCAGTGTTCAAGTTAGGGTCTAATTTAGCTTACCTTAATATTATTGGAGTCTGTAAGAAACATGGTCAATCTGTCAAACCAAGACCCCATCCTACTGTAGGTGGTAGTCCAAACCTCAGTGTTCAAGTTAGGGTCTAATTTAGCTTACCTTAATATTATTGGAGTCTGTAAGAAACATGGTCAATCTGTCAAACCAAGACCCCATCCTACTGTAGGTGGTAGTCCAAACCTCAGTGTTCAAGTTAGGGTCTAATTTAGCTTACTTTAATATTATTGGAGTCTGTAAGAAACATGATCAATCTGTCAAACCAAGACCCCATCCTACTGTAGGTGGTAGTCCAAACCTCAGTGTTCCAGTTAGGATCTAATAGCTTACCTTAATATTATTGGAATCCGTAAGAAACATGGTCAATCTGTCAACACCCAGACCTCATCCTACTGTAGTTGGTAGTCAGTGTTCCAGTAGTATTTAAAGGCTTACCTTTATATTATTGGAGTCTGTAAGAAACATGGTCAATCTGTCAACACCCAGACCCCATCCTAGTTGGTAGTCAGTGAACCAGGTAGTATTTACACGGTGCGGAATGGTAGCGGACTTTTCTGTTTTTTTTTTCTGTGTTTACTGACTAAACGTGCTCAGCAACAGACTTTTCGGTGTACAGAAATTGACTCGTGTCAGAAAATGGACACAGGAGAAAAAAAGAAGTCATAAGTCTCCTTAAAACTATGATCATGGAATATCCCAATATATATTATCTTTGTTTATCTATTTCTTTTCATCAAATGTCTTCAAAAAGACCAAACCAGTCCGCAGTAGTCATGTTTTTCAAGAAATTTATCGATTCTTCTTATCGATTGACTTGTTTTTCTTTGACACAAAACGTAATTCATAACTGACAAAGCAAACAACATATAGATCAAGTTATAAATGTGGTTGTTAATTGGAAAAAATGGTTTAAACTTAATCATTGGCAATGGACTTTTTGTGTTTAAAGCACCTGGCTTAATTTTTTGGCACCGGACTGAAGGGGATCATTTGGCAATGGACTCATTGTGCTTATTATTATTATCATTTATTAGAATTAAGAGAAAGAAAAGCTTGTTGCTGAACAAGCCAAAAAGGAAGAAAACATTACCATCATGATGCTACCATTATTCGTGTGTTCCACATATTTACGTATTTATGATCAATAATTCAGATGCATAATATCATCATTAGAAATAAACTACATTCTCTTATCCTTCAGTTACATTCATTGTTTAAATCAGTAATTTGTTTGTAATTGAATTATATTTCCAAGCCATCCATTCAAGTGAAGATGAATTAAGTCACATCACAAAAATCTTCAAAAGTAGCATGTACATGTATCTATATTATGATTGGTTGAAATCAAGTTAGAAATAACATATCGGAGATGAAGAAACATAAAACCTTGATAAATATCGTGTAAGATGTCAAAAATAACGACCATAACAAATAAAATGACTAGAGGTCTCAAGAGCCTGTATCGCTCACCTGGATTTAACTTTTCACCTTGACCAGACCTAAAAATTTAAGTGTTGCAGTCAATTTAGGTGGTTTTTCTATAGGATTCTATGTTATACTAATTTCAGCTGTGGCAGTCATACATTTCTAAAAGAGAACCATCTAAGGACCATTTCTGCTAAGTCTTGTTCCAACTGGCTAAGCGGTTTCAGACAAGAAGATTTTAAAATAAATTTTCCTACAGTGTCCAATATTTAACAAAGTTCGGTGTGGCAGCCATCTTGGTTGACAATCCGGGTGATCGGACATATTTCTGAAAGAGGACCTCCTAAGGACCAATGCTGCCAAGTCTGGCTCTAATATGTCAAGTGGTTTCAATGAATTTTCCTATAGGGCCCTATGTTAAACTAAGTTCGGCTGTGACGGCCATCTTGGTTGACAGTCTGGGTCATTGCACAAAATTCTAAAAGAGGACCATCTAAGGACCATTGCTACCAAGTCTAATTCTAATTGGCTTAGTTGTTTCAGACAAAAAGATTTTTGAGTGAATATCCCATAGGGTCCTATGTTAAACTAAGTTCTGCTGTGGCGGCCATCTTGGTTCACAGTCCACGAAATCAGACATATTTCTGAAAAAGGACCTCCTAAGGACCAATGCCGCCAAGTCTGGCTCCAATATGTCAAGTGGTTTTAGACAAAAAGATTTTTCAATGAATTTTCCTATAGGGCCCTATGTTAAACTAAGTTCGGTTGTGGCGGCCATCTTGGTTGACAGTCCGGGTCATTGGACACACCTCTGTAAGAGGACCATCTAAGGACCATTGCTGCCAAGTCTGGTTCCAATTGGTCAAGTGGTTTAAGACAAGAAGATTTTTCAATGAATTTTCCCATAGGGCCCTATATTAAACTAAGTTCGGCTGTGGCGGCCATCTTGGTTAAGAGTCCGGGTCACTGGACATATTTCTGAAAGAGAACCTCCTAAGAACTATTACTGCCAACTTTGGTTCCAACTGGACTTGTAGTTTCATATAAGAAGAGTTTTGAAAGCCACCCCCCTTTTTTTTCTATTTTTAGTAACAGCAGCCATCTCGGTTGGAAGTCGGGGATGACAGACAAAATTTTGGAAGGGGGCCACCCAAGGACCATTCCACCAAAGTTTGGTCTCAATTGGCCAAGTGGTTTGAGAGGAAAAGATCTTTAAAGGAAAGTTTACACTGGATTCCGTCTTTAAACGGCAAAAACTCCTATTAGGGGTCAATCAATGATTTTGGTCATTTTGACTTATTTGTAGATCTTACTTTGTTGAACATTTTTGCTGTTTATAATTCGTCTTTATCTATAATAATATTCAAGATAATAACCTAAAACTGCAAAATTTCCTTAAAATTAACAATTCAGGGGCAATAACCCAACAAAGGTTTGAACGATTCGTCTGAAAATTTCATGACAGGTAGATCTTGCCTGATGAACATTTTTACCCCATGTCAGTTTTGCTCTAATTGCTTTAGTTTTTGAGATATAACACAAAAACTACAGTTTACCCCTATGTTCTATTTTTAGCCATGTCGGCTATATTGGTTGGCAGGCGGGGTCATCGGACAAATTTTTTAAACTAGATACCCTAATGGAGCTTGTGGCCAAGTTTGGTTCAGTTTGGCCCAGTAGTTTCAGAGGAGAAGATTTTTGTAAAAGTTAACGGAGGACGACGAATGCCGGACGCCAAGTGATGAGAAAAGCTCACTTGACCCTTTGGGTCAGGTGAGCTAAAAATGAAATAGTAGCCAAATGAAGAATATTTGATTATATTACTTTTTAGCTCACCTGGCCCAAAGGGCCATGTTAGTTATTGCCATCACTTGGCATCCGTCGTCGTCATAAACTTTCCTTTAAAGATTTTCTCCTCTGAAACCACTGGGCCAATTGGAACAAAACTTGGCAGCAATGGTCCTTAGGTGGTCCTCTTTCAGAATTATATCCAATGACCCCACCCGTCATCTAAGATGGCCACCAGAGCCAAACAGATCCATATCTAAGCATACGTACCAAAACCTCTTTTAATGCTTCCATGATGTAAAGACAGTTAGTTCGGTGCCACAAACATTAATAGGCTGTTGCCATGAAAATCGTAGAAAAATGATATTATACCGGAAAATAGTAAAGATAACATAATTTGAAGGTGAGGAAAAGTTTCTTTGTTTGAAAATTCGTCTATAAAAAGACAAAATATACATAGAATCTTCAAATATTTACTATAATAATAGGTTTCAAGCAACAGGGCCCATATTTTCATTTATTATGTTTGCATTGTGAAGATGATTAAAAAAGAATGGACCTGCTCAAACAAATGTGTAAACTAATTTACAAACAAAAAACACTTTAAAATTCTGTGACATTAACCATTTATGGACAAGTATAGAATAATAACCTTTATAAAGAGGAATTGTGATACACCTACCCTCTCGCTTTTATCAAAAAACCCGAAAAGTCTGTTGCTGAGCACGCTTAGTCAGGAAACACAGAAAAAAAAACAAAAAGTCCGCAACCATTCCGCACGTGATTTAAAGGCTTACCTTTATATTATTGGAGTCTGTAAGAAACATGGTCAATCTGTCAATACCAAGACCCCATCCTGCTGTAGGTGGTAGTCCATACTCTAATGCTGTACAGAAATTTTCATCAACAAACATTGCTTCATCATCCCCTGCAGCTTTATCCTGTAATAAAACATAATATAAACATGAGAATGAAGGTCTCAACTGATAAAACAAACTTTTCAGTTGTAATGTGAAATTAATTTACATAGGTGATTTGAAATGAATTTAAAAACCAGTATTTTCAAAAGATATCTACCGTTTCTACTTGCCTATTAGACGAATTGGTCTTATAGGACATCACATTCACCAAGGAGAAGAAATCTTAGCGTATCTAAAAAGTTAGGTCGGTAAATTTAAAGATATGTCACTAAAAAACACCTATTTTTGAGGAAGTTTTAAAAACTGTCGGAAAATTAGGTTTTTTGGGATCAGTGTTGACTTCCAGCAGATTGATTTATTTAATGAATGGGAAGTATAAACCAGATGACATTAAAGCCCATACTTCCAGAGTTGTTTCTTCATTTGTCTTCCATGAATTCATCATCAATATTTATGAATATTGCCATTTTAAATCCAAAACCAAAAACAATGACAAACTTCAAAGGACCCACCATGTTTTGACATGTGGGCAACACGTCGTCATAATCCGGATTCGAAATGGAACCTAATGGATAATTGTTTGATTTGTTTCTTTCGTCTTTGTATAAGACCAATGTTAATTCAATTTATATTTTAAGAAAAGGAGGTAGAATATGTTTAATTTTGTAATATTAATTTAAAGTGTATCCTCGTTATCTAACTCGAAATCAGAAACGTAGTTAACTTCCAGGTGCAATACATTTTGTATTTATAACATTTATTTTCATGTTTTGGATGAATAAACTTATTTGTTTTGAGGAATGGAAGACTCGATCCTGACAAGGTTTACTGCTTTTTAGGATAAAACTTTACTCCACCCTTTGCCAGATCTTTGATGGCCATTTGCCATGATCTTATACGAGGGTCAAGGCAAAAGTACTGCCCAAATTTCCCAAGAAAGCGCCCTCGTCTTATAGGACACTTAGCCTTAAAGGGGAATCAATGGTAATGCCATTCTTGAGGTATGGACTGTTAAGTTATTGTGGAAGGCCAAACAATGAGATGATTATTGTGGAAGGCCAAACAATGAGATGATTATTGTGGATGCCAAACAATGAGATGATTATTGTGGAAGGCCAAACAATGAGATGATTATTGTGGAAGGCCAAACATTGAGATGATTATTGTGGAAGGCCAAACAATGAGATGGTTATTGTGGATGCCAAACAATGAGATGATTATTGTGGAAGGCCAGACAATGAAATGATTATTGTGGAAGGCCAAACAATGAGATGATTATTGTGGAAGGCCAAACAATGAAATGATTATTGTGGAAGGCCAAACAATGAGATGATTATTGTGGAAGGCCAAACAATGAGATGATTATTGTGGAAGGCCAAACAATGAGATGATTATTGTGGAAGGCCAAACATTGAGATGATTATTGTGGAAGGCCAAACAATGAGATGGTTATTGTGGATGCCAAACAATGAGATGATTATTGTGGAAGGCCAGACAATGAAATGATTATTGTGGAAGGCCAAACAATGAGATGATTATTGTGGAAGGCCAAACAATGAGATGATTATTGTGGAAGGCCAAACAATGAGATGATTATTGTGGATGCCAAACAATGAGATGATTATTGTGGAAGGCCAAACAATGAGATGATTATTGTGGAAGGCCAAACAATGAGATGATTACCGTGGAAGGCCAAACAATGAGATGATTATTGTGGAAGGGCAAACAATGAGATGATTATTGTGGAAGACCAAACAATGGGATGATTATTGTAGAAGGCCAAACAATGAGATCATTATTGTGGAAGGCCAAACAATGAGATGATTATTGTGGAAGGCCAAACAATGAGATGATTATTGTGGAAGGCCAAACAATGAGATGATTACCGTGGAAGGCCAAACAATGAGATTATTGTGGAAGGCCAAACAATGAGATGATTACCGTGGAAGGCCAAACAATGAGATGATTATTGTGGAAGGCCAAACAATGAGATGATTATTGTGGAAGACGAAACAATAGGATGATTATTGTAGAAGGCCAAACAATGAGATGATTATTGTGGAAGGCCACAAAATTGGATGATCTATAAACAAGTATTGTAGAGAGACAAAATTTTCCTTTACACATAAATCTACTATAACTACTCGCCCTCCCCCTAAAATACTCTTGCAAATATATTTAATACAGAGATTAATTACTATTAATCATCAAAATTTCATTAAAAACAAAAAACAGCAATAGTTGAAGCATTTTACAGCAACTTAAAATAAGAAAATATATTTCAAAATTATTTTAAAACAAATTTTGTAAGAAAATAAATGTAGATTACTAACTTTTGCCTGTTGTGCAAATCTTTCCCTTTGGACAACTGGGTCATTTAACTCTGTGTATGCATTTATAATTTCTTTTTTACATACAAACATTTCCAATCTCTCTGTTAAACCTGTTGAAGATCTATGCCTAGAAAAGATTGTATAAAACAAAGTCAAAACCATAAAAATCAGTATTGATTTACATGTAAGTTCTGTGAAAATATTCAAACATTTTCATAATTATCTTAAAATAGTTTTATAATAGTTTAAATGTTCCAAATTGTAATCTAACGATGGAGACTTCAACCATAATCAACCAAGGTACCGTTAACTATCTTCTTTAACATGACTTAGTTTGGGAAAAAAACCTTCTTCAATGAAATCAACACCATTTACCACAAAAATGAATAGGAAATTGGTCTGATGTACAGTCAAACCTGTCTTATGTGACCTTCCAAGGGAAAGCAAAATTATGGTCACTAAAGACTTGTGGTCTTTATATACAGGTGAATTCTATATAGAATGCACTAAAAAGGGATCTGAAATGATGGTTTTTTAAGACATGTTATTGCTTAATACAGACGGTGACTACAGCAGGTTTGACTGTATATATACATATATATATATATCATTGCAAAATATCATAAAACCCATATAAATTAACCTTACAAATAAACATACATCTATTAAAACAATGATTAGATTAATTTTATACATCTTAAAAACATTACAAGTATGGATGTTAAAATAAATTTCAGTTTTACTTCCTTAATGAAAACAAAATTACTTATTTTATAGTATTCTACATGAATCTTGTTTTACACCTGGTTTATTTTTATATAATCAATTCTTAAACTACATTTTTTAGAATAATCCATACTTACCATTTAGCTAAAGGACTCATAACTTGTGGATGGTCTATTATAAAAGCTGGATTAATGCATTCCTCTTCAATGTATTTCCCAACTAACTGTAAAAAGTTTAATATTTTTTTTATCATGCTTATAATACAAATTGTTTATTTACACACAATCAAGAAAAAACAAACTATTTTAATACAATTGAAACTCTTTACAAAGCAGCTAAGGGAGCACAGAAATTGTGCAATTTTTGGAAGTTCCAGACTAGATCGTATCTTTATGAAATTTGACCTAAATTAAATAAATTCTATGTACATGTACTAAAAATAAACAAGGGAAAAGCTGTCAAAATGACAGCAAACCTGATTTTCTCAAATATTTGTAAGGTGTAAATCTTGTCTGTAACTGTTTTGGTACTTTATTGTTCCCTTGTTTGTTTTTGTCTCCAGTGTACCCGAGCTTTTAAGAGAAACATGTGTTATACATTAAGTTTATAATATACAGTTAAAATGGTCAATACTGAACTTTTCCTCCATTTTATCATTGGGAACAACGTATTATAATTTGGAAAGCATTGCTTGATTGGTTCATCTGTTAATGCACAATAACAACAAAAAATGCCATTTTCCAATTAACAGACCTGATTTTGACAACACTTCGGCAGCCATTTTACTATGTATAATAAAGGAACCGTAACGGAAAAATCCGGACTTCCAAAAGCGGAATTCCGCTTTAAAGTGGAAGAAAATCAGGTCTGAATTAATCAAGGATTTAACTCCGGAGCTGTAAAACTGAAATGTTCAATATCAATCTTGGCCTCCATCTTATCATCCGAAACAACATATTATAATTTGAAAAGCTTTTGGTTGAAGGGTTCATCAGTTATTGCACGGAAACTGCTGACAGCCACCTGCCCAACAGCTGTACTTTTTTCAATTGGAAAACCTGGTTTAAAACTTTTACTCATCAGACAATATGTTTAAAACATCTGAAGATGGATGAGAGGCTTTCAATGATCAATGAGTTCCAACACCACAAGACAATCATTTAATGTGTTTATTTACTTACTTTGTCTAACAATCGTGCTGTTGTTCTCGGATTTGTACATTCTACTTCATGTTTTTTACATAAATCATCAAAAAATTTTCTGGATTCTGAAAAAATGTACACAGGATTCACTTATAAACATGTACTATTAATTGACTTCAGGTGAAATTTTTTCTGATAATCTAATCGTTAACTCTATTTCAAAATTATTTTCAAGAGGAAATATCAAACAATAATGATGTAATGTTAGGCCACATAAAATAAATTCTCTGGTTCTCAGTCAACTGATTTTACAATAAACTGCTGCACTTTATGCGCATTATATGCCCATAGAAAATATTTATTTTTTAGCAAATCAAGAGTCATGTTACTTTTTCAACGGCTTAAAATATCTAAATTATAACACTGTTACAACAAACTAAATATTATCTTTGTGAAAGCAGGAAATTTTAAACTTATAAAAAATTCCTTATTTTTGGACAATCTAAGTCCCATAATTCTGGAACAACAAAAATGAATATTGTCAAAAAGTATAATAAATACCCTCAGACCACCATTTGTAATAATGTGTTAAAATTTGAAGAAAATCAGTCAAGGCGAACTCAAGTTCGTGTGCGACATGTGAAAAATTGTTTTTTATTGGACAATCTAAGTCCCATAACCTTGAACGACGAAAGTGAAAATTGTCAAGAAGTATACAGACCCTCAGACAGAGGCAAGGGGCAAGGGATTTTCAATTTAGGTGTTTATTTTGGTGATATACAAATCTAGTTTGAATCCATTCACTTCTATGACCTTTTTATTATACAAATGGGATATCTGTGTTGCCTTGAATTTCCACTATTTCTCCTGCAAATACTCTTCTGCACAGCTGTTCCATGGTAATTGTAGACTGAACAGGTAGTATAGTCCATGGAATGACTTGTTTCAAGCAAATATTCAAGTTAAACTCACTGCCATGATCGTTCATCAGCTATTTATTTACATTGTGTACTTTCATTTTGACTTGATCAATGTTAATCTAGCACTCGAGTCTGGCAGATACTTAATAAATACCGGAATGTCTGCCATTTCTCCCCGGATATCAAATGAACTTGTTCAGTCACCAACTTTTCAAGTGGGGAGTGGGGAAGAGGGGGGGGGGGGGGGAACGTAGGGAGGGTTGGGTGTCTGTGTGTGTCTGGGAACCAGATAATTAAATTTAGATGCCTTACAAAGATTTTTATTTCACATATCTGCATACTGGAAGGTCCTTATTCTGCTTGGTTCATGAATTGATAAAACTGCAACATGCAGGTGAAATTATATTTTTCATTCATCATAAAAGAAATTGTTTTGCCTGTGTGTCTTATCCCCTCCTTAATCAGATTTTCACCTTTATATCATGACATTTCAGTGATTTATTTAGAAGTACAGATTTGATTATTGCTGGCATGCATATGAACATTAAGAAAATTATATTACATACAGGAAAAATTCACTTTGCACTTGAAATAAAGATGTCCTTTCGACACTAAACAGAAACAGAAAATTGCAACGTCATTTATAATTGGTGAAAAACAAGATTTTTTTTTCACTAAGTTTTCTATGATGTAGTCATTGTAGTTGCCACAATAAGAAAATAATAGCATAATGTAACAGTAATATGCAGCTTTAATATTTATCACAGGCTATGATTACTCCTGTTTTTTCATTTTTTATCCAATTTCAACTGATCTATACTTAATTAACAAGTATTATAATGAATACAAAGATAACAAACCTTCTTTATCAAAGTCTTCAGGTTTGGGAAATTTGACATTTAATTTTGACTCTAACTCTGGAATCATCCGTATTCTTCTAAATGGTGGTGTAAAATCTACTTCCCAGAGTGGCACCTCTGTTCCCTCAGGATGGTAGTGTACTTTATATCCCCCATGTAGTTCTTTAACCATACCTGTATAATTGACATGTACTTTACATTCAGAAATTTATGCTATTCAATTAAACTAGAAAATGTGTCAATAAGACATGCATGCCCCACCCTAAATACAGCCCAAGTGTTGCTACTATACAAGAGGACTGTAGTAGTGAAATATCACTGATATATTGCTATAGGTTTCTGAGAAATAAACCTAAACGCAAAACTTAACCAAAGTCACTGAAGCTTCAAATGTAGGTCATAGTGACCCAAGTGTTGCTGAACTGTGTTATACTATACAAGAGGACTAGAGTGGTGAAATATAATTGATATATTACTATAGGTTTCTGAGAAATGGAGCTAAACGCAAAACTTAATTGAATCAGGACATATGGTACGGACGGACAGACAAGGGTAAATCTATATGCCCCAGCCACATTCCTGGGGAGGCATAAAAATGTGATAGATTTTTAGATTGAGAACTAAAACTTGGAAATTACATCAATTTTACATTAATTTTAGTAGGCAGGGAATTGTAATTATTTTATATAAATTTCCTTAGAGATAAAGCAATTAGTAGTGTCTCTGGCGGCACTGCAAAAACTTGTATAATGTGATAGTATCCACTGAATTGATGCCCTAACGACACCTGCTTCTAGTCAACAAGGAGTGCTTTCAAGTTTGATAAAGTCAGTTCCAGTTGCCTCATCATACATGTCAAATAGCACAAGATCAAAAAAGGTGCTGCCAAGCCTCATCAAACAAAGAGAAGATAAATCTCTTTACTTCAGATTTGAGATGGTCCAAATGACTTATACTGAATACACAAGGTACGGAGTGGAGAAAAGCTTTGTTTTTCGCTTTCTATTTAGCAGGAAACAAATACCATGGATGGGCTGTTCCATGGAAAATGTATAACATTCACAAAAGTACATGTATGTTACTGGTAAAAATAACACTCATTAGAAATTAATATGTAAGTGCTAAAACTAACAATTTCTCTTACCAGATATCAATGACTCTGTTATTACCATCAAGTCCTGGTAATCTGCATAGGCCATATAAAATTCACATGTAGTGAACTCTGGATTGTGTGTTAGATCAATGCCTTCATTTCTGAACTGTCGTCCTATTTCATAAACACGATCCATACCACCAACTATCAACATCTAAAAGATAAAGTGAACATTGTAATTTATCTTTTAATAAGAGACTGCATTACTATGCATGAAGATTTTGGTCAATCTGAAAAATATTGAATTGTACAAATATTTGGTCAGAATTTCCGCTAAAACATAATAGGTTTAAAAATAACCTTGCAAATGTCATTTCTGCACTCATGGGCCACAAGAGGACAAATAAAAGACTTACTTTTAGATAAAGTTCAGGTGCCACTCTCATATACAAATCCATGTTGAGTTCATTGTGATGTGTGATAAAAGGTTTAGCTGTAGCACCACCTGGTATCATATTCATTAAAGGTGTCTCTACCTGTATAAAAATATATTTATCATATGTACCTTTTTTTTTTAAAAAAATCATTTGTAATGTGAATTATTGTGATAGTGAAGAAAGTTTATACATGTTATTCACAATCATCATTCTTTTTAAATCTTATATTTACATGTTATTGATCTGTGTTATACTAAAAATATAATGTGCCTCAAAAATTTTAGCAGTACGACATATTATTGCTGATAAATTTCAATGTGGCTATCAAATTCTAAAATCAAGTCCTGAGGTTTTTAGGGTAACCCTTAAAATTATACACATACTTCTTTCTTTGTCTAAGTTGCTACACATCTCAGTCATACCAACCTCCAAAAAGCCTTGCTGGTCAAAGAATTTTCTAATATAGTTGATGATTTTAGCCCTTGCTATAAATTTTTGTCTAACTGGTTCATTTATAATCATATCCAAATATCTTTTTCTGTATCTAGTTTCCTGTGAATACCAAAAAAATCTTTAAAAAAGTGTGAAATCTTATGCAATTAAAAAAAAAATTAAGAAATTATTTACCTGAACCTTTTATCTGCATGACAAATCAAATTCAAATTCATCCTATGTTTAGTAGTTCTAACATTGTGGTAAATTTCAATTTCATTGAAGCACACTCAAATTTGTCTATTTTCTACATCTTCAAGGGTTATTAACTTATAACTTTGTATAAAATAATGTGGCAGTTGGATAACATTGGTAAGTGTCGATACTAGAAAGTGGCAAATTTTCAAGTGACCTCACCTGTTATATTTTGTGTAGATCTTGCATCAATGATTATTTTTGCTATTTAATGTATACTGTCGCAATTTTCTCTTTAATATTGACCTGTACATCTAAAATATAGAATCCTAAACCCAAATAGATATGGTTGCTAGGGACTTTTTATTCAGTTGCTATGGACTTTTTCAATGGCATTGACTCTTAACCTTCCATTTGGACTTGAACAGTAAATTGTAGGGTCCTGAACCCAAATGTATCTGGTTGCTAGGGACTTTTCTATCGGTTGCTATGAATTTTTTCATGTTGCTATTGATTTTTTCAATGACCTTGACCTTTGAACATCCATTTTACTTGTACAGCTACCAATTAATTTATTTCAAGTTATGCTCTAAACATCTGTAACAATATGTCAGACCATTATTTTCTGTTTTCATGTAAATAATCTTTCAAGGGCAAAAAAAGGGATCAACTGACAATTTTGGTCATGTTGACTTATTTGTAGATCTTACTTTGCTGAACATTTTTGCTGTTTACAGTTTGTCTTTATCTATAATAATATTCAAGTTAATAACCTAAAACTTCAAAATCTCCTTAAAATTAACAATTCAGTTTCAGTAACCCGAAAATAGGTTGACCGATTCGTCTGAAAATTTCATGGCAGGTAGATCTTGACCTCATAAACATTTTTTACTACTTGTCAGTTTTGCTCTAACTGATTTAGTTTTTGAGATATGAGCCAAAAAGTGCATTTTCACCTATGTTCTAAATTTTAACCATGGCAGCAATGTTTCTCGATGGACAAGGAAATAAAAGATAAAATTTATACTAGATACCCTAAGGATCTTTCAGCCCAAGTTTGGCTGAAATTGATTCTGTATTTTCAGAGGAGATTTTTAAAAGTTTACAAAGATAACAAAAAAAATGTGAAAGGGCAAAAACTCCTATAAGGGGTCAATTGACAATTTTGGTCATGTTGACTGATTTGTAGATCTTACTTTGCTGAATATTTTCACTGTTTACAGTTTGTCTTTATCTATAATAATATTCAAGATAACAACCTAAAACTGCAAAATTTCCTTAAAATTAACAATTCAGGGGCAATAATCCAAGAAAGGGTTGACTGATTCATCTTAAAATTTCATAGCAGGTAGATATTGACTTGACGAATATTTTTACCCCATGTCAGTTTTCCTCTAAATGCTTTAATTTTTAAGACATAAGCCAGTAACTGCAGTTTACCCCTTATGTTCTATTTTTAGCCATGGTGGCCATGTTTCTCGACAGACAAGTAAATAAAACAAATTTTATTCTAGATACCCTTAGGATCATTCAGACTAAATGTGGCTGTAATTGGTTCAGTGGTTTCAGAGAAGATTTTTTTTAAAGTTTATGATGGACGACGGAAGCCAAGTGATGACAAAAGCTCACATGCCCTTTTAGAACAGGTGACCTAATAAAAGGATCAACATATCTAAGATACAGATATTTTTTTTTTGACATGGTGTAAAAGTATACCTGGTTTTTGAGACCAAAATGTAAATGTGGAAGCTGATGTAAACAAGGAGACAATAATGTTATAGTCGTTGGTATTATACTCAGTTCTCCTCTTTTTGTTTTACCTGTAAAAATACATAACAGCCTTTTTTCACAGAATTATTCATCAAAAACAATTATTCTAAATAAAGAGAATCTTGGCGTATTCGTCATTCAACTATGACCATGTGTAATGATATTCCTATCCATAAGAAGTCGTTCATTTTATGTGTACTAAAAATGTGAAAAGAGTCTTTAACACTATAATTATCTGAAGTATCAATAAACATACACCCCCCCACCATTATCAATGTTTCAGTCAATACTACTGTCCCTTGGGCTGTCTATGTTTCATGATAATGCCCTCTGCATAGGTAACTATTATGTTTATTTCATTGATGCAACCATGGATTTTTTGTGCAGACAATAATTCTCAGAAACTAGAGGCTCTCAAGAGCCTGTATTGCTCACCTGATTTAACTATTCACCTTGAGCAAACCTAAAAATTTAAGTGTTGCAGTCAATTTTGCTGGTTTTTCTATAGGATTCTATGTTAAACTAATTCCAGCTGTGTCAGTCATCTTGTGGTTGACAGTCCAGGTCAACAGATATATTTCTAAAAGAGAACCATCTAAGGACCATTTCTGCTAAGTCTTGTTCCAACTGGCTAAGCGGTTTCAGACAAGAAGATTTTTAAATTAATTTTCCTATAGGGTCCAATATTTAAAAAAGTTTGGTGTGGCAGCCATCTTGGTTGACAATACAGGTGATAGGACACATTTCTGAAAGAGGACCTCATAAGGACCAATGCTGCCAAGTCTGGCTCCAATATGTTATGTGGTTTCAGACAAGATTTTTCAATGAATTTTTCCATAGGGCCCTATGTTAAACTAAGTTCGGGTGTGGCGGCCATCTTGATTGACAGTCTGGGTCATCGCACAAAATTCTGAAAGAGGACAATCTAAGGACCATTGCTACCAAGTCTAATTCTAATTGGCTTAGTGGTTTCAGACGAGAAGATTTTTGAGTGAATTTCCCATAGGGTCCTATGTTAAACTAAGTTCTGCTGTGTCAGCCATCTAGGTTCACAGTCCACGAAATCAGACACATTTCTGAAAAAGGACCTCCTTAGAACCAATGCTGCCAAGTCCTGCTCCAATATGTCAACTGGTTTCAGACAAGAAGATTTTTCAATGAATTTTCCCATAGGGTCCTATGTTAAATAAAGTTCCGCTGCGGCGGCCATTTTGGTTAACAGTCTGGGTCACTAAACATATTGCTGAAAGAGAACCTCCTAAGAACCATTACTGCCAACTTTGGTTCCAACTGGCCTTGTAGTTTCATATAAGAAGATTTTTGAAATCTGCCCCCCCCCCCCCCTTTTTTTTCTAATTTTACTAACAGCAGCCATGTTGGTTGGAAATCGGGGATGCCAGACATAATATTGGAAGGGGGCCACCCAAGGACCATTCCACCAAAGTTTGGTCTCAATTTGCCAACTGGTTTGAGAGGAAAAGATCTTTAAAGGAAAGTTTAAGCTGGATGCCGTCTTTTAAGGGCAAAAACTCCTATAAGGGGTTAATCAATGATTTTGGTCATGTTGACTTTTTTGTAGATCTAACTTTGTTGAACATTTTTGCTGTCTACAATTTGTCTTTATCTATAATAATATTCAAGATAATAACCTAAAACTGCAAAATTTCCTTAAAATTAACAATTCAGGGGCAATAACCCAACAAAGGGTTGACCGATTCGTCTGAAAATTTCATGACAGGTAGATCTTGACCTGATGAACATTTTTACCCCGTCAATTTTGCTCTAATTGCTTTAGTTTTTGAGATATAAGACAAAAACTGCAGTTTACCCCTATGTTCTATTTTTAGCCATGTCAGCCATGTTGATTGGCAGGTGGGGTCATTGGACATATTTTTTAAACTAGATACCCTAATGATGCTCGTGGCCAAGTTTGGTTTAATTTGGCCCAGTAGTTTCAGAGAAAAAGATTTTTGTAAAAGTTAACGGATGACGACGACGACGGACGCCAAGTGTTGAGAAAAGCTCACTTGACCCTTTGGGTCAGGTGAGCTAAAAATGAAATCTTTTTTAAGAATTTGTCTTTTATTCACAATCATGTTCAATGTAAACTTTGGATATTGCTACATAATCTACTTGTGATTTTGGGTTTGAATGTGTGTTTTAAAAAGGGGGCATAACTCTAAACGCAACAGCAGGCGTTGTAACAAATTACCAGTACAAGAATTACCGTTGAATAATTAATGACACATGATCACCTTTCATTCAATGGGGATATATAAATTTTATCTGATATAATTTATAATAATACCTGGTTTTCCTACAACTCCAATGATATCACCTCGTTTAATGTTGTCATTTATTTCCTCATATGAATCTTCTGGCTGAAAGAATCTGTTCATAACAAAAAAAGGTGATATATTTTAGATCTATATTTAAATCTTTGGTAAATAATTATTCTTAATAGAATAGAGAATGGAAACGGAGAATGTGTCAAAGAGACAAACAACCCGACCAAAGAGCAGAAAACAGCTCGAGGCTAGATGTCTTAAGTAGATTTACTTGTATCACTTATAGGTGTAATAAATTTAATTTTGCATCTAAAATAACTATTCAAAAGTAGCAAAATTTAGAGATGTATTTCAAATTAATTTCTCTGAATTCTGTTTTTGTTTTAGATTTGATAGATCATATTTATCAAGTAAGACTTTCCACAGTGTATGATTAATTTGATGTTTTTTGTTTATTTTTCGCATTAAGGAAACTCTTGTTTCTATCAGCAACATATTTGCTGGTCTAACAAACACTTACTTAGCATTAGACATAACCTGTATTTTGACTCCTTCTCCCCTGAGGTCATAGAATATCAGTTTTGAACTGGAAAATCTTTTTGCATGGACTCTTCCTGAAATAACAGTATAAATAATCAAATTACATTCAAAGTACGAAAACTATTTCTGCTTCTGCATAAGGTCAATACCCAATTATTAAGATATTCTTTGCCAGTTTGTTTTTATCAAATAAATATCACAGGATTTATAGATGTAATTATCTTGTTCAAAGAATTTTTTATGGAATAGATTCAAGGTGACTGTATTGGCCCTGCAGCCTGGAGGGCCTGAGAATATATACAGGGCCAATACAGAAATAGCCAGTTCACAACATTTTTATTAGATAATTTACCACCATAGGCATACCATTATTTAATAAAAGTAAGATGTTTTTACCTTTCATCAAAAACAAGTTTACATTTTCTTAAGAACAGCCTTATACAGGTATCTTCAGAAATTCAGATTATTTAACGTTGGATATATAAGTTGATTATAATTTTATCATTTTTATACAAATACAATGCAAACTTTTATTGTCATCTAAATCACTAAATATGATTTGTGACAAACATAATAATGAAATACAACAAGAAAGAAAAACATTATTGTAAATATAACCAGAAATCTACGATTACAAAGCGCCTCGTTCTTCCACTAATTTTGGTGTGTGGTTGTGTAGCTCCCCGAGATGCACCCTTACACCAAGTAATGATTGTAGGTCGCTTGGTATGGGAGAACTGAACTCAGATGTAAAACTTAACCTAAGCCAATGCAGCGCAGTAAGTAGGTCAGAGTGACCTAATGTTGGTCGGAGGTTATGTAACTCCATGAAATGCACCCTGATACCAAGTAAAATGATTGTAGGTCACTTGGTATGAGAAAACTGAACTGAGACATAAAACTTCCCCTAGGTAAATGAAGCGCGATAAGTAGATCAGAATGACCAAATTTAGGTCAGAGGCTGTGTTACTCCCCGAGATGCACCATGAAACCAAGTAATATGATTGTAGGTCCCTTGGTATTGGAGAACTTAACTTGGACGTAAAACAAAACCTAAGTCAATGAAGCGTGATAAGTAGGTCAGAGTGACCTAAGTTTGGTTGGAGGTTGTGTTACTCTCCGAGATGCGTCCTAACACCAAGTTATATGACTGTAGGTCCCTTGGTATTGGAGAACTGAACTTGGACGTAAAACTAAACATCAGTCAACGAAGCATGATAAATAGGTCAGAGTAACCTAATCTAGGTGGGAGGCTGTGTTACATCCTGAGATGCACCCTCATACCAAGTAATATGATTGTAGGTCCATTGGTATCGGAGATCTGAACTCAAACATAGAACTTAACCTAAGTTTATGAAGCATGATAAGTAGGTCAGAGTGCCCTAATATTAGTGGGAGGCTGTGTTACTGACCGAGATGCATCCTTACACCAAGCAATATGATTGTAGGTCCCTGGTATCGGAGAACTGAACTCGGATGTAAAACTTAACCTAAGTCAATGAAGTGTGATAAGTAGGTCAGAGTGACCTAATTTTGGTAAGAGGCTGTGTTACTCCCTGAGATGCACCCTCACACCAAGTAATATGATTGTAGGTCACTTTTTATATCAAAACTGATTTTTGACATAAAACTTAAAAGCCAGCAAACTGTGTAATATGGGTCATGTGACCTTTATCTTATGTCACATGGTCAGTCTCTTCATCATACACCTGCACACAAAAATATATGACCCTATGTGAACTAGTAACTGAGAACTGGCTGTAGACTCGGACGAGGACTCCGGGGTGACTCCAATAGTCTCCCTCAACTTCATTGAGGCAAACTAATAAAGTAGATTGAGTATATACAATTTTACTCCCCTGTCCTCAGTTCTGATGACTGGTTTATAAAGGGAATTATTTTATCTACTAGTTTGGGTGTCAATGGCGTTAGAATAAATGTCAACTTTTCTATGTCTGTAAGATTATAGGAATTGTCGTAGTTTATTGTAAATGTTCCAATTTGACAAACTACATTCAGTTCTAAACTAACTTCTGGTGCATTTCAAACCCTTAAGCATAATGATATTTTTATTAATTAACTAGTTTTCACAAAGCATATTCTGTATGATTTTTTTTGTTTGAAACATCTTAAAAATATATTCATTGAAGGATTGGAATGAGGGTTATGAAAGATATTTTTAGTCAGAGCTATTACTGAATAATTCATAATTATCAATTTTGAAGCACCTTTAATCACAGATCATGAAATATTTAGATATCATGTAAACATTTTGGAGTTTTTGTATGTATACAAACTAAAATCTAGAGAAAATCAACTCACTCTATATTGGCAGGGTATAAGTTGGCCAATACAGCAAAAAATCTGGATATTTTTTCAATATTGGCCGAGTTAATGGTTCTGTATTGAAAGGACATTTTTGGTCGTATTGAAGCCAATAATACATTAGTTAGTTGATAATTATTATTTCTAACTGTTCAACAAAATTATAAACTACCTGTAACAAAATCAAACAACAATCGCTAGTTTCATCTGTAGAAAACATTTTGCTTTTACTATGGAGGCTGTATTCCATGCCAGAAGTGAAATATTCTGTATTGGACATCTCCAATACAGCTTTTTTCTGTATTGGCATGGAGCCGCAAAGCTGTATTAATATCAGCTGGGCTATGTCATAATAAACACATGCCAATTTTACAATATTAGGGCTGATTTAATCATATTATTTAATACATAACTATTAATATTTCGAATTATGTGACATACTGAAGATTCCTCAAGCTTACTGACATATGTAGATGGGCGAAAGAACCTTGATATCAGGATCTCTTTTGGACTTGGTAGAACAAAGAAAATAGTACAGCTAATGTTTATATCTAACACAAATTTTTTGACACTAAACCCACATACAAATGTGTCTATCTTTATTTTTTAATTAAATATCAAAGCATGATTGAGAATTTTTGTTGTAATGGGAAAAATGGGAAATTATTTCAAGGGGAAACAGCATAAATTTGGAGGTAATATTAACCAAACAAAAATACGGAGAACATATTTACTAACCTGCCACACTAACTTCTTCTTGTATTGTTTCACCGGTAGGTGTTTGATCATATTTCTCAATGAACTCTGTCAATGACATCTGTACATGGAATTTGTGAGGATATGGGTTAGCTCCTTTGTCTTTAAGTTGGGCAACTGATTTTGATCTGAGAATGAAGTATTCCTGTAATATTAAAAACAAGAGGTTGTCTAAGTAACATACATGTAAAAACTGGATTTTTCTTCATCCATGTCTGGACCTACCCTCAGGATTTTTCCACTGGAAAATATGGTTAAGAATAACTATACGTTCCAAACTAGGTTATTTTTCTCTACCTTCTATATGCCTTATTCCTATCCTTCAAGATTAAGCCTCTGCAACCTTTGTAAAGCTTATATCAATTTAATTATTTTTAGACTCATCTTTTTGGTATTTCCAACATTTTAAAATTGTTCTGTCAACAATTGAGTTTATATACCATGTCTGTCAATAGAATATCATTGCTGATGTTCTATTATACACAAACAATGAAAATTAGTATTTCTATTCCTTACTATACATAAATGTACTGTGTGTTAAATTTAACATCAAGTTTTAAGATGAAAACATAAGTACTGAAATCAGACATAATCATCCTCAAACTAAACACAAGGCAAATGCATATAGAAACCACCTGTTCATGAGAAACCCAAGTAACAAGCAAAAAGTGATCTTTAAACATAAATTAATTAAGCAAGTTTTGTTATGTCTGAAACATTTCAACAGAGTCCTTTAGTTTACTATATGCTGGCACCCTTTAAAGTACAGGTAAGTATGACTCTATTTACCTCCCCCAAAAAGGCAATAAGAGTACTGTTTTTCAGCATAACTTCTTTTCAAACATGTATGTTATACATTCCTAATAACTATGGTACATGGATATATCATAAAAAAAATTGGATATTGGCAAAAGAACACAGATGCAACAAAACAGTGGGAAGTCCACAAATTTGAAATTCAAGGAAAATACTAAGTCAGGAGAATGGAACACAACAAACCAACGCTACAAGGATACATTACTAAAAGAATAAACAAGAGTGGACACACTACATGTCCTGTCTGAGTATGCACATGGACACAGAATAATGATTATCTGATACCTGATATTGCAAGTCAAAGGAAAATGCGTTAAAAGAAATAATAATGGCAGGTGATAATTTGTCTGAAAAATCTAATTCATGTTATTCAAGCTTAAAACTGTCCAAAGCGAGCTGACAGGTCTCGTACTGGTATGTACCCACCAAGCACTATCTATAGACCAAATATGGTTGGTCAATGTATTGCAGTTGCTGAGAAATGCATATTATCCCAAAACATGAAACAAGTCAGTCAAGCATGAAATAGAGGTCAAAGGTAATGTGTCAGATGTTAAATTGGTATATACTAGAAACTTCTATCAACCAAATACTGTGGGTCTAGTTACAAATGTAGTACAATTGCTGAGAAATAGACTATATCATGAAAATGTATATTGTTACTCAAGCATGAAATTCAGGTCAAGTTCAGCTGACAGGTGACCGACATGTACCCACTAAGAACTATCTATTGACCAAATATGGTGGATCTAGGTAATAAAGTTGCTGAGAAATGGACCTAATCTCGAAAATGTGACAAAGTCACTCAAGCACGAAATTGAAGTCAAAGTCCAGAGACAGGTGACAGACTAAGAACTATCTATAGACCAAACACAGTGGGTCTAGGTATTACAGTTGCTGAAAATGAATTTAACCACGAAACTTGGACACAAGAGTTAGATAGACATTACTAACATTGGCATCAATTTCTTCATCGTCTTTATGTTTTTCAGTTGTTGATGATTGTGGTTGTTTTGCTTCTTTCTCTGCTTTTTCTTTAGCTTTTTTATCTGCTTTCAGACGTCTTTTCAGTTCACTGAAATGTATACAATAGCAGTAGTCAATTTCCAAACAAATACTTTCTTACTGGTCAAATTCTTTACCACTCAATGTTACTTCCTTTTAATTTTAAAAATTGCCATGTCATTTTTTATATGACGTTTGCTATATAAATGATGTGATTCAAACGCTGCTTTAAATAAATCAATTGATTAATACTTATATAGTTACATCTTGGCTTAACATATACAGTTTGGATTTTACTTTTTTCAATGTTCTTAACTTTGTTTTGTTTATCACTACAGAAAATATGACCTATTTGTAGTTAAAACAATTTCTTTTTCAGTATAATCGGCAGTTATCTGGCATTTTGCTATAAAAATCTTCTGTACTAGTATAAAATATAAGTGTGTATAATATGGTATTTCTCTAAGGAATTACCTGGATTGAACATAGGTAAGTCTTGTTGTTCTAGTGGGAGATAAAAATCCTTGGCCCTGTAAACCTTTTGAAACATTTGCAAGCCAAAAGCAACTTGTTCTCAATGCAGAGCCCAACATCTTAAATACTGGTCAAAATATTTCTTCAAAGATACAAATTAACAGCCAAATATCAATTTTGTGCATCATATTTTCTGAATCTATTTCTCTTGGTACATGTATATAGCCAAAACAAACACTATGAAAATTTACATGCAAGGTGCAAAAGATAAACTAGGGGCTCTGAAGAGCCTGTATTGCTCACCTGGATTTAACTTTTCACCTTGAGCAAGACTAAAAATTTAAGTGTTGCAGTCGATTTGGCTGGTTTTTCTATAGGGTTCTATATATATATATATATATATGTTAAACTAAGTTCGGCTGTGGCAGCCATCTTGGTTGACAGTCCAGGTCAATGGACACATTTCTAAGAGAACCATCTAAGGACCATTGTTCCAACTGGCTAAGTGGTTTCAGACGAAGTTTTTTAAATGAATTTTCCCATAGGGTCCTATATTTAAACTATGTTCGGCTGTGGTGGCCATCTTGGTTGACAATCCGGGTGATCAGACACATTTCTGAAACTGAGAAAGAGGACCATCTAAGGACCAATGCTGCCAATTTTAGTTCAAATTGGCTCAGTAGTTTCAACGAGAAGATTTTTGAGTGAATTTCCCATAGAGTCCTATGTTAAACTAAGTTCGACTGGATCTTTGTTCACAGTCCATGAAATCAGACATTTCTGAAAGAGGACCTAAGGACCATTGCTGCCAAGTCTGGTTCCAATTGGTCAAGTGACTTCAGACAAGAAGATTTTGCAATGAATTTTCCCATAGGGCCTTATATGTTAAACTAAGTTCTGTTGTAGCAGCCATCTTGGTTGACATCTGGGTCATCGGACACAATTCTGAAAGAGGACTATCTAAGGACCATTACTACCAAGTATATTTCTAGTTGGCTTAGTGGTTTCAGACAGGAAGATTTTTGAGTGAATTTCCCATAGGGTCCTATGTTAAACTAAGTTTGGCTGTGGTGGCCATTTTGGTTCACAGTCCACGAAATCCAACATATTTCTGAAAGAGGACCTCCTAAGGACAATTGCTGCCAAGTCTGGTTCCAATTGGTGAAGTGGTTTCAGACAAGACTTTTCAATGAATTTTCCCATAGGGCCCTATGTTAAAGGAAGTTTGGTTGTGGCGGCCATCTTGTTTGACAGTCCAGGTCATCGGACAAAATTTTAAAAGAGGACAAAGTCTAGTTCTAATTGGCTTAGTTGTTTCAGACAAGAAGATTTTTAAATGAATTTTCCTATAGAGTCCTATGTTATACAAATATGGCCTCCCCCCTTTTTTCTATTTTTAGTAACAGCAGCCATGTCGGTTGGAAGTCAGGGATGCCAGATATAATTTTGGAAGGGGGCTACCCAAGGACCATTCCACCAAAGTTTGGTCCCAAACGGCCCAGTGGTTTCAGAGGAAAAGATCTTTAAAGGAAAATTTATGCCAAATGCCGTCTTTAAAGGGCAAAGACTCAATGATTTTGGTGATGTTGACTTATTTGTTGATCTTACTTTGTTGAACATTTTTGATGGTTGCAGTTTGTCTTTATCTATAATAATATTCAAGATAATAACCTAAAACTGCAAAATTTCCTTAAAATTAACAATTCAGGGGCAATAACCCAACAATGGGTTGACCGATTCGTCTGAAAATTTTTTGGCAGGTAGATCTTGACCTGATGAACAATTTTCCCCTGTCAATTTTGCTCTAAATGCTTAGTTTTTGAGATATAAGACAAAAAGTGTTTTTTCACCTATGTTCTATTTTTAACCATGAATTGCTTATGATGGCCATGTTTGTTGCCCGATCTGGACGAAATGAGGAAACTTTTTAATCAACAACCTCCCATATATTCTTCATGTCAAGTTTAACTGTTTAGTTCCATTTGGCCAAGCTATTTCAGAGAAAATTGTTTTATATCAGCCAATCAGAAACAAGAACTGTCCATTGCGGGCATATTTGTAGTGGATTGGAACGAAATGAGGAAATTTTTATAAAGGACCCCCCATATATGCTTCCTGTTAAGTTTTGCTCTATTTGGCCAAGCAGTTTCAGAAGAGATTTTTTTAAAATCAGCCAATCAGAAACAACAATTGCCCACGGCGGCCATGTTTGTTGTCCGATCAGGACGAAATGAGCAGTCCTTATAAAGGACCTTACACAGATGCTTCCTGCCAAATTTAATTCCATTTGGCCCAGTTGTTTCAGAGGAGAAGATTAAAATGTGAAAAGTTAAAGGATGACAGATGCCAAGTGATGACAAAAGCTTACATGGCATTTGGCCGGGTAAGCTAATGAAAGCAGTTAAAATCGTCAATTTCCAAGAACGATAACAGTGCATATGATCCCATATCATGGCATGTGTTACCTCAATCACAAAGGAATTCAATAATTTACATAACAAGGGCACACATTTTCATGTGCACAAATGCAAAATAGTGCAGTTTAAAAAAAAAATGCATTTTATTCCATGAAAAATAGCTCGAAGGTTATATCATGAAGGTTATAATTTATTTTGGTATTTTGAAAGTACATAGCAAGGAGACACTAATGTCCAAATTTCCTGAAAATGTCAATGGTAGATAGTTACTAGATCATATTCCCTTAACTGTGTACCTGACAGACTCGCACAAAAAAAATTCTCAGTACTTAATTCTCAATTGTGAAGAGTGGGGTGTTTTGTCTAGTTTGAACCAGTTCTCTTTTGTAATAAAAGTTCTAGACCAAGGTGCGTCCTTAATGCACGTTTGTCGATCATAATAATGATAACCAAACTGATCTGACATTAATAAGATACAGGATTTACTACATGCAACAAGAATACATTTTAAGTATATTCTAGGCCTATAAAAAGTCCATAAATATATGTTTTTTTAATATTTTGATTAACATATTAAATGTGAAATAAAAATGAAATAAATTTTAGTATATGTACTATTTATTTGAAAGATTAATTAAAGATACATTGTACCTGAAACTTTCTGTATACTGTAAACCCCTTTAACTTACTTTTTTGACCTGGAGTAAGGTACAGTTTCCATTGATGTGAAGAAATATTCAAATGAAAAACACAAATTAAATTGAAAGAATGTGCTTAGAGAATTTCATTTATACACTAAGGTTTTCAAAAAATTGCATCATAAGAACTCTGATATGATGCAACAACATACAAAATCGAGAAAGGAAAGAAAGTTATGAATTAATGAGGGCATGTGACAAGTGTTTCATCGACACATATTTATTTTGACTATTTCTTTGAAACTTCTTATTTTCTATTAAAACAATTAGTGTACATGAAGTTCTGGGGGGGGGGTGCTTATTAACTTATTTTTGACAGATTTCTGTTACCTAGTTCAAGGTCAGAGAACTCTGCCGAGTACCAAATGATCTCCAGAATGGATAAATATATGAATACATCACCTGTGATGCCAGTATACAAGAAAGTTGAAAATGCAAATTATAAGTAAATCAGCATGTGTGAAAAAATCCTTATCTGTATCAAACAGGGTAATATAATAATATTCCCCCATTATTCATAAAAACTATACTCATTAAATGTACAAATATAGACAAATTTCTGAATTTCAATATTTTTAGGAATCGGTAAATAATGATGCAATCCAATCGTTTTCTAGAAACTAAGAAAGTCCGAAAGAGTTTGTTCTGCATTGAGAAACGGATGTTTTATGTATTACAAAAACTTCATTTCTTAAACTGTTCATACTTTTTGCTTATTCCTTCTTCTCCCATTCTTTTTAACTAAATCGCTTTTCGTTAAACAGTTGAAACAATAAATTTTCTTTACACGTGCGCCAAAACCGGCGAAACCGAGGATGGTGGTTAGTAATTCCGGTATGCCGAGACCGAACCCGAGCCCGAAATTCCAAGGCGGAAATTAAATTCTTGTTTTCGATATATAATATTGTCTTTATAGGTAAATGTCGTATGTTTGATGATTTCATAGATAACTTGAATATAAAAATACTATTTATCGTAAAATTTGATGTTTATGCACGTGTTTATTCAAGATTTCAATCTCGAATGTATCGTAAACAAAAATAAAATAAACAAGAAATAAATATCCAGAAGTCAGGCCGCTGTGTCTGTAACACGAGACCCCCCCCCCCCCCACCCCCGTTACCCCTGAAGCAAAGACTTGAACCTGACTATATCTTTGAATGTATAATTGCCTCTTTTTTAACGTGACAATTGTTATGGTCGACCCTATCAATTGTTAAAAAAAAGGCCATTACATTCAAACATATTTTTTTAAGAATGTATTTTAAGTGGAAAATGATGACAGCTGACACTCTCTTTTAACAATTTTTTTTTAATATAGTGATAAAATAGCATATGCAAAAGATACTCTCGAAGAGTTTTGTGACTTGTGGGACAGTAGTGATGATTGATAAATGAAATAAAAACAACATTTTTTTTATTCTATTAATAATTATAATTCATTATGTTGAAAAAAAACTCATAAAGACAGTAAAAATCATATAAACAAACAGATTCAATAAATATTTAAATTCAGAGCCCAACATGGTCATCAATAAGACAGTAACAGTAAGTTTTAACACATTTCTATTGGTCAAGCTGAAATCTATGAGGGCAAGTGGATTCTTGCATGAATTTGCCAGTTCATTTAACACAAAAAGTGTACAAAATGTAGAAATCTGGCACTGACAGAAAATTTGCTCTGACATTTGATACTTCAATAGCGGGAAGGCATTTTTTTTTAATCATAACGCGGAATATACACTTTTAACCAACATTTAAGAAATAACTCAAAATTAATTACCGAATGTTTAATAACTTATCACAAAGAGAGACATCTATAAATATAACACGTTTTGCCCGGAAATTATAGTATTTTTCCGCATTCCGTAATATAGTCGGAAAAATATTGTATTGACGGTTACAGGTCGTAAGAATATATGATAATGTCATATGTAGTGACCAATGATAGATTTACCGGGTATTTTGGGGGTAGGTTGGTATCGCGTAACTTTCTAGCTGTCGTGTAACATTTGCACACTAAATTTACTTTTATTATAAAGGGATTTTGTACTTTGTAATTTTTTCATATTTTTGATTCAGGTTTAGGTCCGAACGCCTGGCTCTGGAGACGGGATTGTGCATTTGGCATAAGACACAGGTTTCTAGAGTATTTTTCATTAACTACTGTTTTTATCTCTAGTTGTTTCTGGCCGGCCTTTACCGTCAATGAAAGAGGTTTTATATATATATATATATATATATATGATTCGGTAATTCTGAGATGGCCTTCAGTAAATGTTTTCAGTATTTCAGTAACTAATCTGTACTCTGGGACATGTACATAGATTAATCGATTTTGTAATTTTTTGTTGATAGAATAAAATATTCCGGCGTCCATCGAGGACGGCGGGCTGTCGGCAAACTATGTTTGCGTTTTTGTTGTTATATATTGCATGAGTGAAGAGTCAATAATTCCTTTTATAGATAACAAGAAAATTAAATGGAAATGGTGAGCTGTCAAAAGGGGCGTAATTATAAGACGACTAGAATGTATGAAATACACAAGTCGAACAAAACCAAATATAAAATCGTAAAAAACAACAACAAAGTAAAAAGTAAAAAATAAAATTCCTTTTATAGATTGGAAGAAAGAAAAAGTAATGAAAATGATAATTTATATACTAATTTTTATTTATTCTTATATTTATAAAGGAACAATTATTGTATTGATAAAATAAATTCGGTTTCAAATAATGTCTTAAAGGAATAGAATAGAGAATGGATACGGGGAATGTGTCAAAGAGACAACAACCCGACCAAAGAGCAGAAAACAGCTCAAGGCTACCAATGGGTCTTCAATGCAGCGAGAAAATCCCGCACCCGCAGCTTCAGCTGGCCCCTAAAAAATAATGTATACTAGTTCAGCAAAATGGACGGCACACTAAACTCCGAAACATAAGAATGAACAAAAATTTAAAAAACACAAAAGACTAACAAAGACTAGAGGTTCCAGACTTGGGACAGGCACAAATACGGCGGGGTTAAACATGTGTTGTGAGATCTCAACCCTCCCGCTATATCTCTAGCCAATGTGGAATAAACAAACACACAGCGATACGCACAGTAAAACTAAGCTCAAAAGATATCCGAGTCCGATGTTAAAAAAGGTAACAGAAGAAACTAAGCAAAATAAAAATGATCAATATATATTAACAAAGGACTAATAGCAGTCCATACCTCAATTAAACTGACCGAGAGATTATGTCTATATCATATAGAAAATCAGCCACAATACATATTACATATTAATTTATTCACTATTTTTTTTCTTTGTCTATTTATTAAAAATGTGTTTTTCCTTGTTAATTTATTAAATTTCCATTAATTTATCATGATTTATATTTATTTGTATGTTTGAAAAATTAAAATGATATGATTATATTTCTTTCATATATAAGTAAAAATTACAATATATATACAATATATATAAATTTCTTCTAAAATAATGTCTTATAATAGAAATATTTACAGTATTTGTTTTCTTACATTTTATAACCAGAATTTAAAAAAATAAGATAATTTTGTTATATTTTTTAATTAAAAAATTTTATTTAGTAACTGCCGTAAGACTGGTTCTTATATTCAATTCCTGAAGTGATAATCATTTCTCTTTTTATTGTTATTATTATTATGTTGATTATCATCCAAGTCATATTGTTATTGCATGGATAATTTAAAAATCCACCAGATTTTACAAATCCAATAGGATTAAATGATTTGGTGTATTAAGGTGTAAATTTTCTTCAATGAAATTTTATTCTGACATTTAAAAAAATATTTTAAATAACTTTAGATAAGAAATAAATTTAAAAAAATACTAGGAGAATGAAATTATTAGGGATTGTAACCAATATTCAGAAATAAATTATCAAGTCACTTAACTAAAATAATTAAAATATAATAATAATAAAAAATAAAATAACAAAATTATACATTATTGGCCATAAGTAACCTTACCATAATCATGTCAGAAACATTCTTCTTTTCTTGTGAAGCACCATATAAAAGTATAGGTTAAACTGTCAAATAATTTTAGTTGTATATCAACTGGTATAGACTAATTTTTAATGCGTAAATAAACAACATAAAGAGGTTTTCTACTAATTTTGATCCAGCTTTCATAAAGGAACATGAAACAAAATTCTAATATATGAATAAGAGTCTACAATTTCAATATGTAAAGTAAATAGTGGTAAATTTTTAAGTTTTCTTTTACTAAATATAACAATCTTTGATTTTGAGCAGTTCACTGATAATGTCCACCTATCTCAACATATATAAAAAATGTTCAGTTTTATTTTAGTTTCTGCTATTAGTACGGTATCATCCGCGTGTAGAATAATGAACAGTCCTAAAAATGTAGATATAGTATTTACACATCTTGTTTTGATATCCTCGAGTGGATATCTCCAAGTGACCTCAGAAATTCTGCCAAGTCGTTTAAATAGAAGGGTGAAAGATTCTCTCCTTGCTTCACAACAGTTATACATAATGTTAATAACATCAAAGGATTTACCTTTTATCTCATATTTTTGTAATTTTTGCCACTGCCTGACTCGCCAAACTCTATCAAAATCATTATGTACTCTGCACTCTCTACGGTTAATTCTGCGTATCGACCTATTCGGCGAATTAACATGAAAATGATTTGAATGCGCCTAATTAAACGATGAGCCGAATTACACATCAACATAAATTACAAACTTTGGAGATGGAAATCTTGAATAAACAAGTGCGTTAACATCAATTTTACGGTAAATAGTATTTTTATATTCAATTTATCTATAAAATTACTAAACATACGATTTTACCTATAAAGACAATTATACACGAAAAAAGGCATTTTAAAGATTTCAGTCTCGGGATTTCCGACTCGGGTTCGGTCTCGGCATACCCAAATTACCAACCATCACCGAGGATACCGGAAGTGAATATTATCTTCCTTGATGTAGCTAAATAACGAATACAACATAAAATACGAGGAAAAATAACAGAGATGTTTTTAAAGTGAAAAAATAATTATTGAAAACCCAAAATTGATTAGAGAATACCGATTTTGCATGTATCTACAAAAGATGGTTTGTTGTTTTCTTGAATATTTTGAGATGAAGTAATCTTATCATTTATTTGGTAATATAGAAAAGAGTAAGAGATGTAACAAATGCAATTCCTCCGTATGTAGATACCAAATATTACAAAAAGAGGACAAAATTCAGCCGTCAACAATGAGAATAACTCGCACTGAATAGCTCTAATTTTTATCCCGAGAATTATCGATACATTTGTAGCTTGTAGATACTGATCCATGTGATAGTATGTTAGTGAACTTTCATGATAAATTCATTTTGGAAAATTTAGAAAAAAAACATGCTCCAAATTTTTTTTAAGAGTTAAAGCTACGTAGTAACCGGTATGATGAAATGCTGACATAAACTGATAAAGGCATGAACATATAAACTGGGATACCATTTTGACAAAAAAATATTTATATAGATTTTTGCGTATAATACTGAGTTTCGTAATTTATCATTTATTGAAAAAGCCATAGAAAAAATATCAAAATGCAGCTTCAAATTTTTAATATGCAAAAACTATCTGAAATGTATTAAAGATTTGAACATAGGAATGAATAAATGTGTGATTACATAACTTAATATGATAGAAGATGCCCTTTACAATGATCACTTCACAAAAATTGTTAGTTAAACATGCATATTCTATTCAATGAATATACACTCGTAACAAAAAACACAATACAAAAATATAAACATGAATGGGATTCAGAAACAAGCAAACAAATGCTTAAAATATATAAATTTGTCTCCCTTTAGTTAAAATTAAACCAATTTTTGTATATTAGGTATCAACAATGGTTTTTAGAGTGTATACATATATACCTACTGCAGCTCATATTGGCATTATTGCTGGACTACTCGATGAGAAATACTGTGACATAAACATTTACTCAACAATAAAAAAAACAACACTTTTTCCTTCAATTACAATGCTATCTCCATACATACAAACATTTTAAATAAAACATTTTGTTTTTCTTATATACTCAGGCACCTTAATGAATACCGTTTCATTTTCTTCATAGACAATACAGTGTTCCCGTAGAGCATCGTTATATGGAAGTAGTTCTATAGTTTGACGTCTAATATCTGCATATTTGATACAATCGAAAAAATAATGCGAAACAGTTTCTGTATGACCACTAGTACAGAACATAGAATCCGACAAATTCTTCAACAACAAGTGATCTTGTAGTGCGCTACATTCCGAACGTAATCTAGAAAAACAAATTTGCTCTTTTTCGTGGTACATGATTAAAATACTTAAATTTTCTAGTTACGTTGAGATTCAAGATTTTTTTGAAAGCAACTCATCATGAAACAGCGACTGATAACGATGAATTTCAAGCCGAGAGAAATCGATTGTGGGGAAAGAAAACAATGAATTTGCTATTGTCCTAATAGCCATTTCAATAAGAATCTATACTACTAAATCTAAAGACCGTTTTTTGTTCACCTAATAAACGTATAACCGAAGAAAGCTACAAGTCAAACTTATATAAGGGTATATATACTTGATAGGGTATACTGAAAATTTTACCCTTTTACATCGATTACTGTTTGAAACAATAAGCAATTAGACAAATTAATAAGTTCCGGAACTATCCGATGCGATTTCCTTTTAGTCGTGTCAGTATATTTCCGGTCTAACGTAAGCAGTTTAACATGTTAAAGAACAAGATTAGCTTTTGAAAAAAGCTGAGGTCATTCGTTTAGCATTTTTATGGAAAAGATTGGTCATATATATTCAAAAAATGCATTGCAGAGTCCTTTTTTATTAGATTTTTATTAAGCTAGGCTTTGAAAGATTCCATTTCATACAATCTTTTAAAAAGTTTTTTTCCTGCATCAGTGAGGTCAATGCATTTAACACTCTACATATTTGCAACACTGTATAATGAGGTCAAGTTATGTTTGTTTGAGAGGCCTCGGGGGGGGGGGGGTTAACTTGCAGAATTTTTTTGGTAGGGATGTGCCGTTTTGACTCCAAAAACTAGACCCAAATTTATATACGGAAAGTGAAAAATGATACCCATATTTATATAATTCGGCAAAAAAAATGGTAAAATGTTCTCAAATAACGGGAGTTTTTTTTTCTTGTTTTTCATCATTAGAAGAAAATTTTCGAAAATTTTCTGCTATTTCAGGGTGAAAATGTTAATTTTATATCAAGTTTACATCAAATTCTGAAAACACATACCCAAATTTATATATTTTGGTTAAAATGTATACCCATATTTATATAATTTTCTCAAAAAAAGGTACCCAAGATTTTGGCACATCCCCGTATACCTTGACGTAGGGAGTTGACCCCCCCCCCCCGAGCTTAGGCTTACACATATATCTACACAATTTATAAACAAGTTTTTCTAACGAGGTTATATTTACTTTCCGTTACATTGCAATTTATTATTAATTGCTGGAAACTGTATACTGACCACAGTTCCCCGTTAATTGCTACTATTCAATACTGCTGATTACAGTGGCTGATTATAATCTTAAAATAAATACGTTGTAAGTCGCAGTGCTAATATTTTTGTACATCCTAAACGATCGATGAATTAATCAAAGCATGCACTTTAAAACTGAAATAAACTTTCCCATAACCTATAGAGAAACGTGTGCAGACGATAATACTATCATTAATCAAAGCTAACGGTTTGCGGCTTTATCTAAACAACAATTTGACAGTTCATAATGAAATGCATTCCTACAGTGTCATAATACTAAAGCTTTTAGGGGACCATCTCATAACATGTTTCGGAAACAATTGTTTATTATAACATATTTTAAGATGACTCCTTATTAAAACTATTTTAAAACTTTAAGATTTGTCATCAGTTTATTAATTTTCCATATAATGAAATGCTAATTTATATATCAGATGAGAAACAAAATCTTAAGGTCAGAAACAGAATACACATATTTGTCTTACCAGAATTGTTCAAACAGTGTAAAGTGGATATTTACATCAAATTCAACATGTGTCGTAACGTAACTATAGATCTTACTTTTTCATATTTACAAGCATCTACTTATTGGATTTGTTTATTTATACAACAGCTTTTACCTGCTTTCATACTGAATGGTATTTTCTTACCGTATTATACGTTCAGTATATTCCTTTTTTTCAAATGAACACTTTATCGTTGGTGAAAGGACAATTCTTATCAAGCGTCTGAGTGATAAACTCAAATCATACAGAAAGTTATCGACACTTCAAACATTTTAAAGACCAACTTTTCAAAGTCAACTTTTGTATATCTATATATAGTCATTCGCCGACGCGAATGACAACAAGTAGTATAGATATCATCATTCATAATGAAACAAAGTACTAAGTACTGAGTTTTGTGTGAAAATATTCTGAAAAAACGCCCGACATTGGGAAGAGTATTATTCGCATGATTAATATGTATTATCTCCCCTTCTGAAATAACATTTTTGCTAAAGTTAATTTCATTTTTGTGATAGTATCTATTTTGGTAAAATTTAACATTCTATAAAACGGAAATAATCATTTAACATAAAAAAAATTATTAGTATGATTAGAAAGTCGGTTTAACTTAAAAATTTTGCAAAAAATATAGTAACTTTCACCATTTGGTTTGGAGCTTGCTTATTTGGATACTTAAGTTCCATGCCAGAAGGATCGGATTAAATTTTTGAATTTTAATCGAAGATTTCAGTTTCTAAATTAAAAAGAAGACTAGGTTAAAATTTTCCGCATAATGCCTTTACCACCAAGTACGTTTTTCTAGAATTGTTATATCTGGGGTAATTTTTACTTTGCCAGTGTTGTTTTCCCAAATTATGTTTATTTTTGATATCGAACTATTAGTTTTTTGTAAAAAATTCCTATTTATATTTTTGAATTATATGTTTCGAATCTTTGTTCTATGTTAACATGGTTAATAAAATATGAAAACTTTTAAACAATTTATATAAACAGCTTGGAGTCCCAGTGGAACGAACTGATTGTCTTAATTGCTACTGTGCGTCTGTCTTTTCATTTGTTTATCAGTAAATTAGTGGTTTATTGTGAAACTTTTATTTGAGCTTTGTCGGAATAGCAATTCTATACATTTAAATACACAGTCGGGCTTGGAAAAGCATACCTGTCAGACCCTCCTGTTACATTTCCTTTTCGTACCAAACAAGCAACACCGCCGTCAAACATTGAATGTAAATATTGTTTACACCGTATTAATAGCAGGTAAAATAGATTTAAACATATGAAAGCCCCGATTTTATTTGATCACCGTCATAGGAAACGCGTGATTCAGTCATTGTACATCTTTTAGCATTTTTATGTGTAATTTACAACTCAACGCGTTTCCAAAAATCACATGGCGTGTACACAATACCGATGGTACATAATAGGTTAGTCTCAATAATTAATCCGTCTTGGAACATTTTTACTTGGACGTATATTCCATCGATGAGGGATCAAAAAAAGAAAACAAAATCAAAAATAATTATACCATTTAGACGCCATGATTATCTGGACTAATAAATAAATAATAGGTCCCGTTGTGTACAATGAACATTTACAGTATGTTAGTTTGTCATTTAAATAAATAAAAAAAAAACGATCACAGGCTGAATACCTACATGTACGATGTGTCTGGTCTTCACGTGGCGTGTACATGATAAAAACTCAGAATGGAATGGTTGTCCCCCGGATTGTCCCCTAAGTATTAAAATACTAAAGTCCAAGGGAAAGGAAAAAGCTTAGGAAACAAAGACATAATGACAATACAAAATTGTTGAAGAAAAAACACATTAAGACTAACACCACTGTGCATCCCCTTACAGCAGATATATATTGCTCTTTTCTGGTACCTATTGCAATAGTATACATGTAGGTGTACCGTAAATTGCAACAGGCTGCAATTAACGGAACACTAGCGGCAATTGACGATGCACTTCTATTGTTGAAATAATGCATTGGTTACAGGTAAATAGCAATATCTGGTGTACGGGGATACGCAATGAACACGCATCCATAAAAATCAGCCGCACCAGCAAAGTATATATGAGTCTTCTCCTCCTTAAAGACACCGCCGAGATTGACGCATAAAACTGATATAGGTTTTTGTTCGCAATCTCCCTGTTAACATTTTTTTTACTCTGCAGCATAAGTATTGTTAACAGATTTCAGCTTTCCACCACTTTTTTACCTATCAAATATCAACTCCCTTACCTCTCCCGCGAGAATCGCATGTTCCTTCTAGTATAACAAATTATTGTATACGGATATACGCCTTCTATCACAAACAATCAACAAAATGATAACAGGAAAGGTCAACAATGACATACCAATCAATCAAAGCAATCCAACTGATAGAAAACGGGTAAAAATTAACATAAAAGAGTACAAAACACAAACACTGAACACAACAGAGAGTCAGGATAGTCTAACTTGGTACAGACACTGGATGGTGGTGGGGTTAACCTAGTTTAATGGGTAACCAAACCTCCCCCCTTTATCTGTTATGACACTCTGATGTATAAAGCACACTATAAAAACCAATACAGTATGATTACCTACAATTCAGGTGACCGCTTGCTAGAACTGAAAATCAGAGTGGACGGTACATAATTTAGATAACAGGGTCAGAATATGCCTGTTTTAACTGTAAAACTAGCTAAGGCTCTCATAGCTGTAGGTCGGATACTGTCGCTCTACTAAACTAAAAAATCTGAAATAACACTTCCATAAAGGGTTTAATGCCATCTCGTCATAGAGTTCAATAGAGTATTCGTGAGAGGCCAGTATAAATTTAAAGTCTTCAAGCCATTGGGAGAAAGAGCACATATTTTCATATTTGTAGCCCTTAAAAAATATTTACTACCAAGTTTCTGTGGGTTAATGGTACTAGCGATTCTTTTGAATTTATTCCCGATATTACTGTAACAGTAGAAAATAGGACGGGAAAGCCCGTTCATGATAAGTGCTTTTCTGGAAGCTGGATATTTAGATAAAAGACTTAGATATTTATTATAAAACGTTTTAAAAACATTAAGCAGCTTGTGAAATCTATAACCCTGTAATAAAAGTTTTTAAGTAATCGTATGGTTTCGCTGGTTAAAATCTTCTAGCCGAGAGCAAATTTGTGCAAAACGTACAAGCATGTTAATGTTATATTTTCTATTCTAACAATTACAAATTTATTAAACGCGGATACGTTTTGAAATTTCTAATTTACAGATAGAAATGATATTAGAATGGCCTTTTCCATTTGTTGTCTGCTAACAAGAGCCTACACACCACTTTATGGAGAGAAATAAAATCTCTCATAACAAATCCATAGCAGAAAAGCAGTAAAATTGTGTAACAATGTCAAATTGTTATGCACCCGCGACCAGATGTAGGCGATCGAGATAATGACTTACGTATACCCTTGTTCAACCAGCCGTCCACATAGAGGCCGTTATAATTATCATGGGGTTTGTCCAAATTATTCCTATAGACCTACCGTTTTCAAGTTTTCAAGGTAGCAATTGTAATGTTCTGGTTGAAATTAACACTGAGGTACATACATATGGGGATCTCCGGACCCCCCCCCCCCCCCCCCCCACGCACACCTCCTAGTTAAATGTTTTATTTTGGAGGATTATTGTACACATATCAAGTCGTGCATACTAAAACTATTTTCATTTTCAATGAACTTATCATTTTCTAACATTCAAACAAAATAGTACTGCATACATTGGGGAACCAGTACAGCATCAAGTGTGAGACTTTACAGACACAGCAAATATATGGATGGAAGACGAGCCGGATTTGTGACATGCCAGCTCACGAGGTTACAGGAAGACATATCACCCCACCCCACACATTATACTGACTCCAATCAGACCAGTCCTTTGCTCTATCTCCCAGATGCATGTGCTTGGTTGAGAAGCAGCAAATATCAGTTTTAATGTCTTTGGTTTGACCAGCCCGCGACCTTCCACACTCGAGGCTAGCACGCTACCTCGAGACCACCAAGCAAATGTATGAGTGTACATGTGACAGTTAAGTAAAAGTGGGGAGGAGCGGTATTGATGGCGGCGGCGAGACCATACTTTTGGCTATTTATTTTTAGGAACTATACTTAGATTAGGGAGTGAAAATCTTCAGGTTATCTAATTTCCGCATCATCAGGTGCCATAATTTAGGTGGAAACGTCAAATTATTTATTATTTACCACAATTTACACCCAAAAGAGGGTCAAAGGCATTGTAACAATCACAATTAACAACAATATCATCATGACATTAAGATTATCAAAAGAGTAAAATGCATTGTTAAATGTTACCAAGATAGAATCATAAGCAGTTAGACACAATAACTACTGTTTTTAATTGATTGTTATAATTCCTTATGAGCCGTACTATGCCCTGCAAATACCAACCTCTGACATGTCTGAATAATTGTTCTATTATGGATACCAAAATTTGCTCATTAAGTGTCATATTTATGTTAAATACAAATTGAAAAAATCGTCATAATATCATCCAAAATGATACATGTGATACGCGTAACTTTAATGTTGTGTCACTTTAAGGCAAGAAAAATCAACTTTTATGAAGATGAAAGCTTGTAAAGCTTTATGACATATTCTTATCATCTTATGTCAAAAATATAGTTTACAGGTAAATAAATATGTAAGCATTGACGCTTTGATTTCCAAAACCTGTGCGTAGTGTTTTGGTTTTTTTTGGACTGAGCATAAATTTAAGGACCATAAGGCCACACCAAATTGATTTTTCGTTCTTTTGATTTTAGGATTGCAAAAATAGGTGCTAGCGAGCGAAATTTTAATTTTTTAGCTCACCTGGCCAAAGGTCATGTGAGCTATTGCCCTCACTTGCCGTCCGTCGTCGTCGTCATCTGTCGTCGGCGTCCATCGTCGGCGTCCGTCGTCGTCGTCGTCCGTCGTCGTTAACAATTATACAAAACTCTTCTCCTCTGAAACTACTTGACTAATTAGAACCAAACTTGGTATGAATGTTCCTTGGGGTACCCTGCATAGAACTGATGTGGGGATTTTTGATTCGTCGAAAAACATGGCCGCTGTTACTAAAATAGAACATAGGGGTCAAACAACAGTTTTTCGCAAATATCTCAAAAATCATTAGGTTACGGCAAATTCTGGCAGGTTGAAAGTGTTCAGCATGATGAGAGCTACCTGTGTGCTGATTTTTTGTGAAAATCTGTCAACTGATGTTAGAGTTATTGCCCTTTTTTGACATTTTTGGCTTTTTTATGTTATTATTTCAAAAATCTTCTTCTCTGAAACTACTATTCAAAATCAAATGAAACTTGGTAAGATTGTTCCTTAGGGTATCCTGCAAAAAGTTAATGCTTGGATTTTTGATTGGTCGAAAAACATGTCCGCCCTTACTAAAAATAGAACATAGGGGTCAAAATGCTAATTTTTGCTATTTTTTCCTGAATTATAGAAAGAAAATGAAGATGAAAGCTACTTTCAAGGTAAACATGGTATCCCGAGTTGAATGGTGATGAGGAAAGTTTGTTTTGGACGGCCATTTTTAAAATGGCTGCCATTTTCCCCGCCATTTTTTACACTTGCTCAGATTTCAACAATATTTGGTTTTTAAAGTAAACATGGTATCCTCAGTAAATGGGGATGATGAGATTTTTTGTATGGAGCATCTATGGAAGGTCCTTTAGGAAATTTGCATAAATCTTCCCGGTCCGTGAAACAAAATGGCTGTCATGAGCATTTACATGTTCTGATTGGTCGAAATTTAAAAGTTCTTCTCCTCTGAAACCGTAAAGCCAAATGAACTGATTTTTGGTATGGATGATCTATGGAAGGTCCTTTACAAAGTTTGCATAACTTATCATGATCCGTGAAACAAAATGGCCGCCATGAGCATTTACATGTTCTGACTGGTTGAAATGTAAAACTTCTCCTTACAAACCGTTAAGCCAAACGAACTGATTTTTGATATAGAACATCTTTGGAAGGTCCTTTACAAAGTTTGCATAAATCAGCCCTACGCCGTGAAACAAAATGGCTGCCATGACCATTTACATGTTCTGATTGGTCAAAATTTTAAACTTCTTCTCCTCTGAAACCTTAAAGCCAAATGAACTGATTTTTGGTATGGAGCATCTATAGAAGGTCCTTTAGGAAGTTTGCATAAATCTTCCTGGTCCGTGAAACAAAATTGCCACCAGAAACCTTTATGTGTTCTGATCGGTCAAAATTTAAAACTTCTCCTCTGAAACCGTTTGGCCAATAAACTTATACTTGGTATGAAGCATTTATAGAAGATCATTTACAAAGTTTCCAGAAATCAATCTAGTCTGTCAAATCAAAAGTTTGTGACTGCCAGGTGAGCGATACAGGCTCAGCCCACTGAGCCTCTTGTTTTTCTTGAGGATTATTTTTTTTCAGACACAAATTTTTAAAAATAAAATACTAGTATTGCAAAAAATGGGGATAAAAATCCTAATTTTTACCAAAATTTAGGAGAGGGCGAACAATTTTTATTTTCAATTTCTTGTTTAATGAAGCATTTGGGGCGAATTTTCAGAAATTTTGGAAAATGTTTTTTTCTTAAATTTACATAGTCCAAAAATTGGAGCGGCGAAATCCAAAGAACTAAAGATCATTTTGGTGTGGCCTAAAATATTTGCAAAGTCTATCTACCGCAGTTTTAAAGTTTATTCAAAGGTGACATTGTAGTGAATGCAGTGGTCACATTTTGAGTACCCAACGCTTATTGGGTTCTCTGAACACTGAATGTTCAAAAGTAAACACTTTGGATGCCTATTCGGGTTGACCATAAAAATTCAAAAAAGTTTAATGTAAGACCTTTTCTCATTGTATTCCTGTGACGGACCGTTTGGATTGAGTCCAATTAAAAACAATGAATAGTACAAAACCGTGTTTTGCTTGTCATTAATTAATAAGTTGGCATCACTTTCCACTGATGAATCATTTCAGCACTTCTTCAAGCAATGACCAGTGACAACAAATGTATAAATCAATTTCATCAAATAGTCATTTCTCAAAAAAGTGCCTCACGCTATACATGTAGATATTCCTCTAGAAATCTGTATACTAATAATATCCAAGAGTAATCTGCAAAACAAAAATATTATAATAGATTTATATTTTCTTTTATATAATTTCAAATAGTTATTCTTGTATAATCATAAGTTTTGTACATGCTACAGTAACCAAATGGTTTTATTGATTGATACTGCAACTTATGTGATTTTAACACTATTTATGAACATTAATAAATATGAATAAGACAGAGTACTATAACAATAACAAAAATAAATCTAATCAGTGCATGGTGTCCGTGTACAGTAGCCTATAACGTGAAATATTATTTACACGTGGATTGTTATTGTTATTTTTGAAACAGCACATAAAAACAGTGATTAAGAAAAACACTTTCTGTTTGCCTCGGGCCCCAAAACTAAATAATTTTATGGGCAAGTATAGAATCTTCTTTCCAAGTATAAAAATGTGCCATTCTAAAATTTCATGGGCCATCACCATATGCATCAAAAGGTATATGACCCCTGCCACCATTACCCCCCCCCCTCCCAAATCAGTAAGAAAATAGACAAGAAAAAACCAACCTTGACGTATAAAATTTATTCAAAACTATCGTAAATATATTAATCATTTGTCGATTTTACCTCGCTACCAAATTACCTTAGACTGAAAAAACTCTAGCAGAATTTCCATCATTGGCACGCGTGGTGTGCTTTTAAATGTAAGGCACCGTTCAATATTTATCAGATGGATAGGTCGGTGCAAAATGGGGCGGGGCAAGCACTTTTTTGTGTAAATATTTGAATGGGCTTTTTTAAATATGTATAGTGGATGGGCCAGAACTTATTTCATAGGAAAAAGTTTTGCTATAAATTTTGTCGGTGTGTAGGAAATTTCTTTTGCAGGCACACAAAACGTAATAAAAACAAAAATAAACAATTTTAATATGATTTTAATGTATTTTAGAAATTAAATAATGTAACATGAAACACAACATTTTAGAAATAATTATATATATAAAAGACACGACCGTTTGATTGTGCAAAGGGGAATGGGTAGTGGGACCAGCACATCTCTCCCCGAGGTCAATACTACTACTATAGTAGCCCCCTTTTAGATACGCGATGGGTCAGACACTCACACTTTACCACAGGCACAAGACGTTCTATCAATATTAAAAAAATAGGGGCAATGGGAAGAAAATAGTGTCAAATATCTATACATATACCTCTGGAGAATATATGCTGTCAGCGAATAGTTTCAAGACTATTTTTTTTAGTTTCCCATGAAATTATTCACCGGTTCTTGGTATTGCTGAAAAATAGTTATTTTTATTCGTAATTCTGTTAAATATAGATTGTATATTTATAGGTTTAACCATGAGTGAGAATTAGATATCGATTGATATCAACTCGAGTTATTTAATTTGGATATAATAATAAACGAACCTGTGGAGAGTTTATTATTAATTAACTTAAATATATTGAACTCAAAAAACTAATAAAAAACTGACAATACAGTAAAAAGCACAAAATATGCCAATATGGCACGTGCTATGCAAATATGAGATTTGGGCCATATTGGACTGGGTACGACCAATTCCAATATGAGTGTATTTCGGAACTCTCTTGAGTTATCCTATCCCTCTATGAAAACATCGTAGATCTGTTAATTATTAATAACGTTATCATTGCCTAATGTTTTTTTTCATATTGGCATAGTTATATAGGTCCTCGGTATGCCATATTGGCCTGAGACGAATAGTTATGGCTTACCGAGGACCTATAACTATGCCAATATGAAAAAACATTAGGTAATAATAATACTCTATTATTAAATCCAAATTAAATAACGAGAGTTGATATCAAACGATCTAATTTTTATACGACCGCAAATAATACTTGCTGACGTATTATGGCATCGGCGTCGGCGTCCGTAGACAGTTAGGTTTCCGCTTGTTTACTTTTGTTCTATTAAACATATCCTTATAATATTTTACCAAAATGGTCCCCATGAGAAATACAGGTTAGGATTGATTTTGTAAAATCTGACCCCTCCCATTCATTCTTTTGTTGACCACAAAAGAATGAACGGGAGGGGTCAGATTTTGTCATAAAGGTTTTTTTGATAAATTTTTGTCCGATTTATATGATTTTTTGTTTTTATTGTTCCTTGCTGAAAATGGAGAAACTCATTTAAGATCCATTTTTTACCATCTCTTACCGTTTCGAGATATAAGGGGCTGAAAAAGGGACACACCTTAATTTTCGAAACTTTTTAATTTCTTATCCGTTTTTTATTATTTTTTCTCAAAGTGTTCGTCATAAAAAATACAATAAAAGTTACACCATGCATTTTTTTGTGTAAATTTTGTCGTTACAGAGATAAATGTATTAAGAAAGGGGTCAAAATCAGTTAGCCATTTTACAGGACACATAAAATGTTTATTTTTCATCCCATTTCAATTGGGATCATTCTTTTAATTCATCTTAATGAGTGCTTTAAGTAGTATGTCAAAATATTCCTTCTATGTTTTATGGTTTTTGAGATAAACAATGGATGACAATGGTAAAAAAGCAATGTGGCTTGAGATAGATATTTTTTGGTTTTTCATCTGGTTTTGTGGTAGCTCCAATATTGTTGTGTAATGTATGTTATGTTATCCAACAAGCATAATCATGCGTCCACACTTCACCTGTCGACATGTTGCGGTCGTATCATACTGCGCTTAGCGAAGCCCTTTATTACGAGTGGTTAAACCGATTTTCTTATGATTCTTCTGGAATATGTGTTCATCGGTGCTCTGGACTAAACCCATAGTGCTCTTCTCGTGCTCCTCGCTGCTCATAGCGTTACTCATCATTCCTCTTCGCCGCTCATCGCTGCTCAGGACTATGATCTCGTGCTCAGATATATTCATAAAATTTTGTTTATGTTCATTGTGTGTTTATATCCAATATGTAAATATTTTTCGGGACGTAAGTTTGTTAATACTTCATGTCACCATTTGGATCGCGTGTACAGAATGACGCTGATTGTTGATTTTGATATACGGTTGGACCTAACGTTTTTTTTTTAAATAATTTGCTTGTTTATTACAGAAAAAAATTGTTCAGAATTTGAGGGAAATTCCACAACAACTAAACCCAAATACATCCTTGATTATAGCAACTGCAATGCAATCAACGGTAAAAAGAATCAAATAAAATACCATCAACCAACAAATGATATGCTTTATGAAAAGGTTAAACCAATCGAATCTATGTAAATATATTTTAATAAAAAGCAACATATTTTTTAATGAGTTTTCATGTTCTTTTTCCTTTCCATAAATTGCCTTTCCAGTATTATTTTTTCCATAAATTGCTCTACAGCTGGGTCAATGAATTGGTCAGCGTTTTTGAGTGCCCAGTAACACATTTCTGTTGTTCCACTGTATATCATCAATGGGGGTAAACTATAGTAATTCATCCATCTGAATTTATTCACAAATTCCTGCGAAAACAATGAAATAGCATGAAAATACTTATATAATGTAATGACACTTGATGAAGAAATCATTAAGAAAAGAATATCAAAGAGAAAATTAGATTTTTGTAAGAAATTATTTAAATTCAAAATGACCGTATTAATATTAATGTAGCTAAACAGAGATTACTAAAAGACAACTTCTCAGGCCATTCTGTTCATACAGATAAGATGTTTAGCTTGTATGATTTACATGTACTAGTATATGAGTAAGCCAATAAAATGCTTAAATTTACCGACAGTGACAACCAGTTTTTTGTTGTTATGACAGTGAGCTGTAGAGCATATGAAAATAGATATATTTACAGAAAATACTCGTTTAGGAGAAAGACTTTCTTTACCTTTTTGTTCGATTAACTAACGCTAAATTTATATGTCAGTGAATGTAACTCATAAAATTCCCAAGTTACACGTCTGTTGATGGATGGATGAATTATTGTTTAACGTCTAGTGGTAATTATTTAATCCATATTAGAACGAGAAAATGTTGATATGAATGATTAATATACTTCATGCCAGAAACTACTGTGATATTTGGTACATTAATAATTCCCATATAAATTGCAACCCACATGTATCCGGCAAATACGGCATATGAACTACAGTAATATGTCCACGTGCGGCATTATATGTCGGCTTTATATTAGTCACTGTCAATATCCGACGCTTAGCGTCCGGTAATATGTCACTCAGACCTGGCAAATATTTCGCACATAACCGTCACAAGACCCTAATATTATGTAATATTATACTTTTACATTTTTACTACTCTATTTATCTATGTTATCTAAGCCGGTCCATATAATGCTATATGGACCGCCTCGTATGGGCAAAATCGATTAAATTCGATTAAATCCCAGAAAAGTATAATATAACAATTAGTTCATGACACTTCGGGTCAAATGTCAGTATATGGACCGGTTGGTCGCCCTCCAAAAATTATATGGACCTCAGCTTCGCTTCGGTCCGTATAATTTTTGTCGGGCGACCAACCAGTCCATATACTGCCATATGACCCTCAGTGTCATGAACTTTTTGTTAAATATGAACCCCTCTTTGTGCTAGACCGACAGGTTGACGATGTTTAACGTGTTAGCAGGAAGACACATTATACTGAATCCGAGCCGATCAGCCCTTTGCTCTTAATCCTGATGCCGTGTGCTTTGCGGAGAAGCAGAACATTCCAATTTTAATGTCTTTGGTTTGAACCGGTAGGCGATAGAACCAGCGACCTTTTCCGCACTTGAGGCGAGCACGCTACGCGAGACCACCGAGGTGATCCAGAAATTTCGATAAATATTTCATACGATTAGTTATATTGAACTACGAAATTGTATTTTTTGTACGAAAAGGAAAATTAATTTATAACTGATTCAAATTACCTCCCGTACGTATTTATTATCAACTTTCAGTAATATCCACTTGCAAACTTTCTTCGAATCCGTCAAAATAATTCTGTATCTCATGGAATTTAAGCCATCAAATTTCCAGCCGCGAGGTCTGTTGATGAACATTTCACATCTTTTAAAGAGAAAATTAAATTTTTACACATTTCATGAGTTTTATTTTCGTACGAAGTTCTCAAAGAAGCAAAATGAATATTTATTCCTAATTTGATGAAAATGTAAATGGGAGCAACAGACAAGAATTTATGAAGTACATGAAATGTTAATAGATGGAATGGTTGCACCAAATAACTGAATACAGGTGCCTGCGTTTTAATCAACCGAGAACCAAATACTCACTACCGATAAATTGGCTGAAAGTTAGAGAAACTAAATTCTAAAGTCAAGTGGACACAGGAAATAAAGAATAAAAACACCGGAAACGAATATGTTACAAAAGTAATGCTAAAAGAAATAGAGCACATTATTGCAAACTAGAGAGATGCATGCAGTACAACTCACCTTGAAACCTACTGCAGCCGGATACTTTTATTTTTGTTTTTCATGTATATTCCCTATTTTTCTGTTCTCGTGATTTTTTCCTATTATGTTGGCTCAAAGAAATTCTTTTTCCAGTGTTATACACGATGTTCACTTATTTTTTAATACTAGTATGACATGGGTTAATTCCCGTTACAGTGGTACTTGATTGGTTTTATAATGTTACTCACCTGTCTAAAATATCTGTAGTATTTTGTAGCCTTTTATGTTGAACGCTAGCACAGTACGATACACTAGGAAGTGGCCGTTCTATTTCCAACTTGATGGCGACAGAAATCCTGTAAGTATATAGTATGTGGACAATCACAATTTTAAATGTTGCAAAACAGCTTATATAATAAATAATTAATAAGTAAATAAAAATTTATAAAGATAAAAAGACAATGTGTCGGCTACTTGGTCATTTATATGTGCGATTTACACAAATGATATTGGTACACAAAGTCACGATGACATTTATACACCAATAACATTCTTTCCAGATATTAACAGTGACTGACAAATCAGAGCCGGACTCGTGATCAGATACGCTGAAAAATATAGCTGATACCGTACGCAGCCACTACTTTTATACTGCCAATCATAAAGAGATACTTAAAGGAGACTTGAAGACATAACGTATGTATAGTTTGGTCTTCAAATAGCCCTAGCTATAGATTTGCAGAAATAAATCTAACAAGAAGCGGAAGAAGTTTTTTTTTCTCACAATTTCAAATTCACTTAGATAGATGAGATGTAAAAGACTACAGGAATAGATCATGTATAATTTTATTTTTAAGACCGAGCCATCTATATACATGTGTAACAGAAGATAAAATTGAAGTATTGGGCTAGTTTTTGTTATCAATTAGTAGCTCTTGAATGAATTTCGCTTCATATGAGTATAAAATCAGATTAACTAGAACATGTGAAAGAGGGACACAATTTTTGGCCACAAGAATGCCTATTTTTTGTACGTAAGAGCTGGTATTCAGACAGCCAAAATTAAAAAAAAACGTCCACTTTCGTTTAAGGGAGTAAAACCATATTTTTTTAAAAATGCACATTTATCTAAAAATCCCGTCAATATCAAAGAGACGACAAAGGAGTTGATGACGCTCTGGGGGACGTACATTTTACTATTTACATATGAAAATCAATCAGAATGTTTAATGTTATGTTATTTCACGATTGATTCATGATAATTGTTTAGCCCCTTGAGGGCGTCTTGATTGACAATAAAGAATATGTTATGTTATGATACACACGAAATAAACTCTACTTGGTATAATAAATCTTAACTTATATTTCGTCTTTATCTTTATTTCAATTTTTGCTTTTAATCAAAATAAATAGTAAACATACCGTCTTTGAAAATCATCATCCTCTAGTCCCCAGCTGTTGTACAGATTTGAGAATCCATTTGCTTGCTTGAATAGATTGGGAGTTATTGTAAACACACCACCAATATACTCGGCATAAGGCATCCTAAAAATGATAGGTTAAGTTTTAGTCCAACAAAACACAGTTTAATCTTAGATTCATTGTGATTGCAAATAAATACGCAATAAACAAACAAACAATTTTAAATTTATTTTCAATCAAGACGCACGAGAAAATAAGAGCTGTTAATTTATTCAAACAAATTTCGATGTCGTTATATAATTGATTAAAATTATTTTATTATTAATTACTTTTAAATTTATATTAATACTATTTTTTGTATAGGGGAGCTTTTTTTTCGATTCAGATTTAACAGCTTCCTTTACGCCAAAAACATCGAAAAGCTTAAAATGATATAACATAATGTTTGCGAAAAATCACGTAATGTCTTAAAGAGGACAGATAAAATTGATAAAGGAAATACTAATAGTCCATAAAAATCACCAAGGAAGAATACATTTAAGTTGATTTTTAATGAAATTATTTGTGTAAGAAACTAATATACATATTTGTGAATTACGTGTAATTGAATTGCTCCACTCTGACTGCCAAATGTCTAGGATGGTATCCACAACCATACCAATTTCTGTCGTCCTCTGGTATAATATCTACATCATGTAACACTATACAATCATAGTCATATTCAGACATGGCTTCTCTAAAACCAGCATTGAAAAGAACACCCTTGTTGAAGTTTTCACCGGAAGCCTGAAAATTCAATCCTTATTACTTCGAGATATTATCCTGTTTATATTCATTTGATATTCATAGGGTGAAATGGTTGAATATGAAAATAAAGAAGCTGACTTCAAGAATTAAAATGAATATTTTTCCTAAAGCTGGAAAAAAAATATCCCAAACAAAAAAAAACTCTGAATATTATCAATATGTATCAAAACTATGATTATGGTCACTGTAGGATTTAAGCATTAATCCATACACTAACAAATACATTCAGTATTCAAAATTGTGGAAAAAAATTGTTCTAAATGTATCCAGCAAATTTGTCTTTTATTTTTCAAAATTATTATGAAAAACATATATTATATATATTAGACGACAATGGGCAATTGGAATCAAACATGTTGATTTTTACTCTCCAGTTGTGAACTTTACCTTTCTTGATCTTTCTTAGCAGTAACATTCAAACGCCTCCAGTCTATGATGTGTACATTTCACAAATGATTCGTGATGCATGATGATTTGTTCAACAATTTAAAGCCGAGTACTGTCAGATAAACCTTATAGGTTTTGGTTTTTTAATTGCACTGTATTGGGTTTTATCCCGTGTTAAAGTACACAAAAGCGTATGAATAGGTAGGGGTGCTAATACATGAAGTACCGAAGTGTACCATGTCAGACAGTCCTGACTCCCTGTTTTAATTTCCGTGTTTCTCTTCTGAGTTCTGTATAGTTTCTTATGCATAAGCATATCTTTTTTTTCAGTAAAATATTGTTTTGGTTTAGCTAGTAGAATTTCCATGCAATTATAATTTAGAAATATCTGGAAAAGATAAAAGCTGTATTCATGGTATTTAGTTGTTTATTATTTAGTAACATGAGAAATTATGTAGAAACTTCAAGATGGAAACATCTGGACAATTGTGAATCAACTAGAACATTTATTGTGAAAATATATAAAGTTACCACACACCCGATTTTGTGAGATGGGAACTGGAAATTTATTGGAAGAAATACACTATTTAAGGACCAGAACATAACTTTTCATTACAAGAAGAACATTATTCTGAGAACTGAACCCATTTGACTGCTGGATGATTTTGTAGGAATTCCGAAATTGAAAGGACTTTGGAAAGAAACTGTATATTAGAGAGAACTCTATTGACAATTATTAGTTGTAAATATTATGTTAAGTGCTAGGTGGTTATTTGTAAATTTTTACTATTATCAAACTTTATATTAAAAAAAATCCTTGACTGATTTATTATGTCTTTTCTTTCGTAATAAGTTTTCTGAGAGGGTGTTTTTCATTGACCTTTCATGTCAGTACTAGGTAGTTATTTGAAGTTGTCTTAAACAATTTATTTTATAAAAGTTACAATAAATAAAAATATCATAGACCATTTGCTTATTTTTTTAAAATTTATTGTTCCTCACTCAGTCTGGTGCCCCACGACAAACATTGAAAATCCTGCAAATTGTCAGACGAGGAATATGTAACTGTATTATATATTTAATTATATGTAGATTGTTGTTTTGAGTTAATTTTTTTACACCATTAAGAGGACTAAAAGATTAGAAGAAACATTTTGCCTTTAAAAATAAGATAATATTATTATCCCATTGTTCTCTTCTATTCGGAAAAACACTACTTTTACAACGATTAAATTGTATTTGTTCATTTCCTTTCGCGGGAAAAATAAAGAATGAGCAAACACGAAACAAATAGTAAATAAAAAAAATAAACAAATAAACAGATAAATGAATAGACAGTTGTCTCCCGTGTTAATCACTTTAGTGTTGGAAGTAGTTAATTATTTAACAAAAATATACCTGTTCTATTACATAAATTCCAAATTCTATACTTTGTCTGGCTAATCTAGGAATCATGTTGTTTAGTAAAGTCAGAAGCCCTCGTTCTCTATCTCTGTAAGGTATGAGGATGGCAATCTTCTGTCTAGCAATGCAATTTAGTGGTTTAAAATGTCCATTATCCATGAAGTCATACGTTGATTGCAATTCTTTCATTGAAAAAACTCTTCGGTCTAATGCCTCGTAGCCATCTGTATGAAATCATATAATCACAAATAGACTGAGTTAATGTAGATGTATAATTTATACCACTGCATGAGGCGATACCGCTGCTGGTGAACTGCAAATCCTTGAGAGTAAGTTTTGTTATTTAATAAAGTTTCTCTGTTTTAAAAGATTTTAAGATATATGTGTTAGAACAGCATTTCATAATTTTGTATTTCCCTCCTGCATCACCGTTCTTACAGATCTTTCTTTGGTTTTTACATTTTTGGTCAATTAGTGTTTTGGCTTTCAACTTTTTCGCCCTTGAGCGAAAGCAATGAGTCTTAAGTCGAGAAAATATGATCATCGCTTGCATTTAATTTGGTAGCGTAGAATATGTATGCCGTTGTTGGTGGAGCTCGGTTGCTAGTAAATCGATTCTAGTGTGAAATTGATACTTTAAAATTTACTTTTATAGCGAGCGCATCGAGCGCTATAGGAGCATATAGGTCATTTAGAAAAGTCTTTGTTTAATGGGGGCAGCCATTATGCAATCCGAAGTGAATTTATTTGTTAAAGCGAATATATATATCGCCATATTGTGATACATACTAAGGTTAGAAAAAGTTTCGTTCGCCGGACACGGAAGTAAGTAAAGTAAGGGAAATAACTGTCTTCAAATTATAGATTTTTTTTTGAATTTGAACGTTTCATGGTTTTGGCTTTTTTGGCATTTTAATTTGAATTTGTAGTTCGGCTGTCCAAATTTTCTGCCGTGACACCGTTGAAGTCGTAAAGGTTTAAACTAGTTTTTATTGTTTACAGTGTTTTTATAATAGACCAGAATAACTTTGAATTATGTTTCTATGTTTTTCTTTGTGCTCTCATGTTATTTTTGTCTGAATTCTTTCTATATGTAAAAAACTAAGCAAGAACAAATTTAAACAATTACTTAAAAAAAGATTGAGAAAAGATTTCCTTAAATTTTGGGAAAAAACTAGAGACTCACAACCTGGTGATCAGGGTAAATTAGAAACCTATTTTAAATTTAAATCGATTTTCAAGTTTGAACCATACCTTAACATGAAAAAGACAGTTGACAGAATAACACTCACAAAATTTAGAATAAGTAATCACTGTCTCAGGATAGAGACTGGGAGGCATGAACGAAAGAAAAATCATATAAATAAACCCGAAATATTACCCCGGTGTGAACGACTCTATCAACTCTGTAATTAAAACCAAGTGGAGGATGAGATACATTTTTTTACTACAATGTCCCCATTATGAACAAAGGAGACAAATATTATTAACACACATATGTAGCCTATATTCCAATATAAAGCATCTCAGTACAAACAACATTTTTATATGGTTGATGATAAATGAAGACTCATCATTTTTATCAATGTTTTGTGATTTTATTAAAGATAGTTTTGCAGAAAGAAAAAAAACATCAATCCTGGCCTGATCCTCTACTTGGTCATATTCGCACATTATAATGTTGAGTTGTCTTTCTTTGGTTGTTATTTTGTCATACTCTCTCTTCCATACATGTCTTACTGTAAGTGTTATTCAATCATTTTAATCAGAATGTAAGGCGTGAGAAAGTTTTATTTGTATTTTATTAGAAGTGTGTGTGTAAGGATAACAAATTTGTTATGCCCGAAAGGGTGATTAGGAAAATAAAGAATTTGAATTTGAATTTGTCATCTGGCGTTAATTGATTGGTACATGTATGTTATTGTTGACCTTTTCTTTTATTTGTTTTAGTCTATTTAATAATTCACAGACTAACATTTTTTTGCAGTTTTCTTTATTTTGTAAAATTACGCATTGATACATACAACGTTGATGAATGTTGATCCGGAAATGCGCGATAAACACAACACATTAATTATCAAGAGTTCGTTCATTTGTACATTTTTTGAAAAACTCTTAACACTTGCATGATTGGTGCAAATAATGGCTTATTATTGGCAAAGACCCAATTTTCCAAGGAACCACGACGTCGTTATATTTTATTACGTTTATCTGCTATCTGTTTATAAATTTGACACCAGGGCTATGTTGCATGAACTCCTATTTAATTCAATGCTGTCAACAAACATTTATCTCACAGCCTTGTATTTCTGTATACGATTTAAATCAAGGCGTCTGTTTAAAAAAAACTGTTGACTATATTTTTTTCTATATTAGAGTCAAAGCTTCATGTCTCACGCCCACACTTATACTTATGTAGCTAATTTACATTGTGAATTTAAGAAGAAGAACAGCATTAAAAGAGTTGTTTCTTTGTTTTGAATTTTGTCCGATGCATGTTACAAGAATATTGTGTCAAATATTCGTCCACCATATTATTCTCCTTTACAAGAAATGGACTAATTTCCTTTTGAATGTAAATTGTTTTCAAGTAATGTAAACCAGGAAGCATCATATAGAATTAAAATAAATAAACATATTAACATTAAACAGTTTGGCATATTTGATTTGAACTTGAACGTTTTTGGATTATTGTTTTGGTTTCAACTTTTTATGCATTGAGTCGTAAATCGTTCATTTTTACATTACTGAGTCGATTTCTCTGCTGGTGGACTCAAAGTTTCTCGTATTTCGGTACTAGCCCGAAATCAATACTTTAAATTTGCTTGTAACAACAATGTTAAATTTTTTAATATGAACCCTGCTTTGTACTAGTCCGACACGCTGAGTGATCCTGAGTAGTGCTAGCTCACGAGGTAATAGTTCGCAACAAGACATATCACCCCACCCTGACTCATTATACTGACTCCGAGCCGATCAGTCCTTTGCTCTTACTTATAGATGTCGTATGCTTGTTAGAGAAGCAGCAAGTCTTTGGTTTGGCCCGGTCATCGAACCCGCGACCCTCCGCGCTTGAGGCGAGCAAGCTACCACGCGACCACCAAGGCAGTCCGTAAGGATTGATAGATAGATGTTTAACACCACGTCGATGGTATACAGTACAATATCTGCTCCAAATAAGTAGAGCCATTTCCCCCTGTATTCATTTCATTCCTAGAGCCGTTTTCAAAACGTTGCCTAAAGTCTTTCAAAATTTCTGTGGGCATAGTCTAGTATGTGCTAATGATAACTAACAAATAAGTTACTAAAACTTTTCCTACTTACTTGAATGTCGCTTTGGGAGACAGTTTTTCAAACTGAAGGACACTGAGAACCAAAACGAATTATTTCGGTTGTTCTCATTGACAGTAGTTTTGGTTCTGAGAGTCCTTCTTGGCAATATTCCAGAAAGTGATACAAACTGACCCAAATAGCCTATATGCACGATCTTATAGAATAAAAAACTTTAATTTTTCTTTATTAATGATTAAGCATAACATTTCTGTTTGTTCACATAAAAGTGCATTGCATAAAATCTTTTACTATAAAAAAAAAGCTTAAAAAATCAATAGGTATGAAACATATACTTGGAAAACAGCCCTGTGGTACTCCTAGAAGATCGATGAGTTCATTTCAATTAATAAATCAAAATGTTTCAACGGCTACTTACGAAGATTTGGTGGTTGCAGAGGGCATAACGGAAGCTGTTCTACGTGTTCTCCTCTTTTTACAGATGGTAAATGATAAGCATGCCAGTTGTATACATTGAGTATTAATACAGCCGCTACGGCTGATGTGTAGCCCATGAAGACCAGCTTCTTCCTTTTAATAATAATCTTCTTCTAGAATAGAGGTAAAATAATAATAATAGCCTATATTTAAGACGGTATTTCACATTAATTTGTATGTTAATGTTGGAAGCAAAAGATTTATAATTTCAGAAAATCTATTGGATATTACTACTATGTTGTATAAATTAAATTGTTTAATCGTTGAATATGACAGAAATATTATATATATTATATGTACATAGTCAGAAGATATGGATTGGTACGAGCCTTAGAAACAGGTAGAACGTTTACCGAGCCTTTCTCACCTGTTTCATGGAGAGTACTAATAAAATCTATATATCTGTTATCGGGAAACGTCATGAAAATGGAACATTTTAAGCTTATTGTAGGAAAGAAATTTTTGGCTCGCAATCTATGGAGAACATGACGTAAAAAAAAACTGTGAACCAAACACAAGACAAACTTCTATTACAAACGAAGAAAAAAAACTATGAACCAAACACAAGACAAACTTTTATTACAAACGAAGAAAATGAAGAACAAATACTTCTAAAACAATACGTATCTCTTCGTTGAAAAGGGGACGTAAGGATACGAGGGTTAAGCACCATGCCAAAATGTTCAAGCAAGTCTTGGAATTTTCATACTGAACGCCATTGCCATGTAAAGCGCAAAAAAAAAAATTCTTCAACTTTGAAACACTAGATCATGTAGATCATGGATGATTTGAATTTTTTATTGAAATGTAGCCTGATATATTTTTTTACCCCTAGTACCATCCATTTCAACAAAAGGGAGTGAAAAATAAATTTCTGCGATCAAAAGTTGGCCATGGGTTTTAATAGAAACAAATATGGAAACACTGTATTTTGAATTTATTAATACTTTTACTCAACTTTTTAAATTACTTATAAACTATCACATCAACAATCGGCCCACATATGGTTCATACCAAGTTATATATTCAAAAGGTATGAGATATAAACTTAGTCTATTGTATTTGACAACATTTCGTTGTCTTTAAAGTTGTTTTGACTTCAAATACATTGGTTACTTTTAGTATTATAAAGGATATTAAAAACGTTATATAGATTTTCAATAGGATCAAGTCTTGTTATGTTTGAAATATTTTTCTAACAAGTGGCCCATATGATATATTTTCAGAGGCCATAAGGGGGATTTTAAACAAAATCAATTGAGACCGACTTCAGGTATGGTGTGTTATATATGGCATTATTTCTCACTAATGAGACAGCCCAGTACCTATTTTTACCCATGTGAGATATCCTTGTCTTTCCCGTGGGTGAGATAAGAATTTCACGCTTGTTTTGTAACAGCCAGTTTGTTCCGCCAGTTACTTTGTTCCGGTGGAACATTTTGACTAGCTACTTTGTTCCTCCGGAACTTTTGGACTAGTTAGTTTGTTCCATGGCCAGTTGAAAAGTTCCAGCAGGTCGGAACTTTTCAACTAGCCAACTTGTTCCAGATGTTCAGTGAAGATGCAAATGTTAATTTTGTAATTTAAACAGATGAAAAATGCCAGAATTGTTCACCTAAATAAATAAATACCGGTCCTTTTTAACATGTTATAGAATACTGGAATGTTATAGCAAGTTGTAATATACTGTAACTTTCCAACCAGTCAAGAATTACCAGAACTTTGCAACCAGTCAATAATTACCGGGACTTTCCAACCAGTCAAGAATTACCAGAACTTCCCAACCAGTCAAGAATTACCGGAACTTTTCAACTTGTTTAAAAATACCGGAACTTTATAACTAGTCAAAATATTCCAGTACTATATAGCTATTAAAAAAGCATGTTTTCTATGGATGCATGAATAAAATCAATATGAGAAATCTTACAAGTAAACCTAAAAAATATTATTTCTATCAAGTTATGATTTTTAACTTTTTTATTCAGATGAGAAGATTTTAATTATATATGTATAATAATTGTTTGTTTGTTTGTTTGTTTAGTTGGTTTTTTACGCCGTTTTCAGCACATTTGGCTATTTCGCGGCGGCCAGTTTTTATTGGTGGAGGAAGCCGGAGTACCCGGAGAGAACCACTGACCTTCGGTAGGAAAATGGGCAATCCTTGTCAATTTAGATCGAAGTCGAATACACCCTGCCACAGGTGAGATTTGAACTCAAAACCTCAGTGTTGACAGGCTAGTGATCATTAGTAGTCATGACGAACTACATAGACCACTCGGCCACCGAGGCCCCATAATAATTCTGAATTAAGACAAAAATGTGGATGGCTGAATCATAGTACTGAATGTTTTACCAGTTAAAATAATTGGAAATTTTGGACTAGTTCAAAATGACAGGAACTTTTTGACTACTTGAAAATTACTGGAACTTTTGGACTAGTTGAAAACTACTAGAACTTCTGGATTAGTTATAAAATTCCTAACCCTCAAATTATCCAAAATTTCCATCAATTTATGAAAATTTTTGACTAGTTGAAAATTACTGGAACTTTTGGACTAATTGAAAACTACTGAAACTTCTGGACTAGTTATAAAATTTCTAACCCTCAAATTATCCAAAATTTTTATTTTAGTAGAATTTAAACCATAAGTATCAATTAATGATATTTATTTTATTTACCATGATTCATGTTAATATGCACACATACGCATAAGTTTTAAAACTTTACCTTTCTCCGGAACTTTATGACTAGTTTATAAATTCCGTGTCCCTGGAACTTTTCAACCATGTCTGGAACAAACTAACTAGTTGAAAAGTTCTGGAGGAACTTTTAGGCTAGTTACTTTATTCTGCCCGGAACTTTATATGCCCGGAACAAATCAGCGCTTACAGTTTTCCCGCAAAAATTTCGTGATTATTTACTGTTTGAGCGATATTTAACAGATAGTTTGAGTTTTTATTAGTCTTACATATTCCATATTTTCCATATCGTTTATATTTAAAGGTTTCACTCGTCGGTGGCTTGAATTATTCAAAAATATCCAATACACAATTTTCATGGGGAGATAACTCCGTTTGTTTCCCACGCATAGAATACGCTGTATGACACACTTGCTTGAGTAAATATTAGTGAGAGAAAGGATCAAAACACCGGTGTTAAAGTGCACTCCGGAAAAATCTCAGAACCCGCGGGAAAGATTTCCATTGGTCTCCAACTCGGCGGAGCCTCGTTTCCTCTGGTTCCAATTTCGGGGATATTCGAAGGAGGTGAAAAGCGAAAATAACTGACAAACTCCGGAGACCAAAACAATACAAACACTACACTTAATAAAAAAAACTAAAAACATATAACAACATGGTCCCTACCAAAAAACCGGGGGGTAGTCTCAGGTGCTCTGGAAGATTACGTAGTCCCTGCTTCCTGCAGGACATCCGCCATGCTGCTCATGTCATATCCGGTATGAGGAGGGGACAACATCAACAGGTCCATTTTCATTTGGGAAACGGTTTTTTCATACCTGTCAACCAAGTCATGATGACGTCTATCAAACTTTAATAAGGATGACTGCAACTTAGGAGCAACATACCCCTGTTTGAACAACTTTTCTGTTAGGAGCCAGGCTCTGTCCAGGAAGTCAATGTATATGTCACAAGCTCTGTAATAACGTACGAGTTGTGAAATATACACTCCATACGCCGGCGCTTCTGGAATTTTGGAAGTTGACGATTGGAATGGCAAAGTCATCCCGTTTGTTGTAAAGTTTTGTATTCAGCCTTCCTCTGGTTTCAATTTCGGAGTGAAGGTCAGGATAAGATGCAGACTTGGCAGTGTATGTGGTATCCTTAATTTCGAGCTCATTGGGATAGACGAGATGTAAGAAATTCCCAAAACGTGAATTGCTGAGTGATAAAACATCATCTGTATAGCGGAATCTGAAATTAAAGGTATGGACTAACTTCTTCTGTTTTTCCTTAAGAAGCGCGCCAAGGAAGTCTGCCTCATATGAGTAAAGGAACAAGTCGGCAGGAGTGTAACTTGAACAATCAGCCCATGAGGTTAAGTTTAGGAGACCAAATAGCGGAGATATTTTAGAAGGCTCCATTAGGAGATTTAAAAAAAATTGAAACAATATAAATATACATGTACTTGATTTACAACCAGATACACATTTCCTTAAGACCCACTTTTTAAATGTACCATGAAAGAAGGAATCTGCGGTGGTTTGAGAGACTTGAAAGAACCAGTTAATTAATAACGTGAATAAATCAACTTTTGGAAGTAACAGCTGTGTTGATTAAAAAAACTAAACTGGTTTATTTATCTCAGTGCTGTGTAATCAATAATACTCGAATATTATTATAAATACATTAACTTGAGTTTCAAACACAGAAACTATATTAAATTTTAACTATTTTGTCACTTGATCCACAAAGACAATTGAACACTAGGAAACTTGTATGTGAGTTTATTTAATTTCACTTTTGATATTAGAGACCACAAAGTTTCTTTAGAAAAAAAGGACTTTCGAATTGCCATAAAACGGTGATTTTTTTTGCTGCGGAACCTGTAATCGTATATTTAGCCCACAGAAAGCTATTCCTTGAAGAAAAATGTATTTTACTAGTTTTTTTTTTTATAAAAGCTTGTCTTTCTCCAGCATTCAATTTATTATCGTATGGGTTTTACAACTTTCTAAATATAGTAAAGGATTGATTTGATTTTTATCTTCAATAGGATGTAATTTGCTTATTTGAATAAGAATATACAAAATTTCCAAAAAGACCTAAAAGTCTAGTTGCCAGAATCTAAACTTGTAATATATTCTAAGATAACTAAAATTAATCCAGTCTGAAACACACGTATGTAAAACTCTGGGTTCTTTGGGAATTGGAGTAGGAGGCCTATAATATTAAGCTCCCGAAGGGACTATAATGTAGAAGTGTCGATTTGGCTACTGTACTTAGAAGTTTTTTTTATTCAATCGGAAGTTGACACCAACTTCCGGTCTTGCGCTAAGACACGAATGTGGGTCTGTTCGCCCCAATGTACCTATTTTCGCCCCTGGATCCGTTCAAAGCCTTTGTTAAGTTATTTGGTGAAGTAATTCTTCATGGGAAATAAGGATACACATTTCCTGATAGACCCTTCTTAAAAAACTAAGGAAGCTCATCAGGTAACACCTGCCTCATATTAATAAGCGAGCAAAGCTCGCTCTTAAGTGTATCAAATTTCGAATATAGATGTGTATACATGATAAGGGCCAAGTATTCTACAATTGAAAAAGTTTCGGGAAGATGGCGGCGGCCGCTGCGTCCATAGTAACTCCTCTGCCATTCTACAGTAGGGGCCGTGAAAATGTCCGAGAAGTTACGATTGGTAAAACCGGAAATTATCACTAGGCGCATGTCCCATGAAATCATTAGTTCATTCGTTCCTTTTTTTCTCTGACCCATTTTGGTATTCACGTCCGATTTAATTTGTCAACCAAATTCGATAAATCTAAATACCAAAAATTAAAAGAAGCACAAGCTTCGCTCGTTTCTCAGGTCGCACCTGTCTAGGATTTCAGATTTGGATACCGTTGTTCTAGTTTCATACTTCTATTTTTTTCTGCAAAATGGCGGCTTTCAAAATCGAACTACTTCCTGTGAAAAAACGCGTGATTTCAAACATTCTTTATTTTTTTTTAAAAAGTTTTAAGTCAATAAAAATATAATATAAAATATTTAGAAATAAACATTGAGTGTCATGAAATTAAAAATAAATACGAAAGAATCCAACTGGAATCAAATTTGATATATCAAAATTTGACAAGAAAAAAAGATGCAGACGCAAGTGTCACATTTTCCCGCCATTACGAAGGTATCACTAAACACCAACAAAGCAAACGTAAAAACCTTACGCTTCGCTCGCTTTCCAGGTCACACCTGCTTCATATTATGTTGCTGAGTGAAGCAGGTGAAAACTAAACTTCAAATAAAACTAAAATCTTATAACAATATATAATAGCGAGCGCAGCGAGTGCTATAGGAGCATATGCATTTTCTATATATGGATCATTTAGAAAAGTTTGTTTAATTGGGGCAGCCATATTGTGCTACATACTAAGGCTAGAAAAAATTTCGTTCGCCGAGAACTGAAGTAAGGGAAATAGCTTGCTTCAAATTATAATAATTATTTTAGAATCAGAATCGTGATACCGGAAATGAGTTCCTGGAAAGGACCATTGCTGTGCTCGCCATCATTGGCCACGCCAACAGCATATTAATAAAAACGAGAGCTATAGGAGCATATGCATTTTGTATATATGAGTCATTTAGAAAAGTCGTTGTTTAATGGAGACAGACATATTGTGCTACATACTAAGGCCAGAAAAATTTTCGTTCGCCGAAAACCAAAGTAAGGGAAATAACTTGCTTCAAATTATAATTTTAGAGTCAGAATCGTGATACCGGAAATGAGTTTCTAGAAAGGGCTATTGCTGTGCTCGCATCATTGGGCACGCCAACAGCATATTAATAATGATAATAATAATAATAATCATTTATTTAAGACATAAATAGTCCATAGTTATATACAAATATGATGAAAATTTTAAATATACAAGATGAAATACCAATAAATATAATACATTCCATTATAAAATATCATGAACATGGAAGAAATCGTGATATTCATATAGAAAAAAAACCAAGAATGACAAAATGTGGAAAATTCTTCGCACGAATTCTGCAAAAGCAATTTCAAGATATTCCACACCAACAATCCTTTTATCTATCATGTCTATAGCCTAAACTTAAGGTTCTTCGGTAAAAAAAAAACATGTACATCTATTTAATTCGGTGTGAATTCAGCAAATCCGATTTTTAGAGACAAATACATTTTCATTTGTAACTTAACGTTTAGGAAAGGAATATTTGAAAATAGTTATAAGTTGAAAATCATGTAGGAGGGAACTTAATATTCCGTATTTAATTGAAGAAATTCTAATGAAAATATGAATTTTAAGAAGTAAAAATGCCCGCAATTTCTGGAGATATTGATGTTTGTTCGGTATGTATATACATCTAGAATTCTATTTTTCAAATAAAGTTATACATCAGGTAATTTGAACTTATGAACTTCTAACTACTAAGATAAACATATGTCGGCTTATTTCTTCACACTGAAAAAGAAAGTGGAGAAACGGGAAGAGTTTAGAAATTTTGATTCCCCACAAATAATTTTGATTTTCAATGACACGATGAAAGTACCTTCTTCATAATGAATTTGATATAAAATTATAGGTGTTTTACATACTTAGTTGTGTTATCACAATAATTCCCAACTTAATTTATTTATGTTTTCCGACAGATGCTATCATTTCAGCAACAATTTTTTTTCACTTTTTTGCAAATGCTTCAGGATCCATCCTTTACAGTAGATACTTATAATTTATAAATATTATTATATATATTTCAAACTTAAAAAGCAACTATTATAAGTACTTACCATATCTTAACAGTATATGTCCTTAATGAAGTAAATCGTTATTAACGGCCATCTGGTGCTTACAAAAAAATAATACTGTGAGACCATTAAGTAAAAAGTTATTGAGTATAATTGTTTTTATAAAAATGAAGATTCACTGTTCTAGATAGTCCCACATTGTACAGCCACGTGGCAATAGTGGGTTCTAATAAATGCGAAATACATCTATCCATCAAAAGCTAAAGTAGAGCTAGATTAGAACGTTTGAACGACATACATTTATTATAAAAAAAAGTCCATTACAGTGTTATAGATTTAATAAGCTGTGCTTTTAAAAAAGTTTAAATAGCTATCAACATCTCTATAATACCTGGCTTCAAGAAAAGCACTTATTATGAACGGGTTTACCATCTTAATTTTTTTTAACTTGAAAACTACTGTCGGAATCGACAGTGATCCCCGCATCCCACAGATTTAGTTGGGATACTTAACCAAATTCAAAAAATCTAAAACCTTATTGCCCGTTTACTGATGTTATGCAAAATCTTATTGTGCATCTACATAAAGTGCATGGCAATACTGTATATAAATAAAATGCATAAATTGAAAGAGGAGTTTATGTCACAATCTTAAATCAACAATTTTTGAACTTCAATCCCTATGGGCCCCAATTTTAGTAAAATTAAAACTTTATTGTGCATGAAAATACTTTAAGGAAGAATTAAATGCATAAATTGAAAATGGAAAGAGAGGTTTACGTCACAAGCTTAAATTGACAATTTTCGAAATTCGACCCCTGTGGGGCCAAATTTTAGAAAATTAAAATTCTAAAACCTTTTGCACATCTACGTATAGCGCATGATACTACATGTAATGTATAGAAATAAAATACATTAATTGAAAAATGAAAGAGGAGTTTACGTCAAAAAGCTTAAATTGCCAATTTTTGAAATTCAAACCCTGTGGGCCCCAATTCTAGAAAATTAAATTTAAAACCTAATTGTGCATCTGCATATGGTGCATGGCAATACTGTAACAAATAAAAGGCATAAACTGAAAAAGGAAAGACGTGTTTACGTCACAAGCTTCGATCTCTGTGGGCACCTTGTTTAGAAAATCAAAATTCTAAAACGCATCAACAAGTAGTATGTAACTATTCTATATAGAAATTAAATTCCTAAAACCAAAAGTGAAGGAGGAATTGATGTCACAAACATGTGCGACGGGCGGACGGACGGAGACATTCGGTATATCCCCGAAGTATTTTGAGAGAACCCGTAGAAATTATACCTTAATATCTTTTCACAGTAAGGTCTACAACTATTAATTGTAATACATTTAAAATGTACATCAATAGTTGGTGTTCAATCAACATTACCCCCTGGTTGTCTCATTCGCAATTTCATGTTTTTCCTCATTGGCAAATATAGTGTCCGTTGTTTTCTCAGACATTTTTACCGGATTGTTTTATATTTAATCAGACTACACCTGGCAATCAAAATATTTTATAAATTTGACAAAGAAATGTTGCTTTATATGTTTTCATAATTATTCTGGAGCACTTTCTACCATTTTTAACAAATCATTTTTTTATCCTTTTTCAGCATCAAGTACTTTTAAGATAAAACCACACTAAGCGTTTAACAACAGAATGATTCCATACCATGTGGAGGTGGGCAATATAGTTTTAAGATTTTTTGCTTTAGGCAAGTGTCACAGATTTCGTTAACTACGTCTAGAAATCTGACTGGGATCATTATGATTCTAAAGTATATAAGTATTTCTCGCTGCGTTGAAGACCAATTGGTAGCCTTGAAATGTTGTCAGCTCTTTGGTCGGGTTGTTGTCTCTTTGACACATTCCCCGTTTCCATTCTATATTCTAATAGATAACTTAGACTATCTTTAGAACAAAATAAGAAAAACATGAAAAAAGCTACCGGTAAAGTGTTCCTTCAAATTATATCACTCGACAGAACACAAAATAACAAACATTAAGGCAAAGCAGAATAAAATCGACCACTGCGCTTACTGGAGCATATTGGTCTCTTAGAAAAGCTTTTGTTTAACGGAAAAAGAAGGAAGGAACAACCTATTCACGACTACTAGGAATATACAATATTGTTAAAATACTGAATAGATAAATTACTTTTGGCCTCGCGAATCAAATATACAAGACAACGCATCTGTATGTACATGGATTTAATTAAAAATAGTATGGAATAACCAGAGTTGCCACTAACAGCACAAGCAGAAATTCCATCAACACATATAGTATAACGGAACGGAGAATATTTAAACTGACACAATTTTTGCCCCCAAAAAGAGCTTATATTTGAATTTTACTTTTATAATAAGGGCATTGCGCTAATAAGTGACTTTAAACAACTAGCAACAATTTCTTAAAAGGAAATTAAGCTTATATTAGACTTTAAAGGACGCCAAATTCTTGATAATTACATTCACCTTATACGGACGCTACATTCCTAATATATATATGTTACTACATTGGGTGTATATTACAGGATCAAATTTTTCACTATCCTAATCAAAGGGCCATTTCTAGACAATTAGCACTCATTCTCACATTCACAAGTCACAAACACCACGCATACTGCTTATGATTTATTATTATGGGAGGTACCCCTAAATAAAATGAATTGGTGTATAATGTGAGAACTTAATAACAACAGGTCATATATCAGGGTTAAGGCAGTCGGTATCCTTCTCTTTTCCGTTGTCGTCCTGCCCCCAGTCGCTTCCTTCTTCTTCTATGATCACTTCAGCTTTTTTGTCATTTCTGAAATGAACAGAAAAAATGACGTTGGTATGTTTATATCCTTTTTCCTCTCCCGCTCTATCCCCCCCGTCTCTTTGTCTCCTTTCTCCTGCTCAATCTCACGGCGTCCAATCCCTTTTTAGAGTAAAATGCATTTTCTTCTTTAAATATCAGGATGGTATCGAATGTCAAGAAACTGGCATATTAGAATGTTTATTCTGTAAAAGATTATACTCTTCCAATCGCAGTGTTGGAAAAATATTTTTTATTAAAAAGTCATGGGCTTATATAAAATCACACTTTTATGCTCATATTTGCCTGCGTCGCCGAAGGCAGAATCAGCTCTAAGAGTCTGGTCACTCCGTCTGTCCGTCCGTCAGTCCATTACAGAACAGGGTACATTGTGTAATCCGAAGCTCCAACACTTATTTTGAAACATTGAAGATGTGCGCCTCCCCTTTTGGTGTGATTTTTAGGCACATTTGGTACGAAAGGTACCTAGTTTGTGTAATCTGAAACTCCAACACTTTTCACCTGGCACTTCTGACATTTTTGCTTCGCATCACGGTGCGGAGCTATTAGTTTCAGTAGACATATACGCCATCTTGAAATAATTACTGATCGCTGATTGGTTACTTTATGATGCGGCTGAGATACAGCAATAGCCATTGGTTTAAATGAGATAAAGAATTACAGACTTTACTCGTTCAGGATAAGTCATCAAAAGCCGGAAAATTAACTATGTGTATATCAGTTCCAATCAACTGTCATTACATGCTTTTGTAATATTCATATATTTTGAAATTCATTATTGAAATCAATTATTAATACGTGTATATTTGCTTTGTTAATCTGCATTACACACGGTTTGTTTTGCTTAATCGTATAGAGCCAAATACAGATGAACAGACCGGTATTTATTTTTTATTGTCATAGAAACAAGCCAACTTGAAACCGAGACTGACCAATAAAATTTGGGCATGCCTATTGCAACGTGATACCGAGACTGACCTTATTTTAACCAATCGGAATTGTGAAATATATATAGCTGATCAAAATCAGCTCGTCTCGCCAGTATTTTCTTATTATAGGATATATAACAACCTCCCGACCAAAAAGTTATGCCTTTTCTCTCAAGAAATATAATAAACCTGAATTTTGGAAAATTAGATCAATATGTTTGTTTGTTTAGTTGGGTTTTAATGCCGTTTTCAGCCCATTTTGGCCATTTCGCGGCGGCCAGTTTTTATTGTTGGAGGAAGCCGGAGTACCCGGAGAGAACCACCGACCTTCGGTAGAAAAATTGGCAATCCTTGTCAATTAAGATTGGAGTCGAACACACCCCGCCAAAGGTGAGATTCGAACTCACAACCCCAGCGTTGACAGGCTAGTGATCAGTAGTAGTCGTGACGAACTCCCTGTACCACTCGGCCACCGAGGCCCCTAGATCAATATAGAATAACCTTCTACATTCAAAGATAAGTCTTACAATGGTAGATAACTCTAATTCCTATGGAAACTGAGAACAGTGGTTGCTAACAAAATTCTCATATTTGCATGCGACGCAGGTCCAGAGAAGAAACGACTGTTAATGGACATAATAAAAATAAATTTAAGAAAAGGCATATTGGTTGTCATTTTTAAGAGTAAAGAACTGTCACAGTAATAGGTGAGAAATGCTCTGGTTGAAAAGGTTTTAATATTGGTTCCAAAAAAAGTGTAATGCGATAAAAGTTCAATCAAATTAAGTAACAACGCTTTTATTGCTCTTCACATTAAGACCTTCAACATGCAGAAAAAATACCACCTTGTGTTATCGCAGAACAGGTGTTCATAAAGCATTGTGCACAATGCTTAAATTATTGTTATCATAAATAATTTTTTTATTATTTCAAATAAACTAAAACCAACAGTGTAAACAGTTCACGGAAATACACCAAAATATCGGAGTTGTTTATCGTTAATGTCGTGCTTAGTTCTATCGTATATAATGGGAGGTTTAGAGTCATAGTTAAATAAATCAAAATCTGCTTGTAAAATATCTTTTAGTTCGTATAAATCTTTCGAAGGTAATAACCGAAATGCCTCATAAAAAGCCTCATTTCGTTGTCGCTGAACATATTCCTTATCTTGAACAGATAAAAGAGCATTTTTTGCAGCCATGAATAAATCTGTCCGTGACATTTGTTTTTCGGTATATTCTGGGCTGAAAGGAAAATTTTCTTGAATTGGTAAAATTCCTCTTATTTGCAATTCTCGCCATGTCCTTAAGCAGGCATTGTAAAACGAAGTACAACGTTCCAGCTGTTTTCGCATACCAAATAGGCGGTCTATGTGACTTTTTGCACTGGATTCCGTCGATTCTGTCTCAAAGTCCTCAAACGTTATATTTGTTCTGTACTTATTGTTCATAACGTCCATCAGAAATAGGATGTCTTCTTTGAATGTTTCAAATTTACCAATAAAATCGTACGGTATCTGACATGGGCGGCAATGCTCATACAAAGGAGTAAAATGTCGGTCTCTATAAATGCCGCCCTTTTCTGATTTTATAATGTATTTAACAAATTCTGGAAAAGTGACATCGTGACCACAGTGCTGAGATAAAGCATTAGCATTTTCCCGTATTTCGGATATAACGAACGTTCCAATTGCTTTCCAGTACTGCGTGTTTGGGGAGAATAATTTATCGACATACCCTGACAAAACCCTCGAATATGGTTCACGAACGAACATAAATTTGTCTGAATTATGTAGCGCAAAATGTAGTTCAGCAAATCCAAGATCTTGTTTGCTTAGTCTCTGTAAACTAGATTTCCCTTTGGTACTTTTCTCAGATAACTTGCTTAAAAGATTCCTAATAAATGTTGATCCCACTTTCTGAATTTGACAATACACCAAATTATTAGACGTATCAATATGTATATTATGCATGACATCTTCATCAGAAGAACCACCTCTGTATCCATCGGAACTATTCATACATATGTGTTGTAGATGATGTAAACGTCCTGCATAGATAGCATTTCCCAGACTTCGATACTTCTAAAATAAATGAATTTAATAATACATAAATAAACCAAAAAAAGTCTAAATCATTTTATAAATTATAAAGAGAGGAATTAAAATTTGCATTCCTGGTAGTACCAGTATCGCGGTTGTCATCTTCACTTTATCCCATTTTGATATATATCATATATAAGTTTCTTGCATGGCTATTACATATTTATTTCTGTGTGTGCGTATAATATCACCTTTCCATTATAAATAAAAATACAAAATAACAGTTAAAAAAACAAAAACAAAAATTTCAGTCCTCAGAATAGCTCTGTCAAAAAATTTTGGCTAATTTTCCGCAAGGTCTAAAGATGTCATTAATACGACAGGGAGCCCATGTTTGAGACTAGTGAAGTTATAAAAAATCTAAAAACGTTAATATAAGGCCCATTGCTGCCAACTTTAGAATCGATATTCCAATAGAATTCTGTGTAACATCATGTAGTCAATCGTACATATCACATTAAAAAATACTGAATATACATGTAGTTCTTACCAGCGACCGCCTGTCTACCATCTTATCTATACTGACAATATCTCTGGCGGAAGTATATCCTGTAGAATACAATAATATGATAATTAACATGTTCAGAATAATTTGTTCGCGGTTGCATATAACGGTTTTATTTTTTCAAAGTAACATTTACTACCGACTTGGAAAATAAGAAAAACGAGTTTAAATTTGGTTTCTTATCATACTCAGCTTCTTTTAATATTTTACATTTCTTTACCTTGATGTAATGGTATCAATATAAACTAGAGGCTCTCAAGAGCCTGTATCGCTTACCTGGAATTAACTTGTCCACCTTGAGCTGGACTAAAATTTATGTGTAGCAGTCAGTTTGGCTGCTTTTCTCATACGATCCTTAAACTAAGTTTGACTGTGGTGGCCATCTTGACTAACAGTCAGGGTCATCAGACATAATTCTGAAAGATAACAATCTAAGGACCAATGCTGTAAAGTCGGGTTTAAATTGGTCAAGTGGTTTCAGACAAGAAGATTTTTCAATGAATTTTCCCATAGGGCCCTATGTTAAACTAACTTCGGCTGTGGCGGCTATCCTGGTTGACAGTCGGAGTCACCGGACACAATTCTGAAAGAGGACCATCTAAGGACCATTGCTGCCAAGTCCAGTTCTAATTGGCTGTGTGGTTTCAGACAAGATTTTTAAATGAATTTTCAAATAGGGCCCCATGTTAAAATAAGTCCGCTGTGGTAGCCATCTTGGTTGACAGTCCTGGCCATTTGACACAATTCTGAAAGAGGACCATCTAAGGACAACTGCTACCAAGTCTAGTTCTAATTGGCTCAGTGGTAAATGCATTTTTCCATAGGGTGCTATTTTAAACTAAGTTCGGCTGTGGCGGCCTTCTTTGTAAACAGTGGGGGTCATCGGACACAATTCTGAAAGAGAACCTCCTAAGGACCATTACTGCCAAGTCTGGTTCCAACTGGCCATGTAGTTTCATACAAGAAGATTTTTGAAATTCATCCCCCTTTTTTCTATTCTTTGTAACAGCAGCCATGTCGGTTGGAAGTCGGAGATGCCGGACACACTTTTGAAAGGGGGCGACCCAAGGACTAATTGGCCCAGTGGTTTCAGAGGATAAGATCTTTAAAGGAAAAGTTTACGCCGGACGACTGACGCCAAGTGATAGCAATAACTCACATGGCCTTATAGGCTAGGTGAGCTAAAAAAAAAAAAGAAATCGGACAGGTGAGCACGAGAAAACACATTTAAGCTTGTGAACAGCACTTTCACCGTGCTCTTCGTTGATCTAAACAATTCTTAGTGTAGATCCAATCTACAATGTATCAATTGCTACATCTCATTAAATCTTTAGCAAAAGTAAAAATAAAAAAAATCCTAAAAAGTCTCGGAGACACCTTTGCCTAACAAGATAAGCAACCTAAAGTAGCTGTTCTTGTAATCACCACCTGATGAGTGAATATATCAAATACATCTAATTCTTAAAGTTTCATACCTTTAGTATTTGTGAGAAGAAGTAATACAATTAAAAAACTTATGCAAATTCCAGTCAAAATGAAAATGCTTTTCTTCTCGACGACGGTCATCCTTTAAGAGTAAATTATCAATGGATTCAACATTTTCGATTTAGGTGTACAATGTGATTGCGTTTTTTCTATTTGTCCTCTTCATGCTATATCGATTATGTAATCAATCTTCTTATCATTTATTCTTGGGATAAACGTAAAATTTCAATACAATGGTCAGATGAATAAGGATTAAATCAAACATATAGTTTCTTTTTCAACAAACCAACTATCTTTTCTTTTATTTGAAACGTTATTGCAAATCGCATTATGATATTTGTTTAACATCTTCGATCATATCTATAAAGCTTTATACTGATGATTGTGGGAGTCTTTAAGATGGTGCACATTTTGCAAGAAGTACAATGATGAAAAGAAAGTGCTTTTATTCAAAATTTGCCCACTCTTTTTATTTCTTCTTTCAATCCCTATTGCGCGTTACTAGTATATATATGGACTAAAACATGACTACCGGACATCCTCCCAAGTCAGGTTTTGTATCAAAGTTTGTTCCTACAAACCCCTGACAACACTCATTCATATTAAGTAGGTCATTTCTGAAAGAGGGTCTAAGAACCATTGCTGCCTAGTCTGGTTCCAATTGGTCAAGTTTCAGACAAGAAGATTTTTCAATGAATTTTCCCTTAGGGTCCTATGTTAAATTAAGTTCGGCCGTGGTGGCCATCTTGGTTAACAGTCCAGGTCATTGGACATACATCTCAAAGAGAACCTCATAAGGACCATAACTGCCAAGTTTGGTTCCAATTGGCCTTCTATTTTCATAGAAGATTTTTGAAAATCATCCCCCCTTTTTCCTATTTTTAGTAACAGCAGCCATGTCGGTTGGACGTCGGGGATGCCGGACATAATTTTGGAAGGGGGCCACCCAAGAACTATTCCACCAAAGGTTGGTCCGAATTGGCCTAGTGGTTTCAGAAGAAAAGATCTTTAAAGGAAAGTTTACACTGGATGCCGTCTTCAAAGGGCAAAAACTCGGTATAAGGGGTCGATCAATGATTTTGGTCATCTTGACTTATTTGTAGTTTACAGTTTGTCTTTATATACAATAATATTCAAGATAATAATCTGAAACTGCAAAATTTCCTTAAAATTTACAATTCAGGGGCAATAACCCAACAAAGGGTTGACCGATTCGTCGCAAAATTTCATGGCAGGTAGATCTTGACCTGATGAACATTTTTACCGCGTGTCAGTTTTGCTGTAAATGCTTTAGTTTTTGAGATATATAAGACAAAAACTGCAGTTTACCCCTATGATCTATTTTTAGCAATGGCGACCATGTTTGATTATGGATCAACAGCTCGGATACAATACCCTAAGGAACATTCACTTAAAGTTTTGAAGTATTTGGCCCAGTAGTTTCTGAGAAGATCCTTGAAATAGTTTACGAAACGGGCGACGGACGACAACAGACGACGATGGACGACGACGGACGCCAAGTGATGGCATAAGCTCACATGGTCCTTTGGGTCAGTTGAGCTAAAAATGACGTACCAGAAAAAGAGTTAGTGAAAGTCAGTACGTACCAAATAATGGAAACCGCCTTTAGTCTCGACACATTTCCTGAATTGTAAAGTCATAAAACATTGAATACCCATGGGATATTTAGTTTAACTGAATCTATTAGGGCGAGCAAAGAATTCAACAGGTAATTTTCATTTTTAGGACAAAAAGAACTACAGAGACAGGCCATATCTTATATTGTAGTGAAGTGTTATATTTTTCCGTGTGGAAGTCCTACTGTGACTAAGATACAAGGGTTTTTTGTGTAATAGAAAGCTTGTGACTAAAACTGGTATAAAGGAATATTCATTGGGGTCTGGATTGCGAAGGGGTGTCTAAAATTATGTGTTCTGTACTTTTTGTCCCATTTTTCTTTACTAAGTTACAAAGATGCTTATTCTGTAAACTGTTACAACGGTGAAATATTTTTAAGAAAGAAATTCAAACCGTAAGTTTGGTAATTTATAAGGTACAATTGACATATACATCTTTCGTTTAAAGAATTAATGTCATGTACATAATATACATGTAACAAATTGTTATATTAACACTTTTTTTAGTCTATTCAGCTATTATTTTTGTAATCAGTATTTTGCACACATGTTTTGTCTTTTTTGAATTATTCTTTATATTTTAGAACATCATTACTGTCTATTTATTTCACTTTTTTTGGCCATTATTATCTATTCATTATTTTTTAGACTATTATTCTCTATTCTTTATACCCAATCAAAACCCAAATTTACTTGACCTTTTTTTTAAAATTTGCATGAAGGGAAATTCTGTCAATAAATTTTATTTTCTTTCCTAAAAATTCCTCTAACTCATTATTTATTTTGATTTACTTTATGCTACTCATTCACTTAATTTGGTTTGCACTTTTTTGACAAAAGAAGGTGATTTTTTAGATTGAAAATACCTCCCGCAGTATAAAATTACAAATTTAAATAAGCCCTCTGTGGTTATGGTTGATACATAATATAGGTCGAAAACGATGAAAAACTCAACAGTATTAATTTTAATATCCCTTCTAACCTTCGTTGAAATAGTTATGATAGTCACCAGTGATCGCCTGTCTCCCGGTTTTTCTGTCTTCAGATCTGGGAATGTTTTCACCATATTTTTAAAAGAAATATTTGGATTGACATTTTTCCCGTAAAACACAATATGATCATTAACAGATACAAAAGAATAATTCAAATATTTTTCATATATTTTAGCATATTTTTAAAAATTATATGTTTAGCCGTAAAATTAAAAAACAGAAAAAGATTCGAATCCTAAATTGACATTAGAATAATTTTTGTGTGACTGTATGTCGGAAAATATTTTGCTTGAGGGGATTTGGGTCAAGAAATTTTCATTCCTACCAATTACTATATTTGTAGATCTCATTCAACTAGTAGAAATAAACATGTCGTATTATGAAATTAATATTATTTATAATATTTTAATTTCCAGAGAACATTCGTGTCCTTCAGATGTCTCCCGATTTCGGTGTGCAACGAGCTGTTGTAATTGACGATAAGCTGCTTAAAATTTATCTTCGGGATTAATAGACAGATCTATATACGTTTTCAATACAATGGTCAGATAAATAAGGATTAAATCAAACATGCATTTTCTTTCTTTTGCAATAAATCAAGTATCCTTTTCTTTTATTTGACACACAAATCGCATTATGATTTTAGTGTAACATCTTCGATCATTATGTGGTTCGCATAATTATATTATAGTTCTGCGAGTCCATGATTTCATTCGACATTTTTTTTTACTTACAAGGTCGGTGGCACGTCAAAACACATGCCATATTTAAAACAAAGATACAGTAAACGAGACTTATCAATTGTTTCTATATTTAATGTTTAGTAACATGGATTATCTGCCCTTAAATTTTATATTCTATATGGAGGAATACCTTCAACATTTTGTTCGAAAATAACAGACTTAACGTTTTGGCCGTCATCAGTACATACCTGAATTTAGACAAATGTCCGACTACAGTTCTGCATGTCTATGATACCAATGTTAATGCACAAGATGTATACATTTCGTCGATATACGACTCACCAGTTGTGCTAGAGGCCGAAACTGTTGAAAGCCAAAACAAATACGTCAATTCCCCATATCCTTCAATTTTTGAATCCAATAATCAGATATAAACAAGTGAGTGTTAATCTATAAATTTCGCAATTAGTTGTGTTGGTTTATGTGGAAGTCGGACGGGAGATCAAACGAGCAAAATTGAAGTAGTATTTCTTTCTTTTTTATTTTTTAAGATACTTGTGTCACTTTGTTATCAATTCAATTCAATTCAAATCTGTATTGTCATAATACTAAATTTCATAGTATGTGACACAACATAACAAAATGAAAACAACATCAACATGATCACTTATATACATTGCGGAGTAAATTTTCAACAGTCCCCTGTCCTCAGCTCTATCGACTGTTTTAAAAGGGAACCAAGATTATTTACCTGAATGTGTGATCTTGTATGGCACGCCGTTCTCGTCAAAAGTATGGGAATAAAATGTGATGTAAAATTACACACTCAAAATGTTTATTCCGCACTCAAAATTTCTAATTACACACTCAAAATTTTTATTACGCACTCAAAATTTTTATTACACACTAGGAATATATTAATGCACACATTTGTTTTTATTCCGCACTAGGATTTCAAACATGCACAAGAAATTGCTAAATTGTACATAGAACGCACTCAAAAATCGGAATTACACACTCAAAATTGTGCGCAATTTTTACGCGCAGAAATCATAAATATTCATGTCCTATGACTAGGTCAACAGATCGTCTTGGTGTTTTCTGCGATTTAGGGGACGACCATTTGATATTCTGGTGGGGGCCAGGAGGATTTTGAAAATAAATAACTCAGCCTTGATAATAACAAAAATGAATGGTTTGTTCTGTGGTAGTTTGAAAATAAATAACCTCACCTACAATGTATTGAAAATAAACAACTCGGCAGGTCTTTTAAACCATTTTATAAATGCATGTTTTAAAGCATGAGATGGCACCAGATTCTACCAAAATTAGACTTTTTTCATATTTTTTTCGGGAAAAACTTCCCAATATATAAACTACACCATATATAAATATTAATGTTTTTGAAATGTCTGAAAATGGGTTTCATTTCACTTGAGGTATATTGTCTCAATGGACGTACGCCCCCCCCCCCCCTCCCTTAAAAAAAAAAAAAAAAAAAAAAAAAAAAAACTATCGTAATATGCTTATATTGTATTGAATATGGCAATTTATCATATTCATTAATTCAACACATAATCTGTAAAGACTATTGAAATGTTAAGTAACGCCTTATATCCTAGAATTTGGAATTTCTCATTATTGGTCTACTGCTGTTAAGATCCATCCAATCATTTTAATATACCATAGACAATTAATGGAGAGAATTCGGCATAAAAAATATCAAACCCTGACACTTTAACTATAAAATATACATGCTCCAAGTTCGGAACCGTTACATTAGTGCATTTCACAATTATTTTATGTTTTTTAGCCAAAAAAAAGTCAAAAATTTTTTTTATTATACGCCTTCCCTTTCAAATATCCTGGAAACTCCCCTGATTTTCCTTTCTCCTTTACTTTAAACAGAGCAATGCACAATACAACATGAATGTATAAGCATGCATTATAAACATTGCATATTTCTATTTGCACCTACAATTCAGTTTCTTGATTTTGCAGTTATGAACTGGGTGCACAGATTTATGGCAATGGTGGCCATTTTTGTGCTTGCACCAAACACAATAACAAATAGTATCTTTATGATGGTCTTAAAGAATACCACAGTGCTGGACAGGGACTGAGACTGCAAGGTGGAACAGCCAAAATTCCGAACAGATACAACCTTGACTATGTTATATATTTAAGAATAAAAACATGAATTTAAAAATTGTGTATTTTCAAATATTATAAATATAATTGTGAAAATAAATAATCAGTCCCTTGTTTTACTGAAAATGAAAAATTATGCTTCAACGGTGCAAAAAATAAATAACCTGTCTTTATTTTCCACAAAAATAAATAACCCATCCAAAACAAATCCTCCTGCCCCCCCCCCCTCCCCAGAATATCAAATGGTCGTCCCCTTAGGATTGCACCGGAAGTATTGAATTCATTCGTAACTACTCGGCATTGCAAAATAACCATCAAAACATGTCTATCAATGACAATGAAGATCTACAAGATTTCTTTCAATCTTTGTTGAGTGTATTCGAAAATACGACACAACTTTTGAATGTTTCTAAACATGACAAATACTATCTTTTTCCATTCGGAATACAAAAGTTCCGAGTAAACGTTTAAAGCTTTAGAAAAACGCCGATCTACTTATGCAAATCATATCCTATGAATATTTATGATTTCTGCGCGTAAAAATTGCGCACAATTTTGAGTGTGTAATTCCGATTTTTGAGTGTGTTCTCTGTACCATTTAGCAATTTCTTGTGCATGTTTGAAATCCTAGTGCGGAATAAAAACAAATGTGTGCATTAATATATTCCTAGTGTGTAATAAAAATTTTGAGTGCGTAATAAAAATTTGAGTGTGTAATTAGAAATTTTGAGTGCGGAATAAACATTTTGAGTGTGTAATTTTACATCACATTTATTCCCATACTTTTGACGAGAACGGCGTGCCATAATCTTGGGTTGAGGATATATGTAATTTTATTTATATCATTTAAATCTATAAATTTTGTGTTCTCATTTATCAAAAAATCAAAACTTTCCTAATATGACTGTTAATATCACAATATAAAAAGAAATGAATTTCATCTTCAATTTTTTGGCAGTTTTTGCATAATCTTTCTTCTCTTGGTATTTTAAGATATCTCCCCTTTTCTATTAGTAAATTGTGGTCACTTATTCTAAATTTTTATATCAATTTTCTAAATTCAAATATTGAGCAGGTTAAATATTTTTCTTTTGTAGTATTTTGTTCTACATGTTTATAAATATGCTGTTGTCCTTTATATCTGTTATTTTATCATTTATTAAATTTTCATAAAATTGCTTCAATTTTAATTTTATTTGTTCTTTTATATTTTTAGTTATCTTATGTGAGGAATATTTCTGCAATGTGTCCAAATCCATACCTGTTTCTTCTAACACATGTTTTGCATAGTTAATTCGACAAAAACAAAGATTGTGCATTTTAGAAACGTCTCCTAACAACAATCTAACTACAATTTTACCGATAGGCATCTAAATAAGGACAAAGCTGTTAATGAACTAGCAAAATCGGCTCTTTTTGGAAAATTTATCTCCACAGGGGAAATGACTTGGAAAGTATTTTTGAAATTATATGAATCAGTGGTGGAACCAGTCCTGTTTAATGGAAGTGGTATATGGGGAACGAACTCCTACAATGTAATAAACAATGTACAGAACAAAAGCTGCCAAATATTTCTTATCTGTAGGTAAGCGTGCCTCTAATATATCAGTGCGTGGTGATCTTGGACTAACATCTTGTTATACTAAACAGAAATTCACATGCTTGCGATTGATAAATTGGTGCGAACAAACGACGATAGACTTGTCTAAAAAAATGGTCAGCGCGCCGTAGAAAAGGTTGGCATTCTCAGGTGACCAAAATCGCATGCGAAATAGACTCAGTGAAAATTGTAAATTATCTGACATTAAGTACAAAGACAGTCGAAAGTACCATTAAAGTGAAACTGTGCTTGCTAGATCAAAATCAATTTACACAAGATTTATTCAATGACAGGAACAATGTGAACGGAAATAAACTGAGAACATATCGGTTATATAAAAACAGGATAGAAGTCGAACCTTATGTAACTTGTCAACTTCCGCGAACGGTCAGACGAACTATATCGCTATTTCGGAGTGGAGAACTACCACTGGCTGTAGAGACAGGGCATTATTCCAGACCGCAGGTGCCGTTAAATGATAGACTTTGTAAATTTTGTAATCTAAATTCAGTTGAAAACGAAACGCATTTTTTAATGATGTGCCCCCTGTATACAGACATTCGTTACGAGCTTTTTCAAAAAGCATCTGAAACAGTCTAGATTTTAACTTGATGAATATGAACGATCAATTTATTGCATTAATGAATTGTGGTCAGATGCAATTTTCTTTAGCATACACACTTCATAAATTTTTTCTCCGAAGAAAAAGATTTTTATAAAAAAAAATAATAATAATAATAAAAAAATAATACATATATATAATTATTTAAATCAAAATTTCTTCTTTTACATTGAATACATATAATTTCTCCTATTCTTGACGTGTTTAATCGGTCGGATAAAAATACATAATATCTTTAACCACTTCCCGGTGATTAAATTTCTACGGGGGAATTACCGCCGTTTTTTTCTACAGTTAATGGAACGATAAACTAGAGAAGTCCCGAAATGACGTCTATGTAAACAAACTACATAGCAACCACATTTTCTTGAGGTTTTTGTCGAAAATCATAGGAGAAACAGATTCTCCTTCAATTTACTCGTGAATTATGGAATTTCTCTACCCTCAATAGTTAAATTTAAGATTTTCACTGAAAATAACATCCCAAAAGGCTTTTTATTTCCTGTTAATATAAAAAGTGACTCTCATTTTATGAAAAGTGTTTACTAGTATATGGATGATGAAGTACTTCAAGTGTCTGTGTAAGTCTGTGTATCTAAACAAGGAAGTACAATAAAACGAACAATGTAATACATATAAACTTTGGTACTGCATACTACTTTCAGATGGATAAGGAAAGATTATACTAGGTCTTGGTGATAATAAGACAAATTCTGTCTACACGAGAGAACTAACTTTGGTTCGGTTTGCTTTTGTTTGTGTGTTTGGATTTTTGTAGTTTTTTTTTTTTTTTTTTTTTTTTTTTGGGGGGGGGGGGGGTGTTTTGGGAAGGGCGGGTTGGGGGGGGGGGGCAGTAAGAGATCACCATTTATTCCGAGTCTCAGATTCCTTAGTCAGTGTAGACTGAATGGAACCCTTTTCAATGTGATATTTCGTATCTGCTTATTGAAGTCTCATTTACCAAACATCACTTTTGTAATATGTTGTATTTTCTTGAGAAACCCAACAAACTATACAAGGAAAAAGGTAAAAACTGAACTGAATAGATATCGAAGGAAATAGAAGTACAAACTTCCGAAATACCATAAATAACAAGATACAAAGTTACGAAAATATCTAAACCTTTCACATAGATTTTATTAAAATCTATAAGACAGCTAAAACAAAGTCAATTTTTGTCGAGCCTGCGACTTTAGTCGCAGAAAGGTCGACATAGGTATGGTGATCCGGCGGCGGCGGCGGCGGCGGCGGCGGCGGCGGCGGCGTTAACTCACTTCTAAAAAGCTTTATATTTTAGAAGGTGGAAGACCTGGATGCTTTATACTTTGTATATAGATGCCTTATGTTACGAAGTTTCTGTCATATGTACATTGTCCTTGACCTCATTTTCATGGTTCAGTGACTACTTAAAAGAAAAGTTAAGATTTTTTGTACTGTTAATTTCTCTCTTATTATGAGTAATAGGATAACTATATTTGGTATGTCCGTACCTTACAAGGTCCTCATCCCCGTCAGACAGTTTTCAATTGACCTCGACCCCATTTCAAGGATCAGTGAACAAGTTAAGTTTTGGTGGTCAAGTCCATATCTCAGATACTATAAGCAATAGGTCTAGTATATTTGGAGTATGGAAGGATTGTAAGGTGTACATGTCCAACTGGCAGGTGTCATCTGACCTTGACCTCATTTTCATGGTTCAGTGGTTATAGTTAAGTTTTTGTGTGTTGGCCTGTTTTTCAAATACTGTATGCAATAGGTCTACTATATTTGGTGCATGGAAGGATTGTAAGGTGTACATGTCCAACTGTCAGGTGTCATCTGACCTTGACCTCATTTTCATAGTTCAGTGGTTATAGCTAAGTTTTTGTGTTTTAGCCTGTTTTTCGAATACTGTATGCAATAGGTCTACTATATTTGGTGTATGGAAGGATTGTAAGGTGTACATGTCCAACTAGCAGGTGTCATCTGACCTTGACCTCATTTTCATGGTTCAGTGGTTAAAGATCAGATTTTGTGTTTTGGTCTGTTTTTTTTCGAATACTGTATGCAATAGGTCTACTATATTTGGTGTATGGAAGGATTGTAAGGTGTACATGTCCAACTGGCAGGTGTCATCTGACCTTGACCTTATTTTCATGGTTCAGTGGTTATAGTTAAGTTTTTGTGTTTTGACCTGTTTTTCGAATACTGTATGCAATATGTCTGACAGCATTTACTTTCATTAGAAATACACGACAGGCGAGACATTTTTGTGTGTCAACTCTTGTCCATATTCTTACTGTTCCAAAACTAAGAGGAATTACAACAGTAACAAGAAAATTAATCGACCGATGCCGATTCCGTCGAACTCGACCTAGACAGCGCTAATCTAAACCTTTGATATAAATTTAATGAAAATCTGTTGAGACATGTAGACGTTAGTGCCATTACAAATGAAATTTTCCATTTTTTACTGTTCCAGTCGGTCTGTGCTAATTTTCGAACTCGTCCCTAAACCTATTCATTAAAACCTGTTTGAGACATGCAGTGACAAATTAACTTTTTCAAATTTTACTGGTACAAGGGGAATTATTACAAGAAATTTATCGGTCGGTGACGATTTTTTCTACCCTTCCACCTAAGAGTGCACAACAGAGATTTATGACGTCATAATAATAAGTCTATATCGTAGACGAAAACGTTAACCAATCAAATGATGCGTTACATCCAACAGTATATATAGATTCTCCTTCGGGTACGAGTGAGTTATGGAATTTCTCCACCCCGAGATAGTTAAATTTCCGATTTTCAACACGCGAGGATTTACAAGATTTCAAGATTTTATTTGAAAACACTCAGACACATTACAAATTGTGTAACAAGAGGTCATTGAATACAATATTTATACAATAAACATGACAGAGTGAACATGTAATGAGTAATGAGTTCATAGACAATATTTCAACATTTGTTATTGTGATACAATATATGTGGCAAAAAAAAGAAGAAAAAAGAGATACTTTTTACAAGAATGAGGCAATTTTTCTAATGAATAACGACAGTTTTTTGTAAAATACAGTGTTGTAAAGAGACAGAAGTCCTTTCATTTTTACATTGTTTGGGTTTCTTGTATAATAAATTGGTATATATTTTTCTCTTAATTTTACAATTTCAATATTATTGCAGATAAATAATATGTGATATTCATCACCTATATGTTCTTTATACATGCTACATAGTCTGTCTTCTTTAGGTATATTATGCCATCTACCTGTTTCTATGAATAAACGGAAATTTGTAGTCATAAATTTTGTTATCCAAATACTATAGGATTCTGGTAATCGAAGGAGACAATTTTCAAGATTAAGGTTATTTTTAAAGATCGAATAAAACTGTCCTCGTGATGTGTTACATAAATCACTAAACCACTTTTGAATAAAATGATCACGTAAAGTTCGACTCAAATAGGTTTTATCAAAAGCTGCAAATTGATTTAAAAAAATTTAACCCATACCAGTATCATTAAATATAGACTCTATATGATTAATCCACTTGCAATTCACGTTATTTTTAACTTTTAAATAAAACATCAATCGATACAGTGTGCTGCTAAGTTTGTTTTCATTATTTAACAATCTACCCCAAAAAGAAACCATCCTTAGCTTGACTCGAATTTCAATAGGAAACCTCCCAAGCTCCCCATAAGCCATGAATGAAGGAGTTGAATTACGAACTTTAAGAATTCTTTTGCAAAATTTCAAGTGAGTTTGTTCAATAGTTTTCAAATTCCCAGACTTCTGAACCGTACAATAAAATTGTTTCAATCATTGAATCAAACAGTTTTAATTGAATATCTATTGGTATTGGCTCATTACGAATCAGTTTATAAATACAATATAATGCTTTTTGTGCTTGTTCAACAAAGTTTTTTTCTTGTTTCGATAAATGTGCCATTATATTTAAAGATAACTCCCAGATAGGAGTATTCATCCACAATTTCTATATTTTCACCTTGAACAGTAAAGTTAAAGTCTTGTCTAGATTTTCTTTTACAAAAAAACATAAAACTTTTGTTTTATCAACGTTAATCTGTAGTTTCCAAATGTTACAATACGATTGGAAAATATCAAGACTTCTCTGTAAACCTTCCTTCATTTCTGCCGAAATAACAGTATCATCAGCATATAAAATCAAAAATAATTTATAAAATATATGCAATTCATTTTCAAGTTTATTTCTAATAGTATCAAGAGGTACACCGTCTAACTGGCTGAAATAACTTTCTATATCATTTAGAAATATGGCGAAAAGAAATGGTAACATCAGTTAGACAAGGAAAGAATTCGGACTGATCACCATTATACTGAACACAAGACTTTATTCCGTTATACATATTAAAAACATCTCTAAAGCATTTTCCCTTTATCTCACAGTTTTGCAATTTTTGCAATAGTCCCGGTCGCCAAACAGTATCAAACGCCTTTCTAAAGTCGACGAAGGTGCAATATAATTTTTTGCCAAAAGAACAATATAACTCAATACGGGCATGTAATACAAATATATTGTCAATGGTTGAGTATCCTTTCCTGAAACCAGCTTGGTTTTCGGAAATTATACTCAATTCATTTGCAAAAAAAATTAATCTAGAATTGGTGACAGGTGTAAATAATTTTCCAAGGCAACTAATAAGAGAATAAGAGTTATTGCCCGAAAATTATCAGGATCAGACGGGTCACCTCTATTTTTAAAAATTGGTTTTATAATTCAACTTGTCCAACTATCTGGCACAATTCCAGAATCAAGCACTAAATTAAACAATTTACAATATAGAGTAATTAACAAATACTGATGTTTTGTTTTTATTTTTATTAGTATCTCTTTTTCTTATACTTCAATTATTTAATTTAAAGTTAAAGTTAAAGGATTTTTATCCATTTTAAAGGCATTGATCAGTTATTGATTAATTTGTATATATATCGTTATTTTTTTTAAATGAGTTTTATTGTAAATATAGTGTCTCGTAAGTCTATTAAGGCTGGGTATTGATCTTATATTATTGTCTTGGAATACTTAGATGTATGTATAATCTTGTGTGATCAATATGTGACACTTTAATAAAATAATATTTATCTTAGCTTATCTAGTTATCATATGAAAAGCAAGAATAAATTCCCAAAGAGTCAAGGTTTTGAGTCAAAACAAAGGATTCTTTAACAAGAGGGTTAATGTCATCAGGATATAATCTAATTAAATACAATATAGATTTAAATTTACTATTAATTCCAGAGGAAGTCTCCCCAAATCAGATCTTGCGACTAAATTTGATGAATTTTTTTCTAATACCTAATGTATATTTACAAAACTGTCACGTGAGATGTAACTTTTCTAAAGGTGTTTTATCGATGAAATAAAATAGGTCTAATTGTTTTCTTGGATTATTTACTCTCTTTTTGGCTCTAAAATATGTTATATAAGTATCCAATGTTACTTCTAAATTGTATAAAGCTATAGTTTTATCTAACGAATCGAAATATTATTTGTGACTTTAACTGTTATATTATTCAATGAACTACATGTAGTATATGACTTCATAGCAAAGACAACCTTTTTTTAGCTTTTTTGGCTGTGAGAAAAAGTTCCATTATTTTTTATCAACATTCCTAAAAGTTTTGCTTTATAATCATAGTTTCAGTTTTAGTTACATTTACACTTAATTGCCAATTATCACAAAAAACACTTAAATTATTTAAACTATTCTGTAATCCCTCTTTAGTTTCAGATGGTAATAGAAGATCATCTGCAAATAGAAGAGAGTTGATATTTGAAGAAACCAATGTTACTGGATCTGAATTTCTTTTATCTAAAGCTTCGATTACATCATTTATAAAAATGTTAAATAATGTAGGACTCAGTGAATCCCCTTGTTTTAGCCCTCTTGAAATATTAAAATATTTTGAAAATTTACATTTATATTTGATTGAAGATTCTGTTATATTATATTGCTCTTTAATAACATTGAAAAAATGCTTTTCCACACCTGTTTTCAATAGTTTATAATAGACCTATTCTACACACAGAATCAAAAGCTTTACGAAGATCAACAAAACAAATATACAACCTCTTCTTCTTTTTATATATGTATTTATTAATTAAAGATTTTAATATAAATATGCTGTCAGATGTTCGATGATTTTTCCGGAAACCAAACTGATTTCCACCGAGTTGCTTGGCTACTATTTTTTTCAACCTGTTATTTAAAATTGCATTGAATATTTTTGGAAGATAATTGAATAATGAAATACCTCTGTAATTATTGGGATCATTCAAGTCTCCCGATTTATGAAGAGCTTTCATAAAAGATTTCTTCCATGTATTTGGATATTTACCCGTTTTCAAAATAAGATTAAATTTAGAGGTTAAGAAATGAATTTCCTGGCACTGGATAGATATATTTGATAATTTCATTTACCATTCTGTTTGGTCATGCTGATTTTCCTGTTTTTAATTGGGAAATTACTTGTTTAATTTATGTAAAGGTAATAGGATTATCAGTTTCTGTTTTGTATTCTAATTTTTTTTCTAAGTGACATAAATTAGTTTCAATGTTTTTTGGAACTCAATATCTAATTTGGATGGATTTCCCTGGTTTTGGACATGTTTAATTATTTTTTCTTCTTCCTGATAAATCTCAGGTATTACTTCTTCTTCATCATTTTTTGTTTTTAATGATTTTAATATTTTCCAAAATTCTTTTGGATCTTTATCTATTTTATTGGTTAATAAATTATATAACTTTTGTTTATATTCAATCTTCTTATTTTTAACAGCTTTTTTTTTAGCTGTTTTAAAGAATTTTGGTCCGAACTATGTTTTATTTTATATCCTAATGCATTTATTTCTCTTTTAGTCTCATAAATTACTTCATCTGACCATACTTGTTTATATTTTTTCTTCTTGCGTTTATAAGGTTTAGTAATAGTTTTACAAGCAGAAGCTGAAATATCCTGTAAAATATTAGTTAATTTATATGTATACTCCTCAACCTCACACTGGCCTTCTTTGCATGTTTGTAATTCTAATTCTATTACCTCTCCTTTAACATTTTCTCTAACTAATGCATCAACTAACAATTCTTTTTAAATTTTCAAGCCATTTATAAGTTTTCATTTATTGCCATTTTTTTCATCTAACACTTTTGTCTTATCAAAATCTGACAAATGTTTTAAAGTATTTCACTGAGGACAGGAGACTCTCACTGACAATTGCATAATCTACAGTACTTTAACCAGTGTTTGACATACAAGTAAAATAACCAAGGGAATCTCCTACAAATCTACCATTTAATATGCGTAGTCTCGAAGATGAGCATAACTCCTTGTGTATTAAGATTTATGTCTTGATTTCTTCTATTAAGTTTATTATCTGATTTGTATCCATATGGTATATATCGACTTTTCTTGAATGGCAATAGAATATTTTTTTTTAAGGATTGTATTCAATTTTGGAACAGGTTATATGATAAACCTATACCGTCCATAATAAACGATTAAATTAATGTGAATAGACCAGTGTGATTTCCAATGATGAGGCGTGAAACAGAAGATACCCACTGTAATTCGTGTCATTTGTGAGATAGACTTCGTAATTTTAATGATAATAATTAAATTTTTGAGGCGGAATTTAAACCCCGTTTCGTATATTATGCAACAGTAATTTTGCTGCGTTGAGTAGTGATCCATATACATATAATTCAATAGTAAAATATAAACACAATATAACTACTATGAAAATAGAAACCATCTACATAAATTATAAACATCTCTTGTCGTATAAACATCTATGTTTATTCGGGACATTTGTCGGAACATATACCTTGTGGTGAGTACGTCTTTCAGAACTATTAACATTAAATTCATGACTTGATATTTTTACAAATGATGCTGAACTGTTCATTACTTCTATACGAATTGAATTTTAAACACAAAATATACAATGAACAGCTTCCATTTGTACTTGATCATTTCCATATGATCAGATTGACGGATTCCTTTCTCAACGGACAATCTACGTGTATTTAGATCAATAAAATTTATTATGATAACTCTCTATTACCGGTATAATGTTATGCATATGTTATCAGAATTCTGTTAAAGTATTTTACTTTGTTTAATTTTAAATTATTGTATAAACTGTTATACAAATTTTATCAAAGTTATGTTGCATGATAGATTCCCTTTACCCATTCAAACTTTAACAGAATTCCGTTAGTTTATGGATTTATAAGAATTCAAAATTTTAACCGAATTCTGTTTGTATACGGATATCTTTTTAAGGATTCAAGGTTTACCAGAATTCTGTATATGGATTTCCTTTTATAAGAATTCAAATTTTAACAGAATTCTGTTAAAAGATCATATTCTGCTGAACTGCTTCGCAATGTTACCAGAATTCTGTTAAAAATCTTATACCTTTTTAAAATATAGACTTTAAAAGGTTCTTTTAATAAATATTATCAGAATTCTGATAGCCCTTGTAATTTATGAATTTTTTAACAGAATTCTGTTTGTTTATGGATTCCTTTACCTAGGGATTCAAACTTTAACATAATTCTGTTAGTTTGCGGTTTTCTTTTTAAGAATACAAAGTTTAACAGAATTCTGTTAAAAAATCCTATTTTGCTGAACTGCTTTGCAATGTTGTCAGAATTCTGTTAAAAAGCTTACCGGTTTAAATTTTTGTTTTTATAAATGTTATCAGAATTCTGTTAGTGGTTGCAGTTTATGATTTTTTAACAGAATTCTGTTTAAAAATCTTGTATTGCTGAATTTTCTATTTAAAAGAAATCTGGTAGCATTTACATTTTAAAAATTCATACTTTAAAAACATTATTTTATTAAAATCTGATCTTTTGAACTTGTAATAAAAATTCAATGCAAATGTCATCAAAATTTAGTTAGTTCCATATTACGTATTTTTATCACAATTCTAACTTTTTTACATTTCTATTTAACTGCAAGGCAAATGTTTTCAGAATTCTAGAAAATTATCAAAGACGTGTAACATTAGCATTTCGTATTTAACAGAATTCTGTTCAGACTGTAACATATTAAACATCTACAGTATATACACAATTTAGATTTAAATGAAACACCGTAAAATCTGTTCAAATAATACTCAATCAAACATTCACGATAATGATATAATAAAAAAAAAAACGTGAAGATAATCTTTTCCTATGACCTGATAATTAATAAAATAAAATGGAACAATACTTCGAGTGAAATTGAAAAATCAAAGAAATTGTTTGGATTTTGTTATGCTGTAACATACTATTATGCTCGACCCAATAAAGTGTTGGGATAATTTTATAAATCACACAAAAATATTAGACCTACCATAAAACCAGAATGAAATCCTTAAACCCCTTTTTATCGAAAAGTGGAAAAGTTGACATACTACCGGAAGCACTCGTCAAAATGAAAAGAAAAAATCTCCATTGAAATCGGATGAAAAAAATAAAATTTGATGTTTCCTCCAAATTTTCTAACTTTAACCCTTTTTGTCTCGGAAATAATAAAAGACAGAAAGAATAAGTTGACATACTAATGACAAAATCGCCATAAGAATTGGATGGAAAAATTGAAAGAGTACATATCTATCATTGCTCCTTTCAGCCATTTTAACCCCTTATATCTCAAAAATCGTAAAAGGTAGAAAAAATATGTTGATATACTACTAGAAGCACTCATCAAGGCGAATTACACGAGACAATCCCCATTCAAATTGGACGAACAATTAAGAAATACTTGTTTTAGTAGGTGTCATGCAAAGTGGCTAATTTTTGCTCCTTTAATTCCTTTTTATCTCTGCAACGACAATAGTTACACAAAAAAACGACTGGAGGAAAAAATCATCAAGATCGGATAAGAAATAAGAAAGTATTGAAAATTAAGGTGTGTCCTTTTTTTTTGGACCCTTGTATCTTTAAAGGGATAAGAGAGTGAAATCCGTTTACATTAAGAAACATTAACTATAGAAAAAAAATCATAAAAATCGGATACAAATTTAAGAAGTGGCACCAAAATTACCAGATTTCAAAAAATCAATCCAAACCTGTATTTCTTGTTTCAGAGATTACAAAATCGGGCCCAATTGTTGAAAGAATCGTTATCAACGTATTTATCAAAGTGAAATAAGCTTATGAATATAAATTTTAAGTTTTTGCATATTATAATTACTAACTGTATCACAAAATACTGAAATAAATTGATGCATTGTATGGCCATTTCGTTGACTGAAAATGGTAGAAAACCGGTTAAAGATGTCAACGTCATCGATGCAGACAATGAACGTTATTCTAAACAATTTAATTAAGAACTGAAATATCTCCGCACATCAATCCTTGATATAATTTTTTTACTGTGATTGGTGAAGACACAATTCCACTTTAGTAACTTTCTCAAATTTAAGTAAAGGGAGCAAGGGCGAATTTAAAAAGGTATAATTGAATATCAACCGGGATTAAAATACGATTGATTTAAAAAAAAATTCCAGGATCAATTACAAGAAGAGTTTAAGCAAAATTTCGTATAAGGTCTTATGTTAAAAAACGTTCTGCTTTGGTGACCATCTTGGATATTTTCGATTGGATAAAATTCTGAAAAAAGGATCAAAAGACCGTCGCTCCTAATTTTGATTACAGTTATAAATTAGTGGTTTCAGAGAAGATAATTGAAATATAATATTCCATATTATGGAAATTCTCTTGGTAAACCGTTGTTATAGATCAACTGGAACACACGTAATCTGTAATTGCTTACTCAAGTATAATACTTACACATTAAATTTAGAGTATATAAACGTCTGCTAGAAATTTACAGAGATAGCCATAAAAAGCTGTCCCCCTATGCTTTATTATGATCTTTAATAGCGTGGTCGTGTTGATTGGTTGGTGACCCCATCCGATACAATTTTAAAACTTGAAACCCTGAGGAAGATGTGGTCATGTTAGTTCAAAATTTTAACGAACAATCATTTTGATAGCAATACCTCAAACCGTCCTATCTGCAAGGTGAGGTAATAAAAACTCAAAATTTAATGATAATGTATTACAATTATGAGCTCTTCGATGATACAATTATGTAGAATTTTGAAACGACAAAATGATTAGCCTATTTTTACTGCAATTATTTCAATTCTATGGTCAATTTGAAAAAGTCGACCAATGTCTTTCAAAATCTCACCGGGAGATGCCTTCTCTTAATATTTGCCAATTCTATTCCTCTATATACGACACTTGCTGGTTGCAAATTTAAACTTATTGATGATACAAAATAACATTTTGTCTGTAACATAAAAATCCATTAGATTCAATCGTTTAGGATAAAGGGTTGGTAATGATTACGAGTGAAACAAAATGGAGGGGGACGTGGTCCTATTCCTTAATAAACCCTTAGCTCATAAGATATGTTTCAACATCCTGTTTAATGTTATTTACTCATATTTCATCTATCTTAATATTGTTTTCTATTATGGTACAAACAAAATTTGTTACAACACAACTTGAGTCAATTGTTTGTACATCTTTAAAATTTAAGATTAAAGAGTCCGTCTTTTGTTTCAGTAGGAACTTTTTGTCTTTAATGATCCCAAGACATTTTTTGGAAAATATGTAATCTGTGTCTTTCTGTATAGCCAGATATATCTTGTCATTCCAGTCAATTACTGCAACTGATGATTCTGTTTGCTGGACTTGTAACTAGAAACAATGCAATTAATATTAATAAAACCTAAAACTACAAACGAACTCTTACTTTACTTTTGTTTTGGTGGGCAACCCGTATTAGGGTGTGGATATACTAGGACTTGTTTGAAAAGAAATACAAGTTTGAAATGTGTAATGAAGAGAAATGTTTTTTTTTTATTGAATTGCGTATAAAAACCCACCAGATGAATAAATCAAGTTCAGAGATGCTGCGGACAAAAATAATAATAATAAAAAAAAATAACATAAAATGGTTGCTCCCTACAAATAATTTGAGAGTCTTAGCTAGTTTTTCATTTAAAACGAGCACATTCTTACCCTGCTATTTAAATTATGTACCGTCCAGCCTAATGTTGTATTTCTAGCAAGCGGTCACCTTGTTGGTAATCATACTGTATTGGTTGTTATAGTGTGTTTTATACTCCAGAACGTCAGGATAGATAAGGGGATGATTGGGTACCAATAAAACCGGTTTACCCCTACCATTGTTCAGTGTCTGTACCAGGTCAGACTATCCTGACTGTCTGTTGTGTTTTGTGATTTTTTGTGATTTTTTGGACCGGAGTTCTGTCATTTGGGTTGCCTTGATTGATTGGCATGTCTTTGTTGACCTTTCGTGTTATCCATTTGGTCGTTTGTTTATAAACCAGATTAACTATTCAGTTATACCAATGTTGATGGAAAATATGTGCACATATCGTCGATTACTACTCATCTGTCGAGCTAAAATGCCTAAATAATAGCCCAAAACATTGATGACTACGGCCAAAATCATCTAAGGACAGAGTTATACACGAAAGAGATAATCCATTTTGTAACTTAATCAAACTGAACTTGAAGATTTACAACATACCATTTCATCTAATATAGGATCCTCAGTTTTGTCGTTGTTTTCTAATTATACAGGAAAAGGCAAACAACTGTCCTGTAATTTAAATTTGAACAACATATATTTTAAATTTTATCACAACTTATATATTTGATAAGAGCTTCTTCTAACAAAATTGATTTATATTAAATAAGAAAGTTTCATTTCTACATGTTTTTGGTGTATGATTTCTTTTTGGAAAATTAAATAGGATAAAAACCATTCATCAATAATTTTGTCAATTATCATAAGAGAAATACAAAGAATCTATGAAAAAATATTTTAGCAGTTTGATTTATAAAGTTTTAAGAGGAAAGTGATACGACAGCTGTAATAAATGGTTTCTGTACAATATGTATTGTCATTATCACCATATAAAGTATGTCCCAAGTCAACTTGGCTAGGGAGAGTAATGTTGGTGTTTTATTTCACTCTACCACACGAGGTGTTAGATACCAATTACGTGTATACTGTCAAGTTAATAATCTCGAGTTACTAGCGACTTCGGCATCTTTTCACCTATCAAATATTCCTTTTACATCTAATCTCGTATGATTTATTACTGGATTATAAAGTATTTAAAAATCTAAATTTCGCTTTTTGCATTTTTTTTTTTTTTAGAAAGCTCAAAGTTCTAGTTATACAGAAAAGTTCAATGGCTATGATATACTTACGAAGTACTTTATAAAAACAAAAATAAAATATTAATTTCCCTCAACCAAGTACATTACATACCTCAAATTTTGTCAGTATAGCTATTTTGCGGACCTGCGGGTCTGCGGGCATGTGGGTCAATTATTCAAGAAAACTGATAGAACCACACTTTTCCGTATAATTTTAGATGTAATATCTTTCAAGTTAAAATGATGTGTTCTTTACTTCTGATCTTATCAGTCTCAACAAACCAAAAGTGTCACTTGCACACTTAAGAAATCTTTATGCAATAAAACAGCTACAGTGTGTACATGGGCTATTTGGAATGTGTTTCATACATATGATAAGAAGGTAGCACAATGCAAAATTAAATTTTTGATCTTAAATTATTTATTGATTTAGAAGTCCTTTCCAGTACACATGAATTTAAATTGTAATTAATTGTATCGCTGATTTAAACATGTAAAATGTGATATAACTATCTACATGGATCCCCCGCACTTCAAATGAAGTTCAAAGTTGAAAGTAATCCTCAATTTGAAGATAAACTGATAACCAGGAATTAATGTTTTCTGTCATCGATATATCCGTTACGAAGGTTAATTAATTTTACGTTTGGGATTCGAATGTGTTATTAATGACATCACAAATAGGATATTTCGATGATTTATTTAATTCAGATCCATTTGTTTCCAAACTGCACCGCAATGCGAAACATAGAACAAATTGCTTTACACTATTACAAATAGCGTACCATGTTGAAACAAGTATATACACAAACAAGTGAACATGCATAAAATCGAGAATTCGAGAAAAAGGGGAACTAGCCAACATCTAGGAGATGTAGTTAATATTGTATTTATTGTGACTGCATGACAACAAAATTTTGACATCAAATATAATTTAATCAAAAAATTAAATTTTTTTTTTCAAATCATTTGAATACCAAAAATACTCTGTCAAACGCTGATCATAATGGCAAGTGGGAGTTGGGAAATCACTTAATCTTATGTATTATTGCATAAGGTTTTCCATATTGGCTGAGATATTGGTCCGAGGCAAGCCATATTGGACTGAGGCGAAGCCGAAGTCCAATATGGGTAGCCAAGGGCCAATAACTGAGCCAATATGAAAATCCTTGCACAATTATACCTTTATTGACTAACCAGTCTAATATGTGATATTGACTAGTCCAATATGATCCTTTAATGCCTAACCAGTCCAATATGTCATATTGACTAGTGCAAATATGATCCTTTATTGACTAACCATTCTAATATGGCATATTGACTAGTCAACACGGAATATTGGACGGGTATGTGTCGTATTGGCGTATTTTGACATTTTATATTGTATTGACAGGGTTTATTATATTTAGGCTTATATTCAATTGTTAGTCAATAAGGAATATTATGGACAAATAGTGCATATAGAATGGGTTGGGCTTCTTCCCGTATAACTAAATCATTTGTTCAAATATTACGTAGTTATCGGAATAGGTCGAAAGCAAACACTATCTAACTTCTTAATTGCCGCTTCAAACTCATAAATCACAAAATAAATGTTTCAACTCAGTCTATATAACTGATTTCAAATATTGAGCAGTTACATGTATTGGGAGCATTAAATTTGCAGACTTGTGGGATTAAGTGGCAGTGGCGGATCCACTGGGGGGTGGGGGTGGGGGCGTCGTAGAGTGCGTACGCCTCCTTTCACACCGCCCCCCATTTTTATTTATCGATAAAATCGTTAACCCTACCCCCTTGCTCTGCTCGCCGTTACATATTCCCCCCCCCCTCCAACATATTTTAAAAAAGGCCCGGATCCGCCCCTATGGTGTTACATTTGTGAACTTCTTTATTACATATTCGAGTAATATTTTACAGAAAGTTATTATTCAAAAACTTTAAAATAAGAATTACGATAATAACATTTTCGCTGTCAATCAACTCTCACGAAAACAGGGGATCTTTCTTTGAGATGCACTTTAAAGAAATGCAAAGCACGTGTAGTGAAACTCGTCCATTGATCAGCAGAGGTCACGGACTTTGTTTCTGGCTAACGGAAGGGGCAAAACAGGTAAATCGTTGAAAAATGCACAAATGTTATATATTAAAAGTGGACAAATGTAATGAAAAACTTGAACATATGTAATAAAAAACGTGCGCAAATGTAATGCACCGCATGTAACGACTCATTAACTACTATAAATACCTTTTAAAAACATTCCTAGTTCTCTTCCATCAGTGTTAATCCAAACTCCAGATGGATCTTTCGCCACACCCCACCATATGAACCCCATTTGTTGTTTCATATTCTCATATTTTGTATCCTCTAAAACAGAAAACATAACGTTATTACGGAATTTGTTCTGTCGAATATAATTATACACTAATTATAAAACAAACAACCAACAAGAAAATGAAAATTTGAACCGTCATTATTGTAAGAGATGAACCATATGATTTTTATAGGTAGGATAAATTTCAAAAATTTACAGGATCAATATATAATGATTCAAATTGAAAGCTCTCCGTGTGTATTCAGAAGCCTTAATTATGTCTTTAAATTTGCGAAAAAAAAAAAAATTTGATTGTAAGAAAATAATAATAAAAAAAACAATAAACACACAAAAAACAAGAATAATCTTAATGTCCGTGTTGCGCAATATATTCTAAATAAGATTTATACAGGAAAATTATGTAATCAAAAAGTGAAATTGGGAAACTTTTTTGTTTTCGTACCGTTTGTTATTCTGCTTCTTCTTGTTATTATTTTTATGCTTCCGTCTTTCTTGGCAGCCTTGAAATTGTCAGGGCCGTAGCTCGGATAATGTATGGAGGATTTTCATGAAACTTCACAGGCCATGTGGAGGTTGGCCTAATTGTGTCAAATTTAAAGTAGGTACCGGGGGAGGGGGCTTGCTCCGCCCTCTCAACCCCCCCCCCCCCAAAAAAAAATCACGTGTTTTTTCAAAGAACTTGGAAATGGTTTCCTATAACTATATATATATTCTTAGTCATTATGAGAAGATACATTCAATGATGTATATTGGGGGTCCATGGGGCCATATGTATGACCCACCCTCTTAAAATAGATTTATATTTGTTACTTTGAAACCTTTGAGATCCCGAGCCTTTAACCATACATACATACATACATACATACATACATACATACATATATATATATATATATATATTCCTTATGGAAATATACATTCATCGATGTATATATGGAGTCCTAGGGTCATGCCCTGTCCCTCAAAATTGTAATTTTGAAAACCATGTGATACCCAGGCTATAAGCATATATATTCTTACTCCTTATGGGAAGATGTATTCAATGACGTATAATGGGGGGGGGCTAGGAGGTATGCCCACCCCTTCAAAATAGTTTGTCTTTGTTGCTATGAAACATTTGAGATCCCCTCACAATTACCATATATATTCTTTTTTCCTTATTCATCGTTGTATATGGAGGGTCTCTAGGGGTATGCCTCTCCCCCTCAAAATAATAACTTTGAAACCCTTGAGATCCCCACCCTAAAACCATATATATTCTTACTCCTTATGGGATGATATATTTATTGATGTAAGGGGGGTCCCTACGGATATGCCCCCTCCGAAAATAGATTTGTTATGAAACACCTGCCCTTCTCTATAACCATATAGTTCTTATTTCTAATGGAAAGATGCATTCATTGATGTATATGCGGGTCTTTAGGGGTATGCCCCACCCCTTCCAAATATATTTTTCTTTGGAAATTTGGAAACCCTTCAGATCCCAACTCCTTATAATAAGATGCATTCATAGATGTATTTTTTTTTGGGGGGGGGGGGGGGTCATTGAACATTTCCTTTCACAGTAGCTTATGAAGAAACTTCGTTTGGGAAACTTTGCGCTTGGCCAACACAATACTTACTTGATTCAATATATTTTGTACGCGATTTGATTGGCTTTTCGAATTCAAGATGTCATATAGTTTAAGTAATTTGTTTTTTTTTTCCCGGTTTTTTTTTATACAAAATATATTATTGATAGACAAACATCTAACGAGATCAATATTATAATTTAGTTCTTACCTTCAGAAGCACTCAAATGGACAATGTCATCGACTTCTTTAAAATCATACACATCGCAGCCGCCAGAATCCATGATCTAAATAGTTTGAAATTTTGCGACCAATGAAAGTAGTATATTCAAAGCGCGAAGGAACGTTCATAATTTTTGCGCTTGAACTGAAAATTCTGAACTTAGGAATGAAACGTCTTATTTAAAATGTCGTCAATATAAGTAGTATAAGTTTTACTTTATTCTATGGAAACTTATAAATAAAGAACTGACATTTGAATTTGGAAAAGTGTTGTCATTATCATTTAAGATGATTTCTATGTACGATTTATTTGCTTCTACTGGAAAAGGATCAAATCTTGGATGGTAAGTGCCTAGTTATCTAATTGTAAAATTAATTTGTTTATTTCATTTATTTTTTTTTAGATTTTGATGGGTTTTTTTGGAAACATAAAAGCAAAGTAAACATAATAGTGTTAAAATCGAAAATAACAAGGTTTGAACACATATAGACGTATTTTAAAGGATTTTTCGTATCAGTATAAAAGTAATTCGTTTAAGGGTTCTTTAATTCTCTTTATGTTTTGTTTCCATTCATAATTTTAAAAGTTCGATTTAAAATTTACAATCGCTTGTATTTTAAATTAGAATTTCCCCGGGCCTTGTTTTTCTTATAGATATCTCATAATGATCTTATAAGCGCACACTCCAGATTAAGCATGTTAATAAGAATTTAAATTAATATGAATCCTTGTATCCAAAAAAAGGCACCACACATCCCCCTTCCGAATCAATTACTTCATTACACAAAAAAAAACAAAAAAAACACTGGGGTTACGGAATATTGTGAATTATATGACTGGAGATTTGTGTATTCAAACATGTAACTAGCGATTTTTTTTATTTTAATTTTTTTATTTGATCAGACTTATATTTGGTGTATAAAAGTTGATTAAGAATTTTTTAATGACTGATTATTTGTAATCTATAAATATATAAATTATAATAAATTCATATTTCAATCAATCAGTTCAATAGTTTATAAATAAAAAAAAGATGAAAATTACAAATAATAAATTGACAAACTAATAAAATTTTAGGTGTAGAATATATAACTAAATTATCGTGTTTTATAAAAAAAATAAATGGTAAAAAAGTTGAAGTTAAATAAATAAAAATGATAATGTTGCCTCTCAAAGAAAATGTTCTGAAACGAAGAAAATAATTTAAAATGCTTACCAATAAAATGTCTGTTATGCCAACCGTCAAACGTATATCGCTGTAGATAATTTCCAAAAACAATCTGCTCGCACCTTGTTTCTACTTGAGAGTAGAGCGTGCGCGTTGCGTTTGAAATTCTTTCTTCATTTTTCTGACACATTAAGGCAATAAAATATACAAGAATCGGAACAATTAATTTGTTTGACACGCATGGCATAATTAAGTACCAGATAATTTCTATTCCAAATTACACACATGGATAACTGACAGATACTTAACACAGTTTCAATATACCATTGTTCAAAACGGTTTTGCTTATGAATTAAAAGTATTTTTGACTAATATCATCACGTACATGACGCATTTGAGGTTATATGAAAAAATGAGTTCATAGAATATAAAATGGTGATATCAAAAATAAATTTTAAAAAAAGTTAAAAATATACATTATTGTCATTTCAACAGAGAAGAATTTCCATGCTGTTGGTGTTCCTTTTTCGCATATATTTAAATGTCACTTTTCTGAAAAAATACCTCTCCCGTTAGCCAGGTTCATACCTTTTTCCCCTGCTCACCACAGGGAGGTAACATCAAATTGAAGCAAGTTATTTTCTGTGGAATTTTGCAGTACAAATTCACAAGAATATCAACAAGATTTGAAGATGAAAAAATATTGAAAAAGAACGAGTATTACAAATGTTTGTGTTATAATATGAATTTCTGTGAAAATTTCAGGGAATCTTCAATAAACATTGCACCAGTTGTAATATTTTTCAACAGAATGATTTTTGGCATTCTCCACAGACAAATAGGGACTTTACCATTTCTTTATAATATGGTAATGTCCCGTCGTCAACTCCTCCTAAAACCAGTGAATAGATTTCTGTGAAACTATCAGGAAATCTGTACATTGCCATCGCGTACCAGCTATTTTTTTTTTATCAAATTGATTTTGAATGTTTCCAATTAACAAACTTTTTGGATTGTTGTTTTGTTTTTTTTTTCAATTTTTAAGGCCTTGAGCACAACTGATCAGACAAAACGTGGTCATTTGGGCAACAAAATTGATATCAAAGAATGTTATTCTTTATATTATTGTAGCCATAGTTCTTCTGGTTTTATTTTATCGCAGCATACATGCATAAAACTACAATTACACCGAATATTATTCAATTTTATTTTCTTACCGACCCAAATATACATCACGGATAAGCTTTCGTTATTCCGCAAAATCTTGCAATATCTGTTACAAAAATAGAGTACTCGGTGGCTTGTCATATTTGTATTCATTGTATACATCCGACAATTTTGGGGAAAACGCCCGAATATAAAAACTTCTTTTTATACGCTATCTTGAGTCAGAAATATAAATACATGTATTTAATTTTCAATGCACGATCATAGAGTTATTACTGCATACAGTAAATGTATATTGTTACCGTGGTTTTGAAATACATGTAATAAATCTTATTTTAAAGTGCGTAAGAAGCATCTTCAGCTTTCTTCAAAATCTAAAAATCTCCATCATAGCGGAATTATTTATCAACAAACTATTAGCTCCATATGCTTATTTCTCATTACTTTATGCACTCATAAAAGACGAGTAATAGTTATATCTTACATTTTGGCAATAAAATATTGAATTGAATTAATACAATTATTCCAAAATCGATTATTATACAAAATAAGGAAGTTGTCTAGTTACCCCTTATTTAGCGTGGAAAAGGGGGGGTGAGCTCGGTGGCCGAGTGGTCTAGATAGTTCGTCATGACTAGACTGTCAACACTGAGAATCTCACTTGTAGCGGGGTGTGTTCAACTCCGATCTTAATTGACAAGTATTGCCAATTTTCCTACCGAAGGTCGGTGGTTCTCTCCGCGTATTCCGACTTCCTTCACCAATACAAACTAGCCGCCGCGAAATAGTCAAATGTGCTGAAAACGGCGTAAAACCCCAACGTCAGTTCTCCGATACCAAGCGACCTACAATTATTACTTGCTGTAAGATAAAATGCGGTTTATAAGGATTACAAACTTGCAAAGTTCACAGAAGATCGAATATCATGGTGGAATTCCTTTCTTGAAAATCCAGCTCCTGAAGCAAGAAACGAGGACATTATTTGGCCGTTAGATCACTTAAATGCATGTACATTACCCGACATTACGAGATTCAGCATTAGGAGAAAGGAAAAGGAACTTGTACAGAAGTATCTAGACAAAAGAAATGACTTCAAGCAGGTAAATCTTTTTTAATTATGGAATAGCGCAATTATTAAGAAACCCTCAGTATTTACATTAAACATGGAAAACACGTATTCTGTGCCCGATAGACGCGAGAGGCATCTTAATGATTTTTTTTTTGTTTAGGCTGCGTAATACAAATGCATCACGGTATATTCTAAATGCAAAGTTAAAATCGGATGCGCTTATGTTGGGAGATAACATGCACTTTGCAATTTGAAAATAAAAAAATAAAAAAACTTTCGAAAGGTATGTCTGTAGATCACGTTTTGAAAATCTCCTGATGTTAAAAAAAATCGGATTCTTAATATACTCTCACTGACCATATATAACCGGGAAGTATAGTCAACACTTTTTGGTTGCTTAAAAGAACTTGCGGTATAGAATAGAATATGTGTTCATGGTGTCGGAAGAATAAAATTCATCCGGACAAGGCTTAGAAATGCGCGGATTGCCGAGCTTTTCTCACCTGTTTCATTCCGAGTTTGATTACATTTTATATCAAGAGACAATGTACACATATTCTGTTTATCCTAAAACATCCTTAAACATTAAGTCTGGCAAAAATCACTGGAAAACAGCGACTTTCTGCATAAAGCAAGCACAAAATCGTAGCATTTCACAACGTCACAAGTGACAAGTAAAATTCTAAGTTTATGTACTGTTGCGCCACAATAAAAGTGATATACAGTCAGTGACCGTATTACAACCTAATATACAGTCAATGCATTTTGGCTGCCGCCATATAGCCGAATTGCAGGATAAAAGAAAATACAGGTTGGATTGGTTTTTGTCGTCACTTTGCGTCCGCCGTCGTCCGTCCGTCCGTCCGTTAACTTTTCACATTTCAATCTTATTCTAAAGAAACCACTCAACCAAATGGAACCAAACTTGGCAACAATGTTCCTGGGAAGTTCCTTTTCAAAATTTGTAATTTGGTTCTGATAGAATATTCAATATGGCTGATAGGTCCAATAATGTGTTCTGATTGGCTGAAATTTAAAAAATCTTCTTGTCAGAAAACACAAGGCCAAATGAGATTCTACTTTGCAGGAATGTTTCTAGATTGTCCTCTACTAAATTTGTAATTTTGGTGCCCATTGGAAATCCAAGATTGCCGCCACCATTGGACATAATTAACCTAGGATCTTATGGGAAATGCATACAAACAACCGTTTGACAGATTAAATTGATAATATGCCTGAATGATTGTATGATAATCCTGTACCAAATTTATAATCTTGATGCCGATCGGATATCCAAGATGGCTACCACAGGACCCAATAGGGGGAAAATGCAGTTTCAAATAAGTGATAGACCTAAAATATATAATTTCTAGTTTTAGGTCAAAAGTAAAATATCAAGGTTACTTTGGCAATTTTGCATTAAACAGCTTTTTAAATGACCTAATAGAGCCAGGTGAGTGATTCAGGCTCAGGTCAGCCTCTAGTTTTATAAACCTGTCACTCTTATGCGTTAATATGTTGATAACATTTCACAGGTATTTACGACGCAACACCTGGTGCTACGAGAGGAAATCATGCGGACAGAAGACGATATATACGAAAGAAGAAAATATTATTTGTCAGCTATCGGACACTATAGCAATTTTGGGTGAAGTGGTGCAATGCAGCAATGACACTGTTGAAATAAATGTAATGCAGAAAAATGGAACAACATTCATTCCCACCACTGCACAGAGAAAATGACAATGAATATTACTGATTGTCTACCAGGATCATTCAAACACACAATTAACAGAAATTCACCACCGAGTATAAGAAACAGATTAAAAGATTATGGATTAAGGTTACATTGTTAGAACTTGGCCGTATAAATGACCATTTATTAAGAAGGTCAATGTTATAGCATGAATATATATATATATATATATATATATAAGTCTGATTTTTATACAACCGCAAAAAAAAAATGCGTTCGTATAATGGTATGAGTTTGTCGTCCGCATCGTTTGAAGACATTTATGTTTCTGTTTAAACCATTTACACGTACTCTTATTCTATTGAAAATATCCTTCTCCTTCAATGCCAACCCACTCCATTAAGTTAAACGGTTTGGGAGTAATTTTTGGGAAACAGGCCCAATTGGTATCAATAAATTTAATTTTGATAATTTGTGTGTTATTCTTATATATTTGATTTTTATGAAGTTTGTTTTAAATCACGTACCTAGCTAAAAAAGTTAAAAAAAATATTTAACATCCGTTTCTCACGTCAATTTCTAACACTCTTACCGTTTTAGATGTACAAAAAAGTCATTTCTTTAGCTTGGTTAAGCGTTTGCGTTTAGGTCCATTCTCAGAAACCGATTGAGATATATCAATGATATTATACCACTACAATCACCCCCCTGAAAATTAACACCGATGAACAACATTTGAGTCATTTTGACCTACATTTAATGAATGAGTGACTCTGATAAGTTTTGTTTTTAGTTTCATATCCTAGGAATCCATGGTGTTATATCAATGATACTTCACCACAATAATTGTTTAATATTATATAATGCATTTCTCCAACAGTTGGGTCAGTATGACCCACATTTCATGCATGAGTGACTAGGCTTAAGTTTGTGTGTTGAGGGCCATTTCTCTTAAACCTCTTGAGAAATATCAATGATATTAGACCTATGCATTCATCTTATATAATACAACAAAAGTCAGCAATATTTGAATGACAATGACCTATATTTTACGTAGTGACTTTATTAAAATTTTTGCATTTAGGTATATTTTTAAAGAACCCATGGTAGGATATTGATGATATTTCAAAACCGCATTTCTCTGATATAGTATAACACAAGTAGGAAAAATTTGAGTCACCATGGACTACATTTCATGCTCGAATGACTTTTATGTAATCTTTGAATTTATGTGTATTATTAAAGAACAAATAGCAATTTATTAATGATATTTCATAATAACAGTTATCTTATTATACAGTACAAAATAGCTCTGTATTTGAATCACTATTCGTAAATGACCTACATTTTATGGTAGAATGAATTTGATTATGTTTTTGCATTTTAATCTATTTCCGCCAAAAAACATGTGATGATATTATTGATGATATATCGATGATATGTTCTTGAGTTCAACACAGATCAGTAAAATGTAAGTCCACATAACTTTCATTTCATGCTCGATTAAATTTTAGCTTTTCGGTCCTTATGTCAAAATCATAATTGAGTACATGGATTCATTATTCTAAAATTAATGTAACCAAGATATATTATGAAACTTTCATATATTTAAAATAATTTTCAAAACAATTTATCACCATAAATAATATATGGGAATTACATGTGCAGGAGGACGGTGCATCCGTATAAACTTACAGACACACGACTTATCGTTTTAATTATTTTCAATCGGATTTTGATTTTTTCAAATGGTTCCTAAAATGTACAAAATAGTACCATTAATTCATCTTCACGAGTGCATGTAGTGGTGTGTCAACAGACGTCTTCCATTTTATACGTTTTTCATGATAAAAGGGATCAGAACGGTTTACATTTATTTAGCAATGTTACCGGAAACGTATATGTTTATACCAATGGCGAATTTTTTAATTTCATTTTGATTTCTGCTTTCAGTCAACATATTTCATTTTCTTTTATATGTTTCGAGATAAATTGGGTTAAGGGAATGCGATGTAATAACAGAAACAGTTAATTGCCTAACTGTTATGATTTCACTTTATTGTACAACTGTTTTAGAGCACACTGCCCGATCAGTTTTCGTTGCTGATTTTTAAAACAATTTTACATTTTGTGCTAAAATTTAACACAAGGCATTTTGTGTATACTTTTGATATATGCAAAAAATACTTACGAGACTTAAGTTTTAAGATATGTGACACTGATTTAACTCAGCTATGTGTAAACGGAAAAGATCGATCTTTAATCGGTCTTAAAAAGCCTACCACTAGAGGTAGACTTTCAAAGATGGATCTTTTATGAATCGATTTTTCTTAAATGTAAACGCTTCATCGATCGCATTCGATCTAAACAAAAGTACGGTATGATATTTTTAATTATGATAATGTTGCTGCGCATGTTTGGCGCCTAAACTACAGGTGTATCACTTCAGAGTAAAATCGTGTATGGAGAGCGAGGTGAATCTTGGAGGCAAGAGGAAACGGTGCTTTAATGGAACTGTGCATGGAGTGACAAGAGTGTACTGGACCAATCAGAGTATTCTGCTAGAGGAAATATTTAAGCGGATATGTGATGACATTAAGGACATACTTTCCTATTTTTATAAAACCTCGTTAAATTATTTTCGAGATTAAGATCAATAAAGGTCGAACGCGATCGATCTCTCCTGAACTAGTGTAAACGCAAACCGATCTTTTTAAGATATAGATCTTGTTCTCAGCTAAATAATTGTATGAAAGATTAATAGAATTAATAGATAGGATATTTTGCAAATTTTGACGAGATAAAATGAATATTTGGAATCATTTGGCAAATTTAGATTCATGAAGGGAACAAATCTGCTGCTGATTTTTTCTGTAAATTTTACAATTATTATCTTAAAGTAATAGAATGTTGTTTGCAAATGACAAAAGTGGATGTTCAAGTGCTTATTACGGAGAGTATATCCAGTGCTTTCAGAGTATCCTGGCAACATGTAGTTTAAAAGAAGCAATATTTCAGGATACGTTATTTTGTAACATTTTTTCACCTGATTTCCGTAAGAATATTTTGTTAGGTCGAATACTTTGTGTATTAAATATGAAATGAAATATTTAGATCGTATTTTTCAATAGATATTTTAAAAAGACATTTCTTTAAAGTCTCGATTTTTCTATTTTGAAGTTAACTTGACTCCTGAAAAACATGTTTCCATGTTTCTATATTTAAATACGGACTCAGTATATGAAGAACGGAAAATATTTTTACATGGTTAGTAGAAATAAAGGTACCTGTATAGTTCACTGTATTGTCTGATAGCTAGAGTTATTGTAATGTTCTTTAATTTGTTTTTATGGGGTGCTTATTGTGAAGTTATTCAAGGACTTTTAACTCGTTTAATACATTATCCGATATCATGCTGCGTTTAGCGAAACCCGTTGTTATATTATTTTCGATACGTATAATTATTTATTATTATTATGAAATAATTTATTATATATCTTATTCTAATTATCAAACCTTATTGTATTTACTTATTTTTTTTAAAAAAAATATTACACAATAAGTATTGGTTATTCACCTTATGTTTATTAATTCGAAGGGCGTACAGTCAGGTAGATTTCGCTGGAACTTTTATGAAAGCAATGTTCTTAGTTATCGTCGATGCTCAATCAAAGTTTCCAAAAGTTGTTGATATTTTGCGTGAAGTATGCCAGGAATGGTATTTTTTTTTCAATCTCCCCCGACCAGATTATTTTGATTCCTCCAATTCTAATCAAAATATTTTTAGAAAAAAAATAACATTCCTCATCCCCCCTTTTCAGGTTAAATAGCCAGTCACCCCATTTACTTTTATTAACTTGTTATCCTGTTTAAAATTTTACTGGCAACATTTACAAACCCATATCACTGAATTTTTCTCTCCCTATTACAAGTAGAATATAAAACTATTTATAAAAATGTATTAAATCAGTTGTAGAATATACCTGTAGCTTAAAATATCATGCACGAGGTTTCTCGTAACAATAATGAATTGACACCATTGTTCGATCTTATTGAGGCATGTCAACCTTTCGTCCGTTTCGGAAATACCGGAAATACGATGCTAGAGATCTATCAATCTTGTTTATTATGCTTTAAATGTGGAAAAAAATGAAAGCTTACTCAAACCTGATATCAAAGGTTAGGCACTGACATTTTATTATTGTTGGTGGGTGGGGGGAGGGCACAATTTTTATTTATAATTCTTCGATACCAATTTTGATGCACAAGATGTGCACATTTCGTCGATTTACGACTCATCAGTTGAGCTCAAGGCCTAAAATGTTGAAAACCAGAATAACAACCCAAAAACCTAAAATGACAAAAAGGGGTACAGCCAAAATCTTCTAAGGAGAGAGCTTTGCACGAGAGAGATGCTCCTTAGTTTTCACAAATTTTACAATTTTGTAACTGTTAAGTTTAAGTATCAATTTCGGGCTAAAAAATTATTTTATTTTGCGTCTCCAGTTTCCCCCCCAAAAAATAAAATATTTTCGACAAAGGCGGAAAAATTTTGTACCCAACATAAAAATTCCAGGAACCCCGTCGGTAATAAAGGATCGGTGCCTTGTGTGAATCATAAACAATTTGATAAATCGTTGCAAGTAAGCAGAAACTCAGAGGAGTTGACAATCAACAAACAGTAATTATGCGAAATTACAGGGGAGAAGAAAAGTGGAAACCCGCAAGTAATGATAAAAGATCGGGAGCGGACAACAGTTCCATTTGGCACCACCATAAGTATATCTATATGCTTATTACGTCTAAGATATACACAGGTTGGGTTGCCATATGGGACTCTTTCCCGTGACCGTTAATGTGCTGTAAGGACTCCAGAAGGAGCGATCTGGAGACGTCATGCCGTACAAATGATGAAACTTTGCAAGTACACTGACAATTCGATGAATCCGAATAGCGACTCGGATGTTCAAACCAAAGGTTATCCTCAGAGAATAAGATCTAAAACTAAAACTTTTAATTGAATGGAAGAGATATGATTTGGTCCGGGGATTTGGTACATATAATCGTGTAGCTTGGAATTTTTGATTTTTCTAATATGTTTCACATTTAAGAGTGAAAAGGTGTTAAGTACTTAGATTATATCATCATTTGATTAAATACTTTCTATAATTTTATCTCTAAGCGGACCGCAGTTTCCTCATCACTATATAATTTGATAATTTGCAGTGACAGTTTAAAGAACAAATCTCTGGTATTAAATATGTAGCTATATGTTTTACAAAACAGTCAGTAATTCCACTGTGAAAACATCTGTTAGTTATCTGGCTGTGTTCGCTGATTGGCCCCACAAGACAAAACTCTACCTCAGGAATATATACCATAGATTCATTGGTAAAATATATGTGTCTTTTAATTTCCTTTTTTGATGTCACTATTGTCAGTGTGAAATTTATTGTTAAGCACTTGAATAGATATTAGCGGGTTACGATTCCCGAGATCATTAACAGCTGACTAATGGCAGTAAACCGTAAGGCAATGTTATCTTAATGAATCGTTAACCAGCTGAATTATTTTAAAGATAAAATTATTAATTATCTGACGGAATGTATATGTCACTGTCTGAAATATTTAATGGTAAAATCAGTATTTTCTCGGACCGTTAAGGTATGACATATGCTATTGAAATTTGTTGTGTTATACAGATACAGTGTAAATGTGAAATTTATTGTAATATTTGCCATTATGTTGAGCTTTAGATGATAAGAAAGGTGTGTATCATTTATCTAACTATTAAGTTTTTTCTTTTTTCTTAGTATTTTGCCATTTCATAAAATCTATATCAAATTGAAAAGGAAAATTAAGATGACAAGAAACTTGTAGCAAAAAAGGTCCGACTGTTTTCATAAAATGTATTTTCGGTCCATATCTTCAGTGAGTAATAAAATACCGGTTTATACAATGCCGCTTTTGTATTTAATGTACTTTTTGGAACTATGTTTGCATGAATGTTACTGATTGCTCTTATCTGATGAACGAAATAAAATAAAATAAAATACTGACTACAAGTATGCTCACCTGAACACTGATAGACATATTGATGTGGTGTACTAATTAGTTTATTTTGACTAACTCAAGGTGCTTGTGTAAATGCATATGTATTTAAATAGTAATTAGAATTTTCTGAATTCTAAAAATCCAGTCCCCTATTTGTTCATTTTTATCCATCAGACGAGTCAAGTGTTAACGGTAAACAATCTTTAATGATTAATATCATTTTTATGCTTGATGATATCAAAATGTAGAAAAAAATATTAATGTGTTTTTTCTTTTTATTTTTGTAAATATGTTTTTTTTTAAATAAAATCTGTTGAAAAGATTTTTTTCCCCGAAATAAATGATGTATTTATTCTTATGTTTATCAACGCCATTTGTTATTTAATTTTCAACATTATTAAAAACAATTTTAAAATATATGTCTCAGCTGTCTTATCATTTTTACTTGAAACAACAAGTTCTAATGATTTCTTTAATAGATAGAAGCTCTTAACTGAATTCTATTATCAGAAAGAAAAACTTATAACACACAAACAAAATTCTGTGAATAATTCCGTTATTGTGATGACTTCTTAGGATAATTCTGTTGATGGGTATAAACAACTTCTGATAATTTCTTAATAGAATTTAGTTACAAATGTACTAGATAGAAAAATTGTGTTGTTTCCTTAACAGAATTATGATAATACTATATATTTTAATAATTTCTCAACAGGGAGAATTCTGATGATTTCTTACCAGAATTCTGTTACTTTATAGTAAATGAATTCGGACGATTTCTTAGCGGAATTCTGTTACTTTATAGTAAAAGAATTCAGATGATTTCTTACTAGAATTCTGTTACTTTATAGTAAATGAATTCTGTTACTTTATAGAAAAAGAATTCTGGTGATTTCTTAACGGAATTCTGTTTCTTTATGGAAAGAGAATTCTGATGATTTCTTAACGGAATTAAAGAAAATTCTAATGATTTCTTAACGGAATTCTGTTACTTTATAGAAAAATCATTCTGAAGATTTCTTAATGGAATTAAAGAAAATTCTGATGATTTCTTAACGGAATTCTGTTACTTTATGTAAAAATCATTCTGAAGATTTCTTAACGGAATTAAAGAAAATTCTGATGATTTCTTAACGGAATTCTGTTATTTTATGGAAAGAGAATTCTGATGATTTCTTAACGGAATTCTGTTACTTTATAGAAAAATCATTCTGAAGATTTCTTAACGGAATTAAAGAAATTCTGATGATTTCTTAACGGAATTCTGTTACTTTATGTAAAAATCATTCTGAAGATTTCTTAACGGAATTAAAGAAAATTCTGACGATTTCTTAACGGAATTCTGTTACTTTATAGAAAGAGAATTCTGATGATTTCTTAAGTTGGAGAATTCATGTGATTTCATGTGACAGAATTCCGTTACTAATCACAAACACTATTTTGACAAATTCATACCCGAAAACAACAAAATATTAATTCCGTTAAGATTATTTCTTTTATTGTTGTACAAACTGAAGATACCTCACAAATAAATATTTATTAACCGGTGAAAAGACACATATGATCATATGGAAGATGATCTTTTGCAAATGGAACGTGTTAATAATGGCCTACAGAAGAAGGTAATATACATAATTATTAAATCGAGGAAGGGTTATTTTTCAGAGGGCCTCTGGCCCGAGGAAAAAATAATCCTTTCGAGATTTAATAATTATTGATTAATACGTGGTTTTTTTCATATTGCCCTTGTTATCAGCCCGGGATATTGATATCGGCCCCGAAGGCTTTAGCCCAAAGCAACGATATCAGTCGAGGGCTGATAACACGGGTAATATGAAAAAGACCATATATTAATCTATTTATCACATATTTTGCCACTACAAAGAAATAATCTTACTATTGAATTAGATTTTCCAGTCTTCAAGTAAGTTTGTCAGGTTTTTGACATCCCTGAATTTTGCACATTCATAATGCTACAGTTATTAAACAGTTTTATTTCATTCACTTGGAGTATAGAGTCAAACAAATGAATACAACTTCAGTTCTAGATCTACAAATAGATTTTATAAGCCCTATTTGAAACTGCTTGGAAATTTATGAACGGTTAATTCACCATAAATAATGATCAGACGAGCGGAAGTGACGTTGGTGAGGCTCACGAGAGGGCAGATAACACATCATACGAGGGCAGATAACATGTTATCTGCCCTCGTATGATGTTATTGCCCCGGAGGCAAATAACATGCATCAAATTTTATTACATATGCAAAATCGGCGTTTTTTCAATAAAATATGTGATAATTATGGATATTACCGCCTTCTGAAGGCCATAACGTTATTATTATACTGGACTAAACTCCTTTACAAATTATCAGTTATTACGCTCTCGTCGATTCTCGCGAGAGAGTTATTTTGATCTCATTGATTATCGCGTGAATCGACCAGAGCAAAATAACAGATATTTCCCGCTGGCGGAGAAACACTGGAGTTATTTGATTTGCATGCTAAAAACAACGTAGTTATTACCTGCGTCACACCAACGGTGAAAGCAGGTCTAGTAGCCACTCGACTCCCTCCGTCCGTCCGTCCGTGAGACACGCTTAGGGGTACATACTTTGTATAATCTAAACTCAGACTATATAAAACCAATATTGTTAAAACTTTGCATAGTGTTTATATACATATTGAAGATGTGCACCTCATATTTAAGGGCAATTTGACAAATTTTTACTATGAATTTTTGCATGTTGAAGTTAGCCATTTTTCAGCAATACATGCTATGAACGGTGCATACTTTGTGTAATCTGTAACTCAGACTGTATTGAACCAATATTTTTCAAACTTTGCATAGTGTTTATATACATAATAGCATTTTGTCCTCAAACTTTTCAGAAGTCTTTCAGTATACTAAAAGTGTTGAAGTTCAGGGTTATAAGATAAAGAAAATATCCATATCCTGAAAAATATAAACGCAATCATGACCTGAATAAAACCAGGTAAACTGAAACATCTTTTTATCCAAACCACATACATATTAGAGTAATAATAACTTTGCCCTTACAAACACAAGTATGACGGGGACGCAGGTCCAGACATGTAATCGGTCTTGTTTTACCAGTAGTTGCTATAGTAAAGTATAATAATATACAATTATGAATTTAATAGTTCTGTAGAACTTAATAACATATGATAATATAAACGATTTATAGAATATTTGATCGTAGAATGTTTATTCTTAAATTATGAAAAATTGTGCACCCTCTGTGTTCATGGTTATAGCGTGTAATCTATTACAACTTTAGATAAGTCATTCAAAAAAGTTTCAATAGTATCAACCAAGGATTTAAATAGTACTAAACAAACAAACAAACAAACATAATTTCCGCACAATGAACGTCGCACTTATTGATTCTGACCCTAAAGTTTAAGTGTTATAAACAGTCTTCTTTACAGTGCTTCTTTATTTTATATATATTTTTTCATTTTGTAAATATCTAGAACTTTTGAGCTATATAAATTAGTCTATGACGTTCAAATAACTGGATTATTGTTCTTTCTGTTCATAAAAATGTCTTATGTGTCGGGAGTGTTAACATCATGGTCATTTTACTGCAAATATGCTTCAATACAGTCATGTTGAATCAATGAGACACTAAAGAAACTTTAATATTTTGTCCTTTAATACTACTGATATTTTCTAAGTGCTTATTATATAAATAAGTTACTAACAACAAATATTTGTAGTGATCTGTAGTATAGATATTTCACTGATAGCTTGTCATGCAGTCATACCTTTCTGTTTAAGTTATCTTTTCTACATGTATATACATGCAGTGTACATGCATATATACATGTATATATATCTTCAGTACTTGGATGAATTCTGATAAAAACAGTTTGCACATATCATTTACATTGTGTTTCAGAACTAGATGATCGATAATCCCAGTTGAATTGATAAATACAAGCACAAAGTAAGTATTTTATCTAATAATAAAATAATAATTACGTTGTTACAATAACACACAAAATGCAAAGACTACAATTACATTTGCAATCCAACTCAAAGACCCAAAACAGAAAATTATATAAGTGGTATCAGCATAACGGAGAAAGAAATAATAGACATTATTAAAATAATAGATCCGAAGAAAGCGATAGGTCCATTTCATATAATTCACAGAATGTTAAAAATTTATCCAGAAAAAAATCTAAACCCTAAAAATAACTTTTAATAAATTTCTTTCAACAACGAAAATGCCCTAGAAATCGGAAGATCGCCAACGTGATTGCTTTATTTAAAAAAGGTGATATTTCCTTGCCTTCAAATTACCGTCCAATTTCCTTAATAAGTTGTGTCGGTTAAGTTATGGAAAGGGTGGCGTATAAACATGTTTATAATCATCTTGTAAATAATAGACTGATATATGAATACCAAAATTTTGTCTTTCTCTGCAGGAGGCATTTCCTGTGTGTGAACGTTGTCCCGGGGTAATTAGACCACTAAATTAGTCCCAAGTTTATTTTTCAATGAAAGAAAGAAATATGAAAAAATAAATAAATGAACAATAAACAAGTCTTTAGGTATATGCATATAAGGGTTAGATAGGATCTCTTACATTGGAATGGGTGAAAAAACTAAATACACCAAATGGAACTTGCTCTATGTTTTATGGTCACAAATAACCCAAAATACAAATAATGGTTTATGCTTTATATAAGCATATAACAAATCAAAGATACCTTGCTAATTGATCATGCTGTTCACATAACACTGATATTTTGTCATATTATGTTCAACTCGAAATATCCTCGTAGGCACACCATCATAATTTGCCATTCATCATGGTAGAAGAATGAAGGAGGTCTACAACTTGGCCTAGTCTTTTCCCTTTTTGCGTGATTAAAAAATACAATCTATCTTCGTGATTTAGGGTCAACCCAGCTACTATGAGTAAAAAAAACTTTTAAAATAGTGGGGTAGGACCTATATCAGAAAAACAGATTTCACTGCCATACTCACGCCCTGAATATTTTTTCGTCATTCAGAAAAGGGAAACTAAAATTTACAAGCAATGTTAAATAATTTCGGGGATTTATGGGTGGGACTTTTTATTTTATAAAAAAAAAATAAGCATTTTTGGGGAAAAAATAGGTTATTCTCCCCCAAAATTATGAAGTTTAAGATATCCTTATTTATCATAACGTTTTCTTCAGTAATTTTTTAGTGAGAAAGTTAACATTTGATTTGTCACACTTATTGGCCCCGAACACTGAGACTTCTTGACTTTTTTTCGGAGGATATGTAGCAGGGTCGGTTGGGCATCAGACATCAATTCCAAATTGGATTTCAACCGTTTATTAAGGATTACAGTGACAAGAAATAACCCTGTAATAACAATATACATATTGAATATATTTAAAAAAACAATCTACTATTTTATATTCCAATATATATATTATAAACATATTAAGCATAATTAAAAAGTTAGCACCGCAGTTTTTGTATAAGTATGCTATGTATGGACAAGATATAGTTTAATCAGTTCAAATAAATGACTTATTTGCTATGTATGAAATAATTCAAATTGTAAGTTACACTTCACTGAAAAGCGTTAAATTTTAACTGATTAAATAACCTATGTATTTACACTGAATGCAATTGTCCTTGTTATTGCACATATGTTAAAAAATAAAGAATAGCAATAGTATATAAATTTCAGTATTATCACATATGATTATACATTACATTATTTCTACCTTATGAGTAGTTTAAATACTATATATTATAAATATCTTAACATCATAGACAAGACTTCACCATCTAATAATTTATACAATTTAAATCAATCAATAAAGTTACCTGTCTATGGGACTAAGGTTTAAATCACACTATGTATGTACATGTATAGTGACTAAGACTCACTGCAATACTATCTGAAATATACAGTTAAAACAAATTCTCACTACTTAGTGTAATGGGGCATTACATTGCTACTAAATAAAAATATTACTGCAACTTTCAATCAATGGTCACATTCAGAAAATAAGCATACATTCATCTATGTTAAAATAAATGGTATTTTCATACAGAAATGGGAAATACCCAATTTATTATCAAATGATACTATAGTATTATAAATTAATACAAACGGAAATTATACTATAGTGAATTATTCATATAAAAATATAGTTAACATGCTGAAGGTAAATTTTCACTCTTTCATTACATACAAAGAAGGAACAGGGAATTGGTCATGATTTTCCAGTGCTAAGAAAATCTAAAAAATACAAAAAATAGATAAATACCTTCATTCAACTAATGACAGGCACATTTGCATAATAAACATGATAACGAAAAACCAGTCCAACAAGTTGCTGATGAAAAAAAAGGTACAAGATTTATTTGATCTTGTTCGATCACCATTACTGGCAAAACTAACTTTTAATTTTCCCTCTATGGCTATTGACCAATCAAAAGCTGGGATTTATTACATATAATGATATCAACCAATAATATCCCTGAACCAACCTTACATCACATTAACTTGCAGTGTGACATCACAAACACTTACTATTATAATTAAAAGTATACTGATCACCTGTTTTACCTGTCCACTTTCTTAAAAAAATCAATAAGTGACAACCTATATATAAATACATAAGTACATGTTCATGTTTGCAGATATTATTTTGAATACACAATAAATTAAAAGTAATCTAAATACACAATTAAATACCAATTTCTATTTGAATAAGTTCATAAAAATCAACCCTATCACAGATATATTACTCGAATGTGCTACATCAACAGTTTGAATGCTTTTGTAATTTTTATAAATTATGTATTTATGAAAATGTAAGGATATGGTGTAATTGTTAGTGAGACAACTTTCAAAGGCCATTCCATCAAAGGTTAGTTCCTATACTAGTCAGGTAGTTTCATAGATTCTTGCGTATTTTCTTTTTTTAGCAATGCTGGCCAAATTGTCCAAGGTCAGATCCCCTGAAAATAATTTCCAAAGATAACCACCGGTCTGGTTCCAATTTGCCCAGTGGTTTCAGAGGAAAAGATTAAAATAAACGTTTATGGACGAATCCGTTTGCAGATACCATCTCTGACACCCATGGTCTGCTAAAAGTTTTTTAAAAAATCGCGTAATAGAGAATGGAAACGGGGAATGTGTCAACGAGACAGCAACCCGACCAAAGAGCAGATAATCCCGCACCCGCAGAATGCTTGTTTAATGTTATCTGACAACTAAGTCAAAGTCCTAACTCCCCATAGATGATTTTCAATTTCAAACATCATAAAAATACAAAAATAATAATGCATAAATGGGCGGAAGGACAGCAGTTCATACAAATAAACAAATTTACCTAGTGGCGTATAAACGACAAGATAAAAGAGTCAAAATTTAGTAAAATAAAAAAAAGTTGAAAAAAATAGTTGAATCATGCTCGATATTGAAAAAATATTGCATACACTCCTCAACTACCGGTATATAAAATAATAAGTGAAAAACAATTGAATGAAAACTAAAAATGTTAAGAAAGCTCGTATACAATATAAACAGCAAAGAGCCATTGAGCTGTCGAATGACTAGCCAAATAAGCTTTAAAATGACCAATAAAAATAGTTTTGAAATAATCCTCCATGCCCCGTCAGGCTTTCATATATGCAACAATATAGTAATAAGAGTTGAATGTATCAGTGTACATGTATAAAGAAGACTAGTTCACTCACAAACTGAATAAAGTCCGAAGGAAATTTATGTTTAGTTTGTGAGTGACCTGGTCGAGTTTATACACCGATAAATTGTGGTAAAACAAGTCTTATTACTTATAATTCCATAATAACTACACTTTTTGACAAATTAGAAAGAAATGAGCGGTTTAAAATGGCACTCTTTTACTGGCTCGTATATTCGTACGCTGAACGTCATATATCGGAAAATAAAAGATCCCAGATGTCACGTTGTCGACTAATCAAAATAAAAAATTCACACAGTATTGGAATTATCATAATATAAAAAGCAACCAAAAAGTATTTATCACTATAGTCTTTATCTTTAAAGTAGCATAAGGTACTAACAATGACCCTACAGCTGAATTAAGATCACAATTGAAATGAAAAATCGAAGTTTTATAATTTAAAGAAAGTTATTTCCCTTACTTTACTTACCCGTTTCCGGCGAACGAAACTTTTTCTAGCCTTAGTGTGTAGCACAATATGGCTGCCCCCATTATACAAAGACCTTTCTAAATGAACCATATGTAGAAAATGCATATGCTCCTATAGCGCTCGCTCACGGCTCGCTATAATTTTAGAGTCAGAATCGTGTTACCGGAAATGAGTTTCTGGAAAGGGCTATTAGTGTGCTCGCATCATTGGCCACGCCAACAGCATATTATTATATATATCAGTAAAGTTCTTCAAAACCTATACAGTTTGCAGTTTATTTTTTTGGACCTTTTCATCTGCTAAAAAGGAATGATTTAGGGGCATTTAAAATGAAATTTGATATATGCTTGTACATTTCTTGGTACATGGCCATGCAGATATGTCCACATACTAAAAACTTATATTGTTTTGTAGGGAATGTGTTTATTTAGCACTTTTAAAACACATGCAACAGTAGTTTTACAAGGTAAATAAATCCATGTAGATATCTGTCTCGTATTGCAAGCCAGTTTTACTCTTTACCAATATATCTTTTCCATTTCAGCTACAACAGTTATTCAAATTACCCTGAGAACATGTCAAAGGTTTGTACGTACGTGTAGCTATCCTTATATTAACTAGAGGCTCAGTGGGCTGAGCCTGTATCGCTCACCTGACAAAATGCTTAAATTTACTCAAGTAGTTTCAGAGGAGATTAACTTTAACATGTTTTCCCATAGGGTCCAATGTTAAACTATGTCCTGCGCTTTCAGAAATGTTTTACAGCGGATCGGAAAACTTTCAACAATCTCAGTATAGGACCTTCCATACATCATTCCTGTAAAGTTTGGTTAAATTTGCTCAGGTAGTTTCACATGAATATAGGGCCAATATTTCCAATACGGACTGGCAATGATGTGAATATAGGGCCAATATTTCCAATACGGACTGGCAATGATGTGAATATAGGGCCAATATTTCCAATACGGACTGGCAATGAATCCTGAATTACATGCACAATATATGTTTACAGGGCCAATGATTTTAATACTGACTTGCTTTTTCAGTATTGGACCAGGCCAAAAAAGCAATATAGATCACGTGATTTATATGACCAGGTCGACGTCATCAGTATGACACATGCCGTTTTGGTAGTATTAGGGCTGTTTTAATCGTATTATTTAATAAAACAATATACGTCCGAACACTAACCCAACACTGTTAAAATCAGATTATACTACTGTCAAATTTTTCTACACCTTAGGTGGGTTTCGAACTCACACGGCACCTGTTCGCCTAGCACCATGTACAGCGCCCTAAACCACACACCAATGGGTTGGCAAAATTTTGAACAGATATATGCTGGGAGGGTATATGAAAAAAATACCAGTCGAGAGACGGCAAAATTTCCCAAGCCGTCAAGTTCGCGAGGGTAAAAACTGTATATCCAGGGTAAAAATTGTACATACAGGGTAAAAAGAGTATATAGGTTTCTAAAAGAGTATGTAAGTTTCTAAATATACCCCGGTTTAGCGGAAAAGGTGGGACATTGAAATTCCGAAGATATGCAAGGAATACACTGGCAACCAACCAATCAGAATTCAGGATTTTTTATATAAGGTGTAATTGATACAGAGAGAAAAATAAACATGGCAAATTCCGTATCACATGCGATTTTCCAACATTACTCAGTCAGGCGAAGGCCTGAGGGCTGATATTTGTAGAGAGTTGACACGGTATGTGATATGGAATTTGATATGTATCGTTCACTTTATCATATATTCCAACTGGAGACTTGATACTGGGAATGCTATACAGGTTTCAGCTAAGCGTATGTATTAGACATTTAAAATCTAAGAAATAACTACTAAATATATGAAAAATATACATATCTCACATCACATTTTTCAGATTACCAATGATCCAATCCATGGAATCATAATACTCCATCCAATTATAGTAAAGATTATTGATACACCACAGTTTCAACGACTGCGAAACATAAAACAGCTCGGTGGATGTTATTTTGTGTATCCAGGAGCGCCCCACAATAGATTCGAACACAGTATTGGGTAATTCAAAAACCTTATCGTGAAATAATTCTCACTGACGCAAATAACAGTTTTAGACATTTTCTGTGCAATGTTAATCAAATTATTATGGTGATCGGTGCTTGTAAAGTATTTTTGATGTACATTATCGCAGAAATACATTGGAAATTATTTCTTAGAGGGTAAAACCTTATGCAAGTAAAAGACTGTTTGATATTGCAATTGCTAAATTTTCTGGCATCCTTTGTCCAATTTACGCCCAAATCAATTCGTCCTTAGACAGAATTAGGAACAAAAACACATAATAACGGAACGCTGCAGATGTATTTGTATTCGCTGCTAATCGTGTTTTTTTTGGCCGGAGGGGTGTTTTCATTTATTATGACAACACAACTTAGCAACATTTGAGACACCATAACCTACATACATTCAATGCTTGAGTGACGTTAGATAAATTTTTGCATTTTAGTCCATTTCTTAGAAATCCATGATCGTATATCAATGATATTTTACAACTACAATCGTCTATTTTTGTCCAGAAAAGTATAATGTTAGGTATAATTGAAAAAGGGGGCCTCGGTGGCCGAGTGGTTTAGGTAGTTCGTCATGACTACTACTAATGATCACTAGTCTATCAACACTGAGGTTGTGAGTTCGAATCTCACCTGTGCCGGGATGTGTTCGACTCCGATCTTAATTGACGAGGATTGCCAATTTTCCTGCCGAAGGTCGGTGGTTCTCTCTGGGTACTCCGGCTTCCTCCACCAATAAAATCTGGCTACCGCGAAATACCCATATGTGCTGAAAACGGCGTAAAACCCCAACTTAATTGGTAAAACATATAAAAGCATTGCAGTACACATATGTATATAAATATTGGTCCTTCGTCATTTGGTCATGTAAACATTGGATTTTACTCTCTATACTTCTCTGGCAAATTTCTAATTAAAGTTTTGATTAAAAGAATTGCGTTGTAATTTTACTTTTATTGTGCAGCAGGACAAGATATAAATATCGGCAAAAGAATACAGAAGCGACAAACAATCCGAAAAGTCCGTAAATTCGAAATCCAAGTAAAAGACGAAGTCGTGATAATGGAACACAACAAACAAACACGACATGCAAGGATACATAACTAAAAAACATAATAAAATGAACAAAAATAGAACAAGACAGCACAGAAACTAAAGCAATGATCTAGTTTTATGTAGAAGATAGCTTCAAGCAAAAATATTCCGAAGATACCGTCAGGTGCAAACCTCGCATTTTTGCTAATTTCCAAAAGTTTAGTTTGGCGTATGTTGAACCCTATAACGATGGCGGGGTCTTATTTCTGTTAGCTACGTAATAATATTGCCAATATCTTTGTCAAATTTTCATCTAAATTATCCTTTTGCTTTGTAGCAGAACTTATGGTACAGTGTTTATCATGTTTGTTATTTGGAAAGAGATATTTGTGTTTGTTAGTCATTTCCATAGCTCAATTGACATGAATCTATTCCTCACTTAAGTATAAGTGCACAATGATATCAAGTTAGAAACAGAGATCTCACGGGAGTATATTATTAAAGGATAAGCATTGTAATTGTTACCATGAATAATAATAAAAATCCAGAACATTAAGCTCTTTTCCTTTTTTTTTTATTAATTCGACTTCACGTTAGCGTCATCAATAAAAGAAAGATATACGTGCGACGATTTGTCCCTGTTGCTGTTTGTTCCTTGACGTTAAGATCGTTCTTTTCACTTGCCGTTAATTATTGTGTGACACGATAGTTTACTAAACTTTTTAGTAGAAGTCTCAGATTTCCTAAATGTTTAATGAAACTGACAAAAACTACCAGAAATTTCTAAGGCTATTAATTTTGATGCACAGTGTCTGTACCAAGTCGGACTATTCTGACTCTTTGTTTTGTTTATGTTTGGATAGCTGTTTGTTTTAATTGTTTTGACTTTTGATGGTTGTTAGGGGCGGGTCCAGGTGAGGGCGTAAAAAAAACTATCGTAATCTGCTTATATTGTATTGAATATGGCAATTTGTGATATTCATTAATTAAACACATTATCTGATTTCTTTAAAAGACTATTGAAATGTTAAGTAACGCCTTATACCCTAGAATGTGGTCTACTGCTGTTAAGATCCGTCCAATTATTTTAATATACCAGATGGAGAGAATTCGGCATAAAAAATATCAAACCCTGACACTTTAACTATAAAATATACATGCTCCAAGTCAGGAACCGTTACATTAGTGCATTTCACAATTATTTTATGTTTTTTAGCAAAAAAAGGTCCAAAAAATTTTCGCCTCGCTCCGCTCGGCAAAAGTCTTATTATACGCCAACCTTTCAAATATCCTGCAAACGCCCCAGGTTGTGCTTATTAATTCATCATTTTATCTTTAACCGGTGTCCAATATTTTGATCTCGAGCACTGCTGATGAGTTGTCAGCCAACGATATGCCCATCCAGTTCATCAAATTTATTTCGGTATTTTGTGATACGTTTTATTACGTCAAAAGAAGTGAATAGTATCTTTGATACAAACAAAGATTCACATAATGATCATTAAATCCTCTATGGGAGTGTTATTTTTGATTTTTTCGTTTAACAGAGCCACATTCTGCTGTCTAAATTATGTAAACTCTAACCAATTTTGCAGTTCTAGCAATGGGTCACCTTGTTGGTAATCATACCATATTGGCTTTTATAGTATGATTTATACACCAGACTGTCAGGATAGATAGGGAGGAGGTTTGGGTACTCATAAAACCGGTTTAATCCCACCACTGTTCAGTGTCTGTACCAAGTCGGACTATTCTGACTCTTTGTTTTGTTTATGTTTGTATTTTGTGCTCTTTTGTATTTATTTTTGCCGGGTTCTGTCTGTCGATTGATTGGTATGTCATTGTTGACCTTTCCTGTTATCCATTTTGTTGTTTATTCGATTGGATATGCATACCCGAAAACCATCCAGCAAACAGACTCGTGAAAAGTTGTTTTTAATTCATTTTTATCATTTGTAGTGTGTACCATCTTGCCAGTAAACTAGCATCTCAGCTAAAAGAAAAAATCGAAAAGGATATTAAAGACCTCCCTGAAATTGCAGATAGATTGAAAAAGGCACAGATGACAAACAATGAGAAACTATGCATAGAAATAGCGGCATTGTGCCATGACTTAGGTATGATAAAAAGGTTTTAGCTATATTTTAACATTTCAGTGTGACGTTTTAACTTACAAATCTCCTATCGTTATAAGCAAAAATATATAAAATATTATGCTGTGAAATTTGAGTTATCCTCTTTGTATTTTATCGAATGGTTGGCTATTGTAGCTTTTCAGTAAATGTTATCATATTCCACGTACCTTACGGTTTCTGGAATGTAGAAAGTAAAGTCAGATAAGTAAGTTTAAATCCACAAGAGCTCGAAATTATTTGATTTTTATTCATAATTTTAGGGGGGTGAGTTAAAGTGTATATTGCAAAGTAGTAGGGTGTACACTTCTTTTTCATCCAAACTAGTAAATCAACTTTCCATCAAATCTTCGAATAATGAATTAAACCGTTTTTCATTTGCTGCTTTAAACGATTGTATGCAGTCCATTTGTATGTTAACAAACAAAACAATTTTATGCTGAATCATTAATAATTTTCTTCTCGCAAGGTCGTGTATAGAGGCTATTTGGGTCAATTGCCAAGCCGAGATGGGTAAACTCACTTAAAGCAAAAAATTGTTTTGATTCTGAGTTTCTTTCACTTTAAAAAGTTAGTCCACTTTCAGACTGGCGACCAAAATGACGCCACAAAATGGGAAAATTAATTTAAAAATCTTATCTGAAAGCACTTGGTCAATTGGAACCAAAATTGGCAGTAGTGGTCCTTATGTAGTCCTCTTTCAGACTGTTGACCAAGATGGCAGCAATTATCTTTAGATGGTCCTCTTTCAGAATTGTGTCCGATGATTCGGACTGTTAACCAAGATGGCCCTCACAGATGAACTTAGTTTTATATAGAACCGTATGGGAAAATTTATTTAAAAATCTTCTCGTCTGAACCGCTTGACAAATGGAAACCAGACTTGGCAGCAATGGTCCTTTTCATAATTGTGTCTGATGACCTGGACAATCAACCATAATGGCTGCCACAGCCTAACTTAGAACTTTGAAGGTCTTCACTTCTGAAATTATTCGACCTATAGACAATACATTATCGTAGAAAGGGACTTAGGCGATTCCCTTTCAAAATTATGTCCGATGACCTGGCTCGCCAGCCAAGATGGCCAAAACAAGTCTTCCTCCCAAAACATTGGTTCCCCATTTCAATTTTTATTCTGTAAATCAAACTCATCTGAGATATTGGTGAATATAAATTTTCAATCATTCGAATACGAAGGGAATTGACCAAGAATATGCTTTCCAGATAAACAGAATTAGTTTGTTATATTTTTGCAATTACCCCTCCCAAAAAAGTGGTTCCCAATTTTTCAACAATATCAAATTAAATACGAGGTAATTATGAGTGGAACCTTTCATTCAAATTTGAAGGCTATCCAGGCGACAACTAAGTGATGACAAACTGAAGGAAGGACTCACGGAAAAAACCCATTTTACTTTATTGGCCAATTATATTTTGTTCTTACGGTTATCATGGAGAGGATAAGCAGAAACTTCTCGAAAGGCTATTTGTTTGTAACACAACATATTCTTTGTCATTATTATTTCGTCTTTATTCTGTATTCTTAATTTTTAAAGGAAAGAAAAAATTAAGCTTTAGAAATGAACGACGCCTCGGTTCTAAGTAGTAACAAGCCTAAAGAGGACAAATATACCTAAAGAGCAATCCAAAAAACGCAATCCATTAGACAGACAAATGAACAACCACAAGAACAACACATTAACACTGTAAACTAAAAAAAAACAATGAACAACACGAACTCATATAAAAACCAGAAGTGAACTCAGGGGCTCCGGAAGGGTAAGCAGTTCCTGTTCCGTATACGGCACCCGTCGTTAAGTTCAACAAAGTCAATCCAACATTTTGCACACAGTCAGTTTCTTAGTGTTGTTTATATTTACTTGTGGATTGGTGGCTGATGCGTCTTAACATGAATTATAAAAAGAATGTAATATAGATATATTTGGAGTTATCTGAGGAGTAAAGTTTATTATTAGATAGATACCGAGGGATTTTTTTAATGTATGGGAGAAGCCCTCCTGATGGAATATCGTGTTAATAGCGAGCGCTATAGGAGCATATGCATTTTCTACATATGGGTCATTTAGAAAAGTCTTTGTTTAATGGGCGCAGCCATTATGCAATCCGAAGTGAATTTATGTGTTAAAGCGAATATAGCCATATTGTGCTACATACTAAGGCTAGAAAAAGTTTCGTTCTCCGGAAACGGAAGTAAGGAATCCTGAAATGGGCAGTTAATTTATTTAAAACAAATGAAAATGAAATACAAAGAAATCCATTAAATGCTTAAGATTTTTTTAAATATTAATCTGGTCAGTTGTATGAGAATTTTCTCATTTATAACATTCTTTACAAAAGCCGGAATGTATTCACTCCCTTTGTATGTAGCTGTGACGCTGGACACTAGATTTGCCATCTTTGAAAATTGTTATCTAGGATATCTGCCAGTACTCGAACAGTTTTGTATTTTTTGAAATAAAATTTCATGCAACAATTTTTAAATATATATACACTCCTTCTCTAATAATGTTATAGATAAATTAAGTTCTGTAATTCCACAAAAAATATACTTATATAATAAAATAAAAACTCAATATCAAACTGAAATTTTTTAACTTCAAACAAACTTTGAAAATAGAAAAAACCTTATAAAAATGAGAGTTAGTGACCACTTTTTAGAAATTGAAAGAGGACGGTATAAAAACGTCAAAAGAGAAAACAAAATATGTCAAAAATGTAATTTAAATGATAGAGGATGAAATACATTTCTTCTTCAATTGTCCAAAAATGACATAAGGCAAGATTACTTCAATAACATCATTGAAATACAACCAAGTATAAATAATTATTCGCCTTTTGAAAAACTAAAACTTATTTTATCTTCTTACGATCTTATGCGGTTTGTTGATCCATTTATAAAAAAGTCCATAGTACTGAGGAAAATGGACTCTACAGCTGCATAATATGTGTATTTGTTTACACATTTTTTATGTATTTCTGTTCTAATTTTAATTTATGTTATTTAAATAATGCTGTCAACCCTTCGGGGTATAAATTTGAATTTCAAATAAAGGTTATATTTTCTAATTCAACATTTTTATTTGTTACTAATGCTAAAATTGAAATTTAAGAGTTCAAGAATATATTTCTGAATACAAAGAACCAAGCTCTGTCTGAATTATTTTCTAGGGTAACTTCAACCCATATGTTTATTTCATTTGCCTGATTTGGGATAGTATAATATATTGAACAGCACATACATGTAGAATCTACATATACACATTTTTCTAACCTATTTCATTCTTCAATATTTTATTATTTTTTATATTTAATATAGGAATCTACTGTGATAAATGGTGATTTGGTAGGGGGCTTTTCTGGATTTAGATATCTCAGAGAGCAAACTAAAAAAAAAAAGAACTATACATTACAAGTTCAATTTTACTAACCTTCGAGTTTAGCTTGGTCTTGGAGAAAGGAAATAAATTACTTCCCCCCATTAACTCTGTTACAGTAAATGAAACAGCAATCCTGACATTGTTAAAACATCCTTTTAATATTGTTATATTCTAGCATGGTGCATATATAGGTCTGTATTCATTCAAGACATATTTCAAACTACACTTTATTACAAGCTACACATCAAGTTGTATCATAGTTGGTGGTTCTTTTCTTTGAAAACCTTGATTCAATAAATCCCAATACCATGGTGGGGGTGGAGCTAAAAGTGTTCAATAACTTCCAACATAATGAAGTTATTGTACATGTGTATTGTACAATAACTTCCCCACAGCAAAATGAAGATAACAGGAACACAAATCAATGACATATATATATATATATTATATTACAACAGTAAACATTACTGATACAGATAACATGTGTTAAAGCAATTAAGAGTCTGTGGTCAGAGTACCGTGAGAATTATATTGATCATGTTTATAGATATGATGATAGATATGTTTAACATGAAGTTTCACCCAGAATTCCTTATAATTTTAGAATTACTGTTCCGCAAAACGTTTAAAAACACAGCACACTACACATGACACTTGTGACTGACCTACGGATACCAGATGTTTAAAACTTTCAACACTGTTCTTTTTTGTCAATAGTTGTACTTCAACCCAAAATCATTCACAGTGAAGCAGTTCGGTAGTACATGTTTTATTCAGAAATTAAGACATAAAATACCAAAATAACTACATGAAAACGATTATGAATCATAAATTTAAATTTTTAATGTAAGGTATACCATTCATGTAGTATCCGCTTTCCTCAGTGACCATTTAACAAAGGGACCAACATAGCGCATCAGATCTTGGTCTGTTAAAAGAATATTATTTTTTTTGTGGTTATCATCCAGTTTTTCAAAATATTCATAATATTACTTACAATTCTGAAATAAATCTTCTCTTAACATTGTGTTTTTTTAACATTTTAAAAATAAATGATATTCGTCATCTACTTTGGACTGACATGAACTGCAAAAACATTTATTTCTTTCAATGTTTTTATATCTCCCTCTTTCTATTTTTAAAAAATGATTGCTTATTTTCATTTTGCATATAAATGTTCTATAATATGAATTATGCAGTTTACTAATATAAGGTTCCATTTTATATTCTGTTTTTAATTTACTATAAAGAAATAATTTATTTGAATTATCAAGAGAATTTAGCTTATGAAAAAATCTTTGTTCATATTCTTTTTTAATTCACTTTTAATCTTTTTTGAAAACTTGTTTTTATTAAAGTCTAACAATTCAATATCAGTGACATCTCTATTTATATATTTACTTATGGTTTACCATCTTTGTCTAGACCTTTACTTAAATTAAAAGCATATGAGTTAATACAAACGACTCGACTGGTTTTAACATTGTTTATCCCTTTACATTCACTTATTTAAAAAAAAAACACACACACACAAAGACTGAATATAGTATCACTATTGCTCCGCTCGTATCATTGGCCACGCCAACAGCATATTATAATAACAATGACAACAGTCAAACACAGGATTTAAAAACGTTGAAATTTGGTTTTATGAGAGTAGAATCACAGGGGCCCGACTTCTGGATATTTATTTCTTTTTTGTTTTATTTTTTGTTGTTGTCTTTTTTCATAAGTACTTTTAAACATTTAGTACAAAAACGAATATTCTGCGTTTATTATCAATTTGATTTCCTACCCCTTCCACGATTAAAATCAATTAAAAATACTTCCATGTGATAATTTATTTCATATCTGCCCTGAATCTCCTCCAAAATGAATGATCTTCAAAGTCCGACGTCATAAAAGATTTCCAAGATGGATACTCCGTTGCTTCCAAAACAAAATTGAACTCCGGCGATTACAAAGTTCCATCTGTAACCCCTGGTATTATCATCTATGAACTTCTATGTTTTATTATAAACAAAATTAATACTTTACCTAATGAGTTGTTGGTGAAACTGTGAGAAGAAAATTTTCAGGAGTCGGAAATAGAACAGTCTAAACGTTTGCTTTATTATTTGTGTGCTGATAATGTGCGATGTATTCCACGCAAAGGACCGAAGAAAAATGAATCTAATTTACAGGATAACTGTTATATAGACCTTGACGATGTTCTGTGTTTTGTAGCCCGTGATATATCGAAAATTTCGTCTGTGAGATTTGATGATGTCGATGTTTCAAGTTTGATGAAAGAGATTTATAGGTTTCACAATGAGTGAGAATTAGATATCGCTTGTTATCAAATCGAGTTTAATTTGGATATAAGAATAAACGAGTATTTGTTTGTTTGTGATTTGGCGTCCGACCCGCGGGAAATCTTAACGTTCATTTTTCTGTGACGTCAAATGTTGCTATGCAACGGTGGCTTTCAACGATGACCGCGCAGATTTCAACCAATCAGAAAACAGTGACGTTTGGATCAAGGCCAATCAAATAAAAGAATATCTAAGTAAGTAAGTAAGTAAGTAATCTTTTTTAAAGTCGGCACAGGATATAAACATAATAACACAGACAACATGAGCTCTGTAGGGCTCTTCAACCGACTATAGATATTTGATAACAAAAACAAATACTTGCATACATATGACATACATGAATGCACTATCAGCGACACACAAGTTAAGCAATAAAACATGCAATGAAAAAAAAACAGTAAAAATAAGCAGCACATGGATCAAAGCTAGACCAAAAGCACATATATTGTACATGTAGCATTAAAGTATATAAAATAAGCAAAAGCAGGGATAAAACAGTATATAAAAAGGCTAGAGAGATTGGCTACAGGGCAGCAAGCAAGCTCATCATTAGGCAAGGAGTTCCACAGACTTGCTGCCCCATAGCCAAAACTTCTCTTACCATACCTGGTTGTTCTTGGACATGGAAGGTCAGCTATGCCTTTGTACCTAAAATTATATGAATTATTTTTAATATTGACCAGATCATGTAGAAATTAAGGACCAGTGTTTGTTGATGATTTTATGAATATCTCTTAACACTTGTTCATATCATATGATGGGAAATTAGTTATGACAAATAATTCATCGCGCGAGAAATTCAAAAATAATAGAAATACTAAGGGTTCATTCCTTGTATTGCACATAGTAGATCTCCTTAGCTGAAATTTGGCTTCCTATTTCGGTATTTTTTGTTGAGTACTTCTTGTTTAATAGAAGTTTGGTTTTTGGTCTTCCAAATGTTTCGGTTTTAATGCTGCCGATGAGAGGTAACTCCTTGAAATGCGTCGTATACAGCATAGTATAAATTTACAATATCTAATATTAGTATCTTTGGATTATTATATAGATAACAACGCACCATCATAAGAGAATGAATTTTTAAAGTCTAACATGTCAGTTCTCAGAGTCAGAAATTTCTTTGGAATTGATTCGCTAAATGAGGGATAGCCAGGGACAAGGTAATAAGGATGAACAATCAGTGTTACTGACACAAACCAAAAATAATAATGTGTGTCATATTGTGGACAATGAGAAAGACGCTTCATCAACTGAATTGCATGCTGGTTTGACAGAGTTGAAAACTGTAGTGGCTGATGATAGTGTCATAACGTCGTCTGGAATCACAAATTCTTTGAAGCCCGAATCTACTTATGCCGATGTTCTTCGACAGAGTTCGAATTCTGCAACATCTAATGAGAATTTTACCATCGTGAAAGTGCGAAAAAAGAGTCCAACGAAATCGACCATAACTTCGCCTAGGTTGGATAAATTAGATAATCATTCGAGAGTCGGTTTTCCAAATGATTCAAAGGCTGTGATCATTGATACTTAAAGAAGTTCGGTTCTGAAAGGAGTCCGTGAACAATATTTGTTTATTTCTCGTCTTAGTCTTTTAACTTCTAGCAGGGATGTTGAAGCTTTTGTGAAAGAAAATTTCAACATTACAGTTGACAAAGTATGATACATACGCTTTGTTTAAGTTCTTGCCAGATATAAGATTTTTTGATACACTATTGAATCCATCTAATTGGCCTGAATGTGTTCTGGTGCGTAAGTTTTTATGAAAATAAAAATAATAGACACAGAAGATCAATTATTAAACGTTGTATAAATCTTTGAATCTGAATGTTAAGTGATCACGATATTTGTTTGTTGCAAGAGCAGTGGCTATATGATTTTGAATTACCTAAATTAAAATAATTTACATCCGGATTTTTTGGGAAAAGGTATTTCATCTATGAATTCTAATTTAATAAATTGTGGTATACCATATGGTGAGTAAGCTATTTTATGGCGTAAAAATTTATGTTGTAAATTTAAAATTATAGAATATGGAGAAACTAGAATTATGGGTGTTTTGATACAGCTTACACGTTTAAATTGCTTATTATTAATGTCCATTTATCTTTTGACTGTACTGACAATTACTTAGAATTTATTCAATATTTGGGTAAAATTCATAGAATTATAGAAGAAGCTGGGACACCCAATGTAATTGTTGTAGGGGATTGGAATGCTGGGTCAAGTGACACTTTATTTGGCAGTGAATTGAGAAACTTTACAGATGAACAAGATTATATTGTCAGTGATATTCGTTTGTTAGACGAAAATTCTAGTAGTTTTTGGCATTTTAGTGAAGCGCATGGAAGTGTTTCATGAATTGATCATATTGTAAGCACAACATCTAGTCACAGATCGATCAGTGATATAAAAGTGCATACTAACTTTGTAAGTTTCGACCACTTTCCAATGTCTTTTTCGACTGACATTTTGAAATTACATATATTCGATGCAAGCTTGATCAGTAGAAAAGGAATGCAACGACCAAAAATCATCAACTGGTGCAAGTGCTCCGACATGGACATCAATTCATATCGAAATAATCTATCGACGCTCCTTTATGATTTTCATTTACCGGCGGATTGTTTTCAGTTTCGAGATATGAACTGTACCATTATATATCATCGTGACTCTATTGAAATTTTTTTCAGAGAACTTATTGAATCAATTAAGAAGGCAAGTGATTCATTGAGCAGAGATAAAGTCTGTAATTTCAATATCATACCTGGATGGAATGAACATATCAGAGAATCCTATGATATGGCCTGAGAAGCTTTTTTGATGTGGCAGTCATTTGGAAAGCCGTGATATACTGATAAATACAACTCGATTGTCTTTCAAGTATGCTTTACGAAAGGGTAAAATTGACAGAGATTAACATAAAGCCGATGCTTTGGACATGCGTGGATTCTGGAATGGAATTAATAATGAGAATAATAAGAATACCCCTTTATCGCAATCAGTGAACGGAGCAACCAGTTCGTATGAAATTGCACAAATGTGGGGAGATCACTTTAACGGCCTATTGAACTCGGTGAACAATAACAAATACGAGAATTCTGTAAAAGGAAGCGTAAAGGTGTGCCCTATTTCCGATGATATTATTACAACTATAGGAGAAATTCAGTCCATTGTAAATACTCTACATTCCGGAAAAGCAGCTGACAGCGATAGACTAACCGCAGAACACTTGAAATATGATCCTCATAATTTATTTGTGTTGATATCGATGCCATTGTCTTCGATGTTAATTCACTATGTTATTCCGAAGGACTTCACTCTGGTGATTCTGGTACCAATTCCGAAATCTAAATATGGTGATCTCACAGACAAGGATAACTATAGGCCGATTGAATTGACTTCTATCTTATCAAAAGTTATTGAAAAGTACTTATTGAATTTAATGCAATGAATTATGATTGTGATATCAAAAGACAATATTGAAGCATATGTAGAAAGCTTAGTATGCTGAAACGTAAATTTAATAAGTGTCAATTTGATGTTAAAAAACAGATCTTTCATTCTTATTGTATGAATATTTATTTTGTATCATTATGGTCCAACTGTGGAATATCGTCTCTTACCAAAATGAAAATAATGTATAATAATGCTTTCAGAATATTGATGGGTTTCAATTCACAATAGTAGGGCTAGTGGTATGTTTGTTAGAAATGATGTAAGATTTTTCAGGAAATTAAAACTATCTATAGTTTGTATAAACGTTTGCAACAGTCTGATAATCTGATTTATGGTATAGTTCGTTTTTACTCAGAAAATGGTATACCGAGATTTATGTGAACTTTGACTGGCATGTAATCACATTCAAATTTCTAATTATATTTATTGGTATTTTAATTCTTCATTTTACATCGTATACATTTAAAACTTTCATAATATTTGTATATAACTATGGACTATTTATGTCTGAAAGAAATGGTTACTATTCATGATTATTAACGAGTTCTGTGCCGTAGGGCCGATCATCGGCCCAATCGTACACTTCCTTCAGTGCCAAAGAGCCGATCCATCGGCCCGATTGTTATTCCGCCGCGTTTTGTGACGTTGCGATTCTTGCGCTCCATTGCGACACTGCGATCCGGAATTTCGGCGTTTTTTTACTGAAAAGAGAAATCAGTTTCAGCCTTAGTTTTTAAGGAAACAAAAGAGCTATTCATCAAATAAAGACAAAATTACTAATAAATGAATGTCTAGATATATGATATATTCATTTTTGTCTATTTTTTATATGCTTTTGATTCTTTATTTATGTCCGAATTTTTTTTTCTCAATTAAAATTAATAATTAGTTAATTGATTCAATTAAACTTCTTCCATTCAAGATACTACACATGTTATGATAGCAAGACATTATCAAATTGTGTATTTTGAATTTGCGTTATTACTACAATGAATAAGTGATCAACTAAACTATGGTCATGGGTGATATGTTTAGTATTCTATTATGAAGATTTCTATCTAGAGTTTTAAGATCGCGCGAAAAAAATCGCGAAATTTTGCATGAGCCGGCAACATTACGTCATAAAACATATTACGTCATTATTGACGTCATCGTCGGCAATCATGGCTCAACCTCAGAGGGCTCAACCTGATCCGCTGCCTGGTCCGACTCCATGGTTTCGAGTTTATCCACCAGAAAATAGAGATCATCCCCGGTTTAACCAGAATGTCGGACCAAAAAGAATGCCACCGAGAAATTCTTCGCCTGTTGCATACTTCATGTTGATCTTCTCTTTGGACTTGATGAGGAGATTTGTCTTAGAAACAAACAGGTACTTGCTTTGCCGTGTGTAACATAACATAGTAGTTTTTGTTCATTTTATAGGGTGGGAGACTGTATTTTCGAGTTTCAAGAATTATGTTATCATTTTAACTTGAACTCGAGCCCAACCTCGATAGCTATCAACACCCAGTTTGGAATGAATATAAAAAAAATGTTTCCGTCGTGATGTTTTGTACATTCACAATATGAACATATCGTATTTCCCCATATCCCTTCTCTTTCTATATGAACATATTTATTTGTATATCTGAATAGTAAACATAGCAGCTGGTACAAATGATTAATTAAAAGAAAGCAGAGGTCCGCCAGTAAAAAAAAACTACAAACACACATTTTTTTTCTTTATAAAATGTACGCAATGTAAAACGGTTACATTAGCGCGGATTTTTTTTTTTTTAGAAAGAATCGCATGTAGATGTTTACAAAAGATTTTGTAACATTTAAGAAATTGAGTTTGAATTAAAATAGTTGAAAAGTTTCTGAATACAAACTAAAGATATTTCTTTTTGGGTCATAGCATAATTTATGCCTTTCTATATCTGTTTATACATGTATGCTTTACATTTAATCTATAGGTATGCCAGAGGTTTCGTTAGAAGAAACGGAAACAATCTTAGTCACCAATCAAGGGTTCACGAGTGGATTAAAAGAGGGAAACTAACCCTGAATGAGTTTAAGGCATTCTTGGCTGTCATACTGAATATGGGTTTGATAAAAAAGGCTACGATATCCGAATATTGGAACCGAAAGAACCAAAGTCAATCTACTCCATGGTTTCGTAAAGTGTTTACCAGGAATAGATTTCAATTGGTACTGAAGTTTTTGCATCTCGTGGACAATAGAAAAGTGGCAACCAGAGATTCTCCGAATTATGACCCAATGGCTAAGTTCAGACCAATCGTAGATCATTTTAAAATGAGATCTAAATTACATTATACTCCCGACCAAAATCTATCAATTGACGAATCTTTAGTGGGTACAAAGTCTAGAACTGTTATGCGACAGTACATTCCAACCAAACATTCCAAATTTGGTGTTAAGTTATGGATGTTAACCGAGGCCGTAACTGGTTATTGTTACCAATTTAAAGTATACAGGGGAAAGAAATATGACCCAACACCAGCCGGGCAAACCCAAGGATCATTTGTGGTATTGTCGTTACTTCGTGCCGCAGAATTACTTAACAAATGGTACCATGTGTTCTGTGACTCCTTCTTTACTTCCATAGCTTTGGCCAATAAATTATTAACTGATCACCATACATTTTTAACTGGAACTATCCGTAGCAACCGGCCGTTACCGACCATGATAAAAAGCACGATTCTACGCGCGTCAGAGAGTGTATTTGCTAGACGACTGAGTACTTTAGTTTGTGCCTTTAAAGAAAAAGAAAAGCGAAAAAGTGTCAAGTTGGTTTCGACGCAGTATAATGCCGAACTTACCGCCAACCGAAAGCCGAAAGTGATCACGGAATATAATAGATACATGGGTGGTGTGGACTTGAATGACATGCTTACTAGCTTTTATGATGACGGACGCAAATCGACAAAAATGTGGAAAAAAATCACTTTCAATATAATTCATAGAATGGTCATTAATGCATATATTTTGTACTCTCAGAATACAGACAACCCAAAGTCACGCCTTCATTTTATCCAAGCCTTAGTTAACGAATTGGCTATGGATCATTTATCGGTCGGAATTGAACACCTTGCAAACGAGAATAATGACTTATTCCCTAATCTGAGAAAATTACCGGCGAAAAAGGAAAAAGACTGTTGTGTATGTTCACTCCGTAATGTTCCTGGTGGACGTAAAAGATCAAAAACTGTTTGTGTAATCTGTGGAAGAGGGGTCCATAAGCCATGCTACAAAAAACACGCCAAGCGATGTAGAGCCGACGAGTAACGTTAGACAGATTTGTGAAACAAGAGTTGTAATTTAGCTTATTATAATTAAATCTATTTAATTGATACTTATTATTTTGATCTATTATTACAAAAAAAATGCGGTTTCCAATGTAAGTTCATATCAATATATTCTAAATATATTATTTACCATAAATAACTTTTTCTTCTCTTCTGGCGACGATGTTATACATTTATTTCAATAGATACACGCGTTTCTTTCAATATTTATCTTTTCCCGCCAAAATACTTGTCGGTCAGTCCCCGCCGACATCGCATCATTACTATGACGTCAACGTTTTGAGGCGTTACGTACAGACAATGGAAATTTGCTCTGGCACTGAAGGGTTTTGTTTACATTTCTACCGGCAGCGAAAGGGTTAAAGTTTCACTGCGGACTCCAAAACATTTTAATTGTGACGTATATCACTCTCAACGTCACGGTAAACAACTATTTGCATAAGTCACAATGGCATGACGTTTTTCATTGTGACACAAAATATGACGTTTCCCTAGTCCATTCAGTTTGCGAAGTGCAACTGGAGTGGCAATGACGCAGGAGAGTTCCACTTAACGTTTTTAATCACGTGATTTTAGAAGTAAACATTCGACGTTTTTGGAGTGCAAACCTTACCGCATATTTTTCGTTAATTACACGTGAAAGATTTCTTATCTAATATTCTTTATATATAGGAAGGCTAATTGAGGTTATAATACAACAGGATTTTATTTATATATTGTACAAATATCGTAGAATATGCGAAAATTCTTATCCTGAAATATGTCGGTCATTGCAGATCGACACTGCCTGTCCCCATGAAATTGCTTGTAATTTTCATGAATCGACATATATGCTTGGGATGACTAAATATTTTTCTGTTGCCATGGAAACTATTTTTTGTCAGAAATTCTCAATTTTCCCAAATTTGAGTCGTGAAAATAAGCATTTTCTGTTTGCTTTGTGGTGAAACCCCTGACAACTTTACAACTTTTTTAAATATGTTTTCAGCTTCGATCATATTTTGATAAATAGATACAATTCTGATGGACTAATATGTGATTTCTTTACATCACTGACATCAAAATTGTCAAAGTCGGCAATTTTCCGCTTTTGTCCAAACCACTTTTATATTCATACTTTAGGATGTCAGAATATTTTGGGCATGATATTACTGAAAATTCATAAACACATTTTTGTCGATTCTGCGAATTTTGTTGCGGAAGCGAGACATAGCGATCCTACATTCCGTCGTCGGCGGCGTCAACATTTACATTTTAAAACATTAATAACTTTTTAAAACTATCCTGGATTTTTATCAAACTTGGACAGAAGCTTGTTCATGATCAAAAAATAGAATCCAGAGGAAAATGTTGAAATAATTTTTTACTATTTTTCGGTATTTTATTTATAAATGGACTTAGTTTTTCTCCCAGTTAAAAAAAAGTCTGAAGTTAAAGTTTTTAAAACATTAATTACTTTCTTAAACCATTCTGGATTTTTACCATACTTGGACAGAAGCTTGTTCATGATCAAAAGATAGTATCCAGGTGAAAATAATTTTGTAATAATTTTTTTCCCATTTTTCCGTATTTTACTTTTAAATGGACTTAGTTTTTTTCCCTGTTAACATTACATGAGGTCTGTAGTTAAAGTTTTTAAAACATTAATTACTTTCTTTAAATATCCTGGATTTCTACCAAACTTGGACAGAAGCTCCTTAATGATCAATAAATAACATGTGGAGAAAAAAATACGTACATTCCACTATTACACTGAAAACATAGACTACAGCTAAATCAGGCGAAACACTGGGCCCGTGGAAATTTTTAAAATTATCGGTGCTATATGGAAAATCTTAGTGGGGGTAATCAAAAGTCTTTTCTTGGCATCCTGCCGAAAATACATGAGAAATGATAATTATAATTTTCTTGAATTATTGCACATTTCATGTTCACTTAGGACATTCATGTTTTGACTGCTCTCTATCCTTTGTGTCAGTTTTAACGCATACAATGTTAGCATTCGACATATATATCTTTTATCAGTTAAATGATCAGCCATTATTAGCCTATTACATATTTTCGACATTCATTTATAATAAAATATTTGTCAACTGAGAACCTATAAAAAATTTACAACTCATTTAAACTGGTGAAATCTTCAATTTCCTGCTTATGAAATATTTTCTTAGTCGATAGTGCTGAAAAAGCAGAAATTGACTATCAAGAATATTAACTGCATTAGCATACATCACATAGCTTTATTTTCTTTGAAATAATACATTTCTATGATTAAGATAAAGACAAAAAATGACATTAAAGATAATAAAGATTAAACTTAATCAGTAAAAAGAGTTATACTTTTTAATGAAAAGGTGAAAAATTGCAGAGATCATGAATTTCATCATGAAATATCATTTTTACTTTCAAATTGCAACAAAAAGTAAATTTCTGAATTCATGTTTTATTTAATTTTTATTTTTCATAATAAACCATTACACTGTCTATTGTAATCTTTCATTTAAATGGGAAAACGTGATCTCTAAGTGATTTTGGGGGAAGAGCAAAAGATGATGATTTTTCCATTTTTAAACGTCTACCAGCCGCACATTTAATGTCACATTACAATAAATAAGGGCTTATTTGAAGGACACCACAACACATTTTGAAACCATATTGATATCTTACTTATATGATCAAGTATTTATTTTTGTCTGGCTAAAGTGGTCCATTTTTTTCATTTTAAATAAAATTTCCAAAAGAAACAAAATTTGATTGATCCTGTTTTTTTCTGCAATTTTGTTTGACAGAAGATTAACTGCCATGCTTAATGTACAGTTACAAAATAATAAAATTAATACTAAGCAGGAAAACAAAAATTTTAAATGTTTGGAACTTTCAGCCATTTTGTATGTTTATATTCGGGTCCGAGAAAGTGCTGTACATAAAGTAGGCAATTAAGATACTCATTTAAATTGCTTATTATAAAAAAAAAATTATCTGCAAAACTCTGCTTAAATTTCCATTGATAATTATTTAATTCACAATTTCAAATTATTGACGGTGAAATGCATATAGTTATTCATATAACTTCGTGCCTTCCCAGGAATCCCCAGATTTGTGCAAGGGCACTGTATAGTAAAACTTCCAGGTGCGTGATTTACATAATCATTTATCTAGATAGACTTGGAATTTAGATATTTTGGAAGGAAGGTTTGAAAATCAAGAATGAATATTTAATCTTCACGTTTGCTTTATGTATATAAATTAAAAGTCAAGAAATACGAAAGGGATATTCGAAGGAGGGGAAAATCAAAACAACTGACAAACTCCGGAGAACAACGAAGACAAGACCAAAACAATACATGCACCACAATTAAAAACTAAAAAAATATAAACAACATGGACCCCAAATACTTCTATTGTCCCAAATACTTTACTTTTAAATTAATTTATTGACAAAACTAATTGTGCATTTACTAATTTGACGATTATTTCTTTAATTGACCCATTATTCGAGAAAAATCTTAAGATTATCTGTAAACTCAGACACGCGCATTGAATCTAAATTGTTTATGTCATGTCAAGTAAAATTACGTACAATAACAAATATTTTAGAAAATTTGTCATCACTTATACACATTGAACTCTTACTGAAAATTCTATACGTACCCTGGAATGTACCATTTGAAATTATACATACATGACATAACTACAGTTACAATCTTTCCAGCACTCTGATTACTAATACATGTGTAATAAACGATTTGTTCAGGTGGAAGATATGATTCAAAACAATCGTATTAAGCAATGTGGCAATGGCATACATTTTTTATGCTCTGTGAAATTGCATGATCTCAAAATTATGTCTTTATTGGTTTAAATACTAAAATTTGTCTTTATTGGTTTAAATACTAAAAGTTGATGAATTTTAAAGGTGAACTATTTTAATACAGGTCACGGTCCATTTTCCCATCTGTTTGATCGGATGTTTAACAAAGAAATAGAAAAAAAGACCGGAGACACGTGGACGGTATGTACATGTAGTCAAAACTTAAAATGGAATGTTTGTTTCAACCTTTGTTTATTTTCTAGTGGGTGAAGAGCCAGTAAAAATCAATAAAATAACTTCAGAGTTACAATTAAAATGCACGCTTTGGAAAAGTCATAACCTTTAACATTAAAAAAAAAAAGATTTTAATGTATGCAATAAATTCCGGTAATTTTTTGTTATTTAATTTTAGCATGAAGAATTATCAAATAAAATGATCGACTACATGCTTGAAGAGAATAAAGATGTCAAAGACGATTTACGGAATTGCTTCGAAACAGAAAAAGAGTATGAGGAGGGCATACAGTTCATAAAAGACCTGATTGACGTGAAGGTGATATAATAAAACGCGGTTTTATTAATACATAATATAACGTATATACGTGTGTATTTTTAAATTAGTCATAATTATATTATTTGGAGAATTCAAAGATGGTTTAACATATGTAAATTATTATTTTCAAATAAATTCAATTTTCCAAAAATTGAAATATCTAGAAGTATAATAACAAAAGAAATATGACATGTCAAAATGTGTTATTGAAGCAATAGTATTCTTCCGTAAATGGCCATTTTCAGTGTGAGATGACCCTTTGAAGATCGGTTCACGCAATCTTATCTTTCACTGCTTTTAGACCAAACAAATCGCCCCGTTCACAAATGCTCATACCTTTTGACCAATCAGGCATAACTTTATTTAACTTCATCGACTGTGCTCATTGAATTTACTGAAGTACAGACAACTTACAAATTGAGTATTTATGTAAGAAATAATTACTTATACTCGTTCAAAAGTGAAGAACTGTAAAATATTCAACTCGTTTTTTAAAATTCAGAGTCTTTTTAAAAAAATGTGTGTTCTAATCTTGAACTGTTCTGGACTGTTCTAACCTAGAACCATTTATGACAGTTCTACCTTAGAACCATTTATGAAAGTTCTACCCTAGAACCATTCTGGACGGTTCTATCCTAGAACCATTAACGATAGTTCTACCCTAGAACCTTTTATGACATTGACGATAGTTTACGAATTTTGAACATCAAAATTATAAGAAATATAATAAGTTTCAAATCAACTTTTTACTAATTGAAAACATCAAAATCTGTAGATTTAACATATTAAGTTTGTTACGATATTTTACAAGCTATCTTTTTGAGATACATGTATGGTAATTCCCCATTGCGTCTGAAATTAAAAAAATATATATATCACCTGCGTAATCAGGAATTTGAGGTATTTGATAAATGTATCACATCAAAGTATCAAGAATTGTAAGTTTACTTATTTCAAAATCATAAAATCATCTTTTTCCCACTAGAACCATTCTGGACATTTCTACCCTAGATCCATTTTAACAGTTCTACCCAAGAACTATTCTGGACGGTTCTACCCTAGAACCATTTATGACAGTTCTATCCTAAACCCATTTATGACGTTTCTCATTCTATCCTAGAACCGTCTTCTCTGACAGAATAGATGAGAGGTTAGAACTGATCTCAACTGTAATAATCTACGTATATATGGTTATAAGGATCGTTACAGCATATATTATTGACAGTGCATGTATATATTCACTGGCATACAAGCAGTCTGTATTAATTCATAAAAGCGTTCATAATTCTATCAGATTCAAAGTTGAAACTAATCTCACACCAGTGACTTGTGCAGATGTGACTTGTTTAATTTAAAATTAGATATTTTTTTTAAATGACCTTAAATGCACTTCAAAATTACCATCATAAAATGAATAACCACTCAGTTGAGGGGTACCCCTTATTTTAGGGTGTGTTTCCAACATGTTAAAGATCATATGAAACTATTTGGGAAAGATACAAATGGAATTTCAATTAAGCCAGCTTTAAGTATGAAATCAATAGTAAATTGATGCATGTATTATGGACTGAACAGATTATTATCGAACAAAATTAAAATAGAAAGAAAGATACACTCTGGTATCCACCAAGTTTTATACCACCACTGTGTTGATCATTGCATTTAATTGTAGTATACGTTTGATTAATAGCTGAAAATATGAAGAAAAATAGTTGCTCGCTTGAGTCAATCTGCAATTTTAAAAAATGTTTTCATTCAATGAGACCAAACTGTTTAAGAACGCAATGAGCGTAAACATTTTCAAACAATTGTTGGTGTGCCGAAGCCGATTGAACCGAATATTAACATGAAGTATGTTTATCAGAAACCCTGGTTACAGAGTTTTGTTGATTTAACAAATGCTGATAATCCGTCTTCAATCTGTATAATATAACGTAAAATTTGAGCTTACGTTACCGTCTTTATCTACAAACTCCATCGGCATTACATTATAGATATCGGCAAAAGAATACCGAAGCGACAAAACAGTTGGAAAAGCCTACAAATTCGAAGTCCAAGGAAAAGACAAAGCCAGGATAGTGGAACACAACATACAACAACCACAAGGATAATTGTATAACTAAAAGAACAAAAAGCGTATAATAAACTAAGCAAAACTAGAACAAGACAGCACAAAATTTTAGAAGTTTATGGGACAGCAATCTCGCCCTGGCAAGAAAGTCGCCGTATACAGCACATAGAATTGCGATTCTCCGCAACCTCAATCTTACCGAAGAAATAAATGAACCTTAAAGGAAAAAAATGAATAAAAAAGTATTAAAAGTGCAGGACTGAATATACTCTAGAATCAAGCAGTCGTAAACTATTTTGTAATAGTATGCACAGGGTACTAGAAAACATAATCCATGGTAATTGCAAAAAAACTCCAGGTTCAACTCGCGCCCACCACGTACCACCCTCCCAAAAAATTGAAATGTTTCTCCCATATATAATAGTCTAAATTTATGAAATACTATCATTATACACTTCGATCAAAAACCACCAACGTGCATATATTAGCCTTTCTACTTAAAATATGAAACTTTATTAATAAGTAAAGGAAAACATTTTTCTTATTTTTACAGTGTAATTATTCATAATTATTCTAAAAAACATAAATTATCGCCACTAAAATGGTGAAAAATGGTAACAAAATATTGCTAAGGTCTTTGTATCTGTGATCAAAAGTTTGAATTGCTACAAAGACTGGTACAAAACTCACTAGACTGACATTTCCTTAGGCTTCTCTACTGTTACCTTATGAAAGTCAGATGCTGTTCTGAGTTAAGTCGCCTTGTCCATAAAAAAATCAAATATGCGCGAAAAATCACAAAATTAGTTATTTTCGGGTAAATTTAAAAACGTGTCGACTTTGATGGGTTCACTATATCTCGTTAAAATTTGAAAAATACTTTGTTAATATAAGTATCTTTCAATGGTCAAGTGCTACTCAATGCTTAACATATAGCTTCAACTCATTATTTGTCTTTTAATTTAATGAAGTTTACCCTTGACTTAATGAAAAACGTCAAGTTAAAAGCCTACATATATACGCCTGTACATTTACTAGCCGAGTCTCACAATTAAGCAAATCCTTTAAAAAACCCTTTTGTCGTTATTGGCTAACCGAAACATTTCATTCCTTGATCTTTCGTACAGAATTTAGCAGTATACATTGGATAAAGAAAAGAAAATTGATAAGAACAAAATGACTTTTACATTGGAAATTTATCAACGTCACCTTCGCTTCCATAGTTTCATAGGTGTAATTATCTGTGTACCTTTCTCTTAATAATGGGTCTTTCCAAATTTGTCTCTGTTGATGTTATCCTTTGATTCTGGTTTTGATCATTTCCATAACGTTTTGCAATAATTTCGGCACCTTTCATGTTAATATTCGGTTCAATCAGCTTCAGACGACCAACAATTGTTTGAAAGTTTTTACGCTCATTGCGTTGTTGAACAGTTTGGTCTCATTGGATGAAAACATTACTGTCTAGACAACTTGCCCTAAAATTTCGTTTCGACGACATAATTTCTAAATATGAATAACTAAATTATACGATATGTCCTTACTACTTCATAGACCTAGACGCTTTATCAAGTGTTTCCTCTACGGCTTTCACATCTTTGTTAAAATCCTGACGCAAATTAACAATCACTGAATTAACTTCTTTTTCAACTTTTGATACTTCGGTTGTTATACGTTAGTCTAGAATTTAATTGACCTTCTTGGTGATCTTGCGTTGAAGATTATCTTAAAGGGTACTAATACGATTTGTCATCTGATAGATTAGTAATCATAATCATCTCTGGGGATAGTGTATTAGTGATGAATCAATGTGGACTTCAGTTTTACTTTTGTTTTACATTGTCACTTTTGATGTATTCGTCGTGTCTGCTGCTTAGCAGAATCTTGAGCTTCAGAATTCGACTCAGACTCATTATCACTGTCATTATTATGCTTTCGTTTTAAGCGATTATTCTGACCGTTTGTTGTTTCAAATAGATTTCCGTCGACGTCGATGATGCTACTTAAACTGCCAGTTACACTTTCATTGAGCACTGCTATAATTAAAACTTTCACAAAAGTACACGCAATAATTTCTGAATTAACAGAACAAAGACTTACATTTTTATTAAATTAATCTTGTATGAGTAGTGTTTTCAAAAGTTACTCTTGTACCTATTCAATAGATGAAGCTACTGACGATCTAAATTCAATCTTTCACAATATTTCAGATAAGACATCTAAAAAACATGTAATAATAAAAAATAAAGCTCAATATAATAAGTGAAAAAAAGATTTTTAAAGATTTTAATAAAAGAAAAATTTGAATGCATTAATGAGTCAAATTACAAAAGAACCGTTAAATGGTAATATCAGATCCTTCCGAAAAAATGTATAGAGTATTTAAAGTTTTGTGATCAACTTTCAAATACGATTGAAAAGGATCCAGCAGAATTTTGGAAGATATTGATACTTTAATTATTCTGTGATTTAGATAAAGAGGAAACTATATTCAAGATCAAGGAAAGTGTTCTAATGCTAATAAAAATTTTGAAAACATTATGGAGAGTGACCACAAAAATAATAAATGTAACTGGATCTTTAACACACATGCCAATATTTATCAAAGAAATAAAACATATTGTAAATTTTAAATTGAAAAAGGGCAAAGCTAGTAGCCAAACTGGTATCATTAATGAAATTATTAAACATAGTACATGTAGTGATACTACACTAGCCTCAGTGGCCAAGATATACAATATTATTTTAGAAATTGTTTTTTACCCATCCCACTGGAAGAGATCGTACCTTACTCTCATTCACAAATCAGGGAACAAGTCAGATTCATCCAACTACAGGAGAATATAACTTATTAACTGCCTCTCATAAATTCTAATGCCATTTTAAATTAAAGGCTAATAAAGCTGATAGAAGACAAATATTCCAAAGTGCAGTTTGAATTCGAGAAAACCACAGGACTTCTGATATTCTCTTTGTTTTAAGGCACTGATACATAAATACATCTATATGAAGAAAAGTTAATCGTTGACCTTCAAAAGGCTTTTTGTTCAGTGTGGCGGATTGGTTTATTGTACAAATTAGCTAAAGTTAAACGTTCAATATTAATAAAAACAGCTTGATAGAACTGAAACAGCTTTTAAGTGGAAAACTAAGTGCTCCAAATTTTTTGAGACATTTAGAGGAGTGTTTTATTAATGATATTGATGCTGCCTTTACATCTTCAAATCCCATACCCCCAAAATGCGTTGACCCCGATAATTGATCACTTTTACGTGTAATTGCTGATTATTTTCTTATAATTTCCGAACGTAAAGTGGGTCTACAAAAGAGTTTGAATTTTCCAAAGTTATAGAGTCAATTGGAAGCTAACATTAAACACACCAAAATCTAAAACCATGATTAGCCAGCAGCGTTCCACCAGTAGTATTGATCCATTTATAACCTATAAAGACAATCTATAACAGAATAGAGTACTGGAAATCTAAATTCTAGTTTATAAAACCTGGCAAAACTATAAAATACATTAGTATAAGTATTAGAACTTAGGGAAATCTTCCCATAAATGTATCAATTAACCTTTTTGATAAGTAAAGTCAAGAAATACCAAAGGGATATTCGAAGGAGAGAAAAATCGTAACAATTGACAAACTCCGGAGAACAACGAAGACAAGACCAAAACAATACACGCACTAAAAAAATTAGTAAAACCTATTTTATCTATAACTCTGAGTATTATGGATTGTGACTTAATAGTTTAAATGGCAAAATTGAGAGCTTATAAAGATAATACGGACATTGAATTTCTTAGATTTATAGATAAAACTCCATTTGAAAAGAAAGATTTGTTTGAATTTTTGTAAATTTATTTTGCACGGGTGGGATACTACGTCACACACAAGGATACGTTTACACTTTCGCCGTCCACCTGCAGTAAGTTGACACGTTTTTGTATCTTGAAATACATTTATGGGTAAGGTGACTAGCGCATTTGATGGCACAGTGCCCCAACATACTTTTCGCTATAATTTGGTATTTTAAAACGTTACAGATTTTACAAACACTTCTGTACAGTTCGAAAACTGCATAATGACACGGTGTACACTTATCGTATTATTTAACATACAGATATTCTTTTACACGGAATTCTGTTCCATTATTAATTAAATGTAAATTAATTATTACACGGTGCTTGTATGCGGCGTAAAATGGTCAATGTGACATGATGAGCACAAATGTCATAACATTATACGGTTTACACCTAATAGTTTTTAGAATAGAGTTTACACCACGTACATGATATATTATGCTTAAACGAAAGAGCGATAAACTGGTATATTAGAATTCTAAATATAAATAATGATTTTGACTTTCCGCTTTTTAATGTCTGCAAAGTACTCTTAACTAATGTCAAAAATATACCAAAGGGATATTCGAAGGAAGGGAAAATCGAAAACAACTGACAAACTCCGAAGAACAACGAAGACAATTTACGATTGGAATGTCAAAGTCATCCCGTTTGTCGTAAAGTTTGTATTCAGCCTTCCTCTGGTGCAATTTCGAGGTGAAGGTAAAGATAAGATGCAGACTTGGCAGTGTCTGTGGTATCCTTAATTTCGAGCTCCAGTGGGATAGATGAGATGTAAGAAATTCCCAAAACGTGAATTTTTGAGTGATAAAGCATCATCTATATAGTGGAAGCTGAAATTAAAGGTACGGGCTAACTTCTTCTTTTTTCATTAAGAAGTCCGTCAAGGAAGTCTACCTCATACGAGTAAAGGAACAAGTCGGCCTGGAGTGGCGCACAATTAGTGCCATAGGAATGCCAATACATGTAGTCTGTTGGAAAACACGTTCACCAAATTGAACAAATATGTTGTCGATCAAAAATTCAATCATCAGGACAATTTCGTCCTCTGTATATTTTTTGTTAGATTTAGAGTGTTTTTTTTTTTTTTTTTAACAAAGTATGATTCATCTCTACCAATGACAAGGTATTTTATTTATTTTGAAAGCATCAATAGATTAGATCTTTCCCACATGTGAGGTCCGAACTGGTTATTTTCCGTTTCCCCCCAAAAATACACCAAATCAGATCTTCAAACTCGGTGATGACAAACTACTCTGTTCTGTTCTGATCATTTATGTTATAAACGCATATTCATGGATTTTACTCGAAAGAAGAAGAAGCAACATACAAAATGGACTCTCTTTATTTGGTAATATAGATTCCAACAAAGCTCAATATTAGCTACATTTATGCAAAATATTTTGAAAATCTGAATATGGTTCATTTGGTATCCTACAACCTTAAACTAGAACTGACTTCATATCTTGACTCGTACATTGGCGACATATGGACGTAATCAAATCTCTGGTAAAATTTCAGAATTTAACTTTCTAATACTCATTGCTTTAAAAGTAATATGTAATCTTATTACTTCGGTATACGGAAGTGACAAATTCAAATGTTTTATCTACAATTTGACAATTCTGGTTTTGTAATCGATAATCGGTAGGTTGAGGCATTCAACTAGATTATCAAATTTCATAATCCATTTATAATCGGTAATAATTTTATGATTTCCAAAGATTGAAATTCCCGAAGAATTAATGCATTGACTTCTTGAAGAATTGCAAATATTTTAGAACCAAAAAGTAGTAGTTAGTTATGCATATTCAATGTGTACGAAAGCCTTATTTTTTATTTGTTTGTATTAACTATGTTGGTAATATATTTTGTAGAATAGAAAAGAAGGTAAAGTTTGGAAACAATATATGTACCAGGTAAGTATGTTTTACTGTATTAGTTACTCTTAAAAAGAAAAAATGTTATTACGTTGTAACCTGACGTCACAATTGCCGCGGAGAGATATCAAAAGATATAGTCCGTTTTATTTCAATTTATTTCTGCTAAAATGCTAAATTCTGTACGATGTAATTCCTTTGATGTAATAAAAAGAATAACTAATAGCTGAATTAAAATATCAGAAATAAACAACTTGTGACCGAACTACAGCTGTAAATAACTCTTGCGCTGCGCGCACTCATGATTTACTGCGTTGTTCGGTCACGCGTTGTTTATTTCTGGTATTTGAATTCAGCGATTAGTTATACTATAAATATTATGCTTTATTTTTTTCCATAAGGCAAGCAAAGGATAGGTAATCTCTTTGTTAATTTCAGGACAAAGTTTTTATATTGAATGCTTTGGATTTCTTACATAAGATAAATTAACTACATTTTGCTCATTACCTGCGTCGCCATCAGCGACCGCAATTAGGACCTGCTCCGCTCCAGAAGGCATCTGTTCGTATTATCTGAACATGTACAGTAATTTACACATTTATGTGTATCGATAATTAAATTTTAGAAAATGTGTATGCAAAAGTTTTTTTATGTATGATATAGGTTGTGTTCGTTTAAATCAGAAGCTTATTTTCATAGACGCCACGCAAAAACTACTAAGTATATATTTCAGCTTAGGAGTATACATCTACATAATTCCTGTTGTATACTTTTGGTTTCAATTTATTTTCAACCAACAAGAAATAAACCATACGATCATTATCTACTGTGGTCTTGATACCTTGATAAATACTACTGATAACCTTTTTCCTTTAGTTTAAGTTATGCATTATATTAAATGTTCGGTATTCTTTTCTCGATGTCTGTACGATATTTCGTATTAATGAACTGAATTTAAGATTGCTTTACCCTTATAAATGAAACTTTTGTTTTCTAGAAGAGAGCTGCTTTCGAGAATGGCCGTTTAAAGCAGCTCGCCTCCACAATTTTTCTCACCAGAATAGCTCAAGGTGCACACTTTTATAATCTATGCAAAAAGGTCTATAACAGCAATAGTGTCCGTTTTACTGGAACTCACATTAATAAAGCTTAACATATGTTTATATGAAAAATTAACTGATACATGCACTTAATTTTTGTCAAAATTGAAATTATCGAACCTATTAACATAAGTAAAGTCAAGAAATACCAAAGGGATATTAGAAGGAGAAAAAAATCAAAACTACTGACAAACTCCGGAGAACAACGCAGACAAGACCAAAACAATACATGCACTACAATTAAAAACTAAAAACATATGAACAACATGGACCCCACCAAAAAATCTTAGTGCTTCGGAAGAGTAAGCAGTCTTTGCTTCCTGCAGGACACCCGTCATATCGTGATCCTGCAGGTAAGATTATATGTAGACCATAAGGAATACAAGATGTTTATCTCTAGCCTTATTTTAGATTGTTGCAAACAACGAAACTGAGATTGATGTTGATAAAATGGATTATTTTGTAAGAGATTGTCATGGACTTGGAATGAAGAGTAATTTTGATCACAACCGATATATCAGCCAATGTAGAGTCATGTTCATTGATGGAAAACAGGATGAGACAACGATTGCTGTTAGAGATAAGGTCACCAACATTTTAACTTCTTTTTAGCTCACCTGGCCTAAAAAGCCATGTGAGCTTTTGCCATCACCTGCGTCCGTCGTCCGTCCACATTTCACATTTTCATCTTCTCTGAAACCACCAGTCTAAATGGAACCAAACTGAGCAGGAATGTTAATTGGATGGTTTTGTACAAAACTTGGTTTTTTTTGTTCCGATTGGATATTCAACATTGCTACCAGGGGCAGATAATTCGTTCTAATTTGACTTATCTTTAAAGTTCATCTTATCAGAAAATATAAAGCCAATTGAATTGATTTTTGCATGAATGATCTTTGGATGAACCTCTATAAATTTTATGTTTTTTTTGTGCTGATCGGAAATTCAAGATCGTCGCTACATCCAGACTTAATTTACCATCGGGCCCTATGGGGAAATTTATACAAAAATCTTGTCAGAAACTACTAAGCCAATTGAAATGTTTTTATGTATGAACAAACATTGGATGAACCTCTAAAAAAATGTTTTTTGTGCCGATCAGAAATTCAAGGTGGCAGCCACAGCCGAACCTAGTTTAACATTGAAACCTATGGGTAATTTTATACAAAGGTCTTCTTGTCAGAAACTACCAAGCCAATAGAAATGTTTTTGATGTGTGAATTAATGATCATTTGATAGACGACTAAAAAAGTTGTGTTTTATCTGCCGATCGAAAATTAAATTGACCGCCATCGCCAGACTACCCCGCCAATTGAAATGTTTTTATGTATGAATAAGCATTGGATGAACTTCTACAACAGGTGTTTTTTTGTGCCGATCGGAAATTCAAGATGGTCGCAACAGCCGGACTTACTTTCAACATTGGACCCTACGGGGAAATTTTTACAAAAACTCTTCTTATCAGAAACTACTATGCCAATTGAAATGTTTTTATGTATGAACACGCATGGGATGAACCTCTACAAAATGTATGTTTTTTTGTGTCGATCAGAAATTCAAGATGGCCGCCACTACCGGACTTAGTTTAACATTGGACCCTATTGGGAATTTTGTACTAAGGTCTTCTTGTCAGAAAATCAATAAGCCAATTGAAATGTTTTTGTTGCATGAAGATCATTGGATAAATGTCTGCTACAACAGTTATGTTTCGTGCCGATCGTAATCCAAACTAGCTGCCACAGCTGGATTTAGTTTAACATTTTTAACATTGGACACTGGAAGATATCTTTACATATCTTATTTAGAAGCGCTGGACACTGTGGAACAATTCATTACAGATATTATCTATACATGTAAGCGCTTTGACAGTTGTGGTCACCTAAAATCCAGGTGAGCGATCCAGGCTCCTTTGAGCCTCTGGTTTACTTTAATTTGTCATTAGAAATTGCGATACTCACATGACTCAACTTCGATAAAACTAAATTCTTCTCGATGAACCAAAAAACACCTTAAAATAATAATAACCGATGTTTAAATGTAAGTGATAATGAATTCAACACTTGATAAACAATAAGCAATTAGATTGCAAATTTCCATTTTGAAAGTCGTTTTAAAGCCTTCATGAACCATACAGCAGGTCAAGATTGGCCCAAGACCCGACCAAATGTATTTAGTTTCTTCGTGGGGTAAAATATGCGGAATTATTAATATCTTTTTATCACATTCTTGTAAAAACTATAACACGTGTGCAAGCAAAAACAAATAAGACAAACATTCACACAACCTTTAGGAACATTGAAGATAAATTGCAGAACCTGCGATAAAATATATTTCAGTGAATTCGGTAATTTAGAACATCTAAAAAATATACAGGTAATTGGGAATTGACTCGGCAATCTGGTCCTCCATTTATTATCAGGGCATATATATATATATATAATTTTCTTCTAATGCATACGTGTATTTAATGATACCCAAGATATGCATATTTTGTCGATTTACGATTTTTAATAATCAAACCGTTTATGAATTATTTGTACATATCTACGTACTCAAGTGACAGATCCATTACTACTTCAGTTTTTAAATGCGATTTATATCCAATTTTATGACAAACGTTACTGTTAATGATTCAATGATAAACTTAATTCCCGTTTATCAGAAGTAACAAAAACTTATAGCGATCATTCGTTACTATCCTTCGTAGGATTTATACGTTGACTTTCTAAACAGAACGAAATTACTGTCACATATATCGGGAAAAGAATACCTAAACGACCAAACAGTCAGAAAAGTCCACAAATTCGAAGTCCAAGGAAAAGACGAAGTCAGGAGAATGGAACACAACAAACAAACGCCACAAGGATACATATACAACTAAAAGAATAAAAAATGTATAATAAACAGCACAGAAACCAAAGCACTAGAAATGTAAAATCCCATTAAAAATCCGTTAACGGCACCCGTCACATCGCCAGTGTCAATTCCAGAAGGACTTGAAATCTAACTTAAGATATGTAGTCTTATACGCGAGATATAAACTTCGTATCCGTCAATCCGTCAGTCAATTCGTTATGACGACCGTAAAACTATTGGAGTGATGAAATGAACAGAAACTGAACATAACCCTATCTTAGAAGTCGTATAAATCATATGCGCAGCACTAATGAATCAACGGTTAAATGTACACCCCAAAGGCTGGAGACCTTTGTATGTTATTGCGAAGAAAGGGAAAGTTCACAACCGGAAAATTAAAATCATTTCTCATAAAGTTTTGATTCCATTATTATCTATGTACAAGTACAAATCTGGATATGAAGCAGAAGTTGGTGGGTCTGTGGTATCTTTAACTTTAAGTTCATTAGGATAGATTATCATTAAAGTAAGGATTATTAAGTGACAAAACATCATCTATATAGCGGAAACTAAAATTAAAGGACAGGTCTAATTTCCGATTCAGTAGCCCTGTAAAAATTTAGCTTCACGTGAAAACAACAACAGGTCAGCCAAGAGTGGCGCAGAGTTTGTCCGCGTTGGGATACTGATCGTCTGTTGAAAAACATGTCCTCCAAACTCAACAAAGATATTGTCGATGGGAAATTCCAGCATGTTAACAACATCAATCTCGGAGTACTTTTTGATAGAACCAGTGTGTTTTTATACAAATTAAGCCTTGTCCTTACCTAATACCATATAGGTATTGTAACCTTGTTTAGTGCAGAAACATTGGTGAATTAGCTCACGAAAAACAAATTTTAATTTATTATGTGGGAATGCTATTTACAGGGTAGATAAATCACAAGTTTTTATGTTATTACAATAGGTAAGGTCACTAGAAAAGAGATATTCCTATAAATATCTAGAACTGTTTAGAATCCACATAAATTTCTAAGACAAGGTTATGTTCAGAATATGTTAATATATACAACACCTTTTCGGAAATTTTACTGTCGTCATCAGACTTGATTGCATGATCGATATAAAGTTTCTATATCACAAATGAGAATAGCCATCTTCAGTTTGATTTAACGTCATACGGTAATTGACACTTTCTCGACTCTACCAGAGTTTCCTCACTTGCGTTCTCTTCAGTTATTTTGGATTTCAACTGATGAGTGGTGAATCGACAAAATATCCACAGCTTGTGCATCAAAATTGATATCAAAGAATTATGTTTAGCCGTTTTTTTTCGTTTTTACTTTTTTGTTTGTGTCTTTGCCAATGTAGTGTTCTCACAAATTTGCATGGTATTTTGATTTTTGTCTTTAATTGGCATTTGCCCATTGTCTTATCGCTTCGATATTCTTTTGCCGATATCTAATTAGCCCAAGGACGAAAATTATGAAAGCCGAAAAAATAACCCAAAATCAAATGCCAAAACAACCAAAAGGGTTTAGCCAAAATAATGTAAGGACATAGCTATATAAAAAGAAGATATCCTAAGTTTTCAATTTTAAAATTTTCATTTCATTAAAGAAGGTCATACGATTTCAACCATTATTTGGTCCCATTTGACATGAAACATTAAAATTAAGATTTCAAATTCGAATTTGTATCATTTTTATCGTATAATGATCAAACTTTCAAAATCTATTAATCATTGTACACATATCCTTCCGATGATGCAAAAGCAATGTCATGAACGTCTGCTTAATCAAGGATTGGAAGAAAATTGAGTGTTTTCACTGTAGATTCTGGTCAAAACAACTAAGCAATAGCCTTGCCCAAAAATATTTTTTAATATAATGTTTGTCTTACATAAAGACACATTTCAGTGAAATATCTTTTTGTTGCCCGTATAAAAATTTAATTTAAAGGTACAAGATGAGTGAAATTTATCGTTTTTTCATTGATATCGTCACAATTAGTCATTTTTGACAGCATATTGCCGCTATTACAGAAATTTCTTGTTGAAAACTAAACAAGTTCCTTAAAATGCAACATTTTAGAGTACTTAATGATAGCTGAGAGTAAGTTTTTCATTAATTTTTGATTTTGGAATTCAAGGGACCAAATCACACCATGCCCTTTTAATATATCATACCACGGTTTTTGCCAAAAGGATAGAAATAAGCAGGTGATATCCTCGAGGACTTTAGTCTATCTGTTTATCCGTCAACATGCAGACATTACAGAAGATTTAAAGAGACAGCCAGGGTGTCAAAGGCAAAGGTTTGGATACCAATAAAACCCCACGACTTTTTAATGTAAAATTATTCTTACTAATTTAGATTTTTTTTATATTTTGCCTTCTTTTATTTGATTTTTTTTTGAAGTTTTCGATGAAGTTAGCGTAGTTTATTTGTTTGTGTTTCATTGTTGCCTTTTTCCTTATCCTCATTTTGTTTTTAATTTTGGTAACATGACATGGGGAAATAATGTAAGACATAAAATTGTCATACCATCTTCAAGAACCCTGTTTTGCTTATACCACATTGGCTCTAAGTCAGAGTAAGACCATGAGTTGTCTTTTAAAATTCATTTTTCCCCAGTTTTTTTTCAGTTGAATAGTATTATAATGAAACATATAACACATCATTTTAGGAAGTATTTAACTTGTACGAGTTGTTTCATACACGGATTGGTCTGTTTAGACGAGCCTACTACCATAGAGTAACTAAGGCTATAGAATTAATGTAAGTATATTGCTATTTCTCTAACCCGTTCCTGAACCCACTGTTTATCAAAAATTTAATCAACGTGTGATTGTCGAAGATCTCAGTTGATGATTGGTTAAGACAAAAGGAACGACTTTTACAATTTCTCAGATCGATTAAAATTGTAGTAGGTACGATTTTCCCCAAAATTACGTTAAAAAAAATTACCGATGTACAAGTGATATGCTCAATCAAACCTTGTTTGAATTTTTGTGGGTCCGATAAAAAATCTATTTAATTCCCGCTCCTATTCATATGACCTCAACATGACCTGTTTCCGTGAAAATCGTGCGCGTGCGTATGGCGAAAGTTGTTGAAGACAATGTCTACACAAAGTAAATATATATATAGTAACGTAGTCCACCAAAATCATTTACTGATTCTGATAAAGAATTGCAAAGTGGTTTTTGCAAGTCCTACGAAACGTACGACATTAGTCAGGCGTCATCTGGGCCGAAGAGGCTGGGAGTGAAATATATTATTGTAAACTGTATCGAATGGATGAACATGTGTTTTGATATTTACGATTTCCCAAAATGTCTCCCCTCATAACTGTACCGAATGTTATTGTTTTACAGTAACTAGCTTTCTACACTAATTTTCTCAAAACAAATGTGTGAAGTTACATTAATTAGAAACATTTATGCAACGCTAGACCTATAAATATACCTTAATTTATGTCTTTGGGTTTCCGAGATACTTTGAAATCACAATTTTCGTAGCTACTATAACACTAATTTCCGAGCAACATAGACATGTAAGAGAATTGGTCTTATCGGAACCCGTAAAATGATTATATTTTAACAAAATGCCTACCTTTTAGCCCTTATTTCCCACCAAACGGTTGTATTGGCTCATTTTAGTCCCATTTCTGATGAAATCATGTTACCCCTCTTCGGAAACGACAAACATTTGTAAAATTTCCACAATTTGAACTAACTTTTTTATCGGTATACCTTTGGAGTCAAGTATGCGAGGATATGAAAACTCTGGTCAGTTCCAAATTATCTCCGGGATGGATATGTCAAATATGGCGGAAATTATACCAATAGAAATAAGGGCTAATGGGTAAGTATTTTGTTAAAATGTAATCATTTTACTGCAGAAATGAGCAAAAAAGCAGACTGGATCGAGAACGGAAAAAAAATTCTGACGATTTGAAATTTGGCGCTCTCGGAATTGATATCTCCCTATTGTTGTAATATTATAGATCGGGACCGGATCAGACTGTGTCAATTGTAACGAGCCTCTGTGGTCTAAAGATATTTTGCACGCCTACGTCTTACACATCGGGACATCTGCCATGAAAAGATCTTTTCAGTAAGAGGTGAAAACACATTATGTCAATTTTTTTGACTTGTAGAAATGCGTTGATTTTTCATTAAAATACAATATTGATTTTTTCTCCGTCAAATATAATGTGGTACTATCTTCTCACTGCTCTTATTTAAGTTAAGAAGTCTGAACGCTTCTCGCCTTGACGTTTTCTGACGTTACCTAATGTGCTTTTGACGTTAAATTACATCGGGTTTAAAAGGGAATTTTATCGTACGTTATGTTGTTTCTGCTTGTCAATATATAATGAAATGGTATGATTACATATCACCTTTTGCGCATGCTTAGTTGCATTTAGAATTAAAATACATGTATTAAGTATACAACATAAATATGTAAACGGTTATTATACAGATTACAAATTTTTGCTTGTCTGTAATGGAATATATCTCTAAAACATGTCGTAGAGACATCCATATTGACTCCGTATGGATGAAATAGCAAGTAGTGTCTGTTATCTGTTTTTGAACTGAATATAGCCCGAGTCAACACACCGGTTTGGTGGCAAACATGCCTTGTGAACAGCGATTTTGGAATAGCGATCCAGATGCCAAGGGTCCTCTTCAACATTGCTAGCCTTTGGAAGTAGCAGATTCTCACACGATTGTAGACATGCGTACATTCCGAACACTGTGGTTGAAGGAGACGTTGAAAGCCATGTGGGGAGTTTCTGTGGAGTTCTTGGGAACCGGAGAATGTGATATCCTAGTTGTAATTGTTTCAGTCGTACTGAGAACGCAACCCAGGCCTGAATGTTGGCACGCACTCAAATAAAAACATATGGAACCTCAATCTTAAACCTTTTAAGGTTTTGTGTTCTGTTTGTATAAAAGTCAAAAGAGCCTTGTCCTTATCGCAACCCGTCCTTTCGATAACTTAGCTATCTCGATTAGATTAATCCGATAACCCACTGTATTTCAATTGAAGAACATATATAGAATTAATGTTAGTATGTTGATGGACCGAAATTTATTTCTTAGACAAATAAGTCAACAAATATAGGATAAATTTTAGGTCGTATTTTCTTATTATATGACAAGATAAGTGTAGGTATATAAGGAAAAACAATCCAACAAATATAGCCAATGCAACAACATTCTCAAGTTGCTTGTCCCTAAGGTTGTAATAATTAGTGCTTCAGGATGAATTTTATAACAGTGTTAGAATTGAAATCAGTAACGAAGCTACGCATATTAAAGCATGGAAGCACCTGCTTCCACATCATTTTGACAGAAATATTAAAGTTGAATACTGAAGTCTTCTAAGAGTCTAAGTTTTCATGAAGACTTTCGTCCATATGACAAAAGGGGCATAACAGGATAAGTCAACAATAACAAACAAATCAATCTGCCCATTCACTGAAAACAACAACATAGAGCGGAAAAATAATTTTTAAAAAATAAAACTTCTGGGTATAGAATTACATAATGTTCGTTGGTGACCACGGTGAATTTATAAGCTTTTCAAAAATAAAACCAATCGTCTTCAAATTGCTATCATATTAATTTTTAGCATCAGAAATGACCTTTACCGGAGCAACACGTCCGATGTCTAGGAGAAGACTTGATTTCCACTTAATTTATCCTCGGTTATTTGTAATTTTAAATTAATATCGGAGACTTGATGAAGAAAGGCATTCTAAAAGGATATGTACTAACACTTTTCATTTGTCATATCACAAGTATATCCCTGCTCCCCGACAGAAACTAAACTGAGAACATCTTGACTTTTATACTTACACATCAAAACAGGGTTAATGACATCAATGGAAATTTCTTCATGTTGGTGTGATTATTATTATTTTTCCCAAAATTTTTGAAGTAAATACTGTTAAAAGAGTTTTTGGTATGTATATAATTGTAATCTTTATATTTTATATGAGTCCACGGCCAAAAACATTCGCAGTCGACACTTTTCGACAGGACTATTTCCTTTACAAATATCTGCAGACCTTGTTACAAATGTATGATTTTTAGAAGCTCTGATGTGAAAACTGAAGAGTGGAAAATGTTTCCGTAACCATGATACATTATATATCGACAGATCAGATTCAAATACTCCTTCAATGATATTACTCAGTTTAAGTATGGATAGAAACTGCATATGGCAAAAATTGAAGATGGCGTTGTGGTATCAACATGAAACTTCATAACAAGTTTCTCTGCCATACCCCTATTGAGCTAAATAAAGTCAAGGTCAAAATTTAGGACTCTGTTTTAATTTATTATTAGGCATATAAAAATAATTTCATCCAAAATTTTGCACAAAACAGGCCAGGACATTTTTAATTTTTCTTTTGGAGATAGGAAAAGGTAGATAGCGTTATTATTTGTATTAGTCAGCGATTGATGATAAAGATTGCCAGGCACAAAGTCTTTAAAAAGTTCAAAGAACGCATTGTTATCGCTAACATTCCAGCCATACCAGGTTTTTACTGTTGATAGTGCATTGAGCAACCATGCTCATCACCACACCAGGGCATTTGAAATCAGAAGTAATTAAAACACAATAAAGAACAAAAATCGTTCTCAATTTTCAGGTATGAACAGGAAAAAATTCCGTTTTATAGGAATTAATTTTACGGGGTGTTATTACTTATTATCATTACTTGATGTACTTACAAATTTTAATGGATAGAACATAAAATAGCTGTAATATATTTTCATTCTACATTGGGTCAGAAATCCACCATATTGCAAGTTGTCGCTTGTGAACTTGTATAATTTCACCTTACAATATACAACTTGTACGATAAGTCAGAACCTTACACATTATTATCCTAGGTTTGAAAATGTTTTAGTGCTTTGCTGAATAAAGATTTAATCTGTTTGATGTCTTATATTGATTATTTAATCATTTTAGGATCACCGATGCTTTAGTGAAAGCTGATGACAGTGTAAAAATATATTACAGCAATGGGTAAGTCACTTGATACGAAACAAATTATTTCTCATATTCAATAAGCTACGCGTAGGCACGGAAGCATGTTCTTCTACATCATTTCGACAAAAAAGGAGAAATATAAAAGTTTAATACCAAAGTCTTCTAAGTCACAAGTTTTCATGAAGACTTTCACCCATATGACAAAAGGGGCATAACAGGATAAGTCGACAATAACAAACAAATCAATCTGCCAATTCACTGAAGAAAACAACAACAAAGAGCAGAAAAATAAATAAACAGCTACACCAGGACCGCATGATACGCCCGTCGTCTTGTGAAAAGAACATAATAAATGTTTTTGGAATCCCCCTTTATATAGTGGAGCTGCTGGTGGGATGTATATGGAAACCCGGCAAAACATAAGCGTGTAAACTTTTAAGCAATAGAGATACGGCGCAAAATGTGACAAAAAAAACACCTTTTTTACCAAAAACTCAATAAAAATTAAATAATTAAAAAATAAAAAAAAGAATCATCACGAAAAAGTATACAGATCTTCAGATTAATATAACTAAGAAGTGTGTAAAGTTTTATGCAATAATTATAAATCGTTTTTGAGATACGGCGCGACATCTGCAAAAAAACAAACCCCTGTTTTAGTTACAAAGTCCCGTAACTCAAAAAGTTTTGATCTTATTTTCACCAAAAAGTATACAGATCGTTTGACCATCATAAGAAACAACTATGTTAAGTTTCATGAAATTTGGATAAGCTGTTCTCAAGTTACGGTGCGACATGTTTACGACGGACAGACGGACATTTGTATACCATAATACGTCCCGTCAAAATTTTGACGGCCGTATAAAAACATAAAATTCCACAATAGAATTACACAATGTTCGTAGGTGGTAAGCGTTTCAAAAATAAATAAAACCAATCGTCTTCTAGTTGCTATCACCTTAATATTTAGCATGAGAAATAAATGTCCCTGCTCCCCGACAATAACTTTACTCTAAACTTAGAACATCTTGACGTTTGTGCTTCCACATCAAGACAGAGTTAGCTATGTCATTGAAGGCTCTGTTCTAGTTAGACTAATATGACGTCACTAAAAACGAATGTGACATTATTGAATATTTTCAATGTTTGTTTCCGAATGTTTGAACCATGTCATTTTTAGGACCTACATATATTGTTATTTGAAATGTAAAGAACTGTACTAAAGTCCTTAGGTTGTCGTTAGAAAATTAGGTTCAGTATGGGCAGCCATTCGGGCAAAAATTAACAAAAAATTAAAAACAGACGATAAACTAAAAACAGACGCAAAATCACAAAAAACAGACACAAATTTGAAAAACAGACAAAAAATACAAAAACAGACATACATTTTACTAACAGACAGACGATCGGGCAAAAATTAACAAAAAATTAAAAACAGACGATAAACTAAAAACAGACGCAAAATCACAAAAAAACAGACAAAAATACAAAAACAGACATAAATTTTACTAACAGACAGACGATTCAGTAAAGCAGACAAAATATGAAAACAGACACAAATTTTACAAACAGACGTAAACTTAAAAAACAGACACCAAATTCAAAAACAGACGTTATTAAGTGTTATATATATTTAATACTTCTATATATAAAAGTTAATTATTAAATTTTTTTTCCACTTTCTTGCTAATATAATATGAACCAATTAAGCTGTTAGAATTTTAACAAACATCAATACAAATAAATACAATCTGGTTTAATAAATCAAACATTTTCATAGTAATTAACTTGGACACACAATAATTTTGATTCTGGTTCATTTGACAGGGGAGATAATAAAAAAAAACTTTTTAATTTAATACTCAAGACAGGTTTTTATCCTAAAACTTGGAACACAACAAGTCCTTGTGAACAAACCACGGCGGCCCGACTTCTGGAAATTTATTTATTTATTATTATTTTTTTTTTTTTTTGTTGTCTTATTTCATGAGTACTTTTAATAAATATTCACTGTAACAACGAATATTCTGCGTTTATTATCAATATGCTATACACTATCCACGTCCTTATACTAAAAAAACCTAGGATTTTTTAGTATAAGGACGTGGATAGTGTATAGCACATTGATAATAAACGCATAATTCGCGTTGTTATAGTAAATGTTTATTAAAAAGTACTCATGAAATAAGACAACAACAAAAAAATAAAACAAAAAAGAAATAAATATCCAGAAGTCGGGCCCCTGTGGAACAAACGACCATTGTTTATTTAGAGGAGGGGAGAAGGTCCCTGTGATCAAACTTCGTAATCAATTTCTTATTTCTTTGTTTGACCGTGTTAGATAATTACTTTTGTATTTTTATAAAAGAAAGGTGAGATTGCTCAATGCTCTACTATTTATATTATCATATTTATTTTTAAAAAGATTCTTAATCTCTAGTTTCAGGGATTTGACATTATTTCATAGTTTTACAGGGGGAAATGTTTTCCTCTGGGACATGATCGTGTGATGAAACATCCTTTATAGACTGCATACCGATATTAAGAGCATGTTTCAACATGCATTTATAAAGGATGTTTCATCACACGATCATGTCCCAGAGGAAAACATTTCCCCCTGTAAAACTATGAAATAATGTCAAATCCCTGAAACTAGAGATTAAGAATCTTTTTAAAAATAAATATGATAATATAAATAGTAGAGCATTGAGCAATCTCACCTTTCTTTTATAAAAATACAAAAGTAATTATCTAACACGGTCAAACAAAGAAATAAGAAATTGATTACGAAGTTTGATCACAGGGACCTTCTCCCCTCCTCTAAATAAACAATGGTCGTTTGTTCACAAGGACTTGTTGTGTTCCAAGTTTTAGGATAAAAACCTGTCTTGAGTATTAAATTAAAAAGTTTTTTTTATTATCTCCCCTGTCAAATGAACCAGAATCAAAATTATTGTGTGTCCAAGTTAATTACTATGAAAATGTTTGATTTATTAAACCAGATTGTATTTATTTGTATAGATGTTTGTTAAAATTCTAACAGCTTAATTGGTTCATATTATATTAGCAAAAAGGTGAGAAAAAAAATTTAATAATTAACTTTTATATATAGAAGTATTAAATATATATAACACTTAATAACGTCTGTTTTTGAATTTGGTGTCTGTTTTTTAAGTTTACGTCTGTTTGTAAAATTTGTGTCTGTTTTCATATTTTGTCTGTTTTACTGAATCGTCTGTCTGTTAGTAAAATTTATGTCTGTTTTTGTATTTTTTGTCTGTTTTTCAAATTTGTGTCTGTTTTTTGTGATTTTGCGTCTGTTTTTAGTTTATCGTCTGTTTTTAATTTTTTGTTAATTTTTGCCCGATCGTCTGTCTGTTAGTAAAATGTATGTCTGTTTTTGTATTTTTTGTCTGTTTTTCAAATTTGTGTCTGTTTTTTGTGATTTTGCGTCTGTTTTTAGTTATCGTCTGTTTTTAATTTTTTGTTAATTTTTGCCCGAATGGCTGCCCATAGTATGTTCAGAGCAGAAGTATATGGGTCGTGCAGTGACAATTTTCTATCTGGTTGTAAACATACTGAACTTGTCCAAGACAGTTTAGTACTTGGTGCCTTGGAAAACCTAGTTATGTACTAAGGTTAGTTGTACTGATTTATGAAAATATGAAAAGTCATAAATAAAGGTTTGTAATTTCAGAAAACACAAGAAAATGAGCGAGGCTTGGGAATGCATGGCTGCATATGAGAAACTAACTGATGGAATTATAGATCACATTTTGATATTAGGAGATGAAGGAGATGAAGGATTGAAAAAAGCCAAAGACATTATAAAAAGGATCTACACAAGGAAGTTGTATAGACTTGCACAGGAGACAATACCTAACAAGGTACATATATTAATTCTTACTTAGGCAACAGCCATTTAATTTAATTTTTCAAGGATCTGATTTTTAACCTTGAGGCTCCCAGGAGCGTTTATCACTCACCTGGATCAGTTTGCCAATCCACGGCCATCAGAAATCAGAAAACTAACAGGCCACTTGGTTGGTGATTGCGATCAATGAACATTTTTTTATATTAGATTATCCAGTAGTAAATACCATTGCTTATTGAAAAAAAAGAACAGTTTTGAAAGTTTTAAACTGATTTTTAAAGATTTGTTTAAACTGATCCAAGTTTCATAGATGAAGATGAAGTAAATTTTCCCATGCAATTCTATGTTAGGCATTTGTGGTCATCTTTGTTGACAGTCTTGGTCATAATATAAATATCATTGGTGCCAAGTTCGGCTTCCTTTTGATCATAAGTTTCAATGTTAACATTTCATGATATCAGACACAATTCTGAAGAGGACTAAGGACAGTCCGATTAATCTAACTCTGAAAAAGGAGCATCTAAGGAACACTGGAGCCAAGTCTGGCTCCGAATTGCCAAATGGTCTCCGACAAGATTTTTAAATGCATTTTCCCATAGGGTCCTATATTAAACCAAGTTCGGCTGTGGTGGCGATCTTGGTTGACAGTCCGGCTCATCGGACACATTTCTGAAAGAGTACCATCTAAGGACCACTACTGCCAAGTCTGAATCCAATTGCCAAGTGAATTCGACAGTCATGTCGGTGGAGGTCGGGAACGCCGGGTTCAGTTTTGAGGGTGGGGGAGGAACGCAAGAACCACTCCACCAAAGTTTGATCCCGGTTGGCCTAATAGTTTCAATGAGACTATCTTTAAAGAAAGTTTACAACAACGGGCGCGAAGTTATGGCAATAGTTCACACGTACGGCCCTTTGGACCAGGTGAATTAAAATCTCTTGAAAAGAAAAGGATTCGAGGATCCAATCCTTCCCTCCAAATAATTTAAATTGTTGTTTCCTTATAAATTGATTTCTCTGAATAAAAACTAGAGGTTCCCAGGAGCCTGTATCGCTCACCTGGACTGTGTCACTCTGTCTCACCTTGAACATTGCTGTCAAGCCAACTGGCCCACTGGTTTGAAACAAGATCTTTCACTGATTTTTTCTCATTACGTCCTACGTTAAACTATGTTCGGCCTTGGTGGTCATCTTGGATGACGGGTGGGGTCATGGGATATCATTCTGAAAGAGGACCAATTAAGTTCCAAATGGCACAGTAGTTTTAAACAAAATCTTTAAGTAAATCTCCCATAGCGTACTTTGTTTAACAATGTTCGGCTCTGGTGGCCATTTTGGATGGATCATAGCGTACTAGGGATCATCAGAAACACTTTTGAAACAGAGCCATTTAAGGACTATTGCTGTCACGTTTTGTTCCAATTGGCCAAACGGTTTCAAAGATAAGATTTTTCAGTAAATTCCCCATAGGTTCCTATGTTAAACTATGTTCAGTTCTGGCAGCCATCTTGGATGGTGGACGGGGTCATCTAAGGACCATTGCTGCAAGTTTTGTTCCAATTGGCCAAGTGGTTTCAGACAAGATCTTTAATAAAATTTTCCAAAGGGTCCTATGTTAAACTATGTTCGGCTCTGGCGACCGTATTTGATGACGGGTTGGGTCATCGGATACAAAGCTGAAAGAAGACCACCTAAGGACCAATGCTGCCAAATTTTGTTGCAGTTGGCCAAGTCGTTTCAGACAAGAAGATCTTTCAGTAAATTTCCCATAGGGTCTTATGTTAAACTATGTTCAGAAGTTATGCCTTCAAATTTAAAACTTGTATTATTTATATGGAAGAAGCCCTTTATCACATATATATCATAGTCATGTTGATGCAATCAAACCCTCACTAACAACCTCTACTTTCCAATTTTTACTTAAACCACCAACACAAGTAAGGAAATAAAAAAAAAACATTTATTTAAAGTTTTACCATATATTCTCCGGTGGTTTTCTCAATACAAAGAATGTTGAAATAGAAGTAACATCTTATACTCGGTTTTATTATGTTTTCTTATTCGACATTTTCATTTGTTACAAATGCTAAATTGCTCAAGAATATATTTCTGAATACAAAAAACAAGCTCTGTCTGGATTATTTTCTAGGGTAACTTCAACCCATAAGATTGGTTTATTTCATTTGCCTGATTTTGGTTTATTCCTTGTATTGCACATGGTAGATCTCCTTAGCTGAAATTTGGCTTCCTATTTCGGTATTTTTGGTTATGAGTACTTCTTGTTTTAAAATAAGTTTGGTTTTTGGTCTTCCAAATGTTTCGATCTTAATGCTACTGATGAGAGGTGACTCCTTGAAATGCGTCGTATACAGCATAGTATAAATTTACTATATCTAATATTAGTATTTTTGGATTGTCATTTTGGTATAGTATAAAAATATATTGAACAGCACATACATGTACACATTTTTCTAACCTATTTCAGTATTCAATATTTATAATTATTTTTTCCATTTAATATAGCGATCTACTGTGATAAATGGTGATTTGATAGGGGGCTTTTCTGGATTTAGATATCTCAGGGAGCAAACTGGAAAAACAAATACACATTACAAGTTCAATTTTACTAACCTTTGTGTTTGGCTTGGTCTTGGAGAAAGGAAATAAATCACTTTCTCCCATTCTGTTACAGTAAATGAAACAGTAATCCTGGCATTGTTAGAACATATTTTTAATTTGTTTAAGCATGAAGTTTCACTCGGAATTCCTTATAATTTTAGAACTACTGTTATCCAAACTTTTAAGAACACAGCACACTACACATGACACTTGTGACTGACCTACTGATACCAGATGTTTAAAACTTTCAACACTGTTCTTTTTTTGTCAATAGTTGTACTTCAAACTAAAATCATTCACAGTGAAGCAGTTCGGTATTACATGTTTTATTTAGAAATTAAGACATAAAATACAAAAATAACTACATGAAAACGATTATGAATCCTAAATTTAATTTTTTATCACATGTTTGACTGTAAAGTAATACTATATCATTCATGTAGTATCCAAATTAACAATTCTCAACCAATCCTTGTGTTTGTGTATCTGTATAGTTTGTTTGTATTGCCTTGATCCGTATGAGTGTTAATATTGCAACTGAATAAAGATTAATTGTATGCTACTGAAATGTGAAGATTTTTTAACATTGACTTATGTGTAACTATAACAGTGTTTTCTACCAAGCTCACATATGTAAAATAAGGCAATGTTCTCCTATGATTTAGGTTTTCCTGTATTTTCTCCTATGTCATGTATGTAGTTAAGTTTATGAGTTAATACAAACGACTCGACTAGTTTTAAAATTTTGTATCTAAAAAAAAAAAAAAAAAAAATACAGTAACTTTCAATGGTTCTGTATTAAAATAACAATCCAAAGATATACTAATATTAGCTATAGTAAATTTATACTATGCTGTATACGACGCATTCCAAGGTGTTACCTCTCATCAGCAGCATTAAACCGAAACATTTGGAAAACCAAAAAACCAAACTTATTAAAGAATGAAATTTTCTTATTACAGAAGATTGACGAGAAGAAAATAATTCAGCTGGAAACTGATTTGAAAGATGATGGCTTTAAAGTACAGGTTTGCTTAGTTATTTTCATTTTTAGGGTCAGGTGAGCTATTGTCGTTAACTCTAAAAAAAAATCTTCTCCTCTAAAACCACTAAGCCAATTTAAACCTATGTTGGCTTGAATCATCCTTAGGGTGTCTTCTTTCAAACTTGTGTCCGATGATGCCTGCCATAATCCAGCATTGTCGCCATGTCTATAAATAGAACATAGGGGTAAACAGCAGTTTTTGTCTTATATCTCAAAAACTAAAGCATTTAGAGCAAAACTGACTGAGTCAACATTTTTATCAGGTCAAGATCTACCTGCCATGAGTCGCTGAACCGTATGTTGGGTTATTGCCCCTGAATTGCTAATTTTGACATAAACGTTTCCTTTAAAGATCCTCTCTTTTGAAACATCTGTGCCAATTGGGACCAAACGTATTGTGGAATGGTCCATTGGTGGACCCCTGTCAATATTATGTCCTTCATCCCCGACTCCCAACAGACATGGCTGCTGTTACTAAAAATAGAAAAGGGGGGGGGGGGGGTTTCAAAAATCTTCAATGAAGTAAGGAATCCTGAAATGGGCAGTTAATTTATTTAAAAAAAAATGAAAATGAAATACAAATAAATCCATTACATTCTTAAGATTTTTTAAATATTTATCTGGTCAGTTGTATGAGCATTTTCTAATTTATAACATTCTTTACAAAAACCGGAATATTCACTCCTTTGTTTGCAGCTGTGACGCTGGACACGAGATTTTCGATCTTTGAAAACTGTTATCGATCGGCCAGTACTCAATCAGTTTTTATATTTTCAAATAAAATTTCATGCAACAATTTTGGAATATATGTACTTTCGTTCTCTTATAATGTTGTAGAAAAATTAAGTTCTTTAATTTCAAAAATCGCAACAGAAGTGGAGCTGCTGCAGAAAAGTTTTTGAACTTGTTGCCGTCAAAATCGTTAATATCTTTGAAATGTTGGAATTGACGAACTGAATATTAAGTTGGTAATAGATTTTATATGTACGATCTATAATCTCAATTATTTCATAAGGTATTCTAATTAGAAAACCTCAAATCCTTTTTCAATCTGAAGCGGGTCAAAATTATTAACGTTTAACACGAGTTATTCCCCTTTGTCCAGATGATGGAATATTTGGCAGTCAAATATTTTTATTGAGGAAGTCAATATAATTGTTGTCCTCATAGGTTGTGTTGCATAGACTGTCATGGCAAAAAGTTTGGTCAGTTGGTCCACCTGCAGAAAATGTAAAGGTTACTTCCCTTGCCTGGCGACCTGTTTTGTTTTATTATATTTTTTAAATATATTTGTCTATTGAAAAAATAAGTAAGGAATAGTAGAAAGTATTTGAGGCTTACATAAGCATGGTCTAGAAGTTTGCATGAAATGGTTTTTCTGGGGTTGAATACTCTTTTAAACAAATTTCAAAAGTACATTTTCAATAGATCCCTTGATAATATAACAACCATGAATTTAGATTCACTAAAGGTTTAATGGATAAAAAGAAACATATTTTTAGCTCACTTGGCCAAAGGCATGTGAGCATTTGTCATCACTTGGCGTCCGTCGTCCGTTGTTAACTTTTAATCTTAATCTTCTCCTCTGAAACCACCGGGCCAAATAGAATTAAACTTGGCAGCAAGCATGTTTTTAAGGTCTTTTATAAAATTTGCTCATTTCGTTTCGATCGGAAAACAAACATGGCCGCCATGGGCAATTGTTGTTTCTGATTGGCTGAGTTTTCAAATATCTTCTCTGAAATTGCTTGGCCAAATGGAACAAAACTTGACAGGAAGCAAAAATGGGGGTCCTTTATAAAGTTTCTTCGTTTCGTCCTTATCAGGCAACAAACATGGCCGCAATGAAAAATTCTTGTTTCTCGTTGGTTGATTAAATTTTTTTTCTCTGGAACTACAGGGCCAAAATGGAACGAAACTTGACAGGAAGCATCTATGGGGGTGTTCTTTACAAAGTTTCCTCATTTTGTTCTGATCGGACTACAAATATGGCCACCATGGACAGTTCTTGTTTCTGATTGGCTGATATAAAAAATCTCTTCTCCTCTGAAACTGCTAGGCCAAATGGAACGAAACTTGATAGGAAGCATATAGGGAGGACCTTTATAAAGTTTCCTCAATTCCCCCGATCTAACTACAAATATGGCCGCTATAGGGCAGTTCTTGTTTCTAATTGGCCGATTTAAAGAAATCTTCTTCTCTGAAACCGCTTGGCCAAATGAAACGAAACTTGACAGGAATCATCTGTTGGAGGTTTTTTACAAAATTTCCTCATTCTGTCCAGATCAGGCGACAAGCATGGCCGCCATCGGCAATTCTTGTTTCTGATTGGTTGATTTAAAAAAATATTCTCTGAAACTGCTTGGCCAAATAGAGTTGGCCATATAGAGCCAAACTTGATAGTAAGTGTCTATGGCGTATAACAAAAATCTACAGAACTGCTGTATTACTTGAAACTAAACATGGCCTGAATGTTCCTCATAATGTGCTGACCTAATGTTGATACTTTGGTACCGATTCCTCATTCAAGATGGCCACCAGCAGAGGACTTAAGTTAACATAACACCCTATAAGAAATACTGTAGAACCGCAAAATTTTAGAATATGCTGACCTGTAAGTAGAAGGACCTTGATGAAGGTTCAATAAAAACGGCTTTCATTCCAGGTGAGCGATAAGGCTCAGCCCTCTGAGCCTCTAGTCAAAACAATTCATAAATTATATCAGAAGTTTTGCCTGCAAATTTAAAATTTATATTATTTATATGCAAGAATCCCTTTATCACATATATCATAGACATGTTGATGCAATCAAACCCTCACCAACAACCTCTACTTTCCAATTTTTACTTAAACCACCAACACAAATAAGCAAATAAAAAAAATTAATGGCCTTAAACAAGAAGGTCTTCAAGTAAATGAAAAGAAATAGGATACTTTGTTTAACAATGTTCAGCTCTGGTGGCCATTTTGGATGGATCATAGCGTACTAGGGATCATCAGAAACACTTTTGAAAGAGAGCCACTTAAGGACCATTGACGTCAGGTTTTGTTCCAATTTGACAAACGGTTTTAGAGACAAGATCTTTCAGTAAATTCCCCATAAGTTCCTATGTTAAACTATGTTCAGCTCTGGTGGCCATCTGGAATGGTGGACTGGGCCATCGGATACGACAAAGGACTACCTAAACACCATTGCGGCTAATTTTTGTTCCAATTGCCCAAGTGGTTTCAGACAAGATATTTAATAAAATTTTCCATAGGGTCCTATGTTAAACTATGTTCGGCTCTGGCGACCGTATTTGATGACGAGTTGGGTCATCGGATACAAAGCAGAAACAAGACCACCTAAGGGTCATTGCTGCCAAATTTTGTTCCAGTTGGCCAAGTCGTTACAGACAAGAAGATCTTTCACTAAATTCCCCATAGGGCCCTATGTTAAACTATCTTCAGAAGTTATGCATGCAAATTTAAAACTTATATTATTTATATGAAAGAAAACCTTTATCACATACATATCATAGTCATGTTGACGCAATCAAACCCTCACTCTACTTTCCAATTTTTACTTAAACCACCAACACAAGTAAGCAAATAAAAAAACCATTTATTTAAAGTTTTACCTTATATTCTCCGGTGGTTTTCTCAAAACAAAGAATGTTGAAATAGAAGTATCATCTTATATCATACAGGGTTTTATTGCATTTTCTAATTCAACATTTTTATTTGTTACATTTAATGCTAAATTGTTCAAGAATATATTTCTGAATACAAAAAACAAGCTCTGTCTGGATTATTTTCTAGGGTAACTTCAATCCATAAGTTTATTTCATTTGCCTGATTTGGTATAGTATAATATATTGAACAGCACATACATGTAGAATCTACATGTACACATTTTTCTAACCTATTTCAGTATTCAATATTTTTTTTTTCATTTATAATAATAATACTTTATCGTAAATTATACTAATGGGGGTTAAACAATATTACATAAAATGAACAATAACAAACAAATACGTACAGATAAGATATAGTCTAGAAAAAGTAACTAATTAACTAACAGGAAGCATCAATCTACTGATTGATTGATGTAAAAAAATCTTCTCCTCTGAAATCGCTTGGCACTAAACTTGACAGGAAGCATATATGGGAGGTTGTTTACAAACTTTCCTCATTTCGTCCCAGTCGGGTGACAAACATAGCCATCATGGGCAATTCTTTTTTTTTCACTGGTTGATTAGAAAAAAAAGTTTTCACTCTGGAACTGCTTGGCCAAATGGAATGAAACCTGACAGGAAGCATTTATGGGAGGTTCCTTGTTTCGTCCCGATCGGGCAACAAACGTGGCCGTCATGGGCAATTCTTGTTACTCATTGGTTGATTAAAAAACTTTTTTCTTTCTGTAACTACTTGGCCAAAACTGTCACTCAAACTTGACAGGAAGCATCTATGGAAAGTCTTTTATGAAATGATTTTTTTTTCATCCTGATTGGACGACAAGCATGGCAGCCATGGGCAATTCTTGTTTCTGATAGGCTAATATAAAGAATCTTCTTCTCTGAAACCGCTTGGCCAAATGAAAGGAACCTTGACAAGAAGCATCTGTGAGAGGTTTTACAAAGTTCTCTCATTTTGTCCAGATCATGCGATAAACATGGCTCCCATGGGCAGTTCTTGTTTCTGCCAGGTGAGCAATATAGGCTCAGCCCTTTGAGCCTCTAGTTGTATTTATCTACTCTGGTACAAATATGAGTTAGACTTTCCTTAAGTTTCTAATCTCGTGTGTATGCTTTAGCCAGTATTCAGACCTCTGCCTGTTTTATTGCATCCTCCAGGACAATGGGCAATTTATGGCTCTTTGTGAGCAGTTCTGACTACAAAACTGTCATAAACTGTAAAAATAGTAGCCAATTGTTTGACATCTCTAGGACAGTTTTCGGACAAAGGTGTTCCAAGCACCTCTTCTCTAGAATCGTTTCTGACAGCTCTAATGTAGAGTAGTTTAGAACTTACAAAGTTTCCCGGAGAACAGTTTAGAACACTATTCGTATATTCAGAAGTCAAAGATATAATATAAAGTATGTATTTCTATGAAAGGATATGATTGATAATAAATTTCTAGGCACAAAATCCATGTATAATAATATTTCAAACAACTGATCAGTTTTTTGATTGGCTTTCAAGCAGTAAAGTCGTTTTCGCCGAAAAAAAATCTCGTACCTGACAACCTCTAGCACCGGTTTGATCTGGATTGCATAAACAATACATATCCAAAATAAAATGATTCATTACAGCGCTTTAAAAAAAAAAACAGTGACTAGAATTGTTTTTTTTTTCTTGGCTTTTTATTTAAACATGTTGCCACCTTTAAAAAAAAGTTCACAAGCGCTACCTGACTTAGTTTATGTATCCTCAAAGTTTTATTAAGATGCCAGAAGTTATTTAAATTTCAGACAATTTTAACCTCTAACTCGGATGACAAGACAATACTCATCCACACTGTACTGAAAAAGGCTTATAAAACTTACGCAGCTTTCGAGCATAACATGATTTACAGAAAATTTAAATTCTAATACATATGTGGAACTTATACGATTTCAAACAGAGATGATATTCAATAAGAATTTTTCAGAAAATAACATACAACTACGGAAAGAAAGAAGAAAATCCAATCGAATCAGTCTATTTCTACGGAAAAGATAACACCAAAACATGCTCTAAACTTGGTAAAACACCAGATAAGGTAATATAAATACATTCATGCAAAAATGTTATACACTGAAATATATTCTATATAATCAGACTAAAAATGAACTTTAGCAATTCCCATGTTAACAAATTGCAATTCCAGCGTTAGTAAATTTTACGGGAAACTGCTTTTTATGAGTACCATATATTATCGATTATCGTACTTCACTGCGTCTATACCACCCTGCTCAGCCGCTCTCTAATCTCTGTATTAAGGCTTTGTGACGTATGAGGAGACGTTATCAGCGACGTCACAATATGAGAGCAGGACTTATTGGCGACGTCACAATGTGAGAGCAGAAGTTATCAAGCTTACCTCCAAGGAAACAAAGCGTAAAAATGTATTACAGGGGCGACTAAAATGTACAGAATTTGTACGATAAACAGATTATCGGGTTTTCTGCGTAAAGATATTATAAAATATCAGCCGCTCGACACAATATGAATCTTTCAGGCTCGTTCGCTGTGCTCACTCGCAAAAAAGCTTCATGTTGTGGCTCGCGGCTGATATTTTACTATATCAATGAGCAGAAAACCCGATAATCTATACATCCATATTATAAAAGCTATATACATGATATATAAGCCACTAAATTAACAAGTTCAGGATCTTTCAGGCATGTAGCGTGTAGGGGCTTTGCCAATGCAAATAGGCATTCTAGAAAGTCATTTTTATAATTGTTTGGCATAATATGTGATAAAATGACAAATAATACCTTTAATTATTAATTAATCATTATACATAAACATGTCATAAAGTGTTGTTCTTAACTGTACAACTTACAGGTCTCTCTGTTTTTACCATCGAATTGTTTTCAAGAAGAAATAATACGTATCTATTCAACTGAGTCAGATGATGAGTCATATAAAAGGCTAAAAGAGAAAGCAGAGGAATGTTTAGACAAAATTGGATTGGAATATGAAAAGGATACTTCAGATAAATCGAAACCTAGTACATCAGGATCACCTTCTGATAAAAAGAAAAGGAAATCAAGCAAGTAAATTTGTCAAAGAAGCGACAATTTATTGCCTGATACACGTACTTAGACCATAAGAGTTTTAAAATGTCATTGATCATTTATTTATATATTTTGATTAAATTAGAATCTTTATAGATTATCACATTATTTAACACTGTGATCAATCCTTTAGCTTTATTTTATAAGAAACTGCTTTTATATGTTATTTATTTGTATAATTAAATCCTTAAACTTATTTATAACACTGTGATCAATCCTTTAGCTTTATTTTATAAGAAACTGCTTTTATATGTTATTTATTTGTATAATTAAATCCTTAAACTTATTTATGTATAACTTATTATAGATATTTGTGAACTAAAGAAATAAAATAATTTATAAGTAGTATGATATTTATTCAGAGAACAAAGGCGGTTTTTCCCTAGATGTAATCATCATTTATAAGTCTACATACAGGGCTTACATTTAATATATTAGGAGAGGTAACTCCCATAAGATGCCGTTATGTCCTTTAGACTCACATTTTAGAAATGTTGCGTCCCTAACCAATACAAAATATTACTAACTTCAGAAGGTGTCGTGTCTATGGCAAGCCGTTTTACTATTCATTCAAACTTCAAAATATCTAATTAAATTATTTAACACTGTGATCAATTCTTTGGCTTCATTTTACAAGAAACTGGTTTATATGTTATTTATTTGTACAGTTAAATCCTTAAACTTATTTATGTATAACTTATTATAGATATTTGTGAACTAAAGAAATAAAATAATTTATAAGTAGTATGATATTTATTCAGAGAACAAAGGCGGTTTTTCCCTCTGTAATCATCATTTATAAGTCTACATACAGGGCTTACATTTAATATATTAGGAGAGGTAACTCCCATAAGATGCCGTTATGTCCTTTAGACTCACATTTTAGAAATGTTGCGCCCTTACCCAATGGCAAAATATTACTAACTTCAGAAGGTGTCGTGTCGACCATTGACGACTATGTAAACTTTTGGTGTTTGTTTAGTTATATAACATGTGATTTGGTGTTTTCTTTGCACATTTATTATCTCGGAAATATCGATGCTGGTGCACTTAAGGTCACCGACCGTATCCCTAGTTCAGTTGCTTGTGTTTCCATACGTATACTAGCCCGAAATAATACAACACAGTAAAATTTGAGAAATCGAAGGAGTATCTCTCTCGTGCATAGCTCTGTCCTTATATGGTTTTGGCTTTACCCCTTTTTTTTAAATTAGGCCTTCTACATTTTAGCTCCTATTCCCCTTTTAACGTCTGCTAACCTTACTGGTCGTCAGAGAAAAACATGTCGTCGTAAACATTTATTTCTCGATTCGCCGATTGTATAAAGGCTGAAAATGTCAACGAGTAAGTCGAATTTAAAACGTCTGGAGAGGGGCTGAGATTTATTTGTTCCATTCAACAATAAGGATTTTCTTCTCCCTTTCAGGAGAATTAATCTACTAGTATTTATATGTTCTTTTAAATTTTTTGAAAGATTGGTATAATTCCATATAACATGAGTCAATATATAGCACGTTCCTGTTTTCGATGTAATGATAAGTGGTAACAAACTCTGTCTCTTTCCAGAAAGTGATTGGACATCAATTTATTACAAGTTATTATCCCTTGTAACTATAAATCCAACAATGGTTATGCTTCTCATTTTCTCAGTTAAGCCGAGATGATTATATGTTACAATAAGAATAGGATGCAATATAAGATTTGATACACATCAAAATCCTCAGGTTGACAACAAAGTTTTCAGTATCCCTTCTCATGTTAGAAGATTTTTTTTCTATTGCTTGTCAAAGTTCTTAGAAAAAAAAATAGAAATGACTTTATCATGGTGATCATTCTGTTTCTGTTACTATTTTATTTTTACTATATGTAAATGGAATACATTCACTATGAACACAATTTGATCTTAAACGGCCATTTCTGTCACGTTTAATCTTGAATGTCTTTATTTTCACAATTTGTGACATTTCAGACAATATCAAAATAATAAGACTAAAAACAAGTTTTTTGTCTTGTATTCAATCAAGGATGGTTAAGACCCGTTTATAAAAGCTACATGTAACTAGAGGCTCCCAGGAGCCTGTATCGCTCACCTGGACTATGTCAATCTTGACTGACAGTCTGTCAAGTTCCAACTGGCTCAATGCTTTCAAACATGAAGATCTTTCAGTGATGTTTCCACTCAGGTCCTATGTTAAACATTGTTCGGCTTTGACGGCCATGTTGGATGACGGGTTGGGTCATAGGATATAATTCTGAAAGAGGACCAACCAAGGACCGGCCTTGTGGCAATTTTAGGTGGTGGGCGGGGTCATCGGATACAATTCTGAAAGAGGACCAACAATTGTTTAGGGGCCAGCTGAAGCCTGCCTCCGGGTGTGGGATTTTCTCGCTGCGTTGAAGACCCATTGGTAGCCTTGAGCTGTTTTCTGCTCTTTGGTCGGGTTGTTGTCTCTTTGACACATTCCCCGTTTCCATTCTCTATTCTATAGTTCATGTATTCTGAGTGAAAAAAAACAATCACCTTTCTCCAGATTGATTGATTGGTTGATTGATTGACTGATTTGTTGTTCGCTTAACGTCCAGTAGCATATATTTCGTACTTCTTCAGGACGACAACCAGTTCAACAATTTATCAAACCCAATTCAAATACGGGGAACACAAAGGGAACCTTGCTTCAGAGAATACGGGATCATAAAAGTAATGATTCAATCCTGGCCAAATAACATAGGATTTTGTAAATATTTTTATTGTTTATTGACTATTTTATAAGTAGAAACTGTAATTGATACAAAAATATCAAAAAGGTAAACATAATAACATAACAAGGACATATCTTAAACAAATCTTAAATTCCTTTACATTCAATCTTGATAAGATATAAAGGGCAATAGTTGTCTATGCACTGAGCCGATCATCTGTAAATATAGAGAACCAGACAAGGACAAACTTAAAACAAAACACAACAAGAAAAATTTAAAAGCACAATTGGCAACATGTAATTAAAATCGGAGGTGAATTCTTGTGTTCCATGATTCCTGCATCATTAAAATACAATTGCCATGTTGCTCATGACCAAGTCTAGTAGAAATTCATGTTTAGCAATAGAGAAATAGCAAAACAACAAATCGAAAAGATCAGTTTCTTTTTGAAATTTGATTTTTATGACTAGCACGACATTGAGTACAATTTGCACCAAAACTTTTCAAGATTTCAAATGGAAACAAAGTCTTAGAATTAATTTAAGACGTAGAACTATAAATTTTTGGTGAGATGTTTTTACCTTACGTTTTGAAAAAGTGGAATTAGTTTAAAATCTCCCTAAGGCCATTTTTTCGCAGGTTTCTCATTCAGACCTTTGCAAAATCCCTTTATTCAGAAATATAGAACTCGTATGTAATTTACATTTCAATGGAAAAACTTATGCAAAATTTCTTTTTACTTAAGCACAAAATTATTATATATGACATTTACAAGATTCATCAGACGTTCAACATGTAAAAAGTCCAAATATATAATCCATTCATAAAACCTTGGTTGCGACATGTAAAATCTTGATTTTTCCCCAACAAAAATGAGCGCGAGTAAAGGCACTGTCACACCTTATCGGATACAGCAAACGAACGAATAGGAAAATAGTTATCCGGTAGCAAAATTAGTCTCCGTTGCTACTCAAAGCTCTGGCGATCGGTGCATGAACCGTACAAAACGACCATTTATCGCATGAATGCCGGACGCGTACAGGAAATGAAACGCACAGAATAAAACCGACTTAGAACGCAAAGTAACGGACGAGTACCGGATAAAACGAATTTACAAATATATAACACCTATTTTTGACTGTCATGTGACACAAATATAATTAATAAATACCCATGTGAATTAAAGTTTAATTCATTCTCACAAAAAGAAATAATATTCATGCTAAAAAAAAACCTTTTATATCATCTAGAAGTTGATATTTCTCACGTGATATTTCTATGCGTTTTTCGTCCGTATTGTCCTTTTTAACATACGGTCAGTATTCGGAACACATCCGTTTAATCCGTTGTCTGTCCGGTAATAGTCCGTTTCGTGAATAAGGTCCACCTTAAACCAACGTGTGTGAACCGGACAAGTAACGGACAAGAAAATGAAAAAACGAGTACCGCACATAACGCATACCTACTGTACATTCAGCGGTCACACTATTCGGTGATGGTCCGTTCCAAGTTTTGAACATGTTCAAAATCTTAAACCGGACTGAACGGACTTTCCCGGACAAGTAACGCATTCGCCGAATAAGGAACGGACGACAAACGCATGTTAACGGAGAAGAACAATTTTGCTTTCCGTTCGACGTCTGTTAGCATTATCCGGTAAGGTGTGACAGGGGTTTAAACCTCAGACCCAATTAGACTATGACATTTAGCTTTTTAATACTACAACAGATAATTTTACTCTGTTATTCATAGGGTACGCATTCGCCGAATAAGGAACGGACGACAAACGCATGTTAAGGGAGAAGAACAATTTTGCTTTCCGTTCGACGTCTGTTAACATTATCCGGTAAGGTGTGACAGGGGCTTAAACCTCAGACTCAATTAGACAATGACATTTAGCTGTTTAATACTACAACAGACAATTTTACTCTGTTATTCATAGGGTACCTGGTAAAAAAATAAATCCTTGGATTATTTACTATCACTTGCATGTTAATAATACAAATCCGAGTGTATATACCCAGTATGCTGATAGGCAAAAAAAGTCATACAAAACAATTATCTACATCGCGAGTTTATATTCAGGATATTCCTGGACTACTGATCCCCGGTTGGTGCGGTAGGTAATTTTGGGAGACAAATCATGCTCTACTGTTACATTAGCGCCGCCTCTGTTTTCATTACTGTTATTGTTGATTTGGTTGAAATTTAAAGAATTAATGAAGGTCTGTAAGACAATTCTTATAATGGAAAATGAATGAGTTACTGTCATAAAAAAATATTATTAATACGTCATCAAAGTCAATCTTGAATATTAATTAAAAATAATTTAACTAAATATCACACAACATATATTCTAAACAATGAAAGACAATAAAATAGGTTATACAACTAATTCCACCATAACTTTATGACAATAATATAGTACATAAGGAAATTAATTTGCCTCGAGAATTTTATTTGTTCAATGATGTACTTAAAAGAAAGCCAAAACAGTAAACTTGCTCCTTTATAGTCGTCTGACAATCCTTGATACTAAAATTACCTAAATAAAACTTTTTGGATCAATTTTTTATGGGAATTTTCGTAAACAAGCGATGTAGCAAGATCAGTTAATGTAAGCGTTCTTTTTGTAATGCAATCGGAAGTTTTAATCCTATTGCATTTTTTACAATTACAAAAACATTTCATTGATTTCTCAATTTCAATCAAACTCGTTATTAGCAATGAAATGAGTATTTGTGTGTTATAGATAACTTACACCATCAATATCCTGTCAAAACTCTTTTTTGCAATTGATAAAATCATAAAACATTCAAAAAGTCCCTAGGCGGTTGGTGCATAAAACGAGTATGATGGAGGTCGATCACTAGGCACACCATTTTGATTCACAGTTACATTTACATTTATTTGTGGGTTGAACTGTATAGTTCCCGAATTATTTTGTGGAATTTCGGAATAACCTGGTAGAAAAGTAGGCGAAGTTCTGCTACCATCTGTCCTATCTGTACTTCTTTCAGTCCTACTCCATGATGGTTGGTAAGTGGTTGATCTTTCCGGGGGTTTATATCTTGCAGAAAGACTTGAGGTGGGAAGTGCTGGGTCAGCTTTATGGAACTTCCAGTATAAGAAAAAGGCAATAATTATAAGAATCACACCGAAAGCAATTCCCAATATAATCTGCCATCTTAATGAGATAAAGTCAGTTTCTGAAAAAAAAATAGTAAAAAGAGATAGGTAAAACATCGCAAATAGAATTCGCATTCGTATTCAAATATTTGCCAGGGATTAAAAGATAGGTTGGTAGAATGTAGTCCTAGATTACTTTAGCGTCAACTGGCTTGTTTTCGAATTGGCTGTGGCTGTAGGACGTCTTATGAAACTTGGAAATTTGTCTATTATGTTCAGAATCGGGTCTTTATTAATTATACATGCTTCACTTTTTTCTATTTCTCTATTAAACCACGAGGTCAGTTCACAATTACAAATTTTCGAAATTTACCCCATGTGGGACTGTGTTTTTCAAAGTCATAATTCGAAAATCTTATTGCACACCTACATACGGTGTATAACAATACAAATTATGTATGCTATTTCCCAGATCTAACACCCATCCGCGCCATACTCTAAGCCGAGTTTGCCAAAAACTAAAGAGGACTTTAGGAAACAATTGCAAGCTTTAATTCAATTTTCACATTTTATATGTTTAATTTATTTAATCCGAGAAACAACTGGATAAATGGAACTTGCGTGTGAATATGGACAAAAGGAGAGAAAAAACACAGCCGAAAAGGTTCGGTTTCTTGAAGCGGCTGTGTTCAAACTAGGTTATTTTCTAGGACTTAATCTGAAAGTCTGGATGGGAGTGTCTTGAATTCTGTATTCCGTTACTTTGTGTCCCCGTTGTCTGCATTTAGTTAAATATAACTTTTTAGTATGGAAGATATTGCGAGTCTGCAATTTTTTAGGTCAGAATTACAAAAACTGCAACGATTGACTGAGTTAGGACATTTTAAGGTGCAAGTGACATATATATCTTTCAAAAGGGTTGTTTAACTGTCAAGTTGTTATTTTCTGTAATCAGTATTTTCCCTAAAATTCTTTAATCATTTTTAAATTATTCTTTATGTTGTAGAACACCATCTTTCTCTATTCTTTACTTTTTAAAGTCATTATTCTCTATCCCGATTCTCTATTCTATAAACCCTATCACAGCCTCTACTATATCTGGTTCCTGGGCTATCATATACCTGTACAGTAGGCGTGAATGAACTGATAATTGTTGAAAGAAGTGCACTGGGAACCTTTGTCTCAAAGTATTTCATAGGATATACGTTTGGGATAACCATATTTATAAACAATTGCATCTATTTTCCCAGTTTTTGAACATTCTGCAGGTGTGTGGGGATATAAACTATGTGACTGTCGTGGGAAAATTTCAATTTAGAGAAATAAGAACCTTTCTGAAAATTAGAAAGAATATTCCCGTTATTATTGGGATGGTCTCTTGAATATGCGTAAACTGATTCAGTTATGGTATATAATAATAAACACAAGTCGTAAGAGAATACGTACAGTACCGCACAGAATAATTGTTTGGGACTCATCGTGATTCATGTATATCATGTCTGGACTACAAGACCTTTTTCTCTTCAGCTAATCACACGGATGGACTCGGTCCTAAATTCTTATGTTAATTTGTCAAAGGAGAATAATGAAAAATAACTGCGACAAGCAGATTTCTGGCATCAATAAGATAGTATTGTGTGCAAACTTGCTTACTAACTAGTTTAACAAGACAGGAGAGCCTACATTGTTTTCAATTAGAACATGTGTAGAAATTGAACGAGGTCGTTTCTGTAATACCCTGACTGTGCAAATTATGCAAAACCGGTGAAGTGTAGTATGAACTTCATTCTGGATTGTGAGCAATAAAGCAGTGAAAAAGACAATCCAATACAGAACTTACAAGTACTAAAGTTCTTATCAGACATAGGCAGTAAACTTGTTCACGATTTATATTTAACAGTGTGAGTATTCATGCAGTAAGTGAACAGCGTTATTTTCTGATGTATCTCTGAATTAAAATTCTTAATGAGCTCAATTTTCATTCTTGTGAAAAGTAAACTGTATATAAGGTTGCACTTAAATACTAGTAAGCATATATAATGTTTGCTAATGCCCCCCCCACCCCTCCAGGTCTTACAGTTACAGAATCATGACAATTATTTATAACATTCTGACAACTATAGCACAGTAATGTCTAATGCTCATGCTTTTGCTTTGCCTTATTGGCACCTAACATTTTTTTCATTTAAATATCTGGAGCCTTCAGGGCCACAGCTATAGAAATGATGTTAAGTCTCTGATTACATTTTTTTGGTATACTTGTCAAATTGATTTACTTAATAGTTCCAAGGGCAATTCATAAGGGGATATTAGTGTACAGTCGCCTAACAATGGAAAACATCTCTGATTACATAATTTTGGTATAATTGTCAAATTGATTCACTTCATAGTTTTGAGAGCAATTTAAACATCACTTTTCATAAGGGGATACTGGTGTACAGTTGCCTAACAATGAAAAACCTCGGAAGTGAACAGAACTACAGACGTCAAAATCAAAGCACATGATGGACCAGACCAAAAAATATATAACAAAAACTGCAGAATTTGAACAAAAGATATGACAAAATAAATGGTACAAATAATACTGCTTAATAAAATCGTAAAAATGAAAGATTTTCCTCTACGGAGGCAATTTTGGACCACCAATCATGACCTTATGAACATAATTCTATTTATGGCTTCAAACACACATTTCCACCATAAATGATTTGTGTATAATTAACATAAGTTTAAATAATAACGACAAGAATGGAACTTGTCTGAAAAACTGGGGACATCTTAATGATATTATCTGAAATTAACATAACATCTATATTATCTTGATTACTGTATCACAAATGCCATACATCAAATTGGTTTTGGTGTTGTTCATTGTGGTTTTATGCCACTTCAAATGGCTACATCTTGGTGGCAGAATCCATAGTACCCAGAGACAACCTCCGACATACGACAGGAATACTTGTCAATTAAGATTGGAGTTCAACCCACCTTGCCATAAGTTGGATTTGAACTGACAACCTCAGTGTTGATAGACTAGTGATCATCAGTAGTTACAACCAACTACCTAGTCCACTCGACCACTGTAGCCCTACATCAAAATGACACCAGTGGAAAAACCAAAGACTCAGTTTCATTTCTTTTGAGTCTTTAATTCTGAAAAAGTTATCTTTTTTCTCACTTTTCCTTTATTTGTTTGATTGATTGAAATCAGAAGGAACAAAGGTCATGAAAAGAACTGAACTCTGGTAATTTTAATTTATAACAACTATATGATTTAACTGATGTAATTATGTTAAGGGAGAAAATGAGGGTAATACAATACTACCATACAAAAGTTTTCATTCATACACACATCCAGGGATTCACTTTTTTGTAAAATGTGATATGCTGTAATCAATGTTGTAAAGGACAGCAGAGAAAAAAAATACATTCAGATCATTTGAACTTCTTATGCTTATAAATTTTTACTCCAAATGTACCACTAACCCTAATAAAAGGATTGAAATAAGCTAAGAAAAACAAAAACAGAAAAAGATTTCAGATATCAAGAACATCCTAGGCACAAATTACTAAAGCATATATAGTCCGCTCAAAATTATAACAAAATATTGTCTAAATTTTTAATAATAATGAAAATATTAAATTAAAACAATGGTACAATGTATTGTAGAAAACTTACAACACAAAATATTACAAAATGCCTATATATGGTATGTTTTGTCATAGAAAAAATACAATAAGAAAAATAAAAAAATGCCTACATACATGTACATGTATTAAATACTTGTGTGAGCAAATACATAAATTCATCTAAATATTTATTAAAGTACAGCAAATTGTATCTACTGTTTGTTCCATATAAACCGTAGACTATTTTTGGGGAATATCTGTAAACCCCCCCCCCCCCCCCACAAAAAAAAAAAAAAAAAAAAAACTGATTCATTGCTGTAAAATATGATGTCATTACATGTAAGTGGGATATGCAAATGTTGAACAAGTGTAAGTCTTCTTTCCAAAATTTACTTTCAGGATAAAGCTTGTTAGATTTCTGTAAAATTTTAGTAATGCCACAACTTTGCTTAAAGAAATCATTTTCTGAGGTATACGAGACACAAAGTCTTTTAAATCTGATAAATTGTTGTATTGGAATCAAAAGAAATATGTTTTTGAAGGGGTGTATATAAATCAAGCTTTGGTGGTCAAGTACAAAGCACTTTGATGGTCAAGCAAAGATGCCTTGATCTCTTATAATTATAGAGTTTTTATTAAAAATAAAATCAAAGGAAAATTTAAACCATTGAACTAAATTTCTTGTATGTAAACAATCTGTAGCAATAAAAAAGTCAATTAATAATTTAAATATTTAATTGTACTTTTGTGATTTATAAAAAATATCAGGTGGCCCTAAAATTTCAAAAACATATCTACATTTATATTTTGCCAGTAACAAAAAGAATAACTGAAAAATAACAGATATGTATTTAAAAAAATCAGTCCTGATTTAGTTGAATATGCAAATGCAATTCTCAAACAAGAGGCTCCCAAGAGCCTGAATTGCTCACCTGTAATTTTTTGTACAGATTTTGCATCAATGATTATTTTTGCTATTTAATGTATACCGCCACATTTTTCGCCTTAATATTGACTTGTACAGCTAAAATATGGAATCCTGAAGCCGAATATATATATTTGCTAGGGACTTTTTCATTGGTTGATATGGACTTTTTCAATGGCCTTGACTCTTGACCTTCCATTTTGACTTGAACAGGTAAATTGTAGGGTCCTGAACCCAATATCTGGTTGCTAGGGACTTTTCCATTGGTTGCTATGGATTTTTTCAATGACCTTGACTTTTGAGCCTCCATATTGACTTGTACAGCTTTATTATAGGGTCCTGAATCTATATGGTTGCTAGGGACTTTTTCATATGTTGCTTTTGACTTTTTCAATGACCTTGACTCTTAACCTTTCTTTTTTACTTGTACAGGTAAATTATAGGGTCCTTAAGCCAAATACATATGGTTGCTACAGACTTTTTCAATGACCTTGACACTTTTACAGATACCAATTAATTTATTTCAGGTTATGCTGTAAACATCTGTGACAATATGTCAGACGATTATTTTTATTGATAATTACTATTAACATGTATATAATCTTTCAAGGGCAAAAACTCCTATAAGGTCAATTGATGAATTTGGTCATGTTGACTTATTTGTAGAAGATACTACTTTGCTGAACATTTTTGCTGTTTACAGATTGTCTTTATCTATAATAATATTCAGGTTAATAACTTAAAACAGCAAAATTTCCATAAAATTAATAATTCAGGGAAAATAACCCTACAAAGGGTTGACCAATTCGTCTGAAAATTTCATGGCAGGTAAATCTTGACCTGATTAAAATTTTATCCCTTGTCAGTTTTGCTCTAAATGCTTTAGTTTTTGAGATATAAGCCAAAAACTGCAGTTTACCCTTTATGTTCTATTTTTAGGCATGGTGGCCATGTTTCTTGACCGTTAAGAAAATAACACTCAAACTTCATGCTAGAAACCCTAAAGATCATTCGACTTTCAGTAGTTTCAGAGGAGAAGATCTTTGAAAACGTTTATGACTGATGGACGACGGAAGGACAAAGACGGATGCCAAATGATAGCAAAAGCTCACGTCCTTTTAGGAGAGATGAGCTAAAAACAGCTGCACCAATATTAAGTTTTGCTAAGAAAATATCCTTTATTCTGCTTCTGACAAAAGTATGTACTTTCTCATTGTCTATGAGCCATCTGAGGTGAGACCATATTATGATACCTACTGAATGGAGGTGTATTTACTGACAATTCACAGAATTCTTTATCCTTCTAATTCACCTTCTAGAATTCATTTTTTGTCATGTCACATTACCTAGAAGATAATAGCAAATGATCATAAAAGCTCTTTGATATTCAAAGAGTGTACAGGAATACTCAGTCTGGTATTTAGGTTCTAATATATCACATATCATATATCATTGATGAAAATAAATAATATTAACTCGTTTAAATGGATATGTGAAAAATATTGACTTAAATTTATAAATATTATAATAAAAACAAAGCATCTCAGATTATTACATAAATATATACAGTTGATTCTCGTTGTCTTGAAATTGCTTGAGTTGAAATTTTGGTTATGTAGAACTTTTTTCTGGTCCCAGCAGCCGACAGTATAATCTTTGTATTATCTTTTATCTCGAAATTCAATTAGTCGAAATTTCGGTTGTGTCGAAGTGATATTATATATGAAGGACTTAAATGTTTTACTATGTTTTTGGAATTAAACAATATTGTGGGTTTTGTGATAAAAATAAAATTTACATCAATAAATCAAAGTTTTTTAACAGTATGTTATCGTCCTATTTATTCACTACTGTCATTACAAAATTCGGATTATGTTAATAAGGTGTGACTTGCCGAAAATAAAGAATCTATAAAATCAATAGAATCAATAAGAATTTATGAGACAATCACCATTAATCAAAATCCGATGACCCAAACAAACAAACATGTTTATCATACAATAACTCAACAAACAAGTAAAATCGATCACTGAACGAATGGAAAGGAATATAGAAGTAATTTAATGTTTATCTCCCTTGTCCAAAACTCAAGAATTTGAAGCTCCTTTTTTGTCGAACTTCGGCTATCTCGAACCCAATCCCATGATCACATGCACTTCGAGATAACGAGATTCAACTGTAATTATGATTCTACTTTCTCCCAGCGAACACAACATTCAAAGTAGAATTAACTCCAATAAAATTGCAGTTGACAGAAATAACATTCCTTTCTATGAATCTTCTAGCCATCTATATCTGTGATTCTGTCACAATTAAAGACTAATGTTGAGTTAAAAATGATCCTTGGACGACTTCATTATAAGGCGGAGGAGCCGATGGAGAAACTGTTCCCTCTGGTAATGGTACTCTATCAGCCCCATGATGTGTCCTTTGGTAAGAATGTAATACTTGTGGAGTTGTGTCCTCTTCTTCTTCTACTGGATCCATTTCTATTGACTGGTGTGCTCTTTTGTACTGTTTTCTTCTTATTTTACAAGCAACAATAATGATGACAATAGTTATGACTAACACTAAACTCACAATGATGAGGATAATTCTAATATTAAAACGATCTGGTTCGACTGAAATTTAAAACATCATAGACACATAAATTAATGTACCATTCATGACAGGTATAAATTTTGCATTTATTTAAGCATTCAAAAATATTAATGGGAGCTCGAGGTTTAACTAGAGAATCAAGTGAGTGTGAATTGCTCACCTGGAGAATGAATCAGATAACCTACACCATATTTAACTTTGTTTTTATATCAAGGCTCGCTGTTGTCTCTTTGACACATTCCCCGTTTCCATAAACCTATTCCATAATCTCTATTCTATAAACCTATCAGAATGAAATCAGAAACTTTTATAAAGGTCTTTTTAGTCGCTCATTAATATTGGCCTTGTAGTTTCAGAGGACATGAAACTGTGATTTCCCATAGCCCTCAATGCAAATCTATATATGTGCCAAAAGTTTCAAAAAATCAGAATCAAGAATGGCCATATTTTTCATCCAATCCGAATGAAATGACAACCTTTAATAAAGAACTTCCATACATGTTTCCTGCCAACTTTGGTTAATACTGGCCTTGTTGTTTTTGAGGATATAATAACAAATTGTGATTTCTCACAGGCTTCAAAATACACTAATATATGCCACCTGATGAATTAAAAAAGAGGAATCTCCCAATCATCATTCCTGTAAAGTTTGAAAACATTTGGCAAAGTAATTTTAGAGAAGAATATATTTGAAAATTTGACCAATCACAATCAAAACTCGCTTCTGGTAGTTTAATGATGTTTTTCAACCGACCCAAATGAAACTAGAACTGTGAAGGGACCTCACTAACTATACCCTCCGCTGCTGTTAATTTAATAGACTAGGGCATCCTTATCATGGTGAATTGTCTCACAATTTCTAAGTCCAACTGGGTATAACTGAGGGAACAAAAGAGTATAAAATTATGGGAAAAAGTATTGGACCAGGACATACTTCGCATGCGCACATCTAAATACTAGGATCTAACAGTATGCAAAGTTTCATTAACCTCTGATAAGGCATGTTTGAGAAACTGCGGGTACAAAAAAAATTGGGGGATAGACAGTATTTCTAAATTTCTTTCAGTTTAGGGGAGAAAAAAAATTCTGGACAGACAGACAGACAGACAATGTTTGCGGGGGGTTAATAAGGACCTTTTATAAAGGACATTCAATACATTATTTGGTTATTAGTAACTTATTACAAATTTACTAAGCTTGTTGTTTCAGAGGAGATATTGAAATAGGGATTTCCCGTAGGCTTCAATACAAAACTATATGCCACTGTAGCCACCATGTATGCCACTTATCAGCATCAAATGAGGAATACTTGTAGTGGGTCTCCTATTCATCAGTCCTATGAAGTTTAAAAAGATTTGGCATAGTATTTTTAGAGGAGAAGAAATTTGAAAATTTGACCAATCAGAATCAAGAATTGCCTCTAGTGGCCATTTTTTCTATCCAATCGCAAAGAAATGAAGATGTTTTATAGACACCATATCTGCAAAGTTTGGTTCAATTTGGACCAGCAGTTTCAGAGGAGACAACATATTGTCTAAGGAAGGACAAACATTACTATGACAGACGACAATAGATGCAAAGTGATAACAATAGCTCACATGGGCCTTTGATTCAAGTGAGCTAATAATAACACAGGGCATAATGTCCACCACAATATTAACAATGTTTTTTTTTAAATGTGCTAGTTGTATTTAACACAGTAGACCATGTGGTTAAAGAATTTTCTTTTACCTCAAAATTTTACCTTATTTCTTTGAAAATAAAAGCGACAATTGATTCTGACAGTCCTGTCCCTTCCTACTTTTTACAATAATTTTGACTTCAGATTTATATGTCACCAGTTATTATCATTTAGTATCTTGGCAAGAGTTTAGTTATATGCAGTGGATTTGTGTCATTACCATACTCAAACCATTCTAGTAAATATGCTTAACTTGATTTCTACTTCTTAAACCACCTAAATATTTGTTCCTGCTTCTAGAAGTATAGATCTATAAGCTTTTACACCATTTACATTGATCTGGAACTTAACAACAAAGTAAACAGAAGCCATTCATGCATGTAATGTAGGATGGATGGATGAATACTGTTTAACGTCTGGTGGTAACCAGGTACATATCAGGACGAGAACATGTTGATATGACAATGAATATTATTCCTTGCTTTGTACTAGACCGACATCACAAGGTAACTGTCCACAGGAAGACATATCACCCCACCCAGACACATTATACTGACTCAGAGCCAACATGTCAATCTTTGCTCTTACTCCTAGATGCCGCGTGCTTGGCGGAGAAACAGCAAATACCAATTTCAATGTCTCTGGTTTGACCCTGACGGGGATCGAACCAGCGACCTTCCAAACTCGGGGCAAGCACCTGTAATGTAGGCCAAAGTTGTTTGATTGTGTGTGGACCATCAATCTATAATGCCAAAAATATACATGAAAAAACTCGTTTGTGATTTGTAATTGAGTGAACTGAAATTGGACCATAACACAAAAGTTTAACCAGATTAACATAAGTGTAAAACAGAAGTTAAAGTTTCATGGGCCTTTTATAGTATGAATAATTTATCTTATGACAAGTACTTATAGATATCTGGATATCAAAGCAAAAGTATTCATGCATAACATATGCAGCTATAGACTCTGGTCTTTCAATAATATATGTATAGAAATATGTAGAGACAGGAAACAGATATTTTCATTATTAAACAAATAAGTTATACTAGCATGACCTCAACTTAACTAATTGCAATAAATAAACTTCATAAAGAATATTAAGGTGTCACACAGACTTCTCATGCATACATGTATATGTTTACTCCCCTAGACTGAAAGAAATTTAGAAATACATTTACTAGTATTCTCAAATAACAAACAACTGGATTTTTTAAAAGTAAATATAAGGCAAAGTACTAAAACTACTACCATAATACACCTAAAAAATCATTTACATGTACTTTCTAACTAGTACAAGGAAACAAATATGTAATAAATCAACTTTCTGCTAGAGATCTTATACATGCCAAAACTGATTTATCTTTTGAACTTATAAAGGAAAAAAAATTCTGAAATAAATCTTCTGATCTTGGTCTTCACTATGTAGTGCATTAAACCATTTATAACACTAGCCATTACAGAAATCCGTGCTAGTCATTCCAATTAATATTCATCATGTAATTCAATATGAAAAATAATACATGAAATAAAACTGATATACCTCCATAGATCATACAGTTAATATGGTTTATATCACATATCTGAAAAATGTTAATTCCATTTTCATCTCAATTTAACAAATGTTACAAACAAAGACAATTATACAGAATATTTATGAGATAATCAATATTGTCCATATAGTATAAATCTTGAAATCTGAAATCTGTGTTAAACTCAATTAATTCAAATAGCCTTTAGCAGAATTTATACCTCCATTATATAATAATGCTTATTATGTAATTTGCTTTGGCAAACAAATTTTAAAAGACAACATTAAAATTTTTATAGAGAAATAAAGGAGATATCTAGGGGAGATAATGTCAAAGAGACAACAAACCACTTAGACGGAATAAAAGTATAAACAGATGTTATCATATTGCCTTCAAAATGGTGCACCAATACAGAGTAATAATCTCTTATGCCCACAAATAAAAAAAAATATTCATTGGATGTGGAAGATTGATAAACTGCCTTTAATAACAATATTTTTAGCCTAATTTAAAAATAAGCTAAAATGCACAATCAGAAACTTGTCAATTTCAATAACTTATTGGTTACTAGGTCACGAACTGTTACATATAAATATCTCTGCGCAAAAACAATATTAGATATGCCACGTGTGAAGAAAAAAGCTTACCTTAAATATTTAAATATATATATATATACTTTTATCAAGTGTATAAAGATAATTAAATATCACTGATAAACAATAAATTAACAAAAAATTATGTTTTAATATTAATTAATCAGTTCAGAAAATCATATACAATATAACAGGCAACTTAAACTGTTTGGCTTAAGTTTTCATGAAAAACTTGGTTTGGCAAAAACCACATTTTTAGGTTTCATTTTAGAAAACTAGTACAAAATAACCATACCAAGAAAGTTACATGCAAAGAAAAATAGCATTAATTTGAAAGTTTAATATAAAATAAGGTAAGAAGCTTTGAACGGCTTAAGAAAATCATATGAATATCAGAATTACTATTGAACAGATGTAACAGTACTTACCCTTCTTTTCTTCTTCCTTTGGTATGGAATATTTTTCTGTGCTGTTTACTGAAATACAAATAAAATTAACACACTCAAGAATATTTCACAGAACTGATTCTCTGTTTTTTTCCATATATATTTTAGAACATATAAATAAAGGGCTTCGCTAAGTGCAGTATGATACGACAGCATCATGTTTACAGGTGAATAGTTGAAGTGAGTGAGGACACTCTATCATGCTTAACCCAATATAGTGTTGGATATATCAATATACATTACACAGTATTATATTTGGAATACCACAAAAACTAGATGAAAAAAAATCTAAATAAAAGAAGAATGTGTCCATGGGACACGGATGCCCTCGCTTAAAAAAATGCAAGAGTCAATGTACTTTTTGACGTTTTTTTTTCTTTGAAACTTAATGAGTAAAAGTCATAGAGTGCTTAAACAGCAAATTTGGCAATTTTTCAATTTATAAAGGGACATAGCTCAAGAACGGTACAAGTGACCCTCCCAAATTCAAACTTGATCTGTGTTTTGTGGTAATAAGCATTGTGTGTAAGTTTCATACCATTTGGTTGAGGCAAAGTAAAGTAAGAGTGTGGAAACGTCAAATTCAGCCATTTTTCTATTTATAAAGGGACATAGGTCAAGAATGGTGAAAGTCAAAGTGACCCCATCCAAATTCAAACTTGATCTGAGTTTGGTAATAAGCATTGTGTATTGTATAAGTTTCATAACAATTGGTTGAGGCAAAGTAAAGTTAGAGTGTCTAAACAGCAAATTCAGCCAAAAATTTTCCATTTGTAAAGGGGCATAACTCCAGAACGGTAAACGAATTGCTATTACCCTTAGTATTGTTTTAAATAAAGGATAGAAAACTTTTGTTGCATACTAAAGAGAACACCCATCAATATGAATTAAAAAAATCCCCACTGAAATCAGATGAAAAATAATTTTAGGTGTCCTACAATATGGCTCATTTTGGTCCCTTAAATTACTTTATTCTCTTTAATGACAAAAGATACACAAAAAATGCCTGAAGTAACTTTTATTGGATTTCTTTATGAAAAAACATTTTAAAAAATCATCAAAATCATATCAGAAATAATTAAAGTTTCAAAATTTATAGTGTGTCTCTTTTTTGGCCCCTTATATCTCAAAAACAGATAGTGACAAATGGATTGGATTGACCCCTAGAAAAAACCCGAGGGGCCAGACTTCTCAAAATCAATCCAAACCTGTATTTCTTATGGGGGACCATTGTGGTAAAATATTACAAGGATATGTTCAATAGAACAAAAGTAAATGAGGGAAAACTTATACTGTCTACGGATGCCGCCGATGCACCAACGACGACTACAGGCTCATACCATAATACATCAGCAAATATTTGCGGTCATATAAAAATGTTGATAATTCATTTAATGAATTTAGGAACCAAAATGTTCCATCAGTGAGTTTTGTTTAATGCTATTTTTTTTTTCTAATTGTTTTACACGACTGTTTCAACTAAATACCCACTAACTCCCCTCCCTTCTTTCCATTACAGAATGTTTTTAATTTGTATATATGTTACCCAAGCCGGTAATATAGTACTAGTTTATTAATAAAATGCTCCGCTGGGCGCAGCTAGATACGACCGCAGATGTCGAACCCTGAATAGTTGGGGCAATTATGAACACAACATTCAAGCTTGATACAATACTGAATTTGGATTGTGAATAAATATTTGACACAGCATAGGTTTCTGACACAGAATGAATGTTGTCTAAGAACTTAAAATTTTTTAATTTACCTATTCAAACCATATCAGTATTATTTGTTTTTATATATAAATCAGAAATAACCAATTTAAAATTTAAAATTGGGCACACATATCAATTTCTTGCTATTGCGCAATACTGTGCAATTGAAAATTTCTTGAAATATTTGACACATAATAGGTTTCTGACACAGAATAACTGAAATCAAAGAACTTAGAATTGGTCATATGATTTGAATTTATATTCAATTTTTTGCTTCTTGTGCAATACAATATGCTGTGGAGAATTGCCCCCCCCCCCCAAAAAAAAAATAATAATTTACCCCTTTTTTAGCTTTTGTGCAATACTATGAAGTTGCACACTGACCCCCCCCCTCCCAAAAAAAAAACAAAAAACAATAAAATTTATTGTAACCCCCCCTTTTTTTGCTAAAAAAATTTGAAATTTTCTTTTTAATTTATGAAATATGAAATGAGAAAAAAATTACCCCCTCCCCAATTTCTCATTTACCCCCCCCCCCCCTCTAAATTTTGTTTTCACCCCCCCCCCCCCCATTTCTTTATACTTTGCAACCATAACAGCCCATTTAAATACACCATAACATATTAAAATAGAAAATGACATCATAGTCATGGAATTTGTTAATAATAAGGTTTTGATAACAGGGCACATATATCAATTTCTTGCTATTGCACAATACTGTGCAATTGAAAATTTCTTCAAATATTTGACACATAATAGGTTTCTGACACAGAATAACTGAAATAAAGAACTTAGAATTGGTCATATGATTTGAATTTATATTCAATTTTTTGCTTCTTGTGCAATACAATATGCTGTGGAGAATTGCCCCCCCCCCCCAAAAAAAAAAAAAAATTTTCCCCTTTTTTAGCTTTAATTTTGGACCCCGATTTGGACCAACTTGAAAACTGGGCCCATAATAAAAAAAAATAAGTACATGTTTAGATTCAGCATATCAAAGAACCCCAAGAATTCAATTTTTGTTAAAATCAAACTAAGTTTAATTTTGGACCCTTTGGACCTTAATGTAGACCAATTTGAAAACGGGACCAAAAATTAAGAATCTAAATGCACGGTTAGATTCGGCATATCAAAGAACCCCAATAGTTCAATTTTCGATGAAATCAAACAAAGATTAATTTTGGACCCCGATTTGGACCAACTTGAAAACTGGGCCCATAATAAAAAAACTAAGTACATGTTTAGATTCAGCATATCAAAGAACCCCAAGAATTCAATTTTTGTTAAAATCAAACTAAGTTTAATTTTGGACCCTTTGGACCTTAATGTAGACCAATTTGAAAACGGGACCAAAAATTAAGAATCTAAATGCACAGTTAGATTCGGCATATCAAAGAACCTCAATAGTTCAATTTTCGATGAAATCAAACAAAGTTTAATTTTGGACCCCGATTTGGACCAACTTGAAAACTGGGCCCATAATAAAAAACTAAATACATGTTTAGTTTCAGCATATCAAAGAACCCAAAGAATTCAATTTTTGTTAAAATCAAACTAAGTTTAATTTTGGACCCTTTGGACCTTAATATAGACCAATTTGAAAACGGGACCAAAAATTAAGAATCTAAAAGCACGGTTAGATTGTTAAAATCAAACTAAGTTTAATTTTGGACCCTTTGGACCTTAATATAGACCAATTTGAAAACGGGACCAAAAATTAAGAATCTAAAAGCACGGTTAGATTCGGCATATCAAAGAATCCCAATAGTTCAATTTTTGATGAAATCAAACAAAGTTTAATTTTGGACCCCGATTTGGACCAACTTGAAAACTGGGCCCATAATAAAAAAACTAAGTACATGTTTAGTTTCAGCATATCAAAGAACCCAAAGAATTCAATTTTTGTTAAAATCAAACTAAGTTTAATTTTGGACCCTTTGGACCTTAATATAGACCAATTTGAAAACGGGACCAAAAATTAAGAATCTAAAAGCACGGTTAGATTCGGCATATCAAAGAATCCCAATAGTTCAATTTTCGATGAAATCAAACAAAGTTTAATTTTGGACCCTTTTGGTCCCTAATTCCTAAACTGTTGGGACCAAAACTCCAAAAATCAATCCCAACCTTTCTTTTGTGGTCATAAACCTTGTGTTTAAATTTCATAGATTTCTATTTACTTATACTAAAGTTATTGTGCAAAAACCAAAAAAAATGTTTATTTGGGCCCTTTTTTAGCCCCTAATTCCTAAACTGTTGGGACCAAAACTCCCAAAAACAATCCCAACCTTCCTTTTGTGGTCATAAACCTTGTGTTAAAATTTCATAGATTTCTATTTACTTATACTAGAGTTATTGTGCGAAAACCAAGAAAAATGCTTATTGGGCCCTTTTTTGGCCCCTGATTCTTAAACTGTTGGGACCAAAACTCCCAAAATCAATCCCAACCTTCCTTTTGTGGTCATAAACCTTGTGTTTAAATTTCATAGATTTCTATTAACTTATACTAAAGTTATAGTGCGAAAACCAAATGTCTTCGGACGACGACGCAGACGACGACGACAACGTATAAAAACTGTATAAAAACTGGTGCCAGTAAATGTGTTAAATAAAAATATGTTAAAATGTTCTAACAGAGCTTTTTGAAAATATGTTCCTTGATAATGAACAAACATATAGAATGGAGAATGGAAACGGGGAATATGTCAAAGAGACAACAACCCCACCAAAGAGCAGAAAACAGCCCAAGGCCACCAATTGGTCTTCAATGTAGTGAGAAAATCCCGCTCTAAAATCCAAAACATACAAATGAACCAAAATTTAAAAAACACACAAGACTAACAAAAGGCTAGAGGTCCTGACTTGGGACATATGTATTGAAAATAAATCATCATATCTGTCAACACATAATATAATACATATATCATTATTTTTCCATTTTTGGGGTAAATTTCATTTACTGGTATGTTTTTGTATTTAGTGTTTTTCCTGTCAATTACATGAATCACATTAAATATTAAAATAAACAAGAGTTGACACACAAAAATGTCTCGCCTGTCGTGTATTTCTAATGAAAGTAAATGCTATCACATATATAAACAGGCCAAAACACAAAAACTTAACTATAACCACTGAACCATGAAAATGAGGTCAAGGTCAGATGAAACCTGCCAGTTGGACATGTACACCTTACAATCCTTCCATACACAAAATATAGTAGACCTATTGCATACAGTATTCGAAAAACAGGCCAAAACACACCACTGAATCATGAAAATGAGGTCAAGGTCAGATGACACCTGCCAGTTGGACATGTACACCTAACAATCCTTCCATCAGCAAATATAGTAGACCTATTGCATATAGTATTCGAAAAGCAGGCCAAAACATAAAAACTTATAACCACTGAACCATGAAAATGAGGTCAAGGTCAGATGACCCCTGCCAGTTGGACATGTACACCTTACAATCCTTCCATACACCAAATATAGTAGACCTATTGCATACAGTGTTTGAAAAACAGGCCAAAACACAAAAACTTAACTATAACCACTGAACCATGAAAATGAGGTCAAGGTCAGATGACACGTACCAGTTGGACATGTACACCTTACAATCCTTCCATACACCAAATATACTAGACCTATTGCTTATAGTATCTGAGATCTGGACTTGACCACCAAAACTTAACCTTGTTCACTGATCCTTGAAATGGGGTCAAGGTCAATTGAAAACTGTCTGACGGGGATGAGGACCTTGTTAGGTACACACATACCAAATATACTTATCCTATTACTCATAATAAGAGAGAAATTAACATTACAAAAAATCTTAACTTTTTTTTCAAGTAGTCACTGAACCATGAAAATGAAGTCAAGGACAATGTACATATGACAGACGGAAAGTTCGTAACATAAGGCATCTATATACAAAGTATAAAGCATCCAGGTCTTCCACCTTCTAAAATATAAAGCTTTTAAGAAGTGAGTTAACTCCGCCGCCGCCGCCGCCGCCGGATCACCATACCTAAGTCGAGCTTTCTGCGACTAAAGTCGCAGGCTTGACAAAAATGGGTCAAAGACACAAATGGCCGGGTTGCTTTACTGGGTGTTAACTGTAGTGGTGACAAAGGTGATACAAGATCATATTGCACATTGGCAGTCATGAATATTTATATAGACAAAAGTCAATCAGAAGTGACATCACAAATTATATCCTCGTTTAAAAATGGGAAGAAATCCTCAGTGCTTGAATAATGAAAGTCCTCAAGAATTGCAAAAAATTTCTCAAAACATATCCATAAAGTGAAGTGCAAATCTTCAATATATATAGAAACATTCTTTCAACTTTCAAGGATGTGGGTGACAAACTGTAGGAGGAGTTGATTTCACAAAATAGGTACCCTCTATTGAAGATGTCAATAAAAAAAACGACTAAGTTCCAAAGTTTGGAAAAATGGGAAATAATTCCTGAAATAATTCCATAAGGTGAGGTGCACATCTTCAATATATATTAAAAAATTCTGCGAAGTTTCAAGGATGTGGGCGAAAAACTGTAGGAGGAGTTGATTTCGCAAAATAGGTACCCTCTATTGAAGATGTCAATAAAAAAACAACTAAGTTCCAAAGTTTGGAAAAATGGGAAATAATTCCTCAAATAATTCCATAAAGTGAGGTGCACATCTTCAATATATATAGAAACATTCTATGAAGTTTCAAGGATGTGGGTAAAAAACTGTAGGAGGAGTTGATTTCGCAAAATAGGTACCAATTTTCGCCTCCTGCAAACCGCCACCCCGCCCACCGCCACCCGCCCGACATTCACTATACTATTACCCGGATTTGCCCTCTGTGCAACCCGGCCAATAAACAAATAAACAATTACTCTACCTTTGTTGCTCTGACAGACTGACATGTACTTAGTCCTTTCACAATGTTTAATCTCAAACTTCTGTGTATTGAAATTGAGCATTGCACAGTCATAGTCAACTGTATTTCCTTCAGTTCTGTTAAACAAAAAGCATGTATTTTAAAAATGAAAAATATGAAGCATTTTATGTGCAGTAAAACATCCCACTTTATATTGTGCGAAGTCATTATTTTTTTAAACATTGTTTACCAAATCAAATCCCTATAGATGATATATAATAATGTATTAATGTATTAATAAGAAGAAATCAGTGTTTCTTGTTTTCTTTTTTTCTGTGTTTTAAAAGGCTGACCTGATAAATCCTTGATATTGATATCACCACACTTATGTATATGTTATTTCCTTTACATTTTTTTAACCGACTCGTTAGTTCCATCCTCGCCTGAAGTGCAGGTTCCATCCTCAGACAGGTTGAAGCAAAGACAATAAAATTGGTATTTGCTGTCTCTCCAACAAACATGCTGCATCTAGGGGTAAGAGTAAAGGACTTGGTGGCTCGGAGTCAGTATAATGTGTCCAGGTGGGGTGATATGTCTTCCTGTGGACTGTTACCCCATGAGCTAGCATGTTAAAAATCTGACTCAGGATGTCAGTCTTAGTACATAGTAGGGTTCATATTCATATCATATCAACATATTCTCGTCTTGATATGCATTAACTAATTGCCATTGGACATTAAACAATAATTCATATGTCCATCCATCCTTTATTTTTCTACAGACTTGTACCATGTATTACCTAATCCAGTTTGCTAGGTTTTCATTATTCAGCCATTTGAAGACATTCTCTGTTGTAATATCAGTTAATCCTACCCATGCTGATGAAACTGACTGTTTTTTAGCATATGCTGAAATGATAAGAATGCTTTTAAGTCAATATTGTTGAAAAAGTAATACATGGATATTCATTATTCATTTGCCTTATAATCGGGTAACTTCTTTAAAAATGTAACAAACATGGTTGTATTGATGTATATAATATGAAGTAGCACAATGGTGAATTAATTCTGACACAAAATCATGTATGTTTCAAATGATTAAATAAGCCAAGGAATAATTTTTTTTTAAATTGCTTATGTGATTCCTTAAACACAGAGAACAAGAAATTGTGACAGGATGACACTAATGTCCCGAAATAGTTGACTGAAATTGATAGGTTATTTAACTGAATAACACATAGAAGGATTTAACTTTCTATTCCCTTTTTGTAAAAATTAGAATTATCTCCCATATATAAGAATGTCTTTCCTAACAGATTTTTGTTTAGTTGGGGTTTTACAGTGTTTTCAGCACATTTGGCTATTTTGCGGCAGCCTGTTTTTATTGGTGGAGGAAGCCAGAGTACTCGAAGAGAACCACAACCTTTGACAGGAAAACCCGCAATCCTTGTCAATTAAGATCGGAGTCAAACACACCCCGCCACAGGTGAGATTCAAACTCACAACCTCAGTGTTAACTGACTAGTGACCGTTAGTAGTCATGATGAACTACGTAGACCACTCGGCCACCCAGACCCCCTTTCCTAACAGAAGGTGTCTTGTATGAAACACAATGGAGTTAAATAATGATGTGACCCCATCTTCATAGAAAATAATCATGCAAGATCTGTGTAACTGAAAGATGAGGCAGGAAGGTCCATCTAACAAATTCTGAAATAATTTCCTGATAATTTTATAATGTATGTTCGAAATGCAACTTCACTCACTCCTAAAATATTTTCCTACATACCTCAAAATATATTTAGACCTCAAGTAAAGAACAGCATGCCATTAAATATATGAATTATGAATAGCCTAACAAAAGAAAAGAATGGTCATTTAATTACCTTGTAAACTATCAAAGATTTGTTGTTCATTTATGACTGCTAAATTAGCCTGACTAAAAATACAGTTATGGTAAGCCGAATACCAGTCATTACTGGACTTTCTTATTCTAAAACACTGGTCAGATGTGTCTAGATGTGTCCAATCAGGAGGACAAACACTGTTTCCTGCAATGTTAACAAACAATCAAATTTAACAAATACTAACACAAACTTAATGAGCCTTTTATTATTGTAAGAAAAAATTTGAAAATTGCCTTGTAGAACTGATTGATTGTTGTTCAAGATATAAACTGAAGGATACCTAAATGTTTTGATCTTTGTTTACATATATTTTGATAGCAAAATGTTTCATTAAAGGAATCATTTTATTTTCACATATTCCTATTGATTATAACATGCATGTCAAGATGAGAACATATTGATTCAATGTGAATATAAACTCTACTTTATACTATACAGACACATGTTCACAGTGCCGGATTTTTACATGCTAGCCAATTAGGAAGCATTTCACAGAGACGTATCACCACAACCAAACACATTTTTCAGACTAAGAGCTGACCATTCTTTGCTCTTACTCATAATGCTGCTTTACAGAGAAGCAGCAAATATCAAAATACACATATTTATAAATTATCTTATTAAAACTGATATGAATGAAATTCTAGTCAATATGGGTTTTCACTGGCAAAACTGGTATTTTTACCTTATACATACATACATACATACATACCAAAAACCTTGAAATTTACTGTAACTCCACTGTGGTCATAAAAATTTTTATCATTGGAATAAAATTTAAGGTATACATATTGTCCAGTACTGATAACTTCATATGGGTTTCTTTCTCCACAGATAGAAGTAATGGCCTCTGTGACTGATGTATCACCTAAGAAATATACAATATATGTTCAACTAAGAACTGCTAAGGTTTGAGTGTTCAATGGAACACTTGTGTCACCTCATCACAACAATCACTAGTTAAAGAGGATGTCTACCTCCTAAGTAAGTACAAATGTAGATTTTATTGAATTACATGTATAATCGTAACAAGGGACTAACTTCAATTACAATACCTCATAGGTTGAACAAAAAAAGCCATCAAAATCACATAATGAGTACATGTATATAAGTTTCAAATAATTGGTGCTTGACCTTTTTTGTACCCCTTATAACTCATAATTGTAAGAAATGGTAAAAAAAAAGAACTGATGCAAATTTCTCTTTTCTCACCAAGGAACATAATAAATTCTAATAGGACCAGTCTACATCCGTGGTAAAATATGGATATATTTATTCCAACATCACAGACACCAGACCACTATTTTGGCAATGTCATAGTAAATTTTCCCACAAGCTTTAACGATGTCATAGTATAACTTGCATTGTGAAATGGCATCTTCATGTGTGAATACCTATGTTGTGGCATTTCAAAATGTTGTAGAAACTGTCCTATAAGAATGGAAATAATTCACAGTGGCTTGAAAATATCCTGATTTTATCCTGATAAGCCCTTTATGCTGATATTTTACTGGCTTTCCACAAACATATGCTTTCAAAATTTATGGTTTTCTTTTGTTGTTAAATACAGAAATATCTGAAAAACGCAAATTCCTAAGAATAATACATATGAATAAACTTTACAGTAAAATTAATCAATTTTAAAAAATTTGTCTCCTTTAGTACACAAAAAAGTTCTAATATGCATACCATCAATAATTGACAGATGATCATAAGTTCCACAGGATGTGTAAACAGGTGTTAACTGTAAATTAACATGGGAAATTATAATCTGGATCCTGGTTCCCACTCCTCCATTAATTATCCAACCACAGTTAAGGTTGTTATCATAAAAACTGGTACCCACTCTCACTGTCCTAATTGTACCATTGGTTTGGTCACTTATTGTCTGTGTTACACCATTTTCACAATAGTATGTCTCTGAAATATAAATAGATTATTACACAGCATTTTCCATATCAGGTCCCATATCCTTCCGAGGTGCCAGTTGAGGCCTAATGTGGGTCGAGAAATGATATGGGACCCGATATGGAAAATGCTGTGTAATAATCTCTTTATCATATATTTACCCTCATAAATAAAATCTGAGTCTTTTTTTGGTATTATTGTTATTATTATTCCATATTCTGGCTTCACCCAATGGAGTAAGAATCTCATTCTTATACAATCATGTCCAGAACATGACTTTTTTTATTTTTTGTTATAAGCCATTGAAACGGAAACATGCCATGCCCCCATGTTGACAGCAGCAGACAACTGACTTCGTGACATCACCGGAATTTATCATTGTGAGACTTAATACGGGTGCAAGAGAGGTCTTGATATCGATATCAGGTCCTCCGAGGAGCACGCAAGGACTTGAAATTGATATCAAGTCTGATTAGGATCACATTTCGTTAACTAGATAAATATGACATGGACACTTCCGGCTGTTGACAATGTTTTCTTGGGGTTACAATTTACACCGTCACCCTCTTAGAAATATGTTATTTATACAATATTACATACTAGAGGCTCTAAAGAGCCTGTATCGCTCACCTGCATTGAACTTTTCATCTTGAGCAGGACTAAAGATTTGGCTGGTTTTTCTATAGGGTTCTATGTTCAATTAAGTTCGGCTGTGGCAGCCTCATGGTTGACAGTCTAGGTCAATGGACACATTTCTAAAAGAGAACCATTTAAGGACCACTGCTACCAAGTCTAGTTCTAATTGGTTGAGTGGTTTCAGACCAGAAGATCTTTGAGTGAATTTCCCGTAGGGTTCTATGTTAAACTAAGTTTGGCTCTGTCGGCCATCTTGGTTCACAGTCCACGAAATCAGACAATTCTGAAATAGGATGTCCTAAGGACCATTGCTGCAAAGTCTGGTTCCAATTGGTCAAGTGGTTTCAGATAAGAAGATTTTTCAATGAATTTTCCCATGGGGCCTTATGTTAAACTAAGTTTGGTTGTGGCAGCCATCTCGATTGACAGTCCAGGTGATGGGACATAATTCTGAAAGAGGACCATATAAGGACCATTGCTGCAAAGTCTGGTTTCAATTGGTAAAGTGGTTTCAGATAAAAAGATTTTTCAATGAATTTTCCCATAGGGCCCTATGTTTAACTAAGTTTAACTAAGTTCGGCTGTGGCTGCCATCTTGGTTAACAGTCCGGGTCATCAGACATCCTTCTAAAAGAGAACCTCCTAAGGACTACTACTGCCAAGTTTGGTTGCAACTGGCCTTGTAGTTTCATAAAAGAAGATTTTGGAAATTAATCCCCCCCCCCCTTTTTCTATTTTCAGTAACAGCAGCCATGTCGGTTGGAAGTTGGGGATGCCAGACATAAGTTTGGAAAGGGGTCACACCAAAGTTTGGTTCAAATCGGCCTAATGGTCTCAGAGAAGATAACGAAAATGTTAAAGTTCCCATAAGGTCCAAGGTTAAACTATGTCCAACCATGGCAGCCATATTGGAGAGCGCCCCGAAAAACCAAACATAAATTTTAAAGGAGACAATCCAAGGACCATTCTACTTAAGTTTGGTTTAAATTGGTTCAGTGGTTTCAGAGGGGTTGACGAAAAAGTAAAATTCCCATAGGCTCAATGTTAAACTAAGTCCAGCCATGGCGGCTATGTTCGATGGCGTACGGGGAAACCGAACATAAATTTTGAAAGGGGCCACCAAAGGACCATTCCACCAAAGTTTGGTTCAAATTGGCCTAATGGTCTCAGAGAAGATAACGAAAATGTTAAAATTCCCATAGGGTCCAAGGTTGAACTATGTCCAACCATGGCAGCCATATTGGACGAGGCCCCGGAAAATCGAACAAATTTTTAAAGGGGACCATCCAAGGACCATTCCACTTAAGTTTGGTTTAAATTGGTTCAGTGGTTTCAGAGGAGTTGATGAAAAAGTAAAATTCCCATAGGCTCAATGTTAAACTAAGTCCAGCCATGGCGGCCATGTTGCATGGCGTTCGGGGAAACCAAACATAAATTTTAAAAGGGGCCACCCAAGGACCATTCCACCAAAGTTTGGTTCAAATTGGCCTAATGGTCTCAGAGAAGATAACGAAAATGTTAAAATTCCCATAGGGTCCAAGGTTAAACTATGTCCGACCATGGCAGCCATATTGGATGGCGCCCGGGAAAACCGAACACAATTTTTAAAGGGGACCATCCAAGGACCATTCCACTTAAGTTTGGTTTAAATTGGTTCAATGGTTTCAGAGGAGTTGATAAAAATGTGAAAAGTTTACGACGACGGACGCAAAGTGATGAGAATAGCTCACATGGCCTTTTAGGCCAGGTGAGGTAAAAAGATGTAATGAAAGAAATAGCAATGCCAAAGTGAGTTAATTTTTTTCAGATTCAATTTTTGACTGAACTAATATTATTTCTTAATTTATTTACAATGTAAATGGTCTTAAATAATTAAAATATCTGTTTATCTTCTTGTTAAAAAGCTTGATTACAATGTGAAAAATAACATTTATGATATAAATGTCAAGGAGACTACATCCCATTTCCAAAGATAATACAGCAATAGACATCTACCATGTCTACACATAAAAGTCACCACACAATCTACAATAACATTACCCACATAATGGTAATTATCAAATGTATTAATCAACAGACACAATACCAATTATTTAATGATATAGTTGAAGAAAAAAAAAACTTACGGAAACAAAAACTACTTTTGTTGGATCCGACCCTTTCATATATATTTATTGTCACATGGAAAAAATAAAAATACATGAATATATAGACACAGAGAAAAATTCAAATGGTAATATATCCAATCTATTAAAAAATGATCTTAACGTTTTAAATACGTATTAACAAAAAGGACAAATGTCTGAGGCATAAGCAATGAATGCTTGCAGTTACAGCAACAGGTCATGTTTGATACATTTATTGAGCTGTCCAACACAATTTACAACACAAAATGTAGATAAGAAAAATTTTCATAATTTTTTTTATTACTAATTTGGTACTCACCACATATAACAAATACTGTCCTAAGGAGAAATAAAAAAAAAATCTTTTCTGTCAATTTTTTCATCCTACAAAATATAATATAATCAAATAATTAATAAGTACATGTAAAGTTGTTCTAATTTCTGCAACCTATTTCTTGTGACTCTACTATAATTTTTGTTCATTTCCAAATACTGATATGTTTGTCCTAAAAGTCAACATGATTCAAATTTTTGGAACAAAACTTGCACATATCTGACATCTCATTTGTTTGAAGTCAAATCACATTTTACACAAAAACTGGAAAACCAGTGCTCTTGTGAAAAATTTCAGACATTAAGATATTGGAAAAGGCAATAAATGATTATCAGTATATGGTTTTTACCGATTTTATTAAAATCTTAAGATATGTCCGTGAGATATTCCCCAAAAATTTAATGTATTTCGTAACATTGACACAATGTAAGAATTCAAGCACCAAAAACGTTTTACATACAATGTATTTCAATCAATATATGCAAAACTAAGGTAATAAAGAAACTGTCCAGTACCATCCATTATCAATGACTTTTTCTGCAAGATTTATCACAATCAGGTGAAGGTATGAAGTATTTGTACAAAAAGTAAATAACAACAAATGCTCAATGATACTGGTCAGTTTCTTGTATTTTGTATGTTACCATCCTTCTGTACTTCTATGACAATTTACTATAAGATTTAAATAAAGTATTTCATATATAAACTAAAAGTCTCCAGGAGTCTGTATCACTCACCTGGCTATAAGTTGTAATTGCTGATGTTTTTTTTTCACTATAAGCTACCATAATGGTCTAGGGTCTAGACTCCTAGACACCACACAAAAAAGGATTATTTAAGGACAATTTCACCAAATTTGGTGGTTATTTGGTACATGTATTACATATATGTACATTGTTGTATTACTGCATGCCCAAGTTATTTCAGAGAATTTTTTTTTTTTCATTTTCAGTAAACACAGCCATACTGATATCAGGTCTGGACATATAATTTTGAAAGATGGTCCTTCACATTGTTTTACAAAACCATCAGTAGAATAAAAGAATACAGATTATCATAATTTTTACTTCTCATCAATTGGGTAAAAAAGCAATTGATATTAATAAGTTGCATTGTTAAGATTTTCTGTTAAATGTTTGTCTTTTCGGTTAAAAAGGTTGACAATTTTTCATATCTTTACTTTATAAAATGATTAAATGGATTTTTTCTTGTTATTGAGATTTTTGTATAACTGATATTTACAGCAGGGTTTATAATCAACTCAGAAGTGCTTCCCTGCATGAAACCCTTTGAATGTTCACTATACCTTTTATACATGTACATTAACACACAACATTATAATGTGATCAACTTGTAAACACCAGGTGGTCTCCCAAATTTCTTGTACAAATAATGCAGGTAATTTATTATCTCTCTATTCATTTATATGAACAATTACCATTAGATAGCTTTAGAAAGTTATCTCCCGTTGATAAAATAACAAAAGTTTAAGCTGGGTAGTTTAATCTGGCTCTGATGTTCACTCTCTTTTTGTCTTATCCAGTGGCAGTGCTACATGTAAGCTTTTCCAATGTTGGAAAATGTGATTTTTTATACAATTTGGCAACAGTATTTATGGTGAGAAAATTTTCAATCTATTTTGAAATAAAAAAATCTAAAATATAAGGGAGAAAACATTTTGCTACAATGATTAAGGAACATAATTTGTAAGTTTTATATTATCTATGATAATGAGGAACCAGAGTGAGTTATCTTTTCCCAACCAATGTAGGTAAGGGAGATAATTAAATTCTCTCCCTTTTGTCCTGAGGCTAAAAGGGAGACAAATTTATTATCTCCCTTACCTACATTGGTTAGGAAAATATAACTCACTCTGGTTTCTCATTGAACAGGCTACTTCAGGTGTTCAAAAAGTAAACTAACACACGATAAAATATAACTCGCAGAGATCTTTCACAATTGACTGCACAATTGATTTGACCATTACATACCAATTATTGTTTTCTTAAAATAGGCTAGAAATGTGCCATTTTCATGGCCTTTCTCAATAAAAGATAAGTTCATCGTTGCAGGATAAAAACAATATACATGTATGTACAATGTGGGAAATCATATAATTTATTTGTAATCGCCATGACACAGCAGTAAACCTCTCATTTCTATCTGTTTCTAATGTTCACATAAATAAATTTTATTTTTTCGACAATGTAGTACAATTTTTTATAATATATCTTTCTTGTCGGTTAGTGTTACTATGTAGTTATAAGTCTTAACTACTTCCACAAATATATATATTTAAATATATTGTTTACATTTATATCTGATATTTGTGTTTTCTATTGGCTTATTTAAAAAAAAAAAATCAAGTCCTTGTACGTCTATGATAATAATTGTATTCCATAAATTTTGACTAAAACTGAAAATAAAATGCTACAAGATACAAATGTTTTATGGACAATTATGTCTCCCTTTCGAGCTGTCAAATTACAACTGAATTTAATACAATGATTGTTGATAATTCAAATTATTAGGCATATAATATTATATACACAAAATAAAAAACAACCTCAATTGATTAGGACAATTTCTGTAATAAGCACAGTGATCCTATTCATTACTATACAGGTATTGGGACAAGGCTGCCAGTGATATCTGTTTAAGCACTATTGGATAATAAGTGTTTTTTTCATCATTTAAATTTACGAGTACATATATACATGGTCATGGAGTAGGCTTGTATAATTGATCAAATATAAAGTTGTCTTCAGAAGACATTAACCATAATATTAATTAACAAGTGGTTACTACATTTTTTAATAATGAATAAAACTTACTAAAAATGTAAACTGAACAGGACTTAAAGTATTTATGAAACATTGTTATATCCGTTTTAATGAAATGTTGACATTTCGTAATTTTATTCCGGAAATGTAAAGTTGTCTCCCCTCGCTAACCTTGCGCAAATCGACTTCCGGCGTCACCGTTGCCAAGCTGCTGGCTTTCGCGGGTGGAACCAAATCATACCTGAATATTTTACCATTCGAAATGGCAAAGGATGCCTTGGACAACGCTTCATTTAACTCATTGATAAACCGTATAAATCAGGTATTTCATAATGCAATATGTACCTTTTACAGTGTGTCGTCTTTTTACTAAAACCAGGAATCCTACAGTAGGCTCAGTTTATCGTCACATAATTTTGAAGGATCATACACTACTAATAAATGCTAGGATGATAATACAACTTAATTTAACTTAAATATATATAGCAATCAATAAATAACTGGTGCTAAACTACCCAGTAAACATTATAAAACTCTTAAGAAATTATATAGTCAACAAATAACATTTTTTTAATTTTATCTTTTAAAAATTTAAGTTCTACTACGATCGATTCGCACCAAAACATTTATTTGCTGGTTTGAGTGTACCACCATCACATATATCCTAAGGGTGATATTTTCTAATAAAGGTCTAATACCTAAATTTAGCAATTCTAGTTAACGCTAGGTGCAGCACTGGGCAGAAACATCAATTGTCAACATTATATCTGGTACAAAATCGTCTATAGATAGGTGATTAATATTTTTTAACCCAGTTTTAAAATAAATTCCAGAGAAAGCTCTGCCTGGCGTTAGGTGGAATGGCTACGAAATTAAAAGTTTTGAACAAACAAAATTACTCAGAACGATTAGAAACACTGTTCAACAACAAAAACTTTACCTGTGTTTTGAATGGAAACGGCCATATCCGGTGGAATTGCGCAGTTGACACAAATAGTTTACAAACATTGCACTGAGGGAGGTCAGACTCATTTTAAGTTCAGAAATGTAAAGTTCATCATATTTGACATCTAGGTCACCACATCAAAATATTATGACTAATACGACACATGTGTTTAAAAAGTTATATGCAGACTTCATTAGGCCTTAAAATAAATGTAAAAATGACATTGAAGTATTAGTTGCTTACCAATGATCAGTTAGTCTTTTGTCGAGCCTGTGACTTTTGTGGCAGAAGCGAGACATAGCGATCCTACATTATGTTGTTGTCGACGGCGTCAACATATACAATTACTCTGTGGTTAAAGTTTTGAAAACATTAATTACTTTCCTAAACTATCCTGAATTTTTACCAAACTTGGACAGAGGCTTATTCATGATCAAAAGATAGTATCCAGAGGAAAATTTTGTAATAATGTTTTTCTTATTTTTCTGTTTTTTACTTTATAAATGGACTTTTTTCTCCCAGTTAACATTACATACAGTTTGGAGTTAAAGTTTTTAAAACACAATTCTTTTTATTTTCGAATTAAACGGTCATACATTTGTGTACATAACCCCAAAAAAAATAAAATGACATCACATTAAATTTTTACCTTGATTAAAAGTAATTTAATGAAGCACAATTAACATATAATAAAGAGAGCCAGCTATACTAAGGGATATAACTCAATTTATACTTTGTAACATAGAGCAGAAAATATAGATTTAATTTAAATTGTGTCATGGCTTAGTTTTATTTTCAGTTCTAACTTTGAAATTATTAATTAAAAATTCACAAAACCATTCTTAGACTATTAAAATCCATATCCTCTTTGGCCATAATCCAGACAAAATTTAAATAAATCCTGGTTATTTAATGTAGAGAGTTGAGGATAGTGCTGAAATAAATTATTCAGAAAAAAACATTTCTAAAAATATAATGTTGACATTCAATTCTAAAATGAAATGCAATTCATCTTGAACTAAATTATTAACCTGCACGGTGTTTAGTAATTAAGAATGTAATATTGTATTATAAAAATGCAACACTGAACATAAATTATATAATATGAATATTAAATTTTTATTTTTTATGCCCTGCCCACAAATGTGCAATCATACAATTATTTGGGCATTATGACCTACATTTATGCTTGAGCAACTCTGGTTAAGTTTTGTGTTTAGGTTCATTTCTTTGGAACTAAGCATAGTGTACATGTATCAACAAAACGTCATCAGTGGATGTGCCTTGGATAGTACTGAGCATTCATACATGATGACCTACATTTATTATGATTATCAGTGATTAGATTAAAACATATTAATCAATAATGTAGACGGTAGGAAATGTCTAACAGAAATTAGGATGTTTTGACAGAATTTGTGATTAATCACCTCTAAGTTTTGATGATAATTTTGAAGCCAATTAACTCTTATTGCAGAGCATAAAAAATGTAATTTCTACAAAAATAATATAAATTAATTAACTTCCATACATTCAATGGCCATAAGTTGGTTCTCTCTTGGAGATTTTTCTATATATTACATATAAAACAATTTTTAAAATTTTGTCTTGAAGTTATTTTTTTGTTTGATTTTAATGAAATTTGCATAGGTGGATAGAAAAATACATGTAATTTAAATACATACTATTTATTTTCAACAAAATTTTACTTATATAATTTAGACATGCATAAAATCTTATTTGTGTTTGAATAATGATTTCTCCAAAATACGGAGGAAAAAACTATCTAAAGATTCTTCAGTGTAACTGAACTAAATACCGTTATTATTAAAATTTCAAATAAAAAATATAGGATAAGAAATTACATATAACCCCAACTAAACAAAAATCTGTTAGCAAAGACAACAAACAAAGAAACAAACAAAATTTGAAATGACTATCTCAAACCTGTCTTAAAATTTGCAAAACCATTGTTTTTAATATTTTCCATGCATTTTGGGCATTTTATGTGCAACACAAGGATGTAATACTAAATTTAATCAAATCTCACAGGAAGAGTTGTCTCCCTTTTACATTTGAAATTCCATATGCAAAATGTGTTTCTCTTGAAGACATGATTAAACAATATCTGGTAAGTTCAGTTGCATCTGTCAGCCAAGTGATTAGAAAATTTACATTGGTTAAAGTATTGCATATTGTGAAAAATATGTATATTCTGCGAACTGAGGTTTCCAGACAGTAACCTGAATATAATTAACAGATGTATTTTTCTAATATTATCAACCAGTCTTTCTTAATATTGGGTAAAATATATTTTTAGTATAATTTTGAAACAAAGACCACCTAGTACAAAATAAAGTATTTTAAATATTAATATATGAATGACACTTTTATTTATGAAGATTTTATAATTTTTTTATATGATTGTACAGTGTGAATAACAACTGAATTATTGAACATATCTCTATATAACTCAAAACTCTAAAAACAAATTGAATTTTATTTATTTCTTCCAATTGTGAATAAGCCATACTAAAATCATAAATTGATATGCTGCTACATAACTGGAGGAAGCTATAGAAAAAAAAGAAGGTTAATTAACTTATTGGGTTGCTCGAGAAAATATAAAACTTTTACCTTCAAATGCTGGACAAGTCTTCCCCAGGATGAATTGCTCCCTCATAAAGTAGGACAAGTTGCCCCCACTATAAGACAACTCACCCCCCCGTAACAGGTCAAGTCGCACCTTAGATATTTAGATCAAAACATTACATTTTATTAGAATCATTTGTTATAAAAATTAGATGTATTATTAATGTATTTTAGAAAGTTTAAATTAAATTCATATTGATTAAAATTAAAATTTTTAATCTGAATAGGCAGGTACATGATAATTTACATTCATACAATGAGTTTAAAACAATTTTAGTAAACTTCAAACATGTTTGAGTAGCCAAAGCAACTAACATATGATATTTACATAGAAGGCACTAATACTCTGATGCAAACTAAGCTTGTAATACAAATTACATAATTAAGATGCTGTCCAAGATTTAGTTATGAAAAGTATATAATAACAACCTATATGAAACAGAAATTTATCAAGTAAACTTTCCTAACAAAAGTGACTAATGTCTTATTAAGTCAAAAAATTCTCCCTGGCTCAGGTTTATGTCCAAGTAGCCTACTAGTGAGGGTAATTGTTGTGTTTTACCATGTTATGGTTTTCTATGCTTATTGATCTATGTTGTGATATTCATGCCCTTGTTGGGCCTGTGATTGGAAATAAAGTATTCTTTTTCTATCATATTGAGGGGGCAAGTTGTCATGGAGAATGTTTTATAAAAGCAGCAGTTTTATTGGAGGGAGCGACTTGTCTTAATGAGGGGGTGATCAAGTTGTCTTAGAGAGTGGGTGAATTGTACTGGGGGCAACTTGTCCTGATACCATTATATCGTGCTGTTCACATGCTATTCAGCATCATCTTGAAGTCATTATGTACCACGATATAGTGAGCTACTGGTGTACATTGTACCTCAGATGTAGGTGCTGAATAAGTTTCCAGTAGTCTGAACAGAAAAAATGCACTTTAAAAATATAATGAAAATATTAAAAATGTGAAAAGATCTACATTGTAAATAACATGCCACATGTTTAAAAAAATTAGGTAAAGTTGAATATATGTTGTAGGAAACGTCATATACAGAGAAAAAGGTAGAAATCTTGTACAGTTCCAGGGGCTACTTCAATGCCCAACAGGTAGGATATTGATTAAATTTAATTTTATAGAACATATTTGGTTAAAAGTTGCATGATCTAAAATTTCTTTTCCACATCTTACAGTCAGGTTATAAATACAGCATGATCAGTTGCCCAGATGTTCAGTCAACTGACACTGGAACAGCTTGAATAAATTTATAATACATATAGCCCGTAAGCCAATAATGTGAATGATGAAAAACAGATCAGTTTACAAACAAGTTTCAAAGTACCTAAAAGAGTCTCTCAACCATTCCAGCCCCTAAAAAAGTTCAAATTACATAATATATCAATATCGACAGACTTTCAACAAGAACAAATCAAGCCACATAACATTGTGCCTATACCATCAAGGGGACCAAAAATATTGATTTATAAAATATAGTCTCCAAACCATTGTATGGACAAACAAAATAGTTCTATAACATAGTCCATCAACCTGATTCAACCAACACAAACAGTTTGACATGAGATTCCTATACAGTTCTTAAAAAAAACAACAACATTTTACTGCTTTAGGGTCACATACTCACAAACCTGAATACTTTCTAAATGTATCAAGCCAGGTTTCCATATTAAATTGTCTTTTTTCTATTGATTGTTTAATGTTTTCATTATGGGATAGTTTGTTTGGAAATTTTTTACAAATAATGACAACTTTGTGTGAGTTTCTGTCAAATAATCATTTTCTTACATGTAGTGTTTTACATGTATAGAGCCTAATACATTAAGTTATGACAAAAAAAAGTTTTTAGTTTGACCACAATTTTCAAACATTTAAATACAATGTAATTTGTGCTCAGTTTAAATGCTTTGTGTCGAAAAATTTACTTATACATGTATGTTTTTAATACGTGTATCAATGAAGTTTAAGGTAAAAAATAAAATTTTGAGTGAAAGGTTTAGTAAAAAGTTGTTACATAAAATATTTCTGGAATATTGGCAAAAAAATGAAAATTTAATCACTGCAGAAAGAGTGGAATTTTTTTGGAGGTATTTTTAAAAGTTCTATGTCAAATTTTTTTTTGATCACCTACAGGTAAATTTTTTGTACCTATTCATTGATGAAGTTGGAAATTGCCAATAGGTTAACCAGTTTAATTGTTATGTATAATTATAGTAGGTAAACAATTGAAACCATGTTTTATTATGATGACTTTATTTACCAAGTGACAACCAAAAATTGTGAAATCCTAATTAAAATGCTAAATGCATATATTAAAAAATGTAAGAAAAATGTTTTTCTCAATTTCTACATAAATACAACACTGTTTGGATTTTTGTATTAAGTTTCATATATCAAAATCTACATTTTCAGTCTTTATTTGTAAATTTTGTTGTAACTTTCTGTTACTTAGTAGTCTCTATAAATTATTTTCTTTTTGAAATTTGACTGTTTAAACTTGTTACTAAGGCTACATAATTTTCTCAGCTATAATCAGCCTTTGACCATATTCAGTTTGCTGGAATGTTGTCTCATTAAGGGCTGTTTTCTGCTCTTTGGTCAGGTTGTTGTCTCTTTGACACATTCTCCATTTCCATTCTCTATTCTATTCTTATCCTCCATTTTCACTTGTATTGAATAAACAGTTTTGTTAATTACAGACAGCAAAGATTTTATTGGCATTTAAAGCACCATCAGATAAGGTTAGAGCAATACAGATTTTAGAACCAGTAAGTCAAGTACTATATACATTTAATTAGTGGTAGATTTCGTAGAACTTACGACGTTAAACAATAATTCATCCATCCATCCATAGAAGTTGCATGCTTTGTTGAGTAAGCAATCATCATGAGAGTTGTAAATAAGACAATATCAAAAGTAACAGTAATAGTATAAGGTCAGTTCAACTTAATACATATATGTTTAAAATTTTCACCACTCCCCTCTACCCTTTACAAAGAACAGTGAGGATTTTATTTTTATATCAGAAAGTGCTCTATCACAAAAACCATGCAAATCAGGAAGAACAGGCTTATATAAAGTGTTGTCTTACCTGTTTGAGTGTCTCCAGGAATAGACACGAAAAAGTTCCAATGAACTTAACTGAATGAAAAACTAGAACTAGAATGATTTTTAGATCACCTGGCCTAAAAGGCCATGTGAGGTATTCTCATCACTTTGCGTCCGTGGTCGTCTGGCGGCGTCTTTCGTCGTTAACAATTTTTCAAACATCTTCTCCTCTGAAACTACTGAATGGATTTGGATAAAACTTAGCATGATTGTTCCTCAGGGTATCCTGCACAAAGTTTATTTTTGATTTGTCGAAAAACATGGCCACTGTTACTAAAAATAGAACATAGGGGTCAAACAACATTTTTTCGCAAATATCTCAAAAATCATTAGGTTACGGCAAATTCTGGCAGGTTGAAAGTGTTCAGCATGATGAGAGCTACCTGTGTGCTGATTTTCGTGAAAATCTGTCGACTGATGTTAGAGTTATCGGCCTTTTTTGACATTTTTGGCTTTTTTTTATGTTATTATTTCAAAAATCTTCTTCTCTGAAACTACTATTCAAAATCAAATGAAACTTGGTAAGATTGTTCCTTAGGGTATCCTGCAAAAAGTTAATGCTTGGATTTTTGATTGGTCGAAAAACCTGTCCACCCTTACTAAAAATAGAACATAGGGGTCAAAATGCTGTTTTTTGCTATTTTTTCCTGAATTATAGAAAGAAAATGAAGATGAAAGCTACTTTCAAGGTAAACATGGTATCCCGAGTTGAATGGTGATGATGAAAGTTTGTTTTGGATGGCCATTTTTAAAATGGCTGCCATTTTCCCCGCCATTTTTTACACTTGCTCGGATTTCAACAATATTTGGTTTTTAAAGTAAACATGGTATCCTTAGTGAATGGTGATGATGAGATTTAGTTTATAGTGCATTGTTTGCCAGGTGAGCGATTCAGGCTCTTGAGAGCCTCTTGTTTACAAATTGTAGCAGCAGATGGGAACAAAAATTAATTTTAGTTGGCATAATATAAATATGCCTTCTTACATTGTTACGAGGGGATTATGAGATTTCTCCATTCGAGATAGCTAAATTATGGAAATTTAAAATTGGTGAAAACTGATAAGCCATGAGTCACACTGTAAGACCTTGTTTCTCTAATTTTCAAAACGCTTTAAAAACTTGTCAATGGCATTAAATTCTCCCAACGTCTGCCGGTCACTATGGTCATCAGTATTAATTCATGCAAATCTTATATTGAAAAATATCCAACACTTTACAAGTAGGTAGCAATCATAATCAATACAAATTTTTATTTAATATAATTTAACAAAGTCACTTTTAAACACGGTAGATTATTTCCATAAGTCAATTGTCATTTAAACAGGGAACTATTTTTCCTAGCGGAAGTTGTATTTCACAACAGCTGTCAAAATGGCGGAAGGAAAGGAACAAGAAGAAGAATATGGCATGTTCAAAATTGCCACTTAATGAATCCTATCCGTCCCCCTACAAGTCACATTTTATGTTCTGATTTCTAACTTTATATAAGGACATTTTTTATTTCAAAGCAGACGATTGGATCGTGTTTGTTTATCTGTAACTAAGGAATTTTTCTTCACATAGTCTCCTAACAACTTGTCGAAACTTTATAAAAATAAACCCATTTGAACACCCAAAGACACCAATATTATGAGTTATTAAGTAGTTTGAGTAAAACTTTAAAGTACATATAATTTGAAGTACTCCAGTTTGAGCAATTTATGTTCTATGGACTGTTATTTTTTAGCAATTTAAAAATTTATTTTTTCAGAGACTATGTAGAATGACATGTCAAGAAGCAAGAGATGTTCTTAATACTATTACAGTCCAGAATGACAAATTAATAGCACTAGACTGTGTGAAAAGGTAAGTTATTGTGTAATCTCTGAATTATATTTTTATAAAGGTTAAAAATAAAAACTGAGATAACAGAAAAGGTCAACTTTAAAGCCAAGATAAAAACATGTTTATTTGCCGTTAATTGTTTGACTATGGGTAATTAGAATATTTCATTTTATTCATGACTATAGCCTCTATTAATACACATGACGCAGGACATACAATTTGCTAGATGTTTAAAGATTTTTCAATTATGCAAACTTTTGACATTGATCAAAATATGTAAACTACGGAACCATGTCAGATGTAAAATTCAGACTGCCACTGACCAAGAGAAAAAAATTTTTAATTTACTTTTTCACTTTCAAATAAATTTTTTGGGGTTTGTTGGGGAAGGCCTAAAACATGTATTATTTAATGATTCTTGTTTAATATTTATCTAATTGACTTTTAAATGTGACACAGGAGAGACATGTATGATATATGATACAGCCTCTTTTTTTATGTCCCCAATACATGTATAACAATTTTCTGAATATCCAAGTTTTTGAGTCATTTAAAGCATTTATTATGTGTGCACCAAATCATTAATTCTTATACTTGCTTCACAAATTGCTCATATCAAATTATGAATACATTCAACTGAAAATAAATGAATTTGAGGCAGTTTTCAAAAGTTTGCTGCAAATTACAAACTTTAGGTTATTAATTTGGAACAGTTTAAAGATTTAAAATAAATTGTGGTTTTCAGTTACTTAGAATTTATCAATTTTCATGAATATCAATTTCTTTGCTTTGAAAAGATTTATTGTTTTTTAAGGACATTGAATTTCATGGTTCTTTAAATTTCTTGTGTCAAAATTATGCAAAAATTCATATCTATGCTTAATGTACAACCAGAAAACGATGAATATTGATAGGAATTTATATTGTATTTCAGAGTATTAACTGATTGCCAGACAAAACTGGGGGAAGAATATATTTTAAGTTCATTTCCATTTGAAGACTCGAAGATTGTAGCCCTTAGAATACTTCAAACAGTAAGTTTGTTTTCTGTCCAGGAACATAATTTTTACTGTGAAATAAGTATCCACTATGATGAAGACCTTGTGGTGACTTTTGAATTGATTTCTTCATTAAGACCAGGGATTTTGTCTATCTTACATTATTATAAGTATAAGCACTGAAAAAATCCCTGGGAAATTTAGAAATCCCAGAGAATATTACAGTCTATGTGGTAACCCAGTAATGGGGTCAAATTTCGGGAGGTTCCGGGAGAAATCCGGATAAAAAATTGGTAGAGGCATTCTGACTTGAACAGCGCTTCTTGAAAATGTTGAAAAAATCTTTAGGGTAGGTGCAAAAAAATAGAGTAGAAAAGGTAACCGAAACCACAGATATTTTTTATTTGGCCTTAAAAAAAGTTCAGAGTAATGTTTTTGTGACAAAAACTGTACCGGTATTTGTTGATGAATGTTCTTCAGATTCAAAAAGTCAAATTGTGTAGAATTATTTTTTTCGGTCTAAATTGGTAATCTTGTATATCTTTTCACCCTGGAGGCATTATTCAAAATATAGATCTAGATTTTTAAGATATATGTGTATCTATGCTATGAATAGTGTATGCTTACTTCAAAATACTTCATTCAGCCATAATAAAACATGTTTGTTAGGGTTAGTAGATAAGGCAATTGTTAACAACATTTTTTTAATAATTTTAGCTTATGTTATATACATGTAGGGGACTCAACATGACTTTAGAGTGGGAACTGAAAATTAGAGTTGGCTGGGTTACCAGAAACAAGGTTTTATTTTTTATTTGATAAGTCATCTATGTACTTTATATTTGTTTACCAAGTGAAGTAAACAATGATTTATAACACTTTTAACTTGATGTATTTTTATGAACAGGTTGGATCCTATGTTTCGGAGAAGACAGCAGCTGGAGGGCACCAGGGCTATGCTGCTCTTGGTGGACTCTATACACAAGCCAGACCAATGTGTCCTCACTTGTATGGCCCACTATACATACAGGAACAATTGATCCCAGTAAGACTAGTTCTATGCACCTTCCAATAGGGATTGAATAAAAAAATTTTAAAATTGGTAAAAACCGCTAAATACAGATAAAATTTGAATTTGACATGTTTCACATTTGCTGTTCTAGAGTAATGCCCCTTGATAATGTGGAAAATATCTAGATTTGAAGTTTCCATTCAAATATGCTTCAACAAAACCATTTGAAATTTCAGCACAATGTTGAGAATTTAAAGAAAAGGTCAATTTAAATTTGATATGTTTTACATTTGTTGTTCCTGAGTTATGGCCCCTGATTAAAATAGCCAAAATTACATTTGTTTCTGTTTGCCAAAAAAGGAACACAAAAAAGACAAAGATAGATTTTAAAATAATTTTTAAACTTTAGGATTATTTGTGATAAAATTCTCCCAATTTCTTGCACTTAGTTGACGTTTTTATACCCCTGCTGCAAAGGAGGTGGGTACCGTTATACTGTTTTACCCTAGTGGTTCCGTCAGTGTGTCTGTTTATAACAAAATCTTTGGTCATACTTTTCTAGGCAACTACTCATCACAGCTGTTTGATATTTTGTCACAAGCCTTCTTTAAGTAAGCCATATTGGGACCTAGAGGATATCAACTTCCTGTGTGACAACTTCGTTATTTTTCGACCTTATGGTCTTGAATACCAAATTTTTCATCAAACTTTTCTCTGCAACTATTCATTGATATTTTGTCACAAACCTTCTATAGGTACGCCATATACTGGGATACATTTTCAGAGCAAGGTGACAACAACTTTCAGTTTGGCGACTTTTGTTTATTTTTTGACCTTATGGTTTTGAATACCAAATTTTTCATCACACTTTTCTCTACTTGTCACAGCCGCTTGATACTATATCGCAAGCCTTCTATAGGTACGCCATATTGTGGGATGCGTTTTCAGACAAAGGCGAAATCAACTTCCTGTTTGACGACTTTGTTTATTTTTTGACCTTATGGTTTTGAATACAAAATTTTTCATCACATTTTTCTCTGCAACTACTCATCACAATTGCTTGTTATTTTTTCACAAGCCTTCTATAGGTAGCCATATTGTGGAATACTTTTTCAGACCAAGACGACATCAACTTCCTGTTTGGTGACTTTCGACCTTATCGAAAAGTGAGGGGTATCACTGGTGAGCAATGGCTAACAGAACATCTTGTTGTGACAAGATCCCTATACAAAGATTAAAATACAGCTATAAATGCTATAATAACAACAACAATTCAGACTAAAATAATCATATATGTGTTGACAGGATCATAAGGAATACCCTTGATGGAGGGTTGGGGCAATTAGGCCTCAAATAAAAATCTTGGGTTAAAAGTAATTATCATTAATTGTACATGTAAAGAAATGATCATTTTATACATCAAGGTCCCAAAAAATTTTTATTAAAGAAATGAAAAAAAAAATCAAAAAGGGCCTTCCCCTTGGTTTACATAATAACAGAAAGCCTCAGTAGCTATAGTATACCAAAATCATCAGTTTTTGATGGTGTGAACATTGTAAGAATAATATAAGATTATTGCAATTATCATCTTGATGGTATATTTACTATTAACCCATGTAAGTTTTATTTACATGCATATAGCAGTTATGTCATACTTTAATTTGTATTTCAGGGACAAGGTAAAATTGAAATTCCACCAGAGGCCAGGCCTGGTATTGTGCCTTCTGTTTATACAGGGCATCCATCTTACGCCTATCCATCAGACAAGAGTTATGCAGAGGACCGTGGATATCCTGGCAATGTCCCACTCACCCAACCAGTAATGAAACATGAAACTTATCCTTCTGGTGCCCCACCACTTGGCTTCCATACAGGGAACCCATTCTCAGTAGGCTTCCCAGGATTAGAGAAAGCATAAACAAGAAATCGGCATTTTGCTTTAGGATAATCTGAAGAAATTTATGTATAATGGGAAAGCATTTGATTAACAAGACTTCTGCCATTTTTTTAAGAAATATTGTATTGAAGTTTAGTGATAAATCTGCCATTTTTATACCTTTTTAATAGAGTTCTCTGTTAGGTTGTTTTTTTTTAATTTTACAATCATTTCAAACAATGTAAGTCAGTTCAAAATTTAATATGCAATCAAGATTTGTAAATTGTGATCAGCAGTTCATATTTCAGGAGACTTAGGGTAAACTCATATTTTTGCTATTGAAATTTTTTATACATGTATTAGTCTTCGAAGGAATTGGTAATTTCAACCTTTTGAGATTTTAAACTGTAGACTCCAATGTTTGCATATATAAAAGTCACAAATTTAAGTCATGCCAGGAAAATAAGCACTTGGATGAAAATAATGAAACAGGGTTTAAAATTTATAATTGTTAAATCAATCATTTTTCTGTGATATTTGTTTTTGTTTTTTACTCTTAATTTTAAGCATGTTGTTTTGTTTATTGGTTTATAAATATTTACTAATTAGATTGTTATATTACATTGTTATCTTTGTACAAATTTTATCTATCTATATAAGTGTGTTGTGACAATTGTTAAGTTGTAAAAATGGTTTTCCTTTTTTTTTAGTATTTTATATTCTTAATATTATTTATGCAGAAATGTATAATTCTCCACCAAACCAGTATTGTTATGTAAATTTGCTTTGCTGTTGTAGAGACCAAGTAACTTTGTGTGGAGCTTGTATAAGAACACTTCAATAAATGGTTCATTTTTCTTTTGTTTAGTAATACACATAATTTGTCATAACTTGTAATGATCAGTCTGTCAACAAGGAGGTAGTGAGTTAGAATCCAACCGTAGACGAGATGTGTTCTACCCAGATCTTAATAGATAAGGAGTGTCAGTTTCCCTGCCATAGGTTGGTGATTCTGTACAGGTGCCCCAGCTTCCTCCACCAAATAAAAACTAGCTGCCATGATATAGCCAGTTTATAATCCCTATAAACAACCTAACTTTAAGATACATGGCAAACTTTTTTCATGCAAAGAATGGCAGAATAAAGGTATATGAATGAAAGGATATTGGGTAATTAATGCTGTTCTCTATAATTGTCCTGTCATGTAACTGTAAAATAATTTCTAATATCATTCTGGTTGCTTGACATGAAATATCCTCATTCCATTATTCCATGACTTCACTGAAGTTATTTTGTAAAACACCAATAAAATCTCCATTACTTGATTTCTCATATCCAACTTGATGCAAACATCTCTTGGATATTTTCTCAATCTGATAAAGAAACATTATTATAAATTTCTTTGATACCGATTTTGCTGCACAATATGTGCACATTTCGTCAATTTCCGACTTATCAGTTGTGCTCAAGGCCTAAAATGTTTAACACCAAAAGAACAGTCCAAAAGGACCACTGATACGAAAAAATGCCAAAATGACCAAAAGGGGTAAAGCAAAAACCATCTAAGGACAGCTATGCACGAGGGAGATACTCCTTTAAGTTTCATTAATTTCGCAATTTTGTAAAAGTAAAATTTAAGTATCAATTTCGGGCTAGTACAATGTATCAAAATACTAGCAACTAAGCTGGGGATACGGGGACTTGGAGTCCATCAGCAGTGGCCTCAACTCAGTGGTAAAAATAAAATTGATACCAATTTTGCTGCTTAAATGTGCACATTTCATCGATTTACGACTCATCAGTTGTGCCTAAAGTGTTGAAAACCAATACAACAGTCCAAAAAGTTGATACCCTCGGGGAGTTCACCAGCAGTGGCATCGACTCATTGGTAAAAATAAAATTTTTTGATACCAATTTTGCTGCACAAGTTGTGCACATTTCGTCAATGGCTAATTTTGAAGAAATCAATGAAAAATACCAAATTTCACTCATTTTTGGACCTTTGAATTAAAATTTTGAGCAACGTCCTTGCCCAAAATGATATTTCATTGAAATTTGTCTTTATGTAAGACAAACATTACATTAAAAAATATTTTTGGGCAAGGCTGTTGCTCATAGTTGTTGTGACCAAAATCTAGTGTGCAATTTTCGTCAAATTTCCTTGCTTTAGCAGACGTTCATGACGTCATTATGGCATCATGTGGAGGAAATTTGTACAATGATTGATAGATTGTGAAAGTTTGATCATTATAAGATAAAAATGATACAAATTCGAATCTGAAATCTTAATTTTAATTTTTCATGTCAGATAAGGCTAAATAGTCGCTGAAATCATACCATCTACCGGGGTACTTTGTGTTATATTCTTTCATTTTGCCTTGTCAAAAACAAGAATCAAAAGTTTCCAAAATTAGCTTTTTGATGGACATGGTAATGGTGTCCGTCCGTCCACAACACCTTGTCACATCTCTGAAACGGCTTGGTGGATTGCTTCCATATTTGGTAGGATTTATTGTTATGAAGTGTAGTTATGCATACTATACCGCCATTTTGATTCAACAAATTTTATAGGAGATTTGACTATTTTCAACAATTTATAACAATAGAAGAACTTGTGGACGCATCTCTGAAACCGCTTAGCAGATTGCTTCCATATTTGGTAGGATGTATCGATTTGAAGTGAGATGTGCATACTCTACAGCCATTTTAATTCAACACATTTTGTAGGTGTTCTGGGACTTAGAATTCTTATGGAAACTATTTCTGTAGCAGCTAGGGACATATGGCTATGTGTAGCAATCATTTTGAGATAATTATGCAATAAAGTTAGAAATATGGTTACAGAAGTGAAATGTATAAGGTTTTCTTGTCAAAAGTTAATTTGAAATTTAGAAAAACATTGATAAAATTAATGTTGTTAATTACTGAAAGTCCCCAGTGTAATCTGAAGTTCTCATCCACAGAAAATTTCTACAATAGAATGTTAGAATAAATCTGTATCTTTGACTGCAACAAAACTAAAGATTACCTACGAAAACTGAATAGTTTAAATTTTTTTCAGACTTGCATAAAATCATTTAATATAAAAATATTTCATTTAACGTAATTTTACATTACATTTGTCACATTGTAACAATATTCCCTTTTCAGAGTAAGTAGTTACCGGTACCGGTATCTACATTTTATTTATAAGCAAAGGTCAACATTAAACTATTCATCATCTTGGCCACCTGGTACAAATTTTTGCAGCAAATATCCTTATTGTCTAATAATCACAACAATCATCAAATATGGCTACTGTTTCATTCAGAATGTTGCTAAAAATAGCCTCCTTCACAGGTTCTTAATTCAGTTTTGAAACCTTCAAAAATATTTAGCATTGAAAAAAGTGTTAGCCTAAATTAACTTTTTATGAAGTATCAATAAAGGTGTATTTATTTGATTACTGTGTTCAGGCTGGTATTTGTAGTTGAACAACCAATCTTTGTTTAATTTCTAGAAATAAACATTTTGTATTAAGCAAGTCTTTATAAAATTCAGACTTTAAACCTTTAAAATTTTTAAATTCTCATTACATCAAATTAACCTTATCTTGATGAAATAACAAGTCAAAGTTTATTTTAAGAAATCAAAAATGAATCTCCATCATATATCTCATGTTATGGTATGATGCATCAACAAACCAATATTACTTGTAACTTTAACAATAACATCCAGACACCAAATAAATCTTTACCAGAAACTACCGGTAGTATTGGTGGATCTAAAAAAAAAATATACCAGATTTTTTCAATTCGAAGAACTATACTTTTTTCATGTAGGTAGCTACTGTAGTCACGATATGATACTCTGGTAGTTTTTGACTAATTTTTGTTTTTTGTCTCACCTTGACGGAGTCAAAAGGCGAGACATAGGTATGCTGTTTCCGGCGTCGACGGCGGCGGCGGCGGCGGCGGCGATGGCATCAACAATGTATTAGTTTGTGATTAGCTCTGTTTTATGGGGATCCACTAGTGGTAGGTCAATGATAATTGGTATGCAGATGTATTACCATTGCCACATCTCATTGCCATGGAGATTATTTGGCTCCGCCCCCTCAGTCATGGTCTATTGACTTTGAATGGTTTGCTTACTTTACATGTATTAGTTTGTGATTAGGTCAGTTTATGGGGATCCACTAGTGGTAGGTCAATGATAATAGGTATGCAGATGTTATTACCATTGCTACATCTCATTGCCATGGAGATTATTTGGCTCCACCCCCTCAGTCATGGTCTATTGACTTTGAATGGTTTGCTTACTTTACATGTATTAGTTTGTGATTAGGTCAGTTTATGGGGATCCACTAGTGGTAGGTCAATGATAATTGGTATGCAGATGTATTATCATTGCCACATCTCATTGCCATGGAGATTATTTGGCTCCACCCCCTCAGTCATGGTCTATTGACTTTGAATGGTTTGCTTACTTTACATATATTATGAGTCTGGTGAAGAGGAACCTTGAGGGATCCTGTACTGGAAATCAACTATAAGTAACTATAAGTAAACAAACAAAATTATATTTTATTGGACACAAAGCCAAGCAAAAAGATTTTTGTCTCGCCATGATGAGGTTGGGTTGAAAAGCTACACATAGGTATGCTAATTCGTGCATATTCATTGAATGAATATTTGCATAACTTACATGTTAAAGTATTGCTATCAGTGGCGGATCCAGAACTTTTTGTAAGAGGGGGGGAGGGGGGGCACTGACTGACCTAAGGGGGGCCCCACTCCAGTCACGCATCAGTGATTCCCTATATAATCAACCAAATTTTTCCCACAAAATTTTTGTATTTAGGTTTGGGAACGACTTATAATAAGTCAATGGTATTTGGTATCCAGTTGTATTAGCATTCACACATCTCATTTAAATGGAGATTGTTTAACCATGTAACTCAGTCATGGTTCATTGACTTTGAATATTTGCATAACTTGTGTAAGATGTTAAGGTATTGCTATTATGATTTCAACATTTGCATAATCAAAATTACAAAAAGGCGAGACATATCTCTGTGATAACAGTTTATTTTTAATTCCCTGTCCACAAATGTGCTACGAATAAACTTGATAAATAAAATGATGTGCCGACCACCACCATAACAAGATAAAGATGTATGTGGAGTATAAAGATACTAACCCAAGAAATACTGGAACATAATAAACTAGAGGCTTCCGGGAGCCTGTATTTCTCACCTGGATATCATTAAAGGAGATTAAATATTTTGACTATGTACATTCTGGTTGTCAGTCGGGAACATTGCTGTCAAGTTGGGTTCCACTTACCTCATTGGTTTTGGCAAATTGAATATCAAGTTGCTCACTGGTTTCAGACAAGATTTTTTAGGTGAATATTTCCATAGGGTCCTATGTTAAACTATGTTCACCTCTGGTGGCCATGTTGATGGCAGGAAGGGTCATCTGATATATTTCTGAAAGAGGACCATCTATTTAGGACCATTGCTGCCAGTTTGGGTTCCAATTGGTTCACTGGTTCAGACAAAATTTTAAAGTTAATTTTCATATAAACTTTGACTGTCATCAAATATGTTTTCTGAAAGATGACCACCTTTGGACCATTGCTGCAAAGCTTTCTTCCAATTGTCTGAAAATAAGATTTTTAAGTCAATTTTCCCATCAGGTCTTATGTTAAACTGAGTATACCTGTGGAAACCATCTTGGATGGCGGTGTGGGCCATTCATTAAAAATCTGAAATAGGACCACCTAAGGATCAATTATGCAAAGTTTGGTCCCAATTGCCTTAGTGGTTTCAGACAAGAAGATCTTTAAATGAATTCCGCATATTATATGGTCAACTTCAACTAAGTTGGCTTCTGGCAGCCATCTTGGATGGAAATGCAGTTCATCTAATACAATTCTGAAAGAGGACCATTGATGCAAAATATTTGGTTCCAATTGGCTGAGTGATTACAGACAAGTAGATCTTTAATTGAATTTTCCCACTGGGTCTTATATTATACTAAGTTCAGCTGTGGCTACTATCTTGGATGGCAGTGTGGGTCATCTGAAAGAGGACACCAAAGGACCAATGATGCAAACTTTGTTCTCAATTGGCATAACAGGTTTCAGACAAGATCTATTAATGAATTTCCCATTGAGTTCTATGTTAAACTAATTTCACCTATGGTGGCCATCTTGAATGGTGGTCTGGGTCATCCTATACATTTCTGACAAAGGACCATCTAATGACCATTACTACCAAATTTGGTTTCAATTGGCTCACTGGTTTCAGATGATGATTTTGAAATGATTTTTCCACAGGTTCCTATATTAAACTATGCTTGGCTCTGGCAGTTATTGTCATAGGATAAAATTCTGAAAGAGGACCATCTAAGAACATTGCTGCCAACTTGTGTTTCAATTTGCCCAGTGGTTTCAGACATCTTTAAAGCTTAAGGAAAGTTTATCACTAAAACAGTGACACATCTATGGCTAAAAAAGGTGACAATGTTTCTCAAAGGTATACAACAAACTGCAAAAACCTTTTACACTATGGCAAGATGGCCCCAGGGTAGACCTAAGAGCTAATTACTAATGACATCTACATGGGCACATTTGCACATCAACAGAGGAAAGTACTTACAAACAGGTGTGATAAGGCTAATAACTTTTGTTTTCCACTGTTTATTAAAATCATCACATGTACACAATAATTTCAATATTGCATTTCAAATCAATTTTTTTACAAATTCATTGTTGCACATATGTAAATAAATCACTGAAAGCAACATATACATATGGTATATCACAACCACACATAATGAACATGTAAATAAATAATAAAGATGATGATACGGTAAAACCTATGATCTTTAAAGAACATTACAGCCATTTCTTCTGTAAGATTCTTCTGATATTATAGACAAATATACATATGTAACTTAAAAAACATAAAATATGTATATCATGTTGTTTCAGGTAAAATTCATACAAGTTTGAACATAATTTTTGTCTGTGATTGAGCAATACAATTTCGGTGTGATCACTGCAATAAAATTCTATTACTACTTTTTTATCACCACAGAATAGCACACTTAGCTTTTACTTAACACATTCTCCCCCATTTCCAATAAAAAATCTTTTTTCTATGTATATACACATTAATACTACCTCCTGTTGGTAACTTTAACTTCTAAAATATTTCAATTTAATGAACCTAAATACTGAATACATTTTTACCCTTGGTAACAGCTTGTTTTCAGTATAAATATAGTGTTAATAAGTTTTGTATCAATCCCAGTATACATTCTCAATATATGTTTCATGATTCCTGTTATAAGATATTTATTTTGATATATACCAGGAACAAACAGAAGCAGGCAGTTAATAACACTATTACTACAAAATGTCAATTTATTTATTTTTTGGAAATTATGTTTGGTGAAAAATTAAACTCTTGGTTTTGCTGAACCCATGAAAAATGGTATCCATCAAGGTATAATGAAGATAAATAGCTGACATACAAACATATCAATGTACTGTTTGTGAAGAAAAGCACTTCAATATTGTGTGCAGACCCTTACCTTCGATTTTTTGGGGAACCCTCTCCAAGGTATCTTTTATTTAAGGTCTTACTGCAGTTTGCATTTTATATCAACAAAGTAAATTTTAAACCTTACAATGATTTAAATGTATGAAAAAAATATTCATCACTGATAAAAATTTGTTTTGAGGCATACTCTTCATTGCATAAATTATTTCACGAACATATACATGATACAGAAACATTTAAGTTTTGAACTCTTTATTTAACCTCTGAGGAAAGAAGACAAATTAACAACCTCAATTTAAATTTTTCGACAACATTAAACGAAAATGACTGCATATTCATATTCTTTTACATATCCTTATATATAAAAAAACACCAACATGTAAGACACAATAAAATACATGTATATCCAGGATATGATACTTTATTCATACAAAGACATTTAATATAAATGCAATAAAAGTTTTATAATGAACACAATGTGACTTAGAGTTTTGTAGTTGTTTTCATTTACACTGGGGTATTTTTCTAATTGCTTTTATTTTTTAGTAATTGAGCCATGTTGTGACAAATGACCATAATTTGATTCTTTACTGTTTCAATATCTATTTTCTTTCTTTTAGGAGTTTTCCTGCTTACTATGTATGGATGAAGACTAGATTTTGTGATTTTAATTTGAAACAGAAAATGTACTTCTCTAATTTCACATACATGTACCTGTAATCGTTTTATCAAAGCAAAAATGATCTGAAAAAAATTCTCTAAAACACAAAATTATGTTTTCTTCTAAACATTAACAAACTGATCTTATAATATACAGATATTTTGTCATTATGTCAGTAATACGTCTTGCATAGAACAGATTGTCTATCACAAATAAATGAATAGTTGTTCAATCAAATAAAAAATCAAAAAATTTATATATCATCACTGATCATAAATATAATAAATTATTTGTCATCTTAAACATATCATTTATATCATGTGCCATGAAATCAAGGCCACATAACAATAACTTTTAGTATCTTATCCAAAATTTTCCTCTTTTATTCTGTTCGTGACTAGATATACAATTCTAAAGAGACAGGTACACATAAACATATATTTTGCTATATTTTTTCATTTGTTCATTTGATGCATCTTTGTAGTAACGATATTCTTTTCTATGACTTATCACTAAATTTTTCATAAATAAATGATCATATACAGATAAATTTATTTCATAAATAAAAATAATTTAAAATTCTAACAGTTTTCACATGAATGTGGTACTGACCAATGTATAGAATGAAAACATTTTATGGTTGTTCTATATCCCTTGATATTTCTACCTAATCATTTTCATGCTTCTTGTCTGAGATAAATAACTGTTGTTCATTTCAATGTATCAATAATGACAGCCCTAAAAATATCATTCTTTTTTTCAGTCTCCCTCCCATATCCTTATCCAAAATTGTTCTTAACCTTGTTACATGTGATAATAATATGAATCTGTTTACCTATCATATAAGACTTATAGATGGTCAGCTAAAAGATTTTGCATAGATCTGTATTCTATCTTTTCATGTTCCAGAATGCTTCCCTAATTTATACATTTTTGTGGCATTAATCTCCCTTATGATTATGCAGTAATAAGCAAAATATATTATTTTTGTTGGACTGGCAGAGGAAAAATTAAGCTGATACCCATTCATAAAAACACAGTATGGGTGTTTAGGACCAATTGGGCTAAGCTAAAAATGATTTTGAGAACTTTCAAAAGATAATAGCTCAAAATTGAAGATAACTACATAGTATTACAAAATCATTAGAATCATAAGATACCATATGTTTAAGGTAAAATGATCAATGTATTATTCTGTCTGTATTGTTTTTTCATAATATAAAATTTACAACATTCAATATGACATAAAACACATTCAGTACATTAAACTCCATCTAAAAATGTTAGAATACATCAGGACTATAAATTTAATTTAATTTCTTTTACATTAATTGAATGATTGATTAGTGTTCAATGTCACCTGAACAATATGGAATCCATACCATTTGGTAGTATAATTTGATGATGCTACAAATTTGATTGACAGAACAAGGATGAAAAGACCAAGACACAACAAATTAAAACTAAAGATATTTTCTCTGGTGATTCAGTCAGATTAATACTACGGTAGGCATCTAATAAATAGTAAGCTGAACTGTAGGAAAACCTTAAAATCAGATTACAGAAATATGATGTGTCTTTTTGAATTCATGAAGAACATAGATTTCCGAAAAGCCATTTGGAACTTCAAAAATTAACTGATTCCCAGTACCAGCTCTGGTGTTTAACAAATTGAATCTGAAAAAATGCTCTTTATTTCAAATTGCTGTTAAAAAAACGTGGAAATACTTCAAAATTAAAGATCTTAAAGTTTAAAGGGAAGTCATTAAACTAGTTGTATCAAGACATGATTTTTAGCAACTGAGATTAAAAGTGATAATTCAAGAAATTAAAAATATCCAGGAAATCCAGCAGCATCAAGCACATCAATTATAAATTTTCAGGGGAAAGTTCCTTTTGTATTCAAACTACAGCTAAATCCATCATATTTTTTAATTTCAATTTTTTAATAATTAGGATGCTTTAATTTTTCATTAAGACCATATCTGCAAAATTCATCACCTTCATTCCTCAAATGGAGATGTTAAAATAGTCTTTCTTTATATCCAAGTAAAACTATACAATCACTTTAAATTTTGGAAAGACAAAGGCATATCTTTAAAATTCAAAAATTCATTGCATTTTAATAATTTGTGTTTCTATGATCATATCTATTTGACATCTAATACTAATTTTTTTACTTTTGACTTGACCTCAAATATTTATCGATCAACAGAATTATGAAAGACATAATGAATTAAAAATGAACATTTGAAAGTTAAGGCAATAACAAGGTCATTTTACTGGAAATATGACTAAATTGTTCTACATTGAACATAGATATCCATGGGCATTTTGTTCTACACTGAACACAGATATCCATAGACATTTTGTTCTATATTCAAAAAAGATATTTATAGACATTTTGTTCTACATTGAACACATATATTCATGACCATGGAAATTTTGTTCTCCTTTAACAAAAGTCATCATTGACAAAGAACAAGGTTATGGTTTTTTGACATAATTTCCATCTTTCTAACACCATTTCTATGACATAAAAAAATCTATGTCTTTGCAACTATTTTGTAAATGCATTTATAAACATTTTTGTAATGTTTTAAATGAATAATGTCTGATTAGACATTAAAGTGTTTCATAATTATTAAAATACACGTACAGTAAAAAAAATTGTGATTTTTAAAAATATCGTGTTTGATTACCAACACTTCCTTATTATACTATAAATAATTGTGCATTTTTTCTTTATCTGAAGTATTGTTAGTAATAAATAAAGGATAAGTGATGTTTAAAAATTCAATAATCAATAAACCATGATGCAATCCCAAGGTAAAATAAAACTGTGAAACTAATGCATATATCTGGGTGCATAAAATATTGACTTGGATCTATTAATTTAAATTTAGAAATTTGGCTAGTTTTTATTGTCTGAGGACCTTGAGAGAACTACTGACCTCTAGCAGAAATTTGAGAAGCACTTAACACGATTGGAGCCAAGCACACCTTGCCACAAGTTTGATATGGCTGGTAGCAGGCTAGTACCGGTAATCAATATTAATATTTTAAGAAAAACCACTCTGCCTTCTTTTATATTATGTTTATCTGGTCTGAGGGGGAATACTAACATGATTTTTTTACTCTAATAGCAATCATTGGTTTTAAATTTAAAATGCACTAACAGATGAATTGAATTAAATTATCATTATACTATTGATAAATGTGACTAGTAACTTGGCCTTTTTTGGCACAGTTTGATAGACATTCGTATTCATGTAAGTTTTTAAAATTTCATTAAAGTTACTCTTTAGTCATATAAAGTAAAAGTTAAAAAGACTTAAATGTCTGCAGTGATTGTAACATACAGTAAATATTGATTACATTAAGTAATACATGTATAAAAAAACATGCAAAACAGTAACAAGTTAAAATTTTTGTTTATGAATTTGAGCACTCTTATTTTACAAGACATGATCTTGGAAACCTGGAATCAACAAAAACTTATAAAATTTCTAAAAATGACTTGCATTGACTTAAAAATAACATAATAGTACAAATAGACTAAAATTTAAACCTTCATCATAAATCATTGTTATCATTGTTATCATTAATATCATCATTATCACTGATATCAGCATCATTATCACTCAAATCTTTATCTAAATCTGGCACATATGGATTTATAGTAATACCATCAAATTCTTCTTCGTTGTCAAAATTATCAGCAGTAGCACCATTTAACCAATTATGAATTCTATGGTTAGCCTCAGCTTCCATTTCAAGTTCTTGAAGTAAAGTTTCAGAATGAATTCTCTCCCTTGACATAGGTTCTAATGGCTGCCAATGTTTAGGCAGATCAGGAGCAGATGCTGATCCTGGTAATGATTTTAAAGGTTTCGGCGTGTCAATGTGGTCACTACTGTTCTGTGACAGTGAGCCAGGATGTAATGGGATGGATGGAATTATCACATGATGTGAAGGAGGAGCTGATGTATGATTGGATAACAACAAGTTACAAGATTTATCTCCACTTTGTATAGATGGTGATGCAATTGGCATTTCCTCTGAATTTTCAGAGTAAATGCTCCATGGTGGTGGAATTGTAACCTCAGGTTTCCGTTCTTCATTTATATTTTCTAAACGAGAAAATATTTCAAAGACAGAAGTTTTATTTTCTACTGGAGGAGCTTTGATAATAGTTACTTCAGGAGAGGCATATGGTGAGCCAGTGTCTTTAAGATGACTATATGATAAATTATCAACCCATGAAGGAGCTTCAGATGTAACTGGTTCATCCTCTGTCGAAACCAACGAAAATAAGGATGGTCTAGGGATCTGAGAACATTCCAGTTTCCATGGTAATTCTTTTTCTGTGGCAGTTTCATCTACAGGCACTGGCTCATCTGCAGTAAGAGAATAACAGTGTTAAGACTGAAGTGTTTATAATGTTTCCCATAAAAAATAATGATTTTTCTTCATATAAATAATATCATATGTAAAATCTAAAGGAATAAAATTCTTTCAGTGTTTTGAATTATACTCACACCTGTGTTACTGTTTAATCATTTGTGAAAATTAGCATATAAAAACATATTGCATATTTTCAAGGAGAATATCAGTATCATATTTAAATATTCGCCTAAATATAGTAAATTAAAAAAAAAGTTATTTAAATTGAATTTACAGTTTAAAACAATTAAATTATTGTATAAAACCATTTAAATCAGTAAGTAAGTGTAATGTGCAAGCTGAAATAAATTAATAAATTCACTTTAATTCAGCCGAAATAAAGTTAATATAGTCCGGTTAATATGTCTTAATTTTTCTAACAAACTAGGTCAAACTTTGTTCATGATTATCCACCCGAACAATACTAAAATAAGAAATTTGCTAATTTATAATTAAGAAAAGTTGTACTACAATACCAAATTAAATTCCTTATCTGCATGAATAAAGTTTGACAGACCAGTACTAAAATATAGATGTTTTCCATTATAACATGTATGGTATCCACAAGAGTCACTTTGAAAATTGGGTAGCACTCAAAGAAACAATTTTAGAATTTCTTAAACAGTTTTATTCTAAGTATGTCCATCAGATCCAAAACCATACAAAACATTTCAAAGTGCCCATAGGGAATTCCAGGAATGTTATAATAGAATAACCCTAAGGATAGGTTTGTGATTGGTTGATATATATATATCTCGGTTAAAGCATGTGAATATTAATACCCATTTTAAGTCAAACACGATAATTCTCTGGAAGTGGAAAGATATATTTGTTAAGTAAATAAATGGATATATAAGGCCAGCTTAAAATCTACTTTGTTTGCTGTAGCCCGACCCATATTTAGGGGAGTAGAGTAGGTGTGTAGACAGTTTTTCTTTGTTGTTTTTTTTTTTTTTTAATTTTTGAAATCATACCGATGGTTAAATTCATGAACTCGATTGAACAAGAATGATTTATGCTACTCTACTGAAATTGGAAATCAAAGAAAAAATTGTCACTTGCAAGGTCAATAAAAAATTTTGGGGTTGGGCCAATTTTGGAGGGGCAGGTGGAATACAGCAAACAAACCTAATTTTAATTTAGGCCTAATGTCATAAAACTATACAAGAAAAACTGTAGGTCAGTGAGCAAAAAATTAAATGCAAATTTGAAATATATAAAACTGGATAGGTAAAAAAATCGGAGCAAAATAAGAAAACATGACCAGTGAAAATCCTTGATTATTCTTTAATTAGAATTTTAATCATAACACTGGAATTTCTAAAAGACAATTGTTGTTAGTATGGTAAAAATGATACAATATGCTGTCAACTTTCATATAAAAGTAGTAAGTTAGCTGATCTATATAATACTATTTTGAAGAGTGAAGAATCTTCATAAATATTTGACTAACCTTGTTTTTGGTTTTCCTGTTTTTCCTCTAGTTCTGGCTTAGTAGTTTTTACTTCCTCTTGCTTTGATTCTGTGTTATCCAGATCTGATATGACAGCTGCCTCTGATTCTTTATTGTCGTTAGTATCGTTGACTTCTGCGGCTGTGTTGTATTTTTCGTGTTCTCGTCGTCTGAATTCCTCTGGGTCTATATGATGTTGTCTGATAGGTTTTGGCAACGTATCAGTATCTGATAGATCACTTTTATTATGTGTTAAATGCTAAAAAAAATATAAGACAAAATTAAGAGAAGGGAACACAGGTGTCAAGTGGTCCTACAATTTTCTTGATTGTGCTCTGTAGATAAGTTGATAATTGTCTTCTGTTTTTTCTCATTCAAACAGATAGTAGTTTAAGCACTTTACAGTTTGTTTATAATTTACTGCTATACGCCAGTATTATGTTAATAAATAGAAACTCGTAACAATTATTATCAGTATTGCTAAGTTGACATGAGGGCTATTTTATCTTCCTGTAAGCTGTATTTTTTCAGTTAATTTCACTGGACTTTACAGCTACTTTCAAGATGAAGAACAGAAAATTAGTATTTTCTCACTCACTTGTTTTTTGTATTATTTTTTCACTCACTTGTTTTAGTATTATTTTCTCATTCACTTGCTTTTGTATTATTTTCTCACTGACTTGTTTTTGTATCATTTTCTCACTCACTTGTTTTAGTATTATTTTCTCACTCATTTGTTTTTGTTTTCTCATTCACTTGTTTTTGTATCATTTTCTCACTCACTTGTTTTTGTATCATTTTCTCACTCACTTGTTTTTGTATTATTTTCTGACTCACTTGTTTTAGTATCATTTTCTTATTCACTTGTTTTTGTATCATTTTCTCACTCACTTGTTTTAGTATCATTTTCTTATTCACTTGTTTTTGTATCATTTTCTCACTTGTTTTTGTATCGTTTTCTCACTCACTTGTTTTTGTATTATTTTCTCACTCACTTGTTTTTGTATTATTTTCTCACTCACTTGTTTTTGTATCATTTTCTCACTCACTTGTTTTAGTATCATTTCCTTATTCACTTGTTTTTGTATTATTTTCTCACTCACTTGTTTTTGTACCATTTTCTCACTCACTTGTTTTTGTATCATTTTCTCACTCACTTGTTTTAGTATCATTTCCTTATTCACTTGCTTTTGTATTATTTTCTCACTCACTTGTTTTTGTATCATTTTCTCACTCACTTGTTTTGGTATCATTTTCTCATTCACTTGTTTTTGTTTTCTCACTCACTTGTTTTTGTATTATTTTCTCACTCACTTTGTTTTTGTATCGTTTTCTCACTCACTTATTTTAGTATCATTTCCTTATTCACTTGTTTTTGTATTATTTTCTCATTCACTTGTTTTTGATCATTTTCTCACTCACTTGTTTTTGTATTATTTTCTCACTCACTTGTTTTTGTATCATTTTCTCATTTGCTTGTTTTTGTATTATTTTCTCACTCACTTGTTTTAGTATTAATTGTCAATATTATATGAGTTAAGTTTCCTAATTTACATTAGCCTTAACATCAGTTTTACACATTATTATCTAACAAGAAGCTCTCTGAGTGACAGAAAACCAGCTAATACTCATTCAACACGGTTTGCCAAGCCACAAACCAAAACCCTCTTCAGCAGAATGTTAAACTGATTAATTATTTCCATTGTAAAATCTGGTTAAAAAAATCCTGTTATTTCGTAAGTAATGAATACTGTGAAGGTGAAAAAAATGAGGCATATATAAATTGTAATCCTCAAAATGTAAAACTGGTAAATGATCTAAAATAGCTTTTTGTAAATATATGTTATAAGACACTTAAAGGTTTGGATTTATAAAACTTACAGATCTACGAGGTTTAAGCATGCTTTTATCAAGTAAGTGATGTAAAGTGCCATCCTCAACAACTTGTCCATTAGGTATTACAAAATCATCTGTTACTACTGCAACATCTCTAGGAGTATAACCATCTATTTTAGATCTGTGAAGAAAAGTTTATACATAAAAATCTAATACAACTGTTCATAATTTAAGATCTTTAAAGTAAAAAGGTTTATACAGAACACTATAAAGTGTGTATCTTTGTACACATATAAACAACAAAATGGATAACAAGAAAGGTCAACAATGACATACCAATCAATAACGCCATCCAATATTCTCAATGGGCCATTTTCTGGTTCAATCAATCCATTATAACTAAATAATAAATACACCATGAAAAGCTGGTAAGCTATCATCAAATAGATAAATACAGTTTGAAGTCCTTTTGGTTGTGAATATCTTCATATCACCTTCAATCCATTTGTTTATTCAATAAAATATTTGAAATTGAAATATCACCTTCAGCACATAAAATTAAAAAATATTTGTACTTTGCCCACTGTTCTTAATGATGATGAAGGATACTACTGTCTGGTCCCAGTTTTACGAACACTTTATGACTATGACTGAGACTGGTTCCAGGTCATCAATAGAAGAAAGATACTGAAGAACTGGAAATCAGATCATCATTATGACTAATCAAAGTTAAAATGAATATTTGAGAAATGGAACCCTGGAAACCTCAGTTTGTGGAATGGATATTTGGAATTATAAAGGTTTCTAAGCTAAAATAATACAACTAATTATGGTTGATTAATTCAAACTTGTTGCCTTATCTAAGAAAACAAAAAATTTTACCAATGTTTTTCAAGGTTATATTTTTACTCCCCAAGTATGTGTTTGAATGGGGAATTTCCAAAAGAAAAATAGATTGAGTTAGAAAATTGAAAACATTAATAATGTAAAAGACAAACTGCCAGCTTTCCTCATATTTGTAAAATATCATTTAACATTTTTCATTCACTTTGTGCATATTTTGTGCAATCCAGGAATGTGATATCTAATTGAAGAAAATCTCAAAAGAAGAGTTATCTCCATATATCGCCAAATGTTTTTGTTACTTTGCAAGACCTGATAAAGATAAATCAGATAAGTTTAATTGTTTTAGTTACAACTCAGATAATATCACCTGGCAGCTATGTGATAAGGTGATTTTGGTGCGTGGACGTTTCGGCCTGCACATTTTGGACATGGACATTTCAGCCAATTTTATTTTCAAGGCGGACGTTTCAGCCAATTTTTTTCATGGCGTTTATATTGTGTTACCTAGGACACTTTTTGCTGAGCTTGTGTATGTTTAAGTAAAAGAAGACATACAAGTATGAGTAAAGTTTTAAAACAAAAAATTAACAGCCAAAAATGTAAAAAACAATAGATATAAGGTGATGATTGCTTTTGATGTTTGCCTCTCTTGTTTTTGGCCATTTAATTAATGACTATTAATTACCTTAAGGTGATGTTGATTAATAATAATTATCAGTTTTGAGAAAAAATTTTGTTAGAATAATTAATAAATTCCTCTAATTATCTAATTTTTAAATATCAAGTGGATTAAAAATAATAATTAAAATCATACAACATTTTAAATAATTATTTTCAATTTTAGTTAAAATTGTTAATTAAAAGAATAAGCAAACTAATAATAAAAATAAATATAATTGCATTACACATTACTAATTTTGTTCGATTATTTATTTGAAAATATCTGAAATGTCTGAAATGCCCTAGGCCGAAATGTTCTATTCCGAATTGTCCTAGTCCAAAACGTCCTACATTCATGTGATAAGACAACTCAAATGATTATAGAATACTAAAATTCTGAAAAAATCAATTTCGGGATTCAGGGTTTACAGCCAGTAAGTAAAAATTTGAATAATACATCTGATCTGATCTATAATAGATTATACATACTCTGCATTTAATAATGGTATTTTCTGACCACCATTAATTTCTGGCATAGTCTCAATTCTATCAAATCCAATATTTATCTCTGGAAAAGTCTCTGCTCGACTTAATGCATGTTGTTCCGTTATAGAATGATAAACATGCAATACTTTTTGAGCTTTTGTAGCGGTGCTTACGTCCTTGACAAAAATTGGCTTAATATATTTATGATTTAAATGGCGAAATCTGGAAAAAAAAATTCAAAATTTCCTCAAAGTCACCTTGACTTACATACTATGTATATCACAAATGTAAACCTATATAACTACAAGTATAATTAAAACTGACACAATTTTTTTATTGTCCACAGTGACAACTTTACAACTTAATCAGGCTGTAAAAATATGTTCAAAACTGTCTGAGAACATTTTATTTTTCAAGTAATATTTACTTTTGTAAAGTTAATTGCATAAAATGCCATAGAAAATACTTCTAAATTTAAAATAAGTATATGTTAAACCATTTGCAAGGCAACAACTAAAGGGTTATACAATTCATATAGTCAATCAAAATGTCTTCAACTATCTTGAGAAATGAAAAAAATCTATAGTTTCAAAGCAATAATATTCATATAAAAATAAATATATTAGATTTTATTTTTACTTACAATAACCAACAATACAATACTTTATAGCAAGCACGAGTACTTGCATCATTGGCCACGCCAACAGGATATTATTATGAACAAAAAACAAAAGAAAGATGCAACTTTGGTACAACTTACTTGATTCTCATGTAATTATGTCCAGAACTCTGTGTAATTCCCTCTAAACCAGCCATTAAATGGTCAATCAACTTTGATGAAAAAAAAGAAAACAATTTTTGATAAAAGTAAACATACCTATCAAGATTATTGGCCCTTTTTATCCTAAGTGAATGACAGAAAATGACATAGTGATAACAGTATGTATACTCTGTGTGTATTTTCCAGTAGATATCAACTTTTACTTCAATCATACAATGTCCTCTTGATCTATCTGTTTTGCCAGAGGTATTTCATCAAAGTCAAAAGTCTGATTTAACCCACATAAAAATTCAAATTATTTTGAAATCAACTTATAAACAAACAAGGCCAGTATGATACCGTTAAAAATTGGTTATCCGTTGAACCTTCAAATAAAGAATGTCAGAGTTTAATCCACTTATTTTTATAGACAAATGTGAAAATTAAGATGTATCTACCTAGTAAGTAAAACATAATACAACTTATTGTGATCAACATATAATATTTCATTGTTAAACACCTTGAAGGCATTTTGTCATCATATCTGTCTCAAACAAGATTAAAACATTTACATGACCCACATCAACATTAGCCATTTGTTTACCTAAGATAAAAATGTTATATTTAAAACTTTTCTGTTTAAACAACCATAGAATAGAAAGTAAATCAATGTATTCATTTTATGTGTATTAATGTTATCATGTTTATTTACATATACTTTACTTGACATACCGATTCATTAATTTTTTCATTAAGTGTTGGCTCTTCCTCAGTCTGTTTCTTGACTTTTAATGCATTTACAACTGGTTTGATGAAGATACCCTGAAATAAAAATATCAAATATTTATACTTTTAAAGATACTTCAGTCTATGTTATCTCAAAAATTTTTGTAGTTTGTATGACTGATTAACCAAATTAGGGTCGTTTTTATGAAACAAATGTTAATTTTACATGGCATTTACAGATATCAACTGAAGACTAAGTGCTGGACTATCCTAGATTCTGATTCCTAAAAACTTTCTACTTCTTGTGTTATTCTTTTATACCGTTCAGCAAATACTGCACCTCAAGCAATGCCACAACTTCTCTGTGCATTACTGTAATAAAGTCAAAAGTTATCTTTCTTTGTCCATTCTGTGTTGTTGCTTAAAGCAGTGACAATTTTCTCGTGACTTTTTAATACAGGTTTCTTCACCAAATAAATCAGTAAAGAGATGCCAATAAAATAATAATAATTTTTCACTAATACAACTCGATGACTGATTTTACATTGAAGAGGGAATTTCAATTTCAATTTCAAATATTTTATTGAATAAACAAATGGATTGGACAACAGGCTAAGCCTATACAAATCCTCTCCAAAAACAAGATGGAACATATAAACAAGTACATAATATGGATTGCAAGCAAATACACACAATATACAGCACAAAAGTATCTTATATAATGTAAAAGCTAAATCAGAGATAATATAGGACATATTAATTAAAATTATTCAATTTGACTCTGAAAATAATGTTATATAGGTAGATAGCAATTGAATTTTAATCTTTACTTTAAAAAAAAAAAGTGTTCATTATTATTAACAAAGAGTATTGTTGAATAATCTGGTCTATTGAAGAGGGAAAGTGATGTTCTCCCAATGACATATACGTGTATTCCATATTATTTCATTTTAATATTGACAAATATCCCATTAATTAAATCCATTATTCTACTCTTTGTATTACATTTGTACAATATGTATAGCTAAAATAAGGTATAACTTAGCTATTATTCCAATCATCTTTGATATATACATGTGTAATGTAATTTGGATAGGAAGTTTTAGTGCACTAAGGACCTCCGATAACCATAAACGACTATATGAAAGCCTTAAATCAGCACTAAGGATGTATTTTTTGTATTTATTGATTTTAACAAAAAACATTTTTGAATATTGATCAATTTCCATACAAACTGGAGATAATCATAAATTGGTTTAGGTGTGGAATTGTTACGTTCCGGATAATTTATACATATAAATAAACAAAAATTACAATAATGAAACTGTTTATTAATATATTTTATTCACATATTCAATTCAATAGCAATGCATCTATTGAAATATTCCTCCTGAGTAAAAGATAAATTCAAAATGAATTCTTGCTGGCTTAAATAACTAAAAAGATGAGAAACAGGAAACCAATATTTTTTAATTCAGATTTCAGAATTATTTTTAATATACATTTGCTTTATCTTACTTGTATTTTTACTATGGAAAAAATCATTTCATCTATCAAAATATTCCTACTGTCTGAAATACAGCAAAATGCGAAACAGGATGAAATAAACTGGGGTATTTATAGTGTGAAACACAGATAATTAAAAAATTAAAGCAAACCATTATACATGATTAACTGATTAAAAGAACAAAAATATCAAATAAGAGAAATTTTTTATTTATATAATATCTGAATTCATAATTTTTCTTTGTAAATGTCCTCAACGGTTAATTGCATATAAAAATGTATCAGGTACTGTATCATTATTCAAAATAGAAAATCTTGTATAGATAACTGCTGATGAACATATATAATGCACCATTTAATATTCAAAAAAGAAATATTATGTTATTTCTAACCTTTTTCCAAATAATATTTCATTTTCAAAGTTTTAGAATTTAGCAATTTTTATTTCTAATACAATTTTTTTTCTTTAATGTTTGAATTTTTTAGAGTTAAACTTAAAAGTAATGACAATATTCAAAGGATAGTGAGTACATTATCAATCAATTTTTGGATATATTTAATTAGTCCTGTTCCGATGTACAAAGAAAACTAAGAAAAAATTAACAAATAAAAATTGAAATTACTTTTTTGTATGAATCTCCGTTAAATACACTATTGGTATTTAGAATTAAGGTCCTTAGTGCAGATTTATGATTTGCATATGGTCCTTAGTGCACTAAGGAGGACCTTTGCGGTGTTCCTATGTACTGGAAGCTTTATGAGTGATAGTAAACCGGATTTTCCTTCCTCACTTTTTGGATAAAACCATCAAATTTACTCTGCCAATCCCACTAATAACTTTTTTTTAAGTTGAAAATCCGGTTAAAATTTAATATGCAACAAGAGAAAATCATGTGAGTTAATCAAGTAATTCCACCTAAGTACACTTTATAAATGGTTATTAGAAAAAATTTAAATGCAAGATTTAATCATTACTATGATCTTCACTTTGCATTTTTTAGAATACAATAAACAGATAAAACCATAGATTAACTTTCCAATTTACAGCTTTTTATTGAATCAGATGGTACTGGTAATATGTCTGTTTAATTATGTGATTCTGACATAAATCAACCAATATTTTTACTTATTTACAAATTTTGTTGACAATAATAATTAATTTAATTATGTGAGTCTGACATAAATCAACCAATATTTTTACTTGTTTACAAATTTTGTTGACAATAATAATTAATGTTTTAAGATTCCTTGTCACATTAACTGTATGATTTATATCTGTGTAAGAAAGAGCCTAGTTAAATTTCCCAAAAGGCACAGATATAAATTAAACATGATGTCACTATATAGTATGTATTATAATACAGACTGAATCATCTAAATTATTACCAAGTAAATTAAGATACTGTCCATTAAGATAAAATCATTTCAATTTTTATAAAAGGGATATTGTAGTGATAAAGTAAACCCTTATATTACTTATCACCAACAGTATCTGTATACTAACTGAATAAAATGTATATTTTCAAATAATGTACATACATTATTTTTTTCCTGCAACTATAAAATTGTTAACTTTTCTGTGGGAAAAGCATGAAAATACAACATTTCTATCTTTTTTAATGGAGCCATTTCTGACACATAATCTATGGAGAACATGACGTCAAAAAACAGTGTGAACCAGAACAAAATACAAACTTTCATTGCAAGTGAAGGCAAGGGTACCAGGAGATGATATTATGCTACTAGACGAATATCAACAAAAATATTTGTCTACTAAATAGGACAGTTGCAGGATAAAAAATATCTCTAATACAATGTTAAACCTATGACAAGATACTTAATACTATCACAAATCCCCAAAATTTCTCAAATTGTTGAATGTTTTATTAATTTTCAAAATCTCACCCTTAATTCAGTAAAATTTCACTCTTGACCATTTTAGATTAATCACTTGTCTGATAAAGTCATTTAAAGATATTACACCCCTTGATATGTACATCAACATGACACTGGTTGCAATACTGCCAGCATTGTGTTAAACAACAATAAATCAATTGATATGTACAACTTAAAACAACTGAAATTTGTAGGAAAGGAAAACAGTATTGTAAACTGAGTTTTAATAATTTACTACCACTGAAGTGATACCACTGTAAGTCCCCCAATCTGTTACCATTGAATTATTACTTTGTTTACAAGATATCTGATGAAGGTTACACCTCTTTACCTACTTTTCATCTAATTCTGTTATCTACGAATGATGTATTTTTATCTGCTAATAATTCATTTATTTACAAATGAAGTTGTATATGTTAAGGAGACACCATTGAATAGCTACAACAAGTACCTAGGTGTTTTTCTACAATGCAATGTACAAACTTTGCTGAAGGTACAATTGACTTATAACTTATCCTACTTATATCATGATATTCTAAGAGGTATGTATAGAATGGGGATCTCTCAGCAAAAATGCAAGATATCTGGTTACATGATATAAATATTATTTCAATTTTTGCTGCAACTGATTTTGCAAGTGAAGCCAAATTTTATGCAGAAAGATTCCTTACTGGATTTAAAGTTCAATTTTGACAAAGTTTCCAAAGAAATAAATCCAACTTTGAAAGTTACTAGGTAAGATGGTTTAGATATACATGTATTACATGATTTTATTAAAGAGAAATATCTTATACATTATGAGGTTATTACAGATGTAATTACAAGAGTTCATGAAAAAGTGATCAATCAATTTTTTTATATGGACACCAATAAAAACTAAAATAGGAGGAAACAATGAAAAAAGATGGATAGTAATCCATATATGTGGACACTACTACACAGGTAAAACAATATTTTTTAATTTATATAAAAATATACATGTAGTAATATACATGTAGTTACTGTGTTTGTGGCAAAAATCTTATTGTACTTTAATAGTGAGGACACCTTTGCCTGGCAAGTTACTGGTAACATCAAGTTTATCTGGCAAATTCAGGAAACACTACTATCAAAGATAAGATTAACATATCTGAAAAAATGAATAAATTACCTGAACAAATACTGTGAAAAAGACTATAACAATAGTTGTTGTAATGAAAAGTTTCCTCTCTGGAATAAGGTCTTCTTTCAGTGACAATGCCAGACAGAAAGCTATACCACCTCGTAATCCACCAAATGCCATTATAAACTGGTCAACAATGGTCAGTTTTACCAAACGTCGATAATTAAGTATACATGATAGCACCATAACACCTAGAAAAAGACAATTATCAGAAATATACACATGTAGGTGTAGGTGATAATTGTACAAATGCAAAACAATTGTTATATAAAACAACAGAGGTAAAAAAAACAATAACATATAGCCTACAATTCTGTTAAGTATAGTTACATGTAATGTTAGAGAAGCTGAAAAAAAGTATTTGCAGTAGGACATCAATTCCAAAAGATAAAAATTACCAGATACTGTACTTTTATCTACAATACAGGTCTTTAGTTAAAACTTTAGCTCAATTTACACCAAAAGAGTAAACATAGAGAGGTTGACATATTATTGATTAATATTGAAGTTGTATGCTATAATCTCATAAATCTAAAAAAAAAAAAGAAAAAAAAACTTAGAGCTACAAATGTAATATATTCATCTGATCAAACACAATGCATAAAAAGATGACGTAAAGATATTGATTAAAAGTATACGGTATGATGTGGATTTCTGAAATGTTTATGCATTTTTCTTTAGTAGACAAATACATATTTATTGCCTTCATGATATTATTACTACAGCCAAAAGCTATGCCAAAGCAGGAAATATGGATTATTAGTACTCACCTAAAACTCTAAATATCAGACAAAACAGTAAGGAAAAACAGATGAAAGACCAATTCCAATCTAGATCAGATCCTAATGTTGAAAGCCCAAGGAACATAAATATGATTGTCTCACTAATGTTAGCTAACATCTTCATGAAATATTTAATGCTGGTTTTAGTCTTACGGGAGACATTAGCCTCTAGATAATGACGTAGTACGATGCCACCAAAGGAAAGCCTATAAAACAGACGTCATATATAGTTATTACAAAAATCAATAATCTGTATTTTTCCATTAAATACATCTTATTTCAGTTATATTCTGTTTTATCCATTAAAAGTATAACACAGAGAAAATCTGTTCAGTTCAAATGACAAAATAAACTTTTAGATGTATTTTTTTCACAAAGTTTTTTCATATTTGGTTATTTAAGAAGAAATATACTGAAGATATTTCATAATAATTATTAACTATTTGTACACGGTAAATACAGCTGTGAAGTCTATTGACAGTATTTTATAAGTTTTAAAAGGCATTGTTTGTAATTAAATGGAATACACATTTAAGTACTGATGTCATCAATGACTAATGTATTTCCTTAAATACAATGTTTCAGTAATTTTAACAAATGATACAGTCTTGTAACTTTTTTATTGTTTCTTTTGTTTCTAGACACTTACAATATGGATTTTATAAACTATCATTATATAACGTGTAAATTTATACATACACACGTACCTACAAAATGTCATACATTAATTACAAAATCCTATATATATCTGAATTTTAATGATCTATTTTTATAACTTTGAAATCTGATTTGAATTATCCCAAAAGTGTTTCAGTTTGGGCAGATGAATTCTGGTTCTACGTGTATTTATATATTTTTATTTAAGCAGCACTTTACTTTGGCTATGGTACAATTAATACAATTTAAGAAAGACCATGGGTGCTAGGGGTATCTTGAACCTAAAGTATTATATGGGTTTTTTCCAAGCTGAATCCTCATTGTGTCTTCAAGGTACAAATATTTCTTTACTTGGATTATTGTAATGTGCATATACAGCCTTTTTATCATGAATTAACTCTGGGAACTACTTAAAAACTTATAACAAGAATATGAATTTATATATTATTCCTTCATTGTTTTTGGGAGACCACAATTCAAAAACTGAATTTGTTATTTACCTAATATTATCTTTTTTTTTTACAAATGTAGTTATTCATTTTTATATTTTATCATTTTAAAATCTTTTTTTATTTATTCATTATTATTATTTAGAACTTTTATTATTATCGTTATTATTTTTTTTCTTTATTTGATACAGTAGAGAAAGTCAATTACCTGTCATTAACCAAGTCTAATCAAGGGAAATAATAACTTACAAAGCATGGGGTGTAAAAACAAAGTAATAAATTAAACTTATCTCCCCTTGGTAATGAAATCATATATAAATTTCTCATTGCCCCAAGTTAAATATCAATACTTTTCTCACAAATAAAAGCATAATATGTAACATTTCAATTTAAATTATTCATGGGCATTTTAGTTAAAAAATTACAATTTATTACCGAAAAAAAGAAACCAATCTTTCTGTCATACAACTTTTTCTTTTACAAAATGAAATGACACAAAGATAAAGGATTGAAATAAATCTTGATATGCATTTTCATTATAAGAAAGAAAACACTCCGACCAATATTAAAATAAACAAGAGATTCATGTCCATAGAGAAATATTTTGGTGGTTCACTGACCACCTCAGAAACATTACAATGTACTGATGTTATTAACTTATATTATAGTGTTATTAAATGAGTATTTTCATATAAAGCCTGTATTATGTCCAAGTCAGTCGTATTGGATCGAGGTCAACTGTATAGCCTATACAGTTGATCGAGATCCAATACAACTGTACGAGGACATAATACAGGCTTTATATAAAAATACCCATTTTATGATACTTTTATTAATGACTTAAAATAACAGTACTTTTATTAACCAATGACTTAAAATACATTATAAATTGTCTATTTATTTTAATACAATCCGATGTGTCTGAAACAGGTCATGAATACAGGTTTTATACAGAAAAACCAGAACTGGACCGTTTTTACTGTACTTCAACACATTAGTTAATAAAGGTTAGTTTTATCACACAGGTCAGTAAAGCTATCAAAGATTTGTACATGATTTTAAATTAGATAATCTTAACAAATAGAAGGTGTATGATAAACATATAAGCTCAAACTATAGATACAAGTACAAGATCATCATCTTTTTTTTTAAGAATTCAGATTCTAAAACAGTAGGATGTTAATATTTTGGTTTGTATATTAAGAAAATATTCCAATAGCTCAGTTTTCTAGATATTTTCACAAGACTGTTTACAATCAATAAATTTACACTTCTTCCTTAATAAATCCCAGGGTTTCATACATATATATGTATTGTTTGTACATAATATGTAAAAATATGTACATCTGATTGGACAAAAAGCATTCAATATTTTTTAACAGTTTTCCTATAGTGCTGTCTGGTGAGGTATAGAGCCCTTGCCATACGACTCGGGCACTATACCTCTCCAAACAACACTACAGGAAAACGGTTCCTTTCGGGAGAAGTCCAAAATAGATTAATATGAATCATACAATTTTAGTCTAACCAGTGCTGATATACAGGTAAGGGGTATTATGGCATATTTAAAAGTCCCTACTGTAGTGTATTTAGATTATTTTGTGAACAGACGGCAAGAAGTCATTCTATAGACTTTCGTTCACACATATGACTAATCTTGATGGTCCCAGGTGAAAACACTGAAGAATTACAGATGTGGCCAAAAAAAAAAAAGACTCCGAAATACAACGAGGTACAAAAAGAAACATCTATAAAAAGACACTTCTCTAAAGTTGTTCCAAATTTAATATCTAAATATTCCTAAAAATTGCATTATACTTACGCTAAAATCCCAGACCAATGACACATTTCTGATGTAAGGTACATGAGATAGCCGATGACAAAGACAAAGAGAGGTTCAATTACTTTAACATGTTCTGTATATTTGGTTATAAAACCTCCAAATAAACCAAACAATATTCCAATGAGAGATCCACCAATAGCTATAATAAAGAAAGATCCAATACCAGCCGCTACATCTACAGGAATAATATTTTCTTCTCCAATTTCAATAAATCCTTCCATCATATGATATAACACCTGCAAATACATAAATACAGAAAAATATCTAGAAAGAAGAAAAATATATCAATTTTATCTTTACACATTGAATTCTCTTGAAAGATTTAAAATTTATGAATTGGTCATAAAAACTAAAATTTATCTAATGGTATCAAGTTTATGTAGCATCCTGTACACCTTTGAGTGGACTAATTTTTATCTTTTCATGGAAACTCAGAACTAAACAGTTTCTGAATCAATGATTCCTAGAAAAGCAAGATTAATGCCAATATTCCAATATTTGTATCATTCCATAATAGATTCTCTTCTCCCACATGTATTTAGTTATTATAAGCTTCATGAAGTAAAAGGATAATTATTTTTACATAATGATGCCATAAAATGTAACCAGATATCCTGCATTTATCATAGTATATCTTTGCAACTAGGTGAAATTCCTGAAAGACCCCCCTTCTAAATTATTAAAAACCTATCATATGCACATTTCAGAGTATCATGATGTAAATAGGATATACCCCTGTCGGGCTAACGCCCTCAGGGGTATATCCAATATTTAAATCAGAAGGAAAATTAAAATTAATCTAGCTATTACACAATGTTAAGATATTTTTATTGGCCTTGACCTTTGCAACACTGTAATTAACATAAACCAGGAAGAGGATTGTTTTGAATTTCCAGTAACACATTGACGATTCAGGGTCACTAGATATACATACGTAAATTCTGTATCTAAGCTACAAAACCTATCATTACATTAATAAAGACATACTTGTATCATGTTTTCATCCCCCTCCCCCAAAGATGTAAATAAATTGAAAATAAGACAGCACAGTAATATATATTTGTTTTGACAACATGTCCATATGTTCAATGACATACGCAATGTCAACAAGAAAGTGGCAAGTGACAACAAAACAACTTGTCAACAGTGGAAACAACAGCATGGTACATTATATCAGGATGACATAAGCTATATATACAACCATACAATATACTCTTAATACCATAATATAAGTTCAATATTCTAAAAGACCCCCTCTTCTAAGTTGGCTAATATCATGATATAAATGTGTAATATCTAATTGGACTAAAAATTTAAGAACGTCTGCAATTTTACAAGTTGTTTTGAAATCCCTATGTATTAATAAAAATAGTTTCCACTTATACTATGACAGAGATTCTTGGCCAAGCAACTACCAGTAAGAAAAACTTAATTTAGATCTGTATTCAAAATTAAACATTACCTAATACATGTACCTGGAGTTATACAATTTAAAAGAAACTATAGAAAAATTTCATATCACTAATATGTCCAATGTATGTACTTACCACAGTTACTCCATCATTCAGCAATGATTCACCAAATACAATGATATAAAGCATCTGGTTGACATGGACTTCTTCAAACACAGACAAGACAGCAACTGGATCCACAGCAGATATCAAGCTACTAAATATGAAACAGTTTAGAAGTCGTATACTACGCCCAACCCATCCAAACGTCGCAACAGCATAGAGAGAGATGCCGATCAATCCTGCACTGATACATGTGTTGACGAGTGCAAGCAATAGTATAGTACCTATATTGTCAAAGAATGCTCGTACAGGCATAAAATATCCAGCATCAAATATTATCGGAGGAAGAAGGTAGATGAAGAAAATGTCAGCACCGATGACATAGTTACTAGCATTTGTTATTTTACCATAATGTAAAATTGCGCCTATGACGAGACCCAATATAATCAGAAGACAACTCTCTGGAATGATCTCTGGTAATTTGTGGTTCAAATGGAATGCTGAAATAAAGAAAAGAAGCATTTCAAAACCAATCAAAATTAACCAAATTTTATGTTTTCTTAGTAAACTAGACATCCATTATGTATTTCTTTTTTTTCAGCATATGATACAACTATAGAAACAGAAAAACATGTATTTTGTTACTTCCATTAGATGATATTTTCCATTCAGACTTATCATAGGATGAAATATGTATCATTTTAATTTGCAATCTTCAATAATATACCCGACGAAAACAAAATTTTGTTAACATTTAATGTATATTTTATAGTTTTTTAAATTTCATATACTCATAACACTAAAAATTATAACTAAAAAAATAACTAGAATATTTGTTTGGATTTAAATAAAATTAAAGGTCCGTCCAAAATATTTTGAAATTATACAATTTTAGATTTTTGTGATGAAAATAACTTAAGAAGGTACAAATTATTATCTTAACTTATCAAAAGTTAATTTGACATATCAAGAATTTTGAGATAAAAGTGTTTGAGATCAGCTGTGTCATCTGTATTAAATGGCATGCTACGAGTCAGAAATCCCAGATTCTTTTGATGTGATTAAAATTACATGTAGAATTTATAACAGAAAAGAAAGAGAGAACATTCTCTCTTTAATTTATTTAATTTATACTGAATAAAGAAATACTGCCTTATTTTGCACTTGTTTGACAATATAGCAACCTGGTTAAATTGATACTGATAAATGTATTTACATAATCATAGGTATTCTAAACATCTTGTAAACAAATTATATGTGACAAACAAGTTGAATAGAATAGGTAAATAAAAAAGATTTAATACTGTTTACATCTTAATCCTAGGTGTAAACAAATATTAAAATGTGGGAAAGTACATGAAATGACAAAATAAATGACAAACAATTATAAGACTGTAATCTATCAATAATGTATGTATGTTACTTTCCCAATTAATTACTAATTAGAAATTCCATTACAATAAATGAACTTTGTAGTTTCCTTGTTTATATCTGTTGATTAGTTACTGATCAATAATGATGTAATACATGGAAAATACCAGAATTATAGAGTGTATATGGTCATTTCTATGGTAGAAATTGGTCAGTAGGTCAGACATTGGATATATTACTTTGGTACAGTTGTACCCTACTGACCTACTGATATTTTTTGCAGAAAAATTTCAACTACTATTATTATACCATTTACGATTTGTGTAAATCTGTTCCTGGGTATCCACCCATATGACATCAAACTTTCACTAAATGGGCATTTATTTATATAATCATGTACCAATATTATATTAGCAAAGCTACATTGTACATGTAAAATGGATTAAGAATAATAATATTAAACAGCCAAATTGATCTTACAGTATACTAGTCATCATATCAAAATATGTCATGCTTGTTCAGGTTTTAAAGAGTACATTATGATACATTTTTGTACAAATCATATACAAATAAAGATGCTATTCCATGTATACAGTCAAGGGAAGGGCTGACCAAAATTTCTTCATTTCATTATTTAAGAATGTAAACCTTTCTCTACATCAAGATTGATAACTGTAAGAGCTGCAATGTAAAAAGGTGAACATCTACATTAATATTGTACAATGTAAATCAAATATATCAATTACCCTAACAAAGCACTCTGCAGGGGACATCATAAACTGTATGTTTCTTAAACAAGAAGTATTATGCAATGATTTTTAGAAAACTTTGGTTGTTAGTCTCTAGTGTTGGAAATTTACCATTACAGGTATTGCTTAAGTCAATATAAAGGCTTTCAAACTGCCAAAACAAATTTCTTCTCATATTTACATGGGTGAAAGCACAGGAGGTGCCAAAATCCATTTGGGTAAAAATGGTTAAAACTTAATATTCTCTATAGGAATATATCAGGATATATATATATATATGTCCAGAAATTTCCAGAAAACTTTCGGGCATGTATTTTATAATAAGTTCAAAGTTCAAAGTTATTTATTAAAGAAAACTCACAAAGAGCATAAAACAAACAATATTAATGCATAAAAGTATATACAAAAATATTGAGAAAGAGTTGCATGAATATAGTATTAAAGAAGAACATAATAATATAATAAGTGAAATAATTGAAAAATTTGTGTAGGATTAAATATCAGAATCTCCACCTGACCTTACTAAACATTGTACATTATGACCTTATATTAGGACAATGTCGGATAAAATTCTCTTTGGAGTGATATATTTTCTTATATTCTGACAATTACACTTTTCGGTCCCCCCGAAAAATGAAATATGTTTGAAAATACATTGTACTTTATAAATCTGTCTGATGTTTGAGAGGCATTAATTGTTCTGAATATTCTTGTTTAATCTATGTATTTTTAAAACTATTATGCAACATTTTTTGTTTTATTATGGCCTTACTTTTGAAATTAAACTTTTTGTGATTAGAAAATGGATGTTTATTGAATATCAGTAGGATCAATGCCAATAAATTCCTCTAATATTAGTATCATCACAACCTCTGACAAACCTGTTGCCAAAAATACCAAGGTTCAATCAAAACTGTGCCAAACTGATGTATTGACTGTAAATGTTTTTGAGTAACAAAACAATTGAATGGTGGCAGCCAAAAAATTAATCTGTCTCACATGAGATGTCTACATCTACATGTACTACAGCAGTTTTGTTTATTTGTTAACAAGATCTACCAATGAAAAAAAAATCTGGTTAAGTTTAGCAACGTATACATGTAGCTGATGGTAAGCCATCGGGAGCAGCTCAAAACAGTAATGAAGGAAAATCTGGTAAATCAACAGCTCATACAGTAATATAAATGTATACCGGTATGTAGGAGACCTGGTTGTCCTGTTCAGTTTGCGTAATGTTAGTACAATCTGTGTGTCCTGTTCAATGTATGTAATATTATTACAAATTGTATGTCATGTTCAATGTATGTAATAAGTACAAACTGTGTGTCCTGTTTAAAGTATGTAACTTTATTACAAACTGTATGTCCTGTTCAATGTATGTAATACATGTATAAGTACAAACTGTATATCGAGTTGAAAGCGTGTAACTTTATTACAAACTGTGTGTCCTGTTCAATGTATGTTATATTTGTACAAACTGTGTGTCCTTTTCAATGTGTGTAATGTCAGTACAATCTGTGTGTCCTGTTCAATTTATGTAATGTTAGTATACATACAAACTGTGTGTCCTGTTCAATGTATGTATCATTAGTAGGAAACTTGTATGTCCTGTTCAATGTATGCAGTATTAGTATAAATTATTATACCTCAGTATGTTTTTTCAAAATAAAAATAAAGAAATTAATTTTACTATTTTTTTACCGGTGATTAGTTTTGGAAACTAATCACCGGTAAATAGTGACCAGTGCTTCAGTATAATAAAACAGTTATTTAACAGTCATTTCGGGATATAGCCATTTTATTTGTCCCCTCGACACATTGACTATTTCCCTCTGCCACGTGTCTGGAAAATAGTGTCTCGGGACAAGTAAAATGGCTATATCCCTCAATACTGTTAAATTACTGTATATTGTGCCCTTTTCAATGTGTGTAATGTTAGTACAATTTGTGTGTCTTGTTCAATTTGTGTAATGTTAGTAAATTCGGTGTTCTGTTCAATGTGTGTAATGTTAGTACAAACTGTTTGTCCTGTTCAATGTGTGTAATGTTAGTACAATCTGTGTTCTGTTCAATGTGTGTAATGTTAGTACAAACTGTCTGTCCTGTTCAATGTGTGTTTTATTAGTAGGAAATCTTGATGTCCTGTTCAATATATGTAATATTAGTATAAACTGTGTGTCATTTTCAAAGTGTGTAACATTAGTACATTATTGTGTCCTGTTCAATTTATTCAATATGAGCAAGTATGTAGAAGATCTGGATCTTCTGTTCTATCTACATGTATGAAATGTTAGTACATGTATTAGACATTGATGTCCTGTTTCATGTACATGCAGGATATGGGATAAATGCCCATGAGATAAAAACCTAATATAAGCACTATGTAATGTCAGTACAATGTACATCTTGATCTTCTTGTTAATGTATGTACAATGTAAGTTAAGTAATTTTATTCACCAATTATGGGCCCACAAGGGGTATAACAAAAGAAGATATATACATGTATAATGTATCAGAAATGTTCTATGGCATGTGTATATACTGTACTTACACATACTTCCACTCTACCAGTCAACAAAAGTTGTTAATTAGTGACTTCTTTATAAAAAATAACTAAGGGAGATAATTCTTCAATAGGCCCTTTATGCTAATAGATTTTTCTTCATCAAATTTTGCATAAGTGCATAACTTTACAATTTTAAAATTTCAACCATGGGAGCCCGTAAAATTATGCATCAGGGTACAACCAGGAATAAACCCTCTAGGGAAAACACTGAATTTTATGCTAAAAAAATCATATATATATCGATAAACAAGGGTGGACACACAAAAATGTCTCGCCTGTCGTGTATTTCTAATGAAACCTGACACCTGACACTGTGCTCCACTTCCTAACAAAAACCTAAATCATGATCAGTCAAATCGTGACCTAAATTTTGAATAGATCTTATCTTAAGGTATTCGAAAAACACAAAAATTTAACTATAATCACTGAACCATGAAAATGAGGTCAAGATCAGATGACACCTGCCAGTTGGACATGTACACCTTACAATCCTTCCATACACCAAATATAGTAGACCTATTGCATACAGTATTAAAAAGACAGGCCAAAACACAAAAACTTAACTATAACCAATGAACCATGAAAATAAGGTCAAGGTCAGAAGACACCTGCCAGTTGGACATGTACACCTTACAATCCTTCCATACACCAAATATACTAGACCTATTGCTTATAGTATCTGAGATATGGACTTGACCACCAAAACTTAACCTTGTTCACTGATCCTTGAAATGGGGTCAAGGTCAATTGAAAACTGTCTGACAAGGGGGACCTTGTAAGGTACGCACAAACCAAATATAGTTATCCTATTACTCATGATAAGAGAGAGATTAACATTACAAAAAATCTTAACTTTTTTTTCAAGTAGTCATTGAACCATGAAAATGAGGTCAAGGACAATGTACATATGACAGACGGGAACTTCGTAACATAAGGCATCTATATACAAAGTATAAAGCATCCAGGTCTTCCACCTTCTAAAATATAAAGCTTTTAAGAAGTTAGTTAACGCCGCTGCCGCCGGATCACTATCCCTATGTCGAGCTTTCTCCGACTTAAGTCGCAGGCTTGACAAAAACTATTTTTTTGGTGATCAAAGGAGGGGGCTTATGCCCTCTATGTCCTCCTCTGGATCTGCCACTGCTTTATATTTGTGGAGAAATGATGCATGTAGTGTACTAACTTAGTAGTTTAACATGTAATTTACATGACCAGCAGGAAAAAAATTATAAGGGTATGGTATGTCAGTTAAGTAGAACTTTAATAGGTGACAAGTTCAATCTACTATAAAGTTCAAAATACCTTTAAACATAATGATGTAATAGTGTTCTTAATCATTCTGACCTTAATGGTACCCTTTTAACCATGAATTGTAAATTGATTTCTTTTCATTCAATTTAATTGTTAACGCTTCAAACCAGGACAAAATATTTTCCATTGTAGCAATGATTCAGACTTCAATTTCATATATACATCACTAAGTCTGTGAGAAAACAAACAAAAACCATGTTTACTTTATAAATCTTTATAACTGGTAATAACAAAGCATCCTAACCTTTACACAATTTCTGTATATGGGATAGATGAAATAAATAAACAGATTTTCATTTTTCAATACTTCTTATTTCTCAACTCAAGGACATTGATTTTACTACCATTATTGACTTGATATATATCAATCTAATGACTTCTTGGTATATAACTGGTACATGAAAAAAATTGTGTATTCACAGAAAAATGCCGCCTCTTACAATTTTTGAATATGAGTAAAACTGTATCGATGACAAAGAAAACTGTTAAGAAATTCTTAATTAAGAACAAATAAGAGGGAAATGTGATGTCATTTCCATGTGGGTGTTATATCAATCATTAAAATGAAAAGGATCAATGACAAGCTGAAATTTTGTCATCAATCAGAAGTTTATTAAAGAGCAAAACAGTACATTTTGTTTATGCATTTTGATGAAATATAGAATCACGTTTTTGATATTTCAAATAGTACATGTAATAATCTAAAGAGATATTCACCTATACATTATATTATGAAAATGTCATTGACCCCAAATAAACCATCAGTTGGTAAAATAAGTTCTACTTGAATGATAATATTGAGATGCTTTTCATAATGTTTTCTATCAAGTTTATACAATGTAGCTATTAATTTATCATACATGTATCAGTATATTATATGGTATATCTAATATACTGATGAAAAGCAAAATGTCAGAAGAAAATTGACAATTATGAACTACAACTATATTTTACATCATGAAGGAAACTTTTGACATAACAATTTAAAAATGCTAGAGTAAAGACAGATTGAGTTGACCTTATACTGTCAACATTTGCACATGTACAATGTATACATGTATCTACAGAAACACATGTACAATGTATACACCTATCTACAGAAACACATACACAATGTATACATGTATCTACAGAAACACGTGTAAAATGTATACATGTATCTACAGAAACACATGTACAATGTATACATGTATCTACAGAAACACATGTACAATGTATACATGTATCTACAGAAACACATGTACAATGTATACATGTATCTACAGAAACACATGTACAATGTAGACATGTATCTACAGAAACACATGTACAATGTAGACATGTATCTACAGAAACACATGTACAATGTAGACATGTCTCTAAAGAAACACATGTACAATGTATACATGTCTCTACAGAAACACATGTACAATGTATTCATGTATTTTACAGAAACACATGTACAATGTAAACATGTATCTACAGAAACACATGTACAATGTATACAAGAATAAACTTTCAATATAAGCCATGGACTAAAAGCTAAGGACATCAAATTTTGATATGGTTTCAATTTTTTCAAATTGTATACATGTATATCAGGGATCACCATGATGCGTTTAATGTGGCGGCCCCACCATGCTCAATTTTTTCTGTGTCACCCTTAAATTTTCACCGCCACGTTACATTTATGCCCGCCATCTTGAAAATTTTGAAACAATAACAATAATTATTTTAAATCGGTAGACCCTAGGATCATGGATGAAAGACGCCAATGGAACTTTAGCTCATTGTGTACATGTATACATAGGATTCGACTTGGGTTAATTTTGGTGCTCATTATTAATGAATTCTAATAAATATCAGTTAGAAAATACAAAATGTATGACCTGTTTTAAATACTGGACATTTTTCAACGCAGACATTAATCATGAAGCGTTCAACAATTCCAAGTAAAGTGGTATTTTTTCACTTCCAAACTTCAATTGGTCTATAGTGATCAGTACATTGTAGTTGTTGATGCAGACCATCTTCAACTTAGTCCGAGATTGCTCTGACATCTGACGACCTTTTTTGTGATATGCTGGGGCCTAGGGATGTCGAATGGCCCCAGCATATCACAAACAAGGCCGTCAGATGTCAGAGCAATCTCAGACTACTTCAACTATGACAGAGAAATTACCTTGTGTGACAACAAAACAGAAGAATAGAATTGTAGTGTGGTGACATGACTGATGATGGGACAGATTTAGAGACAGTTAAACACTCATAGACATAAATTTGTAACTTGGTGTTTGTTAAAATGAAATGAATATTCATATTTTTTCATTCAAGATGTTGCAAGGCTAATTTAGGCCTTAAGACAATCTTTTAATTACAATGTAATAAAATAGTGGTATTAAAGACACTGTACAAAATGTACATTGTAAGTAAGTCAATTTCTGACTTTTTTGAAAAATTAACACTACAAAGATTATCAAAATTTGATGATTACTCGAGGCTTTTTCTTTTTGGAAAATAAAAAAATAACTGTGATAGAAAAATTTATTTGAATTGTAATAACTGTAATTGCTAAATTTTAGGTTGCTCTGACACTAAGGTGTATAATCATGCATCTTGAATCTTTGAAAATAAAGATATATTTATTATTATATAGTTCTTTTTTTCAAGGATGATAATGTGCGTGACCGTGCAGTTGATTTTGGTTTCCTCCATCTTTGACTGTGCAATATCAAAAGTGATTCTGGCTTCCTATACCATGTATACCCTTGATTTTTTTTTGGTGATCCCAGTATACATACAATGTACATGTAACATGTATATAAATCTGCAGAATTATATTATGGTTTATCAGTATTAACAGGTCTGAAGATACTAATCATTTACAAGTTTTTTGTGACCTGCAGGAGAATGATACACATCCTAGTCCTTAGGCATACTTCCTTATTCCTGTCACCAATATCACTTTCAATAAACTATTGGCAGACTGGTACTATACATGTATGTACTTTTCTTATAGCTACATTAAGAACATGTATTTAGCCAAAAAACAAATCAATGTATTTTGTAATATCTGTTTAATTGAGCTATCTCCATATCTACTTTCATTTGTAACTTTAATGATCAAATGCATATGGAATCAATATTCAATGCATTCAATTTGGAACTTTGTTTTGTGGTTCTTTAAAACATTTCTATATCAAATGATTTAGTCACAAAGTTATAAAAGTTTTTAAGTAGCACACACCAAATAATAGAATTGATCTTAATATTACTAGTAGTAGAAATATACATGCATACACCTGTGTGGTTGTTCTGGTGAGAACAAAATTTCAGTTTTAAATATTACTAGAAAATGTGGTAAAACTTAAACGGAATTGACTCTAGCTATAATGTACATGGGTACATGTTTTTTTTTGCACCTACAATGTACCGTAGATTTTTTGCAAATTTTTCAATAAGCACTGTTAAAGTGAGAAGGTCTCTCCCATAGACTGTATGTTAAAAAAAAATTGTAAAATAAAAAAATATCCCTACCTACCTACCCTATTTTTTATCACTCCGGCAAGGACGTTAGATTTGCTGGGTTGAACACTTTTCCTGGACCGAAAAAAAAATTAGCTGACATTTACAAACATTTGAATGACATGGATGTTTTCGATTGCAATTTTAATTTTCGAACCAATGTTGAACAAATCCAGCGGCCCTACAAATGTATCCCAATCTAGATGGAATTGTCTGTCTAACTTTGTGAAGACTGTTTTATCTTGATGTAACAGGAACCACACTTATGACAAAGTTTTTCAATTTAAGACTACAACATATCCAGATGACCCCTTGAAAATGCCAATAAAGGTGCCACTCTTGTACCCTCAAAGTGGAAAGGGATTATATACATGTAGCATAAGTTGGCATCACTTGTTTTGCAATCAACCATAAATAATTGAGTTTGAACTAAGTTTATATGGCTAAAAATATATTACAAATACTGGAGTAAATCAAGTTTTTTCGTTGAATCTATTTGACAATAGTCTTTGCTGAAAGGCCAAAGGTAAAACCTACTTGTGTAACAAAAATGGGTCTATGTCTATGGCCAATATTGGGGCACAGGCGTTTGTTTTATACAATGGGGCTGTTATTTGTATAAAACAAACGCCTGTGTATTGGGGGAGTGGTCGTTTACTCAAAGACTCTTACCTATTTTGGCTAGCCCGACAATCAATATCCACAAACATATTACATATGGAAGCTCTACTCTTTCAAAATCAAATGACAGTATTTTATATCGTTCTGTTTCGTTATGAGATTCCTCATGTTGTTCGGCTGATCCTGCTTGTGCCCATGACACCAGTAAAAGGAACAAAGCAATAACAAAGTGTTTTTGAAAACCATTTTCTGTCGCCATTTCCCGTTCTATTTATCTTAAAACAATAAAAACTATAAGATTTTTCTCCAGTCTTCAAATTGTACATGATGAATCCATTAGGTCCAGTATTGTTTGTTGACTTTTTCGTGAATGAAATGGGTTCATCTTTCTTCTACGTGAAGCCGATAATGATGACCCCTTCAAAGGTCATTGTTGACGTCAAAACACCTTCGGAATACAGTCAATTATGTACTCCTCTTCCTTGTTCCTTTAGCCTAAGGCACTTTTACTTTCATTTTGCCAATTTTATTCAGAAATTTTAACATTTTTATATCTTGCTTTATAAAAAGGAGAATATTTTCAAAATTTAAAACTTATGAGTAATTCTTTTTTGATCTCTGCATTTTTCAAGATCTATCTACTTTAAAAATTGCAAGATCTTTATTTAAAATAATTTGATTAAGTTTAATAAATAAGTTATAAATGAATTTGGTTGTGTTTGTTCATTTCAGGTCTCTTTAATGTTTGATACCAGCAATCCTTTTCTAGCAGTAATTTGAAGTTAAAAATTTTATTTGACACATTTTGTGGTCAATATTAATATGAGATAATTATTTTAATGGGAGATAACTCTACAAATATTGTTAAAAAATATTATATACACACATAAAACTATTCTAAGCAATTTATACAGCAATTTTACCCATATTTTTGTTCTAACTACCCGGTAGGGTTCTTTATCTTAACTCCCTTACAATAAAGCCAGTTTATTAGATTTTTTGACATCAATGGGATAAAGAAGTAGAAAATATTATAATGAAATTGCAGAAAAAGGACAATTGGGGCAGCATTTTTTTAATGGGGGGGGGGGGGGGTGCAAAATTTGTTGAACAACATTTAATTCTATTAAAACATTCCTTTCAATTTTTGCAAATCTGTACTTACAATTTGAAATGTATTATAAGAGGAAACAGTAATTTTAAGGTTCAAATACTTAGCTGCTGATAAAGTGCCTTCAACTGACAATATTGATATACTATTAACCTAAAAATGATATATGTATGCAATGGACACTGTGCTCCACTTCCAAACAAAAACCCAAATCATGATCAGTCAATCGTGACCTAAATTTTGAATAGATCCCATCTTAAGGTATTTAGGAACAAAGTTTCATGCTTAGATAAGACATCTACTTCCCATTAAACTACCTTCAATCTAAACTTTAATTCATAGTGGTACAAACACCTAAATTATGATCAGTCAACCATGACATTGAGGTCACACCAAAACTTGACCTACATTTTGAATAGATACCACCTTAAGGTATTTAGTGACAGTTTCATGTTGATATGACATCTACTTCCCATTTTTCTACCTTCAATCTAAACTTTAACCTAAAGCAGGACGTATATACACACAGACCAAAACACTATATATATATTTTCCCCACAGCTAATCATATACGAGGCATAAAAATTAACTTTATGAAAGTTACAAACTTAGGAACAGTCATTTTATTGGTGTTTCTTCATCATACAGTCACAAGGCCATTGACTGTAAACAAATATTCATACCTAATCCATGTTAACAAGATTGCTACACGTAGTCATATGTCCCCCACCACAGAGAAAAGTCAAAGCCCCACAAGATATACAAAATGTGTATTATTGAAATGGCGGCACAGTATGGAAGTCAACACATAATAAAGCCAGAAATCTACAATTACAAAGTTTGCCTCGTTTCCCCACTGTGGCTGTGTAGCTCCCCGAGATGCACCCTTACAGCAAGTAATGATTGTAGGTCGCTTAGTATCAGAGAACTGAACTCAGATGTAAAACTTAACCAAAGTCAATGAAGCCCAGTAAGTAGGTGAGAGTCACCTACTGTTGGTCGGAGGTTGTGTTACTCCCCGAAATGCACCCTGACACCAAGTAATATGATTGTAGGTAGCTTGGTATAAGAAAACTGAACTCAGACGTACAAAACTTTAGTCAATGAAGTGCGCTAAGTAGGTCAGAGTGACCTAAGTTTGGTGGGAGGCTGTGCATCCTCACACCAAGTTATATGATTGTAGGTCCCTTCGTATTGGAGAACTGTACTCAGATTTAAAACTTAACATAAGTCAATTAAGCACGATAAGTAGGTCAGATTGACCTAATTTTAGTGAGAGGCTGTGTTAATTCCCGAGCTGCACCCTCACACCAAGTACTATGACTGTAGGTCCCTTGGTATCAAGGAACTGAGCTCGGACGTAAAACTTAACCTATGTCAACATAGAGCGATAAGTAGGTCAGATGACCTAATTTGGTGGCAGGCTGTGTTACATCCTGAGATGCACCCTCACACCAACTAATATGATTGTAGGTCCCTTGGTATCGGAGATCTGAACTCAGACGTAAAACTAAACCAAGTGAATGAAGCACGACAAGTAGGTCAGAGTGACGTTATTTTGGTGGGAGGCTTTGTTACTCCCCCAGATGCATCCTCCCACCAAGAAATAAGACTGTAGGTCCCTTGGTTTCGGAGATCTGAACACAGACATAAAACTTAACCTAAGTTAATGAAGCCCGATAAGTAGGTCAAAGTGCCCTAAATTTTAGTGGGAGGCTGTGTTACTCCCCGAGATAACACAAACTAAAAAGTTGCAGTACAATACAAATAAAAATTTGTGTCCACAAAGTGTTCCTGTAGTGTCAAATGCACAAAAACATTAAAGTCCCATAACTCCTGTAAAATTTTTCAAATCAAAATGGTGGTGCGATAGGATCAAGTACATGTGGTGCCTAACAGTTCTACAAAATTTTAACCAAATCCGATCAGTGGTCTAAGAGGAGTTGCTTCCACCATGTGTTCTTATAATGTCATATGCAGAAAAAAGTTAAAGCCATAACTATCATAAAATGTGTCGAATTAAATTGGTAGTGCAATATGTTCAAGTACAAAATGTGATCAACAATCCTACAAAATTTGACAGAAATCTGATCAGCGGTCTGATCAACTTGAGTTGTGTCCTCAAAATAACTCTGACGGATGGACCATTACTAGGTCCCTTCATTGCGGGACAAAAATAGTCCCTTAGCAATTTGCTTATATGAAGAAATTACAAGATTTAGAGACAAAAATTAAACTTTGGGTAATAACTATAAAGCTATTGAAATCCGATCAAGGTCAAATGACACATTTCAAGTTTACAAGGACATCTGCTGATTAATATCTAATTCAGTTGTTCTGCTGTAATATTTATGGATTATGGTTGATAAATTCTTGTATGTTTACAGAGGTATTCACAAAACTTTTGCCATGAAAATGGTCAAGATTAATTAAAAAGTTGAGATTTCAATGAACACCTGATGAAAGTCTGTACTATATGTTATGAGATAAAAAAAATAACTAAAACTTGTGAAATTTGTGACATTCCTTCTGGAACGATATTTTATGGTCTCAAACAAATCATTTGGCTTACAGCTTTCTGTGATTGAACACAAACCTTAACTTTAGGTTTGGATTGAACACAAGTTTGTGTTCAACCACAGAAAAGTTAAGACTTTTTTACACATTAAAATAAATAGGCAAAACCTGTAAACATTTCTATGTTAAAATGATTTGATTAAGGGAAACTTGAGGTAATATGCAGAATCCAAATATAGTTAATGAACATCTACATTATCAAAGGTAATGACAACTGTTGAATATTAAGATTTAAATTTGACTTGTAAACAGTCATCGGAAATACCAAATAAGAATTATATCCGTCTGCTTTATATTCATGACTTATAAACTCTTAATGATTTGGTCAAGGCTCAACTTTTATAAAAACTAAATTGGGAATGAAAGATGGACAAAAAATATCAAATATTTAAGAAACAACAAAAATACAAACAAAATAATGGTTAGAACTGAACCTGTGTTCCAAACAACAATGCCCAGATTTAACTTGCTTGATGAAGACTTGAAAACAAGTGTCATTTGATGCACAAAAAGACAGGCAAGAGTAAAACTATAAATTGTTATCACAGAGATATGTCTCGCCTTTTTGTAATTTTGATTATGCAAATGTTGAAATCATAATAGCAATACCTTAACATCTTACACAAGTTATGCAAATATTCAAAGTCAATGAACCATGACTGAGTTACATGGTTAAACAATCTCCATTTAAATGAGATGTGTGAATGCTAATACAACTGGATACCAAATACCATTGACTTATAGTTACTTATAGTTACTTATAGTTGATTTCCAGTACAGGATCCCTCAAGGTTCCTCTTCACCAGACTCATAATATATGTAAAGTAAGCAAACCATTCAAAGTCAATAGACCATGACTGAGGGGGTGGAGCCAAATAATCTCCATGGCAATGAGATGTGGCAATGATAATACATCTGCATACCAATTATCATTGACCTACCACTAGTGGATCCCCATAAACTGACCTAATCACAAACTAATACATGTAAAGTAAGCAAACCATTCAAAGTCAATAGACCATGACTGAGGGGGTGGAGCCAAATAATCTCCATGGCAATGAGATGTAGCAATGGTAATACATCTGCATACCAATTATCATTGACCTACCACTAGTGGATCCCCATAAACTCACCTAATCACAAACTAATACATGTAAAGTAAGCAAACCATTCAAAGTCAATAGACCATGACTGAGGGGGCGGAACCAAATAATCTCCATGGCAATGAGATGTGGCAATGGTAATACATCTGCATACCAATTATCACTGACCTACCACTAGTGGATCCCCATAAAACTGAGCTAATCACAAACTAATACATTGTTGACGCCATCGCCGCCGCCGCCGCCGCCGCAAACAGCATACCTATGTCTCGCCTTTTGACTCCGTCAAGGCGAGACAAAAAACCATCATTATAATATGTTAAGGCTTAAAAAAATGAACAAATTTACTACTTCAGGGTGTCAAGAATTGTACAAGATTAACAATAATTGCTTCCTCCTGAGTTTTCTGCCTTAACTAGACTAGAGTGTGAATAAAATGTATATGTAATTCTTTCCCATATTACAAATAATTTTGAACTTTCAATTTTTACAGTGTTCACAATAAGGCATTTAGCACATTACATTTGAAATTTTTTATCTTTTTGATTATCAAATACTTTAACAATAAAAGGGAGACAAATCATGTACCAGACAAATTTCACATTCTGATAAACAAAGGTCGTCTAAAAAAACCATCATATAGGTTTAGATCATAGTTATTTCCAGACATTGTATCTTTGTAACCAGCTGATATTTTACCATTCACCAGGAAAAGCTGTAAATAAATAAAACAACAAAGATTTTTAGACTAGACATATTTTATTCTATTTTTTTTGCTTTGATTTCTTGCACTACTACAGAAGCACCAGAGCTAATCATGCAGGTAGTATTTGGTCACAAAATTAAACTACTGACTGAGAATCAACCAAAAAATTTAAGTATATATATCTCAAATATAAGACCTATCAAAAAATCTCGGTATTTTTATACTGTAAAATAAGAATCAATCAAAATGTATGTAGGTACATGTATTTATTTAACTCCAAAAATAAGAAAGTCTTCATACCTGATGACATGACAGAAAAATAAGTAAAATTATTTGAATTATTTCCTGTTAAGTGAAAACTAGAAAATGTGTCTATAAGACACAGATGCCCTGCCCTAAAAACAATATATGGTATTTCCTTTTAAGTGAAAACTAGAAAATGTGTCTATTAGACACGGATGCCCTGCCCTAAAAACAATATATGGTTTTGTTCGACTTCTGTATTTCTTACATTTTAGTCGTTTTACGCCCCTTTTGACAGCTCACCATTTCCATTATTTTTCTTGTTATCTAAAAACAATATAGGTGTTGCTGAACTGTGTTGTACTATACAAGAGGACTGTAGTGCTGAAATATCATTGATATATTACTATAGGTTCTGAGAAATGAACCTAAACACAAAACTTAACCAAAGTCATTGAAGCATTAAATGTAGGTAATAGCGACCCAAGTGTTGCTGAACTGCGTTGTACTATACAATAGGACTGTAGTGGTGAAATATCATTGATATATTACTATAGGTTTCTGAGAAATGAACCTAAACGCAAAACTTAACCAAAGTCACTGAAGCATAAAATGTGGGTCATAGCGACCCAAGTGTTGCTGAACTGTGTTGTACTATACAAGAGGACTGTAGTGGTGAAATATCATTGATGTATTGATATAGGTTTCTGAGAAATGGAGCTAACACAAAACTTAACCGAATCGGGACGTACGGACAAGGGTAAATCTATATGCCCCAGCCACATTCGTAGTGGCATATAAAAAGAGAATTAAAATAAGAAGTATTTTTCCCTTGCAATTTGTCCAAATACTTTTTAAAAATGTTAATTACATTACAACATCCAACCCCAAAAATATTGATGGGGACTTAATTGAATACATGTACCAGTAAACAAAAAATATTGGAATCTGAAGATTTCAAATGAAACTTTTTGTACATAATCATATCATAAATAAATAATGATAAACCTTTTAAATCACTTAATTATTTTATCTTTAAAGGTGAAATTCTATGAATATTCATTAATATTACAGCAGCAATAGTCTTAAATTAATTATTTTTTAGTCATAACTAAACTGAAGTATTAATGATTCTCTGGCAGTATTTATTCATGATTCTGTGCCACATTACAAACTTAATTTAATATACGTTGCAGGTATTACATAACATTTAGATCATACATTTGATTATGATTTGAGACAACTGCACGAGTCATCAATCTTGGTAAGCCACAGATATTATGTTACCTTACAGGGTAAAAATGGATTATATCCACAAGCCCAGCTTCAAATAAATACACTTTGTGGAAAATGAATAAGTAATTTTGACACTTGCGCCGAAGGCAAACTTTTATCTTATTATGATTTTTTTTAAATGTCACCACAAAAATTATAAACATAAATTTAAGATCTTACTCTGAGTACATGTACTATAACAATTATGGACTTTCAACATGTTCAAAACATTATATGTGGACCTGGTATGGCGATATTAACTTCGATCTTTGTCCTCGGTTGATATCACTCCAACAGGTCTATAGACCTCAATGACCTCTATAAAAGTCCATAATTGATAAACTACTAAGTTTTAAATTTGAAGCAGATATTCAAGAAACAAAATCTGTACACACTACATCAATCATTAAAGCTACCTGTACATATACAAACTATGATCTGAGTTTGTATTTTAATATTTAAAATATTTGAGACAATAAGCTAAACAAATAAATCACAGACATAAAATCACAGAAAAGGTGTAAATATAATCTGTAAATTATACAATGAAATATGTAAAATTCTAAGATATAAATTAAATAAATAACAAGTTATATAACAACAAATTTATGCAAAATGTGGCAAGACCTTACTAAGATCTGATTGCTTCACATGAATAAAATTCAAATCTGTTTCCAATATTCTTGATATTTTTTTTAACAAATAGTTTTTCTGTAAAATCTTAAGAAGGCCCTTAAACATGATTATTTTAGTTTTCCACTGCTCTTCTACATTTCAACACCAATACCACAGGCTCGGATCCAGGGTTTTCATTTCAGATGACCACAGTCCTAAACATTAGCATATTTCCCAATATATTTGGGTACATAATAAAAAAAATCTTTCTATCAAAGGGAAATAACTTGATGTCCCATTCTTAAATCTGGATATGTAAACAATGCTATGTGAAGGCAATATATTTTGCCGTTAAACATTAAATCTTAAATATTTGTAGACAAAAACAAATTAAAGTTAACCCTGAACTAAAATGTTATCTTTATTTTTCCCCTATTCTTGACATTTTTAATCGGTGGAATAAAAATACATAATATCTTTAACCACTTCCCAGTGATTAAATTTCTACGTGGGAATTACCGCCCTTTTTTCTAGTTACTGGAACCATAAACTAGAGAAGTCCCGAAATGACGTCTATGTAAACAAACTGCATAGCAATGACATTTTCTTGAGGTTTTTGTCAAAAATCATAGGAGAAACAGATTCTCCTTCAATTTACTCGTGAGTTATGGAATTTCTCCAACCTCAATAGTTAAATTTTAGATTTTAACATGCTCGCAAATGCTCGTGTGTTGAAAATCAAAAATCAAAAATTTAACTATCTCGGGTGGAGAAATTCCATAACTCACTCGTACCTGAAGTAGAATCTATATATATCTAATAGCCATAAATACATTTTTTAGAGCAGCTACATGTTGAAAACATTGCACTTTGAGATAAAAATAATAATATTGTCCAAAGAACAATCTGTGCTTTCCTATAGTAAGCATTACAAATAACAAAATTTTTCATTAAATGAAATTTTAGATATATATCATTGTTTATTAAGTGAAGAACATCATCAAGTTTTTTGTGATATTCTGGGAAATTACACAAATATTTGTCATAGATTTAAATAATTCATACATGTCCTTTCTCCAATACAACTGTAAAATTGAAAATATATATATATATAGATATACCAAAAATTTGTATTTCATATTATTTCATCTCTGAAAAAAAATCCTTTTTAATTCATATATAACATCAAAATTACAAAATCAATCTTATAACAAACTAATAATTTTTCATACAAAGTATATGCCTGTGGATAAATGATATACATGGGATGGTATACAAATATCTATTACCTAACTCTTCATAACACAAGGAAAAAAAATTACAACAAAAAAACAAGACTGGTATGTCATGCTGATGTAAAATGTCACAGTTGACATGTTGAATTTTTTTTATCTACTATAACTGCTCTTCCACGAGTAGCTCCTGATAAACTGGACTAATCACAAAACATTTATAAAATTAGTGAACTGTGAAAATGTGGTCAAGGTTAATAGAAATTACTCCAATTGTCATGTTCATCCTCTTATATCAATAAACAAATAAGTTCGCACTATGATGTATGGTTTTTGGCACATAAAGCTCTACAAAAATTTGACATAAATATGACATATTCAGTGAACCATAGAAATCAGGATAAGGTCAAGTGACATGTATCAAGCTAACATGCATATTCTCTGAATATTATATAGTATGTTTTTGTTTATCAATTATCTTTTGTACTAAACTAGAGATTGTGTGTCAGTCAGACACAGATGCCTAGCCCTCCCGGACAGATAATTCCCATTTCTCAATGGGTTTCTGAGAAATGAACCTATGAACCTAAATGTAAAAACTTGACAAAATGTACACATGGCTGGACAGACAAAGGTAAATCTATATGCCATGACTATATTCTTGGACAGGAATTCATAAGAAAAATATTTATTCACACAAACCATGATACTAATTCTTGAAACTGTGTACATGTAGTTCAGCATGACAAGACATGTAAGAAGACCGGTTTCATTAATGCACCATACACTATAATCCATCCGCACTTATATCATTTAAATATACAATGTACAATTCACATAAAATATGAAAATGTGAGATTCTGCTTGAAATTTGAAAAAAATTCTGAGCAATAAAATATTTTGCTACAAAAATGTAGATAAAAATTAATGAATTTAATATTTATAAAATTGTTATGTAAACTTCAATAGAAAATTATTTTGCTAAAATAAAATTTCTCTTTGTTTATAATTAAGGCAATGAAAATAATATATTGCTTCATGCTAAGCTAACTAAAAAAATTGTACAACTAAAACATGATATATCATGGCCAAGTGTTTTATCCTTATTTGCATTCAAAGTATAATGATTGGTACAGGGTAATCTTAACAATAAGTATTATTTTCATCTCATCCCTGTTCTTCTTGGTACATTGTAATTATCATCTTCCTCATCATCATAATCATATTCATCATCATCCTCGTCATCATCATCATCACCATACATTGTAGACTGAAAATACAAAAATGTTCATCTTTTAATTTATACAGTGAATTTGACAAAGCAGTTTGAAAAAACAAAATTGCAGGTATTCTAATTAATTTTTTGATCATGTTACCAATTATTTCATGATTAAAGTAGATATGTACATTTCATTAAGTGTCTTTTAATATGGAATAGTAGCTTCAAAGATTAAATGTTATACATGTAATGCCGGGCCTCGGTGGCCAAGTGGTCTAGGTAGTTCGTCATGACTACTAATGATCACTAGCCTGTCAACACAGAGGTTGTGAGTTCGAATCTCACCTGTGGCGCGGTGTGTGTTCGACCCCGATCTAAATTGACAAGGATTGCCAATTTTCCTACCGAAGGTCGGTGGTTCTCTCCGGGTACACGTGCTTCCTCCACAAACAAGAGGCTCTCAAGAGCCTGAATCGCTCACCTGCAAACAATGCACTATAAACTAAATTAATATATTAATGTTTGTTGTAAATTAAACTTTGACGTATCAAAAATAGAAGCATAAACTTTGTGCAGGATACCCTAAGGAACAATCTTACCAAGTTTCATTTGATTTTGAATAGTAGTTTCAGAGAAGAAGATTTTTGAAATAATAACATAAAAAAAAGCCAAAAATGTCAAAAAAGGGCAATAACTCTAACATCAGTTGACAGATTTTCACAAAAATAAGCACACAGGTAGCTCTCATCATGCTGAACACTTTTAACCTGCCAGAATTTGCCGTAACCTAATGATTTTTGAGATATTTGCGAAAAACTGTTGTCTGACCCCTATGTTCTATTTTTAGTAACAGTGGCCATGTTTTTCGACGGATCAAAAATCGAAGCATAAACTTTGTGCAGGATACCCTAAGGAACAATCATGCTAAGTTTTATCCAAATCCATTCAGTAGTTTCAGAGGAGAAGATGTTTGAAAAATTGTTAACGACGACAGACGACGACAGAGGACAGACGACAGACGACGACGGACGCCAAGTGATGAGAAAAGCTCACATGGCCTTTTAGGCCAGGTGAGCTAATAAAAACTGGCCACCGTGAAATAGCCAAAATGTGCTGAAAACGGCGTAAAACCCCAACTAAACAATAAACAATACATGAAATGCCAACAAATAAAATAGACATTGATCATACAAGATAAGGAAACATTCATGAGGCCTTTCTGTTTGTTTTTTTTTCATATTTTTAAGAAAATTTAAAATCTTACCGTATTACTAATTCTAACTCTTCGAGCATCTGATGCAGTTGCTGAGGCTGCCGATGAATCTCCATATGTATAAGTGTATGATGAGCCTGTCCCTAATGTTTCACTCCCCATGGTACTAGACCCTGCTGAAAGTCCTCCTAAAGACTGACCAAAATCTGCAGGCATTCCTTTCACACCTGTCAACTTCCTCTTAAATTCCTAATATCCAGAAAAAATGAAATCATGGATTCTTGTCTCAGAGTTTAATGTACTACGAGTAAAACAAGTAAGCCTGAATAATTCACCTGGATATGAAGAAGATAACATTTAATATTGTTTTTATATCAAGGCTCAGCTGATCAGAAAGAAATTAGAATAAAAGTACCTTCCATACACTATTCCTGGCAAGTTTGGTTAATATTGGCTTTGTAGTTACTGTGATTTTCTATAGGCTTCAATGCAAACTTATGTGCCACTGTAGTCACCATGAATGCCACCCATGTCAACACCAAACAAAGAATCTTTGTAAGGGGTATCCCAATTATCATCTAAACCATCATCTTAGATTTAGAGGAAAATTTGAAAATTTTAGCAATCAGATTCAGGAATTGCATGTGGTGCCCATGTATTTCATCTCATCCACAAAAAAATGAGGAAGTTTATAAGAACCTTCCAGACATTATTTATGTCAAGTTTGGTTATTGCTAGCCTTGCAGTTTCAGAGGAGATGATGAAATTGTGATTTCCCGTAGGCTTTAATGCAAAACTACATTATGTGCAACTGTAGCTGCCATGTATTCTACCCAATAACACCAAATGAGCAATCTTAGTAGAGGATCTCCCAATCATTCATATTAAGAAATTCAAAAATTTGACCAATCAGAATCAAGAATTGCATGTGACTGCCACCACATATGCCACCTGATCACCACAAAACAAGGATTCTTTGTAGATATTTTCTCAATCATCATTCCTATAAAGTTTGTAAAGGTTTGGAAGAGCAGTTTCAGAAGTGAAGAATTTGAAAATTTTACCAATCAGAGTCAACAACAGTCTATGGTGGCAATGTTTTCCACCCTATCCAAATGAAATGAGAAGCTTTTAATATAAAGTACAATCCATACAATATCCCTCCCAAATTTGGTTATAACTGGCCTTGTAGTTTCAGAGGAGATGATCAAATTGTGATTTTATTGCAAACCTATGTGCCACTGTAGCCACCAGTTGTGTCACCCAATCAACACCAAATGAGGAGTCTTCATACATGGTCTCTGAATCATCATTCCATTAAAGTTTGAAAACATTTGGCATTATAGTTTTAGAGGAAAAGAAATCTGAAAATTTGACCAACAAGAATCAAGGATTGCCCTAGGTGATTATGTTTTTCCTCCAATCAGAATGAAATGAGGATTTTTTATAGATACCCTCCCATACAAAATAGATCCTGTTTTGAAATAAAAAAATTCGTAAGGGTTCCGCGGAACCCAGTGTCTCGCCTACTTTTGATGTTGTCTATATTTTCAGTGTGATAGGTGAATGCACATAATAGATTTGCAGTTAATGAAATAAAACATTTGAAATGTATGAAAAAAGATTTTGTTGTAAAAAATTAATATAGTATGCAATTATATATATATAGATTTATAAATGAGTAGAAACTTAATAAAAATAATAAAGTTATTAAAATTTTTAAAAACTTTCACAACATAGTGAATGCAATGTTAAGTCCATTTATACGTAAAAAACTGAAAAACAGAAATAAATATTTTACAAAATTTTCTCCTGGATACAATCTTTATATCATAAACAAGCTTCTGTCCAAATTTGGTAAAATTCCTGGATAGTTTAAGAAAGTTATTAAAATTTTAAAAACTTTAACCACAGAGTGAATGTAATGTTTCCTGGCAGAAAAACTAAGTCCATTTATAAGTAAAATACGGAAAATTTTTTTTTTTTTTACTAAATTTACTTCTGGATACTATATTATGATCATAAACAAGCTTCTGTCCAAGTTTGGTACAAATCCAGGATAGTTTAAGAAAGTTATTAAAAATTTGAAAACTTTAACCACAGAATGAATGTAATGTTTCCTGGCAGAAAAACTAAGTCCATTTATAAGTAATATACAGAAAAACTGGAATTTCTATTTTACAAAATTTACTTCTGGATACTATCTTATGATCATAAACAAGCTTCTGTCCAAGTTTGGTATAAAAAGTATATGACAATATGACATTATTTACATTTTTTCAAGATTTTCCAGATTTCATACTAACTATGTATTTTGACTGATACATGTCATGCCAAAGTGTTTAACCCACATTACTGTGCCTGAATTATTATCGTAAATTCAGATATTTTGGTTTTAGTAATATTTTGGTATACCTGTTGTAAATGTGCTAAAAGTAAACACACTAACTGGATTATTATATAAGTTTGACATAGATTAAAGTGCTGAAAAAGAAAATACTATCTATTATTAATTAACTAGTGTATCATTGGCTTCAATTTACAACTAAAATTGTCCTTTCAATACAGAATCCTTAACTCGGTCAATATCGAAAACATCTGGCCAATACAGATTTTTTTATGTATTGGCAGACTTGTACCAGGCCAACATAGGGTGAGTTGATCTTCTCTAGACTTTATTTAGAATACATACGAAAACTATGAAATGTTACTTATATCTAAATTTATACATGGGTTGTGATTATTCAATAATAGCTCTGACTAAAAATATTCCAATCTTTCAATGAATGTACATTTTTCGATATACTTAGGAATTTTCAGTGAGTTGATTCAGGAAAAATTCATCAAGAATATTCATATCGAAAACTAGTTAATTAATAAAGTTATCATTACATGGTTGTTTCTGTATTGGCTTTGTTATTGGTCCTTGGCCAGCTGTAGTAGCCTTCAGCTCCACCTCAGGCCAATACAGCAAGCCTCCGACCAATATTAAGGCTAATACAGAAACAACCATGTAATAATATCATAATAATACTTTACCTATCTGTTTAATTTACCTGTAAATCCCTTTCTTCATCAATTAAAACAATATTTTCAAAACATCTTGCATAATATTCCAAAGCTCTGGCATGAAAAACCATCTCAATATTTATAAAGTCTGCCATGGCATTCTACAAATAAAAAAAAAATACGTGGGAATGAATCTGTAAGACAGATTTGTATCACCAGACCAAAGATGCCACTAGTCTGACAATATCTTAAAAGCATTGCTTGGACTGATTTTGTGTCAAGTTTCAAAATTTGATTTTTGTTATAACTATCTTTTAAACAAGTAAGTCTACCTTTAAATCAGACAATCTGTTTTTCTCAAACATTATCATTTGTTCTTCGAGACCTTTACTACCAACTTCAGCATTAACATTGGCCTTCTTTACTTCATCTTCTGCCTAAAATAACAAACTAGAGGCTTAAGATCTGTGCTCGTTTTGCTCAATAGACAGTCAAAACAATCTAATAAATATGAAAAGAGGGATATAGTGAAAGAATTTTTGACGCTAAAATTCCTATTGCCGTTTTTCAACACAGTGACACAGTTATGACACAGTTAGGTTCAACACTAAGAAAAAGTGGCCGAATTCCTGGTCTGTGACTATATCATAGCACATCTACAATGCATGCATATAAAATAAGATTTATTGATTGTTGTTTGCTTATGTCCAGTGGCAAATATTTCATACTTTTTCAGGACGAGAACACAATTTATCAAACACAATTCAAATAGGGGTGGAAGGGGTCACACAGGGAAACCGATTTTGACTCCCACTGTAAAAGGGTGGATGGTTGGGTAGGGTCAAATAATTTAGCCTTTTGTAGCTATATTAGCCTGATCTTTTTCCAAAAGTACAGAACGGGTCTTTAGTATGCAGAGTGTGTGGCATTCTCCCAATACTTTACTCAGTATGGTCCATGGTCAGGTTTTCCGTATTATACCCTGACAACTCTCCAATGAGAAGTGCCTAGTATGAAATAAGGGTATAAAATTTATTCTTGGTTCTCAGCGTTATGTTTATCAGTTTGTCTTATGCTGTATAGAACAGAGAATGGAAATGTGTCAAAGAGACAACAACCCGACCAAAGAGCAGAAAACAGCCCAAGGCTACCAATGGGTCTTCAGCACTGCTTCAGCTGGCCCCTAAACAATAATGCATACTAGTTCAGCGAAATGGATGCCACATACAAATCAACCAAAATTTAAAAAACACATAATCTGGAAATAGTAGTATAATCTGATTTTGAGTACATTAATAATGAAGATTTGGTTAAATCATTGTTACAAGATCCCTACCTTTACACGATAGAAGTTTTATGTGACCTTCCAACTGCTTTAAATAAGGAAACTAACATAGACTCAAAATTGTTTTTTCCGAAGTGAGAGGTTAATAAATCTTAGGTCTCAATAGAAGAAAAGAATCATGTTGTGTAACAATTCTTGACACAAAATCTCTACAGGTTTGTGACAAAACTGCATGATTCACAGCAAACATTTAACCCTTATATTACAAATTTTTATATCATTATTTGATAATTATTATCACATAGTTAAGATTTAATTTGTTACTTTCTTAAACTTTCTGATCTGAATGATTCTGCATACACATACATACCCGTTGCTGGGTCAAAGTTAAGGAAAAATACAAGTCCACTGAAATTCACTTTATAATCCTCTTTAAAGTGAACAAAAACTACTGGAAAGTGACCAGTTCTCAAATAAAGACATAATGAAAACGTCATATGGTAGATGCAAGTGTGTACTGTTTATCAACTCGCTTGTTTTCTGGCATAACAGATGTGACAGCAAAAACTACTCATTTCCTAATACAAATACACATTTAAAACCTGAAATTCAATTTTGCATGTTTCAAAATTCACCATTATTGATCAGCAATAGGGATTAAGCATTTTAAAAATCATTTGCAGTGGTAATATTTTCGCATTTTATCTTATACCTTGAAAAAAGCCAAAAAAAACTGTCATGTAAAATTTCCCAGCCCAAAGTATAGAGAATTACAAAATATAAATGATCACAATTAATAAGGTTTTATGGCATCAGAAAAGATATTGGATAAATGTTATTAAAAACAGAACAAAATCTTATCATTAGCCATAGCTGTTGGATGGAGGCTACATGACTGTATAAATTCCTTTCATTTCAATTGTACATATATTGTAAATTCAACGGTGTGAACCAAAACTACCCATAAAACAGAATTATCTGCAGTATAAGGATACAATCTGATGCTGATCTCCTGGTGAACTCTGTCGAACTTGATCCAACTTTTTTCGAGTTTTCTGTTCTTTTTTCACATTGTCAAGTTCCCTGCTTACAGTTTTCTATAAATAAAATTTCACAGTAATTCAATAAGAAATATGTCCTGAATAAATTGTAGTGTTATTTAAACGTGCCATACAGTAATTCAGTGAAAACAACTAGAGGCTCTCAAGAGCCTGTATCGCTCACCTGGATTTAACTTTTCACCTTGAGCAGGACTAAAAATTTAAGTGTTGCAGTCAATTTGGCTGGTTTTTCTATAGGGTTCTATGTTAAACTAAGTTCAGCTATGGCAGTCATCTTGGTTGAAAGTCCAGGTCAATGGAAAAATTTCTAAAAGAGAACCATCTCAGGACCATTACTGGCGAGTCTGCTAAGTTTTGTTCCAAATCGCTAAGTGGTTTCAGACAAGAGGATTTTTAAATGAATTTTCCCATCTAAGTTCAGCCATGGCAGCCATCTTTGACAATCCAGGTGATCGGACACATTTCTGAAAGAGGACCTTTTAAGGACCAATTCTGCCAAGTTTAGTTCCAATTGGCTCAGTAGTTTCAGATGAGAAGATTTTTGAATGAATTTCCCATAGGGTCTTATGCTAAACTAAGTTCGGCTGTGGTGGCCATCTTGGTTTACAGTCCACGAAATTGGACATATTTCTGAAAGAGGAACTCCTAAGGACCATTGCTGCCAAGTCTGGTTCCAATTGGTCAAGTTGTTTCAGAAAAGAAAATTTTTCAATGAATTTACCATAGGGCCCTAAGTTAAACTTAAGTTCAGCTGTGGTGGTCATCTTGGTTAACAGTCCGGGTCATCGGACATACTTTTGAAAGACAATTACTGCCAAGTTTGGTTCCAATTGGCCTTGTAGTTTCATAGAAGATTTTTTAATTCATCCACCCTTTTTTCTATTTTTAGTAACAGCAGCAATGTCTGTTGGAAGTCAGGCATGATGGACTTAATTTTGGAAGGGCACCAACCAAGGACTATTCCACCAAAATTTTGGTCCCAATTGGCCCAGTAGTTTCAGAAGAAAAGATCTTTAAAGGAAAGTTTATGCCGGATGCAGTCTTTAAAGGCCAAAAACTCCTATAAGGGGTCAATCAATGATTTTGGTCATGTTGACTTATTTGTAGATCTTACTTTGTTGAACATTTTTGCTGTTCACAGTTTGTCTTTATCTATAATAATATTCAAGATAACCTAAAAATGCAAAATTTCCTTAAAATTAACAATTCAGGGGCAATAACCCAACAAAGCAGTGTTCCAGCTAGTTTAAAATAGAAGGGTGCAGCACCCTGCCCCTTTTCCAATGCACCCCTCTGCCCTTTCAATGCTCCCCTCTGCCCTCTACACTAAGGTTTATATAAAATACAACAATTTACTTTTTAAATGCATATAAACAATACTGAATTGATTGAAACTGAATTAAAGGATGTGAAGAAACTAATAGAACTATTAAAAGGGTATCAGATTAGTGAATAATTGATATTTCTTAAAAGTTGACTTGATCCTGTTTGCCCTTTAAGGATCTGGAAACGCGTTAAAGTGCCCCGTATCCTCAATAAATGCCCCTCTGCCCTTAAATCCTAGCTGGAACACTGCAAAGGGTTGACTGATTCGTCTGAAAATTTCATGCCATGTACATCTTGACTTGATGAACAATTTTTCCATATCAGTTTTGCTCTAAATGCTTTATTGTTTGAGATATAAGACAAAAACTGCAGTTTACCTCTATGTTCTATTTTTAGCCATGTCGGCCATGTTGGTTGGCAGGCGGGATCATCGACACATTTTTAAAACTAGATACCTTAATGATGCTTGTGGCCAAGTTTGGTTCCATTTGGCCAAGCAGTTTCAGAGGAGATTTTTGTAAAAGTTTACTTACGACAGCGGATGACAAGTGATGAGAATAGCTCACTTGACCCTGTGGGACAGGTGAGCTAAAAATGTAAGAATATGAGGTGTGCACCAATTAGACAAATTATTATTCAAATATACAAATTTAAATATAGCTTGTTGTGGTTATGAAGTACATGCACATCTTCATCCTTAATGATACAAATTTTCACAATCAACTACTTAAAAGTACAACTTAAAGAGAAGTATATTATTTTTCAAAATTCATGAAAACAAAATTCTGTAACACTTGGCTATCATTTAAGAAAATATAAATCAAGCAAATCTTTATATACATACATACACACTGAAACTGGGTTGTGATGCACTTCAGGGGTAATAAAACTTTATATCGACTTCCTCTTGTGCATTCTAATTGTTTTCATAAATGTATTTTTTAGAAATGTGATGAAAAGTATGAATTACTATATACAATAGAAACAATCATAACAAAGGGAAATAAATGACTTCAAATTATGCTAACAAGATAACCTAAATAATATATGGAAGGGAAAATGTTCCATTCTCTGTTCTATTTTCTACTCTGAAAGCTATCGGGTTCAATATATAAAGGTGAATAATGGAATTTTTTGACCTGTATCATTGAAATGGTTGGAAACATCCAATATGTTTGACCAAAGCACATTCTAAATTACAATGTTAAATTAACTAAAAAACATGCATTCTCAGCTTGAGCTGTGAGAATCAGACATATGCACAGAGTGATTCCTAAAAATCCTCACACTATTTTTGCAAGGCGTACACAATAATTACCCAATTTGCCTGAAACTCAAACTTGACCTGTAGCTCATCCTTAAAAACTCACATACCAAAAATATGATCACTAGGTAAAAGGTTTTGCAAAAAAGTCCAGAAAACTATCATTTTGACAATAATTTCTATTTCCAAGGGCAATAATTCTCACAATAATTATTGGATCAGTGTGAAAGTCAAACTTGATCTGTAGCGTATCTTTATAAGCTCACATACCATATATAAGATCAATTGGTAAATGGTTTACAAAGAAAGTCTGTAAAACTAATATTTTGTCAATAATCCCTATTTCTAAGGGCTATAACTCTAACAATAATTATCTGATCAGCATGAAAGTCAAAACTGATCGTAGCTCATCATTATAAGCTCACATACCAAAAATAAGATCATTAAGTAAAAGGGTTTGTGAAATAAGTTCAGACAACTATTATTTTGGCAATAATTCCTATATCAAAGGGCAAAAACTGTCAAATCAGCGTGAAACTTTATGTTGATATGTAACTCATCATTATAAGGTCATATACCAAAAATACGATAAATTGGTTAAACAGTTGACTGACAGACAGCGGGACTGACAGAGTGCAAACCTATAGTCCCCTCGGCATTGTCAGTAGGAGACTAATAACACAGCAAAAATTAAGCATCATCCATGGTATTTTAATGAAGACTGCTCGACACACCCATTTTCAACTTTAATAAATAACATGCTTTGTTACTTGTCTGAAATAAATATTTTGAATTTTTTTCTAAATTTCTTTTTAATTTAAACAAAAAATGTTTTAAAAGCCCATTTTTAATGTATGCTTTTATAAAATTAGATACATGTATATACCATTTACTTGGTAAATGTTGACTAATCAACTATAAAATTTTGAAAATAACATTTGAATGCTTGCAAATTGTCTCAACCATAAAATATTCACTACAACGAATCCAAAGGGGAAGTAACTGTATTTACTACATCTAATACCTACATTTAACATATTAGTTTACTTGAATTACAATCTTTTAATGATATATTAATTGCTCAACTGAAGAGTACATAGGGGAGTACGGTTCCATGACTGGTGCAGATGCTTGTATGAAAGGGCATACTTTTTTTTGAAAAGTTCAAGAATCAATAACTTATATCTTTATTTTCCCTTTAATATACAGGTGTACCAATAACATGCAGAAAGCAAATATTGATGTCTGAAACCTCAAAAGATTTTTCATAATTCATGTATCTTAATCAATTTGAACTGACTTAGCACTTGGCTGAAAGATGCAACTACAAAGAAGTCTCCCACAACCACCCATAGTGCTTAAAAATGACTAGCTAGCCAACTATGAATCCTATTTCACTTACACCTGGAGTTAAATGGCTGTGAATAACAGTAAATATCTAGATCTCTTGCTGGTGATAAAATGCTCATACCTGATAAGCCATTGATTTAAACAAACATATATTATTTTTTTATGATAAAATTGACAGCAGTTACATGAATGGTAAGAAGCAAATTTACAAATTTGATGTATTACTGGTATAAGAATCTAAATTTTATAATTTTTATGCAGTTAAAACTTTTATACTGACCTTTACAGATTTACATATATTTCCATAGTCACACAATGGTCGTACTACTTTTGATTCCAGTCTTTTTATCTGAAGAGATAATTTGGATATTATATTATGGCAAAACAAAACACTAAGATAATAGTAAAAACTTTTATAACTTAAGGGTATATCATACAGTTTCGATCTACTATTGATTTTCTTTGAGATTTTGCATATTGGTAGTTTTTGCACCGATCTTTCTAAAAATACAAAGAAATTACACCTTCATATGCTACTTTTTAAGGTATTTAAGGTTTAATTTTCGATGTTTTTACTAAAATTGTGCAAATATCGTCTTTTCACCTATTTCGATAAAAATCAATTACTTTCTTGTTTTAAAAGATCAATACATCAGGTTTTTGAAAAAAACTGTTGGCTTTTTAGGCATTGGTACAACTTTTGATTTTAAGCGGGAAATGACGTGCCATCATAATGCAAAACGGATACTCGCATGGTCCTGATTCCCGTGTGTATGAATAAAAGGCTTGGAATAACTCTCTTTGTAAAGAATTCCTGATCAAATTATATGTTTTACAACAATTTTGCTTATTGCATCTTTTTTTGTTAAATGTCTTGTCACCAATGGGACATAATGCTGTGGAATGCTTTGCCTCTGTAAAAATAATTTTTATAAAATTGTTTTTTTCCATATATATCTGGAGATACTGACAATTTTCACCAATTACTGAACTTCTGTTTGTATCCAAGCAATACCGGTACATGTATTTTAACGTATATGACCGTTTCTTGGCATATATATGTCTAATTAGTATTTGTACTCTCTTTTGAAAAAAAGCAAATCACCATAAATTAGGAAGTCCGAGAAATCAATCCTATAATTTCATTTTTATTAGATGATGTACAAAAATGTAAATGTATCTGCATGATACATGGAAGGTGTACACTGTCACTTCCTCACAATATTCATGCACCATTTGAACTAAGGGATTTTACAACTACATGAACTATAAATATAGATGTCAATATATCGGAATCTTTATCTATTCCATTTGGGAAAACTTTCCGCCATGAAACCCATTAAAATGCCATACTTTAGGGTAACCTAAAGCAGGTACTGCTCATACTTCCGGAGCATTTGAATTCATCCCGGTTTTTGGTGGGGTTCCTGCTACTCGTTTCTGTGTGCACTTTTAGTATTTTGTGTTATTTGTTGTTTGTCGTTTGACTGTCGTCTTTTTGGGGTTCCTGATCGTGTTTTTTTGTCCACTGATTTCCCTCTCTGTGCGAACCCTTTTATGACGTAACGTAATTTTCCGAATTAGTGACGTTGCAGGAAAAGGAAAAACAATTTAACGTTGTTCCGCAAAAAGTTTTAGTTGGACGTTAGCGATGCGATAATCTCCCATGTAACTGTATCGTATGCCCTTAAAATAGAAATGACCTATTTCTTCAGCCTATTTTTAAAATTTTGCAATTAGAGAAAGCCATAATCAATCTTTATCATTGATGAATCCTTACCAGCAGCAAAGGTGTTCTTACTGATGATTAACTTTGTGGTCATATGATAATAACTGAAAATTGAATTTCCTTCAAAAACAATTTTTATATTGGAAAGTCAAACTTATAAGCAGTTATTTAAAATCTGCATGAGCACTCAGCCCCTGTTCCCTACTGAATGTCAGATGGTAAATCAGAGCATTATTTTTATTATATCAAATACATGTAGAGGCTCACTTCTTCACAAAAGCAATTAAATGCATTGTGCCATCTGACTGATAAAGCTACTATTATAAATACCTCTGCTTCACGATAGTCTTGTATTGCTGACATGTTTTCTGCACATCGATGAAGACCAGCTTTTGTTGAATGACTTACATCTTCTGCATTTGCATAGTCTACCAACTGTTTGGCAAGAAGGTCACCTGTAACATGTAATATTCAAAATTACAGAAAAATTTTATAAACTATGCACATTTGGTTCAAAATACTTCCTGGATATTATATTATCATCTAATTTCTAATACAAATCAAACTTCTTTTTTCTGTTTTTGTTTGTCATTTAAAAGGGTGCTAAGGCCTCCTTTGTTTTATAGGGCATATAAGAATTATTTTAAAATCTATATATAAATATACTAAAATTTACTTGTCATGAACAGTATCTCTTTAGTCAATTAAATCTTATGGTATACTGAATGGACACAAACTTTTCAGTATGATAACCAATCAATAATATTATAGCTGAATTCATATATTTACAAACTGTTATCTCTAAATACTCTTTGAAAATGAATTAATACCTTTGTCTCTTTGTCTAGCAGCTTTACGAGTAATTGATGCCAGTGTCTCACAAACATTCCCATAATGCTTTTCTACAATAGCAACTCGGTTCTGACAGAATTTGGCTTGGCTCTCACTGAAAATTCATTAAGTTATACTTTATAGTTACAAGAGTACCTCGCCTGCCTCTCCCATGAGGAAAACATTTCATCTAAATATTTTACCAAACTTAATAAATATTCAACAATACAAATTTTGATAAATAAGATCTGCATATCTTGTTGACTTACAACTTATCAGCTGTGCTTAAGACTGAAAATAATGAAGAGTCAAATAAACACCCAAAATGTTAAAGAGCTGGTTCAAATATGAAAATGACAAAAAGAGTAAAAGCCAATTAACCATCTCAGACAAAACAAGGCATGTTTCTCAGAAATTTTATGACAGTAGATTTTAAAGTATCAGTTTGGATGATGTATCAAAATGCTAGTACCTGAGGTGGTGATACCCTCTCAGACTTAGAGTATTCACATGGTGGAACCACATAAATGCATTCAATGTAAATAGATATGTCGTGTTAAGATGACATAGACATTCCTTGATAAACACATGGACCAATTATAGTTGTTATATTCTCATGGTGGAACCATACAAATGAGGTCAATACATATGTGTTAAGACTACATATACACCCCTTGATAAACACATGGACCACTTGTGGTAATTATATATCATAATACTGAGATATGGAGAACAAAACTTTGACATAACTTTCATGCTGTTGATGCCACCGAAAGCATAGCAACTGAGACAAATTAAGTATAAGACATTCAACAATACAATTTACTGACTCAAACTTTCATGTAAAAGATGGATAATATGATTGGTGAATAATTCTATGACTTAGTATGTGATATGATGCTGAGCATGGTTCACAAATAATGATGAGCTAATATTATCACATAAAAATGATGGAGTTGAATTTTGTTTACATACATACTTACCTTCCCCTATATATTGCATTGCTATACAGTAAACCATCTTATTTTTCCATGAATTGACTAATTATCCTCACCTGTAGTTAACAACAGATGTACAACGGCTACAGTGTCATATATACACAGAGTGTACCAGTTAAATAAATGTCAGATCAAAATGTATTTTTATACAACCCAAATTCAACCAATCTTAGCTGACACACTTACCGGTAGTTTTATTCTTCATTTCACAAAGATTGGATTCATTATAAGGTTTCTATGATTAAAATATGCTTGTAAAAGTTTGACTGGATAAATATTTTAAAATGTACTCCATATATGCTTCATAAAGAATTTCATATCAATACAACTAATGTATAAATCTTTCTGGCCAAAATAATTCATGTATGAATAAATATATATCTTTTTTAACAGTTAATTCAGTTAAAAGTACATACCTCTTCTATCTACACAAGATTTTGTTGAAGACAATGGGTACAGAATTATATTAGATTTTTAGAATTACTCCTCAAAACAGTAGAATTTTAAGAAGAGATAAATAATTGTTTATAAAACTGTGCACCGAATTTTTTTATCCAATGGAAAAGTGCACTTTCAGTTTATAAGGTACAGCCAAATAAAATATATTATGTTTGGTTTTGGTTACTCTCCACCTACCCTATTGTTTGGCAGCAACCCTAAAGATTTTTTTGACATTTTTCAACAAGGGGTCATCCATAATTGTCATAATTTTTCACAAGTCTACAAACACCACTCTTTTTGGAAACCCAGACTCTCCCTCAAAAAGTGTAAATCAACATTTTTTAACATTGTTGCCGTGAACAGGTACCACTCCTTACTCTGGGAGGATCACATACATCGTTACATTCTTTGAAAATGCATGTACTAAGTCCCGAGCCGACATGCCGTTTGTTTGGTTTTTGTCACCTTATATGCTGTTCATAATTCTATAAATATCACCAGAAGGAATTTTTCTAACAAGCAGCAACACTTTTATCTTAATGTATCTTAATGTAACCAAAACCATACTTGTTTTTTTACTTGGCCTAAGTTGTGTACTTCTACAGATGTACAAAATGTTCTTTTAATCCAACTTAAGATGTAACGAAATTAAGCACTAGGATTTTAAGTTGAAAAGATCATATGTAGGAAATATAATTCCAAAATTTTAATATACACTGCACTATTATCTTAAACAACTAAGTTAGGGAAGGTAACAAGAAAATGTCTTTGGGAATTCAAAATATACCGATTATAGTTGGGTTGTAAAGTAGAACAACGATACATGCAGAATGATGGCAGACTACAAGATCTTAACTAGTATCAGTGAATATATTTTGTTAAAAAAAAAAATTAATCCAAATTGAAACCTCTTGGAATATATAGATAACAGATCCAATACAACTTTAAAAATAAAAATGTCAGAAAATTATATATAAAAATAAATCATAAATTCCTGTTTCTCCTTATCTGCAGTGCATTGTTCTTTCCTATCTTTTCACAAAAACTGTCTGTAAAAATAAAAAGAAATTAAACTGCATCCAAGTTTTTGAGCAATTTATCCAGATTTATATGCCAAATATTCTTGTGCTGAAAATTTAGTGTCTCCTTGAAATTATTTACTGTCAACAAGATTCTTTAGTCATTTCAAATTCTTTCATGATCTTTAAGTCTGCCATGTTAAAGCACCAACAACACCACATATATATGTGTTCAAACTTACGCCTCTTTTATAAGAGTCTGCGACAATGTACTGTTAATGTAAATGAAATATGTTCAACATAAAATCATGAGAATGAATTGAGATTTGATAAGTGCAACAAGCATTTGTTAGAAGTAAAATACAAAGAACATTTCAAAATAACAGTGAATACAGTTTAATCTTGATACCTCAAAGCTGAGGAAACTGTCAAAAAGAATCTCGATATATCTGAAGCAAACATATTACAACCACCATATTACATTGTACCTTGAGATTTCAGGGTTTCTGAGATAAATAAACTGCTGTGACTTATGCGCATGATATGCCCGTCCCCACTAACAGCTATGAAGTCATTGATATTTTTTTTTAGCAAATTAAGTGTCATGTTACTTTTTCAACAGCTTAACATATCTAAAATTATAACACTGTAATGATGAACTAAATATCATAATGGTGTAAGCAGTTTGAAAAAAATCGGTCAAAGCGTACTGGAGTTAGTGCGCGACGTGAAAAATTGCCTTTTTGGACAATATATAGCTAAGTCCCATAACTCTGGAATGACAAAAGTGGAAATCGTCAAAATCAAAAGGGAGCTTCCTTCTGTCAAGCCTAATGTTGTGTTAAATTCATGAGAATTTATTGAAGCAAATTTGAGTTATGGTATGAAGTGTTGACAGATGGACAGATGGATGGACATTGGTATACATGTAGCATAATACGTCCTGTCTACGATGGGCATATAAAAAGTCTGAGATGACAACAGTATATTGTGATTATGATAAACAGTCATATATATAAAGTAGATCTTTGGGCTTTATAGGAAAAAAAAACAAAAATAACTGTTATACAATTATAAGAAATAGAAATTTTGTCATCAACAAAGGTTAAAAAATGTTATAAAATTAGTCTGAAAACACATTTATGTACAGCAGAGGAAAAGATCTTTAAAGTAAAGTTTACCACAACAACATATGCAAGTGATGGCAATAGCTCATAAGGCCTTTTGGACCAGGTGAGCTAAATAAAAAATCTGTATTTGATTCTAATAATTGTGAACACATGTAAGACTGACCCTAAACAAGGACATGCATTCCTAATGATGACCTGACACAGATACCTCATAAATTTAATAATATACTTATAATGCAATAATACATTAAGTTAAATGCCGATTTTCTTAGCCTGTTGAAAGGACTTTTGTATGCCGGCCAACATTGACTGCAAAAAGCATGTCCTGTCACAAACTGCCAAAAGTGATTTTGTTCCTTTCTTGGCAAGTTCCAACTGCAAGCATATCTAAGCATCAATCTGAAAATCATCTCATAAAAGCAGTAATTCTTTCATTTTTGTCTCATAAAAGCATATACACTGTACCCTTTTTTCCATCAATATTGGTAACTATAACCAAAATTCCCAGGACAGACACTTGTTTTCTCATTAAATAAGACAACCTGGTAGTCGTTTTTGTCTTGTGAAAGTCATAATCAAGTTGTTTATGGTTTTAAAAAACAGTAGAAACAATTTCCCATCCACGTTCAAAATCCCAATTTATGGGTAGGGGCCCATTTTAAAATGCATGGAATCATCTCTGAACAAATGAGGATAATACTTAAAATCAATTCATTATCAATATGATTTCTATGTGATGAAACTTGTCCTTAATCCAGTTTCTGTTCTTGACTTAAAATTATAGATACTGAGATAATGGCTACTGAAGAGAATTCACATGCATTAATTAAGTTCAACTGAATGATTTTGGCTATGTGCTTTTTCTATTATAAAAAGATCAGGGATCACCATGACCTATTTAAGCATGGAGGTCTGCCACTCTTAAATCTTCAGAGCTACCTTTAAAATTTGAGCGTCATGATTCATTCTCAACAATAAACAATTTTTGCTTCAGTACAGAATGGGGAAAGGAACGTAAAAAGTTTACTTTGTAAGCTCCTACATTCCATAATATTAGTAGTATACCAGAAAGAGATCCATCAAATTCAAGACAACTGAAAGCACATTGTAAATCGATGATCACTCCCTTTTTCTTCCATTAGAAAAATATAACAAAGATTCATCTGTGTGAATAAGCAGTGACTTTTGAAAGGCATGTGCCCTGTGCAATTTGCACATTTAAAAAAAAATGGTGCATGTGAATGTTCACTCGATGCGCTGTGGTGTTCATTGTTTTTTACAGTCACGATGGTTGATTTTGAGTTGCTGTTTCTTCGAATTACGATTGCCTATGCAAATAGTGTACATGTATGTCTAATATTGGAAACCAGTTTTTTAAGGTCATTATCTTTATCTTTGCAAGTAAAGATCCAAGTAATATCGATCATCCCAATCAAACTAAGAACCAGAAAGTAAAACCGTTCGAGATTTTATTTTCATTTTATTACCTCCATATACGTTTTGTGAATAAATAATAAATTTAAATCAATAAATATAATATGTGTTTGTAGGTATGAATTTCTTTTCTTTTCTGTATGAGCATGAAAAAACAACAAGTTCGAAACATTTACTTTGGCCAGTAAGGTATTTGATTGATGAAAAAGTAAGCCTCAGATTCCTAAGATGGAAATATGTTAACTTAGTGCTTCTTGAGTTTTTAATGGGCAACAGTAAATTTTAATAAATAAAAATTTTATTATTGTTTTTTTTTTTCTTTCTTTCTTTTGAACTTCGTCCCAGTTAATGAGAAGATGAAATGAGTTTGGGCAGCAGGGTTTTATCAAAAGTAAAATTAAATTTTCCTCATCCCATGAATTTTTTTCTGTGTTGATCCCTGCCCTGTAATTTAATATTATTTCCTTATTCAGTTAACGTTATTGACCATTGTATGTGTAATCCCTGAAATGAGTGAAGACAGATAGGGTTAGCTGCAATAATGTAGCTCCTGTGACAACTTTTGACTCTGCGGAGCTACAAAGCGGTCCCTTTACTCATAATGTAGCAAAAATAACTTAAATTACATACGGCAATAAGAGGTCATGTTTACCTGAAATATCATTGAACTGTATAAATTTCATCATATTAAATGTAAAATTACTTCTTAATTAATGTCAAAATCGTTGTTTTGCACATCTGGTCATTTTGTCGGTTTCAAATTGTTTTCTTTCCGCCATGACATATATCGCGAGATCGCAGGGACCATGGCTTGACCTTATACAGATATCCTTACTACGACTATGACTGACAATATCCAGGAAATAGTATTTATTTTGTCAATGGCAACTTCCTCATTTGGAACGTGACTTTAGCGAGAACCACTCCGGGATTGGAAAAGATAACAAAATCAAAACATGGATGAAAATTTTGAAAGCCAGATTTCTGGATTGGAAATCTCCCGTTATGTGATGATAGATAGCATGCCAACAGCATTTTATGTTGCTTTATTTTAACTGATAATGATAAAAATATAATGTTTTTACAGTTTTAAACCAAAGAGGTGGAAAATATGCCTAAAACCCCCAGGTGTGATTCACACCCAGTAGCTCCATTACGAGAAATGGGACCGCTTTGTAGCTCCGCCGAGTAAAAAGTTGTCACAGGAGCTACATTATTGTAGCTGCCTAAGATGGGGTTTATATCAATATATGGATACGAGTATAACTTTGAAATGATGCCTTTCTTTTAACAGTTTACTAACGCAAAGGTGATGCATAAAAAGCAAAAGTATTTTACAGCTGTTTTGTGGTTGAGAAATAGACTTGAACATTTGAAACAAGTTTGAGCAAAACTGAAACAAAATTCGCGCGCCTGTTCGTATTCTTCCGAGACATAAGCAAACGTATGGAATCGGTCGATATAAAGTTTTCATTATATATGTACTGCTTACTTTCCACTTAAAAGGCTGCTTCCTCGACTCATGATTTGAAAGCTTTTCAGCAGTAAAAATTTTGGAAATGGAATGTTGCTACTGCAAACAAATGGCGACACACCAAACGCGCCTCCTAAACAAATGAACGAAAGGTAATTACTCCCCTTGCTATGAAGCTGTTATTTATTTATTATTTTAATTTTATTTTTAATTCTGTTTTGTTATTATTTTCAGTTTTATTTTTGTTAATTTATTTTTCTTTTTTTACCAACATTAAATACGATATAATAAAATCTTTTTTATTATTTTAATCAATCAATCAATCAAACTTTTTTTGTCATTTAAATCATGCAATACGATTTGTGACAAACATAATGAAATACAACAAGAAAGAAAAACGTTATTGTAAATACAATAAAGTAGATTGAGTATATACAATTTTAGTCCCGTGTCCTCAGTTCTGATGACTGTTTTACACTCTACACTACCATACCACATTCTCAATTAAAAGATCGCTTAAAGCAACTAGTTCATCAATGTTTTTTCAAGAAAAATGGGACACGCAGGTATAAATTCCTTGTTCTAGGTAGAGAAAAGTCTTATTTCGTGAAGAACCACTCTGATTCTGACAAAAAATATTCTGAAGATGAAATTACAAACATGTTAGATTTTCTCATAGACAACATATTCGTTGAATTTGGCGGTCTAATTTTTCAACAAACAATCGGCATTCCAATGGGAACCAACTGTGCTCCTCTCCTCGCCGATCTGTTTCTGTACTCATATGAAGCGGACTTCATTCAAGGGTTACTACGTGAAAACAAAAAGAAACTAGCCCAATCCTTTAATTTCACTTTTCGTTATATAGATGATGTGTTGTCGTTAAATAACGACAAATTCCAAGACTTTCTACATCTTATCTACCCCAGTGAGCTTGAAATTAAGGATACTACAGATACACCAAAGTCCGCTTCATATTTGGATTTATTTCTTGAAATAGACTATGAGGGACGTTTGAAGACAAAACTTTATGACAAACGTGATGACTTCAACTTTCCTATTGTTAATTTTCCCTTCTTAAGTAGCAATATACCAGCATCGCCTGCATATGGCGTCTACGTTTCTCAGCTTATCCGATTTTCAAGGGCATGCGTGAGTTACCCTGACTTTCGACAAAGAGGATTACTGCTGTCACAAAAGCTTCTTAACCAGGGTTTTATCAGGGATAAGTTGATGTCATCACTTAAGAAATTTTACGGTCGTCATCATGAATTGATTGACCATTACAGTGTTCCAATATCTAAGATGATGTTGGACCTGTTCCCACTGTCGTAACCTTTCATGTGCCTCCTACGATTTGTGACTTCCACCGGATTGACCTTGTTGAACTTCACGACGGGTGCCGTATACGGAGCAGGAACTGCTTACCCTTCCGGAGCACCTGGGTTCACTCCTGGTTTTTATAGGAGTTCGTGTTGTTCATTGTTTTCAGTTTTCTGTGTTTATTTGTTGTGCTTGTGGTTGTTCGTTTGTCTTCCCGGGTTTGTCTGTCCAATGGATTACGTTTTTTTGATTGCTCCTTAGGTATATTTGTCCTTTTTAAAAAGGAACTTAGTTTTTCTACTTGTTTGGGTGTCGAAGGCGTTAAAATAAATTTCCACTTTTCTATGTCTGTAAGATTATTAATATGTCTCTAATCACTGTGACAGTGCAAGCCAAAATTTGTTCCTATGAAAAAAGTTCCACTGGAACAAATTTTACGTGATATTAGTTCTGGGAGGATTTATTTCATAGGCCAATTTAAATGAAAATTATTTCGCAAATAAATATTTGTTCCGTTAATTATGAAATTGGTTCCATTAATTATGAAATGTGTTCCTTACCTGGTGAAATAAGTTACATATTGTAACATATGTTCCTTTACCCGGTGAAATTAGTTCCATATTGTGACATTTGTTCCACTGGTTAAATTGGTTTGTTTTCAAGCAATTAAAACTATGAATGTTTAAACTTACCTGTTGTGTTTATATCATCTTGGGTGAGCTTGATTATTGTTTACATTGCTTAAATACAAATTTAAAATGGATCCTGATAAGGGACTAGATCAAAAGTTCAATGAAGGATAAAAAACTTAATTCACACAGTTTTTTCACTGACCCGACACCCCGCCCTCTTAACTTAATTTGGGAAACATTGATTGACCAATATGGGCATATGCTTTGAGAGTATACTTTATGTATCATGGGTCCTATTTTCTTCAACAATGTATGTTTGTTCTGTATATTGTCATTATTGACTTGGACATCACTTTTAAAAAATATTGGAAAAAAGTGATGTGTATTTTTAGTATGCATCAAAAAAGGCACTGTTAAATTACAATTTTAATACATATCATTCAAAATTCACGATCGATAAAGTGTTTGAACATACGTACTATGATTGATTTCGCCCAAATACTCTCGGCCAAAAATTTGCTTTTCGGTACGATTTGATAGCATTTATTTGCTTTAAAAGTCCAAACATATGTTAGGGCCGAACTTGAATCCTAATTTTTAAATCTATAAATCGATGTCGGATAACGAAACTTGCAGCGATTTTTACCCCCCCCCCCCCCAAACCCAAACTATTTGAATTAAATTTTTTATCCTACATTGAACTTTTGATCTCGTCCCTAAATAGAATGTTCTATGAATTTATTGTAAACTTTTTTCACACCGGGACACACTTTTTGTTACAACAGCGTGTATCTAGGCATCCGCGATCCCTAGTCAGGGTTTTGTATCCCCGTTCGTTCCTACAAACCCTGACATCACACATTCATATTTTGTGGGTCGTAAGTGAACGATTTTCATTGGTTACTTCTCAAGGTCAAAAGGAAATTCATTTGCGTCGTAGGTAGAATTTTCTAGGTCACACATCAGGCGGCGATATGTTCGACCCGCAAAATATGAATGTGTGATGTCAGGGGTTTGTAGAAAAGAACGTTTATACAAAACCCTGATTTTGGAGGATGGTATCCAGGTGACTATTAAAATGACTGTCCAATGTACATCACTTTGAATTATTGCAATTGGGCATGGACATTCTTCACTTATTACACTTTGTGCATCTCTCATAATGGGAGTAATAAAACAATTATTATTCCCAGTCTCATATAATGGGCAAGAACATTTTTCGCAAATTTTTAAAAAAAGTAATAAATAAATAATAACATCTACAATATATATATTGTATACACATGAACTGGACAATACATTTTCTTCAGTTAAATCCAGCATATTTTGAAATAGATTACACACGAATTTACATACGTGCATAAAAAGCAATTAGGCAATTCCCTGATATGTGCTAGGTTGTTATTAAAATGTTATTCATAAAATATTTCAATTTTATTTTACAGCTTTATATTGCTTTCAAATGAATTCCTTATATAAGATTTTAAGAGAAATATCACTTCAATCAGTTAACATTTTTTTTTCATTTGTGGGACGTATATAGTAAACTTGAATAGACGTTTTTCCCTATAAACATCTTGCTGGGTCAAAAGTTATTTTAAAGAGACGAAAAAATTGCACCGACCAGCATCCAGTTTGATTACTTAACTCATTTGTGTAGACAAATCGAGTTTAAGTCTCTACACACCCAGAAACTCAATGTTACTCAAATATAAAATGATCCATGTTGTCAGTATTAAAGTATCATTCAGTTTTTGAGTGAGTTGGTTTTGTTTAAAAATTACTATAATTACAAAGAAAATTATGTCAAATAAAAGTTTGATTAAAACATGCAAAAAGTATTAATGATAAATAATGATAAAAATTATTATCCTAATCTTATCATAAAAATTCCTAATCTCCCCGTTTCTGCTCCCGTTAAAAGGGTCTTCAAGAAATTAATATAGTATTCAACTACAGTAAATAGTCAAATACAGTTATATTTGTAAAGGAGAACATTGTTATATAGCCTATAGGATAATTACACCTTATGTAAGAATCCTGGGTTTTGATTGGTTCATAGCCAGTGTATTTTTCACCAATTTACTTTTATCAAATGAATATCGTTCATTTTTAAACAGCGCCGGGGTATATGCAAAAAGGATATGCCTTTTTTACCCTCTCTGCCGTGGTATTTTGAACAGATATATCATGTTAAGGAGGGGTATTTGCGAAAAATACCAGTCGAGGGAATGTTAAATTTCGCAAGCCGTAAGGCGAGGGAAATTCATTCTCAAGACTGGTATTTTTCGCAAATACCCCTCAAGAACATGCTATATCTGTTTAATTACACCGAATGTTAACGTACAAAACGCATTGATGATCGTGACATTACAAGCGTCCAGTCGGATAGAGTATTTTTTGGCAAATACCCCTCCTTAACATGATATATCTGTTCAAAATGCCATATGTATTTTAAAAGGTTAAAAATCGTAACTTTACACATTCTTGGGATGATCGGAAAATTTATACCGACTCATCTGAAATTCTACAGAAAATCGTATCAATCAGTAAACCGGATAACAAAACTTCTTGGAAACATCACTACATGCAGTTATAGCGCCTGATTAGACTTTCATTAAAGGCCTTTATTTGAATTTGCTGGGACTGTTTGGCGCCAGAGCGCACTCCAAATTAAAAAAAAATGATTTTTTTTTTATTTGAACGAGATTTTTAGAATTTAAAGTAAATAGTGCCGAGAAAATCTTACATAATATACTCGCTTCTGTACACCTTTTAAAGAATTATTTCTAAAAATTTTGTCGATTGTCGTATATTGTCAGTAAAAATCATTGAAAAGTAAACCCATACCATTGTATAATCGGTTAAGATAATTTTAGATTTTTGTGGAAATCACATATCTTACATTTCTGTCATGATTCATAAGCAGCTTCAACATTCAGTAATATCGTAGAAATCTTAACGTTTAGGCCAAAGCCCCAAACCGCGTCTGACGTTCGAAACTCACCAACAAGTAGAACGAACGTCTGCCGCTGTGTGGGGCTTGGATTAGTTAAACGGGAAAAATGATTTTGCTGAATATGTGTCGATTAACCTTACAAAAAACAGACCTTTTTCAAGACCAGCAATTTATATAAAAAAAACATTCCCTGTTCCAATCAGACAATGAAAAATAACATACCCTTTTATACACCAAATACGGCAATTTATAAAAATTCTAACTTAAAGACTAGACATAAGTAACTAACATTTGGAAAATCTACAAATAAGACAAATGAAACAAAGCTTTATATGCATTTAACTTTTGATTTTAAAGAAATCATGACCCTGTTCTGGACAGCAAAAGCATGAATTTACCGTGCAACACTCATTACACATATCCAAATTGTTGGAAGTTACCACCCCCCCTCCCCCCGAGATTTGTGTCTTAATTGCTATGATATCTGTGAAATTAAGTCTATAGAAAATTTAATATTCCTTGAATAAATCTTAATGATCTGTTATATGACTTTCCCATGACTAATCATATTCCGGATTTAAATGAGGATAAACAGCATGTTTTGCGGCTTTTTCAGTTTTTATGTTAAGAAAATCTTCTAGATGCTTCTTAAATGAAGTGATTTTTATTCAATGAAATGTAAGTCCATCTTCTGATATTTGATAACTGGAATTGTTTACTTTATACTAAACATTGTTTATGGTAAACATACCACTTAAAGGTGTGTTAAAATCCATGTTTCCCATTGGTTATAATCTGTGCGATTGACCTTGACCATATTTAGGTCCACATGTTTGAAATATCCCATCTTGACGGAAAATATAAGTAATCATCTATAAATCTGGTGAGTATGTGTTTGTTTTCTTTTAAAAATTTTCAGACAAACATTTTTTTGTCACTAGTTAACCTTTCTAAAGTTATTTTGTGAAATGGTTTATTAATATTAAATGACAGATCCACGACAGAATTTATCACCAGTATGACAAAAAAAAAAAAACCAAACTACCAATGATTTTGCAACTCCATCACTTACTGATAAAACGGGTATTTCATTTGTACAATGACCAGCAGATACTGACTGTGGGTCCTGGAGTTTGAATGAGAACATTTGAAAATAAACAAGTTTTCGTATGGCACTTTCCAACGCCGCCCACATTCTTAAATCTCCGTCTTAAGTTCACCTACAGGGGCTCGTTACAATTGACACAGTATGTCATCTGTGATCCGGTCCCGTATATTATAGATCGGGGCCGGATCAGTCACAGATGACATACTGTGTTAATTGTAACGAGCCCCTGTGGTTCACCCGTTAAGTACTAGGAGCTTCATTTTCAGTTTTAATTGCCTTTGTAGTTGGGAGTAAAATTTTACATCATATACAATATAGCCATACAATCTTCTCCTTTACACACATTACTGCATACAATATGGGAATGATCATTTTTATCTTGTGGCTTTTTGTTCCAAATTCATATTGTAGTTACCTACCCATTGTCTTGGGATTTATTGTGTTATTTGTTAGCTGTCCATGTAGTGATGCACATTCTTCCAGGATATAAAGGTTTGGTAAGAGGCCAACTTGTATAGAAATAATAATATTCAACAAGAGTTGATTGAACTTGGACCTTGGTAATGCTGGTCTACAAAGTGTTTATTTTCCAGTTCCGTTCAAAAATGTTGTGCATGGTTAACCAACGTTAACTTATTTACAAATTATTAATATATAAATGCTGGAATGTTTCCAGTGATTTTTTTTGTGTGTTTAATATAATAACTTTAGTTCACCTTGGCCTAGAATTCTACCATTAGCCTAACTAAAACTTCTAAGCTAATTTGTGTGAGAAGGATTTATTATCACCAGCCATACCATATCATAAATACTTGATTACTTCATATCTATATGATAAAGATATAGAGGTTCAAAGATTTGAACATGGTCTGTCAACTCTGCAATTCCATCGAATCTGTCAATTTTTAATTTCTATTTTTCGAAAGACAGAAAATTTAGGGATAAAAATCAATCATGCTATAACCTTTTGCAGTTATTTTAACCACAAATAATATTTGTCTAGTTAAAAATAAGAAGTTTGCCTGATTGCTAGTCGGATGAAATATAACAGGAGTGGACACACTACATGTCTCGCCTGAGTATGCACATGGACACAGAATAATGATTATCTGATACCCGACATTTTGCAAGTCAAAGGAAAAAGTGTTAAAAGAAATTGAGGTCAAGGTCAAAAGGCAGGTGTCATACCGACATGTATCCACTAAGAACTATATATTAACCAAATATTGTAGGTCTAGGTATTAACGTTGCTGAGAAATGGACCTAATCTCGAGAATGTGGCAAAGTCACTCGAGCAATTGAGGTCAAGGTCCAGAGACGGATGCCAGACTTGCATGTACCCACTAACAACTATCTATAGACCAAACACGGATGGGTCTAGATATTACAGTTGCTTAAAAAAGGACTTAATCAAGAAATTTGGATGAAGGTCACTCAAACATGCAATTCAGGTAAAGGCCCACAGACAACTGTCTGACTGGCATGTACCCACCAAGAACTATCAATAGACCAAATGCAGTTGGTCTAGGTATTACAGTTGTTGAAAAATGGACTTAAATCAAGAAACTTGGATGAAAGTCACTCAACCATGAAATTGAGGTCAAGGTCCAGAGACAACTGTCAGACTGGCATGTACCCATCAAGAACTATCAATAGACCAAATACAGTGGGTCTAGGTATTACAGTTTCTGAGAAACGGACTTAACCATGAAAAATTGACAAAGTCACTCAAGCATGAAATTGAGGTCAGGGTCCCAAACCAGGTGTCAGACTGACATGTACCCACCAAGAACTATCTATTGACCAAATACCGTGGGTCTAAGTATTACAGTTTCTGAGAAATGGCCTTAACCACGAAAAATTGACAAAGTCACTCGCGCATGAAATTGAGGTCAAGGTCCCAAGCCAGTGTCAGACTGGTATGTACCCACTAAAAACTATCTATAGACCAAATATGGTTGGCCTAGGTATTACAGTTGCTGAGAAATGGATTTAACCACGAAACTAGGACGCAGATTTTAAATTCATGTTTATGAAGTCAGTGAATCATTAAAAGAGATCAGGGTCACAAGAAAAGTATACTGCTGCAAACCTTATACGATAAGCTACCTTGTTGACCATAAATCTTAATTGTAGGTATTACATTTGCAAAGTTATTCAAGTTTACAAAAGTTTACGCCGCGACTTTTCGACGCAGGCGAGACAAAAACTATTCAACCTATCAAAAATGTGAGCATCAAATGTCAACGCGTTTATCCCAAATATTTGAGACGAGGCTTGGCATATTCTGAAATTCAGGGACAAGATTTACAGATGATTGTCATATGGTACGAAATTCAACTCCTTTATAATCTCTTCCATTTATGCCTTATATATTTAGATTAAGGCAAGTGGTTTTAGAGGATAACATTTTCGACTGACAATGATATGATATCATTTTAGGGGGGAAATGAAATTCAACCGATCAGAAGCCAAATTCGCATATATATTCCGAGACTAAAATTTCTTTCCTCGATACAACTACAACATTAGAAGACGGAGTAATGTCCACCGATGTTTATTCCAAACCTACTGACAAACACCTATATCTGCCACCAAGCAGTTGTCATCCCAAACACTGCTACGACAGTATCCCATATAGCCAGGCTCTCCGAATTAAACGCATCTGTTCCTCTCCTATAACAACAGCACAACGTCTCGGTGAACTACGTGGTCATCTTAAAAACAGAGGGTATACACACCAACGCATACAAGACGGCTTCAAAAAAGCTAACCGCTTCAGTAGAGACAATCTCTTAGAATATAAAGAAAAAGAGACCACCAACAGAATCCCGTTCGTTACAACATACCATCCTAGCCTTCGCAATGTCTCTAGTACCATCAGGACACACTGGAAAGAACTCGAAAAACACCCCGAACTTTCCAGACTTTTCCCAGAACCCCCAGTTATGGCGTTCCGGCGACCGAAAAGCCTGAAAGACATTCTGGTACGAGCTGATATCACTAGCAAGATGTCTTCATCAACTGGCCAATGTCAGGCTTGTTCAGACAAAAGGTGTAAGACTTGCTCCCAGATGATATGTACACAGAGCTTTAAAAGTCACACAACAGCGAAAGATTACAAAATATTTTGCACTGTCAACTGCAAATCTAGCAACGTGATCTACATGTTGGAGTGTGGGATTTGTAATCTGCAGTACATTGGAGAAAGTAAGCAAGCTTTCAACAAAAGAATGAACGGCCATAGAAGTGACATAACAAAGAAAGACTTTCTACCCGTCAGCCAACACTTTCGGTCGACTGGACACAATCCTGGGGACTTTGGTAAAATGAAAGTTTCTATTATAGAACAAAATTTGATTTGGAGTGATCAAGAAAGGCAGACAAGAGAAAGCTTCTGGATTAAAGAACTAGCCACCTTATATCCAAGGGGAATAAATAAAAAGAAATAAATTTGTCAATTTATACAGATATTGAATAATCCTTTTCTATTGTTATTTCCAAGTGCCTTTTTTTTTTTTTTTTTTTTTTTTTCTTTCTCGTGTACTTTTTCATTTGTTATAATGTTATAATTGTGTAAAATAATTCTCCACCTTATGATAAAGGATTATTTATTTGAATGTTTGTTTACATGCGTTGCCACAAACGAGGAAGATCAAGATCACGATTAGCCATATTGTTTTCTACACGTAATTAATTAGTCATTTCGCAACGCGACAGCACTGATGAAGGATCTCAGTGATCCGAAAATTTTGCTAAGTTTGAATTATTTTTATAATTCAAAATTTTATTTGTTTTATTTTGATGTTGTTTTGCAACTTTTTAGACGTTTATTTATTTTTATTTTGCATTGTATCGTTAATTTATTATCGGTCCAACATCTAGTAAGTTCGAACGTTGGTTATTACTTTAGACGTATATATATATATATATATATATATATATATATATATATGTGGAGGCTATGTCAGTAGTCTAACTAAATTTAATTTCCCATATATTTCTCATATAAAGTTTCATTGCATACGATATACAATGATATAGATCGACATAATTAATCAGAAACTATAAAATTCATCATGACTGCCATGTTAGTTGTGCCAACATGCAGTAGACTTGTACAAACCTTTCAAGTCCAAAGATGCCCAGTGTTTATTTCAAGGGTGCGAAAGTCAATCAGAAATAAAGAATTTTTCATGGCAGCCTTTTTAGTGATGATAAATATGGCAAATGTACAATCTGGACTTACTTGGACAAGATATATGTAATTAATTTCCTCCTTCAAAATATTTATGTTCGTTTGTACAGGTATGGATTGTCAACCATATTTGATGATTGGTTATACTGTTGAGTCCGGTAATTTATCCTTCTGCCACACGAAGCTTTCCGCTATACATTGTATTAAAGATGGTGTGGCGATGTCTTTTCTCGGTGAATTCATCGTTCGAAGATGGGATGTGGTCTCCATGATATTAACCCCATATATCATATTGAAATATTTCACAAACTTTTAAAAAAAAAGTACTTCAACAGAATTTTTAGACTAAATTTTAATTAATTTCGCCATTGGTTTTCAAAGAAGATGATAGAAATGTGAAATTTTACTGACGACGGACGCCCAAGCTAATAACGTGGACCCAATAAAGGAACATGAAACTTCTTCACTGGTCGAAAGACTTTAAAACAACAAAGTCAAAAGTCTCTTTTTGTTTTATTTAGGCGAATACGTAATATAAATTTACCTACTGATTTACAGTTAAAACTTTTTAATAGTTTGGTTACTCCAATTTTACTTTATTCCTTTGAATATGGGGTTTTGAAAATACAAACTATTATTGAGAAGGTTCATCTTCAGTTTATAAAGAACATTCTTGTTTTACAAAATAAATTACGCCAAACTATACGGTATAATCAGGAAGTAGTAGATATTCATTAATTATACAAATTCAGCTGAGAATGTTAAATTTCTGGGAGAAACTTATGAAATGAAAATAAACTACCAGAGATATTATGGCACTTTTAGATTTTACTTTAAAGTGATCGACTGTATAAAAAACAATTTTTTATAATACTTGATTTTCTTATGCCTGGAATGGTCAGCTGGTAGTAGTACATCCAGATGATATTAAAGGAACAATACAACAGAGACTTATTGGTCATTTTTATCAAAGCTTATATATTAATATGGAAAACAGAGTGTGTTATTTATGTAATACAAATGAAATTGGAAACGAGTAAAACTATCTTTTCAAATGCTACAATTCTAAAGTCTCAGTTTTAATAGTAAAATATATCCCCCAGTACTATTTGAAATATCGAGGTGTCCATAAGTTGTATGGATTGTTGTCATTATGTAATGTGAAAGTTTTTTTTATGAAAAAATTAAGTTTTACATGTTATATGCTGTAAAATTTATGTTGTTATATTACAAATGTACGGTTGTATTTTACGCTATTTTCCATTCGGGTTATATTTTCTCTTGTAACACAGTGAATACAATTCAATCTTTAATCTTGAAAAATTGTTTGATTTAATTAATTATAACTTCTCATCAGAACAACATCTATAACATGCATTGGTTTGCATGACAGCTACTTATTTAGATAACTGTAACATGCATAATTTTTAGTATCAAAAACGTTAACAGTTGACAGGTAGTAGTTAAAACACCAACAAAATGCATCAGTTATAGTTAAAAACCCCTCAACAGTTGGCAAGTAGTAGTTAAAACACCTGTAACATGCATCAGTTTGAAACACGTGTAATGGTAAGCTAAGGATAACATCAGATGTGAAATGTACAGGAGTAGAATTTAATATGGCCCCGCTATAAAAAAAAATACATTAAATAATAGAAAATGAACCGATTAAGGAGTCCAAGTCCATTTATTGACTTTTAGAGACATGACATAATGTGACATTTAATTTAATTGTATTGAAAATAACTTGCGTAAATTTGGGATATATGTTTCTCAGGATACCTGGGATTATAGCCTCTATTCATAAATTCGATTAATTCTATAAATCCTAAATGCCATGGTTGAGTGAATTAGGTCATAGTAACACGCATCATTAGAGCGTGGTGATTTTGACAAGCCAATGAAAATCGGCATTGGTAAATCAGCTTTTTGAAGAAATATTTTGATTGGTGAAAAACAGGAGAAAAGTTGGGAAATCCTTTATCAAGTTAGTACATTATTTGTTACTGCAAACTTTAAAGGATAGTCTTTTTTATTAAAGATGTCAACCCTTGTTCACACAGTTCAGCATTCAGAAATTATAAAGCCAAGAGATAACATACAGATTCACAGATACACACACAAAGATGTTGCAGACCATTCTGATATCACATCATGCTGGATTATAATATATGATAAAGTGTATGACGTCACAAAATTTATGTCTGAGGTAGGTCTAAAATTTTTATGTTAATTTGGATGTCCCTCAGGATGATGGGGACCAAGTAACCTCTTTTTTCAACAATAGAACGCAGAAAATTAAATAGTAAAAATATATGAACAAGAAGAAAGGACAACGTTTTTTCTAACAACAATCGGACAAGACGTCATTGGCAGCGATAAATCCCAAATACATAGTCTGAAATATCTTCAGTATGGAACAAGACTTTCCAGATAAAGCATAAACTCTTATGTTGCTCATTCGGAACTATCTTAGTCTGGTTGAAAAATGGTAACATCTTTGAGGAAATAACACAGCGAATTAGTTGATCATTGTGATAATTCTGTATCACAAATGTTTATAGATAGATTTCCTTTGTCATACAATCAACTGCTGTAAAGTGACTACTACAGGATTTTACACCTGAACAGAGCTTAAGGGGCGGACCATACTCACCTAACTGGTCTTATAAACTTTTTACTTTCTATCTTTACTTTTAAGTGTTTATTTATCGTTGCTGTCATGTATGGATTTTATCATTTTGGTTTTGATCCTTTTGTATTCCTTGTATAACATGTTTAAATTACTTAGCATGTTTCCAGTTGTTAATATAAACCATTAGTCCTATCAAAATGAGACTAATGTTAGATGAAATTGGTAAAAAGGCATAAAAATGTTATGTATAATTTATAATTTGGTCATTCAAAAAGATGACATCGATCATATCACAATTGTATACTTTTATCAAAATTAGTAATGTCACGCCTGCATTTTAAAACCTATACTTCGAAGGCCACGAGCACTGTGAGTATTAAAATTACGAGTAATTTATTTGAACCAGACCCGGAGCAACGATCGATTTTCGGGTTGTCTTTTTTTCAGAAATAAATCAGTTGGCCACTAACAAATGTAGCACTCATCCGATCTTAGTTTTACATATCACACTATAAATATTTTCTTCCCAGAAGCCAAAATGTAATTTTTGGAGGTAAATGTAAAACCAGGGGAGCAATACAGGCTCCAGAAAGCCGTTTTTTACTGCTTTAAATCATTTTGGTTGTACATATAGAAAATGTGTATCTTTTCTAATTGTATAAACCTCGCAAGTTCCTTTGGAAGTGAATCGAATTTTACCATATTCATCATGGAACAATCTAAAACATTGCTTAAATCAAAGTAAAATTTTGCAGTCAAAGCCTGAAAAACGTTGTTCTTTATTTTTAAGCATCCTGGTGGATACGACGTTTTATTAGAGCATGCTGGAAGAGATGCTACAGTTGCTTTTGAGGAGAAAGGACATTCAATGGATGCTATACAGCTTTTACAGGACTATTACATTGGTGACATGGTGTAAGTAACCTCATTCAGGAAAATAACATGTATTTAGCAAATATTGACCCCTTGATTTGTTATAGACTACCGTTTATAATTTTCTGTTTTTTTTTTAAATGCGCATATAATGACATCAGATCATTAATTTATCCCTTGAAGCCAATAAATCGAATTTAAATCTAAAATTACTGAAAGGTTAAATAAGGACTTAGTTATGATTGGGGGAGATTCTCCTTAGTCCCCAAAAATAACAATTTCATTTATGAAACTCTGTATTCATTCATATGTCGTGATATCAATTATATTCACCGAATGTCATCAATTTAAGTGCTCAAGAACAGTATTATTGGAAGGTGGAGAAATATGGAGCACGTTAATAGCTAAAAATATATTTGAAAAAAAAAATAAAATTAATGCCTCGTCCCGTTCTGCTTATACAGACAGTGCCTATAGCCATGTTGTTGTTTCATTTTAGTCCTCATCTGAATATTGAACACTGGAATGTTAACTTTCTAACCTTAACCTTAACGTCAATAGTATATCCGTCAAATAATGATCTCATATTCAAGGTGCCCTTTTAAAAAAAGACCTCTAGTTTTTAGCTCACCTGGCTAAAAGCCAGGGTGAACTTTTGCCATAACTTTGCGTCCGTCCGTTAACTTTTCACATTTCAATCGTCTTCTAAAAACCACTGAACTAAATGGAACCAAACTTGGCAGCAATGTTCCTGGGAAGATCATTTACAGAATTTTAATTTTGGTTCCGATCGAATATTCAACATGGCTGCCAGACTCAATAATGTGTTCTGATTGGCTGTAATTTAAAAAATCTTCTTGTCAGACTGAACCACAAGACCAAATGAATTTTCACTTTGCCGGAATGTTCCTTAGATGGTCATCTACCAAACTTGTAATTTTGGTGCCGATTGGAAGTCCAAGATGCCCGCCACCATGAGACATAGTTAATTTAGGACCTCATGGGAAATACATACTTCTTCTTCGAAACCGTTTGACAGATTTAATTGATAATATGCCTAAATGATTGTATGCTGGTCCTGCACCAAATTTATAATTATAAACCGATCGGAAATCCAAGATGGCTACCAATGCAGGACAGAGTTAGTTAACACGCGACCCAATTCAAAAATAAGTTGTTTTAGCCATGTGGATACAACAGACTTTACATTTTCCTATGGGCTAATAGAAGCCAGGTGAGCTATACATGCTCAGGTGATAAAATTATAAACTCGGCATTCATAAGAAAGACAACCACTTAGAAAATAACTTCAAGATGTTAATATAGCGCTGATGAATATACTATTTTCAGTAGATAAAAACAAAATGTAAATTATACCTTTTTTTCAGGAGGACCTAACGGACTAACATTTGGAAGAAAGGACTTTGTCTGTCTCAGAAGACTATTAATTTTTCAGACTACATATCAGGCAGCTTTACATGTAGCTCAAGTTTCTACAATGTATAATAAATTCTCTCTCTACACACTGTACAGCAAACTTCAGTTTATATAATTATATTATTTATAACCGATTTGTACATATGTGTAGATTAATGTTAATTATTTTTAAAATTGCAGGTTATAAGGAAACATATGTACGAATATAGCTGTTAAAAACACTATACTCTGGTTGAATTCTTGATTAGTGCATTTCTATGTTATTTATAAACTGATAACTATTCAACAGATTCTAAAGAAAAGTTGTCTTGTCAGAGCACGATACAAGAGGAATTGCATAATCCAGTTTTCAGTTATCAGTGCCAAAATATGAAATGGATATTTAAATATTTGAATAATTCGTTTTAAGAGGTCTAATGCCCACTGATGTGAAATTTATTATGTTCTAGGTTAAGTATACAAACCGTTCTTGTTTTATTTTAAATTTCCATTTATTTTTCTGGCCCGCAATATTATCTAATTTAGATTTAGGGAATAAAATTTTACACTGTTCTTGTTATAAAGAGTTAGATCTGTGTTGTTTTATCTTTATGTGTTATTTAATCTATACTTATTTCAGGCAACACATCTTTGGCATACTAGAAAACATGGGATGGGCTCATGGGATGGGGTCATGGCTTGGGGTCATGGGATGGGCTCGTGGGATGGGGCCATGGGCTCAAAATAGCATGGGTTCATGGGATGGGTTGATGGGATGGGTTCATGGGATGGGTTCGTGGGATGGGCTTATGGGATGGGCTCATGAGCTCAAAAATAATGGGCTCATGGGCTTAAAAAATGATCGGATCTAGGAAAAAAATACGGAAAATTTGTTTTTAAAATTCATAAAAGTAGCTATTTTGAAGAGATATTATTTAGGTCGTAAATTGTCAGAATTACATCTGATGATCCCTCAAGACATGCAAGATGGTTACAATAGTGGAAAATCTTTTTGCATAATACTGCTGTCATGAATTTGAACAAAAGTAAAAATGTATATGAACATTATTGCATTAGTGTTCTTAGTTGTGTTCAGTGACCCGCCCTGTCAACCAACACAGCTGTGGTTACTATAAATAGCATCATTTTGATGGGTGTGTTTTCTGAGGTTGTTATCAGCCCCACTTAAAAAATCACCATATTTCAAATTAATATGTCATTTCAATTATAGTTTGTGAAGTTGATGAATACAACATGTTACTAGGCTACTGCAACAAAAGGTGATACAGGTAATTGATAAAATTAATAAAAATGTTTTGATAAAATTAGCAAATAAAAATGAAAACAGTTAAAATTTCATTATAATATATACAATTGTCAACATTTATCCTAAAAACAGCTACCCTGTAGGTGTTGATAAATGACAAATTATATAAATAATGTTGTTTGTAACATTATTTACAGTACAGTGACTTTTGATACCCTGGTATATCTTAGAAATGATGATAGCAATCAATAAAATAATTGTTCATCTGATGTAATATATTGATGAGGAGCAATGTATATCAAAATTTGGGAGGCTGTACTGTACATTGTAAATAGGATATAACAAACTTGGACATATATCCTTGTGTTATGTTCTATACGTATATGTTTGTTGGATTTTCAAATCCTCAGTTACACTTAAATCATAGAATTTAAATGTAATATATCCAGCAAAAAGATCTTTTGTAAATATAATTATATATATATATGCTACATTGTGTACAAATGTCATGTTACAACTTTCTGGCTGAAATTCATTCATCAGAGCAATGACTTGTATTTAAATTTCCTTTTACCAAACCATTAATAGAGATACACACCTACGCAGCATACGGAAGAACAAATGTTTTTCTTCAATATGCTGAATGCAGATATCACCCTATGACAGTATACCTCCTGCTTTTTTAATTATATAATGATTAAATCATAGCTCATTCAAGAGCCCAACCCATGAGCCCATTCCATGAGCCCACCATTTTAGAGCCATCCCAGGAGCCCATCCCATGAACCCATGATATTTTGAGCCCATGGTCCCATCCCACGAGCCCATCCCATGACCCCATCCCATGTTTTCTAGTATGCTCATATCTTTAGTTTGAACAATTACTTCTATTTTTGTTTTTATAGTCTCCATATTTTCTGCTGAGAACAAGCACTTTTTGTTACAAATGCTCATTCTGTATTATTATTTTTATGTTAAAAGTTTTGTATTGTACATACATGACACTGTAAAATGGTCATTTCATAAAAGAGTAGGCTCATTTTCCCCGTAATTTTGTGCACTTGTTGATCATTTGTCATCTAAAGACTTTCAAAATCTATATCAAGATCTTACTAGTAGCCGTTGTGCTCCCTCAAGATTTGTTATACTGTTTGACAAGTTCAACGAGTTTAAGGAAAGAATATATTAAGTTAATAATGATTAAACATCACATTCCTGCCATAAATCATTGAAATACATTATATAACATAGTCTACGGTAAATATCGAAAATTTAAAATTAACAGGAATGAGTAAAAGGAACAAAGGGGACAGTGGCCCTACTTCTTTGTTTGGTATATTGTTATTATTATAGTTTGTATTAATATCATGAAATTTTTACGATGGTTTCTAATGATTTGTTAGTTGCACATTTTATATAATAATAAACAACTAAAATATTTGTCTGCTTGTTGCTTAAAACATTTTTTAACAATTTTTTTTTACTTTAAAAAAAATATTTATAATTAACCCTTAATATTCTATTTTATAGAATGTGGATTTCTGCATATTGGAATAAGTGTGAGCATATACATTCCTATTTCACTACAATCTTATTTTAAACTCAGATGTCTTAATTGTTATAGGGAATCATATTCATTAAACTATGAGAATGAAAAGATATGGCGTATGACTCAACTTCTCGTAATATCAAAACATTGTGCTAAGCCGATAAATTCTATGGTCCTTTAATTATGAGCAACTGTCCTGAAAATAATGAGATCAAAAATTCAAAATCAGAAATAAAAACACACAAAGAAAATATTTGTCATTAAGTAGACAAGAACACAGTATGAAATAGGCTTATGCGAAGTGAAAAATCTATTTATGTGTTTAACTTTCAAATGTGGGCACCACCGAAAATCTGATCTAAAGCTCAGTTAATGGTCTTTATTAAATGAGACCAAGGTTTCAGGTGATAATCAATGTTTCCACAGAATATTATCATTATGTGACTAGTGACAGAAACATACTGTAAGTAGTTTGCTTTATATTTTATTGACAGATTTCAAACGAAAAAACATTCACATGCTTAAATATATTTTTTAAATAAGAATTTTCCTCTTTGTAATTGTTCTAATTGCTAACTGACTGGAAAGAAAATCATAATTGACAATTTATAAAATATACTGAATACTGATTGTCAAAGTCAAATACGTATATTTATAATGATAAAGTACCACATTGTTGATAATTATATACTTCAAAACTACCATTTGTTACAGTTTTCAAGGTTAGATATGTAATTGATTATTTTTATGTATCCAGTCTGTCATGCCTTTAAGTATAGGTCATCAGTACGTGTAGCTTCTATACAAGTCTTGGTTGACTGGATGTTACGCACTTTTCAGATAACTTCTCCCAGAAGGACATTTGGACTTTTGGTGTCAATTTTACGTATGTCTTTTTGCCACACATGAAACTTGGCAGCAATGACCCTTAAATAGCTATATTCCATAACTGTATTCGACCTTGGCCGCTAACCAAGATGGCTACTTTAAAGAAGGCCTCTATGGGAAAATTTGCTTAAAGATATTTTCTTTAACCATTAATTAAAGTAGCTGGAAAGGAACTTTGTAGAGCTGGTTCAAAGGTAGTCCTCTTCTTAGAATTAAATCTGCTGACAAACCAGTCAAATAAGAGACAGTTTTGGCAGCAATGTTTTGTATTTGTGTCATTTTCAAATATATACATTCAGATCGTATTCTTTGATGTATGATTGGCTTCTAGGTGAACGATAAGACTCCTTTATGTGTATATATCACACCTTGTACGTTTTGCACGAATTTGCCCAAGATTGGAAGATCCATACGATTACTAAAAAACACCTGTTACAGGGTAACTGCCTTATGTGTACTTGTTTTTATATATGCACATGCTTTTCAATATATGCACATACCGTTTCTACATATGCACATATTCACATACTTTTTCTATACATGCACATATGCACATACTTTTTCTATACATGCACATAGTTTTCTTTATATGCACACAGTTTTTCTATATATGCACATACTTTTTTCTATATATGTACATACTTTTTCTATATACGAACATACTTTTTCTACATACGCACATCCTTTATATGCACATAATTTTTCTATATATGCACATACTTTTCCTGTATAAGAATTACCTTTCATATGATAATTTGCTGTTTCCTGGTTCAGAGGAATCATGGGTAATGTTGATTATAAAAAAAAAATGTTATAGATATTGATCCTTTATCCACTCGTTTCTTGTATGGATCATATCTCTGGCCTAAAAACTATGTGCATGTATAGAAAAAGTATATAAAAAAAGTATAAAGAAGTATGTGCATATATAGACAAGAGGCTCTCAAGAGCCTGTATCGCTCACCTGGATTTAACTTGTCTACCTTAAGAAGGTCTGAAAATTTAAGTGTAGCAGTTATCTTGGCTAGTTTTCCCATAGGTTGAATGTTAAACAAAGTTAGGGTGTGGTAACCATCTCAGTTGACATTCAAGCTTATCAAACACAATTCTGAAAGAGAACCATTGCTGGCAATAGTTTTGTTCCAAATGGCCAAGTTTAAGGTATGATGATCTGCAAATTAAATTTTCCCAGTCTAAGATCAGAAGATTTTTAAATCAATTTTCCCACAGGGTCCTATGTTGAACTAAGTTCGGTTGTGGCAGCCATTTTGGTTGACTGTCCTGGTCATTTCTAAAAGAGGATATCTAAGGACCATTGCTGAAAGGTTGGTCCAAAGTGGCTCAGTGGTTTCAGACAAGAAGACTTTTTAATGAATTTTCCCAAAGGCTCCTATGTTAAACTAAGTTCAGCTGTCCGTCACGGCCATCTTTGTTGACATTCTAGGTCATCGGTCATAATTCTGAAAGAGGACCACCTAATGATCATTTCTGCCAAGTTTGGTTCAAATTGCTTAGTGGTTTTAGACAATAAGATTTTTTAATGAATTTTCCCATAGGATCCTTTGTTTAACTAAGTTCAGCTGTGGTAGCCATCTTGGTCATCGAACACAATTCTTACAGAGGACCATTTTATTACCATTTCTGCCAAGTTTGGTTCCAACTGGCTCTGTAGTTTCAGACATCTTGGATGTCGTATTGGCATGAAAAATATAAACTATGTAAAGGACCATGAGGATCATACAGGCATTATATTACTTCCATCTGTCAAACTGTTTCTGACAAGAAGCTGTTTGTATGTATTTTCCATAGCAACCCATGTTAAATGTGTTCCGCGGTTGTGGCCATCTTTGATATCAGATCGGCACGAAAAATATAATTTTTGTAGAGGACCATGTAAGAATCATTCCTGCAATATAACAATTCAATTGCTTTTGTAGTTTCAGAGAAGATGTTTTTGAAATTTCAGGCAATCAGACTGCATGATTGACCCTGGTAGCCATTTTGGATCGGCACCAAAAACATCAGTTAGGGACCATTATCTGATCATTCAGGCACAATATTACTTCCATCTGTCAAACAGTTTCTGAAATGTAAAAGATATGGCTGTTTGGACTTAGGTGTTTTTAACAAAACGTTGTTCCATGTGTTGTACGCAACTCCTCCTACATTACTTGCACGATTCTCATCAAACTTTAGTGTTAGATCACATTATGGAGATGTGCATATTGTCGGGATTTTCTGCTTGGGCGAGTACTTTAAAAAAAACATGATGATTTGAAGTTAAGCAAATGTTGTTGTGGATCAAAACTGACATTGTCCGGAACTCCTCCTAAATTACTCACAGGATTCTCATTAATTTCTATGGAATTTTAGGATTAATGAATTTGTGTAGGCGGAGGGAGGGGGGTATTAGTCCCTTTCAGGACAGTTCTAGTTTTATTATTTATAGTAAACATTTAGATATACTACTGTAGTATGAGACATGGACATACATTTTTGAATCCATTACAAGCTCAGATGTTTTTTGGGATGGGTCAAATACTGTTAACCCTGATGATGTCCTACCTGTCGCCTCTAGTATTCCTAGAACTTGTCCTCAAGCTTTGTCTGGAGGCGCTGGGACTTAGGTCCTAGTGGACACGGAGATGGCATTGTCCCCAATGTTACAGTTGTCACCTCTAGGCCAGTTAATTCTTCAGGGGATCTTAATCATGTCCCTGGCCAGTCTCTGAGCGTTCATTGTCCATGTTTCCCTAGTGGTAAGTAGCAGTGGGTGTGTCACTTCCACAGGTATTCCACTGCCTCATTCCTGTTGGCCTATACTCCTTCTTCTTCTTATCCGTTTGGACCTCATATTAACCGGTTATCCTTGACCACAACCTCGTCCCCATTCGACAGCAGCTGGTGGTCCTAGTCAGGTCTAGAGTGGTACAGACGCCATGTGAGCGCTTAGAGATTTACTCTCTGATTTTAGTGCTTCTATTAGATACGAGGATTCTATCGGGTCTGAATTTAGTTCGCTAAATTTTAGACTATCTTCTTAGGGATATTGGTGGATGAGTTTATTCAGCTTCGTAGTAGAAATTTCTGTTAGTGTTCGTGTCCATTCTTCTGAAAAAGGCGAGGCAGAAGACGACCATTTGTCTGTAGGAGAGAGGGTTTCTTGAGAATGAGAAAACCAAGGTTTCTTCTGACTACAGAATGAAGAAATCAAGTGTATTGTGTTATACGGTAGGTTGCCAAAGTTCCTTTTGCTTCTATAATAGGCCGAAAAAGTTGGTTTCAAACTATTTTCTCGCTGCGTTGAAGACCCATTGGTAGCTTTGAGCTGTTTTCTGCTCTTTGGTCGGGTTGTTGTCTCTTTGACACATTCCCCGTTTCCATTCTCTATTCTATTTGAAGCTTCTTGTGGTTTAGCTTCTGGTCGTGGTCCTTCTTACCATTCTTTTCCAGAGCCAAACCACACTATTTCTGCTCTCCAAGAGCTTAAGGCTCCTTGGAGAATCAGTCGTCAACTTAAAATTTTCTGGTTTTGGGTCTTCCTCCTTTCCGGGTATTTTCTCAGTTAAGGATTAATTTCACTAGCTCGGTAGAGTGGTTCCTACCTGCGACAAGGCTGTGTCTAACTTAATAGGCTCTAAACCTATTGATGGTCTGAAGCTTTCTCAGTCTTCCTGGTCTTAGTCTGAGAATTCGATCCGAAACTCTTCTCATGTTCTTGGTACTGCAGAACACTATCTTTCTGCAGCTGGCTCCTTGCTGCAAAGAGTTAGAAGGGGGTGGCATATCTGAAATCAAATCCTTTCTACTATCAGGCTCTAATCTTAGGTGCTTTGCCTAACTTTATTGTAGCCAAAGATCTGAGATTTTGGACAAATCTTCTTTTCAGAGAATCTTAAAGACTCTTTACTTAGACCTCCTTTAACAGATAAGATCTGTGGTCTTTCTCTGGAGAAGGTTCAGGTAAGTAATGCCCCACAGGCTGTTAGGGTTAATGTTAAGCTAAATAATGGTAAGAGGACTGTTTCTGCTGCTCGTTTTTCTCAAACTAACATTCCTCCTAAAAAGAAGGTTATTCGTCGCAGCAATGCTACTGCTGCTTCTTCTTCTAAGGAAGCTTCTAAAGCTAACTCTAATGGTAGTCAGAAGTTCTTTCCTCGACCCTAGGATGTTGCTCCCTCGTTATCTATCGACACCTCCAGCGGATGGGGAATTTCCTATTCCACTTCCAGATATTTCAGTAGAGGGGAGGTTAACCCACTTTGTGGAAGATCACCAGATTCTTGGGTTCTGTCGATAATTCGAGGGGTTAGATCTTCAATTCAAGAGACTTCTTTTGGTGGTTCCAATTTCTTTTTCAGTTCCTTCGGATCCTCAGAAGGTTTCCCTTCTGTCAACAGAGGTGTCTACTCTTTTGCATAAATCTGCAATAGAACCAAATACCTCTGTTCTAGATCCAGGTTTTATTCCCACATTATCGTGGTCCCTAAGAAAACAGGGTATATGATGAGACCTGTCATAGACCTGTCTGTCCTCAATACTTTTTTGTGATTCCTCATTTCAAAATGGAGACTCATCGCTCCATAAGAGCTTCTATTCTCCTAGGCATGCGGATAACATCCTTTTATCTAGAAGATGCTTATCGATTCCAAGCTCTGCCTTTTGGGCTAGCTATTGCCCCTTTAGTCTTCACCAAACTTTTTCAGACAGTTCTGGTGCATCCTCACAGCTGATCTATTCAAACTCATTCTCATCTGGACGATTCTCTTCTTCGCAACGATTTCAATCCGGATTCACTCACACTCAGGTAGTCATCAAACTTCTTCTGAGAGTAGTATTTCTGATTTCTTGGAAGAAGTCAGAGCTAATGCCATCCCAGGACTTTGTCTTTCTAGGGGGGGGGGGACATTACAGGACAGAAGTGGGTCTTTTGTTTCCTGCACAGGAAAAATTTCTATTACTTTGTCAGCTCATTCAGTTCTTTCTGAAGAAACGAACTTTGTCAGCTCGTCAGTTTTCTCAGTTGATAGGTGTAAAGAATTCTCCAGCAGATATGGTACGTCTTGGACGTCTCCATATTCGCCCTGTTCAGTTTTACCTGTTCGAGCAGTGGATTCCAGCCTCACAAGATTGGGAGGCTCATATTCCTGTACTAGTGATACTCACGTTCTTCAGTGGACTCTCAGGAGAAACCTCGTCTCCCAGTCTGGCTCTTTCCACAGATGTATCCAGCCTCGGTTGGGGATCCTATCTGAACGGTCAAACAGTTTCAGTGCTGTGGTCTCCTCTTCTTCGGAGAGAACACATCAACTTTCTAGAAATGAAAGATGTTTTATAGCAGTTCTTCATTTCAAGGAGTTTCTATCGAACAAGTCAATCGTTCTATCATCAGACAACTCAACTGTGGTGGCTTATCCGGAAAAGCATGATCATTCATTCATTTCTTATTATCTTCGTTGTGGATGATCTGTTTTCTCTGGGACCTATAGATTCAGCTCAAACGGTCAATGCTTCCTCCCGCTTCTTCGGAGGCAGGGGATTCAGCTCTTTTTAAGATTCTGATTTCTCCCGCTATGTATTGTTTATAAAATTCTGATTTTTTAAAATAAAATTTCACTTTATTAAATAAATACTTGCCATTATAATTAAAGGCCCCCCACTCTCCCCGCCACCTCTTTCTCTCTTCTAGTCTTCAAAAGAAGTGGAATTATGGGTTAGGGCATTGCTCTGATCCGGTCCTATTTTTATTCTCTTCTTTGATTGGCCGAAGGTCGGCAATCGGATAAACTCCAGAATTTATAATGGTAAGTATTTATTTTATAAAATGAAATTTTACTTAAAAAAATCAGAAACTCTCGCAAATAACCCTTAGAAACTTGGAAGTTACTTAAGATCTTTTCACAGTAAGGTATGAAATTTTGTGTAAATCTGTAAAACTGGTCTCTCACGAATACTGCCGATTTCTATTGAACTCTATTACGAGATAGTATCAAACCCTTTTTGGAGTGCTATTTCTAACTTGTTCGTTTAATAGAGCGACAGTCTCTAAGTAGCATCTATGTGAGCGTTAGCTAGTTTCATACAGTTAAAACGAGCTCAATCTGACCCTGTTATCTAAATTATGTAACGTCTAACCAATTTTACATTCTAGAAATAGATAACCATGTTGGTAATCACACTGTATTGGATTTGATAGTATGTTTTATATACACCAAAGTGTCAGGGTAGATAATGGGGAGATTTGAGTACACCAAAAACGCGTTTAACCCCGCAACTCTTCAATGTCTGTACCAAGTCAGAATATCCTGACTCTGTGTTGTGTTTATGTTTGTGTTTTGTGCTCTTTCGTGTTATTTTATGTCCGGGGTTCTGTCACTGACGCTGATTGATGGGTATGTCATTGTTGACCTTTCCTGCTATCCATTTTGTTGTTTATCTATATATATTATTCGGGAAGATTTTCAAACAAAATGTGCCACTATCTTCGCAATGTAATTATATACGGCGTTGCTTTCAGTTCTATATCCCAGTTTTCCAACGCAACGTAGAAAACCTGCCAAAAAGATGAGCACTATTTCAAAAGGAAAGGGTGTTAAAGTATTCGTAAACATTTTTTTGTATAACTTAGGTTTCTACTTCTGCAAGGATATTCTACACGCTGTATAATATACTCCAAATCAATACTTGAAAATTTACTGATATCTGAGATTATCGGTATTGGTAAAATACATATATAGATTAAATAATATACCGAGGAGTATGTGAGATTTAAATGATACTTCATTCGTGTAGCACATAGATTTAAAATATAACAAAGACAAAGCTACTTCAAAGCCTTTTAAATCTATATCCTTTAGACATGTCATCTAGAAATCAATATCTTCAATAAATATTTATTATAAATATTTAAAATTACAGGATCGATTTAAATGTCAAACTTGTCTCAATTGTTACAATTTTATTATTCCAACTTAAAACTATTTTAAAAAGTGTTTTAACCTTGGAAGTAATTTCAAACGGAAGAATGCATTTTACACCTCTGTAATTTTTTAAGTTATCAAAATCATGAAACGTAATGAGTATATTAAATTAACCGTATTTGTTTGGACTTATCCACTGACAGTACATTTAAACAATCGTACATGATGAGACACAGTTTAAAAATACAACGGATACGGGTAATGAAGGTAGGTACGCCGTTATGTAGAACGGTACACCGTTATGTAGAACGGATACTACAGGTAGGATCTTTATCCACAAAATTACTTCAAAAAATAAACAATGCATCATTCAGTTACTTTAGGAATATAAACGAGATTTGTTCGGTTTTTGAAAATTTGTTTTTCTTTTAATTGAAAAATATATTTATGTGTAGAAGGCTACAATTATAGATGAATGTTGTAAGTTTTAGCAGATTTTTATTATCAACGTATCTATTCACCATATGCTTATTTAACATAATTATGTTTCTGAATAATGTATAATTATTTATGACATATTTAACAGTAATTTGTCAAGTTTTCTATGTTTGACATCATTAATGGTCTGGTAATGGTGGCTGATACGAGGGCCGTAATGAATTTACGACGTAAAATCTGTATTGGCATTCGTATCAGCACTATTATCCAACCGGGGTTGTATATCTGAAAACTCTCAAGATAATTTGGCTTTGAAATATGTGGTACTAATATGGCATTTTTCAAATCGACCCGGGGATCATCACTCGACCCATTCCGGACCACGGCTAAAGCCCACAATTTGATATGGAAGTCTCGGAATAACACCAGGGCCAATGCTTTGTTATAATCTGTCTTCGAGAACAATTATGTTACGTATAGTAATTCCGTATATTTAAGTTTCGACCAAGGTCATTGTCAAATTACCAAACACCTTACATACAATCAAATGAACATCAGAAGAATTGTCACTGGTAAAACAAAGGCAGCTAGAAAGTATTAATCGACATTCTGAGGAAAAGCTAAAATAATGCTCTGCTGTGGCCTTGGTACCTATCTAAATGTATAAATACAACTGATCCTTTTCTATTATGGAAAAGCTCATTTCATACGATTAATATGTATAAATCATTATATTATTTGGTATGTTAATGTACGATCAGTACAAAAGGGATTATCAAGTATACACTTCGGTATGAATTAATCTACATTATAACAAGATAGTTAAGCAGAAAAAATTATGAAAAGGGTTTAACATTGGTTGCTATTCATTGCTGTATTTTCCCATGTACATATATTGTAATTTCCTTACAGACATATCTTTTACTGGGTATCTTGTCATTGTAAAACAATAAGTTACTAAATTCTTTTCTGGATTTTCCCACTCGTTGTATTTTATTGATCATGTGTTTCTGCTGCGCTCTCATGTGACCCAAAGAATCTCTAGGTTTTATTTATTTATCTCTTATTTTAGATTTTGCAATTCACCATATTACATCAGTAGTTAATTTTTAGATTCAGTTCTACATTTTTTCAGGCTATGTTAATTTCATGACTCCAAAAGTTTTACGGTCGTCATCACGAATTAATTGATTGGTCGATACGTAGTTTCTAACTCGCATATGAGACTAGATATCTTCGTTTAGATTTCCGTCCTTCTGGAATTGACACCTCACCGGACTTGGCACCCCGTCATACTTAACACTTCACTGGCAATGTGACGGGTGTCGTTAACGAAGCAGGACATGCTTACCCTTCCGCCGGAGCACCCGATGTCACTCCCGGTTTTTAATGGGAGTTCACATCGCTGGTGCTTTAGTTTCCGTGTCTTGTTGTAGATTTGTTTAGTTTATTATACGTTTTATATTCTTCTAGTTATGCATGTATCCTTGTGGCGTTTGTTTGTTGTGTTCCATTCTCCTAAATTTGTCTTTTCCGTGGACATTTCCCTCTGTTTTGTCGCTTCTGTATTCTTTTGCCGATATTTAATATGGTAGGATCAGATTAAGAATTATACATAACAGAACTATTTGAAATGGGATTATGGTAAATTTAATAAAATTCTTAAATTTGAATTATACATATATTGTTTCATGATTGCTTCTGTCGACACAAATTCGTTATAATATGAATAATATGATTTTTGGGGTCTTTGTCTGGTGGATTTTTATTCACTGTCTTTGCATAAATGTAGATTTTACAGAGAAAACTTTAATGTACGAAATACGTAATGATAACGTTTGTACTTGTTAGGGAGCATGTCTCTATAATAAAATGAGAATTAATTTACCTAATTTTTTTATTAGCTTGCACTGAAATCGATAATCGACAGAAATCAACTAAAATGAACAAGAAAGAAAACAAAGTGAAAACGGTCACACTTCCGGGAGAAAGGGGACCGGAAATACAGTATCGTTTGACGTCTTTTAACCAATCATCAAAGAAAAAGTCTGCACCCAAACCAAAGAAAGTACTAAGCACACAAATAACCTCAAAGAATATCACCACAAATATTGTTCACATTGGTACAGAACAAACCAACAAAGTTCAACAAACTAATAACTCAGACGAAACTACAAGTTTAGAGACAACTTTGGTCCCTTTAAAAGAGAAAGAAGAAGTTAAAATTAACAGTATAGACGAATACAAAGGAACAATTCTTACAGAATTTTCATGTGTCAGCGATAAAGACGCGACTGGCAGTTGGATAGCAGGAATAGAATTCGTACAGGACGGCCATATTATACTATTGGACACTAATAACTGTAAACTAAAAAGATTTAATACGCTTTGTCGATTATTATCAGAAATGGAAGTTCCGATAGATTGTTCAAACATTACAAGGATTTCAGATAAAGAAATTGCAGTCACTTGTCTAAACGAAATACATTTTTATTCCATTGGTCATTTTGGAATGAGCCGCTCTTCAAAGCATTATGAAGTAAACGGTGATGCTTTTGGAATTAGCTATGAAGACAATAGATATGCTATTACTTGCGATATTGAAAATGATGAGAAGAGTGCCATTCGTGTATTAGATATCTTTGGTGACGAAATAAATACAATAAAACCGAAAAACTATGCACACGAAAATATCGCACTCGGCACATACTGTCAAATAGACGCAGTAAATCAATGTGTAGCCGTGTCCGACTTTGACAATCGTCACGTCTTGTGCTATCATTTTAATGGTTCCTTGAAATGGACTTGTGAAATCGAAGGCGGGCCGCGTGGACTGCTTAAGATTGGCAAAGATATTTTGGTATCAGACAATTATGGTCAAGAAATATGTGCAATTTCCATTCAGTCTGGCAAAAAGAGAACTCTATTTGGAGATGAAGATGGAGTTTTTAATCCAGAGTTTATTGCTTGTAATCATAGAGACTTCCGCATAGCAGTAACACAGAGGGCATTTGATACTATCAGCATTTTTAATTTGATTAAGAAAAGCTGACACATAGGTCCTTATTTATTCAACTGAATTTTAGTCATCATATTATATTGATGTTTTAGTTGGTCTTTCAAATCAATGTCACCCTAAGAAATTTTCTTATTCAAATAATTTGCCTTTTATAGAATCGGAGGCAATTATATTTTTTCAAAGATCACTTAGAATGTTTGCATTCATACCATAAAGGTGTAGTTACATATTTATTTCGTTATTTGTGATACATTTTATTACAAAACCATCATTACGCAGGTCTGTTGTGCAAGTTTTAAAGTTGCTGTCTAAAAAGAATTTAACTACATACTTGTTCATTGCCAACAATTAGTCCGGTTTAAGGGAAATAATCCATTTTAAAATTTTTTTCATTTTTATCAGGGACGATAACCTTGTGTTAGTTGTGAATTATCCATAGTATCAGGATCGTTTGATAAGAAACAAAGAACATGTTATTTTTGATAAGATCCACTTTTATGATCGTCAGACCAGATTTTCTATAGAAACGCCAGGATAATTTCTTTGATATACTAGTATATAGAAATTTAGTTGTCCATCTCGTTGAAATGAGGAATCAATAGAAGAATTTCTCAAAAGTAAAACTCCTTTTAAAATACGAAAACTTTTTTTAGTATTTTGTTTAAATTGAATATACCAGTTATGTTTCCGCTTTCGTTGGTTTTACTCTTAAAAGTTTTCTTTTTAGATAACTTACTATTTTCATATATGTTACAACCGGGGATAGTCTTTAAAACTTCAATGAAAACTGTTGATTTATCCGTGAAAAGGAACTAAAAAATATGTAACCCCCACTCTTTTTCAAGAAAAAAAATAAAATATCCCGGAAAGAGTTACCATAAATAATTACCATAGAAAAGTTTCGCTCAAAATTAAATTACTCATATTTTGTGATGATTATTATAGATTATCGTGATGAATTCTATGTTACTAGTACCAATTTTGATTCACAAATTGTGCATATTTCGTCGATTTAAGGCCTAAAATGTTGAGAAAAAAACGTTAGTTTAAAACACCGAAGAGCAAATCCCCAAAAATGCCTAAATTGCCAATCTAGAGGATGGGTGCAATGCTGACAATTAATAATGTCATTATTTGTAGATATTATAACACTGCTTCTAAAATTCGACTCCCCCCAAAAAGACTTCTAAAAATTGAAACTATAAAAATACCGAACAATTTTATATCCCCCCCCCCCCCCGCAAAAAAAAACTTCAAATTTTATTAACCCTTCGAAATACCATATCTGACACCCCCCCAAAAGTATGATCATTAGCACAATGAAATCTCCAGAGTACCCCCCCCCCCCCATAAATCAAGTAATTAATAAAAGAAAGTCTTGCGGAAGGAGGTGTTATTCCGTTATTCCGAGAGATTATGTAAAACTTAGAATCCTTCTGTTAATCTTAGTTTATAACTATAGAAAGATTGAGAATTTGAAAAACTTCTGAATATTTAGTATTACATTTTACAATTCGTAAGCAACGAAAAAATGAGAGAATAACTTATCGTATTTCCCTGCGTCTATATTACCCTGCTCAGCCGCTGTGTAATCTCTGTATAAAGGTTTGTGAGAGCAGGGCTTATTAGCGACGTCACAATGTGAGGGCAGACGTTATCAAGCTTACCTCCAGGAGGACAAAAAAGCGTAAAAAATGTCTTACAGGGGCGACTAAAATGTACAGAATTTGTACGATGAACAGATTATCGGGTTTTCTGCATAAATATATTGTAAAATATCAGCCGCTCAACACAATATGAATCTTTTAGGCGCGTTCGCTGCGCTCACTCGCCAAAAATCTTCATATTGTGGCTCGCGGCTGATATTTTACGATATCAATGTGCAGAATACCCGATAATCTGTACGCACACAGTGTATGTGTAGTTTCATGCTGATTATACGAAGCAAAACAATCCAAATCCCATATGCGATGAAATGTATTTAAATTCCAATCAAGGGAATGTATTGACTTTGGGATTGATACCATGTATTGTTGTTTTCCTCCAGACCCTGCAATATTCACCTTAGCAAACTCTCATTTTCACAGAAATGTTGCAGATAAAAGGGAACTGAGCTGGAGAATCAGGCATGAAATATTTGTTATTTTGGTTGAATTGAAGTACTACGTGTAATATTTTATCATCATAGTATAATGTATTGTAATTTATTTCCTTATGTACAAAACTGGCAAAATATTCAGGGTGTTTTGTTTAAATCGTTATAAAACCTGAGGCCCTTTTCCAGTCAGCCAACCTCTTCCCCACCTCACATACATGTATATTGGGTATTCTTTGTATTAACTAGGTAATTACTCAACATAGAATTAAAGATGAATGCTTTTACATGCATTTTATCTTATTTGTTTAAACTAATGAAACCGCAGTATTTATGATGTTTATAGTTTGCCCCAAAAAGAGCCATACGTTACATACTTTTATACATAAAATAACTTTTTAAAATCAGACTATCATTTTATTGGCATCCTCCTATCTGAAATCTCACCTAAACATCTTTCTTGTCACATGCAAATTCGAAAACGTCCAACGTTACAATTAAGAAATATACTCTCTCAAAAAAGAAACGCAACATACAGAAAATAGGAAATTTACTTCATATATTATTTTCATAATTTATGATATAAATAATTTACACAGGAATGCAAAAATTGGCACACTTCTTGTTCATGAGTTCTTTTACCTTGGAATATCACAGTTTGTCACATATTGTCAATAAATCACTCATAAATTGTCAATATCTGGTATGTCCACCATTTGCTTGTAACACAGCCCCGACTCTTCTTGGCATAGATTGAATTAAACGCTGAGTTCGAACACGCGGTATCCTTTGCCACTCAAACTGAAGTGCCTGCTGTAATTGTTGCAGATTTTGCGGTGGTGGTTGTCGTTGGCGCACGCGCCGATCCACTTCATCCCACAAATGTTCAATTGGATTAAGATCGGGTGATCGTGACGGCCAACGGATCACATTGACATTCTGTTGTTCTAAAAAGTCTACTGTTACACGTGCTGTATGTGGTCGGGCATTGTCGTGCTGAAAAATTTCTCTCCGAATGTCAATTACGGGCAATAAATGAGGTCGTAAAATTTCGTCTCTATACCTAACAGCGTTCAGATTGCCTTGGATATGTATCAGCTGTGTGTTTCTGGCATAAGAAATAGCGGCCCACATCATAACACTGCCTCCGCCAAAATTGTCTCTCTCCACAACACAGTTTTGCGCAAAACGTTCGTTTCGGCGCCTATACACACGTATGCGACCATCTCGCTTTTCCAGTTGAAAACGTGACTCATCGCTGAACCATACTCTTCTCCAGTTCTGTAAATTCCATGCACGAACTGTAGTACACCATCTAACCCTCGCTCGGCGGTGTTGGCGTCTCAGTGTTGCTCCAAAGTAAGGTCTTCTTGCCCTCAATCCATGAGAACGTAACCGATTGCGTACTGTATGTGCTGATATACGGCGCAACCCAGGGACGTTTACAGCTGTTTCTGTTGCAGCAATAGTCCTATTCCGCAGATGGAAAAGTCTGATGTAACGATCTTGCGCCCTGGTTGTAACACGCGGGCGCCCTGAACGTGGCCGATCTGTCGTAGTACCAAGCTGCAGGTAGCGTCCCCAAAGGCGTGAAATTGTGCTACGATGAACATTGTACGTTACAGCAACAGCATTCTGTGATTCTCCGGCCTCTAGTCGTCCGATAGCGATATTCCGGGTAGCAGCGTCTAACCTTGGCATAGCGTCACCTCATCAGAATTTTATTTTACGAATGCATTCATGAAAAGAAATACCGGGTTTTTATACCGACTGACTGAGCTAAAAAATAACCCATGATTTGCACGTGAAAGTCGACCCAGTTTTTGGCAATGCGTAAATCGTAGGGTGTCCCAGATTGCGACCAAAGTCGTTTACGGGTGGATGAATTTAAATGATTGTACCTGGAAACTTTTTATGAAGGTGTAATTATGATCATGTGTACATATATTTTGATATTTATTGGTTATTTGTCCGGAAAAATAATATTTCAAAAAGATAATCTGATGTTGCGTTTCTTTTTTGAGAGAGTATATATACTCTTTTACATAAACTATTGTTGACATTAAAATTCCAAAATCTATTTATTTTTTTTATATTTATGTTGAACCAACGAGGAAAATAAGGCAGAGAGAGCTCTATTGGTGTCACTCAAGATACATAATTGAAAGAAAAATAACGCACACTTACTGAAATCTTCAATTTTTTAAATCAAATTGGAAGCAAGAAAAAATAACATTTAAATTGTGAAACTTATATCATAAAATACTTCAGTTATTCAGCTTTCCGATGATAACAAGGTCAATCGGTTTTATAACTATCCTCTATTTTTAATTGATTTTTAAAAGATGTTGCCCTAATAAAATTTTCAGTGATTTACTCAGAATGTGTTGAATTTACCCTATGAGTAAAAAATGAATTTGGAAGCCAGATATCAAAAATTTATATTTAAATCAAAGGCATCACTGGAAAGCAGAGAAATTGGAGATTTCAATGACTGATTCTTGGTAATGTTCCACACTGCATGTAAATTTAAGCCACTCCCCTCTGAAATAATTTAAAGAGGTTGCTTAAATCATATAACTGATGTTTCTAACATAAGATATTTTATCAATAGTAACTTGCTTAGTAAAGTTTCCTTTTGGATAACAAGATAGGTAATATAAACATTAAATTGACGACTGATGTGTTATTCATTATGACAGATTTTTCTTTCGTCGTAAGCGCCATCGGATAGAGTAAAGTTGCTTTGTCCATAATATTTGTAAGTGTGTCACGAATGTAAGTAAACATAAAATTTATATTACAAAGTAATTATTTTAACAGGTATTCCATATATTATAATAAATTTCGTATTAAAAATTTACGAATTTTTTATTATCGATATGCAAATTCAAAACCATCTCTAACGCTGGTGAAAATATAATACTTTTCATAAACTAAAATAACAGTGTTCCTGTTTTATTCGCCTAACCTATTTTCATCCTCGTCCGTCAATCGTTGTCTTAAAATTGGCTCTAAATTCGGCAAATTGATGTGAAACTTAGTGAGAATCATTTATGGAATGGTTTCTGTGAAGCTCCTTCATTTCATCCCATCGGAAATCTGACATGGCAGCAATAACTAGATAAAATGGAGGGAGGATCTTTGATCATCTTTATGAAGTCTTTTATTTTCGCCCATTGTGACAATAGCCAATAATTGTTTCTGATTGGGGTCATATATCTTAAACACTAAGTCATAAAGGTATGTTTTTCTATGCGTATATGAAAAATATACATAAAAATTGACTATATCGTAAAATTTCTGCAAAAGGTCAGGAACCTTACTGTATCGGATTCCCTTAACAAATTCAAAACACACAAGCATGATTTTCAACCCTTTAAATACGTAACGTAAAATTCACCATGGTCGGATCATAAGCACTGCTGATTGGACACAATTTGTCGATATAAGATTTAGACTATTACAATTGGTATAATAAAATGTTCTTACTTAATCAAAGATTACCATTCCATGACATTTACAAAATAGTGTGATCGTTATAATGGTTTGTTAATAAAGGTTTTCAACAAAGAGAATTTCACAAGCTTATTTCCAAAAAATATTATGAAAGTTTTACTTTATTTGTACCTTTCCTATACTTCAAATACAGAAATCACTTTCTTAGGTAGCATTGAAAAACTATGGATACAATTCAAATACAGAAATCACTTTCTTACATCGCATTGAAAAACTGTGGATACAAGTTCCCTTAGATCCCTTAGAAATATAATTTAACTAGCTGAAACAGTTTCTGTGTAAAACGCAATTAGTAATTTCGTGTTGTTTAGTTTGGAACAAATAGTCGTCGAGATTAGAGTCCGTTACTGGACAAATTTAAAGCAAAAAATCAATTAACCTGAAAATTAAATGACACAGAGTGAGGTTGTGAGAAGAGCAACACACAGCATAAATACTACAAAACTATTAATTTTATAAAACATATATCAAACCAAAGAGAATTAGAACAAGACTGCATCAACACAAACATGGCAAAGGCATATCACAAACAGCAACAACAAAAATGGCAGGGAAAGCACATATTGAAGGTTATCCGATAGAAATTCATTGTTACTGATCAGTGAACAAGATTGTTCTAGTTTCCATACAACTTGTATGAATTTCATGTCAGAAAGCCGATCAAGACTTATGTAATGTTTGCAAAGTAGTCAAAGGTCAACATGTCATCAATTACCATCATAAAGATTACCGCCTCCAAGATTAATGATCAGCTGATAATGACCCCCCTCGAATGATATTATCCACATTTTATCATAAAAATTAGATTATTGATATGAAAAGAATGCGGCGTTGAGATATTTTGAATTTTGATATATATTTTTCGAAGTTTTTGTTACTCATTCCGGAAATTTGTTGCGTAAATAATCAGACCAATTCTTTTGAAGTATGCTGATGTGACATGAACTTCCATTAGTTAAATTGTCCAGTCAAAAAAGAAGGTAAAAGTATTGAGCAATATTAATAAAAATCAGTTTCTTTATAATTTGTTAATATGGGACCATGAAGATCTTGTTATACATTGCGGACACGTGCCGCAGTTTGAAAGCTGTGATATACTACGACATATATTTCTACTTATTAGTACCGTTTCAGTTTTATTGTCTCCGATTGACAATATCTGATATCTTTTTAGCCGGGTTGCACGTAGTGCAAAACCGGCTCACATTATGGTGAATGGGACGGACGGGCGGCAGGGGAAATAGGGTATATATTTTTTGTAATCAACTCCTCCTACAGCTTTCAACCCAGGTCGAATGTTTATGGACATGCTGGGGATGTGCATGAAGTAGTATGATGTCATTTGTAGTTTTCCCCCCAGATTTTGCATGCTGTAGAACCTATTCCCTTTTGTGGGAACTGTGTATTGAGGGTTTCTACAGCTTTTGATCAAGATCCCTTAAACTTTGCAGAATGTTTTCAATCATATAGAAGATGGTATGCCATTTTAAGAATGTGGATGGGGCATAATACAAAATTAGGGTGGAATACAATTTTTGGGAAAAATGACCAAGTTCCACTATATGAAAAATCTGGAAAATATAATATAATATATAATGTTACCCTTGTCCGTCCGTACGTCCCTATGTACGCCCGAACTATGTGGTTAAGTTTTTAGTTTAGGTTCATTTGTTTTGAACTACGCATAGCACATCAGTAGATGTGCCTTGGATAGTATTGACCAGTCATTAAATAATTGGGTCATTATTACAGACACAATTTCTAGTTATACATAAAATGCTTGTCACATTGATTTTGTTACAGGTCATCATAAACCTGCCTAGGATTACATGTCATCATTTTATACACATTAAAAGTAACCCGTCCTATTGAGTCAATGACCCATTTTTTTAATTTCCACTTTGAGCTTTGATATTCTTTGCCGATACGAGTGTAACAGGAAGCAACCGTACATTGACTGACAGTCATAACCCCCTTAATTTTGAATACACTCTAAAATCTATCTAAGGACAATCTGTTGCTTTAAGGATCGTAACAAGAAGGTATCTCAATGTAAAAAGACCCATAAGCCTGGTTGTAGACAAAACCTTCAGGATTTTTTTTCTGTCTTTATAGCCAAATTACCAAATATTCAAAGGACTATACCACCAAATTTTGAAGTCAATGTGTTAGCAGTTTCAGAGAACAGGACCTTAATAATTAGTATTGAAAAAAATGTACAAGTGACAATTTTCTAGTCCAAAATTCCTCTAACGTCAAACGGCCTTTAGTTGTATTTTAAAAAACTGATAAATTTGCCTATTGACCAGAATCAACACTAAACCAATATTTTATCACCTGTTACCAACACATGTACTTTCTAGATGGAAAAATCTAATAATGCTTTAATTGTTTTTTATACTTTAAAGTGATGTTCCCATTTTTATTACCCCATTTACACGTGCACTGCGTTACCAAAAGCAGGCATCATCAATAGTCATGGTTATGTTTTATTCTCTTAGAAATGACAACAATTGCCGCCATTCTGTTAAGTTTACACCCAAGCTTCGTAAGTGGCTAAACAAGCAGCGGTCTTCCAAAAGTCCATACTACATTACTTCCGTCAGTTGATGACGCTCTCGAGAGCTCCTTGGTAAGGCCTACTCAACGAGCAGTCCAAATCAAATGTGAACACTGAAAATATATATATATAATAAAAAAAAAGCGCTGAACAACCATATGACTTTTTCTTTCTTTTTTTTTTTTTTTTGGGGGGGGGGGGGGGGTCTTGGATTGTTTCGCAGACTCCATGACACGATACTAATTGCACCTTGATCTCCCTAAAAATCAAATGGATATTGAAAAATGAAAGCGATCCTTGAGTCAATCAGCATTATTGGAAGTTACTCATTTTTATTCATTTTAGTTTTAATACGTAGTCGAAAATCGGTTTAATAAATAAGAAGTAACAGAAGTAAAATAGTGTTGATGGCGAACATAAAAGACAACAAACAAATACTTTATTGTCAATTAGAACGCCCAATAATGAGCTGAACAATTAAATATTAAATCACAATATACACTTGATTAGAATGACTGGATTTTTACAGTATGATTGAAAGTGGTTGTAAAATGATTGATGGTAAACATTATAATTGTTATTTCATAATGTGTTTAGTCATGCGATTAATAATTGTATATAATATTAACATATCAATTACTTTATTATAATTATTACATTATCGTAAGGATAAGAGGACTGCATCATTGCCATTGTTTATTATTGTTATTATAACAAACAATTATTATACTATTGATATATATATATTATACACCCATCACTACACAGCTAGGCTCATCTAGTGGTTAGTGGCAAGGGCCAAAATAGTTCGAAACTTTTATAGTGAAGACCCGGACGAAAGAAGTGTTTTCTTATTTATCTTGTGTTTAAATAGGCAGGACTTGTGTCAATAAAGATAGATATCACAGGTATAGATACCTACTACGTGAGGAGCTTTAAACCGTGACAAATATATTCATTAATCCTTCCTCTACATTCTACGCCAACTTTCACTCGGCTAATTTGATTGTCAATGAGATGCTTTACTAATTTCTAAATGAGTAGAACCAGATTGCTTGTTACTTTAAGAATGGCTACAAGTGTGGACGATTTGAAGTCTATATTTTTCTGGAGAGCGGTAATTGCAGAGGCAATTGGAACATTACTTCTAGTTTTTGTTGGATGCGGTTCTTGTATTTCATGGAATGATCCACGGAAAGAAACTGACTACAATCCTGTTGTCCAGATTGCATTTTGTTTTGGTCTAAGTGTAGCCACAATTGTTTGGGCTATTGGACATGTCAGCGGTGGACATATCAACCCAGCGGTTACTGCAGGATTCTTTATAAGTAGACGTATCAGTTTTGCAAAAGCTTTTTTCTATATCGCGGCTCAGTGTATAGGAGCAATATTTGGAGCACTTATCCTGAAAGGAGTGACACCTCCTCACAGATGGGGGACTCTTGGAAATACCATGCTTCATGAAGAAATGGAATCGGGACGGGCCTTTGGTGTGGAATTCATGATAACATTTGTTCTAGTTTTAACGGTTTTTGCTTCCTGTGATGGGAAACGTAAAGACTTGAAAGGTTCAGCACCTTTGACTATTGGACTCTCTGTTACCATGTGTCATTTGTTTGCCGTAAGTAAACAAGATTTCATATTATCATGTTTTCTTAATATATTATAAAGATAGGTAAAACTGACTTATTGATCATATTGGTGAATATTTATCTGATAAATTAAATTATTGGCAAATCATATCAAACCACACACATTCATATAGTACTTAAGTAGGTGGGAGGAGTGAAACGATTTGTAGAAAACGAGGTATTCATTTACTGTATATAATGCTACGGTTTGGTAAGGGTTAAGGTCAGCTGAGGGAAAGATTAGGGCTAGTTTACATTAAACTTATATGAGCTAGAATCCCTAAAATAAATGAAGGCCAAAAAGAAATCCACAGATGATATATTTTGAACGATTTCATATGGGTGGATGGATGAATTATTTTTTTAACGCCCAGTAGCAATTATCTAATGATATGAATATGAACCCTGCTTTGTACAAGACCGACATGCTGAGACGAATTTTTAACGTGCTATCTCACGAGATAACAGTTTGCAGGAACATACATGTATCACTCCAACCGGATACATTATACCGACTCCGAGCCGGCCAGTCCTTTGTTCTTACTCCTGGAGCCGTGCGCTTGGCGGAGAAGCAGCAAATACCAACTTTAATGTCATCCGGCCGGGGTTCGAACGGTTTAATCTGGATCGGCAGAAGCATTCAACATTGACATAAGATACAACGAACCGTGTATGATAGGCTGGACTCGCAGAGCACAATAGTGAAGTCCTAACGTAGATGTAAAAAAAAAGTCATCAGTGAGGAACTTCTTATAGAGGACTTGGCTTTTATATGAATATCTTTGAAAAATAATAATTTGATAAATATTGTTTATAAAACTGAAAAGATACACGATCTTTATCACGAGACACCATTCTGGTTATAAGATTGACGAAGGCCAAATATTTAACTCATTCAGAAGTTTGGCCTTCAGTGTTAAAAGCAACATTCAAAAAGCACCGCAAAACAAACGCTAGCCACTCCAAAAAATAACGAAAAAATATTAAAACAAAAATAACCATCTTCCAAAGTCATTCTTTCCCATTTATTTTACATTTTATGTTTTTATGTTTCTTAAAGATTCCTCTAACTGGGTCCAGCATGAATTCAGCCAGAAGTTTTGGTCCAGCAGTGGCTATGGATATTTGGGATAATCACTGGGTAAGAAAAACCTGTACATGCAAATGAAACTATAAATTATAATTTTACAACTTCAAATAAAAACATAATTATGTAAAATAAGCCACAAAGATATTGCGCAGTATGTATTAGCAAAAAAACTTCTTACAAGTTAAATGATTGAGTCATATTCCGATCTCAGACAAAAATAAACGTGAAATGATAATAATAAATTCCCCTGAAGTACGAAATAGTTCAGATGGAACAGACTTTACTGATACGTAATTAATAAATATTCAGAATTAAATGCATTTTAATAAGTCATTCGGTTGAGTCAGTTATGATTTAAAAAATGTAGTTACGAAATACCTGAACATTTTAGATAAGCATGATAAGTGTTGATGTAATTTACAATCCCTATTATTTTCAACTGTCTAGTGATTTCGTTTTATGTGGTAACTCCAAGTTATTTCACGTTACGTAACTAAAGCAACATAAAATTAAAAGGTGATAAAATAGGTAATAGTTTTCAACGAATGTAACGAAATAAATAAAGAATTTTAAAGGTACAAATATTTAATTGAAAACTACTAAAAAGTATCTATCAAATAGCTATCGGGTCGGATTATTTTAGCCCTTAAAAGCAATAACTGAAACTATTTATAGGAAGTTCAATACAGTCAGGTAAAAATAAAATTCTTTGAAACCAATTTTGATGAACAAGATGTGTACATTTCGTCGATTTAGGACTCATCAACTGTCCTCAGGACCTGAAATGTTGAAAACCAATCTGCTTTACAGATTTTATTTCCTGCACATTCGAAAATGATTTAAGGAAGTGCACTGTGTATACAACCGGTAACGGCAAAATACGGTGCTATGTTTTTTTTTATTTCTCCGTTTAATTTGGGTCCCAATGTGTTATTAAACAAAAGGCTTTTTAAATAGTTATTAGAGAATCCGCGGTGTCCTTTAAACATTCAATCATAAGTTCAAAGTCATAGAAAATTTACTTAATGAAAAAGGACTGCCCTACCTGTAAAATTCGAAGATTCTTTGTTAAGAGTAATTCGTCTAGATCCGAATGTACAATAGTCTAATCTCGTTACTTACAAGCTTTCATTGAGAAATCAAAATTTGTGCAATGTTTAAAGTATTAATGATTGGTGATAAAACACTGGGAGTATGACGTCAAAATAAATAAGCTTAATAGTTACTTTTGAAAATGCAAATGAAACTTCTACAACCATTTTTCCTATTACATCTGTGTACCTATTTCGATGCTTTATATGAGCAAATTTCAACAATATATGCCCCATGTTAGGCAGAAAAAGTGGAAATCCGAGACCAAATTGTTTTAGGGCAGATTCAAATGCCAAAGTAACCTAAAAAGTGTGAAATCAAAAACCCAAAATCAATGTTAACTTAGTAGTGAATTTATATTCCTAATATGTTCTCGGGTAATTAAGATTCATTGTATTTTTCTTCTATAGGTATATTGGATTGGTCCAGTCCTTGGAGGTGTTATTGCTGGCTTGCTTTATGAATACATATTTGCCGCAAACGCGTCGATGAATAAGATTACAGAGTTTCTGTTGGCCAGTAAATATGACACAGAAGATTTCCCTGCACAAGAACAGCAGCTGAAAATTTTGGACGATTCCGACGACAAAGTACATCTTAAAGAATACACAAAAACAAAACAAAATGACCCAGACTTTGATCACGAAAAAATCTTTGAAACATCTGACTAATATCATTTTAAAAGAGTAAAAGTTTATCTAAGAATTTTTTATGAAAGTAGTGATGTCTTCATTACCTATAAATGGGGTATACTTCATTACATTGTAAAATGTCTCAAATTGTATATATAAATGTATCAACAATTAAATAATTTGACAGTTTATAGAAATAATTGTTGTCCCCCAAGACTAACATGCCGCTACATCGACTTCTTGTTGAACCAAAATGATTTGGTCAACGTAACGTTTCTTGCCCTAATAACAACAAAAAATGTGTACCTTTTTATTCTAGAAGCATTGGTTCAAATTTTCAGATGTCCCAGAGAACACACAGGTCGATATGTGTAACAACATGTGATTTTTTATTCAATAATGAACTAAATGTCAGCATAGATTTTACCAAATCACAAGGAAGAACTAAAGAGAAAAAGTCATTTAGAAGTTTAGGTTCCACTATCATTCTGTATAGTATGGAGTGAGTATGCGCGTTAGTTGGATTGCCATGTAACTTGTCGAAATAACTAATAAAATGAATAACAGGAAAGCTAAACAGTGGACATACCAATCAATTAGCGCCATCCATTAGACAACATCATGAAAGAAAATAAAACACAAACATAGAAACATTGAAACAACTGAGTCAGGATGGTCTGACTTGATACAAAGAGTAAGTAGCAGGGGTTAAACGGGTTTTATGGGTACCCAAACCTATCCCTATCTATCCTGACCAGTTGGTGTAGAGAATACACAATAAAAGCCAAGATTGTATGCTTACCAACAAGGTGACCGCTAGCTAGAAATGGTAGATGGAAGGAACACAATTTAGGCTGCATGATCAACATGTTACTCTAAAACATTCATTTCATTTATCCGAAAGCCAATACAGTACCTATTGCAAACACGATACTATCAAATACTTTGTCAGCTGAAATAATTGTCATAAAGATGTGACAGCTTTTTCAGAAATAGAGGGTCATAGGAATGGAAAAAGTTTTAGCACTGGCATATTACAATCTGTCTAAAACGAAATTTAAAGAGCCCAATATCGGCCTACAATAAACGACAAAAAAGATGATCCCACCTATTCTTGTTGTGATTATATTCTTTGGAATCCTCAATATATGTAGTTTGAAAATATATATATAAAGGATTCAGCATTTAATGATAACATGTATGATCAAGGGAAAAACCTTGCCCAAAATTAGTTTAACATTAAGCCTATGGTGAAAATTGTTCAATGCGTACACTTCTAAACAATGGTTGAATATCGCCGCCACCTCTAACCAAAAATATATTTCGCTTGTATATGTCTTACACATTGAATAAAAAATTCTTTTTGTTTAGAGGTGGCGGTGATAGTAAGCAAAAGAAGAAAACAAAATATTTATGACTTAAATTGATTTTTCAGGTTATAAGTAGATCAGTACAATATTGATTTTTGCTGGTACTATATTATACCGTTCAGGTTTGTTTTTGTTCTTGTCCACTTTTTGAAATTTCAATTCCTGTTCTGCCCACATGTCCTGTGTAAACATAATTAGTATGAATGTTGTTTTAGTAATTATAGTTTATTTCCTAAACCTTGATGACAGGACAGGTAAATTTTATCAATCAATTTATTAGAAACACTTAATCATAACACTTGATTTTATCACATTACATGTACTTATCATTTTGATTTTAACGAGTTGAATACCAAAGCTAAGCTCATGATGCGTGTTCAGCATCAAAGACAACCTACTTAATAATGAACACCGTCAAAGCTAAGCAGCCTTTATAATCAGGAGAATTGCAAGGTCCTGTCAGTTTTAAAATACAATCAAGGTTCATGCATAAGTTCCAGTACCGTTTTTACGTAATAAATATGGATCACAAAACTTAGCCTACATTTACAGCGTCAAAAACAACCATGAAGAGATGACATACTGGCGATGCACTATAAAAGATTTCCCTGACACACTAACTACCAAGGAACAACATACCAGTAGGATTTGGGAGACACCGACACAACCATCCGGAAAAACCAAGCAGAGATCAACGCTAAACAAATTCTAAACAATATACCCAAAAGATGCTTAGAGGAAATCTAACCAATACCCAGCATATACGATGAAGAAACTACCAAACTTCAAGACACCAACTTGAACGATCAAATAGAACTGTTGTATCTATTGTTATGAATTTAGTTAGCTATTGTAATATGTTATAATAAGATAATAAAAAAAGTATATATATATATATATATACCATTTTGTTTATTTCTTCCATGAATTGTTCCTCTGATAAGAAAGACAAAAGAAAGGACATGGGGGAATGACATGAATGTATACAACCATACCGCCAAAAGCAACGATAGAAAAAATTTATACTTAGATTTTCTTTCTGTTAATTTCCACTAAAAAAAATGGACAAGAGTGTAACTTCAAATCTATTGTTCTCTGATTAGATCTAATTAGAGTGTTTATACTACCCTTCCTGTTCTGCCCACTTCATTTTCTACCTATATTTTTGAAAAGTGGGCAGAACACGAACACACAGTTCAAGTTGCCTGTAATCTAACGGAACACGTTAAATACCATCGGGCTGCAAAAAAGAACTTAGTCGTATGTCATATTGATTCTGTTAGTCATCATAAAATGAAAAGGTATCTATTTCACTGTTTGCACATGATTAGTGGCCTTGGTAATTAAAAGTTTTTTCGCTATCTTAATTTATATTTATATTTTAGTAATATGCAAGTACGTGTAGAATTTAAAAAAAATATCGTATAAAATACATTTAACAATTATGTGAACGGTTATGACAAAGATGAGACATTTTTGTTTTTTCTCGCAATAGAAACATCAATATTGACTCCATGGACAAGGCAATGTAAGTAGTATATATGCGGTTTTCAGTTATTATTTTAGGAGGTGCTAAGGAGGTGCCGAAGTGACGTCACCGGAAGCGCGCAAATGACGTCACCGGAACCGAAAGTCACGTGACCGGAACCGGAAGTAGTGATTTGATGTGTTTTCCCGCCATTTGTTTACGCACATGCACAACCGGAAGTAGTGGCTTTTATCGCCATATTTTATTTTTTGTTTACGGAAGTGACGAAAGTCACATACCGGGACACGGATGTGCTGACTGCGCATATGTGACCGGAACCGGAAGTGATTTGCACAACCGAAAGTAGTGAAATTTCACGTCATTCTCGTCATTAAAAGGGGTAGATAATCCAATCACCTCTGTACTTCGAATACTCTTGGAATTCGACATAAGAGTATCAGTCCCTAGAGACTCGATGCGAGACCCTTACCCAATACAGACCGATGAAAGACCCAGAGACGACCGAGAAGCGCTGGTAAAGGGAGATAATCCAATCAGAATTCTGGTCAAGCGTGGCACTTCCGGGTCCCAGCTAGTGACTTACGTCACTTCCGTCAACAAATAATGGGAAAATGACCGGAAATTTCACTACTTTCGGTTGTGCAAGCGCACAAATCACTTCTGGTTCCGGTCACATATGCGCAGTCGGCACATCCGGGTCCCGGTATGTGACTCACGTCACTTCCGTAAACAAATAACGCAGTAAAACCCACTACTTCCGGTTGTGCATGCGCGCAAACCACCTCCGGTCCCGCCCACACATGCGCAGACGACACATCCGGATCCTAGTGCGTGACTGACGTCACTTCCGTAAACAAATGACAAGAAAAACACTACTTCCGGTTGCGCATGCGCTCAAACCACTTCCGGGTACTACCGGTTCCGATCACGCAAGCGCAGACGACACATCATGGGTTCTAGCACGTAACTTACGTCACTTGCTTAAACAAATGGCGGGAAACCACACCACATCCTGTTGCGCATGCGCGAAAACCATTTTTTCGGTTCCGGCATTTCCGCTTCGGTGACGTCACTTCCGGCACATCCTCAAATAATAACTGAAAACCGCATATATGGTTACACTCCACTAATTATCTTAGTTTCAGAGAAATGCACCCCAGAATTTTATTAATTATTAGAATTGGTAAAGTTTGACTACATGATAGATAAATAATAAATGTCCTAACCTCAAAATTGTAATATTGACTGAAAGAGGATAGATTTTAGTTTAAAAAAATACGAAAACATTAACTGATTTTGCTTCTGACAAGTACTGGGAGGTCATAAATTGGGACTTGTGAATTGACATGTGGTGTGTAAAACTTTGACAGTGATAATAGGCACCTGCACTGGTAAGTTAAATTGCGAAAAAAAGAGCCGGAAAAGTTAACCTTTTTTCCCCCACATATGTAATGGAATTTTATGCAGAATCTGAAAAAATAAGTCTCAATTGGATTGAAACGCTGCATCAGACCTCAATTTTAAGCCGAAGTGGAGTGAAATTTAACATTTTTAAAGCTTTTTTTATGAACATTTTTGAAATGTTGCTATGCCAACCAGGTTTCCATGGATATTTTTTATTTATTTTATCATGATTGAAACAATGCTAACATAATGGCCTTTCAGAATATATATATATGTATATGGATATTATTTACTCTGAAGATGGCACAAGACCATGACATTTGTTAGCTCACTTCACATAGAAAATGGTACTATTAATTTATGGAGTGCAACCTATACTACTCTGAATGTATGTCACCCGGTTGTTGAGCTGATTATAATGCGGGAACAACACTGTTTTGCCAGGTGGCAAAACACGACTGCGATACCAGATGCCAGGGGTCCCTTCCACATTATTAGGCCTTAAAGTAGCAGATTCTCGCATGGGTGTAGATATACGGAAATCCCAAAAATTGTGGTTGATAGGAGCTTTTTTTATAACCCTGTGGGTTTCTAGGGAGTGCTATGGAGTGAGAGGGGTGTGATATCCTATCTGTATTTGCCTGTCGTATTCTGAGAATGCTACCCAGACCTGGATAAGAGCGAATTAGCAAATAAAAACCTATAAAATATAAATCTAAAAGATTTACGTGTTGTGTTTGGATTCTTCTGGTATATGAGGCAAAAGATCCTTGCCATGTTGTCGGTATGTCTTGTCAGAGAAAATGAAAACATCGGTTGCATTTGTAGTTGAAAAGTTAGGTAACATACCATTTGAAGAAAATTCTGTGCTATGAATAGTAAGTGTCGTCGATCATGCTATTCTGAAATGAAAAATGACCCTATGTGCTTTCTGCGTTATGAAACGGCGTCTTTTTCTCCAACCAGTTTCCGATTTGAGCACGCGTTAGCTGCGTTCGATGATATGATTAACCTGCCATGTAATTACTAAGCGTGACCTTTCTTTCTTGTTTTTAATATTTTGACATATACAGTATGTCATAAACTGGTTACATACCAGTTACAAATCTGTTTGATGATTTTTCATAAAAAGGGTTACATATCCGTTACAATTGTTTTGTCTATTTTATAAAAGGTTGCATACCAGTTACAAATCTTTTCGGGACTTTCTTATAAAAAGGTTACATTCCAGTTACAAATGTTTTTGGGTCCTTATTATAAATTGATTACATTCCAGTTACAAATCTTTTTTGTCTTTATTTGGTAAACTGGTTACATACCAGTTACAAATCTTTTTGGGTCCTTATTATAATCTGGTTACATTCCAGTTACAAATCTTTTTGAGGTTTTCTTATGAAATGGTTACATACCAGTAACAATGTTTTTTTAGTCTTTATTTTATAAACTGGTTACATACCAGTTACAAATCTTTTTTGGGACTTTCTTATGAAAAGGTTACATAGCAGTTATAAATCTTTTTGGGACCTTCTTATAATCTGGTTACATTCCAGTTACGTTACAAATCTTTTTGAGGATTTCTTCAAAAATGGTAACATACCAGTTACAATTTTTTGTTTTCTTTATTTTATAAACTGATTACATCACAGTTACAAATCTTTTTGGGACTTGTTTATAAAATGATTACATTCCAGTAACAAATCTTTTTTAGGCTTTCTTAGAAACTCAAAATATTAAATACATTTTTTCATGAGATTCTGTACATATATTATTAAATGATATTAAATACATCTGTTTCTAGAAAAACTTTTTTTATTATATACAATGTACCGGTAAACATGTATACCTTGTATTATAAACATATTTGCTTCTAACTGTAGAATAAACATGTGCACCCTGTGTATTAATAGGCGGCAGTAATATACCTAAGGAGCAATAAAAAAAAACGTAATCCATTGGACAGACAAACTCGGGTAGACTAATGAACAACCAAAAGCACAACAAATATACACAGAAAACTAAAAAACAATGAACAACACTTAAAAACCAGGAGTGAACCCAGGTGCACCGGAAGGGTAAGCAGTTCCTGTTCCGTATACGACACCCGTCGTGAAGTTCAACAAAGTCAATCCGGTGTTGTGTTATGTCAGGTGAATATAATATCAATTTTATTACACCTGTAACTAAAATATGAAAGCACAGTTGTAATTTGAAATTTGAAATATACAGATGTGCAGGTGAGCAAATTGCTTAATTATATAGAAATACAGTTGAATTGAATAAAAACTTTTAAATTTTAAGAATTTATTAAGTTACAAGGTGATATTATTTGAATTATGTTTAGTTGGAGAAATAGTCAGTCACATTATATATACTAAATTATAAAATATATTTTTATATTTTTGTCCAAAAAAATATTAGAGTACATAATTTTGTTTATACTTGTTAGTGCTATTAATTTCATTTTAGTTTCAACCCTTTCTTCCTTTACTTAACTGATTATTTTACAAAATCAATTATAGGAATAGTTACATGAATGTAGGACAGAAAGTCTCATACAAAAAGTCACAATTCACGTTTTTGCATATTGATAGAACATATAGGGCAAAAATTCACACTTTTCGTCCTATCAGTTTTGTGACTTTTTGTCCTGTAACTTTTTGTCTTGTGACTTTCTGTCCATTTACCTTGTTATTTATACTATGTGGCTTTTTCTCATATTTTTTTAACAACTTTACTATATTTTGTTGAAATGTATGACAGAAAATCACAGCGCAAAAAGGCACAATTCAAAATTTTGCGTTTTTATAGACCATAAACTCTAAGTTTATGACATATTACTTTGGACAAAAAGTCACAATTTATAGTTTGACATATTAGTTAGGATAAAAAGTCACAATTCATAATTTGATGTATTAGTTATAATCCTTTTTCTGAACATTTTGGAAGAAACAGCCATGTAGGTATGCTACAATCACCTTTATAAACAGAAAGTAATTACAATTGAAATCAGGATTGGAAATTTATTTTAAATGGTTATAATTTATAAGAGAATAATACATTTGATATCTATTTTAATAAAAAGATATTTTGCACACAAAAAAATAATCAAAAGTTTCTAATTTTTGTTTTATTTATATACAACTATGACAACAGATCGAAATATTTTGTTATTAAAAATGATTATTGAATTGAAAAAAAAACGAAAATAAAAGCTTTTTATAAAATACTGTTTATAACATAAAGACAAAAAAAACTGGTCTACTCCCATTTGGTCAAAGAGAGTACCATTCCCATTAGGTCTATTCCCGTTTCGACTACTGTGGAATATGAAAAATTTCCCATTTCGTCTACTTGTTTAAATTTAGTGTGTTGATTAGGGAATCAAGAGGCATTTCCCATTTCGTCTACTCAATTAAAATAAGAGTGTGTTTATTAGGGAACCAGAGGTATTTCCCAATTCGTCTACTTGTTTAAAATTCGTGTGTTTACTAGGGAACAAGAGGCATTTCCCATTTTGTCTACACAAATTAAAATAAGAGTGTGTTTACTAGGCAACCAAAGGCATATCCCAATCTGTCTACACTTTTTTTTGTGAGGAATTCCCATTTCGTCTACTCGCTTAGAATAAGAGTGTTTCTACTACATGTACTATAGGGAACAAGAGGCATTTCCCATTTTGTCTACTCTTTTAAATGAAGAGTGTCTCTACGAGGGAAAAGAAGGCATTTCCCATTATGTCTACATTTTTTTTTTGTAGTTTTATTATTATTTGTTATTGTAGACCAATTTGGAATAGACCAAGAGGACATAAATCAATAGAATTTGAGTTATTTCTCGAAAATTTATATTTATACAAAACACTGAATATAAAATATTTATTTATTTCATTAACTTCTCACGAAAGCAGTAATTTAAGTTTAATATAATCATAAAAAGTGCATACAAAATGGAAATGCTTCTTGTTCCCTAGTAAACACACTAAATTTAAACAAGTAGACAAAATGGAAATGCCTCTGGTTTCCTAATAAACATACTCTTATTTTAATTGAGTATACAAAAATTGGAATTGCTTCTTGTTCCCTAGTAAACACAATTTAAACAAGTAGAACAACGTGAGCAAAACACCAACGAAATCGTCCAGAATGCAGGATTACGGTAGTGTTTACCAAAGAGCTTCTTTGGGCATTATGTGGCCTCCAGACCCTCGCCTACTTTTTCTGCTCGTTTCGCTGGTCAACCAATTTTATGCCCCCCCCCCCCCCCCCCTTCTTTCTGTACACCCTGGATCCGCCGCTCACCATCTTCAACAAGTCAGTCACGTGATCAGACGTTATACGGAGATTTTCTTCAAACATGTTTTATAAGCCAAAGCGATATATACTAACTGTTGCCACACATTAAATTGAAAATTAGCGTGAATAAAAAATGGCCCTTATCGCAACTCTCGTCCTTTTGGGCATATTTTCCCTTTCCGTCCTTTAATCCTAATACGTTTCATCAATATCTTCTGATTAAAACAACAATGGCCAACGAAAACAAAGACTGACAGTTATGGAATATAATCATAAAGATATATCGACTGTTAAAATCAATTTTAAGACCTCACTTTACACTTCCGTATCTTGAAAAATTAATAAACTGATTCAAAAATATATATCAAAAACAGTAAAAGGATTTCCAGTCACAATTTCACATCTGCAAGCAGTAAATATACTATATGATATAAAAATAATTTTTAATAAAAATTCAAAAAATAAAGAAGGCCAATACACAAACAACGACAATATCCCGATATTTCCTTCGAAAGTGCAAGGACAAAAAAGACTAATCTATAATACTAAATTTACGAATTAGCCGAATAGGCGGCACAACGCGTGGTTCAAAATAAACGATGTATGGTTCAGATTATAAAGGTTATTATCGGATTTGACAATCTGCATTTATAAATTTAAACTGCAGTTTTGTTTATGTGCAAATGGAATTTGTATGCACTTATTCGATATGAATTCTCCCAACATATCCCTTAGAAGCTTCTCGAATGAATCATTTTAACACATTGATTTAAATAAACAAGTATGCACATATTTTAAATGTATTTTTGTTTGAAATTACGGAAGAAGAATAAAACAAATTAAAAACATTCTCCTTCGAGTGGGATGTTTCCGCTTCATGTATTCAGGATTGTTTTTCTACAATAACGCAATTTCTCCTAACTGTAAAGGTTATGAACTTTGAAGATTATGAAGAAGTAAGGTAAAGTTCAGAGAAATTCCTAACTTAGTTGTTTTTTGGATTGCTCGGATGTTTACCTTGCACAAAGTGATAATACCAACCATTATCTATTTTTACATTATTTGTCATGTGACCTGTCTAAATATATCTCTACCATACAATTCCCTAGATAAAAATATTTTTAACAAATGGTCATCTTTAGAATTAATGACGAAATTTATCTCGGACATCTTTATAAACGTGGACAGCACACGCAGCCACACACTAAAAATGCTTTTATCGTCTGATTATTGGATATATTTGTGAAATTAATCCTCGCTTGCCCTGTCCATGACGACAATGAAACAATTGGAACAATTATTTTCCAAAAATATGCTCTATCTTACTCACGGCATCTTTTGAAAAATTCATCTGTCTCTAAGGAAATGTTTACATCTACAATTTCATTTTCATGTTTATTCTGAAGGGAAAAGGTAATGCATTATGAAATGTGTATTTAATGAAAGCTTTTCATCAAGTTCCAGTTCAGAATTAATTGTAACAATAAAAATATTGACAATGTGGTTGTGTTTTCGTCATAGATTTTGACTTTGAGGGAACCTTAAGGTTCATTTTGGTAATTCTACGTTGCACACAGTCTACTTCATCAGTGGATACATCTTCGGTAGTAACGAACAGCCATATGACAATTGGGTCACGTTGACCTAAATTTCACGCTTCATTGACTTTGGTTAAAGTTTGCATTAACATCCATTGCTGGAATACTACAGTATATATAGACATGAAACTATCAGTTGATACCACCTACTTGACAGGAAATTTTATAGGAAGCCTGCCACAACATCCATATTGAGTTCCTGTTCCATGAATGACATGGCCGTAATAACTTTTTAAAGTCAATATGGCCACCAAAAAAAAAAAAATGCTTATTTTCCCGCGCTCGCGCGGGTTCAATGTCTAGTGTTTATTAAATACAAACGAACATTTGAGGAACGAAACTTACATCATTCTGATTGAAGTACAAGATGCTAATATAGTAATGTGAAGGGAATATTACAGCAGTAAAAATTTAGTGTGAAAGCCTATGTATATTATTTCATGGATGTTTGACATTTAATTAATGTATTTCATTGTTAAGATTTTTTAATTTAGTATATTTCGTTTATTGTAATAAATTTGAGGCTGGTTTATATTTTATTGGTATAGGTCCTGTCTGATTCATATGAGTATATTTCCATTAGGAAATTAGTACTGTATCATTCTGTAACGTTGAATACAACTAAATTGGATTAGCCGGTGATATAAAAATTGCTAATTTTGAATCTAGAGTCCCATTAACTTGATGCAACATGCTTCATGTCTATTTTCAAAATGAAAAATACAAATCCTCAGGGAAAACGAATTCCTGATATATAATTAAGTTTGATTACCTAAACTTTCTGTGTATTATTCTGGGTACTTTGGGAGTTTACATTGCTCTGATACCAGATAAAATTGTTAATGCCTACAATTTGTATTTACTTTGAACACTCTTCTATGTATGTTGAACGACCACCTCTTGAAAATAACTGATAATATTTTATTGCCTTGGATGACAATTTAAATTACAACTAATGACACCCTGCTCGGAACGGTCTGAACCGACTGTCTTTGGATTGGGGAAAGACTGGATAAGGTACAGAATGGTAACCAGTGTGGATGACATCAAATCTTTGAGGTTCTGGAAAGCTGTTGTCGCAGAACTAATTGGAACACTTCTACTTGTAATGATAGGATGTGGATCTTTCAGTGCCTGGGAGGACCCAACACTAACTAAAGGACATCATATATCCAGTGCCAGCAGGATAATCCAAATTTCTCTTTGTTTCGGTTTCGGTGCTTCTACATTAATTTGGATTTTTGGACATGTTAGCGGTGGCCATCTTAACCCTTCTGTTACCATGGCGTTTTTTATCACACGCAGGATAAGCCTGGCTAGGGCCATTATGTATTTTATCGGCCAGTGTGTTGGGTCAATCATTGGAGCTGGACTGCTGAAGGGGGTTACTCCCTATAACTACACTGGCAACCTTGGAGCTACGATATTACAACACGGAATGAACGGAGGAAAAGGATTTGGTGTGGAATTTTTCATTACATTCGTATTGGTTTTGACTGTATTTGCATCTGCTGATAAACACAGAAGAGATCTGAAAGGATCATTCCCATTGTCAATTGGTCTGGCTTATTCCTTCTGTCATTTGTTTGCTGTAAGTATGTTTCCATTCAAAATACTTAGTATTATTTCATACATGTGAATTATGAATAATATACCTCAAAACGAAATTTTGCCAAATTGTATTTGAAAGCTTACTATTGAATTTCGTTACTTGATTATTAAGACCCTATTTAAAAGTAATTACATAAAGTTTCGTAATCATGTAACAATTATGACGATGCTGAAATGACCGTTCTGGGTAAAGTTGTAGATCTACCGAATATATGATGTCTGATTTCGCATTTAATAATGTCCTCGATTTTATAACGCCGATAACATGACATTATTTCTGTTTTGCCATAGACATCTTTGGACCATTACACATACTTTCGACCGTATCTTTTCTCACTAAATTTACCCTTTTTTCTTTACAAATTTCACGAATAAACCAGACACTAGTATTAAAGAAAAGTGTTAGAGTTAGGATAAACTGTTGAAAATTAGACCAATAATGAATGTAGTTTAAATTACATCATGACAACAAACAATGAAAGATATAAAGAATGAGTCATCGAATCCAGGACTAGTCCAAAGCCCTTTTTCAACAGATAAAAAAGTCATAACATTTTTTTTTCACATCAAATGTGTCTCACTTGTGACTGGGCTTTTTGTTGTTTCCGCTTTAAGGCAAAGACAAATGTTCTTACAAACTGAAGGTAAAGAACTGTCTACGAAACATATTGTAAGTCTTAGGAATGTAACGTGAATGCGAGATTTGGAGTTGTCGAAGTATGACAGCATTGGTTTATTTCATACATGTACACAAAAATCGGCGTTTTGCATTTGCGCACCTTGGCATATTTTTTCCGCTCTTTTTCCCCCTTCTTTTGTGCACTTTTATTGTTTGCATTTGCGCACTTTCTTTAACATTTCTTTTGCACATTTGATTGATACATGTATAAACCTTCCGTAAGCTAAAGTTATCCCAACATACAATATAAAATGTATCCCAGGATAAGTTTGTTGACCCCCCTCTCCCCCTCAACAGTTCACTTTTTACATATACAGACTATAATTAAATACTTACCAATTATACTTACCTATAAGTAATAGTTATCACACGAGGACGCGGTGTGTCTGTATAAGATCATCACGAGGACCGGTGGCCCGAGCGATGATCTTACACAGACACACCAAGTCCAAATGGGATAACTATTTTACATATCAGCTCATTCGGGGTAAATAATAATACACTTAAAGTAAAGATGTCATTACTATTATACGTTATAGATTTACTTTTATATTGTATTGGAACCCATAACATAATGTTTATATAGGTAAATTTAACACTTTCTCGGTCTGAGCTTACGTAGTCTAATGGCGTCTGGTCACTATACTAAGAGTCCCAGGTTCGAATCTCAATAGATCTTTTCAAAACATTTACTGTTAATTTTAAAATATTTAAATGTAATTTATGTTTCTACTGTTAAGTTTTAATCGTGAGTAAATTGTTCCCGCCAACTTCAAACGTAACAAAGAACTCTTGTTGGGGTGATACCTCTCAGACCAGGCGGATCACCCCTGTGAGAACAAAGGAGCTGGGATGTAAATAAATTATTTACTTGATGTACGTGATGCGCAAAAGAAAAGAGGCAGGGTTTTTATAAAAAGTGCGCAAATACAATTCGCCCCACAAAAATATTCGCTGAAAAGCTATATACATGTAATCATAGAGATACATAAATACAAAAAATAATTTCATTTCTAAATTTCCTTAAAAAGGCTATTCAAAATAATTGTTAAAACAATTGCACAATGATTAGATAGTGCTTATAAAACAAATATCTGAAGGAAAATTTATCATTACTGATATGCACAGGATATTCTTATTTTTGATTATATCCGCCGATATTTAAACATATAGATATCCAAATTTTAATCAAAATTTAAATGGAAGTAATCATTTAACTTTTACTAGAATCGCAATAAACTTAACTAACCCAATATTAATGTACATAATCCAGTTTTACACAATTATTTGTTCCCGGTTTCAAGTGGTTGTTTTTATTACGATGAGACACTTTATTGCCTCAGTTTATAGTAATTATATTATTTATTTTTATGGACTTATCTGTTTATTCCGTTCTGTATAAACCAATATGAAATATCAATGGTCCACGGCCAAACACAAAATGATTAAATGTGACTACATTACGACACGAACAATCCGAATTCCGAAATGTCTTTTGGGCTGGTTAACCAGCAGATGAAGACAATGAAATTTTACTAACGTCAGTATTTTCTTATTAATTGTAGCAAATGTTCGAATTAGTCTGTAAACTCAGTCTGCACTAAACTGCCAAAACAAACAGCAGTACTTCTATTACAATTTCTAAAGAAAATTTTCTCTGCCTCTTGAAGAAGTCGTCTTTCCCGTACCTGCGTTGATTGCGTATAAAACTACATGTAAAGATGTCTATGTTTTGGATTATTATAGCAGTGAACAAATGGAAATATCAGGTGAGCGATACAGGCTCCTGGGGACCTCTGGTTTCTGCATTTGACACTATAGGAACATTTTGTCAGCGCAACTCCTCTGAGACCGCTGATCGGATTTCGTTCAAATTTTGTATGATTGTTAGTCACCACACGTACTTGATCCTATTACACCGCGATTTTAATTTGACAAATTTTGGGGGAGTTATGGGACTCTAATGTTTTTGTGTATGTGACACTACAGGAACAAACCGGTTATACCAATTTTTGATACAAACTATACGCATACTTCAACAAATCAGTGAAATTTTAGTTTAATCTGTATTTATTTTACTTTTATGTCATCTCCAAACAAAGTTAGAATTACTTACAGACTCATTAACTCCGATTATTTGCAAATAAACTGTATGCAATTTAACCGTCAGAACTCAATCTAATATGATAGAAAATTCGGACTGGAATCGAACATAAAATTTATGTTTTCTTTTATGCTTAAAGCGCAAATTAACAACCGTGACGCACTTATCGATCCATCAATTATTTAAAACCATATAAAACATTATCAGACGGACAACGGGGAACACTTCTCTCCGATTGTCTCTAGATAATTATATATATACATTGTAAATGGTGATATTACTCTGACTCGCATATATGATGCACAGAACTACGAATTTATTTAAGTATTGTAATATTTAAGCAATACATAGTAAATTTGATTGAAATTTAAACACGTTTTATGCATCTTATGAAGTCCTCTCCCATGCAGGTAATGCGAATAAAAATTATTAAAACAAATAAACTGATATACCAATATACCAGTAGTGTTTATACTAGTGTGTACTGAAGAAAGTACTAGTGGAACATACATGTATGTGCGAGTTTGTACTGAAGAATTTACCACGTCAGAACATGTTATGTACTAATTACTACTGAAGAAAACATCCGTACTACATTTTATGTACTAGTTAGTACTAAAGAAAACACGTATACATTGTGCCATGTATAGTTAGTAAATGAAATTCTGTGATACACAGTTTGGTGTACCAGGTGTGCACATTTCGTCGATTTAAGACTAAAAATTTCTGCTCAAGACAAAAAATAATGAAAAACAATAATCCAAAACATAGACATCTTTACATGTAATTTTATACGCAATCAACGCAGGTACGGGAAAAACGACTTCTTCAAGAGGCAGAGAAAATTTTCTTTAGAAATTGTAATAGAAGTCGTTGAGATTAACATTCATGTCATGTTTGGTTTCAATGCATAAAGTCATTTTCAAGAAGAAGCTGTTTGTATGTTTTACCCATAGAGTCATACATTGTATGTTAAACTAAGTCCTCTGCTGGTGGCCATCTTGGATGACGGATAGGCATATTATCAATTCAATCTGTCAAATGGTTTCAAACAAGACGTTCTTTGTATGTATTTCCCATAAGGCCCTCCTATGTTAATTATGTCCTATGGTGGCCGCCATCTTGGATTTCCAATCGGCACCAAAATTAAAAATTTGGTAGAGGACCATCTAAGGACCATTCCTGCAAAGCAGAAGTTCATTTGGTCTTGTGGTTTCTGACAAGAAGATTTTTGAAACATTGCGTAGTGTTAACTTATGTCTTACAGTGGTAGCCATCTTGGATTTCCGATCGGCATCAAAATTACAAATTTGGTACAGGACTATCATACAATCATTCAGGCATATTATTATTTCAATCTGTCAAATGGTTTCGAAGAAGAAATTGTTTGTATGTATTTCCCATAAAGTGCTATGTTAACTATGTCCCAAGGTGGTGGCCATCTTGGATTTCCAATCGGCACCAAAATTATAAATTTGGTAGAGGACCACCTGAGGAACATTCCTGCAAAGTAGAAGTTCATTTGGTCTTGTGGTTTCTGACAAGAAAATTTTTTTTTAATTTAAGCCAATCAGAATACATTATCGGGCATGGCAGCCATGTTGAATATTCGATCGGAACCAAAATTATATATTCTGTAAAGGATCTTCTCAGGAACATTGCTGCCAACTTTGGTTCCATTATGGTTCAGTGGTTTTGTAGAAGACGATTGAAATGTGAATAGTTAACAGACGGACGGACGACGGACGCAAAGTAATGACAAAAGCCCACGCTGGCTTTTAAAAAGTTAAAGTCCCATAACTCCCATAAAATTTGTCAAATCATAATGGCGGTGCGATAGAACAAAAAATATCTCAAAAAGCTGTAAAAGATAGGAAAAGTATGTTGATACTACTGAAAGCACTCATCAAGATGCATTAAAAGGAAAAAATCATGCACCATTGAAATCAGATGAAAAATAAAAAAATTATGTTTCCTCCAAAATAACTTTGACGCCTAATATCACGGAAACAACTAGAGGCTCTCAAGAGCCTGTATCGCTCACCTGGATTTAACTTTTCACCTTGAGCAGACCTAAAAATTTATGTGTTGCAGTCAATTTGGCTGTTTTTTCTATAGGATTCTATGTTAAACTAATTTCAGCTGTGGCAGTCATCTCGGTTTAGTCCAGGTCAACAGATACAGTTCTAAAAGAGAACCATCTAAGGACCATTTCTGCTAAGTCTTGTTTCAACTGGCTAAGCGGTTTCAGACAAGAAGATTTTTAAATGAATTTTCCTATAGGGGCCAATATTTAACAAAGTTCGGTGTGGCAGCCATCTTGGTTGACAATCCGGGTGATCGGATACATTTCTGAAAGAGGACCTCCTAAGGACCAATGCTGCCAAGTCTGGCTCCAATATGTCAAGTGGTTTCTGACAAGAAGATTTTCAATGAATTTTTCCATAGGGCCCTATGTTAAACTAAGTTCTGCTATGGTGGCCATCTTGGTTCACAGTCCACGAAATCAGACATATTTCTGAAAAAGGACCTCCTAAGGACCAATGCCGCCAAGTCCTGCTCCAATATGTCAAGTGGTTTCAGACAAGAAGATTTTTCAATGAATTTTCCTATAGGGCCCTATGTTAAACTAAGTTCGATTGTGGCGTCCATCTTGGTTGACAGTCCGGGTTATCGGACACACCTCTGTAAGAGGACCATCTAAGGAACATTGCTGCCAAGTCTGGTTCCAATTAGTCAAGTGGTTTAAGACAAGAAGATTTTTCAATGAATTTTCCCATATGTTAAACTAAGTTCGGCTGTGGCGGCCATCTTGGTTAACAGTCCGGGTCATTGGACATATTTCTGAAAGAGAACCTCTTAAGAACTATTACTGCCAACTTTGGTTCAAACTGGACTTGTAGTTTCATATAAGAAGATTTTTGAAAGTCAGCCCCCCCTCTTTTTTTTCTACTTTTAGTAACAGCAGCCATCTCGGTTGGAAGTCGGGGATGCCAGACATAATTTTGGAAGGGAGCCACCCAAGGCCCATTCCACCAAAGTTTGGTCTCAATTGGCCCAGTGGTTTGAGAGGAAAGTTTACGTCTTTAAAGGGCAAAGACTCCTATAAGGGGTCAATCAATGATTTTGGTCATGTTGACTTATTTGTAGATCTCACTTTGTTGAACATTTTTGTTTACAATTTGTCTTTTTCTATAATAATATTCAAGATAATAACCTAAAACTGCAAAATTTCCTTAAAATTAACAATTCAGGGGCAACAACCCAACAAAGAGTTGACCGATTCGTAAGAAAATTTCATGACAGGTAGATCTTGATCTGATGAACATTTTTACCCTATGTCAGTTTTGCTCTAATTGCTTTAGTTTTTGAGATATAAGACAAAAACTGCAGTTTACCCCCATGTCGGCCATGTTGGTTGGCAGGCGGGGTCATCGGACACATTTTTTAAACTAGATACCCTAATGATGCTTGTGGTCAAGTTTGGTTCAATTTGGCCCAGTGGTTTCAGAGGAGAAGGACGACGACGGACGACGGACGCCAAGTGATGAGAAAAGCTCACTTGACCCTTTGGGTCAGGTGAGCTAATAAAAAGAAGAAAAAAAAAGAAAAAGAAAACAAATGTTAACTAATAAAAACACTCATCAAGGTGAATCAAAAGAATGAACCTTCATAAGAACTGGATGAAAAATTAAAAAATAAAATTATATGTCAAGCCACATTGCTTTTTGGTCCTTTAAACCCCTTACAAGGGCGCCATTAAGACTTTTCCAAATAAATGCACTAGGCTTAACAAAAGAGGTTTATAGGTATTGACCGCCTAAGGGTCAGCGGATGCAGGACGGATCCCAAGCTGTTGAGGGGACGGGGTGTCCCTTTGAACTCCGAGATTTTAAAGGAACTCTAGGAAGGTTTTAATTTGCGTGAATAAGAAAAAGACCGAAATCGGATCCAGACCTGCGTCGCCGACATATTGACTCGATTCTTTTCAAAATAGGAGGTGCACATAGCCTTATATCTCGAAAACAAGAAAAGATAGAAGACATCCGTTGGCATATTACTGGAAGCACTCATTAAGATGAATTAAAAGAAAAAATCCCCATTAAAATTGGATGAAAAATACAAAATTTAGGTGTCCTGCGAAATGGCTAATTTTGGCCCCTTTAATTACTTTTATCTCGGCAATGACAAAAGTTACACAAACATGCCTGGATTTACTTTATTGTATTCCTTATGACAAACCATTTAATAAACCATCAAAATCGGATAAGAAATATCAAAGTTTTGAAGATTAAGGCGTGTCCCATTTTGGCCTTTATATATCGAAAACAGAGAGATGGTGAAAAACGAATCTTGACTAAGTTTTCCCATTTTCATCAAGGAAAACCAAAAAACAAAAATTTTAAAAAATCGGACAAATATTTAAAAAAGTTACACCAAAATTATAAAAAAAAACCCCTTATGACACCCAGACAAAACGGGTGGGGTCAGATTTCCCCAAATCAATCCAACCTTTATTTCTTATGGAGGACCATTGTGGTAAACTTGTATAAGGATACATTCAAAAGAACAAAAGTAAATAAGCGGAAACCCAAGTGTCTACAGACGCCGCCAACGACGACGACGGACTCGTACCATAATACGTCCGCAAAAATTTACGGTCGTATAAAAATCAGAAACTTGGTATGACCATAGTTTGTTTTTTATAATGATTGTGATAAAATTGCTTTTTATAGGTTCCGATGACGGGGGCAGGAATGAACACAGCTAGGAGTTTTGGAGCAGCTGTTATTTCTGGAGTATGGACCAGTCATTGGGTAAATATAAAAATAAAAGAGCATATCTAAATTTATCTCTGTACCGACCTCTTAAGGTCAACACTAATGAAAATTGTAACTAACTTTGCAAAACAGCTTTTTCTTACCTCCGATGCGGATTCCTGACTTGTATAAAAGGTTCACTTGGATATTGCACCTAGATTTTTATAGTATTGACCTCTGAACTTGAGAACAAAGCATGAAGCATGATACAAGTTTTATTGTTAATGGGTTTGTTATACATTTATAGTTGTACACTCAATAAAAAGATTTTATTTTCAAGTTGTATCGAAATTAAAGGAAGATGTTAATGGACAATTCTGAAGGATATCATTGTAGTATTATATATTTTTACAACGATTACCTTTTAAAAGAAGTGCATGTGTTATCAATAAATGAAACTGAGATGTCATCTACAGGTGTACTTATAAGCAGATGTATATGTTTGATGTTTTACAGGTATACTGGTTAGGACCACTATTAGGAGGCATCCTTGCGGGTTTAATGTATGAAAATTTATTCGCTTCAAACGCATCGTTAAACAAAGCAATGGAATTTCTTTTGGCAAGTGACTACGACACAGAAAAGCATCCGGGTAGAAAAGCCAAAATTAGGATTATACAAGAGGAAGATACTGAAAAAGAAAAAGAACTGTGTGAACTGCAGTCCCCTGATACTCCAATTACAAACCGTGGTATTACAACTCCATAACATACATGAAGTATATAATAAGGGGAAAAGTTTGAAATTGATGGCATCTGCATAAAAGTTTTAAGCAAGATATACCATATATATCGAATTCAGTTGGATTGGGGATGTAGGATCTGTCTACAGTTTTGACATTTATTTTAACATAAAACAAAAATGTCGAGAAGCAATATTTGTTTGTTGTACTTTAAGAATTTTTTATAACTTTTGACCACGTTTATACATGTATTATTTGAAACTAATAAGCGTTTTGACATACTCTTCACAATAATTTATTATTAATTTTTACCTTTTTTCCAGGTTCATGACATTTTAAAGCCATATTAGTATGTAGTTTTATGAAAACAATTCTCATTTAATTAGCATTTTATTAATATATATTGACATAATATATTAATTACAAAGTATCTTCACTCATTTTAATAAATATAAATAAAGTATTCTGGTTTGATTATTGTTTAAATGCCGTGGTGGTTTTGTAAGGAATAATTATTATACTTCATCAACACCATCAGCAAATACACACGCTGGCATGTCCAAATCCTTATATGGGGTTACTTTGAATACATGTACATCTCTGAACAAACCCAACTGTCGTAGTTTTTTTGGAAAAAAGTTTTATACCTTAAAGACTTGAAAAGTATTAATTTATTTGGAATGTTAATCACTGTTGTATTCGGGATTGAACAAATTTTAAGAACAAGAAGCAAATCCTGGCTTGGACGTCGCCCAAGATAAAAAGGTCGCTTCGATATTCTTTTGCCGATATCAAATATTCATAAAGATACAAGGATACCCATAGATATGCATTTTAAATGCAGTCCTGGTTTACATAGAGTCAAATATACAAATGGGTAGTACATGTACATTCAATAGGTACATATATAATGAATATACATGTACTATTTTCAGGGAATAAAATTCACCAGGATTGCAATTATTGTCGCTGATTAGCAAGACAATTTTCCTCATTTGTCAAATTCAACCTTCAAGAGCCTGCATTTCTCGTAATATTGTAATTTTATGCAGTATTTATGCCTGACAATAAGTCTAATTCATTTTACTAAAATTCTCTTTTGCATAAACAATTCAGTACAGGAGCCTCATAACCATAAAACTGTTCAAATCTGAGCCTTTTAAAAGCCCTTATCGTGAGTGCACTCAACTTTCTCGGTTTTTTTATATGAAATCATGAATTGATAGTGTACTTCCAGCAAGCTGGTAGCTGGCCATTTTGTTGTATCATCTACCCATGTACAACCATATATATGAAATAAAAGAATTCTTTTCAATCATTTTCAGCGTACATTCACTGCCTTCCAAAATCGCTACATTAATTGAAACAAAGTTGTCTACCACAAGTTATTATTTTTAAATGTTTTACTTTTCACAATTCTCATTTTATACAACTAAAATAAAAGTTTTTTTTATTGAGATAATAAAACACAAAAGTAATCAAAACTCAGTATGCAATGCTTCTATGCCAATTACTTAAAATTGTTTAGAAAAACCCCTTGTACTTTATAAGAAACTGCTGTTTGAATTCAGAAGTTTAAAATAATGATTCACCTCCTCATAGGTATCATTTTCACCAAGTCTAGTGTCAAACTATAAACATCTTCTGCAGAACAACTTTCTATACACTTCCAATGTTGGGCCCTTGTCACCATGTTTAAATCCAGAATGGCACCAACGTAACAACCTCATAGGCATCACATATCATTTCCACCAAGAATGTCATTGTTCATTAGAAGAAATTTAAATGCATTGCCACAGGGTACAATTTCAGACCAAAACAACAAACCTGTCAAGAACTTTGGGCCATTTGAGCTAAGAAAAGGTAACAAAAATATATTTGAAACAACATTTTAATGAAATAGTGGTAAAAAGATCTGCTTGTTTAAAGCAGGACAACTCTTCTTTATTTTCATTACCAATTATTTGTCCATAAACAAACATGGTTTTTCAACTTTTTGTCGTATTAATCGATTGTTTAATATACATTTTATATCTCAAAAAATTACATAGATAAATAGTTTTATAGATAAATATTTGTTGTTTAAATGTTATGACAGTAGATGTATAAAAGCAGAATATCTTGTCATATAAAGTACATCCATTTGTTTCTGTTTATATACATAATTAATTTATAAGTAGCATTTACCTGGAGTCATATTTACTTTTTGTCCTATTCACAATGTTTCTACTTCGAGAATAAATAAAATACTACTATTCTCTATGTACACTATACAATATGCTGTAATTTCAGAAAAAAAATATCATAATAAATGCAAAACATGTGACAAAACAAAGATGGCAATAATTAAAAGTAGCATTTTTAAAAGGCTGTAATATTCTATATAAATATTTTAGTATGCTAGGCAAGTGTACTGTATTGTTGTGCAAATGATAAAACGTTGGTCAGTTGTTGAACACGCTAGAGGTAACAAAAAAAGTATAAAAACAAAAATCAAAAGATAAAAAGCTCAATGTTTTGGATAACTAGCCTTGATCACAAGTACATAAAAAGATGTTTGAGATTTTGAACAGTAAACAATTTGTTTTATGTGCTAGTGATCAAGGTTAAATTGCCAAAATGTTGAGCCTCTATTTTCATTTTTTGACCAATTTTATATTTTTTACTTTCTATAACCTGCTTGGAAATAAACTGGAATAAGAGGTTCAAGAGAATTGAGCCTGTATAGCTCACCTGACAGTCCTACAATCAATCCATTTTATTTCATATCAAGTGAAAATTGTAATAGACCTTCCACAGATGCTTCATACCATGTTACAGTTCATTTCACTTTGAGGTTTCAGAAAAGAAATTTTTTGAAATTTTGATCAGAGATAAGAATTCATATGGCGACCATATTAGTTGTACGACTGGAACGAAATATGCAAACTTTATAAACGCTTCTTCCACAGATGCTGCACACCAAGTTACAGTTCATTTGGCTTTGCAGTTTCCGAGAACATTTTTGAAATTTTGACCGATCAGAAATAAGGTTATCATGGTGGCCATATTAGCTGTCTGACCCTGACGAAATATGCAAACTTTATAGAGGTCCTTTCATAGACGCTTCATACCAAGTTTCAGTTCATTTAGCTATAAGGAGAAGATTTTTAAAATTTGTGCAATCAGAAATAAGAACTCATCATGTCGGCCTTATTAATTGTCTGACCGAAATGAAATATGCAAACTTTATAGATGATTCATACCAAGTCACAGTTCATGTTTCTCTGACTTTACACAGAAGTTTTTTGAACTTTTGACCAATGAGAAATAAGAATTCATCATGGCAGCCATATTAGTTATCCGACCGGAATGAAATATGCAAATTTATAAAGGTCCTTCCAAAGATGCTTCATACCAAGTTTCAGTTCATTTAGCTTAGGGGTTTCAGAGGAGAAGATCAAAATATACTTTACACACAGACAGACGTCAAGTGATAACAAAAGCTCAAATGCTCATTTTGGCCAGGTGAGCTAATAATATAGTCATACATTATTTTCTGAATTTACAGTAATCTGTGATGAAAATATCAATGACTTTGATCTAATAATATATGATGTTAGGCCTGTGCTATAAATCTGTATACAACCAGGAATATAATAGTATCCATGCTACCTGTTAAAAGAAACAATAATTATGTTTTAACCTTAATAATATATACACAAAACTAGATGTGTCGGAACGACACGAATCCCCCTGCCCGCGGAAGTCCAAGGCCCCTAATTTCGACAAAAATCAGCAGAGCCGAAGGAAACCTAAACTGAATCTGTAACTCATCATGGTAGACTCATATACCAAAAAATCAGCTCAATATCCCAAGGCGTTTAGAAATAAAGTCTGGAAAGGTGTTATTTTCAAGAAATTTTCAAAGTCTAAACCCTGTAATTTCGGCAAAAATCAGCTGAGCGGAAAGAAACCTAAACCAGATCTGTAACTCATCATGTCTGACCCACATACCAAAAATCAAATCAATATCTGAAGGTGTTTAGATAAAAAGTCTGGAAAGGTGTTATTTTCAGAAAATTTTTAGTCCAAAGTCGATAATTTCGGCAAAAATCAGCAGAGTGGAACTAAATGTAAAATAGATCTTAAACTCGTCATGGTAGAATCTCGTACCAAAATTCAGCTCAATATTTGAAGGCATTTAGAAAAAAGTCTATAACTGTACGTTGCAGAATGACATACAATGGTAAAACTATATGCCCCTGGCCACTTAGTGGTGGGGCCATAAAAATTACATATATTTCAATATGTTACTGTATTTTTCAATATGCATTTTAAACAAATGTTCTGATTTCAGCACAAGTTCAAATTGTTTTTATTTTTCAAACAGAAATTCTTATACTGAGGTCAAAATAAAACAAAAAAGAATCATATTAAAAAGTATAAGAAAAAGTATTTTTTTGCGAAGAGGTTTATGTCACATTGTCAAACTATAATTTTTCACTGTTGACAGTGACAACTTATTTTCTGAATCGAGACTTGAATACAAGAACACAAATGTCTAGCTGATTGAAAGCCAAACTATCACAAAAATGGATGATAACTTATACACGTGACAGGACACCATACTCACCAGAAATGTTGAAAATGATGTCATTAATCCCTCTTTTAATATCTCTGATGGCCCACCATATTCTTCATCATCCACTTTTTGGAAGCTGTTATAGTAAAAGTACACAATTCCTACATTGACTGCAAAAAATCTGAAAGGAATTGAAACTTTTGTAGTAACATGTTTATATCATGACAAATTAGTCTTCTACCTTCTGAAATAAAGCTGTATACAAGTAGCTTACACTGCTGCCGGATAGTACCGGTAATAGCATTTAACTTCATTTCCATGTGTACAAATATAGTGATGTAATGTACATCTTGGCAGATAAGCTTGTCATGTAAGTATCTTTTACATCACTTTATTCTTCTTACTTATAATATTAATATTTGATTACATTTAGTAGTACTAGAAATAAACAAAAACTTCACAGTTATTGTTTTTTTTGGTCTATAAAAAAAATAACCTAACCCATGTGGTGAAAACTTTGTAAATCACAGAGTGGACTTTTTTTTCAAATGGGCACCATGTAAATTACAGTTTTTTTCAAATTTAATTACCAGTGTCAATTTGATGGCCTTAAACATGGGGATTCCACTTATCATGTCACAGTACATGTGTAGGAAGAAAAATTTAGTCCATGAAATGATAAGACCAGAAGTAAATGATCAGAAAAGGCCTTACATCTAATCTTAGATTATTTTTAAATATTTGAATTTTACTGTGTATATATTTAGTGTGTTTTACTTACAATAATAACCCAAGCATTCCTTTCAGTGGTATTAAACCCCATATTATACCAATTATTAAGCCCAGAACCTGTCTCATCCAGTACACAACATCCAAAAATTCATCCTATAAATAAAAAAATTTCAAACTGTAAAAAACACACTTACACTCAGACATTTTAAGTCATTATGTATACAGTAACTAGGGAGGTGGGGGTTTTTGAGTCATACTGACATGCAAAAATTTCTCACATTGGCAAACGAATACAAGTTATTTCGGCACTAGGTCAAATTGGCACCTGGTCATTTTGGGATTGGTCAAATGGGCACCTGGTCAATACGGCACCATCACATAGTCAAATCGGCACCTCTATATATTCAATATGAGACTGTGTAAGGATGATTTATTACCCAACTAATTAGGTACATCAAATTGGAAATTACTGTCAAAACATGTAATTATATAATTATTAGATAAACAGTCACCGACAATCATTATGGTGTCGAAACATTGGTTGTTTTTTTTTTTTTTTTTTTGGTAAATTTGTTTGCGTAAGAGCCGACTTGCACTTATTGTTATGTTGATGTAGTCTGTCCAGAGAGCGAATACCTTGCCCTGTAGTTTTCAGGTTGTTTTACGCTGATGTCTTTGGAACATGCCCTCTGTAACCAACTTAATCTAAGATAGGATAAATTATAAGTAAACGGTGTGATTTTTTTCTGGGCAGAACTTACTGACATGCACTTCCTAATATAGGTATACCCAGATTATTCTTAAGGATGAGATTACTCCTTTGTAAGTATATTCAAGAGAAGTTAGGAAACATGGGAAAGGAAATACTGGGTTTTAGTGTCTGTCTCTACTGTTTTGTGTATCCAATAGGTAGCTATCAAAACAAACACAGAACGTACTAGTCTTTGATTATTGCTTTGATCATGATTAATTATAATGGTCGTATCCAAATCATAATCCTGATAAATCATTTCATCAAAGATTCGTTAATTATAATTTAATTACTATGAATATAAAACTGATTACATATGATTGAAAATGGCAGATTAATTGTTTTGAATAAATTTTCCGTTTATTTTGATATTAAAATTTTACAGAAATTATATAACGTGTTATTATATTGTCATAAATTCGTATCAAAATACAATAGTATGTGGTGCCGAAATGACTATGGATAAGTCCCAAATTGACCATTTATCGGTCCCGAATTGACCACCTAATGGTCCCGAAATTACCATTGGTACTGGTGCCGAGTTGACCAGCTGCCGATTTGACTTGATACCTGGCAAACATAGAGAGAAAAAACATAACATTAATGTTGCTATGTAAACAGAACAGTTTTCAGTCATTTGACTCTCCATCTCAAAAATACCCTGACGCAAAATTTATTACTAAAATTAGAGACGTATAAAAATGTTTTTGTGTCTCTGCTAAAATCAACAGAATAGTTTAAGGTACCAATACTGCAATAGAAAAATACATAGTTTATACATTCTTGTAAGTGCTAGAGTGAAATACAATATTATCTCAAGTATGAAATATCATAAGTTCTTTCACCTGTTCACTCGGGAATGATGGAAAGCAAAAATGTACCTAAACTTATTGGTACTGTCAGTGATCGTCCATGTGACATGTCGTCTGTGACACTGTGCACAGGTCCAATTATGTCAACGAATGTTTATCAAATTGTGTTTGTTTGGATTACCTTGTCTTCCCATTCAGATTCCGCACTTATTGCTTTGTTAAATGAATTAGATATGTGTCCATTTTGAGATTTTTCAATCGATTTCGACGTTTTTGTAGTAGCTTTCATCTTTCCATGTGTACGTTTTCTAAAGCACCAAATTGACAACGATTCTTGGTTAATAAAATGTTTCATTATGAAACTCCACGTTATAATTATTTCCGATTTTCGAACAAGTCACTGACACAGAATCATACAAAAAAAAAAAAAAAATCCATTAACCCAGTGGTAGATAAATTATCTTCGTTGTTGTATAGTTCAGTTATGAATACTACAAAACAAAAAAAAAAACAAAAACAAAAAAAAAACAAAAAACATTAGAATGTTTAAAAACAAATCATAATTAACTAGTATTTTGAAAAAATCCGTCCTATTGAAAAATTAAAAGCAAAAAGTATGGACCCTCGTTCTAACATCTCTTGTCGGGAATGGGTTAAAAAATAACAATCCAAAGATACTAATATTAGATACAGTAAATTTATACTATGCTGTATACGACGCATTTCAAGGAGTCACCTCTCATCAGCAGCATTAATTTCATTAAAACCGAAACATTTGGAAGACCAAAAACCAAACTTATATTAAACAAGAAGTACTCAACCAAAAAAAAACGAAATAGGAAGCCAAATTTTAGCTAAGGAGATCTACCATGTGCAATACAAGGAATGAACCCTTAGTATTTCTATTATTTTTGAATTTTGCTAAATACTGGTAATTTCTGTAATAAATCAATGAATAATCATGTCAGACAAGTCTGACGACTGGGTTGGCGAATACCCTCGGGGACATAGGGTCCACCAGCAGAGGCATCATCCCAGGAGTTTCAAAATAACAATCCAAAGATACTAATATTAGATATAGTAAATTTATACTATGCTGTATACGACGCATTTCAAGGAGTCACCTCTCATCAGCAGCATTAAAACCGAAACATTTGGAAGACCAAAAACCAAACTTATATTAAACAAGAAGTACTCAACCAAAAATGCCGAAATAGGAAGCCAAATTTTAGCCAAGGAGATCTACCATGTGCAATACAAGGAATGAACCCTTAGTATTTCTTTTATTTTTGAATTTTGCTAAATACTGGTAATTTCTGTAATAAATCAATGAATAATCATGTCAGACAAGTCTGACGACCGGGTTAAGTTACTTTAAAGAGTTAATTAACCCTAAGCATGTAAATATTAACAATTCTGTTGTTTCAAATAGACTAGAGGTTCCCGACTTGGGACAGGCACACAAATTCGGCGGGGTTAAACTGTTTTGTGAGATCTCTACCCTCCCCTATACCTCTAGCCAATGTGGAATAAACAGTAAAACACAGTAAAACTCTGTTCAAAAGATGTCTGAGTCCGATGTTAAAAAATGTAACAGAAGAAACTAAGCAGAATGACAATGATCAATATATATTATAATATTGTGGGTTTAAATATATATGTAAACTGTATATCTAAAAACTAAAATTATTATTTTTAATTAATCAGGAAGGGTTTTAAAAAACGTATTTTTTTTCATATGATGGAAAAGTATATGAAAGTGAAGTCATACCTTGGACTTTTTTAATCGGTTTATTCTAGCTATTCCAACATTTTAAATTCTAGACCTTAATTAGTAAGAATTTTATGTAGGGATAGCCAGAATGTTTGTATAAACAATGGATTATAACTGTTTGTACTGTAAAAACAAGATGTGATATTTTCATAGTTAAATGGGTGTTGGCATACATGGTGTTTGGGAATAATTCATTTTTCTTACACTGGTTTCTGAGTCTCTCTTATTCATTATAACAAATACAAGAGTAAATTATAGATATCTTTATTTTAATACAAATAAAATGACATTCATATCTATGGAGCACAATGAACATTTACAGCACATATTAATATATTAATTATTTACTGAAGTCTTTAAAATGTCAAAGCACATATGAGAGAGCACTATTTAAAATTTAAAATTCTAAGCTAGTCTAAGTGCAGAAGATGGGATGCAGCATCAGCAAACTGAAGAGGTGTAATCTCCTGGTTCTGTATGCGGGTCTTGAGTGTGGTTAGTCTTGAGTCGATTTCTCTGTACTTGCGTTTTCTTGGTACACGTTTCCCCCCAGAGATTGCTTAGCTTGTAAGCAATCACAAAATTTTATTACATCATTTATCATATGATTACTTATCTTAATCAATTAAAAATGTAGGTAAATATTTGGAATCCAACAAATCTCAGGTGAATTTACCTGTAAAATTAATTAGTGACTAATTACTAAAACAACATAACCCACTACAACAACACCTATTGTTCTTTGCATGTAGGAATAGCCAGAATACTATTTTTACATCAGAGGACCGTCAGGGCCTCGGGTGTATTGCCATCGCCTAAATTTCCCGCTTATTTGCATATATTTAAATTAGTTTTGGAATGATAACCGACCTATAAAAATTATAGACCCGCGGACATTATATAGTGCAAAATAAAATTCCTTATCGCTTCTTTTAAATTCATGTTTTCAATGAATACTTAGATTTTTTTTAATCCAAATTAATAATATGAAAATGTTTTGTCGTTAGAAATATTAGTATATTAATCAAACAATCTTTAATATCAATGACGTACCGAAAAATTGTTGTTGCGGATGAATATATATAAATATATATATAGATTTTTGAACTAAAACTGTGTGCTATGAACTACTGTTTGGATATATATATATGTAGACAAGATTGTCAATGCATGAATAATGCTCTCATTCCCAATGCATCTATACTAGTCATTACAATGTTAATGCCCTTTTTGCTAGGCCGATGGGGGCAGTCAATGTTACCGTTGTCTCTCTGTATGTAAATCTGTGTTCATCATGAAAGTGATTTCCGTTTTATAATATTAATATGGCTCAACTGAATGTTATTAAATATATAAACAATGTTTATTATCACCAAAAAAAAAAACCAGATAAATTTAAAATATGGATTGTGTCCCTCTTATCATTATAGTTATATTTCCATTTATATGTGGAAATATTTTTACTATCTTAATAATATTTCGAACTCTTATTTGCCGACAAATGTTAAACAAAAAACTATTTATTTTAAAGTGCTCATTCCCACAAAAAAAATTAATCAAACGCAAAATTGAATGGTGATTCTTTCACTATTCTAGAGACGTGTCCCATAGTAACTAATATGCAAGCAAGTACCACTGATACATTCACAAATTATTTACTGTTATATATAGTTTAGAGTTATGTACAACTACATGTATACATGTATATGCTATGCGATGTGATGAACTTTTTGAAGTTTGATAAATGATTAATTTTTATGAATAATGTATATATGTTAGTCTATGTATATATTTATAGTTTTTTTGCATTTTTTACTATTAATAATAGGTATAGATAGTCTATTGAACTGTATTAAATGGAAATAGCATGAATTTAATGGATAATACAATAATAAATCCAACCAGTTATGACATTTTTTAAAGTTATCTAATGGTCAATCCAAAGTTTGATTGTAACACATGTGATCCTTTTAATCCATTTTAGAATATTAAGAGACTATACAAATGCTAGCTCAGCATACAGATAAATGATTTGAAAGCATAACAGATATGCTAAATAAATAATAAAATGCTCAATTCTGTTCATATAATATAGTCCTAATTTGAAAGTCATTATAACTGTATGCTTAGCATATATATAACTGGATTAAATCAAATATATGGGATCATGTAAAATGTTTCTCGTTAAATGTAATATAAAAAAATGTATTTTGGTATATGTGAATATTTTAAGGAATATCAAATAGAAATTTACTACATATTATAGGAAAAGAGAGGTTCACGAAGGGTTAGAATGGCCCTAAATTGGTCAAGCGATTACAAATTTCAAATAGAAATACTTGTGATAATTCTATTAAGACTAAAATATACTATTTTGGCACCTACTATTAAATATCTTGAAGCTATGACCCCATAATTATACATTATTTGTATTTTTGGTCAATTTTGTCTGCAATGTTTTGGCATAATTAACCATGGCCGCCATACAATTCCGAAAAGTTTTTATTTTGATGAATTCTTTATCAAATTTTGAGTCTTTTGGTTACAAAATATTTTGGATTGTAGATGGTGGCCAAATTTTCCTAAAGCTTTCATGTCTGAAAATTGCACCAAATCATTATATTTGGACAAAATGGGCCTAATTTGGAGAATGTAATGTACTATTATGAAAGAACTGATTTATTGAGCGTTAATACATTTGAAATCGACCAATTTACGAACCAAATTGTGAACTATTTGGAGTTTAATTGTAAGATTTATATTTTAGACCGTTTTGGGCTATAAATGAACTGTGTCCTTTGAATAAGTGATATCACAATAGCCATAATACTAAGTACCTGTTAGAAAATATCACTTTTACAGTACATTGTTAAAGATGAATACATTCCAACAATGACCAATATTAATGATGTAATATGAGATTATATATATACTGTTTTATATTGTTACATATATAAATGAAAATTGAAACCAAACTGTTGTCATTATTAAAGAAAGGAAACGAAAAGGGAGGTATGATTGGTAATCAGACACAGAAACAAAATGATGAAAAAGAAATAAAGCTAACCATACAACATCTTTACAATCAGAAAAAAAACTATACTAAAATCAGTTAGAAATAGCCATGAAATGACAAATATTAAACAATATAAATCAGAAAACTAATGGCCACATCAATGTACAAACAGAAAATCAAAAGATATACACCAAAGAATTACAAGCCCTGTTTTACAGGCCTCTAAGGACCGACGCATTCATATTGTAGTTGTGATCTATATGTATGGTGCAAAATCATCTCATTGCTACTACCCATCCAGAGCACTTGAGATCACCCCAACTATTGGTGGGGTTAAGTTGCTCAGGCTTTAGTTTTCTATGTTGTTTCTAGTGTACTCTTATTTGTCTTTTTCAGTTTTAGACATAATATTATCGATATATGAGTTTACTGTTCATGTGGTATCTTTCACCCAAATATTACAATTTATCTGTTTTAATATGATTGTCTTGACCTCTTTCTCATAATTCAGTGACTAGTCAAAAAAATATTTGCTATGTTGATTCTCTGTCATAAGTAATAAGCTAAAGATTTTTGCAAGTGTGCAACTATACGGTCATAATGCCAATCTAGCAGTTCTCATTTGACCACGTCAACATTTCATGGATAATTCACAAAGATAAGTTTCTTACTATAAGACAGTATCTCAGATATGATAGCAAATTATATTATGTGTACTATATTGTAAGGTGAACATCTGTCTGGCAGGTACTGTATAAACACCTGTCATTTATCAATAATCCAACATAACTTGAGGTCCTCTGATGTTCAGTACTTCAGTACTTTGATTTTAAAATGTTGGAATAGCCAGAAGACACCTTTTAATCATGTGTCAAAATAAATTGAAATTTTTAAAATTTGTATTAGGAATGGGTAGAGGAGCTGTTAATTTGTCAGTATTTTCAGAACTTGGTATTATATTCCCATGGCAATTAATGCCATAAAATTGTCGGTTGTTTTTTGGCATCATTTAACAACCACTAGCCCTATCAGTATGGTCTCATATACATATATATAAAGAAAATTTAAAACTCAAGAACAATTTTACATATAAAACTCAACAGGTTTTTTTTATATGAGTTTTGGATGTGTACACGTATGGGATAATCAAACGGTAAACGGAAAAAAATTCACAAAATCCCAAGGAAAAAAAGTCACAGGAAAAAAGTCACAATATATAAAATTGTTTATAAGAAGTGTTGAAAAAGTCACTTTGAGGAAATACATGAAATGTTTATGAAAGGAAAGATATTATTGGGTGGTTAAAAATTAGAAAATTGTTATTTTTTTTTATTATACTGAATGTCTTATATTTAATTAGCGGGTGACAGTATAAAATACCACCCGCTGTTTCTTTCCAGCTGGTGACAGTATTAAATACTACCCGCTGTTTCTTTCGGGTGGTCGAGTAAAATACCACATTTTACATATGGGGGAATACATGAATGTTTATGAAAAGAGAGATATTATTGGATTGTTAAAAATTTGAAATACAGTTGAAATTTTTAAAATTTGTATTAGGAATGGGTAGAGGAGCTGTTAATTTGTCAGTATTTTCAGAACTTGGTATTATATTCCCATGGCAATTAATGCCATAAAATTGTCGGTTGTTTTTTTGGCATCATTTAACAACCACTAGCCCTATCAGTATGGTCTCATATACATATATATAAAGAAAATTTAAAACTCAAGAACAATTTTACATATAAAACTCAACAGGTTTTTTTTATATGAGTTTTGGATGTGTACACGTATGGGATAATCAAACGGTAAACGGAAAAAAATTCACAAAATCCCAAGGAAAAAAAGTCACAGGAAAAAAGTCACAATATATAAAATTGTTTATAAGAAGTGTTGAAAAAGTCACTTTGAGGAAATACATGAAATGTTTATGAAAGGAAAGATATTATTGGGTGGTTAAAAATTAGAAAATTGTTATTTTTTTTTATTATACTGAATGTCTTAGATTTAATTAGCGGGTGACAGTATAAAATACCACCCGCTGTTTCTTTCCAGCTGGTGACAGTATTAAATACTACCCGCTGTTTCTTTCGGGTGATCGAGTAAAATACCACATTTTACATATGGGGGAATACATGAATGTTTATGAAAAGAGAGATATTATTGGATTGTTAAAAATTTGAAATACAGTTGAAATTTTTAAAATTTGTATTAGGAATGGGTAGAGGAGCTGTTAATTTGTCAGTATTTTCAGAACTTGGTATTATATTCCCATGGCAATTAATGCCATAAAATTGTCGGTTGTTTTTTTGGCATCATTTAACAACCACTAGCCCTATCAGTATGGTCTCATATACATATATATAAAGAAAATTTAAAACTCAAGAACAATTTTACATATAAAACTGAACAGGTTTTTTTTTATATGAGTTTTGGATGTGTACACGTATGGGATAATCAAACGGTAAACGGAAAAAAATTCACAAAATCCCAAGGAAAAAAAGTCACAGGAAAAAAGTCACAATATATAAAATTGTTTATAAGAAGTGTTGAAAAAGTCACTTTGAGGAAATACATGAAATGTTTATGAAAGGAAAGATATTATTGGGTGGTTAAAAATTAGAAAATTGTTATTTTTTTTTATTATACTGAATGTCTTAGATTTAATTAGCGGGTGACAGTATAAAATACCACCCGCTGTTTCTTTCCAGCTGGTGACAGTATTAAATACTACCCGCTGTTTCTTTCGGGTGATCGAGTAAAATACCACATTTTACATATGGGGGAATACATGAATGTTTATGAAAAGAGAGATATTATTGGATTGTTAAAAATTTGAAATACAGTTGAAATTTTTAAAATTTGTATTAGGAATGGGTAGAGGAGCTGTTAATTTGTCAGTATTTTCAGAACTTGGTATTATATTCCCATGGCAATTAATGCCATAAAATTGTCGGTTGTTTTTTGGCATCATTTAACAACCACTAGCCCTATCAGTATGGTCTCATATACATATATATAAAGAAAATTTAAAACTCAAGAACAATTTTACATATAAAACTCAACAGGTTTTTTTTATATGAGTTTTGGATGTGTACACGTATGGGATAATCAAACGGTAAACGGAAAAAAATTCACAAAATCCCAAGGAAAAAAAGTCACAGGAAAAAAGTCACAATATATAAAATTGTTTATAAGAAGTGTTGAAAAAGTCACTTTGAGGAAATACATGAAATGTTTATGAAAGGAAAGATATTATTGGGTGGTTAAAAATTAGAAAATTGTTATTTTTTTTTATTATACTGAATGTCTTATATTTAATTAGCGGGTGACAGTATAAAATACCACCCGCTGTTTCTTTCCAGCTGGTGACAGTATTAAATACTACCCGCTGTTTCTTTCGGGTGGTCGAGTAAAATACCACATTTTACATATGGGGGAATACATGAATGTTTATGAAAAGAGAGATATTATTGGATTGTTAAAAATTTGAAATACAGTTGAAATTTTTAAAATTTGTATTAGGAATGGGTAGAGGAGCTGTTAATTTGTCAGTATTTTCAGAACTTGGTATTATATTCCCATGGCAATTAATGCCATAAAATTGTCGGTTGTTTTTTTGGCATCATTTAACAACCACTAGCCCTATCAGTATGGTCTCATATACATATATATAAAGAAAATTTAAAACTCAAGAACAATTTTACATATAAAACTCAACAGGTTTTTTTTATATGAGTTTTGGATGTGTACACGTATGGGATAATCAAACGGTAAACGGAAAAAAATTCACAAAATCCCAAGGAAAAAAAGTCACAGGAAAAAAGTCACAATATATAAAATTGTTTATAAGAAGTGTTGAAAAAGTCACTTTGAGGAAATACATGAAATGTTTATGAAAGGAAAGATATTATTGGGTGGTTAAAAATTAGAAAATTGTTATTTTTTTTTATTATACTGAATGTCTTAGATTTAATTAGCGGGTGACAGTATAAAATACCACCCGCTGTTTCTTTCCAGCTGGTGACAGTATTAAATACTACCCGCTGTTTCTTTCGGGTGATCGAGTAAAATACCACATTTTACATATGGGGGAATACATGAATGTTTATGAAAAGAGAGATATTATTGGATTGTTAAAAATTTGAAATACAGTTGAAATTTTTAAAATTTGTATTAGGAATGGGTAGAGGAGCTGTTAATTTGTCAGTATTTTCAGAACTTGGTATTATATTCCCATGGCAATTAATGCCATAAAATTGTCGGTTGTTTTTTGGCATCATTTAACAACCACTAGCCCTATCAGTATGGTCTCATATACATATATATAAAGAAAATTTAAAACTCAAGAACAATTTTACATATAAAACTCAACAGGTTTTTTTTATATGAGTTTTGGATGTGTACACGTATGGGATAATCAAACGGTAAACGGAAAAAAAGTCACAAAATCCCAAGGAAAAAAAGTCACAGGAAAAAAGTCACAATATATAAAATTGTTTATAAGAAGTGTTGAAAAAGTCACTTTGAGGAAATACATGAAATGTTTATGAAAGGAAAGATATTATTGGGTGGTTAAAAATTAGAAAATTGTTATTTTTTTTATTATACTGAATGTCTTGGATTTAATTAGCGGGTGACAGTATGAAATACCACCCGCTGTTTCTTTCCAGCTGGTGACAGTATTAAATACTACCCGCTGTTTCTTTCGGGTGATCGAGTAAAATACCACATTTTACATATGAGGGAATACATGAATGTTTATGAAAAGAGAGATATTATTGGATTGTTAAAAATTTGAAATTCGTTATTTATTTTATTACACTGAATGTCTTGGATTTTATGAGCGGGTGACAGTATTAAATGCCACCCGCTGTTTCTTTCCGGTGATCGAGTAAAATACCACATTCTTGTAAACCAATGAAAATGCATAAAAAGTAGAGAAATTTACATAAAGTACTTGTATAATAAAATTAATTGTCTGCGAAATTTCATGAATTTGGAGCTTTATAAATCCATTTACTGGAAACATTTCATTGGATATAATGTATGCAAATATTGTGGCTGAAAAACTGCACGTTAAATTTTGTAAGATCATTCTTGGTACTCACAAGAAGTCAAGTAATTTTGCTGTCTTATCTGAATTGGGGCGATTCTTCGCTACACTTTGACATAATTAAATGCCAGTTAAGTTACTGGCACAGATTAGAAAACCTAGGTGCACAATTTCCTTTATTAAAAAATGCATTCTGTCATGTTTTACCCAATTCGTTTCACAATGCCAAATCTAATTGACATTTTTATATACATATCTATATAGTTATTCCTCGGGCAGTTTGGTAAGTGCCAAGAGCTGGCTGATGGTGATTAATGTCACAACTTGGGCACAATATATAGTCAGAGACATATGTCTCTGATATAGTTCATACACACACATACATATTCATATTAGTGGGACACAGGAATGCCAACAAGGGCAGATACTAAAAGGTCATTGACCTTTTAGTATCTGCCCTTGTTGGCATTTGCTTTCAAGAGAAACATTTTTTAGTCTCTCTTTTGGGCACTTGACACGAGGAGGTCTGTGCCTTTTAAAGTTTTCAAATTGTTAAATTATTTGTATACTTTAGATCTTTAAGTATATGCCCTCGGTGACTCCTGCTTTGTCGCGAAATCTGTTGGAAATTCATGAAATTGTCTTTACAGCTTTCGAAAGGGTCTCTCCGTTAAGCACTAAACACGAGGAGGTCTTAATCGGTTTTCTTTTCTAAATATTAAGTATTACCGTATACTCAATTGTATCACATATATTATGACCGTCTACCCTGGATGCCACGGCATGGTCTCTTTAGTCGTCCTTTCTTTTCTGTCTCTTGCTTATGGCAAAATCTATTTCGGAGATTGCTCAGTACAATTTTTGGAAGTGTCTCTCTATTGAGCATTTGACACGAGGAGGTCTAAATTTAAAAAAAAAAATGGTTTTCTGTTCTTATGAACGTGTTTACTAAATCTTATTACTTTTAAATCGTATGATAATCTACCGTCAGTGACATTGTCTCATTGATAGTACTCTAGTTGTATATTCATTCATACTTAATAATATATACACTTTAATTGGACTATTATCATTAAACCTAATGGATTATGACTGATAATTCACACGATGTCTCTCACATTATCACACGCTGCAGGGGCCCGGCATGCATGACTGCCTTGATATAACCTTGCTTGTATGATAATTTATATATAAACGTGTTTCATATATTTAATTAATCATAATTGTTATATTTTGTGATGCCCCTTGTGGGCCCTTGATTGGCCAATAAAAGTGTTCTATTCTGTTCTATAGTTCCCCGACGATGGGGTTTATCCAGAACAAAGAGAAGAATAGATAATACTGATGTTCTACAATATTAATATTAATAATAATAAAAATGGATAAATAAGGGAAATACCAAACACACAAAATAAACACAGCCCGTGCTTGCAAATAGTATATCCCCTTTTGCGACCACAAAAAGTACCTCCCTATTTCTACTAACGTCTATAATAAATCTATGTATGTAGAGAGCATAATTATATCAGTCGAGTGGAGCGGTAATAATATTTCTATAATGATTACAAAATTTTAACTAGAGTGTCCCAGGAGTCTGTATATATATTGTTCAACTGGAAATTTAGTACACGTACCAATCCGCCAAATGATTTCATACAATACATTTAAATGAATTTGCCCATTGGGCATTGGGTCCTATTGTAAACCATGTTTGGTTGTGGCGGCCATCCACTTTGGTTGTCAGTCCAGGTCATTGGACAATTCTGAAATAGGACCAACTATAAGGACCATTGCTGCGAAGTCTGGTTCCAATTGGCTCAGATGTTTCAGACAGGAATATTTTTAAATAAATTTCCCATACGGGATCCTATGATAAGCTAAGTTCGGCTGTGGCGGCCATCTTGGTCGACAGTCCAGGTTATCAGACAAAGCTCTGAAAGAGGACCATCTAAGGACCATGGCTGTCATGTTTGGATCCAATTGGCTTAGTGATTTTAAACAAGAAGATATGTAAATGAATTTTCCTATGGTAAACTAAGTTCGGCTGTGGTGGCCATTTTGGTGGACGGTCCGGGTCATCAAACACAATTTTGAAAGAGCACTACTGTCAAGCTTGGTCAGTTCCATCTGGCATTGTAGTTTCATAGAAGATTTCTCACCCCTACTCCTTTTTTCTATTTTTAGAAAAAGAAGCCAATGCATGTTGGTTGGAAGTCGAGGATGTCATATATAGTTTTGGAAGGGGACCACAGTGTCCTTCATTCATTTAATGCTTGTAAATTATTGCTTTTGGTCTCAATATTCATCAAATAATATTTAAGCCTTCCTTAGTAGTAAACCCTTGACAGCACGTAACCTATGATGTAACTTCAATAATACATTCGTTCATATATTTTTAGAAAACGACAATAATGAAATCCCTAAGTATATCTGAGATCATTTGTAGTGTCTTAATCTTACACACCTTCCTACATAAATTTTTCAACTATTTATTTTCCTTTTCTTGTAGCACATTTGCTTTTAAAACAAACATTTCTTTAAAAAGAGGGGGAGAAATAAATTAAAATAAAATTATATAATCTTAAATATTCCAGTCTCCTTTAAAATTTAAAATTAAAATAAAATAGATATAAGTATCATATTTTAAGCATAAAATGTTTACTACAGCTAAATAATGTGCAAAACTGGAACAACAAAAATAAAATTACAATAGATGTTTTTCCCCATTTAAATGAAAATTTCGAAATGTATCTATAGATTCAACAAGAGTGGACACACTAAATGTCTCGCCTGAGCATTCACATGGCCACAGAATAAAGATTATCTGATACCCGACATTGCAAGTAAAAGGAAAATACGTTAAAAGAAATAGTAATGGTCCGGCAAAATCTGTCTGAAAAATCTCATGCATGTAGTTAAAGCCAACAACTGTGTCCAAGATCATCCGACAAATCTCAGACTGGTATGTACCCACCAAAAACTATCTATAGATCATAAATGGTGGGTCTACATACATTTATAACATTTGTTGAGAAATGGACTTTTTTGTAAAAAATGGGATGAGTGTCACTCAAGCCTAAAATTGTAGTCAAGGACCAGTTAGGTGTCAGACTGACACCTACTTGCCAAGAAGTTTCTACAGACCATATACAGTAGATATAGATATTATAGCTACAGAGATATGGTCTAAATCATAAAAATGTAACTCTACTGTGATATTCAGCTGAAGGTCTCAGACAGCCATGTACCCGCCAATGTATAAACCAAATATGGTTTGTCTAAGTATTGCAGTTGCTGAGAAATGGACATTATCCCAAAGTGTGAAACAAGTCACTCAGGCATGAAAAAAAGTCAAAGGTAAGGTGTCAAATTTTAATGTGGTATAAACCCACTTCTGTAAACCAAATACTGTGGGTCTAGTTAGTACAGTTGCTGAGAAATAGACTAAATCATGAAAATGTACATTAAGTCACTCAAGCATGAAATTCAGGTCAAGTTCAGCTGATAGGTGTCAGACTAGCATGTATCCACTAAGAACTTTCTATACAGACCAAATATGATGGGTCTAGGTATTACATGCAGTTGCTGAGAACTAGCTGGACTAAATCTCGAAAACGTGACAGTCACTCAAGCATGAAATTGAGGTCAAGGTCAAAAGGCAGGTGTCAGACTTACATGTACCCACCAAGAACTATCTATTGACCAATTATGGTGGGTCTAGGTATAATAGCTGCTGAGAAATGTACTTAACCACGAAACTGTGACAAAGTCACTCAAGCATGAAATTGAGGTCAAGGTCCAAAGCCAGGTGTCAGACTTTTCGTCGCAGTCGAGACAAAAACCTATATTAGAGATAATGGTAAAACTTTTCATACACTTTGTTATGATTTTTAGCCTTACAAATGGGATTTCATTTCACTTTTTTATTCAAGGCTCATTCAAGGAGACATATTTGTGATGAATTAAACCACACCAATCCGCAGAATACACGTATTTAAAATTTGAAATTGAAACTGCATTTGGAATGGTTAGAAAATAAATCATAATGTCTATTGCAATCCGAAACCTTTATAGATTGAAGTAGTCCACAACTGTAGAAAAAAAAAACCTTCCCTTATCAGAAATGACTATATATTTATTATACGACACTCACCCCCCTTTACAGTATTCCTTTTTTATGACCCCCCCCCTACTATTTTGTCGCCCCCCCCCCCGGAGAAATATAATGAGCGGTCATTAGTAAATAGTAGCTGAAGTCAAACCTTTGCGTTTTCCGTGGAATTAATTTTAAATCAAATTCAAACCGATAACCTTCAACTGAGTAATAAAATTTCTTCCTGTTAAATCTATGATAACTATATAGATGTGGAATAAATGTAAATTTTTATTTTTATTATTTAAATATCACGTTGGTCTCAATTAAATCGCCATTAAAACTTTCAACAATGATAAAAGCTGAGGATTCTGCATGATTGATGGCTTTCATAAAGTTGTTCAAGCAAGGACATGTATGTAGTAAGACCAGACTGGTCACATTATATTGATCATGAGGGGCCTCGGTAGAGTGTCGAATCTCACATGTGGTGGTGTGTGTTCGACTCAAATCTTAATTGACAAGGATTGCCAATTTTCCTATCGAAGGTCAGTTGTTCTCTCCGGGTACTCCGGCTTCCTCCACCAATAACAACTGGCCGCCACGAATAGCCAAATGTGCTGAAAACGGCGTAAAAACCCAACTAAACAAACAAACGCAAACATTATGAGTACACAGTACGACAGTACTTTTAATTTTTATTCTGGTTACCGTTTCTAAACAGGAACCCGGTTTATGTTTGACGGAATACCCTACGCAAAAACATAATTCTTCAGACTAAATCTTGGTGACATATACTATTTATTTCATTAGTTTGTATTTATTAAATTTACGTAAGAATTTGTTTTTATTACTTTTCACAGTATCATTCTAACAGATGCTTAATCACTTAACCGCTCGATATGAGGGCACATGGATATAAAGTTTTGTAAATCGGTCAACATGGTGGCTGTAAGTCGACGTGTACTTTTCTGTATGTTCTTCATTTTATTTTCCGAAACAATTAGAGGACAGGGTGATGGCAACGCTATCCCTAATCACCCACAACCTAAAGATACTGATTTTAGGCCAAATCCAAGATTTGCACAAAATCAAGAGAAGCAACAGCAGAATGGGGAACCGGCTGTGAACGATCAAAATAAAAATTTAAAAGAGGGTCAAGCACATGTGCCACATACTAGGAAGTTTCCACATTTCAAGATTTCAGAGGTCCCAGTGTGCAGAGAGGACATAAAAAAATATTGTAATCCAAAGATAGCCGATAATAATTTTGAGGTTATTGACTGCCTGCAGAGTGATGACCAGGCAAGTGTAATGTATATATCAGACTGTCAGATATGCATGTTTAGTGAATATGTAGTCTATAGATGATTGCTCCATAGCCCTATGGAGTGCAGAATAACGTGCCACAATTCTATCTTGCCACAACAGTGATAATCATAGTTACTCTCGACAACTGTGAAAATTATAGTTACAAACTCGCCCAAACTGAAATAATAATGACCAACTCCTATCAAATCTTGTTTATTTATGATTTAGCCTTTGAAAACTTGATTGAATGATAATTAGTAATTGGAGTAATGCAATTTAATCAATAAAACTTTAGATTACATTATAGTCCCAAGCTGACAAAACAATTAAGATTAATAACTTTATTTAGAAATGCATAATTATACCCTAAGGGTTGAAAGCATATATAAGTACAAACATAAAGAGTACAATACAACATAATAAGAAAAAAAAAATATGAAACCTATATGTGAATCTGACAATATATGATTGTACAAATGTACATCTTAAAAGATTAAAGTAATTTTCTTTGTGCAAGCAAAACTACACTAGTAAGATGGTACACTGGAACAAAGAAGCCAGGCTTTGCTGATATTTTCCTGCCAAGGGACTGACATTCCTTTCTGAAATATGTTGTCAGCTTTTAAACTAAAATTAAATTGTGAAATTTTTTTTGTAGGCAGAAAGTAATACGTGTCAATATTAAATAACAACTTGTTTTCATATTAAACTAGCCCAGCTGCATATCCCCGCACTACTCTTGTGTTTTTGAAATCCATACAATCCAAACTAGTGCTGTTGCTATAATGGTTCCAAGTATATATGGTTGCTAAGTAGAAATCACAAATAAAGTAGTCTATCAGGAAATTTACTAAAATCACATATTTTGAAATTCAACTGATCTAGATTAGTCTTTAAGTTAATATGATCCAAAATAATCTATAGTTGCCAAGTAAAATTCCAAAAATAATAGTCTTAGATACTTTCAGGAAATTTACCGAAATTGGAATCACATATTTTTGAAAAGTCCAAACTAGTGCAGTATAGTGATTCCAAATATATATGCTTGTTTAGTTGGGGTTTTGCGCTGTTTTCAGCACTTTTGGCTATTTCGCGGCTGCCAGTTTTTATTGGTGGAGGAAGCCGGAGTACCTGAAGAGAATCACCTATCTTTGGTAGGAAAAGTGGCTATCCTTGTCAATTAAGATCGAAGTCGAAAACATCCCGCCACAGGTGAGATTCGAACTCACAACCTAAGTGTTGACAGGCTAGTGATTGTTAGTAGTCATGACTAACTACATGTACCTAGACCACTCGGCCACTGATGCCCCCAAATATATATGATTGCTTAGTAGAAACACAAATAAACTAGTCTTTGAGTCTTTCAGGAAATTTACCAAAACTGGAATCGCATATTTTTGAAATCCAAAGGATCCTGATTAGTCTTAAAGCTAATGTGATAAAAAAAATTCTTATAATGGCTGAGTTAAATTCCAAAAATAATAGTCGTAGACACTTTCAGGAAATTTACCAAAGTTGGAATAACATATTTTTGACATCCAGATGATCCCAATAATTATTACTACTGATGTGATCCGGACAATACCTGGTTTCTTGTCAAAAATAAAAAAATAATCGTCTTTTAGACTTCCAGAAAATTTAACAAAGTTGGAACCGCATCTTAAAACAATTCTGAAACCTTTAGTACGATCAACATTAGTGGTACAATTTCTGAGTCAACTTCCAGTTCCATTCCAAATAACATGAGAGGGGTTGTGTGTCAAAGGAATAATGTATCCTACCTGTGTAGCCCGGCCCCCAGGGGTGCTATTCAAATTCCGAAACCTTTGGCACAATCTACATTGGCAGGGCAAATACTGAGCCAACTTACAGTTCAGCATTCGAAATAACCGAGAGAAGTTGCGTGACAAAGGAATTATGTACCCTTAGGCTGCCTGGGTAGCCCAGCAAAACAATATCCTCACGCTTCATTGAAGCGCCATGGTTGTAAATCCACATGTACTTAAGAAAAATATGCACAACCCTTTTTATTGACCAGTATGGCAGTAAATAAACAAATTTTCTGCTAGCGCTGAAGCGATAGAGAGAAGTAAACCATGGACCAAAAACTTTCCCTAATTGAACCTAAAAATCTTTGGAATGGTTTTTCATGGCCATTTCTGAGTTTCTAGGATCAAATTTAGAAAAATAAACAAGGTGCCAATTTGTCTTAAGCTTAATTATGTACCAGTACATGCAGTATGTCTTAAATGAGATGCTGGAATGTCTGGGTGCTGATTCGTCTTGTCATGTTTGTTGCCCTTGGGTCATAGGACATATTTTTTTGTGACAGGTAATGAGACAATAACAAATATTAATTATTATGGGAAAAAAATGCATTTTTAATCTGAATTCTATACAGTTCAGCAATGGGTCAAATCGGCACCTGCAAAATACATTTCGGTACCAAAAATAAAACATAGGGGTAAACTGCAGTTTTTGTCTTATATCTCAAAAACCAAAGCATTTAGAGCAAAACTGACAGGGTCAAACTGTTCATTGGGTCAAGATCTACCTGCCTGGAAATTTTCAGACGAATCGGTCAACCTTTTGTTGGGTTATTGTCCCTGAATTGTTAATTTTAAGGAAATTTTGCAGTTTTAGGTTATTATCTTGAATATTATTATAGATAAAGACAAACTATAAACAGCAAAAATGTTTATCAAAGTTAGATCTACAAATAAGTCAACATGACTAAAATCATTGATTGACCCCTTATAGGAGTTTTTGCCCTTTAAAGATGGTGTCCGGTGTGAACTTCCTTTTAAAAATCTTGTCCAATGAAACTACTTTGGTGGAATGGTCCCTGTGTGGTCCTCTTCCAAATTATGTCCAGCATCCCCGACTTTCGACCTACATGGCTGCTGTTACTAAAAATAGAAAAAAAAAGGGGGGGGGGGGTGAATTTCAAAAATCTTCTTTTATGAAACTACAAGGCCAGTTGGAACCAAACTTGACAGTAATGGTCCTTAGGAGGTTCTCTCTCAGAATTAGGTCAGATGACCCAGACTTTTAACCAAGATGGGTGCCACAGCTGAACTTAGTTTAACATAGGGCCCTACGGGGAAATTCATTGAAAAATCTTCTTGTCTGAAACCACTTGACCAATTGGAACCAGACTTGGCAGCATTGGTCCTTAGGAGGTCCTCTTTCAGAAATATGTCCGATGACCCGGACTGTGAACCAAGATGGCCACCACAGCTTAGTTTAACATAGGACCCTATGGGAAATTCACCCAAAAATCTTGTCTGAAACCACTTGCTCAATTAGAACTAGACTTGGTAGCAATGGTCCTTAGATGGTCTTCCTCAGAAATATGTCCGATCACCTGGATGCCAACCAAGATGGCCGCCATAGTGGAACTTAGTTTAATATAGGACCTTATGGGAAAATTCATTTAAAAATCTTATTGTCTGAAACCACTTACCCAGTTGGAACAAGATTTAGCAGTGATTGTCCTCAGATGGTTCTCTTTTATAAATGTGTCCATTGACCTGGACTGTCAACCAAGATGGCTGCCACAGCCGAACTTAGTTTAACATAGAACTCTATTTAAGAAAAACCAGCCAAATTTCCTGCAACACTTAAATATTTAGTCCTGCTCAAGGTGAAAAGTTAAATCCAGATGAGTGATACAGGCTCTTGAGAGCCTCTAGTTTAATATCATAATAACTTTGTACTTTTCAGATCATTGGTCCACAGATACATAGACTTTGCAGCCATATACTTTTCTATTGTCCTTGACCTCCTTTTCATGGTTCATTGACTTCAAAAATCGGTAAAATCTGCATCTAAAGTTTCATAACTAAGTCCATATCTCCGCCACTGTTATATCTAGATCTAGGTTCACCATATTAGTCTATAGATAGTTCTTGGTGGGTACAAATGAACATGCCAGTCTGACACCTGTCCCCAGACTTTGACCTCAATTTCATGCTTGAGTGACTTGCATATAATTTTCCTGATTGACTTGCATATAATTTTCCTGATTAAGTCCATTTCCAAGCAAATACATAACAACTAGGCCTATCATATTTGGTCTATAGATAGTTCTTGGTGGGTAAATGCTGGTATGAGTGACTTGTGGTACATTTTTGTGATAAAGCTCATCAATGACCCGGACCGTGAACCATGATGACCACCAAAGGCAAATTTAGTTTAAAAGAGGACCCTATGGGAAAATTCATTTTAAAATCTTCTTGTCCAAAACAACTTCGCCAATTTGAATCAGACTTGGCAGCAATAGTCATTAGATGGTTTTCTTTCAGAATAAAGTCCATCATCCATCAATGACCCTTACTGTAAACGAAGATAGCCACCTGAGCCGAACTTACGGGGTAGTTCAAAATAGGACCCTATGGAAAAATTCATTTAAAAATCTTCTTGTCAGAAATGGCTGGGCCAATTGGAACCAGACTTTATATGGCCTCCTTCCAAAAGGGTGTCTGGCTTCCCCGACTTTCAACTGACATGGCTACTGTTACAAATGAAAAATAGAAAAAAAAGGGGATGAATTTAAAAAATCTTCTTCTATGAAACTACCTGGCCAGATGGAACATAACTTGGCAGCACTGGTTCTAATGAGGTCCTCTTTCAGAATTATGGCTATTTCACGGCAGCCAGTTTTTATTGGTGGAAGAAGCCTGGAGAGAACCACGACCTTTGGTATTAAAATTGGCAATCCTTGTCAATTAAGATTAATAGTTGAACACATCCCGCCACAGGTGAGATTCGAACTCACAACCTCAGTGTTGACAGGCTAGTGATCATTAGTACCGGTAGTCATGACAAACTACCTAGACCACTCGGCCACTGAGGCTGCCACAGTGGAACTTAGTTTAACCTATTACCCTATGGGAAAATTCATTTAAAAAATCTTCTTGTATTAAACCACTTGGCCATTATGAACCAGACTTGGCAGTAATGATCCTTCTGTGGTCGACTTTCAGAATTGTGTTTAATGACCCAGACTGTTAACCAAGATGTTCGTTACAGCCAAACTTAGTAATAGGAGCCTATGGGAAAATTCATTTAAAAATCTTCCTGACTAAAACGACATGGCCAATTGGAACCAGACTTGGCACCAGTGGCCCTTGGATGGTCTTCTTTCAGAAATGTGTCTGATGACTAAGATTGTCAACCAAGATGGCCACCACAGCTGAACCTAGTTTAACGTAGGACGCTATTGGAAAATTCTTTAAATCTTCTTGTCTGAATCCACTGATCCCATTGGAACAAAACTTTGCAGAAGTCGTCCTTTGTTGGTTCTATGTCGGAATTGTGTCCGATGGCTGCCACAGCTTACGGTAGTTTAACCAGGCAGCAATGGTCCTTAGATGGTCCTCTTTCAGAATTGTGTCTGATAACATAAAATGCTACATGTAACTTTGAAACTACTGAGAAAAAAGGGAGCTGATTTATCCTCATGTGACCAAGACTGTCAACTTACATAGCCACAAATGCCTAACATAGGACAGGATGTTTACTGCTGATTGGCAAATTGAATCCAGTTGAGCGATACAGGTTCCTGGGAGCGTCTAGTTTGAAATTGGTAAAGAAATTTTGATTCCTCCTTTAAAAGGGTAAAGACTGCCTGTTAAAATCAGTGCTTGGCAGTCATCACTTTGCTATGTTTACCAATTATGGCTGCTACAAGTAATTTTATGTAAACATCTGAATTTAAAATTTTTCATTTATATTTGTTGAATTGTTTACAGTTTTAATGTAATAGTACGTTTGAGTAAAATATTTTTGGTTGTCTTGTTTCAAACAGTGAATGTACCGGAATGTATATGACCTGTTAAAGGAAATGGCAGCTGAAAAGTTGATGTATCAGGAAACACAACAAAAAGAATGTCACTTTTAATGTCTGTTAAAAGTGTTAATTTGAAAACCATAAAATTTGACATGTATTTATACATCCACTAAAAGCTTTATAATTCTTGGAAAAACAAGTTAACCAGAGTTTTCATTAATTAAGAACAAAAAAATAACAATCCAAAGATACTAATATTAGATGTAGTAAATTTATACTATGCTGTATTCGACGCATTTCAAGGAGATACCTCTCATCAGCAGCATTAAACCCGAAACATTTGGAAGACCAAAAACCAAACTTTTTTTAAAACAAGAAGTACTCATAACCAAAAATACCGAAATAGAAAGCCAAATTTCCGCAAAGGAGATCTACCATGTGCAATACAAGGAATGAACCCTTAGTAATTCTATTATTTTTGAATTTTGCTAAATACTGGTAATTTCTATAACAAATAAATGAATAATCATGTCAGACAAGTCTGACGACTGGGTTGGCGAATACCCTCGGGTACCTAGGGTCCACCATGCAGAGGCATTGCCCCAGGAGTTTCAAATAATTCATTGCTGCCAATGCTCTATGCTTATTGTAACATGTTTAGGCATTATATTCGTTAATGTTCACACCTCGCTATCGCTCCATGAAAAGTAAAAACAAATATAATACCTACCCATGTTAAAATAAGCATAGCTATAGAGCTTGACATCAATTTACTTACATGCATTTTGATTCTAATAGGACACTATGCATCATTTTTGTTATCGAAGCAAACCCTATAATATTCAGGCAGCAATGTTGATTTTAACAAGGCAAGAACTTTCACAGAAAAAAAAATTGAAATGTTTAATTTAAAACAATCAAAATAAAATCAGACTTAATTTTTGTAAGATTTCAAAGCAAACCCCAGCCTTTCACATCCTGTACAATGTACTGTCTATCTGGCATCATTTGAATATATAATGTTATACCTTGGGTTGTGATGTCACACTTTCATCTGTGATGAGCTTGGCTTTGTTTGCAAAATGAAAAATTTGAGATAGATTCAGTGAAATGGAAGAATGTAACTTTGAAGCTTTATTTGATCAACAAAATACCACAGTTTTCTGCAAAATAGTGATTTCATATGTGATATTTGCTTCACGTGAATGTATTGTGCACATGTGTCAACAATAATTGTTTGATTTAGAACACTGTTGTGTTTCTATAGCAAAAGTGGCACATCATATTAGAATGACTGGTCATCTTGTTACTTGGAAATGCAGTTGCTATTCATTTTTTGGGTCCAGAAGCTATAGCCACCATTTTTTGTTTGTTGTCATCCATTGTCGTAAACTTTCCTTTTTTAAAGATATACTGTTCTGAAACAACAGGGTCAGTTGGGACCAAAATTTGTCCTTGGGTGGCCCCCTTCCAACATATCTGGCATCCCTGACTTCCAACCAATATGGCTAATGTTACTAAAAATAGAAAAAAGCAATGGTCCTTAGGTGTTCTTTCAGCAGTGGTCCATAGATGCTCCCATTTTAGAGCTGAATCCTGGTGAGCAATTCAGGCTCCTGAGAGCCTCTTGTTCCTAATCAGTAACAATGTATTGGTCTATGTAAATTAATAAAATAAATATTGAAATGTATAACACTTTTAGTTTTAAATCAATTTAAATAATCAGTCAATTACAAATTTATATAAGTAGATTTTTCCTTTTGGACAATTTAATATCCTTCATGTTACTTGTCAAAAGGAACAAGTTAAAAATAAATTGTCTTCACTAGAATTAATCATTATGAAGTGTATACCGGTAATAATGATTTTAACTCCCTAACTTGTAGAATTTCAGGTTCTGTGAAATGTACATGTAGATTATTAGCAAATAGCTGATTATCATAATTCTACAGTCTCTATAGTTAAACTCTTTACTTCAAATTTGAAGGTTTAAATATTGAGACTGTACAAATATGATGATCAACTCTTGTGAAATAAGAGTCTTTCAACAGTTATATTACATGTAGCTGTTAAATAAATAACACATCTTAGAGAGGGTGATAGATTGTTACCATGAGAAATTCATTGTCAACTGAGGCAAAGCTGAGGTTTACAATAAATATTTGAGGTTTAACTAATGCTCTGTCACCCTTTCGCATGTGTTTTTTTATTGTATTCTGTGGAAACAATAGTTGGTTGAAGTTTGCTGATTGGAGAGAGTGAAGCTGCTCCTATTAATTTTGGGGTCATAAAATCAAAGGTCAAATCCATTGAAACTGAAAATAGTAAAAAAACAGATGTCCATATTGTAACTTAAGAAGTATTTGTTCAATGGAAACCGAAGTTTGAGAAAAGTTAGCCTCTAGTCGAGGAAAAGAAGCCCACTGACTTTTTGGATCAATTGGTCAAAGTCAACTTCTCTGTGTGATTTTTGGAATAACCCATAATACCTTCTTTCTCCAAGCTTACTGTTTTGCACATTAGAAATAAAAGACAGGCAATACCTGCTACTCATTTTCCCTTCTCTCAATAAATGTGCAGTTGGGTTGAAGGGGGGGGGGGTCGCATCTGTTGCAATGCCAAATTTTTGTTATACTGAATGCTTTATTAATTATTGTTTAAATAGAGAGGGTAACATTGTGCTATAAAAGATAGCTCAGAGTGTAATACTTTTTTTTGTATGTAACGCTCTTGTGTGGAGTCTACTCTCATACATTTTATGGTTGGTTCAGCCTTAAAGTTTGACATAGGAAAAATTATCACCAGCTGATCCATATGTCCCAGTAGAATGTTACCATCATCTTAATCAATGATAAAATTTGATTGTTAAAATAAGTATACGACATATCTATACATGTAGATTCTAAAATGTATATATACCATTCATGAAAATGATTAAACCTAATGGATGTAGAAACCTTTGTGGAAATCAAAGTTATTCGTATCATTTCAACACTTGAATTAAAAACAAACTGACTTGTTTTACACCATAATTACAGTGAATTAAGAAAATTTTGTGTAATAGATTTACATGCATATTACTGATATATCTTTTTCAGTTTATATTTTAACAATAAAATTGTTTCTTCATGGAGAATATTTATGCGAACTTTGTGCTTTAAAAAATTTTTCAGTTTAAATATTTGTTTTTATTTTAATTGCAGATAGCTGATGACATTACTGTAGAGTGTCAACATGTAAGTTTTAAATTTGATAGACGGGTGAAAAATCTGTATTTAGAATTGTATTAGACATGGAAAAATTCATCACCTTGTTTATTACCATATTTATATTAAGCAAGATAAAATTTGAAATGCTCAAGTTGCAAAGTCACAAATGGTACAAACTGTTTCTGTATTGTCAGAATAGATTTGGAAAGAAATTATATGTGACTTGCTATTTATCAAACTGTCAGGAAAGGCTTGAATGTCAAAAAATACATGTAAGGGAAGAAGTATATTTAGTTATTTCAGATTTTATTAAGGTGTTTGTTTTTTAAATTTGAAAAAAATAAAAACGCTATCTGACATGAGTATATTTTTCTGTTACATTTTCGAGTTTGCTAAATGATTTCACATTTGGTTACTGTTATCAAAAGAAATAAGATGATTTACTTTGTATGTTTATCATTATGATATCTTATATTGAGATGTTGTTTTAGTTTTTATGGAATTACAAAAAGAATTTAACACATGACGATAGATTTGAAATGGTAGCAAGTGATGTCTGCAGAACTGATTTAGAAAATGTAAGTTGAAGTTTTCAGATTTTTAAAATTACATGTATTATAATAAATGGGCCAGTTCTAAAAAAATATTGAAAGGACTAACTTCTGTTCATCAACGTTGTTGTTTTTGGATTTAAATGGCAATTTTCATTGATGATCAGTTCTTAAAAAACAAATGAAGTAATAATTCGGCTTTTATGGGGTTTCATTTTAATCTTTTAACAAGTAGGTCTGTTTGAAGTTAAAAAGGGTCCAATAACAACAAGAACCTAATATTTTTTTTTTAGTACCAAAAAAAGCCAAAGATTTTAAAATGGGAATTTGCTATTTATTTGCTAAACATGCAACATTAAGAAGTAATAGTCCTGATTTGTTCATTATGGTTCCTTTATTATGCATAGTGAAATGGCTGCCAACGTATCATTTCCATTCTTTTTACACCGTTAACAAAGGCTGGTCAGCTTGGGAGTCAGAATAATGTATTTGGTGTTGATATCTCAAATAATAACTTGAAATATAATTTGTTCATAATATATTACCAAAGCCAAAAGATAAAGGTAAGGACAAAAATACACACAAAGGAGATACTCCTTTAACCTCACTGAATGTTGTATATGAATTTTTTTGTGACATTTGTGAAATTAAAAGTTCATAATTGAACCAACAATATTTTGGTATAGAAGCTAGAAGAGAAATGTCATTTAGACAGCCTAATGGAATGAATATTAAAGACATTTGATTGGTAAAAATTTACATGAACTAGATTGTCAAACAGCACATATATTAATTTAAAAAATTATTTCAGATTGTCATATAAACACTGGATATAAAGATATTGTTATATTTAATTTTGTAGATTGTGGAATGTAAACAGATAGAGAAGGGAAGTGGTCTGATCATTCCTTGTTTGGTTGACAATATTGATCAAATTAAAGTCAAGGAATGTCGTAGATATATAGAAAAAATGTCTAAAATTGTCTTCAGTGACTACAGACTTATTTATAAGTTCGCTGATGCATGTCACGATGATATTAATGCATTGAAATGTGGAAGATTGGAGACTACTGAGAAAGAGGTATTTAAATATGGAAACTTATGTGCCGTTAACATTTGACATTTTACTGACAAATTCTTCATCATTATATGAAACACAATCGGTCCAATATCCATTCTGTTAGATCTATACAATGTGTATATTTACATTGTATGTTATATAGGATATATACCATCTAAGCAAAGCTGTATATATTGACAAAGATACACTTAAAAAATGTAAAATAACAACTCCATTGTATCAGAAGATTAAATAAAGCATGGATTTATTAAATGATTCTTCTTTTATTCAGGAATCTGTTCACAGACAGGGACATGTTTTAGAGTGTTTGGTGAGAAACATTTCTAGACTAAATCCAAAATGTAAACACCAGTTGTTGAGAGTAGCCGAGCTTCAATCTGATGACTATCATTTGGACAGACCATTATACTATGCTTGTCGAGAAGCAAGAGAACATTTTTGTAAAGATACACAAGCAGGAAATGGGAAAATATATGAATGTTTGTTCAAGTATAAGTTTGACCCGGCAATGCCAGTACAGGTACTATCTTAAGTACTGTAAATTTAGAAATTATTGCGATAAATGCGACAGAATTGTAATCGCAATAATTCAAACTCGCATTTTGGAATTTTTATATGAATGTAAGGATTTTTCTGAACATCGTAAAACTTAAAATTGCATTTTGGTCTAAAAATGAGAAAATCGCAATAATAAATGCACACAATAATTTCTGAATTTACAATATTGGATTTTGTGATAGATGTATGACAATCACAAAGGAAAGTTGAAAAATTAACAACTGGTTGTAGTTAATATATAGAAAAGTGTACTGCATTATTTTTTTCTAATGAACTAGCATGAAATACTGGAAAATAAAATCTGTATTTGAGTTTTCTCAGTATTAAAATGTAAGAATATGGGGTATTAAGACAACATGCCTTAGGATTCAATACCAGATTCTTTCATTGTTCATGTTGTTTTATCTTCAACGATAAAATTCATTTGCAGATTTTATAAGTAGATAGATTTAAATATCTTCATCTATAGAACATTGATTTTGATACAGAAAAATATGGGAACATTATATAAAAAGGAAAAATGAATTGCAAACTTTGTATTGTAGCTATTAATATCAATCTAAGAGTGATATGAAATTCAATTTGAATTTAACTTGATCTTATATTTCATCTTGCAAATGAATCATCCAGTTCTTTCCTGTTACCCATATTGTTGTTTATTTAAGAGTACTGTATTTTATACAAAATGTATGATAAAGACATATAACGTAACCAGTACTGAACATTGGATGTTTTTGTTTTGCAGTGTAGGGAGAATCTGCAGCTAAGACAAAAGGAGATAGCAGAAGATGTAAAAGTTGAAAGAAAGTTTTATATGGCATGTCTGAAAGATATTAAAAAGTATGAGTGTTTCCATACTGGTAAATCAAAGGATCCCGACACCAGAAGAGCATCTGTACTTACCTGTCTTGAAAATGTGATGAAAGATGGTAAATGTTAAAAAATCCAGATTGATCAAATAAAAAAAAATGTGAAAAAATGAAAATACACATTGATTTAAACAAAATTATGACCACACAAGATTTATCACTGAGACAAGTCTCTATCTTGCACTGATGAACTGTTATTGAGATAGTTTGAAGTTTGATCTGCAACCTGTTATGGAAATTTTAATGATATTAATTTTTGTCTCACCTGCGACGAGAAGTCGTAGAGGCGAAATATAGGTATTACTTTACGGCGGCGGCGGCATAAACTTTTGTAAGACTTTAATAACTTTGCACATGTAATACCTAGAGTTATGATTTATGGTCACAAGGTAGGTTATCGTATAAGGTTTGCCGCAGTATACTTATCTTGTGACCCTGACCTCATTTTCATGGTTCACTAACTTCATAAACATGAATTTAAAATCTGCGTCCAAGTTTCGTGGTTAAATCCATTTCTCAGCAACTGTAATACCTAGACCAACCATATTTGGTCTGTAGATAGTTCTTAGTGGGTACATGCCAGTCTGACACCTGGCTTGGGACCTTGACCTCAATTTCATCTTTGAGTGACTTTGTCACTTTTTCATGGTTAAGTCCATTCTCAGAAACTGTAATACCTACTAGACCCACTGTATTTGGTCTATTGATAGTTCTTGGTGGGTACATGCCAGTCTAACACTTGTCTCTGGACCTTGACCTCAGTTTCATGGTTGAATGACTTTCATCCATGTTTCTTGATTAAGTCCATTTTTCAACAACTTTAATACCTAGATCTGCTGTATTTGGTCTATTGACACTTCTTGGTGGGAACATGCCAGTCTGACACTTGTCTTTGGACCTTGACCTCAAGTTCATGGTTGAGTGACTTTCATCCAAATTTCTTAAGTCCTTTTTTCAGCAACTGTAATACCTAGATCCATCTGTGTTTGGTCTAAGTTCTTAATGGCTACATGCAAGTCTGACACCTGTCTCTGGACTTTGACCTCAATTGCATGCTTGAGTGACTTTGTCACATTTTCGAGATTAGGTCCATTACTCAGCAACTTTAATACCTAGACCCACCATATTTGGTCAATAGATAGTTCTTAGTGGATACATGTTGGTATGACACCTGCCTTTTGACCTTGACCTAAATTTCTTTTGCAAAATGTTGGGTATCCGAAATCATTATACTGTGTCCATGTGCATACTCAGGCGAGACATGTAGTGTGTCCACTCTTGTTCTTTCTAAATATGTGATAGTTAGGTTGCAGTTTTAATTGTTGAATTTGATTTATTTGATTTAGCAAGATTTTGCTAGATTACATGCACATACTGTGAATTCATTTATTTTTGCACCAATTTTGTGGATTTTAGAAATGATATTTATTGGTTTTTACCTACTTCGCCAACAGTGAAAGCAGGTCTAGTAACCACTTGACTCCTTCAGTCTGTCTATCAGAAAGACCTTGGGTAGGAAAATTTAGTGAAAGTTTGCTTGTCTTCTACAGAAGAGAATGATTTTATATTTTGTATGCAGCTTCATAATGTTGAGTTGTAGTGTGTCAGCAATTTTTGGATCTGTCTTACAGCCACTTCCTATTTCCCGATAGTTTAAAATTCAACAATACTCAAAACATTAGAAAAATTTTCGTGAAAGTTTTCCTGGTTTCTACAGAAGGGAATGATTTTATATTTTGTCTGCAGCTTGATAATGATGAGCTGTATTGTGTAAGCTATTTTTGGATCTGTAAGGCAGCCACATCATTTTTGCCAATCAATGAATTGCATGCTGTGATGCAGGTCCAGACCCGGTTTTGGTCTTGTTGAATTCATTGATTTATGTTTCAAAATATCGAAGTAAAAATAGATGATTTAAGAAAGACAAAAATTTTCCATATGCATGATTTTAGTTAATTTACTCAGGGATGATTTTATTACGTTTTTTTTTTTGGCTGATTTCCCCTTTTTGCGATTCAGATTTCCCAGTAATGGTTTAATTATTATACATAGCATTTTGGCTTCTGGTACAGTATTTTTGTTTTTATTTCTTGCTGGGAAAATCATCTCTGTTTACTGTGGCTATGAAATCAAGAATATATTGTAATACCTTGAATTAAAAGTGTTTTGCAGTAATTTTTGTCGAGCCTGCAACTTTAGCCGCAGAAAGCTTGACATAGGGATGGTGATTCGGCGGCGGCGGCGGCGTTAACTCACTTCTTAAAAGCTTTATATTTTAGAACATTAGAACATGGAAGACCTGGATGCTTTATACTTTGTATAAATATGCCTTATGTTACGAAGTTTCCGTCTGTCATATGTACATTGTCCTTGACCTCATTTTCATGGTTCAGTGACTACTTAAAAAAAAAGATTTTTTGTAATGTTAATTTCTCTCTTATTATGAGTAATAGGATAACTATATTTGGTATGTGCGTACCTTACAGGGTCCTCATCCCCGTCAGACAGTTTTCAATTGACCTCGACCCAATTTCAAGGATCAGTGAACAAGGTTAAGTTTTGGTGGTCAAGTCCATATCTCAGATACTATAAACAATAGGTCTACTATATTTGGTGTATGGAAGGATTGTAAGGTGTACATGTCCAACTGGCAGGTGTCATCTGACCTTGACCTCATTTTCATGGTTCAGTGGTTATAGTTAAGTTTTTGTGTTTTTGCCTGTTTTTCGAATACTATATTCAATAGGTCTACTATATTTGGTGTATAGAAGGATTGTAAGGTGTACATGTCCAACTGGCAAGTGTCATCTGACCTTGACCTCATTTTCATGGTTCAGTGCTTATAGTTCAGTTTTTGTGTTTTGGCCTGTTTTTTCGAATACTGTATGCAATAGGTCTACTATATTTGGTGTATGGAAGGATTGTAAGGTGTACATGTCCAACTGGCAGGTGTCATCTGACCTTGACCTCATTTTCATGGTTCAGTGGTTATAGTTTAGTTTTTGTGTTTTTGCCTGTTTTTTCGATTACTGTATGCAATAGGTCTACTATATTTGGTGTATGGAAGGATTGTAAGGTTTACATGTCCAACTGGCAGGTGTCATCTGACCTTGACCTCATTTTCATGGTTCAGTGGTTATAGTTTAGTTTTTGTGTTTTGGCCTGTTTTTCAAATACTGTATGCAATATGTCTGACAGCATTTACTTTCATTAGAAATACACGACAGGCGAGACATTTTTGTGTGTCAACTCTTGTTTCTTTTATTTCATAGAAGTATATAATTTATAAGACTTAGATGCTTGAAAGCATTCAATATACATGTAAGGATTTAGAGATGTTTAAAATTAGATTAAAGAACATTTATTGGGTTAATATGAGAAATCAACCCATGTAACACTGGAACATAACAAAAATATGTTTTTGAATACATAAAGAAAACTTTTATCTATTCAGTTTGACCATATTGACTTTATATTTTTCAGATAAAAAGATTACTCCAGAATGTCTCGGTGAAATGAATGAAGTAAGATCGTCACTATTGAGTGATTACAAGATACATCCTGAGCTTATTGCCAGCTGTGAGGAAGAGATAAAAACATGTTTGCCAGACAACATTGATAAAATAGAGGAAGGACAAGTTGTCCATTGTTTAATGGATATGGCAAAAACTAAAATAAGAAAAAATGCTCCTGATGAAAGATTACCAATGTCAAAAAAATGTCGACGTGCAGTAAGTAAAATGATAGCACCTGGAGTCATATTATTTTTACTGAAATGTATTTAGAAGTGTACAGTTTAATTATTAAACTTTATAAATCACTGCTGATACCAGTGAAACTTAATTATGTTGGTATTTCATATCTGTTATATGAATTTTGATTGACCTTTTATTGCATGGTTTCAAAAATCTGTGACACTTTATACTCATGGATGACGATGGAAAATACCTTTCCAGAGCAGTAAAAGACTTCTTCTTTCAGAGTTTATATTTTATTACACAAGGTTTAACAAGGAATCAAACATCATAAAATCATTAACTGGTTTTGATTTTGATGCAATATGTACAACATACTTTCGAACTTATAACAATCAGTGTATTTAAGAGATACAAAATGGTAGATAGCTTTTTACAACAAAACTTCAGATTTTTTTTAGCTCACCTGGCCTAAAAGGCCTAAAAGGCCATGTGGGCTTTTGCCATCACTTTGCATCCGTCGTCCATCCATCTTCCGTCCACATTTCAATTTTCATCTTCTTCTCGGAAACCACCAGTCCAAATTGAATCAAACTTGGCAGGAATGTTAATTGGTTGGTTCTATACAAAAATTATGTTTTTTTGTGCTGATTGGATATTCAACATGGCTACCAGGGGCAGATAATTCATTCTGATTGGACTTATCTTCAAAGCTCTTTTTATCAGAAACTACTGAGCCAATTGAATTGATTTGTTGCATGAATGATGCTTGGATAAACCTCTACAAAATTTATGTTTTTTGTGCCATTCTGAAATGCAAGATGGCCACCACAGCCGGACTAGTTTAACATTGGACCCTATGGGGAAATTTGTATAAAGGTCTTCTTGTCAGAAACTACCAAGCCAATTGAAATGTTTTTATGTATGAACAAGCATTGGATGAACCTCTACAAAACATATGTTTTTTGTGCCGCTTGGATATTCAACATGGCTACCAGTGGCAAATAATTCATTCTGATTGGACTTATCTTTAAAGCTCTTCTATTCAGAAACTACTGAGCCAATTGAATTAATTTCTTGCATGAATGATCCTTGGATGAACTTCTACAAAATTTATGATTTTTGTGGCGATCGGAAAATTCAAGATGGCCGTCACAGCCTGACTTAGTTTAACATTAGACCCAATGGGGAATTTTGTACAAAAGTCTTCTTGTCAGAAACTACCAGGGCAATTGAAATGTTTTTGATGTGCAAATGATCATTTGATAGACCATTATAAAAATTATGTTTTTATGTGTCGATCGGAAATTCAATATGGCCACAGCAGCCAGACTTGGTTTAACATTGAACTCTATGGGAAATTTGTACAAAGGCCCTCGTGCTAGAAAGTATCAAGCCAATTGAATTATTTTTTTGTATGAACAAGCATTGGATGAACCTCTCCAAAACTTATGTTTTTTGTGCCAATTGGAAATTCAAGATGGCCACCACAGCCACATAAGTTTTACATTGGACACTATGGGGAAATTTGAAGAGAGGTCTTCTTGTCAGAAAATACTAAGCCAATTGAAAGGTTTTTGTTGCATGAAGATCCTTGGATAAATGTCTGCTACAAAAGTTATGTTTTTGTGATGATCGAAATCCAAGCTAGCTGCGACAGCTGGACTTAGTTCAACATTGGACCTTGGAAGAATTCTTTCCATATCTTTTCTAGAAGTGATGGGCACTGTAGACCAATTCCTTACAGATCTTAGAAGTGCTTTGTCATCTAAAATCCAGGTGAGTGATTCAGGTTCCATGGAGCCTCTGGTTTTGAATTTACACAATAAAAAATGGTCTTTCTTATATATTTATTTTATTAGGTAGAAGACTTGCTATTAGAGGCTGATGTTGCAAGTAGTTACAGAATGGATCATGTTTTAATGAAAGCTTGTTTACCTGTTGTCCAAACAGCATGCAAAAACATACAAGAAGGAGATGCTAGGTATTCTTTTCTGCAAAATCATTTGTTGTATCCAAATACCAACAAAAAAGAGTTTAGAGTCAGTTTACCAATCGGAGAGCTCTTTTTTTGTTGGTTTAAACAATAAACTTCATCAGTACCTTAAGTTTAAATTAGGCATCACTAGTCTGATGGGTCTTTTAATACATGCTCTTTTTCATCTAACTTTCATTTTTCTTTTTTTTAGTTCGTTAATTTTCCTTTCAGCCTAGTAAAAGTAATGCCTGAAATAGCCACAATGTCTATTGTATGAAAAAGTTGTTGGAGATATGAAAAAACAGTAAAAACAGGATGGACTGAATGATTCAATTATATTTACCATTTTAAGGTTAAATGCCTTAATTTGAGAAGGTGGGGTAAATGCCAGTTGATAAGTAAATGAATTTTAAATGTTTTCTCTATTTCTAAAGACAGAGTCCAAATTTGATGCAAGAAATTAGAAAGTATAGGTGTCATACATGTTTGTTTGTAATGTAGAGTTATGTTTACAGAATATTAAATTGTTTAATGGAGAAGATAGACGATGATATAATGACAGATGAATGTGAAGAAAGACTCATGGAGATACAGTACTTTGTCATGAGAGACTGGAGGTAACATTGTAACATTGTAATACTTTTGCAGTTCTTATTTTTCAGCATTCATAATTATGTCTTTTCATTATATTTATTGAAAATAGAATAAAGTTCAGTTTTACACCGTCAGAAAGGTATTGTTCTGAGATCAGTGATTGGATAAAATGTTTTTGAAAAATTTCCGAAATGTTTGTGGTTAAGTTATAAAACCGAAATATCAATACTGACAAATATAATTGCCTGTCATAAGATTCTACACTTCATGACATTGGTCATATACGGGGAGATAATATTCAGATTGATTAGAAAGTTAACATAACAAGGCAAAACATGTTGAAGTCAAATGATGATTTAACCTCCCATTACATTTCAAGCTGTCATTTTATTTTATATCTGTAATCACTTCTGTGTAAAACGCTACAGTATAAGAATTTAACAGACATGTTTATCACATTATATAAGTAAAATTAATTTCATCAAACCTATTTATATATTTCATCTATGTGAATTTTTTTTTGTTCTTTCAACATGAGCATATTTAATTCTGTAGTTTCAAAAAATTCAGCTGTGGGAAAATTAAGACAGTTCTTAAATATTGTATGCATTAAATAAAGCCAGGAATATACTTTTTACATAATTGATGATTCATCATATCTCATTGAGGGGCATTTGAAAGTTATTTTTTTTAGGGTGGCATTTTTTTGTTTTGTTTGAAATTCTCTAGTGCAAAATACAATTTAGAGTATGTATTCATTATTATTAATTTGTGGTTAATCTGCAATATAAAACATAAATAAATCCTCATCACTACATTTTTGATAATTTTTATTGTTATATAGTTTGAGAGAGCAAAGAACTAAAATGTAGCAATAACCTTTCCAGACAAGGAATAACTCTTTTTTTGCACTTTAGACATTTCTTCCTCTGCTTTTTATATGACTGCAAATATTTGTGGTTGTATTATGGTATGAGCATGTCGTAGGCATCCGTAGACAGTTAGGTCTATGTTCATTTACTTTTGTTATATTGAACCTGTCCTTATGATATTTTACCACAATGGTACCTTTAAGAAATAAGGTTGGGATTAATTTTGGGAAATCTGGCGCCTCCCTTTTTTCTGGGAATCATGAGGAGTTTTTCGATAATTTTGTAACTTTTTATAAATTTTTATCTGATTCTTATGATTTTTGTTTGTAGTGTTCATTGATAAAAATGGAAAATGTCTGTAAGATCTGTTTTTCACTAACTATTACCATTTTAGAGATATAAGGAGCCAAAAAAGGGACACACCTTAATTTCAAAACTTTTATTTCAAATCCGATTTTGATGAATTTTTTTTAAATGGTTCATCATAAGAAATACAATAAAAGTTACTTAAGGTATATTTGTAGATGCAGAGATAAAAGGGATGTAAGGGGCTAAACTTAGCCTATTTTCGGGACACCTAAAAATTTTAATTTTCTTCCAGTTTTAATGCCGATTTTTCTTTCAATTCATCATGATGTGTGGTTCCAGTAGTATATCAACATTTTATGGTTTATGAGATATAAGGGGTTAAAACATCCTATTCTTATGGGGATTTTTCTTGTAATTTACCTTGATGAATGCTTTCATTAGTATTTCAACTATTTATAGCTCACCTGTCCTAAAAGGACATGGGAGCTTTTGACATCACTTGGCGTCCGTCCGTCGTCCGTCCGTCCTAAACTTTTTCAAAGATCTTTTCCTCTGAAACCACTTAACCAATTACAGACTTACTTAGTATGAATTATCCTTAGGGTATCTAGAATAAATTTTTTGTTTTATTTTCTTGTCCGTCGAGAAACAATGCCGCCATGGCTAAAAATAGAACATAAGGGGTAAACTGCAGTTTTTGGCTTACATCACTAAAATAAAAGCATTTAGAGCAAAACTGACATGGGGTAAAAATGTTCATAAAATGTTCATCAGGTCAAGATCTACCTGCTTTGAAATTTTCACACGAATCGTTCAACCCTTTGTTGGGTTATTGCCCCTGAATTGTTAATATTAAGGAAATTTTGCAGTTTTATGTTATCTTGAATATTATTATAGATAAAGACAAACTGTATACAGCAAAAATGTTCAGCAAAGTAAGATCTACAAATAAGTCACATGACCAAAATGGTCAATTGACCCCTTATAGGAGTTTTTGCCCTTTGTCACAGATGTCTAGTTCATTACTTGAAATAAATTAAATGGTAGCTGTACAAGTAAAATGGAGCGTTAAGGGTCAAGGTCATTGAAAAATTCCATAGCAACCGATGAAAAAGTCCCTAGAAACAGATGAAAAAGTTCCTAGCAACCATATATATTTGGGTTCAGGGCCTACAATTTACCTGTTCAAGTCAAAATGGAAGGTCAAGAGTCAATGCCATTAAAAAAAGTCCATAGCAACCAATGAAAAAGTCCCTAGAAACCATGGCTTTTTGGGTTCAGGATTCTATATTTTAGCTGTACAGGTCAATATTAAGGATAAAATTGCGACGGCATACATTAAATAGCAAAAACAATCATTGATGCAAGATCTACTGGTACACAAAAGATAGCAGGTGAGCGATTCAGGCTCTTTGGAGCCTCTTGTTCTATCTTTTGTTGTTTTTGAGATTCAAGGAGTCAAAGTTAGCAATTTTGGAGGAAACAAAATTTTTATTTTTCATCCAATTTCAATGGAGATTTTTTCTTTCAATTCATCTTGAGAGTCCTTTAAGTAGTATGTCAACAGATTTCCCCCATCTTTTAGAGCTTTTTAACAGGGGATTTTTAAGTTTTTTTTTGTTTTACATGTGGTTTTTGTGGTAGGTCCAATATTTTTGTGTAATGTATACCCAACACTTAATGGTGGGTCAGGCATAATAGTGTGTCCACACTTGCTTTAACTGTTTACCTGTCCATATGTTGTAGTTGTATCTTGCTGCATTCAGTAAACCCCTTTCATTATGGCAAAATTTCATTTACTTTGAAAGTGCAGACTCAAATGCAGAAATAATTCATAACAATTATTCTATTTTCATTAACATTAAACATATGGATACAAAGATAGTGATCTTACATGCTCTATTTCATTACCTTAATAAACTAACAATATAAGAAAAAAACTTAGTATTTGATAATATATGTAAAATTTGTTAAGATGGAAGCATTTTTATAAAAGAAAAACCTTTGAAATTGCTTTTGAGTCTTGTTGGATAGTAGCACAGTAGAGGTTAGAATTTTCCATAAATGTGGGAGATATTTTTGTTGAGTTTTTGAAAATTAGTTATAGTATAACTAATCACTGAATTCAAATAACAGAAATAAACAACGTGTGACCAAACTATGCAGTAAAGCATGAGTGCGCACAGCACACAAATTATTTACAGCTATCGATTGGTCACAAGTTGTTTATTTCTGGTATTTCAATTCAGCAGTTAGTTATACTTTTTATTACATTGTTCAGAATCTAACATTTCAGCAGAAATAAATTGAAATAAAACAGACTATGTCTTTTGAAATCTCTGGCTATTGTGACGTCACTTCCTAGAGTGAAATACCTGCTGTTCTTTTCACATGTGATTTACCAGCTTTTCTTTCATTCAGATACTACGGTAAATCACCGGTTACAATGTAATAAAGTGGGTTATTGACTTCAGCAGAGTAACTAGACAATGTGAACTGCTCATTGCTTGACATCCAAACTATGTTCCAGCTAGTCAGAAACTGCCCGTCCTGTTTCTTATCTGATGTGTTTATAAAAGGGAATTCAAGTATAGACTTTATGAATATCAAAAGCCTGGCAATGGAAAAATATCAAAAGTTTCTAGTTATTATATTGGATATTAATATAGCAAGTTGTCCTTTAATGACTAGCTGGATCATTGTATTTCAACGGAAAAAAAATATAATTCCTTCCATTTCACAACATTGCTTGTAGATGCCTACATCACATGTAGCGTCTCATTGCAGATTAGATGAAAACCTTTTCAAACATTGTCATGACAATGCAGTCAAGCTTTGCCATGCCTCCTCCACGTGGAATGATATCCAAAGCACCGATGTTAACAACTGGGGATTAGTCTTACCATGTTTATATCGTAACATGAAATCTGACGACCCAAAGAGTCAGGTGAGACTGCGACCTTGTAGGCATGGCTCCCAATCGTTTCATCTCCATACAATATCAACGTCTCATGATTTTAGAATATATAGTAAAAGGTTGAATAGCAGTGCAATTTATAATTTACTATATTATAAACTTTTTTATGAAAATAGAAAAATTGTAGACATTGATATTGGTATTAGCTAGTCAATCATTGGGCTAAATGTATCTGCTTTTAAATGATTGTTTTAGTCATTGCTTAACACATGAATTTCAAGATTTTTCTTTCAATCTATTTATTATATGAACATATATTTACATGTATAAAAAAATCAAAAACTATTTTTCTATGACTAAAACAATTAACTTCACTTATGCTTGAGAGGCATTTTAAATATAATGTGCCTGTATGATCATAAATATTATATATCTTTAAATTCTCACCTTCAGTGCAAAGCCACGTGGAACATAGGGAAAATATAATATTATTAACTGATAAATTCAGCCTTTAAAAAGCTTTTTTATTTACAAAAGTAACGAAAAATTAACAGAATATTCCCGCTATGTGTATATATGATCCATACAGGATTTTTTTTTATAGTTGAAGATGCCTCCTGCACAATACTTATTTTCCCACCTGCATGATTAAAATAGTGTACATATTCTCTTAACACAGTCTTAAACGGAAATGGCAGAAGGTACCAGATTTTAGAGTTCAGATGAATCTTCTCAAAATAAACCAGTTCCTTTCAACCTGTAAACTGTTTTCTTTTATGAACTGTGTGGTCAGGGTGTAAAACATTTAAAGATACTAGAAAGTCTGAATATTTAATTTGTCTTAGCTATGTTCTTTGAAATTGTGTTCTGTTTCAGAGTTCATTGAACTATTGACTATAACAAGCTTTGTTGTTGTGATGTTTTGAAACAACATTTGGGAATCTTAAAATGAAAAATGTAAAAAGATAAAAAAAGCTTGTTTTCATGAAGTTAAGAAAACAAAGCATAAAACTGTCCTGCTAGCACTTAATGCAAATTTCATAATTTATCTGGACTTTGAAGACTTTCTGGTATTTTGACCCATATGATTAACTTTAGATATATGGTAATGGTTATTGTCTGAAAGGATAAATGATATTTATTGTGGAAATTTTTAATTAGATTAGATGAACAGCTGTATCAGAAGTGTCGACGATATGCTAAAGAGTACTGTAACTTTAAAGGAAAATGGCATGAGAAAACATCAAAAAATGATACTACGGGACAGCATGTAATGTCCTGCTTATATCGTCACACTAAGGAGCCTGGACAACAACAGGTTTGATTTGAGGGAATCCATATACATTATATACACCAAGCACGAAAAAATCACTATGGTACTATTCTGTCCATCATATAAAGTGGTTACTATCATTGGGGAAAAATTTACAGAATAACTTATAAATATAACAGGAGACTTAGGCATTACTTTTTCAGCTGTAGTGATGTTGATAATAGCCAATACACTTAAATCTTTAATCACCTAGTCATTGTCATGTCATTGGCCTTATTTTCACGATTAAGTCTGTTTCTGTATCTTTTATGGCAAGCCAGTATTTGGTTATAGAATTAATAAAATAGTGTAGACTTAAGAATAAGAATAAGAATAATTTTATTGATTTAAAGACCAAACATTGATCTATCATCAAACAAGAACAAACATAAAAAAAATAACAAATACATCATGAACACAATAACAATCAACAGTGAAAAAAATGTGTTAAATGACAGTAGACATCACAGCTGAGGACATATAGCATATTATTCAAAGGTCTTAGAAAGGCAATTGATAACAAAGCATCTTTGCAGCTCATTAACTGTTTACTCTACATCACTACTACCACAAGCTATACACATTACATGATAAGTCACATGGCAGCTGATTAGTCTAATTATAACTCAACTTTAAACAAGAGGCTTTATTGGTCTTAGCTAACTATACAACGAAACAGTTACTAGGATTATCTTTCTTTAATAAGACAACTACAGGTACACATTAAAAAATAACTTGATATCAAAATAGTTGCATGTACCTGATTAAATGATTACTGATTCTGCTTCAATAAGGCCAAAAAAAAAAAAAATATGTGTTTCCGGTTACGGCTCTAAAAAAGTAGGGTCGGTAGGTAGGGATTTTCTTTTTTTTTGTTAAATATCAGAAAATTGATTAACCAAACGCTGTTGTATTGTGTTGTAGTATCATTAATTATCCATGTATTATGTTGTCTGGTAGTTGATTAATACTATATTGTAACAGTACTTCAGCTTGAAAATGAAAATGGAAGGGCACTTAGCAAGATCCATTTTTAATAGCACTTCATCAAGATAACCATTCTTAAGGGTAATATTGATGTTAATGTGTGCATCATAAATTCAGGGTACACTCTGTGTATTGTATATAATTATCAGCGATGTGTTTACTAGAAAATGTCAGAACATTTTATTTAGTACAAATAAATGAATTAAACCTTGTAGTTTTGTCATGATGTTCTTGCTATTTAAATGACAGAAATCCTACAAACAGATTGTTTTTTACCTGCCTGCAAGCCACTGATTTCTGAAATTCTTTTCATTACTTTATGGTAATGGATGGTGAAAGTGAAAATGTTATATTTAATATGTAGCATTCCTTCATTCTACAGTAAATATTCTCCGAATTTTCCCTTGGTTGTAATGGATAAAGAAAGCTAACGTTATATCCATCACAGCTTTCCTGTGAAATATAATTTCATTGTCATAGGTTGACATAACTTGTAAATAAAGCCTGACATAAAATTTTACCAGAAGGCACAAAAATTCACGTTCTTTATTTAATTTTACACAATGTATGAGGAAGTGTAACTCATCCTCAACATCTGTATTACATAGCTGACATATCCTTTGGTCAACTGATAGTTTCATTTTTTTTTTTTTTCACTGTTGATTGTTATTGTTATTTTTTATTTGTATGTTCTTGTTTGATGATAGATCAATGTTTGGTCTTTACATCAATAAAATTATTCTTATTCTTATATCAACCTCTTTCTATATTCAAATTACTATTATTAATTTGAATCTTGATAAAATTACTAAGATTTTGCTTATCTACATCTGCAAATATGTACAATTCTTTTTTTAAATTCTTGTTTAACATCACGGTAAGTTCTCAATTTATTTCCACCGAATAATTATTATCGTCATTAAGTAAAGAGAACCAATAAAACTTAAAATGATTACAATGTAAACTTTCTTTTTTGAATAGTTTGACCAAAGACCAAGGTCTTGCAGACTTTCTATATAAGTTTTCATTCAAGAATAATATGTCATGCGAGCCATTTTTCAGCGTCCACTTACATTTGCTTATTTCATGTCCAAGATACATGTTGCACTTTTTTTGTAGACAAAGTTTCAGTTTGGTTTTGTTTTCAGTGGAAATTTTTTGTTCATGTTTTATAAAACTGCTTTCATGATTTTTGAGTAAGTCCAAATTATTGTCTGTAGAATTCAATTCTTGTAACAGATTTTTTTGGCTCGCCTGCGACCAAGAGTCGCGAAGGCGAGATATAGGTGTCACTTTCTTCTGGCAGCGATGGCGTAAACTTTTTTAGCTCACCTGGCCAAAGGCCATATGAGGTTTTGCCATCACTTTTCGTTCGTCGTCTGTCGTCCGTCCGTCCGTCCGTCCGTCGTAAACTTTTCATTCAAACATCTTCTCCTCAGAAACCATTTGGCCAATTCCAACCAAACTTTGCATGAGTGGTGTATGGAAGGTCCTCAACAAAGTTTCCTCATTTAGATCTGATTGGTCAAGAAACATGGCCACCAGAGGCAATTCTTGTTTCTGATTGGCTGATTTTCAAAAATCTTCTCCTCTGAAATGGCTGGGCAGATTGGATCGAGGCTTCATAGGAATGATATATGACATGTCCTCCACAAACGATCCTCATTTTATATTGATCCGATGAAAAACATGGCCACTGTTGCTAAAAATAGAACATAGGCGTAAATTGCTGTTTTTTGCTTATAACTCAAAAACCGTTACAGATTTCGAAAATCTGACATGGGGTAAAATTGATCAGCATGACAAGATCTACCTACCCTGAAATTTTGAAGGAAATTCCAAAACCCATTTAGGAGTTATTGCCCTTTTTTCATCAAATTTTCAAAATTTTAACATTTTTTGTCATTTATCTCCAAAACTATTTGAGATAGAAGTGAAATGTAAATTTGAAAAATGTTTGCCATGTTGAGATCCACCTACCCTGAAATTTTAAAGGAAATCCCAAAACCCATTTAGGAGTTGTTGCCCTTTTTTTGTCAAATTTTCAAAATTTTTTCATTCAAAAATCTTCTCCTCTGAAACCGCTGGGCCGATTGGTTTGAAACTTAATAGGAATGATCTATGACATGTCCTCTACAAACGATCCTCAATTTATTTTGATCTGACATAAAACATGGCTGTCGTAGCTAAAAATAGAATATAGGGGTGCATGTGTTGTTTTTGGCTTATAACTTAAAAACCGTTACAGATATCAAAAATCTGACATGGGGTAAAATTGATCAGCATGACAAGATCTACCTAACCTGAAATTTTGAAAGAAATGCTAAAACCCATTTAGGAGTTATTGCCCTTTTTTCGTCAAATTTTGAAAATTTAACATTTTTCGTCATTTATCCCCAAAACTATTTGAGATAGAAGTGATATGTAAATTTGAAAAATGTTTGCCATGTTGAGATCTACATACCCTGAAATTTTAAAGGAAATCCCAAAACCCATTTAGGAGTTATTGCCCTTTTTTTGTCAAATTTTCAAAATTTTAACAGTTTTGCATTTATCTCCAAAAGTATTTGAGATAGAAGTGAAATGTAAATTGAAAAATGTTTGCCATGTTGAGATCAACCTACCCTGAAATTTTGAAGAGAATCCCAAATTCTATTTAGGAGTTATTGGTTTGTGTAATTTGAGGTCGGGTTCTGTTACATTTATTTAAGGTTCACCCTTATTCCTGGTCAATTTTATCAACTTCCTGCCAGGGCTACCACCATCAGGAAACATATTTTAACATTAAACCTTATGAAAAATAAATCTTCAACAAATTTTCCCTGAACAATTGAACCAATTGAAACAAACTTGATCAAATAGTTGATTAATTGTCCAATGAAAACCAGACTCCAGGTGAGCGATACAGGCTCTGGTGAGCCTCTTGTTTTAAACTTTAATAACTTTGCACATATACTACCTACAATTAAGATTTATGGTCCACAGATTGCTTATTGTATAAGGTTTGCCGCAGTATACTTGTCTTGTGACCCTGACCTCATTTTCATGGTTCACTGACTTCATAAACATAAATGTGAAATCTGCGTCCAAGTTTCATAGTTAAATCCATTTCTCAGCAACTGTAATACCTAGGCCAACCATACTTGGTCTATAGATAGTTCTTAGTGGGTACATGCCAGTCTGACACCTGGCTTGCAGAGTTCGCGAAAACTTTTTTTGGCCTGTCAGTCATGGGACTGACAAAGCCAGTTTTTCTGTCAGTCCTACAAATTTTTTGCTGGACCTACAAATTCTGTCAATTTAAGCCTGAAAAAAAAATTTAATTGCATATTTCAAAGAAACATTGTTTTATTAATATTAACATAATCTTGGTGACACTTCAAATTCTCATAATCTATGTTTGAACTCAATCTGAAATTGCTACATCCTGTCAAGAATAAGTTTTTATTTTTTAAATTTTCATACGGCTTTGTAGTGCTGTTGCCGGAAAATACTTTAAAGTAGCGTATACATAATGAATATGTCATTTGTTTTGCTTCAGTATTGTACTGAAGCCATTCCCTTTTCTCTTTCCAATTGGCAGAGAATGACCGGTCTGGTCTCTGTTCCCGTTCATATATCTCCCTTTTTGACTTTTTGGCTTCAAGGGACTGGTCTTTGGTCACCGCCAATCGTTTACCTGGGACTGCCCCAGAAAGAAATCTTATAGGCCACATGCCATAAAAATACTGGAAACTGGTTTGTTTAAAATAAAACCAGTAACGGAAATTTAACTAGCCGCAGATACATCTGATGACCGAGGTAAAAAATGAACTGACAGAGGGACTGCAACGGCTGTTTTTGCATCGGTCATCAGACCACTGCTAGCGATCAAAATACTGGTCCCACTCAAATTTATGCGGTCAGGACCGACGATTTTCGCGAACTCTGGGCTTGGGACCTTTACCTCAATTTCATGTTCGAGTGACTTTGTCACTTTTTTATGGTTAAGTCCAGTTGTCAGAAACGGTAATACCTAGACACACCATATTTGGTCAATAGATAGTTCTTAGTGGATACATGTTGGTATGACACCTGCCTTTTGACCTTGACCTAAATTTCTTTTTCAAAATGTTGGGTATCAGATAATCATTATTCTGTGTCCATGTGCATACTCAGGCGAGACATGTAGTGTGCCCACTCTTGTTACAATCCAGTCCAATTCTCAACAAATGTTATAAATGTATTAAATGTAGACCCACCATTTTGGTCTATAGATAGTTTTTGGTGGGGACATACCAGTCTCAGACCTGCCAGCTTGCCTTGGACACAGTTTTAGGCTTGAATGACATGCGTGAGATTTTTCTGAAAGATGTAACTAGCCATTTCACCTAATGAATTTACAATGTAAAAGGGAGATAACCCTTCATATGAGATATGAAGTATTACATCAAATACATGTATGCACAAAATGCACAAAAAATATTTCAAGGATGTTCGCTGCTCAGTTTCAAAATAAGCTTTTCATAACACTGGTAAATATTGATAGTTGATTAATAAAGGAACTAAAAGAGCGAAAAAAATTATAAGTCCGTGTGCTTGTTTTCGAGATATAAGCCATTGAAAATTTGGCAGGAAAAATAGCTTTATCATTGACAAGTTTTATTTCTCAAAAACCATTAAATAATTTCAAGGATTTTATAAGATTTTTAAAAATGGCTTATTATTCTGCATGCAAAAGTTTTATGAAAAGAAAAATTGGTGTTAGTGGGAAAAATAATTTATGGCATTTAAGTGGATAAAACCAGATGATTCTGAACATTTGACAAAAATTCAAAAACATGACCAACGAACATCCTTAAACAATGGTTTTACAACTTTTAGGACAAGTCTGAGTTGGTTATTTAAAATTTCTAATATTTTTGATTTTTGATCAGATTAATTTTTCTATTGGAATTACCCATTCAAAATCATATTGAGGTAAAAAAAAAAATCAATGGTAAAATTTGTATAATTTCTTGAGCCTTTTGGGCTAATTAACCAACAAAATTGTTATAATTCTAACATTTAGACTTCAAAAACATATAAAAATTCCATTCCACAAATTGAGGTTTTTAGAATCTGACATCTTGTAACTTGTGTTTTATTAGATATATGATATTAGATTAGCAGATTTTATGAGATGTATCGAGTCATGCATGCTTTGGTGATAGGTATCTGTATATGGCTGTACTAATGATTATATACTGTGCTTATTTTATATACTGAAAATTAAAAACAGTAAAAAGAGATACATGTATGGTAAATTCCATAATTTTATATGTATATGAAATTGTAAATATTTATTCTTTGTGGATTTTGGTGAGATCAGAATGTTCTATATAATTGATAGATGGACTGAGGATGAACTTCAGTTAAACTGAACAGTAAAAAGTACTTGAATGTTTATTACATATACCGGTATGTGCAAATGGTGTCAACATCAGCTAGTACAAAACTTCCAAGTTTATACAAAATATTTTGGAAAAAATAAAAAGTAGCCAGTTGTTACAATTACATATGTAATTATCAAAACCATGATAAAGGAACATTTGGTTTTCTGTCAGTTTGACATCTCTCATTTCTTATTAGCTCATCTCTCCCAAAGGGCCATGTAAGCTTATGCCATCACTTGGCGTCCGTTGTCGTCCATCGTCGCCATAAACTATTTCAAGAATCTTCTCCTCTGAAACTACTGGGCAAAATACCTTCAAACTTTAAATGAATGTTCCTTAGGGTATCTAGTTTATAAATTATATCTGAAGATTTGATCTGTCAACAAACATGGCCTCTGTTGCTAAAATTAGAACATAGGGGTCAAATGCAGTTTTTCCCTATGGGAAATTCACTCAAAAATGTTCTGTACTGAAACTACTGAGCCAGTTGGAACTAAAATGGCAGCATTGGTCCTTAGATGGTCTTCTTTCAGAATTATGTCCGATCACCCGGATTGTCAACCAATATGGCGGCCACTGCCGAACTTAGTTTAATATAGGACCCTTTGGGAAAATTCATTTAAAAATCTTCTTGTCTGAAACCACTTAGTCAGTTGGAACAAGATTAAGCAGTTATGGTCCTTAGATGGTTCTCTTTTAGAAATGTGTCTATTGACCTGGACTGTCAATTTAGTTTAACATAGAACCCTATAGAAAAAGCAGCCAAATTGACTGCAACACTTAAATTTTTAGTCCTGCTCAGGGTGAAAAGTTAAATCCACGTGAGCGATACAGGCTCTTGAGATTTTGGATTTGTATACAACTTTGAAAACAGGGTAACCTAATATAGAGCATATCCAGTATCCTTTCATTTTCATTTTAAGTGAAACAAAATACAAGAAATTATATATTTTACTTGTGGACTAGAAGATCATATATTTATCTCATAAAAAGATGAAGGAATTGGTCAATTTGATATCCTATTGTTTGTGTTATAAATTTTTTACCAATACGATAGGTGAATTTGACCTCAGCATTGAAAACTTTCACTACTTATTCTAAAGTGTTCCATAGATGTAAAGTTTATAATAAAATAATCATTTGATTTTATTAATTGATATTACCATTGTAATAAACACTGTGAAGTTCAAATTTGTTCGAAGGGATGTAGTCTTTATAATATGATTATATTTTTAGCTTTCCAGGGCATGTAAACATGAAATGAAGCGAGTAATGAGAAACAGAGCCAGAAGGATTGAATTAGATCCAGAAATAGAAGAGAACTGTGTTTATGATTTGGGCCGATTCTGCTCTGATCAGGAGAAAGACATTGGCAAAGGAGATGTAAGTTTTGGTTATTGACGGGACAAGTCATTTGCAACAGAAAAAAAAATATATAATTTTGTGGCAAAGAGGATACAAATCTAAAAAAAATTTTTTTAGTATATTTGACTTGATTGTGCTATGACAAAGAAATAGAAAAAAATATGTTTGTTGTTAGTTTTGATTAATTTAAAGGTATATGCTTACAAGATGTATTTCAGTCTGTGTTTATTATTTGAAACTTATATACTGTAGAGAGAAAATCTGTAATTCTGCAGTGACATTGCTTTTTCTTGCCTAGATTTAAATTCTGTTGACGTACCATGTATGACAGCTTGTGGCTAAACATAGGTAAAAGAATGTCTGATTACACAGATTATTGTTCAGACAGGTTTCTTTTTTTTCAAATATGCTTTTATGAAAATGTCTCAGAAACACATGTTGCCAGTATCCTGATTTATCTTTGGTGTATCAACTGTGATTGTTACATTATTAAAACAACAATTTCCAACAGATCCCTGAATACAAGTATGTTAGGCATTAATATAATATATAATCAATACTCATACCCTTTTCAAACATCTTGTAATATTACTCCTCAATAATTCTGTTTCATATTTTATTGAATACAGATTAGATTTAAAAAGAATAGATTTTCATCATAATTAGGCCATACAAACTTAAATACCTGCTGCTTAGACACTGCCACTCCTTATAAAATGTTGCCAACGGAACGAGTTTATTTGATCCCCCAAAAAAATAGTGGCATTCCCGATCTTTTTCCATAAAAAAAAACTTCGAAATTTGGTGCAAAAAGTACTTATCACGCATCTGCCAATCCAGCATCAATTTTCAAGCCTTGTGTGACATTGATCAAGTCAAAACCAAAGTAAATAAACGATCATGGCAGTGAGTTTGACTTCATTATTCACTCCAAACAAATCATTCCATGGATGATATTGCCTGTTCAGTCTACAATTACCATTCAAAGAATGGATCCAAAATGCAGATGAGTGTTTGCATGAGAAATGGAAAAAGTTAAACTAGATTTGTATGTCGCCAAAATAAACACCTAAACTGAAATCCCTTGCCTCCTTTTAAAGGAAATAAAACTTAAAAAAATTAATTCCCTACATACATTTGTACCATGTCATACTTTTAAAATCAATTTTCTGAGAATCAGAGAATTTATTTTAGATGGCCTTATAGAAAGAAATTATATTTCTAATGAGATACATTTTTAACCGGATTTTTATAGGAAAATATCGGTTATTAATTTGGTGATGTACGGCGGGCGGGCGGACGGGCGGACGGCTGCCAAACAGTGTCCGTGCAATAACTTATGAACTGTTGAACCAAAGCTTTTCAAATTTTAATATGTTGTTACTGATGACAAAATGGAGGTCAAGTTCGATATTGACGATTTTCACTTTCACCGTTCAAGAGTTATGGTTCTTGAAAGATTGAAAAATGGCTTTTCCAGTGGTGTCCGTGTGATAACCTATGGACTGTTCAACCAAAGCTTTTCAAATTTTAATATGTTGTTACTGATGACAAAATGGAGGTCAAGTTCGATATTGACGATTTTCACTTTCACCGTTCAAGAGTTATGGTTCTTGAAAGATTGAAAAATGGCTTTCCCAGTGGTGTCCGTGTGATAACTTATGAACTGTTCAACCAAAGGTTTTCAAATTTTAATATGTTGTTACTGATGACAAAATGGAGGTCAAGTTCGATATTGACGATTTTCACTTTCACCGTTCAAGAGTTATGGTTCTTGAAAGATTCAAAAATGGCTTTCCCAGTGGTGTCCGTGTGATTACTTATGAACTGTTCAACCAAAGCTTTTCAAATTTTAATATGTTGTTACTGATGACAAAATTGAGGTCAAGTTCGATATTGACGATTTCCACTTTCACCGTTCCGATATTGACGATTTTCACTTTCACTGTTCAGGAGTTGGTTCTAAAAAATTGAAAAAAGGCAGTTCAAGTCGTCGTTTCCATGCAAAGGTCATTTGTTGTTGTCAAGTTATTACTTTTCTTGTGGCATATTCGTGGCCCTTCATACAGCAGAAAATGAGATATTCAGCAGTTCCATTTCTGAACCCTACAAAACCCTACAAAAATTCATTTATATTTCTTTACTTCATCCTGTTTGGGAATCCAGATTTGCAAACATCATTTCCATGCAGGAAAATCCGGTTTGCTGTCATTCGACAGCCTCTTGTTAGCTCACCTGTCCCAAAGGGCCATGTGAGCTTATGCCATCACTTGGTGTCCGTCGTCGTCATCGGCGTTGTTGTCGTCGGTGGCATTGTTGTCATCGTAAACTATTTCAAGAATCTTCTCCTCTGTAACTACTGGGCAAAATACCTTCAAACTTAAACTGAATGTTCCTTAGGGTATCTAGTTTATAAATTATATCTGAAGTTTTGATCTATCAACAAACATGGCCGCTGTTGCTAAAATTAGAACATAGGGGTCAAATGCAGTTTTTGGCTTATATCTCAAAAACCAAAGCATTTAGAGCAAAACTGACGGGGTAAAAATGTTCAACAGGTCAAGATCTACCAGCAATGAAATTTTCAGATGAATCAGACAACCCTTTGTTGGGCTATTGCCCCTGAATTGTTAATTTTAAGGAAATTTTGCAGTTTTAGGTTGTTATCTTGAATATAATAATAGATAATGACAAACTGTAAACAAGAAAAATGTTCAGCAAAGTAAGATCTACAAATAAGTCAGCATGACCAAAATCATCAATAGACCCCTGATAGGAGTTTTTGCCCTTCAAAGATTATTTACAGGTAAACAGAAAATAATGGTCTGACATTGTCACAGATGTTTAGGGCGTTACTTGAAATAAATTAAATGGTAGCAGTACAAGTAAAATGGAGCGTCAAAGGTCAAGGTCATTGAAAAATTCCATAGCAACCGATGAAAAAGTCCCTAGCAACAGACGAAAATGTCCCTAGCAACCATATATATTTGGATTAAGGACCTTACAATTTACCTGTACAAGTCAAAAAGAAAGGTTAAGGGTCAAGGTCATTGACAAAGTCCATAGCAAACGATGAAAAAGTCCCTAGCAACCATATATATTTGGATTAAGGACCTTATAATTTACCTGTACTAGTCAAAATGGAAGGTCAAGAGTCAATGCCATTGAAAAAGTCCATAGCAACTGATGAAAAAGTCCCTAGCCACCATATCTATTTGGGTTCAGGATTCTATATTTTAGCTGTACAGGTCAATATTAAGGAGAAAATTGTGACGGTATGCATTAAATAGCAAAAATAATCATTGATGCAAGATCTACTGGTACACAAAAGATAAGAGGTGAGCGATTCAGGCTCTTGGAAGCCTCTTGTTTTGTTGTCTGAAACCTATTTAAATAGGATCATGAATAGGATTCTTTTTTCTTTGATGATGAAGCAGAAATCATTAAAATTATCTCCCTTTAAAGCCTATTTGTGGTAAATAACTGATAAGACCATGTAAGATTTATTTTCTGATTCTAAGATACTACCACTTCTGCAAAAAATGAATGTATCATAAAATAGAGTTTCAAAATTTACAAAGTAATTTAAAATTTCAAACTTTTCTAAAGAGAGACAAGACCATTTCACTATCAAGGTTCATTAGACTTTGTATGAAAATGTAAATTTCTGGTCAAGTTTCCTGTAAAAAGTGCCAACATGTTATATAAGAACTTAATTCTGTCACAGTCTTTAATGAGCAAAAATATTTCTATCCTTGGTTCATATGCGAAATAACAGATAATAAAGAGAGAATAACAATAAAAAACTTTGTAAAGGGATTTTTTCAAGGGAATATGATGATATCTGAGCAGTCTGCCAGCATTTCAAAATTTAGAAAAATGTATTTACCAGGATGATGTTATTGAATTTTTAGCTAACCTGGCCCAAAGGGCCATGTGAGGTATTGTCATCGCTTGGTGTCCCACATCCTTGTCCGTCGTCGTCGTAAACTTTCCTTTAAAGATCTTCTCCTCTGAAACCACTGTGCCAATGGGAAATTTACTGAAAGATCTTATCTGAAACCAATTGATCAATTGGAACAAAACTTGGAAGCGATGGTCCTTAGGTGGTTCTCATTCAGAATTATATCTGATGACTCGACCCGTCATCCAGGATAGCCGCCAGAGTCTAATATAATTTAACATATGACCTTATGGGAAAGTTCACTGAATGATTTTCTTGTTTGAAACCAGCGAGATAATGGAACTTGACAGCAATTTTCCAAGCTGCCAGTCAAGATGGACATAGTCCAGATGAGCAATACAGGATTCTGGGAGCCTCTAGTTTATTAATAAGAAAATTGAATGTCTTCCTTCATTCAGTTTAAAAAAGTCTGTATCTGAGAATCAGAAGATTTGTTTTGCATGGCCTAAGTAGTCTTTATAGTCATTTGGTAATTCTTCAGGTATAACTTATACCTGGAAATAATACTGGTGAAATAAAGTGTATAAATTTATAACTTTATTGGATTAGAATGTTAAATATGAACTAATTGGCTATTTTTAGGAACTGGCCTGTTTACAAGACAACTATGATGACCTGTTGGAACCTTGTCAGGAAGTAATTGGAAATATAACAGAAGATGAAGACACTTACCTTGACCTTGATTCTGTATTAGTGAAAGCCTGTACACCAATGCTGAAACTATTTTGTTCTGATGTAAGTGTGTTTACATATTCTTTGTCTATACCTTTTACTCACTAGTAGGATTAAGCAAAAGATCTTGTTATGTGTCCATCTCATTTTTCTTAAAAAAAAAAACCCACTGAGCCCTTTTGCTAGCCATGTTTTTCACAGTTCATCGACAGAATCATTTCTTTGAATGTTATTTATGAGTAAGTGCCAATTGTTTGACAAAGAAATACTAAGATTTAATCGTAAATTAATGATTGAAATTCTGTTTTAGCATCAAATTCTTAGATTAATTATTTTTTGTTGTGTATTTTCAAATATTTTGTTAAAATGTCCAACTCAACCATAATTCTTTTCCTATAGGAATTAGAAGATGAAGAAGATGAAGATGTCGTCATGGAATGTTTGATTAAACATAAACATTATCACAAAATGGATCCAAAATGTCAAGCAGGCATAGAACATCATCAGCTGGTAAGTGTTTAATTAAAGATACACATATTCAAAGAATGGATCCAAAATGTCAAGCAGGCAAAGAACATCATCAGCGAGTGAGTGTTTAATTAAACATACACATAAAGAATGAATCCAAAATGTCAAGCAGGCAAAGAACATCATCAGCTGGTAAGTGTTTAATTAAACATTAACATAATCAAAGTGGATCCAAAATGTCAAGCCGGGAAAGAACATCATTAGCTGGTAAGTGTTTAATTAAACATTAACATAATCAAAGTGGATCCAAAATGTCAAGCAGGCAAAGAACATCATTAGCTGGTGAGTGTTTAATTAAACATTAACATAATCAAAGAATGGATTCAAAATGTCAAGCAGGCCAAGAACATCACAGCTGGTAAGTGTTAAATTAGATACAAACATAAAGGATGGGCCTGTGAAATGTCAAGTAGGTATACAATTTTTTTTTAATTGTTTTTTGTATTTTTAAAGGAAAAGAAAAATTGAGACATATTTTTTTTCCAGAGGGTTTGCTCAATTAAGATGAATGATATTCAAAAGTACTTGATAAAAATGTATATTATTCTGAGAAGATAAAATTAATATTATAGTGTAATTGTAATATATTGTAGATATCCATGAAGAATTATGAATTTTCACACAAATTTAAAGAAGCATGTAAAACATCAGTAAAGACATTTTGTCCTGGTATAAAAAAAAAGTAAGTGCAACTTTTCCTAATTAGTAGCCTATGGAATACAGATCATAATTGGTGAAAAGTTTGTAATGAATGTTACTAGAAAAACAAAAAAATAAAACACAAGAAAATGTTTTAAATAAAAATAATCTGTGAATTCATTTAACACTTTCTTTTAGAATAAAATAGCATAAATCATTAAAATACTAAAACAAAGAAAAAAATACTTTTTAGAATTTTTTTTTATTGTATGAAGGAAGATATTCTAAAAGACACATGGTGGAACTTACTGACAACGGAGTGCAAAAAAAAATTCAAACTTCCACATGTTATATTGTTATTATACAAAGTGAATACTGGTTTCAAAATACTAGCTGAGCTCTGTAAAGTAGTAGATAACAGAAATACAGTATAAATTGACAAACAGGATGATTATGTCCCTAATGATTTAAAAAAAGCAAATCATGAAGTTTGACTTAACATAAGAAAATTTATTTGTATGATGTTGAAAATACATGTTTGATCTTCAAAATAATTTTAGAGTATATTTATAACTATATGGTATTACAGGGGTGATGTTGTAAGCTGTTTAAGTCAACATGTACGGAACGATACTTTAGCTGATGCAGAACATAGAATAGAGAAGCCTTGTAGAAGACAACTTAGATTTGAAATGATGCAAAGGGTAAATACAGTTGTGTCATAGAATGGCTTACATTTGAATTAGTGAATTGTTGGATTTTGTTTCATATGAAATTCCAGTTTAGTATTCTTGCTGTGATGGGCAATACCATTTTACCTTGAAATTTTAAACACCAATAAATATAAATAATGCCATAACATTTTTCATATCAGATGCCTTGTCATCCCAAGGTCATAATATCAGCCCAAGATTCCATCAAAGGTTGATGAAAGTCAATTGATGATATGTCTGATATGAATTTGTCATTGTACAGTCATATTTAAAATTAAACTCAACTACATTTGAGTCATGTATACCTATATTTTATGGTAGAATGTCTTTGATTAAATTTTTACATTTTAGCCTATTTCTTAAAAAGCTGTGATGATACACTGTATATGAATGATATTTTACAACAACAATCATCTTTTTAGTTCATGGGCAATTGTTGTTTCTGATTGGCTAAGTTTTCAAAAATCTTCTCCTCTGAAACTGTCTGGCCAAATGAAACAAAACTTGACAGGAAGCATATATTGGAGGCCCTCTTTAAATTTTCCTCATTTTGTTCCGATCAGACTACAAATATTGCCGCCATGGGCATTTCTTGTGTCTGATTGGCTGATATAAACAAAATCTTCTCCTCTGAAATTGCTTGCTGAATGGAATGAATTTGAAACTTGACAGGAAGCATCTATTGGAGGTACTTTACAAAATATCCTCATTTCGTCCCAATTGGGCAACAAACATGGCTGTCATGGACAATTCTTGTTTCTGACGGAACGAAACTTGACAGTAAGCATCTATGGGGGGTTCTTTACAAACTTTTCTCATTTCGTCCCGATCTTACTACAAATGTGGCCCGCCATGAGCAGTTCTTGTTTCTGATTGGCTGATACAATTTTTTTCTCTGAAACTGCTTGGCCAAATAGAGTCAAAGTTGACAGAAAGTGTCTATGGCTTACAGTAAAAAGGCATGTATAGTCCACCCTTAAGGTCTGAGAAAAAAGATAGTTTGGGTGTTTTATATGCATCTACTTTTAGACTATTTCCTGGAGCAACAGATGTGTGAAAATGACTTAGATATTGATGAAAAGTCAGCGAATATCATTGACAAAATCTTGGATCGAGATTGTTTGCTTTTTCAGTGGATCGGTATTTTTATGTGTTATAACAAATTACCTGTGTTATAGTTACGTATATGATTATTTTATTGACACACAAATTAAGAATGTTATACCATACCAATCGATATTTTTCAAACTTAAGAGGTAAAAGACAAGGGTAGAAAGTATTTATTATTTTTGAATACGAAAATACAACTGGCAGTTTCTTCAGTTAAATATACAAAAGTATGGCGGATCTTTTCACAAAAATCAAATATGAATTTATGAAGTTTAGCGGTTTGGTCTTTGCTACAAGAAACACAAACATGTTCTGTTGGCTAGGTTGAAGTTTGTTTTATCAGGAAAATATGTTGAAAGGAATACACCGACAACTCTGACAGAAAAGTATGTTTGGGCTGGGCAAAAGGGAGACAACAAAAATGACAAACAAGCACTCAAAAAAGTCTATTTTATTTTTATTTAAAACAAATACACCGATGCTTATTAAAAATAATAACTATGTGGAAAGATGAGGCATCCATTTGCACTCCGACAGTGATGCTCTTTGGACCTTACACTCTCGGAGGTCACTTCTTTATCGTTCACAACAACCTAAAAAAAGTTCCTCAGAGCCTATAGTACTGTATAATCCGCACCCGTATCCCTTGATATTGATTTTAGGGTAAAATTGTGCGGACTATGCATGCCTTTTTACAGTATATATGTAACAAAAATCTACAGCATCTCAGAATTGCTTGAAACCAAACATGGCCTGAATATGCTGACCTGTAAGTAGAGAAGGACCTTCATGCAGAAAAAATGGTCCCTACAAGGCTTTCCACACTTCATAATGATAGGGAAAAGTGACTTTCTCTCTTTGAGGTAAATCAATAAAAAAACGGCTTTCATGTCAGGTGAGCGATACAGGCTCAGCCGTCTCAGCCTCTAGTTTAATTAACACATAACAACATACGAGTACACATGACCATTATTTTTATGGGTTAAAAGTTAATGCAAGCATGATATATTATGAAACTTTCATATATTTAAAATAATTCTAAGACTTGTATTTGACATAAATAGATGGCAATTCTATGTTCAGGAGCTTTGGGCATCCATGTCTTGCAGACACATTCTCAAGTTAATATTGTCATTTTTATCCCCTTGCCAACAAAGTTGTGATGGGATATTGTAACGCTACCGTTAATCCTTCCGTCCTTAATACCCTTGTGAACATTCTAGACTCAACATCCTTCAAGGGATTTTGACCGAACTTGGCATATACTTAGTCCTTAAGAATATCTAAAACCCTATTGATTTTCAAGATTATAGGTCAAAGGTCAAGGTCACAGTGAAACTTGTAAATTCTTTACACCCTTTTGAACACTACAGTGGTCCTCTTTCAGAGTTGTATCCTATGACCCCACCCGTCATTCAAGATGGCCACAAGAGCCGAATATAGTTTAACATAGGACCCTATGGGAAATTTACTGAAAGATCTTATTGTCTGAAACCACTTGGCTAATTGGACCATAAGTTGGCAGCAATAGTCCTTAGGTGGTCCTCTTTCAGAAATATATCCACTGACCCAACCTGTCATCCAATATGGCTGCCAGAGCTGAACATAGTTTAACATAGGACTCCACAGAAAATTTACTGAAATATCTTGTCTGAATCTGCTTGGCCAACTTGACAGCAATGGTCCTTCTGTGGCTCTCTTTCAGAAATGTTTCCGATAATCCCTTCAACCATCCAAAACGGCTACTATAGCCGAACATCGTTTCAGGACCCTATGGAGAATTTACTTAAAAGATCTTTTTGTCTAAAACCACTGGACCATTTGGAACAAAACTTAGCAGCAATGGTCCTTAGGTGGTACTCTTTCAAAATTATATCTAATGACCCTACCCATCATCCAAAATGGCCACTAAAGCCGAATATAGTTTTAACATAGTACCTTAATGGAAAAATTACTGAAAGATCTTCTTGTTTGAAACCAGTGAGCCAGTTGGCTTGACAGCAATGTTCCAGGCTGCAAGTCAAGATGGACATAGTCCAAGTGAGCAATACAGGCTCCTTGGAGTCTCTAGTTGTTTGGATTTGTTGGTGTACTTACATAAATCAAATATTTATGAATGAACAAGTAGTGTATATAGGAAATTATGGATACTAGGATCTCTATGAAGTTTCCATATAGCTTTGCTACTGTGTCATACATTCTCCAGAAACTGATTCCTGGATGAAAATGCTGTAGCTTTACAAAAAGTCTGTACTTTATAAGATGTGCTGGATGTCAACATGTCTCAAAAACTTTCACTTAAACAACTGCAACACATTTTTTTTGTGCTCTGAGAACAGAAATTATGCAGAAAATTAGATGCAGCTAGGTTATGGCAATAATTTAAAAATAAGTTCCAGTAACATTTTTGGCCAGATATTTTAGAGATTTCAAAAAACACTATGGTTTATTGTTTATGTGAGGCACATAATATAACATAATATTAATTATCTGTTTGTGAATGCTTGTTGTAGGGAGAAGATATAGAATTAGATAAAAAATTAAAGAACGCCTGTGAAGATGATGTTAAGAATTTCTGTGCTAATGTCCACCATGGAAATGCTAAGGTTTGGTATAATAAATACATTAATAATTATATATTTGTGTTAGTGTGATATTGTTAAGAAATACATTTATTGTTCTCTTTCAAATTTCATCACTGTTCACATTGACTTTTTGGCTGACCTTGTCCAAAGGGCCAAGTGACTTGTTACCATCACTTGGCGTCTGTTGTCTTTGTCATAAACTTTCCTTTAAAGATCTTCTGCCCTGAAACAATAAGGACAATTGACAAAACTCGGCAGCAATGGTCTTTAGGTGGTCCTCTTTCAGAATTTTATCTGATGATCCTGGCCACCTTTCAAGATGGCTGCCAGAGCCAAACAGTGTAACATAGGACCCCATGTGAAATTTAAATAAACATCTTGTCTGAAACAGCAAAGCGAATTGGAACAAAACTTGGCGTGGTCCTCTTTCAAATGCCCTGCCCCCCCCCCATCCAAGTGACTGCCAGAGCCGAAAAAAGTTTAACAGTATTCTATGAATTATTTACTTGCAGATCTTAAACCACAAAGCCAATTGCACGATGGCCTTTGGGTGTTTCTCTTTCAGAATTGCCATATAAGTTGTTCTTTTGTCATCCGTCTGTCCGTCTGTCTGTAAACTTTGGCATTTAGATCTAGTCTTCTGAAACCTCTAGGTCAAATGAACTGAAACTTGGTGTGAAGCATCTATGGAAGGACCTTTATAAAGTTTGCATATTTCAAAAATAAAATTTTCTAAAACCGCAAAGCCAAATGAGCTGTTACTTGATATGATGCATCTGTGGAAGGACCCTTATAAATTTTACATATTTCGTCCCGGTCGGGTAGCTAATATGGCAGCTATGATGAATTCTTATTTTTCATTGGTCAAAATTTCAAAAATCTCCTCCTCTGAAACGATATAGCCAAATTAACTGATACTTGGTATGAAACATCTATGTAAGGTCCATTACAATTTTCACTTGAAATAAAATGGATTGATTGTGGGATTGTCAGGTGAGCGATATAGGCTCAATTCTCTTGAGCCTCTTATTTCATGAGTATTTGATTTTCACTTTGTTCGTGACTAAACTTGAAATGCAAAAAATTGTATTATGCGGTTTATTTCACACGTAAATGGTAAATTTGATTTCTCTCCCTTTTTGTTGTGTCAATTTCAATAAATATTTACAGATATAAGGCTCATTAGCAAGACAGTTATTGTTCACCTGTTTGACAAATTAAAAAGTCTGTTTAATCATTGATTAATTGCAGTATTTGTGTGTAATAAAAACACTTTGTCAGTTGTCAAAATGTAAAAAAAAAATCTCACAAAAAATATTTTTACTGCAGCAATATTTGCTGGAAGCATGTCAGGACATTTCCTTCCTCTCAAATTACTGAAACCACGAAGCCAATTGGAACCAAACTTGGCAAAAATGGTCCTCAGGTAGTTCTCTTTCAGAATTATGTCCGATGAACCAGAATGTCAACCAAGAAGGCTGCCACAACCAAACTCAGTTTAACATATGACCCTACTGGAAAATTCATTAAAAAATCTTCTTGTCTGAAACCATTAAGCCAATTGAAACCAAATGGTCCTCTTCAGAATTGTGTCCGATGACCCAGAATGTCAACCAAGAAGGCCGCCACAGCCAAACTCAGTTTAACATATGACCCTACTGGAAAATTCATTAAAAACTCTTCTTGTCTGAAACCATTAAGTCAATTGAAACCAAATGGTCCTCTTCAGAGTTTTGTCCGATGACCCAGAATGTTAACCAAGATGGCAGCCACATTTTTTGTCTGAAACCATTAAGTTAATTGGAACCTAATTTGGCAGAAATGGTCCTTAGATGGTGCTCTTCAGAATTGTGTCCAATGACTGAGAATGTCAACCAAGATGGCAGTCACATCTTTTGTCTGAAACCATTAAGTTAATTGGAACCTAACTTTGCAGAAATGGTCCTTAGGTGGTCCTCATTCAGAATTTGTCCGATGACCCAGAATGTCAACCAAGATGGGTGTCACAACCAAACAGTCTTCTTGAAGTTTCCAGAGATTTTGCTGGACATTTGGTCTGGAATGGACGTTGGATTCGCTTGACCGAAAAAAATTAGCTGACATTTACAAACATTTGAATGACCTGGATGTTTCGATTGGGATTTTAATTTTCAAACCTATGTCAGACTTTCAGACCGGGAATGTTGAAATTCCTGGTGAACAGTTCCAGATCCTGTCAGAATTGTCTGATGGACCGACAAACTTCTTTTAAAATTCGTTAAAAAATCTTCTTGTCTGAAACTACATAGCCAATTGGAACCAAACTTTGCCGATATGGTCCTCTTTTAGAATTTTGTTTGATGACCAAGAATATCAATCAAGATGGCAGTCTTAGCCGAATGTAGTTGAATAGGACCTTATGGGAAAATTCAATTAAACAATCTTCTTGATTGAAATCCCTTGGCCAATTGGAACCAGACTTCTCGGCCATGGTTATTAGATTGTCCTCTTTCAGAATTATGTCCAATAATCCAGACTTTTGTTTATGGCTGTTGATTGGAAAATGGAATCCAGGTGAGCGATACTCCTAGGAGTCTCTAGTTTTCATCATTTCAGTTGAAAATCTGGCATTTATTTATAGATGTTTGTATGTAATTTCACTCTCTATTGTAAATTGTACATAGTATTTGTTATTATAATGCGATTAAAATATATTTATTTGTAGGTTATTGAATGCTTAAAAGCTCACCAACGCAAGTTGTCTAAATCATGTCATAAAGTTTTGTTTAAACGTGAGGTAAGGATAAATTTGCATTGTTGTAGTAAAGAAAAGGTGTTTATAAAACATACTTAGCCAGCTCTCGCCTCTCTTTCCTCCATCTGCCACTATAGCTTATATTTGTGGTTTTTGTGCCAATGAATTGCAAAATAAATATGTAATCTGCAATACATTTTAGCATAATGATTATATTACGATTTTGTCTTGCCTGGCAAGACATAGGTGTTGCCTTTCCGGTGTCAGGGGCGTTATCGTTGGCAGCGGTGTCGACAATTGTTAAGTTTTCTCCTTAAGTCAGTTTAATAGAAACTACTTGTGATAGATCAATGATATTTTATATAAAGTTGCATTACTATCAGTACATCTCAGTTTGTCGACCATTTTGAGTCCCTGCCCCCTAGATAATGGTCCAGCGACTTTAATTTAATAAGCAATTTTCAATGTTAAGTTTTCTGCTTAAGTTAGTTTGATAGGAACTACTTGTGATAGATCAATGATATTTTCTATAAAGCTGCATTACTATCAGTACATCTTAGTTTGACGTCCATTTTGAGGCCCAGTCCCCTAGGTCATGGTCCATTGATTTTCAATTAATTAGCAATTTTCAATGTTAAGTCTTTCGTTTGATAGGAACTACTTGTGATAGATCAATGACCTGCCAAGGTCATGGTCCAGCAACTTTCAATTAATTAGCAGTGTTGCTGTCCATCAGATTTTTTTCAAATTTTCTGCGATAGGCGAGACATATCTCTGTGTCAACAAGTTGTCTTTTTGAAAATAGATTTTTATTAGTCCCCTACCAGCAAAGCCAAAGGGGACTGTAGGTTTGCACTCTGTTCATCTGTCAGTCACAGTACAGTTTTCCAGTCATTTTACAGAAACTGTTTAACCAACTGATCTTATTTTAGTTATGATTATTTAATATTGATGAGCCAAAGATCAAGTTTGAGTTTTACACTAAGTGGATATTTTTCGTGAGAGTTTTTCCTGTTAGAAATAGAAATTATTGCCAATAAAATTAATTGTAAGGACTTTTTTTGCAAACCCTTTTACCAACTGATCTAATTTTTGGTATGTGATCTTACAATGATGAGCTACAGATCAAGTTTGTTTCACTCTGATTGGATAATTATTGAAAGTTATTGCCCTTGGAAATATAAATTATTGCCAAAATAAGCATGTGTGTTTTCTAACAACTCTAGCAAGTAGAGGGAGGACATTGTATTACTCAGCAATACTCTTGGAATGTGTGTTTTAAATGGAAAACTTCATGTAGTGGTAACCAGTTAATGTAAATTAAAAATCAAATATACATGGGAGAAAGTTTTCTTGAATAAGCCATATTTATGACTAATCTGTATATTCCTTAACAAGACATGAAAAAAACATTCATGATTGCCTGTATTGGCAACTCCTGTACTTTCAGCCATGAATATATTATATTGTAGAAAATTACCATAACCAGACAGAATATAAGGCTCATAATTTGTTACTGCCTCGGTGGTCTTGTGGTAACTTGCATGATTGTAGTGCAAGATCCCGTGCCTAAAGACTTTAGATTCAAAGAGAAACGAAGTTTCCATATTACTTTTAAGTACATAGAACTGACTTTACATGTTAATTAAATTCTTGATAAGAATTTAATATTAATGTATACCAAAGTCCTTTACTGTAATGATTATTACATATTTTTTTTATTTTTTTTTCAGGTAGAGGAAGTAAAAATGAATGCTGATTATAAATTGCATCAAGTCTGTAAAGAAATGATCAAGGTATAGTTTACTCATTTGTTTTCTGATTTAATTGTTATAGTGTTTCAGTAATCTTGACTAAAAAATACATCATTTTACAAGTTTAATGTTTCAATAAAACATGACTGTTTTGTACTCTTTTATGTTGTTATACCTCTGCTTTTGAAAAAAAGCTGTCTGTCCGTCGTAAACATGTTGCGCCGTTACTTGAGAATGACTCATCCAAATTTCACGAAACTTAACATAGTTGTTTCTTATGATGGTCAAACGATCTGTATACTTCTTGGTGAAATTAAGATTAAAACTTTTTGAGTTATGGGACTTTGTAACTAAAACAGAAGTGGTTTTTTTTTCACATGTCGCACCGATCTCAAAAACTATTTATGATTATTGCTTAAAACTTTACACACTTCTTAGTTATATTAATCTAAAGATCTGTATACTTTTTGGTGATGATTCAAAAACTTTATTTTAGAGTAAAAAAAAAGGGGGGATTTTCACATGTCGTGCCATAACTTAAAAACGATTTATGATTATTGCTTAAAACTTTACACACTTCTTAGTTATATTAATCTGAAGATCTGTATACTTTTTCGTGATGATTCTTTATTTTATTTTTAAGTTATTGAATTTTTATTGAGCTTTTTGGTAAAAAAGGTAGTCTTTTTTGGTCACATTTCGCGCCGTATCTCTATTGCTTAAAAGTTTACACGCTTATGGTTTGCCGGGTTTCCATATACATCCCACCAGCAACTCCACTAAATAAAGGAGGATTCCAAAAACATTTATTATGTTTTTTTCACAAGACAACGGGCGTATCATGCGTTTATTTTTAGAATTTGATCGGATCAATTTTTGGGGTTTCCCATAGAAAAACATGGACTTTGACTTTCAATGTGATAGGGGGTACCATGATGCCATCCGCAACTCCTCCTAAACCACTGTATTGAATTTGATGAAACTTTCAGAGGATCTTTATTACATGATGCCATAGTGCACCTCCTATTTTAGATTTTGATCTGATGAATAGTTGGGGTTACCCATACCAAAACATGGACTTTGACATTCATTGTGATAGGGGTACCCTGATGCCATCCGCAACTCCTCCTAAACCACAGATTGGAATTTGATGAAAATTTCAGAGGATCTTTATTACATGATGCTGTAGTGCACCTCCTATTTTAGGTTTTGTTCTGACCAACTGTTGGGGTGTCATGTAGCAAAACATGGACTTTGTTATTCATTGTGATAGGGGTACTACTATGTCATCTGGAACTCATCCTAAACTAATTGGGGTAATTTTATGAAACTTTCAGAGAATCTTTATTACATGTTGCCACTGTGCAATTCCTGTATTAAATTTGATAGGGGTACCACTATGCCATCTGCAACTCTTAAAATGTTTTAAAGGATGGCAAACAAAGACATATGTCAATATTGACATTTCCTTTCATGTATCTTATGTAAGGTGGGGGTATCAAGTAGTGAGTTTTGCTCACAGTATTTCTAGTTTTCATTGAAGTTCTTTTAGTTGGATGGTGTTAATTGATTGGCTTCTCCTCCTATCTGTTTATTAACTGACAGTTTGATATGGATAGGGAAATTGATTAACCTTTAATTTATAATCTAATTTTGACCTTAGATAGGTTTTACTTTTGATTATTTTGAATTAGTTGGGGAAAACTTTTGGTTTGAATTTCCATTTTTATTGGAAATACATTATAGTGATTACTGTATTGCAGACATATTGTTCAGAAGATGAAACAGATATCGTTACATGTTTAATTGGACATAAACATGAACCACATTTTGACGCTGCCTGTCGAGATATTCTCATTAAAAGACAGATTGTACAGGCAAGAGGTAATGCCATTTTGACGTTTAATAATATTAATCACTTATCTCTCATACGTACATGTGACCATGGGTGGGAGTATAAAAATCCTATTACTCTAGTTTTGAAAACAACATAAAACTATGTTGATGAAATCCTCCAGTTATGGAACAAAACTACAGATGATAATTTTAAAATTTATTCATACGCCTAGGGCAGTTTGGGGGAGAGATCTCATTTATGTTCATAGCCAAGTTAACAATATGCAGTAATTCTCATTTTAATCTTCGACCTGAGGTAGCGTCAAGGGTCAAGGTCATTGAAAAATTTCATTGCAACCAATGAAAAAGTCCCTAGCAACCATATATATTTGGGTTCAGGACCCTACAATTTACCTGTTCAAGTCAAAATTGAAGGTCCAGTCAATGCCATTGAAAAACTCCATAGCAACCGATGACAAAGTCCCATATCTATTTGGGTTCAGGATTCTATATTTTAGCTGTACAGGTCAATATTAAGGATAAAATTGTTACAGTATACATTAAATAGCAAAAATAATCATTGATGCAAGATCTGCTGGTACACAAAAGATAACAGGTGAGTGATTCAGGCTCTTGGGGGCCTCTTGTTTCTGTTATTGATAACCAGGATAACAAGAGACTTGATGTTTTATATGTGTGATGGACAATGTAAAAATTTTCCCTTGTATTAAATTTAATTGTATGAACTTTGTTAATAACGGGAATATAATGAAGCCAATGATATACTATAGAGAAATGTATGTTTTACACATGTAAAATTCACTTTTGGGTCTGTATGGCCAAGTGATCTAGGTTCTTTTTAATTATTTTTTTTTTTATCACCATCAAATTTGAGCTTGAATCCAAGTCACGGAGAGACTTGACTTTGTTAATCATTGACAAGGTTGAGATTTTTCCTACCAAACATCTCTCCAAGTACTTTAATTTCTTCCACCAATAATAAATATCTGCCTTTTTATAGCCATTTACACTGACAGTGACATAAAATCCAAAAGGAACCAAATCAGTCATTATTTTGTTTGAATTTCAGATTACAGATTAAATCCAACTTTAAGAAAAGAGTGTAGTTTAGACATTAAAAAATTCTGTTCAGAAGTCTTAGACCGTGCTTCACCGGACCATGATATGAGTGGAGAAGTTATATTATGTTTAAGAAGAAGTTTTGTCAAAAAGGTATGTGCGTTCTCTATAGCCTGACCCAGGGTAGGTAAGTAGGTAAACTTCTTTTTTTTGGAAATCATATTGATGATTGAATATATGAACTCAAAACAAAAATAATTTATGTGACTACTGAAATTTGAAATTAACAAAATTGTCACTTGCAAGGTTAATAAATTTTTTGGGGTAAGGCCAGTTTTGGAAGGGTGGGCAGGTGTCAGCAAACAAACCTAATGTTAATTTAGGCATAAAATAGAATGAGGAAAAATACTATTTCAAAGCAAATATATTAGAGTTTTATTGAATGTTTCATTACTGAGGTTGAATTTTACTAGAAATAAGTATAAGTTTTAGCAACTTTTTTTTATGAATATTAGACTATGTTATAAATGAAAATGTTTATACAAAGAATTAGTTTTGTTTTTTTAATCTTTGATAGAAAAAACTGGGATTTGTTAAGTTTGGAAGTGTTGATGCCTTTATCATTAAGTTTGATCTCCTTGTTTTTGCAGAAATTATCAGGAAGGTGTACAGATGTAATAAGAGATATTATTAAAGAATCAGCTTTAAATTATATGGAAGATGTGGCACTGGCTAATGCTTGTGGACATGAGGTATATTTATCAGGGATTTACTTTCCCAGTGGAAAATAGTTAGGATTCTTTCTAAAAATTTCTGTAATATTTTAGTTAAAAAGTTGTCTGCAAATTCCAGATTTTCATTCTGATCTTATTAAATTGAAGGTTTTAACCTTTATGCATTTTTCATTCATTGTTTAGTTCACCTGGCCAAAGGCCATGTGAGCTTTTGCCATCACTTGGCGTCCCTTGTCCGTCTGTCCATCTGTCAACATTTTACTTAAAGATCTTCTCCTCTGAAACCATTTTGCCAATTTGAACCAAACTTGGCAGCAATGGTCCTTAGGTGGTCCTCTTTTAGAATTATATCCAATGAATGGATCCGTTATCCAAGGCCGCCATAGCCGAACATAGTTTAACATAGGATCCTATGGGAAAATCACTTACAGATCTTCTCCTGAAACCACTTGGCCAATTTAAACAAAACTTGGCAGCAATGGTCCTTATGTAGACCTCTCGCAGAATTGTATCTGATGACCCAATCCGTTATCCAAGATGGCCACCAGTCAGTGGGGGTCTTAGTTTAACATAGACCCCTAGGGGAAATACATATCGCTCAAACCAGTGCTAGGGGCCATCTTAAAACTTGAATTGAGGTTAGAATGATTTCTCTGTGTTGAAGATCTTGCTGTAATTTTCAATATGAAGAACAGCAATAATAGCTCTGTTCATTTGCTGCAACTTCATTATGTACATGTTTTGATTTTGTCTTGGATCTTGTTCACCATATCTCTTCTGATCCGTTCTACAAACATCTTCTAGAGAACAATTGAAAGGATTGAAACCAAACATACTACAAATGTTCCTAATGAGTTGCTGATCCTTTATCCAAGATGGCCGCCAGCGTGGGACTAAGTTTAACATAGAACTCTATGCAAAATACATACAAACATCTCAGTTTAACCTAGAAATCTATGGGAAAAACAAACATCTTCTAGAGAACCACTGAATGGATTAAAGCCAAACATAGCATGAATGTTTCTTGTGAGGTGCTGACAAAGTGTTCATACTTTTTTTGCCAATCTGTTATCCAAAATGGCTGTCCGTCTGAAAACTTTTGACATTTTCATCTCTAGAGAACTTTTTACATTTTCATCTCTAGAGTACAACTGGATAGATTGAAACAAAACATGGCACAAATGTTCCTTATGACGTGCTGACCAAGTGTTACTACATTGTTGCTGATTCGTCATCCAAGATAACCACCAGCTGGGAACTTAGTTTAACATAAAACCTCTATGGGAAATACATACAAACATCATCTTGTAGAGAACCACTATGGATTGAAGCCAAACATGGCATGAATGTTCTTATGAGGTGCTAACCAAGTGTTGATATTTTACTGCTGATCTGTCATCCAAGATGACTGCCAGCAGGGAATTTAGTTTAACAAAGAACCCTGTGGGAAATACATACATACATCTTCATCTAGAGAACAACTGAATGGATTGAAGCCATACAAGGCATGAATTTTCCTTATGAGGTGCTGACTGAGTAGGGTAGGATGTAAATTTTGAGTAAATAAAAGGCAGGCTCAAATTTGTAAAGAAAAAAAAAGGCAAAATGGTAATATCCCTGGATTCAAATAATGTTTTAATTTGAAAAAAAAATCTAGGCGTGAAGAAAGGCAGGATCGAAAGTTACTTCTGTGCCCCTCTTAAAAACAAATGGTTGCTCCCTTAATATATGACACTAGGGGAAATACATGCAAACAACTGGAAAAACTGAAACCGAACATGACACAAATGTTCCTTATGAGATCCTGACAAAGTGTTGTTACTTTTTTGGCTCAACCGTCATCCAAGATGGCAGCCAGCGGGAACTCAAGTTAAAGAACCCTATGCAAAAAAACACACAGACATCTTCTAGAAAACCACTGAATGGATTGAAACCACTTGGCAGAAATGATCCTTTTGAGGTCTTATTTGTGGTGTAGATTTCTAAAAAAAAAAAACATGGCCGTCCGGGTCTTTTCTAATCTCTGATTGGTTGAATCTCTTAAATAATTCTACTCAAGAAGCACTGCCTCAATTGAACAAACTTGATAGTTGTGTCCCTAAAGATCCTTACTAAATGTTAATTTTGTACCGATTAATAATAAGATAACTGCCAGCAGAATACAGGTGAGCGATACAGGCTCCTGGGAGCCTCTGGTTCTACCAGGTTTTTCTTAGAAAAGTACATATGGCTAAGTTGGAATCTTTCTGGTATGATTATTAAAAAAATTGACATATGACATTTAAAAGGACGAAGGACAACCATTTTTTTTTGCCTTTTAATTATTTATTTTATTTTACTTTTTAGAAATAATAGTTCAAATCATGACAATAGTGAATAAAATATATTCTTTCATTTTTAGCTCACCTGACCTGAAAGGTCAAGTGAGCTTTTCTCATCACTTGGCGTCCGTCGTCCATCCTCGTCCGTCCTCGTCGTCTGTTAACTTTTACAAAAATCTTCTCCTCTGAAACTACTGGGCCAAATGGAACCAAACTTGGCAAAAAGCATCATTAGGGTATCTAGTTAAAAAAATATGTCCGATGACCCCGCCTGCCAACCAACATGGCTAAAAATAGAACATAGGGGTAAACTGTAGTTTTTGGCTTATATCTCAAAAACTAAAGCATTTAGAGCAAAACTGACGGGGTAAAAATGTTCATCAGGTCAAGATCTACTTGCCATGAAATTTTCAGACGAATCGGTCAACCGTTAGTTGGGTTATTGCCCCTGAATTGTTAATTTTAAGGAAATTTTGCAGTTTTAGGTTATTATCTTGAATATTATTATAGATAAAGGCAAACTGTAAACAGCAAAAAATGTTTAACAAAGTAAGATCTACAAATAAGTCAACTTGACCAATATCATTGATTGACCCCTTATAGGAGTTTTTGCCCTTTAAAGACGGCATCCGGCATAAACTTTCCTTTAAAGATCATTTCCTCTGAAACCACTGGGCCAATTGGCACCAAACTTTGGTGGAATGGTCCTTGGGGGGGTCCCTGTCCAAAAATATGTCCGGTATTCTCGACTTCCAACCGACATGGCTGCTGTTACTAAAAATAGAAAGGAGGGGGGAAGAATTTCAAAAATCTTTATCTATGAAACTGAAAGGCCAATTGGAATCAAACTTGGCAGTAATGGTCCTTAGGAGGTTTTCTTTCAGAAGTATGTCCGCTGACCTAGACTGTTAACCAAGATGGCCGCCACAGCTGAACTTAGTTTAACATAGGGCCCTAGGAGAAAATTCATTGAAAAATCTTCTTGTCTGAAACCACTTGACCAATTGGAACCAGACTTGGCATCAATGGTCCTTAGATGATCCTCTTTCAGAAGTGTGTCCGATGACCTGGACTGACAACCAATATGGCCGCCACAACCAAACTTAGTTTAACATTGGGCCCTATGGGAAATTCCTTGAAAAGTCACAACTTGACCAATTGGAACCAGACTTGGCAGCAATGGTCCTTAGGAGGTCCTCTCTCAGAAATTTGTCAGATTTTGTGGACTGTGAACCAAGATGGCCACCACAGCCGAAATTAGTTTAAGATAGGACCCTATGGGAAATTCACTCAAAAATCTACTTGTCTGAAACTGCTAAGCCAATTAGAACTAGATTTGGTAGCAATGGTCCTTAGATGATCCTCTTTCAGAATTATGTCCGATGACCCAGACTTTGAACCAAGATGGCCACCACAGCTGAACTTAGTTTAACATAGGGCCCTATGGGAAAATTCATTGAAAAATCTTCTTGTCTGAAACCACTTGACAGATTGGAACCAGACTTGGCAGCAGTGGTTCTGAGGATGTCCTCTTTCAGAAATGTGTCGGATTTTGTGGACTGTGAACCAAGATGGCCGCCACAGCCAAACTTAGTTTAACTCAGGACCCTATGGGAAATTCACTCAAAAATCTTTTCGTCTGAAACTACTGAGCCCATTTGAACTGAACTTGGCAGCATTGGTCCTTGGATGGTCCTCTTTCAGAATGATGTCATTCAACCTGGATTGTCAACCAAAATGGCCACCAAGGCCAAACTTAGTTAAATATAGGATACTATGGGAAAATTCATTTAAAAATCTTCTTTTCTGAAACCACATAGCCAGTTGGAACAAGACTTAGCTGTAATGGTCCTTAGATGTTTCTCTTTTAAAAAATGTGTCCATTGACCTGGACTGTCAACCAAGATGGCCACCACAGCTGAACTTAGTTTAACATAGGGCCCTATGGGAAAATTCATTGAAAAATCTTCTTGTCTGAAACCACTTGACAGATTGAAACCAGACTTGGCAGCAGTGGTTCTTAGGATGTCCTCTTTCAGAAATGTGTTGGATTTTGTGGACTGTGAACCAAGATGGCTGCCACAGCCAAACTTAGTTTAACTCAGGACCCTATGGGAAATTCACTCAAAAATCTTTTCGTCTGAAACTACTGAGCCCATTTGAACTGAACTTGGCAGCATTGGTCCTTGGATGGTCCTCTTTCAGAATGATGTCATTCAACCTGGATTGTCAACCAAAATGGCCACCACGGCCAAACTTAGTTAAATATAGGATACTATGGGAAAATTCATTTAAAAATCTTCTTTTCTGAAACCACATAGCCAGTTGGAACAAGACTTAGCTGTAATGGTCCTTAGATGTTTCTCTTTTAAAAAATGTGTCCATTGACCTGGACTGTCAACCAAGATGGCTGCCACAGCTGAACTTAATTTAACATAGAACTCTATAGAAAAACCAGCCAAATTGACTGCAACACTTAAATTTTTATAGTCCTGCTCAAGGTGAAAAGTTAAATCCAGGTGGGCGATACAGGCTCTTGATAGCCTCTAGTTTATTATTATTAAAAAAAGACATGCTAATAACTACTATGGTGCAGTTTAGTAACTGACTTTCTGGTCAGTATAATAGTTCCCTTTGTCGTGATCAATCGCGATATGTTCAATGTATGTCATTGGTCTTTTAGATAGAGAAACACTGTGATGAAGAACACAAAGAAGCATTACGAAAAGCAGCGTCCAAAGATAATAATGTTGAAGAAATGGTACAGGATAATGACAAGGGCGCTGTACAACAATGTTTGATGAATAGATTTAAAGAAAGGTTAATTTTAGACACAAATTGTAAACAGGTGAGATGGCAATCATTTTATTTTCAATATGGTATGAAAAAATCTTCTGAAATATGATGCACATACAAAACATACCTGCAAATATGAAAACAACATGTTGGATATAAAGGCCCTTCTACTGGTTTTTTAGATGATTTTTTCAAGGGTTATGTAAGAAAAACCAAAATCTGAGAAGAAAACGTATTAAGTTTTTTGCTTCTTTTAATGAATAAAATTCCTTATATTTGCATAAAGAATTATTATTTACAAGATCGCTAAAAGATTTTCTAGCTTCAATATTATTCTCACTTCTTGTTTGCAAAAATGAATGCATATTTATCTTTTTTACAGCAAATAGCCAGAATAATTCAGGAATCAGAAATTGATATCAATATAGATCCTATTTTACATACAGCCTGTCAGAAAGATTTACATAAATTCTGTCAAGATATTCAGTCAGGAGAAGGTCGGAGTAAGTACAAGATATAAATATATACTTATTGGGAATTTCAACAACTGTCAGAAATGTGATACTGAAAATTCGGAAATTATTGCGATGTTTTTATTATTGCGCAAAATGCGACAGGGTTGTAATCGCAATAATTTAAACTCGCATTTTTGGAATTTTTATATGAATGAAGCGGGATTTTTCTCAATTTCGCAAAAATTAAAATCTCATCTTAGTCTAAAGTAACAAAATAGCAATAAAAAATGCACGCAATAATTTCTGAATTTACAGTATTTAAGTGACTATATACATGTATGGGTATTACTTGCAAAACTTCATTATTTACATCAATGAAAAGAAAATATGCATATCGTACATCATTCACATATTAAAGACTAAGTTTATTGATCACTGAACAAAAATAATCTTAAAATTTTTTTATGTCCTGCCAACAAAAGTTGGGGACATATAGATTGTCTGGTAACATCATAATGAAACTTGGTACACACGTAAGTCATGATATGAACTTTATAAATATATGAGTTTTAAGGTCTTGACCTAAATTTCATGATTCAGTGAACATGGTTAAGGTTTGTGTTGAAGCTTTATTCAATGAAGATCTGGTCACATCATTATGAAACACAAGTACATCATATGAAATTTATAAAAGTCATGCCTTATTATGGTTTTTAACTAGGTTTCACGGTTCATTGAACATAGGAAATGTAATGGTGCTGACGGGTTTTGGTTTGTGTTAAAGCTTATTTTCTATGAAGATGGGGTCACATTGTGGTAAAAATTGGTACAAATGTACATGGTGATATGAACTTTCTAAATTTATGCTTTTTCATGGTTATAACTTTTATTTCACGGTTTTTTGAACATGGGAAATGAAGTAGTGCCACCGCAGGTTAAGGTGTGGTTTTAAGCTTTTTGTTCCATATATATAATTTGGTGCTTTCCTTTGCACAATTAAGTAAAATGTATTATTCATTTACATAACTAATAAATTCCGGCCAACTATTTCAAAAGCGGGACACCCTGACACAGGTTCTTGTTCAAAACAGTTTGATTTGATATTGGAAAGAAAAAAAGCATACAGTTTTGCAAAGTTTTTTACATTTTCCATTTAAAATGTGCAGATGTTAGTTTAGATTCAGCAGTAAACTCTTATTTCTTTATTAACAGAAATGACATGCCTTTTACAAGAATTTGAAGATCATCCTAATAGACTCGATAAAAGATGTCATGAACAGTTAAAGAGAAGGAAAGATTTATGGGAGCTATCAGTTCAGGTATAGTATTTTCAGTATTCAGCATCATGAATATACACTGAATTGTAAGCTGTTAAAAGTGAATGTTAAAGTTGAAACAGTAGAAAAACTGAAAAATGCAACTGTACCAAAACATAGGGCACAAAAGAGATGAAGTGTATAATTTTATATAATTTTCACCTGGCCATTTAACCTTTTGTCAACACTTGGAGTCCGTCCGTCTGTAAACTTTTACTTTTTGATCTTCTCCTCTGAAACTCCTAGGCCAAATGAACTGAACCTTGGTGTGAAGCATCTATGGAAGGACCATTATAAAGTTTGCATATTTCATATAATATGGCTGCTATGATGAATTCTTATTTCTGATGGGACAAATTTTAAAAGTCTCCTCTGAAATCCCTAAGCCAAATGAGCTTAAACTTGGTATGAAGCATCCATTGAAGAACCTTTATACATTTTGCATATTTTGTTCCGGTCAAAGAACTTGTATGGCCGCCATGATGAATTCTTATTTCTGATTGGTCAAAATTTCTGAAACCGCAAAGCCAAATGAGCTGTAACTTGGTATGAAAAATCTGTGGAAGGGCCTTTATAAAGTTTGCATATTTCTTCCCTGTCGGACAGCTTATATGGCAGCTATGGTCCTTAAGTGGTCCTTATTTTTGATTCGTTGTTACGGCCGAAATCACCTTTAAATTGTAGCCAACAAAAGACACAAATCAATAATAAAATTTAACAAGATTTATTATATACAAGTTTACAAAAAAATATTACACAAACTAAAATGTCAACTTAACTGTTCAAAATCCTTTGTATTTTCTTTATCCGGAATTCTTCTCGTCACTGTTGCGGGAATCCAAACGGAATATTATATCCAATCAGTCACAATCTAGTATGATGTAACGTAAATAAAAGTGTGTCAAGTATGATGTGTGTAACGTAAATAAAAGTGTGTCAATCCAACAGCTGAGAACACAAGAATGTTAATGTCTGGTCCGATATGTTATGTTATGAAAGTCCAACCTTCGTCCGTATATATAACCACCACGGAAATCCATAGAATCCTTCTAGAATACGGTAGAAGTTTGAATTACACCAGAATTATTACGCAAGTCAAATAGAAAGTTCTAGTCATTCCATCAGTATCTATTATTGTTCCAGTGATTTCTAAACTTCGCAGTTATAACATTATTTGGTAAACAACTATAAGTATTATGTAAGCATATTATACATGTTATTAGGGCACACAAAACAAATTAGGCCAAGAATAATAATATAATAATTACAATATCATAACATCGTTAAAATTTCAAAAATCTCCTCTGAAACCATATAGCCAAATTAACTGGTACTTGGTATGAAACATCTGTGGAAGGTCCATTACAATTTTCACTTGAAATAAAATGGATTGATTGTGGGACTGTCAGGTGAGCTATACAGGCTCAATTCTCTTGAGCCTCTTGTTTTAAAAAGTTTCAGAAGTAAATTGCTTTTCTGTTTTACATTTGAAATTTCGTAAAAATACCAAGAAACTATGTGCATGCAATTGATGTTTACAGCCTAGCAATACATAAAACTATAATGTATACTTATTGAAGGTTAAGTCTAATATTTATATAAAGTTCCCTCGGAGAAATGTACTTTTCTTTTTTTCCCAAAATATTTTGTGAATACTTTCATTCTATTTCAGGTTGCACCAGTTGAAAATATTAATGAATTAGTCAACCAGATTTCTGCATCTCCAGCAAAAACTTACCTTTTAGGAGTAATATGTTCAATAATAGGAATAATATTTCTAATAGGAATTACATGTGGTCGAGTGACTAAACGTGTCTCTAAAGAAAACAAAATGAAATAACATGTAGTTTTCATTTTTTTGTCATATAAAATGATCCAGATGGAATGGATTCTATTTGAACTTATTTTTGTTTTCCTATGATTCATGTATTGTTTAAATGAAAATTCTCTTTTATTCTGTTGGAAAGGTTCCATATCAGAATGTTTATGGCTTTATGGTATGTCATTTTTTTCCCAATTTTATTGTCATCCAGAAAGAATTATTCCATCTGGAACATGGTAAAAAAGTACCATGAAAATGATGAAGTTTTATATGTATCATTAAGCTTAGTATACTTTGTAATTTCAGTTGGGCTAACCATACATTTAAATCTATTTATTCTTGCCCATGTAAAAAACATGTCATTATTGTAATATTATTGCAAGACATTCCAGTCTGTTTGTCATTCATTGGTGTGTGTTCATCACTTCATGCTTTGATAAAGTTCATGATGAATTTAAAAAAAATCTTTATCAATATTTGATATAAACCTGAATGATTAATAAAATGTACTTGTGATATTTCTTAGCTCCAGGTAAACATAAGTAATCGGCAAAAATATGCTATAAAAATAGTTTAGATATGAGCATGGGTGCAATACCATAATACTTTATGTACGTAGATTAGTAACTTCTTGTTTTTACTCACAAAAAGATACAATTTTCAACTGCAAAACAAGGAATGGCTGTCTCAATTGTTCACCCGTTATTAACAAAAAGTTCACCAAGTAATTTTAAACTAACAGTAGTTCTGGAAGCTTTATAACGTTTTCTACAAGTCCTGAAAACCTGATCAAGAAAATCTAGGGTATCTGTGGTCATAAATAATATTGACAGTAAAGGGATTTTCCTCGTCACTGTATGAAGCTGCTTATACAGCCTCCAGTCCAGCCAAACTTATACATTGCCAAATAACTGGATTTTTGTCATAAGAAAATCTGGCTAAAATTAAAAAAATATATATTTTAAAACTTTAGAAATAATCAAATAAGACTTTAGAGTTACCGTAATTACTCTAATTATTGGACACTAAAATACACCTATTTTTTAGGAAAATTGGAAGATTGTCGAAAAAATAGTTTCGTATTTCCGTCCACATCGTTGTCATTTTTAGACTTCATATGATCGACCTGGTCAATGTACTTTAAGAATATACAATCAAAATAATGGTTCATACTTGCGGTATTGTTATTTGATTTTGCTTTCATGATTTATCTTTTAGTTCCTTTAAATTAAGTTAATTGAATGTTGAAGACGAAAACAGTAGCAAACTTCAAACGACCCGCCATGATGTTGACTAATATGTGGACATCTCACAAATGATTTTTACAACATGTTACAATTGTAGTCTCATCGTCTTTTTAGAACATATTATAACTATTACATTTAAATTTCTTATAAACAATGATAAGAGGATCTGTTTTGTAAAAACATTATTCATTTCATTTCAAATTTTTTAAATTAATTTCCCTGAGAAACACGAATAGGCAATTCCGTTCCGAACTCATTTCGATTTCTTTTCAAAAGTAAACTTCCAGGTAGGAAAAATTCAATAAAATTTACTTAAAAATCGATCTTGTTTCAATCAAATTTATTAAGATAGATAGTTTAAATGGTTTAGAAAGACGAAATAAACACTCGATGAGGACTGAAAGTAATTAACTTACCTCAAAAGTTAAAATTACTGACTGTCACCACCTGAGAACAACAATCGTAATTTTGACAATTTTGAAATCATCGAAGAAAATAGTTATCAAAAAATTAAATTTTCCTTAAATTTTCAAAAGTGTCCAATAATTAGGCCGTCCAATAATTAGAGTAATTATGGTACCTGGAGCTCTGTATTACAGGTTAGAGTTACCTAGAGCTCTGTATTACAGAAGATTGTGGACATTTATTTGGAAGAATATGGATACTCACCTTATAAACTATATAGTGATATCAAAGTAGTCATTTCATGATGATTTTAAGTGTCTTCAATCTTCTATTTTCTAGGATTTTATTTTCATGGTATTTTTTTCATAACTTTATTTTGATGTCTTCAGATCATAATATAAAAGATGTCTTTCGGGTTATTTTTCTTCTTAAGCATTATTTTTGAGGGATATGTGTTAATGTTTAACTTATTTATTACAATTTTATTATTTTCATACTTCAGATAAAAACATATTATTTAGCCAGAAAATGTTCTCTGTAGGTCCAATCTAGTATCTTCTATGTAGAAGTTTTGAGACTTAATGTTTATTGTATGTTTTGTCTATTGTATTCTCCTAATAAAATGGGTGAAGACCAACGAGGAGAAGTTTTGGGTCATATCTCCCACTAGATTATGTATATATGACAACAAATCACTGCTGATACCTTTAATTATAAAATCTTTTATTTTTAACACTTTGCATACCTGATGAAAGTTATGTGTTTTACACACATTCGTTTGCTATCTGAGTTTGTAATTGATGTGTATATATATATATATATATATATTACCATGTAGAAACATAACAAATAATATATGGTGACAAACAAGATTCCCAGTCTACCTTCAGCTCAACCTGATCTAATGACTTATTACATTGTGACATTTAAAATTTTCATTTGTGATGTCAAATATTATGGGAATTGTTATGATTTTTAGCAATGGTAGATGGTAGTGTCAACTCATGTACTGTGATTTCAATATTTTTCATGACTTGCTTCATGATAACAATAGTCTTATTAGATTTTGTGTACCGGTTAGGAACATTCCCACTGTTTCTGTTTTGATCCTATAGTATAGTAGTTTCTTATTCTGAAAAAAAAAATCAGAATATTCACATAAATTTTAAAAACATTTTACACCCGATCATGGATTGCCTGTTATAAATAAGATTGTTGCAAACACCTTTCAGTAATGTATAATAATTATAATTTTTTGAATGATAAGTATATATATACTGATGAGTGTCATTGTATAAGAACGAAGGGTAATTTTGTTGTATAGCAACTGAAATGAATCTATTTTTGTGTTTATGAAAATTTTCCTTTGGTTAAAAACCATTATGTAAAGTTATTTTAAATTGTTAGGCATATTTTGATATTGTCTTAAAGTTTGAAATTAGTTAACATTTAAGAAACCAAAGCCTAGAAATGAATGAGTGTAATAAAAGAATGAGCCAGTTTTTGTCTTGCCTGCGACGCAAAGTCGTGGAGCGAGATATAGGTATTACTTTCCGGTGGCGGCGGCGTAAACTTTTGTAAAACTTTAATAACTTGGCACATTGAATACCTACAATTATGATGTATGGTCCACAAGGTAGCTTATCGTATAAGGTTTGCCACTGTGTACTGTCTTGTGACCCTGACCTCATATTCATGGTTCACTGACTTCATAAACATGATTTAAAATCTGTGTCCAAGTTTCATGGTTAAATCCATTTCTCAGCAATTGTAATACCTAGGCCAACCATATTTGGTATATAGATATTTCTTTGTGGGTACATGCCAGTCTGACATCTGGCTTGGGACCGTGACCTCAATTTCATGTTCAAGTGACTTTGTCACTTTTTTGTGGTTAAGTCCATTTCTCAGAAACTGCAATACCTAGACCCACCGTATTTGGTCAATAGATAGTTCTTAGTGAATACATGTTGGTATGACACCTGTCTTTTGACCTTGACCTAAATTTCTTTTGAAAAATGTTGGGTATCAGATAATCATTATTCTTTGTCCATGTGCATACTCAGGCGAGACATGTAGTGTGTCCACTCTTGTTATTAAAGTAATGATAATGTGTTTGAGTGATTAAATTTTAGAATCAAATTCTCCATACTTTTCAGAGTTTTAGACATAAGAGTATATTGTTGATGAAGTGACAGATAAATTATTTTCATATTTCACCTGAAAGTGAAGGTTGGGATATGTTTATAAATGCATGTATTTTACTAGGCAGTGTTATGTAGGGCAATTTACAAACTTGCTTATTCTTCTAAGTTCAGTAAGTTAAAAAAAAATAATGTAGACTTTTCCTAATGAAAATTGACTGGAAAATGTAATTTTACTTTGGAAGATCTTTGAATTCCATTTCAGATTGCCCTACATTAAGAAGCATGGTATTTGCATAATAATTAGAGGGATTTTTTGTTGGCAACTTCAGTTGTACAGCCTGAGATTTGTACAGAGATTATTTATTTTGTGTATTTGTTTTACTGCTAGTATTTATGTTTATAATTTTATATTTGACAATATTGAGTGGGTATATGAATGGTATTTTCCTTTTTAGAAATTATGTATTACACCAGATTTTGAAAGTATTTTGCCAAATGTTTATACAAAAGACTTGATTCACTTTTCACAAAAATTCTTGTGGTTTTGGTCAATTTTTACATAATGCTTATTTAGTATAAGTAAAGTGAATGCAAGCTGTCATTTGATCATGCTATGTTGACATTGAAAATCACATTGTATTGTGGCTTGCGGGTGGGTGTATCATGTGCTCATGGTGATGATGTTTATTGGTTATATTTTATATTCAAAGATGAGAATGAAAGCACTAGATCAGAAGCTGTACACACTCTGTGTAAGTGAAATAATACCATTGTTGTATTCCAAGGCTGGATGTTAGGAAGAAAATATCCAGAAAAAATACAAAAATAGATTTTATATTTTGTAGCAAACTATAACCAGGTCTGCATGAACTTCCAAAACCAAGTAGGGGCCTTGGTGGCCGAGTGGTCTAGGTAGTTCATCATGACTACTAATGATCACTAGCCTGTCAACACTGAGATTGTGAGTTTGAAATCTCACCTGTGGCGGGGTGTGTTGGACTTCGATCTTAATTGACAAGGATTGTCAATTTTCGTACCATAGGTCGGTGGTTCACTCTGGGTACTCTGGCTTCCTCCACCAATAAACACTGGCCGCCGCGAAATAGCCAAATGTGCTGAAAACGGCATAAAACCCCCAACTAAACTAATCCAAACCAAAACCGAGTATACTCTCAAAAGAGTTTTCTTTCCAAGTATTCAGTGTCTTTGATGAAATTTGCCATGCTAAGGCTGAGCGAGCATCAGTTCACCATTCAGATATACTCGAGTTTGGGAGTTCAACCAGACCTGAAAAGTAGGTATAGATCCAAATACTCCATTTGTATGTTTTATAACATAGAATTTATATGTCATCCTCTGTAGGTATAACCTCTCTCTAGAAATGCTGTAAATTTAGTAGTGCAGTATGTAGATGTTTCTCTTTGTTTAAGTCTATTTTGAGCATTCTGAACAAAATTTGCTTTAATTTTCATTCACTTTAGCATTTCCAGTTATCGCATAGAGACAATATCCATGTTAGAATGTATAAAGAAATTTATTTTATGGTCAGAAATGTGATTTGGTACATTCTCAGAGTTCATGTACATTTGTTTTTATGCCAAAAAATGAGGTCTCTATTCTTAATTCTTGTGTTTTGTCATTTGTTTGTCAGATTGATTTTCTTTTCAAACTTTTTGTTGTGCATTGTAGAATTAATCCAGTAAAAAGTGTAAATAATGATCTAGTATCTTGCCACCTAAAGTAGACATAGAGTGCCTTGATTAAATAGATACAATTAAAGACTCACAAAATGGTCATTTTGGTGACCAAGAAACTAATATTGACTGGTGCAGAGTGGAGATAATCTAGATGTTTGCCACCTCACAAGTCCAGAATTGTTGTATAATAACCCCCAGTTTTCCTGCACATTTCAGTATGGAAAATTTTGGTTTCAGACGAGATCTTTAGTTTTCCCATAGTGTCCTATGTTAAATTTAGTTCCTCTTGGATGGCCATATATTGGTAAGTGATCTAGGTCATTTAAAGGAATTAAGAAGAAATACTATATAATAAATGGTATGCTTCAGTATTGTGTAACAAATATATATAATATAAATTACAATTGTGACTTAAGCTGATCATTCTAGTCTTTACAGCCCAGAATTTGAAATATATATCTCGATACATATATACACTATATAACACTGAATGTTTTTCAGATTTGTATTCAATTATAATTTCACTTATTTTACTGCATATTTCTTATGTAATCAAAGTCAGTTGATTTAAATCTGTATGCACTGGCCTTGAACTAGACAAATCTAAAAACACCAAGAAATAAACTGAATTTTAAGAATGTGTAATACATGTATAACAAATAGGTTATGACTGTTCAGGTCAAAAGACAGTATATGGACCTCAGCTGTTCTGTGGTCCATATCATTTTTTTTTATGACCAAGCAGTCCGTATACTGCCATATGACACTCAGTATAATAAACTGTTTATTAAAATATAACTGTTGGATATTGGAATAAATTTGACATCAATAATTAATACCATAGAGAGTATTAAATTTTTTCTACATTTAATAATCAGGATTAAATAATAGTGTGCTGTGAAAATTAATATGGAAAAAATTGACACATTGTTTTACAAGTTTTATTTAGAACAGTGTTTTCAGAATTAAAAGTGAAGTGAATAGTGTTATATACAAATTCAATATTCCCATGAAAAGGTACTAGAATTCAATGTAAATGTTAGAAGAAGAGAACAACTAGCAGATTTTATTGGTTATCCTCCTAAATTAAATAATTGTTTATTAAATCATATTTAAAATTGGCATTACACATATATTATGTTAATACACAAAAATTATATGATATATGTATTTTGTTTATATGTTGAAATCTCATCTCTGTTAAATGGTCTTTTTGTTTTGTATTTGATGTTAAAGATTAAATGAAGTTGCCTTTTTGTATGGTAATTTTAATATTTTGTCATACCGAGAGTTGTACAGAGTGTTGAACGTATTTCAGAAAGCTATTGGTTTATGGAGAAAGGCCTAGAGTGCTCACAGCGTGAGCTTTGCCCCTGATCCTAAGCTTTTGTTTAAGCATTTTCCCTGAAACCCACTGGGTTGATTAAAATAAAACTTTGGTGGAGCAATACTTGAGGGGTTGCCTTTCAGAATTGTATCCGAGGGTCCAAAGGTCTAACCAATATGGTGGCTGTTACTAAAACAGAAAAATAAGCCAAAAATTGTTTTAAAAATGTACTTGATCAGGTCCTTAGATGGGCCCCTTTCAAAATTGTATCGAATTACCTAGACCACTTACCAATATATGGCCACCAAAGAGGAACTAAGTTTAACATAGGACAACATGGGAAAACTAAAGACCTGGTCTGAAACCACATTGCCAATTAGAACCAAGTATGGCAGAAATGGTCCTGAAGTAGTCCTCTTTCATTATAACAGATGACCAGACTGCCAATCAATATGGCACCAAAGTTTATTTAAAAATAGGACCGCATGGGGAAAAATCCATTTAAAAATCTTGTCTGATTACCGGTAGAACAGAACTGGGCAGCAATGGTACTTAGATAGTCCTCGATCTTTTAAAAAATAGAAGGATGACCACTAAAGTCGAAGTTACTTCAACATTCAACCCTGTGATACCTTATTTGGTCGTCTTACCAGAGGATGTGTATGATATCCTAACCTCAAACAAAAATTCAAGGAAGTCAAGTGCAGCGACTAAGGATGAAATGTATGACTACTGTGTTATCTATTCAGTATTATTTCAAACGAAAAAAATAATCGCAAACTGTAAAATGAATATGGGAAAGGGGGGGCATAATTTTGTGAGCTTTGCCGACTAATTCTAGTCATAACATTATGAAAAACATAGAAAGAAGCTTGTGCTTATCCATTTCAGTCCATTTGTTGGTGGTGATACTATTGCTGATAAACAAAATTAGACGCCCTCTCCCTATAATGAGTCATGACAATGCTTTATTATAACAAGAAATTGTGTCAGTAATACACGGATGTCCCGCCTAAAATATAGGTCATCATGTATAAATGCTCAGTAATATCCAAGGCACATCCACTGATGAAGTTTAGTTGATGCACTATGGTTCCAAAGAATTTAACCTAAACGCAAAACTTAACCAGAGTCGCTCAAGCATAAAATGTAGGTCATAATGACCCAATTATTGGTTGACTGCTCAGTACTACCCAAGGCACATCCACTGATGAAGTTTCATTGATTCTATGCTTAGTTCCAAAGAAAGAAAGAAATGAACATAACGTAAAATCTTACCACATAGTTCGGACGTACGTATGGACAAGGGTAACTCTATATGCCCCATCCACATTCGTTGCCGGGCATAAAACAGGTATACTTGGGAATACCCGGCTATCAATATTGTGATTGTTAGTAAAGTCCTAGATTTTGTTTTCATGATGAAAGCTTAAAGGTTCTCTACAGGTCATTCCAGTGTTAATGCTTCTATACAGGTTATTCCAGTGTTAATGCTTCTCTACAGATCTTTCCAGTGTTAATGCTTCTCAGTACATGTAAATGTTATAACAACACAAGCTTGAAGATTTGTTACATTAATCCAAGTTAATACATGTATTAACAGTGATGATGGGAGTTAGTGTCCATTGCTACCAAGGTATTATGGTAATTTCAGATTTGGTTTTATGAAAAAAATCGAAGGTTTTTTATTAACAGCAGGTGGTACAACTATAATTGATTCTTTGATAAATAAAAATCTTTACACAAGAAAGAACATTTATGGCGTGAAAAGAGGATGTTATACAATACAAGAGAAGAAATACCTTCAAACAGAAAATCCTACATCTTTGTAATATGCATGAATTATTAGTACAGCATGCAAAAGGTGAAATATTTTATTATCGAAACATAAAGAATACACACAATATAAACAAATTAATGGAAAGAAACAGATTGCAAAGATAAAATTCTTGTGATTAAAACAGATGGCATAAATAAAATTACCGTACAAGAAGATACCACGAAAGAGGGGCTTGTATAACCTAAACCCTTGTAGGAATATGAGAATCACTCTGTCCGGACCAGCTCCCAGGTCCTTTGTCCAATCATATTAAACTTTATAGCACAACACATCTTACAGAGCTTCTTTTGAAAACAGAAACGATGATCAATATTCTCCATTTCATCGCAACTCTTCTGATATAATCTGTTGTTCGCTTCCTCTTACTTTGTCATGTATGCACATTGCCACAGTAATTCCCCAAATATGAATCGTTAGAATTTATATGAAATATGGAACAGTTGTGAAAAAGACATCTTTTTTGTTAAAGTTCACAAAATTCATGTAAAACTTACATACAAGCCTCTATATGCATGCATATATGCTAGAAGTGGATATATATCGGGTAATAAATATATCGTTTGACGATACATAGAACGTCATATTAGAATTCCGATTTTCATAGAATACTTACATACTGTCAATGTTTTGAATAGGATTAAACCAATATTCAGATTAACACAATCTATCCCTAAACCCTGGCTGAGTAGCTTTTGTATATTGTTTGTGTATGGTTTCGTATAGTGATGACCAAGGGTTTGACTGTGATTAACAGTCAGACAGAATAGCGAATGGAAACGGGGAATGTGTCAAAGAGACAACAACCCGACCTAAGAGAAGAAAACATCCCAAGGCCACCAATGGGTCTTCAACGCAGCGAGAAAATCCCGCACCCGGAGTCAGGTGGTTACATTCTTTTCGCATTATTTAAGTAATCGATTTGGACCCTTCTGGAACTAATTCTCGTAGTTGAATACACAAATGCCAAGAAAAATAATATTAGTAGAAGTCTTTATCAGTTTTATTGGTTACTTTCAGGGATCCACTTTAACTGACTGTCATGAAATTATTTGAAGAGTACCACATTTTTTATCGCAATTTTGACAACTTTCGACCAAAAAGCTAGACATTTCTGATTTTCTTCAGACACTGTCTGAAAACAGATCTATAATTTTGTCGTTTGTAGCTTTTGTCAAGAATTTCCAGAAGACCACATGTTATAATGCCTTGATCACATTTCCTTGGTTCATAGAGTGGGTAACTTGTGATGACAATTTACTTTAAAGTTGTGATTATGCCTGCTCTCTTAAAAACATTTGATTATATGTTATTTAACAGTGTATTTAACAAATCACCGTCTTTTCTCTATAAAATAGACAATAATACCTATAATAGGTTATTCAAAGAGACACACAAACCCTGGAATACAAATTACACAAAACATACTGAAAGTCACCTATACAGTTTGGCTTGATTTTATTTCCGGTTTCGTTTATATCGACAGTGCAATGCTTCAGATCTTTAATATCTGAGCCCTGCTCCCACAACCTAACTTGTTATCAAAACAATATTCAAATAATATTGTCTTACTGAAACTTCGTTTTACGCCCTATGGACGAGAACATTTTTGTAAAGGAACATGAACTGAAATTGCCGAAAATTGGCCCTTGCCGTTTAGGGAACCTTTAGGGGGCAGTGACGGGTTTTTGGTCGCCACCAAGGCCGCCCTTATTTATTAGACATTCCAAGAATTACATGGCGTCTTGACTTTATGCTTTATTTATGAATCAACATATGATAATGAAAATACTGCAAAAAATAATATATTCATCAATAAATCAATTTTTAAAAAAAGCCAACCAGATGTTTCATTTCACTGAGTTCATAAGTTATAACAATGACAAAATTTCTTTATAATAATATTTCCAATGGGGAAGGGTTGTCCTTCCGAAGTAAGGCAACTGGAGAAATGTACCCAATATGTCTTCCTTAATAAAGATCCGTTGTAATTTGTCTATATTTTTTTTATTTCTCGTCTTTTAATTTCTTTGTTGTATTCTTTATCATTTAATTATTTATTCATCTTATTTCATTTTTTCTCTCTAGAAAGTTGGGGAAAGCAGCAACTTCCTCCATCTTACTGTTTGAATTTACGGCCATGACTGTTTTTTACATCTATTACAATGCAATATAAAATGATTCTGTGTATACATAAAACAGATAGTCTTACAGGTGGGATACTCATAATACATGTACTTGTTTTAAAACCATCACATTTGTTTCTGGTTATGTCATATTTTCCATAAAATTATTAAATAGTACACGATGGAAAAACTTCTCTTGTGGAAATAATTAAGACATATAAGCACACGAAGCACTTAAAAAGGCAATAATTTTATTGATTACGAGTCCTTATTTCAAAATATATCATCCAAAAACCCCGGGCCAAAAACGTAGAGTTCTTCCGTAAATGGCTGTTTTCAGTCGGGGATGACCCATGGAAGATCGTTGACACGTGCATAAATATCCCATTGTTGTGACGTTCAATCGGAATTCATTTGTTACACCTTTTGACCAATTATGTGTAATTTTATTTAACTTCTTCGGCTGTGCTCAATGAATTTACCAAGGTGGAGGAAATCTAAAAATCGAGCTTTACAATAGAAAAAGGTACTTATACTGGTTCAAAAGTGAAGAACTGAATGGAATATCTTCAACTCGTTTTTAAAATTCAACTCGGAGAAAGACGTGAATTTTTTAAAACTCTTTGAAGATTTTCCAGTCTTCACTTTGAACTCGTGTAAGAACTTATTAGTTTTGGCCAATTACTCCATTACCTTAGTTTCATTCCACGCTCAAAAAGTTCACAATTTCACATTTTCCTTTCCCACGTTTCAGAATCAGTTTTATACTAAAGGTTATGTCTGTCGTCATGATTATGTTCGAGCCTCTTGATTTCTCAGTCTCTGTCCTGAAGTTTTAATCTACCATTTTTTTCTGTGTCTTTTGGGTTTTGCAACAGAACATAAAATATACTTTTTAGCTCACCTGGTCTATAAGGCCATGTGAGCTATTGCCATCACTTGGCGTTCGTCCGGCGTAAACTTTCCTTCAAAGATCTTCTCCTCTGAAACCGCTGGGCTAATTGGGACCAAGCTTTGGTGGAATGGTGCTTGTGTGTCCCCCTTCCAATAATATGTCCGGCATCCCATACTTCAATCCGACATGGCTACTGTGACTGAAAATAGAAAAAAAAGTGGGGATTAATTTTTAAAATCTTCTTCTATGTAACTACATGGTCATTTGGAACCAGGCTTTGCTGCGTTGGTCCTTAGATGGTCCTCTTTCAATCAAGATGGCCGCCACAGCCCAAGAGCCCTACGGGAGATTCATTTAAACATCTTGTCTGAAACAACTGAGCCAATTGGAACAAGACTTGGTAGCAATGGTCCTTAGATGGTCCTCTTTCAGAAATATGTCCCATTTAAAGCTGAATCCTATGGAAAAATTCATTTAAAATCGTCTTGTCTGAAACTACAGAGCCAGTTGGAACCAAACTTGAAAAATGGTCCTTAAATTGTCCTCTGTCAGAATTGTGTCCAATGACCCAGAATGTCGACCAAGATGGCCGGCACAGCCGGACTAAGTTTAACATAGGAGCCTATGGGAAAATTATTCTTTTTTGCTTTAATTTGAAACAGTAAAATGTCAGGTTTGAAAGTAATGTTTTAACTTCTGTTCAAAATGTGAAAAACTGACAGGCATTCAACAGAAAATGTTGTATGTATTAATTAATCACCTCTGATAACCTTATGCTGTTTTAAATATAACATAATGAAATTAATTAGTTAAACGACTAAATAAGTTACCAAGGTTGTTCGAAACGATTACCACGTGCTGAAAGCGTCTTGCCATCATCCGCCATAAAATGAAGTTTAATGATGAATATAATGGCTTGTTATTGTTGTCAGAATTGCTGTTTTATTAATCGTTGTCAGAACAGATCGAAGTTTTATATACTGTTATAATTACTACAACAGAGAAAAGCCATCTGAAATCATGGTTTAATTACATGGTCGTGGTGAGGGGTGGTTGTTACCGGTCTCTGGTTTGTGTATAGCCGATATAAAAGTTAAGTCTATTTATCCCCATTAATAAAAATATACAGCCTGTTATAAAATATTACTAAATTTAGGGCAGCTTGTAAACATACGTTCTCTAATTGTCATGTCATGTTGACCACGGACCTCTGGTAAGTTACCTAGCTTTGGTATACGTTCTTTGATAGGCAGGTCATGTTGACCATGGATCTCCGCGCTAAGACCGTAGATCTCAGGTAAGTTACTTAATTGGTACACGTTCTTTATTTGGCATGTCATGCAGACCGTGAATCTCAGCAGTATAACAGTAGATCTCCGGTATGTTACATAGTTCCGTTATTGGCATGTCATGCAGACCGTGAATCTCCGTGGTAAGACAGTAGATCTCCGGTAAGATACTTAGTTCCGTATTTGGCATGTCATGTGAATCTCTGAGGTAAGACAATAGAGCTCCGGTAAGTTACTTAGTTCCGTAATTGGGATATGCAGACCGTGAGTCTCCGCGGTAAGTTACATGTCCCTCAGTATATAGTGCATATGAAATGGACATGTTTGTTCGTTGTTATAGCTTATTTCTAAGCAAGCCTCGGACCAATAATTAAGCCAATACGGAAATTGTTAATTAATAATATCATAATCTATTTGTAATATTAGAAAATGGTGCATAATTTCTAATATTACTTATTCAATTTCTAATATTAGAAAATCAATTAAGAATGTGAATACAAAATGAATTTTCTATTATTAGAAAATAAATTAGTAATATTAGAAATTGAACTTGTAATATTACAAAATCATTTTCTAATATTATAAATTCTGACGAATAATAAAATTTTAAATGATTTAACAAAGTATGCAATTTAATTGAAAAAAGGTACATGTAACTAAAAGAAGAAAAATTAAAAAGGAACGTTTAATTAATTTAAATTTAAAAGAATAGCCTTAAAATGATTAATGCATATACGTTTACTGTAAATGTGTAACATGCATGTACATGTAAATCAATTATGGAATGTGACAATCTATTAACATGGATCAATAAAACCACTGTAAAAGTTTGTCGGTCTACTCTATTTAAATATGGATAAGAAATAATTCAAATTTCCGCTTAACGAATTATTTGTGCTTCTATACATATACTCGCAGTATAAATATACTAACGATAATTATCAAACCATCTTACGACACCATCTTTGGTGTCGTAACTTTGTGACAAATTTTGTGACATGTCGCAAGTTGCGACCCTTTCGAAAACATAGTTTATGACTGCGACACGTCGTAAGATCATCTTACGATATGACATCTTGGAAAACCTGGCCCTGATTTCAAGGTTGACGTACCTGTGATGTGAACTTTGACTTGTCAATTTCATTTGCTTGAAACTGGTTAAAAGCGTCACTTCACAATTCGTGATTCTGTATCCTAGAGAAGACCGGCCTTTGTAACAATCCTCGTTTTTTTTGCATGCATACCATTTTCGAGAACTGATATCCGTTTTTTTTTATAACCTTTCTTTTGTGTCTTGCAGTTTTTACACGACCGCAAATTGTAGACAGTTATGTTTCCGCTCATTTACTTGGATCCTTAGGATATTTTATCATAATGGTCCCCATAATAAATACAGGCTGGGATTAACTTTGGGTATCTGTAGCCTTCCGTTTTTTTCTGAGGGTCATTAACGGTGTTTTGATAATTTTGGTGTAACTTTCTAATATTTGTGGATTTTTATGATTTTTGGTTCATAATATTCCTTGATTAAAATGGAAAATCTTGAGATATAAGGGGCCAAAAAAAAAAAAAAAAAACACACACACTTTAATTTTCGCAACTTTAATTTCTGATCCGATTGATGATTCTTTTTAAATGGTTCTTTATAAGAAATACAATAAAATGTACTCAAGGAATTTTTGTGTTACTTTTGTCTTTGATTAAAGGGATCAAAATTTTTGCAGGGCGCCTAAAAGTTTGTTTTTCATCCAATTTTAATTGGGATTTTTTTTCTTTCAATTCATCTTGATGAGTGTTTCCAGTAGTATTTCCACACATTTCTTCTATCTTTTACGGTTTTTGAGATGTTAATAGATTAATACATGATCTTTTTCATGTTGCCCTTGTTATCAGCCCGCCGGAGACCTTGATATCGGTCCAGATAACATGTTATCTGCCCTCGTATTATGTTATTGCCCCGGGGGCAAATAACATGCATCAAATTATGCTTTTATTACATATACAAAATCGGCGTTATTTCCCGGGGCGTTATTTCAATAAAATATGTGATAAAATGATTTAAAAGGACCAACAGTGCAATCTGTCTTGATTCGTAATTTTTCTTCCAGTTCTTTAGTTTGCAATACACGTACTCTTTTTTCTTTGGTTCTTTAGTTTTACAACGTACTTTTATTCAGCCTTCATTTCTGTAGATTGCAGCTATTTGTTCTCTATGTATAAGATTACTGATGTCCCCCTCTTCAACTCATTACTTAGGTATTCATTTATCTACCAAGGTTTAATCCCTTAAAGTACAAAGCAGTTTTTCTGGCATGTTATTATTATAACAAAAACATATTGTTATCATATAACACTAGAGTAAATTATATCTATCTTATAGTTTGTAATTGAAGCAGTGGGATACCAAGAAATAATTTAACACGTAATTATATGTAGAGTAAACTCCTATGATATAGGGCGAGGCATGTCAGCTCGACATCTGTCGAATTTCCAATACCGCTGTTAATACTGAATTAAAGCGTTTTGCTTTGCTTGCAGTAATGAATTTTCCATTTATCGTGAATATTTTGACATTAACTGATTTTCATAATGCACTAATTATTACCAATTATCTACATGCACTCAAAGCAAAACTATGCTCAATTTGTTATAAAGTATTTAATTGTACATGTTGCCATTGGTAATAATATAATTTTCTGAAAGTACAGAATACATAATATAATAGAAATACAATTTCTTTTTTCATTTTCATTTATTCCATGTGTTTTTGTAATACATCTTATAAAGATGTTGGGATTTTATGGGTATATCCCCATGTATCTGGAATACGCTTGAAAAGACTGCTTCATAAACTGCCTTCAGAAATGTTAGATGGAAATAGTTTTTGTTTTGGAATATAATCTACATGCGTATACGGTGTCATTAGGCCTATAAGATTTTGTTATGATCCATCCTCGTCAAACAAAATCCAACCTTATATCAGCATTCTATTGTCAGTGGTTTTGTCTTATTTACTTCTTGTTATGTTAATTATATGGAATGCGTTATTTATTATAAGTTTCTTTTGTTAAATTTTTGACAACTTTGTTTCCGTTTCCATTTGTTGTTCCTTGTTGAAGACTACACGACTTTCCATGTAGACATAATTAATCTTGTCCTGTGAGATATTGTCTCATTCTTTAATCATGTTTATGTTCTTGTTTGTTATATTTTGGTGACAATCCTTGTGTTTTGGATTTTAGACCAAAAAATATTCTGATTCTGATTCACGCTTAACTGATACCCTTACATGTACTCGGTTTGTTTCATTTTAAATTTACTTCATTTCTACAATCCCCAGAATTCCAACAGACATCTGATACTAAACAATAGTATATTATTAATATATAATTGTAATTCTATAATACATTGTCATTGAAATATCTCAGATCGTTGCACAATACTTCATGTAGGCTTGGCATTATTACTGAAATCTTTGGTCTGAGTCGCCGAATTTGGAGGATGGAAACACTACCGTTTTTAATAAGTCTTTTATATTAAAAAGTTTTTCGAATTTTTAAAGGTTTTGCACACGTTTATCCGTTTAGTTTTCCTTTGTTTAATGGATAAGAAAGAATCTAACGTGGCCGCGACGAGCAAATGAACAGTGTAAAACAATCTAGCTTTAGACCTGCAACATATATCAATTGGTAGTATAATCATGTTGCCAGTTAATTATAAGGAACATACGGAGATCATCGAGCGACCTTCAAGATTGAATAAGAGTGTATACCACAAAACAGACCCTAAATGTTATCCTGAACATTTAATTTTGGAAAATGAAATAATACAAGATACATCTTAATTACGTGTCATCCTGTCTGTGATGTCTAACATGCACAAACACTCGCCATTGTTGACAGAAATATTTATAAAACATGCAATTTTATATTTGATTCATGTCCAAAGGTATAAATAAAATCCGTATGAATAACACTTAAAACACGTAAGGTTAACATCGTCTTAAAACATAATTTGATATTCATGTTTATGACTGACCAATAAATTTTTATGAAGCAATATTGTCGAAGTAAAACTTTATTACATTCTGTATGTTGTAAAATAAAAAGTAAGCATAATAAACACATGGAAATGTTTTGCCTGGTACTCTAATAATGAATTTAGGCGGCGACTGTGTTAAAATCTGAATTTCTTAATTTATTACTTAATACCCGTGAGTTTACTTTACATGTGTACAGCTTAATCTACCACATCCTCCGATTTACCTTAGTTTATGTGGTTTTTGTATTGGATCTACATTAATTTTTCGTTGGTTTTGCATTTCCAATTTTTTCCACAGTACCATACCAGCTAAATTGGCATCAATTAATGTTTATCAAAACGCAGTTCAAATATATTAATATCAAGTATATGATTGCCTTCCTTTTCTGAGTCTGGATCTAAACAATAAAGGTCGTTAAATAATATTAATAGCATCACCATAGATGAGGAAAACATTGGAGCGTATACCTGATGAAGTTCGGTATCTGAAATGTATATTCCACGTAAGCCGCAAATACATTATTGTAACTCATCAAAATAATGTCTTGTCATATCTTATAACCCGTTCTGATAAATCAATTCGATAATTCATTAAAGTTATCATCACCTCTCATTATAAAACAAAACCGATTAATAACACGTAATACTTACATGAGAGCTATTCGATACAAAATTATAAAGGAATGTAATATTAAATAATTATATGCAAATATAAAAAGACAAATTTAAAAAAAATCTACTACGTCCATTGTCTAATTGACGAGATACACTATGATTATCGTGTATCCACACATTGCAATGATAGGATTTCAAGTTTTATGGTAAAATTAATGAGATTATACAATTATTAAATATTGATTTGTTTGTGTTTCATACTGCTATTTTCACTATCGTCACCCATAGCTGACAATATGGATAATGCAACATACATAAACTTAAACATTTATTAAACCGTTTATAGGAAAAATGGTCCTCCGCAAAACTGATAATAATAGACCCTTTAACATCTTAGACGATCTACTGAAATGGTCAGTAACCGATTAATATGGACTGTCGTCCCTTACCCAACCAAACATCTCGTCACCTTAGACCATACAACCTATTAAAGTGGAAAGTGGCTACAGTGGACCTTACATATTTTAATGACAACCTATCAAAAAGACTGTGGCTTCCGAGCAACCACTGATTGTAACAACCCTCGTAATTGCAGTGCTCCAAATCACTTAAGTATACTAGGCGATTCACCACTGGCTATCTATACGGAAAAACGTATTAACTATTAAACCTAACGATAGCTCCCCGCAACCAATGATTATAATATGGTCTCTTCTTCACCTTAGATAGTCGACTTAAAATCTGTGTAATGTATAAAAAGAGACCATTGATTATAAATCCTCTCAGTATGAAGTGATATAATAAATCCTTGGTCTATAGAATTACATAACAAAACGATAAAACTGACTAAACTACTCAACATTCAGATATAAAGCTAATGGATTTGTAGAATTCTGTTTCTAAATTTTGGTTTGTTTATCTAGGATGTTTTCTACACTGTTTTGTGGTAAGAAATACTATTCGTATTACATTTCGTTTCGTGCATCAGCAAATTATTTATTAATTTACAATTCGAAAAGTACATAAACTATACATGTGTTATATTTCAAAATTTGTAAAGATGAATTCTGATATTATTTCGAATTTACAAAATGGGAAAAATAACACGTGCAAGTTATTTTTTTCATGTTTTATTATTATTTTTTTCTTTGTTTTTGTATTATTTGTGTGTGTTCTTTAAATTATTTTTTTTTATTGGGATTTGTTTGTTTGTTTCATTTTATTTTTAAGCCTGTCATACACAATATTCTTATGCATGAAGTTTTAAAATCAAAGATTATCTTCAACCATATCAACTTGTCGTAAAGTTGAAAATTCACTTTTCTCAATACTTTTAAAGCAGAATATTTGTAATTGGCTAATGTTAAAAATAACGCATGATTTATATTTTAATTAAAGTAAGATATAAAAAAAGGTTTTTAGACAAATGTACCATTTATTTATTACGTATTTTTATTCTACATTTTTTTTAAAAATTTCGATTTGTTTCATTCTCTGAATAAGGATGTGTGTGCAAGTTTCAAGTGCAATCACACGAACGAACAAAAATCGTTTTGGATATTATTTGTGGTAACAGCAATGGTTTTTTTTAATATTTCGTAAGGATAGTCTCATTATATGCACATTTTCTCATTTCGTTAATTTTCAGTTAAATGTATTTATTACGTTGTTATAGTACAAAAATACAATGGTAAGTCCCAAATTTCTGGACAATAAAAACAGGCTTACTTTTCTTTAAAAAAATGGACAACGCACAAACAGTAAAGAACAACACGGCAAATAATATAGTGGATATTAACAAGCTATCTATACTGTTTATAATAAACAACAATAAATTAAAGTACTACTACTCCACAAGCTTACATTGGTTAAATTTTAGACGAGCCAAGACCAATACGTTACTTATGTCCCGTCTCGAATCAAGGTATACCAGTCAACAAAAGAAACAATACAGGGTAATGCATTTTTCATATATTCATAATTTCAAATAGCTGTACTAAGTAGAAAAATAGACCCACACGTCTGATTTTCATAGTATGTTGTTTTCTCATCAAAAGCATGGATTTTGTGCAAAAAGTTTGAAATAAAAAAATCCAATTTTTGAGATTTCAAAAATCACACATTTTTCAACCCAAAATTAAAAAATCAGTATTTTTACCCCGTTTTGTGAATCATTATGTCTGTGTGACAAAAGATTTGAGTTTTTTCTACTGATTTCAGTAGTGTACTGACTGGATTTTCATTTTACAAAATGTGTGTCGATTTTCTTCTCGATTTTCCGCAATTTTTTTAACCCTCTTTTTGGAAATTTTCATTTTCCACCATTTCAAGTGTTCTCCAAATTTCAAAATGAGACGCATTAGATCAAGAAATGACGTTAGTTTTTTTATGGAATTACCAAGATATTAGGTTCCGAACTCGTGTATCGTTACTTTTGTTGACTAGTATATATTTACATACATAACAAGTAAACAATACATGCAAGAACTGCTCTGAAAAGAGTTTGTGAAAAACCACTAAAATTATATATAGTATACAGTATCTATATAAGATAAATTTGCTTTCAACGGTTTTCTAATATTTTTCACCATTATAGACATAAAAGGAAACAGTCAGTTCTAAATTATGTTGTCGGTGATAAATTGCAGTTAACAGACTTTTAATATCTGGATAACCTTTGATAAATTTACAAACTCATATAAGCATTTATAAAAATTGAAATACTGACTAACTTTATAAATGTGATAATGTTGTGCAGTCTTAGATATCTAAAAGAAAAAATCTGCCGAGTTTTTAAATTGTGACATCTGATACAAAGCTGACTGTTTAGGGGTTTCTTTTAATGCAGTTTTTAGACTGGTTAATTATTAAATGCGCATCAAAAGAAATCCCACAAAGTCAAATTGTATCAGACAACACAAAGAAAATCTATAGAATCTTTAATCTGGATATAGACATACTTTAAGTCGGATAAACTTGTTACGAATGTGACTGGCAACGCCAGACCTTTCCGAAAGATGTAAGGCACGGACCATTTTATTACTGGGGGGGGGGGGGGGGGGGTCGGGTCTGGGATTTTTAAAAAAAATGTTAAGTCCAACTTGATCAGAATTTTTTTTTTACATTTCCCACTATGTTAAGCCTGAACATCGAACCTTCAAGATGTGTGTCCAGGGTAGATCTAGAAAGAAGTTATCAACTATTAAAGAAGGTAATTGAAGATTTTTTACATATTAAACTTCTGCTTTATCTATTGCACTACATATATGAATAAATCCTGGTCAGGAGCTTGTGTACAGGCGACTTAGGAAGACAAAGTGACAACGTCACAATTTTACTTGAAAATGTGTGTTTGATTGATTTTGGTACCAAAAAACACTTGATTTAGGAATTTGACCATAACGTTGAAAGTTGAAACTGTTGTGTCCCTGGCTAATAAGTCGATTCAAAGGTTTGATATAAGAAACAAAGCTTGTTTTTTGAGTTTATGAGCTTTGTAAACTATGGGCGTTGGTTGTGATATACCTTTCATAATCAAAGTATTACAAATGAAGTTCAATTTCCATACCAAAGATTCATATCGATAGTAAAATTTTGTGAATGTTTTTAGAAGTTTATGATGTCGATATCCTTGATCTTACAGTTTCTCTGTTAGAACTAAATTACGTTCATTAAAGTCAGAAACATGACTACATACATGTACCTGACCAAACTAAACTAGTTGAGATATTTATACTCCATCATAAAAGGGTGTTAAAGGTACATTCCCGTCAAGGAATTTTACAATTTACTATTCGAAAATTAAAACCATCCCGTTTGTTTTACATTTTAGAAGAACGGTTACCTCTTTCAATAGTAATGCCGAGATCTAGAAAAAATGTATGGTTATTCCTTTGATCGCTTATTTAGAGTTAACTCAGTAGGATAAATTTTCAAATTCTGGGTTATTTGGCGACAGAATATCATCTAAATATCTAAAGGTGTTATTGAAATATTTTTATAGGCCGTGTTTAGTCGGGTCTCTATAGCCTAGCCCTGAATTGCAATTCATAACAATAGAGAAACAAGACACCGACCAGAGGTGCACAATTCGTTTCCACAGGAACACCGATAATTTGTCTAAACATGTTTCTTCCATAACGAATAAAACAAGTGAGGTTAGGATTGCCTGAGGAAATGGCAACTTTCTTCAAGTGGGTATAACTGAACAGAATAATTCTTAAAAAGAGACATAATTTTAGTATATTTTATTACTAGTATACAATATGAAAGAAAATATTTTTTTTCTCCATTTTATAAAAACTTCTCTGTCGATCAGTCCAACATAAGAAAAGGTTATATTATATATACGCCACGACGTCATCTGGTACATTCGCTACGCTCCTCGCGCTCTTCATGTAAACAAGTACCAGTAGACTTTATTAGGTCATTGACCTAATACGACTAAAGTATATTCTACCACTTTTATTAGACCGAAAATGGTTTGATTGCAGGATAAATGTCTACAATATTCCCACTTGAACGATTATATGTAGAATTTTTAATGGAAAAAAATTCTGATTTTTGTTTTCTTGGGAAAAAAATATATGCTTGCTCGATGTGTGAATTTTTTTAAAAAATTTTCTCCAGACCTAAGAAAAAATATACAAGCACATTTTATCATTTTAATCTGAAATTGTAGAATGTTTATTTCATAACAAAAAAAAAAAGGTTTTTATGTATTTGTTTAAAAATGATTGTTGAAAGCCAAAACTCTCCTAATTAAAAGTCATGTCAACATAAAGCCGTATGTATGTTTCTATCAGTAGTCATTTATTTGGCTCTGACACGTTATGAAAGAAGTAGGGACATTTTATTTGTTTTCCTTATAACTACTTATTTCCTTTTTTTTTAAATACATGTATGTATAAAATTTGGTGCTTAGTAATTTTCCTGCCTGTAAATGTGATAAATAGAAACAGTTTTGCCAACCTTTTTTATCATCTTTTTTTTAAATATTGCCATGAAGTTTTAATGTCACTTGATAACGGTTTTAGTTTTGAGTGTTTTTTTTTATTATCTTACCCATTAGTCTTATAGTGGCAATAATGCCTAATTTGTAATAAAAATGTCTCCCAAAAAATATACAGACAAGTAGAATAGTCTTAGTAAGCTATTTGGTAGTCATTATTAACAAAATTTTAAGAGGAACCTTAGAACCCCATAAGAACACAAGAAGTAAATAGAACCAGGGGAAAGTGGCCTACTTCTTTTCAGACGACTTTTTGTAGTTCTCAAAGACGTAAGTTTTTGAGCAAAATATGACCTAAGCTAGATTCTATCACGGTTTATAACTAGGTCAGTTTTTGTTTTTATCCTCATGTCGCTAGGCTTTATATTTTTTTGGTGTCAAATGTAACCGGGTAGTTAAATTCCAGAAAAATAAACTATTTGTATGCAATGAGGTATCTCTGTAATGAACATAGTGATATTTGATTAATATTCTAAACAATGTATTCAATTTTAATCTGATCACCGCTTCTATGAATTACATTTGCCATTTGTTATTTCAGAGGAGGACTTTCGGTGTACTAGAACAAATCAGAATACGGCACTAGCATCGATTCTGCCATAGAAATCTTACGTTAAGTCAAACACTAAAAGAAATAATATCGCGAGAGGAGATGTCGTAACAGAACTAATGGAGTTACAGTTTTACTTTAAACTTACAGGAAAAACAATATTATATTTCTTAATGTTCGTGTTAGTGTAAAGGCGGTTTGCTTTTTATAAGTTTAATGCATCACGTATTGTTACCTAATTAGAGATCGTTAACAGGATGGTGTCATCATAACAGAAAACATTATATATCTGAAGTCAAATGTACATTTATTTTAAACAGAAAAAGAGTTTTTTAATTGGAAAATATATTGCGATATAATTTAATAAATTCAAAATTATGTTGAAAAAAGAAATGGATATAGAAAGATAATATAAATGAAGGATAGTTCACGTATCTTTGTATAAGTAATCAAGGGATAATATCAACATCGTATACACATAAAAATAACGAAGACGGAGCCAATAGCCTGCATTTCACCGAACATCAAAAGTATTTATAATATCAAGATTTGATTTATATAATTTATTGTGCTCTATACATTGACTTATTCATAAATTTGTTATATTTTGGATTTGTTAATTTATGTTTAGATGTATAGCACGTGCTGTGGAACTAATGACTTTGTATCTCTTTATCTAAAAAGATCTACCAATAAATATCTAAGGTTACTGCAGGGGCAAATTTGAATCCTACAGCGTAAACAGATACCAGTGATCGCGTGTCGACTGTTGATAAACCACTTAGCTTCACAATTGCAGATTTCTGTTCGTTTACTTTGGAAGCTGCTAGAATAACAAATGAACGTGAAACAGTTTACAAAACTTTTCAATACATATTTATGTCAGGTCAGTTAAATGCTTTCTTATGTATTGATGATTTAAAAGTGGTTGTCTTTTAATGTATATTATTTAGAAACTTCAGAACAATTGACAGCTTCAATTAAAAAAAAATCCATCAAGATGACACTTATTAATAATACATCGTTGGAACCGAGCTGTTTAAACTGTAGCACAGGAAACGATAGTGCCATCTTTCAGATTTTGGATTTTCCCAAGTCTTTAGCGTTTCCAATATATGGAATTATGTGTCCTATAGTTGCTATATTAACACTGATCAGTAACATTCTTGTTGTCTGTGTATTTATGAAACGTCGGATGCGATCCGTGACCACCGTGTTTCTCGTTGGACTGGCTGTTTCCGACACATTGGGAGCTTTTCTTTGGAGTTGCGTTCATCTGTTCTTTTATGGAATACGACAAAAGCCATATACCGAACCTATAACATATCCTTTATGTTTATTCCATGATTATGGTCTATATCTTGCGGTTATTTTCCATTCGACATCAGTGTGGTTAACCATGACATTAGGAATTCAACGATGTATCATAGTTGTTTTTCCATTTAAAGGACCCAGAATCTGGACAATGAAAAATTCTATAATCATGACAACACTGTCATATTTACTCGGTGTGATTTTCTTTTTACCGTTGTTTTTTATGAAGCATTATTCTGAAAGAAAACTTGACGACGGCACCAATGTATGTACGGAAAGGTACTCTGGCTGGTATGAACGACATATTTCAGTTTATATGATCATTTACCACGTATTAAGAAGTGTATTTGTGCAACTGTTGCCATGTTTATCCATGATGGTTAGTACAGCTGTCTTAGCTCACAAACTCAGGAACGAAAAGATCTTCCAGAGAGGAATGTCAAAAATAGGAGTTGGTCAAAAGAAAGACTACCAGCATCGACATCGTACAACGTTGATGGTTGTCATTATAATGTTAATATTTTTAATTGTAGAAATTCCGAATGGAATCGTATTCGCAATAAAGATTTTTGATACGGACAATACTATAATGCCAACAAAGATTGACTATCCTTTCGCAATTCTACACAATTTCATATTATTACTCAGCTATCATTGCAACTTCTGGATATATGTCGGACTAAGCGCTCGATTTAGACGTACTTTGAAAGATATGCTCCTTGGATCTAGAGTGAAACGAACCTTTGAGCGAGTGATGTCTATGTCGAGAACGGATTCGTTCTCCCAACAAGGTTTTCCAATGAAAACCATTAACAAAAGACATATGAATGGAAATGGAACATCAATGGTTAAATATACTACTGTTGGTGATTGACTTATACGAGTACACCTTAGTTTCTTACCGCAAACTATTAAGAAAGGTTACTCAGTGAAATTATTTAAGAATGGATCAAATTAAAGGGAAACGTAAAGTATTAACTTTTTTGGCGTTGCCGCTGTTGATCTTTATCTCGAATTTTGATATTTTCACTGTGGATAATTTTTATGTCATAAAAGTGTAAATAAATAAATTGAGGGTAAGTCAGTTTTCATCCCCTCTAGCTTAACCGACGTGTTTGATAAATAAACAAAAGCAAAAGTCATTGCGGTGAACACATTATATCATGATGAAGTGCAAAAAATTTGGCAGTAAAAAAAATTGGAATGAAATCAAATGAATTTCTTTATCACACCATAGATCAAACTCAAATTATCAATATAAACCAATCGTATCAAAGTTGATGTATATCTTTTCTGCATCGGTTTTGCAATAAATATGATCATTGATCAGTACAAGGAATTTACTAAAGATTAGATTTGGCTTATATTAAAAGTCCATTTAGTCATTGTTTTAAAACTTTAACTCTTAGGGGTCTTTCGTTTTTTCTTATGTGAACTGAACACTGCTCTCTTTTAGAAACAGTTTTTATCCAAGATATCTCACTTCTAAAACACTTGCAGAGCAGATAATTTCTACAATAGAAAAGTTTTGGTTGATTTGTTCTTGTTTTTGTATGAAGCTAAATTTTACTGTTATATTTCAAAAGACTCCGTCAAAATTATATTTATTTTATTTACATTAGATATGCATTTTTTCGTAGCATTTCTTTATGTGTGTTGCTGTTCTTATGAATTCGTCAGGTCTTTGTATATTGGTCTTCCAAACCTTCACCTTTTCATTATCATCTTCATTCTTTTTTGCAATATTTATTTATGATTAGCCGAGAAACATTTAAATTTAGATAGAATATACACGAAGACCATTTCCAACTTTAAAAACCAGAGACAAAATACTTTTAAAACAGCAATGAAAAGACAAAATATGGATATGGTTGTAAAATTGGTCTGCTCAAAACGGATCCTCCCACAACGGAATGATCGGACAGAGGTTTACGTATGTAGAAATATTTAGCGTGTCAATAAGCATTTTATACCAATAAAAAATTTTGATGTGGTTTTAATGTCTTTTAAACAGTTATTCAACACGAAAGACGCTCAGTAAAGTTTTCATTGAAAGTTAGTATGTGTACCCACCTTACTGTCACCATAAACTGATTGTTTCCATGTCTCATGCATGCCTATTAATTGTTAATCGATAAAAACAACGTTTTGATGTAAAAATTTACTACTAAATGTTTCAGCAATAATTCCTGTTCGAACACCTTTAAATATATTATTCATAATATAGTTTGTTATTTTAGGTATAAATAATTGAAATGTTGAATTTTAAAGTAATGAGTAAACCTATTTTTAATATCTTAATGTTTGTATCACAATAGTAGAGTAGAATAACTTCAACAGCTGTCTATGGCTGTTTAATATTCGTTCACAGGAACATTTTGATTTCACATTTCTGACAAAAAAATGTCCTCAGTATTTCCAGCTTAAGCTCCTTAATTCTCACATTTCTATGTGTTTAGGGCAGTTATATTCGGTGTGAGACACCAGTGTGAGATTCTTGCATCTCACATCACATGACCTACCTTGACGTAACAATGCAAAAAAAACGTCACGTCACAATGCTAGAACGTCAGAAAACACACAACTTCGCACAAATCGTACGACAAGGTTGAAATTTAAAGACAAATCCTACTATTGTTTCTGTTTGAAAAAAAACCAACAAGCAGGTTGTTATTCTTCTTAAAACTTTGCAATTTGTCTATGACATTGTACGTTATTCCGCGAAATTCCCAATTCCGGTAGCCATCATGCAAGAGTTGGCCCTATCCGCAACTATAGTGATGGTGCTCTGAGCTGAAAATCTTGGTAAATATGACCAGACTCCCAAACCATTGAATTATTTAGAGTTTTTTCACAAAAGATAGTTGTGATGGAAATTAACAAAATGCGAGAGAAAAAAAGAAACTCATTATACACTTCGCCACACTAGAAAAAAAAACGGTTAAAGGCACATGTCAAACGTTTGTATGGCATACTTTTCCTCAAAACCAAAGTTTAAGAGGAATAACAACTTGCTTGTTGGTTGTTTTTTTCAAACAGATTTAAAATGAAAATTTCTAACAACCCAATAGAAGCTATTTGTATATAAAAAAAAATTCCGAAAAAACGCCCAATTTTTTTCCCGCCATTTTTTTTAACTCATTTTCGGTAAATATCTTTTCCCCTGACATGGTGGTCATATTTTTTTATATTCTTAATCGTAAGAATAGGCAAGTAGGTAAGTCTCCATCTTCTGTAAAAATTTAATTACATTATTATTGGTCAAAGTTTTGCGATTAGCAATTTTGCGTACTTTGAGTCCCCCAATAAAAATGGCGGGAAGTTAATATCCCTTTGTGCCCACACCATGCATTTTATTTATTTCAGTGTGACATTTTTTGTTACATAAGTCAGGCCGCCTTCAAATGAATCTGTGTTTTCCCCCCAAAACAATCCTGAAAAAATATAGGCCAAATAATATATAAGCGGTATAGATTCAAAACATGCATAACTCTATAAACTGGTCGGTGACCCCATATTTTTATTAGCTTAATTGAAAGATGTTACCATTAAGAATATATGTACTAAATATTGGCAAATCTGCATAGTAGGTTATGACTTTAACATTGATATCTTTTAGAGGTACAAAACCAAAACGCACACGATCTTTTCGAATATAGAATTTATTTTGCATTAGGTCGCTTAGTGTAAGAGAACACATTTTTGTGTCATGGCGGCCATGTTTATTACCTTTAATTTTCAGCGAAGAAATGTGAGAAAAATAATCAGTCATGTTCAAAAATGTGAGATTGGACAATTCAACCCTCGGGTTCACATTTTCTATCATCAGAAACTCGGCAAGCCTAATTTCTGACTTGTAAACCCTCGGGTGGTCTTAGACCATGGCTGATTGTTATAATTCTATTTACCATTAACATTATACATTTTGAGCTTGGATGAAAAAAAAACAGAGAAAAAATACAAAAAAACAAAGAATTTTCTTGCTTTAAGCTAATATGAGTCACAGCTGCTCTTACAACATACAAAACAAACCTATTAGGTATCCTATATAAAAAAAACCATTAGAGACATTTGTCAGATTAACGTAGTGTGAAACCAACGCATGCAATACTGGAACATAATACTGAAGTAAGCCAAAAGTTTAGTTTTTGGTGGATAAATGGCTGTTAGTTAGATGTCGCTCAAAATTATCTGACCATTTTTACAGAACAGACAAAAATATCCTATACAAAAGATTTTAATTTGAATGATGTGACGTCGCTATTTTCGGATAGTCAGTCTTGAATATAATGAAAAAATATTCCAACTTTAACAACACAGCTTACTACAAAAATACCATCTAGTTATGTCTTTATGTACCTTCTATGAAATCAAGCCGACATAGGGTTGAGTGGTTTCTATGCATTTGTGATGGATCAGATAGGACACCGGGGGCTCAAACAACAGAACATTCCAGGGGGGTTATTGGTCGGTGAATACGAGAGACCATCTTGTTTGGGTTTGTTAGGTCATAATACGGAAAGCCTGACGGCGATACAAAAGTGGGTAAGGTTTTTGGAGAATGCCGCGCTATCTGCATGCTTTCTGTAGATTTCGAAAAAGGTAGGCTAACGGCCTCTGCAGAAGACTAAATTATCCTTCTCTAGCCTACTCCCTAAACTTTTCTAGCGGATGTCGAAATTCTTCGCACTTTTATCCTAGTCCACCTTCATTTCTGAATTACATTGAAATATTGTTGATGTTGTTCTCGACCTGAAAATGTATGAAATATTTGCCACTGGAGTTAAAGGAAACAATAATCATTTACAGGAGAATGTAATATTTCGGTGTTGGGTGCATATGGTACTGTTAATGTCGTTGTTGTACAATTGTAATTTTTTGAAACAAGCATATACAGAGCTTTAAAACTGGTATCAGTGTATGTTCATATTCTTTTTCAGTCCTAAATATTTAGAAAAGTTGATTTTAACATTTGTTTGTCACAAAAAGTCATCGTTCGAAAACTTACAAAATAAGAGAATTTAAACGAACACTTGTAATAAAAAACATCTCCGACTACACCAGTTTCAGCACAAAAGAAGGTTAAATCCGATCACTTCAGCGTAACGAACTTTTCCAAATAACTACCAAACACATATTTATAAATACAATGCAACAAGTCTAGAAGCAACCTTACTGTATACTGACAGGACATAGATAAACAACAGAATGGATAACAGGGAAGGTCAACAATGACATACCAATTAATCAAAGCAACCCAACTGACAGAACTCCAGACACAAAATAACATAAAGGAGCACAAAACACAAACATAAACACAAAAGAGAGTCATGATAGTCTGACTTGGTACAGACACTGAACAGTGGTCGCGTTAGACCGGTTTTATGGGTACCGAAATCTCCCTAAATACTAGTACACTATAAAATCCAATACAGTATGATTACTAACAAGGTGACCGCTTGCTAGAATTACAATATTAGACTGGACGGTACATGATTTAGATAGCAGGGTCAGAATGTGCTCGTTGTAACTGTAAAATTAGCTAAATGGGAAAGCCCGTTCATGACAAGTGCTTTTCTGGAAGCTGGGTATTTAGCTAAAAGATGTTTATATCTCTTATAATATAAAAGTTTTTAAAAGCATTAAGCAGCTTTTGAAATCTATAACCATGTAATAGAAGTTTTTTTTAGTAATCTTATAGTTTCGCGCGTTAAAAGTTTCCTTCCTTGAACAAATTCGTGAAAAACGTACAAATAAAGTGTAGAAGATACCAAACCAACAATGCCAGAATGGAAATCATAAATCATAATCCAGAGGACAATACCCGAACGAGACAAACAAAAAAGGAATACGTCTGGCAAACAAACAGACAAAGAGAGAGAGACATATGAACAAAGAACACTGGCAATTAAAGCGTGGGCAATACGAACTCCGAGTGATATCAGGTGCTCCGGTCAAACCCGTTAATAGGTCTATATCGGTAAATGTGAAAATTGGTAAGAGAACTGGAATCACACAGGGAATATGTCAATGATCGTTTGTGGCACACTCATCTGATAACGATCGACCAAATCATGATGTCGACCGTAAATTTTTTACGTGATGATGTTATTCGAGGCTGGATGTATCCTTGACTGAGCAGTTTATTTATCATAAACTGTGACATGTTCACTCCATAAGGTGGTGCCACAGGCACGTGTCCGTGAAGAAAGGAGAAGTTAAAGTAATTGGAAAATTAAAATCGTCTGTTTTATCATAAATTTTAGTAATTATCTCTCCATTTTCGATATTTGGATTTTTCAGAATCTGAGCGCCTAAATCAATTTGAATTGTCTTATCACTTGTCTGACAGATACAATTACATAAGTTGTAACTGAAACAATTAAACGTACCTTATAATTTTGTTCATTCGTGTCTTCCAGATTTAATGTAAAAGGGATATAACTCTTCCTATGAGATTTTATCAAATAAAAGTAATACACCCTGTTTTACATTTAAACAACGCACATGTTTTGCAAATTTTATGAAGGTCTGAATATTTTCAGTTTTTGGAGTGCATCAGTTTTTCTTTTAGAAATTACCAATATAAAATAATATAATGGTATAAAAGCATAACAATAAAAAAACGAATGGTATATTTCTTGGACTCATCAAGGTTGATTAACCAACAAAAACTCAATTGTCTAATAATTCTAATATTTAGACTTTAAAAATGCTAAAAATCCATTCCACGAACTGAGGTTTGTTTCCAGACAGAAGGTATTTGCGTGAGCGACATTTGATGTTTGACTCGCAGCATGTGCCAAGCAAAACCATAAAATGTATGCTTTTTGAACAAGTACAAAAAACATCCTTAGTTAGTGGCAGCTTCATGTTCCAATTTGATTTTGAGTAATTTGATTTTATTATCTCTTTATCATCAGATATCAATATGTGCCAATCTTATCAATGTTTATGCCAAATTCTGTGTTTTTATCTGATATCACAACAATCAATTCATCGATTACAATGTAAGTTAACATGGGAAAATAAATACCCACCAAATATTTTATTTCAGAATTCATTACAGTTACAAAAATGAATTTCAGTCTTGGCATAAGCTACTTGGAAGAGATTGTTAAAAAATGCGACATGATATTTATTAATTACTTCTTGAAATATTTTTTAAATTTCTCTGTCGGGGATTTATTGCTTTATATACCATGAAATACAGTTTTAATGAAAGGAATAAGTCGATTTATCTGGAATTAACAATCGGAACAACTTTAACTAAAATGATACACACATTTCAAGTTTATACTGAAACAAAATTTAAGCATAAAAGGAGTAGGAGCAGTAAGGCCATTTTTACAAAACAAAGATAAAGTTTAAATATTTTAGTTATGATGACATTTTCTGATAAAAGATGCCAAAACGGATGCTATTTAAATGTACCCGGTAATATTTGACTATAAAACAGTTTCAATAAATTTAAAAATCCTTTTATTCTTGTTTTCCAAGCCATTTTTATTTCTTTTTCTTCCCATAAAATGCATGTATCAGTATCCTTATCTTTCAATACCAAAATAGTATACAAAAGTTCAATCATAAATTTAAAACTCGCAAGTCCACTGTCATACAGTAAAATATCTAATCGCATAAACTTCCAATGAAGTATCTCACATCACGTATTTCTAGCCGTTAATCCGAAACCAGTTGTACAATGATACATGTAAGGACGGTGATCAAGTGCGATTGGGGAAATAGATTTGAAGCGACGATAAAGAGGAAAGTTGGTGTTTGTTTTCAGATTTCTTCAAATGATTACTTATTTGAACAAATATACATTCTTTTTAAAAAGAAATCTGTCTAATACAAATTTTGTAGTTACAAATATTCAATGATACTTATTTTGATGCAAAATATATATATATTTCTTTCAAGTGAGACTCAAAAATGTTGAAAAACGAAAAAAAAAAAAAAACAGCTGTGGAGGAGCAGATCGCTATGTCAAAATGGCCCAAACGTTTATGATATGTTATGCTGAAGAAAAGGAATATACAGAACCGAATGCAGTCCACAATGACCTAAATAATATAGGTTATGGTAAAGAAGGTGAAATAGCATCAGTCTAACCGGTGTTTTTATAAAATTTATCACTGTCCCCTTATTACACTTGCACAGAATCCGTGTCCTCATTGCCCACAATGGTCCAAAAAGCAACAGCATATTTGGCCGCAGTGATGATATTCCTTTTAGTCACACACTATATAATAGGAGAGACACAGATAAACTGCTACAGATAAGTTTGCAAAAAGCCCCGGTGTTTTTCGGATTTTGACAACCCTTCCAATATATATAATCAGGGTGTTTAATGATTTCCAGGACAATTTGAGCATGCATAATGGGTTCAAACTCTTCCTGCTTAACCATAGTGTTTGTATTATTCAAATAAGTAATCATTTTAACAAATCTGTAAGCAAACACCAACTCACCTCTTTCTCGCCGCTTCAAATCGGTGACGCCAATCGCATATGATCACCGTCGCCACACACGGCATTAGTCACGGCGAGATATGACAAAATCATACATACTCGGGCTTCACAAATGCTGGTGAGCTATAAATTGTTGAAATATGCAAAAGTTTTCACGTCAAAATTTAAATTTATATATATTAAGGTTTAATTTTTCAATAAACATAAAACAAAAGTAGAAGTTCTTAAATTCACACCTTCCCATGGAAAAATGTTATTATACGTTTTGAAATTTAAAAGAAAGAAACGACACAAAGAACGAGTTTGTATATAAACATCATTTTAAGAAAAAAGATGGGTCGAAACGTAAAAAAAGGTTACTACATTTTAAGAAAGAGTAATCAGCGTGAGCATATCTATCCTGGGTATTAAAGTCTGGTAAAGTGATAGTAAATGGTATTGTGTGTTTATTTATATTCTCACTTCTCATTTTGTTTTTGTTCCAACTGATTATCTGCGATGACTTCATCATGTAAAATGAATAACAACTCAACAGGACTAATACTATGATGGATAATCACCCAGGAATTCTAATGATACTAACATATATTAATAATATGCTCATTGTATTTGTTTATTCTCTACATGAAAATGAGAAATCGAGGCATTTTGTATAAATTTTTTAAACAAGTTAGTAGACTGTATGGGGTTGTACTTTTCTTAGTGTTTTGTGTAAGATTTTTATTTAAGATATTTTGTAATTTCGGCTGCATTTCTGCACAACTGGTGCGAGGCATAAAGTGTGCATATCACGCATGTGACACACCTGTGACACTTGCGTTTCCAGGTTCATGCATGACACACGTGTGGCATTTTTGCCTGTGTACACTGGGACCTCTAATTATCTTTGTACATTTTTCAGTCCCATTTCAGGGTTGTTATCGCCGTGTTTCCTTTCATTCCGACTCTTGTTATTTATTTCTCAATTGCCAGCAAACTGACTAAAGATGATAATTTTATAAATTAAGTACATGTAGTATAAATCTTTTGAATACAATTATGACAAGATTCTGGTTGATTAACCGATTTATGATTTATAAAATTATATATAGATTCTCCTTCATGTACGAGTGGTTATGGAATTTCTCCACCCGAGATAGTTAAATTTTCTATTTTCAACACGCGAGCTTATGCGAGCGTGTTAAATAAAATTTAACTATTGAGGATAGAGAAATTCCATAACTCACGAGTAAATTGAAGGAGAATCTGTTTCTCCTATGATTTTCGTCAAAAACCTCAAGAAAATTTCGTTGCTATATAGTTTGTTTACATAGACGTCATTTTGGGACTTCTCTAGTTTATCGTTCCGTTCACTGTAGAAAAAAACGGCGGTAATTCCCACGTATAAATTTAATCACCGGAAAGTGGTTAAAAATATTATGTATTTTTATCTAATCGATTAAACACGCCAATAATAGGAGAAAACATGTTGAATTCCTAGTAGCAATAGTATACATTGTGATTGTAATTTTTTGGCCGGGTTGCACAGAGTGCAAATCCGGGTTATAGTATGGTGAATGTCGGGCGGGCGGCGGGCAGGCGGCGGGCGGCGGCGGCGGGCGGGCGGGGAAAATGGGTACCTATTTTGTGAAATCAACTCCTTCTACAGTTTTTCACCCACATCTTTGAAACTTCATAGAATGTTTCTGTATATATTGAAGATGTGCACCTCACTTTATGGAATTATTTCAGGAATTATTTCCCATTTTTCCAAACTTTGGAACTTAGTCGTTTTTTATTGACATCTTTAATAGAGGGTACCTATTTTGTGAAATCAACTCCTCCTACAGTTTTTCACCCACATCCTTGAAACTTCATAGAATGTTTCTATATATATTGAAGATGTGCACCTCACTTTATGGAATTATTTCAGGAATTATTTCCCATTTTTCCAAACTTTGGAACTTAGTCGTTTTTTTATTGACATCTTCAATAGAGGGTACCTATTTTGTGAAATCAACTCCTCCTACATTTTTTCACCCACATCCTTGAAACTTTATAGAATGTTTCTATATATATTGAAGATGTGCACCTGACTTTATGGAATTATTTCAGGAATTATTTCCCATTTTTCCAAACTTTGGAACTTAGTCGTTTTTTATTGACATCTTCAATAGAGGGTACCTATTTTGTGAAATCAACTCCTCCTACAGTTTTTCACCCACATCCTTGAAACTTCATAGAATGTTTCTATATATATTGAAGATGTGCACCTCACTTTATGGAATTATTTCAGGAATTATTTCCCATTTTTCCAAACTTTGGAACTTAGTCGTTTTTTTATTGACATCTTCAATAGAGGGTACCTATTTTGTGAAATCAACTCCTCCTACATTTTTTCACCCACATCCTTGAAACTTTATAGAATGTTTCTATATATATTGAAGATGTGCACCTGACTTTATGGAATTATTTCAGGAATTATTTCCCATTTTTCCAAACAAGTGTTTATCAACATGTAATCAAATCAAATATTGCTTACTTCACCTATTTTTAATTAAATTGATGGCTGCCTCTGTGCTCGTACACCAACATACAATGTGACTGATTTTGTCTATATAAATATTCATGACTGCCAATGTGCAATATGATCTTGAAATCACCTTTGTCACCACTACAGTAAACACCCAGCAACCCGGCCATTTGTGTCTTTGACCCATTTTTTATTCATTGTGAATTAACACGTAATGTCTTGTCGTTATTCCAGAAAGCCCAGCGTTCAGTCATTTGCCGCATAAAATATTTTTAAAAGTTTATTTACAAGGCTAAACATAATTGTACCATTATATTACTTTTGACCTTGGCCATGCTTTAAGAGACTCGTCCGTTATGTTCAATGCCAAACATGTTGAAAGTCGAAACACACTTTTTTATATGAAATGGTAAAAGGACCAAAAGGATAAAGCAAATTCTATCTAAAGTACAGTAGAACTTCGATGGCTCGAACTCCAAGGGACCCTAGAATTCTGTTCGATTTACCGAAATTTATACAGTTACGAAAAATTTCTAGAACCATCAGAATACGAGTTGGCATAGCTAATTATAACCACGAAATATTTCTAAATTAAAATTTAACAGGTTAATCACTAATCAAAAGTTATCATGACATCTTTATTATACGTTGAACAGTAAATATTTACCTTTCAGATTCATCCATTTGTATTAAACTTGTGATTGTGAGAGTATGTATCAGGCAACAAGATTGTCCATTTAATTATCAAGTTCGAGTTTTCATCGGTAAAATACACTATTTTGTAATTGTTGGGGTCAATATTTTTGTTCGACTTTTCGAAAATCGGTGTTGGAGAAACATGAAAATGATGGGAAAATTGACGGGACTTTCAAAACGGTTCGAGCCATCGGTGGTGTTTGAGCGATCCGAGTTCGAGCTACCGAAGTTCGACTGTAGTAAACATTTGATGTTTACGCGGCTAGGACCAAATTTTTGATTCTGCCGATTTTTTTCACCAAAATTTTGGTGCTGAATTTTTTTCCGACCATTATCGCGGCCTAAATTGTTATTTTCAGTTAAATCCAAAAATTTCCTGATTGACCCAGGTCCTGCATTTTTTCACACCTGAAGTATTCCTGGCTTTTTATTTTGCAAACATCCTGGTCCTGCCTTTATATTTAAAATTTCATCCAAACCCCTCCCCCTTACAAATCAATTCGTGGCTCCCTATTGTACGAGGAAATAGTCCACAGAAAAAATACTTTTAGTGTGAATAGTTTGACATGACATATTGATGTCCCGGAGGAAGGGGGGTGGGGGGGGGGGGGGGGGGGGTGGGCACTATGTATTAGTATTTCAAGGTATTTTTTAATGGTTCAATATTTTTTAGGGTCAGGGAAATTAAGAGATTTTTTTTTGGGGGGGGGGTAATTTTTTCTAGACTTTTTTGGGATCATTCATTTACACACCTATTTTGGGGGGTCAGTAATTTAGACAACTATTGTTTTTGGTGTTTTGGAAAAAAAAACTTTTTGGGGGGAGGGGTTCGGTGTACGAGCCTCCGTACAGATGATTAAGTGGAGTCACTCCCCTGATATTGATGAACGAATTGTTTTGAAATGATACTGAAACATTTTTTCGCGAATAATATACTCGTTTGAATCATAAGTTTGCACCAAAATGTGACATCTGCTTCCGTTGGCCAAGTGGTCTACTTACTGTTCGTCATAACAACCAATAATCTCTAGCCTTGAACGCTTAGGTTGTGGTCGTCGATGGATTCCCAGGAGTTATTTTTTATTGAGCAAAAAGTTAAGAGTCCCCTATCCTCAGTTCTAATGACTTCTTAATAAAGGACCCTTCTTTATTAATATGCCATGGTGAAGATGTAGTCAAAATGTACTTAATTTGTTGAACACTTGAATTACGATAATGGCTATCTAATAAAACTGATAAAATGTTATTTATCAAATCATGATTCAATGCACAATTTAACAAAATATGTTTCTCATTTTCAAGTACATTACAATTCACATATAATCTTTGTTCTCTAGGTATATTATAGTCTTCCTTTTTCGATATTAACTTGACTATGATCACTTATTCGAGGTTTTGTGATTAGTTTCCTGTAAGTAAAATTTGGGGATTGTATATAATATTCTGATTTTGAATCTTTTCTTATATTTTCATAAAGAAAACGTTTACTATTTTCTTCTATATTGTCTGTTTATTATAAAAAAAATATTTTCAAAAAACTTTTTATAATTTTCTTTTAATAATTATTTAACTGTATTTAAATTTCTTTATGAAGTTATCTGGCCGCTTTGTGTTTGTGCAATTTCTATATTAAAATCATTTGCTATACTTTTATCGCCCAATATCGATTTGCGCCAAAAATGGATTTAATTTATATATATATATATATATACTAGTAACCAATTGCTTGAAATCCACGAAAGCAAGTCTACGCATTCGGTCTGCTCCGTTCATTGATTGGTTATGTCATTGTTGAAATTTCCTGTTGTCCATTTTGTTCTTTACACAGATATACTTAAAAAATGTAACAATTACTTAGCGTACAAATTTCGGTGTTTTACGCAAATAAAACTAAGGCTTTCTCAAACTCATACATTTCATAAGTTGATAGATACTAATAGAGTTCATGTACCAAAAAGTTCTTTGTATTGGGTTGGATATTTCAGCTATTTTGATAACAACTCATTTTGATAACTTTATGTTACCTCAATTTAGGTCATTAAAAACTGACCTCACCACAGGATTGTTTTAATAGATTTTATTTTGATAGGGTGGATAAAGCATCGAAATTCATAACAGATCAAAAGACGTTTTATATTTGGATGCAATTACAACTTAAGGGTTTGGATGATATATAAGATATCAATTGAATTGATCTCTAAATGATGTAATGAGACCGTTTCATGTAAATCAGTTATTTTATGAAGGGTATTGATAAACTGATTTTATCAATTTTATCAGCATTCATAATACCGTATATTATAAAAGATTATAAATTTCATCTTCAATTACAAACTTCTTCAGTCGCTTAATATCGAATATAGCAAAAGGTATATAACAGGAATTTAATCTGAAATAAATAAAAATCTGTTTTTTTTATGAAATAAATAGTCTGAGCTTAATTTTAATGCACAAGGTTGCACAAGTCCAATTACTAGTCATAAGATTTGCTCAACCCCGAAAAGTTTGAAAGCCGAAACAACAAACAAAATGTTAAAGATTCAAATGCCTAAAGAAACCAAAAGGTAAGCCCAAAATAATCAAATGCCCAAATAAACCAAAAAGTAACCTCAAAATCACTAACCTATTCAAGAGGGAAATGCTTCTTAGTTTAAATGATGATTATAATAATAATTTTGTAACATGCAGTAAAGAAATTAATTTAACCGTTTTAAGTGTCACTCTAGAACAGAAATTTTATACTGAATACCCGTATAAGAATTTTTGACCATTGCATAGAATGTTATAACAAAACTGCAATTTAAATCAAATTTCTTTATATCATTTATATAACAAGTGTAATATGCAGGAGATGAAATTAAATAGTTTGGCATACAAAAGATTTTATAAAACTAATAACTAACGCATTAAAATAATTCTGAATGAGTGTGATATTTGTATGAGGATTGTTATTACTGTACCAATTGTGACCTTCACGTTTTGTAGTGCTTGATTGCTGATTAAACTCATAATTTATCATATACTTATAAAAAATGAATGCTTAATTTTACTCTGTGATAAAATGCGAAAATAGTCGATAAACTAATAATTTCGGTAAGAATACTCAAGCGGGCTGATAAAAGCACTTTTAGTGGGCCGATAAAGCAACTTCCGGAATTTATCACATGACTCTTCGCGACTATCCGGAAGCGTTATCACATGCCTCTTCGATCATTTCAGGAAAAGTAGCATTAACTGTGGAAACTGCAGACGACACAGTCGCATTCCGGCGTAAATTCTAAAAAAAATGCAAACAAAACAGAAAAAACTACATGGGATTTAAATATCTTGTTAAAGGAAAAGAATGATGAGTTGAGAAAGTTACTGATTCCTTCCTGAAAAACTCAGGACTTTATTACAATCCCGAAAACTTCAATTAACAATAAGTTATGTGATGATTAAAACTTTTGGACAAAAAGCTAATAACAATCCAGCAAAGTCACATTTGTTTAAGATGACGTCATATTTTACCTAAAACAAAACAATTGCACAAAGAAAATGAAAAATATGCTCTCTTAAAATATGTTGAATAAAAGGTACACTAATTATTGTCACATTCATTTAGAATAAATATTTGATATAATTGACAGTATTTTTTCTGGTATTTATCACCGTTTTTCATAGTAGCAATTGTAACTGCTACTGAATTTGAAAATTATTAATTAAAATTATGAATGTTTACCTGCATTTTCCTTAGGTGCAGTAATGTTGTGGTTCATCTATAATACTTTACAAAATGAAAATGGGCAACTTGCCAAAGGCAACAAAATAATTATACATTATGATACATCCGCTTATTTTAAACCCAAAAGACTAATACTAATAAAAAGTGACTACAGTTGGAAGTATATATAAAAAGATCATTACATGGCATTTTTCATATCAGATGCTTTATCAGCCCTCAGTCATATATCATCCCTCAAGCCTGGCGGCTCTCTGGTTGGTATCATGACCTAGGGCTGATAAAGCATCTGATATGAAAAATACCATGTAATAATCTTTATTTATTGCATAGGTGCATACAAAACATTGCTCTGGATTATCTTTTATTATTACTATAAACAGTCAAAATTTTGGTAGCAATAAAATCAGAACTGTCATGTACACTATAGCCAGTGTCTAGATAAAGACAACGGGCATCATATACACTAATCTGAAATGCAAGAACATATAACTGAACAATGAGACAAAGAAAAATGATAATAATTACATATATAAATGAAAAATAAACAATACAAATGGACAGGAAGTGTATTAATAACTTAATTATCTCTTACTTTCTGACAAGTTAAATATTCTGACAAAATAATATGCTAATATATATAAGCTCCTATGTTATAGTTAATTTTGTGAAACTGACAACTAATTATCTCCCTTGTGCATAACTCTGGTCTCAGATGGCTTTTGCTTTTCAATTTTGGTCATTTGAATCAGTTTTTGGGTTATTGTTTTGGCTTTTAACATATCTGCACTGAGCACAAATGATTATTCGTAAGTCGACGAAATCTGCACATTTTGTGCATCGACAGCATTTGGTATCAGATTATTATAGAGCAGAAAAAACTGTAGACATAACCAAAGAGGTAATAGGAGGGAGATACCGCTCTATTATATATAATAAGAATAGAGAATGGAAACAGGGAGTGAGTCAAAGAGATAACAACCCGACCAAAGAGCAGAAACTATATAACAGTATAACAAATAAGGACAAATAATCAGAACTTTCAGTATGTAGATATAGGAGACCTACGTAGCACAGAGAATAGTAAAACATGTATATTAAAAGAAAATAAACAAAATAGGAAACGCCGACTAATAACGTTTAGGAGTGCAAATCTCTTATTTTTTTAATAAGGGTTTCATTGTTAGAACAAAGACCTGAGTAGCGTTTAGTAACAAACATCAACAGTAAAGTATTTATACAATGTTTTTGACTTCAGCATAAGTCAGGTTCCATGGATACCTTTCTCTTTAAATGTTGGCAATTATCTGTGATAATTTGTTATTATTATTCTTCTATTGTTGTTTTAGGCAGTAACAACACATAGAGTCATTGAGTGGAATTAGAATATTACACTATAACTGATAAACCTCTTCATGCTTAACCTTATACAAGTTCTTAGTTGAAAATTACATCATCACATGATAGCATGTTCAAGTACCATCACAAATCTTGAGATTTGTAACAGTTTACGTGCCACTATACAAAAAGCATTTTTTCTCCTAGATACACAATGCACAACAGTCATGTGAACATATCAATATGAGAGAGACCAATCTGAGAGCAGAAAATTAGAAATCCGTATTATCAGAACGAACGTGAGAGCAGAAATAATGAACCGATATGACAAAACAATCGTGAGGGCACAAATTTCGAAAAAAGTATGAGACAGTACAAACATGACATCTGAATACCGATATCAGGATCAGATAAACGTAACTGTAAGAATATAACACCGAACATACTTGAAGGTAAAAATATCCAAGTTTAGTATCAGAGTGGAGTGTCATTGAAATAATTTTCAGAGAAAACGAACATGACAGTAGAACTATTACCTTAGTACTAAGGACACAACAAGAAATTTAACAACAATTTGATTTTTGTGGGGGGGATGGGGGAAAGGGGGGGGGATAGGATCAAATGTTTGATCCTGCATATTTTTTTCGCACCGAATTTTTGTTGGATTTTTTTTTCGGCCGCTATCACGGCCTAAATTATAATTTTTATTCAAACCAAAAATTTCCTGATTGACACAGGTCTTGCATTTTTTTCACACCTAAAGTGATCCTGGCTTTTTATTTTACCAAAATCCTGGTCCTGCCTATTTATTTCAAATTTGATCCTATCCCCGCCCATCAAATGGTTGTTCCGTATCCACATACAAATGTTCAAGGTGTTCTATAAGAATTTTAGCCCAATGAAGAAAACCAAATATATTCCTCATTTTAATCATTTTTATCGAAAAAATATCATTCTTAAGCGCATGTTTTTACCTACTTGGTAATTACACATTAATGACCAGACGACCGTTGCACGGTAGGTCACCAGAGTTAATTACTATCGACCATGAAGCTGTCACCTGCTTCGGATAGATAATTACTGTTAATGAAGTTTTTATTGACAGTACAGATCTCAATATTTATTTTGGTTAGAGAACAATTATTTACCAGAAAGGGTAAATAAAGGTCGACAAACATCTGCAGTTTTATTTATCGAAAAGATCACTTTATAATTCACATCACACATACCTACATAAGCTGCATACAAATAACAAAGCTTTATATTATTAAGCAATAACATAGATTTTTTTTTCAAAAGGACAACTTATCCTTTTTTTTTTAAACTGAAACATAAATTAATAATAGAGATGACAATAAATTTATCAAAGTTGGGTTTGGAATCTGACTAATGATTTAAAATTGCTCACTCTTATTTCCACATGTTATTTCGTCATAGAATTCAATAGAAATCGGCAGTATTCGTCAGAGGCCAGTATACATTTAAAGTCTTCAAGACATTGGGAGAGAGAGCAATTTTTACAGAATTACACAAAATTTTATAGCTGTACCCCTTACTATGAAAAGATTTTAAATAACAGTTTCTATTGGTTATTGGCGAGACTTTTGCATTTATTCACGATATTATAATAGAAACTAGGATTGGAAGAACTGTTCATGATAAATGCTTTTCTCGAAGCCTGGTATTTAGCTAAACGATGTTGATATCTATTATAAAACTTTTTAAGAAAGAAACTTATTTGCCTAGTATATCTCTAATGATATGAAACTAATCGTTAGAAACTTTTTAAACTTTTGGAATTAATGTTTTGCATAGCTCATGCGTGGCATTAAAACCTGCAACATTTTAGCTTTTCACTTTTTAGGCTTTGATCACAACTGTTTTTTTTTGTAAATAGATTTAATATTTTCGGCTGGATTGTGCCAATCATACAAGTCTTTTGGTAGCATTTGGTGATTGGTGTGGTCGTCCACATAATATAATGTAAGAGTTTATAGAATAAAAAATTTATTATTAAACGGAATGAAATTGTTAATTTCATAAATAAACTTGTTTAGAACTGAAGACAAAAAAAAATATCAGGAAATACTGATTTTCAATAATATAAATTTGCAAAGTAGCTTCATGGATAAAGTAAACTAAACTTAGTAATTGTAAAAAATGATATTCACAAATTCAGTTTTCCATTTTCTCTTTTGTAAAATACCATGCACAAGTTTTCATTTATTTAAAAGAAAAATTAACTGGAATAGTTTTGGCTCTTTAACACTTGTATGAAGTTATCTCTTACAAACTATTTCAAACAGATACAAATTAATGTTGCACAACGAATCTGTAAAAAATTTGTAACACATGCTCACTAATATATTGTACAACTACTATGGTCTGTGTTAGCTATCATGTAACTAATGAGTGCTTAACTATTTCAACAAATAAATTTTTAGTGGCATTAATTTAAAATCATCCTTTGCTCTATACAAAGAATTCGTTCAGCAGTATCTGACATTAATCTCTCTGAATCAATTGATGCCAATTGTTTTACTTTTACCCTAATCTAAAGATAAATGTATTTAACACATACCTCCTTTTTTTCCATCAAAATTTGTATAGCAGACTATTTATTACTACCATTGAGTCGATACCTCTATTGGTGGACTCTAAGTCACCGAGAGTATCGCGAGCTCAGTCGATACCTTTACTGGTTGACTCTAAGTCACCGAGAGTAAAACCAGCTCAATTGATTCCTCTACTTGTGGATTCTAAGTCATCGAGATTATCGCCAGCTCAGTCGACACCTTTACTGGTGGACTCTAAGTCACCGAGAGTATGACTAGTTCAATCGATACCTCTACTGGTGGGCTCTAAGTCACCGAGAGTATCGCCAGCTCAGTCTATACCTCCAAAGGTGGACTCTAAGTCACCGAGAGTATCACCAGCTCAGTCGATACCTCTACTGGTGGACTCTAAGTTACCGAGAGTATCGCGAGTTCAGTCTATACCTTTACTGGTGGACTCTAAGCCCCCGAGAGTACCACCAGCTCAGTCTATACCTCTACTGGTGGACTCAGTCACCGAGAGTATCGCCAGGTTAGTAGATACCTCTACTGGTGGACTCTAAGTCACCGAGGGTATCGAGAGCTCAGTCTATATCTTTACTTGTGGACTCTAAGTCACAGAGAGTATCACCAGCTCAGTCTATATCTTTACTGGTGGACTCTAAGTCACAGAGAGTATCACCAGCTCAGTTACTATATATTAAGCATTTTGATACTATTTTAAAGTTTACTGTTATATTTTTGTTTTTAATTTTATGGACGCCAATGAGTATTTTCTTGGTGCATCTGTCTTTATGGTTGTTTTGGCTTTCCCCGTTTGGTCGTTTTGATACATAGCTCAGAATCCGCTTGAATCTTTTCAGACAATATACATTTATTGTAACTTTTTCTGTTCAATGATATATCTGACGCCCAATTCGAAAAAATGTGTCTATGAAAATATGTAAAAATAGAAACAACATATAAAATGTTCTAGACAAAAACTGAATATCAAAACCACCAAAACAGATTAGTTACTGAAGCGCAATGGTAATTTCAAACCACTAGGTTAGGCATCTGTATACTCAGTAAGACAAAAATGTTCGGGCCACTATCAAAGTTCCTTTCGATGCAAAATAATACTACTTATCTAAATTTATCGTTTAGTTATAATTGTTCGAGATGTTTCTCAATCTACGCACTTGTGTTTTAATGAATGTTATTAAAACACAGCATGTTTAATTTAAGATCAGAAAAGAAACAAATTACGGTTAATTGTCCCAAGTATTGCATATATTTCTGTGGTGAATGTTAACATGTTGATGCAAATTAACGATGCCATTCCAATTAAAACTAGACCCAATGATTAATTAAAAATCCTGTTTAGTTTAATCATACTTTCATATATAAAACACTCTCGAAGCAATTTTCAAACTGAAGACATTATTTGTGTAATAAAACTGAAAAAATATATGGTAAATGTCAGAGACAGCTACCAATCAAACAAATAAAATCTAATAACATCTACAGTCCTACAAAACATGTAGCCAGTGCCACCAGAACTCTAGACAAATTCCTAGAGCTTAGATTCTAACATTCGGCAAACAAGTAAAACTAGAAGTATCATTTTCTAGCCTGGAACCGACACACTTTGCAGCAGAGAGGGATAAAACACATATTCTCTGAAACCAATTTTGATGCACTCGATTACTATGACTAGTGCCAAAGGCCAAAAATGTTGAAAGTAAAAAAAAAAAAAAAAAAAACAAAACAAAACCAACAAGAACAACAAAATAAAACGTCGAAAAACAGATTCAAATACCAAAAACAACCAAAAGGGTACAGCCAAAAAAATTTAAGGATAGAACTGTGCATAAGGGAGTTATCCTTAGTTTCCATAAAATTTAACATTCTGTAACTGTGTTACAGTAAATTTCATACAAGTATCGAATTAGTAACAACTGCAGGTTTTTTTTTTAGAAATACTATCAACCTTTATTAGACATATACAATATTTATAAATGAAGTCACAGAAAACTAAGTTTGTTTTTCAGTAACAGTGCCGCAATGTCTGAAAACTCTCCTTTGGGCAAATATTATGTTCAACATTCCTTTACCGACCGAATGTTTTCACACCTAAAAATATCATTTATTACAATATACACAAGATATATCAAAACGCGTCGGAGTCTGTCTTATCTGAACATATATTTGAGCGAATCCTCTTTAAACAAACACATTTTCATGAAACTGCTGACTACTTTTATTGATGATTGTCGTAGAATTAATGGATAGAATTTCATAAATTTCCATTTTATTATGTTACGATAAATTTCAAAATGCGTGTTAAACAATTTAGTTTTAACAATACAATCAATGTATAAATAATAAAATCCTGGAAGTTCTAATTACCGATCTGGATTTCCAATTTACTCTTTGAATAAAAATAACCTCATAACAAAACAATTTTTAGGTAAAGTAATAGGTGCAATATATTTAATATCTCAAATGTATCAATATATATCATAAAATGACAAAATTCCAACAGATTAAAACCCAGAATCCCTCCCCAGACAAGATGTTTTGCCGATAAACTCATACTAGCCCTGTTTGTTTAAGCATCTATCTGGCAGAGGAAAAGCATGATTTCATTTTGATACACGTTAGGGAAATGAGGTGAAAACTACCGACTGCCATTTATCCCCAGGGAATCCACATTATCTTTACAGAAGATGTTTTCTACATCGGCGGAAATCGTCCAATAACAGGAAAAGATTGTTGATATAGCTGTCCGATAAGACCAAATAAGAAAAAATACAATTTCCCGGTTTAATTATACTATTTGATTTTACATCTATCAGTTATTTCATCTGGACATTCAATTTTCACAATGTGCAATATGTCTGTGGGTCATTAGGGGTAAGATGAAAGTAATTGTCTAATTTACAGTACAAGTACATGTTGTCTACAACATTGGATGATTTTTACTGTGTATTTAAGTTTGTAGCTACTTTAGTGTTTGTTTATTGTTTGTTCCATAATCTATGGCACGCCGTTTTTATATTTATTCAAATTTCAAGATATCTTATTTATTTAACAAGATATCTTATTAAGTATTAAGATATATTTAATTTTTATAAGATATCTCATTTAATTTGAAGGTAAATAAGATATCTCTATAAGTTAATAAGATATCTCTATAAGATAATAAGATATCTCTATTAGTTAATAAGCTATCTTACTTCTTTATAAAGATATCTTTTAAACACATACTTTATTAGATATCTTATAAACTAATAGAGATATCTTATTAACCTATAGAGATATCTTATATATTTAATAAGATATCTTTATAACCAGTTAAATAAGATATCTCTATAAGTTAATAAGGTATCTCTATAAGTTAATAAGATATCTCTATAAGTTTATAAGATATCTCTATTTGTTTATAAGATATCTCTATCAATTTATAAGATATCTCTATTAATTTATAAGATATCTCTATTAATTTATAAGATATCTTATTTAACTAAATAAGAGATCTCGAAATTGAATAAATATAACAACGGCGTGCCATAATAATCGACCAAAAACGGATAACTGCACAATCCTATAAAAAATTATATCAAATCATTCTTCAAAATTAGATGAATAAAATACATGTTCGGGCATAAAGTTGTTGCAACCTTGTTAAACACCACCAAAGAGGAGCCATGATAAGGCTAAAATTCGGATCAATTCATAACATCAGTTATCATGTTAGCATTTCATCTAGGATGTACAAAACTTTAAACTGTATGATTCTGAGATTCTAATTGTATATAGGAAACATATCTCAACAACATTGATCAGCAATGTCAACACTGAATTAAAAACTTACCGGAAATTTGTAAAGCAGAACGGGTGAATATACAGAACTATATAGGGTAAGGGCTATTTTCTCCAAATTTAAGCGCAATTGTCTGTTCAACGACGGCCAAGTCTTCAACCAGAGAAAATCATTGACCTTTGAAAGAAAAACTGGCAGTGCTTAAATGCAAAATACTTCTAACAATCTGAGAAAAGAATCTTGTTTAGAAATAGTGGTTCCAATCCTATTTACAAATAAAGTATGATTCTAACTAACAAAATCAGTGTTAGTTAGGCTAGTGTTCTTTGCATAGTTACGTCTGATCTGCTACCAAAATCCCGTCAAGTGTTGATAGGGCCAAATTAATCAAAAGACAAACCAGTGGGATTGGTGTCATGGTAGAGCCAACCAGGATTTTATAGGTTTATTTCCTTATATTCCCCTGATTTGTATTAATTATATCTTTTCAATTCTAAAATTTGGAGAATCTCTCTCATAGATCGGTGTATTCTAAGATTGGTTTCTAGAGAATCTCTCTCACAGATAGTTCTACTTTAAGATTGGTTTCTGGAGAATCTCTCTCATAGATAGATCTATTCTAAGATTGGTTACTGGAGAATCTCTGTCACAGCTAGCTATATTATACCCCCACTCTACGGAGTGGGTGGTATACGGGATTCACATTGTCCGTCCGTTCAAACTGAAATTTTCGTCACACTTATCTCGGCTTCTGTGCAACGGAATGTTTTGATATTTGACCTGTACCTTGATGACCATGAGTTGTATCGTCTCTCCTATTTTCAGGTCTGGCAAGGAACCACTTCCTGTTTGTCGATATTTACAAATTTTACAATACCTTATGTTTACATGAAATTTTTCGTCAAACTTTTCTCGGCTTCTGTGCAATGGAATGTTTTGATATTTGGCCTGCAGCTTTATGACCATGAGTTGTATCGTCTCTACCTTATGTTTACATGAAATTCTTCGTCAAACTTTTCAAGTCTGTGTTCCCAATTTGCAAAATTAAAAAAGAGTGGGGTATACTTTGCACGACAACACGTGCAATCTGATGTTTTAAGATTAGTTTCTAGAGAATCTCTCGCACAGATAGATATATTCTAAGATTGGTTTCTGGAGAATGTCTGTCACAGATAGCTCTATATTAAGATTAGTTTCTGGAGAATCTCTCTCACAGATAGCTCTATTTTAAGATTGGTTTCTGGAGAATCTCTCTCACAGATAGCTCTACTCTAAGATTGGTTTCTGGAGTAACTCTCAGATAGCTCCATTCTAAGATTGGTTTCTGGAGAATCTCTCTCACAGATAGATATATTCTAAGATTGGTTTCTGGAGAATGTCTGTCACAGATAGCTCTGCTCTAAGATTGGTTTCTTGAGAATCTCTCTCAAAGATAGATCTATTCTAGGATTGGTTTCTGGAGAATCTCTCTCACACATAGCTCTATTCTAAGATTGGTTTCTGGAGAATCTCTCTCACACATAGCTCTACTCTTAAGATTAGTTTCTGGAGAATCTCTCTCACAGATAGATATATTCTAAGATTGGTTTCGGGAGAATCTCTCTCACACATAGCTCTACACTTAAGATTGGTTTCTGGAGAATCTCTCTCACAGATAGCTCTGTTCTAAGATTGGTTTCTGGAGAATCTCTCTCACAGATAGCTCTATTCTAAGATTGGTTTCTGGAGAATCTCTCTCACACATAGCTCTACTCTTAAGATTGATTTCTGGAGAATCTCTCTCACACATAGCTCTACTCTTAAGACTGGTTTCTGGAGAATCTCCCTCACAGCCCTACTCTAAAATTGGTGTCTGGAGAATCCCTGTCACAGATAACTCTATTCTAAGATTTGTTTTTTCTTTAAACGTTTTTGTTCAATTAGATTGGAATCTGTTCTTCATGGCTGTCCAATATTTGGGCACTTCTAATAAAACAAATTATATGTTTAAATATGAATAGACACATGATTTGAGTACAATATTATAGAATGTTTATTTCACCAACTTGTCTGTAGTCTAGGGAATTGTACAGCTATAAATTACAAAAGAATCTTGATGAAATGTTGTGTTTTGATCAAAACATAACATCCATTGTAATGAATGAAATGTGTAGTAACTTATCAAAGAGATGTTAACGTATGTTAATGACTTTTTGATTTAAAGAGGTTAATACCTAGTAATTTCTTAACAAAATGGAATTTACTTGTATATCCTTTTTATTCTCCAATAACCATGTGTTATCTTAGTTAAATTATAATCATATTGGTAATATCACAAACAAACTATCATATTGGTAATATCACAGACAAACTATCATATTGGTAATATCACAGACAAACTATCATATTGGTAATATCACAGACAGATTAAATAAGAAATTTTATATCAATATTATGTATGAAAATGTAAGGAAATTTGATATGCATCAATGAGACAACATTCCATCGACTGTACAACAAAAAGACTGACATCTAGGGGTAGTCGTGTGGCAACAGCCAATCCGTCAAAATAAAAACCAAGTGACTCTTAAAAACACAGGTAAAAAATTCAAGAAAAGTCACCATATCCAAATAAACATAGTATTTCGTGTAAGAAACAAGCACTCTAGTGGATCCAGGTGTTAGACAGAACTTGTATCAAGTTATATTGCCTTAACATATGAAATATAAATCTCCGCTAATGTACCCTCGACGATAATAAAGAATTGCAGCTATGATTGTTTCAATCATTGTATTTTTTGACATTTTGAAATTCGATATCTTGTCTGTAATCAATTTTATTATGGCGTAACTAGTATTTGGACGATATCTACAGTTGGCGAAGTATTTAATGACACCCCAAGAACTTTGAGAAATGGTAAAATCTATTAATATTAAAATGCTGGTTTGATACAGATAAAATTCTTTGTGAATACTAGGTTTGTTTCAATACAAAATGTCGGCAAAAAATATCAAAGCATACTAAAAATTACCGATAAACAAGAAATCAATAAGGCAAAATCTAAATACAAAACCAGAAAACGGAGAACAATTTAAATACTACAGTGATATAACTAAATATACGTATTAGAAGTCAAAGAGAATTAGAACACCACGGAACTAATAATTATGGCAAGCCGTTTTTATATTTATTAACCAAAGAAATATCTTATAAACTTTATAAGATATCTTATAAACTTTACAAGATATCTTATAAAGTTTATAAGATATCTCATAAAGAAAATAAAATTAAACAAGATATCTTAAAATGTATGTAAGACATCTTGGCGAATTTATGAGATATCTTATAACGTTTATAAGATATCTTATAAACTGAATAAGATATCTTATAAACTGAATAAGATATCTTATAAACTTTATCAGATATCTCATGAACTTTATGAGATATCTTATAAGATTTTCTTAATAAGATATTTCATGAATTTTATAAGATAGCTTATAAATTATATAAGACATTTTATCAAGAAAATTTTATAAGATATCTGATAAAGTTTATGAGATATCTGATAATGTTTATAAGATATCTGATAAAGTTTATATGATATCTTATAAGGTTTGTAAGATATTTTATAAAATTTATAAGATATCTTATATATTTTATAAGATATCTTATATCTTTTTGTCTTGTCTTCGTTGCTCTCCGGAGTTTGTCAGTTGTTACGATTTTTCTCTCCTTCGAATATCCCTTTGGTATTTCTTGACTTTACTTATATTTTTTATAAAATATCTTATTAAAGATGAATTATATGAGATGTCTTATAAAGTTCATGAGATATCTTATAACTTCATCAGATATCTCATAAACCTATGAGATATCTTAAAATTTTCTTAATAAGATATCTCATGAACTTTAAAAGATATCTTATAAAGAAAATTTTATAAGATATCTGATAAAGTTTATGAGATATAGGATAAAATATATAAGATATCTTATAAACTTTATCAGATATCTCATAAACTTTATGAGATATCTTACAAAATTTTCTTAATAAGATACCTTATGAACTTTATAAGATATCTTATAAAGAAAATTTTATAAAATAAAGTTTATGAGATATCTAATAATGTTTATAAGATATCTTATAAAGTTCATATGATATCTTATAAAGTTTGTAAGATATCTTACAAAGTTTACAATGAAATGCGTTTCAGCTTAGCGTAGTGACAAATCTAATAAAGCAGAAATAAACATTACGACAACAATACTCTAACGTAGGTTTTCATTGGTTTACACAGGCTAATCAAATTCAAAAGGCGGGGCGTAATCGCAGGTAACTAAATGGGATTTCACCTTTGCTAAAAATAACAAAGTTAGGTTGAAAGAAGACTGCTGAAGTTTTAAATGGATGAAATAGATTCTTTCGTATAGAATGTAAACAAGTTCGGCTCTTGAATGTTAAAAATAAAATAGATAATAATTCACAAGATTTTGTTGAGACATGATCCTAAAATGTATATAATAAATAATTACTAATAATACAAATAACATACAAGCGGCCAAAACATACAATTAATGCAGATCTCCCCCGATTCATTCTGAATCATTTAATCTGGTTTCAGCCATATACAAAGGGTAGAGATTCCAAGGAATAGGTGTTCCATCTCCCAACTGTTTACAACATATTTTGGTTACATTTTAGAACAACCGAATTGGTTTGAACCCCCCGGAACTTATGTCATAAACTTTATTATGAATTTCCAAGTGCAAAATAAAGGGTTTTGATTAACAGATTACAAATAAAGAAAAATACTGGCTATTAAAACTGACTCTCTTAAAATTTTGTTTTTAAATTTATATATTCTGAAAGCGAAATACGGCGGAAAACATGAACATGTGTATATTTAACTTTTCCATCTGGCAACATGCAACAATGCATGATAATATAAACAAACCATGAATTTGGGACGATTTATTTTTGTAAAATGTTTTTAAAAAATGATGCATGTATAAAGTACTAATAATTACCGACTTCCTCTCATGAATTTTCGTACATGTATTCTAAAATAAAAAGTGACAAATGGACGGCCACGGACTGGCAAACACGACATCGTCGTACATACAGCTGTATGCACACGTGCTTAGGGATATTGTAATACTTTACGAATACAAAACAGTTTCAGTGAAGAAAAAAAAATATCCTAAAATACGGAAATAAAACATATAGAGCGAAACAACAACAAGAGGATTACCCAACTGGTGGACGACAAATGTTCGTATACACATGCATCAATATGCAAGAAACAATTAATAAAAAATCAACATAAAGAATGCTGTGTTTGACAAGGTGGCCGAGATCTTTCTCCGCATCTGCACAGATGTCTTAGCAATGAATTACAAAAATAGAACACCTATGCAGAAACTGGAAAAGATGAGAAGTTCAGTGACAAGTGTTTCTAACGGACAGACAGACTAACGGAGCAACGATCTAATTATAATATCCTTGAACATTCTTCAGAAACCATGTTGTTTATACTGTACTCCGTACCTACCATTGTAAATTTGCAAATCTCAGAGTATAAGTCCTGAAGGGGTATCTATACAGCAGTCTGAGATTTGTATTTAATTACTGATCATTTTCCAAGTTATTCGAGATCTTGCCCCGTTGCAGCCGTATATTTAAGAACATTCCCAAGTCCAGGATTTCTCATATGTTATGATGCAACCAATGAAAATCTAAAAAAATTACTCTGCCGTCACATTAATGTGTACGGAATATTCCCAGACTTAAGAATTTTCTTATTTTAACGGCACTGCATGTAGCCTCATCTCTAGCTCGGGAAAGGAAGGGGACACTGTTTTGTTGGGCGGTTGTGCAGCTGAGGCAGTGTACCTTCCACCCGTATCATATATATTGAAGATCTTAAAATTGTATACTTTTTTATATACTGTCCCGGTATACTGTTTTGAGGAAACAGTGACCCATTCCCACATTGCATAAGTAACCATATTTATTCTGTTATCGAACAATATTAGAATATACTATATAGTATTACGGATTCTTAAAGTAGATAAACTACATGTATTTATCTTAACTGACGACATGCTGGAAACTGAACGAAAAATCCAAGTCAGTAATATCTATTAATAACCTTGTCATAATTTTTTCATATGGATTTCAATACATAACATATTAGGGACGGACCATTTAACTTGAAAAGGGGGCGGGGGGTTTGTTTCTTTTTCTAAAAAAAAAATTCTGTTTCCCAACATTGAAAAAAATAATAATCTGATTCCGAAGGTGTTTCTAATGAGGCATTTTGACAGTTATTTTTTTTTTTTCATTTTCAAAAAGTAAGAAATTTTTTTCTGATTCTCATTTTAACTGAAAAAAAAATACGTTCGAGGCTCTTCCCGAAATTTTTTTCTGATTTTTCATTCCTGACACGGATATTATAGATATACTGGATATTTCAATGTCTAAAATACTGTGAGTAAAGTTTATATAGTAATAGTAAATTCTTTGTTTGTTTATACATTTGATTGGTTTTCGCATACAGATGTGGCCAATGAAATTCTGTTACAACTTTCGCGCATTCACTGAATCTTTGTTTACAATTTGTTTGTAAATTTATAGCGTTCATAGACACGCTAAGCTGAAACGCATTTCCTTGTATAAGATATCTAATATATTTTATAAGATATCTTATTAAAGGTGAATTATATGAGATATCTTATAAAGTTTATAAGATATCTCATAAAATATATAAGATATCTTGAATGTTGAATAAACGTAAATACGACGTGTCATAAATAATACTTATTAAAATTATATATATTTTAAGTTCCAGAAGAAAAGAGTTCTAGCACTACGGACTTCTACAAAAAACCGGGAGTTACATCAAGTGCTCAGGAAGAGTGTTCTTCAAGTCATATCTAAAAAAATCTTCAACCTCATATCCAGTGATTTAAGCCTTTGCTTTATCTTAGCCTTTACATCTATATATTAGATGATACATTATATCCTTTGTATTTAAACATGCAATAAAATCATTGAGAAAATCTAGATATATAATGATATTATTATTAATGGTTTTACATAAAAAGGTTAAGTATTTGTAAACAAGCTACATTACTTTTATTCAAAGAAAGATTATTTTTTCGTAGAACTAAAATTATTAAAATTATCAAACATCTTGTTGCACTTATGTAAATGTTAACAAAAGTGATATACTGTGTGATTTGAAGTGCATTCTGTAAAGTTTTAAGTTATATAAATATACATGTATATGCAAAGCCGAAGGGACTACAGGTCCGTCCGTCAATAACATTACAGTTTTATGGATTTTTCCAGAAACTGTTTAACCAACTGATCTTATTTTTGGAATGTGAGCTTATAATGATGAGCTACAGTTCAAGTTTGAGTTAAATGCTTATTGAATAATTTTTGTGAGAGTTATTGCCCTTGGAAATAAAAATTATTGCCAAAATAACAGTTTTCCGGACTTTTTTTTTCGCAAACTCTTTTTTTAACAAATGATCTTATTTTTGGTATGTGAGCTTATAATGATGAGCTACAGATCAAGTTTGAGTTCACGCTGATCAGATAATTTATTTTTGTTTTAATTTCAATTATTGCCCTTGGAAATAGAAATGATTGCCAAAATTTAGTTTTCCGGACTAGTTCATGTATACCACCTTCAAGTTATGACTTGGAATGTTAATTGGGGAAAACGTTATTCTTTTTGAATATCAATTTTTTTTTATTATACTTCAGTATGTTTTTACTATAGTAAATAAACAATCTAATTAAAAACCGATCTCTCATCGCTCTCGTTTTCTGATATGTCGCGTGGGAGATCTAACGAAATCCGCTTTGAGGTCACATGTGAGTGAACTGGAACTTATGAATTTATAATGACATGCAAATTAGTTGACTTCCTATCAGTAAGCCAATCAAAAAAGTTTATGAATTCTGGGGACTGACGATTTCTTCGTAATCAACTTACAAGATCGCGTAAGCCGCAATTTCATTGGTCGAACAGGACACACCTACGAGGTCACTCACATGTGACCTCAAAGCGGGTTTCGTTAGATCTCCCACGCGACATATCAGAAAACGGGAGCGATGAGAGATCGGTTTTTAATTAGATTGGTAAATAAAGTGTAACATTTCAACTGATTCATCCAAAAAGTCCTTGTTTGTTCTATTTCACCGGTCATCAGGTGTATGTACTGTTCACCGGGAGAACAGTACTGCATTCATATTTCGCGGTTTTTTCCCCTTAATCTCATTGGCTATTTAAATGTTATATTTCACCGGTCATCAGGAAACAGCACTGTATTCATATTTCCAAAATTGCAACTTCTTCCAGGGTCCGTGTATAAAGTGGCCAAAAATTTTTCCATTTTTATCTGAAAATTGAAAAATGAAATTTACCACTTGCTTTTCATTTTTTCAATTTTGATTTGAAAATTGAAAAATGAAATTTATAACTTGCTTTTTCAGTTTTCATTTTTCAATTATGATTTGAAATTTGAAAAATGAAAGTTGAAATTAAGACGTTCAAATTTCAGTTTTCCTTTCATTAATGTACATACCAATTTATATTTATACTATCATTGTAAAAAAATGTTACATATAGGTCAGTCAGGTTTCAGGCGAGATCATTCATGTCAAACCGCCCTGACTAAATTAATTGACGAATGGTTGGTACTGTGTTTTTGGATTTCAGTAAGGCTTTTGATCTTATTAACCATGCCATACTTTTAGAAAAGCTAAAATTTTATCATATCGGAGAACATATGATAAATTGGATATTTGTCTGAAAGACAACAAGAAGTTCAATCGCAAACATTAAACCTGATAAAACGTTTATAAAATATGGAGTGCCACAAGGTTCTATTCTAGTCCTCTGTTATTTTTAATTTATATCAATGATTTACCACTTCATGTTAAACAATCTAACATGGATTTATATGCTGATGATTCACTATTGCATTTTCATGATAAGAAAAATTAACAGCATATTGCAAATGCTGTACAATCTTGGTGTAACAATAACAGTATGAACATTAATGCACAAAAACAAAGTGTGTGAAATTGAGTTCAAAACAAAAATTTACACAACTATCAGAATTATATATTACCATCAACGAAACCTGTATTGAGAATGTTCATTCTTTCAAATTACTTGGAATTGACATTGATGAAAATGTAAGCTGGGAAGAACATGTTGGTCATATATGTAAGATTATCTCATCTAAAATATCACTTTTGTATAAACTTAAAGAATATTTGCCTATACACATAAGAAAACTATTTCATAATGCATATATTCTACCATATATAGATTATTGTACTTCATTTTGGGGAAATTTATTACAAAAAGATTCAGATAGAATCATAAAACTTCAAAAAAGAGTAGCAAGAATTATACTTGAATGTGATATTTCTGTTCCATCTAATTTTATGTTTTCTTCTTTAAAAGGGTTATCCTTTACAGAAAGAATAAAATACCAACAATCAATTCTAATGTATAAAATTATCAATGGACTAACACCTGATTACTTATCAATGCTAAATAATAATGATGTTCAACACTACAACTTATCTATTTGTTCCAAGACCAAATACTAATTTTTATAAAAAAATCTTTTCATTATTCTGCAACCAAGGTATGGAATAATTTATCATTCACAATAAAAACTTGTCGTAATGTGGAATTATTCAAGAAACATTGTTACAATCATTTTCTTGAAAATTATATGCAAGTCAAATAATTTTTCTTTTATGGTTAGAATATGAAATCTTTATTAATTGTTGCCATTTAAATGTTTAGATGGTTGATTTGTATATATATATATATATATATATATATATATATATATATATATATATATATA